>BSBN01000690.1:0-2881250 GCA_027924645.1 Cunninghamia lanceolata | reverse complement strand
TACAAAATCGTTCAATCGTACAGATTTTTGTTAAAGCCCTAACCAGGGGCAAAAAAATTTGCCAAATTTTTCCCGATGACGAAATTCAGCGATTTGATAGTCGTTCTATACATATTTTGGCCTCCTGATCGCAACGGTGATGTCTGTTTCACTTCAGGACACTCCTAAGACACAACTCCCAGCAAAACCTCTCCAATGAGGGAAGGAAATTGCAGATCAGGCTCTGATACCATGTAAGAGTCAATGTGACTCAGCAAGCCAGGATCCCTGCAATCAAGACAACCTTCCACACGAGGATAACAGAGAAGAATATGCTAAAAAAATGGAGAAAAGAATCTATACAATGAGAGATATCCTTGTTTATGAAGGCAAGGTGAGAGCTAGAAAGGTGGAGTGGAAAGTGGAGATATTCCTACAACATGTGACAATTAGAGGATGATAACTAATTGCACATGTGGAGGATAAGACAACTCACTCCAACTATCAACAACTCAACACACAACTAGACTCAAGTAGAAACACCTAGAAGACTAACTAAGTCAACTTAACATGTGTGAATTATGTGTGATGTGTGAATATTTATCAACACAAGGGAAAATTACCTAAACTAGTTAGGAAAAACCCCTATTCACACCAACACATATAATCGATATATCAATGTCGATATATTTCAATATGATACTTAAACCCTAAATTAGTAATCAATTCACCCATTTAAATGGTGACACATCTACCTAATCCTTATGTTATCAATTGATATTAATTGATATGATGAATATATCAATATCGATATAATCAATATGTCAATATCAATATAATCAATATATGAATATCGATATAATCAATACAATACCCAAACCCTAAAATAGTAATTGATTGATCCATTTAAATGGTGACACATCTACCTAATCCAAGTATACTATCTACTAACATTAAAACTGATATAATTGATATATCAATATCAATATATTTCAATATGATACCTAAATGCTAAATTAGTAATTGATTTGATACTTAGATACCAAAGGTTTAATAAATTCATCAATTGGATGCTAAAGGTTTAACATTTCTAAATGGCATTCTTCAAGAAGAATGTATGAAACTTCAAGGATTTATAGGCATCATTCAAAAGTCTTGCATTTTCTTAATTCTTGTTTAATTTTAATTAGCTATTTATATTGCCCTAGTATATGCTTTGAATTATATAAATCAAATGCTTTGAATTATAAATCGAATGCATATTTATACTTCAATGATACTTGTTAGAATTCAAATGTAATGTATTATTTTAAACCATGTTTAAAAAATATTTTCAAAATCTTTATTTCAAATTTGCAAAATCTGTATTAATTTAAATTGTAAAATGAAACTATTTTTTAATTTATATTTACATTAATAGTATAAATATTGTCCATTCAGCATTTCAATGTACTTAATTAAATTTAAATTTCTTTTTTGTAAGTGTAGCTAGTTCTTTTACTCATATGGATCAATTGAATGAATATGAGTTTTTACTAGATGATATTTTATAGAACCTGTGCCCACCTCCAAATCCAACACCTCAAAACCCCCACCATAAAACTCCCCACCCCAAAGCTCCCCAAAAAAACCCCCATCCCCTCCACTTGATGAGGCTCGATTGAGGGCAACCATAAATGAAAACATAACCGCATTACATGGAAAAATATATTTTTCCACAATGAGCCAAACATTCCCCCTCATCTTGCACAATTTTCCTCTTCGATGCAAACTATTATTGATTTTATTAGATATATAGATGCAGATCTAGATAGATTTCAGTCATGGAGGGAGGAGAGGAGGTAGTTTTATTCTAATGGATTGTCATCTAGACTGATCCTTGATTTGCATATTTGTAAACAAACACTAGCCCCATATTTTATTGACCCTTCTAGAAACTCACCCATCCCTCCAACAAAAAAAAATCAATTAAATGGTGTAAGCACCCTCAAATTGTGGCCAATTTTTGGAAGCGGTGGTGGATGGTATTAGACCTTAAACCACATGGGAATTTTGAGGAACCATAATATTTTTTGAGAAAATTATGGGCAGAGTTTGAATTGGGTTCAAAACCCAATTATTTTGACATGAAATCATTATAGGGTGTTGGCAGTGGCATGCCATAACATAGATTAGGGGAATGTGTCAATCCAAATCAACAACAACCCATCCAACCATTGTTTCTCCTTCCATGCCAACTATTCTTGCCCCCATTCCCCAGTAGGTGGTAATGTCAACATTGGGAGCATTGAGCAAACTCTCTAAAACTTAACTGATAAAGCTACCCACATTACAGTTGAAGTCAGTAGTAGAGAGCATGAAGGAGATGGTGTTGGTCCTTCTAGCACCCTAGGCACGTCAACACCAGGACAATGTGCACCCCATTTTTGTTAGAATTGTAATCAACCATGTTATGGTCCTGATCACACATCCACTTTAGGGGTTGTAGCAAAGGAAAAGTCATTCTTAGCTACTTTGTTTTCTCCTCCTACACAAGTATGCCACATTTTATGCACACAAATGTATATTAAAATTAATAAATATATTTATTTTAAAATCTTAATTATTGATTTATTTAATTTCATTATATATTGTCTTGTTTAATGCATATGACTAGCCCAACTATATCATCTAGATTGGATCACCTAATTTTGATGGTTGTATGACTTGACATTGAAAGGAAGCAAGGTATGCAGAAACAACTTCCTACACTGATCTAATGAGGAAAGTTATGCAAACTTTAACTTTTATAGTTACAGATTAAGATGCACATTAACAGAAAGGTAATAACAACATCCAAACACAAATACAAAACTCACAACACAAGATATACGTGGGGAAAACCCTTTCGGATAAAAAACCCCACACTCCAAAACCTACAAAATGTATTATCAAATCAAAAGATGATTACAACACACTTGCAATGCAAGCTCTTTCAGGAGTACATAATGTCAATTCTCATTCGCATATTATGACCTTTCACATTCTCCAGCCGCTTATTTATAAAGCCTCTTTGGCAGTTATCTAATGTTGATTTATCCATTTCAGCCAATAAAAGCTTAACTGACGATGCCATTATTAAATACAGGGCATTTTTTGCTTCAGGGGTGCTGCCCCCAGTAACCCATGCTAGGGTCGTTACCCCCAGACCCCTATCATGGGCTCCGCCCCTGAGCCCTTGCCAGGGGGATGAGCGCCCCAAGCCCCGCAGGAGGGGCTCTACCCCCTTGCACTCCCCCATTAATTATTTTGGGGGGAAACCGTAGCTGACAAAGTCACCAAAATTTATCTTGCTGCATGTACATAAGGTGCTAACACATGGGAAAACTGTGCCAAGTCAACATGGGATGCCTACCTCCTCATACATAGAAAATTACAATAGTAGGCAAGAGTAAATATAATATTAGGAACTTGCAAAGGTTGAGACACCTTAATTCCAAACATTCTCCCAATTGTCAAACACCTTTCAAGAGCCAATAGAATGATAAGACTTAACTGCTAGGGGCTGAGAGGCCCATAGACTTTAAACACCATCTGAACTTCTTCGTGCTCATAGGTTTTGTCAAGGCATCTGCAAAATTTGTCAAAGTGTCAACTTTCTCCAAATTTATCTTTCCATCCTCTACCATGTCACAATAAAAATGGTACTAGACATCAATATGCTTCGTCCTCATGTGGAAAGTAGGATTCTTCACCAAACATATGGCACTCTGACTATCACAACAAATGGTAATCTTCCCTGCATCAAACCCAACATCAGAACACAATCTTTTAAGCCAAATGGCTTCTTTACAAGTATGAGTTGCTGCCATGTACTCTACTTCAATAGTGGACAAAGTGACTACAGGTTGCCGCTTACTCATCCAACTAATAGCACCACCGAACATAGTGAACACATAAGCACTGGTGGATCTCCTACTATCAATGTCACCTGCCTAATCTGAATCCACAAATTCTCGAATACAACGTGAATGCCAATTCCTTGTAGGATAACCATGATAACATAAGGAATATTTGAAAGTATTCTGCAAGTATCTAAACACTCTCTTCACTGCATCCCAATGTACCCATCTAGGATTAGCCATAAATCGACTAAGGATTCCCATTGCTTGGGCAATGTCTGGTCTTGTACAGACCATTGCATACATCAAGCTACCAACTGCACTAGCATCAGGAACTCTTCTCACATCCTCCATCTTAGAAGGAGACTTTGAACAATTTGTAATACACAATTTTGTCCCCATCATAACAGAAACAGTCAACGGTCTACAAGAAGCCATGTTGAATCTTTCCAACATGGTGTTCACATACTTACTTTGGCCTAACCATAGTTTTGTGTTAGCTCTGTCTCTTCTAATTTCTATTACCAAGATGTATCTGGTTGCCCCTAAATCTTTCATCTCAAACTATGCTGACAACTAAGACTTCAAATCAGAAATCAAATTCTTACCATTCCCAATGAACAACATATCATCAACATATAATGCAATAATGAGAATGCGATTATTATCCATCTTAAAGTAAATACAATGATCTGATTTCAATCTTAGAAATCCCAACTCAACACAAAGCCACCAAATTTCTAGTACCACATCCTAGGAGATTGCTTCAAACCATACAAAGACTTTTTTAACTTGCAAACTAGATTTTCTTTACCTTTTACCACATAGTGCTTTGGTTGTGACATATATATTTCTTCCTCCAAGTTACCATGAAGGAAAGTTATCTCCGCATCCACGATCTATTCAACCTCTAAATCATATGTTGCAGCAAGTGATAAAAAGAATCTAATAGATGTCATCTTTGCAATGAGAGAAAATCTCACCATAATCTATTCCCTCAACCTGGGAATAACCCTTTACGACCAACCTTGCCTTAAAATTCTCAACACTACCATCTGAACCAAATTTCTTCTTGAACAATCATTTGCATCTAACAGGTTTATGTCCATCAGGCAAGGGCACTAGATCCCAAGTATTATTTTTCTCCAAGGAAGCCAACTCTTCTTCCATGGCCTCTTTCTAGGAATCTGCATCACTCATACCCATAGCCTTGCTTACGGTCCTAGGCTCATCATTCTTAGAAATCAAAGCAAAAATACAACTGGAATCATGCAATGGTTAGATTGGGTGCATGATTCCCTTTCAAGGAAAAAAAACATCTTCATAGACTTCCTACAAAGAAAAGGATTTAAAAGTATACTATTATGAGAATCATCCACCAAATGTAGGATACAATTTAAAAGAGGGAAAGAGGGGGGAAGGATACACTTTGGTCAACCATTGGTGCTGAAAAAATATTATTAAAGTATTGAAGAACTTTAGAGGAAATCTCTTATGGGGAAGAGAGCTCCACACCAGAACCAAACATAATTTTACAAATATGATTGACTTGTTTTATCACTACTATGACAACATGGAAATATTTAATATCGTGGTCCCATACCAAAATCCATTAGTCACATGATTTTTGGTGCCAAAATATTTCTTGTAGTATCATTCCTTCAAGTTGTAGGTAGAGAGAATATTCTTCCTCCAAATGAGCATCATATAAACCCAAGGAATGAATAAACAAATATTCTTTAATTATTGTTCAATTTTGTCCTTGTAAACAAAAATGTCACCAAATATAAACTTTTCCATTCTTTCAAACAATTTTTAATAAACCCTAGCTCAAGATAAAAAATGTTGCATCCAAGAGCCCAATAAATGAGGAGCATAATTCCACCAATTCTCTAAGTTGTGGGAAGGTCTTGACGTTACAACCACATTAGTTTAAATTTAAAAGGGCATTTAGAGGGAGCCTAATCCAATGATATTTCTAGCAGAATGGGATAATGAGCTAAACTAGAAACTGAAAGAAGGAATGAAGTGAAGAGCCATGTATTGTGTAGTCAACCTTCAATGACTAGGAATCTATCAAGCCATTTTAAAATGTTAGTATCTAAGTCTTTACGTCTATTATGCCAAGTAAATTTTTTATACTTAGGGATAACATCAAAGAGGTTAAATTATGAGTTATAAAGTTAGAAAAGTCTAACTCTAATTTGATCACATGATTGACATCACCACATTTTCTAGAAGACCTTGAAATGACATTAAAATCTCTCCCAAGAACCATATTTTATTCCTTCAAAAGATAAATGAAGTGAGAAATCAATGCCCAAAGATGATGTTTCATAACAAGATTGTTTAAACCATAAAAATTGAAGAGGAAACTGTAGATGTTTTCCTTGAAGGAGTTAAAATAAACTTCAATCCAATTTACATCCTTGCTAACTAGTTGAAGAGGAACTCTACCAAGCTTCTAGATGATGTTCAAACTGCCTAAAGCTTTAAGAGCATCAAATGAAACACTAGACGATGAATAAGCAACAAAGAAAAGGAGAGCACTAAAATCTCCATTTAGCAATTTAGTTTCCTATAGCAAAACCATAGCTACAAGTGAAGGGGCAAGGTGGTAAGACCACCCATCCTTTGAGGACCCTAATATTCCAAGAGAGGATCATTATTATTAAGGTAAAGGAAACCTCCACCTCCATAATAACTATAAAATAATCCATCATCGATTGAGCCCCAACATTCTATTACCTAATTGTGCACTTCAGCTTAATAAGGTTAGGCTAGGACATCACTGATTGTTTTCTGCCTTGAAGAGGGAGATAGGTTCAAAGGAAAATTAGGCTAGATGTCTAAATCGGGAGGAAAGGAAGATATTAAGGATGGATGAAGTCTCACAGCCAACTTTGAAAGGCCTACTACCTAGGTAGAAGGCCATTCCAGTCATCACGTTTACCAGAATCATGTAGCAACTCAGTAAGAGTTGCTATAGGAGACAGATAAAAGTGGGAAGGGCATCTCACCGGAGCAGGAGGCATCCCAAAGTAGATAGGAGGAGAGAAACTAAGCTATGAGTTTCATTTTGTTTTAGATCTATTTATTATAGTTTGTTCAAGTATCAAATGATAAAGGTACACAAATTTGCTAAATCTGCTTATGATTACAAACAACTGTATCATACAATAGGTTTTAGATGTATTTCATTATGCAATTGAATAAGTTTACAAAAGAAGAACAATATACAAATCATTGCATAAAACAACTACTTATATTCATAAGGAGAATATGTTCATAGTCCCACACAAGCCATGGGAATTGACTATAAAAGATGAAATGAAAGAACACATATACATCTGAAGTAAAAAGGAGAAACATAGAAGAGGAAAAAGGGGATCCATCATTGCCTAAATGACGAACCCCCACTGGTGGTTGCATCATCTTCAGATTCTCCATTGATGTCTTTAGAGGTACCTGCAAGAGAGAGAAGGAAACACATTAGATCTTTGGATGCCTTATCTCTCCTGTATGTGATAACATCAAATGTACATGCCATCTTTTCATAAGCATCTAAGCAAGAAAATGAAAGAGATAAATAGTTCCAAGATGCAGATATACAACCACTAGAAAGAAGCAAGAGAGAAGATCATATAGTCATCAGAAGAGGCTACTAGCCTCAATTGTTTTCCTAACTTCTTTTCTGAGTGTACAGGTACAGATACATGAAGACATCACATGGATGACACAAAGGAGCATCATAATAGTCATCTAAATCATGGCAAATACTCAACACTATCACAAAGGAGCAATCATCAAAAGGGGCAGCCACCTACAGAGAAGAGGAATGTTTACACAGTGAAAAGAATAGTCTTCAATGTGAATAGAGCTAGCATCCTATGATGACAAGGGAAAATCATACACAAGCAGATAGGAAAGGATACCTTAAGGTATGCTTAGCAGTCAAAATGACTAGTATGGCAATGAGAAGACAATCTAATAGAGACTAGGAACAACCATAAATGTGGAAGGAGACAACTGTCACAAATACAAGGTAACAGTCATATGGAGGTGACAATATGCAGGCCTGTCGGACAGTCATAAGGAGGTCTGAAATCATTGTCAAAAGTCCTTTGTTTTAAAAGAATGTATAGGGATCAGTCAAATGCCACAATCTTCACTACCCAAGCAAACTACAGGGGCAGTCTTAAAGATTGTATAAGAGCAATAGAGAAGCAAAGATCAATCATTAACCTGATTGTCATAGACATAGAGCAGGCCTGTCAATAAGAAGAATCACATAATATGTCATCTCACAACCTTGAAGGACAGTCAAAGAAGGCAGAAATGAAACTAAAAAGGCAGTCATATCAAAGAAAGATACAAAGACAACAAATATGGATCATACAAGCATCACTACTGAGACTTCATCATTTTTCTAGACTCTCTGTCAAGAAATGTAAGCCACCATTGATAAAGATAGTGAGAAGAATTAGGAGACCAAGCATGACTGTTGCATGAAGACTGTCAAGTAGAACAAGAGGAAACAATGCAAAAAGGGATAGCCATAGATAAGGCCTATAGTGGATTGTTCTTGTCAATGAAAACACAGATATGTAAATGACAGTCATATAGACCAAGATATAAGAAACAGTCATCATAGAACAATGAAAGGGGTATTTGTGTCTGAGCACTTAGATGTTTGCTTGCCTACAATATGCAGATATATATGAGATAACACAGAAGTCTGTCAGGCTATAGACTTTTTCTTTTGAACTTTCAAGTTATGAAAGGAGTCAAAGTCCTCAAATATATTAGTGATGAGGAATCTACAAGAGATCTTGGAACATCATGTATAGTTTAAGAGCCTCAATGAAATGTCATTGCCAAGTCATATGGATAATGAGACTACTGTCTCAAGACTGAGGTTTCAGGGGTCCTATTTATTGCATAGTGGACAGAGGTTAGTAAACCCTAACAGAGGGTTAGGATATCATGAGAAGGTTGAGCATGCATCATGAGAGTACAAGGACAGTCAATAGGTGACTATACACAGTGAAGGAATAAGGATGCTAAATGGTAGATCTAAAATTATGTCAATACAGTGTTAAAGAACAGTCATGACAGTCCCAATATGAAAAGCTTCCCATACAACACTTAAAGAAGGTACAATAGAACTATAGAAGCAAAATTTTCATTTTCTTTCCAAAAGAACAATGCAAAGAACAGTGCTAAAGGAAATACTTACCAGTGTAGAAGGTGGAGCAACCCTAAAGTGATCAAGGTATGGACTAAAACCCTACACAGTCAAGTGCAGTATGAAGTGCAAATGTTAAATCTCTAATGAGTTTTAGAGACAATAAAATCCAGTCAAACATGCATGACAACAAGTCTAGAAAGGAGCTTCATATAGAGATGAAAGCATGACAGAGGTTATACCATGTCACTGTTTTGTTTTCCATTAAAAAACATATTTCTTAGAGACAAATATAAAAGTAGAGATCACAAGAGGACAAGGAATCGTCATGCAGAGACATTCAGGCAGAGTCTGTAAAGGAGCATCCAAAGCCACTAAAAGGGATAGTCTTCAATGAGAGACACTACCATAGAAAAGAGCCATAGAGAAGCATTGAAATTGAAGCAATAAAGCAAGGGGTCTGTGAGACAAAGTTTTCCCCAAGAAGTCTAAAGAAGCACACACAAAGATGACACCACTATTTTCCTAGAGAAAGAACAAAATATTCATAATTTTCAAACAAACCCTAGCAGGTTCGGCTCCCTACAAGAGTCACAAGCAAAGCAGTTATCTCTCTGTTTCTATTAACAATATAAAGAGACATGCTGACCAGTATATGAAGAAAAAAGGAAGTTTTTTCCAACCACATAGAAAGCAAAGAAACTGAAGTGCCATACAGTTTTCTCAAAGCATGAAGGAACGACAAAATAAAGAGAGGAATTTACCAGTCTATGGCAGAACCAAGTAGATATCACAAAGTCAGTTTTTATACTTTTGCATCATAAAAGTAGTTTCTTTTCATTGTTTTATATCATAGAAGGAATAGAGCCTTCAAAAAGATAAGAATATTTCCATGGTTCATTAGAGTATGAAATAGTAGAGACAAATAATGAAACCCATGATTCACAGTTTTACTGACGTATTTTAGTTTCTTCATCAGAGAAAACAAGCTTTTCCCTTGTGTTATGCACAACAACCATGAAAAGAATGATATATCCCATAGTGTTGCATCATAAGAACCCCAAGATAATGTACAAGTAATAGGAAATCTCATCATAAACCAAAAGAGCCAACATCTTTCATTGCTTCCCTTCAAAAGATAGAGTACAGAGACATAAAGAGAGTTGTCTTTCACAGTTTCACAAAAGGGGAGCAAGAAGTAGTAAAAGGCAAGAGTTCTCACTATTTTGCCCAAGTGAAAGAACCACAACAGGTAAAAAGGTATTGCTTACTAGTGGAAATGAGAAGAAGACCCTCCAAAGCAGGAGACCCAGCATCAGGCAAACCCTCCATGGCGGCACTCCAAACTAGCAGAGCAACCAAAATAGTGAAAGTGAGGAGAAACAAATGAGTTCTTAGGGTTTGGAGAAGTCTTTTACAAGATTGCCCTAGATTTTTTGACAAAGCCTAAGCAAAGCTTAAGTCTTTTTATGACTTTGATATAAAAAAAATCATTGAAGAAATCAAATCAAGTTGTGGGCCAACATTTGTTAAGTGTTGATGGTTAGAGATTCACATCATGAGCCCACGAGGAAAAGGAGATATAAGGTAATGATGAAGACATTGACCCTTTTAGGGTCTTTTTTTCAACCTTGAAGAATCAAAAGGGCATTATTAAGATTTGAAATTAGAGAAAATTATTATGACCTTTTAAGGTCTCTTCCATATGACTTGGGTCAAAATTTTGTATTATGAGACCATGATTAGGAGCTTTTTCATAGTCAAGTGTAAAAGACATTATCAAGGGCCCTAGAAAAACCTTGTGAACTTTGGTAAAGGTTGGAAGTCAAGTCAAGTAGTCATGAGACCCCTTTCTCTTTTGCATGAGTAGTAGTCAATATATTATATTTTAACACTTATTAAAGGTAATATTCTACAAATTACCTTAATACTTGTTACATAAAATCAAAACAGATAGTTATAGTTATGATAACACTTATTAAGATAAATCATAAACCTTGATTACCTTTAATACTTGTTAATATAAATTATAATTACCTTCCAAACATGCAAAAGAGATAAGAGGAGTCAAACAATAGTTGCAAAGCCATGCAAGGGGGTATTTTTGCTTTTATTTTGACTTTTGGTCAAACAAGGCTATTTTGGGAAGTCAACTTGGTCAAATACCTTGATAAGAGGAGTTCAAAGCTAAAATAGCTCAAAATAGAATAGTTATGAACCCTCTAATCTAGGCCTTTTTCCCTTGCTTGCCCAACAATTGGGACTTCACTATTTTTGGGTTGAGGATCTTTTTCTAACCTATTCATGCATCATATGGAGTTTAGTTAGACTAGAGTTGACTTCCCCATGCTTTTGGAGAGAGTTTGTATTATAGGAGAAAAAGCTTGTGCTTTTTTCTCAGTTCTTGCTTTCTGTTTTCCTTTGCACATTGCAAAGAGGACTTTTAGTATTGTAACTCAATGGTTTTTATTGATTTTGATACAATAGTAGCCTATTATTCTGCATTTTACAGTTATTACAGAGGTATTCCTATTATTTTCCAACAAAATCAAGTGTTTACCTTCTTAGATTTAGGTGTTGTGTTCTATTGAGTGATTATTGATAAGAGATTTATTGTGTTTTAAAGCATATCCTTTAAATTTATGTCTCATTCTTTGAAACATAGATACGAAAAAACAATTGATTTTTGCAAGTTGTAGGTTGTGTAAGTTATTTTCTTCCTTTTCCAAGTTGTGAAGACATTAGTTATCCTTCAAAGAAAAGTAGAAGTTTTCAAGCCTTCTTATGAAATATTTGTGTTAAGATTGCCCAAGCTAAGTTGTCAATCAAAGTAACAAGTTAGAGTTAAATCTTTGGTGCATCACCTCCTAGGATCAATTTTTCAGTTTCACAAGTTATCTTTCTATCCTTTTTCCTTGCAAGTACAATAGATCCAAGGGATTTTAAAGGGAACTAGCTCTTCTAGAGGTCCACTTTCACCATAGACAAACCACAGTGTGAAAGTGATCCAATGTTTCATAGGATTGTTAGGCTTAGTGGTTGACAAGGGTGTAGTCCTTCGTGACAACAGTTTTTGGCACACCCGGTGGGACTTTGAACTAAGTTTCAGGCCACTAAAATACCATTTTCTTTGTTGTTTTGGTATGAACAACAAGTTTTTGACCTTTTGAGGTAAAAAAAAACATACATGGAAACTATATTCTTCTGATTGTTTGTAGATCCAGTGCAAACAACACATGAGAAGAATACAAACAAGGGGAAGTTCAACTCCTTTTGAGTACCTGCAATTGTCACCACCAAGAAGAAGGGGTAGAATAGAAAGAAGAGTTCCAAGTCCATTTGGAAGGACACGTTCTACGCCCCCAGGCCATAGACTAGCAAGTTTTGTTTAGATAAATCAAGTACCAAACACTCAAGTATAAGCTCCTCTAATGTCAAGAAGGTTGCCTTTTCTGTCATTTAATGGTGGCAGCCCATTGCAGCTTGCACAACATAATGATATTCCAATGGTAGCCCTTAGGAGCTTGCCTTTCTTTACTGGTAAAGATCAGACCACACCTATTGAACATATTAAGGATGTGGCTACATTGTGTTCAGTCCATCATATAATGGCTGAGAATGTTGCAGTGAGACTTTTGGCTGCATCTCTAAAGGGAAAAGCACTACAGTGGTTCAAGGGCTTAGCTGTAAATTTGATCACTTCATGGGATCTGTTAGGTGAAGCTTTAAATAAGCAATTTGAAGACAAGTCAAACAACCTATCACTAGTTGAACAATTGACCACAATCAAGAGAGCTCCACAAGAGCACATGGTAGATTTCAACTTTCAGTTTCAAAAGACTTGGAACAGAATTCCAACCACGGTAAGACCTTCTGCTGAGCATGCATTCTTTTATTTTCTTAAGGCTTTAAACAATGATATTGTAGTAATGGTCCAATCAATGGGCAGTGCAACACTACAAGATGATTTTGATATTGCCATAAAGGTTGAAAATAGTCAATCCAAGCTAGTAAATTAGCCCCAAGACCCCCAATGCCTATTTTCCCAGAGGTACAACCACCTGTCCCATTGCAAATCCCACCCATAGCTATTGTACCTACTATACCAACTTTAAATTATCAAGTAACTACCCAAACAAAAGTTGTCCCAACCCCATCCCAAGAGCTTCAGGAGATTAAGGGTCTGTTACAAACGTTTGGCAATGAATTAGTAAACATAAAAAAGTAGCAAAACCAAGTTTATAGACATTACTAGGCCCCTTATTAGGCCCAGCAGCAGTCAAACCAGCAAAATAGGCCTCCATACAAGGTTGATAACCAAGGCCAAAAAAGAAATTTCAATACAAGACCCTATCAACCTTATAACTAGCATGATGCCAGTACTTCCAGAGAGTTAGTTTTAATCCAAAATAATATGGCACAAGAGTATGATTGGTGTTTCCCATGCAACTAGCCACATAACCAGTCAACTTGCTCAAATGGCATGATAAATTAGGCCCTTATGGTACACAACCACATTGTTGTCCAGCAAAGTATAGCACAAGAAAATCTAGAACAACAAATTCCTCATTCTGAATAGGACCAACATGATGTAGCATTTATGAATTAGCAAGGTGAAGAGTCCTGTGGGGTAAATCATACATAGGGGCAAAACCAATCAGCTCAGTCCATAGCAGCCAATACGAGGGCCAAAAAGAGAGCTATTGATTTATGATAACAAGCTGGCAGAGGTCAAAATCAAGTTCCTATAGGCCAGCAAGGTGCTACTAGTTCATCACAACCACCTAATGTTCAAGTATTGCCAAGAGGACAACCTGTTCCAAATGGGGATCAACCTAGAAGTCAGCCACAGCTAGTACAACAAGTGGATCCTGCTACTTCAAGAGGATAGCCTAAGGTTGGTACTTTCACATTCAATATTTTAGAGCATATGAAAAAAGATAATGTAAGCATGTCCATGTGGGATTCACTATCTCTTCCAGGCCAAAAAGACTTGTTGCAAAAAGCATTATCTAATGTCTCCTTGTTCAATGAGCCCAATCAAGAGCAGCCTAGATTTGTACTTGCAAATGATCCCCCGGTCAAGAAGGAACAACAAACTCATGATGTCAAACCAACCCCATTCTATGTATCTTTGATTATTGGTCAGCACCTAGTGCATAACTGCATGATTAACTTAGGTGCAAGTAGCTTTGTGATGCCTAAACAGATAGTAGATAAGTTGGGTTTGTCTTATGAGCTATTGTCCAAAGTAGTAGTGCAGTTGGATGGAACATCCATCAATACCATTGGAGTTATTAAGAATTTGGGTCATACCTTGCATGTTTTCCTAAATGTTTCAATACCACAGGATATATATGTTATAGATCTAACCTCGTACTTTTCCATATGCCTTTCCAGGGACTTTACAACAAAGTTGGGTGATTATTTGTTAGCTGATTGGTCACATATGTGTTTTAGGACAAGATATGGTACAAGAGTAATTCTCAAATCTGAACCTATTGCCAAAGATCAGATTGAGCCCTATGTCCCTAGTGTTGTCAATGCCAATTTAACTTATCATGAAGAGGAACAACCTGCTATCTAGGATAGTAATACCCCTATTTTGAACATACCCCTATAGTAATACAAACACATGGAGGAAGCAGGGCTGGGAATTTACATGATCCATGAACATAATATGATTGTTCCTAACCTCATGAAAGGAGAAAAATAGTAGGAACAACAAGGTAATGATTTATGTCAGCTTTATTTTGATGGTGCAAGAAGTAAGATAGGTGTCGATGAAGGAGCCATGCTCATTTCCCCTGAAGGTGAGAAATATTATGCAGCCTTTAGATTTACTTTCAGCTGTACTAACAATACAACGGAGTATGAGGCACTCATTCATTGTTTGGAATGGGCCAAGAAGAAAAATATCAAGTGCTTGCAGGTATTTGGAGACAGTGAGTTGGTTGCCAATCAAGTAAGAAACATAAATGTCACTAAAAATGACTTGCTCAAGTCATACGAGCACAAAATTTGGAATATAATTGAAGAATTTGATGCTTTCAATCTATTGTTCCTACCAAGAAGCCAAAATAAGCACGCTGATAAACTAGCTGCAATGGGGGTTGAGTTTAACATTCCCAAGGAGATAAAAAAATGTTGAAAAATAACAGTATGCAAAGGTGGTTGTGAGGCCATCAGTTCCAGATAACAACACTCATTGGAAAGTGTTTGATAGTGATGCGCAGATTGCCAATTTCCTCATTGAAGAGGCTGAATTTTCAGCTGGAAATCAGCGGAAGTTACAACAACAATTTGGAGACCAAATACTTCAGCTTAAGACAAACAAATCGTCAAAGGGTTTTGTTACCTTGGAGTCTATTTTTAATTCAGATGATTAGATGAGAAGTGAAAAAGTTAGCATACTAGTAAAGGAAGAACATTATGAATCTGTTGAAATCTTTAAAACAAGGTCCTCAAACTGGGAAAGGTATGTACCAAAGAAGAAAAGCATGCATTCATTTTATTGTGTCAAGAATATGATGACAATTTTGCTTGGGAATACCAAGATCTCAAAGGTTTTAATCCAGAGCTAGCACAACACACCATTGAACTAGAATCGGATGCCAAGCCTATGAGGCAAAAGCAGAGGCCTCTAAATACTAAGATGGAGATCCTTATGAAAACTGAACTCAATAAGATGATTCAAAGTAACATTGTCTTCCCCATCAAGCACACATCTTGGGTGTCAAATTTGGTACCTGTGAGAAAGAAAAATGGTGAAATCAAATTGTGTGTTGATTTCAGGGACTTAAACAAAGCATCATTAAAGGACCATTATCTGCTACCCTCAATGGAGTAGATATTACAAGTTGTATCAGGTTCAGAGAGATTCTCATTGCTGGATGGATTCTTAGGTTATAATCAAATTTTGGTGAAAGAAGAAGACCAATTCAAAACAACCTTCACAACAAAATGGGGAACCATGGCCTACAAAAAGATGCCCTTTGGACTATCAAATGTTGGGGAAACCTTTCAAAGAGCCATGGATATGGCCTTTCAGGGTATCATGAATAAGTTTGTGCTAGTTTATTTAGATGACATCATTGTGTTTTCAAAAGATGCAAAAGATCATTTCTCTCATTTGAGGCAGGTTTTTGATAGATGCAGAGAGTATGGTGTCTCTCTTAATCTGAAAAAATGCATTTGTGACATTCATGAAGGTAACCTTCTGGGTCACATTGTTTCCAAGCATGGGATCACAATTGATCCAGGAAGAGTAAGCACCATTTCATCCTTACCCTTACCAGCTCACAAAAAGGGGCTGCAAAGATTTTTAGGCAAATTTAACTTTGTAAGAAGATTCATTCCAAACATTGCAAGTCTTTTAAAGCCTCTAACATCTATGTTGAAAAAGAATATGGGTTTTAGCTGGACCAAAGAAGGAAAAAGAAGCTTTGAAGACATAAAAGAGGCAATAGCAGCAACACCAACATTGATAAATCTAGATTTCTCTAAACATTTCATATTGTATGCCTATGGAGGCACTAATACTATTTCTACTATGCTAACACAACAAAACAAAGATAATCAGGAACAACCAATTACTTTTTTGAGCCAAGGATTGGAGGGCTACAAACAAAGGTATTCATTTGTAGAAAAACATGTGCTTGTTGTTATTAGGAGCCTTAAAAAATTTAGACATATGGTTTCTAATAATAATATTCAGCTGATGGTTGCCCATCCTAGTGTTAAGGAATTCTTGTTAAGCAAGGATTTAGGAGACAAAAGGGCTGGATGGGTCACTAAGGTGATGGAATACGATGAGGATATCAAGGTCATAAAGCTGGTTAGAGGTAAGGGGTTGTGTGAAAAGCTTGCTGATGGTGCAGAAAAAGACAAAGAAATGCAAAATGAGGCTATTCTCATGGTTGGTAACAAGTCACAAACTATTGTCCTAGCATTAGGCACTAGCTGGACTCAAGATATGGTTCATTATTTACAAACTAGTGAGTGCCCAACAGAGTTAAATGCTAGCAAAAGGAGGTATTTTAGACTTCAAGCCATCCCATATGTCATTCTGAATGGTACTTTGTTTAGAAAAGACTATAATGGTGTACTTTTAAGGTACATAGAATCAGGTCAGATTGACAGGGTCTTGCACAAATTTCATGACGGACCAGCTGGTGGTCATTTTGCACCAAGAACAGTAGCCTTAAAGATCATGAAGGCTGGGTATTATTGACCTTCTCTTTTTAAATATGTCCATGCATGGGTGAGGAAATGTTTAAAATGTGATGTATTTGCAGGCAAGCAGAGGTTGGCAACCTTGCCTTTACAACCTATCTCAGTGGATTAGTATTTTACTAAGTGGGGCCCTAACTTTATTGGGGCCATTAACCCACCATCTAGTTCTAGCCATAAATGGGTGTTAACAGCTATAGACTACTTCACCAAATGGACAGAAGTAGTAGCCTTGAAAGAGGCAAATGAGGGTTTTGTCTTAAATTTCTATGAGGACTTAATAGCAAGGTTTGGTGTACCAGAATCTATTATTTCAGACAATACTTTAGCTTTTGTGGGAATGAAATTGACTGGGCCATTAAGCATGGTGTCTATCTAAGTACCTCTTCTAACTACTACCCTCAGGGCAATGGACAAGTTGAGTCCATGGATAAGAACCTAATCAAAATTATCAAGAGGACTATTGAAGACAATCAGAGGACCTGGCATTCAAAACTAAAATCAGCCTTATGGGCTGATAGGATCACTCCTAAGAGGTCCATAGGTTAGTACCCCTTGATGCTTGTGTATGGAAGAGAACCAAGGCTCCCCATTTTAGCTGAGTTACCATCTTTGAGCCTCATGAAGGAACTTGCAATGATGGAGGAAGGTCCTTTGGAAGTAAGACTGGCTGAGTTATTAGAGCTGGAAGAAACTAGAAAGCAAGCAGTGCAACAGCTAAAAATACATCAAATACAGATGAAAAGAACCTTTGATAAAGGGACAACACCTAGGCAATTCAAAGAGGGACACATTGTTCTTAAATGGGATGAGTTGAAGAACAGACCTGGTAAGCATAACAAATTTGATGCCATGTGGGGAGGCCCATTTATGATTACTGGGTGTAAACAACATAATGCTTTTCAGCTGGCCAACATGGAAGGTGAAGTGTTGCCTATCCCACTCAATGGGATACACCTCAAACATTGCTTCTGAGGAGCATAAGTTCTCAAATGTACCATTTTAGATAGGAGTTTGAGTTAATAAGTGTTGATTGCACATTTGTTTCAGTTCAGTTTTGTTTTTTGCAAGAAATGTTGATGCACAGTTTCCTGGCTCTGTTTAGGGTTAGCCTCATTTGCTTTCAATTATTTTTGCTTCTGTTCAATGTTTCTAACAGCTGAGTTTCAAAAAAAAATTTGAGTTGTAAAGGCCTAAAAAGACTCTATTACCCAATGGATATACTAGGCAACTGGTGGGCGGGTTCAAAAAGTTGGGGGGCCAAAAAGTGGCCAACTTTTTTTTAAAAAAATTAAGCCATAACGTGCTCGCATTATAATGCGAGTGCGTTATGCTCTACTATTTAAAAAAAAACCTGCATTAAATTTTATTGTTCACAACATTTCACAGCAAACTCGCGGCTTGGAGACAAAGGAGAGCGCGCTCGCGTTATCGAAGGGCATATCGTCAACAATTTGTCACTAATTCATCGTCAAAATTCTACCACGATGTTGGGGAGGCTGAAGGAGTAAGTTCTATTTGCTTTCTTGTGTGAATTTGTTGCTAAATAGGTAGGTTCAAAAAGTTTTTTGATGTAAATTTCTTTAATTTATAGGAATTGATAATGCACCTCCTCCTCCTGAAAATCCACAAAATCCTCCGTCACTTAAATGGCAAATACCTGTTGAAGAACAACCCCAACAACAAATACCTCCATTCATTCCTCAATATGCCCCTGGAACACAAGAAAACATAATGGGGCAAATTGAAAACAATAAAAAACAAATTGAGGACATAATTGGAAGGTTGAAAGAACCTGCAACTTCAACCTTTCATAGATCCATGTTTTCTCAATCTCTTGAATCTATGTTATCAAATGTAGATTCAATTAGCAAGCAAATCTCTAGTTGGTTAGAAAAAAGGAGAGAATTTAGAGAGTTATATGCAGCCAAGTTATCCTATGAACAAGTTAAAAATGAACAAATTACAAAATTGGACTTGTGTTCTATTTTCAAAGACCCATGAACAAATCAACCTCTACCCCTTACATGCAAGAGGTTCCCTATCCATTGGTGCAACAACCAAGCAATAAGGGACAATTTTGCGTAGAGGTGGTGGATGGTTTTTGACCATCCTCCATGCAACAATAATGAGGTCCTATAATATATTTTGAGGAAACTCTATTGGGAGTTTGTCAAAAATAAAGTGCCAAACTATTTTGATATGCAGGAGTTCTAGGGTAGAGGTGGGGGTCAACACAGGATAGACCAGGGGCACATGTTGACCCACAACGACCAACGAGACAAGCACTTTCTAGACCAGCCCATGAGCACATGTCTATCCCTTCTGTTGTAAAGGAGAGTTTTGAGGTCGAGACACTTTAGTCTATTAGTGCCTTAATCCAAAGCATCATAGAGCATGCTAGTCCTGTAGCACAGCATGGGTCGGGGGAGAGTTCGAGTAGGATTCCACCCTATACTTGTCAAGCTTGCGGGTCAGCTTGTGGTTATGACCCCATGGATAGTCAGGACGCAGGTACGCAGGCTACAGCTACAGCTGAGCAGATGGTGATGACAGATGCCCTCCTGAGTGAGACTTTCGGCCTTGATACTCAGGTAAATCTTAGCAAGTTCATTGAATTTAATTTATTAAATTTCATTTTGAAAATCAAGATTAACTAATTTAGTTTGATGATTTTAATGAAATTTTTGGGTCATAGCGTTGATGCACAAGGATTCTCCACCTGCATATTACACTACAACATCTACTGTTAGGGCATGTAACTAGTAAACAATTATAAATATTACATGTGAATAGCATTGTTATATGAATGGTATTCTACTATCTAATTTTGGATGTTGAATAGGTTCATCTTGGAGATTTCATGGCAACACCTGCCAGTGGTGGTGGAGTTCAAAGCTTCACTCAGGTAATAAAATAAATAGTTTAAGTAATGAATTGTACTTACTAGATTTTTGTATTTTATATTCATATCATTGATTACATTGCATTGCACATCTTTCAAACTCAAAGCATTACTAGACATTTCATAACTAATAACTAGATGTTGATAGATGACAACATTTCAATTACAATATAGTTATTTGAAAAAATGCCTCAAAGAAATGTGGTCTCATGGAATGCCATGACAAGCAGATGGAAATGATACCATTGATGCCTCTAAACTTATGATAGTTCTATTGTTGATTTATTTGTGATAGTCTTCTAGGGTAGTCTACATGGTATTTTGCAAACTAATTCGGCTCTCAAGACTATTCTTGTGATGAGAGGACCATGAGTTAGGTGTATGAACAATCTCTAAACAATACATGATAATAATCTTGCAAAACATGAGGTCAAACAAATGTATAACCATTTTTATGATAGTCCTATCTATGATAGTCTTATGCAACATTTGCATGGCAGCACCTTTAAAGTTTGCACAAGGATAGCTTCTTCAACTCAATGATAAAGCCTTGGACCATTTTATATGCTATGACTGCTATAACTAATTAGTAACATGACTGCCACAAGGTGGTTGGGTAACTCTTTTGTATAATAGTCCTTTTGTAAAATGAATGATGTGTGTTCTTGTTGAGTGGCAAATCCTCTTCCATTGTCATAGAAAGAAACATGCACGTTAGGTCTTATTGGGAAAATTCTCAAGCATTGGATCAATAATCAATCCCATGAAGATACTAAAATCCCCATGATGACAATCCCCCAGATCTATAGCATATGATTTTCAATTTGAAAACATGACTGTGCTATTTATAACAGTCATAAATAATTGATCAGCATTGAGAAATGACAATTTCAAAGGCTTATAACCACATTTGCACTGATGACCACACTTTGTAACTTTAATAACATCAAGACAGTCCTTGAAAACTTGCTTAGCAACCTAAGATATGACCCTAGCATAATATGGATAGTCACTAGTGACTGTACTGTTGGGCATAACAGTCATATGGTAACTGATTTTCCATATGGAAGACTTGAAGGAAAATCTTCTTAGTAGTTGTATAGTCCATCATGTATGTGGCATGTTTGCATTCTTGGATGACAGATTGGTACTTCCTTACACTAACAAGATTGTTAGGACAGCCTAAAAACTTCAACCAAATGCTCTAATCCATATTCCATATAGACAATACTCAAATTTACACCACCTTGACAGTCACACACATGCATATGACAACATTTTCAAAATGGATAATAATCTCAAACAATACCCTAGGGTTTCAACATGGAATCTTCAATATTTGAATAAAAAAATAATAAACCCTAGGATTCTATCATGATGACAACATCCATAACCCACTTGATTGTCATGGCATCCCTCACTACTATTACTAATGTAATTTCTCATGAACATGACAGTCCTTGATTTTTACAATAGTAAGCACCCTTGAAGCCTTCATGCAACTTCTGAAAATTATGTTAAAATGACTAGATTATGATTGTACAAGAATGCATGACCAAGTTGGTGAAGGAGATTTGTTGTCATAATCATTGGAGGCATTGTCATAAAGGGAGTTGTGTAGGATGAAATGTTGTTTGGGATAAATTTAGGACTATTATAGGCACTAAATGTTTGGATAGAGTCAAAACAGAGACATTCTGAGCTGCAAAGAGGTGTTACTGGAATCTTGAATCGTGAGCCTAATATATTCTAACAATGTTGTTTTATTTTTAGATGATGTAGGCTATGGAGACACCTCCTGAAGTTCATAGAGCAATGGAGCATGGTGTGTCCTCTGCAATTCATAGCTCCATGCCTTTGACAGGGGTATGAGGTAGATTAGTAAATTTCAAATTACATTCGTTGTTATAGTTGTTTATTTTTGAAAAATCAAATGATTATTGATTTGAAGTTTAATTTCTATCTGGATGGTTTCTATAGGACATGACATCACCACAACCTAATCCTAGTACTAAGGCAAATGAGGAGACAGATTTTTGGATAGTGGTAAGTGATTATTTTGTTAAATGTTTCATTTTTTATAATGTAATTTCTATACATTAATGTCTATACTTTTTATTGTAACAACTACAGATCCATGAACAACTAAATAGGAGAAGTAGCCCTCGGGTTCATAGTAGTCCACCTTCATATGCATCTCCATCCCCTCGAAGATCAAAGACTATTCGTGATCAATTCTCTTCACCGGACAGAGAGAAATGACTTTTTATTGTGTTCCTTTGTTGTATGCCTATATGACATTTGTGAACATATATTTTGTATTGCATATAGTCAACATTGTATGCCTTTATGGCATTCTTGTAAGCCTATATGGCTATTCTGTATATATGTTATACTTATATTGATAGATATTGATGTACGCCTATATGGATATTTGGTTAATACAAATCATTTTTGTTGATCATTATGTAATATGGACAAGTGCAGTGTAGATCATTTTTGTATGCCTCTAGGTTTCAAAGTTTAATTGTCAAAGAATCCATCCCAATTGATGATAAGAGAATTTGAGTTTTGGATGAAAGTTTTAGTCTCTGAAAACTATACATGCCCGAGAAAATAGAGAAAGGAATATTGGTTAAATGGATAAATGGAAAGCAAGTTTTTTTGTTCACATCATGATCTACATGCTATTGCACAATCTTGCATGTTAGCCTTAGTCACTCACATAGTGATGTACAACCTCATGCATATATATCCTTGCATCATGTGCCACCTAAACAATGTCGCTTGATCCAACACAAAGTTCATGGTTCCTTACACCATGCATAATTCACATAGTGATAGGAATCATTTTGTACAACTCAAAAGACACCCTATAATTCTTACACAACCCTTTGGGTCATGTGCCATTTGCACAACACTAAGGATCATGTCTCATAGTTTCACAAATAACTCTATCTAATATTCCAAGTGACCAAGGGGATATTGCAATTCCCTATGTTCCAAAAGGATGTTCTTATGGTTGCTCCTTGGTATGTTGATCCATATTCTTTATGAGTTGCTTAATTAAAAATATTTCTTAATTCCTTGTTATTATACCATATTGGGATGCAAAGAGTATGTCCGTTGTCTTGAATAAGATAGTCAGAATCATATGCTTATGAGCACCTGATGACCATTGTGGTTATTAAATGTAATTCCTCTTGCATATAAGGCGAGGTTATGAGAGTACATTGAGTCTTACCTATTTTGAGTATGCAACATAACATTGGGGCTATAGGCTTCCATAAGTCATCAACAATCCCTTTGAGAATGTGGTTAATATTATAAATGTATACTTTGCATCTCACCATGTTAATATGTATCATGACATCACATTTACCAATTTGACTCTAATTCCATAAAGCAATTCCCTACCCAAAAACTTGTTAATCTTGAAATCCTTGTTACGACATTGTATTGATCTTGCAGAAGGTTGCATACCACTACCCCAACTCTTTGCAAGATTGCTATGAAATATGATAAGAAAGATAGGTGTAGTGTAGATCATTACAAAATGATAGAGCCATGAAGTGTAGATGGTTTCAAATATCACAAAAGTCTAAGTTCAAGCCTAATAACACAGTGACCTAAAGGTGGAAGAAGATGAGGGTTGAACAGCATGGATATGACAACATGAAGATGATATTAAGGTTTAGGAGAGTAGCCTAACAGAGGTCTATTTCAAGACTAATAGGGATCTAAGATTGCAGTAATGGAACAATGCATTGAAGGACTAAAACAAACCCTACAGAAATAGTACTAGAGAACAAAGTCAAGGTGAACCAAGATAAAAGAACAAGAAGTTCATATATGACTGTGTTTACTGCTAGAACAAGTATGTTAATAGCCATAAAATGCATGTTGACATGTGAAGACTATAACAATTATAGCAAAGGCAATGTGTGAGGATATCACCGGTACAATGTAGCTCAAACTATTTTGGCATGTTTGGGTGTAAAACAGGACCATGCCTAGCCTAAACGTAGCCATCCAAATGCATTGGAACTGTCAGTTTGGTCACATCAGGAGCAGGATGAAAGTTACACCCCTTTGCAACTTTACAATGCATGCATCTGACCATTTTTGGGGCAGTAGAAAAAATTTCACCATGGGCAAACGCCTCAGAGATATAAAAACTAAGAGAGGTTATTGTAGAGGGACCCTATGTGATCCCGTAGCCTCAGATGGAATGTTTCTAAGTGACACAGTTTCTGAGTAACATCTCGTCAAAGATTGTTGCCTTTTTACACTATGGACTCTTTAGGGATATCATCGATACAATGTAGCTCAAACTGTTTCGGCATGTTTGGGTGCAAAATAGGACCATAACTAGCCTAAACGTACCCATTCGGATGTGTTGGAACTCTCAGTTTGGTCTCATCAAGAGCAGGACAAAAGTTACTCCCCTTTGCAACTTTACACTACTTCCTTCTATAGATTTTTGGGGTAGCAGAAAACCTTTCACCATGGGCAAATGCCTTAGAGATATCAAAAACTAAGAGAGGGTATTGTAGAGGGGTTCTACATGATCATGTTGTCTTAGATAGAATGTTTCTAAGTGTCATGGTTTCCAAGTAACATCTCGTCAAAGATTGCTGCCTTTTTGCAGTTTGGACTCTTCAGGGATATCGTCGGTACAATGTAGTTCGAACTATTTCAACATGTTTGGGTACAAAATAGGACCATGCCTAGCCTAAACACACCCATACGGATGTATTGGAACTGTCAATTTGGTCGCATTAGGAGCAGGACGAAAGTTACTCCCCTTTGCAACTTTACACTACCTCCTTCTGACGATTTTTGGGGCAGCAGAAAACCTTTCTCCATGGACAAACGCCTCAGAGATATCAAAAATCGTGAGAGTTTATTGTAGAGGGGTTCTACATGATCATGTTTCCTCAAATGAAATGTTTCTAAGTGTCATGGTTTCCAAGTAACAGCTCGTCAAAGATTGCTGCCTTTTTGCACTTTGGACTCTTCAGGGATATCGTCGGTACAATGTAGTCGAACTGTTTCGGCATGTTTGGGTGAAAATAGAACCATTCCTAGCCTAAACGTACCCATCCAGACACGTTGGAACTGTCAGTTTGGTCGCATCAGGAGCAGGATGAAAGTTACACCCCTTTGTAACTTTACACTACCTCCTAACAATTTTTGGGACAGCAGAAAACCTTTCACCACAGGCAAACGCCTCAGAGATATCAAAACCTGAGAGAGGTTATTGTAGAGGGGTTCTACATGATTGTGTTGCCTCAGATAGAATGTTTCTAAGTGTCAGGGTTTCCAAGTAACAGCTCGTCAAAGATTGTTGCCTTTTTGCACTTTGGACTCTCCAGGAATATCGCTGGTACAATGTAGCTCAAACTATTTTGGCATGTTTGGGTGTAAAAAAGGACCATGCCTAGCCTAAACATACCCATCCAGATGTGTTGGAACTGTCAGTTTGGTCACATCAGAAGCAGGACGAAAGTTACACCCCTTTGCAACTTTACACTACCTCCTGACGATTTTTGGGGCAGCAAAAAACCTTTCACCACGAGCAAACGCCTCAGAGATATCAAAAACTAAGAGAGGTTATTGTAGAGGGGTTCTACATGATTGTGTTACCTCAGACAAAATGTTTCTAAGTGTCAGGGTTTCTGAGTAACATCTCGTCAAAGATTGCTGCTTTTTTGCACTTTGGACTCTTCAGGGATATCGCCGGTACGAGTGTGAGGTATCAACTCAGATTTTAGAGCAAAGTAAAGACTAGGGTTTTTAGGAGGTTGAGGACTAGATAACCCTAAACATAATACAACCTAAGTGTTGAAGACCACATGAAGAATACAAAAGGCTATCTAAGACAGATTAAACAGAGAGTATAACATAAACAAAACTTACCAAACTAGGTCTTTAAAGACAATACACTTAGGGTTTAAAACATAACTAATGACTTTAACTTAAAAACCCTAACTAGTTTTGAATGTTTAAACCTCTGCAGCTGTGATATGAACACTGCCACTGTGAGATCCTTTAGACTTCCAAAACTTCCAACAACAACCACAACTCATCAATCAACATCAACATGACCTTAACACCATATTTTGTGATCAACATCAACATCACGAGGACACTGAAGAAATCTATGGCACATGAAGACACTGAGAACACTGAAGACATGTTGGACTGCACCAAACAACTGAGAGGGGGGGTGAATCAGTTGTCCTAAAACTTTTAACCAATTATGATCATCAACTTATCAATTACTTATATTCAGATATAACCATGAAAGCATAAAATGAGAAGCTCAACACAAAAGCATAATCAACACAGGAGACACTAGATTCTTACATGGAAAACCCTAAAAGGGAAAAACCATGGTGGGTGTTAGCCCATAGAAATATATAAGTTATATCAATACCAAAAAATAGAGGCTCACTATCTACAGGGTTCACTACCCAAATTGCTCACTGTAAAGAAAGGCTCAATGCCTATGGGTGGCTCACTACCAAAAGGAACCTCACTACCAAAAGGAGGCTCACTGCCAAAAGGTTGAACTAAGATAACAACATCTACTCCATGCCAAGGTTTAGTTCCATTGAAGCACAAACACCTCTGCTCTGCTCTACTACCTTACTTCACTTTTATCTTCGCATCTTTGCACTTGATACATTTTCACAACTCAATTACAAGTATTTATACACTTTATCAACCTTAGAATGATCATCAAGGTCAGCATTACAATCATCAACCGTTGGAACAATCTCCAAGGTTAGCAAACATATGTTACATCATAATAGGTCTGGACCTAAACATATTTACAAAGAAAAGAAATGAATGTGGATCATGTCGCACTTTAGCAGGGACTCAAACACAATCTTCCATGCTACAACACGCTATCACAATCTTTGATGCATCTCCGCAGATGATGAATTTAACCAGGTCGGCCAAGACTGATGTTAACACAAGTATTCTCAAGAACACGCTTCATGCACGATCTGAATTACACCTTGCGGACCAATCTGAATGTAGGAGCATGATCAAGAGACATCCACAAGCACATTGTAATCACCAGGAACAACTGCACAATCTCTAATCACTCTAACAATAATATTCTTCAAACCGGAGTACAGAAACAACACTGTCAACCACTGTCATAAGTAAAAGATAGCTTGCGGACCACCAAATCATGAACCATTGCATTTGAAGGCACTTAACATCGTCACTAACTTAATTCCATAACCGCAGACCAAAATACTTCAATGCAAAGGAATGCGCAGCAAAACACTTTCTCCCTGTCACCACCAAACATACAGAAAAAACTATTTTCACTCTGGTGAACATAACTCACTCAATTCTTCATACCAGAGACTCAAACTCAGAATATAACATCTTCAAACAGGCTTCTAAATAACTTACAATTTGCAGGCAAAGATATTTATTCTACAGGAAACGCGGAGCATTCTTCTAGACTGTTCTTCTGCATGAAATGCATTGTTTCTACTACAACACATTGTTATCACCGGAGAGGCTAATTTTCTCAATATCCTCAACAAAGTAAGAGCATAGTTGACACAAATGACAACACAAATATGTTGACATTGTTGTCAATTAGGATTGCACCTGTGATGCAAAGTTGTGATACTCAGCAATCCTTCGAAACATGGGATCAAACTCAGGCTGTGGGTGACCTATGTCAAGTTTGAACCTCCAGATTGTGGGCTGGTTCCCTTAAAATATTTAATTGGATCTATGACTTTGATGTGGAAAAGGGTAAAAGGATCTTTTTAAAAGCAATTGAAACTGTAAAAATATGGTGATGCACCTAATGATGGTAAGAAACTTGGCAATCTAACTCACAATAGATCTCAGAAAATCTATCCACACATACCACTTTCAGCAAATTGATCACAAAAATGTTTCTAAGAGAGGCTAGAAAATATTTTTGTTTGAAGGAAAAAGGGGTTTTTCACAACATAAAAGAAAGGTTTTCCAATTGCACAGCCTAAGACCTGTGATTTTCAATGCTATCTAACACAAACAAGTACTAATGAGACAATGATTTTAAAGGTTCTGATGTTAAATAAAATAAAATCTCATCAAATCACTCATACGAGTTGCATTAATGGAAGGTAGATACTTGATCAAACTAAAAAATAAAGGAAATAACTGCATAAGACAAAGTATAGAACCTGTAACCTGCTGTAATCTCTATAAATCTGTAAATAGGTGAGTTACAAAACCTCTTTCTCTCTCAAAGTGTAAAGAGCAAAAAGGCAAGAACTAAAAAATGAGTTACAAACAAACTTTGTCTCTCAATGTGTAAAAGAGAAAAGAATGCAAGAACTAGAAAAACCTAAGTTTTTCTTTACAATATATAATTTTCTCTTTCCAAGAGGCATGAAAAAATAACTGCAGTTAACTGCCTTTAAAAATAAGCTCTCCAATTTGATCCATGAGCAAACCAAGAAATCCCTAAAAATAAGGGTCAAAACTGCCTCAAAATGAGCAAAAATAGCTCCAATTTGCTAGTCTCCATGTGTTTGACCCAAGAGTTGATCAATTTTCTCTATTTTGACCTCCAAGCCATGTAAAAAGACTTCAAAAGTCCTCAGTTAACTTAACTCCTCCATTTTGCATGATTTTATCATGCGACAAATTAATAAAGTAATCATTTGCATGACTTACTCCATTACATTGCAAAAGAAAACAATAGATCTAGTTGCACCTTACATGCACTCAAGGTATAAAAGTATTCCCTTACTACTCCATAATGCACCTTGCAAATATCACCATGCAAAAAAAATCCTTACCTTATCTTTGTCTTCATGATGTCTTCTTGCCATGGATTTGACTATCACCTTTTATATTACCATGTCTTCATATGATGTTCTTGTTTTGCCTTTATATACATCATAATGCATAAGGCAAAAAGAAAATAGGCCACACTTGGTCTCCATGCATGTTTTGAGGAATCTTGGTTTGTTGACTTGGCTTTGCATTATACATAAGGCATATTCGACCTTGACTTGTCGACCTCCATGAGATAAAAAAGAACATAAGGCATTAAGCCTTACCCTTTAATGATTTCAATCTTTTGACTTCGCAAAATTTGAATGCAAAAGAAAATGATTTCCTTTTTGGCCCACGGCCCCTCTTTGGCATCATCATTAGGATTTATCAAGACTAAGGTCTTGACCCCGATCTGGATAAGATGAATGATTTGGTTTTATTTTGTAAAGTCAAAATAGATGAGAAAAAAGAAGACCATTGAACAAAAGCACAAACTGAACCCTAAAAGATATTTCATTTTGTCATTCTTTCATCTGCCTCTTTAGCTCTACAACTTTACTTTGACTGTCACTAGGATTTGGAAGGAAATGCATTATTCTCTAGTTTTTCTTTGTCATTTTCAGTTGATTTCATAGCATTTGATACTGGAAAGAAAGGTGAGAATGTTTTGTACATGATAACGAATCTTTCTTTGATTTCTTCTGTGTTTTTTTTTCATTTGGTCGCGGCTATGGTGACTGTGTGCTAAGCTTTCTTTAAAATATTCTTAACAAGCCTTTTGTCTTTGTGTTGTCTTCATTTGTAACTGTAACATTCACATCCTAAGATTTTTCAATATGAAGGCCGCGGCCTGTAGAGCTCTCCATACAAGAAAATGAGGTGAGTTTCTTGCTATTCGGCTTTCCTGTATCTCACTTTCCTTTTAACCTGTGTCTGCAAAATGATAAGGGTTTCAAAATTTTCATATGGGTGTGTGTTTTCTTTGAAGAGAAAAAACCTCCCTACCATGGCCATGGCTATGCTAACTGTTCTCACATTTCCTTGACTGTAATTTGACAAAATGCATTAGGGTTTTAAGATTTTCATATGGGTTTGTATCCTTTCAAAGAGGTAGGCTTTTCTTGGCCACAGCCATTCCATTATCTTGTATCTGTATCTCTTTCTTGACTCTACAAATACAAAAAAATGAGGAAATAAAAAATGAGAATGAGGGTTTCAAATTTCTTCAAAGAATATAAATCTTAACTAGCACGGCCATGACATTTTCACCTTCTCTGTGGCATTTACTTTAATTGTATACAAGAATAATACAGGGGTTTGATAGATTTGCAACATGGGTTTTGAATTTAACAAAAATGTTCATTTCCTTGGCATACTCTGTAGCCTTTCTTTCTCGTTCTGAATACCTATAATAGTGCACTATTCCTTTATTGGCTCAATTTGTAACAGTACACTCTTTTAATCTGCATCTTGTAAAAACCTAAATAGGTTATTCTACATTTTTCTTTTCATTGTCATTATACTGTAACCTTTCTCTCTTTCTGACTGTTTATGTGGAATGCTATAGGGCTAATATCTTTTCTTTGAACTACTTCATTTCTTAGCAAACTCCTGTGGTCTTTATCATTCATTTGCCACTTCTTGTATGATATGATCACTCAGAATTCCTGTAACTTCTACAACATGTGATTGTCCCTCATTACATGATATGAACATAATAACTTGTCTTCTCAAACTATCATCTGTAACTTGTTATTCTCATCTTTTGTATGTCACTGTCAGATGCTTCTTCTTTAAACAGTTTGACTTTGATCCTTTATTTCTCCTCCTAACTGTCACTTAGCATATGTAAGAACTTCTCTTCATGGCATGAACATAGTGTATTTCTTTCTCTATATTAGTTGCCTTCTGTAGCACTGATTTGTCTTACACTTACAATATCCTTGATGCATGAGGCCTGAACATCGGCATGGTATGACTATACCCTGTTATGCCTTGACATTTATGCTCTTCTATAGTAAAGACATTGTACCTTTTGCATACTGATAAAAACACCTGTTACCTCATATATTGTTGTTATGGCACTAATACTTGGTGTCATTGTTCTTCTATCTATCTTAAAGGGTATCATCACAGTTTGATAACATCTATGATATAATATCATGGCAGTTCCTTATCTTGTAATAGCTCTTGTAACCTTCACCTCATGTAAATCAACATTCCATGAGACTGCTATTTGATCAACTTTATGACAGTCTTGGAAAAACTTCATTTATCTAATTCTTCATTTATTACAAAGCTATCCTTTATTGCACTTGTGTACTTTTATGACATCTTAAGGTATGATGTTTCATGATGTTCGACCTACCTAGATGACTTCTCATATATATGGCATAAATATGAACAGTAGAAAGCTATTCCAATGATGATAGAAATAAAGAAGAATACCTTCTCATGACTGTACTTCTGTATTCTGCATATTGACAACTTGATTCAGAATCACTGCTTCTCTTAAGTGGGCATAGTTTATAGGAGTAACTACTCCTTTTTACTTTTATCATGATGACTTCACTCTTTTTGCAAGTTGATTGTTCTGATGCATAGTATCTTCTTGAATAATGCATCCTGTCCTTTGCAATCTGATATCCTTTTCAAATGAATAAAAAGGAAAACATGATGGGCTCAACCCTTATGGGAGCCACATTTTCTCCACATGTTTTAATATCTTCAAATCAGCAACATTACTTTTCCTATACCTGCACGGTGAACAAACAAGTTAGCATAAAAACATACCTCTTGAAGTTGATTGACCTTTCTCATGATGATCTGATTTATTGCACATGTCTGATTTGATCCATTCACATAAAATGCATAATGTTTGCAAGTTGATATGTTTGTTGATAAAAGCATGTGATAATCTTAAATATCTGGAGCTTCTAATAGGGCTTTTCCCCCAATTTTGCAGGTACACCGGCATGATCTGGAGCTGAAGATAAAGACATGAAGACCAACTCACAATTGATGACATCAACCTTCTAATAAAATGCAATGACGGATATTTAATATTCTCATGTGTTCTTTCTCTTTTCCTTTTATCATCAGATGTATAGCTTGCATATGTCTGCATTGCTCAGTTTAGTCATTCCCACGGCTTGTGTGGGACACATTTAATCATTTCTTTAAATATGATCAGTTACTTTACCTAATGCAAATGATTTATGTATGTTTACTTTTTTGAATCAAATGCATAGGATAGAATAACTGAAACTGATATGAAACATATGTTCAAAACATGAGATGAAATGCTAGTTTTATAAATACCTCTCTTTCACACTGAAATGTGATCACTTGAATGATTCAATCATCTTATAACTAAAAGATAAAACCAGTTAGATTATCTATCTTTCATTGACTGTCTGATATCTTACCATTAGATATTCACTTGTCATGATGGTTTAACAATCCTGATTGGATTGTCAGATTATCCTATCAACTGATCCTTATTTTCTCTTGTCAAAACATCATGCATTCACTGATTGCATACCTTAAAAGTTTTCTTTTACTCCTTTTGAAACAATCTGCAAATCAGGTCTAACTAAATTAGGTGTGAACATAAATTAGTAACATTTCTAGCGACCTCTCAGGGGTGTTTGCCTGCTAAACAAATTAGAACCAATAGTCTTGCAATTCCATTGGGCATATGAATCTTCTTCTGCCTTGAATTTTGAAAAACCTTCTGCAACTCAAACTGATAGAAAACTATAGAAGCAAAACAAAACTGAAACTAAAACTATTATGGCTTGCTTAAGACATAGCTAATAAAATGTGCAGAAGCACTTCTTGGAAAACAAAATACTAAACTGAAATTCTACTCTACCCTACACTAACCAGCCATTGAATCTGGTCAAACAAATCCATTAACTGGCTTTGCAAAATAACTTCCCTTTTTTATTAAGGAAAGATGTTTTGTAAGCTAATTTGTTGCTAATAAGATATGAATCATAAGGACATACCTTATAGGATGATGCAAAACTCTCTGAAGAATGAAAACAAACTCACTCACCATCTAAATATGATCATTGACATTGTTGTTATAGGGTGAATAAATGATCTCATTCTACTGTTCTAAGGCTGCAATTTCATCTTTGGGCACAACAACAATCTATATCTCCTTATTTAGCTCTGATTGAGCTAGGTCCTTGATTAGACATCCTCTTGCAATGATGAACTTTCTACTCATACTACTGCATTCTTTATTAAGATTTGTTGTCCTATTATCGCTTGCAATGTCAACTTGATTTGAAAAAGTTATCTCAGATGAATGAAATGAAGTAATGTCTGTCTCTTTGTCCTGATCATGCTGATCACATACTGTTGGCTCATTTGATACTAGCTTATAATCATCGATGTTAGAACAAAAAACTTTTATGATCCCTGAAAAACATGTTCTCATCTAACTCATAATTTTGCATAGAATCCATATGAGGTATATGTTGGTAGGTGGTGACTAATCAGGAAAGTACTGTACACTAGCCATGTAACATCGCCGAGGTTCAGGGCCGGGCCGGGCCTCGAGCGGGGGTTTGGGGGCGGGAGCCCCCAAGAAATTTTTTTTTAAGGGCCGACATAAAAAATCCTATTTTTTATGACCGACATACGAAAACCCTAATTTTTTGTAACCGACAAAAAGGCTTGATAAAAGCGGCTAAGGGTTAGGGTTTTGATATATTCTATTGTAGCATTTGCAACGGTATTGAGTTGCAGGGATTGCTGATTGTAATCGGTTTGATTTACTGGATAATAATATTGGACTCTCTATTTGGTGGATGTAGCTCGGGTTTGGGTGAACCACGTTAAAACTTGTCTCTCGTTGTTATTATTTCTGTGTATTTTCATTCCTCTGTTTAATCTTTATTTGCATTTAATTGATATCTTCTGCCGGCTAACCCTTACAAGTGGTATCAAAGCGGGTTGTGTTCGATTATCATCTGCAAGAAGGTCTCACGGTTGAGTGGGAGTAATGGCGGACGAGGGTAAATTGAAGGTCGATAAATTCAATGGGCAAAACTATCAGTTATGGAAGATGCAGATGGAGGATTACCTCTATCAAAAGGATTTATGGATGCCCTTGGAAGGAGTAGCCAAGAAACCGGCAACAATGTCTGATGAGGATTGGAATCTTCTTGACAGAAAGGCACTGGGAACCATTCGGTTGTGCCTATAATGGAAGCGAAGACAACAGATGGTCTAATGAAAGCTTTGGCAAAATTGTATGAAAAACCCTCAGCCTCAAATAAGGTATTTCTCATGAAGTGTTTGTTTAATTTGAAAATGGTTGAAGGTGGATCTGTGAGAGGTCATTTAAATGAATTTAATACGATTGTCAGTCAATTGACTTCTTTAAATGTAAAATTTGATGAAGAAGTTAGAGCTCTCTTGATATTATGTCCATTGCCTAAAAGCTGGGATAGTTTGGTAATGGCGGTTAGTAACTCTGTTTCTAGTTCAAATACCCTAAAATTTAATGATGTTATTGGTGTTATTCTGAGTGAGGAAATTCGTAAGAAAAGCTCAGGTGGATCCACATCAGGCAGTGTTTTGAACGCAGAAAGCAGGGGCAAATCAAAGGAGAGAGGAAAAGGTTCTGGAGGTCATGGGAAGTCACAAGGAAAATCAAGGGACAAAAGATCCCAAACCAGAGGACAGAAGGATTGCTGGTACTGTGGGAAACTAGGTCATCTAAAGAAAGATTGTTGGTCTCGGAAAAATAAAGAAGGAGACAAACAAGAAGGCAATAAGGAAGCAAATGTGGTAAGTAATAAATCTGAAGATGATGCCTTGATTCTTTCCCTAGATAATGCTAATGATTCATGGGTTTTAGATTTAGGGGCCTCATTCATGCTACGCCCCATAGAAGTTATTTTCTTGATTATGTCCAAGGGGATTTTGGGCTAGTTTATTTGGGAGATAACGAACCCTGTCAGATTGTTGGAAATGGAAGAATCAAGATTAAGTTGCAGAATGGGAATCATTGGCTACTACAAGAGGTAAGGCATGTTCCAAGGCTCAGTAGGAATTTAATTTCAGCAGGGCAGCTAACTGAACAAGGTTGCACTGTTACATTTACTGATAAAAATTGGAAGGTTTCAAAAGGTGCCTTAGTAGTAGCAAAAGGTGTGAAAGTAGGCACCTTATATCTTTGTACAGGTCATATTGTTCCTTCTACTTTAGATGTTACAGAGGAAAAATAAACAGGTTCAGGAACAGTTGCTGTAGGTTCGCAGGAAGAGACTGGAAAAGTTGCTGCAGGTTCTGAGACAACACTATGGCATAACAGACTTGGGCATATGAGTGAGAAAGGTATGAAGGTACTTCATTCTAAGAAAGATTTACCATGTCTGAAATGTATTAATATGGATTTCTGTGAAATTTGTGTGTATGGAAAACAAAAGAGAGTTAGTTTTCTCAGAGATGGGAAGCAAAAGAAAAATAAAAAATTAGAGCTTGTGCATACAGATGTATGGGGACTAGCTCAGGTATCTTCTCTCGGTGGCTCTCAGTATTATGTTACATTCATAGATGATGCAACTAGGAAGGTCTGGATTTATTTCCTTAGACAGAAATCTGATGTATTTGAAACATTTAAGAAATGGAGAAGCTTGGTTGAAAATGAGACAGGTAAAAGATTAAAATGTCTCAGATCTGATAATGGTGGTGAGTATTGCAGCAAAGAATTTGAAGATTATTGTTCCTTTAATGAAATTCGTAGGCAGAAAATAGTTCCAGGGACTCCACAGGAAAATGGAGTGGCTGAACGCATGAATAGGACAATAATGGAGCGTGCAAGGACCATGAGATTGCATGCTGGGCTGCCTTTAAACATGTGGGCAGAGGCTGTCAACACTGTTGTATATTTAATTAATAGAGGTCTTTCAGTTCCTTTGGGCTGTGGTATTCCAGAGGAAGCATGGACAGGTAAGAAGGTGAGTTATTCTTTTCTCAAAACCTTCGGATGTGAAGCATTTGCACATGTAGATTCTGAAAATAGAACCAAGCTGGATGGAAAATCAAAAAAGTGTACCTTTGTTGGATATGGCATTGATGAATTTGGTTATAGGCTTTGGGATTTTGAAAATCAAAAAATTGTGAGAAGCAGGGATGTCATATTCAATGAGAAGGTGTTGTACAAAGATCAGTTGCAGCAGCATGAGAAGAAAGCAAAAGATTATGTGGTGCTGGATGATACTCCAAATAGTGATGTTCCAGTGGTTCCTCATGCTCCGCAACAACAACTCGAAATACCACAAACTCCAGTGAATGTTAGACGGTCAACAAGGCTAAGTAGACCTCCTGAAAGGTTTTCTCCCTCTTTGTATTCTATTTTGTTAACAGATGCTAGTGAACCAGAAGGGTATGATGAAGCTATGTAGGTGAATACACAGGTTCAGTGGGAGCTTGCCATGAAAGAAGAAATGGACTCCTTGCCGAAAAATCAGACTTGGGAATTATGTAAGTTACTTGCAGGTAAAAAGGCTTTACCAAACAAATGGGTTTACAGGCTGAAAGAGGAAGATGGAGGTAAGAAAAGATTTAAGGCTGGGTTAGTTGTAAAAGGATTTGCACAGAAACAGGGCATTGATTTTGATGAGATATTTTCTCTGGTTGTCAAGATGACTTCTATTCGTACTGTTTTAAGTATTGTGGCTGCTGAAGATTTGCATTTGGAACAACTAGATGTGAAAACTGCCTTTCTCCATGGTGATTTGGAGGAGGAGATATACATGGCACAACCACAGGGATTTGAGGTCAAAGGTAAGGAGAAACAAGTGTGTAGATTGAAGAAGAGTTTGTATGGCCTGAAACAAGCACCTCGGCAATGGTATTTGAAATTTGATAGTTTTATGGCTGAGCAAGGCTACAGCAGGTGTAATTCTGACCATTGTGTTTATTTTAAAAGGTTGGATAATGACAGCTACATTATTTTATGTTTATATGTTGATGACATGCTTGTAGCTGGGTCTAACATGGATCACATCAGAGAGTTAAAACATCAGTTATCACAGTCATTTGATATGAAGGATTTGGGGGCAGCAAAACAAATCCTTGGTATGAAAATTTGCAGAGATAGGAAGAACAGAAAATTGACTCTATCTTAGGCTGCTTATGTTGAAAAGGTGTTGCAAAGATTCCATATGGAGAATGCAAAAGCTGCCAGCACACCTTTGCCTAGTCATTTGAAATTGACTAAAGAGATGTGTCCAAAGACACAAGATGAGGAAGAAAAAATGTCCAAGGTACCATATGCTTTAGCTGTAGGAAGTTTAATGTATGCCATGGTATGCACGAGACCAGATATTGCACATGTTGTTGGAGTCGTTAGCAGGTATATGAGTCATCCCGGATTTGAGCATTGGAATGCGGTAAAATAGATTCTCAGATATTTGAGAGGTACATCTAATAAACACTTATGTTTTGGGGGCTCTAATACTGATTTAGCAGGTTATGTAGACTCAGATTTGGCAGGAGATATTGATACCAGGCGGAGTACTACAGGTTATGTCTTTACTATAGGTGGAACATCGGTGAGTTGGATTTCCAGGTTGCAAAAGGTGGTTGCTTTATCCACCATAGAGGCAGAATATGTAGCTGCAACAGAGGCAAGCAAGGAGTTGATATGGCTGCAATCTTTCATGGAAGAATTGGGTAAACAACAGGCTAACAGTTCTTTGTATACAGACAGTCAGAGTGCTATACATCTTGCAAAGAATTATGTCTTGCATTCAAAGACCAAACACATACAGTTGAGGTATCACTTTATTCGGTCGGTGTTGGATAATGGACAGTTAAGGCTGGAAAAGATACATACAGATGAAAATCCAGCAGATATGTTTACAAAGGCAGTGACAAGGGAGAAGCTGAGCTCCTCTTTAGCTTTGATTGGTCTTCTAGACTGAAAACAATAAAAATAAAATAGTAGAGTCTAGGGTGCTTATTTCTAGTGGGAGCTGCATGCGCAGCGGTGTCGTCCAGGCTCCAAGTGGGAGATTGTTTGGTGTGGAGCCTGATCAGTCTCCAAGTGGGAGATTGTTGGTAGATGGCGACTGATCAGAAAAGTACTATACACTAGCCATGTATCCTCGCCGAGGTTCGAGGCCAGGTCGGGCCCCGAGCGGGGGTTTAGGGGCGGCAGCCCCCAAGAAGCGGGGGTTCGGGGGCGGTAGCCCCTGAGAAATTTTTTTTAGGGCCGACATAAAAATCCTATTTTTTATGACCGACATACGAAAACCCTAATTTTTTGTAACCGACAAAAAGGCTTGATAAAAGCGGCTAAGGGTTAGGGTTTTGATATATTCTATTGTAGCATTTGCAGCGGTATTGAGTTACAGGGATTGCTGATTGTAATCGGTTTGATTTACAGGATAATAATATTGGACTCTCTATTTGGTGGATGTAGCCCAGGTTTGGGTGAACCACGTTAAAACTTGTCTCTTGTTGTTATTATTTCTGTGTATTTCCATTCCTCTGTTTAATCTTTATTTGCATTTAATTGATATCTTCTGCTGGCTAACCCTAACAGTATATCATCCAGTTGTTTAATACTAGGCATAGATGTTAGGATGCATGTGATATCTTCATTTTCATCCATAAATTCAGGAAGTTGATCAAACAAATTAGCTAGATCCTCAGACTCATTCTCTATTTGTTTCACGAAAACATGGTTAATCTGATCTTGTTTGCCATCTAAGTTTGACACAAAGGACTCAAGATCATTCCAAAATGAAACATCATTAGATTCCTCTTGAATTTTTTGTAAAGGAGGATTGTTTATTACCTCATAATAGCTCTCAACCAGTTGTGTAAGTTGCATGACAGGTTTACCTTCACACTCTTCTAATTGATCCAAGATCAGATTGTCAGACTACTTAGCTTCAATCAGCAACTCTTCATACTGCTTGATGTCTTCTTGATGTTCTGAAACTGCTATTGGTATGCTTTCCTCATCTGGTTCAATAAAACTAGGTAACTGGTCAAACAAAGAAATCAACTCTTCCTCCTCACATGGGGCTTTCTCCATCAGAATGTGGGCAACCTGTCTTTGCAATTGAAGATTTTGCCCTTCCAATATCTATATCCAGCTTTCATTTATCTTGTAAACATCATTAGAAAACTCCTTAAATGAATCAAAATTTAAAGGATTTGGTGTCAGGTTTGAATCAGCATCCTTTTCATATGCATTATGATTATTTTCAGCTGAGAACACTTAAAAAACAACAGAAACATCTTGCTCCACATCTAATTTTTCTATTTTAGTGGCACAAGAAGGACTGCAATAACCTTTAGTTACTATATTGAAACTTGGAATCTTGATTGGTTCAGGTTTCATCACTACTTCTTCCCCTTCCTGATTTTGGATTACTATGGGAGAGGTAGTTTTGATAAGATTTGGCATTTTATAATTAGGATGTTTGGTCCAAGAAGGTTGCCACACTTGTTCAAAAGTTTGATGATCTGATTCAGGTGCTTGATGCGATTGATACTGAGGACTAATAGACTGATTTTGAATGCAAATAGGCTCTTGATTAAAATCAGAACTTCTGAAACTTGGAATTTGATACCTACTAACCTCATTTTGAACAAGTTGATCCAGCATGAATGTAGTTGTCTGGATCCCATGCCTTTGTACTTGTGCAAACAAAAACTTCATCTGCTCCTCTTTTGCTGCTATCTCCCTCTTAAGACCTTCTTCAAACTGTATCTGTTGTGCCTCCAACTCCTGCTTATGAAGATAGGCTTGATAATCCATCTCTTCCTGTTGCATGTTATATTCATTCTCTCTTTCGATCTCTAACATATGTCTCTGATAATCCAAAGCAATCTCCCTAATGCTCATGTTGGTTTCGTACTGAGGCTGATCAGCAAAGAAAGTATGCAGATTGGGAATAGAATTGCCATTTTGGGACTGGTTATGAGCATAGGTAGGCTTCCAAGAAGGCTAAGCAGGGGTAGGTGGGAGGCAAGAGTACTATGCATGCTGGTTTCCTTGAAAAACCATGGAATTTGGGCTAAAACCAACAGCATGGTTGATCTGATATGGTTGATAAGATGGTGGATTAGCAGCATTTTCATGATATGATGGATGATATGACATGTTCCCATGAAATGTAGACATGCCTACTCATTCAAAAGTTGGAAAACAAATGAAACTTGATACTATGAAATTCTTCTCATAGGCTGCAAAATCTGATCTATTAAAACCAGAAAGATAGAGTCACCAGGTATTTTGAAATAACAGCTCTAAAAAGGTTGTATTAACTGGTGATCATACTAAAACAACAGTAATAAATAAGTTCTTTTTGAACTGAAAATCAGTTCAAAGTCCCACCGGGCATGCCAAAAACTGTAACTATAACATTCACATCCTGAGAGGTTTCAATATGAAGGTTGTGGCCTGTAGAGCTCTCCATACAAGAAAATGAGGTGAGTTTCTTGCTATTCAGCTTTCTTGTATCTCACTTTCCTTTTAACCTGTGTCTGCAAAATGATAAGGGTTTCAAAATTTTCATATGGGTGTTTATTTTATTTGAAGAGAAAAAACCTCCCTGTCATGGCCATGGTTATAGTAACTGTTCTCACATTTTCTTACTGTAATTTGACAAAATGCATTAGGGTTTTAAGATTTTCATATGGATTTTTATCCTTTCAAAGAGGTAAGCTTTTCTTGGCCACGGCCATTCCATTATCTTGTATCTGTATCTCTTTCTTGACTCTACAGATAAAAAAAATATGACGAAATAAAAAATGAGAATGAGGGTTTTGAATTTCTTCAAAGAATATAAATCTTAACTAGCACGGCCATGACATTTTCACCTTCTCTGTGGCATTTACTTTGACTATATACAAGAATAATATAGGGGTTTGATAGATTTGCAACATGGGTTTTGAATTTAACAAAAATGTTCATTTCCTTGGCATACTCTGTAGCCTTTCTTTCTCATTCTGGATACCTGTAACAGTGCACTATTCCTTTATTGGCTCAATTTGTAATACTACACCCTTTTAATCTGCATCTTTCAAAAACCTAAATAGGTTATTCTACATTTTTCTTTTCACTGTCATTATACTGTAACCTTTCTCTCTTTCTGACTGTTTATGTGGAATGCTACAGGGCTGGTATCTTTTCTTTGAACTACTTCATTTCTTAGAAAACTCTTGTAGTCTTTATCATTCATTTACCACTTCTTGTATGATATGATCACTCAGAATTCCTATAACTACTGCAACATGTGATTGTCCCTCATTACATGATATGAACATAATAACTTGTCTTCTCAAACTATCATCTGTAACTTGTTATTCTCATCTTCTGCATGTCACTGTCAAATGCTTCTTCTTTAAACAGTTTGACTTTGATCCTTTATTTCTCCTCCTAACTGTCACTTGGCATATGTAAGAACTTCTCTTCATGGCATGAACATAGTGTATTTCTTTCTCTATATGAGTTGTCTCCTGTAGCACTGATTTTTCTTGCACTTACAATATCCTTGATGCATGAGGCCTGAACATCGGCATGGTATGACTATACCCTGTTATGCCTTGACATTTATGCTCTTCTATAGTAAAGACATTGTACCTTTTGCATACTGATAAAAACACCTGTTACCTCATATATTGTTGTTATGGCACTGTTACTTGGCGTTATTGTTCTTCTATCTGTCTTAAAGGGTAACATCACAGTTTGATAACATTTATGATATAATATCATGGTAGTTCTTTATCTTGTAATGGCTCTTGTAACCTTCACCTCATGTAAATTAGCATTCCATGAGACTGCTATTTGATCAACTTTATGACAGTCTTGGCAAAACTTCATTTATCTGATTCTTCATTTATTACAAAGTTGTCATTTATTGCACTTGTGTACTTTTATGACATCTTAAGGTATGATGTTTCATGATGTTTAACCTACCTAGATGACTTCTCATATCTATGACATAAATATGAAGAGCAGAAAGATATTCCAATGATGATAGAAATAAAGAAGAATACCTTCTCATGACTGTACTTCTGTATTCTACATATTGACAACTTGATTCAGAATCACTGCTTCTCTTAAGTGGGCGTAGTTTATAGGAGTAACTACTCCTTTTTACTTTTATCATGATGACTTCACTCTTTTTGCAAGTTGATTGTTCTGATGCATAGTATCTTCTTGAATAATGCATCCTGTCCTTTGCAATCTGATATCCTTTTCAAATGAATAAAAAGGAAAACATGATGGGCTCAACCCTTATGGGAGCCACATTTTCTCCACATGTTTTAATATCTTCAAATCAGCAACATTACTTTTCCTATACCTGCACAGTGAACAAACAAGTTAGCATAAAAACATACCTCTTGAAGTTGATTGACCTTTCTCATGATGATCTGATTTATTGCACATGTCTGATTTGATCCATTCACATAAAATGCATAATGTTTGCAAGTTGATATGTCTGTTGATAAAAGCATGTGATAATCTTAAATATCTGGAGCTTCTAACAGGGCTTTTCCCCCAATTTTGCAGGTACACTGGCATGATCTGGAGCTGAAGATAAAGACATGAAGACCAACTCTCAATTGATGACATCAACCTTCTAATAAAATGCAATGATGGATATTTAATATTCTCGTGTGTTCTTTCTCTTTTCCTTTTATCATCAGATGTATAGCTTGCATATGTATGCATTGCTCAGTTTAGTCACTCCCACGGCTTGTGTGGGACACATTTAAACATTTCTTTAAATATGATCAGTTACTTTACCTTATGCAAATGATTTATGTATGTTTACTTTTTTGAATCAAATGCACAGGATAGAATAATTGAAACTGATATGAAACATATGTTCAAAACATGATATGAAATGACATTTTTATAAATACCTCTCTCTCACATTGAAATGTGATCACTTGAATGATTCAATCATCTTATAACTGAAAGATAAAACCAGTTAGATTATCTGTCTTTCATTGACTGTTTGATATCTTGCCATTAGATATTCACTTGTCATGATGGTTTGACAGTCCTGATTGGACTGTTAGATTATCCTATCAAGTGATCCTTATTTTCTCTTGTCAAGATATCATGCATTCACTGATTGCATAACTTAAAAGTTTTCTTTTACTCCTTTTGAAACAATCTGTAAATCAGGTCTAACTAAATTAGGTGTGAACATAATTTAGTAACAGACATCAATGACAACACTGATTAGGCACATACTTGCAACTATCTCCCCCTTTGTCATTGATGGCAACATATGATGTGAAAAACTGAAAAGACCACCAAGACAAGATTCTCCCCCTTTCTCTTTACACATCTGCATTCTTTCTCCCCCTGAGTTTTTCACATGATTTATCTCCCCCTTTGACATCAATGGCAAAGGGCACATACTTGCATGTTGTTGCTCTGATCCACTTACTTTATTAGAAACATTTAGCTACTCCCCCTGAGAGGTAGCCTTCAGAACATCAATCCAGATCAAAGAATGACACTTCGAGCTCCACTAGATTGATGCATTCCTATGCATCTTAGTTCAGGACAAGAGGGGTAATGACCCCTAACTTTTATGAGATACTCAAAGGTATCTTTAGATAGAGGCTTAGTGAAAATATAAGCAATCTGATCCTTTGTGGACACATATTCCAACTTTACTTCATTCTCTGTCACCTTCTCTCTCAAAAAGTGATACCTTATTGATATGTGCTTTATTTTTGAGTGCATCATTGGATTCTTTGAAATGTTTATGGCACTTGTATTGTCACAAAATATTGCAATTGGATCTTCATACACAACTATTATATCCTTCAAAGTCTGCTTCATCCATAATACTTGAGTGTAACAACATGCTATTGCAATATACTCTGCTTCTATAGTTGACAAAGATATTGAATCTTGTTTCTTGCTTAGCCATGAGACCAATCTGTTACCCAAGAAGAAGGCACATCCACTTGTACTCTTTTTGTCATCAATATCTCCATCCCAATCTGCATCTGTATAAGCACTGAGAGTGAAATCATTGTCCTTTGGATACCATAAGCCATAGTCTAGAGTACCTTTCAAATACCTCAGGATTCTCTTAACTGCCATCACATGTGATTCTCTCTTGGATCAGCTTGAAACCTTGCCATAATATCAGGTCTAGTTTGAGTTAGATAAAGTAATCCTCCAATCATGGATCTATATTTTTTCTGATCAGCCTTAGGTGATTCATCAGTTTTTCTCAACTTGCAACCAGTCACCATGGGAGTACATATTGGTTTAGAGTCTTCCATCCCAAACTTCTTCAACAACTCTTTCACATACTTAGACTGAGATATGAAGATTCCTTTATCTGATTGATTAATTTGCAGACCCAAAAAGAAATTCATTTCACCAAACATGGACATTTCAAATTCACTTTTCATCTCATTGGCAAACCTTATGCACATACCTTCATTTCCTCCAAAGATAATGTCATCAACAAAGACCTCAACAATCAAGATTTGATCATCATTGATTTTGAAATACAGATTTCTATCTGCAGTACCTTTACTAAATCCCAATTGCAATAAATAGTTGTCTAACCTTGCATACAAGGCTCTAGGAGCTTGTTTGAGTCCATACAATGCTTTCTTCAACCTACATACCATATCACCTTGATTTGACAATTGGAATCCCTCCAGTTGCTCAATGTATACTTCCTCTTCTAACTCACCATTCAGGAAGGTAGATTTCACATCCATCTGATATACGTTAAAATCTTTGTGAGCTGCAAACGCCAGAAACATTTTGATTGCTTCAATCCGAGCTACTGGCACAAAAGTTTCTTCAAAATCTATCCCTTCTGTTAGGGTTCAGGCAAATCAAAGCAATAAACATGCAGATTAAATAACCTAAATATAACAATGAGGACTAACACAAAAGAGATCAACACAGAAATTTAACTGGTTCATCCAATATGGGCTACATCCACAGAAACTCAACCATCCAATGATTTTATTATCCAGTGTAAAATAAATTATAATCTCGTGAATACATCATCGTACCATACATCCCAGCTGCTTATAACAAGCTTTTTGGAAGCTTCTAGAATTAGGGTTTTGCAATGTCATTTTTCTTTTGTCGGTTAACAAAAATTAACAACCAACTCTGATCGTGCAAAAAAGTGGGAAAACAAATTTTGGGGGCTGCCACCCCTAAACCCTGGCGAGGATACATAACTAGTGTACAGTACTTGCATGATCAGTCGCCACATACCAATATTCTCCCACTTGGAGATTGATCCTAGATGACACTGTTGCGCTTGTAGCTCCCCCTGGATTACAGGCCTGGCTAGTTTCTTATGTCCACCATTATCAGTCATGAAGGCCAATGAAAACTGATGAGGAAATTAGTTTCTCCTGTGTAACAGACTTTGTGAACATATCTACAGGATTCTGACTTGTGTGAATTTTCTCTAGCTTCAACTGTCCATCCTCCAAAACTGACCGGCTGAAGTGGTATCTGAGCTGTATGTGCTTAGTTTTTGAATGCAAAGCTGAATTCTTAGCAAGATGAATGGCACTCTAGCTATCAGTGTACAAAGGGCTATCTTCTTGTCATTGCCCCAATTCCTCCAGAAAATGTTGTAACCAAATCATCTCCTTGCTAGCTTCCGTAGTAGCAACATACTCAGCTTCAGTGGTTGAAAGCGGAGCAACTTTTGCAGTCTTGAAATCCAACTAATTGCAGTACCTCCTACAGTAAAAACATACCCTGTAGTACTCCTCCTGCTATCAATATCACCCGCCAGATCAAAGTCAACATATCCTTTTAGAGTAGAATTTGTTCCTCCAAAACATAGTTTCTTTGAAGTAGTACCTCTCAAATATCAGAGAATCCATTTTACAACATTCCAATGTTCCATTCCTGGATTGCTCATATACCTGCTCACAACTCCCACTGCATGTGCAATAACTGGCCTTGTGCATACCATTACATACATCACGCTGCCAACTGCTGATGCATATGGTATCTTAGACATTTTGTCTTCCTCCTCTTGTGTCTTTGGACACATCTCCTTAGTCAACTTAAAATGACTAGGCAAAGGTGTACTAACTGCTTTTGCATTCTGCATGTTAAACCTTTTCAACACCTTCTCTGCATACTCACTTTGGGACAAAAATAATTTTTTGTTTGTCCGGTCCTGTGTGATCCTCATACCAAGGATTTGTTTTGTTGCACCCAAATCCTTCATAGCAAATGAATTTGCTAATTTCTACTTAAGTTCATTAATATGCTGCATGTTAGACCCAGAAACAAGCATGTCATCAACATAAAGCAACATGATAATATAGCTGCCATTACCCAATTTCTTGAAATAAACACAATAATCAGAATGACATTTTTTGTAACCTTGTTCAGCCATAAAACTATCAAATTTCAAATACCATTGCCGAGGTGCTTGCTTCAGGCCATACAAACTCTTCTTTAACCTACACACAAAATCCTCCTTACCCTTGACCTCATATCCATGTGGTTGTTGCATGTATATTTCATCTTCTAAATCCTCATGGAGAAAAGTTATTTTCACATTTAGCTATTCAAGATGCAAGTCTTCCATAGCCACAAGACTTAGAATAGTTCTAATAGAAGTCATCTTTACAACCGGAGAAAATATTTCATCAAAATCTATACCTTTTTTCTATACAAAACCTTTTACCACGAGTCTGGCCTTATATCTCTTCTTGCCTCCATCTTCTTCCTTTAACCTGTAAACCCATTTATTTGGCAATACTCTTTTTCCTGCAGGCAATTTGACTAAGTCCCAAGTCTGATTCTGCAGCAAGGAATCCATTTCCTCCTTCACGCCTAGCTCCCACTGCTTTTTAGTATCTACCTGCATTGCTTCTTCATAACCTTCAGGTTCACCATGTGTATGAGGAAAATTGATTATGAAAACTACTAACAAATCAAAAACCCATAACATAAAGAGAACTAATCTAAATAAAAGCCATTGTCAATAAATCAAATGAAATAAGAAAGCTTTTACCCATATTGTGTTGTTCTCTTTGTTTCGAATGTGGATTGCTCAATAATACTGCGAAACCATGTTTGCAACAAGCAAGTGTAGGTGCTCAAAGATCAATGTCAAAAGATCGTAAAGTTGCTCAATCGATACGATGTATACTCAAAGCATTGTTAAAGGATGCCTGAGAATAAGTGATCGAAGAGGATTTGTGAAGGAGATGAGGAGGGTTTATATAGGTTTCAAACATGATCAATCAACGGTCCAGATAATTCAGAAGAATCAACGGAGGAGATAAAACAAATAACCATGATGAATGTGCACACGACATGTGTCAATCCATAAGGATATTTTTATTAAGATATGATGAAAACAAGATTGATTCAATATATAACTCAACTTATGGTTTTGTCTTTTTTAGAGTTCTAAAAATAAGACTGATTGTGCACATGAGTTAACAAGATATTTTAAGAGGAATTAGAAGATAACTAAAATTAAATAAATAAATTTATTTAATTATTTGTGCATGATAGAGGAATAGATAAGATATGAAGATTTAAATAATTTAAACAAATAAATTGATTTAATTTATTTTGCATGATGAAGGATAAATAAAATATGTGATTATATTTTATTTTTAGAAGATTTATTTTTTAGAGGAAAAAACAATTTTTTTTTTTAACACAAAAGTGGTCGAACCACTAAAATTTATTAATCAAAAGTAATTACAAAATGCTAGATTCAGAAAAGGCATACCGACAGGAAAGAATCGGCAAAGAAAACCTCCGGTTATAGCCTGAGTTTAACGAGATTATACATATTTATCTCAAAAACATAGATCAGAATAATATGACTAAAATCATGCTAGAGAGTAATACAATTTTCAAAAAGGAATTACATAGCATCTGGCATGTACAAAACCAAACAAAAAGTAACCGTTGAAGGCAAAAAACATGAAGGACCCCATTAATCTGCTATCTCTAAAACCTGCAAATCATGATCCTCGACGGGCTCATCTTCTTCTGCAAACTGAGGGGGTGGCGGAGGAGGAGGCACATAATTCAATAGAAATAGCAAAGCATTAAACACTTCCAAAGCCTTGTCTGCCAACTGGTTTCCCAATTCCTGCCTGTGACAATGGATTGAGTTTCGAAAGGAAATGATACAATTATTGCGAAGGCCATGAGAAAACGCATTGAAAAGGTAGTGTAACCCAAGCATACGAAATAAACACCTGCCATCAAATAACCCCCCGACAGGAGCAGACCCTTCATGCACATCATAATCAACTAAAGCAGAGTTAAATGCATCGACGGAAAAATGAACATTCTGGATAAAAGTTAACCCCAAATCCCTTACTATGTCTCTAGATTGCAAGAGATCCATTGCATTGGATAAAAAATGGGAAGCAACCTGCGAAGGATAGATAGCAACTGGAGTGTAAAGGGCTGGTAAGTTACAGACCTAGATAATGGCAGTGCCCACAGATACCTCATAAACCTTGAAAATTTCCTGCAATGTGTTAGGATTAAAACAACCAAGAATGGGGCGTTCCCAATTCCAGATAGGCCAGGAGATTCTATTGTTTCGGTGGATGGAACCCATACTAATCTGCTAAAATCTGATATAAACCAGAGAACTAGATACAGTCACAACTGCAAGAGCAAAAGTCAGAGCTTTATACCAAGATAATTTAAAAACATGAAACTATAACAGCTGCAAAAACAGATAAAAAGCATAAAACTAAATTAAATGTAAAAGATGCTTCGTATAACTCATAAATGATAGTAATCAGTGAAATGCCAAATCCCTTGTGCGAGGTCTGCCAACCGTCTTTAGGAGCAAGCAACAAGGTACGTTCCGCCCATCGAAACAAAGGTCACCACACTTAAAACAGCGTCAGCTAATCATCATATAGGACCATAAAAAATGCTTGAAATAAAGTTTAATATCTAAAAAATTTAACCAAAGTATCATAACTTAATCAATTGAATCTTTGGCCAAGATATAACTTATACCGGGGATCTGAAGGAGAGACTCGGAATTCCATTCAGTAACAACTTCATTAAGACTAAAAGCAATATTAGCTAAAAAATTAGCTAATAGATTACCTTCACGATATGTATGCCTTATCTGAAATGAGTGAAACTGTTGTAATAGATCTCTGCCAGGCTTAAGAATATATTCTATTTTCCAACTTAGAGATGATTTATTGGAGAAAGCTGAAACAATATTCAATGAATCCCCTTCCACAATGATATTAGTAAAACCATATTTTAATGCTAAATTCAAGCCTGCTATTAGAGCCAAAGCCTCGGCCTCATTATTTGTTATTGTGCCGAGTTTTATTGACAAAGCTCTAAGAATTGTTCCATGATGATTTCTAATAACACAACCAGCACTAGAGATTCCTGGATTACCTCTACTCGCTCCATCAAAGTTAAGCTTTACAAAGGATTCAATGGGAGGGATCCATTTGATAACGGATCGATCAATCAAAACTTCAAACTTAAAGCAAGCATTATTAGGCACCTTTAACTACTTCCAATTCTTTAAAATCAGATCATCCCAACTTGTAAAAATAAGAGAACCTGCCTTCTTAGATAACAAAGATGCTAAAACTACTTCTGCAATAGTTGTTTCAACTTTGCCCAACACAATATGAAGAGGATTGCTTACTTTTTTAAATATTCTTCTATTTCTTTCTAACTAGAGAGACCAGATGACAATGCTTGGCGAAACAATCCACAGAGCAGAAAAAGTAGAATTAGAGAATAGTATAGGCCAACTTTGAAAGACTTGTAGTAAAGAACAAGGAAGAGGACCCGACCAGTTCAGTCTAGAGATAAGCCAAATCCAAACCTGTGAAGAGAAATCACAATTCAACAATAAATGATCTACAGATTCCTCCACCTCCTGGCAAAGGGGACATAAGAAGGAATTTGCAACCCCAAGTTTAACTAATCTATCACTAGTGAGGATTCAGGAATGTAATGCTAACCATGAGAAAGCTCCTGCTTTAGGCAGACATGAATCATTCCAGCAAAGCTTATAAGGCCAAGAAAAGTTTGTATTAGAATCCTTACTAGTGATACTTAGGTAACCTTGTTTAACTGTATAACGACCTAATTTCGAAGGGGCCCAGACTAATTTATCTTTTTCACCTGTGATAAATAGTCTGCGATCCTTCAAAATATTCTTAAGAAGAATCTTTTGCTCTTGAGGGATCATGAACTCATCAAAAATTTTCCATTTAACTGAATTAAATGCTGAGTTAGGATCAATTTCATAATAATCTTTAACTTTTATACCCCAAACCTGACATAACAAAGACTTAATCTCAAGAAGACCTTATGTTCTAACTAAAGGAGGATGATTGTTCCAGGAATCATCCCAGAAAAGAGCAGAACTACCATCCTGAATGACCCAAGATAAATAAGGAGAAATAACTTCTCGACAGTGAATCAAAAAATTCCACATGTGGGAACCTGCCTTTGGATTTAGAGTAGTAATTAATCTTTCAGGATTAAAGGAGTCTAGATACTTGGCATACATTATTTTACCCCATTTAGAAGTTGATTTTTCATACAACTTCCAGACAAGTTTAGCTCCAAGAGCTTTGTTTTGAGCTGCAATATTATGTATTCCAGCTCCACCAAATTGTTTTGGAATACATATATTGTCCCAAGAAAGAAGGGGAATCTTTCGTCCATGTGAATTAGTGCCATTCTAAAGAAATTTCCGTAACATGTTCACAATAAATGTAAGAATAGTTTTTGGAACCTTTAAAACCGATAGCAAATAATCTGGAATCGCTGATCAAACTGTTTTAATCATCAAAAGTTTACCTGCCAAAGTAAGCCATTTTCCCTTCCAAGAAGATATTTTAGCTTTAATGCTTGAAATAAGCTTATTTCAAAACATGTTTTTAATTGAACCCCAGAAGAGAGGGATTCCTAGATATCTTGAGGGCAAAGTGTCAATTTGGAAACCAAGATACTTAGCTATCCTACTTTGCACCAATTCAGAAGAGAAGAAAAAGAAAATTTTAGATTTGCTATGGTTCACTTTTTGACCAGATACTAAACAATATTTAGAAATGACTTCTTTCAAAACTCTAGCTTCTTCCATCATAGGTTGTCCAAACAGCAAAGTATCATCTGCGAACAAGGTATGCGTTATCGAAAAAGGAATTCTAGGAATATTAATTCCTCTCCAATAGCCCAGTGTATTCTGATTCAGGATTAGTCTATTAATTTATTTAATTGTTTGTGCAAGATTAGAGGAATATGAAGATTATAAATAAAATACTTGATTTTATTTATTTATAGAGGATTGAGATAATTTAAATAAATTTGCATGATTTATTTAAATTTAGAAGAACAATTGATTTAATTAAATAATGTAAATTATTTAATTCTAGATAAGAGGATTTGTGATGAATTAATTAAATAATTAATTCATTTAATTGATGTAGACTTGAATTTTGGAAAACGGATAATGGTTTAATTAAATAATAAAAATAATTTAATCGTGGAAGAATAAGATTGATTTAATGAAAATTAATTAAATAAAGAGGATTTATTTAATTAATGTCGAATTTTAGAAGTTTTGGAAGAATTTAATGAAATTAATTAAATAATTAGATTATTTAATTAATGTTGAAATGCAAGTGATATGGGAGAATTGACGAAATGCAAGTAGTCATTTTAGGGTGTCTACATTTTGCCCCTCTTTGATGCAATGCAGTTTACAGTGTTGCGTCAAAGAAAATGATTGTTGAAGACATTAGTACAATTTTTGATGCCCCAGTGTAAGTAGTTGCCCTAATTATGAAAACTACTAACAAATAAAAAACCCACAACATAAAGAGAACTAATCTAAATAAAAGCCATTGTCAATAAATCAAATGAAATAAGAAAGCTTTTACCCAGATTGTGTTGTTCTCTTTGTTTCGAATGTGGATTGCTCAATAATGCTACAAAACCATGTTTGCAACAAGCAAGTGTAGGTGCTCAAAGATCAATGTCAAAATATCATAAAGTTTCTTAATCGATGCAATGTATGCTCAAAGCGCTGTTAAAGGATGCCTGAGAATAAGTGATCGAAAAGGATTTGTGAAGGAGATGAGGAGGGTTTATATAGGTTTCAAACATGATCAATCAACGGTCCAGATAATTCAGAAGAATCAACGGAGGAGATAAAATAAATAACCATGATGAACGTGCACACGACATATGTCAATCCATAAGGATATTTTTATTAAGATATGATGAAAACAAGATTGATTCAATAGATAACTCAACTTGTGGTTTTGCCTTTTTTAGAGTTCTAAAAATAAGACTGATTGTGCACATGAGTTAACAAGATATTTTAAGAGGAATTGGAAGATAACTAAAATTAAATAAATAAATTTATTTAATTGTTTGTGCATGATAGAGGAATAGATAAGATATGAAGATTTAAATAATTTAAACAAATAAAATGATTTAATTTATTTTGCATGATGAAAGATAAATAAAATATGTGATTATATTTTATTTTTAGAAGATTTATTTTTTAGAGGAAAAAGCAAATTAAATAAATAAATTTATTTAATTGTTTGTGCAAGATTAGAGGACTATGAAGATTATAAATAAAATACTTGATTTTATTTATTTTTAGAGGATTGAGATAATTTAAATAAATTTGCATGATTTATTTAAATTTAGAAGAACAATTGATTTAATTAAATAATCTAAATTATTTAATTGTAGATAAGAGGATTTGTGATGAATTAATTAAATAATTAATTTATTTAATTGATGTAGACTTAAATTTTGGAAAGAGGATAATGATTTAATTAAATAATAAAAATTATTTAATCGTGGAAGAATAAGGTTGATTTAATGAAAATTAATTAAATAAAGAGGATTTATTTAATTAATGTCAAATTTTAGAAGTTTTGGAAGAATTTAATGAAATTAATTAAATAATTAGATTATTTAATTAATGTTGAAATGCAGGTGATTTGGGAGAATTGATGAAATGCAAGTGGTGCGATGACATGGTCATTTTAAGGTGTCTACATTTTGCCCCTCTTTGATGCAATACAATTTACAGCGTTGTGTCAAAGAAAATGATTGTTGAAGACATTAGTACAATTTTTGATGCCCCAGTGTAAGTAGTTCCCCTAGCGTATGCCCCCTCGAGAGGAAAGACAGGGAACGACGGAAGAACTAGGTTGACGCTCGACTAGAAGTTGTGTTGGAGATAGGCGAGGTTGAATAGAAGAAAGTGGAGATAGAAAAGAACATGAGAGAAAGACTGTTGATTGATCTTTGCTTGAAAACTATATAAGGCCATGGAAAAATGGATGGTGTAAATGGATGAGCACGTGGATAGTTTGCTACCAAGGTATAAAAGACCAAGGTGCCGTGATATCCGAGTGCGTGGACGTTGACTCTGCAAGAAAGCGGTTTGATCTTAGATCCCTTAGACATAATATAACCTTGGTGTACATGTGAATGAGCCATAGTTTTGAACATAAAATAAACTTCAATACATAAATGCAAGAAGAATATTAATATGTAAGATGCTAGGTCATAACACACACAAGATAAATATGCTGCTAAGAAAGATGCTAAAGATCATTCCTCAACCACGGCACACAAAAGCAATGACTATGCCCCCAATCTGTACTGCATCGTAACATACCAATATTATACATAAATCAAGGTAGCCTTGAATAGGTAATGGATAAAGGAACAAAAGATAAACCAAAAAGTAAATTGACTGACATACAGCCAACATATTCTCTTGCCAAAGAGTTTGCTCATGATAGATTGGATAGGAAAGATATCAGCCTTATCATAGGAGCGGTGTGTCCGTTAAAGGGGGCTATCTACCTAAAAAGATAATGTCTTGCTGCAGGAACTGCTACATGTCATATGAGACGCGTGTGTTGGTCTCGACAATGGAACATGATGTAGAAGACAAGCTTATTGATCTAGTTCTTTGGTTAAGCTGGATTTAGCTGATGCTGGCAATCGATACATAGGACAGTAGATGACTCTGAAAGCAAGCTGCTATGCTTTAGGTTTGCTAAGAAATTTTGCCTTGAAAGGATGTGCTAATTTGTTGTTTTGCTGCTTGAGTTAGTCAAGTCGAGGTGAATAGATTTTGATAAATGGAAGACTAGAAAGATGACATGTCAATGGATTGAAATGGGTGAAGAATGATGAATCGTATGTGCCTGAGTACTGGATACATCCTTCGTATTCTAGACTACCTACATACCCTGTATCCACGGGATCAAGGCACATTACAATGAAAGATGAAAATGATAATATGTAGTTCTGGATAGAGTGATGAGATGGGTCAAGGTGTTTGAGCTTGGGTAGAGGAAATGATGAGATCTTATGTACCTGAGTACTAGATACTTCCTTCATATTCCACACTGCCTACATACCCATATCCATGGGATCAACGTACCTTAAGATTGAGATGAGATGATATGTAGTTTTGGTTGGTGTGATGATGTAGGAAAAGTGTTGGGAAGATAATAGCCTTATCGTAGGAGCGATGTGTCCGTTAAAGGGTGCTATCTGCAGAAAGGGGAACGATTGAAGAGTTTGCAAACCATGAACAAGGATCCATTCCTAGACCTAGGTTAAGGAAAGAGTTGCCCCCATTCTGGTAGAGGAAAATGCATAGGTGACCGGTGAAGAAGGCACAGAAAGCATGACCTACGACAAGACAACGATAACTATTGACATAGATCCAGACGTGGGATGACGACGATGGACATGACAAATTTCCAAGCTATACTAGATAGGGAGATGAAAATGCAAACAAGGTCAATGGTTTTATTATGGATGGATGGATGAAGTGCGTTGTGAACAAAAGGAATGAACAAGACTCGATAGATTATGGATGCTGACTCTACACATAGCGCCTGTTTACTAGGTTTTCACTATGGTACTTATCCAAGGCGCCTGTTTACCAGGTTTTCACCATAGGATGAATTTTTTTTTTTTTTGCATACTCTAAGGATCAGGCATAGAACTTCTTGAAATGAACACTGTTAAGTGGCTCATCTAGAGGAATGTCGTCAGGTGTAGCTAAAGTATAAGCTCCTAATCCATATGCAGCTGTGACAATAAAGGGACCTAACCAATTAGGCTCAAACTTGCCCTTCTTTTCCCGATCTACTTGATTTGTGGATGTTCTTGATGTCTAGGGCAAGCTTGTGGAGGTCTTTAGATTGTATCCAGTTCGTGTTGATGGTCAGCATTGAAGATTGAGCTCACAATTAAAGATTTACTTCTGGATGATGATATTCTTCTTTAGTCTAGTCGACTGGATGAGTTACACATCTTGCGGATGATCTGGAAGGTGTCCTACGAAGAATAGCGTGTTCCCAAAGAAAGATTGAAGTCTCAGATCTGTATAGCCGATAGAGTGTTGATCAGCGTGAAGTCTTTTTGTAATAAGTCATGTTGTATTTATGTACTTGCTCTATAATGTATGCCGACTTGGATGATAATTCCTAAGTCGATGTCTTGTATAAATAAGGAGTTGTAAAGTCATTTCAAAGTGTGTTTTATGGAGATGAGAGTGTGGTAGAAAGGCGGAAACTGAAAAGTAGAGTAGAAGTATTGGGCTTAAATGGAACTAAATCAAGCATGGTGAAGATGCTATTCTTCAGTTCAAGTATGTAATACTTATTATTTTGTAGACAGTGTGTCTCCTGTAGGCAATGGGCCTCTTGTGAACAGTGTGCTCAGGCAGTGAGCCCTAATTGGCATGTGCCATTTTGTTTTTTCTATTCTTCTAACAGAGAATACAATCTTGGGTTAGTCACCCCGTGGTTTTTCCCTTAATCGGGTTTTCCACGTCAAAAATCTTGGTGTCATATGTGTTGATGTGTTTATGCTCTTGAATTGTTGCATTACATTTCCATGATTGATTTATTATTATGCTGCTAAATTAAGAAGAGAATTTAAGTGATCAATTGAAAGAAAGTTTTGGACAACTGATTCACCCCCCCTCTTAGTTGTCTGTCTTTAATCCAACAATTGGTATCAGAGCTAAGTTCCTCTAAAAGAGCTTAACCGCTTGAGGAGATCCAGGATGTCATCCTATAAGAAGGATAGTCTGAGGTTTGATGGAACCAATTTCACTCTTTGGAAAAGTCGCATGGAATGTCACTTACAATGTATAGGAATGCAGTATTGGATCATGGCTTCAAAGAAGTATACTCCTCCACAGAATGGTCTGAGAACCGTAGATGAAATTAGAGATGCTAAAAACAATCTACGGACTAAAGAAGCTCTTCTAAGTGCCTTGTCTGATTCAGAGCTAACAAATGTTGTTGACCTACAAATTGCTTTTGAGATTTGGAAAAAACTGGAACTTCTGCATGAAGGAGACAAGTATGTTAAATGTGCCAAGCTACAAAGTCTGAAAGGAAAATTTGAAAATCTGAAGATGAAAGAAGATGAAAATATCACTACATTTATGCCAAGAGTAAATGAGCTTGTTTGTGGCATTAGATGTGCTGGTGGAGTCTTGGATGAAGATGAGATTGTTGGCAAAGTTCTCAGATCCCTTCCTAATTCTTACAAATACAAGGTTGCTGCTATTGAAGAATTCAGATCTATTTCAGGTATCACAAGAGATCAATTGGTTGGTAAATTGGCTGCATTTGAATTAACTGAGTTTGGAGATGCCTCCCCCAAGACTGAATCTGCATTCAAAGCTACTGCCTCTGTTAAAGGAAAAAAAAATTTGATCTGGGAGAGAACTCCTCAAAAAAACTATCATGGTATGAGAAAGCAAGAAAAGACCTGGAAGAAGATGAAGCAGAAGCTACTCAACTTGAAGCCCTTATTGCAAAAAGACTGCTAAGAGGATCCAGTAAGTATGAAGGGAAATTACCTTTTAAATGTTTTAACTGCAACAAGATTGGTCATTTTACCTCAAGGTGTTCGGAAATATTTTCAAGGCCAAACCCTAACAGATCAAGGTTCTAGAAGAATTGTTACTATGTTCATGAAGATGATGATAAAGAAGGAGTAACAGATGATGAATCAGAAATAAGAAACAAATCTGGAAGTGACTGGGTGTTTATTGCCATCAAGGAAGAAGATCCAATGCCCTTTGAATTTGTCAATCATAAAATTGTAGAAAAAGCTCTGGTTGCTCAAGTTGAAGAAAAGGATTATTGGGTCATTGACAGTGGATGCTCTCACCATATGACAGGTGACAAAAATAAGTTCATAGATTTGGAAAGGTATGAAGGAGGAGTGGTGAAGTTTCATGATAATTCTGCTGGCAGAATCAGAGGTAGAGGAACCATTTCTTTTGATGGAAAGAACAAAACCAGTATTGTATTGTATGTTGAAGGTCTGAAGCACAATCTTCTCAGTGTTGGATAGTTAGTGGACAAAGGCTATGATCTCTGATTCAAGAATGGAAAATGCAAGATCTTTGAAAGTTCTGGAACAGAGATTGCATCTGGTACTCAAACTAAAGGTAATATCTTCCACTTGGTTGGTACTGGTAAAAGTTGCTTATTTGTTCAAATTGATCAGAGTTGGTTGTGGCATAGAAGAATGTGTCATGTGAATTTTGGTAATATCATCAAGATAAGCAACACTCAGGTTGTAAGAGATCTTCCAAGATTGGTAAAACCTACCAATAGTTTGTGCAAGGAATGTCAGTTGGGCAAACAAAGCAGAGTCTCATTCAAAAGTAAGGAACAATCCTCTACCGAATTATTGGACTTAGTTCATACTGATCTATGTGGTCCGGCAAGAATCAGGAGTGTGCAAGGTGATAGATACTTCATGTTATTAATTGATGACCATTCCCAGATGATGTGGATAACTTTTTTGAAAGAGAAATCAGAAGCTCTTGAGAAATTTAAAATATTCAAAGCTATGGTAGAAAATGAAATCGGATTAAAATTAAAATGTCTAAGGTCTGGTAGAGGTGGAGAATTCACATTTGGTGAGTTCATAGAATTCTGTGAGAAACATGGAATAAAAAGACAGTTGTCTGCTCCTAGGACTCCACAGCAGAATGGAGTAGTGGAGAGAAAGAACCGAACCATCCAGGAAGCATCTAGAACCATGATGATGGAAGCAAATGTTCCTCAGATCTATTGGAGAGAATCTGTAAGCACTGCAATCTATACTTTCAATCGAGTACAAATTAGAAGCAATACCGGTAAGACTCCCTATGAACTTTGGTTTGGCATTACTCCCACTGTGAGGAATTTCAGAGTCTTTGGTAGCAAATGTTACATTAAAAGAGATGAAGATCTAGGAAAATTTGATGCTAGAAATGATGAAGGAATATTCTTGGGTTATTCTACTCAAAGCAAAGCATATCGATGTTATAACAAGAGATTAAGGAAGATTGTTGAAAGTACAAATGTGAAGGTTGATGAAGGTGTTGAAAAACCCTCAAGGTTTTATGAATATGATGAAGATGACCAAAATGATGTTTTTGTTCAAGAAGTCCAAGCTCCCTCTAAAATTTAGATTCAGACTGATCCAGTAAATCAGGAAGAATAGTTAAGTTTGAATGAATCTGTTCAAGAATCAGAAGTGCAAGAAACTCCCAAAGTTCCCAGGTATGTAAGACTGAATCACTCTAAAAATTAGATCATAGGTGATAAAAGCAAAGGTGTACAAACATGAAGAAGGATTGCTCAAGATTCAGAAGAGTATTGTCTGATTTCAGTGATTGAACCTAAAACAGTGAATGAATCTTGCAATGATGAAAATTGGGCTAAAGCAATGGAGGAAGAGTTGATGCAAATTGAGAAAAATCACACTTGGGATCTTGTTCCCAGACCTAAAAATAAGAATGTGATTGGAACCAAATGGGTCTTCCGAAATAAACTGAATGAAGATGGTGAAGTAGTCAGAAACAAAGCCAGATTGGTCTGCAAGGGTTATCCCAAGTAGAAGGAGTTGATTTTGAAGAAACTTTTGCTCCAGTGGCAAGAATTGAAGCAGTCAAATTATTTCTTGCTTTTTCTACCTTCAAGGATTTCAAGGTATATCAGATGGATGTCAATTCTGCCTTCCTAAATGGTGACTTGGAAGAAGAAGTTTACATTGAGCAACCGGATGGATTTCAATTGTCTGATCATGGTGATATGGTCTGCAAATTAAAGAAAGCACTGTATGGACTCAAGCAAGCCCCAAGAGCCTGGTATGAAAGATTGGATAAGCATCTTTTGAAGATTGGTTTCAACAAAGGTACTGCTGACAATAATTTGTATTTCAAAATTGATCATGAAAATATCTTGATTGTTGAAGTGTTTGTTGATGATATCATTTTTGGAGGAAGAGATAGTATGTGCAAAACCTTTGCAAATCAAATAAAAAGTGAATTTGAGATGTCCATGTTTGGGGAAATAAATTTCTTCTTGGGTCTACAAATTACTCAAACAAAGAAAGGAATCTTCATTTCTCAAACCAAATATGTGAAAGAATTGTTGAAGAAATTTAGGATGGAAGACTCAAAACCAATGAATACTCCCATGGCAACTGGATGTAAATTGAGCAAAGATGATGACTCTCTTAAGGCTGATTAGAAAAAGTACAGGTTAATGATTGGAGGACTATTGTATCTCACTCAAACTAGACCTGACATTATGAATGTTGTTGGTCTTGTTGCCAGATTCCAAACTAATCCTAAAGAATCTCATGTCATGGCAATCAAGAGGATTTTTAGATATCTAAAAGGGACGGTTGAGTATGGTTTGTGGTATCCTAGAGATCATGATTTCTCTCTTCATGCATATACAGATGCGGATTGGGCAGGAGATGTGAATGACCAGAAGAGTACCAGTGGTGGAGCATTTTTTTGGGGAAAAGATTGGTTTCTTGGCTGAGCAAGAAACAAGAGGTAATATCTCTGTCCACTACAAAAGCAGAATATATTGCAGCAGCAGGTAGTTGCACTCAAGTATTGTGGATGAAGCAAATGCTAAAGGACATCAGAGTGGAGTATAAGGAACCTATCACAATCTTCTATGATAATTCAAATGCAATAAACATATCAAAGAATCCGGTGTTGCATTCAAAGACTAAACATATATCTATCAAGTTTCACTTTTTGAGAGAGCAAGTGAACAAAAATAAAGTCAGATTGGAGTTTGTACCTTCCAAGGATCAGATTGTAGATATTTTTACTAAACATCTACCTAAGGACTCTTTTGAGTATCTCAGGGAGAAGTTAGGGCTTATTGCTCATCCGGTTCTGAATTAAGGTGCATTGATGTGCATCAGTCTGGTGGATATCACAGTCATATCTTGTGGTCCGGATTGATGTTTGGAAAGCTGCTACTCAGGGGGAGTAGCTGATATGTTTCTAAAGTAATGCAAGTATGTGCCCTTTGCCATTGATGTCAAAGGGGGAGAGAAGACATGTGAAAAACAAGTGGTTGCTGATCAAAGGGGGAGCATTAAAGGAAGAAAAGACATGTGAGTGTTTATTGTTGATAGGGGGAGTTGTGACAGTATGGAAAAGTCTTGTCTTGATGGTTAAAATAGTTTTTCACATCATATGTTGCCATCAATGACAAAGAGAGAGATTGTTGCAAGTATGAGCCTAATCAGTGTTGTCATTGATGTCAAACATACTCCTGTTGCATTGATCATAAGGATTGGATGAGCTGTGCGTTGAGGATATTGAGAAAATTAGTCCTAATCAGAAACAGAGAAGAACAGTAAAGACAGCGAGGTAAAGATCCTAGTTAAGATGAAGATCAGAGGGTGCGCTTCAAAGGGTTTGTATATATGTGTCTTAATATGTTTCAGTAAAGATCTCAAAGGTCCACATGAAGATCTAGAGAAGTTATGCCCACTTAAGTAAAACTAGTTCTGGCAGATGTTCAGAGGTATTAGAGTGATATAGATAGGTCCGGTGAGATCCAAAAATGTAATATCCTATTCTGCGGATTTGATGGAGTGTTTAGGAAGTCAATATGAAGTGACAACTCAATTGGTTTGTGGTCTGGAGGTCCACAAGCTTCTATTCCAATATGACAGTAATGACAGATTGTGTTCTTGAGGTTCCGGTTGAAGAGAATGATTTCAGTAAGCAGAAGTAGTGTGGATGTTCTTGATGTCTCAGGCAAGCTTGTGGAGGTCTTTAGATTGTATCCAGTTCGTGTTGATGGTCCACATTGAAGATTGAGCTCACAATTAAAGATTTACTTCTAGATGATGATGTTCTTCTTTAGTCTGGCCGACCAGATGAGTTACACATCCTACAGATGATCTGGAAGGTGTCCTGTGAAGAATAGCGTGTTCCCAAAGAAAGATTGAAGTCTCAGATCTATATAGCTAACAATGTGTTGATCTGCGTGAAGTCTTTTTGTAATAAGTCATGTTGTATTTATGTACTTGCTCTGTAATGTATGTCGACTTGGATGATAATTCCTAAGCTGATGTCTTGTATAAATAAGGAGTTGTAAAGTCATTTCAAAGTGTGTCTTATGGAGATGAGAGTGTGGTAGAGAGGTGGAAAGTGAAAAGTAGAGCAGAAGTATTGGGCTTAAATGGAACTGACTCAAGCATGGTGAAGATGCTATTCTTCAGTTCAAGTATGTAATACTTATTATTCTGTAGACAGTGTGTCTCTAGTAGGTAGTGGGCCTCTTGTGAGCAGTGTGCTCGGGCAGTGATCCCTAATCGGCATGTGCCATTTTGTTCTTTCTATTCTTCTAATAGATAATACAATCTTGGGTTAGTCACCCCGTGGTTTTTCCCTTAACCGGGTTTTCCACTTCAAAAATCTTGGTGTCATATGTGTTGATGTGTTTCTGCTCTTGAATTGTTGCATTACATTTCCATGATTGATTTATTATTATGCTGCTAAATTAAGAAGAGAATTTAAGTGATCAATTGAAAGAAAGTTTTGGACAACCGATTCACCCCCCTCTCAGTTGTCTATCTTTAATCCAACAGTTTTCACTATGGTACTTATCTAAGGCACCTGTTTACCAGGTTTCCACCATAGGATGGATTTTTTTGTTTTTTGTTTTGTATACTCTGAGGATCAGGCATAGAACTTCTTGAGATGAACACTGTTAAGTGGCTCATCTAGAGGAATGTCGTTAGGTGTAGCTAAAGTATAATCTCTTGATCCATATGGGGCTATGACAATAAAGGGACCTAACCAGTTAGGCTCAAACTTAACCTTCTTTTCCCGATCTGCTTGATTTCTCTAATTTTCTTTGAGTACAAGATCACCAACTTGAAACTATCTTTCTTTGATCTTTTTATTGTAATTACACTGGAGGCGGTTTTGATAGACATGGAGATGATTAAGCATGGCAAGGCACCTTTCATCTAGTAGTTCTAGCTCAGCTAATCTAGAAGTGCGATACTCCTCTCCGCCGATCAAGTTCTGCATGGATACTCTGAGGGATAGGATCTTAACCTCTATAGGTAGGATGGCTTCAGAGCCATAGACCAAGGCATATGTTGTGGCACCAGTTGGTGTTCTGATACTAGTGTGGTAGGCCCATAGGGCGGGATTGAGTTGCAAGTGCCAATCACGACCAGCTTCATTGACTATTTTCTTGAGGATTTTGAGAATGGTTTTGTTGGAAGCCTCGGCTTGGCCGTTACTCTGTGGATAGTAGGGAGTTGAAAAGTGATGTTGGATATTGTATTGTGTGCATAAGGCACGGACATCTTGGTTCTTGAATGGTCTTCCATTATCAGTGACAATGGCTTGGGGAATACCATACCGGCATATGAGGTAGTTAAGGATAAACTTGGCTATTTGCTTACTGGTGATATAGGTCATGGGAATGGCTTCCACCCACTTCATGAAATACTCAGTGGCAGTAATGATGAACTTATGTTCATTGGATGAGGATGGGTGGATTTGTCCTACGAGGTCGAGACCCCATCGAGAAAAAGGCCATGGAGTCGTCACAGGTTGTAGTTCATGAGCTGGTGCGTGGATCAAATCTCCATGTTGCTGGCATTGTAGACACTTCTTAGCAAACTGTGCAGCATCTTGTTCTATTGTAGGCTAGTAATACCCTGTTCTGAGTATCTTCTTAGCGAGATTAGGACCGGTAGAATGTGCACCATAGACACCTTCGTGTATGTCTCATAAGGTAGCTTTGGCTTCTTCCGCGTTAAGACATCGTAAGAGGATACCATCGAGACTCCGACAATATAGTGTATCACCCAGAATGATGTAACGGGATGATCGACGGATAAAGGTTTTGCGTTGGGTGGATGAGAGTTCAACGGGAAAGGTACTATTTTTAAGGTATTCATAGATATCATCGTACCATGGGGAATTGGGACCAACAAGTTCGCAGATGATTTCAGTAACTGGAACATCGATGACTGGTATCAACAACTGCTCGATCAAGAATTCACATTTCTGTGTGTTTGTAGGCATGTCGATAAGTGACCCTACAGAAGCCATAGAATCTGCAGCCTTGTTATGCTCTCTTGGAATTTGCTCAAATGTGATGCTAGAAAAGTGTGGTTTGTAGGCATCCACTAGTTGCTTGTAGGGGACCAACTTTTCATCTTTTGTTTGGTACTCATCTGTGACTTGTCGAATGACTAGTTGTGAGTCTCCATATAACTATAATTCTATGATGTCCCATTGAACTGTTGTATTGAGACCTATGAGGAGTGCTTCATACTCGGCAATGTTGTTGGTGCAAGGGAATGCAAGCTGATATGACTTTGGAATATAGTCATTTTGAGGTGTGATAAATAAGATGTCGGCCCCTGATCCATGCTGTGTGTAGGAACCATCAAAGTACAACTTCCACATTATTGAGTTGGAAAGAGTGAAGAGATTCTCGTCTGGAAAGTCTACTACCATAGAGTGTGTCTCTGTCATGGGTGCTTCTGCTAGTTGATCTGCTAGGGCTTGTCTCTTGATTGCTTTACGATCCATATACTCAATGTCGAACTCACTAAGTATCATGACCCATTTAGCTAGTCTGCATGTAAGAGTTTCTTTTGCTAGTAGATACTTCAATGGATCAATTTTAGCTATAAGATTTGTGTGTTGGTTTAGCATGTAATGCCGCAATTTTTGGGAAGCGAACACTACTGCTAAACAAGCTCTTTCCATCAGTGAATAATTGAGTTCGTATCCCACCAAGGTTTGACTGATATAATAAATTGCATGCTCTTTTCCTAACTCATCATGTTGTGCCAACAAGGCCCCTAGGGCTGAAGTTGTAGTTGAGATGTATAATATTAAAGGTTTATTGGCAACTAGTGGTACCAAGACAGGAGGTGTAGCCAGATACTCTTTGAGTTGATCAAATGTTGCTTGACACTTATAATCCCATCAAAATGAGACATCCTTTTGGAGCAAGTGTTGAAATGGTTGACATTTATCCGCTAGCTGTGAGATGAAATGCCTAATGGACTGCAACCTTCCCTGAAGGCTCCTTAATGCTTTAAGGTTCTTTGGTGGAGGCATCTCCACTATAGCCTTTACTTTTGCGGGGTCTACTTCAATGCCTCTACAAGATACAATGTATCCCAACAGCTTCCCTGATGTTACACCAAAGACACACTTCTTTGGATTGAGGCGTACTTGGTATTTCTCGAGCCTGTCAAAGATCCGTCCTAGAACTTGTATGTGATCTACCCTAGAAGATTTAGCTAGTATGTCATCCACATAGTCCTCCATGATATGATGAAAGAGATCATGGAATATCACTGTCATTGCTCTTTGATAAGTTGCCCTTGCATTCTTTAGACCAAATGGCATGACGCACCAACAATAATTACCCCACAAACAAGTAAAAGTTGTTTTATGTTGATCTTCCTCTGCTATCTTTATCTGATTGTAGCCAGAGAATCCATCCATGAGAGAAAGCATTTCATGACCTGCAGTGAAGTCTACTATGAGGTCAATGTTTGGTAATGGAAAGTCATCTTTGGGACATGCTTTGTTAAGATCTCTAAAATCATTGCACATGCAGATGCACCCATATGGTTTAGACACAGGTACAATGTTTGATACCTAGTCTAAATAATCAATGGGTCAGATGAACTTTGCATCTAACAACTTCTATATTTCCACTTTTACCAAGAGAGCTATCTGTGGGTGCATCTTCCTCAACTTTTGCTTGACTGGTTTAACTGTTGGATCCACTGTGAGATAGTGAACTACTAGCTTAGGGTCTAACCCTGGCATATCAGCATAGGTCCATGCAAAGTTGATGGTTCTCTGTAAGAAGAATTTGTTAAGATTCTTGTGCTATGTTTCTGATAATAATGCTGCTAGGAATGTGGTCTTTGGATTTTGCTCTGTGCCAAGGTTTATCTCTGTAGAATCTTCCACTAGGAAAGTTGACTTCTCTTGATACTTAGATGGTAGGGCAAGGTCAAATCCTCCATCCTCAGGTGCCACAGTTGGGTTTTCACCATTGGATACGTCCTTTGTTTTTACTATTTTGTGATCGGGAGGTGCCACAGTGTGGTTTTCACCTAGAGATCTTTCTTTATTTTTACTTTTGCGACTAGAGGATTTGGCATTCTCACCAAAATAAGTTGTGGGCTCTAGTTCCATTACAAAACCTACTTTATGGTCACCAAGAGGGATACCATCCCGGAGTCCCATGAACTCAGCTATAGCTTCGTCATTGTAAAATACATCTATAACGGGGGACCCTTGTTGGTCCCAATTGATAAGTTCAGGGTAGACAAGTGTTACTTTCTGGGTGTTTGTGGTGGATGTTAGGGATACGGATGATAGCATAAATATAGAGGATTCTATAAATAGGTCATTCATATGGAGGGAAGAGTCATCAATAGTATCCTCATTAGACATCGAATCTGCAAGAGAAGTTTCGGCCACCTTGTCAAGGATACCCTCAATGTCCAAGGCACACAGTAGCTTTCTACCAAATCCTAACCCCTTTTTGTCTAGCTTCTTTGTCACAATGATGGGTTCCATTGTTCCTTGATTCTGCTTTCCAAGGCCACCTTTGCCTTTATAGCCCATGCTTTTGACTATCCTTAAGCCATTGCCATATTGCTTGACTAGTATTGTGACTAGTTCTTTCTCCTTGTAGAGCCAAGAAGAAATGTCTTCAATGGTTTCCTCTTCCAATAATTGTCCCTGTTGGAATTGGGTTAGAAATGTTGGGGGAGGAATAGCTGCTTTTTTAGTTACTTTGGCAATGGGCAGTTGGCCGTAAGATTTAGGGGATAAAGGCATCCGCCCTACACAACAAGATTTTGAGATATCATATGTTCCAAAGCCTATATCACGGATGTCAGCTTTGATCTCAGGAAGAGGATTAGGTTCACTTGCAGAGGCTTTTATCATATTTTCAGGATCGACATATAGTGGGGATGCAAGGGCTTTGTCATTTTTAGGCACTTGGTTGCAATTCTTATAATTACCTTGCAAGACACGGCAGAATTCAAAAGGATTAGGATCACCTGGGATAGTTATCTCGGTACCATTGAATGGGAACTTTAGAGACTGATGGTACATTAAGGGAACAGCTTTCATTGCATGGATCCATGGGCGGCCTAGGATAATGTTGTAAGGTAGCTCGATGTCAAGGACCTGGCACCTAGTTTCAAGCATGACGGGGCCCAGTTGTATAGGTAAATGGATAACACCTTATGAACGACTTTAAACATCATCATACCCCTTGATTGTAATGCTTCGATCAATGTTGACTTGATCCTCAGAGTATCCCAATTGCTTAAGTAACTGTAGAGAATAGATGTTGAGACCCGCACCACCATCTATGAGTATGCATTTGATTTTGTGTTTATGAATGAGAACCTCAATATGCAGGGCATCATTGTGACATAGATCATGGGATGGGAGGTCTTTCTCAGAGAAGACCACATTGTAGGGTGAAGCAATGTTACCTACTATAGCTCAGAAATCCGCGACCACTATGTTGTTAGGAACTGAAGACTCTTGGAGGGCTTTTTCTAGCACCACTTTATGTGTGGGTGATGACCATAGAAGGTCCAAGATAGAGATATGTGCTGGTGTTTTCCCTAGATGTTCGACAAGATTATAATCAGACTGAGTTGGGAGACTAGGTGTAGGACCATGAATGGTGACATGACCACGATGATTTGTAACAGCGCAATCCGTAGAGTTACCTTTGATTGTGAGGGTAGACACCCGACTCTCTTCAAAATGACCTACAATGGAGTCAAAGGAAGTGGAAGCATTATTGACACCTTTACCTTTATCCTGAGGAGGAGGCAGACCATGGTGAGGGAATGGTTCCTTGTACATGTTGAGGTCTTTATTCGTGTGTTGAGCTGGTGGTTCATCTTCAAAAGAGATTTGGTTGCCCTCGATGAGATTTTGGATTAGGTGTTTGAGTTTCATGCACGATGCAGTTCTGTGCCCTTTGCTCCTATGGAATTCACAATATTCATTTTCTCTGTACCGCACGGTTTTATAAACAGGTTCACCATATGGGGGAGCATCTGGTAAGGTGAGGAGTCCCTTGTGTAAAAGCTTCTGTAGGACAAACTCTATGGGCTCTCCCAAGGGAGTGAATTGACGCCGCGAAGGGTAATCTTGTTGGGGCCGCTCTTGTTGTTGTTGTTGGTTTTGGTATGGTTGTCTTTGTTATTGCTGTTGTTGAGGTGGAGTTTGGCTTGGTTTGGAAAGATGAAGTGGTGTTTGCAATGTTTGAACATGTTTAGAATTGGCTACCCCATCATTGACCACGTTTTTATTTTTGTTCCAAAACTTTGGTTTATCGTTTGTTTGTTGTTGAGGAGCATTGTCTTTAGTTTCTTTGAAGATTTTGACCACACCCTTAGCAATGAGGGCCTTTTCAATATTGATTCCCTTGTAGGTAATTTTGTCGAAGGTTGTAGCACTAAGAATTTGCAAGTGAAAACCCAATTCTTGGTTGAGATTCTGCACAAATATGCTAACAAGCTGCTTTTCAGGTATCTTAAATTGGAATTTGCTAGCCATTTGTCTCCATCGTTGAAGGAAAGAAATAAAAGTTTCACCATTTTTCTATTTGTTGTTGCATAGATCAGTCATGGAGATCTCATGCTCTATGTTGTAGGAAAAATGGGTGGCAAATTTCTCTGCAAGTTCATTAAAAGATTTGATACCCGTGGGTAGGTGCAAGAACCATTCTATAGCTTGACCTCCAAGATTGTGAGGAAAGAGATGCATAAGATATGTGTCATTATGTGAGACCTCGAAGCAAGCAAGATAGAATTCCCTGAGATGGTCTTTTGGGTCCCCTTTTCCTTTGTATTTATCAAAATTGCGAATAGTGAAATTTTGAGGAAAAGGGATCATGGGTAATGACCAATCAAAAGGATAAGGACACACTTCTTCCAAAGAGAAGGTCTTCTTGGTGTGGCCAAATGTAAGATCAAATAGTTGTTGTTGAACCTCCGCAAGTTTTAGCTCCATAGTCGTGGGAGGGGTTGGAAACATCTCCTGTTGTCCAAGAAGTGGTTATTGCTGCCCATACGGAAGATTGTAGTGTAAGCCATGGGCATTGGTGTTATAAGGGTCGTACGATTGGTTGGGGTCATATGTGTTGTATGTTGGGTTAAGATTGGGTTGGAATTGGATGCTTTGATTTGGAGGAGGTGGGGGTGGCACTAGGTAAGAATGTAGGCTTTGCGATGGTTGAAGATATGAGTTTAGTGGTGGAAAGCTAAAGTTTGTTGGGTTAGGTTGCGGTTGTGGAACATAGCTTTGGGAAGTTTGGTTTTGGGAGTGTTGAGGGTGATTAAGAAAGGTGTTGAAAAAGTTTAGCGCTGATGATTGTTGTGGTGGGGGGACATAAGTAGATGTGTTGTGCGATGGTTGAGGTTGACTGAGGATGAGCATAGAAGAATGTTGTGGTGGGGGGACATAGGTAGATGTGTTGTGCGATGGTTGAGGCTAATTGAGTATGAGCATAGAAGAATGTTGTGATTGAGGTTGCATGACCCTGGTTGGTTGAAGGATACGAAGGTTTGATGATGTTGGGGGTGGTGTTTGTTGAGACCCTTATTGCATGGTCACATAGGTGTTCCCTGGATTGTAATTTGGTGGGAAACCTTCTCGTGATGGGGTAGCCAATATTCCACTTGTGATTGGTGTGGACATTTTAGGAGTGTTTTGCATTTTTGATTTTGCTAGAGTGGCTTGTCTTGCTAATTCTGCTTGACGATGTAGAGTCTCTTGTTGGTTTTTGTAGATCTCCTTAGGAGTCAGAAGTGGTGATATGGGTTTCACTCCTGTTGGGTTTTGATAAAGTGGATTCTCATATTGGGCAATCGTTTTCCCTTGTGAGCCTTGTCCATGTAATGGGGTGGTCACAGTTGACATGGTTTGGACCGTCGTTATAGTTTCTTGGGTGTTGTTAGGCTCGCTAAGATTGGATAGATCAAAACCTTTGGGTAATTTGGCTCCTTGCTCTGCTAGCAAGCGAAAGAAATGATCTTGGTTCTCACTAAGGATTTTGTCAAAAGCAGATATGGGTCTAGGATCTTGTATGAATTCATCAAGATCTTGTCCATCTACTTGAGAGGATTGACTTATTTCAAAGTGTTGCTTTTCTTGAGATGGGACTTGATCTATGGTATAACCTTGTGGAACCAGATCCAGAGGCATGCCGATGGTATAGTGAGGTGTATTTACCAAAGGGACCCTACCTTATTGAGATGGGACATGACCGATAGTATAACCTTGTGGAACAAACTCCGGAGGCATGCCTGTGGTATAGTGAGGTGTACTTACCAAAGGGACCCTACCTTCTTGAGGATTGGTAGGGTGGTCCAGTTGTGACATGTTTGGAGAGTTGGTCAATTTTTCTACGGGTGTCCTAGGAGTAACCTTGGGAGTAATGTTGGATCGGCCTGATTGAGGTGTGTGAGGAGGCAATTTGCGCTTCCTAGGGACAACTTGCTTGGACTTCATAGTTTTCTAGAGTCTAGTGGTTACCATGGAATACACTAGGACAAAAAGATGGGTTTCTGCTTGTGTTTTGGAAAAGACAAATTTTGATGCACAGTTTACTGGACAAAAGCCACTGTACTATTTAACCAAAGGCACAGGACTATGTAACCAAAAGTGATCTACTGTAATACCAAAGGTGATGGACTGAGCTGCCAGAGGCGACGTACTACTATACCAAAGGTGAGCTACTATTATACCAAGGGCGCTGAAGTAGATTTGCCAGAGGTGAGGTACTGTTATACCAGAGGTGAGCTACTGTAATACCAAAGGCAAGCTACTGTTATACCAGAGGCATTGAAGTAGTGTCTGATGTTTTTATAAGGCAAATTTTGATAGATTTGGTTTTGGTTCTGATTGGATTTGCTTTGGCAAGAGAAAACACAACAAACAAAGTGGCAAAAAAGGATTGACACAATAGATAGTGTATGGTCGAGACTCACAAAAAGCCCAATGTTTCCATAGGTATAAGACAATTGCAAACAATATCAAGCACTTTTTATCCCTAGAGACAAGGTTTCATTGCAGTAGATCAGCTCAGAACTTAATACTTCGTCAACCAAATGTCATTCCATAAAGGTGTCAAACATTTGTATCTTTGCAAGAGACGATAGGTAGGGATATCTCACCCTCCCCTCGAAAATCTCAAGTAGGTCACAAGAACTTTATGGCTGAGGGAATACTATCTCTTCTCAAGGGAGCCAATGGTGAGTATCTTGAGGTCTTAAATCGATTCCTCTTACACTGATGATTACCGCAACATTCAGAGGTGGATCAGGTAGTCACTATCTAGGTGGTTCTTAGTAACTTTGAGGGACCAACACCTTACGAGCAATGTGACAAGCTACTAAAAGCTCTAACCAATCCTCCTAAGAGTATCAAACACTTCGCTCAATGTGAAAATCATTTCCACAAAGAGCTAGTACACCTCTTTTCAGTTTGGCACCACAAGGTAAGGTTGACGCTGGTTAGGACTTGGCTTTCGCCTTATCCCTCTTATATAGCGGTTCAAAGGAAAACTCTACTTAGGGTCATCCCTTTTGGATGAAGCGCAATCCAAAAGTAGGCCCTTCTAAAGGAATAACTGAAATGTAAGATCAAGCACGTCAAACAAAGGTTCAATTGTCTATTATAAGAAAAATAAGGTGCAACTAGATGAGGAACACACACGATTGTAGTTGTGTTGGTAAACAAATTTGTTGCTTTAAAATAATCTTCTTGAGTAACTCTGTTTGCCCTTGGATTAGCAATAACCTGCTCACAACAGTTGAACAATCGCAGGTCTATGTCGATTGCTCTCTGTGTTTAAGAGGGGCAGCTCCCTCATATGATAGGGGTATTTAGATTTTCTGGAATTATAAGAACAAAAACAAAGAAATAACAAAAACTAATGATGAAATAAGAGTTAAACTTATGAATTTAAGTTCCATGCATCCAAGTAGAGATACCAAAACTTAATGCGAAATATCTTTCTCACAATGCAACTTTGAAAGGAAAGCACATATCATTATTGATGAAACATACGAATATCAATAACAACACATGAAATCGAGTTAAACACACATTCAAACATTTCTTTATTGCTTTCAAACTTGAATAACACTATTCGAGTCTTTCATACACTGTCATGTGAAAAAGTGGAACCCCCTTTGATTGAATTACAATGTTGTATTTATAGGTGAGGTTAGTAACCACTTAAGGTAACTACCATAACCACCTTTTGTAACTACTTGGTATAACTACCTAAGTGTACTAACTTTGCACAACTAACTTTCTTTTGTAAAGATAGTCACTTAGAGTAACTACCTAACTTAGGCACTTAAACTAACTATGTAAGAAAGAGTTAGGAGGAACCAAGGGCCCTTGGACTTGAAAGAAATGAACCTGCTCAAAATGGTGGAGCAAATTAATGTAGTACTTACGAAGAACAAATGAAGCACTTGTGGTAGTGTGGGGAATGTTAAGCACAACTGTGATCTCCTTCCATTTTCTCGCATTCATGACCATTTGCAGTCCTCCACGAGCAGTTACTTCCCTGTATAATAAATAGAGGTCTAGATCCTTACCACCAATCTTTGGAATGTCGATTCCAAAGCTCCCAATTTGGTGTTATTGGAGATGATGCCGGCATAGGTCTTGGAAGATACTTGCAAAGGTTGTGGAACAAATTTTCAATAGATGAATGCATATATCTGAAGTCAATGTTATCTATGAGATGACATTTCTTTGAGGTAATTTGTCAAACAGCTAACGTGCCATGTCCAGCTTCCACATTTTGTATGTCTGTCTACCAGAGCATTTCAAATTATAATATCTGACAGAAATCATTATTTTTTTATTCTTTGACGGATGCCCATATTTATTTTAGCGCTACATTTATGGCACAAACCACAAGAATTTTGAAAAATACATTTGTGTGTATCTTGCATTCATAACATGTCGTTTAACAACATATCTTTGAGATGTTCTAATAGATAGTTCATTTATGGTGCCGAGTCTATGTTTCCACATTTTATAGATATGTCTGCCAAGGCGCCTGTATCCATAACAGCTCATTAAAATCCACTTTCAATCATGCTTTGTTTGGAAAATTTTATTCACGTGTAGGTAAGAAGGAAGAATGCAGTCTGAAATAATGTTCCATGAGACTCAACTTTCTCAAGATTCTTGTCAAATACTTTGCACACTTTGTCTACATTGAGTGGAATTCCATTTAACTGAAAATTTACAGATGCCTCAATCAAATCCCATCTATACATATCTTGCATTCATGGAGTAATCTTTGCTAGGGCATTCTGTCAAACAGTTCATGGTTTTGCCTACACTTCTACACTTCTACATGCATGTTTACCAGAGTAAATGCAATGATAAAGTTTCAAAATCTCCCATTTAGCAAGTTGTGGCTAAGAAGATGATGGCGAAGGCTGCACAATTAGGATTTTCACTTGCAAATTGCATTTTCTTGAAATTTTCTGTGTTTTTCAACAAAACCATATTGTGCACATCTTGCAGTCCTGGCAGTCCATGCGACCACATTTTCTTTGAATGCTATGCCAAACTCTTCGCATGCCTTGTCTGTGTATGTCTCTGCATTTTGCATGCATGTCTACCAGAGTATTTCAAACAATAATATCTGAGAATCCACATTTCATTATGCAGTGATGGAGGCCCATAACTGGTTTCAAAAGGATGCTCGTGGATGGAGACTAGCGAGGGTCAAGGGTCTAGCTTTATAACTGCCAATTCTATTTACCTTTAAGTTTCCAAACCCTTTTGGAACAAATCGATTTGCTATATATATTATGTTGTTATTGTAGTCCACAAAATTGGAATCTTTTGAGGCATTTATGTCAAATAGTTCTTGTGTGTTGTCTAATCTTTTCATGTGTTATGGATACATGTCTATTAGAGCATTTACAACTATAATATTAGACAAAAGTGCACATTTCGTCCGTATCCATCTTGACGCGAGCAGAGGCATGGAGTCTAGGTTTACATCCAACATTTGCATGTCCTCAAAAGTTTATGAAGCCTGCAAGCGCACTGGTCGCACATGCAAACACAATAATTTGAAATATCGCATTATTTCTAGGCACTCGTAGCAAATATAGGCAGATTTCAAGGAATGTGGAGAGTAGGAAGTCCGTAATCATTTCATGCAGGTTTCTTCTTTCATCGGTGTTTTTGAAAACTTCAACAAGTTCGTCAGAGATTTGAAATTGTTCTAAAACTTATCAAAATATCTAACATAGTGTCTTTCGGGTACCAGAATAGGTTTCAAAACCTTATAAATGTGCCACTATGGTGTATATCTGGAGTTGGATGCACTTTTGAAAGTTGTTCATTCGAAATTTACCACGGTTTCAAAAGTGATTATATGGGCCAATGAAAACAAGGCCAACAAGTTGTCAATTGTCCCTTATGAAATTGAAGTGTTTGGCATTCATGTCCATTGTCCCTTAGAAAATTGAAGTGTTTTTGCATTCATGTCCTTTGTCCCTTAAGAAAGCAATATGTTCTCTAAGATTGCAAAGATGATTGTTCAATTCTCCCTTAAGAAAGCAATATGTTTTCTAAGATTGCAAAGATCATTGTTCAATTGTCCCTTAAGAAAGTAATATGTTTCTAAGACTTAATGCGATAGATTTGTCAATTTCTTCAAAGCTCGTCCTGCATGAACATGTTAGAGAAACCAATTTGCTCTATTTGAGTGATAAGAAGCTGCAACAAGTGATATTAGGTCCACACAAACTCAAAAGTTAGCAAGTGTTTGAAGTCATAGATTGAAGATGGGCCAATAAGTGGACTTAAAAAATATAACTCAACAACTCCTTGAAATAATATTACCACTATGTAGAGGATAGAAAAATATTAACTTTCAAAAAAAACATCACCTGAATCCGAGTCCGTTTGTGAAAGGTATGAAACTTGGAAGGTCTAAAAACTGTGACGAAACAAAGACAGCAGTGAGAAAATTAATTTTCTAAAAAAATAGAGAATCTTGAGAAAAAAACCAATTTCGCCACGATGTAGATCATGAAATTCTAGCCTATTTCAAAAAAAAAAGCACTGAAATACGTGTTTGTATGACCAAGATAATGAGGTTTAAAAATCGCCTATTGGATCAAAATGCTCAATGAAGAGGGGTGTGTCCTAGCCCATTGTAATTGACTCTTGGTCACTGATGTGACCTGCTGCTAGGCTGGAGGATTTTTTTTTAGAAAAGAAATAAATTAAAAAGGTGAATTTTTTTTTTTTTTTATTGAATGGAAAAGTATCTGGTCGCTTATGTCAGCCTGCACAGGTACCTAGCAAACAACTCATGGTACGTGTATATTCTTTTGTTTTTTTTGGTTTTAGTTTTCTTTCTTTTTTAGTTTTGCTTTTTGACTTTTGTGATTTTCTTTTTTATTTTTTATTTTTTTTATTTTTAGATGTTTTTTGAAAACCAAAAGCTTTAAAGAAAAATAAAATAAAAAATATTTTTTTTACTATACCTACGCAGTACGCCTCGAGCTGCATGCCTGGGGCAAAAAAATTTTTGCCTCACTTTTCCCTGCACCAAAATAGGTCAAATTTTATGTTTTTCTTCACCTCTCGACGCTTCCGAACGCAACCGTGATGTCTGTTTTTGCCCAACAAGCTTCCTTTAAACATTCATGTTCGGATCTCTCCTAGAAAAAGAGTTAAAAACCTGTGAAATCAAACTAAAAATTCCACAAATTTAATATTAGATCAGGACCAATGGGTCCCATCGGACGTGCCAGAATGTGTATGAGGAAAATTGATTATTAAAACTACTAACAAATCAAAAACCCATAACATAAAGAGAACTAATCTAAATAAAAGCCATTGTCAATAAATCAAATGAAATAAGAAAGCTTTTACCCATATTGTGTTGTTCTCTTTGTTTCGAATGTGGATTGCTCAATAATGCTGCAAAACTATGTTTGCAACAAGCAAGTGTAGGTGCTCAAAGATCAATGTCAAAAGATCATAAAATTGCTCAATCGATGCGATGTATGCTCAAAGCGCTGTTAAAGGATGCCTGAGAATAAGTGATCGAAGAGGATTTGTGAAGGAGATGAGGAGGGTTTATATAGGTTTCAAACATGATCAATCAATGGTCCAGATAATTCAGAAAAATCAACGGAGGAGATAAAACAAATAACCATGATGAACGTGCACACGACATGTGTCAATCCATAAGGATATTTTTATTAAGATATGATGAAAATAAGATTGATTCAATAGATAACTCAACTTGTGGTTTTGCCTTTTTTAGAGTTCTAAAAATAAGATTGATTGTGCACATGAGTTAACAAGATATTTTAAGAGGGATTGGAAGATAACTAAAATTAAATAAATAAATTTATTTAATTGTTTGTGCATGATAGAGGAATAGATAAGATATGAAGATTTAAATAATTTAAACAAATAAATTGATTTAATTTATTTTGCATGATGAAGGATAAATAAAATATGTAATTATATATTATTTTTAGAAGATTTATTTTTTAGAGGAAAAAGCAAATTAAATAAATAAATTTATTTAATTGTTTGTGCAAGATTAGAGGAATATGAAGATTATAAATAAAATACTTGATTTTATTTATTTTTAGAGGATTGAGATAATTTAAATAAATTTGCATGATTTATTTAAATTTAGAAGAACAATTGATTTAATTAAATAATGTAAATTATTTAATTGTAAATAAGAGGATTTGTGATGAATTAATTAAATAATTTATTTATTTAATTGATGTAGACTTGAATTTTGGAAAGAGGATAATGATTTAATTAAATAATAAAAATTATTTAATCGTGGAAGAATAAGGTTGATTTAATGAAAATTAATTAAATAAAGAGGATTTATTTAATTAATGTCAAATTTTAGAAGTTTTGGAAGAATTTAATGAAATTAATTAAATAATTAGATTATTTAATTAATGTTGAAATGCAGGTGATTTAGGAGAATTGACGAAATGCAACTGGTGCGATGACATGGTCATTTTAGGGTGTCTACACACCAGAATCAGTTAATAATATAGAATATAATGATGGAGAAAATCTTTCAGGAGGTCTAGTTATCCTTGTAGAACGTCTAACACTTGCAAGAGTCTGTGGGATAACTTGTTGTTGTTGAGCATCAGGTACCATTGGAATTTTATTTTCTGGAATCTCATCCAGCACCACATATTCCTTTTTAGCCTATTCATGCTTCTTTTCCTGCAATTGATCCTTATACATGACCTTCTCATTGAATATAACATCTCTGCTCCTAATGATTTTATGATTTTCATAATCCCATAATCGATAACCAAATTCATCTGCTCCATATCCAATGAAAGTACATTTTTTAGACTTAGCCTCAAGCTTGGTTCTATTTTCAATATCAACATGGACAAAAGCTTCACAACCAAAGGTCTTCAGAAATGAATAGTTTACCTTTTTTCCCGTCCATGCCTCCTCTGGAATACCACCATCCAAAGGATTTGAAGGTCCCCTGTTTATTAAACAAACAACGGTATGTACAACATCTGCACAAAAGTGTAAGGGTAGTCCAACATACAATCTCATGCTCCATAATGGTCATATTCATCCTCTCAGACACACCATTCTCTTGTGGGGTTCTAGGAACTATTTTCTGGCTACGGATTCCATTATATGAATAGTAATTCTCAAATTCTCTGCTGCAATACTTGCCTCCATTATCAAATCTGAGACACTTCAACTTTTTTTCTGACTCATTCTCAACCAAATCTTTCCACTTTTTAAAAGTTTCAAATACTTCTGATTTTTGTTTTGGGAAATACACCCATGTTTTTCTAGTTGCATCATCAATAAAATTAACATAATAGAAAGAGCCACCAAGAGAAGATCCCTGAGCTGGTCCCCATAAATCTAAATGCACAAGCTCTAATTTCTCACTCTTCTTCTCTTTCCCTACTTTGAGAAATCAAACTCTTTTCTGTTTTCCATAAACACAATTTTGACAGAACTCCAAGTCAATCTTCTTCAGACCTGGTAGCAACTTTCTAGAGTGAAGGATCTTCATCCCTTTCTCACTCATGTGCCCAAATCTATGGTGCCACAATTCTATTTTTGTCCTTGTAGCAAGTGCTATAATTGTCTCAGAAGCAACTGTTTCTGTAGCACCTAAGGTAGAATAAGTATTACCAGTACACAAATACAATGTGCCTACCTTTTCACCTTTAGCTACTACTAATGCACCTTTAGTGACCTTCCAGACTTTGTCTGAAAAGGTAACTATATAGCCTTCACTACCTAGTTGTCCTACAGAGATTAAATTCCTTCTCAAATTTGGAACATGCCTTACCTCCTGTAGCAACCATTCATTTCCATTCTACAAATTGATTTTTATCTTTCCTTTTCCAACAATCTGACAGGGGTCATCATCACCCAAATATACCTGTCCAAAATCACCTTGAACATAATCTACAAAATATTTCCTATGGGGTGTGGCATGAAATGAAGCCACTGAATCTATTACCTAGGAATCATTAGCATTATCTAAACACAAAATTAAAGCATCCTGTAATTTATTACTTGCAACATTAACTTCCTTATTGTCATCATGTTGTCCTTCTCCTTGTTTGCCCTTTTGAGACCAGCAATCCTTCTTCAAGTGTCCTAGCTTTCCACAGTGCCAGCAATCCATTCTTCCTCTGGATTTAGATCTGCCTTTCTTCGACTTCCCTTGTGACTTCCCACAATTTGTAGGGCTTTTTCCTCTTTCCTTTGTTCTTCCTCTGTTATCTATAGTCAAAGCATTACCAGATGTTGAAGTCTCACCTGTGCTTTTCCATCGCATTTTTTCACTAAGGATAACACCAACAACATCATCAAATTTCAAAGTATTTTAACCAGAGACAAAGTTACTTACATCCATTACCAATCTATTCCAACTTTCTGGAAAAGAACATAAAACCAAGAGAGCCCTTACCTCTTCATCAAATTTCACTTTTACAGAAGTTAACTGACTAGTAATCGTATTAAACTCATTTAAATGATCTGACATAGATCCACCTTCAATCATTTTCAGATTAATTAAACGCTTCATGAGAAATACCTTATTAGAGGCTGAGGCTTTTTCATATAATTTGGCCAAAGCTTTCATCAATTCATCTATTGTCTTCACTTATGTTATATTGAACACCATAGATGGTGCTAGGAACAATCGAATGGTTCCCAGTGCCTTTCTATCCAAAAGTTCCCAATCCTCATCAGTCATTGCTACTAGTTTCTTGGCTTTTCCTTCCAATGGCCTCCATAAATCCTTCTGATAGAGATAATCCTCTATCTACATCTTCCATAACTAATAGTTCTGCCCATTGAATTTATCTACCTTCAATTTACCCTCGTCCGCCATTGCTCCCACTTAACCGTGAGACTCCCACTCAACCGTGAGACTCCCACTCAACCGTGAGATCTTCCTGCAAATGATAATTAAACACAACCCACTCCGATACCAGTTGTTAGGGTTCAGGTAGATCAAAGCAATAAACACTAACAATTATATGCAAATTAAATAACCCAAATATAACAATGAGGAATAACATAAAAGAGATCAACACAGAAATTTAACATGGTTCACCCAATATGGGCTACATCCACAGAAACTTAGTCATCCAATGATTTTATTATCTAGTGCAAAATAGATTATAATCTCGCGAATACATCGCCATACCATACATCCCAACCACTTATAACAAGCTTTTTGGAAGCTTCTAGAATTAGGGTTTTGTTATGTCATTTTTCTTTTGTTGTTTAACAAAAATTAACAATCGACTCTAATTGTACAAAAAAGAGGGAAAAAAAATTTCAGGAGCTGCCACCCCCGAACCCCCGCTCAAGGCCCAACCCGGCCCTGAACCCCGGCGAGGATACATAACTAGTGTATAGTACTTGCATGATCAGTTGCCACATACCAACACCTTCAATTTGAGAATATCCTTTGCATACAAGTCTTGCTTTATTCCTTACAACTTCTCCATTTTTATGCAGCTTGTTCCTGAAGACCCATTTAGTTCCAATAACATTTTTGTTAGCAGGTCTAGGAACTCATTCCCAAGTTTCATTCTTCTCTATCTACAATAGTTCTTCCTCCATTGCCTTTACCCAATTTTCATCATTGCATGCTTCATTCATAGTCTTTGGTTCAATCTTTGAAAGCAAATAGTAATTGACTTGTTCCTCTGCAGCTCTTCTCCTTGTTAGAACACCTTTGTTTTTGTCATCTATAATCTGATCTTCAGAATGATCTATCTTTACATACCTGGGAGTCTTGACAACACTTTCTGGAGACTCTTCTTCATGTTGACTGTCTTCTTGCTCATATTTTTCTTCATTCAATATAGTCACAGGTTCATCTGGTTCATAGTAATTCAGGTCTGATTTCTTTTCCTTGCCTTCATATACCTTCACATTTGCACTTTCAACAATCTTTTTGAGCCTTTTTGTTGTAGCACTGGTAGGCCTTACTCTTGGTAGAGTATCTAAGAAAGATTCCTTCATCACACCTTGCATCAAACTTTCCTAGATCTTCATCTCTCCTGACATACCATTTACTTCCAAAGATTTTGGAATACTTTACTGAAGCAATTCTTCCATACCATAATTCATAAGAAGTTTGAGTACCATTACCTTTGACTTGAACAGTAGTATGAATAGCCTCTTTCCAAAAAACTTCTGGTAGATCTGCTTCCTTCATCATTGTCCTGGCAACCTCTTGAATTGTCCTATTTTTCCTTTCCACAACTCCATTTTGCTGAGGAGTCCTAGGTACAGACAGCTATCTTTTATCCAATGCTCTTCACAGAAAATGTTGAATTCATTTGATGTAAATTCACCTCCTCTATCAGATCTCAAGCATTTAATTTTTAATTCTATTTCATTCTCAACCATTACCTTGAAAGATTTGAACTTCTCTAGATCTTCTGATTTGTCTCTTAGAAAAGTAACCCAAGTCATTCTAGAATAATCATCAATCAGCAACATAAAGTACTTTTCACCTTGTAGACTTCTCACCCTTGTAGGACCACAGAGATCTGTATACACAAGATCCAGCAAACTGACAGAGAATTGCTCTTTGTTCTTGAAGCTTGTTCTTGTCTTCTTCCCTAACTAACATTCCTTGCAGATTGTGTTGGATGGTTTCACAAGTTTTGGTAAATCTCTCACAATCTGACCTGAACTTATCTTTACTTGATTATCAAAGTTTATATGACACATCTTTCTATGCCACAACCAACTTTCATCTGCCCGAGCCAATAAACAATAATCATTAGTTCCTCTCAATTGATAGATGTTACCTTTTGACTTCTTATCAGTAGCAATCACAGTTCCAGAGCTTTCCATGATCTTGCACCCATTATCTTTGAATCTCAAATCATATCCTTTGTCACACATCTAACCAACACTCAAAAGATTATGCTTCAAACCCTTCACATATAGAACATTGTTAGTATTATGCTTTCCATCAAATGAAATAGATCATTTACCATAAATCTTACCAGCTGCATTATCTCCAAACATAACTAGTCCTCCATCATACTTTTCCAAACTTACAAACTTACTTTTGTTACTGTTCATGTGATGTGAGCATCCACTATCAATAATCCATTCATCCTTATCCTTCTCTACCTGAACAGCAAAAGCATTTTCTTCAACTGGTTTTTCTTCCTTCAAACAGCTAGCAAAATTAGTAGACATAGGATCTTCTTTAATAGAAATAAAAAAGCATTCATTTGTACTGGTACTAGCATCATTAGATTCATCGTCAGTCACTCCTTCATCATCAAAATCTCTAACATAGTAACATTTCTTTGATACTCTAGGCCTGCTCTCATATCTTTTCTTATTTCTTTCAATTCTTTCAGGACATCTGGAAGCATAATGTCCTACTTTACCACAAGAGAAACACTTGAAAGGTAATTTACCTTTGAACTTAGCGGAACCTCTTTGCAACCTGTCAACAAAGTTAGCTTCAATTTCATCAAAGTCATCATCCACTTTATATTTCTCAGCTCTGGAAATCTTTTCTGAAGTACTAGCTTTGAAAGCTGATTCAACTTTTGGCAAGGCATCACCAAATTCTCTCATCTCAATGGCTGTAAGCTTTCCAAGTAACTGATCTCTGTCAATAGTTTTCACAGTCATAAATTCTTCAATAGCAGTTACCTTGTAACTATAGGACTTTGGTACTGATTTGAGAATTTTCATCACAACTTCCTTATCACTGAGAGTTCCTCCCATACCTTTTATTCTAGTGACAAGTTCATCAACTCTTTGCATAAAGGATGTTATATTTTCATTTTCATTCATCTTCAAACCCTCATATTTCACTTTCAGGCTATGTAGCTTAGCTTCTCTTACAGAATCATCTCCTTCATATAGATTTTTTAGCTTCTCCCATACCTCATTTGTAGATTCAAGGTCCACAACATTTGTTAACACTGAGTCACTTAATGAACTTAACAGAGCATCCTTTGCTTTGACATCCAATTCATATTCTTTGATATCATCCTCAGTTATCATGCCACCTTCAGGCATGACAAATTGTGACTGTGTAGCTAGCCATACTTTATAACCAAGATAGAGGAGATGGATTTTCATTCGCACTTTCCAAAGAGCATAATTTGTCCCATCAAAATGCAGAGCTTCCTTCTTATAAGACATCTTGGATCTTCCTCAAGATGTTAGGCAATCTTCATAGGAATGAGGCTTTGATACCAATTGTTAGACTGCACCGGACAACTAAGAGGGGGGTGAATTAGTTGTCCTAAAACTTTTAACCAATTATGATCATCAACTTATCAATTACTTATATTCAGATATAACCATGAAAGCATAAAATGAGAAGCTCAACACAAGAGACACTAGATTTTTACGCGAAAAACCCCAAAAGGGAAAAACCATGGTGGGTGTTAGCCCACAGAAATATATAAGTTATATCAATACCAAAAAATAGAGGCTCATTACCTACAGGGCTCACTGCCCAAATTTCTCACTGTAAGAAAGGCTCACTGCCAAAAGGTTGAACTAAGATAACAACATCTACTCCATGTCAAGGTTTAGTTCCATTGAAGCACAAACACCTCTGCTCTGCTCTGCTACCTTACTTCACTTTTATCTTCGCATCTTCGCACTTGATACATTTTCATGACTCAATTACAAGTATTTATACACTTCATCAACCTTGGAATGATCATCAAGGTCAGCATTACAATCATCAACCATTGGAACAATCTCTAAGATCAACAAACATACGTTACATCATAATAGGTATGGACCTAAACAGATTTACAAAGAAAAGAAATGAATGCAGATCACGCTGCGCTTTAGTAGGGACTCATACACAATCTTCCACGCTACAAAATGCTATCACAATCTTCGATGCATCTCCGCAGATGATGAATTTAACCAAGTCAGCCAAGACTGATGTTAACACAAGTATTCTCAAGAACACGCTTTATGCATGATCTGAATTACACCTTGCAGACTGTTGTGATGTTCACAACATGCCCCTTTTTGCTCCTTAGCAAAATGAGGACCCCTGTTGTGGCTTGCTCCCTTAGTTTTGTGCTTTGGGCGGTAATGGTAAAAAGCAGCATCATGTCAGGTGCATTTGTGATCCTCATGTATGAACCCAAATTTCAAATTCTGAATCCTTCCTCAAGAGGCCTGCCATGTGAAAGAGTGTAAAATTCCAAGCAGGTTTGCTTTTTGCATCACCCTGAAATTCGGCCAAGTAAGAAAGTTATGACGAGTCAAAGTTCTGGTCAAACCTGATATTCTGGGGAGGTCATATTTCAAATATCAGTCACCTTATGAAAGATCACCCCGATGTCAGTTTATCACCCGATAATCTTTTGGTCCGCAAAACTTTGGATGTCAATTTTAGGTGGTAACTGTATCTTCCAGTCAAAACAACTTCATATATTTTGTGGGGGTCATATTTCGAATATCACCTGATATTTTTAATATCACTCGATATTCTGAATATCACCCAATATTCCAGATATCACCTGATATTTCAAAGATCACCTGATCTTCCAAATATCACCCCAGTGTCGATGTGACAATGACATCATCACCCTCTTACCTCGCAGAGGTATGTTTCCAATATCACCCCACCCCATAACTGATGGTGACTGGTTGTCATTGATGTCAAAAAGGTTGGTTGATGAGTGGTCTTACAGAGAATGTTTCAGGGATGCAGAATGTTTGATAGAGTTGTGTTTGATCTTGTGCAAATACTTCATGATAAATCCTCAAGGATGGTGCAATTTTTAATTCAGGATGTCCTCAAGTGGTAGAGATTTAATGCAGAGACAATGTATTGTTTGTTTCTTCTTTGAAATCCTTAATGTCTTGTGATGATCACATCATGTGAGTCTTGCAGATGCAGAGAATGGACTTATTCTCTTGGTCTTCACAGGTTTGGCCTTCTTGGTGCTTTAGAAGTTGATATGTTGATCATGATGCAAGGTTGGTTGACAAAGTAAGTTCACAAGGTCTCATCAGGACTGCAGGTCATTTGAGGATCACTTGCACTATTGACACAGGTGATGGAGTGATCATTATCATTATCTTGATAACATGTGTTGATGTTTTGGATATCATAGTTCAAAGTATTCATGGTTTGGTTCAAGATACTTGCCAGCTAATTTGTTTTGTGTCTTCATTGCTACATCCTTGCATTTGACATAACAAGGTTCTATAAGGAGATTTGCATCATAATGATACTCTTATGAAATCAAAGGTATGGTGCTATTGGTAAGAGATCATTGATTTTGATATTATCTTGAAGATAATACTGTTATGCATATCATATTCCTATTGGCATTTCATGCCTACTATGCTCCATGCTTATTGCCTATTGGTGCTCCTCGTTCTTAAGTTTTTATTAAGAAGGTACAGTTGAAAGTTATGATTGAAGTCTTAAAAGATAACTATTATGCATACTATACCTTCTCTGCCAGTCTAAGTCTAAATTGCACTTTATGTTTTAAATGAATGGTGACTTGGGATAGCAAGTTTATAACTTAAAGATCACCGCTTGAAGGGAGCTCCAGTCGTGGTGCACACTGGCCCCTCCACCGAACCTAACCTGTTGTTTCGGTCTTCATTCTATGTCATTGGGTGGCAAAAGCAAATCGAGGGTGGAGTTTAAATGTGTAAAGGCCGATCAGCGGCTCAAATTCAAATGTAGACCCCTATACTGCGTATCCACATATTGACGGGTGCTAGAACGTCATATGTATTTTTAACTGCAGTCAAAAGCATTTTTTTGTGCCCGAATGGAAAGTTTTTTAAAAGGAAGTTTTTATGTATGCTTAAAGCATTCTTAATGAAGATTTACTTCTATTTTCAAGGCAGATTCTTTTAGTCTTTTCTAAAAGCAAGGAAATAAAAATATTGTTAAGGAAAGAAACTTATTTTTGATGAGATTTTATAAGGAAATTTTTTGGCACAAAAAGATGATTTTATTTGTGAGAAGATCAAATGATTTTGGAGAGTCTTTTTATATTTCTTGCAGATAAATGAAAAATTCTTTTGCAGATAAATTGATTGAAGATTGACAAAACTTGAGTAGAGTGTTTCTACAGATTGAAGTTGAAAAAGATTTTTGAAGAACACAGAATGTGAAGGGTTTGAAAGAAAATTTTGAAGATTTTCTTTTGCAGAGAAGATGAAAGTTCTCAGAGATTTTATTGAAGATGTTTGTTAATATTTTATGGTGGACTTTTTCATGATTTTGTTTATGCAGGGCAGATGATAGAATGAATATTTTTTGAAAGAGATTTTATTTTCTCTTACAAGGGCAGATTGAAAAATAAATTGTTGAAGACATTCAATTTGATGAAGATGAAAATTGAAGAGAAGATGAAAGGTTTTAAAAAAAGGGATAATGAAAATTTGTTTGAAGGAATTTACAGGCAGAGAAAATAATCAGATTGAAGGGTTTTGTGATTTGGAGAATATGAAAGGTCATGAAATTGATTTTGCAGAATGCAGAGAGGGATCTTATATTTATTGGCTTCACATGTATATTGATAGAGTGTGTGTGTGGAATTGAATACAGAAATGAAGACATTTTCTATGACATCTTCTTGAAGAGAAAAGAAAAGATGATAATATGATACTGGGTATGTAATGCAGAGATAATCAGATGAATTGTTATGCAGGTGTGAATGAATTGAGAATTGAATGGAAATAGAGTATCCCTCTGATCTTGTTTATTACTTCAATTAATGATTTGGTTTGCCAGTGAGGCCTTGTATTAGCCAGTGAGGCTTGTAGGTCAGTGAGACCTATTTGTTTGCCAGTGAGGTATATCTGTGTAGGAAGTGGGTGCTTTTGTTTGGTATTGGATTTGGTGCTCCTAGATACATTTTGTATAGCCAGTGAGGCATGCTTTTCAGTTAAGCCAGTGAGGCAGTTTTGAGTGGTTTTTCTACCCCGAGAGGGTTTTCCACTCCAGTAATTCTTGTGTTAATGATATGCTTCTATGTGTGTATTTATCTCTATGTGGTCCTACTCATAATGTTCATTATCAAACTTGTACATATATGTGTAATAGCTTATTGATGACTTGCTCTTTCTGAGTCTTGTAAATTAAAAGTTATAATAAGTTGCAAAAATCTACACAACACTAATTCACCCCCCCTCTCAGTGTTGTCCTGGACTCCTACAATAACATGACGATGACGTCATAGTAACTTCAATGATAAAACCAAGTCATCGACATGATGACATCATCCCCCTTTTTTCGGGGGGGGTCATTTTCTCGTGAGGGGGTCATCTTCTGAATATCACCCAATCTTTAAAGCATGACTCGATATACAAGGCCCGATATGACGATGACGTCATCCTTTCTGAGGGTGATATTCTTCAGGGTTCCTTCCTCAGGGTCATATTTCTTGGGCCCCGATTTCCTCCAATATGACCATGGCGTCATCCTTCCACACTTTAATGAAGCTCACCCATGATGATGACGTCATCATCATATCCTGACTTAATATGAAAGTGCCCAAAAATCTACATGCAGGTGGCGGAATCGAAAAGGTTATAAAGGGGATTAAAAATTCATATGCATGCGGATTTTCATAAGTTCATGACCTGATATATATGTTTGCACACTCATAGCATGCTTTGGTAAATGTTTATCCTCCTGCTGGTTATTCAAGTGATGATGCTTAACTTCTGAATGTTGACCGCAGGTGCATTGACCAGAGGGATGTGCATTCATGATACAAAAGGGTAGGAAAGGCAGGGCAGGTGGATTTTGAATCCATTCCAGAACCTGATGGCGTGCAGGTGGAGATACGATGGAGCTTTAATGGCGGGGGACATCCCAGGTAGCGGACCGGATCCCGAGAGGTCACAAACACACCAGGAGGAGACAAAGCTTTCAATGTGGGGAAGAATGCTGGTGGAAACATTACTGAGGGAGCGGCGCCCTGTCTGAGCGCGGTTCGAGTTCTTAGCAGGATCCATTTTCCACCGTCAGATGCTGCATCAGATGATGAAGACCGTTGATTTGCTAGGGTTTCCTGGGGACTATATGGGAAGGAGAAACAGAGACATATATTCAGCTCCTTCACTAAAAAAAGGGGGGGGAAGGGAGAGAGGTCAATCATACAATATCAAACCTATAGCAATTTCATGTAGTAGATCGGATTACTAAGACTAATGAGGACTAGATTGTTGAAATGTCAAGGTCCTTTCCTCAGATCATTGTAAATGTACCTATTTTATGAGCATACTATATGGAGATGAAGCTTCATATTACATCCTGATTGTAAAGCTTAAGTAATCTTCAAGTTGACTTCTGGATATGTACTGGTGAATGATGTGTTCTATAGAATCACTTTCATTTCATTGCATGTTGTTGTCAACTCTACCCCTGAAGATTCGCACTAGATCATGTTGATTTGTGGAATGTCCTGGTGAAGTATGATTTTAGTTTTCTTCTCTTCATTGTTGTATGGGAGCATGTATGTGGATCAATGATCTCAGTCAAGTAATATTAGGAATCTCACTCTCTAACCCTTTTTCTTCTCATTTTAATTTCATAGAAATCACTTTCACAACTACACATCATGATAAATATTAAGCAGAACAGAGGAATATGCTGACATCCTGTAGATAACTGAACATCATTAGCATATTTCTTGAGCTAGATGCATGTACTATTGAAAATATCATGCAAAGCATCACAAATAAGGGTAGAACTCATGCAAATATCAACTTAGACACATCATTTGGAGATATATGTTGTGTAGAGTAACTTCCCTGTATAGCATAGTTGCAGGAGCAAAATCTACTAATCTACGTAAGACCCCAAAATGGAAAACAACAACACACATCAACCACTGAGTAACATCAGCAAATTATGACCTAATCAACGGAGACTTGGGATCATGAATTCTATGAATTCATTGTATCTTTCAAGATAAACAAGGGTTGTTGTGTAACTTTTGTTTAGTCTGTTTGTGTGTGACTAACATCCACATCAACACCTAAAATAGCGCTAGAAGGAGGGCCGACAAAAGGAAACTATAGGTTCCTGCAAAAATTGCTTTAGTATCCAGTCAGTTCAAATATGACCATAAACCAGCCAAGTTCCCTAAAAAATTTGAGAAATCCTGGCTTTCAGGCCAAATACCAGGTCCAAAACTAGTGGACTCTTCAAGGAACTTCCTATTAGGGGATTCAGACCTAGGACTATGGACATTCATCACTCCCCCAATGCTAGTGCATCCGAAGCTTCACCAGAGCGTGCTCCTATAACTCCTATTGGCTTACAAATACCTACAGGGCCACCTGTCACACCTTAGGTCCAACCTCAACCTGTTATACCTCATGTCCACCCTCCACCCTTTCCAATGTCATTCTTTGCTACAGAGTCACCGTTGACCTTCAATGCATATCATGCTTTGCCTAAGAATCCTGATAAAATCTGTCCTAGGTATCATCCATATCAAGATGCTGATGATCATATCAGAATGTTCAAGGAAGCTTGTTGTAGGGCAAGATATGAACATGAGGATGTGGTATGCAGGTTATTCCCGTTTTCCTTAGGGGAAGAGGCGTATAGCTGGTTTATCAGTCTAGGTCAGGGTTCATTCAATTCATGGGATGCCTTGGAAAAAGCTTTCAAGGATAGGTTCAAGGTACCTATAGATCCTTTAATGAACTATCATCTACTTGCCACCATCAAGAGATCTGAAGGAGAACCTATTGCAAATTTCAGTGCAAGGTTCCAAAAGATGTTGTCTAAGGTAGTTTCTCCCTATGTTATAATAGATGAAGCTGCTAGGAGCATTTATTACTCAGCCTTAGATCCCTTGACTTCCATGTTTATCAGGAGAGCACATCCTGGGGTAACAACTTTAGCAGAAGCTTTTGGGGAAGCTATCAAAGTCAGCCAGCAATTAGCTCCTGCTCCCACACCAAATGTTGCCTTCCCTACACTTCCAGGTTATCCAACATGTCATGTCCACCAACAGACCAATGGAGCCATGATACTTTCATCTGTGATGACAGCCCCTTTACAGATACCTCCACTCAGTGTCATGCCCCCACCAAGTGGGAATAGCCAGATGTCACCATATCAGACACAAGTGCCTCAGGTTGTAGAACAATCCAACAATAATAATGGGTGTTCCTTTTTCAAGCCCCAGACAGAGAATGTAGTGGCCAAGGTCGAGGACGAGAAAGAAGAAATCAAAGAAATATCAGCCTAGTTAAGGAAACTTACCACTGAGGTCACTCATCTGAGAAATCAGAACTTCTATTCTCAGCCTAATCAAACCAGAGGTTATGCCAATGACAGACCTAATTATCCAAACAAGGGGTACAACAATAATTACAATAACAATAATGGCAACAATAATCTTCCTAGACAGCCTAGAGTGTGGAACACTAGGCCTAACAACAGTTCCTTGCCATCACCCCTAGACAATCAGCCTCCTAGTGAACCTAAGCAGACCACCAGGGTGAACCTTGCAGAGGCAACACTTACAAACTGGTGCAGGATACATAACACCAATGCCCATGCAGAGCTAGACTGCCCTCAATTCAAGGTTGCTGCCAGCATTTTCCAAGATGAAGTGGCCAGTACCTCAGGTAATCCACCTTATGTAGAGGGAAATGAAATTGTCCCCTGTGAATATGGTTCTGCTTTGGTGCTGGAAAGCTTCATGCATCACCCTTACCAGCAAAAAACTTCATATCATCAGGATTGTACCTCAGCATGTGGAGAATCAGCCATGGCTTTTGAATCTAACTATGTTTTTCCCTTTGAGGATGAGAATGAGCCATCAATTGAGCATGAAGAAGTCAATGCTTATCAACAACAACCTCAGGGTAGACACAACTACAACTTGAGGAATAACTCAAGCAGGCCTACTGGTCCTTTGACCACTTCCTTGCCTCTAAACAATTTCAATACACCTCTTGATCCCAAGGCAAGTAATAACCTTGGATTCCCCAAGGTTAATGCTCAGTATTTGACACCACAGACTACAGCACCAAAAGCTGCAAATCTACCTCCTGAATCTAACAAGTTGGTTTCATATCTGACTGATGAAATGAAAAAGATCAAAATCAGCCTACCATTGTTAGAATTGCTTGGAACCCCCACAATCAAGAAAGCCTTCATGAGATCATTGGATGATCCTGCTCAAAAGGAAGATAGCCGTACCTCAGGTCAGTCTAGTAGTAAGGATCATGGTACTAGGGATGTTAATGTTAAACCTAAAACCTTAGTGACTGTTCAAGCTGCAGAGACTTCCCACATGACCCTATACAAAGACAAGAGTGAGTCACCTCCTAACCATAAGGACGTTCAGTAAAAATTTGCACAATTGTTTAGTAGACTCAGGAGCATCTACCAATGTACTACCCCTGTCCATATGCAATGCTTTAGGATTACATCCTACTAAATCCTTAAAGAAAATGACACAATTGGATAAAATAGAGGTAAGTGTGGTAGGAGAACTGACTCATATTCACATGCAGCTAGCATCGGATCCCAGAATCCAGCACTTTATTGATATTCAGGTAGTTGATATACCTAATACATAGGGGAATACACATGGTAGGATGAAAGTTCTATTCAGATGCCAGCAGAGATACTAGTATGCAACATGAGTAATGCTATGAACAAGAAGAAGATCACCCAAGGGAGTGACTGTTTGGTGGAGTCAGATTATGAGTTATCTGATGAGGATAGGGGCAGTAATCTATCCAAATTCAAAGAGTTTATATCAAAAGAGATCCAAGAAATGACACAGCAGTAGAGGCCTCCTCAGGACATCTTGATTGAAAGCTGGTGCAAGTTACACGAGGCACCTCATTCAAAAACATCTTGTTCATTATGCCTGCATATTTTGAGAAGGCAGACACTGCCTAGTCCAGAGGATGTTCCTCCTGATGATAAGGGGAAAGAAGAAATATAAGCCTCCCATGAGGCCGATAAGGTGGTGTCTAAGAAAGCTGAGATACCGAAGTTAAAATGGATATCCAGTGGAGCAGCTGCCAAAGACAAAAGAAAAAAAGAAGGCCCAGACAAGCTTTTAGATGAAGACAAACCATGGATCCTTAGGTTTGATGGATCCAAGTCAAAACAAGGAGCTGGAGTAGGAGTAGACCTTATTGATCCATCTGGAAAATCCTACTTGGCAGCATACAGGTTGCAGTTCTCATGTACAAACAATGTGACAGAGTATGAAGCTCTAATTCATGGGATGTTGTTTGCACTTAGAAAGAGGGTGAGAATTTTGCATGTCTATGGGGACTCAGAATTATTTGTCAGATAGGTAAGAGGTATATACTCTTGCAAGTACAAAAGGTTGTCCAACTATAGACACAGGGTGTGGGACTTAATAGAAGATTTTGATGCATTCAATATCACCCATGTCCCCAGAGAACAAAACCACAGAGCAGATGCTTTGGCCCAGGCTGCCAGTACTTTGGAACCTCTGTCCATATCAGGTCTAAAGAGATTCTCAGTTGAACTAGTATCAGTGCCTTCAGTACCTAATAATGTAACCAATCGTCAAGTATTTGATGATGATCAGCATATATTAGATTTTATTTCCAATAGAGATGTTTTTGAAGCACAGATCATAGATAAAATAAATATGGAGGATCATGTCTGGGAAGAAGAAGAAATCCTAGAGTTGCCTAGCAACAGGATCCCTATAGGAATGATAGAGCTAGAAAGAGCATTTGATTTGGACAGCATGCTAAAACAGAGGGATCTTCTAAAAGCTGATGAAGGACACTACTCACAGGTGGACATTGAGCAGGGTGATAAAAAAAGAAATGTTCTGATTGGAAAGGTTTGTACAGAAGAGGAATTGAAAGGAATAACCCAAGCCCTCAAAGACTACATTCATGTCATTGCCTGGACATATGATGGGATAAAAACTTATGACACATCAGTCATCACCCACACAATCCCTTTGAAGCCAGATGCCAAGCCCTTTCGACAGAAGCAAAGACCTATCAATGCCTTGCTGGAGCCCATCATCTTTGAAGAGGTTAAAAGACTACTTGATGCCAGGATCATATTTCCTATGAGACATTCCACATGGGTGGCAAACCTGGTCCTAGTGAGGAAGAAAAATGGTGAATCAGACTGTGTGTGGACTTCAGAAACCTAAATAGAGCTTCTGAAAAAGGATAATTATCCTTTACCTTCTCTGGATGAGGTCCTGCAGATGGTCAATGGTGCCAAGATGATGTCCTTGGATGGTTTTTCTGGTTACAACCAGGTGATGGTGGACAAAATTGATAGGCTAAAAACTGCATTCACCACGAAGTGGGGGATCTTCGCCTACAGACGCATGCCGTTTGGGTTGATAAACGCTAGAGCCACATTCCAGCAAGCAATGGACGTAGCCTTCAGAGGCTTGATCGGTAAGTGCATAGTCATATACATGGATGACTTAATAGTGTTCTCCAAAGATAGAGGAAACCATGTGGAGGACCTGAGAAAGGTGCTGAAGAAGTGCGAGCAATACGGAATATCCTTGAATCCCAAGAAGTGCATATTTGGGATGACCATAGGGAAATTGCTAGGCCACCTAATAACTGAGAATGGGATCATCATTGATCCTAACAGAATAGAATCCATCATGAAGATACAACTGCCTGGAAGCAAGACAGAGCTTAAATCTTACTTTGGTAAGATTAATTTTGTTAGGAAGTTTATCACCGGCTTTGCAGAGATAGTTAGGCCCTTGAACGCCATGCTCAAGAAGGACGCCAAGATTGAGTGGACACCTGAAGCTAGAGTAGCTTTTGAAGACATTAAGAAAGCCATATCAGATGCTCCAGTCCTGACTAGTCCGGATTATACCAAGGACTTCTACATCTACTCATTTGCTTCAGAGCATACCTTTGTAGCAGTGCTGACACAGAGAAATGAAGAAAAGGAGGAGAAGCCTATAGCCTTCATGAGCTGCCCTTTCAGAGATGTAGAGCTCAGGTACATGGACGTTGAAAGACAGGCACTTGCTCTGGTTCGAGCAGTCAAGAAATTCAGGCACTACATCCTAAGAAGTAAGGTGATTGCTGTAGTACTTGATGCAGTAGTGAAAATGTTGTTAATGCAAAGTGAACCAGGTGAGAAAAGGGCTAAATGGGTCACTGTCCTCTAGGAGTATGATATGGACATTACCCCCATGAAGTTAGTAAGAGGACAGGCATTAAGCCAAATGATATCAGAGATTGATCCTAATATCCTAAGCCAGCAGTATGTTGTGAATGCACAGGGTGATGGAGAATGGTACTCAGACATCAGATACATCCTGGTCACTGGAAGATGTCCCTCAAGACTGCAGGCCTTACAGAGGAGAGCCCTGAAGATAAGGTCACAGAAGTATATGATGAAAGGAGGAGTCCTTTTCAAGAAAAATTATGAGGGGATATACCTAAGTTGCCTGGAGAGATCAAAAGTAGATAAGGTGCTAGCAGAATTGCATGATAAGTTTGGGACTGCACATGGATCATCCTTAGGCACCACTCATGCTATCCTCAGGGCAGGGTATTATTGGCCCACAATTTTTAAAGACACTGCTGAACACACCAAATGCTGTCATATGTGTCAGGTTGCAGCAAACAGAGAAAGATATGTTGCTCAACCTTTGCAGCCAGTGATGGAGATGCGCCCCTTTGCTCAATGGGGAATGGACTTCATAGGACCTATGAATCCTCCATCATCCTCAGGCCACAGGTATGTTTTAACTATCATTGATTACTATACCAGGTGGACTGAAGCTATCAGCAGCAGGACATGTAATGCTAAGGATGTCATTAAGTTTTTGGAAAGCAATATAGTGACCAGGTATGGAGTTCCATATGCTTTAGTATGTGATAATGGATCTGCTTTTGCTTCAATGAAACTATCAGGTTGGGCTTTTGATCTTGGGGGCATCTTAAAATTCTCCTCAAACTACTATCCCCAAGAGAATGGATTAGCAGAATCCACAAACAAGAACCTACTGAACATCATAAAAAAGTTGATAGATAAGAACCCAAGGGAATGGAACACTCTGTTGAAATATGCCTTGTGGGTAGATAGAACCAGGAATAAGGCCTAGTATATGGGGTGGATCGCATCCTCTCTATTAACTTAAGGATTCCTACACTGCAGTTTGCACAAGAGTACCTGGGCATAGATAATAAACAGGAAGTTAGGTTGCTGCAACTGATGCACCTAGAGGAAAAAATAAGTGTAGCAATTAACCAATTTGCTAAACATCAGGCTGTTGTCAAGCACTGGGTTGACAAAAGAGCCAGAATCAAGGCTTTCAGGATCTCAGATCTAGTCCTGATGTGGACAAAGCACATGAAAGGAAGGATGATCATGGTAAGTTTGACAAACTTTGGATAGGCCCCTTTCAAATTTCTAAAATTTTAGGAGATAGCACCTACAGGCTCAAGTCCTTAACCAATGAGGTTGTTCCATTACCAGTTAATGGACAATTCCTCAAACACTATTTTAAGGCCTGAAGTAGCATCATGACAGTCATGTGTATCATAGTGTACTTTTATTGTATAGTTGTTTGTACAGTGGCTTTGTTTTGTTGTTTTGTTTGGTTGCTTTGTTTCCTCAGCAGGGATCTTTCTTTTGATTTAGAGTATGAAGGAGCAGATTAACAAGCACTGAAAATAATGAAAAATTCAGATCATTCAGATTAATTGCTTGAAATCTATACATAACTTGTTGTGACTGTCATGAATGAAGAGAGTCAGTTGACTTGTGAAATTTTGTATTCAATAAGAATGGGTTGAGTATTCAAGGAATGTTTTTCACAATGACACACCTAAAATCCTTGGGTTTGTTGAACTTACCAGTGTAGATATTAGGTGAAAAATCAAAGGTCACCCTTGCTACCATTACAATTCTCAGCTTAATTTCAGCAAGTGACCACTCCTTGCATCATGAAGTTACAAATGCAATATCTTATGAAGTTCTATCAAATACAAAAAAATATAAAGTAATAAAGTGGATTTTGCTAAAAATCTAGGTTAAGCCATCTAAGTAACTCTACCGGGGCTATAGACACTCGCTGGCAATGGGGCTCTGCTTAGGAGAATTGTAACAATAACCTTGCCGGGGCTATGGACGCCCGCTGGCAGCAAGGCTCTATCCGGTTGGCTATGAGGGAACATCCTCACCTACGTAGGCTAATATCAGTCACTGGTCTATTCAACTGATCTTCAAGATGAGGATAATTGATCACATGCACCCACCTAAACTGAAAGGAAAATTTATGCACCTTATTGAATACACCGAGTCTCAAGTTAGATGATGATTTGCAGGAGAGATAGTTGTAAGCTATGAATTCATTTCATTTAGTTTCCTTTAATGGTTTTAGTTTTTGATTGTTTTGTTTGGTTGCTAGTTGTTGTGATGTTCACAACATGCCCCCTTTTTCTTCTTAGCAAAATGAGGACCCCTGTTGTGGCTTGCTCCCTTGTTTTTGTGCTCTGGGTGGTAATGGTAAAAAGCAGCATCATGTCAGGTGCATTTGTGATCCTCGTGTATGAACCCAAATTTCAAAGTTTGAATCCTTGCTCAGGAGCCTGCCATGTGAAAGAGTGTAAAATTCCAAGCAGGTTTGCCTTTTGCATCACCTTGAAATTCGGCCAAGTAAGAAAGTTATGACGGGTCAAAGTTTTGGTCAAACCTGATATTCTGGGGGGGGTCATATTTCAAATATCAGTCACCTTATGAAAGATCACCCCGATGTCAGTTTATCACCCGATAATATTTTGGTTTGCAAAACTTTGGACATCAATTTTAGGTGGTAACTGTATCTGCCAGTCAAAACAACTTCATATATTTTGCGGGGGTCATATTTCAAATATCACCTTATATTTTTAATATCGCTTGATATTCTGAATATCACCAGATATTCCAGATATCACCCGATATTTCAAAGATCACCTGATCTTCCAAATATCACCATGTTGCAAAATATCACCCCAGTGTTGATGTGACGATGACATCATCACCCTCTTACCTCGCAGAGGTATGTTTCCAATATCACCCCATCCCATAACATGACGATGATGTCATAGTAACTACAGCGATAAAACTGAGTCATCGACATGATGACGTCATCCCCCCTTTTTTCGGGGGGGTCATTTTCTCATGGGGGGTCATCTTCTGAATATCACCCGATCTTTAAAGCGTGACCCAATATACAAGGCCCGATATGACGATGATGTCATCCTTTCAGAGGGTGATATTCTTCAGGTTTCCTTCCTCGGGGTCATATTTCTTGGGCCCCGATTTCCTCCAATATTACCATGGCATCATCCTTCCACACTTTAGTGAAGCTCCCCATGATGATGACGTCATCATCATATCCTGACTTATTATGAAAGTGCCCAAAAATCTACATGCAGGTGGCAGAATCGAAAAGGTTATAAAGGGGATTGAACATTCATATGCATGTGGATTTTCATAAGTTCATGACCTGATATATATGTTTGCACACTCAGAGCATGATTTGGTAAATGTTTATCCTCCTATTGGTTATTCAAGTGATGATGCTTAACTTTTGAATGTTGACTGCAGGTGCATTGACCAGAGGGATGTGCATTCACGATACAAAAGGGCGGGAAAGGTAGGGCAGGTGGATTTTGAATCCATTTCAAAACCTTATGGCGTGCAGGTGGAGATACGACGGAGCTTTAATGGCGGGGGACATCCCAGGCAGTAGACCGGATCCTTAGAGGTCGCAAACACACCAGGAGGAGACAAAGCTTTCAATGCGGGGAAGGATGTTGGTGGAAACATTATTGAGGGAGCGGCGCCCTATTTGAGCGCGGTTCAAATTCTTAGCAGGATCCATTTTCCACCGTCAAATGCTACATCTGATGATGAAGACCATTGATTTGCTAGGGTTTCCTAGGCACTGTATGGGAAGGAGAAACAGAGACATATATTTAGCTCCTTCACCAAAAAAAAGGGGGGGGAAGGGAGAGAGGTCAATCATAAAATATTGGACCTATAGCAATTTCATGTAGGAGATCGGATTACTGAGACTAATGAGGACTGGATTGTTGAAATGTCAAGGTCCTTTCCTCAGATCATTGTAAATGTACCTATTTTATGAGCATACTGTATGGAGATGAAGCTTCAAATTACATCCTAATTGTAAACCTTAAGTAATCTTCAAGTTGACTTCTGGATATGTACTGGTGAATGTTGTGTTCTATAGAAGCGCTTTCATTTCATTGCATGTTGTTGTCAACTCTACCCCTGAAGATTCGCACTGGATCATGCTAATTTGTGGAATGTCCTGGTGAAGTATGATTTTAGTTTTCTTCTCTTCATTGCTGTATGGGAACATGTATGTGGATCAATGATCTCAGTCAAGTAATTTTAGGAATCTCACTCTCTAACCCTTTTTCTTCTCATTTTAATTTCATAGAAATCACTTTCACAACCGCACATCATGATAAATATTAAGCAGAACAAAGGAACATGTTGACATCCCGTAGATAACTGAACATCATTAGCATATTTCTTGAGCTAGATGCATGTACTATTGAAAATATCATGCAAAGAATCACAAATAAGGGTAGAACTCATGCAAATATCAACTTAGATACATCATTTGGAGATATATGCTATGTAGAGTAACTTCCCTGTATAGCATAGCTGTAGGAGCAGAATCTACTGATCTATGTAAGACCCCAAAATGGAAAATAGCAACACACATCAACCACTGAGTAACATCAGCAGATTATGACCTAATCAACGGAGACTTGGGATCATGAATTCTATGAATTCATTGTATCTTTCAAGATAAACAAGGGTTGTTGTGTAACTTTTGTTTAGTCTGTTTGTGTGTGATTAACATCCACATCAACACGGACCAATCCAAATGTAGGAGCATGATCAAGAGACATCCACAAGCACATTGTAATCACCAGGAACAACCGCACGATCTCTAATCACTCTAACAATAAGATTCTTCAAACTGGAGTACAGGAACAACATTGTCAACCACTGTCATGAGCAAAAGATAGCTTGTGAACCACCAAATCACGAACAATTACATTTGAAGGAACTTAACATCATCACTGACTTAATTCCAGAACCGCAGACCAAAATACTTCAATGCGGAGGAATGCGGAGCAAAACACTTTCTCCCTGTCACCACCAAACATATAGAAAAAGTTGTTTTCACTCCGGTGAACATAACTCACTCAATTCTTCATATCGGGGACTCAAACTCATAATATAACATCTTCAAATAGGCTTATAAATAAATTCCAATCTATAGGCAAAGATATTTATTCTACAGGAATTGCGGAGCATTCTTCTGGACTATTCTTCTGCATGAAATGCACTATTTCTACTGCAACACATTGTTATCACCGGAGAGACTAATTTTCTCAATATTCTCAACAAAGTAAGAGCACAGTTGACACCAATGACAACACAGATATGTTGACATCAATGACAACACCGATTAGGCACATACTTGCAACAAGACATGGAGCACAAAGAAGCATGAAGACATGAACAAACTCCTATCATGAGGAAGAACCACAACCCAATCCAACTCCTGAAAGAATGACATGTTATGATGAAGAACCACAACCAAATCCAATGATCCAATGGCATGAACCAATGACATAAGCAACTATGTCCTACTATTGTAACATGATAAACATGAATGTTATAAACTAACATCCAAACCCTGTGACATGAATCTTGATATGACATGACTGAAACAGGGGTGAATAGGATTAAGACCAATAAGGATCAACTTCATCCATCACTTAAATCTAACCACATTGATGTAGAGGCAAATTGGATACAAGAAGGACAAACAAGACAAGGTTCTATTCACCCCAAAAGCCCAAAAATAAGGATCTTCATGGAAAAATGGGAACAATAGTTAAGGCTCTTGAATTCTTCTTGGAAATGGTGTTTAGACATGTACTAGAACCCATCCCATCCATTGGCAAAGGTGGATTAGACTTCAAACTGGTAGTTCCTTCACAACCCTCAAAAATGGCTAGTAGCCCTAAAAACAGAGAATAGTCCTAATATCTTCTTGCATAGATATCCAAATGTAAATCTCAGACATGTAAAAGATACCCATTATGCCTCCCCACAACATACTCTAGAATGGGTTTGGGTTGTTTTGGAAAGTATGCCTTAACCAATAACCCTCCTAGTGGTTTTAAGCCCTAATTAGGGCTAGTTTGTGAAGCAAGTACCCTCAAATGATGGCTTATAACTTCCTTGACCACTCAGACATGTTACTTACATCCCAAAACTATGGAATCCAACATTTATTTTCTGCTAGGACTGACTATTCTCACTTTTCCTTACTATTGTTGCCTCACAAGCTTCCTTTAATGGCTTAATACATGGTTTTATTAAGCCCACTCAACAAATCTTGATCAAATCAACTCTAACACCCCTGCAGTCAATCAAAACACCTAAAATATAATTGAACACATCCATCCCATAGGTCTTATGGCTTGAAAGACTGTGGGATAGTCAAATTCTCATGATTGGAGGCAAAAAACCTTGTTTAGGGTTATATGGACTATTTTTGAACAAACCCTTAGAACTCCCTTATATTGCAACTTCAAACCACTAAACTATGTTCAAATTCAAGACACTTCAATGCTCTAACCAATAAAGACATGGAGAAAGGACCACATTTCAGTACCTCTTCTTTGTATGGCCTGGGACAGCGAATTGCACCAAGAAAACAGAGTTGCCACATAACAGTCTACCAAAGATTGGTTATAACTTGGTCCATTTACAATGTCAAGGCTTCAAAACATGCTTGTAGTAAATTATTTTCACTACACTTCACCCCCCAATGACATAGCAAACATGATAGTTCTGTACAATGGAGAAGTACGGCCTGAGTTTCCAAAAAATGCAGAAAAAATAGAAAAACAGCAAGGAAATGAGGATTTGTTTGTATATATCTTCTCCTCCTTGTTACACTTGATATGTTCAAGGATATATATGGCTGTCCGCTCTTGAAACTCCCATTTAATTAGTTTTGGTCAATGGGGAGGGACCATAACTACTCAAACTCCCAGAACTATCTTTTGGACAGTTTACAAATTTCAACTAACCTTTTGTGTGTTTGCATAATCATTGGTGATTATGAACCTCCAAACACATTTACAATGTCATTAGGCTTTGAACATGCCTTTGGCTCTTTCAATATGTCTTAGACTCCTTGAGCATGCCTTAACAAGGCTTAAAAAATGAAGATTATATGACTGTCCTCCTTGATTCTATGACAGCAATAGACTTTTGGACAAAGTCCTTTACAATATGACATCTCAACCTTATTACATCATTTGAATGGTCTCTAGGACCTTATTTAACAAAACAAAACAAACTTGAAGATCAAAACAAGATATAGATATCTTGGTGCTCCTGCACCACCCATGAAGCATAACATGATGATGATGCAAACATCAAACGTATACCATAGCAAACAAATCAAGTTCATACCACTGCTTGTCAAGTCCATACCATTGTTTAAGTGAGATCTTTATTATTCAAGTTCATGCCTTGTCTTGAAGCACTACAACTCTGTGCATCACATCACATACTCTATGAAGAAGCGTCTTTATATCACAAAACCCAACAACATATCCGGAAAGCATAATGGCATCATAAAACAATAGACAACCAACTCAATTACTAACATCCAAGCACTTTGACATCTATGACAAACATATTCATCACAATATTCACTGTATATGTGTAAAAATGTAGCAACAAATAAAAAAAGACAAACCTATGTAAACTTACAAATTAATGTGCATACTTACAAATCAATGTAACATGACTTTACAAAATCAATGTGAATACTTACAAATTAATCCAACAAACCATCTGGGTCTGCTTTACTCTTTATTGTGTCAAGTATTGCCTCATGGTCAGACTCACGCACCTTCCACAAGGTCTTGTTCAAAGGTCTACCCCGAAATTGTATCCAATGAACATTGGATGCCATGACAAGGTTCGAGTAATGAAGAATATTCCGATGTGTGTCAAAGTCCTGAAACAGCCAAACATTAACACTCTTATGTGGGTACCTTCTAAGCCATGTTCTAGTAACAACCACTGACCCTGTAGGGTATTCGATGTTTTCTCCATCTGTAACTGGGGCCTCCAATTTCTTTTTGGCCTCAACACAATTAATAATTTGTTCCCTCTTCATTATATTCATCTACAATAACTGCATAAACATGCCCTACAATGATATGTGCAACAAATTAGATGAAATTAGTCAACATTACAGAAACACTACAAAGTAATAGAACATTAGGAATTTCAAAAACTATGCAAGTAGATATATTACCTGGTTGAACTAGATCTGATATGTGGCCAAAGTCAACTGATGATTCCATCTCTATCAGTTCCAATGTCGTCAGGGATCGATACATGTCAAGTGGGCTAAGATAACTTAACTACCATTCGTCAACCCACTCCTTTGACTTGCACTCATTCCATGCTTGAATTGTACATGAAGAGCAAAAGCATGCCATCTTCCACATATGGATACTCCATGAACATGCAATTGAGCTTCTAAAATAGTGTAGCTCACTTGATCCTGTCAGTGTACAATAGTCCTCATACGGTGCGATGTTAGTATCATCTATCAACCAAAAAAATCTACAAACTAAAGACTTACCTTCATTACCTGGACCCATCGAAGCATTACACCACTCGACGATTGATTTTGCATTTGTCAACTTTGCACTGTCGTTATACTTGAACTCTTCTTGTGCTATGGCTCTTTTGATACATGCTCCTGCACCATCATGCTCCCCTTTTCCATGCCCGGACTCACAAAAGTTTCACATATGTTGAACACCTGTAATATTATGCCTCTTGCTCAGCCAATAGAAATTTTGTGAGTTCTTGAATTGTGATGCACAGTTATCTGACCATATGATATGCTGACTAAATGATATGCCCCTTCTAGCCAGATCATTGTAGAACACATGAAAGCAACCTTGCACGAAGTCTGTAGAATGTGTGCGATCATCACTAATATAAAAATGATACTCCCTTATGATCTTTCTATCATCCTCTGTACTATCATTCACATGAATGAATGTGATGTATACAAATATAGAAACCTATGTGGAGTTATAATATTGTGATTGTACCTTACACTGTGGCTGTAGACTGTAGTTCTCTACAAAGTTGATGACTAAAACAATGCTACCAACTAGAAATGTGTCCTTGCATGACTTGAATTGCAAGTCCAACCATCGAGCTCTATGGGCATGTCTTGCATACTCATACACTATACTGTCACAAAATATAGTCATAAACTGATACACTAGAATATTTTGAATAACCAATTCACACATATTTGCTTCTTTACCATCTTTTGTATTGTATGCCACTATTTTATACTTACCGAACTCTACTAGTTTGTTTCCAACTGCATGTGTTCTTTCCATATGTTCACATATTAGCATACGTTGCAAGCCACGACAATGCTGGCATGTGCCATCCAAGCATAATTTCCTATAGAATATTTGACCTTCCTCTCTTTCACATAAAATTCATGATATGAAGTCTCTTGAAGATGTTGGTGGGGCATGTGTGCCACAATCCTACAAAACATTGTTAGTATGCAAATCTAAACATATAGACCAATAAACATCAAAATGGTTAGAAAATTCAATATGTAATCTACAACAACAATTAGTGCATGTGTGATTTATCTTGACATAGAAAGGTTTTAGCATTTCAAAATATCTTTAACAAATTTTAATTTGAGGATACATCTCTAGAAATTTACCAAAAAACTGTGTTTGAGTCATATCCAAAAAATGCTTTGGATGTGGCTCACGGTTCTGACTGCGAATTCTCCTTCTTACCACATCCCTTTGATTCGGAGATACCCTTGTGTAATTCTTCCAAAAGTCTTCAATTAGTGATCTCAATGCTTCAACAATTGGTTTATCTTTTCGTGGTAGTCTCCCCGAGAACACCCATAATTTATTGGCATTGGTGTCCTCAATTATTTGGTACCTTCCAATGGCTCTTGATAAAGTTTTCCTATTAATTCTCAATGCTTGACTCATCTTTCTAATGAGACGAGCTTTCCTCATTTGACTACTTACTATAGTCAATGTAATGACACGCCGTGTTGCATTACTATCTTTTGTGTGTGAGGTGTTACCCACACTCTCATATGCACTCATTAGATTCTTGACAATAGATTTTTCACTTGAAGCCTCTGATGTTCTCAACCCAAGAATCTTCATGATGGACCTATACTTTATACTTCACATCATTTCAATGAATAGTTGACATCTTGCAGTCTCATTTAACTTTTCAAAGAACAATCTCCAAATCTTATGGCATATCTTCTACAAGTGCATTTTGGAATCTTACCTTCCATTGGCTGCAAAATATTCTGATCAATATCAATCAAAAACTTTGGCTTTCTATGCAAATTCTAGGTGGTGTTAAGATAGGTAAATTCATCTCAACATTAGGAATTTCATCAATATTTAAATGATATGGGCTAGATGTCATACCTTCGATTGAAGATGGAATAGATGACATACCATGAGGTTGAGGTGGGAATGATGGTGTACCTCCTTCCTCACATGTGAGTGATGATGTACTCTCAACTTGAGATGTGGTAGATGGTGTCCCTACATGTTGACTTACGGTAGAGGACGTCTCTCCAACTATGATATTCAAATCTCTCATAGCACGAAGTTTTTTTCATGTGTTCCCTTTGTGTCGCCAATATTGTATCTCTTTTTGATTGTTGCGGTTCCTCTTCAATTGGCATGTCTTCATTTATCGTGTCCAATTTCCTCTTCTCACGAAGTTCCCTCATAGCCGCTACTTTCTTTGCATTCTTAGCTTCTATCTCTTCCTGTGTTGGTTTAATTCTTGATCATTTACTCAACATGACAGAGAATTTATCTGTAGCATGATAAAGAGACAAATATTAGTTCCTAAGAAATGAATCCATACAAATAACTGAAATATATGTCATTCAACCCTTCATACAAAATGTACATACAGTCATCATGTAGAAGAGTAAATGTCACTCAACCGAAATAGGTACAAAGCATACAAAGCACTATTGCACAATGTTATTGCAGCCATACAAAGCATTATGGTACAAAGTTCACTTCAGTCCTATGAGGATAAGGACAAAGGAGAGTAACCTATTGATGCTACAAGTGAAGAGTACATGGGACTTCATGTTGACTACAAGGTTGAAGATGTGGGGGAGGCCTTGGTGCTAGTGGCATCAAACTACCTACACTTACTTGCGGATAGAGATCATCTCCTCACACATGAAGATTCAACTTACAGCCATGGGACATAATTTAGGACACATAATACACTTGATTTTCACTTGGAGACGTCTTGTGGGCCAGCACTTGTTGATAACCATCTAGTCATGAAAGGAGAGATGATTAAGATTGTGGGAGACATTACTGTTATCACCTAAATATGCACCATGACTAATTTGCAAAAATTAGTCTATTTGATGAAACATGGGAAGACCTCTAAAGCTGTGGGTCACTTTACAGGCAGAGTTCAACCTCCGGAGATGGTCAGCTTCCTAACTTTGTATCACTTAAAAACTTTACTATTCTATGACTGTGACAAGGAAAAGGGTAAGAAAATATGTTCTACAACTGAAACTTAATTGTGAGGGTGATACACCTATCTTAATGAGGGATATGGAAATATCAGTTCAAAACACTTGTAAAAATGATTGACAAATCTCTTGCACAATTCATCAATCCTACCTATGCATAAATATTTCACAAACAGGGTTGTAAATTATAGAACTCTTAAGAGGAAAAGTAATTTCACACTTAATGATAATACATAACTAGACACAACTTGCAACCTGCATAAGTATTTTCTACAAAAAAGGCTCTTTTCCAAGACAAAAGTTAAGAGGAAATAAACTTACTTCACAGATAACTCTATCAAGTCAGATAATGAGCACAGAAATGCATAAGACAAATAGGCATAATCTCCAATCAATGATCTCCAAGGTTCCCACTTTATTTCATATCAAGTAAACTGGTAAAATGAGTTACAAATCTGCCAAAAACTCTAGAGCATGTATAACAGAATCACAAGTCTCTGCAAGTAGCATAATCAGAACTGAGTACAATAGAGTCACAAAAGTGACTATAACCACCACTATCCAAGTGGTTCCACAAAAGAAGGAATGTCAAACTGATTTGGGTCGAATGCCCAAAAAAAGCCTAAAATCTAAGGCCTATATCCTCTCCAAAAGTGCCCAAACTACAAGAAAAAGTCCATTAGGACTTAGCTAAACATAATGGCTCATGAAAACAAGTCTAAAAAGGACTCTAGGAGTAATAAAATAGTCCTAGATACCCTACCAACTACTAAACTATCAACATGACTAAGTCAATCTCTCCCCTCAAAGCAACAAACCAATAGCTATGATAATGGCATGTGTCCACCACATCATCACAATCCAAGCTATATTCCCTCCAAGACATTAAAGATTTCCACAGACTGCTCCTTTGCAATAACAGCTTAACAATAGCACTCAAATGACTCATAAGGTCATCATTCAAGGCAATTGTTTTACATCTCATCACATATACAAAGAGGAAAAGGCACCGAAGTATTTGGCATAATACCAAGGAAGGCAAAACACATAATAAAGTATTCATTCTTTCACATTGTTTCAAGGCCACCTTGTGGCATACTAGGCATAGCATGTTATATGTTTTGGACCACGGGATCATTAGAAAGATAACACAAAGAACATCAAATGCAAAAAGAAAAGAAACCCATAGGGCTTCTTAGGGCTTCAAAACCCTAAAGACAAAAAGCAACTTTTGCCCTTCATTCGCATTTTACAATCTTGCAATCTTGCTCTACTCTTTTGGCTGCAGACAAGGGTTTCATATTGAGCTTCCTGTAGGTGATTTTTGAGGCATTTCTACTGTGCTTTTCACCATTTTTCTGCACGCATGTTGAAGGTAAGTTCTATGAACTCATTTCTCTAGAGTTATGCTGTAAAGCTCATCATTTCTGTTGTTCCTTTCACTGCATATGTTATATATTTCATTCTTTTGTCTATGGCTGTGATGAAGGATCTTATTCCCTCTAAACATGTGATTGATTCTATACCTAATGCTACAGAAATTAGCATATCTATGGCATTTCCTTGACAAAACACTGGGACATAATACAGTAAGCTCTTTCTCTTTGGATTTTATAGTTAGGGTTTTAAAAAAAAAACACAAACCCTCGCTCCTATTCTGAATGGCCATGAGAAATTCATTTGTTACTAGTATTTATTGGAAACAATAACAACATATTTATCTTTTATCTCTGAAATAAAATAGGGGTTTGCTCAACTAGGGTTTCAAATGAATAAAAGTATTGTGATCTTTCCAGTTTCATTTCTGAAGATGTAGCATACACATTTTACTCATTCTGAACATTCTCTATTTAATCCACTATGATGCACTCATGTAGCATTTATCATTGGCTTATAATTGTTCTAGCTACTATGATGGTTGTAGCTGTTTTAAAATGGATAAAACGTAGAGGTTCTAAGCATTTATCTTTTGTAATCATTATGACAATCAGACCTGTATGTTGTCTGTTCATAGATACAAGGTTTGAAGCTTCTTCATGACTCCTATAGCCCTCTTCTGATGGGTCTCAATGTTAACACTGAGCATTATTCTTGGCTTTGACAATGTTAGGTTTTTATACTCCTTTTAACATTGCCACTACTTGACACATGTATACAGTTTACTCCATCATATTGTGCTTTGACTAGATCAACCCCTGTTTCAAGCTTTTGAAACTCCTGCTGGTACCTCCTACTCAGTGACTTCTCATCAACAATCTCACTCTGAGCTGCTTGAATCCCCACACTCCTTGGTGCAATGAGTAGAACTTCAACATATGATGTGTCTCTGTTCATTCAATAATTGGAAACTACTCAAAATCAGGAGTGATTGTCATTCACTTTCTTTCAAACTTGTATATCTGCTATTCCTAAAGTCTTTACATTGTCATTTGTCATGACCTTCTCTAATGATATCTCCCAAAGCAAAACTGGTGTTGTAGTAGGATGATCCAAAACCTCCACTGTTCCTCTTACCTTTCAACTGCTCCTTAGAGGTATGATTGTCCATACTCAGTCTTGACTGTTCCTCAGAGGTATGCTTCCTGTAGGCAAGATGGATATTACTTTACTGATGGACTGATCTTTAGACATGTGACTATCATAAACTGTGCTGCAGGCATTGAAACTATGTTGTAGTCTTTTAAGCTGTTCCTTTAGGACTAATTTCTAGTCTTATGAATATGACTAGTACTGCTGTCTCATTTGATTTCTCTCATGTCATAGAGAGACTCTATGTATTCATCATGTCTGCTAGGGGTTTGAAATGGATTCATATCTGTTAATAGGTCACAAATCTTCATTTAGATATTGGGACCCTCATAGAGAAGACTGCTTTGCTTTCATAGGACTATTACTTTGTCTTCACAGTCATTTACACTTCTCTAGGCTGTCCTTATGACTCCCCTTAGGAATTTTTCTACTCTTTGGTTTCTATTGTTCTATGACTATTATAGACTGTTGATGACTGCTACTTGGCAAGGAGGAGGTTTGTATTTCCAGCTTCATGTTTTGTATGCCTCTGTAATTCAAAACTCCTCAAATGTTTGTATGCCTCTGCAGCTTTTACATTGGGAAACAAAATATTTAAAAATGTATCAAATACCTCTCTCTTCTATCATGACTGTTTTACTATGACAGTCAAAAATGGTCTTTCTCTGTACTATACCAAAATACCTGATCTTCACATGATATCATTGTCTTTGTATACAGTCTTCTTGACTGCCTTGCCACTAGCTGATACACGGCATGACTGTCTTCAACAATTCATACAGTCCTTTATGACTACTTTTCTGAAGGTTATTTTGCTCATTAAATATAGTTATTCTAGACTATTCATACCCCGTTGGCATACTATTGATTCTCTTTTTCTACTCTATCTTTCTTACATCTCATAAATACATATAAAATGTTTTGTAATGACTATGAGCTAGGCTCAACCCTTGTGGGAGCCACATTTTCTCCACTCATAATATAAACTGATGAATCACTCAGAAACACAATTTCACCTGTATCTACACATGAAACAAACTTGTTAGAAAACAAATGCATACTGTTGGTTTTTTCCCAGACTGGTTGCTTACTCCCAGATTTCCCTACAAGGTAGCCATCAGTGATCAACAGGATCTCTGGGCCAGGGGCCAACAGTGTAGGAGATAGACTCTATATTTTATCTCCTCTTCTTCTTTAGGCTCTGCAAAACCTAGGGGGGTATTCCCTACTCAACATCCACGAGGATATGCATACAAAGGCTGGGATGCTGACAGAAAGCAGATAAGTCCTCTTGTAAGTAGACCAAAACTAAAAGATAAGAGCAAAGGGGCTGGCTTTGGGCCTATTTGCAGTTGTAGACAGAGGACTGAGGATCCTAAAACTAATTCTACTGTCCTAATGGTTGTTTTAGAGTTTGATTTTGATTTTATGTTTGGATGCTAAGCTGGACATGGTATATAACACAAACACAAATCAAGATTGGTGCCTATCCAGGGCCTGGAGTCAGTAGACATACACCTGTGAGTGATCAGCATGGATAACTAAAACTAGATTTCAGGGGGATACATGTGATACATGCCCTACAGATATCTCCCAATACAGAGTGTTAAGCTGTCTATACTTATGGCATCCCTATTGCAGTATACCCTTCCCAATATTCAATCTGAAAATAGTTTAATCCACCCCTTGAGCAGAAGTTAAAAGATTAAACATTCAACACAGGAATTCTATGTTCTAGAATCTTAGACATTCCTTGAATACCTAGACTCAGAAGAAAGATACATGCAAAATTGGAGACAGAATTAGCACAACACATGCAAACATAGCATTATTCATATAAGATCAACCATGAAATCAGTGGATTCATGCAAAAAACACACAACAGGAGATACATAAACTCACAGGTTTTGCTGTATAGAGCAACCAAAACCAACTGTATTGTATTACAGAGCCAAATGTTCAACTTTCAACAACAACAAAAATGGCAACACAGTCTACCTATATCAGCCAGAAAGTGTACCCACAGCAATTAATTACAATATTTCTGACAAAAAACTGCCAGATACAGTCCTCAGAAGGAATGGCACTCAGAAATTATTGCTGCAGCAAACAAGGGAGGCCTCGAGCCCTGTGCCACCATCTGGAAGTCTTCATGCCAAAAATCAGGCAGCTAGATCATGTGTACCATCACCCATACCCCTGCTACAGTCGCCATTGATGGCTCAACCACCCGCGGCCGCTTGAAAAATGTTGCAGCATTCAAAAAAACTTTCCCGCCAAAATGCATTTTTTGAAGTTTCAAATGTGCAGGAAGAATAGTCCCACATGTATGGTGCGAAGACCACCTTAGTAGTTTAAAAGCAAGGTCGTGAGCATAATAGGTGTCGAGCGCTTTTGCCACGCTCGACACACGCTCCTTCTCTAAAGCCCATCGGCCAAACCCAAGCCATCGGCTCACCCCCAAAAACTCTTGCCGATCTCAACAGTCACACCAACCGCACCTCCGCAAGCCTTTGTCGGCCAAACATAGTCTATCGGCCAACCCAAAAGCTTTCTTGCTGATATACACTGTTATACCGATAACACCGTGGCTTCCCACTTCTCCTTCCATCGGGTTGAACCATTGAACCCCAAGAAAAAGGGTTCAAACAAGAAGTTCAACCCGACGGTTCAACGCTGATAGTTCATCACCTGTAGCTCCTGTCGGCAATTAAAATGCAACCCAGCGAACCCGTTGAACTGATGAACTGGTTCAACCCAATGGTTCAGCAACGAGGTTCAAACATCAAACATAATACTCCATTGGCAAGACTCTCGGCCGTCGGCCCGATACACACAAAAAACTTAGGCCGAAACCAACATCGCCAAGCTCCGAACCATTGAACCTTGAACCGTCGAGAAAAGGTTCAAGCGGGAGGTTCAACGATGCAATATTTGCACAAGGCAAATGCAAAATATGACCCATTAGAAGAAAAATGAACCCTGAACCGTTGAACCATCGAACCGCTGAGAAAAGGGTTCAAGTTCAACCCGATAGCTCAAAGATACAAACGGTGCACTTCAAACAAAAACATTCGCCGATGACAAGTTACAAAAACACAAAGCCTTGAACCGTTGAACCATAAACCAAAAGGGTTCAACGCGGTGGTTCAAAGCGATGGTTCAAAGTTATTTGAGCACTCAAAAAGAAGTTTCGTCGATAGAGAAAATCACAGCGATGAACAAGGAAACTTAGGGCTCAAAAAGAAAAAACCCTCCAACATCTGCGCTCAGATCCAGACCAAAATTAGTGCTAACACATACTTTGGATGTGTTTGATAACTTGCTTGTTCTCTAGGACATCCAAAGTATACATTTCTTGTTCAATGCACATTGAGATCAATATATGCATGCATAGGGTGAATGTGTATACAATGTTGGTAATTAGCCATTACTTAGAGCATTGCTCTAATACCATTATTTAATTCTCTTTCAGGAAACAGGAGCTAGGAGGAATCCAGTGGCTCAGAGCTACAAAGTTCATCTACAACATCTTCAGTCAACATAGCGAACTAGTCATTCAAGCAATGACTGGTTACCTTTCATTCTATGCACATTCATTTCTTCTCTTTACTTATTCATGTATATGTTTTCCTCAATTTGCATTTGAATAAGCAATAGTCAATCTCATGGCTTGTGTGAGATAATGAACATTCTTACATTCAATAAAGATTACTTGAAAGATTTGTGTAAATCTTTTCTCTATTACATGCACTTGTATAAATGCAATAATCTGTTATAATAACTTTGTAATCTTTTTCTACTTTTTCTGTTTATACAATTGAATGTAATGAAGGAAAGGAAATAAAAATGTACCTCATTTCTTTAGTTTAAATTCAACAAACTCCACCTGATCAATTACACTAGGGCATGAGGTAAGGACTGATTTTCCAATGTGTGACAGCAGTCCCTTATCTTCACATTATCATGTTATGACAACCAAGAGGATCAGCCTTAAAGCTTATGATTTTCATGGAGACACTCATGTTGAACTTTGCACTTTGCTATGACTGAACTATCTTGAGACCCTATATCAATTCCATGGCAATGTGACTGATTTGTAGTATTTAACTTGGCACATTGTCATAGATATGGGAATGGAAACATTTGGTATACAAGGTTTGTATGAACTATCAACATGAAGAATAATGTAGCATAGCATGGATCATGATTGGATTAAGCCTATTGGGATTTACTTGTATGATCTTGGCACCTATTCATTTGTATTTTAACTTTTTATGACAAGATAATAGTATTTCATTATGCTTAATGGATTGTATATTTATATGTTGTAAGGATTTATTCTTGTATAGTTTGACATCACGGTATGCTAATGTCTATTTAATTCATTATTACACATAATTATTAAAGAGCCCAAGTGTAGAAAATATACATGGCACCATGTGAGATTGTAGGTTGCTTTCTTGATCGTGATTGTGTCTATTTTAATTAATGTTGACCTTTGAGATATCTTTTATTATGCATACCATGAACTACTTTAAAACATAGTCTATTATAAGGACATTTGCGTGTGATGACTAAGCTCTTTGGGTAGTAAGAACTATGATGAACTATAAATGCAAAATGTAAGACATGTATGCAAAATGTGAAAGCATAGACAAGGCAAATGAACTATAAAATCAAAAAAGTGAGACTGATATAAACACAAAATATGTAAACCATACAAGTGATATAAACATGTATGATAAAGCATGATAAAGTAATTCAAATAGAATTAAGAAAAATGTGAAGAACATGCATGTAAAGACTTGACATACCTAAAAAATGGAGATTCGAATGGAGAGAGTACCCAATTATGTAGTTTTTCTTCTTCTTGCATCAAACTCCTCAACAATTTGAGTTTTTCACCACTTGCTTCCTTTTCAACGTTAAATTGAATAACACTCAAATAGAATTAGTAACAACAATACTATTAACCAATCTATAATGTTAAATTCCTATAATTCAATCACAATTAACATTGCAACACTACAAAAATTGAAACTTGAATTGATATATATCAAATTCGATGTGAAAACTATGTTATTTCTTCCTTCTTAAGTTGGCAAAGCAGAAAAAGGTGGTGGAAAGTTCATGCAAAGGTGGTAGAATGTGAAAAATGTGCATGTGAACTTCCCAACAGCATGAAAACACTTTTTTTGTCAGAACACACGCGTAAACAAAAGAAAATAGAGTATGTGGGCCTGGATCACGAGGGTCCAAGCCTTTTTGCCATTTCTATAGCAATCCAAAATGCGCTCACTTTATAACGCGAGTAAGTTTTGGCCTGCTATAGAAAAATCTGTTGAATGTTAGGAACACTGAGAGGGGGGGTGAATCAGTGTTCTAAAAATCTTTTCATGCACTTTAACTTTCAACCATTTCCCAAAATTAATTAAACAAAGGCACAACATACATATGAACATCAACCATAAAAACATGACACATGGACACCAAGATTTTTACGTGGAAAACCCAAAATGGGAAAAACCGCAGAGAGGATTAGCTCTCAAATATATATTGCAATCTTTACGAATAATGATGTTCAGGCTTGGTCACTCCACGGACCTGGAACATGTTGGCTCACTGCCATGAAGTACAACTAGGTCTAGCAGGCTCACTACCTTATCCCTAAACTTAGCAAGATTACAATAAGGGTTGTTAAACCCTACTGGAGGCTCACTACCTTGATGAAGAAAGCTCACTGCCAAGTACAAAGCAAATTGCACATCAAAACTAAATACTGCACAAGCATCTGTCACTATGCCAGGGTGCAATCATTTAGCGACTGAATTCTAAATCCCAAGTCTTCCTTATCACTGATCTGTGTCACTACTCTACTATTTGCATCGATCCACACACCTCCATATCGCATCTCAACCAAAATTCATCGCTCTTATATATCCGCATCATGATTTGATCCATAATCAAGTCGGCATCCAAGAAGTGAAACGTGTACATAGAAAGATGTAGCTTGTCGGCTCAGTCCAATGCACTATATGTTATGCGGACCCAAATCTTTGCCCAAACATGTTCATATAGGTCAGCTCTAATCATTCAATCACTTAAATAGATCCTTCACACACTATCTCTTCTCCACACAATAATTTATCATACTAGTCGGCCTATTCCTTAAGAGCATGCTTAACAGGTTCATCTATAGACTTACAACTTTTACTACGCATCACAAAACACTTCCAAAATCAAATCAAGGATTCTTTACACATTCCCAATCTTACCCTCAGAACCACAAGACATGATATCATCTTGCGGGGGAATGCGGACCATCATAACTCAGACTTTGTCTCTGCCAAACTCTATCAAACACTATACCGATACTCAGCAGCTTGCAGCTATCTTTCCAGTGGACCTCAAATCTCACAACTCCAGAATTAGACACTTCATACAAGTGTTTACAACACCTTAAAACCACATACCAAAATACTCACATGTGGAGGAATGCAGACCATTACAATGTGCCCTGTTCACTCTCTAATATACCTCTGTTCACCCAGACTTAGTTATTTCTTCCAAATGACTTCCGAAGGAAGTCAAGACTTAATCTTTGAAACATAACAACTTCAAGCAATTACTAACATTATACCTGAACCACATTACCAGATCATCATCTGCGGAAGGACATTGACCCACTGACTGTCCTTTACTCTATAAATACCCATACTTAGCCACTTCTGTCAACTGGACCTGTCAACCGGATCTAAATTCCAATATGACCTTCTGGAGTTATCTCTTCCTGTCATGGTGATAAGATCTTTGAGCCTTGTTTCCATCAATGACAACATACAAGTCCATACCGGAGTAGTGTCTCTAGCCAACAATCTCCCCCTTTGGCATTGATGGCAACACTTAGTGAAAAATGCTTGACTGCTCCCCCTTACTATATACGCTTCATTCTCCTACTCCCCCTGAGATGTTTATCCATTTTTCACTGATCTTCTTCTCCCCCTTTGACATCAATGGCAAAGGGTGTTATCCGAAACTAAAAATTTGTCAAAATTTCACAAAAATTATGTACTCTACTGCATATTTTCAAGTACAATCTTCATCTTAATTTGTGACTGAAGGAAAAATGTCACTATAGGTAGTCTTTATCAGAGCTATCTCTCCGTTCCATCTATTCCTTGCACTTTCTAGAATATGGATGTGGCCATTCATAAAAAATACTAACTTCTCTGCCTTCTAGACATCTGATGGTATATCAATTAGTGCTTGAGATTTCAAGGCCTCATCTGCCAAATTGGTCATGGAATCAATTTTCTGACTTATCAGTCCTTTCAGCTAGCATAACCTGTCTTTGATTTCTCCTCTTTTCTTCATCAAAGTGTTCAAATCATTATGAATATTTGCAACTTGGGTTTCTTTGGCATTTATTGACCCAACTATTGGATTATATGTTTCAGAGATATTGAGCAGTTTGAGTTCCAAGTCTTTGATCTTATCTTCTAATTCCTTTGTAATTTTTGGCCAAGATAGACAAAATTTGTATATTTTACTGGTTTCTTCAATGGCACTTTGTATTCCCTTAATTCCATTGTCTAATAGAGTTTTGTCTCGAGCTATCATAGTATTTAACTCAACTAGTCTCCTTTCATCAAATTCTTTTCTAACTTTTGCTTCTGTAGATTTTTCAGTAGACTCAAAATGTGTACTTATAGAGTTCAATAGCTCCTTGAGATGATCAGCAGAGGATAACGAGGTATCCTTTTGAAATGTTGGCATCAACTTTTCTAAAATGATGGATGCATCATTGATCAATTTGTTGTCTTGGTCATGTGATTTCATCATCTCTTCTTGTGCCTTGGCCTGAACAATAGAAACTAACTTGAATTTATGTACAGGTGACAATGAGGCCAAGTTGATTGGTCCTTGAAGGAGTTTAGACTCATCTGCAACTTGTTTTCTACCAGAACCAACTGAGACATCTGCAGTGTCTCTTGTTCTCTCAGATACTTCTTCTTGACTTCGTTCTAGAGGATCCATGTTCATATTTTCTTGTCGATCCATGTTTTGTTTCGGAGTAGGGCTCCTTATCTCCTCCCTATTCTCTTCACCCTCAGCCTGTTGCTCAGTAGGCAAATCAGTACCAACTTCACCTTGATCTGACATGTCCACTGAATTGGTGTTGGGAACTTGATCATCCTGTTTTGGTCCTTGTTCTTGGCTAATCTTCAGTGAGGATGTGTCTTTAACATTTGCTTCTTTATTATCATAGATAGTGGGAATGTTGTTTTTTTTCAGTGCTACCAAGGTGATCTCCTCTATTTCCTTAGCTACTTTATCAATTTCTCCCAACATCAAGGAGTTCATTCTTCTCTTAGTTTTGAAGGCATCCTTGATTTCTTTGGAAATTTTGGCCTTCTCTTCAAGTGTGATTTTTGGACATAATTTTATCAGGGAGTATTCCCTTAGCTCAATGTCTTTTGCCATGGCTGCTTCTTTTCTTGCACTCATTATGCTTCCCAATCTATGTGGAAGATCATCAATTATTTCAATCAAGGCCTTGTTGTAAATGTTTAGATACTCTACAACAACAGTTTCCATGATCCTCTTGTTTGGATCATTATATTCATCATACAATTGTGCAATTGGTTTTAGGTTGTCATCTACTATTATGGCTTTGAGCACATCTTCAAGACTTATAGTAGCCTCTTGTGTCTAGGAGACATCTTGTTGTACCCTTTTTCTAGATTTACCCTTACCAAAGAGTTTCTGTTTGCTAGCTTCAGAGGCTTTAGTAGCCTTAGCCTTCATCCTTTTCACTTCCTTATCTGATTCAGTTGCTTCATCATCAATAGTTATGCTAATATGCGTTCTCTTTGCCTTGGTTTTCATTCTCTTGGAACTGGTGGAAGGAGTTTCCACACTTGTAGATGGTGTGGAACCAAGGGAATGGATGTGGCTTTTGTAGAGGTGGAGGCTCTGGTTTTTCTTTTTGACTTCTCTGGCCTTTCTGGCTCACCCTTGGGTTCTTCTAGAACTCCAGACAATTCACCTTTTCTCTTTTCTTCTGCTTCCTTAATAGCCTATGCCTTTTCGCTTGCCTTTGCCACTTCTTCTTTTATGAATCCATGTTTTATGGCAATTTCCTCTGCCACTTTCCTCATTTTCCTAGAGATTTCAAGTTTTCTTACCTCAACATGAATTTTAGCATGCAATTCCTCATAAGTCCCAAATCTTTCTTCCTTGGGATCTCTGGGTTTACTTAGTACATGTTGAGCATAACCATCTAAGATTCCTCCATCTACTTCATACCGCATGGGCATCACCCAAATAGTTCTAGGCTCAACAGCCTCCATCAAACACTGATCTTTTGTAACAATAACGCAGATATTATCATTGTATTTTTTTACTAATGCTCTAGGAATTCTTTCTCTGGCTTGCATTGTCCTTTGGAAATTTTTGAAAAGGCCCCATAGGGATATGTTTTGATCATTTATGTCACCTATGTTAAATATATGATCTCTGATTTGTATTGCAACAACTTTATCATTTGTCAAATTTGACCACATATCTCTGTGCTGGATTCCAACACCAATTATTTGGCTGGGGAGTTTGGATCTTCAACACTTCTACTTCTACCCCTGAGCCAGAGCTCTTATTTTATTCTTCAGAGAGAATATCTGCATCAGATGTTGGTGTGGTTTTATCCTCAATTAAAATTACTTCCTTATCGATCCAAATCTTGTCCATTTCTTTCTTAATTTCAATCGAATCAACCTTTTCTTTTCCCTTCTCATTCCTTTGCTCTGTTTTACCCTCTTTTGCAGGATAGTCTCTTCTTGTGTTTTTGCTTCTACGGGATCTTGCAAAGTGTCTGGATTTGTTGCAACTGAAACAAACAACATTTCTCTGCCCATGATTCCTTCTGTTATTATAGATTGGTCTTGATATGCACTGGTTAGCCATATGCCCATATTTATTGCATGCAAAGCATTTTCCATTGAAGAATTGGATGTTTCTTGGATTACTTGGGTTATTTCTTGGCACACTTCTGCACTCATTGACTTTATGACCAACTTTGTTGCAATTGAGACATTTTCTAGAGAAGGATGGAATATATTGATTTATCCTACTCCTGCACTGAATAGCCTTATGACCATACTTATTGCATTTGAAACAACAACCATTGAAAGTTGGGTACCTTTGAGCATTTGGTTGCTTGACCAGAGGTCTTTTGGGTCCTCTTCTTTGATTCTTGATTGGACGGTTTCTGCCTTTTCCTTTTTCAGATCTGACTTGTCCTGAATTTGAGCTTTCTCTCTTTTCAAATCCCAAGCCTTGCTTGTCATTAGGATGCTTTTGAGTGACCAGCAACTGAGTGCTGCCACAATAATGGGTTACACTTTCTGGGACATCCTAATTTTTGTTGAAATCACATATTTTTAGAAAATATAATGATTTAAGCCTTGAAAGGTTCCATTTAAAGGATTTTAATTGAAGAGAGTTTGATCAAACCCCCTTAGATTCAAACCCCCTTGGATAGAACCCCGCTAGTTTTAAACCATACCTATAATGGAGTCTCCTCTACACCTATCAAAATGTTGATAAAAACCCACTTTTGATTTACCTTTTGGGGGATCAAATGAATTTATTTAAAATTTATGTTTTGTAAGTATGTAGTCCTTATTATAAGCTTCCTAAAAAGTATAATTTTAAATATATTTAATTTGATTATTATATTTATTTTTTATTTCTTGTGATTGTAGGTTTTTCACCGAACATCAAGTTCTCTGTTCTACACACATGGAAAATTAGTAAATTAGTGAAAAAAAAATCTAAAAAATATCTATTCCCTAGGTATTGATGTCCTTGTTTTAACCAAAAAAAAATTTGAATTTCTATACATAAAGAAAAAGTTACGTTTTACAGAATACGCCTATGTCTAAATTAGAATTCGTTTGACTTCAAAACTTAATTTAAAAAAAATATTCAACAAAACATCATGAAACCAAATGCATGCATTATATATCAGTGTTACCAATCTAAATTCAAAAGAATCAGAATTTTATCCTTTGTAGAAAAAAAGTTATGTGCTACAAAATACACATCACTTTAAAAAAATGTTGTTTACTATTAAAAACTAGTTATCAAAGGAGATGCAGAAAAATTTACAATTTAACTCCAAATTTTTTTAAAAATATATATTTAGAATCTACAAACAAAATCTCACAAATCACTAGTTCGCATCATCTTCAAATTCCTAACGGTTTAGCGGCTATAGGTGTCAAAAAGTGAAGATTTAGTTCAAAATGTTGATTTCAATGTCAAGTTTGGCCAAAAAATGTAACCCATTATTGTGGTATGACCCAACTCCTCAAGTTTTGCATTCAAACCTCTTGGCCTTTTCCAGGTCTGCTTTTAGACTTACAATTTATTTTTCAAGTTTCACACAATCTTCTGATTTGTTCTTCACGATTGAATTTAGATCTTCTATTTTTGCTCTTTCTGCTTTCAAGAGATTCAGGGTTTCATTTGCTGATATTAATTGATCGTTAACCTCGTTATATATGTCCTTGAATTTATTGACTTGTCCCTTTAATCTTGCGATGCATTCATCATCTTCTTGCAAGTTATCCTTTAGATCCCTGATTTCTGCCTCAGATTTTTCAAGATCAACAAGAGCTGCTTCTAGTTCCTTGTTGCTTTCGTAATTTCCAAATCTTCTTACTGCCATGCTTACACTATCCCAAATCTTCCTTAAGTTGTTAAACTTCTTCCAAGGAACCTTACTCTGATACCAATTGTTGAATGTCAGGAACACTGAGAGGGGGGGTGAATCAGTGTTCTAAAAATCTTTTCATTCACTTTAACTTTCAACCATTTCCCAAAATTAATTAAACAAAGGCACAACATGCATATGAACAGCAACCATAAAAACATGACACATGGACACCAAGATTTTTACGTGGAAAACCCAAAATGGGAAAAACCACGGAGAGGATTAGCTCTCAAATTTATATTGCAATCTTTAAGAATAATGATGTTCAGGCTTGGTCACTCCACGGGCCTGGAACATGCTGGCTCACTGCCATGAAGTACAACTAGGTCTAGTAGGCTCACTGCCTCAACCCTAAACTTAGCAAGATTACAATAAGGGTTGTTAAACCCTTATGGCTGTTAAACCCTATTGGAGGCTCACTGCCTTGATGAAGAAAGCTCATTGCCAAGTATAAAGCAAATTACACATGAAAACTGAATACTGCATAAGCATATGTCACTATGCCAAGGTGCAGTCATTTAGCAACTAAATTATGAATCCCAAGTCTTCATTATCACTGATCTGTGTCATTGCTTTGCTATTCGCATCCATCCACACACCTCCACATCACATCTCAACTAAAATTCATCACTCTTATATATCAGCATCATGATTTGATCCATAATCAGGTCGGCATCCAAGAAGTGAAACGTGTACATAGAAAGATGTAGCTTGTCGGCTCAGTCCAATGCACTATATGTTATGCGGACCCAAATCTTTTCCCAAACATGTTCATATAGGTCATCTCTAATCATGCAATCACTTAAATAGATCCTTCACACACTATCTCTTCTCCGCACAATGATTTATCATACTAGTCGGCATGTTCCTTAAGAGCATACTTAACAGGTTCATCTGTAGACTTGCAACTTTTACTGTGCATCACAAAACACTTCCAAAATCAAATCAAGGATTCTTTACACATTCCCAATCTTACCCTCAAAACTGCAAGGCATGATATCATCTTGTGGGGGAATGCAGACCATCAGAACTCAGACTCTGTCTCTGTCAAACTCTATCAAACACTGTACTGATACTCAGCAGCTTGCAACTATCTTTCCAATGGACCTCAAATCTCACAACTCTGGAATTAGACACTTCATACAAGTGTTTACAACACCTTAAAACTGCATACCAAATACTCACCTGCGGAGGAATGCAGACCATTACAATGTGCCCTGTTCACTGTCTCTACTATACCTTTGTTCACCCAAACTTAGTTATTTCTTCCAAATGACTTCTGGAGGAAGTCAGGAATTAATCTTTGGAACATAACAACTTCAAGCAATTACTAACATCATACCTGAACTACATTACCAGATCATCATCTGTGGAAGCACATTGATCCACTAATTTTCCTTTACTCTGTAAATACCCATACTTAGCCACTTCTGCCAACCGGACCTGTCAACCAGATCTGAATTCCAATGTGACCTTCTGGAGTTATCTCTTCCTGTCATAGTGATAAGATCTTTGAGCCTTGTTGCCATCAATGACAACATACAAGTCCATACCGGAGCAATGTCTCTAGCCAACAAAATCCATATTATTCATTTCTCCATGTATTTCTTCTATCTTTCACCTCTCTATCTCTCACCTCTATATCTCTCACCTATCTCTCCCCCTCACCTCTCTACCTCTCCCTCAACCTTATACCTTAATCCCTTAACCCTAAACCTTAATCCCTCAACCCTCAACCCTAATTCCTTATCCCTAAACCCTAAACCCTGATTCCTAAAACTTCAACCCTCAACCTTAAACCTTAATCCCTCAACCCTAAACCTTAATCCCTCAACCCTAAACCCTAAACACTATCCCTATTCCTAAACCCTCAATCCTCGACACCATACCTTAAACCCTAATCCATTATCCCTAAACCCTCAACCCTAAACCCTAATCCCTCAACCCTAAACCTTCAACCCTAAACCCTTACCCTAATCCCTCTACCCTCAACACTCTACCTTAACCCTAATCCCTCAACCCTAAATGCTATCCCTAAAGCCTCAACCCTAAACCCTAATCCCTCAAGGTCCTAAACTCTAAACCCTATCCCTAAACCCTCAACCCTAATCCCTCAACCCTAAACGCTATCCCTAAAGCCTCAACCCTAAACCCTAATCTCTCAAGGTCCTAAACCCTAATCCCTTATCCCTATACTCTAAACCCTATCCCTAAACCCTCAACCCTAATCCCTCAACCCTAAATGCTATCCCTAAAGCCTCAACCCTAAACCCTATTCCCTCAAGGTCCTAAACCCTAATCCCTTATCCCTAAACTCTAAACCCTATCCCTAAACCCTCAACCCTTAATCCTCAACCTTAAACCTTAATATCTCAACCCTAAACCTTAATCCCTCAACCCTCAACCCTAATCCCTTATCCCTAAACCCTAAACCCTAATCCCTTAACCCCAAACCCTAAACGTTATCCCTATTCCTAAACCCTCAACACTATACCTTAAACCCTAATCCCTTATCCCTAAACCTAAACCCTAATCCCTTAACCCTAAACCTTCAACCCTAAACCCTATCCCTAATCCCTCTACCCTCAACACTCTACCTTAACCCTAATCCCTTGACCCTCAATCCTAATCCCTCAACCCTAAACACTATCCCTAAAGCCTCAACCCTAAACCCTAATCCCTTAAGGTCCTAAATCCTAATCCCTTATCCCTAAACTCTAAACCCTATCCCTAAACCCTCAACCCTAATCCCTCAAACCTAAATGCTATCCCTAAAGCCTCAACCCTAAACCCTAATCCCCCAAGGTCCTAAACCCTAATCCATTGTCCCTAAACTCTAAACCTTATCCCTAAACCCTAAACCCTCAACCCTCAACCTTAAACCTTAATCCCTCAACCCTAAACCTTAATCCCTCAACCCTAAACCCTAAACCCTAAACCCTAATCCATAAACCCTAAATGCTATCCCTATTCCTAAACCTTTGACACTATAACTTAAACCTTAATCCCTTATCCCTAAGCCCTCAACCCCAAACCCCAAACCCTATCCCTAATCCCTCTACCCTCAACAATCTACCTTAACCCTAATCCCTCAACCCTCAACCCTAAACGCTATCCTTAAAGCATCAACCCTACACCCTAATCCCTCAAGGTCCTAAACCCTAATCCCTTATCCCTAAACTCTAAACCCTATCCCTAAACCATCAACCCTCAACCTTAAACCTTAATTCCTCAACCCTAAACCTTAATCCCTTAACCCTCAACCCTAATCCCTAAACCCTAAACCCTAATCCCTCAACCCTAAGCCCTAAACGCTATCCCTATTCCTAAACCCTCAACCCTCGACACTATACCTTAAACCCTAATCCCTTATCCCTAAACCCTAATCCCTCAACCCTAAACCCTATCCCTAATCCCTCTACCCTCAACACTCTACCTTAACCCGAATCCCTCAACCCCAATCCCTCAACCCTAAATGCTATCTGTAAAGCCTCAACCCTAAACCCTAATCCCTTATCCCTAAACTTTAAACCCTATCCCTAAACCCTCAACCCTCAACCCTAAACCTTAATCCCTCAACCCTAAACCTTAATCCCTCAACCCTAATCTCTTATCCCTAAACCCTAAACCCTAATCCCTCAACCCTAAACCCTAATCCCTCAACCCTAAACCCTAAACTCTATCCCTATTCCTAAACCCTCGACACTATACCTTAAACCCTAATCCCTTATCCCTAAACCCTCAACCCTAAACCCTAATCCCTCAACCCAAAACCTTCAACCCTAAACCCTATCCCTAATCCCTCTACCCTCAACACTCTACCTTAATCATAATCCCTCGACCCTCAACCCTAATCCCTCAACCCTAAACAATATCCCTAAAACCTCAACCCTAAACCCTAATCCCACAAGGTCCTAAACCCTAATCCCTTATCCCTAAACTCTAAACCATATCCCTAAACCCTCAACCCTAAACGCTATCCCTAAAGCCTCAACCCTAAACCCTAATCCCTCAAGGTCCTAAACCCTAATCCCTTATCCCTAAAATCTAAACCCTATCCCTAAACCCTAATCCCTCAACCCTAAATGCTATCCCTAAAGCCTCAACCCTAAACCCTATTCCCTCAAGGTCCTAAACCCTAATCCCTTATCCCTAAACTCTAAACCCTATCCCTAAACCCTCAACCCTCAATCCTCAACCTTAAACCTTAATCCCTCAACCCTAAACCTTAATCCCTCAACCCTCAATCATAATCCCTTATCCCTAAACCCTAATCCCTCAACCCTAAACCATAAACGCTATCCCTATTCCTAAACGCTCAACCCTCGACACTATACCTTAAACCCTAATTCCTTATCCCTAAACCCTCAACCCTAAACCTTATCCCTAATCCCTCTACCCTCAACACTCTACCTTAACCCCAATCCCTCGATCCTCAACCCTAATCCCTCAACCCTAAATGCTATCCCCAAAGCCTTAACCCTAAACCCTAATCCCTCAAGGTCCTAAACCCTAATCCCTTATCTCTTATCCCTAAACCCTATCCCTGAACCCTCAACCCTATCCCTCAACCCTAAATGCTATCCCTAAAGCCTCAACCCTAAACCCTAATCCCTCAAGGTCCTAAACCCTAATCCCTTATCCCTAAACTCTAAACCCTATCCCTAAACCCTCAACCCTCAACCTTAAACCTTAATCCCTCAACCCTAAACCCTAATCCATAAACCCTAAACCCTAAACCCTAATCCCTAATCCCTCAACCCTAAACCCTAAACTCTATCCCTATTCCTAAACCCTCAACCCTCGACACTATACCTTAAACCCTAATCCCTTATCCCTAAGCCCTCAACCCTAAACCTTCAACATACATACAAACATGCATACATATATACATACATACAAGCATACATATATACATACAAGCATACATATATACATACATACATACATATAGGCATACATACATACATACATACAAGTATACATACATATATGCTTAATAACTTTGAACATAAAACATTCCAAGGGAGACATAACGCGAGTGCATTATAACGCGCTTCCGTTATGTTAAACATGACAAACATCAGGAAAAATTTTGTGAAAAGGGAAAAAATGCAAAACAAAACATAAAGCGAGCGCATTATAATGCGCTCGCATTATGTCAAACATGACAAACATCGGGAAAAATTTTGTAAAAAGGGAAAAAATGCAAAACAAAACATAAAGCGAGCGCGTTATATTTTGTTTTGGGAATCCCAAGCCTTAGGCTTGGGATTTGCTTTGGATTTCTAACACAAAGGCTTGGAGTGCCTTCCCAACGTCCAAAGACGTGTTTTTCCATATTCTACAGGATTTCACATAATTTCATTTGTGCTAAACCTCATATTTGCACATGTTTCAAGGTTGAACAAATCAAACACCTGGGTAATGTTAGGCTTTCTCTTAGCTATTTAACGATGTAATTTTTTTCACATTTTGACAATGTTAAGCCTTTCATCTTTAATTTCTTTTGTTTGTGTGTCTATTTTTGGGCAAAAACCAGTGTTTGGTCTTTTTTCATTGTAAATTAACTGTTCATTGAAATTTCAAAAGAATTACATTTTTAGAAACTAGACTCCATTCTACACATATTTTAAAAAATTGATTTTCAATTAGTTTTCAAAATTTATAGGGGTAGCACGGCCAAAATTCTATTTTTCAGGATGTGTCCACTTTGAAAATTAGTAAGAAATTAAATATTCATTAAAAAATTATCAAAAACATCAGGCATAAACTACATGATGTTAGCTAATTTCTCACTAAAGTGATTTTAAAAATACCAAAAAAAGTTAACCTTTTGAGGGAGCCACAAAACATGCTATGTTATGTTTTTTTGACATAAACAGCACCAATTTATGTGGCTCCCTCTTTTGAACCCCTTAATCTATACCATTTTTTAAAAAAATAATAGTTTAGAAAGTAGACTCGGAGCACTACGAACATTATTTTTGTTGCATCTTAAAATTTTGAGTGTAACTATGCTCAACTTCTCATCCAAGATCAACATTTAGTGATTTTAGGAAAAAAAAAAAAAAAAGTGGCCACTTAAGACCCCTTTTTGGCCCCCCATCTTCTTGCACTTACCCTAGTTGTAGGAATTTTAGCAGGCAAAACTGACATAGAAGTCACCAAAAATGTTACCTAATTGTGCACTTCAGCCCAATAAGGTCAAGTTGGGACAACTCTGGTTGTTTTTTGCCTTGAAGAGGGAGACAGGTTTAGTAAAAACTTAGGCCAGGTGTCTAAGTCAAGAGGAAAGGAAGAAGAGTAAGGAAGGATGAAGGCTCACAACTGACTTTGGAAGGCCTACTACCCAGGTAGAAGGCCATTCCAGTCCTCACTTTTACCAGAATTATGTAGCAACTCAATAAGTCTTGCTATAGGAGCCAGATAAAAGTGGGAAGGGCATCCCACTAGAGCAGGAGGCATCCCAAAGTAGACAGGAGGAGGGAAACTAAGCTATGAGTTTCATTTTGTTTCAGATCTATTCATTACAATTTGTTCAAGTATTAAATGATAAAGGTACACAAATTTGCTAAATCTGCTTATGATTATAAACAATTGTATCATACAATAGGTTTCAGATGTATTTCCTTATGCAATTGAATAAGTTTACAAAAGAAGAACAATATACAAATCATTACATAAAAAAATTCTTATATTCATAAGGAGAATATGTTCATAGTCCAACATAAGTCGTGGGAATTGACTGTAAAAGATGAAATGAAAGAACACATATATATCTGAAGTAGAAAAGGGAAACATAGAAGAGGAAAAAGGGGATCCATCATTGCCTGAACGATGAACCTCCACTGGTGGTTGCATCATCTTCAGATTCTCCATTGATGTCTTTAGAGGTACTTGCAAGAGAGAGAAGGAAACACATTAAGAGCTCGGGATTCCTTTTCTCTCCTGTATGTGATAACATTAAATGTACATGTCATCTTTTCATAACCATCTAAGCAAGAAAATGAAAGAGATAAATAGCTCCAAGATGCAGATATACAGCCACTAGAAAGAAGCAAGAGAGAAGATCATATAATCATCAGAAGAGGCTACTAGCCTCAATTGTTTTCTAACTTGTTTTCTGAGTGTGCAGGTACATGTACATGAACACATCACATGGATGACACAAAGGAGCATCATAATAGTAATCTAAATCATGGAAAATACTCAACACTGTCACAAAGGAGCAATCATCAAAAGGAGACAATCACCTGCAGAGAAAAGGAAAGTTTACACAGTGAAAAGAATAGTCTTCAATGTGAATAGAGCTAGCATCCTATGATGACAAGGGAAAATCATACACAAGAAGATAGGAAAGGATACATTAAGGTATGCTTAGCAGTCAAAATGACTAGTATGGCAATGAGAAGACAATCATAACAGAGACTAGGAACAACCATCACTGTGGAAGGAGACAACAGTTACAAATACAAGGTAATAATCATATGGAGGTGATAGTATGCAGGCCTATTAGATAGTCATAATGAGGTCTAAAATCATTGTCAAAAGTCCTTTGTTTTAAAAGAATGTAAAGGGATCAATCAAATACCAAAATCTTCACCACCCAAGCAAACTACAGGGGCAGTCTTAAAGATTGTATAAGAGCAACAAAGAAGCAAAGATCAGTCATTAACCTGACTATCATAGACATAGAGGAGCAGGCCTGTCAAGAAGAAGAATCACATAATATGTCATCTCACAACCTTGAAGGACAGTCAAAGAAGGCAGAAATGAAAATAAAATGGCAGTCATATCAAGAAAAGATACAAAGACAACAAAGATGGATCATACAAGCATCACTACTGAGACTTCATCATTTTTCTAGACTCTCTGTCAAGAAATGTAAGCCACCATTGATGAAGACAGTGAGAAGAATTAGGAGACCAAGCATGACTATTGCATGAAGAATGTCAAGTAGAACAAGAGGAAACAATGCAAAAAGGGATAGCCATAGATAAGGCCTATAGTGGACTATTCTTGTCAATGAAAATAGATATATGTAGATGACGGTCATATAGACCAAGATATAAGAAACGGTCATCATAGAAAAATGAAAGGGGTATTTGTCTCTGAGCTCTCAGATGTTTGCTTTCCTACAATATGCAGAGATATATAAGATAACACAGAAGTTTGTCAGGCTATAGAGTTTTTCTTTTGAACTTTCAAGGTATGAAAGGAGTCAAAGTCCTCAAATATATCAGTGATGAGGAATCTACAAGAGCTCTTGGAACATCATGTATAGTTTAAGAACCTCAATGAAATGTCATTGCCAATTCATATGGGTAATGAGACTATTGTCTCAAGACTGAGGTTTCAGGGGTCCTATTCATTCCACAGTGGATAGAGGTTAGTAAACCCTAACAGAGTGTTAGGATATCATGAGAAGGCTGAGCATGCATCATGAGACTATAAGGACAGTCAATAGATGACTATATACAGTGAAGGAACAAGGATGCTAAATGGCAGATCTGAAATTATGTCAACACAGTGTTAAGGAAAAGTCATGACAATCCCAATATGAAAAGCTTCCCATACAACACTTAAAGAAGGCACAATATAACTATAGAAGCAAAATTTTCATTTGCTTTCCAAAAGAACAATGCAAAGAACAGTGCTACAGGAAATACTTACCAATGTAGAAGGTGGATCAACCCTACAATGATCAAGGTATGGACTAAAACCCTACACAGTCAAGTGCAATATGAAATGCAAAGGTTAAAGCTCTAATGAGTTTTGGAGACAATAAAATCCAGTCAAACATGCATGACAACAAGTCTAGACAAGAGGTTCACATAGAGATGAAAGCATGACAAAGGTTATACCATGTCACTGTTTTGGTTTCCATTAAAAAGAAGATTTCTTAGAGACACATATAAAAGCAGAGATCACAAGAGGACAAGGAACCATCATGTAGAGACATTCAGGCAGAGTCTGTAAAGGAGCATCCAAAGCCACTAAAAGGGACAGTCTTCAATGAGAGACACTGCCATAGAAAAGAGCCATAGTGAAGCATTGACATTGAAGCAATAAAGCAAGGGGTCTGTGAGACAAAGTTTTCCCCAAAAAGTCTAAAGAAGCACACACAAAGATGACACCACTATTTTCCCAGAGAAAGAACATAATATTCATAATTTTCAAACAAACCTTAGCAGGTTTGGCTCCCCACAGGAGTCACAAGAAAAGTAGTTGTCTCTTTGTTTCTATTAACAATATAAAGAGACATGTTGACCAGTATATGAACCAGAAAGGAAGTTTTTTCCAACCACATAGAAAGCAAAGAAACTAAAGTGCCTTATAGTTTTCTCAAAGCATGAAGGAACAACAAAATAAAGAGAGGAATTTACCAGTCTATGACAGAACGAAGTAGATATCACAAAGGCAGTTTTTATACTTTTGCATCATAAAAGTAGTTTCTTTTCACTGTTTTATATCATAGAAGGAACAGAGCCTTCAAAAAGATAAGAATATTTCCACAGTTCATCAGAGTATGAAACAGTAGAGACAAAGAATGAAACCCATGATTCATAGTTTTGCCGAAGTATTTTAGTTTCTTCATCAGAGAAACCAAGCTTTTCCCTTGTGTTATGCACAACAACCATGAAAAGAATGACATATCCCATAGTGTTACATCATAAGAACTCCAAGATAATGTACAAGTAACAGGAAATCTCATCATAAACCAAAAGAGCCAACATCTTTCATTGCTTCCCTTCAAAAGATAGAGTACAAAGACAAAAAGAGAGTTGTCTTTCACAGTTTCACAGAAGGAGAGCAGGAAGTAGTAAAAGGCAAGAGTTCTTACTATTTTGTCCAAGTGAAAGAGCCACAACAAGTAAAAAGGTATTGCTTACCAGTGGAAATGAGAAGAAGACCCTCCAAAGCAGGAGACCCAACATCAAGCAAACCCTCCATGGCGGCGCTCCAAACCAGCAGAGCAAACAAAATAGTGAAAGTGAGGAGAAACAAATGACCTCTTAGGGTTTGGAGAAGTCTTTTACAAGATTGCCCTAGATTTTTTGACAAAGCCCGAGCAAAGCTTAAGTCTTTTTATGAATTTGATATAAAAAAAATCATTGAAGAAATCAAATCAAGTCGTGGGCCAACATTTGTTAAGTGTTGATGGTTAGAGATTCACATCACGAGCCCGCGAGGAAAAAGAGATATAAGGTAATGATGAAGACATTGAACCTTTTAGGGTCTTTTTTTCAACCTTGAAGAATCAAAAGGGCATTATTAAGGTTTGAGATCAGAGAAAATCGTTACGACCTTTTAAGGTCTCTTCCATATGACTTGGGTCAAAATTTTGTATTATGAGACCATGATTAGGAGCTTTTTCATAGTCAAGTGTAAAATACATTATCAAGAGCCCTAGAAAAAATTTGTGAACTTTGGTAAAGGTTGGAAGTCAAGTCAAGTAGTCATAAGACCCCTTTCTCTTTTGCATGAGTAGTAGCCAATATATTGTATTTTAACACTTATTAAAGGTAATATTCTACAAATTACCTTAATATTTGTTACATAAAATCAAAATAGATAGTTATAATTATGATAAGACTTATTAAGGTAAATAATAAACCTTGATTAGCTTTAATACTTGTTAATATAAATTATAATTGCCTTCCAAACATGCAAAATAGAGAAGAAGAGTCAAAAAATAGTTTCAAAGTCATGCAAGGGGGTATTTTTGCTTTTATTTTGACTTTTGGTCAAACATGGCTATTTTTGGAAGTCAACTTGGTCAAGTACCTTGATAAGAGGAGTTCAAAGCTAAAATAGCTCAAAATGGAACAGTTATGAACCCTCTAATCTAGGCCTTTTTCCCTTGCTCGCCCAACAACTGGCACTTCACTATTTTTGGGTTGAGGATCTTTTTCCAACCTATTCATGCATCAGATGGAGTTCAGTTAGACTAGAGTTGACTTCCCCATGCTTTTGGAGAGAGTTTGTATTATAGGAGAAAAAGCTTGTGCTTTTTTCTCAATTCTTTCTTTTTGTTTTCCTTTGGACATTGCAAAGAGGACTTTCAGTATTGTAACTCAGCAGTTTTTATTGATTTTGATATAGTAGCAGCTTAGTATTCGGCATTTTTACAGTTATTGCAAAGGTATTCCTATTATTTTCCAATAAAATCAAGTGTTTACCTTTTCAGATTCAGGTGTTGTGTTCTATTGAGTGATTATTGATAAGAGATTTATTGTGTTTTAAAGCATATCCTTTAAATTTTTGTCTCATTCTTTGAAACATAGATACAAAAAACCAATTTCACAGGTTGTAGGTTGTGTAAGTTATTTTCTGCCTTTTCCAAGTTGTGAAGACATATGTTTTCCTTCATAGAAAAGTAGAAGTTTTCAAGCCTTCTTATGAAATATTTATGTGTTAAGATTGCCCAAGCTGATTTGTGTGAACAGATCTATTGAGAGATAGTTGTGAATCAAAGTAGCAAGTTAGAGTTAAATCTTTGGTGCATCATGTCCTAGGATCAATTTTTAGTTTCATAAGTTATCTTTCTATTCTTTTTCCTTGTAAGTACATCAGATCCAGAGGATTTTAAAGGGAACCAACTCTTCTAGAGGTTCACTTTCACCATAGACAACCCATAGTCTGAAAGTGATCCAATGTTTCATGGGATTGTTAGGCTTAGTGCTTGACAAGGGTGCAATCCTTCATGACAACAAATTCCCAACATTTATCTCTTCTAGGATGGATTCATTACGATGCTCAACTTTTGATCTTCAACCCCTCTTTTCCTACCTTTTTCTAAGAATAATTTTGAAGAGAGTTTGTGTTGGCTACTCCCCTTAACACTACAAAAAATTCTTCCACTACAAGGTTCGAGAAAAAAGGTTATAAACAATCCCAACAACATCACCTAGACCTCATACCTACTTAGCTATTTCATCCAGAGGGACAACTAGAGGGGGCAAAGCAGAAAGACTTGATTCCTTTTAGCCTGCAACAAAATCCTTCCATCTTAGGGGATGGACCTCATCCATAAAAAACCATCCCTAATGCTAGTGATAAATGGAATCTTTCCTTGTTGTTGATAGGATTTTTGGCCTTCAAACACAAGAAGAAGACTTAGGTTTAGAAGAGAAAGACAAAGATTGCTTGAGAGACATAGATTTATAGGAGCTCACCACATAATCTACTTTATGACAAGCATATCCATGAAGGGTATGTTCTCATATTCAACTTTTTGAGAAAGCTTACCAAAAGAAAGAGAGAGCATCACTTTCTTAGGGAGGGGGAAGTCAAGGTCTCTCTCAATCCACATGCCAGCATAGAGTATGAAATTTTCTATATTTTTTGGATCGATTTCCAAAAGCTTCTCTAAGTCCACTCTAGTCTTTTCCAAGCAAGGTTGGTTTGAGAACTCAAAAGGAAGATTGTATAACCTAACCCCAACACTCAAGAGAATCAAATTGGCAAACATAGGCTTCTAGGGAATAAAACCCAAATCTATATCGAGTATCTTCCATAGCGAAGATAACACTAGGACCTATTCCTCATGCGAAGGAAGTTGAAGCACACGAAAACATTTTGAAAGGAAAAACAAGCTATAGTTTGAAACCACAAACAAAAAAACCCAATCCTTGATTAGTGCCAAGAAAGTGCATTTGAAATCCCTATAGACTTTACCTATGGATTGTATTCATTAACTACATCTATGAGCTCTTTGACCAGTTTAACTCCAAAAAGACTAAAAAGGGTCACTTGAATACTATGCAAGCTGGGTGCACGATCCCCTTTCCAGGCAAAAAAAAAAACCTTCTTCCTTGACTTCCTCCAAAGAAAAGGCTTTAAAATCATACTATTATGAGAATCATGCACCAAATGCAAGATACAATTTAAAAGAGGAGGGATGTTAGCTGCCATTGCACCAAAAGATTGACCTATTAATGCCCGGAGGCGGTTAAGCCCTTGTCACAAACCACCGCAGCGTAACGCTGAACAAGGAGACCAAGGGCCACACCTTGCAACAATCCCCCCTAGCGCAAGCGCGGGGTTTGAACCTGTGACCTCGGCTCTGATACCAATTGTTAGTTGTCATTGCACCAAAAGATTGACCTATTAATGCCCGATACAACCACTTGACTTAACAAGCACGAGAGGCGATTAAGCCCTTGTCACAAACCACCGTAGCGCAACGCTGAACAAGGAGACCAAGGGCCACAATTTGCAACAAGGGAAAGAGGGGGGAAGGATACACTTTAGTAAGTCGTTGGTGCTAAAAAAGATTTTTAAAGTATTAAACAACTTCAAAGGCAATCTCTTGTGGGGAAGAGAGATCCACACCAATATTGAACATAATTTCATAAATGTGATTGACTTGTCTTCTCGCTACTATGACCGCATGGAAATATTTAGTATAAAAGATTATCACGTGATTTTTGGTGCTAAAAGATTTCTTCTTTTAGGAGCATTCATTCGAGAGAATATTCTTCCTCCAAAAGAGTATCAAATAAACCCAAGGAATGAATTTATAAATAATTATTCTCTAAGTGTTGTTCAATTTTGGCCTTGATAACAAAAATGTCGCCAAACATAGAATTTTTCGTTCTTTCAAACAATTTTTAATAAAGCCTAGCTCAAGATAAAAATGATGCATCCAAGAGCCAAACAAATGAGGGGCAAAATTCCACCAATTCTCTAAGTTGTAGGAAGGCCGTGTTGTTACAACCACATTAGTTTAAATTTAAAAGGGTATTAGGAGGGGGCCTAATCCAATGATATTTCTAGTAGAATGGGATAATAACCTAAACTAGTAATTAAAAGAAAGGAGGAAGTCGAGATCCATGTAATGTGTTGTCAACCTTCAAGAACTAGGAATCTATCAATCCATTTTGCAATGTAGTAGAAGTCTTTATGTCTATTGTGCCAAGTAAATTTGTTAGACTTAGGGATAACATCAAAGAGGTTAAATTAAGAGTTATAAGTAAAAAAAAACTCCAACTAGATAATTTGGTCACATGATTGACACCACCCCATTTGTTAGAAGACCTTGAAATGACATTAAAATCTCTCCCAGGAACCACATTTTTATCCTTCAAAAGCTAAAGGGAGTGAGAAATCAATGCCCAAAGATGATGTTTCCTGATAAGATTATTCAAACCATAAACATTGAAGAGGAAAACATAGATGTTTTCCTTGAAGGAGTTAAAATAAACTTCAATCCAATTTACATCCTTTCTAACTAGTTGAAGAGCAACTCTACCAAGCTTCTAGAGGATGCTCAAACTACTAAAAGCTCCAAGAGCATAAGCTGAAACACTAGACCATGAATAAACAACAAAGAAAAGGAGAACACTGAAATCCTCATTTAGCAATTTAGTTTCCTATAGAAAAACCATACCTACAAGGGAAGAGACAAGGTGGTAAGACCACCCATCCTTTGAAGCCCCTAATATTCCAAGAGAGGATCATCATTATTGAGGTCAAGGGTGTAACACCCAGTTTTGATTTCACCCTAAAAACTAAGTTTAACCAAAGGTAATAATTTTTTTTTCAAGTTTAAAACATAAAAGTAATTTGATTTCTAATTTTAAAACCAAGTAGTTCTTCCATCGACTATCAATATTCATGAAATTATAAATTATGCAAATAGATATATCCATCTACAACATTTAGAAAATATGTTGTTAAAAGTTACTTAGAACAATTCCAAAATGGAAACTTACCAAAGTAACTACATCTAGATTGTCGACCATTCAAATTCAAGTCTCGGCAATCCTCAAGAATATAGAAGAGAAAGTATCTTCAAGGAGCTTAACCTCCAACCACAGACCGTCGGTCTCCCGCACTCTTTCCTATCTAGAAGTGACCCTACCCTACTCAAAGAGGATAGACTTAGGATAACCAATGGTGTTTGCCATCTGAGTATTGGTGTTGTGACCTACGTAACATGTTATCATGCAATCCCCTAGATACCCTCTAGTCAAGCATGACCACTCCACAAGCTACGCCATCCAGTCATAGTGAACTATCAATGCACTTGAGGCTCATGCATTACCTTGGCCAAAGAATTTGAATATAATTAGTGTTGTATCAACGCAAGTAATAAGTTCACCCACCCCAACGCGACTCGAATTAATCGTAATCCTATAGATACCTATAAATAAGTTCAATATAACGACCTTGATAACTTCAAGGTGTTCGAAAGTCATCATGCATTAACGCATGGCAATGAGGTTTACTCACTCTCTACTTAGCTCATGGAGACATTTCCGTCCACATGATCAAAGAATGGGTTCCTAGCTTATTGATCAATCGGATAATGCTATAAGTTAGTACAATGATCTCTAAGTTAGCCCACTGCTTAAATTATCTACTCAAGAGTGGACACTAAACTGATCTTTGTTGTTTCAGAAGGGTTATACTATAAACCAATTTATAGAATACAAATGTTTGAAGACCCTAAGTTAAAAATTAAACACTCTTAAGAATCTACTTCGACCTTTCGAAATCTTCGACATAGTTTAATCTTTGTCAATCTAAGCATTTAGAAACCCTATCTTGTCGTTTCTACTAGCAAGGAGATTGCATGCAAGTCTAGGCTAATTACTTGACTAAAGACTCATTATATTGTTCTAAAACTTCATTATTTTAACTTGTATGACTATATAGTCCAAATAGTAAATTTATACCTTCTCTCGAGGACACAACAGTTTGAATACATTTATAGTAAAAAAGTTGTTTACAAAGACAAAAGGACTAAAGCTTGTTACCATTCGCAGCAAGGATAGGAAATCCTCTATGGTCGACCAACCATTCTAATCTCAGAGATTGAGGAGGACTGTGAAGTCTTGCATGTTTGGCATACACTTCACACCATTGATTATCTTCTGCCAACGGATATCACAAAACAAGTCTTTTTTAAAAAAACTAGTTGTCTTTTAATTTTGACAAAACCAAGCAATTGTATTCGGCTGGCCAAATGAGAACTCATTCTACGTCAACCTAGGTTTTGCCACTGCGGCTTGTGATAGCTGTGAGTTATTTTATGACCAAACACTTAGTCTAAATTGCACTCTACACATAACCAAAAACCTCCTAAATTTGAACCAACGACTACACAATAATCTCGACCTTCGAAGATGCTTTGAAGAACAATGCAATATACTGTGGGTTTCACGACAGCGGTGTGGTGCAGGGGACAAAAGCATTGCTTCCATTTTGAAGGTGATGAAAACACACAGGCTACAGTCGGTAACAATTCACACTTTGCATCTTTAAGCAAATACTAAGTTCCTTCGTAATGTAAGTAGAGTCATTACTTATTATAAACATAACTGATAACTAAGACTGCGCAGAGATGAGATGAAGAGAACCTGAAGATAATCTCATGTGTCTGCTTGCAGACTGGTCCAAGGTGTTCGTTCTTCTCTTAGTCGTTCACCTTTGCTTCTTTCTCAGTCTCCTTTCCGCTTCTACTCTGCATTCTATCCCTTAAAACTGACTCCAACTATCTTCTAAATCCCGTCTAACTATGAAGGAAAAACTGCCTCTCCACTCACAAGACCATGCCTAACAATAAGGGTAACTACCTAGCATGCATAACATTCTCCTCTTTACACGACCACTACCAGAAATGGTTTGGCCTTTTCCACTCAATCCGCGATTACTCTCCAAAGTGGAGCTCCATACTTCGCGAGGTGGCAGTTGACAGTTTTAACAAACTATCACACTACTCATATCTGTTATGAGTATAAATCAAATGCAAAAACTATGAATAAAGGCTAGGCCAACGACCATCATAAGGTTTAAAGCTCAAAGGCAAATAGATTATTTCAAAATAAAAGACATCATAGAAAGTACTTGAGTGAGTCCCTCTCAAGCTATTACCTGATTACCAACATCACAAAAGAATAAAGGAATTATCTCAAAACGATAGTTTAAAATATAACTAATACAATTTAGTATATTCCTTTACGATACAACCAAAGGTATTACACACCATGGTCTCAAGATTTAAAACATTATTTAAACCTTTTATTATTCGATAATAGCCCAAAATAGAAATAATTCAACATCTGTCGAATTTTGCAAGTAGACGTTTACATCATACGCTCGTAAGCTTTACGACAATAACGACAAATTGAGCGTAAACGCAAAACAAGGTTTGGGATCGACTTACGCATAATTTTTGACTTTTGCGCCGAACCATTAACAAGACACGACTTACAACTTGACCTCAAGTATAGACATATATATACATATAAACAATAGATCGGTCGTTCATATTTGACGACACGATTTAGAGTATTACGACACCGATGTCGATTTCCCATACTCAATATGACAACTTATGAAAGTAGAAAGACCTATTCTTGCAAACCTCGACATCTTGTCTAAAATTGACTTAGCCTGTAATCAAAGCTTAACTCAAGGCATCTAGGTTTATCTGCCTGATATTCGTTTTCAGTGGCAAGCACCCATGGGTTATTCCATAGTCTATTCTCTCTTTCTCAAAGATACTTTCTCTTCTTCTTTCTTCCTGGTGAACATGTTCCATCTATTCCTGTCATTGACAATCTCACATACAATTTTGTGGTCAGAGTACCAATATTCTAATCAAAACACATTTATATCAAATCATTTCATTTTCATATCGAAAAGACATTCTAATTCATAACATCATATTGATCATAATCAAGTAAAAATCCATGAGTTCATAAAATTAATCTTTTCTAAACATATCATCATTTTTCTATGATGTTAAAACATATCCACATGGCTATATTATTCAAGAAAAAGTAAATAGTAATATTGAATCCAAAAAGGGGATGTAACAAAGGGAACCTCCCCCTCCATAATGAGATAAAATCATCCATCGTTAATTAAGTCCCAACATTTATCTCTTCCTGGATGGATTCTTTATAATGCTCAACTTCTGATCTTTGACCCCTCTTTTTCCTACCTTTTTTTGAGAAGAATGTTGAAGAGAGTTTGTGTTTGCTACACCCCTTAATGCTACAAAAAATTCTTCCATTACAAGGTTGAAGCAAAAAAGTTATAAACAATCCCAACAACATCGCTTAGACCTCCTACCTACTTAGTTATTTTATCCATAAGAGGGACAATCAGAGGCGACAAAGAAGAAAGACTTGATTCATTTTAGCCTTCAACAAAATTCTTCCATCTTAGGGGATGGACCTCATCCATAAAAAACCATCCTTAATGCTAGTGATAAATGGAATCTTTCCTTGTTGATAAAATTTTTGGCCTTCAAACACGAGAAGAAGATCTAGGTTTAGAAGAGAAAGACAAAGGTTGCTTGAGAGACAGATTTATAGGAGCTCACCACATGACCTACCTTATGACAAGCATATCAACGAAGGGAATGTTTTCATAATCAACTTCTTGAGAAAACTTACCAAAGTTAAGAGAGAGCATCACTTTCTTAGGAAGGGGGAGGTCAAGGTATCTCTCAATTCACAAGCGAGCATATAGTATGAGATTTTCTACAGTTTTTGGATCAATTTCCAAAACTCAAGTCTTTTCCAAGCAAGGGTGGTTTGAGAACTGAAAAGGAAGATTGTATAGCCTAGCCCATAAGGCCAAAGGCGTACTTGAGAGGATTGAATTGGCAAATCTAGGCTTCTAGAGAATAGAAACCAAATTTGTATTGAGAATCTTCCACAAAGAAAATAACATTTTGACCTATTCCTCGTGTGAAGGACATTGAAGCACACAAAAACCTTTTGGAAGGAAAAAAAGCTATAGTGCCAAACCACAAACAATAAAAACCCAATCCTTGATGTCTTGCACTGCCAACAATCAAGACAATATCTAATAACTATCAAATTAGAAAAAGATAGAGCCGTAGGAAAAAAGATAGAGTAGTAGGATCAAGTTCTGTATGTAAAGATCCACAATTGAAGGATTATAAACCACCACATGAACCCTGAGACAATCTTTCTAAATGACTCCACCATTTCCCTAAATCCTACCACTCCTAAGTAGAATCACATTGGCCAAAGGCCAAGAAACCTATCATTTGATCCTCATTGAAAAAAAGGGATTCAGACAAGGGTTTTATATCTCCCTCCTAAGAAACCTACTCAAAAACATTTGAATTTGGATGGGCAAGAGCCTTCCCTTTTCCATCAACTATTTGTGTTGGAGTAGGATCTCATGTTCTACCATAGCCACATATATCCTTGGGAAACCCTTGACCAAACCTCACTCACCTACACACATACCAATACAAGCACTTACCAATACCTCTCATTGCCCCCGAAAGTTAATAATTAATTAAATTATTATTATGCTTTACTTATTTTTGTTCTCTTTTGAGTTTGTTGGAGTTATACTTACACTCACTATTCCTTATTTTCATTATACTTTTACAATCCCATAACCCAATTTTAACATTTCACAGATATAAATATCATTATCTTATCCTATTAATCCCTATCAATAATGGATTAATTTACTTGAAAATATTTATTTGAAACTTTAAAACTCCCTATAATATATACTTTAATTTTTATGTTTGTTTAAAATTAATTGTTTAATTTATTTCAAACCATTAAAGTACGTTAGAATACTTATATAGAAAAACTATGTAAGAATTTTCAAGTTTTTATTCTAACAGTCCACAAAAACGTTTCAATATATTTTGAAAACAAAAACTAGTTAAACACTTCAACAAAAAGCATACTGATGTAGCATCATATTTGATGATGCGACCCTGAAACCTTAGTTATAAGCAGGGGCCTCGCCAAATAAGCTGTTGTAAGTGATACTAAATTGCCATATATGATTTTTAGAACCCTGAAGTTAAGGTGCTCAACTACTAGATCCTCTCCCCTAAGTTCTAACTATTTCTCATAAACTGTAAATTTTTAGTTCCTGCCTTTGGCAGGATTACTTATGCATCCATGTGATGCAATTAATTTAATTTAGTTGACCAATAGGAATCTAATATTAAGTTCATATGGCAAAATCCTAAAGTTGAAACTTAATTTTTTTATTTACTAATTTAATAAATGCAATTTATCTCTACTGCTATTGGTCAATTGAGTGAACAGTAGTGGTGAAAAATAGGATTTTTATATTTTTTAATTATATTAAACTTCAAACTTTAAATTTTTCTTTTTCGTCTGTCAAGTACCAAATTTGCAAGTTGGCAAAGGTACAAGGAATGATGTTTTCGTCAGTTCACATTTGCCAGTGTACAAATAGCCTGTGCTGCAGGGTTCACATACTACTCGTGAATGAAGTTCCCTGAAACTGTCCGCTACCAAGATTAATATTCCAACATAATTTTCCCTTCCCCTCATACAAAATTCTTCCCAAAGTTTTTTTGGGTTCCTTCTCCCTTTTAGCAGTTTCAGTGCTTCAAAGCTGTCAACCATGGTGGCCGAGAAGAAAAATCTCAAGAGACAAAAACAAGACGTTAAATCCCCACCAATAAAAGTTTCAACGTTGCCCATGGTAGAGGAGGCACCTGATTTCCCTCGAGGTAAAACACTAGTTATTCCTATCATATTTTAACAGATTTTCCTCCTAAATTTATTAGGGATTTGCATTATGTTATGGCTGAGAAGCGGGGTTTGCGTAGGGGGTGCGAACGTGCTAAGCCGATGGGAGGTAGCCATTCAACGTCAGAGTTCCCCACGATGCTGCAGGGGAGAAATGGTACGAATTTGACGTGTCATCTGTGAAACATTTGCACAAAGCAGTTGAGCCAAGGTCGATGCCCTGTTTGATACAGAGAAGAAGCGGAAAAAATCAACAAAGCCATCATCGAATGTGTATGAGTAGGAGGGCGAGCCTCTATTCCAAATTGGGATTACTGGCAAATTACCTAAATTTGTTAATACTCTCCGCTTCAAGGTATGAAATTCACACCCTTGTTATGTATAAGTAAGGTCTATAGCACCATCGCCATAAAATTCCAGCATATTATATGATGGGTACTGAGTGAACTCCGAGCCTCAATCGTTCAAATGTAAATTAAACACCGAACACATGCATGAAATCACTTAAAAGGAACTATAAGCTGTACCAAAGAAATTGCAGAGTAGAAAGTTGCAGCAGAATATAAGTAGACGCTTCATAGCTTGAATATATACGATGTATCTGGAAATGAAATAAGTAATACTGCATGTAGCATGAGCACTTGTATAGTTAGTTCTTCCTACAGCCTTCTTCGTTATTTAGTGACACAGTTGCATAGCTGCTTTTATGTTCCCAAATCAGAATTTGTTAATATATTGAAACTTGGCAATTCATACCTGAATGTCTAGGAATTCTATAATTGATATTCGAGTTTCTAAAATAGAAAACTTAAGTTTTGGAAAGAGATATCTGAACTCTAATACAAAATTGAGACAACTGTAAAATTTCTGTAACTGAGAGTTCTCTACAATCTAAAACTCATATAATATCTGAAATCTTTAAATTTCTGTGAATAGTAGCACTAAAAAATGGGATTTTTATATTTTTTAATTATATTAAACTTCAAACTTAAAATTTTTCTTTTTCATCTGTCAAGTACCAAATTGGCAAGTTGGTAAAGGTACAAGGAGTGATATTTTTCATCCGTTCACATTTGCATGCGTACAAACAGCCTGTGCTACAGGGTTCACATACTACTGGTGAATGAAATTGCTTGAAACTACCCGCTACCAAGATTAATATGATCCGCTATTGGTAAAAGGAGGCTGAGATGGAAAAAAAATAAAATCATTGCACCATCCATTGGATTAATTCCCTAATCAAATGGTTTTGATAATGCTGGGTGTGGAATTTGCGTTTACTCTGCAATTTGTGCTACAACACACCATTTGGATGGATTCGTTGGATTTCTAATGGATGCACTAGGTTTGAAAAGGCTTGTGCTTAGACTTTGATTGATGACCTCCTTCTCTGTAGCTCGTGCATCATTCATAGATTCCTTTGATCATAAAATGAACTTCACCACTTTTATTTCATTGGCTACATTGAGAGCTTAGAAAGCTATGCACCATAATGTAGCTATTGCGCTGGTTTAGAACCTTGTGCTTCTATTGGAAGCTAGGGTTTGAAGTTTACGGAGCTTCATTCTACCTCCTTGTGTTAGAGATTTGCCTTTGAGCCATTTATTGTTGTACAACACTATTTATGACTCCGTGATATTGCGATGCTTGCACAAAGTTTCCAAATGCTTGCGCAATGTGCCATGACTGCGTGGGAGTTAAATGAATGTGCCAGGCTAAAAATGGCTGCATTGTATTTCATTACTGGAGATGACTAAATTCATAATCGTCACGCACCATATGGATATGCTTGATCTGGAATGGCATTGAAGATTATAGTGTTGCACACCTTTTCGAAGTGCTCCACACTATTTTGGAGCATTGAGATGAAGCTTTTTAACTGGAGTTTCTTTCACAAAACTTGCAGTTTTTTTGGATGAGAGCATGGTATGCACTCATGTGGCTCTACACTTATGGAGAGAATAGTAGGGCTTTTAGTTTTATACAAGGCACCTCTAACTCCATTGAAAGGCTACATTCACTTGGCTTCCTTTCTTTCAATATCTCCTTACACATAACAGATTAATTGTATCATTTGGCACTAAAATACCATTGCATCTTTCGTTCTTTGTATATCACACCATTGGTGTGAACAAGACCATCGAGGCAACTTCAATCTTCATTGCCGACCACGTTCCTTATGCCGATACCAAACCTTCATCAGACAGACATCAGCCATCGGAGTAAAAACTCCATCGAAAGCCGATAGTTACAAGTTAGGCCAATCACCACGGGATGCATACAACGCCACTTGTATCAAACCTTTAGATACAAGCAACATACATACAAACTCATTTGTATGTGCTTCGGACTTCAACTCTTTCATAGACCACATTTTACTCACTGTCGGTTTCGCATAACGGATATACATTAAGTAATGATACATCGCGTTAACCGGATTTTAATCTTTTTGAAATCTGCCTTGTATGTCTTGCAATGTATGTCTTGAAACATACATACAAGGTGCGAAATATACAATGATTTAACCTTATTTAATAACTTTTCAGTTCCGCAGCTTATATAAGTGCAATGCATATCAGCTTTATATGTAAGATACATACAAAGCAAAAAGCATACAACGACTTAACCTCATTTAATAACTTTTCGGTTCCGTCCAATGTATATTGCAATGTATGTCACCTTTGTATATTTTGGGCGCTCAACGCATAAACATACAAGGAATCTAGCGGACACAGTGGACTTATGCATTCAAACTCTCGACTCTGTCGGGTCCGCTACTTGCATGTATAGATGAAGTGTTAGCAACATGCACACAAGTAAAATGACAATATATATAAACCTGATATACAAACAGCTTTGTATGTGCAACATACAATGACCCGACATACAAACAGTGGACATATGAAATCATTACTTCCATCACTTGTTCTCATCTCATTGGGTTTTCCCTTTTGACGATATACTACAACAACATTCAACATATAGAGGCAGGAACATGACGCATTGCGTCTCTTGTTTAAATAAATCAATCAATAAAAACATTCTGTCATATTTAATGCAACCTGGAAATAACGTACTATACTGCAATGTTTCGTGGCACAAAATTTGAAAGCAAACAGATGGACAGGTAAACTAATTAACAATAACCGTACCTAGCATGTTATTTTAGCGGCATTTAACGAGTTTTAAATGCGGCAGCAAATGCCGTCACCATTGTGTCAGCGTTCGTCACTGTGGAGCCAAATCGACTGGAGGGAAATATCGTGGCGGGAGAAAGTCCGTCAAATGACGGGAAATTCGACGACACGGTCGATTTAGGGTTTTAGCTATCCGCCTGCCGCTAAGGGTAAAAGGAAAAAGATCAAAGGTAAAAGGTAAGAGATTTTTTTTTTTTTTTTTTTTTTTTTTTTTTTAATGTTGTTTCTTAAAAACTTTTCATAGTGCAACTTTCAGTAGCACTATTTTTTTTCAGCAAATTATTTATTTAATTTAATTCTTTTGTTTGATATTTGATATTGTGATTATTTGAACTCAATTTAAATTGATCAAAATATTTTTTCTTTATTTAAATAAAATTTATTTTTTTATCTAGTTTGGTGGCATTAGTCACTCATAATAATAATTTAAATATTTTATTATGATTTTTAATGCAGTTTGGTGGCATTAGTCACTCATAATAATAATTTAAATATTTTATTTTATTTCTTATTATAATGATATTAACTAATTATTATTTTTATTTTCAAATATTTTGTAATGGTAGAGATTAGTCACTATATAACTCATGATCAAATGTCATGTAACAGTGATAACTATACCATAAAAGAGGATTATTTGAAGAGATGTTTTTGAGTCATCTTTTTCAATAACACAGAATCAATCTCTATTCCAACATCCTTTGTTGAATTCTCTGGGAGGGCTTTACTCATTGGGAGGTCAAAGTACTTATGTCCTATGTGCTATCATTAGTATTGAGTATACCTTTGGCCCATGAAGTAACATGCATGGACATGGAGGTGTTCATTAGAGGAGCTCTCATAACCAAACAATCTAAGATGTAGATTCATTCCTATGAGCTTGGAATTCATGTTTATTGTCTCATTCAAAATTATTCGAGCTACTTTAGACAATCTATGTTTCACAAATTTCTGGCTTGGTGCCACAAAATACATGGTTCAAAAATCTAATGTATAACATGAATTCATACATTATCATTCATATAAATCATAATAATATATAATTTTAAATTTCTATTCTTAACTAGAAAAAATGTTCAACATGAAACTAAGTTTTCAACTCTAATCATTTTTTTCCAAGGGATTATAGTGAGATGTATTTATATTCAAAACATTTTTTTCAAAGGGGTTATAGTGAGGCATTCTTTATATTGGGATGAAAACTAGTATAATGTTAATTGAAGACCAAAAAATTAGTTTAATGATGAAAATTGTATACTTATCAATTTTTCTCTTTTATTTTGGACACAGTTTGACCATATTAGCCTTTATGCAATAACTAGTGTATTTTATATGCACTAAGAGTTGGCATATTTTGTGAATTTACTTTAATTTCACCTCCAAACATCTTTAAAACCCAGTTCCAATCCTCAATTTACCTATTTGCCAACCTAGTTTGAAATCAAAATATGGAATTGAATTTAGCTTGATTTCTTGGTGTACCCATCCTTTTTTAAATTCAAAATTCAAATTAATTCAATGTCTTTCCTCTCCAACTAACCATTATGTGCAAATTCTCTTTCCTTCATTGTGTACTACCTTTTCATTGGCAATGAGATTGAAAGGCAATAATTGTAGGAAAATCTTCAAACATTTTGCAATGACATTAACTGACTATTAACAACACTTACTATTATTTATACTTATAAACATTTTGCAATGACATTAACTGACTATTAACAACCTTTATTTTATATTTGTTCTTCATCTTTTTATTTTATTAAATAAACATTCTAAGTCATTCTCATAAATTTTATTTAATTCTATTTTCCAATTCATTAGCATTGTTTAAAGTTCAAATTGTGTATTTGCTTTACCTATGAACAATTGTTCTACTATCTTTTTTTTAGTAAGCTTTGTTCAATTAAGACAAAACTCGTGGAAGCATTGTGGGTATATCATCAAAGTGCACTTTCCCATTTGTTTGTGTGTAGATTATAAATGACCTATGAGGAGAAAATGGTAAAATTAAGGGTGAAGATGATTATGAGTGTGATGTTGAGTAGAGGGGGATAAAGGTGAGTGCCAATCTTGTAACACAAAGCTAATTAAATATTTCCACATGGACCTCTAATAGTGACAAGGTAACCATAGAGTGGGTTGAGACAATTAATTTATTCTGCATGGATGGTGAAGTAATGTCAAAACAAGTCTTAAAGGTTTTAATTGTACACAAGTACTACGTGGCTATATTTTCTACAGATCTCAACCCCAAATGTGTAAGGTGTAGATCCATTTGTGAGAGCTTGTAATGCATGTACAATGTCCATACAAATGCTTTGAGAAGAAATCTGAAACACTTTAGGCAATCCTATTTATCTCGGTTGTTACAACCCATTTTGGATTATTTTTACTTTTTACTTATTACTTGGATAGAAGTAGATCTGTGAGTAAATGTTATGCAAATGAGAATTAATGCTATGGTTTAGAGACATTAACTTATGGAAAATGATTTTCATAAGTATGACTATTTCAATGATTTGAATTATAATGTTTTATATGATGTGGAAAAATTGAAATGTTATTATTATGTTATCTAATCAGGACACCAGTACGCTAATCATGATTTGCATGTAAGAGTTTTGAACAGGGAAACAAGTTGATCCAACTCTCCGAGAAGCAAAGGGAGAGAAAGTATCTTCGAGGAAGAAGGGTATAGACTTTGGATTATCAACTGGTATTTACCAGTTAAGTTTGGTGTAACTGTCAGTGAACCTTAGTCTATCTTGAGGTAAGTTTTATTTTACAGTCAATATTAGTTTGTCTCGATGGGATCATCGATGTCTTTTGGAATAGGTTATCCTTCAATTGTGTCGTGTAAAGAAATGGCGTTGCTTGTCAGAATGTTGTCGTCGCAACTAACGTAACCATTCGACGATTACGTCGTAATCATTTGCATTCACGTCATCGAACGTGGATGATAGACTAATAACATACACCTTTGATTGCATGTCTCTGACAAGTCTTTTCAACACAAAACAATGTGTTATCCTGTTGGGGAGATAAAAACTCGACCCCATTACATTAAACATAAGATCTTCAACTTATAATAGTTTCTATCCCTTTGTGTGTTGTGAACTTTTTAACCTTGCATATTTGTTGTTGGGACGATTTATCCTTTGTAATTGATAAGCTCCATTAGCCACTATGTCATTAAATTGATGGTTCATATCCTCACCATAGTCTTTATTTGGCACGGGTTGGGTATTTAAAGTAACAATAATTAAGGGATGAAGGCTGATTTATTTATAAAAAGATTATTATGTGTAAGTTTTGAAATGATAGTGGCAAACCATCAAAATCGACTTGGTGATAGTACCACTCAATGATTTTCAACTCCAAATTCATTCTGACATATGCAAAACAATTTTCATCGTATTACATGTATTAGACTGCGAATTATGATATATATATATATATATATTATGTATGTCTTATTGAAAACGTTATCGATGAGTTATATTCATTTGTTGTTCCCCGCCACGATGGCACGATCGTCGTACCCGTGGCCCACAACTGAGACATCCTTATGAGGCCAAAATGCCTTTCAAACGGAATAGAAACCCATAACCATCGAATAGTGGATAAGCAGGGAAGTGGTTGCGGGTGGCAAGAATCAATTATCTTCCTTTATGCATGATAAATGTTAGGGAAGAGACAAATTTGGGATGATCTTGTGAAGAACAGCAGTTGGAAGTCATTTTTTTTGGAGTACGATAGTGCAATAGCAAAAGAAGAGTGAAGGGGGTGGACTACGGCGAAACTGGGAGCCATCATTGGAGGAAAGAGGAACGTGAGAGTACAAATACGTGACAGTTTAAGCAAACAACCAAGTTTCACACACTTCAATCTTGCACTTACAATGTATTTTCTGTAACTTACTTTTAGCTCTGTGTAAGACAACCAAGTTGATACATCTTGATTGTTACATTTCGTGAACTGAGAAAGATTATGTTAAAGTCATGGTAGAACGACGGTAATGTTTCTTGCTTCTGTGTATATTGTAATTAAACTAGTTAATTGTTTCCCAGCATTAGATAATATACCATCATAAGGGTTACGCAGGGAGAAAGACAGCTTAAAAACTCTTAAGAACATGCATTTTCTTTCCTCGAACACCCATTTAAGATATTTCATGGGGCAAACAGTAGAAAAGATTAGCTCACAATGGTAGGGTTCAATAAAATGCTAAACTTAAGTGTTATTCCTAAACAATTACAGTATAATGAGAATAACCACCACCTCAAGTAATCATACTCTAGGACCAGAACTAATCCATGTGAAATCTTTTTAAACTATTAATCTTTTCCAGGGCAAGAAAAGTATTATACATGCCCTCAGAAGTTGGCAAAACCTATCTTTTGTATTGTGAAATTTCTTGCATTCAAATTGAAAGATCTTTAATTTATTGTTGTAGGGATTCGGGAGCTTTTATGCCCTGAGCAAGCTATTACTTCTCTGTGCCACAAAGCCATTTCGAAAACATGAAATTAAACCTCTGCAAGCTCCTTCTTTAATATTTGATAATGATAACCCTTGAGATATCAGTATGGGAATGATTATTTGGTTAATGTTAATAATGGTTTCAATCTAAGGTTGAGAATGTGCAATCATTTCTGCCTTTATAAATATAGAACACTAGGCCGACTCGTGGATAATGATGTAGGCCAAAAGTTGACATTAATATCTCATAATCTTATCGACCTATAAGATATTTTATTCCAAAAACATTAGTTACTATAAATGACTCTACCCTAATACATATATACATAAATAAAAGCCAACTTCAGAGTCTTTAAAAGATTGAAATAAAGTCTAATCAAGGCAGTCAACCTAGTAGGTTTATTACTATTTCAATATGCCTTATGACAACCTATGTTTGTAACATGGATGAATAGTTGGATAAGGAATCAAATTCTTGATTAAAACCCTACATGACCTTATACAAACATAGGGGGACTACCCTATCAGTTTTACGATGTCAACTATTTTTCCTTCGTATTTAAAAATTAGATATTGTTATTTAATGAACAAGTTTGTGAGTAATTGATAACTCATTAGTATCAAGAAAACTCGGTTAAGAAATAAACCCTAATAGTCTAGGGGGAGAAATTTTCACTCTAGTTTGAATAACAAATCTTGATGTCAAGTCTTTTTCACTATGATGGCAAGGATGCCTTAAGGAATAGTTATGTTTAATACAAACCCTAGAGTTATTGAAGATTGAACTATAATATTTTGAATCTTGTTAAGCCAAGAAGGCTAAAAAACCTTTTGTCCAAAACAACTCAAAGAGTAAAAGCTTACCAGGAGTTAGGAAGTTAAAGATCTTATCATATGATCAATAAAACTTATTTTAGTGTTGTTTGCATAAGAGACAAAGTTAACCCAGTGTTGGGTATTCCTGTTAAGATTTATACCAAGTTGGGTATGTTGGGAGATTTGAGACTCAACCCCACATGACTAATGTATTCAAGTTTGTCGATAAAGGTTTATTGACATATTATCGAAGGATAAATATGCATACGAATTCATAATCAGTCATAATGGAAAGTCGATAGACTTAGTAGACCAGTTGGTCGATAGTATTTTATTATCTTTAATGATTTAAATCTTTTATGGTTGAAGGATTGAACTTAGTCAAAGACCAGATTTGAGAAATGACAGCACTCCTTAAGATATGTATGAGAGGGGATTTACCTCGTGTATTATGCTTATTCTTGTCATATGAATTTGGAATTCAAACAATGCCGTGAGGTCTAGGGAAGAAGAGAAGTATTTGTTTCTATGTTTTGTTATTATCCTGAGAAAACAAGGCATTTCTATGTTTTGGGTTAGAGAAGCTAAACCCTAGAATCATAACTAGAAAGATTTAGAAATTTATACCTTGCATGTCAGATATGACATTGCCTCTGGTCAACAGTATTTGGTCAAGTAATCATAGAGTTAGACCTAAAGAGTCTAAGAAGTACTTTTATAAATCTTAATGTGAATCTTGGATAAAAGTCAAAACTTAGTAAATTGTCAAAGGATGTTAGTTATAGAGATAGAGAGTAAAGGGACAAGAGGTCATAGACCCTAGAGATTGCAAGTAAGCAAAGATGGACTCTCTAGAAGATTAGAAATACCTAAATATATATATTTTGCAAATATATCCTGGATTAAGGATTGTTCTAAGTCAGATTGACTGGAATGGATTTACCGTATAAACAAGTTTGTGTCTAGAGTTACTAAATGAAGGGATAAGTACCCTAGCTATGTTTATTTAATCTTACTTGCAAAAAGAGATAATTGCCTTGACTATGATGCTTAACCTGGGTAAGGTAATCATTTAGATGTAATGAATCAACTTAAACCCCTTTAAGTGGCGATAATCTTGGATCTCGGGTATTGCAAGGTTGCAATGGGAACCCTTGTATGAAAAGTTAATCTATAAGGTTTATAGAACCTTGACAATATTTGAAAACCTGTTGAAGACGGAAAGACTAATTTAGAAATGATAAAACTATAGGTATAAACATAGTTCACCGAGATGACATAACCTATTGGGATGATCATACTTAGCTAGAGGGTATCTAGGGTTGTATGATCAATGGTGTTACGTAGGATACACCACCAGTACTTAGATGGCAAATACCTTAGGTCATCCTAGGTCTATACTCTTTGTGAAGGGTAGGACCACTTCCGGGAAGGAAGGTGTGCGGAGACCGTCTGTCTGTGGATGGAGGTAAAGCTCTCCGAAGATGCTTTCTTTCTCTTCAACCAAAGGCATGTCGAGGCTTGTGATATGGAGGTCGACAATCGAGATGCAGTAACCATTTGGTGAGTTAATTTATGTAATCTTCTTTTTGTAAAATTTAACATGTTGTAAAACATTTGGAAATGGTTAGACAAATTGTGTAATATGATGCAATCATGTTCCTTAATTAAGTTATTGATTAAACTTAAATTTTGAGAAAAAATTTATCACCTTTTACCTCTTTGATTTTACTTCATGGTAATTACTTGATTTTAGAGTTATTGAAAATTATGCATATTACATCGGTAAATTTCTAATAGAAAATTTACATAAAGTGACAAGTGTTTCGTACAATTATATTATCTTTTCCATAAAATGATATAGTTTATATTTGGACATGCATCAAAATTTGGACAATAATACTATTCACCTAAAGTAGCCAATATAATATAAATAGAAATGGCTCGCAACGAAAAAATAGTCTAGGAATTTGAATTCAAACGACCCCTCTGTTGCTAGGGAAGGAACTCTGCAAGAGAATGCGTGAATTGAAATCGATGTCTCCTCTAACTCGGTGATGGATACCATGATGCTAACAGAGCATGCATCATAGCAAGGTTTACAGGATAGAAAAAATCTTGAGAAGAAATTGAGACTTGGGCAGTCGAAAAATGGAGAACTAAATTTGTTTTGAAATTTCTACTGAAGGGCTTCTTCGTTGCCATCTTTTTGAATCAAGAGGATCATGATGGAATCATTGTTAACTCGCCATGGTGATATGGGGAAGATTTTCTCTTCATAAAAAAATGGTGCCCTAACTTTAATCCGACTGCTGTAAATTCATGAAGTGTAGCTATATGGTTGTAATTGTATAATCTACTAGTGGAGTTGGTCGGTAGAATGCCTTAAAAAAGTTAGGGACTCATTGGGGATGATTGTTGAAGTTGACAATGAAAATTTGGAGAGCAACTCTTATCTGTATGCCAGAATCAAGGTTGCGCCCATTGTTACCATCCTAAAAGAAATTGTTTTATCCATGGCCATTGGCCAATGGCTCCAACGAATTGAAATCGAAGAAGTGAAATACTTTTGTCTAAAATGCCACCGAAGAGATCACACTACAAAAAATTGTACATCGAAGTCGTCAACACCAGTAAGGAGATGGGTCCCTATCCAAAACCAACCAAAGGTGGAAAATAAGACAGAATCAATAGAAAATGGTCTAGTGGATGATCCTCCAATTGTAAGCATGTCCAATTCAAATGTCATCCCTTTACCAATTTTGCCTTATTCGAATCCTATCATGGAGGCGATTGATCCCTGCCTTAAATAAGGAGAACCCTAATCATAATGTGGAGGAGAAGTTGGACGATTTAGATTGGATAGGAGGTGAGTCTTCTGAAGATGATGAATTTGGTTCCATTGAGGCCAAATTCATTAATCAGGTAGCTTCTAAAATTTCTAAACCAAATGTTCATGCGAGGAAGAAAAGAGGAAGGAAATGTAATAAACAATGAAGGGAAATTGATGCAGATGCAAGTGGACAAGCTTCTATCAATAAATCCTTTCTAAACTCCAAGGGAAGGAGCCCCTCCCTTAAGGTGCCATCAAGCTCACAACTTGGAATGTTAGGGGCTTAAATGCCCCTGACAAGAGATGCTTATTCAAGCGTCAAATCCAAGCCATGAATGTCGACCTTATCCTTTTGCAAGAATCAAAACTAAATAGATGAAGCAAAGATTTTTCTCTCATATTGTGTTGATTGGTGTGGCTCTTTTGTCCTGACTAGTGGTGCCTCTTGTAGACACCTAAAAATGTCTTCTATCATCAAATTGACTCCTGACAACCCTAAACACACCAATTTCCCTTCTAACCAATTAATTAAATTTTTATTTAATTAATTACCCCCTTTCGTTTTCTAAATTCATTAAATCAATTTCCCCTTTTTCACTAAATCCAATTAATTAGTTAAAACTATGTTAACTAATTAATTCAGCCTATAATTGACCTATCCCTACCCTAGACAATTAAATAACTATTATTTAATTGACTACCCTAGCCTACCTCATCATAGCCCTAGGATTAATTAAATAAAACATCTATTTAATTAATCCTAACCCCTTCATTTGGGTGGTCAAACCTTGTTTAACACCCTTCCCCACATCCTCCAAATAAAAAATTGAATTAAATCCACATAAGTCAATTTTTTATTAAAAAACATCCCACATCACATTTATTTCTTCTTACAAACCCATACTCATTTATTTCTTTTCTTCCCCAAATAAATTTTTAATTCATTTACATTCCCCCATATGAATCTTTAATTCTAAAATAATCCTTCACCCCCATGCTCATTAAATAACCCCTTTTCCCAAAATGAATAAAAGAATCACTTTTATTCCTAGCCCTCCATTCATTCAAGATTCAATTTAGGCCCTCCACATCACTTTTATCCTCCACCATTGATCTTCCAAATCAATCTCCACCACTGGATCAAAATCCCTTCCAAAAGTCTATAAATAAAACCTCTCACAATCCATTTTTAGGATCCAAGTTTATGCAAAGTTACCATGTCAAAATCACTCTTCAATTAGAATAGTGAGTTGCAAACTAGAGTAGCATTTCACATTTAAATCCATTGTCTAGGGATTATCTTTGTCTAGGAGCTTGTTTTGGGTGCAAAGGCTCTTTCCTCCCTTGATGGGATTGGGTTTGCATGTGAGGTATAACTTTGTGTTTATTGTATTTTGTTTAGTATTTCTACCTTATTTGCACATCTAATCTACATTGGCACACCCGGTGGGACCCACAAGGTCTAAATCTAATCAATTGTTGTGAGTTTTTGTGTTCTAGACGTGTTTTTACAGGTGCATCGCCATTCACCCTACGTAGTGGCGCTAACACTGGTGTATTTTAGTGCTATACTCTGTATTAGAGCTATTTTGAACATCACATTTTCATTTTCAAACACACTCACATGTTTCATTCCTAACGGTCTCTCTACTATTTTCTGCGCCTAACTACTCTCTGTTCTGCATGAATAATAGGAAACACAAGGAGAAGTTATGTCAAATTTTTCATAAAATTCATACACACACACTTTGGCTTATCTTTTGCCTTGTTTTCCGCTTATCCATACTAACAATGCTAACAGGAACATTTCTTGGTGCAGCCTAAGCTCTATTTCCACGAGGAAAAACCACTTTTTTGCAAGTCAGACGCGTTCAGTGCCGTATCGGCGCTATCACCCAGATTGGCGCTATCCGCATGATAAACAGACTCTCTAGAAAGTTGCACAGTGGCGCATTCATATACCTATATCAACGCTATTACCCGTTTTTACACTTTCCACATGATGTATTAGCGCTAAATAATTTATTAGCGCTTTAATTATAATATTGTAGCACTATCGTCTGTTTTGGCACTTTGAGGGTCTTGTATTAGCTCTATATTTTTAATTAGCGCCATCTGTTAAGTGTCAGGTTGTTCTGCCCGCAGTGGCGCTATGGTATCTCTGTTTTAGCGCTATTTGGAAAACTGACTTTGCTGTCTGTGCAGGTACTGACAAGTGTTTTTGCAAGTCTTTGCTGTCATTTCGGAGATACTAACTTTTTGCAGGGTGATTTTATTTCTATTTTAACAAAAAAAAACACTTTAATTTGCAACTTAAAATGAACCCTTTGCATGTTAGTTAGTCAAACACTTCGATTTGGTGCAATTAAAATTGAACAAACAAACAATCAAACAAACTTTTGTGTGTGCGTGTGTGCCCAAACATTTAACTTGGTGTTCTAAAATTTACAATTTGTGTGCCAACAAGCAAAACACTTCAATTTGGGCTTTAAAAAGAACCACAACTTGCATAAATCGAAAACATTTTGGTTAAAAAGAACAACAACTTGCATCTTTCACACATATAATTAAGATCATTTTTAATTGTGTGAAGTGTCTTGTGCTCTTTTTGCTTGTGGTGTAAAAAAGCGTATGCTCTTCCCTCGCACCGTTTTGGTGACCTTGGGAATCAAAAGCTTCTCACGAAACTTGCATTAATCACACCCCATTTAATCCAAAGATCTAAAAATGAACCATGTTTAGTGTGATGCAATCATAGAAGATACGTATGCTCTCCCCTCGCATCTTTGAATGAACTTGGGGATCAAAAGTGTTTTCATGATTGTATTGCTTTTGTAAACCTTAGAGGGCCTGCCACCCCGCTTCGAAAGGTGGGAACGACCCAAGCGACATCAAGCTAAAGCCAAGCTCTTCCAAGCCGCTATATAAAATAAGGCGTTTGGGACGAAAGTCTCAAGCGACAGATGTTGTTGTGTTATACCGACAGCCAACCTCCCCCAAAACCCTCCAAGGCGTAACCCTTGGAGGCTGGGAGACTCCATAATGGAGAGTAGCGCTGTCGCACGTATAGCCACCTGAACGGATGCCCTTACTACAAACCATTATTTAGCAAGCCAAAATCTTTCTATTTGTTGACGCAGAAGGGAAACCTTTGAAGCGGCCCCGATTCATGCGGTTCTTAGCCAAGGTAGTAGGGATAATCTAAAGGTTTGGTGAGGGACAAGCCTTATAAGAAACCTGGATCTTGGTATGCATGAGAAGTGTGTGTAATTGTAAGGAGGAGCCGGTGCTACCAAGATCCTGGAGCTACCCACTTTGAATAGGCATAGCTAGGGGATTCAACAAATATTGTCACATCCTCACCTTAGGTTGTTCTAAGTGCTTGTTAAATAAAATCCCACATCTTTTTACAAAACAAAGCAACATCTTGATTATTGTGTGATTATTGTGCTTGAATTATTTGCAACAACATTGCCAAGAGACAAACCAAATCATTTGATCACATTCCAAACAAAGAGAATCCAAAGATTGCCATCAAAAATCTGTCTTTTTAGGACCTCGACAAACACTGTCTTGTTTTAGCGCCATATCTGTCTGATTTTGGTGCCATTTCACCTGTGGATTGGCGCTATTTTTAGATTGACTTGCCTAAAATAGAGAGCTATCCAGTTGTGATCTTCACCATCTGCTCTGCCATAATCCATATTCACATCCCAAAAATCTGATAACAGTACATCCATTTTCTTCAAAATTTTCCAAAATCACACCTTCTCTTTGACCTTAGAGGATTAATCACCACCATTGTTGGACCCCTTTGGTACATCAATCCTACCTCATTTTCATATCCACCTCATCTTTATTAATATTCGCATACCTTTTGGACCAAACCAAGATTCTTGTCATAAGAAAATCATTCCCAAAAATCCCCAAAATTTCCCAAAATCAAAACATCATCAAAATCTGTCATCCTTTTGAGCTAAAGTTAGACCTAGATTTCATCCTTCCAATCATATCTTACTTGGAAAGTCAATAGTCTACCTTCCAAGTGAAATCATTTTCCCTCTTTGCATAAGGTCATTAGTCTACCCCAAATAAAGAAAAACATCCATTTGTGCAACCACAAATCTAGGTCCTACCTAAGCTCAATTTGTTGACTATCAAAATCATCCATAACAAACATCCAAATCAAACATCAACATCTCTTCAAAACAAAATGTCATCCATCACCTATCTCTTTGGTCCAAAATTTGTGCAAAACAATCAATATCGCCCATCCGTATCACCCTTAGGTTAAAACCTTTAGAAAGACATATCAATCTTCACCACATCCTCTCCTCTACTCCATATCACTACCACATCCATCTTTAGGTCCAACACAATCAATCAGATTCTCTAAGGTCTCCATCCCCATCTCACTCTACTTCTAGGAATCAACCGCGTGCATGCCCACCACAAGATCACAACACAAAAAGAAGCAAGAAATGGGCGAACAATGGCAATATGGCAAGCCTAACACCAATAGCAGCAACATACCCACCTATCAAACATACAACCCACCTACATACTCTTACATCCCCCCATATGCTCCCAATGAAAATCCCTTTAATTACTTACAAATACAACCAACACCACCACCACCACCACCAACACAAAATGTCCCCACCATCTCCCAAGATGACCTAGATGTCTTGAGCTTTACACAAGACGCTAATAACATGGACCTACTTGATAAAATCCTAAGGTAAGACCCAAGTAGATATCTTGATCATCTCCTCAAAATTGGTGCTCAACTCCCCCCCATCACGACATCATCACAACCATCTACCTCTACAATCGTCCCTACCCCATCAAATACCCAAGCATCTACATCACATACCCAACCCACCATCTCTCAAACGTCAACACCTACCGCATCTACCACCTCCACAAGCTCAACCGCTACCACATCTACAATTCCCACATGTATTGCCATCCCTACCATCTCCCAACCCGTCATCACTTCTACTACTACAACTACCATAAACCCTTCCGCTTCACAAATCACCATGGGCATACAAGGCAACATCACGCAAGCAAGTACCTCCACGAGTGTGCCCCCACCCAACCCTCAAACCATTGCATACCTACGACAATTATTCTCATAAACACCTAGCAACACATCTAACCAATCCATTGTCGACATACCCAACGTCAATCCATCCATTATCACGTATCCACATAACACCATAACATCATCTATACAACATCAAACCAATCCCCAAATACCACCGTATGTTCTCCAACAACTCTACGCGCATCAACAACATCAAGCACCAATCAACCCAAACACCAACCCGCAATACCAACACCTCAATAAAACACATCCCCACCATCAAATCCCACCCCATCTCCAACATCTCACCAACCAACAAACGTACATACAACAACCACAGGATCTCACAACTGTTATACAATCCTTGATCCAAAAGGTAGATGACCTACAAACTAGGGGCAAGAGAAAGCACTATTCCTTTGAGGACATTTGCCCTACCCATTCGATCACACATTGTATATGCCCCTTTTCCCCAAGAACTTTGAGACACCTAAATTCGACAAATACAAGGGAAAGGGAGACCCTAGGGACCACCTTAGGGAGTTCTATATCGCTTGCTTAGAAGTCTCCAATAACGACACCTATCTAATGAGACTGTTCCCAAGAAGCCTCGGTGGTCAAGCCGCTGAATGGTTCGCACATCTTCCCCCAGGCATTAGGACTTTCCCTGAGCTTGCGAAGAAATTTGTAAACCACTTCTACAATTTGAAGCACGAAATGTCTATGATAGACCTTTGGAACACCAACAAAAGAACGGAGAAGCCTTCGCTTCCTTCTTGCAAAGGTGGAGAGGCTTAGCAAGCAAGCTCCCATGGCCCATTCCTGAGAAACAACTCGTCACCATGTTCGTGGCCAACCTCAATCAGGAATTAGGGTTTCATCTACAAATACTTTGTGCATCTACCTTTGAAGAGGTCATCGACAAAGGCACCACCATCGAATGAGCCCTCATTACCAAGGGCTCCATCAAACTGTACGACCACAAATCCAACAACAACAACAACAACAACTAGAAATCCAATAACAACACCCCCAATACAAACAACAACACCAACACGCAATCAAACGACAAATCACGCTATTAGGGGAAGAATAAGAACAATCCGAATGACGGCGTCACGGATGTGAAAGCCGTCCAACATATACAAAACCAAACACCTGCACATACGTATGCAACAAATGTAAATAATCAGAGGGGCCCAACTAAACCACGCAAACCACACAGACAATTCACACCCTTAGGGGAACCTGTCGAAGACATCCTTGACAGATGTCTCAAGCAAAATTTGATCACGCTCCCACCCGTTAGACCCCGTCAAGAGAATGAACTAAAAGCTGCGTGGTACAATGAGAATGACTATTGTGAATACCACCAAGTTGCGGGTCATAAAATAGCTGACTACATGCAACTAAAACATTGCATCCAAGACCTTATAGAACAAAATCTAGTCAGTCTAGATCACAGCGCCCAACCATCACCAAACACCAACCTAGGAGCTTACAAGGATCCCCTACCTAACCATAACAAAGCTTCTTCATCCAACCAAGCATACAATGTCACCCCACCACCTACGTCCTATGACTCTATCGTAGGACAGATAGAACCATCATCCCATCATGTCAACACAGTCACCATTCAGGCACAAGCACCCGATTGCATTGTTACAACCCGTTGTGGCCGTGTATCCATCCGCACAGCCCCTCCCACTGACCAAATGCCTGCATCCACATCAAATCCCCTACCTCCTCCTCCAACCACACATCCATCACCTACCCAACAGTATAACCTCCTAGAACACCTAGGAAATACACCTGCACAAATCTCCATCCTCGAGTTGCTCCGCACATCACCACTTCACAAGGACGTCCTCGACAAAGCGCTCTTGCAAACACAAGTCCCTGCCAACTTCAATGTAACTCAATTCCAAGCCATGGTAGGACACATCGCCGCACCCCACCATCTCACCTTCTCAGAAAAGGACCTACCTGCCTCCGACCACATACATAATGACGCCCTACACATCGAAGTCCACATCCACAAGCACACCATTAAAAGAGTCTTAATAGATGGTGGCTCTGGCCTCAACATATGCACTCTAAAACTGCTAAAACACTTGGGGTACTCCAATGTGGTTGTTGACACCAGCGAGTGCATCACGATCAAAGGCTATGATGACACTGAACGGCTCTCTGAAGGCACTATCAAGCTTCCCATACAAGTGGGATAGAAAATATTAGAAAATAAATGTCAGGTTCTTGATCTTGACCTCCCCTACAACATCCTTCTTGGCAGACCATGGATTCATGCCATGCAAGCCGTCCCATCCACCTTCCATCAATGCATCAAATTCCCTCACAACGGCACATAAGTCACAGTCTATGCCGACCCTCGGCCCTTCCAATACTGCAGTTTTTTGGAAGGCCACAACCAAACATTCTGCCCATATAATAAAGCCACCGCTGAAGCCAATCCAACAGCATCAAACTCATATGTCGACCCCGCAAACATTGCCTCCACTTCATCCCAAGCACCCCCACCACCCGAGGTCCAGATCAAGCTAAGCGACATGGGATGTGGGGAATATGACTTGCATGGTACCTTTTGTCTGGGCACATTACCCAACCCTAAAATGTTCAGCATCCCAAACACAGAAGTAGCCAACACAGTCATCATCAAGTGCAAACCCTCACCCATCTTCGAGAAGAAGCACCTCCTGGATCAGGATGTACTTGAAGATAACTCATCTTGGCTTTACAAGGATGAATAGCCTGAGCAAGAACCCCCCACAATCCCAACAGAAATCTACAGCAAAGGCTCTGAAATTGTCAAAAGCATGGGCTATAAAGGACAAGGCGGAATTGGTCTTCATGAACAGGGAATCATAGAACCACTGCAAGCAACAAAGAATCCCTATACTCAAGGGTTAGGCTACGGTCAACCACAATGCATCCTCACTACCGGTGAGTGTATCTTAGCCGAGGTCGCTATGGTATCCTTAGACGTCGACAATGTTAATGAAACAGGCCTTCAAGACTCCTTTAGTGACTTCGCCGACTTCTTCGACTCATCCATTTGTACCATCTACTCAGTCACCACTCTCACTTCACCCTCCAATGACTTACCACTAGTTTACCCCGACCTCATTGATTGGGACCAACAGGGACCTCCTGTCTTTGACATCGCACCTAACAATGAGGCCATTGCTGAAATGATGGGTGTAAGAGATCACTTCCCTTTGGGAGATCACAGATCAGGATACATCATGGAACTCAATCCTAATGCCTATTTCGGGGAGACAACCCCTGCTTCCAGTCACAAAAACATAAAAATAAAAAATGGATCTGATGGTGAAAACCGTTCCACAGCATTATTAGATCATAAAAAAGTAAAAATAAAAGACGCATTTCCTGGTGAAAACCTCCATGAGGCGCCATGAGATGGAAGAATGGGCCTTCCCGAGGTAGACAAAGTATATCCAGACAGATCACCCATCTTGGTAGAACCAGCTCAGGAAATGAATCTTGGGACAGAGGAAGAGCCAAAAATCACATACAGCGCAGAATCTCTCAGCATACCGGAACAGGAGAACTTCTTGTCCTTCTTCACATGCAGAAATCACAATTTTGCGTGGACCTATGCGGACATGCCAGGGCTAGATCCCGCTTTGGTGGTTCATCACCTTGCAGTACGCCCCGATACGAAACTAGTCAAATAGAAGCTTAGAAAAATGAATCCTCAGGTGGCTCTCCTCGTCAAAGCAGATCTAAAGAAATTACCGGATGTTGGGTTCATTTGCCCAATCGATTATCCTAAATGGATTTCAAACTTGGTACCAATTGCTAAACCGAATGGCCGAATCCGCTGTTGTACCGACTTCAGAGATCTTAACAAGGCCTGCCCGAAAGATGACTTCCCACTACCAAACATCGACATGATAGTGGATCTCACGGCAAGAAATGAAATGTTATCCCTCATGGATGGTTTCTCAGGATATAACCAAATAAAAATCGCCGAAGAGGATCAGCACAAAATAGCCTTCATATGCCCATGGGGAACATACTGCTGGGTGGTAATGCCATTTGGCCTGAAAAATGCAGGAGCTACCTATCAAAGAGCTATGACCATCATCTTCCATGACCTCTTCCACCACATCATGGAAGACTACGTGGACGATTTGCTAGGGAAATCAAAGACCAGGGAATAACACCTAGATGTGTTGGCCAAGATCTTCGATAGGTTAGAGCAATACAATGTCTGTTTGAATCCAAAGAAGTGCGTCTTCGGCGTCACCTCAGGCAAACTCCTAGGATACATAGTCTCAAGAAGAGGAATCGAAGTTGATCCTGCAAAAGTCAAGGCCATCACCGAAATGCCACCTCCAAATACACAAAAATAACTAAGAAGCCTGTAGGGAAAACTCCAGTCTATCCGACGATTCATTGCCCAACTTGCTAATAAGTGCCAACCATTCCAGCATCTACTCTGAAAAGACATAGCTTTCGTCTGGAATACCTAGTGTCAGGATGCCTTTGACCAACTAAAAGAATACCTGGCTAATCCTCCTGTGCTAACTCCACCAAGGCAAGGCGAACCCCTCCTGCTTTACATCTCCGCAACAGAGATAGCTATCAGAGCCTTGCTAGCACAACTCGATGAGCAGGGGAAAGAAAGAGCCATCTACTACATCAGCTGCACCTTGATCTCGTATGAGCTCAACTATACTCAAATTGAACGAACATGTCTAGCCCTTGTCTTTACGTCACAAAAGTTGAGACACTATATGCTCAATCACAAGACCAAGCTCATCGCCAAGATCGACCCACTGAAGTACCTGCTAAACAGAGCTGCTCTTACGAGGAGAATGGCTAAATGGGTCATGATTCTCACAGAGTTTGATAAAGAATACACTAAGAGAAAGGCCATCAAAGGGCAAGTTATAGCATATCAGTTGGCTGAAGCACCTATTCCGGCAGAACATCCTACAATAGCAGAGTTTCCTGACGAAGCTATCTTGACAATCACACCAGCCACAGACACATGGAAGATGTATTTTGATGGATCATACACTCACAAAGGCTCGAGGGCAGGCATCCTGTTTGTTACCCCTCAAGGCGACACAATCCCTAAATCCTTCAAGATCACATTTCCATGTACCAACAACGTAGCAGAGTATGAGGCCCTTATCACTGGTCTCCGAATGGCCATCCAATGGAAAATTAAAAAGCTAATTGTGTATGGTGACTCTCAACTGGTTATCAGGCAGGTCAATAATGAATACAAAACCAAGGATGACAAGCTCCTTCCCTATAAGAAGATGGTCGATGATTTCAAAGACTACTTCGAAGACATCCACTTCAAGCAAATCCCAAGACTCAACAACAAAGTAGCAGATGCCATGGCAACTATCGGATCTCTGGTAGACATGAAGAAGGACAGCAAGAAATGCGAGTTCCTAATCAAAGAACTCCCCATCCCAGCATACAATGTTCCTCAATCCGAACTAGTGTGCAAAGTCATTGGTCCCTTATCCCCGTGGTATCAAGAAACATACTTATACCTCCACGATAACATCCTCCCCCCTAATCTGTCCACCTCACAAAGAAAATCGTTCATCCGTTGAGCATCCTGTTTCATCCTTGTAGGCGACACCCTGTACAAAAGGAGTCTTAATGGCACGCTTCTACGATGTTTAGACTCTAGGGAAGCTGAAGTAGCCTTGGAAAAGGTACACGTAGGCATCTATGGGGCGCATTCAAGTGGACCCACTCTTTCTAAAAAGATCCTTAGGACTGGATATTATTGGCCAACAATGGAACAAGATTCCTACAGGTTTATCAAGAAATACCTCCCATGTCAACAGCATGGCAATCTCATCCACGCACCAGCACAGGAGTTGCAACTGATCACAACGCCGTGGCCTTTCTCATAGTGGGGACTCGACCTCGTAGGGAAAATACATCCTCCATCCTCCAATGGCCATAAGTTCATTATCACTGCTACCGAATACTTCACAAAGTGGGTGGAAGCAATACCACTCACCTTCACCACAGGCATCCAAATCTTGAAATTCATCCTCCACCATATCATCTGCCGATATGGTATCCCCCATTCCATCGTCACCGAAAATGGAAAGCCCTTCAAGAACCAAGAAGTTCGCACCTTGTGCGAAAAATTTGACATCAAACACCATTTCTCCACACCGTATTACCCTCAAGGAAATGGTCAAGCAGAGCCTTCTAATAAAACCATCCTTCGCATTCTCAAAAAGATAGTCAATGAAGCTGGTCGTGACTGGCACCTCTAACTCAACCCCGCCCTTGGGCCTACCGCACAAGCATCTGCACTCCAATAGGAGCCACTCCATTCTCACTAGTATTCGGATCTGAAGCCATTTTACTTATAGAGGTCGAGCTCCCATCTTTCCGAGTGTCCTTGCAAAACATTATCTCTGATGAGGAATACCGAGTCGCAAGATTGCATCAACTAGAACTACTGGATGAGAAATGCCTGAATGCATTGAATCACCTACAGGCATATCAAAACTACCTCAGAAGAAGCTACAACAAAAGGATCAGAAACTAAAAATTTGAGGTAGGTGACCTTGTCCTAATGGAAAATCAAAAGAACCTACAAGAGCATCCTAAGCAAGGAAAGTTTGAACCCAATTGGCTAGGACCATATGTTGTCACAACTGACTATGGGTCAGGAGCATATCAGCTTGCAACACTTGAGGGGCAGCCTCTAGATGAGCCGATGAACATCTTGCATCTCAAGAAATTCTATGCATAACCCATCCGGTACCCCAAGTCAAAAAAAAAAATCAAAAAACACCAAAAAATTAGAAAATCAAGAAAAATAAGAGTGCAATAAAAACTTCCAATGGTGAAAATCACTTCGGTGACGCCTTGGATAAGTACCATGGTGAAAACCTGCTTCAGGCGCCATGTGTAGTGGCGGATTCTACCATCTAATAAGTCCTCTTCCCGTCACACCACTCCATATCTCACGCATCCCATGGCTTGGAATTCTGAAACATCAAGAATTATCGCACAACCCATCCTATCCCATCCCAAGCTCAACTCATGGAACAAGGATCCTTGTAAGCTCCCTTTGTACATACAAAATCAAAAAATCCAAAAATAATACAAAATCTAAAAAATAGTAGAAAGACACAGAAAATCCAAAACAATCACCCCATACATCGATCTCGCTACAAATCACAATCATCAACACATACATCAAATCCCCACCATCACAAACATCCCAAACCATTCCCACATCATCAAGTCATGCTAGAACTACATATTCATTTTGTTCACATCTTAAAAGTACCTTGATCCCATGGACACAGAGTATGTAGGTAGTCTGGAATACGAAGGATGTTTCTAATACTCATGTGTCTAAGATGCACCCATCCAACCCGTTTGGATGGTCCCCATTCACTAAGCTTTTTGGATTTAATAAATGAAGCACATGCTATGTATACACTCCAAACAGGTCCCCCAATGCAAAAATCATCAATCAACATACCAACTATAATCCTACATATGGCCAGATTGTTCTTTTGCCCATCTTCCAAAAATTTTCCAATCAAACACCAACTGATATGTGTCCTAGGATATATCTTTCCTACACTGGACAAAAATCTATCATTCTATCATCACGTATCTTGGCAAGAGCACACAAAGGCTATTTGTATCTTTTTGTTGGTCTTTTTGATTATTGATTTTTATCTTTTGTCTCACTCTAAGTCATCTCCAAAGCTACCTTGATCTCATTATATCATGGTAAGTAGCGGATAGCACCTAGAGTAGACATAGTCATTGTTTCTATATGTTGTGCTTGTGGGTTGGTTTCATTACTCCAAGAATAGTATTCATATCTTGAAGTCTAGGTCGGTTTTAGCATAATGTGTCCCATTTGCATATACAGGCATCAGAACCTTATATGCATTATTCGCACTTATCGCTATGAGTCCCCTTCCTAGGCTAGACAAGATTATACTACCTTGGCCATGCATGAAATCAACCTATTGATTGTGGGTCTAGTCCATGCAATCGTAGGATATACATCATCACCTAGGTCATTTCATACATTTGTGAACTGTATCCTACATTGCTACAGTAAACTAAGAAATGCTCTCAATTCATCTTTTGCAACTACTGTTACTAGCTCACAATCATCATCCTAATCACTTATTCAACTATCCCATCTTGGCCTAGATTTGATAATCACCTTCCCCCCCCACCCATCTAATCCCCTCACTAATCCCATTCCCCCACCATACTTCCACTCAACACATCCTGAATCGAAGTAAATCCCCCCTCAATGACGTGGTGTCTTATGACCTAAACAATCCTCTCGTCCTTCCACCACCAACCTAATCCCCTCTCCCACAGCCTCACCACTCAGGGTCAAACAAAGAACATCATGTGTATTAGGACCTGATCATCCCACCTATCACCTAGCATGCATCCCACGTATTGCCTCACTACATATCATAATCAGTTAATCTCATTTAGATTCATTATAAATCCCTTTGCATATCAATTAGATTCATTTAGACCATTTTAATTGCATATCAATTAGCTTCATTTAGATCACTTAAATTGCATGTCACTTAGATTCATTTTAATCCATTTTAATTGCATATCAATTAGATTCATTTAGACCATTTTAATTACATATCAATTAGATTCATTTAGACCATTTTAATTGCATATCAGTTAGATTCACTTAGACCATTTAAAATTGCATGTCATTTAGATTCATTTATCCATTTAAATTGCATGTCACTTAGGTCCACTTTAATCCATTTTTGCATATCAATTAGATTCATTTTAATCCATTTAAATTGCATATCAATTAGGCTCATTTATCCATTTAAGTTGCATATCAATTAGGTCCATCCATTTGCATATCAATTAGGCTCATTTATCCATTTAAGTTGCATATCAATTAGGTCCATCCATTTGCATATCACTTAGGTCCATTTTAATCCATTTAAGCTTGCATAATAATTAAGTTCATTCTAGAATCATTTAGTTGCACATTATACATCACATTGAACGTCACTCATTAACATTTAGTTATATTACATCATCACAAATGATCGTCATTAAAACTGCATTTAAATCATCTAGCAGCATATGCATATTTTCATACATAAACATACATTTCCATAATAAATGTTTCTGAAACATTCATTTACATTAGACATCATATAGTCCATAAGATCACAAACACCATGCATGTATCACAACAAACCCATCATAAATGCATCCATAAAATCAAAAACATCATTGCATAAACATAACACATCCATCGCATATAAACCCATAACAAAATACTGCATCCATCACATAGGCATCATCATAATAGAGCATCATAATCATAGCATCATAAACCATCAAAAAGCATCGTATCATATATAATCACCGCAAAAAATGTACATCACTCATGTATCCATCAAAAAATATAGTGTCCTGATACAATGCCTCTAAGGGCTAACATGATATAACTATCACATGGAGGATCCTCTCTCCGAAGGAGTGGGAGACTCGGACCCTGGTCGAGGCTGTGATCCTGTCGGCGGCTGTGCCTGTGCCTGCACCTGTGGAACCTGCGGGGGCACATATGCGGGAGGAGGCATAGTCTGCTGAACCGAATGCACTAATCTCGATCTGTGAGACCTAGAGGCCCCCGATCTACTGACCTGGCTGTAGCTCAGGGCACGCTACGTTGTTGCCACGGCCGCATAATACAAGCCCCGATAATACTCCACCCGTGCTCTGGCCTCTGTCAAATCCCCCTATACCCTAGACAGTTGCCCCTGTACCTGGCTCAACTGTCCCTGTAACTGATACGCCTGTGTTTGCACTTGGGACAGCTGAGCCTACATCCCTGTCAAAACTGGGGCAAGTCCACCACCTGAAGCTTGTAGACTACCTAATGCAGTCTCTGCCTACTGTGCCCTGCCAAGTGCTGTATCCCGCTCTCTGGTCAACACCTCTACCTCACCCTGAGCCTGAGCTAGCTGTGCATGTAACACCGCCACCTATCCATCTGCCACATCTTATAAGGCCAGTGCCCCCCGCAACTGTACCAACTCTGCATCTCGGCCCTCTAGTGCCTCCTGTAGGCTCACCACCTGTGCTCTCAGGGTCTCCATCTCCTCCTCCTCATCCTGTTGCCTCTGATGAGGTGTAAGCCTGTCACCCTCGGCCTCTCCAGTTGTCCCCGAGGGACCTACCTGCTGCTTGTTGTCCTCCCCCAATAGCCTGCTGCTGCGCTACCTGTGGTGGAGGCAGATGTCCCCCACGCCGCTGAGGTCCTCTAGGCTGTTGCCCTACTCTAACCTACACCTCCTCAACAGGAACCTGCTGCATAGGTACCTCCTGCCCCACCTGCCCCTGTCCTGCTGCCACCGCTGCCAGCACATCTATCAGCTGGCCATCCCTACCAACCAACCTCTCCTCTCCATCATCTCCAATCTCCATGAGGACATCCTCAATAATCTCCTCTCCCTCCTCCAAACGGTCATCCCCATCAGAGTCGTCTCCATCGTCCCCAGAATCATCCCCTCTTGAACCCGCTGCCTCCTTTGCTGGATCTGTCAATCGAGTAGGCTAATGCATATGCCACCATATATCATACGCAGCCGTAGTCCCTGCATCTCTAACGGTGCTCCTCCAATCCCACCGCACTGGCCGTAAAGCCGCAAAATCAGCTAAGGCGACCTGTGGCTGTATGGTTGCAGGCCAATAGGCTGCATCTCGAGGTGTCCACGTGAATATCACCATATACTGCAGAGTGTCCTGTACCAAACCAAACTGTCGCATGACCCGCGAGGGTAGATACATATCTATAGTATGGCCTCCTCGACCCATAAGGTACCGCTGCTGAAACACAAAAGGGAGATGAATATCATCATCTGGCCACGGCTCTACACCGATGTATGGTCGTAAGGTCACACTAATCACATCATCTAGCATCTTCCTCCAATGTCGCACCTATCCAGTATATGTATACTCTGCATCCTGATATAAAAACACAAAGGCCTCAAACGGCCGCCGATAATACCCACATGTCAGCCGGGTAACAGGGATGTGCTCCCAAATCCATACGTGAAGCAGGGTAACTCCAGCTGACAATGCTCTATCATGCAGGTAGGCGACTGTATGCATCTCATGGTATAACTGCCCCAACATCACTGGTCCCCAGGCATAGACAGTCTCATGCCCCACCATCCCCTCTATCATCCTGCCCCAGTCAACCGGAAAACCCCTGCCTCGCCTGTCATGCATCACAACCCCTCTGATCAAAGCACATAGGAATAAGGCAAAGGGATTTGCACCCGCAGCCAGCGTCCCCTCATAGTCCATCTCTCTCTCATCCGCAGAGAGCACAAGGTGGTCTGCTCTGAACACTCTGATCAGGGCATTCCGCCCCATCCTTATGTCATATTGAACCCGCCGACCTCGAATAGGTAGCTTGAGAATGCGATAAACATCCTCAAGTGTAATGGTTAGCTCACCAATCAGCAATAGAAAGCTGCAGGTCTCAGAGCGATACCGCTCCACAACCACTATAATCAGAGCTCTGTGAGCTCGTAGAACTGGCATCAAAGACACCGTCAGAAGCCCCAATCTCGCCAACCGCGCCCGCGTAGCATCATCAAAACCATCGAATAGTGCCATCACGGATGGAACTCGTCGTTCACGTGACTGCAATATAAATCGCCGTGTATCCTGCATACACAACATTATGGTTAGATGTCAACCTATCTATTTTTAAACCAACCTTTTTCTTCTAAATGTCTAAAAAGCCCACATCATGTGGCATGAAAACAGACAACTCCTTGTGCCGTTTTTACAATGGCGCTAAAATTTCCTCTAAATGGCGCTAATACAAAAAACTGCGCCAATGTGCAGACCTCTTTACACTAATCCAAACCATAGCGCCACTGCGTGCTATACATGGTGCCATTTTGCCCAATGGCATTACTATACCTTTTGGCGCTAATTCACAAAATAGAGCCAATAAACCAACAAGCGCCAATTCAGTAAATAGCGCTAATTCACATAATAGCGCTAAAATGCAACATAGCGCTATTCCCCAAGATGGTGCTATTCCAGAGAATAGCGCCACTTTCACCCCAATTTAGCGTTAAAAATGCCAAATTCTATTCTTCTACAAATTGCGCTAATCCACAGGATAGCGCTAAAAAAGCTACCTAATGGTGACAAACTGCCCTACCCTACCATGGCGGATAGCGCCAATCCAGAGGATGGTGCTAGTCCACCTTGCCGTTGGCGCTACGCGCTCCAACCCCAAAATCCCAGACCCCAAAAATGCACGAAAAATGAAAAAATTACAAAGATAGGGTTAGACCCTACTAAGGGTCCAGCATCTAGGGTCCGGCCAAACTCTTGGAACCGCTCAGAGATGTGTCGAAGTCACAGAAACTGGGGGTTGCGGTCAGCCATCTCTCCTTCATCCTTTCTTCTCCAAAGTCAAAAGTGTGCAAATGTGGCACTCTAAGGGCCCACTTTGCCTAATATAGTGGGCCATGTCATACTTCCACCCCCTCCTTTTCCCTCCAGGGTGTAGATCTTAGCCTTTTTTCTCCGTTTTTCTTCCTGTCATCTTCTTTTCCCATCACCTATCCAACTTTCACTCCCATCGCATCCTTTTCGAGAACTCGCTCAAAAAATTTTTATTTTCCCGCCGACCTCTTGAGGGGGCATCCCTTATCCATCTTATTCCTTCTCGGCAGCTAGGGCATATTTTTCTTCGACCTGACGCCACTTCCCTCCTAGGTCCGAATGCCACGTCAAAGAGGGGCAAATGTAGACACCTAAAAATGTCTTCTATCATCAAACTGACTCTCGACAACCCTAAACACACCAATTTCCCTTCTAACCAATTAATTAAATTTTTATTTAATTAATTACCTCTTTTCATTTTCCAAATTCACACCATTTTATCCCCAAAAATTTTATTAATTCAATAGTCCAAACCTTAGCCTATTAATTTAATAAATCAATTTCCCCTTTTTCACTAAATCTAATTAATTAGTTAAAACCATGTTAACTAATTAATTCAGCCTATAATTGACCTATCCCTACCCTAGACAATTAAATAGCTATTATTTAATTGACTACCCTAGCCTACCTCATCATAGCCCTAGGATTAATTAAATAAAACCTCTGTTTAATTAATTGTAACCCCTTCATTTGGGTGGTCAAACCTTGTTTAACACCCTTCCCCACATCCTCCAAATAAAAAATTGAATTAAATCCACATAAGTCAATTTTTTATTAAAAAACATCCCACATCACATTTATTTCTCCTTACAAACCCATACTCATTTATTTCCTCTCTTCCCCAAATGAATTTTTAATTCATTTACATTCCCCCATATGAATCTTTAATTCCAAAATAATCCTTCACCCCCATTCTCATTAAATAACCCATTTTCCCAAAATGAATAAAAGAATCACTTTTATTCCTAGCCCTCCATTCATTCAAGATTCAATCTAGGCCCTCCACATCACTTTTATCCTCCACCATTGATCTTCCAAATCAATCTCCACCATTGGATCAAAATCCCTTCCAAAAGTCTATAAATAGAACCTCTCACAATCCATTTTCAGGATTCAAGTTTATGCAAAGTTACTATGTCAAAATCACTCTTGAGCTAGAATAGTGAGTTGCAAATTAGAGTAGCATTTCACATTTAAATCCATTGTCTAGGGATTATCTTCGTCTAGGAGCTTGTTTTGGGTGCAAAGGCTCTTTCCTCCCTTGATGGGATTGGGTTTGCATGTGAGGTATAACTTTGTGTTTATTGCATTTTGTTTAGTATTTCTACCTTATTTGCACATCTAATCTACACCTCTAGCAGTACAGGTCTCATCTGGAGACCCTCCAGAACTTTGGTTGAGATCATATTGGAAAACTCTAATTGGTTGGTGGCAAAAATTTAGTGCTTGTCTTCTAGGCTGAAATTTCACCTATTCAACATCTGTGGGCCTATTAAGATGAAAGACAAGGCTAAGGAATGGAATGATATTCATAATTTTATTTCTTCTTCCAATATAGATCTATATATTTTAGGTGGATACTTCAATACCATCCTCTCCCAGTCGGGGAAAAATAGTGGTAGCTCACAATTAAGCAAACATCAGAAATATTTCCAAGTCTTTGTGGGAAATCTCAGTCTTTTAGATTCATCCCTAAAAATGGGAATTTTACATGGACCAGTAGAAGGCAAGGCTTCACCAATATTGTCAAATGACTGGATCAGTTTCTCTTCAATTCTAAATCGCTGAGTAGCACTTACATCCTAGAATCTCTCATTTCACCTTTATCTAGTTCAAATCATTTTCTGGTAACATTGTCAATCTTGAATGATTGCGCCCCTACAAAGTGCCCATTTAAGTTTGAAAAGATGTGGTTGAGATGTGAATCCCTCACCAATCTCATGAAGAATTGGCGGTCCTCTGCTCAAGTGCAGAAAGGCACCAAGATGTTCATGTTGGCCAAGAAATTAATTGTAATAAAGAACGACCTTAGAGAATGGAACAAAAAAACTTTCAAAAATATCTTTGAGGAAAAAGAATAGATTAAAAAAGAGAAAGAGGTTCTCAATCAGATTATACTGGACAAAGGAATGACTCGGGAGGAATATCAAAAGGAAAAAGCCCTACTAATGAATACCATGAAATTTTGGCATGGGAGGAAATCTATTGAAAGTCTAAATCTAGGGAATTCTGGCTAAAGGAAGGAGACCTGAATATGAAGTTTTTTCATAACTCAACTAAGGAAAGAAGGGCGCAAAATAGAATTTCAATCCTTAAGATTGATGATGGAATTACTATTTTAAAACCAATGGACATTCAGAATGAGGCTATCAATTACTTTCAAAACCTGCATAGATGCTTCTAATGTTGAAAGTCAAAAATTCTTTTTGAACTTTATTCCTGATTAAATAAGTGATGTAGATAATATAATGATCTGAGCTCCAATTTTGAAGGAAGAAGTCAAAGAGGTGGTATTCCAGATGCATTCGGATAAGGCACTAGGATCAGATGGTTTCCTACGGGATTTTATCAACACTTCTGGGAGATCATTGGTGACGATGTCTGGGAAGTGGTTGAAGAATCAAAATGATCCAAAAACATAGTGAAGGACCTTAATGCTACTCTAATTGCTCTAATTTCAAAAAAGACTAACTCCATTTTGTTGATGGATTTTCAGTCAATATCCCTTTGTAACACTTCATATAAGATCATCTCCAAAGTAATGGCCAACTATCTCAAATTGTCATGACCAAGTTAGTTTTGGAGGATTGAATTAGCTTCAGGCCAGAGTGTATGATCACAGATGGAATCATTATAGCCCATGAAGCAATCCACTCAATCGTAGCGACCAATCAATCTTGTATGATTATGAAACTTGATGTGAGAAAAGATTATGACCTGTTGACTAGCATTTTCTCTTAACTAGTTTAGAGAGGTTTGACTTTAACCAACATTGGCTTCAATTGATATACAGTTACATATCATCAGTGAGATACTTGGTGTTGATTAACAGTAGTCCAGCTAGATTTTTCAAATCCACGAGAGGGCTTAGGCAAGAGGACCCCATCTCCCCATTCCTATTTGTGATCATGGTAGAGGCATTAGGGAGAGTAATCAAATTCCAAACTCTAAGAGGGGGACGGTCTGGCATTCATATTGCTGATAAATTTCCACCTATTATGCATCAACAATTTGTTGATGATATTATTCTATATGGTACCTCTTGTATGACAGAATCTTACTCTATCAAAGATACCTTGGAAAAATATGTACATGCCTCAGGACAACAGATAAACAAGAACAAATCATGCATCTTTTTCTTAAACACAAAGTGATGCATAAGGCGCAGGATTGCATCTCTATTGGAATTTAACATTGAGGATCTTCTAGGTAAATACTTGGGAGCACCTCTATTCAAAGGGACCATGAGGACAAAACTCTAGGAAGAAACAATCAATAAGTGCAAAGCAAAGGCATCTTCTTGGAAAGGTAAGTGGCTCACTTTTGCAAGAAAAAATACAATGGTCAAAGAGGTTCTTTCTTCCATTCTGATTTATTTGCTATCAAGCATGCAAGTGATTGGGAGAGAGAACTGTATGCTAGAAGGGATATTTATGAAATTCCTTTGGGAAGGATCAAATGATACCATGAGAATACCTCTAATTGAATGGGATACTTCTTGCAAAAAGTTAGGGTGGGTTGGGCTTCAAGAAAATTAAGATGTAGAATAAGACATTAGGAGCAAAGCTAATATGGAAAATGCATGAAATTCCCTCTTCTAGATGGTGCCGCTTGCTTCACAACAAATACTTGGATTTTGATAATCCTACTCAAATCCTCACCACTCCAAATTTGCCAAAAGGTTCCCACATCTAGAATTTTATGATTCATTGCAGGAACATTATCACAGATCGCTTGTCATGGTCAGTTAACCACAGATGATCAACATCCTTTTGGCATGACTCTTGGAATGGTCTTCCACCGCTAATAGAGGATCAGATGCTCTAAACATGTGAAGGCCCCTTTCCAACCTGTGGGGATTGCATGTCATTGATTATCTAGATAACGTCAGTCTTGGGGTGTGGAAGTGGAAGAACTAGGAGTTAACCCCTCTAACGTAGGAGCAAAAAACAAATTTGCAGCATGCTTTGGCTCAAAGAAATGTGTTCATTAACCAAAAGAAGGACATAGTTGTATGGACTGGTGCCAAATCTAGCAACTATTCGATTAATCTTGGATATAAAATGCAATCAGTAAAGGAGAATAGGGGTGATTGGCCCTCGAAGTTGTGTTGGAGCCAATGGTGTTTACCCAAATCTAGAGCCTTCACATGGATAACCTTGCATAAAAGAATCCTTACTGGGGACAGACTTAAAACCATTAGTATAATGGGGCCTTTGAGATGTGTCATGTGTGAGTTTGAAGAAGAAGATGTGAACCACCTACTACTGAATTGTGCCTTTGCAAAAAATGTTTGGAATGGTTCTTCAACTACGTTGGATGGAGTTGTGATATCCCCAATGATCTCTTGATCCTATTTCGAAGTTGACCAAAAATGAGGAACTCTCTTTGGGAAGGGATTTGGATTGCCAGTCTGTCTATGATAATATGGCACATTTGGAAGGAACGCAACAACATGATCTTTAGAGGGATGGTTTCTTCGATGGAAGACATAACAAAAAAGATATAAAGAAGCATCTGCAAGACCATTATGGAAAAACAAAAGTCAAGAAAAGCCCATCCTAGGTCATTTACCAATTGGGATGACATGATCACGAAGAAATCAGATCTACTCAAAGCATCTCCCTCCTATTGTGCAAGTTGTCCATATACATACAAGAAGGTTGTGCGCGCTGCCATAAAATGGCATCCACCCCCTAGGGGCTGCCTTAAAATGAATTTTGATGGCACTGCGAGAGGCAACCCCGAGATTTTTGGTGCAGGGTGTATCATTAGATATGCAGAAGGGAAATTGATTTAGGCAATCTCACAAAAGTTGATGGTTGGAACTAACAATGATGTAGAGTTCCAAGCCCTTCTTGTGGGTCTTCGATTGTGTAGAGAAAATAAGTTATCCAATATTGATGTAGAAGGTGACTCATTCATTTGTATTAATGACATTTCATGTCATAGAGTTCTAAATTGGAAGCTAAGGAATGTGGTGGAGTCAATTTGGGAATTGTTGAATGAAATGGAAGATTTCACAATCTCACATTGTTATCGTGAGGCCAACAAGGCAACTGATCAACTCACCAACTTGGCCTGCGAACAACAAGAGACATAAATAGTGGCATGTGAATCGCATGTGTGGGGAGAGCTAGAAGTTTAGTGTAGTGGCTGAGGATACTACTGACGACGCTGGAGGATCTTATGGCTGATCATTCAGGTGATTTGTTCAGAGATCGAACAATTGCAATTCAAAACGAAATGACTTCCATTGGAACCCGCGGCTCTTCTTCTACAAGAACAAAGCAAGTGAGTTGCAATACAAATCTTGATGATGGTAGGTATCTCTGTTCCAGGATGTGATTGTCTGTGTGATACAAACGACTTGAGTATTCAACTGCAACACTTTTTTCTGATTTAGAATGATGAAACGGAGAAGGCATTGAGGCATGTAATCAATGCACAAGCTATGGTGATGGAGCATGTCCATGACAAAATACTGTTGGGATGGTTTCTGGATGAGTTTATGTTGGCACTAGGGCATAAGGGATGGACGAAGCTTGTGGCCCAAAAGCCCATGGTCCCGCACTTGCAGTAAGTTGCAGTCTTTGCGATATCTACATTTAATAAGAGATTGAAGAATGGTAGTTGGGGAGGGGTGTTTGACATCGCTACTGCATTGAAGAATGAGGATATGAAGCAGACAATAACACTGTTCAAGGAAGGATCCATGAAGGACAACATGGAAACCTTCTCCTTATTCCTTGAACATCATGAGGCTCTTATATTCCCTGAGCAAGTGGAGAGATTCTCTGAGCTAGCTAAAGGTGTGCATTACATTATGAATAAACTCCCTAAATGAGAGTTATGTAATGCCATTCCTAGCCTATGTAATTTCATTTTAGTAATGTTAAGGGGAGCTACCCCCAAGGTAGCACTTTACGTATAAACAAAAATAGCCAATATAATAATTGATAAATTGATTCATTATATTTTTGAAAAAAAAAATGGCACAAGTTAACATTAGACAATTTAGGCAAAATGTTTAGTTCTTGTTTAAATTCATTGCTTGTTGTATTGAAATTATTAAAACCCAATATATACATTAGTAATCCTGCCTACCAATAGGAACTAAAAACAACTTTATATGAAGCAACATAGTATACACTAAAGTATTGAACTTTCTTTATATTTTTTGGGTTCATAAAAAAAAAACTTAAACATAGATTAGTCAAACCTTCCTATGTAAATAAAAATTAAATCTATTTTTTTTTGGAAGAATTCACCTCACCATTTCAATTATATTTATTATGTACATTCATAAGTTTTTATTGAAGTAATATTGATAAATTATGTAGAGCTTCTAGAAAAATAAGTTTTTGATTTCATCAATATTTTGGATTATAGTTCATGATGTATTTGTGATCCATCATCAATGTTAAGTTAATATTACAATATTTTTATTATTTTCTTCCATCTTAATGATGGATCACAAAGTTTGATTCAAAATATTGGTGAAATCAACACACAAAGTTTTCCCTGAACACTCTACATTCTAATCCAAAGGACTATGAAAATCTCATGTATATTATTGATAAATTAATCAATACACTTAAAACTAATTTATACAATAGACATTGATAAACTACTAAACGCAATTTCAAGAATATAGTTGTAGAGTAGGAAAGTGTATATTGTAACACTTTTCCACTCTAGAATTACGTCACTTTGGGTTGATGTCTTGGATGCATGATTCTAGAGCATAATTTAACCATTTTAGTGCATTCATTGACCTGAGACCTAATCCATCACTCAAACATACCACATTGCCTTGTTTAAAATCTTATCAATCCAATTCACACAAATCTACTCATCCTAGATGTGATCATAATTATGATCCTGTACCCTAGACAAGATTGCTCTTGTTCATTACTTTCAAAGTTTAAATTTCTACATTCCAAGGCTATCATTTCTATGATTTGATCATTATCCGTTGACGTGGGTGCCACAAATTTAAATTTATGTGTCTAGGGTTATGTATTTAAAGGCATCATCCTAGGTCATTTGCATCATCATCATATAACTAGATAGCTTTCACAAGAGCATAACATTTCCTCTTCATTTACATGTAAATCAATCATCCTTTTTCAAACATCAACAACACTCACTCCTTCCATAAATAACAATCTGCATTCATTGTCAAGGCACATTCAAGACACACTATCTAGTATAATTACACATCAACTTACATAAAAAAATTAATGAATTCAACAATTGACTTAGCAACTTTCATTGTGATCCACACATTAGCATTCATTTCCACCCACTTATCTCTACTTTTTACTATTAACTCAATCTTGGGACTCGAGGATTGACTAAGGTGTAAGGAGGTTTTAAAATTCAATCCTTGCATAACAAGCTCTATGGTGCTCTTTAACACCACCTTGTTTTCCTTACTCATAAATCAACAAGTGAGTAGGTCTTACATGTGCTAAAGATTCATTTTGTAGAGGATATGATCATAGAAAAGGGATAGGATCACACCACTAGGAATATAGGATTGTTATCATGATTTTGTCCTAGATACTCAAATTTTGAAGAGTCATCTCTGCTCCCTAATCCATTTTCTAGTCTCAAGTCTTAGATATTGATCCTCTATCATATCATGTAAATAGACCTAAAGTTCACATTTCAAGGTACACAACCCTAATCTCTCTTAATTTAATTTAAGCCTTTGCAAACATATTTCACTCAATTTATCAGACCCAACTAGATGTTTAACTGATTCCCAAGCCTTCCAAATACTAGAAAACATTGTAGACCCTGAAGGTTTAGATTGGAATTTGCAAAATAATAAATCATGTAAATGTAAATTGGTCCATTGTTTGGATTTTTTTGGTGTTGCCTCTAGTATATTGCTTCTAACAAGTACTTTCCAAGGTTCATCATTATCCATTGCCTTGACTACCCACTTTGTAGCTAATGTTACCCCTTGGGTCTTCAAGTATTTTAGACCCATTCCACCACCTTCCTTATTTAAACAACACTAGTCCCACTTGACTGTATGTCTCAACCTTTTTCCTTTTCCGTTTGACTATAGATAATCTCTTATTATCTTCTAGATGATATCATTTTGATAACACTTGAATAACCACATAGATGCATAAAAAATTGTATATGCTGACAAGATCTTTTGACAAACCTGTAATCTTCTAGCTAGGGATAGATAATTATTGTTCCAACTTTTAAACTTCCTTTCTATTTTTGCAAATAACCATCCCCACATTCTTTTTAGTGATGGGCTCACAACAAATGGAATACCTAGGAACCTTACCATTTTATTAGGACCTCCCCATTGCTATTGGCCTTGATTGAACCAATTTGGTGGTTCCTCATACCACCCTAGAAATAGAGATTTGGCACTAGAAATTTTCAATCTATTATTCATATTTTCCAAATTCTCCTTTTGAAGTATAGGAAACAATGCAGTATCATCTGCAAATTTCATGTTCAACAGTTGTTTTTTGTTAGGCAATTCAATTCCTATCAATTTTCCTTCTATAACATATGTTCTAAGTAGATAGTGTAGGGCTTCTGATGCAATGACAAATAAGGCAGGGGCAAGAGGGCATCCCTACCTTTAGTTTAAGGTTTTGGTTGATTTAGTAATCAATATTTACCCTTAGATTAACATAAATATAAAAGAGGGCAATCTTTTAGTCCTCTTCATTTGATGAAACTACACCTTCCAGGCCTAATTTTTAGGGTTAAATTTTTCAAGTTTCATATTTGAGAACTTTGATTCTTTTATACATTAATTGAAGGACTTAGGATCCTCTCCCTTTATATTAAATTTAAAAAAGAAAGTTGCAGTTCAAGTATGAAAGCACCCTTAAATGAGAATGCTCAGATACAACACCAAAAAACTGACCTAAAGGACTTTGCTTGAAAATAAAAGTCCCCAACTTAAAAACCAACTCCTAAACTAAACATATGAAAGCATAACACTGAAAAATAGAACCTATTTCCCAACACCATCATCTTCCTCGGCTCCTCAAACAACACTTGAACTACCAACCTCATTGCCAATATTATCCAAGCCATTATTTTGAAGGAAATATTTCACATCCTTCTTTGCTCTTGTTGCCCTCTCCTATCTAAATGAGGGGAAGAAGCCATAAACAAGTACTAAAAATCAACCAAATCAAAGCTATAAATGAAACCCTCCCTATCATCCACCACATTTTTGCAAGGAATCAATGGCTAGAAATAGTGCCATGAAATATGATTCCAACTTCCTAAAGGAATCCATATAGACCAACCCACGAAATTATGACCCTGCCACCAACAAAGTGTGTGTAGAATAGGCTTCAAAAATCTCTAGGATAGACACCAATCCACCTCTAAACACTTGATGAACATAGAATTCTATCAATTCCTTCACCACAACTTTGTCACAAAATCAAAAAAAATTGAAGCAATGTGGAATAAATTTTAAAATTTACCTTACTCTCAAGCTTAGCTTTCAGATACTCTAAACCTACCACCTCCTTCACATCATTCTCCACAAGGCCTACCCAAAACTCAAAATTAATCACCAACCTTTTATTTGAAATATGCTCGCTAAAAGACGTTTCCCTCTTTTCTACATAGAGACAAAACTTTGGCTCCATTAATAAGAGTAGATGGATAAAAACCAAAGTAAATAAACATGTATGAATGGGTCAATGCTCAATATGAAAATAATACACTAACCAACCTTTGTTTCCAAAGACAATAAGACACATGCACCAAGTATGCAAATTTTAACAATCAATTGAAAAAATGGCAACAATTCTCTCCACATCCTTTCAATGATTCACTAGATATAACTCAAACTTTAATGACTGTGAGAATTGGGATCCAAGGAGGGACCCCAATCCCATTTCACAACAAAACCTTGCCACCTATCTAATGAAGGATCAACAATCAAGTCATCCTTCAACTCAATATCATAGTTTTCCAAGAATTTTCTTAGCCCCATTCACTTCACAAAAGTAGTGGCCAAAATAAAAGGATTATAAAAAGTCAACCAAATACCAAGTCAAATGCAAAATGTTCTCTAGTTTCTAATTAGGGGAAGCATGATTGTGGATAGCATTGAGGATAACCATAGGATTCCCTTCAATTTGTGGTTTCGAGATACCACATTAAGAGGCCACTTGGAGACCCAAAACCAAAGCATGGACTTTAATTTCATTGTCTTTCCTAGCTACCAAGTGCTTGGAAGTAACATCGATTAAAGTCCCATAAGAATCTCTAATTACACAACCAACACAAGAAACAACTAGATTTCATCTTGATCCCCCATTAAATTTTAATTTAAGAAAGCTAGGAGAAGGAGGAATCTATTTCACATCCTTCCTAATAGAACCAATGGGTTTCAAGCTCTCACTTCCCATTAACAAGATCGAGTTCTCTGATTGTTATCATTATTTTTCAAATTTTATTTATCGTTGCACATTAAGTACTTCATCTAGGGTTTGACCCTTGGTTGACTATCACCTCTCAGACCCTCTCTTCACTGTTTGTGCTCCATAGTTAGATCTTTAAATATGGATTGCAATCAACCTCTTTCCTTGTCTTATGCCCATTATTATATAAAGGATGTTAAATTTTTTTAATAGTTTCTAGCCTTGTACCCATTGATCATTTAGTACATCATCTCCTTCTATCACATGGATAGTATTGCATACTCCATGCATGTGTTGGCTTATCATGTCTCCACTTTTTCATCCTTTCTGGGCCCTATTAGTACCTTTCCATCTTTTTAGAGGACTTCACTTCATTTGTCTCCATTAATCATGATTATTATACACCTTTTATGAGTAATGATAATGTCGGTTTATGCCTACATCATAGTGATGCATCTAGGGATCTTACTTCATGTGATGTTGTTGTACCTAGTGATGATATATTCTTTCTACATCTCATGGTAGTATTCATGTTACATCTATGATATCTCCTACATGTGCACCTATTGATTCACCATTTGTTGAGGAGCATAGTGATACACATTTGATTGCCACACATCTTTTATATTCAATTCTATATGATGTTGATATTCCTTCTATCACTAGCTTATGAATAGTGATGCACTTTATGATGATTGTACTTCTACCACCAATGATAGTGATGTGCCTTTTAATGTTATGTCTTTTTTATGTCTACCTTCCATGATGTTTTGCTTGATGATGATTACGTTTCTTAAACAACTCATGATGATCCCATTGATGATTATGATTCTTCATTGTGTGATGATAGTTTATTTCATGTTTCTAATGCACATATTATTTGTGAGCTAGTAACAAATTCATCTATTGATACATATATGGTTTATGATCCATGTGGTGGGGATAGTACACTTAATGAGGATGATGCTTATGCTTTATGTTGATGATTTATCTTATAAGGACCTTCAATATGTGTGTTTACTTGATGATTATTCTTTATTAGATGATGATAATCTAAGCAACAAATGCTAGTGATACACATGGTTCAAATGTTTTAATTTCTCATGATGTTGTGGATAGAATACTCTTTACAATGCGCATATCATTAGAGATCTTATGATTGATTGTTATTGGGCAAATATAAGTGCATATTTCCATGTTAAATCTTTTATCTTCTTATATTATGTTCATATGCATGATGATACATTTTTAATGTATGCATTTACAAAAAATTTAAATGACGAGGCTTTACTATGGTTTGATATGTCTCATTCATGATCATGATCCCCCACCATCACCACATGTGCGTAACAACATCTTCAATGACACTCCCATGAGAGCAAGTTCGTTGAATTCTCATGATACATCTTTTTGGCCCATATTGAACTAGCATTGTTGCTTATTTTTACATGTTTGTCACTATCACATACTATGTTTTTCTATGTCACATTCTTTCACTTGATCTTGCCAGTTGGGGGGAAAAGTGTTATTTCTTTTTGTAGGTTTTACACCCTTACTCTTCTTGGGAAAAAAACATTGGTGGAGTCTTTCACACATTGGTCAATTATATAGGTAAGTATACTATAGTTATGCATTATATACTCAACCTCGCTTATTATGTTGATTTTTTATAGACATTTTTTTTTAAATTACAATTTCAAATTTACATATCCATCAAGGTCTTTTTAATAAAAATTCTCTCTCCCCTCACTTTATGTTCATTTCTTTGTAGTATGCACATACTAAGGGGTATGTTATCTATTGATCCCATCTTTTTCAATGACTTAGTTTCTATAAAATTAAAAAATGATATCTTTTTATTACAAGTTATTACTTTTTCTATGTATTTCTACTTTAGCATGTATGCCTGTATGCTCAAAATCGCAACTTCGGTTGCCTGAGGTTGTCGAGTTAGATTTCAACATGCACACGAACCCTTCCCTCCTTGCCATGGGGTGAACCGCCATGTCACTCTCGCTCTTGTGGAAGTAGCCAGTTGAGAGGAGGCAAGGCACGGCAATGGTCTAGCTCGTTGGAGAGCTGGACTTCACAAAGAGGGGTTGGCACATCCTGGGACCTTTGTTGTTGTGTGCTAACAAAGATGATTGTTTTGTTAGGGTTTCTAAGTACTGTTCCACCTCTGTGTGGGTAAGCTGTTACTTTCGTTGATGGCTTCTTATCTTTCGATTCGTTGGATGATTGCACGTTGTATTTGAAGTGTCTAAATGCTTCTAGTTGTTGTAAGATAAGCAGATCTTGTTGAGGTCTCAGATGAATTTCCTTAATCTCGCCGAGGACTGCCCTCACCCACTCACCTCTTAACCTTGGGCACATTCGTGAGCCAAGACAAGAGATAGGTGTATGAGGACTAACCTTGACTAGACTTAAGGTTTTGAGTTGACCTAGGGTTTAATTGTGTGTTGACTTTTGTTGACCTTGTGATGGTATCAAGGGTTTGCAATGTATCTAAATGTCTAATGTTTTTGTTCTTTTCTATATTTTTATGAATGCAACTATATGACATGCAAAAGTATTTTTAGAAATAAAGATGCTTTTTAATCTAAGAAAGGAAATATGAATGCAATTAGAATGAATTTTACCTAAATGCAATTATTCTATGTTTTTGGGGTTTTTTGAATGTTTAACTTAATCTAGAAAAGGAAATTGCAAGTGATTGAATTAAACTATGAATGCAAATTACTTCTAAAATACTAGATCTAACTATTCTAGCAAGGAAAAAGCAATAAATTACCAATCCCAAGAGCAATTTCAATTTTCTAATTACTATCAATTGACAAAAGCATAGAGGAACCTGAAATTAAAGAAGACTTGTGAGCCTCCACTACCCTCAGAGATCCTTGATGGCAACCTTGTATCCTCTTGAAGCAGTAGGAAGACCTCTTGGCGACAAGACAACACAAAGAAGTGAAAGAAGCTTTGTAAAATGAGCTCAATGAGAGTTGTTGATGAACACGATGGCTTGATTGAAGTAGCGTAACGATGCTTGAAGAGATTTATGTGAAAGCTTGATGAACAATGAACAAATAAAAGGCACCTTCGTCCTATGTGAGCATGAAAATGCTGATTGGAGAGCAAAAACTTAGCAAGAGCTGTGTGCACAATGAACCTCCCTTTGTGCTTGAGGGAGGGGGTATTTATAGGTTAGAAGAATGGAATCAATTGAGAAGTTAACTCAATTGATTGAAGAGTTAACAAGGATTGATTAGGGAGTGAACTTGATTGATTACCCAGTAAACTTAGTTAATTTGAGAGTGATAATGCAATAATAGCTTATCACTATAGAAGAAATGGAGTTAGAAGGATGCATGGAAGAGAATGAGTTGTTAATTTTAGATCAAATGGAGCTAATTATGCATGTGTGGGTGCATGAAATAGTCAACTCCAAATTAGGCATAAAAAATCATGTGAACTAGAAGAAAAATAAGCGAAAATGGAGCTATTTCGAGTTAGAAACTCTAGTTTTTCTGCAGCCGAAAATGCGATAGGGTCGCCCATGGCTTGCTCGGGGGGCAACCCTGGGTCGCTCGGGGGGAGATCCTGCTTTTTAAGGGTCGCCCGACGGGAGATCCGGAAAGAAAGGGGTTTGGGAGGAAATGCATGATGGGAGATGGTAGAGGAGATGAAAAGGAGGGGATCTGCCTCTGGAAACAGGTTAATCATGTGTAAGAATCCAAATCTCCACTTGTGAAGTAGGACCTCCTAGCAGGAGATCTGGAAATAACAGGGGGAGATTTGGATTGGTTGAGTGAAACTGAAAACTAAAAGTTGGAGATGGGTCCAGGGGACCTCTAGAAGGCTTCTAGGGGTAGAGAAGATGAAAAGCATAGGGTAAAGGTGAAAACTCACCTATAAGACGCATACAAAGCTTAGGAACGGGGTCGAAAGCTCAAAAAATGCAAATCAACAAGTGTCACAAAAGTGTCAAAAAGCGTCGAAAAGTGTCGACGACAAAGAGAGAGAGAAAATGACAAAGAGGAAACAACACAAGACTAAAGAAATGACACATCACCAAGAGGTTTGCTGCTTAGAGGACAATATTTCACACTTACATGTACGTGACAAGGATCATATATCATCATATGGGTCCTTGTGGAGGTTGTGCATGATTTTTGTGCTTACAATGCCCACATACCAAAGTTGGGGCAAAATGTAGAGAGAAAAAGGGTATACCCTAACACTTTTCCACTCTAGTTTTACACCACTTTGGATTGATGTCTTGGATGCATGATTCTAGTGCATAATTTGACTTGGTACGCTCAATGAATTAAGATTTGATTAATCACTTAGACATGCCATGCGTTGCCCTATTCAAAAGCTCGTTGATCCAATTACTAACAATTTACTCATCTTAGACCTAATCACAATTGCATTCACGTTCCCTACTTTCAAAATTCAAAATTTCACATTCCAAGACTGACATTCTTGCGACCTAATTGTTACTTGTTAGCATGAGAATTAAAAATTCAAATTCAAGCATTAAGGGTTATGTATTTAAAGGCATCATATCAGGTCATTTGCATCCTCATTAGATCACTTGATAGCATTCGTAAGAGCATACCATTTCTTCTTTTGCAAGGACATCAATCATCCTCTGTCAAGCATAAACATATCACTCAATCCTTCAACAAACAACAATAGACATTAATTGTCAAGGAACATCCAAAGCACACTCTTTAGTATAATCACACATTGATTTGCATCAATAAATTAACAAATTTAGCAATTGATTCAATGACATTTATTGCCATCCACATATTGGCATTCATTGCCACCTACTTATCTCTCTTTTACTTTTACTGTAATGCATCAATAAATTAGCAAATTTAACAATTGATTCAATGACATTTATTGCCATCCACATATTAGTATTCATTGCCACCTACTTACTCTCTTTTACTTTTACTTTAACTCAGTCTCAAGGCTCGACTAAAGTGCAAGGAAGTCCAAAACTTCAATCCTTGCATAGCAAGCTCCAAGTGCTTTTCAATGCCACCTATGTTTTCCTTACCTCGAATATCAACAAACCATAAAGTTTTGAAAGATATATTTTTGCAAAGGACACAACGATTCTATTCCCCAATCCATAGTCTATTCTCAAATTTTAAATATTAATCCTCTATCACATATAACATATAATATTCACATTTCACAATATACAACCCTAACCCTAATCTATATTAATTAAATTTCAACACATATTTAACTTCAATTTTGTAACATACTTCAACCAATTTATAACTCTTTTATATTAGTGTAGGGTTTGGTTTATTCAGCACATCATTGGTTTATCCCTATATTAACACATATTAAGAAGGGATAATATTTCCCTATTCAATAGGTAGCATAGCATAGACCTGTGAGTTTCCATGATTCATTCTTCATTGGGAGGTGCATAAAGCATTTCCAAATTCCATTCTGTTCATGATTAGATGCTCTCCCAAAGAAGCTAAGAATTCTTCAAACTAGGTATAAAAAAATGATTTCCGGCATGAAAGTCCTTTTCTAAAAATAAAAATGGGATAAACTAAATGATGGCTTGATGGTTGTGAAATGGCCAAGTCAATGTTGTACTGCAAAGGGAAGGGATTTTAACCGCAAGGACAGCCAAAATTTAAGCAGACAAGAAAAAACATGGGATCAACATTAAAACAGGACAACAAATTATTATATTTTGACCGTGGTAAGAAAATGTTTTAACCAGCATATTAGGGTTGACTGCAAAGGCTTCGTAAGGCCGAAGGTTTGTATTCTTTACGTGAAGTTGCAGGGTAGAAGCTGCGAATAAATATAAATGCTTCATTGCATAGTGCGCTGAAAAAAAAAAAAGATTCCAGATTTATAGCCGGCCTTAAAGTTAAAGAATCTGATGCCCACAAAAAAAATTACAGTTGACATATAATTCAATGCGTTATAAATGGAACTCTACCCAATTCAATTCTAACCTGTGTTTTTCTGTTGTCGTACGATCAGGTGCTAAATTTGGTCAGAATTTGGAGTTTCCATAAGAGATTTTGATTGGGAGTCTGAAATACCCAATTTAAAAATACAAATTGGGTTTGCTTCTGAATAACGTTTTGGATTTGATCCATCTTGGTAGCTCGTGCGCGTTTTTAACCCTAACTGCCAGGGTTTGTGAATTTGCAACCCCAATTGCGATTATGGATATGGACCGCTCAATTCAGGACATTTTCCTCGAGATGGCTGACAAACCAGATTTTTAGCATACCCTTTTGAGGTTTGGGGTCTCCTCTGCAGAAAAATAGATAAAGCCATCTGGCGCAAGCACGAACCCTAATTTGAAACCCCTAGTCCTTTGCGCTAGTTTTAAAGCAGAAACGGAGATTCTTGATGGCGGATCGGCTGGGTTCGTTGCAAGAACTACCAATCGATCTTATTCAGGAAATTTTGAGCAATGGACAATTAAGTGCTGCAGATTTGGCGAGGTTAGAGGCTTCGTGCTATGCGTTCAGGGAGACGTATGGGTTTTTGCCGAGTAAATTCAAGTCCATGCCGGAGCTTGCGGCGTTTCAGTCTTGTCTTGCGGACACCATGTTTTCTGCGATGTCGTTGGCATGCAGGACGGAGCTGCTGAATCGATGCGGAAGCAATTGGAAACTTGTCTTGAGGTTTCTGCAATCTGTGCGCCAGGCATTTGGTTCCGTGGAGACTCCAAAAGGCAATGTACTACTTGGCGGTTTGACATTTCTTTTTCATTTTCAGTGTTTGTAGGAGAAAAAAGTTTTGATTTTGTATTCTAGTTCAGGGAATGAATTTTGTTTTCGTTTTTCCATTTTTAATATCTTTGGTGTTTGGGAAGTGCATCATTAATTAATTTCTAATGAATCTTCACCATCCATTATCTAATTTCGAGTCAAGCTTCATGATCCATCTCCTATGACCATGAATAATCCGCTTGATACTCATTTCATCTAGGTGATATTGGGTGAAGCCCCGGCTTAAGCAAACTTAACCATGGAGTTTCCCCACAATCAGGCCTGCTTAGCTTGCTACCTTGTTTATAGTGGTACAAATATTTGATAAGTGAATGATGGTAATTCTTGTGGTGGTATTGTTCAAGTGAAAGTCGGATTTGTTATGGTTGTAAGGTGTTTTTAGTTACAAACGGAAAAGTTCCAGTCTCGGACTACCAATTGTATGGTACTACGTGGCATATCTGAGCCACAAATTGTACTGTATGAATGATGCCAATCTATTACTAGTAGTAGTCTTTTGTACAATGGTTTAGTGTAAGATGGGAGCGCTTCAATAACCCAGTTGTGTTCCCTTTGTTAATGTGGTTGTCAAAACTACATATAGTTTGTTGTAGTGTTCCAAGAGTGAGTTGGATTGTCTCCAGCGATAATTATTCAGGTTCAAGGCTGAGCAGTTGTGCTCCCTTTGCTAATGTGGTTGTCATAGTTATATCTGGTTTATTGGGCCGTGGTCTATGGGTAAGTTGGAGCACTCACTGTGTTCAAAACTGGGCAGTCGTACTTCGGTTGTCAGCTCTACCTCTAGTTTAGTGGGCTGTGGTCTAACAGTAAGGTAGTGCACATCAGCTGGACTTTGATCCTGGGTCGTAAGGTATGTTGGAGTACTCACTGCCTCAATGATCCACCTGGGCCATTGTGTTCCCTTTGCTAATGTGGTTGTGAGAAGTAGATATACAGTCTATTGAGATCTGGTCTATCAATAAGTTGGAGCACTTATGTTACAATGACCCAGGTTAAAAATCCTGTTGTTGTACTACCTTTGCTAATGAGGTATTCAAAAAGTGTAATTTGTAATAAGGGACAAACTACCAGCTCCAGTCTTAAAAAAAATTTGAGCTTAAGAAAGAAAATCTATTCCTGCATATATGGAGTAATTCTGCATGGCTGAGGCTTGTGCAGTCTGTGGGTTAGATGTCCCACTCCCAAGTCCTCAGTATCTCTACTCCAATAGATTTTTTTCAACAGTTCTGTATTAAATTTTCGACAAGCATTACTATTGTGGAGAAGTCATTTGGCAGTTTACTGCACAAAGTGAAACCTTGGTTCTACAGTCTAATTTATCCAGGGAGTATAGGGTCTGATTTCTCATATGACTTTGCCCTCCAGTTGAGTGAATTCCCACCGTTACTTTGCCCTCCAGTGAAGTGAATTCCCACCATTACATTGTGAGGACGGAACTGATGCTGTTGTGGGAAGTAGCCTAATGATTGTATTTTACTGTCAGTGAACTTATTTGGAATCTATACTGCAATCAGATTTGGAAATTTGCCAGAAGGATAGGCAACGAAGTTTTGTTAGTCATATTTCCCTTTATCTCTGTGCTGTTATTGAGAAGAGCAGTCTTGTACACGTTCTTGCATAGTGGACTAATTAGAAGAGATTGTTTGGCAGGTCCAAGTTACAACTGGAAAGTATCACACACTGTTGGTTGAAGATGGGTCACTGTACAATTGTGGTTCAAGCATATGTGGAGTTCTGGGGCATGGGCCAGAAATCACCCAGTGTGGTTCCTTGACTCGGGTTGAACTTCCATTGGGTTTGACGGTAACTCATGTATCAGGATCCCATAATCATGCTGCTTTTGTGACCCAGTCTGGAGAGGTTTGTAGCTATGTCAGATAGCATGTGCCAATAGTTAAATGTGCTTAGTAGAATAACCAGTTTGATTCAATAACAGAATTTTTTGACTATTTGTATTATGTTCCCTTGCAGGTGTTTACATGGGGAGATAATTCTTCATTTTGCTGTGGCCATGGAGAAGTCGGATGTGTCATTTTTAGACCTACAAAAGTTGAAGCTCTCAAGGGTATTATTTGCAAGCAGGTATTTGGAACACTCTCAGGGCTTGTTAGTTTGGTTTTTGTTTTTGGAATCCTTAATGGAGTAGGTTCAACTGAATCATTAGGCATGTAATTAGCACTTTATTGCAGGTGGTATCTATGTTAAGTTACACTTCAAATGTAAAGTTATGATAGGTCCACTGTTGTGTCTGTATGCCATTCATGACATGACACAGTTCCTGGATAACAATATGGCATCCAATGTCTGGTCATTGTCAGTGAACCAGGTCCTTTATTTTCCAAGGGTGGTGCCCATGTAACAGTGGCTCCCTTCCTTTTGTGTAGTTTCTCAAATTTCCTTTCAATCAATATTGCTCTTGATATGAGTGGTTTTATATAAAGCAGAACAATAAGAATGATTATTGATTGCCCTAAATATCTGCCTTGAGCTTTAGTGAAAAGAGTTACATATGCATAAGTAGAGCATTCTGATAAGCCATGGAGTGAAATTTTGAATTCATATATTATAATCCTTTTATCTTACTTTTGGTCCTCTCCATGTCCTTGAAGGATGGGTGAAGAGTTTTGAGTGTCACCAAAAGTAAATGAGAAACCTGAATGCTTTAGTCTGACTAGTTTGCCTACTGAGATCTCACAGGGATGACATTGTTTTATAATGAAAGAATTTGAGAAACCCAAATGCTTTAGTCTAATTAATTGCCTAACAAGATCCCACAAGAATTACATTGTATTATTTCTAATTTAATAGATGAACTACTTCACTATATAGTTGTCTTTATGTTGGAATGGGCATCTAACAGACTACTTCCTTACTTTATCTTTATCTTACACCCTAATCTGAGATTCTTCTTCTTTCACTAATTGTCTGCAACTTGTAGCTTGGTTGTTTTTAAAGGATGCTGTTATGAATAAGAAATCTTCACTGGAGGTATCTCGTAGAAGCAGTTGTATGGGTATCTTGTAGGTTTCTGGTTGTTGTTAAGAGATTTAGGGAATGGAGAAGTGATAGAATGAAGAGTAAAGAGCTTTAAAAGTTTCTGTTACAAAGCTGGTCTGGACCATTAATAATTAGAATTTAGTGAATTATTATGTTTCAGTTTAACATGTAATGGGCAAACATATAACATGCTTAAGCGGCAATTCTATTAACTTTGGCCTATGAGTATGCCATGCCACTGTTATTTTGAAGCTCATAATGCACAATCATTTGGTTGCAATTCCCCAAGATTAAATAGAACACTGCTGAATTAGAGATGTGATACTACATCGACAATTTAGTGATGATAGTAAAAAAAGTTGACAAATTTATGTTATGGGAATATGTATTTTGAATTGCTTCTCGTTAGTTATAAAAAATATTTGGTACAATCTGGAAGTCTTAGAGACATGGATTGAAACATAGTAGCAAATATCTTTCTCGGGAATAAATCGGCAAACCAAAAGATAAATATTTTTTCAATTAACAAGGAAAAAATTGGGTTAGGGCTAGGATTAGGGTTCAGGGAAAAATTAGCCAAAAACCCAGAAAAATCAGAAAAATCACTTGGAAAAAATCATGATTTCTGCCCCCAAAAAATAATGAGAAATTGGTCAATGACTCAGTCAAACCCTAGAAAATAAAAAAATGCAGTTTTTTTAAAAACTGCCACAGAGTCCGAGCGCTGATAAATCACAATTTCTTGTGATTTTTTGCTGATTTTGGTAACTATAGAACTGTGAAATAAAATATGAAGTCAAGGTTGTAACTGGAAAGTGGTCCTTTACTTGTGCTTGACAAATCTGATATACATGTACAGCAAAGGTCTCTGTCTTCTATTTGCTATCTGTTACCCCTAGTTTAGGAGCATTTTGTAATGAAAAGGTTCATTATGATATTAAACTGGATACAACAAAACTTCAATGGTGGGACTTCTCTTACAATCATCTTATTAAGATACTCCAACAGACCTTGGCAAAACAAACCATGACTATAACATTTCTTCTGCAAACATCATGAATTTGTGATAATGAAATTTTGACATGATTCCTGTGTGTGAATTATATTCGCTTGTATGTCTCGACAGCTTTGTTGGATGTTGCTGTAAATTTCATATGGACTTTTTTCATTTAGGTAAGCTTTTAATTTGGAACAGTCATGAACTTTTCATCATCATTTACTTTTGTATAAATATATCTTTGAATCTCTATCATTTTTTTGAATTGTTTGTAGTCTTCCTGCTGGAGTTGCTAAAAAATTATATCTTTTGATGGTCAACAACATGCTGAAATATTATTTGCTTCTATAGGCTAGCCATTATAACTTCTCCTTCAGTTTATGTATGTTTTGGTCCTAAACACTTGCATGATCAAGTGTTTCAGGACTTTGCAAAAATTCCAGCACGCAAAACTCCATTGTCTGTGTGTAGTTATTTGCAGATTAATACATTCTGAAACAGAAATAGTAATCATAAATCACTTTGCTTGCATATCAAGGGCTGTGTGTCTTTCTACGGTAGGGATTTTAGTTTGACAAATCAATAGGTCATTTCCTTTAATGCTTTTACTTACTAATTTACTTTATTTTGAAGCAGTGTTGACAATAAATAGCAATTAATTCAGAAAGATAGATTAGTCTATGTACCAAAGCTAGATCCTTCTCTTTAAAATGGACTTCTTCAATCTTAACCTTTCAGTAGTTATAAGATGTGATAATTACTGAGGAAGAACTGCACATAGGAATCGGGAAGTGTCTTTCTGGATAGTTTTGTTTTTGAGGGTTGAAGCAGATTTTATTTACTACACAAATCTTCAAAATTTTCAACCAAGCAAAGTTTTCTTCTGGAAATAATTAATAAGCCAAAAGTTAAGTGTATAATATCTGTGTTCTTCATTGAGAAGCAACAAAAGTATAACAGTAAAATTTTGATTGTGAATAAGGGAATATGATTGTTTTTGCAGGTTGCCACAGGTCTCAGTTACACAGTCATTCTTACAAAATATGGGCAGGTTTACACTTGTGGCAGCAACTCACATGGTCAGCTGGGTCATGGGGACACTCTAGAGAGAACTACTCCAAGGAAGGTGGAAAGATTCAATAGTCTTGGTCCAGTTTTGCAAATTGCTGCAGGGGTCAGCCATACAATGGCAGTTACTGAGGATGGAACACTGTATTCGTTTGGTTCTGGTTCAAATTTCTGTCTTGGCCATGGTGATCCACGAGATGAGCTCCAACCACGGGCTGTGCAAGCTTTCAAAAGAAAAAACATTCATGTGATTCGTGTATCAGCTGGAGATGAACACTCAGTTGCACTCGATTCCAATGGATATGTGAGTTTCTTTATTCTGTTTATTGTCAGCTGTAACATGGTTAATTTTGGCATGTGCATTCTTTTTATGTCTGAGCCAGTTATGTTTTTCAAAACATCCATGGTGTTCATGTTAAATCATTTATATTTCCGATAAACAAAATGGCTAACACAAATGTTATTGTTATTGCTATCTTATTTTTAGTATATTTTTCAAGTTAGTTTTTTTTTTAAATTTAATATAATTTGTTTTTATTATTTGTTTCATTGAAAGTACTTATTGCTTTTTTCTACCAACTTAACTTCTGTTGATAAACTATTTTTTGAGTACAAAATCTTTTGCTTTAGCAATGACATATGCACACTTTATCGGGCGTCTTCTATAATTTTTGGTCTATGTGCACAAAGAATCATCAATCTCTATTTTGTTATCTTCATTTTTGTTATTCTTTATAGACATATAAGAAAACTTAATTATGTCAATTTAGAAGTTAGTTTTCCTGCTCTCAAGTTTGAAAACTTTCCAACGAGATTCTTTTCATCTTTGTTCACTCTGATTACCTTTTAAATGTCAGAAACTTGCTTCTTGCAAATAGTTTCATGGTACACGTATGTTCTGGCTGATAGTTGCAATGCTTTTCTATTTTTATTCAATATGACCTTGAAATTTATTGCTAATCTCCATAGGTGTATACATGGGGAAAAGGTTACTGTGGAGCCTTGGGGCATGGTGATGAAATTGATAAGACTGCTCCAGAATTATTGACTGGTATCAAGGAGCATAGAGCAGTGCAGGTGACTTTCTTGATTTATTCCTTGCTTGACAGCATCTCTTTTGTATGCTTGCCCTCTGTATGTGAGGCATTGTTGAAGTTTTAAATTAGAATATCCGGATTGCAGAAACTGATGGCACAGTTTTTATCTTTTAGGTTTGTGCAAGGAAGAGGAAGACTTTTGTTCTTTCAGATGATGGATTGGTATTTGCCTTCGGATGGATGGGTTTTGGGAGCTTGGGATTTGTGGATAGAGGTATTTCAGATAAAGTTGTAAGCCCGCTAGTACTTGAAACCTTGAAGGGTTATCATATTTCTCAAATAAGTACAGGGCTTTATCACACAGTTGCAGTTACCAACAAGGGCTTGATTTTTGGTTTTGGAGACAATGAGAGGGCACAACTTGGGCAAGAATCTTTGCGGCAGTGTCTGGAACCAAGAGAGATCAAGATGGGGGACATATTGGAGGAGCCTGAGATAGTTATGGAAAGTCGATAAAAATGACAGGGAAGAGGTGATAGAAACTTCTCTGGTGTTATATACAGCTACAATTAGAACATAAGCTTGCATTTATCAATGTTAAACAGGTTCTCCAATTGTGGAGGATATTACAAAAGGAGCTTAACTTGTTAAGCTTCCTAGATCATTCCATCAGAATATTTTTCTGATTGGATAAACAGTGTGGGCAGCCTCTGGAGAAATATTGGGAGGAAGCCTGACAGTAAGTTTCATGTATTTGCAAGTTTTTAGGGAAGAGTGGTTTAAGTGAAAGCATTTCCCAATTATCCAGATAAAGATTGTGTGTTTGAAGTCAAATGGATCACATTAGGTGGAATCCATGAATACCTTGAATTGCCAAGTTTACAGGTTTTGGCTATTCCCAGTCTGACTAGATAGATTGCTGTTGACGGTTACAGCATGGAAGATGGGAATGTGATCCACATATGCTGGGTTGTATATAATGTTGAACAACATTCAGGATAAGAACATTCATAGTTCATTATGATGAATGCTGCTCTTTGCATGCTCTGTAATATTTCAGGATGCTCCTCTGGCGTATCTATTGAAACATAGATAAAAGAGTGATTATGTTTACTGCACGTACTCACACTTACTAATATTTAAAATATGCACTTCCAACAACAGTGTAATATAACTGGAGGCTGTATGTTCCCTTTGTCAAGATGAATTGGATGTTCGTTTTTCGTTTAAGGCTTTTCTGTCTGTGGAGAAGCTGGGTACCAGAAGTGGCTTTGGTTTTGCCTTCGGAGAACTAAGTTAAGGAAGGCTTTGGTCTTGTTTGTGAAGAACCAGATTATCAATCAGCCTTTAAGCTTTCTGCTGCGCTTCTAGTTGTTTGATAAGGGTGCAATCATTAGAGCCACAGCTCTTGATTTTCATGCGAGTTTCTAATGAAACTCCCTTTTTTTTTTGTTATTTTTAGAATTTTCAGAGACAGGTAGAATTTGAAAACTCAAAACTATGATGTATTATAAAGGCTGGTTAAATTGCAAACAAAGTGGTCAACCCACCAATGACGTGACATGCTAGTATTTCTATATAAAACGTGCAATTCTAAGTTTGAAAATTTGTGTTTCCAATTTCACAAATAAAAATGAAAAGAAATTATATTTGTTACTACTCATCGGCTGATCATATTTGATGGGACAAATTAAGGTTTAATTCCTTTAATCCTTTCCTTACCCCTAGCTGGAAATTTTGCAATATTTGTATAGTTTCAAATCAGCATCCTTCGGTTTAATTCATTGGAAAGAGAAAATAAAACCAAACGTGGGCATCATTTGTGTCTTAACAATTTTTTCATAAAATCAAAGAAATTGTCATGTCCTTATATTAGTAATTTATAATTGAATCCATTATGTATTATTCATTCAAATTAGAGATATGAATAATATTATAAAGGGAATATAATTAATATATTTAAATAATATTTATTTAAAACAATTAACAAGATATATTATTATTATATTTATAAATAACACATATAAATAATATAATATAAATCATATATCATTTATTATAATGATATAATATAAATACAAATATTATTATTATTATTATCTTATATTGTAATATAAATATAAATAATATAATATAAATCATATATCATTTATTATAATATAAATAATATAAAATAAATAATATATCATTTATTATAATGATATAATATAAATAAATAATAATATAAATAAACATTTTTTAATCTATCCTCTTATGATAAGGGAGCCGTATGGTTAGAATTAGTTTTACCACAAAAGGGAATTAAATAATAAGAGACGGGCGTGCCTTTTCAACATATCTCTTGAAAGGGAAATAAATAAAAGGTTGTGAGATAGAAGGAAAAGATCATCAAAAGAAAATATAAAAAGAGTATCCAATAAATACATATATTTAGATCTGCATTATATATATATATTTTGAGTCATAAGTAGGAAAGATATTATAAATTAATATATAGAGATATGTGCATCAGCAGCAAATGGAAGGAATGATTCAAGTAAAAATAAATAAATAAATATATAGTAGATAAAAGATGTGATGTTCCGATATGAGCACCATTAAACATTATTAAAAATTATATTCATGATAACACTATAATAATAATAATATTATTATTATAATAACAATAATAAATAATATTATAATAATATATATAATACTATTAATAACATATATAATAATATAATATAGAGATATTATTAATATTATAACAAATACTATATGTTGGCTAACAGATTTGTTCTATACCCCTTTTCTTTCAAGAACAAATGAGTTAAACAACAAATGGGCGAACTATCAAGAATAGTTCCCCTCTGAATTAAGGTGCAGCTCCCTCTAGGATCTTTAATGAATTCAAATTATCTTAATTCTTCTGATACACTTTTAACCAGAAAGTGCTTAAAGGCAAACTACATCCATACATCATCATGCTATGAATGCGATATCTTTTTTTCAGCATCACTTAGTAATAGAATACACAGATTCTATTTTCAACAATAATCAGATATATGAACAAGTGTATTGTTGAACCAATAAAAGATAAAACACATATAATGAGTTATCCAATGAAAGAATAATTACCATATGAAAGAAGATTTCGCACAAAAAACCCAATTTCAGATACTCAAACACACAGATCTAAGCATGCAGTAATTATTTCTCCTTTTGATTCACAGATGAAAAAATGTTTCAGATAAACATCACATATATTGAGAAACAACAAAGGTTCAGCTCCAAAATTTTGCGTCTCCTCCTTAACTTCTCCGTTAGTTTTAACAACTAAAAACACATATATAGTTGCCCTAATTATCCAACATGTAAACCAAACCCAGAGTTAAAGTAACTCTGACCCATGCGGGATTTAGTTCTTACGAACTCATTTAAAGATCAAGTTTTGAAAATAACTTTAACTGAAAAACTAAATAGAGAAACTGTGTAAGAAAGATTATGGCTGAGGTGACGGATTTGAATCTCTAGATTTGTTGTGTTCATTTGGGGAGGCACGTTGAGCTTTCCACTCCTGAAACGCTGTAACGAACTCCTGGATTTTCGGGAAATTGGGAATACCGATGTGTTTTACTCTTGCCTTCCAAACGTCTTTCTCCCTCCGAATTTTCCCCACTTTCTCCGTGTGTTCCGGGAGTGCGTCGACGCAGAGATAAAGAAGTGACTCCACCTTTGAAATCCAAGAGAAATCTTCGGTTAATAAGTTGTCACTTTCTTTAACGAAGCTGATCTTCTCCCTGAAGGATTGAATCACAGTATTGATGTCATTTTTTGGTTCTCCATCAGCCTTTATATATTTTACATCAATACACTATAGATCATGCTGTAATGATTTGGTGAATTCAGTTATTTCCTTGATCATTTTTGTGAGTTCAATCCACCCTTGTCGGGATACTGAATTCCTCCATTCGATGTTTTTCTTACGTACATACAGTACATCCTCATCCAGACCTGTTAAATTCTTTTCTTACAGAAATTTTGCTATCCCATATTTTTGTACTTCGTCAATTTGATTCATCACGTTCACCCATTTGCCTTCATCTTTTATCTAGGAAGCATTCTGTGTCTTCAAGTCATCAATGGTGATTGTGGTTTGATCATATATACCTTTCAGTTCATGAATATATTTTGTACCTTTCTGCATAATACAGTCCAACTAATCATCAAATACCTTAATTACCATTCTGTTCCTGTTTACCTGGTCCAACATTTTTTGGTTAGCTGGAGATTTAGGATCAAAAGACAAAGAAAGTTGTGAAACTGGTTGTGGATTTGGGTTATGAATGGCATCAATGTATTCTGCCATCGAGCGCAAGGTCTGTTTCAATTCCCATTTATCTTTCTCATCTTTCCAGGCTCGGCTGACTATCTTTTTCGTGGATGCCTCTAGATGATGCACATCTGCGGCTCTTGAAGCAATTCCAAGATCTATTTTTTTAATTGTGAAGTCTTGAACCGTAGGGTCTTGAACCTCCTCATTAGTTGTCGGCCGAGCTATTTCAGTGCTCCAGTTCCCAGTATTAGGGTCAATATCTACCCTAGATGTTGTTTTTAGTTTCTTGGATTTGGGAGTTTTTCCCAAACACTTACTCACCATGTCCTCCAATGGCAAAGAAAATGGGACTATTTTTCTTTTGTCGTTGATCGAGCTTTCTAGCCATTTGGGTGCAGAGGTCGAGACTTCTTTACCAGGATTTGCTTGATCAGAGGACACATTTGAAATCATCATCAAATCAACAGAGTCAGAAGCAATCTATGTCTGTTGTTTTGCACTAACTTCCTCTGCCATCGGTGAATCAGGCTCTTTATCACCTATTGCTTCTCCTGAATCTTTTTCAGAATTTAAATCCACAACTATTCTTTTAGAAGTCTGTCTCTTTCTCCTGCTTTTAGTCCTTGATTTGGTAGCACGGGGAGGCAAAATAGTTGTAAGGGCCTTTTTGGATTCTTTGATGACAGGAACCCTTCCAGTTTTTGACTTGGAAGTACCTGCATCATAGATAGCAATAAGCTGGTTAAAGGAGCTTATTGGGGATGGTGATTCAACCATTGATGTACATTGCTGGGAAACTTTATTTTGAACTTTCTCCAGTTTTTGTTCCCTCAACCATTTCTCGATTCTCCTTATCACTGAGAGGGTCTTAACCTCAATCCTATCTTCTTCATCTTTATCCTAGTCAACCTCTGGAATAGGTGATTGTTTTATCTGTTCAAATTGTGGATCAATCACCTGTTCTTCATCATCAAAAATTCCAGAAATGTCCATATTTAAATTAAGGGTAATTATTTGTCCCAGGGAGACCCTGCACCACAGTCTTCTTCTGACCTCGAATTCGTCTGAACAATCCTCCCAATAATCCTCCAATTGAGGAATATGTGTAAACCCTGTTCCAAAATTCAAGTTATCCCTGGCAAAGCCTTTGCTGTCAAATTGGGATCTGGCAGAGAAGTACTGAAAATTGAATTTTTTAAGATCCACTTCTAAATTCAAAGCATTAGACATTGACTGGCATGAATAATGTCCAAGTTCAATGGGAAAGGAGATACCAGGTTCCTTCTTCATTGGGAACTTCTTGCTCACATGGGCTAGCTGTCTGCAGACCTCTATCAATACAAAACGATCAAAAACGTACCGGGGCAGCCTCACTGGTTCACCGTCAAAACCCCCAACCCTGATATAAGTAAATTTGGGGAATTGAATAAAGAAACTGCCATAAATGTTGATTAGCGGCATAGCCTCATTAGACATCCTCTTATTGATGTTGTTTGCTAATTCATAAGTCATTCTCTCAGTAAAGACATCATTAACTCTCTTGTAATTCTCGTAGCAATTATGCATCTGTAATTGTAAATAATAGCCATAAATTTTGTTGTCCTCAACCAAGGGCGCATGAGGTAGCCCTACCCATTGTCTTGTAGACACCACGCAATAGAAGAGGTATGAAGACATATAGAAATCTTTAGTCCCCAAACAATTACTTAAACCCAGATGTAAACATTCAGCTGTAATTTTTGCCCAATCCAAATATTGCTCTCCTTGAAGGATCACCTATATGAAAAAGTACATCCAGTCTTCCCAATGATATGCCATAGCGTTGCCCTTTAGCCTGTGCAACAACACCACAATATCTTTTACCTCCTGAATCATGTGATCCCTTGTCAGTGGTCTGGGCAGCCTTGAGCCCCCCTTTTGGAATTTCAACAACCAATTTCTTGCGATCACACTCCTATAATTTGCTTTCTTTACTAAAAAATGACCATAGGAAGAAGTAATATTGAGGTCAGAATATGGTTCTTTGGGCGGAATTCTCATGACAGACATTAGGGTTTGTCTATTGACATGAAACAAGATGCTACCATCTATATTCTGATGCACCTGTTTTGGGGTTCATACCTATTCATGCACTCCAGGACTAATTCGGGGTACTGTACGGCCATGGGAAAGGCCGCAGCTTCAACCAAACCACTTTCTACTATCTTCTTCATCACAGGAGTTGGCACGAGATTTTTAGCTCTTTCCCTAAATTCTTCTAAATTATATTGAACCAGAGAGGTATCCCCGAGTTCAGGAAGAGAACAGGTGAGACCAGGACCGTGCTCATAACCAAGACAAGCAGATTTCATAGCTATAGATTGGAGGATATAATGAAAAATGTTTTGAACTTTGAAAATAATGTCAGAAACTCAAAAAGATCCTTCTTTCCAGCTAAGAAATGAACAGCACATAGGAAGAGTAGGACTCACCTTCAATGTATCTAAAATTACTGCGAAATTTGGGCAACAAGAATCTTATACCTCCTGCGCTATTCTCCTTTGCATCACACAGTATGCTCATTTGCTAAATTTGGCTTGTTCTCTTTTGATAAAGGCATTAACCAGGTCGAATAATTATTACCTGAAATAATTCGTGCTAAAAATGCTTGAAAAGACATGAATTCTGACATCTACATTAATGGCAAGCATTCTTCACGCACGACCATGATGTATAATAATTATCCACAACCTTCCGAAAATTAGAACTTTCTGTTTCATAATGAGTTTTGGATATATTTTCCTCCAAATTTCCTGCTAAATTTTGACTTAGAGAGCCTCGGGGAGAAATGAGATTATAGTCACTAAACCCTTGAACCATTGGACCATTGAACTTTTGGGAAGTGGTTCAATGCGGAGGTTCAAATAGACAAATTGAATTACATGAAGGGGCAAACAGTTCACTTTTAAGGAATGTTGAACTTCAGACTCTTGAACTATTGAACCTTTGAACCGTTGGAATATGGTTCAACTCGAAGGTTCAATGATACGAGATGGACTACACAGAGCGGCAATAGTCACGTGACTTTGCAAGAAACTTTGAACTTTGAAACAGTGAACCGTTGAACTTTTGGACTCCGCTATGAGGTTCAAGCGGAATGTTCAACGATATATTAAATTACACAAGGGAAATGAGTGACCACGACTCTTTATGAAGCATTAAGCATTGAACTCTCGAACTGTTGAACCTTTGAACCATTGAAAAAGGGTTCAAGTTCAACCGGAAGGTTCAAAGACATATTTGAGTAAAACAAAAAGGGCCGATAGTTCACTTTGAGAAACATTGAAGTATTGAACCCATTGAACCATTGAACTCTTGAACTTTAAGAATGGTTCAAGTTCAAAGGTTCAATCCTTTAGTAATTTCACATACAAAAGACAATAGGCGGGTGAACTTTAAGAATAAAGAGCCAACTTAAGAAACAAAGATATGACCAAAAAGGGAAAAAGGTAAGTCGGCTCTTACTTAGGGAAACTTCACGAAAATTAAATAAGGGCGACTCAAAAGGTAACACTATAATATACAAATATTAAAGAATAGGCATGAGGCCAACTCAAACAAAAGGGGACATTACAAATATATCTCATGTTGTATCATTTATTACTGTATAACACCATTCATAATAATAAAGGCAAATTGTATGTTCTAGAAATGTGTGTGGAAATTGCATGTATTGTGTCTGTGATTTAACCAGGAAGGGAGAATGCATAAACCTTAGTAGATTGCCTATAAACCCCATCTAAGGTTCCGTCCCCATAGGCCCGAGACAAGTGTTTGGGCATTATGCCCCCGTAGGCCTTAGTCAAGGGTTTGGACCATGGAGGGATGGCGGTCCCACATTGGAACATGCCCCCATAGGCCTAAGACGAGGGATTGGGCAAAAGGACCAGCCCCCATAGGCCTGAGTCAAGGGATTGGGCAATATGACTGTGGTAGGCCTTTAGGCTACTAAGGGCTTATGTCTTGCCCTCCCCTGACATGATGAATGTTTTCTTTTACCTATGTGTTTCAAAATGCAAGTGTGTTTATGTTGGACTGAGGAATACTAGATATTAAAACTAACATGTAGCAATATGGACTTGAATATACATGATGTTGTAGGTACCAATTCAAAAGAATGTGTGATCTATTCAACCCAAGGTTACCCCATTAAAAGAGAAGAAACCCTAAACCTAATTCACAAGCGAATTCTAGGGCAAGTTGGGTAAGGGACATTACAGAAATGACAAAAACTTAAAATTTTTCATATCTTTGGGACAGCATGACCTAATCTTCGAAAACGAAACCATTAGTTGAGATAATAATAATTTATTAGCTAAATTTTTAAAAAATTATATTTTACACATGTTCGAGAGATTTTAAAACTATAATTACCTCACAAATGTGGAAGCAACATCAATGTTTGTTATTTATACTTTTCAAATAGGACTTCTAACAAAAATACAAAAATATAGTTCTAGCAATAGCCATGAGTTTGTGAGATGGATTTATTTATATATTATGTATATCTATTAGTATATAGTGTGACGGGTAGTCTTGCGAGTAGACACAACAGTTAGTGTGAGTAGGCACATACTGTGTTTTTACACAGGTTCCCCAAATGCACCATAGCTATGAGGGTCAAGACCACTTAAATCTTCTTAGAGTGAGAGTGGCTTTTCCAAGTACTCTAATTCAGATAAATATTAACTATTGATGTTTAAAGGATATTTGGAATATATTTATTAGGATATTTGGAAAAATAAATATATGATTGTGTTATTCAATTGGCTATGTTAATTATTTACTTTAGAGTTCCTATTAAATTATCATGTGGTAATTTACATTAAAATTAATAACCTTGCATACTTTAATTTGTTTAACTCTAATAAGTATATTTAAATCTGTTGCAATTAATTAAATAACTCTGGAAAAATAACTAAATAGCTCTGGAAAAAGTAACAATACAAAAACAACATAAATGTTTGTTTTGCATATTAACTTGTTGAATGAATTTATGAACAAAAATTTAATGCTAGCACATTGCATTTATAATCATATAATTATATAAATTTCCAAAAATATCTATTAATTAAATTAATAACATGTTATATAATTATAAAAAAATATAATTGCCTCTTACAAACGTGGGATGCATATCAATGTTTATTTTACATGTTAACTTGTTATGCTTCTCAAATGAGATTTATCAAAGAATAGTACGACTTGATCATATGAAGTTATAAGTTGAATTTATTTATATAAGTATAGGGGAGAGGACCCAGTAGTTGAGCACCCTAACTTCACGCCTCTTAAAATCATACGTGGCAATTTTAAATCACTCCAAAATTTTTATAGTAGCTTACTTGGCAAGGCCCCTGCTTATAACTAAGGTTTCAAGGCCACATCAACATGCTTTTTGTTGAGGTGTCAAATAGTTCCCCCCAAAAAAGGGTGGACCAATAGGTGTGCATTTAGTCATGTTTTGTTGGTGAGCTGATGTGGCATCACATAATTGGTGGCTTTTTAAATCTAAAGGGCACATTTCATTCAATTATTAGTACTTATAGTAACACTAACAACCTTAAAGTCACAACTACTAGTACTAAACTTTTAAAAATATTGGGCCTTAAATGCACAAATACTAGGGGAGAGGACCTAGTAGTTGTGCACCCTAACTTCACGCCTCTCAAAATCATACATGGCAATTTTGAATCACTCCAAAATTTTTACACTAGCTTACTTGGCAATGCCCCTGCTTATAACTAAGGTTTTAGGGCCACATAATCAACTATGATGCCACATTAGCATGCTTTTTGTTGAGGTGTCAAATAGTTCCCCAAAAAAAAGGTGGACCAATAGGTGTGCATTAAGTCATGTTTTGTTGGTGGGCTGATGTGGCATCACATGATTGGTTGCTTTTTAAATCTAAAGGGCACATTTCATTCAATTATTAGTACTTATATTAACACTAACAACCTTAAAGTCACAACTACTAATACTAAACTTCAAAAAATATTGGGCCTTAAATGCACATATACTATCTCAACCATTGGAACTATCTCACCTATTGGGTCTTTTCCCCTATCTCAGCCATTGGAACTATCTCACCTATTGGGTCTTTTCCCCTATGTATTTTTAAAATCAAAACTATTAATTTAAACAATAACAATTTATCAATATTATTTTTTAAATAAAATTTTATATACATGCTAAATAATTACCAAAAAATATAAAATTATTTTTCACAAATGTTTGTTTCACATATTAACTGGTTATTTTTATTTGTTAAATGAGATTTATCAATAAAAAAAGTAATACTAGCATTATTGATAATATGAGATTATAAGTTAGATTTATTTACATAATTATGTGTCAACACTACTAATCATGATTTGGATTCTAAGTGGTTTGGGGGACAAACAATTTTGTGGAAGATGAGTTTATAGATTATATTAGTGTCAACAAGGTACAACACTTAATCAAATCCATTTTAAAACCTATTAATATTTTGTTAGTTAAGTTTACTTAGGACATGTACTTTTTTTTGTCTCAAGTCATATAATTATGACAAGTGTCATAATACTATGTTGTCATATGTCTCACCCTTGCCTATATATACAAGAGTTCTCTATGTACATTTCAATTGTATTGCATCATTTGTATAGATTATTGTTATTCTATCATGTTGATCTTCTGTGATTCTTGTCATTAGCTTTTAGGCATCTCGATCTTGGGATAACTACCTCCATAGTTAATTCTAACATGGTATCAAAGCATGGGATTGGCTAGAGTTAGTCCATCTTTAGAAGATCTAGGATTGCAATTTTTTATACTTTATTGAAACCGAGTATGTTCATCTCTTGCATCCTAAGTTGATCTAAAGAATCAAAAAGTTTGAAAGAGTAGATTCTATGAGGTTCCTATTTGGGGTTTTATTTTGTAGGTTGTTTTTGGTGATTTGTGAAGTAGATCAGAGCATTTGAGAAAGTCAAATTTTCTTTTTGTTTTGTCCAAATCAAACATTGGAGGCCAAATCTACAAGGGTTTGAAGGAAAGTTTTTTTTATAGGGCTTCTATAGACCACTTTTCATTTGTAGCATTTTGGGACAAAATTGACCTTGCCATTATGTTCGAAAGGTCCAAAAACCCATAGATTAGTTGTCAAATTAGCAAAATCAGAATTCTTCCCCTAGATCCCTTAGGAAAAATTTTCATTTGGTCGTTCATATGGATCCATACAATTTTGTACAGATTGTATGACAAATACTATGTAGTGTGCAGGTGTAAGAAAATACATCAATAGAATATATAGACAAGTCACACGATAAAATCTTTTCATAAATTTTAAGGTTTTATAAGTTTTTTATGCCCATTATATAGTTAGAGTACTCATGTAGTAATCAATAGACCTACAATGTACACCCTAAACTAGGGTGCCACATGGTGTAGGACCCCCTATCACAATAATTGTTTGCGACCAGCTACTAACAATGGAATCAACGATCACAATTAGTGGTGGGGTGAAAGTTCAAAGTTGTGTCCCACTTTAGGCCAACTTATCAACACAAATAAGTTTAAACATTTTTAATTAATTTTTTTTTGATAAACATATGTTATAGTTGGATTCATTCTAGTTAAATTAGATCCAGGCCAAAACTTTTCTAGTTAGAAATGTTCACTAGATACATATGTAACATCACTTTGGGGCCAATTTACAAAATAAATATATTTGAAAAACTTAATGTTCTCACAACTCCTATTGACATAAATAATATTTTAAAAAACTTAAAAATATCCTTTTGTAGTCTATAAGTGTAGTTTTTAAAAATATAAAATTTTAAAAGTTTAATTAGTATTTATATTTTCTTTTTAATTTTTACTAAAACTAGGTCATCAACAAAAAATATAAGGTTAATTGTCTTCTCAAGAAAAAATACTAAATTTTATTAAAAAAAATTAAAAAAATATGATGCACTAGACAAGAGATTCCATGTCAAGATGATATAATCATTTTCTATTTTGGATAAATAGTTAAAACGAAAAATTGTGTCACATCAAAACAATTGTGTTTTTAATACACTCAATTTTTAAAATTTATTTAAAAATAAATATTTATTGAAATTGGGAAAAAAATAATCCATGCACTAAAATTTCAAGTTATAAATGTAAAAAAAATTGAAAGAAAAAAAAAAATTTACTATATAAAAGGTGGTGACCTGGTTAACCTCATTTTTCAGTGTTTTATCATCAACTAAATTTTAGTGTCAATTTTACAAAAACATACATTAAAATATTTTTTTATTTAAAAAAAATATGAACATAAAATACACTAAAGATCTATATTTCATTGTTTACATTATTTCAAAATTCAAAACATAAATGTCACTTTCTAGTGATTCAAGTTAAAAAGTTAAATTAGTGTTTGCCCTTTCCTTTATAAAAGTGGGGCATAGTTTTGAACTTTCACTTGGTAGCTCCTTTCAGTGTTGCCTTCTCCACTTTAGGAATGTGACTCGTAAACGGCCTTGCAACCACCAAACCATCCTCTATGTCTAGTTCCTAGTTTTTTCCCACCAAATATAGCTTTCGTACCTCAACGTAGTGGTTTTTGACACCAAACAATGATTTTTGGGAAACAAACAATGGTATTAGAATCTAAGAGAATATTTTAACATAGGGTATATTCTATTGCCAACATTTACAAACATCATCTTCCTAACGGTTAACACCATCTTTGGGCAACTACTTGTTGATGTCATCATACCATCATGCACAATGTTTTCTATTTGTTGACATCATCATTCTAATACTTGATATCAACAACCCATTTGTTAGGATAATGTGATATTTAATTACAATCCTATGTGTATTCTTCATGACAAGTGGGCCCAATGCCCCCCACCCCCCCCCCCCCCCCCCCCCCTTGTTGGAGTTGAAGGTTGTATGGGGGGTTTGGGGGCAACGGGCTTGAATTTTTCTGGCCCGTTTTTGTCATTTTGGGTGTTTTTCACGTAGTTTCTTGGCCCATGGTTTTGGTGCCCACGGTATTATAAAACTACCTTTTTATGTACCTAGTAATATTTGCACATGCATGAGGGGTTGGTGGTAGTGAGTTTTATAGAGATTTCATAGGTACATAGGGGCTGCCAAAATGGTGCCAGATTGAAGGGAGAAAGTGTGTTGTATAAGTACTCTTGTGTTGACGATTAATACATACTTGTGACTTTCTTTGATGGTGGAGGTCTTTCTTGCAAGGGTTTCTCCACATACATTTAGTGTCATGTGTTTATTTATCATGGTTTGCTAATTTCTATTTGTTGATTTTAAATTTCACATAATCATTTAATGGGTAATCCAATATTGCATTAATAAAAATAAGATTTGCATATTTATAATGGGCTAAACATTTGGTATTAGAGCCTTGGTTTTGCTGAGAAGGGGTTTCCTTTCTTAAAATGTTGAAAGTTTTTTGGCTATAGTAGGAGTTCTTTGTTTGAGTGGTTTTGCAGACATGTTATTGGAAACCATAGCCTCTACCTCTTGTTCAGATATTGATAGGTTCAATGGCACTAGGCATGAGTTATGGAAGCTAAAGATGGAGGATCTCCTTGAAGAAAGATCAATGGAGATATATTATAAACAAAGAAAAACTAGATAGTGTGTCTAATAATGATTGGAATTAATTAGACAAAAAGGCATGAGGAACCATTCAATTGTGTCTTATAGATTTTTTCTTGTTGAATGTTCCTAAGGAGGCCATCACATATCTTCTATGGAAGAGGATTGGTGAGATCTACCAAACTAAGAGTCTAGTAAATAAACTTTATTTGAAGATGAAATTGTATTTTTTGAAAATTAAGGATGAGGACTTTGTTGTAGAATATTTGAATTCATTTAATTTAATTCTATCAGTTAGGATCTGTTGATGTTAAGATAGATGAGAATGAGAAGTGTATAATGTTTCTTTGAACTTTGCTTGAATCATGAGAAAATCTAATCCTTTCTCTGAGTGGTTTGATGATAGATTCAAAGTTGGATGGCCTTGTCGCTACTCTACTTGTAGATGAAATGAGAAGAAAATCCATGGAAGAGAGCTCAAGGGATGCATTACAAGTTTGAGGTAGGTCCAAGGATAAAGGATGGTCAAAAGGGGATTGAAAAAGTCTATGGAGATATCTAAGTCTCAAGGTCATTCTAAGACCCTAGGGGAGAGTAGAGAGAAGTGTTGAAACTATGGAAAATGGGGGCATGTTAAGGAGTGTAGAAATAAAAAGACTTATAATTCCTCTGCTAAAAAATCCTTTGATGAAGATGATGAAGCCTTGTTTATTTTGGCCAATGTTATTTTTGATGAATCATGGTCGATTGACTCAAGTTGTTCATATAATATGACTCCTCACAAGGAGTGGTTCTCTTGCTACCATGCTTATGATGGAGAAGTGTATTTGAGTGACAATAGTTCACATCAGATTATTGGCAAGTATAGTTGCGTTTCAATGATGGGAGGGTAAAAACCCTTACTGGTGTTATACATATTCGTATACTTCTGAGAAATTTAATTTATGTATCCAAGTTGAATGATTTAGGATTGTATGTGACATTTGACAAGTCTAGTTGTAGGTTGGTGAAAGGAAATTTGGTGGTTGCTAAAATATTTCATGTTGGGAATTTGTTTAGGTTGAATGCCTCCACATTTTGTAATTTAGTCAACTTAAGTGGAAAATCTGAATATATATATATATATGTTATGGCACCAACGATTGGGCCACATTAGTGAAAAAAGGTCTTACAACCCTGATTAATAAAAAGATAGTTGATGCTTTTTCTTACTTTGATGGACATTTTGATTTCTACAGATATTGTGTGTTTGGTAAATAAAATCGAGCATCCTTTTCTTTCTAGAAGTTATAATGCTAAGAGAATTTTGGAAATCATTCATTCAGATGTGTTTGGTCTAGTGGATGTGGTTTCTATGGAAAAACCTCATTATTATGTTACATTAATTGATGATGCCTCAAGATACACCTAGATTTATTTTATGGATTCGAAATTTGAAGTTTTCTCTAAGTTTAAGGAATTTAAGGTTTTAATTGAGAAATAATTAGATAATAAAATAAAGGTGTTGAGATCTAGCAATGGTGGTAAATACTGTTCTAGAGAATTTGATGATTTATGTAAGCATGTAGGTATTGTTTGACAGAAAATGACCCCTTAGACACCACAACAAAATGGGGTTGTAGAAAGAATGAATTGAACCTTGATGAAAGAGCTAGAAGTATGGTGAGTGGTAGACACTTGGATCAATGCTTCTAGGTAGAAGTTGTAATTATTGCTTGTTGTTTGGTAAATAGATCTCCTTATTTGACTCTTGTTACCTAAATTTCACTACGGCTCATTCAGGTAGAGTTTTGATTCAAAACTTGTAAGGTACATCTCATCTGGTCCTTCATACATTACATTCAAGTGCATAAATGAAATAATTCAGGAGATTATGTTTATTAGTTTACTGCATTTATCCAAGTGCATGTAACATAAGAAGGGTTTATCCAAAATCTTTTCCAAAAAAAAAAAATCTTTATTGAATGTAAAATGTTCATTATCTCACACAAGCCGTGAGGTTAACTGTCTTATTCAATGAAATAGAAGAACAATCTATAAATGAATAAGTAAAAAAAAAGTAATGTGCATGTAAGGTCAGAGGCTAGTCATTGCTTGAGAATGACTGGTTCTAGTTTTGGCGTGTTGTCCTGTCACCCCGAGTCGTATTTATCCTTCCTAGCTTCATGTCATCCCCGGTTCCTGCATCTGACAAAAGCAATGGTGTTAGAGCAATGCTCTAAGCAATGAATGGTCTCAAACCATACATGAACAAGATACCATACATGTATAAGCTGATCCTTGATTGCATTAAACAAGAAATGTATACCTTGGATGTCCTAGAGAACAATCAGTCATCAAACACATCCAAAACATGCGTTTATTTCTAACAAGTTTGCTTCATGTGCAGATACAGGGGTAATTATGTTTCTGTTTGATTCATCAAGTTACATTATGAGTGGAGGAAATGTGGCTCCCACAAGGGTTGAGCCCAGCTCAAGTCACAACCAACAAAAGAAAATGCAATATACAAATGCAAAAGCACAGTCCAAGGAGCATATTCAGAAGGCAAACCACAGCTATCAAGAGCAATAACAGTCAGTAGGAAGACAATCACATGGACAACCATGATAAAGACAGTTGTGAAGCAAAAGAGAGATCTTGTGATAACCTTTCAGATGATGAAATATATCCAATTAAAGATCATTTTTGCAAATTCATCAATTGAAAATGTTTATGAGTACATGACAACACCTTTGTACTGGTGAAAAGTGCATTATCCTATGCCAACATGGTAGTTTTGGTCTAACACATATACAGTCATATGAAACAGCAATAAGTGCTGTCATAGCATATAATGGAACAACAGACTGTCATAAGGTTGGGACATCAATCATGTAGTACAAGGGAGTAGCAACATCCATAAAGGAATAGCATACAAAGTGCAGTCCATACATTCCGGGACAATCATTAACAATCATGTATGGGACAGCCAAAAGAGAGATAAACAGCGAAACAACAAAGCAAGAGACCTCATGATAGTTGAGGGACTAGCATGGCTATAGAGGTATCAGACATAGGTTCATGCAATTGAAGATAGTTTGGCATCTAATGTCATTCTTGTGGAGGTTTTGTAACAAGTTCAAGGCAAGCCGGATGTGAACAGTGATATCCCTCTGTATAGAAGGTCTTTGTCATGCATTGTGCAGAGATACTTGTATAGATGACATAGATCAAGAGTTTTTAAGGCAAAGATTACAAAGGTTCAAGCATGACAGTGGTCTATAGCGGGACAAAGGTTTACATGAAAGGTATGTCAAAAGAATATAAGGGGTGGAGACTGTCAACAGTTTTGAAGACTTCATTTCTTAAGGTGAGAAGGCCGTATGGATTCATTTCATGCATAGTCACGGAGCCTAGGTAATGAAGGAAGACATGTTGTAAATGAAGGTGTGGTAGGACAGACATTAAGTCTTGCATGACAGTCACCAATGAGGTCAATCAACAAAATAGTCATCTGAAATCAGTGAACAAAGGGGAATATGACAATGACAGTGCAACCAAGAAGTAAATGACATCTAAATCCATGAGGTTTGCTTGGGCATGTAAGTAAGCAAGTACAATATGCAGTCTATTTCATCATTAAAGATCTTTAAGTAGCTTGGAAACAGTTAAGAGGACTGTCAGAAACAAATATCATTGACAAGGATTGTGGGAGCTATGAACTTTATTGAAGATTGAACTTAAGGAAATACATCTCATTTAAAGATCAGTGGGATAGTCATGAAGGAAATCAACCTTTGACTATCATGAAGGAGCGTAACAATGATAAAAGTTGCACGCAGAACAACGAAACGACAAGCAAGGTGCAGTCACAAAGAGATGAATGTAGTAACAGTCAACAAACATTGACAATAAAGATGGACTGTATCCTTGCTAATGAACTGATACACAAGTATAGAAACAAGATAAGTGTATGTTCAGCTCGATACTGTATGCATATGTTATGTCAAGCAAAATAAATATATAAGCTTGCTGCTACAGGAAAAGGAAAGGTTTGCTTTTAAACCCATTCAATGATACAGAATGCACATTTTCAATCGACCGTTACAGTCATATGAGATGCAAGTGTGTAGCTTGAACAACATACTGCTATCAAATGGTATGTCATGATCAGCAACAAATCTGGACAGAACTGAGAGGAGCCACGAATGCAGCAAGACTGAAGCTCGTTTTGAGCTAAATGCAAATACAAGAGAAAATGTAGATTTTCAGGTAGTATGCTTAGATTTTCATGAAAACGTGCCTCCGTTACAGCCAAATGCAACAAAGAATTCATAAAATGAAGAGAGGGTCTGCAGATATAAGGAGTAGTGACATCTTTTTAAAAATCATTTCAAATAGAAATACTCAGATTTTCTTCAAACTATGCCACAACAGAGCACATACAACAGTCTACTTCAGAACGCGAAGCAGAGCAGCAATTAAGTGAGGTATTCTCAAAAATGGAAGAGCTTGTTCAGAATAATGGAAAAGCAGTAGATGATCTCTTGAATATTGCAAAGACTTTGCGAGCAATTCCAGTTGTGCATCTTGAAACACCTACTCTCTGCCTTGTTGGAGCTCCAAACACAGGAAAGTCATCTTTAGTTAGGATTCTTTCAATAGGGAAGCCTGAGGTTTGCAACTATCCTTTTACAACTAGAAGCATTCTAATGGGCCACATCACCATAAATTATGAACGTTTCTAGGTGACTGATACACCAGGACTACTAAGGAGATCTGACGGTGAAAGAAACAATTTGGAAAAGTTGACACTTGCTGCTTTATCCCATCTACCATCAGTAATAATGTTTGTTCATGATCTTTTTGGTGATTGTGGGTCATCTATTTCTGATCAGTTTTTACTTTACAATGAAATAAGGGAAAGATTTGGGAATCGATTATGGATGGATGTTGTTTCCAAGGCTGATTTGTTATCGAACTCTTCAAGTGCTGCTGATACCACAGAAAAATTACAAATTAGTTGGGCCAGAGGGGGCTCTTCATGTCTCTATCAAGACCAACCAAGGAATTGATGAGCTAAAACAGAAAGTCCATGAAATTCTTCTATGCCAGTTATCCAAGATGAAAAGCATGTCACCCAATTATCACAATGAAGGAGATGACATCTCAGAAGCAATTGGTTTAGAATCTAAATAGTTCCATTGGTTGTCCTTAAAGCATGGTTGATGGTCTTGTTTTTGTTGTGCTCAGAAATCAAAAGGAATGCAGATATAAGGAAAAAATACAAAGTTTTCAACTCTTTTCAAACTAAAATGCTCACAAAACCCCTCAAATCGCATTTCAGTGCAGTGAAATACAGAGATCATGCAAATACAGAGTAAAAAAAAATGGAGTTTTTTTCAAGCCTCACGCTACAGCAGCAAGAAGAAAAATGCAGATTTTCAAGAAATATATACTCAGATTTTCTTCTAGTCATGCTTCAGTAGCGAATATACAAGAAAATACAAATTTTCCAAGTTCTAAATACGGCCCCAGAAAGGTGATATGCAAGGTAAAAAATCTCAGAAAATGAAGAGCAATATACAACAAAAGTGATTTACCTCTTTTTCTGTCAATTACCATGTCAAACCATAGTTTCTTCTCTCAAGGCGATTCCCAGAACGGCCTTAAACACAGTGAAGAACAAAAGATGGTGGTCGGCCAAGGGAAAACCATAGAAAATGCATCAAAAACTAGTCTAGATCGCGGCCATAATGCCCAAAAAATGGTGAATGAAGTCAAAGAAGTAGCCCAATGGACAGAGGAGTTACTCACCTCGATTTTCCTGTTAAAAAATTCAGAATGTAGACCTCAAAAAGCCATTGAAACTACAGAGAAGAACGTAGAAAGAGCAAACCCTCGCATGGAATGGCGGCGCGGTAGCGAAAGAGAGGAGGAGTAAAATGCAAAATGAAAGTTTTTAAGGTTTTTTCCTCCATTTAGGTTCATCAACCTAATTTGCTATTATTCATTTTGACTTTGATTTTGTTAAATTATTGCTATCTATTTTGTGCCGTGGTAAAGACTTGCTAAAGTCTTTAAAAACCTAGTGATGATACATGGGGGTTGTGAGGCATTTTTCTGCCTTTTGTTTCTCTTTCAAAGTCAAGTCATATGCATTATGAAAAACACAAGGCTGAGGGTATTTTTTGCTAAGGCATATCATGAGGGAGTTACAAGGTGGGTGAAGTGTAGCCACAAAGCATGGTGGTGTGTGTTGGGAGATATAAGGTGATATAAAAGGTAAGTGATGGATAAAAATGTTTGATGGGAGCTATAAGGTAGTGTTGAGGTATGATGCTTTTAATGCATATGGAGGGATAGGGTGATTCAAAATGCATAATATTGTAGTTACATGTGAAGTGTAGCCATAAGGCATTGTAATGTGTTTAGGGAGTCATAAGGGTCATTTTTCAAAATGTGTTGCATTAAACCTTGTAGGGACATGATGTTATATATTGTGAAACGCATGAATGGCTAGGAATTGTGAGATGTTTTGTTATGGCTTTGTGACGCGTGATATGATGCTATGAGATGCGAGAGGTGATGCAAGTGTGGAGTCATGTTTATTCTTGCCTAGGGGTTATGAGGATGTTTGCTTTGTCATTTCTGCATGATCTAGGAACAGATTAAACATTGTAAACGAACGATAAAGTAATGAATTATGAATTACCTTATCATTTGTAATAAAAATGCAAAGAGGCAACATTAGGCAGATTATCACAAATGGCAAAGTAAGTCTCATTGATTACTTTGTCGTCCTTTCACGACATTTAATTGGTCCCCAAACTATGCAAAATCAGGAAATTAAATGTTGTGTCCTAAATGCCATTTTTCTGCATAGGTTTGTATAAATTTGGATTGTAAAACATTAACTAAGGTGATGTAATTATAAATCACTTAGTCAATGTTAAATGAATGTAGAAATATGTGTATTTATGTCATTTATTGTGAAATATTAGACATTTATGATGCTACAGGGTGAGTTTGACAAACAGGTTGAGGAGTTATTGAGAGATTTGACTTATTTTCAATGGCCTTAAAGATCATTTAAAGGCATTTAAAGACATTTTCAGGTGCTTTTATGATTATTGATGGCATGCCTTGACTATTTCTGCATTGGAAACCCATTTTGGAAGACTTTGGGCAGATATTTTGGGCACATTTATGAGATACACGAAAATGGAGATGGCTCATCTTTATCTGATTGCAGCTGTTTGGAGAGTATATAGTCATACATTTGACTCTTTGTAGAGAGTTCTTTCCATGTACATTCTAGAGTTAGTATTTTTTCTGCAATCCTACTCAGTTTGAGCATGTTTTTGTAACTCTTTTGGGATATGAAATACAGAGAACACCTTGGATACCATTGATAGTCAGATTTTGCCTTCTTGTTTTGCAGTATTGGGTGTTATCAAGTGTTGGATCAGGTCATTTGTGAGATATTTTGTTTCCTTGTGACTATCTTATGTTTCAATACCCTTTTCTGCAGAAGCTGTGTTTATGCAGGTTGCAAACTATGTCTTAAAGTGTTATAAGGCTTTAAACTATGAAGTTTAGATTCCTTTTAAAGATTTTAATGCATTTAGGCCTCTTTGTGAAGTGTTTTTGCAAACATACATCGATAGGTTGTGCAGGTTTAGTTTCTGTTGTTTGTGGCCAAGTGTATGCAGGTCTGAGTTTCATTTACCTTATCAAGTTTGGTGAATCACCCTTATTTTCAAAGTTTCCAGTTTTAACTTTCATTTTGAAAAGCATTCCTTCTTTTTTCCTCTGCAAATCTAGTAGATTTTAGGTGATAACCAGCTAGGAAGCCGGCCTTCTCCGAAGGTTCTTTCCATCACAGGTGACCCACAGACCTGGAAAGATCCCATGTTTCTCCATATTGCCAAGTTTTACAACTCAACAAGGGTGCAAATATGAGAGACAACTCTTGTTGATAAAAATCCCTATGGAGCATGGATAGGTAAGAAACCTTCTATTTCACATTTAAGGGTGTTTGGTTGTGAGGATTATATTCATGTACCCAAGGAAAAACAATCTAAATTGGATCTAAAAGCACAAAAAATGCATTTTTGTTGGTCACTGTGAGAATGTAAAAGGTTATATGCTTTGGAATCCAGTAACCCAAAAAAGATTGATTTTAGAGATGCAATTTTTAAGGAGTTTAGATTATTTTTAGATCTTGTATAGCTAGAGGTAAAAGAAGGAAAACATTGCATTTTGAGATGAGGGTTAGAAAGAAGGAAGATGCACATGTTGAAGAATAGATTCATGGATTAGAGGACGTAGAGGAAGAAGAGGGTTTAAACGAGAGTTTGAAGTAGAATGTGCAGGTTGAGCATACACAAGAACAAGTAGAGCCCCTTACTCCTACCTTGATACGATCCATGAGATAATGAAACACGGTTGACATGTATAGCCCAACAAATTTTTGTTGTGTATTTACTTTGTTATATATTAATGATAAACTAAGATTTTTTAGGTGGGTTCTCTCTTCAAAGGATAGTAAGTCTTGGATGTAGGTCATGCAAGAGGAGATGATGCCCTTAGACAGACGTGGCACCTAGAATCTTATTAGTTTGCTTGAGGGAAGAAATCCCATTGGTTGCAAGTGTGAGTATAAAAATATCATAGTAGATGGATGGTTAGAGCAGTACAAGACCAAACTGGTGGCCAAGGGCTACTCCTAGAGAGGGAGTTCAATTCAATGAAATTTTCTCTCTTGTTGCTAAGTTATATTCCATTAGATTCTTATTATATATTGTTGTAACTTGTGATTTTGAGATTAAGAAAATGGATGTTAAAATTGCTTTCTTTAATGGAGATCTTGAGAAGATTTATATGCGATAGTATGATGGTTTTGTTATGAAGTGGAATGCACATTTGGTTTGCGGGTTGAAATAGTCATTGTATGGTCTAAAATAGTTACCCAGGATCATTCAACCCTTTAACAAAATCCTTAAGTATCATGCCTATTTGGGTCAGACTACCCAATCCCCCTCTCCAATTTTGGGAAGTTTCATGCTTTGAATCTATTGGCAATGCTCTTGGTCATTTATTATAGGAAGAGGAAGCATAATCAAACTTTGGCCATACTACCTTTGCTCGCATTCTTGTTGACATTGACACCTCTAATGATCTACTTGGGGATATTGTCCTGCTTGTTGAAGGTAGACTGCAGACTTAGACACACAACTATGAGGGTCTTCCCTTTCACTGTAGGAGATGCTTCACTATTGGACACCTTGGCTCAGATTGCCCTCACTCTCACCGTAAGAAGGGTGAGGCAAATTGGTGGAGGAATACCCTCTAAGATCATTTGTCTATCAGTGATTTTGATACTGAGGAATATGAGTCCTCGTTGGACCCTATTCCTGAGTCAGTTTCCCCTAGGGTTGTTGGGACTTCTGAGATTCCTTTTGATGTTTCATCTTCATAAGGCCCAGTTGTGGTGGCTCCATCTCTAGACCCCTTACCGTTGGTTGTTGAATCTGTTGATCCTGCTCTACTAGAGGTTTTGGTGCAACATTCAGCTCCTCTTTTTGCACATATGAGGGCTTAGCTTAGGTCTTCAGTAGAGGCTAGCCCTCCTATCTCCCATCATTCTGAGACTTTGGAGGATGATGTCTTGTGGATGATTGTTCAAAGAAGGAAGAGAGGCCTTCCTAAACATGTGAGTGTTTCCCAAACTTGGGTCAAGGTGGCTTAGAACAATAGGACGAGGCCTGGGGTTGTGTAGGCGGTTGATCCAGGTCTATTTTGTTTGGTAGCTAAGATGCAACCTCTTTGTGGTGGTAGCTTGGTTGCAGTGATGTAAAAGGTTTCAAGTCCTTTTAAAACCTGGGTGTTTATGGTTTTGTTGTGGTTCAATTGTTATCTCGTTAATGTTTCACCTGTTTTATAGGGTTTCTAGGGCCCCTTCAAAACCTAGTTTTTTACCTCTTTAATAAAAAATAGTCACCTAGGATGTGGTACCAGAAGTTTGATGCCTTTGCATTAAGTTAGGTTTTGTTAAGAGCAAGGATCTGATCATTGTGTTTATGTTGTAGATTTTTTGACAAAGCCTGTGAGCACAGAGAAATTCAGATGACATTATGAGTTGATGGGCCTCTCAACTTCTAGAAATTAGATTTTAGTGTTGGTGAGTTTCCCTTTGGCTCTTGCAAGGTACTCAACAAGTGGGAGAATGTTGGGAATTAAGGTGTCTCAACCTTTGCAAGTTATTAACATTGCAATTATTTATTTATTTTTCATATTTTATTTAATTAAAATGGCCTCATATTCGAAATGAGGCATCCCATTTTGTGTCGGCATGCTTTTCCATGTGTCAAATATCTTGAAGGTGTGTAAGAGCTTATAAGAAGGAATATCTTATGATAGATTCTTATGATGCATAAGAGCATAAAAATAGGGGAGTTACATTGAAATCTTGACCAAATTAAAGCAACATCTTTGGAGGATATTGTGGAGCCAAAAATAGAGTGTTCTATTTGAGGAATGAGTTATGATTTATGACAACATATGATAGGTGTAAGAAATCTAGTCTTTTTGGTGGATATGATTCTTCATGGATTTGGGGCATTAGAATTTTGACCCAATTTGGGTGTTACATTTGTGGGTGGTATTTTCTCATGGTTTTGGGTTTCCATTTGATGGTTTCTTATATTGAATCTTCTATAAACCGGGTGCTTGGAGTTGTAGTTTGTACGGTGTAATATGCAATCCAAGATGTTGCCAAAATCACTCTAGAATTAAGTTGTTGGTTATACCCCTATAAAAGCTTGCTCTACAAGTGTATTCCAACCTATTTTTGTTGTTGTATAAGACATTGGGTTGCTTTGGACTGTGGGATTTTTTACCAAAAGGTTTTCCCCGCATAAATTACTGTGTAATGGTTTGCATTGCTTTTATTTCTATATATGTGTTTCTACATTTTCTATAATTGTTTAGATCATATTTTTAAATTTTTTGTACATCAATCCTGTCAAGGTTTAGTGTAGGAAGCTAATTCTTCTACCTTTTCTTCCTTGCATTCACAACCTCATGAACCCCTTCTTTTTCCCCCGTGGAATGTTCTTCACATTGAAAATTTTGATATAGAAATGCATGAAATTCTAATCGATTTAAATGCTTTTATATTTAAGTGCGAAACATGTGTTACTAATGATTTGTTGTTTACAAGTGTGTAGGTTTTGGAGATGGGGTTCTAAGAATATCATGAAGAAAAAGAACATCTTCAAAATCATATCCTTTGAAAAATTGTCTTTTAATACATGCTTCTTACTTTTGTTTTATTTTACTTTAACATGCATGATAAACATATACTTACATGCACACTAAAGTGGGGGGAAAATGTAGAGCAAAAAAGTGCATACTTTGTACTTTTTCCCTCTAATTTTGAACTTGCTTTAGTCATGCCTAAAGATATGTCAATTTAGCACTTGATTTGAGTCATCTATGTGCAATAGATGAATGAACCTATAAATCCACCCATTTGTCCACTCATTTTGATTCCAATTCACTAGTATACCTCACCTATCATCCCCTTACACTTCTTGGATGTGATCACTAATGCAATTTTGTGTTTTGGACAAAATCACCAGTGTAATAATTTTTGCTGAATTCAAACCCACTTCATGTTGATTTTGTGCTAACCTAATTCAAGTTTGTGACTATTGTTCATAATCTTACAAAATTGTTTTTTTGAATTGAGGTATAGGTTGGCATATTTAAAGACATGCTTTAGGCCTAGGGGATTCACTTAGTAAACTTATCTATATTACCAATGATCATGGAATCTTAATAATACCCTAGTTTCATTTCTACCCCTACATTTTGAATTTTTTATACCCCCTTCTAGTATATGATCACTATTAAAATATCCCCTTTTTGATTGATGGTAAAGGTGGGTTTTTAAAAGGCCCCAAACCCTTGTACATGATTCTACAATGCACCACTAATATAAACTACATAAATAATTGCAAACTTCAATTCCATATTTCTACATTCTTGTTGCATCCTCCACACTATTTGACTATAATCGACTTGCAAATCAAGTGCCAAGATGTCCATTCAACATGCCTTTTAGCACTAAGACGTCCTTTGGGAGAGTTAAACCTTATTATCCAACATGAGAATCAAGTGGTCCAACCACTTGACCACACTCTCGTTGACAAAATATCCCCTCTTTTTACCATATATTTTAGGTACCTATTTTAATGACATTTTTATACCCGTATTTATTTATACCCCTCATATGTGCAACTAAACATTTCATTTCCACCACTCTCACACTCAACTCTTAAATGAAAATTCTTGAATGAAGTTTTATAGGAGATTATGAAAATAAAATACATTAAATAATTTGGCATTGATCCCTATAATGGAAAATATAATTAAAAAGTTAACTATTTGATGTGAATAGGTGGTCATTTTTTTAATTTACATGTTTGGATTGAGAAAATAAAATAATACTTGTGTGTACGGTAAACCATAAGAAACTAGAAATATAATTTTTCACCCACTTCACATCTACCCATCAAAATTAAAATTACTCTCTTTAGTGTTATCATGTTGCAATTGTTTAAATAAGGTACATATTAACCTCTACAAAAAAAATTAAAAGTGACGAAAAAAGGTAAAGATTTTTTCTTATCATTGCTTAGTGAGACACAAATTTGATGTATGAGACCCTCATGTGGTGGATACCCACAAGGAGAGTCATTTCCCATTTACCTTACATATTGTCCTACAAAGTGCACATAGGTTAAATCTCTCTTTTTGAATCAAACTTGTATCTCTTGTATGGTGTACAAACACCATCATTTCAACCACTTAGAACTAAATAAATTTGTATGCAATCCCTACATAAATAGCATAACGAATTCCTCTTTTTAGCCTCATGAAAGGCAAAAGTAAAGAGATGTAAATTTATATTTTTCCCAACTCCCTTTACCTTAGGCCCAACCCCAACTCATTTCACACTCTTACCCCGAATACTTAAGAAAAATATTAATATAATAACCCTCTACCCCTAATACCTAGCAATATATCTATTTTTTCCCCAATATTAAATACCCTTGTGAAGTCACGTGTTATGATATTGCCTATCAAGTGATGCCTTTGGGCCCTTAGGACCCTAGGAATGATCATTATGGGGATCAAGGATTTATAATGCATCAAAACTAGAGCATCAAAACTAGAGCATCAAATTCACATGTAGTAAAGGCAAAAAATAACCATAATAGCTTGCATCAACATCTCAAAGGACATATATTGTATAACTTAACATTTAATCATTATGAATTGAGAAAAAACAAGGGGCTTGACTAAGGCGCGAGTAAGTGAAGTACTTCAAGCCTAGCTCAATAAGATCCTAAATGTGTTCTTCAACATCACCCTATCTTAAATCAAGTAATAGGTGAAGATGAACAAATTTATCACTCAACAAGCCCTTAGGATAAAATCATAAAAAAGGATAGGATTATAGCCTAAATTAGTCATGATTACAATTGTGATCCTGTCTAGAAGATCATAACAATTAGTTTGATTTGTCATGACCATCTCTAGGTGTTCCCAATCTTAGATCTAACTCATAATCAACTGTTGCCTACACTTTAGTCGATCCATCATGATGAAATAGACATGTAATATTTTACCTCTTCCCTTCATTGTTGATTTATGCAATTACTTGTCTTATGTTTGACTCAACTAATTGTGTTAGTTTAGATTTGGTTTAAAATTGAAATATTATGTGTTAGATCTAAGTTAATACTTAGTAAATGGAACTAAAAGAATTCTATTGCTGTCGGTTTGCTTTCTCCTAAATTACAACAATATTAATTATATTTTGTTAAAATAATTTTATGGTAAGTAGTTGAGAGTATGTATGAGGATAATTTTAATTTATCTCTTGTTTTTTTGATACAATAAGTGAGGTTTCTATAGGGGCCCTCCCCTAAAGATAAAATAACTACATATTATGGAGACTAAAAAGGTAAAAAGGCCATAATACAAGAAACTACATACTACCAACAATGAGATTCAACATGCTAAGAGCAACCACAAGAGTAGGTTGATAAGACAAAAAGGTCATAAAGCAATAAGCTGCAATCTATCATCAGTGAGAGCTTACACATTTACTAATTGTATACATAATAGCAAAAGCACACAACTCCAAGCCACATTAACAAGAAGGGTACATAGTGTCTTCATCCTTAGAGACCACAAAACATTTACTTTTTAAGCAACCTTATGACTAACCTTAGAGATGCTATGTTTGAAATCATGGTAATGTTCTAAGAACAACTTATCTTAAGATAACCTTCCTACATTACCACACATATATTGTTCAAACATATAGCTAAATTTTGTCAATAAAGAGCTGGAAGTACGTTTGTATTTTTTGCATAACCTACGAAACAAACTTGAGTTGATCCACACCATACTCAAGATGTCTCAAACTAGAGAAATCATCGAGAGAATCATCCTCCAAAGTATCCCCAAGCAAAATGATGTCTACATATGATATAATTCTACTAAGAATCCATTTACAAGAAGTAGAGTTCAACACCTTACCTTCCAATTTGTGGATGAAGTCCATTATCGAGGCCCTTCCTTAATGAAATGCAAGGTAGAAACCTCATGAATACAAAAGGCCTGTTGGAGGCACCTGTCAAACATTGCTAATAGCATAGGGAAAATTCCACCAAGAATGGTTGCACTTCACCTTGCCTAGCTTCCATTGAAAAGATAAAGTGAAACCTCTTTCACAAACCCACACATAATAAATGGTCACAACAAAATAAAAGAGTAGGTTGAGAAGACAAAAAGGCCATAAAGCAAGAAACTACAAACTATCATCAGCAGGAGCCTACACAATACTAATTGTATACACATATAAAAAGCACATTAACAAGAAGGGTATGGAGCACCTTCATCCTTATAGATCACAACACATTTGATTCTAAAGTATCCTTATTATTGACCTTAGAGATACCATCTTCAAAATCATGGGAACATTCTAAGAACAACTATTCTCAAGATAATCTTCCTACATTACCACACATATTGTTCAAACATAAAGCCAAATTTTGACAATAAAGAGCTAAGTATGCTTGTCTTTTTTGCACAATCTACAAATCAAACTTGAGTTGATCCACATTATACTCAAGATGCCCCAAAGTAGAGAAATCATCAAGAGCATCATCCTCCAAATTATCCCCAAACAAAATGATTTCTACATACGATGTAATTCTACTAAGAATCCATTCACCAGAAGTAGAGTTCAACACCCTACCTTCTAATTTATGGATGAAGTCCTCTGTTATGGAGGCCCTTCCTTAACGAAATGTATGGTAGAAACATCATGAATACAAAAATTCTATTGGAGGTGCCTATTAGACACCCCTACTGCATAGGGAATATTCCACCAAGAATGGTTATGCTTCACCTTGCCTAGCTTCCATTGAAAACATAGAGCGAAACCTCTTTTGTAAACTCACATATAATAAATGGCCACAACAAACAAAGCTCCAACCATGAACTAAAAGCTTGCGATGGAGAACCCACAAAACATAAGATAATAAGATGGCACATAATCTGAGAAAGTATAGCTGCTTAGATCCATAAAGCACACATGTGAGACATCCACATCCATAACATAAAAACAATCATACTGCAATCACCACACTAAAATTTATGAACGGTCATATGACCAAGACACAAAGGGGAATGATAACATTAGCCAACTTATCCACAAACAAATTATTTTCTCAATAATAATGATTGAAGTCAATCGAATCGAAAAAATTACATGAACCCCAAACTTCATTAATAATATTGTCCAAGTGCCAATCTTGTAAATATTTTTTTCTCGAGATCAATGATCACAAGAAGAGAATCACCTTGGACCTACAACCTCTTCGAAATCAAAACTACTACAAGTTTGATGCCTTCCAAAACCACTAAAACTTTTGCTTCATTACGACGAGAGGCATTCTACATTTACAGTAGGGGTGGAGTTGAAAGATTCCAAGATTCCATGTAATTTTATAAGATTCCAATCTAAAAAATAAAAAAATAAATAAAAAAGATTTATATGCATGAGATTATTGAGATATAGGATCATAATGAAACTCCACAATAAATACACTACCACTCAAATATTCTAGATGTGAGTAATTTATAAGATGCTTGTACTATTTTAAACCAAAATGCAAATATTTTAGATGCAAGTAATTTATAAATGTTAAGAATAAGAAATATATTTAAATGGGAAATGAAACACTTGCATTCTAGCTGCCAGTAATTTATAAAAAATTAAAAAATCAAAATCAAAAACCAAAAAACAAAAAAAAATTGGAAGATATCTCTCGGCATACTATAGATATATTTTTTTAAATATAAATATACTAGTTATTAGTTTTGAAACCTAGAAAGAAAGAAGCCCCTTTCACAAACTCTTTAGAAAATGACTAAAACACTACTCGAACCGTGACAAAACTAAATTGCCTCTAACAACCCTATCAAAATTCATTTTGTGAAATCCAAGATGATGCATTACCCAAATTCCTTATTGCTTCTTAAAACCCATCAAAATTCATTTTGAAGAAATCACTCTTAAACGAGATCCAAAATAATGCACTATGCAAGTTCTCACAAACGATTACCCCTTCAACAGAGTTTAATTTATCTCTCTTATTAATTATTAATTAAATTTTAAAAGCTATGAATAATTTAAGGCAGAATTTCTTGACGGGAACATTCTGCGTCCTTTGGCTGTCTTGTTCTCTTTGACATTGTTTGATTCGTAACTAGGTACTTTTTTCCTCCCAAGCTTTCATTTGAAAATTTGTGCTTTCATAGATGATTCGAGAAGTTAATTACAGTCTCACTTTAAATCTGGCCAGGAGCTTAGAAATCTGTAGTTTAATCTTTTGCAAGTTATAATTTTTGTTTCCAGCTAACTAATGCCACAACCTACTGTACTGAATCACAATTTAAGGAGGGAAGTGGCCGCTTCAGTTGGCGCACGAGTATTTGATCCGGTTTAATTTTAGAGTTTTCAGAACTGATTCCTCATTGGTTCGGTAAGTCTCTAGCACTACAATGCATCTTACCCCTTTTCCTGATTTTATAATTACACAGTGGTATTTGCCAATGCAGACGCTTAACTGGCGTAGCACATTTATTAAAATAAATGCAATTGAACTCACAAGCCTTCTCATGATACATAAATTATTGTCTTAACTAGTTACCACTTTCACATTAAATGTTGTGTTTTTGTTTCCCCAATGCAAACCCTATGTTTAAACCCTAAACCCTTGTGTACGGTTACCACCTTTTGCCCTAACGCAGGAACACGGTCTACTATGTTACAATACCACGGCCCTCTGGATTTGAAGAGTATAAATATTTTAATTAGTCTAGTATCATATTTTTATTGATAAATTTCTGAATAGACAGAGAGTAGATTGGAATGGAATTCTCAGTAAAGGATATGACAGTTGGTTAGAATGAGTTTTTTTTTTGAGAATAAGATCTACATTTAATTGAAAGGTTTTCACAGTATGTGAAAATAAGTAAACAAGCTTTGGAAAAAAATTGCGTAAGAAATGTTCCAATCACAAGTCAATGGGACTCACAAAGCATGCTAACTCTAAGTATTGCTAGTGCTAGTGAATAGGTAGGTGCTAACGCATTAACCTAGGGACTTACACCCCAGTCTTCTTGTTAAGCTTGCTTCGGTTTCATTGTGGAGAGAGTTAACCCCCAAGTTTCTGTGATGAATAGGATGATCTTCCACTCCAATTCAATTTCCAACTCAAATGTACCTCATTTTGCTTACCCACAGTGTTTTGGAATGGCATGGCTTTTAAGACCATTAGAATAGCCCGGGAAGTTTATGTGTTCATCTTATCTCAGTATGGAGAGAACAATAACTAACAATGCTAGTATATGTCGACACAGGCTTGGAAAAGCCATTACCAGATAAGACTAAGTTGGGAATGCTTATTTGGTGTGTCTTGAAGCAATCAGTTCACAACGAAAATATTTCTTTCAAATCTTGTGCCTCTCTGAGTATGGCAATCTATCGACCGGGGAACTGCCTGACATCTGTAACAAACACCAACTCAAGCATATAATGCCTCCTACATAATAGCAACAAGGAACTATCTAAAGAACCATCAAACCAAGGGGCAAAGCAGATTTGATGTTGCTGCTTCTGCCCAACGACATTCAGAACAGAATGAGAATCAAGCTCTCTTGATTCAAAAAGCATGGGATAACCAAGGTAATAAACTATTTGAAATGTTAAAGCACTTCCAAAGAAAACTAACAAACCAATTACTCCTTAGAGTATTTTCAAGCTATAATCCCAAAAGTAAGAGGATCTAGAAGACATGAAACGTAATGTGGGGAAAATGTTTCAATAGAAAATTCAACATTCATCCAATTCATGCATGAAGTTTTGGAACAGCAAGCAGGTCTGCAACCCTAATTGCCTATGAGTGATACTCAGGTAAATGAAAGAATGCCAAAGAAACAGAGGTACTAAAGGATTTTAAGGTCAGTCAAATGGGAGAATCCTTTGAGGAGGATTGATGAGAAAGTAAATTAACTAAAAGCAAGGGATCATGTGAATGAACTGGCACTGCAAGGATTTCCTAATCATGTTGTCCAACCTTTTGGGGAAAAGGGAGAAACAAATAGCCAAGGGAAAATCTTGGATATCAAGCAAGCATTTGAGCAAGAAAAAACAGAACTATCTTATATTTGAAGCAAAATTTGGATGCTAGTAAAGATCACACAGAAAATTGAACACAATGCAGAGAAAACCATAATTGAAGAGGGAGTGCAGCCACTTATGTTTGGAGTAAAATTAAAAAACAAGCGCAGCACGAAGTAAGTATGCAATTCAGACACGAATCTCTGTGAATTTATAGTTCAAATATTTTGTTATGGAAATATGTGGACTCTATGTCCCTAACAAACAACAGTTTAGCTAAGTATATACAACTGCAAAAAGCAGAAACAATTTTCCCATCAGAAAATTAAGCTACAGAAGAGCACTTAGTTAAGGAATTCTTGGCCCAATAAGGCAGTATAAGCAAAATGTGTGCAATAGTAATGGGGGAATGATTATAGCACTGCAAAGTACACACTTATTAACACTCAGCGGCATGAGGATTAATATTAACACTCAGCGTTCATGAACTCAATATACAGGCTTCAATCAACATACCTTTGAATTTCCACAAAGAGCTAAGATTCATAAGGATATATTAGTGTGGATAAACAAAGTTAAAGCCACTTACTAGACTTATGGGTGACTTTAATAGAATTCTTTCTGCAGAAGAAGGAGAGGAGGCACCGTATACAATGCTAAATTGAAGAATTATTAGTCGGCATGCCGCATAATAATAGATAATGAAATTATTGATTTGTGTCATATCCCTAACGGGATCTGCCCTAAAATTCTGGAATTAGTTTTCTGAATTCTGCCCTAGATGTCTGTACTTTGATTATCTACTCAAAACCCTAGATTCTGGTTTTGATTTCTCCACTTTACACTGCTGCCCTAACCCTAGCTCTGCTGGAAATCAGACCTGAGCCAGAAATATAGATTTCACCATAAAACATAGCTATTGTCCAATGCAAACCATCACAATGATTTAGCCCAAAGCAAGGAAGTTATATCCAACATTAACATGCATGTGAAACAAATGATAATAATGGCACAAGCATGAAAATATGATCTGCTGTAATATAATCTGGTCTGCAATAATATACTGCTGGAATTTAGAATATATGGCATACATATGATGACAACAAGGCAACAAACTGCCCAGCCACAAAGTAAACTTCAGTACCAATCAAAACATATCAATTTGATGCTATAACATGCCTCATGAAGGCCGAATGAACATTGATCAGTCTGCTATGATAAACCTGCTGAAACCCTAATCTGCTGCAGTCCAAACAGTCACAAATCTGCCTTAAAAGGCAGGTCGCTCATCCATGAATGAGGTCACCCAGGGTTTAGGATAAATCCTAAGCAAGTTCGCCTATCAATGATGCTCAAGATTTCTTCAAAAGAGGTTCGCTTCAGCCTTATGATGTTCGCCTATGAAGAATGCTTCCAGCTGGTATGAATGATGCTCTAAATCTTCTATGAGAATTGCTCTCCTTAGCTGATGCACAATTCTGCCCTAAAAATCTGCTTCAAACCTTCAAGTGCACATGAACTTCCGTGGTGGAATTCTCCCAATGTTGGTGAATGGGGTCATCTCCATTCAAGGTTGAGGGGCCATCTCCTCAATGCATGACAAAGAATCATAATTCTTAGCCATTGGAATAGGAAGACATATCAAATGATTCGTGCTTGATGGATCTTTGGAATGCCAAAGTGAATGGATATATATACACATTATATTTCTCTCCTCTCTCTAGGCCGACCTAGCTCTTGGAACCCTTCATTTAAGTTATGTTTTTCCTCTCTAGGAGGCCGACCCATGCACATGAAGACTTGGCGCCCAAAGCTTCCTAAAAAACCCAAAGCATCACTTATTAATGAAGTCGGCCAAGAAAGAGAGTTGTATGATTGGTATCAAATCGGCCCTCAAGATGCAAAACTCCTTCTTATGCCTTTGATCTCTTTCTCTAGCCAAGTCGGCTTCAAGCTGGGTCTCATATCCATACAAGGTCAGCTCACTTGAGAGAGTGATGACTTGACAAAGCCCCAACAATGGCATATGCATAGAGATGAATTTCATACACAAGTCAGCCCTAAGAACCATAATGAACTCAGGGATCTCCTCCATGAATGCCCAAGTGTGATGTCCCGATATTAAGGCATTGTTTAAATTAAAGATTTAAACATCACAATAAACATGGAAAAGTCACTTCCATAAAATATGGTGTTTGTCGTGTCCTTTCTTCCATCAATATAGATGATAAGTGTGAATAATATTAAATAATATTATTATATAAACATAATTAGAATATAATATATATTGTTAAAAAGAATGTACCAATATATTTATAAAGGATAAATATAAACATAGATATGAATATGAATATAAATATATTATATTGAATAGAATAAATATAAATCAAAGTACAAAATAAACATTAATATAAAATGGTAATAATCCAAATATTATAAATATCGATGGGGAACCAACAAAAGGGGTGCGATCCAGTGGCTGTCTAAGGGTTACGTAACCCTTCAAAATGCATCTCTTAAAATATTTAAAAAAAGGAAACTTATCCCTCATTGAAGGCATTGTGGAGAATAAGAAAAAGGATCTGATTTACAATACAGGTCAAAAGAACATTTCTGAGTTGGAAGCACAATATAATATAATAAGATTTATAAGAGATACATGAGCAGAATGTGAGGATAGGTAAACAATAAGAAACATATGATGTATGAGCTGATTTAAAAGATTAATGAAACAGATTTAAAGAGAGTTTTGAGCATACTTAAATCTGCAAGACGGATTAGAAGTAATATATGGGATAATGGGTGAATGAAGACAATAAGAAAGATATATATATATTTCAGCAGATGTAAATCTGCAAGAATATATCAGTCAAGATATCTATATGCAAGGATCGATAATTGTCTACAACCCTCAGATTTCTAAAGGATACAAAGGAAAGGATCATCCTCTTGGTATGATGTATCTAACCCCATGTCTATGATGAATGCCATGTAGTAAGTATTGATAAATGCATATAATTGAAAGATCATCATTAGACATGTATATTATTAGGCATTATGAAACTTGCTATGAAATATAGATCATATTCACAACACATTTGACATGATTGTTTGCAACTACAAGTTTGATTAATTCATTATGTATTAATGTGAATCCTTGTATGAATGTCATGATGAGGGAATTAAGGGCCTATGAGGAGGGGAAACGGCGTTGGGATCATCCTCTAAGTACGCCACCCCATGGTGGATGGCTGAGGCCTGCCACATGTGGGCCAAGGGGGCATGAGAGGCTGCCCTTGGGCTTAGAAGGACTGATTTCCGGGACACCCTGCTGTAGCTGCATCCCCAACCCTCTGTCATGGTGATTAATTGAATCATAAGAGGAAGCAAAATGGTTTTGATAAGGGGTACGGTGATAGGATGCCTCACTAGGCACGCCACCCCATATGGATGGCAAGAGGCCACATGGGGCTAAGAGGGGTGAAGCACCCGCTCTTGGGCCTAGGGTAGAAGGTTTCTTGGGCACCCTATCAAACCATTTTGTTCTAGGAATTATAAACCCTAACCCTAAACTTGTGGGATTTGAATTTTTAGGGTAAAATTAGTATTGTTCCAATAGGGGACATTACACCAAGTAACCTCAATGATAAATCTCCAAAGTACCAAAGGTGAAGTGATGCAAGGAACCGCATGATGCTCCGGAGAAGGTGAACCATCCCAAGCCAAGTACCATGAGAGGTCATCCGAAGATGAAGTGATGACATCCATATGTGTGTGAAGCTCAAGCCTTGGCCTTAAACCCTCATGACAAGCTCTCCAAGCGACTGACTCCGGAGAAGATAATATGCTGAAGGCAATATATCCAGTGATAATCTATCTCCATAGCTCGTGAGATCCTCAAGCTGTTCTGAAGTGAGATGGAACGCTGGTTGGAGACCATAGGTGACCATTCCCAGAATGGGGACATGACAATTTGGCACTCCAGTGAGGCAATGGAAGGAAATTCTATTGGACCAATGCCTGATGATTGACTCATTGAGTATTAGATTTAGGAAATTAGTTCTACAAACTAGGGAAATTACCTTACATAGTTCCTGATCTATGGCTGATCATTCTTTCAATATATTATATAATAAAACCACTATAAGATTAACATTGGATTTGAAAACTGCTATTGAGGTTGGTGGCATCAAGAGTAAGTTGGCTGACATGGAGGAGAAGTTCAGGATCCTGACCCGTTTCACCACTAAGATCATGCATTGTTATGCTACCACCTTGGCTGTCTTGCAGGATATGGAGCTGAGAAAGCATGGGATTGGAGCTGATAATATGAAGAATTTTGAGGAAATGTATCAATTCCTTACTGAAGACTGGGGACAGCTGTTTAATTAGTTCTTTCCTGTCTGTGTTCTCCTGCTGTTGTTTTTGGTTTTTGATTATGTATGATTTAAACTGCTACTGTTAATGTACTGTTAATGTGCTGTCAGTGTGCTGCTTGTGCACTGGTTCTGGCTGGTTTTGGGCCTGTTTTGTTTACCCTCTGGGCTATTTTGTAAAGGGATCAGCACCCTCGTTTTGCTGCTTACCATAATAAAAAACATTGGATTTGAAAATCTTGGCTGCAAGCCCCTTCTTTGGTCTTATGTAAAGATGGTTTAATGAGATGGATCAGATAACTGGATAGAACATGCAAAATCTTCCCAGAAATTAAAATATCAGTGCAGCAACTCAGAAACAGAATAAAACTATAGACACATCAATCTAAGTCAATATTGCATTAACCCTGGTGGAAAAAGTTCTGCTTGGTATGGGAAGGACACAGAAAAAAGGCTGAAAGTTGGGGTCCCTACTACCTATAGGTGAGCAAATAAAATAAATGATGGAATGGAATAAGACTCTTAATCTTATTCTTCAAAATAATAAAGGGCCTTCCAACACTGGGCCTTGACCGGTTATTATACATTAAGGAGAGAGAAGGAGAAAACTCTTAAGTCAGGGCTCTACCATGTTATAATTTATCAAGACTGGATATGTGTAGCTGAGTCATGGGTATGCGTTGGTTGGAGGCAGCAGCACAGCAATATAGGTGGATAGCAGTAACTTGTACTGTTTGGGCAAAGTGAAGAAGCACTCCTTCCCTCTCACTCGTGCATGGTGGGGCAGGGTGATGAGGTTAGCTCCCTTGGTGCTCTGCTTGCTTTCCCGGCTCGAGGGGAAGTATATCCCTAGATCACTTCATTCAGCTCATCCTTACCTACATAAATAAATAGCAATGGAGAAAATAAATTAAACTGGCATACATGTTAGCAATCAAAAGCATGGTTCAAAAACTCATGACTCCGCAAAACTCGGCAGACCCGAATTTGACCTGGACTCAATGACTTGGCAAAATATTCAAACATTAAAATACACATTTTTTGAAAAATATTTAAAAACACACATAAAACTGAATTTACAGAAGTCACAAGTAGTTTTTCCTTCATTTATAGATCCAAAAATGAGTTCCATGCACATCATATTGTCATGTGATAATAAATTACAAATCTGTGTTATTATTTTTACAAGTTTTATTTATGGAAAACATGGGCCCAAGACAAATTTCTTTTTTGCTTTTCAAAACTAGAGCAGGGGCTTGGGGATGGCAGCCCCCAGCGGGGGTTCAGGGGCACGTTCCTTGTCGTGATACAGGGCACAGTTGAGGGGTGGAGCCCATGCCATCAAGCCCAAATTAAGTCCTTAAAGACCACATAGACCATTAGACTCGTGAGTTTTTGATGATTTTGTCAACATGTTGAAGGAGTGAGAGCTGAAAGAAAAAATTGTCAAAAATGACTGTCATTATGCATCAGCAGGTGAGTTTTTCGCTTGAACTCGTGAGTTTCAGTGAGTCATCAGCAAGTTTACTTGCAGGTGACTTGCCAAACTTGCCGAGAATTCATCGGCAAATTTACTCTTGAGTGATTTGCTGAGAGGTTTCACCTCACGAGTTTTTAAACTATGGTCTAAAGCATCTGACAAGATGTTACATAGTTCAAGGGACAAACATTCCACAAGAAGCAGGTGGAGATTTTAAGCTGGAGTATCAGAAGCTTGCATGCCCCTGAAAAATGACATTTTCTCAGGCAACAAATCCAAGAGTTAGAGCTGGATCTTATCACATCTCAAGAAACAAAAATTGATGCAGAGGAGATGATCAGAGTAGCTCAAGTGGTTTGCAAACACTGTGAATGCCAAGTTGTAGCTGCAGGTGGAACAGCCAGTGGCCTGGCTACTCTTGGAATCCCAGGACCTTCAATGACACTTTCTTAGAATCTGTGCCGGACAAATCTGCACATGCTCTTTATGGATCTGATTGGCCATGTCTTCTTTTGATTTGTAATTTCTGTAAGCTATGATTGTTAAGCATCATATAGAGACCTTTAGCCAAGTCTATACTTGCTGTCATATTTTTAATTGCTGTTAATTTGAATGTAATGCATACAATTCAGAACCACTGCAGTTTAAAAATTAAAATGGATCTAGAACTCGTGAAGTTAATTCAGATTGAAATACAGAAGAAAATGTTGAAATGACAAAGAGAAACACTGAAAGAATTCTTTTAACCCTAGAGAAATCCGAATATGAGGAAAACTCCAGCTTGGAATGTCCTCAGCTTTCTTGTATTCAACCAATCATATACAAAGGTCTAGATCTACTCATCCATAGAGCGTGCCGATCACTATGTCTTGACTCACCGTTTCTCATTTGTTTCTCCTTTGCTGTGCCTTTTTATCCCATTTCCCCATTGACATCAGATATCTTAGAATTCTTTCCCAAAATTAAACTTCCAAGAACCTTTGTCCAGATCATCAAAAACCCATACTCAAACTTGACTTTTTTTGGGATACTAGAAGGATGAGTCTTGATCATAACTTTGAAATTTGGACTCAGCAAAAACTCCATTGCCCAAATTTTCATTTGGATTTAGGGCTTGGCCAAAAACTCGGCATATTAGAAAATTTTCATTTGGTTTTGGCACTTGGCCAAAAATTCATAAAATAAACATAAATAACACGCCAAATATTGTTAAAAAGCATAAAAGATAAATTTAGAGAGTGCATAGGTGTATTTTCTATTATATTTATCTCAAAAGGAATACAATGCTCGTTATAATGTCATATGATGATTGATCATCATAACAGAAATTTACAAATTCATAAAATATTTTATAAATTTCTCCGTCAACTAATGCTCCTCATTGGCTGCAAATGGGATGATAAAGATTCCTGCATTGTATCATGTACATAGATCTAAGCCCAAGACACCAAAAAGCCCATTGAAAGTTAAGATATTTTATATAACTTGTTATATTTGTCGATGAAACCTTAAGAAGTCCTATATATCCAAATGGGTTTCCATTGACTCAATCCTACACAATGCAAATATTAGAATTCTTTGAACAAGCTACAGCAGTATGTAATGAACAAAACAGAAAAATGCTTCGCTCTTCTCCTCACTCGATATCCTTTGATATTCCAAGGACTTTAGCTGCCCAAAATTATCAAGACGACCAGGTTTGGACAATCTGTTATATTCAACTCCTTCAAGTTGCTCAATTGACCAAAAGTGTTCGGAAGGTTCCTTAACACCTGACAATTCATAAAATTAGGATGAGTTTTCTGTTAATCTTAAACTGAACCATATTCATTTAAATTATGAAAAGTAATAAATTCATTACATTATTGTGTACACACATACGACCCTAACCCCCGACCCTAAATGCTGATTTTTTCAGTGTTTAGGGTTAAGAGGGTTAGTTTTTTTTTTTTTTTTTTGCCAAATCGGTCCTTATTTAACTTGTACATGAAAGACTGATTTCAAATGTTTTGCAGATTTGGTCATCATGCCCCATTAGAGAGACTTTGCATAGGCACATTGCACATCAGTCTCGGGTACAACCAAGGTCAAATGCAATATTTGTTTGAACGATGTCAATGGAGGCATATATCGCTTCAAATGGCATTTGGTGAAGAAGCCAAGACATGACACCATTGCTTGCGATAAGTGCTCTGCAGATGTCACATATCAGGCACAATATGCTCTTTAGGCAATTTTTGATGGTAAGCTAAAAAGGTCAGAACTAGGACAAAAGTGGCTTCTAATTTTCTAGATGGTATTCTCAATCCCTTGGATGAGGCAGCTGGTGCACAACAGTCTTTGAGGGAGTCTTAGTCAACACCTACTTCTATAGCACATGGCCCAATCACAGGTGGAGGAAACATTAATTCTTTCTTTGCACCTCGTACTACACCAGAATCACAAACCAGTTAGGAGAGTACAAGATGGAGGAAGAATATCCATGAATAGGCGATGAAGGCAATTGCGAATTTCTAGATCTACTCTTGCCTGCCGTTCCATGTTGCTAGGTCTCCATGCTTGCAAGGTATGGTGGATGTTATTATAGTTGTAGGTCCTGAGTTCAAAACCCCATCATATGAGTCATTGAGAGTGGTATGCTCAATGACATAGTGCAGAATGTTGCTTACGAACATCAATTAGAGTGGGCAAAGATTGGATGCACTATAATGTTAGATGGGTGGATGATAGAAGGAACCGAACTCTCACCAACTTCCTTGTCTTTTGTGATATTGGCATGATCTTTTTGAAATCTGTGGATGCATCAAATAGGATCAAATTTGCAGTTGCACTTTCAAATTGTTTGACAATGTGGTCATGGTTGTAGGGCCACCAAATGTGGTTCAGTTTATTACAAACAATGATGTTGGGAGACTCTTAATGGACAAGTACCCCTCTATGTCTTTTAGCCCTTGCTTGGCACACTGCCTTGATCTAACTCTATAGGACATTGAAAAACTTGACTGGGTTAATGAGGTATTGCAAAAGGCTTGCACAGTTACCAAGTTCATCTACAATCACATGAGGGTGTTGTGTATGATGCGTTCCTTCATGGAGGGCAAGGAGCTAGTTCGATTAGGGATGACAAGATTTTCTATGCACTTCCTTGCATTGTAGACTCTTTGCCAATAGAAAATGAATTTGAATGTTCATTTCAAATGAGTGGATGGAGTTTGGCTTCACAAATCAAATGGATGGCAGAATAGTGGTAGAGTATATTTTTTCTGCAAGTTTTGGGATGTGGCTAAACAGATTGTTGAATTTTCAGAGCTTCTAGTAAAAGTTTTGAGACTAGTGGATGGGGAGAAATCCCCCGTGGGTTATTTGTATGAGGCCATGGATAGGGCCAAAGAGGTGATGAATGGGAGGATCGAAAATAATAGGGAAATGTACACGCCATTGTGGGACATAATCAATAGGAGATGGGATCAACAGATTCTCTCCTCTCCATGTCGTTGGATACTATTTGAATTTCAAAGATGATGTTGAGATCACACAAGGCCTACTCAAGTGCATGGAGAAAATGTTCCCTACCCCAGTAGCGTTGGATGCATTTATGGCATAACTGCCAATATACAGGTAGGCAAGGAGTTTTTTCTCAAGTATGGCTATCGTGCAAGGTAGGAAGAGCTTCAAACCAGGTAGACTCCATAAACTTTTGATAGTCTCTCTATGTTGTAGACATGCACATTAAAGGCGTTAAGCTTTCGGTAGATCTTACATGATATCAACTCAAAATTATTTGTGTTTTTTAGTGCAATGGTGGGATTTTTGTGGCCAAGATGCCAAAAATCTTTGATGTATGGCAATGCACATTGTGAGTCAGCCATTCAGTCATTTGCTTGTGAGTGTACTTGGAGTGTTTTTGAACACACGCATTCCAAGAAATGCAACCATCTGACACAACAACGGATGAATGCCCTTCGTTCATCACAACCTTTGCCTGAAGTTGAAGAAAACTCAAGGTGAAAGTTCTAAAATACTTGTAATTGTAATATTGCTGTTTCACTTTCAATTGCCAAATCAAATTTCTATATAGAAAAAATTAGGGACCATCAAGGAAGACCAGCCAATTAACCTCCACGAGATTGATCCAGATTTTGAGTGGATTGCAAATGATGATGCCCTTAATGATAGTGATGATTATGATCTCCTTAAGGAGTGCAATTATGATAGTGATGTGGTTGAATGACTCAGGAGAGGCTTTGACCTAGGAGCTTCATCATTAGGACCTGTAGCCCTCTAGTGTAGCTCACTTCGTTGCAATAAGTCATTGGCTATGTCTGATTTTTTTGAACTTTGTACTTAGTTTGTAGGTTGACTTTGTACAAAGTTGATTGTCATTGAAAATTTGAAAAATATTAGCATTTAGTTATCATTTCTACACTATGCAGTATGCATTGTGCAATGCAATGTAATCAATGATATGAACATAAATGAGAACATCCATATTCCACAATCCATGGGCTAAACTCTCATTTTTATTTGCTCTCTATATCTCTATGCTATTAAAATACCTTTAAATTTAAAAAACAGCAGGTTTTTCTCTCTTTATTTTTGCATTTTTCTACTTTTTTGAAAATCCGATTTTAACCCTGATCAAATCCCAATTTTTAGAAAAAAATTGTATCTTCTGGTTTGCTAATTTTTTCCCCAAAATTGTATCTTCTGGTTTGCTAATTTTTTCCCCAAAAGTTTTTTGCTGCTATGCCTAAAACTGTTACAGAAACTCTATTAGAGTTTATTGAATATATTACTGAATGTATATACAAAGGAGAGCAGAAGCTCTATATAAAGGAAACAATGTCTAAAAATAGACAACAGGCCTTAAAAGCAAACAAAAAACAAGATAAGCATAAGCGACCATTATAAGAAACTAACTGTAGTTTTAATACCCTCCCATAATGGTCGATCTGTCAACTAGACCAAGATGCTTCCGAAATTTGACAAACTTATCCGGGCTCAGAGATTTGTAAGAATATCTGCAGTCTGGTCTTCTGTAGGAACATACTGCAACACAACAGATCCGTCTTCAACTAGTTGGCGAATGAAGTGACAATGAAGGTCAACATGTTTTGTCCGTTCATGAAAGACAGGATTTTTGGCAAGTTTCAATACCCCTTGATTGTCACAATACAAGGGTGAAGGCCCAGTAGGAGACATTTGCATGTTTGAAAGCATCCATCGAAGCCAAACTGCTTCACAGGCTGCTTTAACAGCTCCTTGATATTCAGCTTCTATCGAGGAGAGAGCGACTGTTTGCTGCTTCTTGCTAGTCCATGTGATGGCACTGGTTCCCAAACTAAAAATATACCCAGAGGTAGACTTTCTGTCATCAATCGATCCTGCCCAAATCTGAATCTGTAAAACCAATTAGCTGAGGATCTGCACATCGGCCATATAGAATGCCAAAGTTAGAAGTACCCTGCACATATCTCAGCACACGTTTTGCTGCAACCCAATGTTCAGCTTTAGGAGCTATCATGAAACGAGAGATGTAGCTGCCTGCAAAACTAAGATCAGGTCGAGTGGCAGTAAGATAGATGAGACTGCCCACTAACTGCCTGAATGCAGATTCATTCTCTACAGGAGAGTCGGATTTCCCTGAGAGTTTCAGCCCTTTTTCCATGGGTGTAGAAGCAGGTTTGTAGTTTGCCATCCGAAATTTGTCCAGCAAACCGCGTGCATACTTTGACTGAGAGATGAAGATGCGGTTAGGATGCTGCCAAACCTCAATACCTAGGAAATAATATAGGAGTCCCAAATCGGTCATGTCAAAAGTTTGACTGAGATCGTGTTTGATCCCCTGAATCAACTGCTCAGAGTTGCCAGTGATAATTAGATCATCGACATAGATAACAATGTAAAGACTATCATCAGCATATTGTTGGACATACAGATTGGAGTCTGAGGGGCTCCTCTGAAAACCACGATCCACGAGATACTTATCAATCTTGATGTACCACGCCCTTGGAGCCTGTTTGAGGCCATAAAGAGCTTTTACCAATTTGCACACCTGGTGTTCTTTGCCCGCAACCTTGAAGCCAGGAGGTTGCGTCATGTAGACTTCTTCCTGTAAATCATCATTGAGGAAGGCACTCTTAACGTCCATTTGATGGACTTTCCACCCAAACTGGGCTGCCAAAGCAAGAACAAGCCTAATGGTACTCATTTTGGCTGTAGGAGCAAAAGTCTCCTCATAGTCAACACCTTCCTATTGAGAGTATCCTTTGGCGACCAACCTAGCCTTACATTTGTTGAGAGTCCCATCAGCCTTGTATTTGAGTTTGTAGACCCATTTGCATCCATGGGCTTTGTCCCAGGAGGGAGATTAGAAAGAACCCAAGTATTGTTCTTCAGAAGGCTTTGGTGCTCAACATCCATAGCCTTTTCCCATTCAGGTACACCTTTGGCCTCAGAATATGTTTGAGGTTCTGAAATGGTGTGAAGGTTTGCCATGAGAGCAAAATTGACAGTATTTTGCTGCTTGCTCTTCTTCCGAGCAGATCTACCCTCGATGAGTTCATTATTGTGAAGATCACCAATTGTTTTGGCCCACCATTTAGGCCGGAGAGCAGATGAACCAATATCTGAAGAAGGTGCATCAGTATTATCAGGAGAGACAAGGACAAGATCAGGAGGATCTAGAATATCTTGAGGAGGGGCGGGTGGTGGAATACCATGCTGTGGTGTGGGCAAAACTGCAGGACCCCTCCCATCAGGGGGAGCGAAAGGAATGTGAACACCGAAATCTGAAGCCTCCAAAGCTGATCCTCAGTATGAGTAGAGGAAGGAGATAGCAGAAAGGGCCCAGTAGTCTCATCAACAACTACATTACGATTGAATATGAGGCGATCAGTATCTACATCAATCAGTCTGTAAGCCTTATGATTTTCACTGTACCCTGTGAACATGAGTTTCTGGCTTTTGGCGTCCAGTTTAGTGCGCTTGGCATCTGGAATCCAAACATGAGTAGTGGAGCCAAAAATTTTCAGATGGTTGACGCGAGGCTTACGTCCAGACCAGGCTTCCTCAGGAGTCATCTTTCTGACAGCATAGGTGGGCGACCGGTTCAAAAGATAGACAGCAGTGTAGACTGCTTCAGCCCAGAACTTCTTAGGAACACCTCTATGTTCTAACATAGAACGTGCCATCTCTGTAATAGTGCGATTGCGACGCTCAACAACACCATTCTGTTGAGGTGTATAAGGTGTAGTAAGCTGACGTTTGATGCCATGTGCAACACAGAACTGAGTGAAGTTGGAGGAGCAAAACTCCTCTCCATTATCAGATCGAAGAGAGATGAGAGAACAACCGGACTCTTTTTCCACCAAGGCTTTGAACTGCTGAAATGTACTAAGCACATCGGATTTCCGTTTTAGGAAATACACCCACATCTTTCTGCTGAAATCATCAACAAAAAGAAGAAAATATTTGCACCCAGTAACTGACGGAGTATTCATTGGTCCACATACATCAGTGTGAACCAACTGCAAAACCTTGGAAGCTCTCCATTTGTCACCAGTAGGAAATGGAGTCCGATGTTGTTTACCAGCTTGACAAGCGTCGTAGACACCAGGAAGTTGAGCCTGAATTTTTGGAAGACCACCAACCAGACTCTCCCGAGCTAACTGAGAGAGATAGTGCATGTTGAGATGCCCATAACGCTGATGCCAGAGTTTATTGAGGGACGTGCTCCTTGCTGCCAAAGCTTGTTTAGGAGAATCACCAGAATCCACTAGTCTATATAGACCATGGTCCTCAAGAGCCTGAGCAACAGTGGTGCGTGTCTCACGATCCACTATACGGCATGAGTGCATGCTGAAGACAACACCCAGATGAGGTGAGTGTCGCATGATTTGACTGACAGAGAGAAGATTCAGCTCCATGCCAGGTATGAAGTATACGTCGAGAAATATTAAATTTCTCACCAGACTGAATTTGGACATTGCCTTTGCCAACAACGGTATACTCTTCGCCTCCTCCAAAAATGACAGAATCTTTGAATGGCGTATACTCGGTGAACCAGTCTTGTCGATGTGTGAAATGGCGAGAGGCACCTGAGTCAATGTACCAGGCAGAAATTTTGACAGAATTTGCAGGTCGCTTGGCTATAAAAGCGTAGGACGCATGCTCCTTCTGCTCAATGTGTTTGATAGGAGACGCCATTTTTATATTTTTTGAGACAGGAAAAACAAGATGCTGGAGGATGAACAAAAAGAGAACACCAATATCAAGACAAGAGAACTGGCTCACAAACCCGAGCACAGAGTTTGAGACAGAGAAACAAATATCGGCAAAGGTCTGACATGGTCTGGCTAGGTTTTGAAATCGCGAGCAGAAACCACGAGATCTCTAGAAGACTCCGACCAGAGAAAATCATAGGGTGACCTCAAATTGAAATTGCTAGAACTGACACTGATAAACAAAACCTACAGAAAGTGTGCCAAACGAAGCTTCGATGGCAAGCAGCAGAACGTCTCCTTGAAAAAACGCGACCAGAGAATACGGAAAGATCCACGAACTGTCATGAACAGAGATCCATCCACAGAAGGAGAAAACTTGCCGCCGTTTTGAAGATACCCATAAAATCGTGATCAGAATCTGTCGAAGGGAGTCGCGATTATAGAAGAGTCTTCCCCGAAACGTGACCTCAATGTTGATGCTAATGAGCAAATGGAAAACCCTTTAAGAATTCATCCATGAAAAAAGGATCCATGATTTCTCACGCCGTTTGCAGAGAAGGCGACCACAAAACAGGAATCCGTGACCAAAAGGAAAAATCGTGTGCAAAAAAAAAAAACGACTCCCAGAATGAACGCGACCTCTAGGGATTGAAAACTGCGATTGCAGAAGCTCTGAACCGTGCCTAAAAATGAAAACATTGGAAGAATGTAGGGCACGACCCTATACAGACAGAGATAACAATCGCGATTTCGTCCTCTAGCCAGAAAAAAAACGCGACAAATAGTGATGACCCAGAATAGGAATCACAGAAAGCACCAAGCGTGATCTCTACTAGTGACTTCAAATGGTGTCCGTACAATGTACGGAAGAGCTCGAACCTGGAGCTCTAATACCATGTTACAGAAACTCTATCAGAGTTTATTGAATATATTACTGAATGTATATACAAAGGAGAGCAGAAGCTCTATATAAAGGAAACAATGTCTAAAAATAGACAACAGGCTGTAAAAGCTAACAGAAAACAAGATAAGCATAAGTGACTATTATAAGAAACTAACTGTAGTTTTAATAAAAACCACCAAAAAGTTGATCAAAGTGTTGTTCCTGCCATTTGTCCACCTATTAGACAAAATATTGTAGCGCTTTTTGTTGTCACATCCCTGAAGGCACCCATCCTACCTTGTTGTGGGTAAGTATATTGATCGATTCGTTGATAGCAAGGTGCCAGATGATACGGGGTTTTGCAGTTTGATTGGGAATGTACCTCTACCCACTTCAATTTTAAAGTTAAGTGGTGCTTGTCAACACCCTAGTTCAATGTTAGAATGAGGACGTAAATCATATTGTTTTCTCGTGTCGTCGTCGAGACTCCATCTCGAAAGGATATCGTGCTATGTAGTACTTAATATACAATAATAATTTAAAATTTAAATTACACATTTTTATCAAATAAAAAAAAATTAATTTAAATTGTAATGCAAAAAAAAAAAAACTTTACTTATCATATGGATATGAAAATAAATAAAAATAAATTAAAAAAAAGTTCTTTCAAGGAAAAAGTCGAAGAGGGGCAAATTAATAAAGGAGGCAGCTGGAGAAGGCAGGATGGTAGGACATCCATCTGCTGCAAAGGCATGGGCGGCAAGGAAATGTTAATGGATTTGACAGAAGTTTGGTGGGGGAATAGGGTGTGGACTTCTGCCAAAGCATAAAAGATAGAGGAATTTCATTAGGTGTTGTAGTTGGCACTGCCCTAGTAGACAGGAATGCAAAACGTAGATGCACGGACAAGGCTCAAAAGGTATTGGAGGTCAGTCTATTAAGAAAAACTGTATAGAAGGGCTTCCATAGTGAGGGGAATGTTGACTAACCAGAATCAAGGAAACCGCTCTTTGTAATCTCGACTCTATGCTCTATGAGTAATTTCAGGGTAAGATCTTGACAGTGTATTCAACATAGAAATTTGGGACAGTTTTGTTATTTGAGATAAGTTGGGTTTTATGAATTTCCCCTATGGCTGAATATGAACTGTTGTGGCTGTAAGTTTTCCATGGGAATGTTCCATTTCTATTAGTAGCATGTTCTACATTTATGGTATAAAATCTTCTTTTCCTCTTATGCATGAACATGCCCTAATCCTGAAGAAGGTACGATTACATTAGTTTTTGGGGTTTTCTGTTTAGGGTGGTATACAACAAATGTGGTATATTATATTGGATAGTAGGTGGTCTTGCTTTGGGCATACTGCTGTTTGAATGAGTGCTTTGTATAAAAAGGGAATGCTGGATAAGTTAAGCTGATTTTTGGGACTAGCTACGGGTCACCAGACATTTTGGCAAACACGTAGCAGGCAATGGCCCAGTTTTGCTCTCCATTCTGGAATGTCTCCTTTTTAGCAACGGACATTATGAACAAGGTTTTTACAACTGTTGTAAATCTGTATTCTTTTGTGATGAGGGGTTGCTTTCCTGGTATGCTATTTCTTAAAAATTCAACAGTCAAAACAAACCCTCATTTATTCTGAATATAAAGTTGCATTTTTATTCATGTAGAAACTTGTTTTGTAGGGGTTTGGTCGCTGTTATGTTTTTCTTTCATATTGCATCTACAGTTATAAAATCTGGAAAATAGCTTCAGGTGTTGGGTTTTTATTTCTTGCTTCTTATATTTTATAAAAGCAATTTGAACTTCTTATAGGCGTTCCTTGCCTTTCAATTTCAGTTGCAACAAGATTGATATTGCACAAGTTTATTTAATACTTCTTAAGCTGGGAGTGTTGTTAGAGAGTTGATTTTATATCTCCACTTTATTGCTTTTATGCAAGCAGTGCATATTAAATCAGACTATCATTATAGGTGTCTGTTTGGATTAAGTAAATTGTTATAAGAGCTTGGAGAATGGCAAACAATATATTTAAACAGTTTGATTGCCTGGTACAGGCATACACTTCTTTGAGACATTTTGCCAAACAAATTGTGTACCACGTACATGCTTCCATATTTCCTGAGGCATTTTGTCAAGCAGTTCACGTGCTTTGTGCATGCTACCACATTTTGCAAACATATCTATCAGGGCTGTTGCAACTATATCATGTGACAGATTTCTTTCATCCATAATGCATTGATAAATGTCCCTTGATGTGTTGAACAGGTGTATTACTGTTCAGTATACTGTGGTATTTATGATACCAGGGTGTACAGGATGGTGATGCCCGGGTTAAACTCAAGTTTCAGCTTTGGGACTATGTGTAGACCTTTAAGTATTTAAGGTGAAATTTAATGGAATGTGGTAAGGCTTTGTTAACCACAATGTAAAGGGTTGAAGATAAGTACCTTCCTTATGGGCTGCCCCTACAAACTAAAATGAAGTTAGTATAATATCAATTAGACACGATCTTTTGCAATAATGATGAGTAGAAAGGAATAATTGTACTGTCACAATAATCTGTGTATTAAAGTTTATGAATTTTGGTTTATTAATAAACTTGTTGACTGTCATTATCTTGTGTAACAGTGGTAAGTTGTCCTGCTTCTATCATATCATTGACATAAATAATATGCTAAAAGATCATTGATGTGATTAGGGTTAGGGTTATGAAAGGCAGTTTTGTCTTCTAAAAAAATTGTGACGAAATTTATATCTTTTGATTTCTCTATGAGGTCCTTGCCGAGATTGATCTTGTTTAATATCATTATAGATGGAAAAAGATTGTTTATATCATTAATAGCCATTGCCGGGCATGACAAAGGTGTAGGAATCTCTGAGTGCTAAGCTCTCGTAAACAGGTGTTGATCGGGTAATTCGTAGCTGTTGGAATTTGGCCAACCTTGTGATGGATTTAACTCAATGTGAATTATTGATTGATTTGAGGCCTGATGCCCTTATGATCTATACCTTTCTAAAATACTTGAACTAAGAACTATGTTCTTCCTCAGCATAGGCAGATTCCCTATTAATGTTGTACAGTGTTTTGGGTAGCTGACTGCAAGGTCAAGTCAACTAAAATCTGAGTTTAAGTGTTGATTTGCAAATATATTGCTGCTATAAGGGATCACTTATTGCTGACCATTAAGATCATATTTAGTTATAAGTGGCGAGTGCAAATATTATCAAGTCAATGAATTGGACCATTATATGAATATCGAGTTGCACCATAAGGTAAATGAAACCAGAAGGTTAAGAAAATTATTATTATTGATTGTATATCTTCATAGGATGATCTAATGGATATAGTGTTGCCAACTGTCTTGGGTATGACTCGGGTATTGTTCATGCTTAAAGCAAGTTTATAATTATTGTCGTAAGTCTTTCGAAGTTTGAAATAGTTTTTATGTGGCCTTGTGAATGCATGTTGTGTTTTGTTTAAGAAGGATGTCATAATAGATAATATGATTATGATACTTGATATCATTGAATCATATTATAGTAGGACATCACTTCGGACCATACTGGGGCTTTGCATAATTGTTGCATTGTGACGATATTTTGACTACGCATTGTGCTCTAATATTATTGTATTTATTTTATATTGATTATGTTGTTATGCATAATTTTTGTGTATGGTTTTGATTCTAGCAATGTTTGTAATTGTTGATATGAAACCTTGGGTATAGGAATCTATGTGTATGTTCCTTGAGAGATTATTGTGAGAACTACATGTGACTTTGATCCCGTTTGGAAGTGGGTATGTAGGTAGTCCTTGGGCGAAGGATGCCCCTGTGACCCAAGATTGTAGAGGAGGTGTTTAGGGAATAGCTCCAGGGTTTTGGGTTGTTCCTAAACTTGATCAACCCTCCCTCTTTAGTATGCTTCAACTTAAAGTTGAAATTGCATCAGATGGTTGTGAATTCACCTTTCCAAATTAATGTCCCCACTATATAGGTCTAAGCCAATAAAATGCATTCCATCATCAGCAAGCTTATCTACTTTGAGATTTGTTGTGTTTGGATTTCCAAAATCTACTCCAATTTTGGATGAACTTCTAGGGTCATTGTCATCATGATCTTTCTCTGATGTGAATATATGAAAATGTAGGGTTTGAAACAACCCATGATCTATTAAGGCACAACTTAAAACTATAGTCTTTCTGGTTATATCCATAATGAACATTGATAGCCACGATAACATTTCGACCATTATAGAGCTCCACAATCCTTTCTTGAGTTCTTTTCTTATGTAATTATGAGTAAATGAATGGAGTGGATGGTCTTGAGATTTTTTCCTTTATGAGTATGTATTTGTTTATGTATAGGTCACTGGATAGAAGCCAACTCTTGTGGGTTCAATGTCTTATTAGTGTGTTGATAATTTGACCGCCAAAACCTATAGGACCATATGTATAGGTTAATGGATCACTCTATGGTAATGTAACTAGGTCAACCAATCCAAGGTTTGTGAATTTTTAGGATATCTTGATTATGTTTGCCTGACTATAAGATGACCCCACATGTTGGTATCAAGTTTGATACAAGTACAGTACAGTCGACTGTCACCAATAGCTTGTAGGTGACTGATGCTAGGAGCTAATTGCCATATCTTAGAGATTAGCTGACTTTCACTAGTAGCACACAAGTGAAGGATACCATGAGCTACTCACGGTATGATAGGGCTTTGTTGGCTTTCACCAGTATCATGTAGGTGATAGATACCAGGAGCTACCCCATACCAAGTTGGATTGACTTCTGCCAATAGCATGGAGGTGATAGATGTCAGGATCCATTGCCTTAGAGGTTCAACGGTTGTGGAAATCTTATTAATGGCCTCGTGTTGTGTGTCGTTACACTTATGCCCTTGCCACTAATGACAACAAGGAGTATGGGATGCTTGTTTTGTCATCACAGCTGGGAGTGAATTGGGGAAAAGGATGGGACCCATGGTGTAGTATGGGATGCATTGACATTCCTCTTTCCAATTGTGATGTACTTAAGGGCTTAGGTGTTAGTGAACCAAGTAGAGGGGATGCATGTGGTAAGGTCGCATCCACTTCCTTTTCGTTAGTTGGTAACTATGTGTACATGTGATGTTTGTAAGAGTTGATCACTACGTGTACATGTGATGTACATATGAGTTAAAAGGTGTAAATGTGATGCATGTAAGAGTTGATTACTACATGCACATGCGATGTACATATGAGCTGATGTCTGTGTGTAAATGTGATGCATGTAAGTCTGTGTGTAAATGTGATGCATGTAAGAGTTGATCACTACGTGTACATGTGATGTATGTGTGAGCTGATCACTATGTGTATATGTGATGGGTGTATGAGCTAGTCACACTATGTATATGCAATTTAGGCATGAGCGAGTCACATTGTGTATATGTGATGTATGCATGAGCTAGCCATTATGTGTATATGTGATGTATGTTTGTGCTGATCATTATGTGTATACATGTGATGTATGTATGAGCTAGACATTATGTGGTTTTATGTTTTGACTTGTTGACATTGTACTGACATCTGTTTGGGATATGCTTGACATCATACTATTGTAATGGATTGAATTGGAAGCATAAGCCTGATTAATGGTTGTGATTTAAAAGAGAGGGTGGAGATCTCATCCTAGTTGTGTGGATGAAGTCTTTCTATGTTTGGTTTGTGAACTATGAAACCTCTGATTCCCATATAGGGATACGTAGGCAGAGCCTTTTCGAACGAACCCTTGAGGAATAGGTTTGGGTCTAGGGATTTGTCGTGATATGAGAGCTTATCATTTTTAGTGCAAGAATGTAAGATTGTGGCTTAGAGTTGTTGCCATTTCTATGGTTTGGTGAGGTTATGAAGCTAGCACTTCTAAATCGGAAAGAAGTTGCTTGGTAGATTAAGATGGTACTTGAGATGTATGAAATTGGTTACATTTTTTTTTGTAGTAACCAAGGGTGGTTATTATATTTGTGCCAAATTCTTTTTTGATCTTTTATTGTCATCTTAGTATTTTTCATGGCTTTTTTTAACAAAGGCCTACTCAAATATGAGCTCCCCACAACATAGAATAGTATATTGTTATAAAACCAAAATTTGTGGTAGCCATTCCAAGCAAAACCTTAGAATAAAGGTTGCACTTTGGGAATATTACGAGGAACAAAGAAGCCCTATGAATGCATCTGGCTATAATTCTCTGTAGTGATAAGCTCCACATTTGTGGACTAAGACAAGAGCCTATTAATTTACTATTCAGTCGCAATTGTCTTTGTTGTCCTCTTCTTTTCCACTTTTCGTCCTTGTAGCTAGCATGTAGAGTTGTCATAACCTTAAGTTCTATTACAACACACAACTTCACATCTTGGCCAAAAATCTGTGCAAGGTGATTTTAGAGGCATTTGATGCCTCTTTTCATTTGAGAAGTGCATACCACCATTTTGGGCTCCAAGACAAGTTTTTCATGCTTCCATGTAGGTTGCCTAGATTTGCTACTACATTGCTAGCAGTGGATGCCATCTTTATTTCATCGCATAGTTGGAAACCCTAGCAAAAGGAAAAAACAATAAACTTAAAAAATTGCAATCCCTAGCTTTGAAAGAAAGCAAAACAAAAACAAAAGGTTGAAACCATAGAAGCAGACTGCTTGAAAATCTTGTGATATATTGTGAGATCTAGATCTCGCCCTTATTCCCTATTTTTTTTTTCAAAATCATGTGATATCAAGGCAAAAAACTTGGCGACCATAATTTTTCTTTTTTACCCACCATTTTGCTGAAATTTCGTCTGATATTTTTGGTTTTTTGCGACTTTCTATTTTTCGTTAAATAGAATGATAAATTATTGTGAATTTCTTCGTATTTTTCATTGTAAATCGCCCGCACTTTGCATATTCCCGTTCAAGGGTTTCTTTGCGCAGTTTCAATGTCTGCTAGTTGTTCGTTGACTTTTGTTATGGGGTTTTCTGTTTTCGCAATGCTATTCGTCAACTTTTGTTAGGTCCTTTTTTGTTGTTTCTACGACACTGTTCCTACAACAACTATTCTGGCGAAAACTTTCTTGTAGATCAGGGGCACAAATTATTATTATTTTATTCATTTTTATTTGTGTTTAATTTTTAATTTTTAAATTTTAGTCTAAAACAATTAAATATAATACCTTTTGTTTAGGCGTTTCAATTAATTTTGAAATTGTAATATATTATTTTTTTTTGTAATTTTAAATTTATATTTAAACTTAAAAAAATAAAATTTATTAAATAATGTATTTATTTTAAATTTTAAATATTAAATGAAATTTAAATTTAAAATTGTTATATATTATTTTTTATTTTTGTAAAAAAAAAATTTTAAATTTATAATTATATTTAAACTTAAAAAAATAAATTTAAAAATTTATTAAAAAATGTATTTATTTTAAATTTTAATGTGAAATCAAATTTAAAATTTAAAATTGTTATATATTATTTTATTTAAAAAATGTATTATTTTAAATTTTAATATTATAAAAAAAATTGAAAAATTTAAACTGTTATATATTATTTTATTTTTTTTATTTTTTAAATTTAAACTGAATTATTTTTTAAATTGTAATATATTATTTTAATTTTTTTTAAAATTATTTTTGTAGAGCTTCGACCTTCAAAATAATGTTCTTAAGTGGATTTTTAGGTAGATTCAAAATTTCCAAACTAGACTGCAGGGTATAGAAACTGCTATACACAAGGAAGATAACGGAGGTGGTAATAGCACTGCTGCCCTTGATGAGGGCTTATGGGAGGAATTTAATAAGTTTTCCAGAATGTTTCAAAACTGGGAAAACCTGGATCACAGAATGTCTATGCTGCAGAAAAACTAGGAAGAATTGAAGGATAATCTAGCCGAATTAGTCAATTTCAGCAAAAACACTATTAAGAACTCGGCTATTAGCCTCTTCATCCTCCAAACTGAATTGCAAAAGAGAAAAAGGAAAGCTACAGCTGAAGGGCCTGTCAATAGAACTAGGGCTAAGTCTTCTATCCACTAGTCAGGCATCATTGATCTGGATGACGAGACCCTCGAGAGCTCTTTTGATGAGCAAGTCAACTTCATTACCAAAGAGTGGCAAGCTGCATCTGGTCAGAAAAAGCTTGCATATCACAACTAAGTGGGTTCTCTCTTTTGTGCTTCCCCTCTCTTTACTGAATATGTGCTAACTTTGTGTTGTTCCTCTGTTTTGTTTTTGTGCGTGTTGGCTTTTTGGCTTTCTTAGTTGTTCCACTCGTGAGATTCATTCTTCTTGCCGCTTGGCTTTACCAATGTAAAGGGTTTGGGCCCTTTCAAAAACTCATCTTTTTACCAATATCAAAAACATTTAAAAGGCTCAATGTAAGTTTTTTTTTTCATTCAGATGTAGCCATCATGTCGCATGAGAAAGACTTTGCATAGGCATATTGCACATCAATTGAGGGTATGAACAATGTTAAGTGTGATTTTTGTCTCAAAGTGTACAATGGAGGGATTTCTTATTTCAAATGGCATTTAGCAAAGCAGTTAGGGCATGATGTGAAGGGTTGTCATAAATCATCTTTAGATGTCACCTATCAAGCAAGCAAGCTATGGAAGTCCTTTTAGAAAATAAGGCAAAGAAGGCTAAAAGCAATCGCTTGGATGAGGTAGTGCAACCAAAACAAACTTCAACATATGAATAAATTTTTATGCCATCTTCTGGATCATAGCGACGTAACACAGGTGGGGGAACGTTAACTTCTTTGCACCATGTACTACACCTTGAGTGCAACCATCTTTAGAGAGTATGAGGTGGAAGAAGACTATACATGAGCAGGCCAAAAAGGCTATTTCTAATTTCTGGTACTAATCTAGCATGCCATTCCATATTGGTAGTCCATGGTGGATAACATTGCAGTTGTAGGTCCTACATTCAAAGCCCCTTCATATGAGACCTTGAGGACGAGCATGTTGACAGATGCAATTGAGGACTTGAGCAGTGTTCTCGTGGATCATCTCAAGGAGTGGGCTAGGATAGGTTGCACGATAATGTCAGATGGGTGGACAGATAGGAGGAATAGTTCACTTATCATTTCCTTGTTGCATCAGAGCTTAGCACTATGTTTCTTAGATCAATGGATGCATTCGACAAAGTGAAATCAATGCAAGCACTATTCACTCTATTTGAAGAGGTGGTAGTTGAGGTGTGGTCCAATTTATTATAGGCAACACTATTGCTTGTGTTGTTGTTGGGAAAATGTCCATGGACAAGCATCCTACTTTGTTTTGGAGTCCATGGGTAGCCCATCATCACAATTTAATTTTTGAAGACATTGGAAAAATCGAATGGATTAAATCTGTAATGCAAAAGGCCAGAAGCATCACAAGATTTATCTACAATCATACGAGGTTGTTACATATGATGCACACCTTCACGGATGGGAAGGAACTTCATCGCCCAGGTGTTACGAGATTTGCCACACACTTCCTAGCATTGTAGACTCTGTGTGGCCAAAAGATGAATTTAAAAGGAACATTTTTTTTGAATGAGCGGTCACAATCTAGCTTTGCTAATCATACTGATGGTTAGAATGTGGTAGGACATGTTTTTGTTGCGAGCTTTTGGATAGAGGCAAAGGAGATTGTGAGATTTTTTAAGTCTCTAGTCAGAGTGTTGCGTCTAGTTGATGAGGAAAAATCCCTAATGGGCTACTTGTATGAGGCCAAGGGTAGTGCCAAAGAGGCTATTAGGGTGAGGATGGACCATGAGACAAGTAGGGACATGCCAATATGGAGGTCATTGATGCGAGATGGGATCGGTAGATGCATTGCACCCTTCATGTTGCTAGATACTTGCTCAATCTAGCATTGTTTTACAATGACTCCTTGAGTCAAGTTGAAGAGGTGAATGAGGGCCTATTCCAATGCATCGAGAGATTTTTCCCTAAATCACAAGATCGACAGGCAATCTTGGTAGAGTTGCCCACATACCAACAGGGAAAGGGATTTTTTTTGCCACTCTTTGTGCTGTAGAAGGCAGGACCACTTTGAATCTTGGGAATTTATAAGTTTGTTATTTTGTTTTCAAGATTGAAGTTCTTTAACTAAATGCAATGTTGATTATTTTTTTTTCTATAGTCAAATGGTGGATTTTTTTTTGGCAAAGATGCCAAAAAATTAAGATAGATGGCAATGCACATTTTGAGCCAGCCGTGTAGTTCGTCTACTTGTGAGCATTCTTGGAGCATGTTTTAACACACTCTAAGAAAACAATCGTTTGACTCAAAAGTGGATGAATGATTCGGGTTTTGTCCACCATAACCTTCGCCTTGGGATGAAAAGGCTTCAAGGTAAGGGAAATTTGCATTTATGTTTGTAAATTGTAATTATTATTTTCTTCCATTGAGGAATTATTATGCTTATTTTTTATGAGGTTTCAAACTAATGCATTTGAATTGATCATATAGGGAGTGTTGAGGATGATCAACCAATTGACCTTGATGAGATCGATCTTGACTCGTAATGGTTCGCTGATGAAGAAGAGCCACTTGATGAGGAAGGCCTTGAGATCTTAAGGGAGGTTGATGTATTTGATGAAGAGCGGCTGAATTAGCTTTGGAGGGAGCATAATGTTGGAGCTTCATCATGCGGAAGTGCAGCCTCCTAGTGGATTGTATTTCATAGTAGCTAGTCTTATTTGCTCCATTTGCGTTGTGTTTCTTTGTAGTTTGTCACTTTGTAGCTTGACATTTGTATTTTGAAGTGGAACTATGTAATACCACACTATGTAGTGTGCACTATAAATAATGATTTCAAACTTAATGAGAAAAAACCATATTTCAAAATTAATGGTGTACCTCTCCTTTACTTTCTCTCACTCGCTCACTCTCTATGCAATTAGGATGTTTTAAATATAAAAACATCAATTATTTCTCTTTTAGACACCTTGTGTTGTTTGCTCACTCAACCTTACGCTACAAAAGATGAGCAATAAAATTGATTGAATCAAACATGTGTATGTTGAGGCTGAAGAGATCCAAATGTTTATCACCAACCACCACATGTTGCAGGGCATATTTATACCATTCTCCAAATTGGTGTTGTTGAAGGTAGGTGAAACAATACAATTTTATTTCCCTTTAGTAATTTATTTTTTGAAACTCATGTATGTTTTCTTCTTTGTTTTTATTTTTATTTAATTTTTATTTTCGAATAGGTTGCTGAGACCCCATTCACCTCCAACACAATCGTCGTGAGATGACTTGTGAAGGTGTGGGAGACACTTTCTAGCATGGTCATGAGCCAACTTTGGTTTGTATGGAGGCAATTCAATAGTGAGAGGGTAACAAATATTAAGCAAATGATCTTGGATGACATTTTGCCTTGATTGTCTGAAATATTTTCTTAGATTCATTGGGTTCATTTTGAGTATGATCTGTCATACTGACATAGATAAGCCATGTTTGGGAGAGGGATATGATGGCATCAAGTCAATGATTGAGAAGATGAAGACCGTCATAAATGAGAAAGAGCAAGATCCTGAAAAAGCTTTATTCAAACAGATTTAAATAGTTCTTGTTGAGCGATGGAACAAAATAACCGCTCCATTATATCTTCTGGCCTTTGCATTGACTCCAAAATATTATAGCATTGAGATCCTTCCTTTGTTGAGGAGGATTGCACCATACAAAGATGTGGAAGTTAGTGAAGGGTACAAGCTAGTGTTTATTAGACTCCTCATTGATCTTGATTTGGAGGATGTAGTCGTGAATGAGTTTGCTGATTGTGTACAATCCAATGGTCAAGGTATTTTCGTGCTTTGAAACAAGTATAAGAAGGATGTTCACAATTGGTGGTATCTCCATAGACAAACATTCCAACACCTACAACCTCTTGCAATCAAAGTTTTATCGCAAGTAAGTTTTTATTTACTATCTAAAAATCTCTATATTTGAATTTCTTTTTATTTTGAAATAATTTTTTACAAGTATGAAATTTCATTTATAATTTTATATTTCTAACTTTGTAACTTTACCCTAATAGGTTGTTAGTTCGCATTCATATGAGCAGACTTGGAGTACATACTCCTCCATCCACTCAGTGAAGTGCAATAGATTAGCATTAAAAAAGGCACAGGAGTTAGTGTATGTGCATTCCAGCTTGTGCCTTCTTTTGCACAAAGGAAATGACTACAAGGAAGGGGAAACGAAGTTGTGGGATGTAGAGCCAGAGCATATTGACTTGGATCTTCTGTTTCCTAACAATCTTCATTTTTTGAGAAGTCAGATAGCCAACATACTTTTAGTGTGAGTGCTAGTGGCACTCTTTGTGGTTCTTCTAATTTACCTACATCATCTAATGTCAATGATGATGATTATGGTCTTTATGAAGACCATATGACACTGATTGCCGATTTATTATTTTAATATTGAACAATGAATATCTATCATGACATTCAAGTTTGACAAATTGACATTGAAGTAGTATTTTTAATTTTTATGCGTGGTTTTGTTTATTATATGCATGGTTTATGGTATTCCGAACTCAATTCCTATTTTTAGGCTGCAAATATGTATATATTTGTGATTTTTATATGTTTTTGTACGGACGAGCCCAAAATGAATCCAAACCTGATTTTTTTGCCATACCAATGTACTTGAACCTGAATCCAAAGTGGTAACTTAAATTATATTATATTGATATCTGTTGGTGTCTTTTAGATAGAAGTATTTAAGATATCTATACTACTATTAATGCATTCCCAGATTCCAAACTTTTGAAAATTGATGCCTCCTTAAATAGATTGCATCTGTCTTTCTAGTAACTAGAACGTTAAAGAAACTTATTACCTGACTTGTGTTTAAGTAGAAGAAATTTTCACATTGAATGCAAAACATACAAATCATTGGCATACTTGTGTGCTATCTGCTTTTTCAAAGAAACATTTAGACTCCTCAGAGTCAAAAGAAGTATATTTCTTGATTAATTTGCATTATGGGGTGATTTATGAAATACCTAGGCTAAGTAGTTAATAAATGAGTTGAGCTTGTTGCTTTTTTGTCCTGAAATTGATGCATGGTGTGCAGATTTGAGGTCTTTGAGAATGCAGCTTCAATACAACTAGGTAGTATGGGAGCATGGGATTTGTTATGGATGCTGTCAAAGCGGTCATTGGCTGGTCTAATAATTGGTCTAACAATATCAGATAGATATGCAAGTTTTGTTTCAATTGAGGGTGCTTCCATGCAACCTACATTGAATCCTGGTTCTAGGAATCTATTTGGATCATTGGAAGGAGATTTTGTTTTGCTGGAGAAATTTTGTTTGGAAAAGTACAAGTTTTCTCGTGGTGATGTGGTTATATTCAGGTGGTATTTTTTACATAAGTTGAAACCAGCATATTATGTTTTTTTACAAACGATAATTATTTAATAGGAAAAATATCATATATTGATTTTTTCATACAGTTCTGGACATTGCTCTATTTATGAAGTGCAATTAGGAATGAATTGCATTAAAATTAATGAAACATTACATATGGCAGATCTCCATATGAGCGTAATGAGCGATTTGTAAAGAGACTGATAGCCCTGCAAGGTGATTGGGTAAGTGTGCCTGGAACACATGACATAGTGAAAATTCCCAAGGGTCATTGCTGGGTTGAAGGTGACAATGAAGCTCCCAGTCTTGACTCAAGATTATTTGGCCCAGTAAGTTGTATGTTAATATTTCTCAATGCTCAATACTTGATGGCTCAATCCTTTCATTCTTTCCTTCCAAAATGAGAATTGTGATCATATTTAGCTTTTCCTAAAATGTAATTCTATATATGCTGTTTTTGCAGATTCCACTAGGGCTAATGATGGGTAGGGTTTCTCATATTATCTGGCCTCCAAAAAGAGTAGGGGCAATTGAGAAACGATTTCCAAAGGAACGTGTATCATTCTAATGATTCAATGGTATGGCAAGAAAAAATTAGTACTTTAGTTTTTTATTTCAACCCTTAGGATAGTTTTGAGCTTGGCACATTTAATGTCATTAGAGTCAGTAAACAATAGATCCGATGATATTTATCTGATGCATTGATTTGTTTGCAATATGCAATGAAGTATTGTGGTCCAAAGATTAATTTCTATTTATCAGAGTGGAAAATTTTGATCTGCATCAATTGATTATTGTATTATAGCAATGCTCTCTGGATGCAGCCTTACATCCATTTTTTGGATGTTTTGTTATATGATTATGCATGACTAATTTAGTTTGCACGTGCTTTCATGAATGACAACAAAGCTTTGATATAGGAATAAGGGAGAAAACAGTATTTTTTTTAATTGTGTTTGCACAGGTCTTAAACTTTTAATTCTAATTTTGCCATGTACAGAGGAAGCAAAACAGATAAGTACATAAATTAGCACAAATATGAAGTAAGCAGAGTGCCCATAGTAAATTATGATATTTTCAAAGACCAAGCTAAAATATACATTATGTTTTTCTGGATAAATTTGTCGGGCTTTCTATTGGGGCCCCACCTTTGAAAGAATCATGGATTCTTACAAAGAAGCCAAGAATGACCAAGAAAGGCAGATAAACACTAAACAATAAATGCTTACAAAACAGCATACCTAACACAGCCACATCTTGCAATAAACAAATCGAAACTTTCTCTAAACTTCAAACTATGCATAAACTGCTCTCAACATATTGGCATGCTGAATAATCAACTCAGCTCAACCTCTTTTACCATATGATCTCAAACTCTTATGATATTTAGCTTTTCTGTATTTTACAGAATTCCAGCCATTGAGCTTTGAAGAGAACTTATCTAGAATGCCATATTCATAGCCCTGCTCTCCTATGGGAAAATCCTCCTTAGAATTCACCATATTACTCCTTCCAGCTTTCCGATACACAGATCTCTCTCAAAACTTCAGCACTGGCAGATCCGCCTTAATTGCCTTTTGAGGAACTACCAAATTCATACCTATAGCATTAGAAGATATATTCTCTTGATTCTCCTCAAGAATGTTACTTCTGGTACCTTAAATAGAAGAAGACTTTTGAGAGAAAACTTGTTCCGCGAAATCAGACTTCGCAGCCTTAGGCAAATTTGCATCCTCTTCCAAAACACCCACAGGAGCCTTAGATACCTCCTCCATGACCATTTCATTGGAAGAGGGCAAAGTACCAATAATTTGAGAATCCTTCTCAGTTACTTGTTTCTCTGCATTATTCCACTAAGACGCATTTCCAAAAGATTTCCTTATTCTTCTTGGACATGAAGCAGACAAATGCCCAATACCAAAACGATTTCTACATCTGGAACCTTTCTTTTCATAATCCAAATGTTGCTTCCATATACTATTTTCTACTTTCAACCATATTTCTGTTGGCAAATCCAAAGACAAATCCACCTATATCAGAATATGAGCAAAAGCAGTATGTGTAAGTTTTTCAGTTTTAGGAGAGATGGAAATAGATTTTCCCAAGGAATTTCCTATACTTTCCAGAGAAGATGGAATCCAAAAATGTGAGGGAAGACTGGGTAGTCTAACTGAGACTGACAGAAATTTGGAGTTTTTATTCAATGGGTTAAAATCAGGAAAACAAGGTTTCTCAAATATAGAGGCATTTCCCCAAATGTAGGGGCCTTCGCTAAAATCATATCTGTCCACCTTGGAAGCAAAATCAGCCATAAAAAAATCCTTGAGCGCAAGGGCGGATCTCCATAGATCTTGATATTAATGGTTTCCATACCTATATTACCCATTGATTGCGCATGCAAACATGGCCATAGGTTATTAAACCTATAGATTATCACTTGCTCTCCATAGTGCTCAGCTTGTTTCCTAACTTTTGCCATCCAACTTTGACCAATGGGATCTTCAGTGTTGTTTTAACCATATTGATTGAGGGTTTTTTTTCCATTCGGGGGCATTTGAAATACCAGTCTTGCCTTGACTTCCTCTTGCCACTGTAGTGTAGGATCCAGAAAGGTGAACCTTATGGCTACTAGCAACAGACACATTCGCTACACCATTAAAAACTTTCAATCTACCTTCATTCTGGGACGACAGAAAATGCCCCTACTCTGCCTCAATAACCTTGTCTTTCTCCTAAGAAACAGGAACCTTCACCACTGTACCTCTATTCTTTTTTCTTGAGCAAACATTAGGGTTTCTTGTAATGGCTCCCATTAGTTGCGCCATCCTTGATCATCTTAACTCTTGATTTGCTACCGAACTCTCATATTCAAGTGGTTAGTTGGAGATTGTGAACTTATGGGAAAGGCTTGCACCTGCATGCACAATGCACCAAATAAAAAATACATTATGTTTGGTATAATGAAGAGCTGTCATTTTTTTTGCCATAGACACATATATAAAACACCCAGTTCTATCATGTATGCATTGCATGTACTTATTTGTATTATATGCATGCAGACTTAGTGAGTTGCAACTTTGTAACTCAAAGCATACTCCCAAAAAGTTCATAATAAGAATCTCGTTGCAATTCATGTTGTCAAATCAATAAGCATGGTTCATATTGTCAAACACATACATACATGCAAAGGAGGGAAAGACCAATATAATACAAGAGATTTGGGTTGGGCTGCACCGATCAATGTTGAGGACATTGGAGAATTGATGTTTTTAGTGGGCAAAAAAAGACTAGAAGTAACATAACTAATTTTTTGATACATGCTTGGAAAATATTGAAAAGCCAACACAATCTTGTGTTTCAGTTTTGAATGGTTGGGATTGCAAATCAAGGTTTCTGTTATTTGTGCATTGTAAGATTGTTTTCGTGATTTGTCTTCAAAGTTAAGACATTTAGATCAGAAGGCTTTCACAGTCCATGAAATTTTAAGAATAAAGCTTTGGAAAAGTTGTGTATAAGACTTTATCATCAATGCTTTGAATCACATTCAGTGATCCATCATCAGGATCAAAAAATGTGATAGGATTGCAGATATTAGTACCATAGAAGCAGTTCTTGGGAATTTATCATGAGATTTTGTTTCTTGCCTTGCTCGCTAAGAAATTCTTGAAATTATTGCAATATTCTGAAGTTCTTGGTCAATGATATTTTGACCGAAAAATCATCGATATCTCTTGGTTTTTTCCTTGCTAAATTGTGGTAATTCTTGATTTTTAGAAGATTGCACTTTTTTGAAGATAAATCATGGTTTTTTATGTTTGTATGTACCCCCGCGACTTTTTGTCATTTTTTTGATAAATTTAAGTAACTTTATTCATAATTCAAAGAGGACAAACCAACAATACAGAGAGACAAAAAGCAAGAAACAAAGAAGGCAAAGAAACGAGAACTAGAACACCCTAGATATCTTTCTCGAAGTCATTCTTAGACTTGACATCCAATGGTTGACTATTGGCTCTTGGGCATTGACCTCCATGGTATAGCCATATATGAACTTGATCAACCAAGCCCCTCATTCATGCACTAAGTGCAGAGACTATTATGGATATTTCTCTAGATCACCTGTGTTGGGGTTGATGGCATTCAAGGTCTTAGCTTGATCATCCCATATTCTTCTCCATCTATTAGCTTCCATCCTCACTTGGTAAAGATGGTTATTAGTATTATCCAAAAGCTCCTTGATTGAAGATGTTAGATCTTGTAAATGTATTCTTTAAATGTGGGTTTCCTAGATATAGTTATTGCCCATGATCAACAAATTCTGGAGTATGGTCAAAATATTTGAAGGAGTCTGTTACTGAGCATTACTAATTGATGCGGGCTTAGTGACATTGTTGAGGTTGAGAGAATTGGCTTGAGCTATACCGTCAGAGCAGTGATCCTTTTTACAAGGTGTAGACTCAACCTAGGTTGTTACACTTCTCTTTCATGTTGGAGTGAGTGGGAATCTCATTTGCAACATCTCCACGACCTTGGAGGAGTGGAGAATCTCTAGATTGCGACTAGTGTTTAATTGCCCTTATTTTCTTTGTTGTAGCAAAGAGCAAAGTTGGTATGAATATTAGAGTTCCTATTCTCTGGGATTGGTGGGAGAGGGGAGGACAACATATTAGCTTCAACAACAATCTGTTGGGTCTATATACCTTCATGCAAGTTGTTGGATAGCACCAACATCAAACCAAACAAGTACAAAGCACCATGTGCCAGGAGTAAAAGACCAACAAGAGGCATCATGAAGTGCAAAAGGTTCCAACATTGTCGGCCTGCAAGGTAAAGTGCAAGCCAAAGGATCAAGAACATGCAACCCACAATTTGGAGAGGCACCGTGATTCTGTGATCGAGAGGATGATAAGGAAAGAATAGAGGGAGTCGTTGGGTGGAGGGGATAAAAAAGAAGAAACTTGGAGGCCATTTAAGCCCATGAGGGCAAGAGGTGAAGGAGTTGGTGTGAACGGGATTTTTTACTAATCTAGTTTCCTTTTAGGACCATTTCACACTAGTTTAGTTTACTTATGGCATTTACTTTTTGTGTCTCAAGTCATAAGATTAAGACACATCTCATAATCTTATGTTGTCCTATGTCTCACCCTTGTCTGTATAAACAAGGGTCTCTCTTATTGTACATAATGTATCATCTTGTATGCATTGTATTCATTCTTTGGCAATATAGCAATTTCCATTGCTTCTCTCTTGAGAGATAACTTGAATGACAATGAGCTTGTGCAATTGGGGTGACACGATTTGCCACCAACTTTCTCACTTTGTAGAGCATTGTAGGTGCAATTCCTTCTCTCAAGTAGATGTTTGTGAGAAATAGCTGGTTGGACTCTCCATAAACCAAAAAAGTTGAAGGGAGAAGGCCACAAGAACTATTTTTGATGAGCTATTTATAAAAAATGTAGATGAGTTATTTAGGGTAAGTAACAATTACAAACATAAATTTATAGGGAATTTATTTATTTTCTTTTTTTAGTTAATTTTCTAATTATTTAAAATTTATTTAGGTGATAGAACCTTTGGTCAAGACTGTGTTTGGTAGATGGGGATGGCATATTGATGGGTTACCTCTATGAGGCCATGGATAGGGCCAAAGAGACCATTTTGCATTATGGAAACAAAAAAAAATGAGATCATTTGACCCATCATTGATTGCAGATGGATGAACCAACTCCACTAGCTGATACATGCCTTGGCTTACGACCTAAACCCAAAGTTCTACTTTTGTGATACATTTAGGGCTGATGAGGAGGTCATGGTAGGTGTTGTTTCATGCACAAATGACATGGTAGCAGATGATGAGATTAGAGAAAAAAATCTTGATGAGTTGGAGGTCTACAAGGGTGCGAAGGGGAGGCTCTTTTCTTTCGCTCAAGCCATTTGAAGGATGGGAAACCAATAGCCAGGTTAAAAAAAAATTCTTTAATTTTTATCTTAATTCTAGAAAATCAAAACTAGAAACTTGTTCTAATATTTTTACTTAATTTTATATTTTTTAAAATGTTTTATTCGCATATTTGTAGTGGGAGAATTACAGTGCTCATACACCAAATCTTCAGAGGCTAGCTATCCATGTTTTGTCCCAGCTTTGTTGTGCTTTTGGGTGTGAATGCAATTGGAGCCTATTTGAGAACATTCATACCAAGAAGAGAAACATGTTGACCTAGGAGCACCTCAATGACCTTGTCTTCATCCAATACAATCTTCACCTTTTGAACCAAAAAGGTAGAGGGTCCTTCTCATGATGCCATCAACTTGGATGACATCAATCCATTTGTTGATTGGATTGTCGAAGAAGACAATAATATCATGTTCATTGATGAAGATATCACTAATTGGGGAGAGCAGCAGCAGCAATAGAGGTGGATGCATTGGAGGAAAACGAAGATATTTTCGAGGAAACAATTAGTCCTCATGTTTATATCGACTTACCTTCTAGTTTGAGGCTTGAAAATTTAAGTTACATTAGGAGGGGGAGGATGAGGATGTAGATTGTATTTGGCTGTTTTTTTACATGTGTAAACAGTTAAAGTACTGCTATATAATTATTATTTATAATTTTGTTGTAATACAACATATTGTTTGGCTTTCAAACTTTGAAATTTCAAATTCTGAGCATTTGAGAGTCATATGACATGTAATCTTTGAATTGTGACCAATTGATGATTAGAATAGACTTATGTGTTCTCTAAATGCATTAATTTATGTTATTTTGTGTAATTATGCTTCTATTTTTGTATTGTGATTTTTGTTGAGTCGCGATTTCGAGTCAGAATTTTGGGCTACTAAGTCTAAGTTTTCCAACTATGCATTTATCCTAAATTTTTCAATTGAAACAATTTGATTAAAGGTACATTATAACCAAATTTGCAACATTTACTTTTCTAGAATTTCTAATTTTCTAAGGACAAGATCTCAATATCTTTCCTCAAATTTGAAACACAACATTATAGATTACAATTATCCTTTCTTTCCCAATTTGAGATACACATATGAAAACAAATTACAAGTCTTCAAAATTTCTTCACAAGAACATCTTAATTGCCAAAATGGTGAGCTCCAAGCTTCAACAAGATTCTCATGGCCAATGAGAGACATCTACCTCCTTATCATACGGTTGTCTCAACCATTGACCCCTTAGTTTGGAGGATTGCCTAAGGACCGAATTTCTCATCTCAAACTTCCAATTTACAACAGTTGGTCAAACACAAAAACATACCAAAACTCAAGAGGGGTGGGATTGTATCTATGAACCAAACACATGGTTCTCTTTTAAGGGGAAAAAGGAGAATTACTTTCCATGGAAGAGCATGAAAGCCATGGGTCTCAATACTCAATGACCAAACACAAAACTGACTAATGTTTCTTTTCAAAGAATAATCACAATACTTCATTTCTCCTCGTCCCAATCCAGCCAAGAATACTTACCCCTCCACACTTCCATTCAAACTCATACACATATTTCTCAAGATCACAAAGTAAATAATGAATTTCATATAATATTCAACACCTTAATTCATTTCAAGAAAGATAAATAAACGCCCATCTCTCCAAACTTACAAATAAGAAGAAGAAATGAAGGTTGCCCCTACACCCTTCTCCCTCCTTCAAATATGCTTTTCATGGTTTTGGCTCTATCCTAACTCAACCCAAATCACATGCTAAGCCCAACAACCTGGAGGGTGGCTACTAGCAATGGATTAAACACCATTAAAACAAAATGAAGCTTCTTAAGCATTCTCATACATATTTACACAAAAATACTTAATAACACTCCCGAACTCTATTTCTTTCCAAAATTTTCGTAATACAAATGAAATCCTTGCACAAGCATTTGCAAAAATTGAATTGCATATCAAAAACTCATACAAATACAAAAGAACATAAGAATATGTATATTTTCTTTTGAAAACATGCATCAACAAACAAAACAATGAAACAAAGGCATAAGAGCCTTCCTCCCAAACTCCAAGCTTGCCAAGGGTGAAAAGGAGCTCTCTTTTCCCTCTTCTAAGTTTCTAGGTCTTCCCAAAATTTCAAGTGCTTTTCTCAAGCTCCGCATATGTCGTGCTTTCCAAAATTTGAAAGCGACTAACCCCTCCCTAAGCAAAGGAAAGAGGTATAAAAGGGGTGCCATGTCACTCCCCTCTATTCAATGGCATGGAGCCACATGGCAAACCCAAAACATATGCAATCATATTATAAATTCAATAAATGAATATACCCATCTTATGAACCCACATGGGTTCACCTTCCCAAGGTATGGAGGAATGAAGCACACTCCTCTCAACCCATGTGAAAGGTAAACGGGTTGACTTGAGTACCTGCGCTCAAGTCCACCTGTCTTACTAATTTCATTCTCTTCCCAAGAGCTCTAAGGGGTACTCATAGCCCTTTTACGAACTTCAACAAGTTCCCAAATGCACCTGATCCCAAGGTATTATCCCTAGGAACTTAAAAACACTATAAATAATAAAAATATACTTTTTACAAGCCTCTAAAAAATAAAAAAAAGTCTAAATCCGAATTTTACTTTTTAAGATAATTTTCAATCATGAAAACTCATTCAAATTACAATATACACCAAAATGATCACAAAAAATAAAAGGGAACATTACTAGAAAACACATCATGACTATACAAGGGGGTCTTGGCCACACTTGACCAAGATGATTTGTTATTGATAAAACACGGTCAAGGTCTTGTTACTCCATGATATGAAGCGAAATGACGAGTGGTCCCTAGCAATCCTCTTGTGTCCCAATTGGCCAACCTATAATTTCCTGCATACTCAATTAGCACATTAAATCCATCTTGGTGTTGAAAATAATATACATCTTTGCTTACCTTGTATTGCTCTAGTTTAATCCTATTGCAATAAAAATTCATAATTAAATGTTCACCGCTTGTTGCTTCATTTGAGCAATTATTTCACATTTATTGTTATGGGGTGGTGGGTGGTTTATAAAATTCAATACCCACCATAAGCTATGCCAATCAAGAAAGAGGGTCGAGGGCGAACAACTTGAAATAGTTTAGTTTCTTACACTAGTTGTTCCTCCCCTCATATTAACATATGCTTCATGGCATTGAGAATAATATAAATCCTTGCTCACCTTGTATTGCTTTGGTTTAATCCCATTGCAATAAAAATTCAGAATCAAATGCTAACTGTAGGTTGCTTGGTTTGAGAAATTACCACACATTCATCTCGTCATAGGTTGGTAGGTGGTTTTTAAAGTTCAATACCCACCATAACTTATGCCAATTGAGAAAGAGGCTCAAGGGTGAAAAACCTGAAATAATTTAGTTTCTTACACTAACTCTTCCTTCCCTCGTACTAATATATTCTTCATGCTGTTGAGAATAACATAAATCCTTGCTCACCTTGTACTGCTCTCATTTAATTTCACTGTAATAAAAATTTATAATTACATGTTAACCGCACACTATTTGGTTTGAGCAATTATCTCACATTCATCCTGTCATGGGGCAGTTGGTGGTTTATAAAGTTCAATACCTACCATATGCTATGCCAATTGGGAAAGAGGCTCAAGGGTGAAAAACTCGAAATGGTTTAGTTTCTTACACTAGCTATTCCTCTCCCATACTAACATATGCTTTATGGTGTCGAGAATAATATAAATTCTTGCTCATCTTGTAGTGTTCCAGTTTAATTCCATTGCAAAAAAAGAATCATAATTAATTGCTAATCACATGCTGCTTGGTTTGAATAATTATATTATATCCATCTCGTCATGGGGTGGTTGTTGGTTTATGAAGTTCAATACCCACCATGAGCAATGCTAATTGGGAAAGAGGCTTGAGGGTGAAAAAACCAAAATAGTTTAATTTCTTACACTTGCTATTCCTCCCCCATACTAACATATGCTACATGGTGCTAAGAATAATATAAATCTTTGCTCCCTTGTTCATCAAGCTCAAAGAGTTAATTTTTTTGCTATGATAAGGAAAGAAGTGAAGTGGGTGCCTCCACCCATTGGATCTTTGAAATTGAATTTCGATGGGGCCTCGCGATGAAATTTTAGCCTCTGGAGCGTATGATGCATAACCAAAGGCTCCTCTAGTCGCATTTTGCTAACTTTAGTATTGATGCTCCAGATGATCTTGTCATTGGTTATAAGATAGATAACTGGAATGGATTGGTGGACGTTTTGGGTTTGGAATCTCCACTGGCTTCTTAATACAATCAACATTTTCTCTCCCTCACATGAGGAGGGAGTCCTTTCTTTTTAGGCTTAATTTGTAAATGATGATAATTTAGCACAAATGAATCTCCCATGTCTGACCATTGCATGATTTATCATTTATGATGAGAGACCAAAAGGAAACAATCATCTCCAAGTATGGTGCTGCTGGATGGTACTCCTCCCTCACAACACTTGCCTATATCCAATTGTGGTGATTCGGCTTGGCCTTCATCGCACTCTCCTTTGCTCTAGTTGTTAACAACTTTTACCATGAGTAGGAAATATGTTTATCCCTGTGGAGCATAAGTTCCACTTATACACAAAGAAAAGGGAGATGGCCTTTTGTGAATTGAAGAAAGTTTTTGTGATCCACTCTAGCACTATCCATTAGGACATTTTGGATATGTTGGGGGTTGATTATGTGGAGGCTAAGTTGTGGAGCTAGGTCAACGTGGACATCACCTCGTTCTTCTCAAATGTATTGGAATTTGTTCAGGAAAAGTAGCAAGGTATGATGATAGCTAGGGCTTATGTGAGAGAAGGGTACAGAGGTAGGTTGGAGAAAGCTCTAGACATTGTGGAGATTAGATCTATTCATTTCCTACCCACACTAGTATAATAATTTAGGGGCGTTGTCTTCATGGCCTCTTTCAGAGAGTTGGAAACTAGGTTTGTTGTGCTTGCAAGGGCCTGAGGAAATGTTGTCACATGTGAAGAATGGCAGTGGTGAAGGCTTTGAATTGATGATGGACACCTCCAAACTGAGCACCCCTTTCTGAACACACTCCCTGAACTAGGACAAAGCCCAAGTTGAGAGAGTAGCCAGGTCTATGAAGTATTTATTAAGGATGATGGGTGGTGGTGGAAATGGAGTCGATGATGGAAGTGAAGAAGTGACTAGATCGACATTTTGGTACGAGCAGTGGCCATGCCAGCGTCTTGTGGCGGCCATTCCCCAACAAATTGTGGAGGCTGAGGATGATTAAGTTTGTTTTGTGTTTGCAAGAAGCTTTTTGCTTCTACTATTAGAACACTAAACAAACATAGCCAAATGAGCTTTCAACACTTGGATAACAACACACCTTTGACATTTTTTTTTCATTGACTTTCACCTAAATACGCTTGGGTCCCCCTTGGGCACCCTGAGGTGGACCTTGGGAAAACTAGAGGTCGTTCCAGCCCCGAATCGGACCCATATGGCTACAAGGGGCAATACTGTAAAACTCAATAACTTAGTATATCTTTTCATAAAAGCTCTTAGTTATCTTCTTCTTATGAATGTACCTTTTCCTTTATGATATTTATCCTTATAATAGCTTATTTAGGCATGTTAAGGTGTGTCAAGGTTATTTAAGGGCTATATGACCCATATATGGGTCCAAAAGTAACCCTAATGACATCTACAGAGGTTGTACGATACTACACAACCTCCTGTATACCTCTATTGGATGTCTAATTCTCGTGTTGTACCACAAAGCTTCTAGTGTAGTGTGTGGTATAACACAATCTTTTTTGCATTGCCTGACTCTCTTTGTGCGGTATTGCAAACCCTTTGCAATATAGGATAATATCATATAAGGTTGTATTGTGCTATTTGCAATATAGCTACTATCTGGCAACATCCTCCCCCATGCCTAAAATATTGTCTCTTCCTCGAGACAACCTTGTGGAATTCCTTGCCATCGACTCTCTTTTAACTCTAGTCAGTTTCTCTCCCTTCTTGATAAATACATCTTGGTTTCTAGGACTTTTATCTTCTTGGTGTAGGTCCTTCCCATCTTTCTTTTCTTCAAAACATGTCTTTTGGGTACCACACTTTCTTTCTCCATCCTCTCTGCCATCTTCCATATGCCTTTTGCCTTTTGCGGTAGGTTTTCTGCATTTGTGGTACTCTCTACAATCTCCATATTTGTTGCAAACATCTTTGCGGTACCTTACATTGCTTTTTTTTGAATCCTTATACCTCATGCTCTCCTAGTTCTGTTTTGCAGTGGGTTCTCTTCCTCTTTGGTGCTCTTTGGCCCACTCTTTTGAATCTTCCTCATGCTTAGTATCCTTCTCTTCATGCGGTGTCCTCTCTTCATTTGAGGAAGGTTTTCCTCCTTTGTGGTGCTTTTTGGCACCCTTCAAGGTATCCTCATCATCAGGACTTTCCTCATCCTTCTTTCTAGCTCATTTAGTATCCATGCCTCCTTCGCATCTTCACTATTTGTATTGGAGTCATTGTTTCCCACCACTATTTCTCCTTCTGATTTTGGTTCTCCATCTGTTCTACCTTAGGGATCTTCCCTATCGAATATATTCCTCTATATGCATCTTTTGGTATATCTCTTTCTTGGGCCACCTCCTCAATGTATGCTCCTTTCATGTCTGTATATAGTGGTATATGTACTACTTGATCTTCCCCATAGAAGGTATGTTCTTTCTTCTGGGAATCAAATATCCCATTGCAATCTATAAACCACTTTAGATTTAGCAAAACAATGAAAGCATCAAAAGGTTCCTTCATATCAATCACCTCAAAGTCTATTTTTCTCTTTATGCCCAGGAGGCTTGGTGCAGGAGCACCAAGGAGATCAAAAGGCTTATGTCTTGTTTTGATTCACTTGTTTGTTGATTTCATAAGGTCTTGAAGACCATTCTGATTCATGTAATAAGGACTATGTCAAATATCTATTGCTGTCTTGTATAGGAAACAGTCATGAAGTTATAGGGGCAGTCCTATGTTTTCCCCTCATTTGTAAGCCTTTCAAGGCAAGTAGGAAGTTGTCATTGAGTCCTATGCCTTGTCAAAGGCTAGTTATCCTTGTAAGAACAGGATACACTCCTTAAAACAGAGATAACAATTTGTAATCACAATAACAAATAACTAATGGCAGCTATGGAGGAAAGACAGTTGTGAAACTTCCCCCATCGACCCAACAACTACCTCCAAGTAGTTGCTAAGGGTTGTGCAGGCTTAAAAGGCCTTCGAGATTGATCCTTGAGAGTAGGAGATGAACTTGAAGAAGTGTAAGAAGTTTCCAAAGTAATAACAAACCAATTCTCTGCATTTTCTATTGTTTTTTCTGTATTTTCTGTAGGACAGTCCGTACCTTTCATCTGTACGGAACTGTCAAGAGTCCCAAATGTGTGGGATGGATAGAGGGGTGGATAAGCCTTCAAACAAGTCTTATTTGGCATCTTGATATGCACTAAGGAGTTTTCTACAAGCAAATTACTGTGACTGCCCATTTACAGAATTCTGCTTTCTAGAGGAAAACGCTGTTACAGGCCGTACTGCAGGAAGGTACAGAATTGTCATCATTTCCTCATGTTTTGACTGGTTAGCATATTGAGTTGTCTATCATTTAAAGTGGATTTGGTTTCTTGAAAATTGCATAGCAGGGAGTTATAAGGTTTTATTCTAAACTTGGTTTGTAAAACCCTTCTCTAGGGTTTTGATTACAATTCATGTATTTCCTTCCATTCCATTGATGTAGAAGGGCATAGATCAGTGGGATGGATTATTGCAAGGTAGTTTCAATGTATTCTGCAAAGGGTTTGGGCAGAGAAGTTGATTTGTTGTTGTTTATGTGAAGGACCTAACAAAACCATGTGTTAGGTGAGGTTTAGAGATACATTGAAGGAACCATAGAGGTAATTCTGGGAACAGCAGTTTGTAGAGGTACAAAACCCACAAAATCCTTTGTTTTGGCAGGTAATCTAAATGTTCAAACCTTTGGTGAAGTTCTGTGCATGAATTTTAAGGTAGTCTCTTTGTAATTTAGGCCTAATTGGGGCTCTAAAACACCAGGAGGGGCTATTGGTTGAGGCATACCATCCAAAACAACCCAAACCCATTCCTGGATATGTGATAGGGGATCATAATGGGTATCTTTTAATTATCTAAGATTTGCATTTGAAGGTCTGTGCCAAGAGTTATTAGGACTGTTCTCATTTTGTAGGGCTACAAGCCATTTTGGGGGTTTGTGAAGGAAGTACCATTTCAGAGTTTGACTTGCCTTTGCCAATGGATGGGATGGGTCCCTATACATGCCTAAACACCATTTCCATGAAGAAATCAAAGCCCCTAACTGCTGTTCCCACTTTTGCAATCTGACCTTTGATTTTGGGCTTTTGGGTGTAGAAAGAACCTTGTCTTTCTTGCCTATCTTCTCCTATCCAATTTGCCTCTACATCAAGGCTTATTTAGACATTTTGCCATGTACCTATGGTACTTATGGAGATTCCATCAACCAATGCTATCTCGTAGGGGTGTCGTACAATGCTGGTTTCCCAAGCTCCTTCTAGGTCCGTTTGGGCATAATGTTGACATTTGTACCTAGATCAATCAGTACATTCCTCAACCATTTGTTAGTGACTCTTAGCTCGACCAAGATAGGGCATTTTTTCCATTTCTTTGCAGGTTTTTCCACATTTCTGGCCTAACCTCTTCTCTTTTCTTCCTTGCGCTTGTTCTACCACTTGGCAAATTGATTTAGTTTTTCTAGTATATTTTCCTCTTCTGCAAAGTTTGCCAATTCCTTTAGTATTTGCGCTTATTTTTTTTGAGAAGCGGGCTTCGCAGTACTCTTCTTTTTTCTGTCCGTCCCTAATGGTCTTCATGGCTTTATCTACAATGAGATCATGGTTGTCTTTTGTTGGAAAATCCTCCTCTTCTTCTGAATCCTCTTGTATTAATTTTTTGCTTTCTAGTGATAACCACTGCTGCTCTATTTTTCTTTTTGTATTCTTGTATGGATTTTCCCTACAATATCTCCTTTTCCTAATATTTCTTCTCCAACTATTCCTCCTTAGTGAGGGAGGTTTCTCCTATTTCCTCCCTATCCTCAACCTCTAACTTTTGACATCTTCTGGCATTGGGGGGATTATTCTTTGGAATTTTCATTATAGGTTTGGTCCACCTTGCAGCATTGGGGCTTGAAAGTTCTTCACTTTTTGTAAGTACTTGGCTGTTCTTATAGTATTGAGTTGCTTTAGGGCAGTTAAAGAAATCATGTGTAGGATTTCCGCAAAATCCATTAGATTTCTTCCTCTCTTCTCTACATTCATTCACATAATGGCTTGTTTCACCGCACTTGAAACAAGTGACTTCTTTTCTTTTTCGGCCTCGACCTCCTCCTCCACTGCATCCTCCTCTGTTGTCATTGCAGTAATCTCTACTACCTCCTTGTGAGTAGTCATCTTGGTAACTTGTGGAAGGTATCTCATTCTGGATTTGCGGTACCACATGTATTTTGTTAATTGTTTGTCGGTTAGTTCTTCATTGCAGTTGTTGATAACCATGATCCTGGACGTGGAAGGGTCTTTTTGTCAAATTTTTCTCCCTTGCCATCTCTTTGTGAATGGATGCATCATCCTTACATCTATGGTTGTACTAGGGCTCACTTTCATCTTATAGCTGGAACAATAATGATGGACAATCATTAGTCTAATGCTCGTCCAACTCACCGCAAATACCATAGTACACTCTTCAGCCTCCTAGGCGTTTTTATAATCTCCACTCTTAATGCAACTGCTTGTTTCTTCCCTTCTATTATAGGGCACTCATTCGAGAGATGTCCCTCATTAGAGCATTAAGTGCATCGGATCTTTTTGCGGGGTGGTGATGACTCCCTATGGCTTTCTCCTTTTGCTAGTATCTCTTGTTTAATTCTTAACTCTTCTAGTTCCAACTTCAATATTTCTATCTCCACACTTTAATCTCTCATTTTCTCTTTTCCGATTATGGTTTAATACTTGAAGCTAATTCCACTGCTTCTGTATGAGTTAAAGAGTGCCATTTAATGCTGCTCTAATCACTAGTAACAACCTAGAGATAAACCATTTAATTTTTTGCTTCTCTAGGAGGGGCTCTTCTAATTTTCTAATCACACCCTTGAACCTCTAGGCATACTGCCTTAGGGTTTCGCCTTTCTTTTGTATCATCTCGTTCATCTTGCTCACACTCTTAGAGGGGACCTTTGGAGATTGAAAATAGTTTAGGAACTCATCCTTTAGATCAGTCCATTCCTTGTTGTGTAAGGGGCATTCTCTCATGTACTATTTAAGTACCTCATCCCTTAGTGTTCCAACAAAGTCATAGAGTTTGGTTGGATTGTCTCTTATCCTTGATCTCCTCCAAGCAGATTTTAGAACAAATATATGTTTTGATACTTATTTGGTATCTTTTCCAAAGATAGGAAGTTTAGCATGATTTATTTGTTTGTGTTCCATTTTTAGAGAAGTAGGCTCTTCTCATTTGTCTTTGTTTCTTGAAGATTCTCCTTTACTCTCCTTTTTGTTTTCCTTTTTTGTTCTAGGTCCCTTCGGTCTTGTTGTGACCAAATCACACATCGCCCCATTGCAAATGGAGACCCCCCTTTTTTTTGAATTCTAATGCTTTGCATGAAGTTTTGATGATGTTTTAGAGCTATTTCATGATGAAGTCAGTGGTGTTTGAGTCCTGTAGTCCCTTGATGACCTGATCATGATGTTTGAGACCCTGAAAATGACTAAGTCTGGTATCCTGATCCTGAAGATCCTGAAAATTGGCTAAGTCTGAAATCTGGTGGATCCTCAAAAATCTAAAATCTGCATGTTAAATCCAGTGGATTTGAGACCTATCTCAAACATCCTGAAAGGTATATTGAAAAATATTTAAAGTATAAGAAATTCAACTTAGGGCGCCTTTCATCATCTAGACAACCTCAAGATTGCGCCTTGGGCAAGGAGAGCTTAAAACCAAAGGCCTTGATTGAAATTGATGTTGGGAAGCTCGAAACACTGCAAATTTGACAAGGAAGAGGCATTTAGGTCTAGGCGCCCATTGCATGTTCAGATGATCATAAGAATTGCGCCTTAGGTTAAAGTGAATGAGTTTAGGCGCCATTTAGTGTTGCTTTTGCCATTTAGGCGCCTTGGCAATAGTGTGGATGAACAAACTCCAAGTTGCGCCTAAGGATGATCTAGTCTCCCAAGGGTGTAAACAAGTCCAAATGAGCAAACTTAAGCTAGGCGCCCTTCATGCATTGGATTACCTCATTTTGGCGCCTTAGCATGAAAGAGGTGTTTAAACAAACTCCAAGTTGTGCCTTAGGGGAAAGAGAATGAAATCCTACTGTATGTTTGAGAAGATCCTGAAAATGACTAAGTCTGATAGCCTGAAATCCTGAAACATTGAAAAATTGACTAAGTCTGAAATCTGGTGGATCCTCCAAATTCTATAATCTGCATGTTAAATCCGGTGGATCTGGGACCTATCTCAAACATCCTGAAAGGTATATTGAAAAATATTTAAAGTATAAGTTTAAATCTCTAAACTTATACTTAAATATATTTTTTAATATACCTTACCCCTTGGACTTCCTTTTCTGGGCGCATTTCTCTACTCGCAATGACTCCAGATGGCGCCTGCAACTCAAGGCGCCTCCCATCATTCCAAACAACTTCAAAATTGCGCCTTGATGGATAAGTTGCCAAAATACCTTAAGGATTGGAAATTTGATGAAATAACCAACATTGTGAGTTAGGCGCCCTTTGCATATCCAAATGATCACCAAAATAGCGCCTTGAGTTGAGAGAATGAAGTTAGGCGCTCCTTATCACTCCTGTCACCTGGATGAGCGCCTTGAGGGTAAGTAAATCAAAATAACACCCAGTGAGTGCCTAGAGAGGGATATAATCCAGATCAATTATAAGTGAGCGCCTAGAAAATGAGGTGTTGGGAATTTTGATATTTGGCGCCTAAGGATCAAATTAACTCATTTTTAGCGCCTTAAGGATAAAAGCATAAGGGGTTGTTAGATTTGGTGCCTTGAAACCTAAGTTTAAGGATCATCATCATGGGCGCATTCTTGATCTAGTTGATTCCACTTTGAGCGCCTAACAACCATGGCGTCCCGTATAACTCATTCTGGCGCCCTTCATGGGAAGACACCTCAATATGCGCCTTGAAGGAAAAACGTTGTAAATCATTAAGATATTGCGCCTCAAGTATAAAGACATTCAAAACCTATTCCGGCGCCATTTTGCACCCAAATTCTCATTAAGGAAATTAGGCACTATTTCATAGTTAGAGCATTCAAAATGGGCGCCTTGTGGGGAGAGGGTTTGGAGGCATGAGATTGGATAGCAATTAAGTGTTAGAGGTATCAAAAAACCCAAGGAAATAGGCCAATAAATCCAGGGCGCCTTGATTTGTCACTCACATCTCTATAAGCGCCTAAATTTAAAATGCATTTAAGGATCATCAAAATGGGCGCCTTGCAGGAGAAAGACTTAAACTATGACGTTTGATGTCATTTTGAGGTAAAAACTCCTCTAAATGCCCATTCATTGAGTTAGAATTATCAAGATTTGCCAAGTTTAGCTTAGGCGCCATTCCTTGCTATTTTTGGCGCCTTAGTGTGAAGGGAGTTCTAAGTTAGTGGAAGATGGCGCCTAAAGACAAGGATGTCTCTTAAGGGTTTAAATATGAAATGAAACCATTAAACATCAAGAATTAGCCTCAGAGAAGTTAAGGCGCATTTTTTAGTTCAAATCACCTCATTTTGGCGCCTTGGAAAAGGGTACAAAATGACATATAGTGTTAGGCGCACTTTTCCTATCCCACCATCCATATAGGTGCTTTGGGAAGGATACATGAAAGCACATCATTGAGTAAGCGCCTGGGGAGAAGACACATCCAAGACATCTTTGAAAGTTAGCATTTGAAAGATAGAAGTCCTCTAAGACCCATACAATTGTCCAAAGCATGAAAAATGCCAAATATGAAGCCATTAGTGTTAGGCGCCCTCTTGCTCCTTTGCCAACTCAATTGGCGCCCTAGAAACAACCACTCAAATCCATGTCTAGAAGTGAGCGCCCTAGAAGAAATTGCGTTGAAAGACATGTTTGAATGAATCTCTTAAGTGGGAGAAGTCTTTTTTAAACCCTTACAATTGCTAGAAGTCATTTGAAATAATGAATGTGGGACTAAATTATATGACTAGGCGCACTTTTGTTCTTCTTTTCACATGCATAAGCGCCTAGAGCTGGAAAAAGGATTATTATATGTTTAAAGTGATTTTTTGAGTTACAAAGGGATTGATATTGTTTTATCTTGTCTTGTAGAAATACTCATTCAAGGAGCTAGCGCTTGGAGTCACCTTTAAGGAGTCATCATCATGTAGCTGATCTAAAGAACCCTTCAAGGTCATCAAGAGCAAGTACCTAATTCACCTACAAGTTGCAGAGGGAACACCACTCTAAAAGATCATACCTCAAGTCTTTTACATCAATGATGTCATCAAGTTCAAGCATGCTTCATCATTTACATCATGTTCAAAGACAAGGCATTTATTCATCCCAGCTTCAAGTCAAGTTCTTCCAACCTTCAAAGATTCATCAAGCTTCAAGTATCCTTGAGAGGTCATTTACTCTACATCCAAAGAAGGTGTTGTCCTCTACACTCCGAAGGGTCACTTCGAAGATCATCGTGCAAGATCACTTCATCAACTTCTATATCAAGCAAAGATATTCATCTATCATACTTCAAGTTCCATTGAAATTTCAAGTATTCAAGAGAACTCTCCAGGGAGCATCATCATCTACTCTATTACTCACTCTTCAAGAAGGAGCATCATCAAAGAAGATCATCATATCAACTTACCTACAAGAAGAAGAAAGAATCATGAAGTTAGTCAAGTGAAGCAACAAGTATCATACATTCAGTCTACAAGAAGAATGAACAAGGCAAGATCGACAAGATGTATTCCCAAACATACAAGTTCAAGTGATCACATTGAATACATCACCACATTGATGATATAATTTTCAAAGTACGCTGAAATGGCATCTATGTGGCAAGTACACATCATTTTAAATGCATTAAATGTATCATTTAATAAAAGAGGCCAAAGGGACGCCTATGTGGAGATGTTTTAAATGATTTCACCTTACCTTATCACATTGGAAAATGTGTCTTCATTGCCTCTCTTTTATGCTAAAAATAGAAAATTGTTGTAACTACCTCTGAGGTGGCACGATCTAGACCCTTGGCTATTGAATTAATCTAAGCCATTCATTGTAATTTGGGCTTCTATATAAAGGCTTTGTTGCCTCATTTGTAATTAGTAGTCAGTAAGCAGTAGTAGTAGAGAGTAGATTTTAGGAGTAGAATAGAAGAGACTCTCAAAATTGTCTGAGAGGACTCGAAATTGTTGTAAATATTTCTCAAGGTTAATGCAAAGACATTGGAGCTACTTGTTTGGTGTTAAGTGTTATCTTGTGGAGTAACATGTTTTCTTGTATCTTAATAAAATGGAGAGATGTTTCAAGTAAATTAGAAGTAGATTAGAAACTCTTTGTTGTAATGCATGTTTGTGTTGGATATTTGATCAACTCCTAGCTCATGTTTTTAACATTCATCGCCGGTGAAATGTTGTGTAAAGCTAGTCTGAGCCTTATTTGTTTAAGTTCGATTGTGGATGCTTGTTTGAGCTGCGCTATTCGATGGGTGCTCATATGAACCTTCATGATTTGAAAACCATTCGCATAACCTTAGGAGATAGCATCAACTTCATGCAGTTGTAGGCATCCTTGGCGAAGTGATGTTAGGTTTACTTAGGAGTTTGTCTATTCATACCTCATCATTACCTCATTGACCTTAGATTAGTTTCCTAAACCTTATCCTTTTTCCTTTTTTATCATTAATGCATTGTATATATGTCATCCACACTAAAAGGAGAGATAAGCTGAATGAAAGAAGAAGAGTCTGCGTAAGTCCCTTTGTGATTATCAGCAAGATCACATGTAATCACTGAGTTAACCCATCATGAATCATAAATAAGGAACCTTGGAGTTACTTCATTGGATCACATAGTTCAGCCTTTGAAGAGCTTTATTCAAGAGAGAGTGGGATACTCTAGTGTTTTACTCTATTGTTGACTTGTCTAAAAACAAACATCAACAGGTCCCTTCTCCCTCAAACTCTTAACACTCTTAATAGCCTCCTGTTGTTTCACCAATTTCCTCACTATACCCTTGTCTTTGGGTAATTTAGTCTCAGAAATTTTCACTTAAGATTTCTTCACACACTCACAAAATCTCTTCTTGATGCCACTTCCTCCGTCCAAAAGGGCCCACCATATATATCTTTTAAAGAAACTCTTCTCGCTTTAATTAGCATGGGGGGGTGACTCTTGGTTTGGGGCGTTCATCTTTTCATAAGGTCTTTCCAATTTATGGGATGTATCTTTTAGTGACTCATCATTAGTTTGTAGATTTTCATAAAATAAATTTGAGTTATTACATCCTTTCTCAAATGCTTTTATTGTGTCTATGGCAAATTCTAGATTATTGAAGATTTCACTTAAATGTTTATTTCCTTGACTTCCCTTCTTTTCCTAGAATTCTAGGGTTTTTTAACATCTTATCCTTCGGTAGGCCCACATTCATACTCACCACATCATCCAAATATTCCACATTGAAACTCAAAGGTTTCAATTGAGAGATTGAGGTTAATAATCCCTCAAACCGTTCGTTAATTGTGACCTTTAGATGTGATAGATTCGAAATAGGAGTCGATTCTCGAGTTAGAAAATCAAATGGCCAAGCACTCTTGCTTCTAGGCCCTGGCTGAGCACTCCTACTTCTAGGCCCTCCCCTATCCAACTCAACCAATTCTTCATACTCCTTTAATTGTTCTGCCATCTAGATTAGATTTCCTTTTGCTTTTCTTATTAGGGTTATTGGTCACTTTGATTTGTCAATGTTAGTGAGCACCATTCTATCTATTGATCCCGCTGATTTTGGGCTCTCCAAAATTTCAGTAGCAACTCTCCTGGTGTGCTCCAACGAGGCCTCTCTAGCCTTCTTGGTTCTTTTGTAGTATCTTTCCTCTCTCTCCTGAGTCTGTTTTAACTTCCTCTCTTCATCAATGTTCATCTCATATGCCATTTTAATCTCTTCAACAACCTCTCTTTGCTTCTTGTTGTCTACTTTGGCCATTGGTGTTTTGATTTGGTTTTACATTAATCCTTTTGTTCATCCTCAATGGCTCAAACTAGATCTGCCTCAACAGTCACATCTTTTTAGGATCCCCTGCCCATTCCATTCGTCACCCCCTAGATGCCTAACCCCCTAAGGGATAGGACATCACAATCACTTCCATGCTCAATTATAATCTTCTCCTTGAAGTTTTTCTTACCGCAATGCTCTCCTTGGGTTCGGTCCTCTCCTTACCACCAACAACTAGGGTCTTGGCAATGGAACCAAATGTTGACAAGAAAACATAGATCGATGATTTGTATTATTTCTATGTTAGTGTTGTGTTTTACTCTAGTGTGATGGATAAGGAAGAGAATTAGAACATATGCTCTTGTGCTTCAACAAGATACCTGCAACAAAGCAAAGTGACCACCATCTTAAGCAAGAACTCCTATCATCCTCCAACATGCCACCTATGGAAGAAAAGAAACATGCCAAGGTGAAGATGCACCAATCCAAAGAACACTGGCATCAAATCCAAGTGATAACACAAGGCTCCAAGCTGATGTCAAAGGTAAAAAACCCACATGACTGGAAATAGCACCCACAACATATGCTAATACATCCAACCATCCATACCTCATAGGTATCAACTACATCAACAAACTCATGCCAACAACATATCTAACCCATATACCACAATCACAAGCTCCATGAATAAAACCTGTCAATGAAGAACACATACATCCAGGAACTCCCATTGCATGGGTAATGTCAAATCTGAAAATAGATCCAAGGCATACCAAGTCTATCAATCAACACTCAAACCAAGGTGTGGCTAATCAACAAGCCAATGTATTATCAAGAACAATCACAATGATCCACACATGCATGATAAATCACTGCATACTCTCTCACAACATGTCACCATACCTCTCCCAAAGTCCAACCATATCAACATGATCCTCTAGGAAGTAGCCATAAGACAGAGAGAAAACCTATAAATCATAATGTCCTTCTACAAAACACCTCAAAGTGCTAAGATGTGTCAAGTATGATCTCCTCTACAACCCCAAATGAAAAGCCTCAACAACACCCAACCATTCAATCTCATAAGATCAAATGAACATATGTAACATGTAACCAACATGGATGTAAGCCTCTCTAATCAAGGTAGATCGAACTTAAAACCATTCCATAACCAGGAATAAGCCCAATCACATCTCCTAAACTCCTCATAATGAACATGATAAATCAAACCATATGAACAAGAAGATAACCATGCTAACATCCCTCAACTGAATCCTCCAGAACCAATAACTGTAGCTCAAGATCCATATCTATGAGAAGATGAAACATAAAGTAAAATACATCTAAAAGGATGGGCAATACCTCATAGATGATAAACTGCCGAGTAGACCAAGAGTGGGGAATGAGAATGCTCCTCTAGGATACACCAAGTCACAATGACTCTCTCCAAGAACAATCTTCTCTAGGTCCAAAATGAACTCACGTCCATATCTAGGTGTAAGGCTCCTCGGTCTATCTGCTGAAACCTCCAAAGAGTAATTGTCTCAACAAGTGTCTCTAATCACAAGAGAACTCCAGCCTCACCAAAGTCTCCAAGTATCCATGAGCACCTGTAACTGGCCAATACATGCCAAACTCCAAATGCAACATAGCACCATCATGAAGCTGTAAAGCAAATGACCAAAGTACTCAATACCAAGAGAACAAACAAGACCACTGTCAATGCTCCTATTGCACATCTGCATAATCAAGAAGCCCATCATGACATCATGATCTAACCATCTCCTCGTAAGAAGATCACATGCAACAAAGTGTACAATGATGCATACATCTTGTCTCAAGAGAACCTATATCATGCCAAAACTCTAATCTGGCATCAAGAATCAAGACACAATATCAACATCTCTGAACAAGGATAAACATGTCAAACTGACAAATCATAATCCAACATCTTAACCAAAGACTCAAAGAAGTCCTCCATGGTAGACCAAGATGTCAACATTTCCAATCATATGAAGATAACCATCTCCTGAAAACTGAACTGAAAATGTCAAAGAACTCTCACAACCAAGAGCTCCTCCATGACACCAACATCCACTGTAGGAGATCATCCATCATGTATGGTGAATCCAACATGCTGCCAAAGCTCCCACTGAACCGTGATACCGAGCTATCCATGACAACAAAAATAACCATCTCCTAAATGAAGATTATCTATAGCTCCAAACCAATCAAGGAATCCCACTATAACATCAACAGTTCCCAAAAGGTCTAGTGAACCAAAATCTCCAAACAAGAAGATAAAACCATCACTGTCAAAAGCTAACATAGAACCATGTATCCAAGCTCTCCATGACATCGTGATAAACATGTTACAAGTCCCAACAACCAACTAACCAGGCACTCTAATTATCCATCCTCTTATCCCAAAGCAACATACCAATGTACAAATGACCACAGACAAGGCCAACTAACAAAGTCTGCATAAACACTGAATCAATCTGGTGGATAAAGACAGTCCACACATCCGAGTCATCTTACTGTAGCCAAGGGGTAGCTAGTCCACAAAACTACATAACTCGTAGATCCAAAACAGGTGTAACATGCAAACTCATCATCACACTAGTAAACTGCAAACTGAGATATCAAAGAAGATAACCTGTAGACTCCAAGACTCAAACACCAAATCAACTCTAGATTTGATTTGCCAACAAGTCCACAAACGAATACTATAGTCAAGGAACTAACCAAGCATTCAGGAGATAAGAACAATCCCCTAAAACAGCACCACAACACCACCTGTAATCATGAATCGAACATCATAGCCCATACTTGTCAATCGCATACATGATCATGTCGTGTCAATGCAAAAGTGTAACTACATATCCATGACACCATAATCATCATCATCACTATACCTGTACTCAACTCCCACTGAAACGAGACTCCAAGTCTCACACGAGTATCAACCATGTCCTCAAACCAGAAGACAACCTGTACCTGTCTCCATCAAAGTCATAACTCTGAAAACACCTGTAAACCTGTATTAGTGAGCACCAAATCTAAAAACCTGCTATACCATGCTGATGGTCTCATAGAAACATGCACTCCCACAAGTCTGTGCCAACAAATCCATCTGAATGCACTCGTAAATGCACTCTGAATCTTAGGCTCCTACAAGTGATCAAACAAGTACAATTTTCTCTCTGCATAACAAAATAAAAATCTACATGATCCAAACCGTAGTACACTGCACTAGCTCTCCAATGCCTATTCGAAATCAAAAATCCGACTCCGTATGCGAAAGTTATGAGCATAAAACTCTACCGGAGCAATGCGGGCTTCAAACACCAAATTCTGACACAAACAGTAAAATCTGATCATGAAACTTGTACCACTGTGTAGTTCTCGGAGAGAGCTTTCCGACGCCTATAAGAAGTCAAAAAACTGATACCGTATGTGAAAGTTATGCCTCCCGGAAGAAAAGGCACTCCGAGGGCTAAAAATGGACCTTGGTGGGCCCCTGTACCCTGATGACGTGGGATGACGTCATTGCTGACGTCATCACTGTTGACTGGGCATGCGGTGGCGCTGACGTGGCATTGGGTTGGCATCTTTGACTTGGCTTTGACAGGCGGATTTCAAATGGTTTCCATTTTGTTTTATTTCTCCATGGACCCGAATGCATTAATACAAAGGAGGTTTTAAATTTAATAAATCCAAAAACTTTAAAACAAAGTTTTTTTAATTGCTGTCATAAGCCTCCATCGTCCACCTTTTTTAAAACGTTTTAATATTTTAAAAAGAGCCTTTTAAGCCCATACGGGCTAAATCAAACCCACCCACCTTTTTTTAAAGGTTTTAAATAATTTTTTTGAGCTTTTAAAGCCCACGTAGGGCTTGGGGATGTTCGGCTCAAGGCCGAAAGAGGACACGGTGGGTACGGCTCTACGCCGTACTTTGCAACAGCAGGTGCAGGGGGGGTACGGGGTACCTGCCCCCCAAACACCTTTATTTGTTTTTTGTTTTTTTTTCATAGCTTGCATTTTTTTTTAAACATCGGCTATAGTTTAACCTCAACCTCAAATCCTTGGGGCTGTTCCATATATATCTCCTCCTCCAAATCACCATGGAGAAAGGCAGTTTTCACATCTAGCTATTCCAAATGCAAGTCTTCAACAACCACAATATTGAAAACAGTACGAATAGAAGTCATCTTGACAACCGGAGAAAATATCTCATCAAAATCAATGCCCTTTTTCTGTGCAAATCCTTTTACAACTAACCTGGCCTTAAATCTTTTCTTACCTCCATCTTTCTCTTTCAGCCGGTAAACCCATTTGTTTGGTAAAGCCTTTTTACCTGCAGGTAACTTACATAATTCCCAAGTCTGATTTTTCAGCAAGGAGTTCATTTCTTCTTTCATGGCAAGCTCCCACTGAACCTGTGTATCCACCTGCATAGCTTCATCATACCCTTCTGGTTCACCAGCATCTGTTAACAAAATAGAATACAAAGAGGGAGAAAACCTTTCAGGAGGTCTACTTATCCTTGTTGACCGTCTAACATTCACTGGAGTTTGTGGTATGTCTGGTTGCTGTTGCGGAGCATGAGGAACCACTGGAACATCACTATTTGGAGTATCATCTAGCACCACATAATCCTTTTCTTTCTTCTCATGCTGCTGCAACTGATCTTTGTACAATACCTTCTCATTGAATATAACATGCCTGCTTCTCACAATTTTCTGATTTTTAAAATCCCAAAGCCTATAACCAAATTCATCAATGCCATATCCAACGAAGATACACTTTTTTGATTTTGCATCCAGCTTGGTTCTATTTTCAGAATCTACATGTGCAAATGCTTCACATTCGAAGGTTTTGAGAAAAGAATAACTCACCTTCTTACCTGTCCATGCTTCCTCTAGAATACCACAGCCCAAAGGAACTGAAGGACCTCTATTAATTAAATATACATCAGTGTTGACAGCCTCTGCCCACATATTTAAAGACAGCCCAGCATGCAATCTCATGGTCCTTGCATGCTCCATTATTGTCCTATTCATGCGTTTAGCCACTCCATTTTCCTGTGGAGTCCCTGGAACCGTTTTCTGCCTACGAATTCCATTAAAGGAACAATACTCTTCAAATTCTTTGCTGCAATACTCACCACCATTATCAGATTTAAGACATTTTAATTTTTTACCTTTCTCATTTTCAACCAAGCTTCTCCATTTTTTAAATGTTTCAAATACATCAGATTTCTGTCTAAGGAAATAAATCTAAACCTTCCTAGTTGCATCATCTATGAATGTAACATAATACCGAGAGCCACCGAGAGAAGATACCTGAGCTGGTCCCCATACATCTGTATGCACAAGCTCCAACCTTTCATTTTTCTTTTGCTTCCCATCTCTGAAAAAACTGACTCTTTTGTTTTCCATACACACAACTTTCACAGAAATCCATATTAATACATTTCAGACCTGGTAAAACTTTCTTAGAATGAAGTACCTTCATACCTTTTTCACTCATATGCCCAAGTCTGTTATGCCACAGTGTTGTCTCAGAACTTACAGCAACTTTTCCAGTCTCTTCCTGCGAACTTGCAGCAACTGTTCCTGAACCTGTTTGTTTTTTTTCTGCAACAGCTAAAGTAGAAGGAACAGTATGACCTGTACAAAGATATAAGGTGCCTACTTTCACACCTTTTGCTACTATTAAGGAACCTTTTGAAACCTTTCAATTTTTATCAGTAAATGTAACGATGCAACCTTCTTCAGCTAGTTGCCCTGCTGAAATTAAATTCCTACTGAACCTTGGAACGTGCCTTACCTTTTGTAGTAGCCAATGATTCCCATTCTGCAACTTAATCTTGATTCTTCCCTTTCCAACAATCTGACAGGGTTCGTTATCTTCCAAATAAACCAGCCCAAAATCTCCTTGGACATAATCAAGAAAATAACTTTTATGGGGCGTAGCATGAAATGAGGCCCCTGAATCTAAAACCCATGAATCATTAGCATTATCTAGAGAAAGAATCAAAGCATCATCTTCAGATTTATTACTTACCACATTTGCTTCTTTATTGCTTTCTTGTTTGTCTCTTTTATTTTTCCGAGACTAGCAATCTTTCTTCAGATGACCTGGTTTCCCACAGTACCAGCAATCCTTTTGTCCTCTGGTTTGGGATCTTTTGTCCTTTGATTTTCCTCGTGACATCCCATGACCTCCAGAGCCTTTTCCTCTCTCCTTTGATCTGCCCCTGTTTTCTGCATTCAGAACACTGCCTGATGTGGATCCACCTGAGCTTTTCTTACGAATTTCCTCACTCAGAATAACACCAACCACATCATCAAATTTTAGGGTATTTGAACTAGAAACAGAGTTACTAACTGCCATTACCAAACTATCCCAGCTTTCAGGCAATGAACATAATATCAAAAGAGCTCTAACTTCTTCATCAAATTTTACATTTACAGAAGTCAATTGACTGACAATCGTATTAAATTCATTTAAATGACTTGTCACAGATCCACCTTCAACCATTTTCAAATTAAACAAACGCTTCATGAGAAATACCTTATTTGAGGTTGAGGGTTTTTCATACAATTTAGCCAAAGCTTTCATCAGACCATCTGTTGTCTTCGCTTCCGTTATATTGAATGCCACTGATGGTGTCAGGCACAACCGAATGGTTCCCAGTGCCTTTTTGTCAAGAAGATTCCAATCATCATCAGACATTGTTGCTGGTTTCTTGGCTACTCCTTCCAACGGCATCCATAAATCCTTTTGATAGAGGTAATCCTCCATCTGCAACTTCCATAACTGATAGTTCTGCCCATTGAATTTATTGTCCTTCAATTTACCTGTTGATGATTGTTTTTGGACAAGTCAACAATAGAGTAAAATACAGAGTATCTAACTCTCTTTTGAGCAAAGCCTCTCGAATGTTGAACAAAGTGATCAAACAAGATGACTCCAAGGTTCCTTTTTTATGATTTTGTAAGGGATAGCTCAGTGACTTAAGATGATTTTGCTGGTAAACACAAAGGGACTTACGCAGATTTTTCTTCTTTCATTTGTTTAGCTTATCTCTCCTTCAATGTGGATGATTTATGTACAAGGTTTCAATAATGAAAAAAATAAAAAGGTAAGGGTTTAGGAAAACTAATCTAAGGTCAATGAAGTAATGATGATGTATTGAATAGACAAACTCTTTGAATTAATTTAACTTCACTTCGCCAAGGATGCCTGCAACTACATGAAGTTGGTGCAATCTTCTAAGGTTTTGCGAATGGTTTTCAAATCATGAAGGCTTATATGAACACCCATAAGATGTCGCAGCTCAAACAAGCATCCACAATCGAACTTATACAAATTAAGTTCAGACTAGCTTTACACAACACTTCACCGGCGATGAATGTTAAAAGCATGAGCTAGGAGTTGATCAAATATCCAACACAAACATGCATTACAACAAAGAGCTTCTAATCTTCTTCTAATCTATTTGAAATATCTCTCCATTTCATTAAGTACAAGAAACCATGCGATTCCACAAGACAACACTCGAACACCAAATAAACTTCCAATGTCTTTTGCATTAATCTTGAGAAATATTTACAACAATTTCAAGTTCTCTCAGAGAATTTTGAGAGTCTCCTATTCTACTCCTAAAATCTAATCTCTAATCTACTACTGATGATCTACTGAATTACAAATGAGGCAACAAGGCCTTTATATAGTGCTCCAGAATACAATGAATGGCTTAGATTAATTCAATAGCCAAGGGTCTAGATCGTGCCAACTCAGAGATAGTTACAACAAACTTGCTATTTTTAGCACAAGAGAGGGAGGCAATGAAGGCACGTTTTCCAATGTGATAAGGTAAGGCGAAAGCATTTAAAATATTCCTCCACATAGGAATCCCTTTGGCTTCTTTCATTAAATGATACATTTAATGCATTTAATAATGCGGCTAATCAAAATTGAATGATTTGTAGATGTGTACTCACCACATAGATGCCAACTCAGCATACTTTGAAAATTGTATCATCTTTGTGTGATGTATTCAATGTAATTGCTTGAACTTGTATGTTTAGGAATACAACTTGTTGATCTTTGCCTTGTACATCTCCTTGCAACTGGATGTATGATACTTGTAGCTCATTTGATTAACCACATGATTCTTTCTTCTTCTTGCAGGTAAGTTGATATGATGATCTTCTTTGATGATGCTCCTTGACGAGTATAGTAGTAGTACAAGATGATGATGATACTTCTTTCTCAACTTGTAGATGATGATGCTTCAATCATGTATTGGAGTAGAAGTCTCTCTTGGACTTGAAGTTTACTGGAACTTGAAGTATGATAAATGAAGTGTCTTTGCTTGATGTAAAAGTTGATGAAGTGATCCTTCATTGATGGCCTTTGAAGTGACCCTCTTGGAGTGTAGATGATAACACCTTCCTTGGATGTGAAGTAGATGATCTTGAAGATTGGTAGAACTTGACTTGAAGCTTGGATGGATGAATGTATTCGAACATGATGCCATTGATGAAGTATACTTGAACTTGATGTGATCTAACATGATGTCATTGATGTTTCCTCTTGCAATTTGAAGGCTACTCAAGTACTTGCTCTTGATGACTCCTCGACTTCACCAACACTCCTCTCAATGATGCAACTTGATGATCTTGAAGTATTCTTTAAATGATGATGGCTCCTTGAAAGTGATTCCAAGCTCCTCACTCAAAGGTGACTCCTCGAACAACTCCTATCCTTTTTGATGTACCTACAAGACAAGATAAACAATATATCAATCACTTCATAAGATAGGAATAACTTTAAACATGTAATAATCCTTTTCAAGCTTAGGCGCTACTATAGGTGAAAATAGGAACAAAGTGCGCCTAACTTAATTAGTCCCACATTCATGAATTTTAATGATTTCAAACAATTACAATGACTTAAAATGACCTCTCTCCTCAGGGCGCTAATGAAGGATTGCACAAAGGTCAAAGGGCGCCCTAACTCATAAGGCATTAATTTTATCATTTCAAACTCACATTGGTGATTATGACTCTTCACAAGGCTAGGCGCTATTTTCAAGCTTGATCTTAATTTTCAAAGGTGATCAACTCATCTAAGGGCCAATATCACCTCTATTCATCCTTCCAACACTCTTGAGGCGCAATCTACTACATATTGAGGTGCCAAAGTCACTTCAAGGCGCTCTTTGTCATAGGTGCTTCATCAAGGGGAGACTTGGAGGGTATCCTAGTTTAGGCGCCAAAAGGAGGCTATGCAGAGGGTAATTTGCGCCTAAGGCTCAAAAGGGAGTCTTGATACTCAAGCCTCTTCAAAGTTGATGAAATCAAGCATATTTTGCTTAGGCGCCCAAAGGTGACTCTACAAGTACAACTAGCGCCTAACTTCTTTGGTTGGTTTCATGCTTGCCATTTAACTCATTGTAAAGGCCTCTTCACTTAGGCGCCAATGTTGATCAATTTAGGTGAGAACATGCACCTAACACTTATGACTTGATGCTTCCTTTCCTCTAACTTCATATTCCTCATTAAGGCGCAATTTAGAGGTTTTTTTGATTCATTTCCACTTAGGCGCCCATACAGGATGTTTTTGACCCTATAATGCGCCTTGACTCCTTAAACTCTATGCTTGTCATCTTTTATAACTCATTATACTCAAGGCGCTAGAATGAAGTGATCTTCAACACCCTTTGGCCATTTTGGAGGTCCTTTACACAAGGCGCACTTTGATATGACTTGAACTTACCCCCTTTCTAGGCGCCAGAAATGTCTTATGGATCCATAGAAGGGCGCCAAAAGGATACTTATGAAAGCGCCTAAGGTTGCAATTGAAATCTAAGCGCTCATGGAGGTGAGAAAAATGCGCCTATCTCTTCTTGAAGGATATTTACTCCTTGAAAGTTCATAATGACTTTTTCATCTCATTAACTCTTAGGCGCTAATGACGGTGTCTCTAGAAAGCTTCCTTCCTCAAGGCGCACTTGGTGATGGTTTTGTCATGAATGCCCTCTTTTAGTATTAGGCGCTCAACCTTATGATGCTCAAGGTGTTCAATTCTCCAAGGCGCCAATGATGATGCTCTGCATAGAATGGGCGCTCCTCTTATGAAACTCAACCTTTAAACATTCTTAAGGTGCCAAAAGGATAATCTAATGTATGGAGGGGCGCCTAAACTACACATCTTCAACCTAAGGCGCTAATTTGATGATCACTTGAACCTGTAATGGGCGCCTAGACCTAATGTCTCTTCCTTGTCAAATTTGCAATGTTTCGAGCTTCCCAACATCAATTTCAATCAAGGCGCTTTGATTTGAAGCCTTCCTTGCCCAAGGCGCAATCTTGAGGTTGTCTAGATGATGGAAGGCGCCCTAAATTCTAGGCAGAGTTTTGAGGTGATCCTGGAGCAATTTTGCGCCCAGAACTGACAGTGCTCGAGGTAAGGTATATTGAAAAATATATTTAAGTATTTTTCAATATACCTTTCAGGATGTTTGAGATAGGTCTCAGATCCACTGGATTTAACATGCAGATTCTAGATTTTTGAGGATCCACCAAATTTCAGGCTTAGCCAATTTTTCAGTGTTTCAGGATTTCAGGCTACCAGACTTGGTCATTTTCAGGATCTTAAACATCATGATAGGAGTTAGCTTAAACGGTCATTTTCAGGATCTTAAACATCATGATAGGAGTTAGCTTAAACATATCATACTCTTTCATACTAAGGCACAACTTTGGGTTAGTTTGAACATCTCTTCATGCTAAGGCGCCAAAGTGGAGATAGTTTAATGCATGAAGGCGCCTAGACTTGAATTTGCTCATTGTTGATGTCTTTAAGGCTCTTTAGCACTTGATTACATCCTTGTGAGACTACTTGAACCTTAGGCGCTATCTATCATTGATCTGAACTCCATCCTACATCAAGGCGCCTAAAACTGGCAGGAGCAACAAGGAATGGCGCCTAAGGTCACCCACTTCAATTGAAGGCGCAATTTGAGTGATCATTTGGACATGGAAAGGGCGCCTAAGCTTTAAATCATTCCTTTGTCAAACCTTTTTGATGTTGAAGGCTCCTTATGTCAATTCTAGTCAAGGCGCCATCCTCTAGAGTGTTTGGAAGTTGATCTCCTCTAGGCGCTGATGTGAGTTGGCAGAGGTGGGAAAATGCGCCCAAGTACTAGAGGAAATTCGCGCCCAAAAGTGCAAGTCGCCAAGGTAAGGTATATTGAAAAATATATTTAAGTATAAGTTGAGAGATTGAATTTCTTATACTTTAAATATTTTTCAATATACGTTTCAGGATGTTTGAGATAGGTCTCAGATCCACCAGATTTAACATGCAGATTCTAGATTTTTGAGGATCCATCAGATTTCAGACTTAGCCAAATTTTCAGGATCTTCAGGATCAAGATACTAGACTTAGTCATTTTCAAGGTCTCAAACATTAGGATCAGGTCATCAAGGGGCTCTAAGACTCAAACACCACTGACTTCATCATGCAAAGGACATCATCCTGGACTTAGCAAAGTACTGGAATTCAAAAAAAGAGGGTCCCCATTTGCAATGGGGCGATGTGTGATTTGGTCACAACATTACCCTCGTCCGCCATTGCTCCCACTCAACCGTGAGACTTTCCTGCAGACGATAATCAAACACAACCCGCTCTGATACCACTTGTTAGGGTTAGTTGGCAGAAGATATCAATTAAATGCAAATAAAGATTAAACAGAGGAAAAGAAATACACAGAAATAATAACAACGAGAGACAAGTTTTAACGTGGTTCACCCAAACTCGGGCTACATCCACCAAACAGAGAGTCCAATATTATTATCCAGTAAATCAAACATTACAACCAGCAATCCCTGCAACTCAATATCGCTGCAAATGCTACAATACAATAGATCAAAACCTTAACCCTTAGCTGCTTTTTATCAAGCCTTTTTTTTGTCGGTTACAAAAATAGGGTTTTTTATGTAGGCTTTAAAATTTTTTTTTTGGGGGCTGCGGCCCCGAACCCCTGCTTCTCGGGGGCTGCCGCCCTCGAACCCCCACTCGGGGCCCGCCTCAGCCCCGAACTCCGGCGAGGATACATGGCTAGTGTATAGTACTTTCCTGATTAGTCGCCACCCACCAACACGATGATTTGTATTATTTCTAGGTTAGTGTTGTGTTTTACTCTAGTGTGATGGATAAGGAAGAGAATTAGAACATATGCCGTCGGATTATAGAATAAGCAAAGGAAAATATACACATACTCATTCATCATACATTCTCTCTCTCTCTCATATATATATATATATCCTCTCTCTCTCTCTCTATATATATATATATATATATATTTTGCTCATATATATCTTCTCATGCTCATACATATCCTTTATATCTATCTCATATATCTCTAAGTCTTTCACACTCATTCATATATGATCCATCTATGCTCCATCATATATATATCTCTCTCTCTCTCTCACTCATATATGCTCCATGTCGTTCTTTCCCACTTTCCCTTATATATATATATATTGCTCATTATATGTTCTTTTATGCTCATACATATCCTTCATATCTCTCATATATCTCTGAGTGAGATATATGTATCTCATATATGCTCCATGTCGTTCTTTCCCACTTTCCCTTCCTTATATATATATATATATCTTCTCTTATGCTCATACATATCCTTCATATCTTTCTCATATATCTCTGAGTTGCTCACACTCATTCATATATGATCCATCGTACATCTCTTTCTCACTCATATATGCTTCATGTCGTTCTTTCCCACTTACCCTTCCTTATATAGCCTCTCAATGCCTTTTCATGATGCCTTTTCCTTATATCCTTTCATAATAACTCTTAATTATCTTCTTCCCACAAATTTACCTTTTCTTTTATGATATTTATCCTTATTATAGCTTATTGAGGTATGCTAAGGTTTGTCTAAGGCTATTTAAGGGCTATATGACCCATATATGGGTCCAAAAATGACCCTAATGACATTTGTCTAATGCTCTTGTGTTGTATTGCAAGGCTTCTAGTGTAGTGTGTGGTATCACATGACCACTTTTGCATTGCTCAACTCTCTTTGTGTGGTACCACAAACCTTTTGTAGTGTAGGATAATATCATACAAGGCTGTATTGTGCTATTTGTGGTACCTCTATTAACTGCCAACATCAATCAATTATTCGAGGATTTCTTTCGCATTCGAGGGCACACTGAAGTTTTGTAATATCTTTATCTTTTACTATTTAGTCTGCCAAAAAATTCCTAAGAAAGATATTTCAATTTGCTTCTATGATTAGTACTACTTTGTATAAGTTGTGTGCAGATTTAGTGGGTTGCAACTTGTAACCCATAATTCTTTGTTTGCCCTACTCCCACAAAGTTCATAATAACAATCTGGTTGCAATTCATGTTGTCAGATCAGTAAACGCGGGTTCATATTATCAAAATAACACATGCATGCACAGATAAACATGTATGTATGTGTATGCATCCATATATGGGGAGGGAAAGAGGGAAAGACCATTTTAATGGGTTGGGCTGCATTGATATATAGCATAGAATACATTGGGCAATTGTCGTTCTTAGTGGGCAAAAAAGACTAGAAGTACCATAAATAAGTTTTCTGCTACCCCATCATAGCGAAATTGATATAATGGCTCTTCAATAGTTGTACACTAATATATGCTTGGAAAATATTGAAAAGCCAACATAATCTTGGGTTTCGGTTTTGAATGGTTGGATTGAAAATCAAGGATTCTATTATTTGTGTATCATAAAATTGTTTTCATGATTTGTCTTCAAAAATAAAGACATTGAGATTATAAAGTTTTCACAATCCATGAAATTTTAAGAGTAAGGTATTTGGAAAAACTGTTGTGTAAGATTTTGACTTCAACGCTTTCAATTACATTCAATGTTCCCTCATTAGGATGAAAAAATATGTAATAGAATTGCAGATATTAACTCCATATATAGTACCATCGATGACATGAAACCTTGGAGGGAAAGAATGAAAGGATATTTCCCCGCTGTAAAATTGCTTGGTATGGTAGTAGGTGATATTCGAAGGTCCCTTCCCATTGACTAGTTTTTTAGGGATACAACCCTCTTGGCAAACTTCTTGGGACTTGCCAGTCAAGATTTTACTCCAAACCTTGGTTTGTTCTGAGCATCATTGCCAATAAAGCTTAGAAGCCATAGCATTATTTTTGGGGAGGGATTTTCATAGACCAAGTGAAAATTACTGAGGGTCATTGATGGGTTGAAGGTGACACTGAAGTTCCCAGTTTTGACTCCAGATAATTTGGTCCAGTAAGTTGTATGATATATGCTCAAAACTTGATATATGCTGCATCTTTTCATTCTTTCCTCCCAAAATGAAAATGGTGATCATATTTAGCTATTCCTAAAATTTAATTCTGTATGTTCTCTTTTTGCAGATTCCACTAGGCTGATGATGGGAAGAGTAATTCATATTATCTGGCCTCCACAAAGACTAGAAATGGTTGAGAATCGATTTACAAGGGATGGTTCAATGGTAGGTGAGAAGGAACTTGGCACATTGAATTGCATCACAGAGTCAGAAAACAATAAATATGGGGATATATATGATTTATTGATTGTTTGCAATACGCAATTGAGTGTTGTGGTCCAAATATTAGTCTTCATTCATCAGACTTAAAAGTTCTGATCTACCCCACTTGTATGACAGCAATGCTCTCTGAATGCGGTCATACATCCATTTTTGGACATTTTGTTATATGATTATACTTGACATTGTTTACTTTGCATGTGTTATCATGAGTGACAACAGAGCTTCGATTTAGGAACAAGGAAGAAACCAGTGTTTTTGAACTTATGTTTCCATAGGTCATAGACTCATAAATCTAAATTTTCCATTTACAGAGGGAAAACAGATGCATACATAAATTAGCACACACGATGGTAGCAGAGTGCTCATAATAAATTATGATATTTTCAAAGACCAAGCTAAAAAATACGCTATGTTTGGTATGATGAAGAGCTATCATTTTTTCCCCGTCACATAAAACGATAAAACATATAACACCCAGTCCTATCATGTATGCATCGCATGTACATTTTTGAATGAGTTGTGTGCAGATTTAGTGGGTTGCGACTTGTAACTCATAGTTATTTGTTTGCCTGCTCCACAAAGTTCAGAATAAATCTGGTTGCAATCAATTTTGTCAGATCAGTAAGTGCAGTTCAATATACACACATATGCATGTACCTATATGCATACGTATGTGTGTATATATACATATATGTATGTATGTATGTGCATGTGTGTGTGTGTGCACACACACGTGCTTATGTATGCATGCAATGGAGTTGATCAATTAGGAGTGGAGTGTGATCGAGGAGACTGAAACCAAATGATCAAAATGTTCTTGTCATTCAATCAAGTTTAATGGATTTTGTAGTCTTTCTTATAGGAGAAGCTTGGGGGATTCCACTTTTTAAGATTATTTTCCACATACATTTGATCCTGCTTGGTAAAATGTTTCAATTAGATCAACTAATATTCCCTGGGCCATCACTCCACCCCATGGCCTGTATTGATTATTGGGAATTATTTTTATCTTGCTTCTAATTTATTCGGCAAATTCTCCTAATTTTGGACGGGATAGACCAGGCTAATCTTCTATTGGTGCAACAATTCCTAATTCTTAATGGAGGGATTTATTCTTCAAAATTGGATCTATGGTCATTCATTTGAATATCTATGGAGTATGCTAACAGATTTACTCAGGTTCATCTCCACAAATACATACAAAACAACTAATTTTTTTTTTACCTCATAGCTCACAACTCTCCCAAAAAGGTTCTTAATTGGACACATTATATGGGGGATATTCTCAATGTAGTAATCGCTAAGTAGTCTAAACATGCGAACCTAGACCAGGAGAATTTGAACTCCTAGATGTTAGGACCTCATGAACAAAGCAGATTGGTTAAGGAAATAATAGCCTCCTTGAAAGGTTTTGACCTTTAACAATTATTAACTAGAAAACCGCAATGTCATGCCCCCGTAAAGAGCAATAAATAAAATTGATGGCCGACTTCATTGAAGTTTAAAGCTTGAGCAAATGAGTTTATTTAATGGCGCCGACCCCATGTATGATGTGCATGTATAATAAGACAAAGTCTTATGGTGAAACTTAGCAAATATACTCAGATCCTATGACAGCGAATAGAATTGAAAAAGTGATACGATTAGTATGACTAAAGGCGATCAAGATGGAGGTGCAAATATCTTTAAAATGCAGGTGCAAATATCTTTAAAGAAGCAGCGGACTTTTCTTTTGACTGCTAAAAGACAAACACGAGGCGTTGAACAGTCACAGCTGGGTGGGGTCCACAGGGCCTAAATTTGACGGTTGACTCTGGCTGTCAAGCAATTTTTTTGTGACGGTTATTTATTTGAAGTTGCCTTTCAAATATTAAAGTCTACATATTGTAGGATAAATATATATAAACTAAAATATATATATATATATATATATATATATATATATATATATAAGAATAATTACATAGAAATTTTGACAGTTTACTTGAAATCTTACCTTTCAAGTGATACGGTCTCCCTGAAATTTTAATTGTATTTTACAGTTAAAATGACTAAATATGGTCATACGGTCATCAAATTTAAGCCCTGGGTGGGGATGAGAGCACTCATTTACCAAAAAGGAAATAAAAAATAAAACTTAAGAAAATCAAAGAAAAAAATTAAAAAAGAAATTAAAAACGGAGAAAAAGTTAAATCACAAAAACTATGAAACCAAAAAAGAAAGAAATTGGAAAAAACAAAAAAATAAAAATTAAAAAACAAATTGGAAAAAATAAAAAAATAAAAATTAAAAAAGAAATTGGAAAAAATAAAAAATAAAAACCAAAAAAGAAATTGGAAATGTTGGAAGGGGAAAAAGTTAGAGAAAATCACGAAAACTATGGAAGCAAAAAAGAAATTGGAAAAATAAAAAAATATACTTCGGCGTATTATATATTTTTATGCCGAGAGGTAGGGGTGGGGATGAGAGCACTCATTTTGCCTAAATATATAGAAAAAATAAAAAATAAAACCCAAAAAATAGGAAAAAAATAAAAATAAAAACCAAAAAAGAAATTGAAGAAAATAGAAAATAAAAGCCAAAAAAGAAATTGGAAACTTATAAGGAAAAAAAGATGGAGAAAAAACAAAAACTATTGGAAATTTTTTTTTTTAAAAAAGAGAGAAAGTGGAAAAGGTTGAAGGAAAAAAAGTGGAGAAAATAAAAAAAGCTATAGAAAACACAAAAAAAATACGGAGTGAAGAAGATATTTCTTGGCATACTTTAGATATATTTTTTAAAATATAAATATACTAGTTTTAAATGTAAATATACTAGTACAGTTACAACGGGGTGGCAACGGGGTGGGTGGGATGAGTGGGATGAGAGCACTCATTTTTTCTACCTAAATTTATAAGAAAAAAATTAAAATATCAAAAAATAATAAAAATAAAAGTTAAGAAAATAAAAAAAACCAAAAAAAAAATTAAAAATTGTTGAAAGAGAAAAAACTGAATCACAAAAACTGTGGAACAAAAAAAATTTGGAAAAAATAAAAAATAAAAAACCAAAAAAGAAATTGGAAAAAATAAAAAATAAAAACTAAAAAAGAAATTGGAAATTGTTGGAAGAAAATCACAAAATTGTAGAACCAAAAAATATATTGGAAAAATTAAAAAATAAAAACCAAAAAAGAAATTGTAAACGAAAAAGTGAGAAAATCAAAGAAACTATGGAAAAAAGATATCCCTCGGCGTACTTTTAGATATATTTTTTTAAATATAAATATACTAGTATATAAAAAGGTGAGCGGTCATATTTGGTGGGATGCGATTTGAATATATAATCAACACCATGAATATATAAAAGGAGTTAGTTAAAGATAAAAATGTGTGTGCAATTTATATAAGATGGTGTGATTTATATCAAGAGATGCTATTCATATATGAAACGACTAAATAAGGAGGACAAGCAATTGTTTAAGGGCAAACGAAAAAAATGAGAAAATCAAAGAAACTATGGAAAAAAGATATCCATCGGCATACTTTTAGATATATTTTTTTAAATATAAATATACTAGTATATAAAAAGGTGAGCAGTCATATTTGGTGGGATGCAATTTGAATATATAATCAGCGCCATGTATATATAAAAGGAGTTAGTTAAAGATAAAAATGTGGTGCGATTTATATCAAGAGATGCTATTCATAAATGAAACGACTATATAAGGAAGACAAGCAATTGTTTAAGGGCAGTGATTAAATACATATAAAGGGTAAATCAATTCATTGACATAAGCAATCATCACTCATCTATTCATCAAGAAATCAAGCAGTCAAAATATCAAAAGTTTCCCAAGGAAGGAACAATCAATCATAACCACTCAACATAGTTGAATCTAATAATATAATTTGACTTCCCATTCTCAAATGAAAATCTAGTTGTCAAGGAAACTTAGGCATAACTAAAGATACAAAGATTGGATTAAGGTTATCTTTCAAACTTCGAGATTTAGGTGCACTGTGGTATCATCTTGATTTAGGATGGTCAATTTCTTAAAAGCCAAAACAACAATTTTGAGAGAATGTAATAAAGACAACTCAATTCTTTAGGAACCTACAAATTTGGAGAAATGTTGGAAATTTATCGTAAGGTATATTCATCAAGCTTCATGGAAGAGGAACATCATTGAAAATAAATTATTCTATTCCTTTGGAACAAGACCAAATGTACAATCAAGTGATCTATCCCATACTCATTGAAACAATGGAGATACAAAATTGATCTAGTGAACCTTGTCCGGGGACCAAATTCACTTCTATATGTAATATCTAGAGTAGATCTTTTCAAAGTAATTCCACATTAATAAAGATCAAGGACATCAGTATGAGGCATGTAGGTACCTTAGATAAATTTGATACAAATCAAGTTACAACAAAATTGTTACATAAGCTATATTATGGGCCCATAACCCACAAATCCCAGGATCATTTTCACCTATCAACCTTGGGATAAATTGATATTGTTTAAATAAATCGGGTACTTTCCCAATATATGAAGATAGATTTAGTACCAAACATGGAGATATGTCAAAGAGGAGTAATAACCTCCAATTGAGTTAGAAGATGGAACAAGAATTTGATATTAGTGTAAACCTATAAATTTAAGTCGTCCTATTGCTTGCTCGGAATACTAAACTATTATACATCTTTCATTTTATTGACTTGATCAATCCCATAAATTTGTACTTAAATATTAATTACCTATGGGAATGAAAGATGTTTGACGAGGTTAAGTAATACACAAATCCTATAAGCTCCTCATTAGAAACAAACTTACCGCAAACTTGTTTTACACAAAATGAAACTTACTTTATCTAAGGGAAGTTGTCATTCAAACATCTAGGTCTTTTAACACAAATGCAAAGTGATTTTGCACAAATGAGGGGGATCTTGATATTCACAACATTTCTGCAATCCATCATGAATTTTGATTTCAACAAGGGGTAATGAAGAGTTTGTATCATTGCCTAGGATCCTTGGGGTGATGAAATAAGAGAAAACTTGTCTTAAGTAACAAGTCTTGTCGATTTCCAACTCTTGGTTTTGTTGTTGAGAGTTATTGGGACATAGTAAAAAGACTATTGGACAATAAATTGTCCTCATACGTTAGAGGATGGTATTAACCTTATTGGTAGTCAAGTTGAGGCAAGTATACTAGTAACTACTCCTCAAAGACATCATCAAAGTGTAGAGTTAGACATAACCATGATAATTGCCAACTAGGAACGAACCGAAATCTTTGATTATCCCAATTTGAAATTGCTTGAGGACAAGCAATCTCGAGAAGGGCAGACTGTCATGCCCCCGTAAAGAGCAATAAATAAAATTGATGGCCGACTTCATTGAAGTTTAAAGCTTGAGTAAATGAGTTTATTTAATGCGGCTGACCCTATGCATGATGTGCATATATAATAAGACAAAGTCTTATGGTGAAGCTTAGCAAATATACTCAGATCCTATGGTAGCGAATAGAATTGAAAAAGTGATACAATTAGTATGAGTAAAGGCGATCAAGATGGAGGTGCAAATATCTTTAAAGTAGTGGACTTTTCTTTTGATCACTACAAGACAAACACAAGAGGTATCTTTTAATATATAAAAAGGTGAGAGATCATATTTGGTGGGATGTGATTTGAATATATAATTAGCGCCATGTATATATAAAAGGAGTTAGTTAAAGATAAAAATGTGGTGCAATTTATATAAGATGGTATGATTTATATCAAGAGATGCTATTCATAAATGAAACGACTAAATAAGGAAGACAAGCAATTGTTTAGGGGTAGTGATTAAATACATATGATACGTTTTGTATAAGGAAGGTTGTGGTTAAAGAACAACGATTTATTATAAGAGAGCTGCGATTAGTTTTGGAGGGGCAGTATGCTATGGAAAGTCACATTTATTCATAAAACACATAACATTTGAAGAGGTATAAGAGGGAATTGATGAAATCAATTGAAAGGGGGATATCCGAAGAGGAGAAAAAGAAAAGTGGTCAAACAACAAAGGAGAATACATAATACTGAACACTTTATTAATCAAATCAGAATCTAAGGTGTTAATATTCCAATCCACTGTGGTAATAAAGAGATTATTATTTAGTTTTATATATGAGTCTATTGCACATCTTTGCCATATGTTAATAAGCATTAAGATATACATATAACACTGCAACAATATGTCAAAGGGTAAGGAAGAAAATCTGCTTTAAGGGAGAACAACTTTAGGGCACCCTACTATAGTGGCAAGTAGGGAGAACAGCAAGTCGGGAACCCTATTGCACTGTGAAAGGGAGAGAACAACTAAGGGCATCCTATTGCAATTTCCCTTCCAACCCCTACGTCGAGGGACTGTTGATGAAATTAGAGATTCACGTACAAATCAAACTTGCTGCATAATGATGAATATATAATTTCTTTGCAATAATAATAGGTTTATTTCATGAACTATATTTGCAATGTTACCTAACTAATTGCAGGCTTCCAGAACATAATTAGTTCATCTTATTCCCAAGTCAAGAGATGTATCCCTAATTACCTTATATGTTTGTTCCATTTGATTTTGTGAATTTGGACATAATAGAGATTGATCCAGCAAGGGGACATTACAGAATCCCATATGTACATGTTGAATATCATAATAAGGATTGGAATCCTATCTATAACATCATTGGATTATATCTTTATTTATCTATTAATAATAACATGATTGTAGGACCTAAATCAAGTTTATCTCGCTTCAAGCATTGAATTGATAAGTTACAAGCCTAACTATGTTAAATTTGTGATTCTAAGACAAGATTTAGGGCAATCCCAAAAGAAGACATTACACGCAATTAAATATCCATTTTAGAAAAAAATAATACTCATATCCCCTTCTCATTGCTATTCACATCAGGCCTAGTCTTTCAACAAACCAGATAGATGAGAATATAATTACACTAATAAACATTGTCTTTAGTTTTCAATTTAAGTTTAATGACAAGACATGTCTTTGTGTCTTGTACTGGAGGCAAACGTTTTTCTCAAACCTCGAAGCTTAATGAAAGCATCACTGGCAACGACAAATCCTCTTTAAACCAACATAGTGTGGTAAACAATCAATTGCAAGATGGAAAAAACTACTAGAAAAAAAATGCTGGAATAAAGAATGCTAAACAATGAAATAGTCAGCTGGGAAAGCAAAGCAACTAACATACATGTATTGTGTCTTCCTCATGTGCACGTATAAGTACAGGATTAATATACCTGCTAATTCATCATTATCTTTTCCAATGGAAAAGGATGTAGGGTTGTAGGCCTCATCATTGAGATTAAGAGACCAAGAGTATACATATATTATGTTATTTGATGGAGCTATAACATGGCTCGAAACATGGATGTTGAACCAGGCGAAGGAACACAAGTTGAAGTCGAAGTGGCATTCCTAAGGTGATGTATTCGCTATATATTATTGTGCTGAATAAAGTGATGCACTTGTTCAATTATTTTATTTGCTGAGTGAGTGTTCTGTCGGCTAAATTCTTATTTTCTAATATAAGGTCCTATACACAAGTATTCATTTTGCTTAGATTATATTTTGTTCACTAAAATTTTAATATGGGTTTTTTAATTTATCCCTGCAATTTAACAATACATTGCATATTTAGGTCTAGTCTATTTCCTACCTTACTTTTTGTAAATTATTCTACTAAGCACCTTAAAACTTAGAAACTCTTTAGGCTTTGGGTAAGGAAAATTCTACTAAGCACCTTAAAACTTAGAAACTCTTTAGGCTTTGGGTAAGGAAAATTTTCACAACATCACATGATCTTTGTTAGTCTCTTCTATTTCTATTTTCTCCTTTAACTAAATAAATCTTAAATTAAAATTTATTAATATAATACTGTAAAGTTGAAAAGTGCATACCTTGCACTTTTACCCTTTGTTTTACAACACTTCCCATAGGTGTCCTAATTACATTACCTTAGCATACTATTTTGATTGATTTGACACTACAATTGGCCCAAATTTCTAATTGACTCTTAGAAATAGAACTTAACTACTTAAACCATTCTCAAATTATAAATTATTTATTTTCTCTTCCTAGGTTCAATTTGTAGGTGTGGTTCTAACCTAGGTTAGTTCCACAACATGGATTTGAGTTGCATGTTCAAAATTCCATTTTTACCTCAAGCCCAAGTATACTTTATTTCAACTAGCAATTGTGTGTTGACTCTTGAGCCAAAACTTTCAAATTGTGTGCTTAGGTCATGTATAAAGGGACGTTGAAACCTAGGTCATTCTCCACGATCTAAGATCATATAGGATCACTCATTATCACACACTATCACAGATAATTCTTAAAGAATCACTCCTTACTAGTATTGTGCCTTTTAAAATCACTATTACCTCTAGCATTACAATGTTTTGCATTAGCCATTTCAATTGCATTAGCTTCCTTATTGACAAGTTTCTAAACCCTAGTTCTAGACTAGGTCGTTGCATAACCCTTTGCATTTTGTTCAAGTTCCAAGTTATCCTCATTACATTATTTGCATTCATTGCATGTTGTCTTCCTACTTTTAGCAACATCATTGAATCAATCAATGAGGTTTGTCTAGGGCAAAGATCCTTGATAACAAATTCTAATTGGTGTTCGTCAACACCATCAAATTTTCAAATTGTGGGTTTAGATACATGTGAGTTTGTTTGTAAGTACTGCAAGACTAAATGTCATAGGGTCAAATTTGTACAGAAAGGTCAAATCCACAAATAAGGGGGGTCGAATCCACATACAAAGGGTCAAATTTGCAATGTTGAATTGACCTCACACAAATTTTGAGAACGACCCAGTTGAAATTTTGTTGTTCTACTTTCAACACATCTAAGTTTAAGTGATTTTGAGCTACACTTCAAAAGTTATGATCAAAATAGTGAACAACTAATTGACTGTTGGAACCAGCTGAGTCTCTTCACTCCTCTTAATTCCTAGGTTTTTAAATTATGTCATATAATATGCCACAACTCTAAATTAGTTTAATTGGATTTTATTCCCTGACATATTTAGTAAACCTATTTTTTGAAAAAAAGAGTTTTTTTTTCATTTTGGCGAACTCGTTTGATCTTACATCCCTTAAGATTTGTCCCTAGGGTTTTATCCCTTTATTTTGTTATTTCAAATTTAGTATTTTTGATTGATCTCATTTTAGATTTGATTAGGGTTTGGATCCATCCTCGTTTGTGTTTCATTGATTTATATTGATCAGTGTTCAGGCTTTCGTTGTTTGTTACCTCTTAGATCACTACCCTCCCTCCCTTATCTTATGTTCCATTGTTAGATAGTTCATTATGGTTTTTAATCAACCCTTATGTTGGACCTATGCCCATTTATATGTCAAGGATCCTCATGTTTTTATTCTTTATTGCATCTTACCCATGGATCCTTGAGGACTTTGTCTCGTTCTACCACATGGAAGGTGCTCCATGCTTTATGCATGCATTGGTTCAGAGTGTTTTTGATTTTTCATCTTTCATAGAGCTTGTTAGCACTTTTAGATCCCTTTTTAGAGGACTTTTTTCATTTGTCTACATGATTCATGATGATTATATGTGCCTAGTGCGACATATGATGGGGAGGATTTAGCCCTACCTATTCATGTTATATCTAGGGATCTTCCTTCATGTCATATTGTTATACTTGTTAAGCATATTCTTTCTACTACCTATTCATGTTATATCTAGGGATCTTCCTTCATGTCATTAGCCATTTACCTAACACATACATTAGAACATGGCTAACCACTTATGACTCCCACACACAAACACACAATCTCCATGTTCTCACACAAATTAACACAATTGAGTCATCACACCCTCTACTTGACCTGCACACTGTTAATATCAAGCTTATAATTTAATAAATAGACATGCACATGTCAAATTGAGACATAATTTTGGTAGAGGTTAGCTATATCAATTCATGGATGTCAATTCCTTACCTCAATGGGTTTTATATATGCAGATATCCCTGACACAATTGATCCTACAATCTTGTCATGTCCCCTCTACTATAGGCCGACGATCACCAAATTGAAGAAGTCGATGTAATATTTAAATTAAAGATTTAAGCATCATGATAAAAAATGGTGAAGTTGCTTTTCATATATATTATTAATATATATTATTTAATAAATAATATTAATTGATATTATAATATATTTATTTTAATTAACAAGAATATATTATCATATTTATAAATAACAAATATAAGTATAAATATAAATATTAATATTCTAATATTAATCAATATAATTACCATTATAAGACTGTCTTATGTAGCAGCGATCACTTAGTGATTTAATAAAAAGGCAAATTCATGGTGGAGCCTATGATTGGCAGCAAGTATATAAGATAATAAAACTAATATATTAATTGATCCTCATTAAATGAGCAATACATACTGATAAAAGGACAACAGTTTAATAAAGGCAATACTTACTAATATTTAAGAGGTGCGATCAATAATTATAGAGAGGGTAACGATTCACTAAAGGCAACACTTAAATCTTATATAGGGCCAGTTCAGACTTGATCATAAGGGGCAGTCAGCGAATAAGGAAGAAGTTCAATTTATAACAAATGCAACAAAAGGTAATGTGATTCATCTCTTAAGTCAACATACATAGTAAGGAGCAGTGATAAAGTAAGGCAATGATTAAATCAAGAAATATTCTTTGAATAAGATAAAATATAGCAGTCTCATCAGATCGACCAACAAGTAATCATACTCCTTTATAAATAGTAGATTTTGGATCTGCAGAGGATATATTTATACAAAGCAATTATATTATTAAAGCATCAAAAGGGATATTGTGTAACATGTCAGAACAACACCAATCAAATGATTTATTGATATTACTATGTCCTGCATGAATAGAACTCACCCATCATAGGGGGATGACAAGTCGATAATGGAAGGCAACCCTACCATACCCCCCTACAGGCCTGTTTGGAGGAAAGATTGATCAACACCCTTGCCATACCTCCCTAGAGGGACCTTATAGAGGCTTTGTTGACAGCTTACAACTTGCCAAGCCCCCCATTAGGGCCTGTATGGAGAGGAACTGAGTAACAACTTGCCATGCCCCTCGTAAGGGCCTACATGGAGGTATTGTTCTTGCCATTCCCACTATGATTGAGTTGAGTGAGTGAATAAATGGATTCACATTCAAGAGCATAATGAAGAAATAACTACCTGTAAGTCATCTTCCTAACCCTAATTGTGATTGTAGGGTTTAATCTAGGGCAAATCTAGAAGGGGACATTACATTTAGGGCAAAATTAGTATTGTTCCTAGAAGGGGACATTACAAATGGTATCAGAGCATCTTTCCTGCCATCCTGTGAATACTTTGTGTATTACGTGTATTCGCGTGTATGCTTCATGCTTGTTGTGTATACTTTAGTATTATGTGTACTCATGTATATACTTGGCGACCTTGGTATGAGAGATAGACCCGCGATGTAGTATGGGATGCACCGAATCCCCTTTCTAGTTGTCTGACGGTATACTTACATGTATTAATTCAACTTCCACGTATTCATACCTTGTGACTTATTTGTATTCAAGTGCATACTTTATGACTATGTATTCGAGTGTATACTCTATGACTTTTTATTGGTATTTAAGTGTATACTCTATGACTTTGTATTCAAGTGTATACTTTATGACTATGTCTTCGAGTGTATACTCTATGACTTTGTATTTGTATTCGAGTGTATACTCTATGACTTTGTATTCAAGTGTATACTTTATGACTATGTATTTGAGTGTATGAATTTGTATTCAAGTGTATACTTTATCACTATGTATTCAAGTGTATACTCTATGACTTTGTATTTGTATTCGACTTTGTATTCAAGTGCATACTTCATGACTATGTATTCGAGTATATACTCCATGGTTTTGTGTATTCAATTTTATACTTTATGACTTCGTGCATTCGAGTGTATACTCCATGACTTGTATGTTCAAGTGTATACTACTTATGAGTGTTCAAATGCATACTCTATGACCTATGTATGTTCAAGTGCACACTTCATGAATTACTTGTATTCATGTGTATACTTCATATTCGTGTATTATGTGTGTATACTTTGTATGCTCCATGCTTTGTGTATCAAGTGTATGCTATATGTTTCATGTATTACGTGTGTATGCTTGTGTATTACATACTATGTTCATGCTTCATGCTTCGTATACTTTTGTATTGTGTATGTTCCATACTCCATGTATTAAGTGTATAAGCTTGTGTATATACTTCATATATCACATGTACGATTCATGCTTCACATATATTTGTGCGTGTATACTTTGCATATTCCGTGTATCTATGTATATGCTGCATATACTTAGTACCACGTGTACTTATGTATGATTCATGCCTCACATGTATTTAGGAGTATACTTCATGTTTTACGTATCACGAATGCATCATGTATTACATATATCTATGTGTGTACTTCAAGTCTAATAACAAGTTTAAACATCACTAGATCCCAATTCTTGTTGGGAAATACAAATACACGAACAAAATGGAACGACAAATTACCTCATACTTTGGAGAATGCTAACATTGATAGTAGAATTGAAACGAGAATACTAACAATGATTCTTTGAGGAGATCAATGGTTTTAGAAGTATCATAGTTATAATTGCTTGAGAACAAGCAATTTTGGGCAGTGTAGACTGTCATGTCCCCTCTACTATAGGCCAACGATCACCAAATTGAAGAAGTTGATGTAATATTTAAATTAAAGATTTAAACATCATGATAAAAAATAGTGAAGTTGCTTTTCGTAAAATGTGGTGTTTAATATATATTAATAATATATATTATTTAATAAATAATATTAAATAATATTATAATATATTTATTTTAATTAACAAGAATATATTATCATATTTATAAATAACAAATATAAGTATAAATATAAATATAAATATTAATATTCTAATATTAATAATATAATTACCATTATAAGACTTTGTCTTATGCAACAATGATCACTTAGTGATTAATTAAAAGGCAAATTCATGGTGGATCCCACGTTTGACAGCAAGTATATAAGATAATAAAACTAATATATTAATTGATCCTCATTGAATGAGCAATACATACTGATAAAAGGACTGCAGTTTAATAAAGGCAATAATTACTAATATTTAAGAGGTGCGATCAATAATTATAGAGAGGGCAACGATTCACTAAAGGCAGCGCTTAAATCTTATATAGGGTCAGTTCAAACTTGATCATAAGGGGCAGTCAACGAATAAGGAAGAAGTTCAATTTATAACAAATACAACAAAAGGTACTGCAATTCATCTCTTAAGTCGGCATACATAGTAAAGAGCAGTGATAAAGTAAGACAGTGATTAAATCAAGAAACATTTTCTGAATAAGATAAAATATAGCAGTCTCGTCAGATCAGCGAGCAAGTAATCATACTCCTTTATAAATAGCAGATTTTGGATCTGCAGAGGATATATTTATACAAAGCAATTATATTATTAAAGCATCAAAAGGGATATTGTGTAACAGGTTAGAACAACACCAGTCAAATGATTTATTGATATTAATATGTCTTACATGAATAGAACTCACCCATCATAGGGGGATGACAAGTAGATAATGGAAGGCAACCCTACCATACCCCCCTACAGGCCTGTTTGGAGGAAAGACTGATCAACAACCTTGCCATACCTCCCTAGAGGGACCTTATGGAGGATTTGTTGATAGCTTACAACCTGCCAAGCCCCCCATTAGGACCTGTATGGAGAGGAACTGAGTAACAACTTGCCATGCCCCCTGTAAGGGCCTGCATGGAGGTATTGTTCTTGCCATTCCCACTATGATTGAGTTGAGTGAGTTAATAAATGGATTCACATTCAAGAACATAATGAAGAAATAACTACCTGTAAATCATCTTCCTAACCCTAATTGTGATTGTAGGGTTTAATCTAGGGCAAATCTAGAAGGGAACATTACATTTAGGGAAAAATTAGTATTGTTCCTAGAAGGGGACATTACAAATTTTCATACTCACTTCTTATTAGGCAAACTATAGTCACATGTATAGACCATGCGCCTAATACAAATTGAAGACTGTTACCCCTAACCAGTAAACCTCTACTCTTTGTTACACTCATAAAATGCATGACTCATGGTGTGAATCATAATATTTAAAATATGACGTTATGTCAACACCATATTCTTGATGCAAATAAGGTGTTATGTCCTTAAAACACATGAAATTACAAAACAAAACTAAAAACAACAAAACCCAAAAAGAAGAATGAGAAAAGGCACGAGATCAAGGTGCAACAAGGATCAAATTGGAAACCTTTGGTGCCATGCACGAGATCAAGATGCAACAAGGATCAAATTGGAAACCTCTAGTGCCATGACCAAAATAAGGGTCATTAAAATTTGTTGCCAATGGGTGTGGGCACCTATAACACTGCCCTAAAAATGTTGTGTCTGTAGCATTGCACAATCCTTCCTTCACCAGTAGCCTCTAACTTCATCAAGTGCTTGGTCAACTCGAAAATTCTGAGGCCCATCTCTACTCCCTTATCCATTCGTTATAACTCGGTGAGTACAATTTGTGGTAGACTAGATAGACCATGAGTAAACTTTGTACGATGCCTATCAATGACTACAATTTATGGCTTAGCTTGCACACTAAGACTCACAATCTTTAATCACTCAAATCCTCCTTAAAACTTTCTTTTATGTGTGTGAGTTCAGCCTCATCTAAAGCAAGGTAGGCCTTAACCCAATCTTGCCATCCCACATCATGTGGCAAAATCACTTGAACCTATGCAATATCCTTATTAAAATATGCACAAATCTGTTTCAAAAGTACTAATTGGGCAACCAACTCCAAGCATTGTTTGTATCCTCCACCGTGCTCTTTCATCCACTACACTTCCTCCTCATTGATCAATTGCTGCATGTTGTACCCAATCCAAAAAAAAATTGTATGATGTTGTTTTTGTGTCTTCAACTCGTTAAATGTTGTCCAAGTTCGAAATTGTCCTTCTTGTCAATATTTGAGTCGTTGCATTTAACATCTAGTGTTTATAAGTTGTTCACTTCAAGTTCGTTGTTTGTTCACCCATGTCAAAATCTTCGTAAGATGTTGAAAGTCATGTTAAAGTCAAATATCTGGTCAAATTCATGTGTTCTTATTGTCGCATCTGTGTGTCCAAATCCATGTATCGAATTGTCAAGTTTTTATAAAATGTTATGTTGTCATATTTTTCCATAAAGTTTTGATTTTAATATTTTAACTCATAATTAATAATTTATTATTAATTATTTATTAGTTATATTATAATATTAAACTTTAAGTAAGTAAAATCATTATTGAGTAAAATCATTATTGCGGTAAAAAAATTAAAAAACCGAATTAAAAAATTTAAAAAATTATTATTATTTTAAGATTTATTATTAATAATGTATTGTTATTAATAATGATTATTAAAATAATAATTAAAATCATAAAAATTGAAAAATCTAAAAATAAAAATCAAAGTCATTATATTGAAAAGCGCCTCAAAGGCACATCAAGCACGCTTTTTGAAAGGGCAAAATCAAACCAAAAATAAAATAAAATAAATGCTTGAACAAGTTTCAAATGTACAAAGATCAAAAGGCATAAATCAAAATAAACAAAGTTTTCAAGCGCTTCAAATAAAAGTTTCATGCGCTTATAAAAAAAAGCGTGAAAGACAAAGAAGGCACATGCGTTAAAGCACTCATACAGAAGAAGTTTTCACGCGCCTGCAAGCTCAGGAACACACTCTTCTTCAATTCATGAGAAACACACTTCTCCACACTCCAGACCGTGCCACTGAACTGAACTAAACCCACTTGGGCTAGACCTAGAGTGAAAAGTCGAATTAAGGATATTGTAGGACATGACAACTTCTAAGTCGAGTTAGGGTGGTGGACATATGACAACGTTCATTGCGAAATGTACATGTATGTAAATCTTTGGCCAAAGTAATGTATCCATCTCTGAATGCATTGTCGGTCCACAGTGCTCTAGATGACATAGTGTCTCTAGTAGTGTCATGCATAGTTAGAGAGGATCTATAGTTGTATGGCTGAGAGACATTATGTAGGACACAACACCAGATACTCAGATGGCTAACCTATTGGTACCTTATATCTATCCCTTCTTTGAAGGGTAGGGCCACTTCCAGGTAGGAAGTTGTGCGGGGGACTGCCGGTCTGTGGTTGATGGAAAAGCACCGGGATGATGCTCTCCTTCCCAAGCATGAGAGAAGCTGAGGCTTATGAAGACAAATGTCATATGTTCTAGATATAGTGCTTTTCATTTTATGACTTGATGGTCAATTGTAATGCATAATTTGATACATGATGCCTTGAGCATAACTTGTACATGCATAGTGAAAGTTATTCACTAAGGATATGTAATTGATTATTGTAATTGTAAGCTTTGTTATATTCTATTTAGAATAACATGCTTAGTTCTTGAAATGATAATGAATCATTATTGTTTAACTTTGATTTGGATAATCATGCTGTTAATTAATCTCTTGATTAAGATGAATGTTTATGTTAATCTTTGAGCATTATGGAATGAGATGTTACATATAGTATCAGAGCTACCAGGTTCAATACATGGACCTATGAGCTCACTACACAATGATTTTCTTTATCCAACATTAATAGTTGTTAATGCTTGGATGTTCTTATGCCAGAATGGTAAGAAGAAGAACAACACCCAGAAAGAAGGTGACAGAAAATGGACATTACCTTAAGGTTTGAGGGAGCGAGCCTCAAGAATGAAAAGACTTGAACAGACTGGCTGCTTGGTAGGAGCATGGTTAACTGATAATGAGACCTTTGCTGATGTCGTTAAACACATCAAGTGGGAGTTGAGAAAAACAATTAGGATTGCTGCTTCTAACTCTAATGATGCATCAACATAACCCTTTGCATGTAAAGCACCAATTGTGGAAAATAATCCTAAGGGTTATGAGGTAACCAGGGAGCTTGTGGACGAGTATCTATGTGTACATCCACCTCCTAAAATTGAATTGATAAATCTCAAAAGTTGAGAAATGAACATGGGAAGCTATCCCAGCTTGAAAATGACTTGCAGTAGCAAGGTGTACACAAATTTTTGTAATTTTGATGGATTATATGTAATCCGATGAAAATTATAATGCATTTGAAAATTTTTGACAATCTTTCCTTTCATGTTAAAGATTATATGAGTGAGAATAGATTTGTATTATGAATGGATTTAATGATTTGGAAAAACTAATCCATGATTAATCTGCAAATTTTAGGAAGAAGTAGATTGCAGTAAAGGTTCAGATAAGAACTAGAATGGGAGATAGCCAGGATGAAGGGCATCCTTCAAGGCACTTCAAATCTAAGCTTGACCAGATCTTGGCCTTGTTGAAAGAGACAAGAATGAGGTAGGAGCTCTGAAACAGGAGGTCAGGGGTTGACAAGGACCCAAGCGAGATGCCTATGATGGAGGTGATGATGAGGAACGTCATAATGACACCACCCAAAGTGAGCACGACGAGAATAACTTTGAGGCTAGATAAGAAGAGGATAGAAGGAGCCAGGTGCATGAAAACTTATTCTATATGAGCCCTTTAAAGCACATCAAGCGCACTTTTTGAAAGGGTAAAATCAAAACCAAAAATAAAATAAAATAAATGTTGGATCAAGTTTCAAATGTAAAAAGATCAAAAGGCATAAATTAAAATAAATAAAGTTTTGAAGCACGCGCTTATAAAAAAAAGCGTGGAAGACAAAGAAGGCACACACTTTAAAGCGCTTAGGAACGCACTCTTCTTCAATTCATGAGAAACACACTTCTCCACACTCCAGACACTCTACTTAAATATCATCCATTTGAATGGTGAAACAAGTAATAACAATTTTACATCTCATTCACAACAAAAAGTGGTAAATATTTGTCCTATTTTTATTGGCCAAAATTGACCTTTGACTATTGAAATGGATGATATTTAAGAATAGCCGTCAAAGAATCTCAAAATATTTGTCAAAGATTTTCAAAAGTTCTCCAGACTTAGTCAAAATAGCAAAGTTGTCTACCAAAAAAAAAAGCACATTGAAAAATTGCTAATTTTAGCCTTTGTTATTTTTAGCTTTGACTAGAGTCAACTCCTTTTTGATCATCATACGGAGGATGATGCATGTTTGCATGATTTTGATCTTCAAATGAGCCCGCAGTTGCATTATTTTAGTTTCAGTTTAAGTGGACCAGATATTTGTAATAAGTTTGCATGTTATGCAAACAACAATTGACTAGAATAGGAGTCAAGTTATTTCATTTAATTTATTCTCATGCAATCTTTGTAATAGTATAAATAAGTGCGTTGTGCACATAGAGAAAGATTTAGATTTTAGAATTCAAATTCATTATTAGTTAGCTTTTCTCGAAGCTTTTTCGGAGTTAGCATTTTTCAATATTCAGTATCAGAGTTGGAGAAATCAATTGTACTCATGAAAGAACATCAATGAAAATGACAATTCTCATGCCTTCATTATGCTGAAGTTGTTAAGTCACCTGGTGTTTGAGTTGTGATTCTTGTGTCTCGTTCAAGAACATTAATTATGCATGTTTTTGCTAATTGATGTTATCGTAATGTGTTGTTGCCTATACTAAATCTATGAACTTTGTGTCACAACGAAGTCATTCGTGATTATTGTTCAATCTGTCCAATCCAATCCGTGTGTACCTGCCCTACTCAGCCTCTGAATTTAGTTGAATAGCGCAAGCGTTTTGATTTCAGTCAAAAAAGCACAAAATCTTTGCTTCGCCATTGAATGTGCGTTTCTGCCTTTTCGCACGTTGCAAACCCAAAAAGATCACAAATTTTCCTTTTATTTAGCATAAGTATGAAAAACCCCTGAAAACATTGTACATATTTTGTAGTTTTAAGTAGTTTTATTTTACAGGGAGCTTCCCCTTCAAATTTGAAGAGCAGTTCTACCGCACATCTGTCTGTTTTGCTTTCGCATTGAAAGGTGCGAAATAAAATGCTAACACTGCGCCAACTCTTTTGCCTTATATAATTCCCATTCAACTTCCTTTTGTGAAATTAAGTGACTATGTTGGTGGAGTAAGAAGTGGGTGGATCAACCTCTCAAGGCTATCTAGCTACGATGATAGTGTAGCCATTAGGGAGGAAACAATTGTGCCCTAAGGAAACATATCTACACACATATAGAATTGAATGTTGTAGGCTTTGCATTTGCATGACAATTTTTTCTATTAATGCCCTAAGCTCATCATTCTCAAATTTACATAGTTTGAGGGCTTGATCCTGTGCAACTACATAAGCATCTTGTCTTGTAATGATGCGTTATAGGTCATTTGCTTAGGTTGTTTTCCTACTCCAACTCACTGATCACCTTCTTGGTAGCCTCCCGTGTTGCATCTATAGAGTCGTTGATTTTGTACATTAAACTCATTGATTTTGTACATTGTTGTCGCATGCACAACTATTTCCATATGGTGTGCCCTTGTGATTCTTTTCAACATGGCCTGGAATGCAAGCTACCATTTGTCATGACCTTTAAGGCTGTAACCATCATCCTGTTGCTGTTAACACTTGCATTGGCAAATAACATGCAAATACTCTTGGCATGGTTGAGAGGTACTAACACAAACTTTAACATAGCCTCTAACTGCAGATGCATCCTTAAACAAAAACTTGAGAGATTGGTCTGGCAACAAATCTTTTGGCATTTGGAGTGGTTGTTGCCCTGATGTAGCATCGATAACAAATGAAACAAGGGTCTCCACAACTTCAGTTCTAGCACTAGACTTTGCGGTGTCTTGTGCATCCTGTTGACCCTCCTGCTTAGATGCTTCCTCTTTAATGGGTGATGGTGAAGTATGTGTGTATAGTGTCTTAGTAGTTCAGCAATGATGATGGCAATGGTCTAGCAACTATGGGTTATGTGGCTAATGCAGTCAGTGAGGGATTCCCTTTTGTGACTTGAACAATGGGTACTTGCCATGCAACTATTGCTCCTCATCCAATGATTTGTGAATCAACACAGAATGAGTACGCTAGTGCTTGCATGGAGGGGATGATTTTGTGGCAATCACCTTACCCTTATCCTTTCTACATGAAATACTGTAGTGTCATGTATGACTCCTAATGCTAGCATCTTCCCCTATTGGTATGTTCCTTGAGTTGAAACTTAGCGCAGTGGGGAAGTAACAATCAAAAGAATCCTATTGACAACATGTGTTCTTGTCACTAACCATGCATACTTGGCCTCAATGAATTGTTGGTTGAGGATGCAGGGCAAGTTAGTCAGTTGGTGTGTGCTGGAAATCTCTTGAAAAATTATACGACTGAAGGGTCCTATAGAGCCCAAATGTTATTGACGAAAATTATTATACCAATGTCCAACGCACTAAAGTATAAGCGCATGCACCCCATTGGTCTATATACTGCTTATGTGAATTAATGGCCCTTTCCCTCTTTTGTGTTAGCATTAACTCCAAAAAAATATTGAGACAACCACGATTCTATAAGCTTGGTAACGTCCTTCCAATGGCCACCTATAATACTCCAACATATGTAAAATAAGGAGAGCGCTAAAGTGGAAATTTGTACCATGGCCTCAGGCCTCTAGTGCATTCAAAAGCATACTATTAGTAATGAAGCATATTTTCTTCTCCGAATGACCTTGCTCCCAGTTGGCTTTTGGACACGCATATTCTAGATGACTTGCTTGTCCACATTTAAAAATAGGTCCCTCCGAAGTCATCACCTCTAGACATCCTCCACATTCGTGTCTTGAAGTCTGCTCTTCTTTGGATCTCTACGTGGAAATACTTTTTGTGCTATCCTTCTCCTTTGTGTGTATGTCTATCTCCTTGCACCTTGTTTAGTTTTTTTGCCCATATTCTTGCCTCTCGCACTATGTTGTCTATGTGAAAACTTGTCCTTTGTTGGAACCATAAATATATTCATGTGAATATTGTAATATTGTGTAAGAATAGGCATACACATGTATAGGGGTAAGATTTCTAGAAGATATATTTTGAGAGCATGCAATTGCATGATGTATTTTAGGATTATGCGATAGAATTGTGAGTTAGATTAAATGCACAAAGTAATTATAGACTAAAGTTAATAATATTTGCAAGACAATCTTAAAATATTTGAGTTGACATCAGGGAAAATCGTCTATTTAAACCTCACAAGTGTATAATCAATGAATAAAAGTAGCGAAGCTCTGTTAGATTTGTCATTCAATGTCTTATGCACATAATTGCTTGTGAATTACATTGCATAAGTTTGTCTAATAGTGTGCCAATTTGGTAGAGGGTAAAGGACTCAAACATGCTTTTCATGTGGTCATGGACTAATGTGCCAATGTGTAGAAGTCATAACAAGTGTTTAGCCTAGGCTGGTTGCACACAATAGGAAGATGGCTAACATTTTGGTTTTGTCACTGTAGAGTTCCAACAAGCTTCCTAAAATGATGTGTCAAAATCTTATTGCATCGCTCAACTCATTCACATCACAAAGTGAATGATTGCCTTTTTTCATCACTGTGCAATGTGTGATGGCTCTCATGGTCCACCACATGCTTACATGTGTCCAATTGTTTTTGGTGTTGCTATTTAAAAAAATGATGGTTGCTCGTCATTATGTTGCTGATGTTGCTATTTTCTTAAAAGGTGACTACATGGTCGCTCTTCATTAGGTCACTGGCCCTCTTTACATCACAAAGTGCTATATGTCCTTAACTTTTGGCTTTCCGCTCTATGACAAATTGTAGGTCTAACTAGTGTTTAAAAGATCAATAGCTCTTATAAAACCAAAATTAAAAATTTTAACATATGTCATTAGAGTACTATATCTCCTACATGCAAAAATCTACCATGTCCTCATTCATTCAATGAATCCAAAGCAACAAATATTTGCCAATAGCTGCATCTGAAGACTCCATTCAAGCTAGCAAATGAAAAACACTAGAATTTGATCAAAAGACCTATATTTTCTAAGAATTGTAAAGGAATTGCACCTACAGATCGAGGTGTCATCTTGAAATTGTAGATTGTAGAATTTCTCTAGGTGAGTTGCATAGGAATCCTCTATACTTTGTTCTATCATCATAACCTTTTGAATCTTTGCATTCAAAGAAAAGACATTTTGGTTTTAATTCAGGGGTTTATCTATCTAAGGGGTTGAGGGTTTTTATTGTTCGTTCTTGCATTTGAGGGTTTCTATGTTCATCTAAACCCTAGAAAGACCATAGCTTTATCTTCTACACAAAAATCAAATTTCTTTCAAGTCGTCCAAACGCTCTATTACATAAGATTTGACATACCAATTCCCTAGGTTAACCAAAAGGTTTAAGAAGGCATTAGGGGAGGTTGTATTATTCCATATAGAGGACGTAGCAGGATATACTAGAGATGCTATTCCAAGCTCTAGGCGGGATCTCTTTAAATACTTCTTTGACAAATCCTTCAACCAAATCCATCTAAATAATGATTTGAGATTTGACCTAGCAAAGGTCGTGGTGCCCAATTGTTTTTTGAATGTAGACTAACTGGAATGGGTATGCAAGCAATATGATGCTAAAACTAGGGAAGTTAAAGATGCTGAGGGGAATAACATGACCCTCTTATGATGTTTGTATGGTGTTTTATTGATACCTTAGTAGGTGACATGACAATATTTGCAAGTGGTTTACTAGTAAAGTAGAGAAGTTTATATGTGGGTGGAAACCAAAAGATGTGTCCCACTTTTTGACCTAAATGGGGCACTCAAATAAGTATTTTCAACTAAAATTTCATTATCTATCACTTATAGAAAGCAAACCATTAAGAGTTTGAAGGGGATGTAAACTAGTGATTTTTGAGATTTAGAGTGTAGATTCTATTGGTAATCATTTATGTTTAGGGTTTTAAGCCAGAGCCGCTAGTGGTGCTTGCATAAGCAATCAGGTTTTAAGCATTTAAATATGCAGGCACCTTCCAAAAGATTGATAAAAACCTCCAACTCTTTCGGCCTCTGCAGTTGAAAAAATGCAAAAAATCAGTTAGAATGCATGTGTCTTTGTATATACAAGGCTCTTTGTATATGCATGCAAGTCAAATGTGCATTGGCGGGTCAGAAATCTCAATCGGCCTTCGAAAAAGTGAAAAAATTAGTTATATGCATTTCGCAATGCATATCGGGCTTAAAAAGGTGCATATACAATTGGGGAATCTTTTGCATGATTCCTGGTATATTCTGTGTTTGTATGTTGGATTCGCTTGTACATCGGGTTTGTATGTTTAGACATACAACGGAAATATACATTGCAAAGATGCAGGAAAAATATACAAAGTGGCCGACATGCATTCGCTATAGTGAAGGGGGTTTGTATGTGCGAGATGCAATGAAAATATACATTCGCCACATACAATGGAAAGATGCATTGGCCGATGCATATACATTGAAAAAACATACAAGGAAAGGGCGATACATTCGGTGGGGCCCGCAGATATATACAAACGAGTTTGTATATGTTCGACATACAAGTAGATGTACATTGTCAATGTGCAAAGGAGAAAGACAAAGGGTTGGGCCCACCAGTTGCATACAAGGGCGATTGTATGTTGGCGCATGCAATCAAATATGCAAGGCCTAGACCCAAAGATTTATACATTCTGGTTGATGTAGGTTTGAGATCTGGATTGCATGTATGTTTCGTTTGTATGATCAAATATACATTCTGATTGATAAAGGATAAAGTCCGCTGCTTGTATGTATATTTTTACTTGTATATTGGCGTTGTACATGCCAATATACATTCAAAAGATGCAAGAGTAAGATACAAGGCCCGGATTTGAAAGTTTTTCAAATCTGATGGATAAATGGCTGGGGTCCGTTGTATGTATATTGCGTTTGTATGATGCGATATACAAAGAAATATACAAGTAAGGAGATGCAAGCCGGACCCGATAACATTTCAAATTTGTTCTATAAGTACCTGGCGTCCGCAGCTTGCATGTGTGGATGCTTGTATGTGTGCCGATATACAAAGGTTAAGTACAAGCCAGATTTCAAAGCAACTTCAGCATGCTTCATAAATTTTGAAATCCGCGCCTTGTATGTGTGAGGAGAATGTATATGCACATATACAAAGAAGATATGCAAGTAAAGAGGATGCAAAGCGGACCCGATGGTGATTTCGATTTGTTCTATAGAAATTTGGGGTCCGCCTTGTATGATAAGTAGTTGTATATGCATATGTTTTTGCATATACAAGGGCGAAAAGGCAAAAGGTGAAAGGGCAAAATGAAGAAGCGAAAAGTCAACGATGGAGGCTCAGAGTGCCTACGTGGCACGTTTTCACTGGTTGGCAAATTTTCAAAGGTGTTTTGAGGCCGTAGATTTCTACGATGGAAGGGCGATCAACGACAGGTTTTAAATTTTCATGCAACGAAGGATTTTCTACATTCTATGGCTGCATCTTGGGTGGGAAAATTTTAGAAGTACACAGTTAGCTGCATTTCTAGAGGCTGTGGGTAGCTGAGCATTAATGGTGAAATCACAATAGTATGGGTCGATTGTTGACAGCCAGCTACCAGATTTAAGAAGCAAATCTTTGAGCAGCGGCTCAGATCCTGATTCCACCTGCCCTGTCCTCTGTTTTCCTCGGTTTCATTCATTATTTTGAGCACCAATCTGAAGATGCATTGAATTTGGCAATTTTTTTGACTTGCCATGTAAATTTTGCTGAATACACAGTCTGGATAAAAAAAGGCAGACTGTGTTATTCTTTTGGGGGTTGTTGAAGACTTGGGCAATTTTTTGTGTGAATAATGAAATACATAGCATTTTCCTGGCTGTGGTATCTCTGTGGAGTTTATGTGTTGCATCTGAGTTGTATCTTGCACATATGTTTAGTTTCAGTGTTAATGTTATATGAAAAATGCTTCTTGCATGTGTTTTGCTGTCTGTCTCCACTTATTGTATGCATTTCTTCTTCTAAATTTGGTTGCTAAGGGTTTCTCAAATTCTAGAATACAGATTTATGTATTGCATGCTTAATCTCTAACTTCCATTCAAGGAGTGGATTAAATCATTTTAGGTTGAGTCTGGAGGAGATTGTATGTCAACAGGGATATCTGTAAGTATGGACAGTTAAATACCCATCCTTGGGTGATGTTTGTAAGGCAAGCATCAGTCCTACCCCTTGAAACTTGAATGCCAGTTGCAAGCCACTCTCATGTATACATCTATGTGACTCCTTGCCTTGAGATAGGCACCGATATGCTTCTTGTGAAGTAGTTATGATCCAAAACCCTTGTCCTGCATCCAAACCATCAAATTCAAATCCGTTTATAACTTCCACCTGCTAGTCGTAGGAGTAGGATTAGGAACCCCTACATGCTCTCATCCATAACTAGTGATGCATGTCCAAGAATGTTGCCACCTTGTGATTTATCACACAAATCTTGGTCTAAAAGTGAGAGTATTCTGCCTATGATTTTAAAGCTAATTCATTCTTCCATTTGGGCGAATCAAAGTCATATCTTTATCAAATAGGGATACCCCCTTGGTGCGGCAGAACTAGAAGTGAAGGGGAGGCAGCTCACGCAACCTCCCGTATCTGTTGGTTGAATCTCCCTATGCATTGGAACTGGCAAACCCTCTGCCAATTCGGGAAAAATAACCAACAGATTCTAAATATATATTTTTAAAAAATTTAAAAAACAATTCACTTCATTTTAAAAAAATTGTTTTTGATTATGGTAGGCTGCAAATTATTTTTGTTTTTAAAATTGTTAATAGATTTTTTAAAATATTATTTATAGTACTTTTAATGAATAATATTTTTCCATATCATATAACTTGAGCTAGAAATAAGATCAATTCAAAATTTCTTAAACATAGACCATTAACATTGATATCTTGGACATGCATATTTTATTTATTATTAAATTTTAATCCAAATTAGTTATAATTCAGACACATTTTTCCCATATTGCATAAATTTCTTTTGTATCCAAATTATTATTATTATTTTGAAACAAGGACATTAATATGGAGGTTGGTTGTATTTCTCTATTTTTTTCTACATTTCTCTATTTTTACACTTGTGAAATAGAGACCTTCATGTTTGGTAAAACATATGTTCACTAGAAAATAAAAAAATAAATATAATAATTAAATAATAAATATTACAAATTATGCTTTTTGGAAAGCTTACTCTGAGGGCTATGATTGTGCAAAATCTCATGTCAGGGTGACTTCATTTAATTTTTGAAAACTTGCTCCAAATCAACTTTTTCTAGAATATAGTGTGACAAAGCATGAGGCTTAAGTAGTGGCATGAAATAGAGTTGCTCAATCCTTTGTATGATGAGTTTTGGTTCAACTTTCTAGACCACATCCTTGATGAGCTCTTGGTGTGCATTAAGTACCTGTTGTCATGTGAAATTGCACCCTGCTTGGAGCCTGTCCAAGCATTCCAATGACACAATGGGACTGATCTGAAAGTGTGGGACCTTGTAGATGAGATTAGACCTCCAGAGAAGGCTGGTTCCGCTTTCTAGACTTAAGGTCTAGAGAATTCAACTAAACCTACGCTAATGATCACCAGTGAAAAGGGAGAGAGGGAGTACAGAAAGGGAAACAGTGATACAACAAGATCTAGGGTGTTTGAATGCAACTGACATAACACAGTAATGATCTCAAATGCTGAAGGGATATCACACAGATTCATGCAGATTCAAATAGAGGTTAAGATAGAAAAGACAAAACTATGAAAGGGATCATTTTATCCACAATACACAACTTACATCTATCAAATAAACATAGTGCAAGAACAATGACAGAGGTAAAATTTAGTTTATATTGATCATAGAGGCTAAATAGCCATTACAAAATAAGAAGAATTCATTACATGCATGAAATAGACACAAAATGATAGACTCTCCTTCATTGTTGAACTGACACAGAGACATGAGAGGCTCAACAAAAGAGCACAGTCCATCAAATCTACCCAGTTCTGGAGAAAACCACAAGGTCCGAACCTACAAGGAACTTTCTACCTCTAGAAGTGACCTAGCGCAACCAATCAATGACAATACATATTTTTTACATGCATATATATCTTTTACAAATCACTGTAGCAACCATGGAAGAGGGAAAGAGTGGTCAACAAGAAAGAACTATCGCCCATGCTGCAATAAATTTGTCCTATGGGCCTGTCAGAAGATATTTCATTTGTTTTGTCTTTGACATAAATATAGAAAATATCTTCCCCGAAGTAGCTAAGAAACAAATAGTTGCATTGAAAATTTTGCATTTGATCTCCTACCTGCAACAATAAATGCTCAACAACAAACTCTGGCTGGAGCTGAAAGCTTGACCTTCAATTCTGGCCTATTTTCTGCCTTAATGGCAATATTTTATCATTATTATTCATGGTGGACCCTTGATTCCACTTCTTTTCCCTTTGTTTCTAAAGATCGTGGAAGCCGTCAGAGATTGGGCCTCGGGCCTTTTGTCTTTTGCCTTCGCAGAGGAGGAAGAAAGAAGGTCTGAGCCTCGAAAGTCTAAGGACTTAGCCATTTTTTAAAATTTTTGGCAAAGTTCGGGCCTCAGGCCTTTCATCTTCTTCAATCCATGAAAAATAAGAAGGTCCGATCCCCAAAGTCTGAAACACTTAGCATTATTTTCACAAGTTTTTGGTAGAAATCGGCCTTCAGGCCTTTCGCCTTTCTCCTTGTCCTTGTCCATGTGGCAACTTTCAGTGGTTCCGCAATCACCTTTTGTCTTAATAAAATAATCTCCGCCAAATGGCGGAATGCCTTAGAAAAATTAATACTCGTCGAGGGTCAGCTGTCGGGCCTTTCGCCTTTTGGCTTCCCAAAAGGAGAAGGAGGAAAGACGTACCCCTGACCTCCGACCTCCACATCACTTAAAGAATTATACAAAGGGAAAGGATTGAAACTTGGACCTTAGACCTTCCGTGTTCCGCCCTCCAAAGAAAGGAAGGAGGAAGACGAAACTTCTGACCTCCAACGCCCGCCATACTTAGAAATTCTCAAAGGGAACAAGGTAGAGTTCGGAGGCGACTAGGATGGCATGGCAAAGGGAGGAACTCTGAACTTCAAAACTTTGAAAACGTTAAAAACACAAGGAAAACTTGAGATTTTTGGACTTAGTCGATTTGGGATGTTTTTACTTGCATTTCTATAGGGGAAAACACTCAGAGATTTCATGGATTTGGGCTATTTGGCTGGGAAGCAAAATAGGACAACATTTTGGCCACTTCTCAGGGGTGTTTACCTGCTAAACAAAAGGGAACCAATGGCCTTAAGCATTCATTGGGCATAGAGTCAAAGGGCATAGCCATAAGAACATGGGTTCGCTAGACCAACACAAAACTGAACACTGCTTCTAGAGAACACAAAAAGACACGACAAGAAAAACAATCTCTTATTGAGAATGTTGCCTATGCAAAAGCACTTAGAGGAAAGGAAGCCTAAAAAATAAATGAAACTATCAAAACCTAAACTAACCAACCAGAATTGACCTTAAACAAAGCCATTAACTGGTTCTTCAAAATAACCACCCTTTCTCAACAATTTACAATGTTTTACATGCTTGTGGGCAGTTAACAGGAGGTGGGGGAGGGATGGACATACAACAAATTGACAAAACACTTCCCCTAGACAGAGAACAAACTCACTTACCCTTGATGTAACTACCTGGAAGTGGATAAATGGGCTGACCCCACTTATTCTGATGCTCAACTTCATGCTTTGAAGTGGGCATGGCAAGAGGTGACTCTTCATGATATGTCCCCAGCTGGGCCAAATGCCTTATAGGGCATCCCCTTGAAATGACATGCAAATCAATAGAGTTGATCTCATGCCTTTTCTCTGTTTCTTTATCTTGGTGTTGGTTTGAATACTCTGATCCTTGTATATCAACTGGAAATATAGCTGCCTCCACTTTGTGATCATGATGCTCATGATTTCCTAAATTAGGCTAAAAAAATGAGCCCTGCACATGCTTAATTGTGAAATATCCTCCACCAAGGAGCTAATATCCCTGTTGGATAATCAAGAACAAATCTAAATAATTTGTTCTTGCCTATGCTCTATCTCCACATCACTATCTTCAATGAAATATGGAAGCTCCTTAAACATGTCTGCATCATTAACCTTTACACTTTCCCATATAGGGTTATTTTCATGCCCCTCTTCATGAGCTGGAACCTCACCATTATGCATGGCCTCATCCTGCAACAACTTGCCATCATTTTCACCATCCTCATGCTGTTCCAAAACTGCTATTAATATTGGCATCTGCATGCCCTCTTCATTTTCAATGTAGCTAGGCAGTTCACTAAATAGAGTGGCATCATCCACCTTTGGAGCTATTGGAGCAATCTTCTCCACTATGTCCTCATCCTTTGGCTGTAACTCCACATTATTCTGCTTGAGCTGCCTCTGCAACTAGACTTCTTCATCATGCTTCCTTTGCATTTTGGTTTCATTCATCTTGCTCATAGCATGGGAAAAATCTTCAAATGATCCAAAGTCTAGGGAACTCAACCCCACACCTAAATCAACACTACCTCATGCCCAACACACTGTTGTTGGTCTGGATGATTTGGCTTAGTTTCTTCTTGTAGCAATTCTGAGTTTTTAGTTTCAATCGCACATGAGGATTCACAATTAGGAGGCTGCTTCACAGTAACCTCATATACTTCCCTTTTTGGATCATAGAACCCAGTATCCCGACAAAGATTGGTTTGTCCTTACAAAGTGAGCTGGTGCATGAGGGTTCACTATTTGCAAGTGGTTCCTCCCCTATTGCAGGTGTCTCCTTTCCCAGCTCATCCCTCTAATTAGCCCAATAGACAATAGGTTGACCTTTGAAAAGTGAAATAGTATTAGGGCAAGAGAAATAACAGGGAATATGAGCTGGAAGGGCTTCTAGATAGGGTTGTTCCTGAGGAATAATCGACTAAATTTGCACAGGAATAGGCTCACGTAAAGGCTAGGGGCCTTTGAAACTTGGGTTTTTGAAACTGAAAGGCAGTTTTAGAGGTCCAGAGGGGTTCTCCTGCCTGAAGCTTGGGATTTTGAATTTGGGAGTTATTTCTACTATAGGCTGAACCTGTGTGGAAGTGGAAGATTCCCTGAAATTGGGGATGGAGGGAACATATTGGGCTTCCAACTTCTTCTAGGCAAGCAATTGCCTTAATTGTTCTTCTTTAGCTATGATCTCCAAAGCCATGTTATCTCGATAGGCTCTTTCATGTGCCTCCATCTATTGATGGTGAAGATGAGCCTAATAAACAAGCTCATCTTGCTGTTGGTTATACCCCATTTCTCTCTGAACCCCATCCAACCTCCTTTCAAGGTCCCTTGCTATGTCCATGAGACTCATATTGTTAAAATCATAGTGCACTTGAGGCGAGATAGGAGGGTAATCATACTGATTAGGGACACAATGGTTTTCTTATGGTTGATAATAGGCATTATTAGGCTAGCAAGAAAAATGAGCAGGGGTGGGAGGGAGGCAAGCATCATGAGGATACTGATATCCTATCGTTGCAGGGATGTATGGCATAACATCAAAGGTATTTTAGGCCTGATATTGTTGATATGGGGCCAATAGCCTATGTTTTGATTGGGAGGACAGGAATAGCCATAACTCCCATAATAGCTTGACATTTTAAAGCATCAAAATGCTAGATAATAATAGAAAATATTAGAATTAGAGAAAAAATAGGTCTAATACCAACAGAAAACTGGATACATACCTAGAAGAGAGTCGTCATGTGATTTGTGATGCTTCTGAAAGCTGGGAAAGACCAAAAGTATCACCAAACTTCAATCTTTGATGAGTCTTTGTGCACTTGAACTGGCTGCACTAGTTGATTTATTTAATAGATTCACCATGGTGTCAAAGAAGACTACTCTGAATGGCAAGATGCACTGAAGAACACACCAAATTCTTCAATAGATGATAGAGTTCATCAAACTGATCCCACCGGGCGTGCCAGAAACTGTTGTCATGTGAAATTGCACCCTGCTTGGAGCCTGTCCAAGCATTACAATGACACAATGGGATTGATCTCAAAGTGTGGGACCTTGCAGATGAGATTAGACCTCTAGAGAAGGTTGGTTCCTCTTTTTGGACTTAAGGTCTAGAGAATTCAACTAAACCTATGCTAATGATAACCAGGGAAAAGGGAGAGAGGTAGTACATAAAGGGAAACGGTGATACACCAAGATTTAGGATGTTTGAATGCAACTGACGTAACACAATAATGATCTCAAACATTGAAGGGAAATCACATAGACTCATGCAGATTCGAACAAAGGTTAAGAAAAAAAGACAAAACTATGAAAGGGATTGTTTTATCCACAATACACAACTTACATCTATCAAATAAACATAGTGCAAGAATAATGAGAGAGGCAAAATTCAGTTTATATTGATCATAGAGGCTAAATAGCCATTACAAAAGAAGAATAATTCATTCCAGGCATGAAATAGACACAAAATGATAGACTCTCCTTCATTGTTGAACTGCCATAGAGACATGAGAGACTCAACAAAAGAGTACAATCCATCAAATCCACCTAGTTTTGGAGAAAACCACAAGGTTTGAACCTACAAGGAACTTTCTGCCTCTGGAAGTGACCCAGCGCAACCAACCAATGACAATACATCTTTTTTACATGCATATATATCTTTTACAAATCACTGTAGTAGCCATGGAAGAGGGAAAGAGTGGTCAACAAGAAAGAACTGTTGCCCATGCTACAATAAATTCATCCTATGGGCTTGTCAGAAGATATTCCATTTGTTTTGTCTTTGACATAAATGCAGAAAATATCTTTCCTGAAGTAGCTGAGAAACATATAGCTGCGTTGAAAATTTTGCATCTGATCTCCCACCTGCAACAATAAATGCTCAACAACAAACTCTAGCTGGAGTTGAAAGCTTGACCTTCGATTCTAGCCTGTTTTCTACCTTAATAGCAAGATTTTATCATTATTAATCATGGCAGACCCTTGATTCTGCTTCTTTTCCCTTTGTTTTTGAAGATTGCAGAAGCGGTCAGAGATCGGGCCTTGGGCATTTAGCATTTCACCTTCCAAGAGAGAAGGAGAAAGGAGAAAAGTTCACCCTTGAGCTCTGCTTTACAAAGGAAGATTGCAATATCAGCGGACTTCGGGCCTCAGGCCTTCGGTCTTTCACCTTCACAGAGAAATAGGAAGAAAGGTCTTGTTGTGACATTTTCACACATTGCCCCATTACAAATGGGGAACCACTCTTTTTCTCACTTTCTGTCTTAGTTTTACTTTAGGTTTAGATTTTCTTTGAGTTTGTAGGTTTGGTAGTATTGATTCCAAGTCTTGCCAAGTTCTTGCTTAAATCCATGAAGTGATTGAAGAAATTGCCTAAGGGATGGATATTCAACTGAGGAATCCCTATGCCTTCATCCTGATGCATGTCCCTGAAATCCTAAAATTGACTAAGTCTAATGTCCTGAAACCCTGAAAAATTGACTAAGTTTGAAATCTGGTGGATCCTCAAAAATCTAGAATCTGCATGTTAAATCCCATGGATCTGAGACCTATCTCAAACATCCTGAAAGTATATTTCAAAATATTTAATGCATAGGAAATTCAATATCTAATTTTGAAATATACATGATTTCAGGTACTAAAAAAATGGCTAAGAAAAATCACAATTTCCATGCTCATCTAGAATTTGCACTTAGGAATTTTATCCAAGAGGTGGCAAAATGTTTGAAATTCCAAGAGGGTAGCAAATTTGTGACATTGATGAAATCCACATCAAAGAAAAATTGTGAAATTCCTCAAGAAGGAGAAAAGTGTGATCAAGATTTCTCCACGAACTCATCAAACTTGCGACAAAAATCTTGTCCAAGAGATACCAAAAAATGTAAAATTATATGATGTTATCAAGCATGCGCTCAAAGAACAATCCATCACATGCCCAAAATTGTGCCTAAGGAATTTGTCCTTAACAGTAGGAAAAGTGCAACCCAGATAAGATCATCCACGACTTAGTAAAGTTTGCACCCTAGGATGTAATGCCAGAGATCATGAAAGGTGCGATCATGTAACTTGGAAAATTCCTTGACAACCTTCAAATTATGAAATCCTCAACATGTTTGAAAGTGCAAAATTCATGATTTCAAGGAATTTGCATTAAGGAATGAATTTTTAACTCGCTGAAAGTGCGCTTGAATTTATCCAAGAGATGTTCAAATTGTGAAATTCCATGGGTGAATAGGATGTGCGAACATGCAAAATCTAAGAGAAAATGGAATTTGCGCCAAGATCTATCCAAGAGCCTAAGGAAAATGTGACTTGATTTATCCATGATACACCTAAATATGTGACTTGCATTTATCCTTCATCCTCCCAAAATTGCGAAGATCCACAACATAGTTGAATTGGCGACAAGGAAAATCCATAAGGGTTCAAAATGTGCGACTAATTTTTTCCAAAAGGTTATTAAATATGCGACTTACATTGTCCTTGGTACCCTAAAACATGTGACCAAAATTATCCCTGACCCCTCCAAAAATGCGACAAGGAAATTCCATGACCTCTTTAAAAGTCTGAAATTTCAAGGATGAGTTAAAATTACAAAATTCACAACTTCAAGGAATTTGTGAAGAAATTTATCCAAGAGAAGCTTAAAATTACGAAATCCATAGGTGAAAGAAATATGCGTCAAAATCCAATTTCGCTCCTAAACTAATGAAAATCAAAATTTGACTTGAAAATTTTGAAATCATCCTTGAAAACCATTGAAAAATTATTAGAGGATCATCATTTGAAAAGAAAAAGGTTGCAAATTTGAGCATGAAGTAGAAAAATCGCAAATTCCACCTACATGAGGAAAATGCGCCCAAAGCAGGTGTTCACAATTGTGGTTAAAATTGAAAATTCCAAATCAAATTGCTTGAAATTTGTGAAAAATCCATTAAAAAATCATTGAAATCACTAAGGATCCACGCTAAGTAGAAGAGTGAAAAAGCACCTAAGGCAAAATCGCAAAATCCATACTAGGGTGGAAATTACGCTCAAATGGCACAAATTCCAAAGGTAAGTGGAAATCCTGACATTCATTTTGCATTTATAAAATTCGCCATTCATGAAGACAAGTTGACCTTTGGAGAAAATTCAATGAAGATTGTTTTACAATGATGTTTTATTTATCCCACATTGGCAAGGATGATGAAATTTATCATGATTTACCCTTTATATCAAGTATCATGTCATCATATTAACTTGAGGTGTTTTCACTTGTAGATTGATGATGGACGCCAAGGAACGCCAAGCATTGATCAAGATCGATATGAAAGGAGTCATGCCCGAGACGAAGATCACATCAAAATGGAGAAATTTGAGCGACACCAACTTGGGATACACCGATATGAATGAGATCAAGAGGAAGATCAAAGAATCCGGAGGTGAGCTATGCATCCAAAAGGAGGAGCATCTAGATGATCAAGACATCATCAAGTTCACCATCATCCTGCTTCCAGAGAGAAGAACTTCATCATTCATCTTCCAAGTTTCACCATCTGAGAATCCAGAAGACCATTTCCACTTTCAAGAGCCTTCCATTTCATGCCCCAAAAGAAGATCAAGAGCAAACATCATGAGGTCTACTCTAGGAATTCACACCTAAGTCATCTCCTCTACTTCAACAATCCAGAGCAAGAATCCTACATGAGCAACACAAGAAAGAAAGACGAATGAGCATGATTATCAAGAAAATCCACAAATTACATCCAGAAATGTAAGGAATGCAAAGACAACAACAAGGAGTGATGAACAAGGACAAATTCCCAAGTTCCATGTTGAAATAGTTCCAGAAGTGAAAATCCAGTTTCAAGACTTTGCCAAGAAAAGAAGATACAATTTGGGAAAATGCATCAAGAAATTAAAAATCTAGAAATTTGCTCAAGTGGCGTTTATACATCATCGATCAATCAAAGCTTGCCATGTCACTTGTCCTTGTTCAATGTACTTGCAACAAAGTCCAAGAGAAAGAGGGTGCCCTATCTAGAAGATTCCTAGAGATTCCAACATGTCATGCTTATCACCTTGGGTAACGTGCCTTCATTGCCTTTGGATTTTTATGTAGATGGATTGTGTCAAATTTTTCTTTTTACTAAAAATATTTGGTTGTTGTAAGTAATTTCTGATGTGGCAAAATCTTGACCATCGGTTGCTCAAATCAATCTTGGCCCTTCATTCTATTTTGAGGACTATGAAAAGGCCCATTTGCCTTATTTGTAAATATTAGTATTGTTGTAGGAGAGTAGAATAGCAAGTAGAGTAGGAGTAGAGTAGAGGAAGCTCTTCCTAGTTGTTGGAGAGAACTCATGAAATTGTTGTAATCACTTCCAAGATTAATACATTTCTCATTGAAGCTTGGTGACAATTGTGTTGTTTTGGAATGTAGCATGTTTTCTTATTTCTTGAAGATGATTGAGATGTGTTTCCAAGTAAAAGTAGAATAAGATTAGAAAGTTCATTGATATAGTGAATGCATTATGAAGATATTTGATGAATTCCTAGGTTCATACTTCTGATGGTTTGTCGCTAGCAAGTCATTGTGCAAAGTTAGCCTGAACCCCAATTTATTGCAATAGTTCAATTGTTGATGCTTGTTTGAGTTGCGCCAACTGTGGGTACTTAATGTGTGTTTGCAATATGAAAATCCTTAGTTATCCTTGGGAGATTGCACTTATTCTACATAGTTGTTAAATTCATCATGGCGAAGTGGAGCTTGTTATGAAGGAATTTGTCTATCTTGGCATCATTCATTGTCTCATTGTACTTAGAAGTAGAATAGATTCTCTCTAAACCCTTGATCTTTTTGCATTTCTTTGTAGAGTGGAATTAGGAGGTTTCAACCCATGAAAATGAGTAATGAATTCGGTGAATTGATGATGTAGAGCAAGGTATTATGATCACCAACTCTCAAATAAACCAACTTACAAGTTTCAAGATCCTATGATTGGGGATATCCTTCTTTAGCCTTCCTTATGCCTTGTAGCCCTTTTAAACATGTTTTTCCATCATATCTTTCTAAAGAGATCTCAAACCCACAACTCAATCACCTTTTTGAGTACCCATTATGCCTTTATCTAACATATCAAAAACTTGGTTAGGGTTGTTTTAGACCAAACCACACAACAATTGACTATTGCTGCTACACCTAGGCCTAATTAGGCCACTTTTCCAAAGCAACTATGTGGATTTCAACCTCCCAACTTCCAAAATCTACTTGAATACTTTCAATACATTGCAAATGGATGGATTATGTGGGTTTCCTGGTCAGAATCAGTCACCAAGTCTTTGAATTTCAAGATTCAAGCCTAAAACCCTTATACTCCTAGAATATAGGCAAACACAACTAAGGTTTGGTTAAAATCCACTTCTACCTTATACCCTACTCACCAAAACACTAAAATCATTGAAATAACATGGCAAACCTTCCATCTACTAGTTTCCAAAAGATTTCATTGATGGGGAAGCTCACAAACTCATTTTTTTGCTTGCATAAACCCTAAACCCTGCCTTTGCTCACTGTTTTCAATCAAACGCTTGTAGAATCCTTCAAAATCAATGTCATCTCCTCAAACCACCTGCAAATGAGACTAGAAACATAACTTCATCCATCAAAATAAATTGTGAAGCATGACTGGGCCGTTCCAGGCTGTACAATCGCTGGAAAAAGTAGAAAACACACAGTTTTAGCAGAAAAACAAGGTAAAAAGCATAGTCCTTATTTGTATTCAACTTCCACCAACTGTCTCGAAGGTTTTGAGGCCTTTTATCATGTTTTTGCACTGAATTCCAACAGTTTTCAATAGAAAATCAAAATATGACTCTTCATCTTCCACATGACATCACCTTACAATGCATTATTTGACAAAACTATACTCCTAGAACTTAAATGACACCAATACATCAAGATGGTCTTAGTTAGACCTTATTACATCACAAATGTGCTTGGACACACACCAAACCAACTATATACACCTATTTACATCATTTGACCACCATTGTCTAGGTGCTCTTGCACCATACAACCGGGGTGAAAAGGATTTCATCCTCCTGATGAAATGAGCTCATGAACAGAGGTTCCATGCTGTCTTATATCATCTTTTGACATCCAGGTAGCATCTTCATTTGGCAGGCCATGCTATTTGACGAAGTACTCATTATACACTTTGTGCCTTGTCCTCTTGATCTCCCTTGTGTCCAATATGCTTTCAAGCTTCATTGGTCGGCTGGGTGGTAAGTCTTTGATCCATTCTTCTTCATCATCTCCTACTACACCTACTTCTTCACCTACAACCACAGATCCTCTAAGAGCATAAAGATCAGCAACATTAAATATAGGTGAGATAGCCACTCCAAGAGGGAGTTATATCTCATAAGCATTTTGTCCAAACTTATGGACCACCTTGCAAGGTCCAATCTTCTTCATCAGTAACTTGGTGTATTTGGCTTTAGGAAATCTCTCCTTCCTTAGGTGTGCAAGTACCATGTCCCCAACCTTAAATTGGATGTCCCTCTTCTTCAAATCTGCATGCCTTTTATACTTCTCTACACTCCTTTGAAGGTTTTCTTTTACTTGCTGATGGATGTCCCTCATTGCCACTGCAAAATCTTCCCCATCTGCACTCCTCTTCTCCATTCCTTTCAAATCTCTGAGTTCATGTATCCCTCTTGGGCTCATATCATATACTACTTCAAATGGACTCCTCCCTATGCTCCGGTTAATAGAATCATTATATGCATACTCTGCTTGAGGGAGTATCAAATCCCATTGTTGACCATGTTCTTTGGTAAGACACCTCAACAAGTTCCCAAGTGACCTATTGACAACTTCAATCTGCCCATTTGTTTGTGGATGGTAGGCAGAATTGAATGTCAAATTTGTACCCAACTTTTTCCACAAGGTCCTCCAAAAGTGTCCTATGAATTTAGAATCTCTATTTGACACAATGGTTAAGGGAAGTCCATGAATCTTTATAATTTCTTTGAAAAATAGTCTAGCAATATGAGATGCATCATTTGTTGTCCTACAAGGAATAAAATGAGCCATTTTGCTAAATTTGTCCACAACAACATAAACACTATCATACCCTCTTTGTGTCTTGGGTAGAGCCAATAAAAAATCCATGCTAATTGACTCCCATGGGTGGTTAGGTACTGGTAAAGGTTAATAAAGCCTTGCATTGGAACTTGAGCCTTTTGCTCTTTGGCACACTACACAACTCTCTACAAACTTCTTGACATCTACATGCATCCTTGGCCAATGATAGAATCTCTTGACCTGCTCCAAGGTCTTATCATACCCAAAGTGACCACCTAAACTACCACAATACTTCTCCCTTATCAAATTTGCTCTCATAGAGCACTTAGGCACACATAACTAAGCACCCTTGAACAATAAAACATCTTGCAACACAAAATCAGAATACTCACTGTGAAAGGCATCTTGAGACTGATTACAAGCAGCAAATGCATCTATGAAATCATCATTTTCTTTATACATATCTCTCAATGCATCTATCCATACACTTTGGAGTCGGATCTCTTGCACCATCATGGCTCTCCTGCTTAGAGCATCAACAACCTTGTTAGCTTGACCTTTCTTGTGCTTGATTGTGAAGGTATAGGCCTGCAAATACTCCACCCATTTCATATGCCTATGATTCAATTTGTCTTGACTGTTCAAAAAACTTAATGCATGATTATCTGTAAAAACAATGAATTCCTTTGGCAAGAGGTAATGCCTCCACTTCTTAAGGGCTTGTACCATTGCATAGAGCTCTAGGTCATATGAGGAATACTTATTTTTAGCCTCATTGAGCTTCTCATTGAAAATGCCAACGGTCTCCCTTCTTGACTCAAAACTACACCAATAACATAGCCACTTGCATCACATTCAATTGTGAATACCTTGTTGAAGTCAGGCAGTGTGAGAATGGGCTATTAAGCCACTCTAGTCTTCAAGTATTCAAAGCTTTTCTCAGCCTCATTAGTCCATTGAAACTTATTCTTCCTTTCCCCTTTGATGGTATCAATGATGGGAGAGCAAATATGGCTAAAGTTCCTTATAAATTTCCTATAGAAAGTAGCTAACCCATGGAAACTCCTTACGTCTCCTACTGATTTTGGAGTTGGCCAACTGAGTATGGCTTCTACTTTGGTGGGGTCCATCTTCAAGGTACCCTTGGAGATCAGAAACCCAAGGTAGACAAGTTCTTCTTTCATGAACTCACATTTCTTGAGGTTGATCATCAGCTTCTCCTCATCCAACTTTTTCAACACCATATCCAAGTGCTGCAGGTGTTCCTCTTTTGTCTTGATGTATACAAGGATGTCATCAAAGTACACCACCACAAACCTGCCTATGAATTGTTTTAGGACCTCATTCATTAGGCTCATAAATGTGCTTGGGGCATTAGACAAGCCAAATGGCATCACTAGCCACTCATACAAACCGTCATTGGTTTTGAATGCTGTTTTCCACTCATCTCCTTCCCTTATCCTAATTTGATGATACCTACTTTTCAAATCAATTTTTTAGAAATATTGAATGCACCTGCTAAACTGTCCATCAAATCCTCCACCTGAGGTATAGGGAATCTATATTTGATTGTAATTTTGTTGATTGCCCTTGAGTCAGTACATAACCTCTACTTACCATCCTTCTTGGGTGCCAAAATAGTAGGCACAACACAAGGGCTCAAGCTTTCCCTTATGGGACCTTTATCCAATAACTCTTGAACCTGATTTCTTATCTCCTCATTCTGCTTAGGTGTCATTTTGTATGCATCCTTGTTTGGCAAAATTGCATCTGGTATTAAATCAATGTGATGACTCACATCTCTTATAGGAGGTAAAGATTCAGGGAGCTCATCCACCACTATGTATTTATATCTGTCCAATAGGGTCTGAACTTCTTTGGGTATCTCTTCTCCATCTATTGCTGCCTTAGTTGATGTGGGCTTCCCAATAATGGCATAACCAATATTTTCATCCAAGCTCTTCAAGAAGTCTTTCTCCTTGACCACCATCACACTTGGTCCTTCATGAATAGAATTGCTATCTTCTGGTATGGGTGTAAGAGTATATGACACCCCATCCTTCTCTATCACATATGTGTTCTTCTCCCCATCATGTTTGGCCTTCCTATCAAACTGCCATGGCCTTCCTAGGAGAGAGTGGCACACATCCACAGGGATGATGTCACATAATATTTTATCCTTGTAGACACCAATGTTAAATTCAATCCAAGCCTACTCATTCACCAATACTTGCTGGCCCTTATTGAGCCATGAAACTTTGTAGGGTGTTGGATGTGGATTCCTCTTTATTTTTAGTTTTTCTACCATTTCCAAAGATACAAGATTATCAGTAGAACCAGAATCTACCACTACCTTACATACCTTTCCTTGTGCTTTGCAAGTTGTCCTGAATAATGTCTTCCTTTGTGGGGGTTATTTGGTGGTTGGCACTTTGATCAATGTCCTCCTTAGCATTAAGGATTCACCTACTTCTGGGACAACATGTAGAGAAGGTGAATTCACACTTTCTCAATCCTCCTCTTGTACAATTTGAGTCCTCTCACCTCCATGAGAACTTGATGATTGCTTGTCCGGGCATTTCCAAGCTGGGTGTCCAAACTAATTACAGTTATATCATCTACTTGAAAAGGCATTGGATCCTCTCCCTTGTCCACCAAACCTCCCTTTACTTCCAAATCTCCTTCCTCTAAAATTACCTCTATCAATTGACTCACCCTTTTGCTCTTGTTGGTTGCTTGATTCACCTTGTTGCTTTGGTGGCTGTCCTCTTCCACCAAAATTGCCTTTGCCTCTAAAATTCTTTCCCCTGTCTCTTCCCTGCTACTCTTGTTTCCTTTTGATTTTCTCCTCTGCCCTAATCGCCATTTGGAAGCATTCTTCCATTGTTTTAGGAGGGTTGAGGAGTTGATTTCATCTCTAATGGTTATTCTTAGACCACTTAGGTATCTAGCCACCTTTTCTACCTCATCTTCATTGTGTTTTGCTCTAATGCACAACCTATGAAACTCTTCAGTATATGACATCACATCCAACTCCCTTTGCTTCAAATTTTGCAGCTTCATGAAGGTTTGAATGGCATAATCCGCAGGTAAGAATTGGGCCTTCACCTTGGCCACCATCCTATCCCATGAACTTATCTTAGGATTTCCTTTCTTGACTCTCTCTTCTTGAACAAAGTTCCACCAAGTTAGAGCTAGTCCCTTCAATTTAGTTTTTGCAAATTTCACTTTCTTGCTATCTTCTATGTCTTCAAATTCAAAGAAATTATCCAAAGCATCAATCCAAGCCAAAACTTCTTCACTGTCCATCTTTCCACCATACATAGGCACTTCAAATTTCACCTTTGGAGTATTGTCACCCTTGACTACCTTTAGCATCCTGATTATTCTTGCTTCATCAGGGTCCACTTCTTCCTCATCTTGGACTCCAACTGGAGGGTTCTCACTTTCACCCTCATCCTCCTCATCACTTTGGTAACCATTGACCATTCCTCTTCTCTGATTCTTTTCCAGGGCTTCTATTTTGGCAAGGGTTGCTTTTTGAGACTCCTTATAGAGCCTTTCTTTATGGAGCATCTGCTCTTTCAGTTCTTGTATCTCTTTGGCCATTGCATTGGTCTTTGGAGGCATCTTGCTTATGCCAATTCTTGTTCACTTTCCCACTTCCAATTAGAACTTGATGCTCTAATACCACTATGATGGAGATCAAGGTATTATGATCACCAACTCTCAAATAAACCAACTTACAAGTTTCAAGACCCTATGATTGGGGATATCCTTCTTTAGCCTTCCTTATGCCTTGTAGCCCTCTTAAACAGGTTTTTCCATCATATCTTTCTAAAGAGACCTCAAACCCACAACTCAATCACCTTTTTGAGTACTCATTATGCCTTTATATAGCATATCAAAAACTTGGTTGTGGTTGTTTCAGACCAAACCACACAACAATTGATTGTTGTTGTTGCACCTAGGCCTAATTAGGCCACTTTTCCAAAGCAACTATGTGGCTTTCAACCTCCCAACTTCCAAAATCTACTTGAAGACTTTCAATACATTGCAAATGGATGGATTATGTGGGTTTCCTGGTTAGAATCAATCACCAAGTCTTTGAATTTCAAGATTCAAGCCTAAAACCCTTGTACTCCTAGAATATAGGCAAACACAACTAGGGTTTGGTTAAAATCCACTTCTACCTTATACCCTGCTCATCAAAACATTAAAATCATTGAAATAACACTGCAAACCTTCCATCTATTAGTTTCCAAAAGATTTCATTGATGGGGAAGCTCACAAACTCATTTTTTTGCTTGCATAAACCCTAAACCCTGCCTTTGCTCACTATTTTCAATCAAACGCCTGTAGAATCCTTAAAAATTGATGTCATCTCCTCAAACCACCTGCAAACAAGACTAGAAACATAACTTCATCCATTAAAATAAATTGTGAAGCATGACTAGGCTGTACAAGGCTGTACAGTCGTTGGAAAAAGTAGAAAACATACAGTTTTAGCAGAAAAATAAGGTAAAAAGCATAGTCCTTATCTGTATTCAACTTCCACCAACTACCTCGAAGGTTTTGAGGCCTTTTATCATGTTTTTACATTGAATTCCAATGGTTTTCAATAGAAAATCAAAATATGACTCTTCATCTTCCACATGACATCACCTTACAATGCATTATTTGACAAAACTATACTCCTAGAACTTAAATGACACCAATACATCAAGATGGTCTTAGTTAGACCTTATTACATCATAAATGTGCTTGGACACACACCAAACCAACTATATACACCTATTTACATCATTTGACCACCATTATCTAGGTGCTCTTGGACCAATTGAGAAGTAAGTTTAGCGTAAGTCCCTTTGTGTTAACAACATATCACATCAAACTACTGCGTCTATCCATTGCAAATCACGAATAATGAACCTTGGAGTTGTCTCACTGGATCACATAGTTTAGCCATTGAGAGACTTTGTTCAAGAGAGGATAGAATACCTTGGTATTTTATTCTGAGTTTGCATGTGCATAAAAAACACATCAATAGGTCCGAGCCCTAAAAGTCTAAGGACTTAGCCATTTTTTGAAAGTTTTAGTGGAGTTCAGGCCTTGGGCCTTCCGTCTTCTTCATTCCATGAAAAAGAAGAAGGAAGGTTCGATCCCCGAAGTCCGAAACACTTAGCATTATTTTCACAAGTTTTTGGCGGAAGTCGGCCTTCGGGCCTTCCACATTTCTCCTTGTCCTTGTCCACGTGGTAGCTTTCCATGGTTCTACAGTCACCTTTTATCTTAATAAAATAATCTCTAGGGAATGGCGGATTGCCTTAGAAAAATTAATACTCGTCAGGGGCTGGCCGTCGGGCCTTCCGCCTTTTGGCTTCTCAAAAGGAGAAAGAGGAAAGATGTACCCCCGACCTCCAACCTCTGACCTCCATAGAACTTAAATAATTATATGAAGGGAAAGGATCAGAGCACTGACCTCAGACCTTCCATATTCTGCCCTCCAAAGTAAGGAAGGAGGAAGATGAAACTTTCGACCTCCGACGCCCACTATACTTAGAGATTTTCAAAGGGAACAAGGTGGAGTTCGGAGGTGACTAGGATGGCATGGTGAAGGGAGGAACTCTGAACTCTGAAACTCTAAAAATGTTAAAAACACAAGGAAAACTTGATATTTTTGGACTTAGTCGATTTGGGATGTTTTTTCTTGCATTTCTACAACGGAAAACACTTAGAAATTTCATGGATTTGGGCTATTTGGCTGGGGAGCAAAATAGGACAACAATACCAAAAGACTAAGTACCTAAGGGAGGAGTGGATGCCATAGAACTTCACACAACTACAATATTTGAACATAGTGTGGACATGTGCCATTGATAACTTTATTAAGGGTGACATTGATAGATATGTTCTTCATTTTTCTATGTCTACTTATAGCTCAATAGAAGAAGTGCTCATTAAGTTTTTAACCCCTATTTGGTGCAAGTTGTTGAAATAATTATGTATTTGGTTCAAGATGCTCTTGGTAGAAAATCATGTTCAGACCCTTGACATGGAGTAGTCTCTTACCATGCATCCAAGTGTGTGGTGGAGGGAGTGGTCGGTTCATACCTAGTATTATTTGAGCGCAAGTATGAAGCATAACATTTCTAGAGTAGAGTGTAGGGAAAGGTAGAACCAAAGGCAAGAGATGATTTCTACATCTAAAGCAAAGTGATCTAGGAAGGAACACCACACACAAAGGAAGAGGTGCATTTGAGGAAGAGTTAATGTAGAACATCACATAGAGAAGCCATCTATTGGTGATGGGACCAAATGTGCATGGAGGTAGATAGGAGTAATGGATAACACATAACTATTTTTAAGGCCACTTTGGAAGTCATTGAAGTAGAATACACTTTCTCAAATGGGGACAAGTTAAGTTATGTTATGAAATCACCACTCACAGAGATCCTTTTTTTCAAAAGCTTTAGTGAATGATAGTGAAGAGGTGCAAGGGTTTGCAGAGCACACTCTGAAATAGTGAGCTAGGGAGGAAGATGTTAGTATAGAGGATGACTTTGATAGACAAGTCAATAATACTTTTGATAGAATAGTGTATGATTTTAGGTATTTTCTATATACGATTGGTGCACATTGGGATTGTATAATTGAGAAATTAGATAGAGAACATGAAGAATGAGAAATGATGTAAAATCTCTTCATAGTATATGAGCTAACACATGTTGATTAAGACATTCACAAAAGATGAAGATGCCACATGCCATTGGAAAGCATAATAAATTGCATGCAGGGAAAAGAACATCAATGGCATGATTACATGATAAGGCTATTTATAGCCACATTGAGTGGTCACACACAAGATTAGTATACACACTACAAACTTGGTGGAACAAAAAATGATCTTGGTGATTTGAAGAAGTTTTTGGTTGAGTTTGACTACTTGAAGCAAGTCTCATAGAAACATTGCAACTTTGAAATATATAAAGTAGGAGATAGGTGAGGCAATGCATTGATATGACTAGAGGTTCAAAGATTTGTTGTCCAAGAGTCCACACACTCTCGATGCAGAGATACAAAAGGAGTGGTTCATTGGTGATTTTATGGTGCACATCTAATGCAAATTGGTGTAATGCCCATTCATGATACATAAGGATGCTTTGTATGCTACATTTAGATTGAAAACATTGTGTGAACCTGAGACTTATGGTTTGATTGCAAGGTTAGATGAAATATATGTTAGATGGTTGCACAAATGCAACATCTCACAAGAGCAACCATATCCAAGCATTGAATTTGGTGCATAGAATGCTACAATGAGGGGCACATAGCTACTAATAACTTGATGATGAGAACTTAATTTGTTATAACAACTCAATCTCCCCCACTATCATGCATACCCAAGTGCACCATATGCCATGAGTGTCATGAGACATTGAAATGTCCATTATTGTAGAAATTGAAAGGCATCTCTATTAACTATTGGTGTGAAGTATGCAATAGTGCCACTATAAGGTTAGAAACTATCTACCTTACAAGTTTTGCCTTATATTTTTGCACTAATTCTAGTGACCACTCCCCTAGGTGACTTCTAAGATAATTTTTAATTATGTATTATAATTATTTATTAATACTATATTAATAAGTTTAAACCTTAAACTTTAAATGTAGCTTTTAGTTTTTAATAAATAAAAATAAATTTCTTACCTTTATAAGGCTGAAGCCATAAGAAATGGCTATGACCTGCTTTACAAGGCTATGGCCTTTAAGGGCTAGACCTTGTAAACAAGATGCAACCTTTTATAAGGCCTTAAAAAAGACATTCTTTTTTATTTTATATGTTAACATATATTTTAATGTCATTTGATTTTATTTTTAAATCTATTTTATAATAACTTGTAAAATGTAGAATGTAAAATTTTAAAAGATTTTCTTGGTGTGTTCTCAACATATCTACACATTTTAGAGTAGGTGGAGTTGATGGTGTCAAAGTTGGTGGTTACATGCTAGATCTGGAGCATAGATCTAAATTAGTTTGCTATAAATCACTCTAAGAATAGATCTAAATTTGTGATTTCCATTAGTCTCAGTTTTGGCATTAGAGTAGTGACGATAGACGACATGGTTATTTCAGATTGGCAAGGTGTTGACTGAATAACTTTCCAATCTGGTGGAACATTGTAAAAATGGGCAGCGGTGAGCAACAGGACAGAAGCAACAAGAGAAATGGTGTGAACCCTGCACTGAGAGGGAAAGAGAGCGATATAGACGGAGAAAATGAAGAAGACGACGATGACAAAGGGGGCTTCACATACGATGGAGATGTTTGGAACATTCCCAGTGAAGAAGAGGATGAGAGTCTCTTAGCGCTCTTGTTGGAGGCTCAAAGTACTGTGTCTCATGCTAGGGTAAAGTCCCCTGGTCAGGCTACAGAGAGTGTTGGAGGGCTTTGCCAGATGTCGAGGTAGGGATTTCTTTCCCCCTCGTCTAATGTTGGTTCTTCCCCTATCAAAAATGCTTTGCTTTCTTTGCTAGAAAGAGAGCATTTAGATGGTGTGGATTTGCAAGAGCCCCAACCAATGGGGTTTGGTGCTGAGGACTCTAAGTTGGCTGGATCTATTGGGAAGCGTTCCCAGAGATTTGTGGCCTCTTCTCCTTTGGAGGCTACATCTGGGGCTGCTATAGTTTCTGTTGCCCCTCCCCTATTCCTTGCTTCTTTAAGCACTATAGATCAGGGGTGGATGATCATCCCTGATTCAGTCTTTGATAGATCTTTCAATAGATGGGCTAATGCCCTAGTCAGGAAATTTCTTGGTTATAGGTTGAATGTGGATGCTTTTAGGGCTTAGATTGTGAGAAAATGGAAATTATGTGGCCCTTTAAAAATCATAGAGATGATGAAGGGTTTCTTCATGTTCTCCTTCTCTCTAGATGAAGACAGATTGCAGACGCTAAAGAGTGGTCTGCGGTTCATTGGAAGATCTTGCTTATTCATCAAGAGCTAGGAGCCAGGACTGGACCTTGGAAAAGTTTTCTTTAACATGGTGCCTGTTTGGGTGAATCTTCCAGGGTTACCTCTTGAATACTGGGATGAGGAAGTGTGGATAGCCATCGTTGGCTCCGTGGGGGATCTCATTATTATTGACGAGATGACCAAATTTAGGAAAAGATTTACATATGCTAGACTGTGTGTCAATGCTATCACACCTTCTTCTATCACACCTTCTTTAAGACTGGGTGACTAGGTGCAAAATATCACCTACGAGGAATCTCAGGTGATGTGTCTAAACTGTTGCGATTCAGGGCATGCTTCTGCTAGTTGCAGAGTTTCTGATCAATAAGGCAAAGACAATGTTAAACCTCATACAAAGGTTTGGAGGTCTCCTTCAACTGTGGAGATAGGTAGTTAGGAACATTGTTTACAAGATAGTGGAAATGAGGAGTCACCTGATGTTGATACTTCCTCTAAAAAGCAACACACTAACCTTTCTATGTATGAGATAAGTGGGAATTCTTCTAAAAATTTCAGTCCTACCCCTTCTATTGAAAGGAACAAAATTTTAGGATCTAAAACTAAGAAAAGGTCTTTAATGCAGTTTGGATTCAAACCACCTTGAGTGGTTCTTCTGTGTTGGTTTGCATGTTTCTTTTCTCAGCCCCTGCGTGGGGTGCTATTACTGGTCTTTGGGTTTGTTTTCTTGTGTTCCTTGTTTGTGTTGGGCTTGTTCCTTTTGGTTCTAGCTAGTTCGTTGTTGTTAGTCTTATGTCTTGTGAGACTCATCTCCTTGACTTGTTTGGCTAGTTGTACAAGGGTTTGGGCCCTTTCAAAAACCCATCGGTTATGAGCTCCGATTAAAAGCAATTACCTTAATCAAAACATATCTACACATTTTGTAAATATAATATTTTTTTAATAAAAATATATGTAAATTTATAGTTTATTATGAGATCTAAGATGAAATAAATAAATGAATTACTCACGTTAAAAGAATTAATATACATTTTTCATTATTATTATTTTTAAATTTATCTTCTTAGAATACTAACAATTCTAAGTTAAATTAATCAAATTAAAAATGATTAACATAGTTTTATTTTCAATTTCCTCATTTCATTTTACTAAATCAAATGAAGAAAATAATAAAAATTAAATAAAGATTAAAATAAAATTCAATTTCTTCCTTTAAAAATTAAAAAAAAATATTTACATACTTTTAAATTTCTTCATTCTAAATTAAAGAAGAAAATAATTAATAAAAAGACTACCTACTTTCATCTTGAAGTAGCTTTAGATCTTCTTGGTCGTGTAACACCTCCTAGTTTTTCTTCTTCCTCCTCTATTCTATTTATAGATTTATTTTCTTTATTTTTATTTTTATTAAAAATGCCTTTAAGAATGAGAACAACAATTTTCTTAATTAATAAAAGATTATTTCTTCACTTAACAATTGAATCCATGATCCTTCGACCAACCTTCCTCCTAATTTTGATAATATAATAGCCCAGGCTAAGTACGGAGACCAAATTGAGGAAGTGTTTGATTTGGTGAAGAATGCTGTTAATTCTCAGCATAAGATGACAAAATGGTTTTTCCTCGAGATCAATAGGATCAATATTAAATGACAATTGATGCAAGAAATCTTGGGGAGAGGAAATAACATCACTACTGAGCAGGACACTTTGATCTTCAAAAACTGGGAAGCAATTCCAAAAATGGAGGAAATTGATCGAGAGCTGGGCAAGATGAGGGAAGAGTTTAATACCAGAGTTCAATATCTAGAGGAGAAACTCATGGAGGTGAATATAAATCTTGAGAAAATGATGCACATTAGTAAACAAACTATTCAGAATAGTCTCAATGGGATGAAGATGTTGACCAAGAAGTTGAAAGAATTGAAGAAAGAGTAGTTTAAATAGTTCAGAGCTGAGGATATCTTCAATGTTGAAGGCTTGGGAATACAGGATAAAGAAGAGTATACTAAAGGCACTGGTAAATAGGTGGCTACGGAGGATTCGGGTGGACCCTCTACCTACACAAGGGGGAGTAAGAAGAAACAGTTTGAAGCTAAAAAGAAGGAACTGATCGACTTTGCCAAGATGTATGAGACTTTTTATGAAAAAGAAATAGAGGCAGCTGAGATCTTGAAGAAGATAAATTAGTTTAGCTTGGTTTGTTCTCTTTTTTGCTATGTTTTCTATGCTTATGTTGTTCTGATAGCAGTTAGTTGGCTGTTGGTTGGAATATAGTTTTTGTTTGCTTCCTTTTGTAAAGGGTTTCAGGGTCCCTTCAAAACCTGTTTGACCATATTAATAAAAAACAATTCAATTTAAAAGTTAACTTAAAAATTAACTCACATTAAGGAGTAGTTGTCTCTCTCCTTAACTACTTAACTAATTGAATGTAGTTAAATTAAAAATAATTAATAATTGTTGTTTTAGTTTACAATTTAATAAAAGAAGGTAACTAATAGTTATCTTCCCAAAAACACCTTTATTAATTTTAGTTAACAAATAAATCAAATAAACTAATTAATGTCATGCATTTCCTCATCTTAACTAAAAAGTGATTTTAGTTAACTAATATTTAATTATTTTTTTGTTGTGTTTAACTTGAGTTTTTAGCTGGTCCAAGCCCAAAGAGACCCTTACGGGGGGATCTCCTCCCATGGCTTTATCGTTGAGACCAGTACTTGGGGGTCTCAATCCCCAAGGCATTATTGTTTGGGCATTAGCACCCTAGTTCAAACCCATGAGCTCATTGGCCCAACAAAGGCTCACAGCATATGAGCATGCCAACCCAACAAAGGATTTGTGAAGGCACATATCTTGTGAGCATGGCAGCCCAACGAAGGCACAAGGCCTATAAGCTCTTTGGCCCAGTGGGGGTTTGAATCCTGGTGGTGATCACCACAACCAAGTGAACTCACCACCACATTGTGCCCTTAAGGGAAACTAATATTTAATTATTGACTTGATTTAATTTATTTTATTATAATTTATATTATTTTTAATTTAATTTATTTTGTATGAATTTAATTTTATTTATTATTAATGATATTATTATTATTTGATATTTAATTATTTGTTTATTACTTTATTCTATTATAATTTAGTTTATTTAATAATTAAATTAGCCAAACAAATACCTCCCTTTCTCTAATTTAATCATAAATTAATTTTTTTTCCTACCTTAATAAATAAAGCTTAATATGTCAAGAAGGGGGTCATGACACAAAGTGTGTAGGATTACACCACAGAATTCCACTGACAAGCTATTGTGAATGGCATGGATCTTGAGGAGGGGATGACAACAAAATATCTTAGTGGACTCCATACTCACATTTGAAGAAGGGTGGTCACTAGTGACCTAAAGGACTTAGACGAGGCTTGTGTTCAAGCATACTATGTAGAGGAGAAGAAAAAGAGGTATGAAGATGAGATTCTAAATTTAAAGGGAAATATAATAAAATTTGGAAATCAAAGAAAACTAATAGAGTAGTGCAAGAGGAATATAACAAGAAAAAGAATGATAAAAAGGACATAAAGAATTACTATAGTAATTGCAATTGGACAGGCATATAAATTCAAAATGTTGGAAGCTTCATCTTGAACTACATCTTAAGAATAAGGGTAAAGAAAATGATACAACGAAATCTACAATAACTATTTCCAAATGTGAAATGGAAATAGATAGTTTAGATGGAGATGATAAACTTGGATGCATGACTACTAAGCAAAATAAACTTGAAGAGGTGAACAAACTTTTTGTTTTGAAGTTACAAGAAAAAAAACATCATTAATGGTTTAGTAGAACAAGGGTCAAAATGTAATCTTATTTTAGAAATTTTGGTTAAAAGTCTTGGGCTTAAAATAGAGGAATGCCCACATCCATACCAATTGGGATGGGTTAAAAGAGGTCTAGAGATACAAGTGGATAAAAGATGCGAAGTAAAATATGGGATAAACACATAATATGTAGATGAGATTGAGGTTGATGTCATCCCCCTTGATTCTTTTGATATTGTTCTACTAGTCCATATCTTTATATCATATATACTTCATTCATGAGAAGGGCTAATAAGTACAACTGGGTCAAGGATGGGATTAAATATATCATCAAAGGAAACTAGAGAAAGGCCAATGTAACTATGGTAAGTGCTAATCAAGCAATTAAATTAGTTCAAGAAACTAAATAGTTTTTTTACTTTTGCTTAAAGATAAGAATGAAAATGGGATTTCCATTTCTACCATGACTAACTCAAAATTGAAAGGCTTGAGTGAAGTATTGTCATCTTTTGGGGAAGTTTTTGTAGGACCAAAAGGGTTGCCACCAAGAATGGAGATAAAGCACGAGATTGAACTCCTACTAGAATCTACTCTACCAAACACCATCTTGCATCAGTAATCCTTACTTGAGAGTAACAAGTTCAAAAGGTATCTATAGGAGCTACTGGAGCAAGGGGTAATTCATCCTAGCACTTCACCTTGTGGGTCACCTGAGCTCAAGAAAAATGGTTTTTGGAGAATGTACATAGGATACTAGACTCTTAATTAAATTACAATTAAGAATAGATATCTCCTCTCAACAATAAATGATTTGTTAGCTCAACTTAGACATGTTAATTATTTTACTAAGTTGTATCTTAAGTCAAGTTACCATCAAGTGTGAATGATACAAGATGATACTCGGAAGATTGCTTTCAAAACTAAGCAAGGACTTTATGAATGGTTTGTCCTTCTTTTTGGCTTCAGTAATGCACTTGTTGCTTTTATGAGATTGATGAATAATGTTTTAAGGTAATTCATATATAGCTTTGTGGTAGTCTATCTAGATGATATTTTACTATTTAGTGCTAAATGGGAATAACACTTAATCCGCATTAAGAAAGTCTTGCAAAGATTAATAGATTAACACTTATTATGCAATCTAAAGAATGTGAATTTGGCAAAGAATCATTGGTATATTTAGGGGTTGTTGTAGGGTGAATAATTAAGAATACACCCATCTAAAGTTGAAGCAATTGTAAATTGGCCTATACCAAAGAGTATTACAAAAACTAGGAGTTTTATAGAGGCTACACAATTCATGAGACAGTTTATTCTTTATTTTCCTACAAAGATATACATTTACATCAAATTGCATCACAAGGGAGGAACTTTGATTGGGGAAGTGAATGAAATGAAGCATTTTAAACATTAAAGTACAAAATAAGTCATGCTCCTATTTTATCTCTTCCTAAAATACAAAAATCACTTGAGGTAGAAACAAATGCCAGTGAATATACAATGAGTGTCATCTTACTTCAAGTTGGTAAACCTATATGTTGTCATTCAAATGTTTTTACTTCAATAGTTAGGGGTTTGAAACTTATGTAAAGAACAATATGAACTATATAAGGCTATTAAAAAATGATGACACTATTTATTTGGTAAATAAACTATTATGCACACTAATCATAAACCTCTACAATATTTGCAAGCACAAAGTAAACTAGTATATTTATATTAAAATATATATATCTAGAGTACGTCAAGAGATATCTTCCAATTTGTTGGCATTTATAAATTACTTGCAGTTAGAATATTTGATATGCTCACGAGTTAATTTAAAGATTTGTTGATATGCTTAATTTAAAGAGACTATGCTGCAAGACTTTTCATATTCTTCAAGCGTAATAAAAATTTCATTCCATAACTGCCTAAGTTTTTCTATTTTTCTATTTATTTATTTTTTGTTTAACGTGATAAAGATTTCACTCCATAACTGCCCAAGTTTTTCTATTTTTCTAAATTTATTTATTTACACATTTTATGAATTTTGTTTACATGGAATCTGAATCTTAATTGTTTACGGGAATCTGAATTTTTTATCCCTTGCTGTGAGTGTAGAACGCCTCTCGGCATAATTACAACAAGAAAGACATAAAAATTGATAGGTTTTCTTCAACAATTTCATTTGGTATTCAAATATAAAGAAGAGACTAAAAATGTTGTAGCAAATATGTTATCTAGATCACCTATTTCAACAATGGATATGGTAACTCTCTTGGAGCCCTTAACAAAGGAGGCTTATATTGAAGATTATAAAAATGATAAATATTTTGGGGAAAAATATAAAGAACCTCTATCACAAGAAATTTTTAAAAAGTGAAGAAGACTTTTATCTTCAAAATGAGTTGTTGTATAAGGTAGGAAAGTTATGTGTGATAAGAGCACAAAGGATTCTATTGATGAGGGAGGCACATACCTCTAAAGTGGTGGGTCACTTTGGTGTAGTAAAATTGTGACTCATTTGCAAAGGTATGTGTTTTGGCCCAAAATGCAATGGGAAGTAGCAAATTTAAAACAAGAAAAGAAGGAATGTATATGCCTTTGCCCATTTCCACAAAACCACATGGGAAGGTGTTTCTATGGATTTGGTAGGGGGATTGCTTATAAGTAGACATGCAAATGATTACTTATTTGTGATAGTTGACATGTTTAACAAAATGTGTATTCTAATGGCTTGTAAAAAGACTATGAGAGGACAAGAAGTAGGTGAATTATTTTTTCCTAATGTATGGGTACATTTTGGGCTACCTAAATCCTTTATTTTTGATAGGGATACATGATTTGTTGCTAAGTTTGGTCTACATTATGGAGTATGATTGACACTTGGCTAAATAAAAGCACAACCTTTTACCCACAACTAGATGACCAATCGAAGGTGGTCAACATGACTTTGGTACAACTTATCAAGGGGTACAATAATAAGTGTCCCAAAACATGGGATGGATCACTTTCATACATTCAACATTCATATAATATAACATTGCATTCTTCTACTAATAAGTTACCATTCGTAGAAGTAGAAGGCATGATTGCCAACTTATTATATATCTCTTTGCCATTAATAAAACCTCTAAAATTATGTACCATACAAATAAGTTGGACATCATGCCTTCTATAGGTTCTTTACCTACATACAATGTGTTGGCAATGATGCCTTCTAAAATTAGGATTAAGAAATATGCTCAACTATAGGTTCTTTACCTTCATACAAATAACTTATGATGTACCATTCCTAGTTCTTTAGGAAATATCCCTACCTTGGTTGATTTAGAATTATCGCAAAACCTTTTCCAAGGCCCCATCCCTATTGAATTGGGCATGTTTACTAACCTATAGGTTCTTTACCTTCATGTAAATAACTTATCAGCCACCATTCCCAACTTTTTTAGAAATATGTCTGCCTTCATTGAGTTAGATTTGTCAAAAAGCCATCTGTAAGGCCCCAACCCTTGAATTGGGCATGCTCACTCCCCTGTAGTTTCTTTACCTTTATGTAAATAACTTATCAGGCACCATTCTAAGTTCTTTAGGAAATATGTCTATCTTGAATGATTTAGAATTGTTAGAAAACCATCTCCAAGGCCCCACCCCCCTGAATTAGACATGCTCACTCACCTGTAGGTCCTTTGCCTGGATACAAATAACTTAAAAGGCACCATTCCCTTCTCTTTAACAAATATATTTAAATTGAATAAATTAGATCTATCTCAAAACCAACATAGTGGACATATAATTCCATGGGAAATTGGTACCAAGCTCTCCAATTTCTAGTTACTCACTTTATGGGGAAATAAGCTTAGTGGAAACATACCAAACTCCCTTGGAAATTGTTCCAGTCTCATAGAACTTATTTTATCTAGTAACCTCCTCAATGGAATGCTGCCAATGGAGATGGGAAAGTTGAACTTCCTCACCAAGCTTTAACTACACAACAATCAACTTGTTAGTGACAACAATAAATTCTACTTGGCTCAAGCATTATTGTGGCCTCATATGCACACAGACATTGAGCACCATATCAAGTACTACATTCTTTGTTGCATTGTCATGCCCACAAACAAGAAGCTTAAGCTCTACACAACTCCAACAAATTTACAAAGGCCTTGGGAATCCATCAACATGGATTTCATTAGTGGACTCCCTATGAAAAAACACTAGAATTACTTTGTGTTTGTTGTAGTGGATAGGTTTTCAAACATGACCATCATAGTTTTTTGCAAGAAAAATATCACCATGTAGGAGACAACGTGCCTATTCTTCAATCATGTTTGGGTTTATTAGCACTACTAACATCCATTGTGTTTGAATACAACCCTGGGTTTTTTAACACATTTAATAATCCTTATGGGATTGATTAGATACACGACTAGATTAGTCCACATGTTTCCATCTATAGATAGATGACTAGATAGAGTTGTTCAATCAATCGTTTGTGCATCTTTTGCACATCTACAACCACACACACCTACCTACTTGAGATGACAATCTTCTCTATATTTAACATGTCTATAATAGAGATTTGCATAGTTTTATAGGGCATAGGCCTTTCCATGCATGTCTCGGGTTTCAACTAGTGACACCCTTTTATATATCCTACTACACACCATCTTCAGAAAAGTCACATACACATGAATGGGAAGTGGATAAAGAGTAGAATATTTGTTGCACATTTAGAGTGTACATCAATAGGTTAAAAAAAAATTCTCATGCCAATAGTAGAAATACAAAGAGTGACATGATGTGCATTGCCTAAGTAATTCATTCTAGGTTGGTGACAAAGTTTGTTGCATCTTCAAAAGGAGTGTTTCAAGGGTCCACACCAAACTATGAAACTTTTATGCTATTGTCCTTACACTGATCTATGTCCAATTGGTGATATTGCATTTGTTCTTAATGTCCTACAATAATTAGGTCTACATCCAATAATTAATTTAGAACTTCCCAAGCCACAATTTCCTCCACTTCTTGATTCAACATCAGTTCAACATCCTTTAGACTTGGATCCTAAGCACCTTTTCACAATTGTTTAAGATAAGATCATACATTCAATCACTATATGTAGTTACCAAGGAACTCATCACCTTTTTGTATTGGTTAAGGTAGAGTAGTATACAAATCAAGTAGAATGGTGAAATATTTAGCAACTCCACATTAATTTTCTATAGCTCACCAAAGATGCAATGGAGGCCATCAATTCTCAAGAAACTGTGAATGATTAGAGCACAATTGCACAAGCACCAAAGAACCTTGTGTAAACAACTTACACATTGTGTGCTAGTGCGAAAGCTTCCACAATATTCCATGTTAGTGCACAATTCTGTATGCCACCTCACACTAATGTGCAAGGACTTGTAACATTTTGCACCACAACCCATTTTCCTATTGTACTTTATGGGTTGCTTGGTGGTCATCCTTGTAATCAACAACCTCACACGTATGACAGTCACACACTATTTTGTTTTCAAATAGTGGAATGGGAACATTGGTAGACCATCAATAGTTGGAAGGTCAAGTGATTATGAAATATGAACCTTTCTATCTTCTTGTAACATTTTGTAACAATAAGTTGTACAATTATTCATTCAATCTCCAATTGGTGAGGATTAGATAACAAAGAAGAGTCTAGGCAAACTAGTTTGATGTGTCAACCTCTTTCTAGTCATGGGAATTCTCATTCTCATCCTTACTATTTGTAACATCCATTGTATCCTACTCATGTTATGCATTTGAATAGAAGTAGCACTCTTATTGCTCAAAGTCTTCCATGCATTCAAATGTTTTAGTGAGATATGTCTTTGGTTTTCCTTTATACATTCTTTAATCTTGTCATTCACTAAAATAGGATTGTCCCTTGAACAACCTGGGATCTAGATCCATTGGTCTATGCATGGAGACAATATACTAATGAGATAATTATACAACATTTCTATTTCTTCCAAGTGGGAGCAATTTGTGAGAGAAATTAGAAAAGCCAATGTGTTATTGTTGTCACTAATAAGTTGATTAGTGTGTAAGTAAAGCTGAGTAAGGAGGTTCAATTTATCCATCTTGATTGGCATCATTCCATTGAGTTGGTTATTCTTTGTATAAAGTATTGCGAGATTAGAAGAATTTCCAATGGAATTTGGTATTTTCCAGTAAGTTGATTTCTCCACAAACTAAAGAATTGTAAATTGGTAAGCTTAGTAGTAATTTCCCATGGAAAATGTCTACTCAACTCATTTTGAGATAAAGATAATTCCTTTAATTTCGAGAGATTTTTTAAAGAGGAGGGAATGGTGCTTGATATTTTATTGACATTAACGTAAAGAACATTTTAGGTGAGTGAGCATGCCTAGTTCAGGAGGAATGGGGCCCCAGAGATCAGTTTTTTTGTTAATTGTAAATCAGTCAAGGTAGACATATTTCCTAAAAAGATAGGAATGGTACCTTGTAGGTTATGTGTATAAAGACAAAGAACTTGTAGATGAATAAGCATGCACAATTCTAAAGGAATGGATCCTTGTAATTGATTTTTGTAGAGCTAGAGTAACTGCAGAAGAGGAAGTTGATAATTGATTTATATAAATGAAGAACTCCTATAGTTGAGCCAAGACTCCCAATTTACTCCCAATTTAGAAGGAATGGGGCCATAGAGACCATTTTTTTCCACATAAAATTCAACTAAGGTGAACAAATTTTGTCAAGAGGGAAGACTAGTACCAATGATACTTCAAACTTGTGTGGGGACTCGGCTCAACCAGAATGCTGCTATGCAGTTGGTTATAGGAGAGTGCCCAGTAATACAAATTGTGGCAAGTGGAGAGAGTGGGCAGAATGTTTCCTTGTAATTTATTGTAGCTCAACCTGAGTATCTATAGATGGGAAATTTGGCCGAGTTGAGGTGGAATGTGATCATTGAGAGCATTGTTGAAGAGATCAAGGGATTGAAGAGAGGAAAGATTCTTGAGCAGAGGAGAAATGGTGTTGTCCAAATTCATTTGGGATAAATTCACTATAGAGTTTCTTCCATAACCAAGTCCATTAAAGTTAGTGTTTGAGCCAAAATAATAATGGGATAGATGAGGTTCCAAATAATCCTAATGCTTTATATTGGTAGGCATTGAGCTTTTCCTTCCTTTGTTAACGTTGCTAATGTGAATGAGTGCTAAATAAAGAAAGATGGATTCTTTTAAACACTAGTCATGAAAAATGGGTGGACATAAGATTAAATTTAAACTAGGCACCTGAATTCCAAATCATAATTTAAAATTTTATAGTTTGAAATAGTTTGGTATGGTGACGTTGAACGAAATTCAAAGCTACCCTGGCTGATTCGCAGTGCCTTCAAAAGACGATTCAATAAACTGGGGAGTAGACTTTAAATTCAACTCAGTATTCTGGGAAGGCCAGTGACAATATTCTGATGGTAGGAGACAAGAATCCTATCATTTGCTTCAGAGGTCAATACTCTTAAGGTACAAAAATAGTGGCTGCTCAATCTGTAAACCCGGTAGATATTTTGGACATATTAATATGTAACAGAAGTTATAATGTCTGGTGGGATCGTATCCTACTTATAAAAGCGTCCCTTAGCTGATGAAATATTCCATGGAACCATCTTTCAGAGAAACTGCTAAGTTTAATCAGCAGCAATGAGAGAAATTTGAGGAAGTCCCCTGCACATTAAATTAGGCTGTGTCTAATCCACTACCCAAGACTTTTGGCACTGCCTCGATACTCTCCACCTAAATATATACACAATGGGCATCCTGTGCATTAAATTAGACTATCTGAACATATAAGCCATTAATACAGAGATAGTTGCAGATATGGAGAAATCTTCTATCACAATTTAAACAAAAATTTCCTCCTTTATAATTATCCATTGGGATTGGGATGATATTGTGCAGGACATCAGTGCAGTATTAACTTTGTAGGTGAAAACATTCAAACATTGAGATTTATACAAAACCCAGAATCTTTCAAATGGCCTGATAGCCTATTTAACAAATCTGTTCTCATTGCAATTGGATGCAATTCATTAGAACTTCTAATCCTTCTAGAAAATTAAAACCTTTTTCTTAATGCCAAAATGTTACGTGATAGTATCTGCCACCTAATAGCTAGAGAAAACTGAACTCTCTACATAACTTAGGAAATCTTCATGGTAAGCTGAGCTTAAATCCAACTCAGACCATATCGATATACCAAATTATCCTCTTTATCAAGTGTTTTGCAGGGTGACATGGACATTTCTATTACATTTCAATCAAAACAGCTCTTCAATGCTTCTATAGAAGGCCCAAAGGCTAATATTTAGGAAAGGTTGTGCAAGCTCGTAGTAGCTACAGAACATTGATGCAATTGATGTAATATAAGAGACATTTTTTTCTGATTTCGAATGCTCAATTAAAGGGTATATGCAATTATAATATATCTGATTATAGGTCTAAAATTTGAATGAATTCTGCAAGCAGCTCCATGATCCATCATTTATTTAACTGTTTCAAATTATTAAGACAACTTAAAAAATGGATGACCTCTAAATTTTTATTCATGCTTTATCTTCTCTGGACATGAAAATATCACCCTTGATATGGTATCCAGATTGATCTCATGTTTTTGAACTCAGAGATTAATGAATATCAAGGAAGGGAAAAAAAAGACTTCAACTTCTGCTTATTATGAGAGGAAGTGCTATAAATAAGACAATATGTTAAACATTGTGCAGTATTTCAGTAAGTATATGTAGACAACATTATACTTTCTCAAACTATATAATGCATACACCTGAATTGGAACAGCTTAGAAGCTCAAAAGAACTAGTATTTAACCTAAGGAAGATTTTACATGAAAAGACTAGCCTGTTATTGAAGACAAACTTGAAACTAGCAAACATAAAGGACTAAAACTTTTTAATGGAACTTATAAACATCTAAAATGTAGAACTTTGACTGTCAGATGCCAATGTTTCTGTGGGATTGGTTTTGTGCAGGAGGTCTGATATGGTAGATGTTAAATTGGAAGCAGCTGCACCTCCCATGAAAGATGACTTGAGACTCTCCAAGACCTTGGCTACATCTTTCATGGAAGGTCGGTCTCTTGGTGATTCATTGGTACAAAGCAAACCAACATGAATGAAAGAAAGAAGACATCTACTCTCTTCCATGTTTTCATTCACATCTCTCAATAGCCTGCTATCAACAATATCTGCCAGTCTGTTTGGAAAAGCTGATCTCACCCACTTTTGCAAGTTCATGTCTCCCACAAACATGTCATCACTTGGCCTCTTTCTTGTAACCATTTCTAATATCAGCATTCCATAACTATAAACATCTCCCTTTGTAGAAACACTTCCACCCAATCCATACTCTGCAATCAATATTATTCATGAAAATTTTTAAAAACCATTAAAGGAAATGATAATGCCAATATAAACAAAACTCAAAAAAATTACCTGGAGCTATATAGCCAATAGAACCTTTGAGTGCAAATGTTGTTGTACTCAGTGAATCTATGGAGTTTGGAGTGGTAGTTAAACGGGATATACCAAAATCAGTCACAAGGGCTGTCATGTTGGCATCAAGGAGCACATTGGTAGGTTTTAAATCACAGTGCACAATTTGCAAAGGACAATCATGATGTAAATATTCCATGCCATGGGCTACATCTACAGCAATGCTCAAATACTCACTAAATCCCAATTTAGGAAAGTCCTGATCATCTCTATCAGGGTGCAAATGTTTTTCCAAGCTCCCATTAGATGCAAACTGAAGAACCAAACCTTTGAAGCCAGGGTAGTAAATGCACTTATGATTCTGATGAGGTTACGGTGCCGAATCCTCCCTAACACTTTGCATTCTATGTTAAAGCTCTTATGAGCTTCTTCATTCTGCAAATTAAGAGCCTTGATTGCAACTATCTTGCCATCCCTCAAAATGCCTTTGTAGACTGATCCAAAGTTACCCACTCCAAGCAAGTTTGAGTCATCAAATCCAGCTGTTGCAATGACAAGATCTTGATAAGAGAATTTTGGATAGCTAAGCCTTTGAAATATAAAGTTTGAGGGATAGAAGTGTTGTTTTGAAAGTTTACGTCTCCATAGCATTCCTATAATGAAGGAGCATAATATAAATGCAATGGTTCCAACAATAGATATGACTATTTTTCTAAGCAGTGAATGTTTTTCTTGGGTTTGATTTGGGCATGAAGGCAATGAATAATTTGTTGGGCCACATAGGCCAAGGTTTCCCATAAGCAATGTTAAAACAGTTCTATTTGGAAACAACCCTCCTTCTGGAATCTGCCCTGACAAATTATTGAATGAGACATTCATGTAGTTAAGTACTTTTAGTCTTTCAAGGGACATTGGTATTGAACCTGATAAAAAATTGGCAGAAAGATCCATTTCTTGGAGATTTTGTAATTTGGAGAGTGAATCTGGTATTGGACCCTCAAAGCAATTGTGGGATAGATTTAGATGCTCTAATGCTGTGCAGTCTCCTAGAGAATTTGGAATCACCCCAGTAAGTTGATTTCCAGAGATGTCTATGGCTTGAGCCATTACAATTTTACTCATCTCCTGTGGCAAGGACCCTTGTAGAGAATTCCATGAAAGATTGAGGTAGAATTGCAGGTTTTTAAGGCTGGCAATGACTCCATGAGGTATCTTTCCTCCCAGTTTATTATAAGATAAGTCAAGGAGCTCCAACTTCTGACACCCCTCTAAACTAACAGGGATCTCACCTGACAAGTAGTTTTGCTGAAGTAAAAGACGTCTTAGCTGTGGGAGGCTACAAAGAGAATCCGGTATTTTTCCAGATAGCTGGTTGTGACTAAGATCCAGGAGTCCGAGATGTTGCATTTGACCTATCTCACTTGGAATGGTTCCTTCTAATTTGTTCCCATGCAAATACAATCTTTCCAACTTGTGAAATCTTTTAATTACAGATGGAATACTGCCGCTGAAAAGATTATTGCTCAAGTTTAAGCAGTTTAAATTTGTCAAATTGGCAATCTGTTGAGGTATTGTTCCGCTTATCATGTTGTTTGATAAACTCAAGAAAGAGAGATTGGAAGACAGTTGGCCTATGGATGGGGGCAATATACCAGTGAGATAATTACTGTACAATCGTATTTCTTCCAAGTGGGAGCAATTTGTGAGAGCAGTTATAAAAGCCAAGGTGTTCCTGCTGTCACTAACAAGTTGATTGGTCTGTAGGCGAAGCCGTTTAAGGAGGTTCAACTTACCCAGCTCCATTGGCACCATTCCACTGAGGTGGTTTATGGCTAAAAAAATTTCTCTGAGATTGGAACAATTTCCAAGCGAGTTTGGTATGTTTCCACTAAGCTGATTTCCCCATAAATAGAGTGATTACAAATTGGGGAGCCTGGTACCAATTTCCCATGGAATATGTCCATTAAGCTGGTTTTGAGCTAGATCCAATTCATTCAATTTCGAGAGATTTGTTAAAGAGAAGGGAATGGTGCCTGATAAGCTATTTGTCTGAAGGTCAAGAAGCTGCAGGTGAGTGAGCATGCCCAAATCAGGGGGGATGGGGCCTTGGAGATTGTTTTCTGCCAATTCTAAATCAGTCAAGGCAGACAAATTTCCTAAAGAACTAGGAATGGTGCCTAATAAGTTATTTTCATAAAGGAATGGTGCCTAATAAGGTGAGTGAGCATGCCCAATTCAGGGGGGATGGGGCCTTGGAAATGTTTTTCTGACAATTCTAAATCAGTCAAGGCAGACATATTTCCTAAAGAGCTGGGAATGGTGCCCGATAAGTTATTTGTATAAAGGTGAAGAACCTGCAGGTGAGTGAGCATGCCCAATTCAGGGGGGATGGGGCCTTGGAGAGGGTTTTCATACAATGCTAAATCAGTCAAGGCAGACAGATTTCCTAAAGAATGGGGAATGGTACCTGTGAGATTGTTTACTCCTAAGTAAAGATACTTCAGACTTCTGAGGTGACTCAGCTCAGGCGGAATGCTGCCATGCAGTTGGTTATAAGAGAGTGCCAGGTAATACAAACTGCGGCAAGCAGAGAGAGAGGGGGGAATTGTTCCTTGTAATTGATTGTGGTGTAGCGAGAGTATCTGCAGATGGGGAAGTTGGCCGAGTTGAGGCGGAATGGGACCAGTTAGGGCATTGTTAGAGAGATCTATGGACCGAAGAGAGGAGAGGTTCCCGAGCAGAGGAGAAATGGTGCCGTCTAAACTCATTTGGGATAAATTGAGAGTGAGAAGAGAGTGGGAAGAGGGATCGCAGGTAATGGCAGACCAATTGTAGAGGGGAAGGAGGGGAGTCCAGTCAGGCAGAGAAGTGGTGGTGTTGTTCGAAATGGCAGCTTTGAATTGCAAGAGCAATTGTTGTTGTTGAGAGAGATTAGTGAGAGCGGAGATTGAAAAGATAGAAAGGATGAAAGGTAACAACAAGAAAAGGGGAGCCATGGTAGAGCAATAAACAGGGGCAGCGGGAAACACCGAAGAGAACGGAATAGAATACAAGACAAGAGGAGTATGGAGGATTAAATAAATCCTGTGAGATGGATGTCATCGATTATGAATATTAAAAAAGTGGACCTCTCAAAGCAATATGAATACATCCATTTCCTTTTACGTGTGACCATCAAAATGTTTTGAAAACTATGTTTCTAACTTCAAAACTTTTTAGTTGTATGATAAATCATAATGAATAGTTAATGAAGATGTTTTTTTAATAGAAAAGGACAAATTGAATTTTTATATTGACCTGCACTAATTTTGACTTATGAGAAAAGTTAATATAATTTATTAATTTTAGTTATTTTTTAAATATTTATTAATTTTTTGGTATGGTGTAGTATTTATTTTATTTTTTTATTTTATTTATGTAGTGTTATATTAAGCTAAGAAAGTTTTAATATATATTATATTAGATAAGAGTAATTAGTTATACACTTATTTCTTTAGTCTTTTTTCTTTGTGTTTTTCAATATGGAAAACAAGAGCTGCAAAGCACCCAAGTTTCTGCCAAAATGTTCATGAATAGTCTTGTTTTGTTTTAATTTGTTGTGTTTCTTTAGTTTTAGCAACAATGTTGATAATATAATAACTTCATAATAATATTGAAATTTGTGAATTTTTTGGTTTAAGTTAGAGTTCAGTTTTGTAATATTTACAATGAATGTTGAAAATTGAAGAACTTTGAGATTCTACATTTAATAATTAGATTGCATAAAATGGAAGTTGCAAAGTACGTGATTTTTTATTATACCTGAAGATTTATGATTATACTTCAAGATTTATGGTGAACTTGACAAAATGGATTATTTGATTGATATAGCCTCCTAAGGCTAGAAATGGGCACCCTAGCAATTAAAACTTGGTTCTTGACGGTCTGACAAGAGGTAAATATAGAAGGCGATAAATGCACTAGCCTTCAACAGTTTGCACTTAAGCTGCAATACAAAGAGTTGTTAGTGCTATAAAAATCACTTAACATCATTATTTTAAAGATTTTAAGTTATAGCTTATAGTGAAGGACAAGTGAAACCCTAAAATTAGTTCTACCATATGACTAGCACTTGCAACAATAAGAGGATCATGGAATACGCTGATAGGAACCAAACAGTTTAGAAAATTTCCCACATGTTCCAAGACAATGCATAGCCATGTCATGCACATATTAAATGATGAGACTACAAAATACAAATAGTTTTCTGCAACTCAAAATATGAAGATGACTCTGCAAAGAAAATATTAGAATGTGATAGTTGATAGCATGCGGCAAAAGCAATATCTAAAGAAACTGTTGAGCCAATGACAGAGATAACAACTCTGCAAGAAACCCAAATCAATTGAAGCCCATGAACTAAAAAATAATTAATTTTTTTCCAGTCTTGCAATAGATATCTCCAGAAATGTACCAAAAGTTGCATAACTCGGTAGATTGTCCTATCATAAATTTGATTTAGGAAATGTAAGGTATTTATAAAATTTTGGCATAAAAACGGTTTGGGTAGTTGAACTGTAATAGTTAGGTGAACTACACGGGAAAATATAGGTTTTGATTTAGGTTTTTAGGTTTGCAAATAATAAATTAAATTCCTTAATTTTAATATTTATTTACAGAGGAAAGATTTAATTAATTAATTAAAATTAATTAAATCTTATGATTAAAGGTAGATTAGGGATTAAGGAAAATTTAATTAATTAAATTTCATGTGAAGGGAGGACTTATGGAATTGATCACTGGTCAATTTTTCCTATCTATGCATTAATATATATTTAAAATTTTTGATGTACATTAGTATATTATTATCATAGATTAAGGATATTATCAATGTAAATGATATATTATTATTATTATTATTATTAATTATTAAAGACATATATATAAATTTGGGATAAACTTATAAATTATATTTGTATTTAAATTCCTATTAGTATTAATATTGATTAGTAATAGGAATCTTATATAGTTATATAAGATTCCTATTACTGATCAATATTAATATTAATAGGAATTTAAATACACGTTTCTTAATATTTTTATTTTTATTTTAGTTATAATATATTTAAATCAGTTAATAGGTGAGATGCTAAAAAAAATTTACTGCCTAATATTTTACCCATAAAGTCTCAAACTAGAAACTTAGTTTTAAGTATTAGTATATTATTATCATAGATTAAGGATATTATCTATCACAAAACTTTATAATATAAACCTTGATGATCCTCAATAATCGCCCTTATCAGGTGAAAGTTTTCTGCCAATTAGATTGAAGAAAAATCATTTTTCAAATATGTTTTGTTAAAATATTTGCATCTATACAATAGCAATAGCTAAATATTTCTGAAATAGAAAAACTATTTCAATTCTCATTGGTTGCAAAAAGAATTATTAATAACTAGTTAACAACGGGCCTCGCCTATAGTTTTCTTGGCAGAAACTAATAAAGGAGTCAACATCTCAAAGTATTTAGTCATACACTTGTTTTCTTGTTTTTTGTTTGTGTGTATGTATACATGTTATTATTCTACTAACATTATATGGAAATTTTGTTTTTAAGGTTGTGTGGCAAATGACATGAATATTATGGGATACATGTGGGGATGGTCATCCTCATTTTGTGGATATTAATAGAGTGGGTCCTTGAATAATTTATATATGTTCATTTATTTTTATGTATGACCAATTTTTGTGTAAATGCATTGTTTTTTTCTTATGTTTGTTTTTTCTAGCTCAATTACTTAAAAGAAGTGGAATACATGTGACCATTTATCCCTTTAGTCATCATTCTTTGTATCCTTCCATATGGATAGTAAAGGAGTGAACATCTCAAAGAATTTATACATACCTATTTATTTTCGTGGGGCCCATCTAATATGTACATGTTTGTATATTTTTTGCAGATTTGATCTTCTATGACATTGTATGTTATGTAGCATGTTGTATTGTAGTCTTTGGTGCTCTTTCTAGGATGATGTTGTTGCTCTATTTTTTTCCTTTGTCTTAGCTCCGGTCTTTGTTTCTTAGCACCCTTATGTTGCTCTTTCTTACTCTATTTTATTCTTTTCTTGCTTTGTTCAATTTAAAAAAACATTATGTGGAGATTTTTTTAGGTGACATGACAAATGGTATGAATATCCTAAATGGAGTTAACAACAATTTTTATATGTCCATTTCTCTTTATGTGTGACTAATTTTTCCATGAGAGTAATGAATAGACAATTAAGTTGATGATATAAGAAGGAAGATGACTTCCTAAAATTACAATTTTAGTTGAAAATATAGAGACAACTTAAACTTTTCTATATCATTGAGTTAGATCTTAAAAAAACCAGGTTTATCATTTTTTAACATGGTGTTGCACTAATTGAGGTAAAATTTACCACATTAAATAAAAAAAAATATTCTTGAAAGGGATGTTTATCTATCTCTTATGGTGTGGTATTGTATTAAGTGAAGAAAACTATATAACATCATACAATACATTTATTCTTTAAAAAGATGTTTATGCACCTTATGATTTTGTAATGGTGAAAATTACATACCCATTCCCTTTTCCCTTATGTTTTGGGCTCACTTTGATTTGAGTGTCATAAATGTAATAACTAGTTTACAAGTGGTATAATCTTGTGTGAATTTGGCTCACTATATCATGTATCTTGATTCCTTTTATCACTAATCCTTAGATTCGCAATCTTGATCCTTAGACCTATTTTTCATCACCTTGGATTATATCTATGAGTGCAATCTTGACCCATGTCACTTCCATAGGTAGGGATCTAAACCTCATGCTTTTAAAATCAAAATTCAAGTTTATTAGTTGCTGACCACTTCACTAGCTATTTGAGTCGACATAGCGCACAATTTATTGATTTACATGCTTAGTTGTTGCATTTAAGGACATTCATTGATTCATTTAGAAATCACCTAGGAATCTATAAAGAACATCCAGAGTTTGATTTACAAGGAGAATAAAATGAATTCAGTGTTGGGATAAATGAACAATCTCTTATCTAATTGTTAATCATCAATTCTCCAAGATATGATACCAATTGGTGAGATACAAGGCTTAGATAGTACTACAATATGAAAATCTAAAATTAAAATATAAATATGAAATTAAGTTGCCTTAACATGGAAAATTACTATGTAGAGAATAAAGTTCTTTATGATGCCAAAACCAACCACGTTAACATGCTTAATACAACCACCTTAGGTGAACTTAAATCAACAATTAAATAAAAAAAATATTCCTAAAAGGGATGTTTATCTATCTCTTATGATGTGGTATTGTATTAAGAGAAGAAAAGTATATAACATCATACGATACATTTATTCTTCAAAGAGATGTTTATGCACCTTATGATTTTGTAATGGTGAAAATTACATACCCATGCCCTTTTCCCTTATGTTTTGGGTTCATTTTGATTTGAGCATCATAAATGTAATAACTAGTTTATAAGTGCTATAACCTTGTGTGAAATTGGCTCACTATATCATGTATCTTGATTCCTTTTATCACTAATCCTTAGATTCACAATCTTGATCCCTAGACCTATTTTTCATTACCTTGGATTAGATCTATGAGTACAATCTTGACCCATGTCACTTCCATAGTTAGGGATGTAAATTTATCTCGAGTCTTCTTACCTCATCATCTAGATGGGTACTTGAATTGCTTGTGGAAGGTTGCTCCATGTGATGGACTTCTGACCTCATTTGTATTCTTCTTGCTTTATGAGGTGTGTTTGGAATTACATGATTATGCTCCCATGCAGGATTGTTGAATGACAGAGAACATCTAGGTTCTCATTTGTCTTGTTCATAATCTAAGTCTTCATAGTTGTAATAGTTTGAGCCTGGTGCATTTGGATCAAGTAGCACATACCTATCGAAAGAGAGAGTTTTTGGCTTCCTTGAGGGAATATTCCCTAAGTTTAAGTTTGGTTCTATCATATTTGGGGGTGTCATAAACATCACAGAATAAATGGAACAAGGGAAGGTGAAGTTGGCAAGAGAAGAAGCGGCGAAGACAACAAAGATGGTTGTGAAAGAAAGAATGGTTAGACTTTGCAAGGATACGTGAAAAGTGCAACAAAAAGTTTTTGCTCTTCACGTCGGGTTCACCAAAATATGTACGCTCAAAAACATGTCTCGGTACCCTGGGGCGGTTGAGTCATCTTTGGCATGCTCATGGACCTCTCTCCTTGCCACAAAGTGAACCTACATGTCACTCTCACTCTCATGGGAGTAGCCAGTCGATAGGAGGCAAGGCACGGGGGCGGTTTGGCTCGCTTGAGAACTAAACTTCATGGAGAGTGGTCAGTTGGTCCTAGAGCCTTTCTTGTGTGTTGATTTTGATCTGATGTTCTATGATCGTTGTGGTTGAAATATCTATATGACCCAAAGGGTCACTAGTCACTATTCTCCTATCTGGATTCTAAAGATTCCAACATTGTGTAGTTTGATGATTGTTCTCATTGATGCTTCTATTGAGTTAGAGTTATTCTTCAAATTGTTGGATGATAAATTATGTTTGGAATATCCTCAACCTGTGTTGTTATTCTTGAATCATTTGTTGATCACGTTGTGGTCTAGGGTAAATTTCCTCAATCTCCTTGAGGATTGCCCTCACCCACTCGCCTTGAAGCCCAGGGCACATTCGTGAGCCCAAACTGAGAGAGAGGTGATTTAAGCTAACCTTGATTTGAATTAGGGTTCAACTTAGGGTTCGTTTGACCTAAGGTTTGACTTTGCATTTGACCTTGTGTTGGACTCAAGGGTGTTGACCAATGTTGACCTTGTGTTGGAATCAAGGGTTTGTAATTGCTTTGTGATGCTAATGTTTTGTGCTGTTTTTGATTTTAGGATGCATGCAAGCCTATATGAATGTAAAATAATATTTGTGTTCTTTTTTTTAGATATTTATGGAAATAAAGTGCTTTTTCTAATCTAGGAATTGAAATATGTATGCAATCTATGTTGAAAAGTGCAAGACAACTAAGAGGGGAGTGAATCAGTTGTAACCAAAACTTCAAAACCATCAACACATCAACCACTAAATTACTGTTATTGTAATTTAACCATGAAAGCATGAAATCATAACTTAAACACATTCACACATTCAACACATGAGACACCAAATTTTTATGTGCAAAACCCTATAAGGGAAAAACCATGGTGAGTGTTAGCTCACAATATAAAAGATATATCAAAATTTACAACAAGGCTCATTGCTGAAGGCTCACTGCCCAAGAATGCTCACTACAAAAGAAGCGGCTCACGGCCAATGGGGTGGCTCACTACCGTTGGGGTGGCTCACTGTCTTTGGGTGGCTCACTGTCATAATTGGTGAACTAAGATATTAGCATCTACTCCATGCTAGGATTCAGTTCCATAGAAGCACAATAATTTTCCTCTGCTCTTCTCTACTTATTCAGTGCACACGCATCTTCGCATTACTCAACTATAGTCATGACTTCATTTCATGTATTTATACAATTCAGCAACCTTGGAATGAACATCAAGGTTGGCATTACAATCATCAACCTTTGGAACAATCTCCAAGGTCGGCATACATACATATTAGCCAATATTCAAATTAGGTCTGGACCTAAACAGATTTGAGAGAGAAAAGTATGAATGCAAATGATGCCATGCCTTAGCTAGGACTTAATTCCAATCTTCCACACAACATGATTCCACAATCTTCAAAACATAATCACAAGTAGTGAGAACAACCAGGTCAGCCAAGACTGGAGTTAACACTAAGACTTTTAGGAACACACTTCATGCACGATCCAGATTATACTTTGTAGAACAATCAAAAGGTAGAATCGCGATCTAGGGACTCCTACAAGCACGTTACAATCACAAAGAACATCTACACAACTTCTAAACACTTTATCCATAAGATTCTTCAAATTAGAGCACTTGAACATTACTGTCGGCCACTGTCATAAAGGAAAGATCACTTGCAGAACACCAAATCATGAACCATTTGAATTGAAGGCACATGACATCATCACAAACTTAATTCCAAAATCACAAACTATGAAACTTAAATGCAGAGTAGAATACAGTCTCCCTATCACCATTAAATAAACAAAAAAACAATTTTACTTTGGTGAACATAACTCACTCAAATCTTCACACCAGAGGCTCAAACTTGAAACATAGCATCTACAAACATCCCTTAACATTACTTCTAATCTGTAGATAAATATATTCAATCTACAGGATATGCGGAGCAAAACACTGCACTATTCTAGTAGATATAAAGCAATTCTGCACTTGTACTAATTCCTCAAATACTTGTTTACACTTATTCAGATAACTTCCTTAGGTTTTGACATCAATGACAACACTTACTGCTCATGCTTGCAACAATCCCCCCCTTTGTCATTGATGGCAACACATGATGTGAAAAACCATCAAGACATAAAAACTTGCTTTGTTTCTTTGCTCCCCCTTACTTGATGCTTTCTCTGACTGCAACTTTCTTCTTAGGTTTTTCACATGAACTTCTCTCCCCCTTTGACATCAATGGAAAAGGGTGCCAAACCTTTTCTTTCTTTTTACTGCATAACTCCCCTTGTCATCAACACTACAACACTTACTGCTCTTGATCAGAATCTTGTATCAACAACATTTACCAACTCCCCTGAGAGGTAGCCTACAAAACATCAATCCAGGTCAAAGAATTAGACTATAAGCACCACTAGACTAGTACATTTTCTATGCATCTTAGTTTAGAGTAGGAGGGGTGATAACCCCTAACTTTTCTCTAAGATACTCAAAAGTATCCTTGGGTAGAGGCTTTGTAAAAATATCTGCAATCTGATCCTTGGTAGACACATATTCCATCTTAACTTCATCCTTTGTTACTTCTTCTCTTAGAAAGTGATACCTTATTAATATATGCTTTGTCCTTGAGTGCATTACTAGATTCTTTGAAATTTTTATAGTACTTGTATTGTCACAAAAGATTGAAATTGGTTCTTTATACACAACTCTTATGTCCTTCAATGTTTGCTTCATCCAAAGCACTTGAGTGCAACAACATGCTGCAGCAATATATTATGCTTCTGTAGTAGACAAAGAAACTGATTCTTGCTTCTTGTTTAGCCATGAAACCAATCTATTACCCAAGAGGAAAGCACCTCCACTTGTACTTTTTCTGTCATTAGCATCTCCAACCCAATCTGCATCTGTATAGGCACTGAGAGTGAAATCGATATCTTTGGGATACCACAAACCATAGTTTGAAGTGTCTTTTAAATACCTCATGATCCTCTTGACTACCATCACATGTGACTCTTTGGGATCTTCTTGAAATCTTGCCATAAGAGATACTACATGCATTATGTCAAGTCTGGTATGGGTTAGATAAAGTAGTCCTCCAATCATAGACCTATACTTTTTCTGATCAATCTTAGGTGATTCATCATTCTTGCTCAGCTTGTAGCCAGTTATCATAGGAGTACATACTGGCTTAGAATCCTCCATTCTAAACTTTTTCAACAACTCTTCCACATAATTGGACTGAGAAATGAAAATTCCTTTTTCTGATTGAGTAATTTGTAGTCCTAAAAAGAAATTCATTTCACCAAACATAGACATCTCAAATTCCTTTTGCATTTCCTCTGCAAATTTCTAAATAAAAACACATACTTTCATTGCCTCCAAAGATAATATCATCAACAAAGACTACAACAATCAAAATTTGATCATCATTGATTTTGAAATAGAGATTACTGTCTGTAATAGCTTTGCTAAACCCTAATTGCATCAAATACTTGTCCAACCTTGCATACCAGGCTCTAGGAGCTTGCTTGAGTCCATACAGGGCTTTCTTCAATCTGTACACCATGTCACCTTGGCCTGATAACTGGAATCCTTACAGTTGTTCAATGTAAACTTCTTTTCTAGCTCTCCATTCAAGAAGGCAGACTTCACATCCATCTGGTACACCTTGAAATCTTTGTGTGCAACAAAAGCCAAAAAAATTCTTATTACTTCAATCCTTACCATAGGAGCAAAAGTCTCCTCAAAATCTATGCCTTCAACCTGAGAATATTATCCTTTGCATACTAGTCTTGCTTTGTTTCTTACCACTTCACCACTTTCATTCATCTTGTTTCTAAAGACCCATTTGGTTCCAATCACATTCTTTCAGTAGATCTAGGAACCAATTCCCAATTTTGATTCTCCTTTATCTACATCAACTCTTCTTCCATGGTTTTTACCCAACTTTCATCTTTGTAGGCTTCACTTATAGTTTTAGGTTCAATTTGTGAAAGCAAATAGCAGTTCACATGTTCCTCTACAACTCTTTTCCTTGTCAATGCCCCTTTGCTTTTGTTGCCAATAATTTGATCTTCAGAATGATTAATCCTTACATACATGGGAGTCTTAACAACACTTTCTGGATCCTTTTCTTATTCAACTTGACTATCCTTTTGTTCCACCTTTTCTTTATTGACTGTAGCAGCAGGTTCATCTTAGATCTGATGGTATTTCTTTGTCTTCATCAACCTTCACATTGGCACTTTCAATGACCTTCTTTAATCTTTTATTGTAGCACTGATAGGCCTTACTCTTAGTAGAGTATCCAAGGAAAATTCCTTCATCACATCTAGCATCAAACTTGCCTAACTCTTCATCTCTTCTGATATAACATTTGCTTCCAAAAAAATTGAAATACTTCACTGTAGGAACTCTTCTATACCACAATTCATAAGGAGTTTTGGTACCATTACCTTTGACTTGGACTCTATTTTGAATGTAGATAGCAGTATGTATAACTTCTCTCCAATACACTTCCAGTAGGTTAGCCTCCATCATCATTGACCTAGTAGCCTCTTGAACTATCTTGTTCTTTCTTTCAACAATTCCATTCTGCTCAGGAGTCCTAGGAGCAGACAATTGCCTCTTTATCCCATGCTCTTCATAGAAAATGTTGAATTCATTTGATGTAAACTCACCTCCTCTGTCAGACCTTAAGCATTTGATCCTTAATTCTAACTCATTCTCAACCATTGCCTTGAAAGCTTTGAACTTGTCTAGGGCTTTTGATTTCTCTTTTAGAAAAGTAACCCATGTCATTTTAGAATAATCATCAATAAGCAACATAAAGTACCTGTCTCCTTGCACTTCTTGTTCTTGTAGGACCACATAGATCTATATGCACTAGCTCAAGCAATCTAGTAGAAAATTGTTCTTTTGCTCTTGAAACTTGTCCTTGTTTGTTTTCCCAGTTAACATTCCATGCAAATAGTAGTAGTAGGCTTCACAAGCTTGGGCAAATCTATCACAACTTGTACTGAGCTTATCTTCACCAAGTTATCAAAACTGATATGACACATCCTTCTATGCTACAACCAACTTTCATCTGTCTGAGCCAACACACAACAATTATCAGTTCCCCTCAAATGATAAACATTACCTTTGGTCTTCTTACCAGTTGTAATGACTATTCCCACTACAACAAATCCCTGTGATTAGCTCCCTTTTTTGCTCCATTTTTTGCTTCCACCCACTGTTTTAATGTATTTTTCTCCAATTTTTTAAAAAAGTTAGCGCTATTTGTCGGGATGGCGCTATTTTTGGCATTTTTTGCACCGATCAGAACATGCAGGTGCTAAATTAGGAGCAAATTTATGCCTAATTTAGTGCCGCCTGTAACGCCTACATTAGCGTCGACTTTAGCATCAACTTTAGCGCCGACTTTAGAGTCGACTTTAGCATCGACTTTAGCACTGACTTTAGCACCGACTTTAATGCCTATCTATGTTAGATAAATGTCACATGGTGGAGGATGGTGTCAGGATGAGTGATGATTGTTGTGGCAATGTTATGGTCAAATGTGTTATGAAAATGAGGTGGCATGGGTAGTGGGCTATCAATGTTGGGAAAGGGGTTAGGGAGGATGTAATGGAGGAAGGGATGCGTGTCATGGTATGATGTCTAGAGAGAGAGAGAGAGAGAGTAATTTGTGCCTAGTTATGATGGATGATTATAGAAATTATAATGAGTGTGATATGAACTTGCTATTGGTGATTTAAGCTTTAGTCTAGTATAAGTAAACTAATTTGTGCCTAGTTATGATTTCAGTGAAATTTAATTGATGTGCAATTTAATCAATTACATCTCTCTATAATTACAAGTCCTCGCTATTCCATCCACTTTGTCTAGCATAATCTACGAATTTGTTGTTATGATCTCCTCCAAAAGATATGATGCGGCAAATGAACCATTTAAGCACTCATGCTAACAAGCATTAGCCTATCATAAAAGAGTGATTGTAAGGCACTATACTAATTCACGATCTTCAGGTTGAGCTTATGAGCTAAATTACATGTATTTTGCATATGCACCTAAGACAAGTCAAGCTTTGAACAACTTACACAAATTTGTACCAAAAATTGAAGACTCTTGATATGAGTTATAGTATACAAAGATGCAAATTTCATGTGAAAAGTTTATTTAAAAATAAAGGAATAAAAACTTTTGTTATCAACGTCTTTAATTTCAAAGTGGGTATCATACATGAGAAGATACTGTACAAAAACTAGAAAATGAACACAATTGGTGTCAATGTTCTATGCATATGATATTGATTAGTGATTTCATAGATACTTTTCTCCTCAAGCATGAGTGTTGACATTGGTTCTGATTCACAAGAAGGGATATTACTTCAAGAAACTCTAGATTCTAATGCTAAATTTGAATGGCAAATGCACAATTGCATACAATAGGATAACACTTTGGCAAAGAATTACAACAATATCCTAAAACAACTCTTTGATCTAAACACTTCAATCAATACTTTCTTCTCTAAGTCATCCATCTCTGATCAAAGGAGCCACTAATGCATTGAGTTAAAATAATGTTGTCAATTGTCATTTGAGAATTAATTACTTTCAACACAATTAATGAAAATAACTTTTGCAATGAAATGTACAATTATATATATGCTCATGCAATGACTCTTCCAAAGCCACTAAGTTTTGATTTAATAGCTACTAGAAGCATGATAAAATCTGCCATGACTTGTTAATTATAATTGTATTTCCCCTTCTGATACCCATGAATACATCTATTCCTGTACATTTTGTTCCATGTTCCAGAAGTAAAAAATTAATTGCATACCAATAACAACGTCCTTGCAAAAATATAGATAAGTACAATTTATATAACCAAATTAACACTATTATCACCTCCAAATCTAACTACATTAGAGGTCATTTATTTGCAACCCCTTTCTTTTCTCATTGATATATCTATTTGTTGTATGTTTTGAATTCTATTTTTGGTCATTTGTTGACATTAATAGAATTATTTGGAAGGGTTTAATGTATCTAACATCTTGATAATTTCCTTTCTTGCAAACTAAATCAGTTTGCTATGTATTTGACAAATTCTCTACGCACTTAACTTTTTCAAAATAGTCTTTTGAAAATAGTTTAAATCTTGTCCAAATCTCTAGACAACTAGAATTGAAGTAAAAGGTTGCCTTATTGCCTCAAGACTAAAGATGGTAAACAATATATAGTTACAAGGAACAATATGCATTCTACTTTATAAGTAATTCACAAATGTCATCTAAGCCAACTACCATATGACTTGCTGATGCTTATTTTATTTTACTGTTCTAATACATACAACCTTAGACATATGCCTCCCATCATGAACTAGAATAACTACCATATAAATTGCATAACTCATTTTGTATAAGCACAAAATAATCTTGCACAGTTGATTGTTTCATGTTTAGTTTGCATCAATGACCTACTCTTAATTCATGTTTAGTTAAGGTGATTTGAAGGAAGATCAAAGTTGCACTCCAAGTAGATGTGTGGATAAAGAAGGGCTTAGCGGAATATGGAAACCTTTAGATTTTATGATTTTTATTTTTCTATTTCAAAACTATTTGTTTTCTTTCTTTACTAATGAACATTTATTCAAAAACCCTTTCCTACACTCAAATCTTTAGTTTTAAACTCACTTGCATGGAAGATGCATTAAAGGTATCAATTATATATGTTCCATGATTTAAATCCATTATTTTGTGGTTCTTAGTATGACAGAAAGAAGGATGTTGTTGCTTCTTAGACTTGTTGCACACCTTGCACTAGGTCCACAGGTTGGTGGAATGGTATCCAAGGACACAATGGCTCTCATATAAGATTTTTTTACAAGGAATCAATTTAAAATGGTCTGAGGCCTAGCTTTCATTCCAACCTAGGATTCCATCACAATAATGTCATATTACAGTCTTCAGATATGTGTATAGTTTATGTGCATGGTAGCAACCATTTAGTAATAATTCCTCACCCACCACACTATAACTGAGATGTGTGAATTCCCTAAAACTATACAGGTTCAGTCCAAACACTATCATAAGATCATGCTTGATAAGATCATAGATACATCATAGTTTAGGTTTCTGAATGCTTTAGTCCTCCTTTGTCAGATGTTGTAGTTGCAACTGCCCTGTTAGACATGTATGCAAAATGTGGAAGCATAGACAAAGCATGTGAACTATTTGACATAATGCCTCAAAGAAATGTGGTCTCATGGACTGCAAATGGATTTGTTGAAAAGGCTTTAGAAATTTTAACGCAAATGCAATTGGCTGGTGTAAAGCCAAATTCCACAACCTTTGCCAGCATCCTCCCTGCTTGTGTTAAATGGGAGCTTTGGAATAGGGTATGGACATCCATCAAAACATAAAGAATAGAGGAATTTTGTTAGATGTTGTAGTTGCAACTACTTTATTAGACATGTATGCAAAATGTGGAAGCATAGACAAGGCACATGAACTGTTTGACAAAATGCCTCAAAGAAATGTGGTCTCATGGACTGCAATGACTGTAATATATGCACAAAATGGATTTGTTGAAAAGGATTTAGAAATTTTAAAGCAAATACAATTCATTGGTGTAAAGACAAATTCTACAACCTTTGCCAGTATCCTCCCTGCCTGTGTCAAAATGGGATCTTTGGAATAGGGTATGGACATCCATCAATACATAAAGGATAGAGGAATTTTGTCAGATGTTGTAGTTGCAGCTACCATATTAGACATGTATGCAAAATGTGGAACCATAGACAAGGCACCTGAATTGTTTGACATAATGCCTCAAAGAAATGTGGTCTCATGGACTGCAATGATTGCAAGATATGCACAAAATATGGAATCATAGACAAAAAATGTGAATTGTTTGACATAATTAAAATATGTTGTAGTCATCAAATCCTCAATCATAACTTCCTTGCAATGAATCAAGGCCATTGTAGAGTTAAGACTAAGGTTTCTTCTTAGTACAAAATGAGGATTAGGTTGAGACCTTGACATTAAAGCAAAACATAAAGCAATGAAAAGGAAATTGCATCCAAGTAATCCTAATTTTTTCTGCCAACAATTCATACCAAAGATTGAACAATTTAAGGATATTGCAACAGGTAATTTGTATCGACACAAATAATATTATTGAATCATTACAAAGTTTAGGCCATAAGAATCATCCTTTTTTAAACATGAATTGCAAATAATTCTAAAAATTTAGAAGTTTTGGTCATTAACATTATTGTCTGCTACAATGTCATCAAGTGTATCATTGTCAATGTTCATATGTTATTTCAATCATTTAATATTATCATCATGCTCATCTTGACCTGCATCATCTTCATCATCATTGAAATTTGACTGTAGACCATCTATATTGTTACCAGATGTGTTTGGATCATCATTTTCTATACCATCCTTATTGTTGTTTTCCATAACATCATCTAACTCTAGATTGTTGTCTTCTTGTGCTTGAACATAACCATCTTCAACATCATCATGGATGTCAATTTCTTTGATGTTCTCTAATTCCTCTCTCATTTTGTTGGCCATCATTGTTTTGCTCAGTATCCACTAATGCATCGTCAAATACATGCCTTAATCTTGGATCATAATGTATGACAAATATCCATTTCGGGTCCAAATATCTTCATAGAAAAATACCTGCACATGAACGACATACATATATTAGATGTATGGTATAACAATTTTATTGATTAATAAACACATGTATATATTCACAATAAACTATGAATTAATAGATTAATGATCACTACTGTTTCTTGTTTGAGTTAAATAAATACCTGCTCACAATGAATTGGTAGAAAATAAGGCTCCTTATCCTCTGGTAGGAAACATGAGGTATCTATAGAAAACAATCCACTATGGGTATCATGTCTTCGTGTCCTCTCAAATGCTTCATACCATCTACACTTAAAAGCACGACATTTAAAAGAATGGTAATCCAACTCAATAATTTCTTGTATTTTCCCAACATATTGTAGATTCCCTTCAATTATATTCTTATCTTTTGAGCTTGATCGACTGGATTGCTTGAAGTCAACCATGATGCCACAATCGAAGGATCATCTCTTTACATCTACACTTTCTACATGATAATGTCAACCATATGACCACATTGCTGGATATTTCCTCACCTGTGAAAGACCATTTATTTCAGTGAAAACAAATATAATTCAATGAATATTAAAATAGTTAATAGTGTCAAAACTGTAAGGAAACAACATTTTGTAAAATTCCAACTGTACCTTTCTTTCACATCCTCTAGACATGTTGATTTCATCTTCTGTTATGTTTGAATCTATACCTACATCTTCTATTTGATTTTGAATTTGTTCAGTAACCCATTCTAGTGTGCAATCTTTGCCCCATTCCCCAAGCAGATCAGTGGGAAGTGGAGTATTCCTTGGGTTCGATCTCTTAAACTGTCTCCTTGCTTCTAACACTTTTTCTCTCTTTTTATCATACAGATCGATCCATTTGTTCATAAAGTCCATGTGGTATAGAATGAACTTGTAGAGTATAGCACTTTCGTCTACACCTATTACATGTCAACATGTTTATTTCAAACTCCAAATGTCATGCTGTTAATTTGACAAATAAATTACAGAGTAAATTAATGATTGCAAGAAAAACATGCACCTCGTTGATACGACACCCACCAATTCAATGTCATCGACTAGGTGTATAAGTAAATGGACTTGTAGGTCCATGAAACTTGTAGGGAGCTCCTTCTCAAATACACATACAATTTTTGCAATTTCCTTCTTCCATTTTGGTACTTCACATTCATGGATCTCCTTGGAGGTCACCCACCTAATATACGAATAGTAAATTAGTATGAATCTTTAGTCAAAAATTAAAATGCAATATAATATCTCTATGTCTCTCACACATGAACATTTCATATAACCACATACCTTGTAAATGCTGACAATTCACTTATGGCATTCCTTAAGTGAACTGTAAGACATGAATCCCCCCTAATTGCCAATGACATCAAACACATTTATGAAAAGGTCATTAGTAATTTTTCCTCACACAACAAAATATCAAAATATATTTAGTACTTAATCAATGTTACCAATAAATGTTAAATGATGATATATAATACCTTCATAAAATTATGAAAATCATGTGTTTTAAATCCTGTGATATGTCCATCAACTGTAAAAGCTTTAGCCAATGATGACCCATAGCCAGTAGGTGTCCTTATTGAATGGATGACATTTTTTAGTTGGTCTAGCTCTTTTTTTTTCAAAATCCATGGAGCTTCTGCATATTTTTCATTTTCCCTGTTTGGCCACAAATGTTTTCTATCAATTTTGGTACGCAAAAGAGCAATATCTCTCCTCGAAGACAAGGTGTCCTTCTCTTTCCCTGATATATGTCGAAATATAGAATCTGGGACATTTTTGAAGATGTGCATAGGATCTAATAGGTGAGATTTTAATAGATCCTTCCAGTAAGGGAGCTCATAAAATATGGATTTCCTTTTCATTCCTTGTGGCATATTAACTACAACTTGTTCTGGTTCTTCAATTGAATCACTCCGATCAAAAAAATCCTCCTAAGCTTTCAATTCAGCATCTTCATACTTCTTAAGCCAATCACCTGGACCCATAATCATGGGAGGGCCTCTATTTTCAACTTTTCCATCAAATTGATTCTTCAGGTGATTTTTAAACTTATGATCTAGTGGTAGAAAAACCCTGTTGTTTGCGTAAATAAATTTATGTAGATCTTTAGAATATCGCCCTTGAAATTATTCTGCACATCTTGGACATGCAAATATCCCCTTTGTTTGAAGCCCTGAAATTCAATAAGTAATGTTAATAACATAAAAAAAAGTATAAAACTAAGTATGAAAGTTGGGATGGAAATGAATTATGAGTGTAAATACATAAATATTTTATCTACCAAGTCCTGGGAAATCATGAATAGTCCAACATAGCACACCATACAACATGAAGGACCTATTTGATGGGGGACGTGATATGTCATACATTCTTATGCCTTTCCATAGCAGTTGCATCTCATCAATAAAAGGCGCAAGATAAATATCCATGTTTTTAACTTGATGTTTTCCTGGAATAATGAGAGTCAGCATAAGGTGCTCCTTTCTAACACTCATCCATCGGGGAATATTGTATACTATCAATCCGACTAGACAAACACTATAATTTGAGCTTAGGAAAGAGAATGGGCACACTCCATCAATTGCAAGACCAAACTTGATACTACGGGGTTCATATTTGAATTTTCTTGGCCATTTTTCCTCTATGTGTTTCATTGCTTTGGAGTCAACCAAATTTGTATGAATCCATCTTTACCTATTTTTTGCATGCCAGTCCATCAATTGTGCAAGTGACTTGCAACGAAACATTCGTTGAAGTCTAGGTATAATTGGCATGTGACGTAAAACCTTCTTTGGAACTGTAGGACCTTGTAAATCTGTATGATATCTCTTCTCTTTTCATACATGACATTCTACCTTGTTTTCATATTCATCTCTGTATAAAATGCAATCATTTTTACGTGAATGAATTTGCTTATATTCAATCCCCAACTCAACCAACAACAGACGCACCTCTTTGCAAGTTGATGGCAACACATTCTCTTCAGGGAATATTTTAGTTTTTAGTGCCCTGTAAGATTGCCAGAGATTAAATCAATTGAATGTTTGACTTATGATGAACATGTTTCATATGTCAATCTATACTAGGACTGTTTATATACAATATGGTTTTAAATTCCCCTTAAAGAAATATAAATGAAGTTGATGAATGTTTACGAATTATGTACACCAATTGACAATGCAAAGTAAGAAATGGATTTTATCTCACTTTAGTAGGGTAGTGAATCCTTTGTCTGACCAATCAAATAGTGACTTGATTTCTAATAATATTAATGTGCATGCCAGTTTTGAAGTTCTACTTGCACCCGATTTGAACACGGGTGTCTTTACTGCTTACTTGATGGAGTCTTTCAGGTTGTTATCATCAACATTACATTGGTGGTAATTTCCCCTGCTATCATCATTACTATCAACCATATGATCATTATTGTCATCATTGTTTCCATCCCCAAAGAAACCTGTAAGCATTTCATTAAATCCTTCTTCATGCACTGCATTTTCACTATCATGATCATCATCATCAAGGCTACCTGGCATGTCATCAGTGTATGCAGATCTCATTAGCAGTTCAAATTTCTCAGCTGCTAGTATTCTCTTCAATGTTGCTCTTTTCTGCCTGGTATGGTTCAAAGCATGGTTTGGATCATCCCATCCAAAGATTAATAACCCAGTTGGATCTTGGGTATTAGTATGTGTTTCATCAACATCTTCTACCTATCAACAAATGCAAGCATTATTTAATGTTTGGCAACAATTGCACTAAATTTAAAATGTATCAATTTCAAAGAAATATAATCAAATATGGCTTAAAAAATAAAAATATAAATTGTATGAACATATATACATCAATTGAATAATGGAACATTATTTTATAGACTACCTTTTTTATACAATAATTTAAAGAAAACATAATTTTGACAACATAGTTTATAAAACATTAGTCCACACTCATTTATTATTCTTTGGTTTTCTGCCCTTAAGAACATCCTTAGGGAGACCTTGTTCTTCCCTTTTATTTCATGTAGGAGTGTGTTTTAAGAAGGCGTAATCAATCAATAACTCATCCCCAATGGTAAGGTCCATAATAGCCTCAACCATTATGAATCTATCAACCTCTCTTTCCATATCTCCATCTTTATCATTTATAACCTCAACAAATTGACAATTTGATCTTACATTAGGGTCCCTTCTCTTACTACTATTTATAAATCCTATAATATTTTTGTGTGTGTGTATGCACGTCCATCTATATACATAAGATGACATTATTCATTTCTTTTCCACTTTCCAATTGGAGATGATGTGTATACATATTCAAATTTAGACCATATGCTAACATGCTAGGCTTATATTCTGCTAGCCTTCTCCATTCACCACTGTAATATGATGGACCATAATATGGCATTAATCTCCTAGTGGTTTGTTCTGAATTATTTCTATGTTTAGATCCCACATGTACATTTTGGACGACAAAGAGGCCTAGATTCACTCCATGAATATTGGAGGGTCGTATCATGTAGCTGTATCCCCAAAATTGAAACACCTCGTACACTCTAGGTAGTTGTTGATCACTAGGCCAAGCACAATATAGTCGATGATCAAATGTCTCTTTATAAATTGATCTCAAACTCAGGGGAAAGTTATCATCTCCATCACATTCATTCTCATAGGGTATGTAGTCCACCTTCCCCTTGTCTTTAAGAAAATTATGCATCTTTAAACTGGTTCTTGTTCTGTTACTTGTTTTCATCAATTCCTCATCTTCGGAGCTGGTATATTGGCACATATTTTTGTTAGATGTATCATCTGATGAATGATCATTGCCCTCTAGGCTGGAAGTTGGTGATCCAGGAAACTTTAAACTAAGAACTTTATCCTGCAAGTATCCATTAAGAAAAAAATTAGTTATTTAAATAATATGAGACAATGTTTAAACGAAGTATACATGTTATTTATATCAAATTGGAAAATTCCTTACTACAATTCCTATTGGACTTGAATCAATTGTAGGAGGCATACTACCGACTCGAAGCTCATCATATATGTAATGTCTTTGTACAATCGCTCATTTGAATTGTTTCTTTCCACGACATACAGATCATCCACAAACAACAATTTTCTCAAAGTATTCATCCCATCTACTATAGTCTTGACCAACCTCTTGTTCAGTGCAATCATTTGTTGTGTCTACAGGATCCATTGTCATATCCTCTTCCACCCACTGTCGTCTACGTGATTTAACAATTTTAGGTCCACATCCACGTACATATCTTTTTCGTTTGCTAGTTGAACTCTCAGGCTCTGCATTTGCTCCAATCTCCATCTAAAATAATTAACAACATGCATTAATTTATGTCAAGATTGGATAATACATTATAAATTTCAATAATATTGTGAAAAAAGATGGACATATCACAAAATGCCATTAGATCATTTTTTCCTAAGTTAAATCAAAATTTGAGTACTTGATGTCCTGCTTCATCTATTGTGTCTTCATTTGATATGACATGATTTGTTGCCATGGCCTCGTCTGGACCCTATAATACACAACATAGTAAATAATGTTTAGTACACCAATTATATCATTTCAGCGAATATGCTATCCAACACAAAACCTCACTTTAGTCATATATGTGACATTCATACCATGTTTTGGCCATCCTAATTTTCAAACTTTTCCCTTGATCATAGAATCACATTTAATCACTATTCCTGTGCATTTTCAACCAATAAGTTTGACCTTAGAGGCCTCATCGACAAAAAAATGACTTTATCTCCTCTATGTTGTAGCATTTGTGAATTCATAAACACCTTCCTCCTTTGGTTGAGGTTGCTTTCTCTTCTTACCTCTATTGTATCTGCAGATTCTGTTGTCATATCTATTTCCACCCACTTTCCTCTTTACGATTTAGTAGTTCTATGCCGTCCATGTCCTCTCTCCATGGCCTCCTCTGGATCTTGTAATACACAACAATGACAATAGTCACATAACAGCTGTGCACCAAGAGGCTAAAAGGAACCAATCAAGATAACCACACATGAACAACAAATGTGTCCTGACAGATTATATAAATTTCCCATATGTTTGCATTTATCCTCTAACCTTTCTACATCAGCCCTCAATTGTGCAGACCTCCTAGTTGTTATATGCAAATGATTTGTATCCTTACATTCCTATTGGCAAATATAGTGAACTGATTTGAATCCTTGTATAACCAATTTGCAGGTACAGTGAATTGATTTGAGTTTTTGCATTCACAATTAAAAAATCACAGTGAAATGGTTTGAATCCTTGAGTTTTAAGTAAAATGAAATGGGTGAGACCAGTGCCTTGTTAGGTAAATGGAGTCAAATGAAAATATGAGATAAGTGGCTTATATTTGGTAGTAATTCTAACTGTTTGGCACACTAATATTGGTTAATAACTTGTATAACCGTGCAAGGAAATAATTGACAGACTCTTCTTAATAATCCAACTGACACAACCAGGTTACTTGTAATTTATCAAAAGGATCTTTAATCCCCACTTGAAGGAATCAATTGAATAAATCAAACAAGAACAATAGATGATATCAACTTGGAAACAAAATGCCAACACTAATTATGTGGTTCTTCTTACTGATCCAATTAATACTCTGAGATTACTATGATCTAAAAACAATGTTGGTAAGATTTTTGGGATATCTTCAATGGGGCTCTCGGTATCACTAAAAGTAATATAGGGGAGAGGACCCAATTGCTAAGCATGTTCCAATAGCTGTGATAGTGTTTGTGGACTTAAGGCTCAATATTTTTAAAACTTTAGCACTAGTAGTTGTAACTTTAAGGTTGTTAGTGTTGACTATAAGTACCTATAATTGAATTAAATGTGCCCTTTAGATTTAAAAACAACCAATTATGTGATGCCACATCAGCACACCAACAAAACATGACTTAATGAACAACTATTGGTCCACCTTTGTTTCGGGAACTATTAGACACCTTAACAAAAAGCATGTTGAGCAACTATTGGTCCACCTTTGGTCAAGAGCATTGCCCTTAGACCTCACTCTAGTTTTAAAAAGAAAAAAATAAAAAACATTTTGAACCATGCTAGATGGAAAAACAACATTTTTTTTAAAATTTTTGACTTTTTTCCAATTAAATCCCAAATATTTGAATTACATTTATTCTTCTAGTTTGCTAAGTCAATCTTTATCCTAAGTAATGCTCCTATGGCCCTAGCAGAGATACAAACACATGGCTCCACAAAGAGATAGCAATTTTGGACTAAATGATACAAACTTCTTTCTACCATAATTCATGATTCTATATTATAATTTTTGTTTTTGATGCCATGGATATCATAATTGATAAGTTTTATATTCCTAAAACACTTTGACAATATTTATATATCTAAAAAATGATACAAACTTCTTTCTACCATAATTCATGTTTCCATATTATAATTTTTGTTTTTGATGCCATGGATATTATAATTGATAAGTTTTATATTCCTAAAACACTTTGACAATATTCATATATCTAAAAATGTTGTTTATTTTATACTTGATCTTAGTAGCTTCTATTAGATTAGTTTATTGTGTCTTTAAAATTTATTTAATAAAGGATGCATGAAACTAATTTTAAATCCTTAAAAATCTCTATATTTAATTGCCTAGTCTTCACTGAGTTTTGACCAAATTCGAGCATAGAATCTGAGATCAAAAAGAGTCCAAACCAGTCGGATCAAACCATCATAAATTTTTATATGGCAGGTAGCTGTGACAAGAGTCAATACTAGAACCTATAGTAGAGGAAACCATCGTAAATTTTTATATGGCAGGCAGCTGTGATATATCAATTTAAATAATAAGGAAGCACTAAAATGGAGACAACCAAATAATTGAATAACTTTAACAAACAATTGATACCAATATGGCACCACATAATTAGATATTTTCCATTAACTTCTTCAAAATTATGCTTGCAACATGGTCTTTGAGTTTGTAAATATTATGGAACTTTTTGTACTATCTACCACTACTAGCTTCTCTCCTCCCCCTATATCTTTTTATCGGGTCTTGGTCTCTCTTTTTATAGGAGAGGCAAACAAGCTTCATACCCGTTACAACAGAAAAGACATAACTGTTAAGAAAATACTTTTAAACTTAACAAAATGTTTTTAATTAGAAAAGACCAATCCGTTATTCACCGAATAGAAACCCGTGACCATTCAAGGCCTGAGCAAGGCATTCTATTTTTTGATGTGGTATCTCCTCTTCACATTCAATCCTCTTCAGAACCTAAATATGTTCATAACTGTTAAAAAAATACTTTTAAACTTAACAAAATGTTTTTAATTAGAAAACACCAATCTGTTAATCTGCAATTAGAATCCCATGACCATTCAAGGCCTGAGCAAGGCTTTCTATTTTTCCATAAGGTGCTTCATTTGTTTGCTAGCTAATTTACTCCCTTTGAAGATTTCATGGCGGCATCAGTCGTATCAATTTCTCTGCATAGGAACAAATTAATTTCAGATAAATGTTCAATATACTCCTGTTTTACTTATGTGTCAACATTAAGGGCTATCCCTTTCATGTCATGCTCCATGTTCATCATTTTCTCAAGATACTTGTGAATATTCTGCATGATCATATCTTCATTATTGATTTCTTGTAAAGCAATATTTAGAACTATGGATACATCTTCCTTCCACTCTTCATATTTTCGCGGTTCTCCAGTATCATCATGAATTGAGGGAGCGATGTCAAAAGAATTCAACTCCTTATTTAATTTATTATGATACTTTTCATGCATCTTGACGAACTTATCATACATCTGCAATCCTTGTTTTGTTAAAAGTTTTTTGTTTGAAAGTGCATCTTTCCTTTCCATCATCCTCTCCTGCAATCTTTTGTTTTCTATAATGGCTGAATATGCTAGTTGGAATGATTTCCAATAGGTATCTGCACGTTCCCACATCTTTTTGAACCTTTCTTTTATTATTTCAGAGGCCATGGTGTATTTGAGGGTATTTACTTCCCTAAAAAGCTTCTCACATTTTTTTTGGGATTTAGCATGGCATTCTTTCCAATAGATTACATCTGTTAATGCCTCTATCATTTCTTTGTCTTTCTGGATCCATGGGGAATGTACCTCAGATGTAGAAGAAGAAGTTCTTTCCTTGTGGTATATTAATTCTTCTTCATCTTGTCATTTTCCTTGATTAATTTCTCAATCTGGGCCTTAGTGAACTTTGCTACATTACCATTTAGTTCAGCAGTTTCCAAGGGATTTGTGTATCCTATCCTTTTGACCAAGAGGTGACCAAACATTTGATTTGGGTCACTGGTTATTATTGGTCTCTTATCTTGGGGATAAAAAGACCAAATCAATAAAGTGGCTTCATCTACATTATACCCCAACCCTGATACATATACTTTTTCACTTGCTTCCTCTGTCAAACTTAGTGTTTTATCTTCCCTCCTAAACATGTCAAATACAATGGTAGAGCTCATATCCCAACATGGCACAAGCAATACCTTGGCTTCTTGGAGTAGTTGTCTTCCTCTTTCTAGAGTAATAGATTCCATTTCTCTGTCAATCTCTTTTTCAATTCCTCCAAGGCGGCAGTTTCTTGCTCAGGGGTAGTATCTTTCATTTTTTGCCTCATTTTATTTCCTTGATATTCATATACAAAAGATTTAAATTCAGGAGTCTTAATAAATTCATCATCAGAGACAAACTTCTGAGTAGCCATAACTCTGATGTCATCAGACAAATCCTTAGAAGTCTCAAATTTTACATGGTTCAATTTTGCAGGAGGCTTATAATGTGGAACAACAGGAGCACTTATTGGTTGCATTTGTTCAATCTCATCATCACTCACTTCTTCATCTATATCTGTATCTACAGAAAATGATACTTTAGGGGTTGGCTGTGAAGGTATGTGAGTCAGAGGCTGCACCTCTTGAGCTTGTGTCCCAGAGTATTGTATGTAAGCTGTATCAAAAGCAATTAAAGGCACACCCTCAATTATCTCATCTGCATGAGCAATAAGTTGCTCAACTCTTGATAGCGGGTCTTCAATTTCAAAAAAGGCTCTTGAGTATGAAGGAACATTCTTGCATTTCCAATCCTCTGTAAGTAGAATTTTATTAAATATAGCCATTCTATCTTCAATAGAGGCTTCGTCTCGATTTCTAATTATATCTACTTCTGAAAAAAGATGTTCATAAACAGACAGACCCTGTGAGAGCCTGGCTCTGCAAATAAAACCCTCTTTATCAAAACCTTTTCTTTCATCTCCTATTGGGAGATCATACTGTGCTAGTTTGGCATTGACTTCTTCATAACCCTCATTCATGACTATTGTGAATTCCCCAAAGCAGAAAGTGCTGGGCATGAATGATTGTTTGTTGTTCCTCTTTAGATGAATAGCATCAGATTTAGCTAATTATCTCACAATTTCTAAGTATGCAATTATGTCCGGGACAACCCTAGGAAATAAATAAGGGGAACCCTCAAATCCATAGACTCGTATCATGGTGCAGTCTGAAAAGGCATACCAATCTCCCTAGTTATGACCCACCTTAGTCTTTGGATCATTTTCCTTTGGCCTAAGAAACCTTTGTATCCTGGGAGAGAGGCTATAGTCATGAGAATGTCCCAATAGTTGCATTAGAGGCTTCACAAAATATTCTTCAAAGAAAAAATAATGAGATCTATCAAAACGACAATCCCATAGTGAAGTCCACATTTGAACTAGTTTTGGGTTGGTCCCCATTGTCAAACGAGTCCCAAATTTTCATCTCTGAACTCCACCATCCTCTACCATGCCCTCTGTGCAAAAGCAAATGCATTAACAAAGAGTAGTGCTTGAAATTAATCTTATCACTATTATGCTTGATTTTCTCCAATCCATGGTTCAGAGCATTAGCTATGTAACTTGCATAATCAAAAGGCCTTGCTCCCTTTGTTTGAATATCTGCAGCTAACACCATAGGTGCAATTGACATTTGTGGGGGAACCTCGAGACATAAGACTTGACCAGCAGCATAATAAGTGTAATGAAAGAACTCCTCAAATAATTCTTCAGAAAATGGAGGGTTCTTAGCATTGGAAAATTTCCTCATTTGACCCTTGTCATCTTTTAGCCTGTGTAAAGCTAACTTGCCTCTCTTATAACTGGTGTCCATATGCCTATACTCCAGCAATAGGTCTCTAACTGTAATGGGCGTATCAAAGCCACATTCCAATTGAAAAACATTCGCAATGAAATCCTTGGAAAGCACCAATATATTGTCACCAGTGTGTGATCTAATAGTTCTTCTTTTCAGGTCATATTTGCTAGCTAAGGATTTAATCAAATCCACGTTGATAAAGACATTAGACACTATTAGCCTTGCTAAAATTAACCTCCAAGGGTTGGAGACAGGATCATACCTATATTGTTTCTTGAAATGATACAGAAACAATTGATACCCTCGAAGAGGGGTCCAAACATCTCCTAACTCCTTATAGTCGTCTATCAATTTATCTATGGAGGGATTAGTTTGGGCACTTCTTTTTGGTCTCAGCCCAAACCTTGGGCATTAGTCAATTAAATCTTGATTTAGTGATCTTTTCTCGACCTTCTTCTTTTTAGCTTTATGTTTCTCTGGATTATTTTCCATAATGCAGACTCCAAATCTTCTACATAGTATAAATTTATAGTCAGGACTGATATACTTACTTGAAATATATTTCTGGTTGGCCTTTTTCTACTCCTTGCTCTGCGAGAGGTAAAAATTCCTTTCTCCTTCTTTCTTCAGCCAAATCTTACAGGGGTGGAATGACTTATTTCAATCTCAGCTCATAAATGCACCATCAATGTGTATCTTGCCATCGAGCCAGTTTATTAATTCCAAATATTCAGCAAATGTCTTGGAATGTCACATCAATCTTGTCTGACAATACATATTCATATTTTCATTTCAAGGCTCATTGTTCTTTTTTCATCTTTCCATCAAGATTCAACATCAAATTTTAAAATTTTATTTTCAAATTTGTTAAACTAGGCTGAAACTAGCCACTTATAGAATTTATTTGTTTATTGCAGTATCACAATGAGCTTTCATGACATGAGTGAGGATGAGGTTCATTCTCATAGTGATCTTGATATTGAATATGCTCCTGAGGTTGAGGGGAGTGACCATGGGGCTGCATCGCTATATTGCTGAGACTTTGTTTTATATTCCATCAAAGTCCATCCCTTCCATCGATAAATTTCCTTTTCTCGGTCCATCGACAAGGTTCCATATGAAGTTGCCCTGATGTACCCTAGTCTGGCTGATGTTCTTCATATCCTCAATATTTTATAGTTATTTCGGGTTATCGGTGGAAATTCATCCTTAGTTCCACCAATCCTTACATGCTACAACGATGCTTTTGTCTTTGTTGGTTTTATCGGCATGTCGGGGGAACTCGTATATAAGTTCTACCGAAGTTGACATGTTTCGGCGATATAACCTTCTTTAGCCAAATCTTGTAGGGGTGGAATAACTTATTTCAATCTTAGCTCATAAATACACTATCGATGTGTATCTTGCCATTGAGCCGGTTTATTAATTGCAAATATTCGACTGATGTCTTGGAATGTCACATCAATCTTGTCTGACAATCATCGTCGTATCGCTGAGGCTTTCTTTTATAGTTATTTCAAGCTATCGGTGGAACTTCATCCTTAGTTCCACCGATCCTTACATGCTACAACGATGCTTTGTCTTTATTGGTTTTATTGGCATGTTAGGGGAACTTGTATATAAGTTCTGCCGAAGTTGACATGTTCCGGCAATAAGCTAATTCCTATCGAGTTCATCGGCTCATTGGTGAGGGTGTGATATGTATTCCACCAAAATCCACATGTTATGGTGATATAACCTTCTTCTACCAACTTTATCGGCCTGTCGGTGGAACCATGATGTGGTTTCCACCGATGTCTGCATGTTATCCCGATAAGCTCATTTTATTCCATTTTGTCAGTCTATTGGTGGGATGACCTCAAAGGTTACCCTGATAGATCGTTGTTTTGCCGATATAGTGATACTATATCTTTATCGGGCCATCGATATAGCAAAGTGAAAGGTTCCAATGATGGGTTCACATTGGGCCGATATGTTCTTAGGAAAGGCAAAGGGTACAATTCGTGGAATGGATATGCAAGACTTAGGTTAATTATGGATTTTGTAACACAATTGATTACAATTATGAGATTAAGGGTACAATGTTCTGATCTTGGTTGAAAAGGGGATGGATAGAAGCATAGAAAAATTGCAAAATTTTCCTATCCCAACAGGGTTTAGGGTTTAGGGTTAAGGGTTTAGGGATTACGGTTTAGAGTTGAAGGATTAGGGTTTAGAGCTGAGGGTTATAGTCTCATTAGAGAACGATGTCCTCGCTCATGGACCATGTCGAGTGCCCTCATCGATGTTCGTAAGGGATACATGGAAGGTAATGGATTAGGTAGATAGTGGATTATGATGTGGATTCTAGAGGGGAGAAAAGTGGATTATGACATGGACTATGTAGGGGAAATAGTGGATTATGATGTGGATTATGTCGGACTTATGCCAAAGCATGGACCATAGGGATGGTATGTGGAGGGTATGTAGGATAGTGGATGAATGATGGTAGATTTATTGCGGAATGGAAGGGAACCATAACCAATGGTTGCACACATGGCGATAAACGTTGAAGCTTGTGATGCGGAGGTGGTGTAGGGTGCAATGGAGATGTTTGCTTAGGAGATGGATGATGAAGGGCTTTAGGAACCCCCATAGACTTAGGCATTTTATTACTTTTGTTTTGCTTGTGGGATGGAATGTTTTGACACTTTTGAGTAGAATGGGAATTTGAGATGGGAGTAGATGGTTGGAATTTTTTAGAGGTATATGCCTCATTTAACTTGATTTCTTGTTGCTTAGGTACCCATACCATTTTGGTTTTGGACTTTGCTTGTGGAGGTATGGGCTTGGATAACTTTTTGGATTGATTTTTCTTTGACTCTTTGTTTTTATGTCTTGAGGCATGATGATCCTTAGAATGTTTGGCTTTATCAGTAGAGGCATCTAATTTTGCATTTCTAGATCCCTTGGGGATGGTGGAATGAGTGGAAGCTTTAAGTTTAGCTTTAAGATTAGGGTTGCAGGTTGAGGGTTGAGGGATTAGGGTTTAAGGTATAGTGTTGAGGGTTAAGGGTTTAGGGTTTATGGTTGAGGGTTTAGGGTTTAGGTATTAGGGTTTAGATTTGAGGGATTAGGGTTTAAGGCATAGTACTATTTAGGGTTGAGGGTTTAGGGATAGGGTTTAGGATTTAAGGTTTAAGTGTTGAGGGTTGAGGCTTTAGGGATAGGGTTTAAGGTTTAGCGATAAGGGATTAGGGTTTAGGGTTGAGGGATTAGGGTTTAGTGTTGAGGGATATTAGAGTTTAAGATATAGTGTTTAGGGTTGAGGGTTTAGGGTTTAGTGTTGAGGGATTAGAGTTTAAGGTATAGTGTTTAGGGTTGAGGGTTTAGGGATAGGGTTTAGGGTTTAAGGTTTAAGGGTTGAGGCTTCAGGCTTTAGGGATAGAGTTTACAGTTGAGGGATTAGGGTGGAGGGATTAGGGTTTAAGGTATAGTGTTTAGGGTTGAGGGTTGAAGGTTGCATTGCGCTACACTGAAAGGTTATAGACCCATTAGAGAATGATGTCCTCACTCATGGACCATGTCGTGTGCCCTCATTGAGATGGATGATGAAGGGCTTTAGGAACCCACATAGATTTAGGCATTTTATTACTTTTGTTTTGCTTGTGGGATGGAATATTTTGACACTTTTGAGTGGAATGGGAATTTGAGATGGGAGTAGATGGTTGGGATTTTTTAGAGGTAGATGCCTCATTTAACTTGATTCTTGTTGCTTAGGTACCCATACCATTTTGGTTTTGGACTTTGCTTGTGGAGGTATGGGCTTGGATAACTTTTTGGATTGATTTTCTTTGACTCTTTGTTTTTATGTCCTGAGGCATGACGACCCTTAGGATGTTTGGCTTTATCAGTAGAGGCATCTAATTTTTCTTTTCTAGATCCCTTGGGGATGGTGGAATGAGTTGAAGCTATAAGTTTAGCTTTAAGATTAGGGTTGAGGGTTGAGGGTTGAGGGATTAGGGTTTAAGGTATAGTGTTGAGGGTTGAGGGTTTAGGGTTTAGAGTTGAGGGATTAGGGTTTAAGGCATAGTACTATTTACGGTTGAGGGTTTAGGATTTAAGGTTCAAGTGCTAAGGTTTGAGGCTTTAGGGATAGGGTTTAAGGTTTAGCGATAAGGGATTAGGGTTTAGGGTTGAGGGATTAGGGTTTAATGTTCAGGGATTAGAGTTTAAGGTATAGTGTTTAGGGTTGAGGGTTTAGGGATAGGGTTTAGGGTTTAAGGTTTAAGGGTTGAGGCTTCAGGCTTTAGGGATAGAGTTTACAGTTGAGGGATTAGGGTGGAGGGATTAGGGTTTTAGGTATAGTGTTTAGGGTTGAGGGTTGAAGGTTGTGTTATGTTGCACTGAAAGGTTATAGTTCCATTAGAGAATGATGTCCTTGCACATGGACCATGTCGAGTGCCCTCATCGATGTTGGTAAGGGATACATGGAAGGCAAATGGATTAGATAGATAGTGGATTATGACGTGGATTCTAGAGGGGAGAAAAGTGGATTATGACATGGATTATGTAGGGAAAATAGTGGATTATGATGTGGATTATGTCAGACTTATGCCAAAGCATGGACCATAAGGATGGTATGTGGAGGGTATGTAGGATAGTGGATGAATGATGGTAGATTTATTGCGGAATGGAAGGGAACCATAACCAATGGTTGTACACATGGTGATAAACGTTGAAGCTTGTGATGCAGAGGTGGTGTAGGGTGCAATGGAGATGTTTGCTTAGGAGATGGATGATGAAGGGATTTAGAAACCCACATAGACTTAGGCGTTTTATTACTTTTGTTTTGCTTGTGGGATGGAATGTTTTGACACTTTTGAACGGAATGGGAATTTGAGATGGGAGTAGATGGTTGGGATTTTTTAGAGGTAGATGCCTCATTTAACTTGATTTCTTGTTGCTTAGGTACCCATACCATTTTGGTTTTGGACTTTGCTTGTGGAGGTATGGGCTTGGATAACTTTTTGGATTGATTTTTCTTTGACTCTTTGTTTTTATGTCCTGAGGCATGACGACCCTTAGGATGTTTGGCTTTATCAGTAGAGGCATCTAATTTTGCATTTTTGGATCCCTTGGGGATGGTGGAATGAGTGGAAGCTTTAAGTTTAGCTTGAAGATTAGGGTTGAGGGTTGAGGGATTAGAAGTTTAAGGTATAGTGTTGAGGGTTAAGGGTTTAGGGTTGAGGGTTTAGGGTTTAGGGATTAGGGTTTAGAGTTGAGGGATTAGGGTTTAAGGCATAGTACTGTTTAGGGTTGAGGGTTTAGGGATAGGGTTTAGGATTTAAGGTTCAAGTGTTGAGGGTTGAGGCTTTAGGGATAGGGTTTAAAGTTTAGCGATAAAGGATTAGGGTTTAGGGTTGAAGGATTAGGGTTTAATGTTAAGGGATTAGAGTTTAAGATATAGTGTTTAGGGTTGAGGGTTTAGGGTTTAGTGTTGAGGGATTAGAGTTTAAGGTATAGTATTTAGGGTTGAGGGTTTATGGATAGGGTTTAGGGTTTAAGGTTTAAGGGTTGAGGCTTCAGGCTTTAGGGATAGCGTTTACGGTTGAGGGATTAGGGTTTAAGGTATAGTGTTTAGGGTTGAGGGTTGAAGGTTGCGTTACGCTGCACTGAAAGGTTATAGTCCCATTAGAGAATGATGTCCTCGCGCATGGACCATGTCGAGTGCCCTCATCAATGTTGGTAAGGGATACATGGAAGGCAAATGGATTAGGCAGATAGTGGATTATGACATGGATTCTAGAGGGGAGAAAAGTGGATTATGATGTGGATTATGTACTGAAAATAGTGGATTATGATGTGGATTATGTCGGACTTATGCCAAAACATGGACCATAGGGATGGTATGTGGAGGGTATGTAGGATAGTGGATAAATGATGGTAGATTTATTATGGAATGGAAGGGAACCATAACCAATGGTTGCACACATCCCCATAAAAGTTGAAGCTTGTGATGCGGAGGTGGTGTAGGGTGCAATGGAGATGTTTTCTTAGGATTTATCTGGATAATACCTATCGCTGAGCTTGTGGTATTGTAATGCAATAAAATAAACAAAGAAGACTTGAGTTTCTGTAAATAGGCAAACTCGCTAAGAGTTGTGAATTGCCTATGAAAAACTAATTTTTATTCATTTCCTTTTGAAATATATAGGATTACATATGATATGAAGGGTCACATTACCCTTGGAATACAAAAAGAGCTACTGGAAGGTGAAACTAATTACAAAAATTCAAAAAAACTTAAAAAATTAGGAAATGTTTGATCTTCCCCTTGGTAGGGTCATAACTCCTAGCTATTTTATCAGAATTTAAACTTCTTGGACTCATTGGAAAGATAAACTAATTATCTAGTTTGACCGATGAAGTTTTGAGCCCTAATTCCGCTCTAAAGGCCTTCAAAAATGCAATTTACTAAGATGTAGAAAATACCAAAAATTATATTTTTGATATTTTCCCAAAAATACCACTCAAATGACCCTAGTTTGGATCAATGCTTCCCCCTTAAGAGGTAATGGACCCCATTGCATCTATAGTCTGCAACAGCTAAGGAAACTGCTTTGCAATTTGATCCCTGGTGAACCACTTGCCTTGATGAGGAAGTCTGCCTGCCTGAACCACACGGTGAAGGGGAATTTGTTGTTTCTTCAGCATCTTGACCAAGACATCAGTGATCTGATCAGTTGTGAGTGGAGCAGTAGTGTCAGGATTCAATTCTGTGCTGTTGATATGTTCTGCCACTTCTGAAGTATCCAGTAATGGTGGAAAGTAGGGACACAATAACTCAGCATTGAAAACAAGATGCAGTCCTAGAAAAGATGGCAGGTTAAGCTCAAAAGCATTCTCACCTATTTGGTTTGTGATGGTATATGGCCCATATTGAATTGGGAGAAGTTTCTTGTATGGCCCTTGAAGCCTCTCTTTTTGAAGGTTAAGCCATACCTTATCTCCAACATTGAATTGATGAGGTATACGATGCTGATCATGCCTGTCCTTATATTTCTAGCTAGTATGCTGCAATATCTCCTGAACTTTCTTGTGGATATGGCATATTTTCTCAACAAACTTGGTTGCCTTATCTACTTCCTTTTCAGCATGTGATGAGGAAGCATCTGAAATGACTGGCATTGCCACATCAATAGGAGCCAATGGTTGATATGCAAGACACACTTCAAATGGACTATACCCTGTGGAACCATGCAAGGCATGATTGTAGCTATGCTGCACATATGGTAGACTCTCATCCCAAGTGTGAGGATGTTTAGAGTGGTACATCTACAAAATATGAAGAATCATACGGTTAACTACCTCATTGTGCCCATCCATCTACGGATGGATTGTAGTAGACTTGGTCAATTTGGTATCCATCAGATCCCATAGTGCTATCCAAAACTTGTTGAGAAACCTACTGTCTTTGTCAGAAATGATGCTCTGTGGTAGACCAAAATGAACCCAAACATTTTTGAAGAAAAGCTTGGCAGTTTCTTGTGCAGATATCCCCTTCTTGCAACCTACTAGGATAGCCATCTTTGAAAATCTATCTACCACCACATACACACAGTCATATCCACATTTTGTGGATGGTAGGCCAGACATGAAATCCATTGAAATAGATAGCCAAGGTTTGGTAGGAATAGGAAGAGGTGTGTATAGTCCTTGCTTACGATTGGTAGGCTTTGCAATGGCACAAGCTGTGCAAGATCGGATGTACAAAGTGACATCATGTCATAGTTTGGGCCAATAGAAATATCTTTGAAGTACAACAATGGTTTTCTCTTTTCCAAAGTGTCCTGCAACATGGTTGTATTTTGCATCCCATATCATCTTTTGTCGCTCCTTAGCTGGAACACAAATGTGTCCCATGTGATAGAGAATACCATCCTGCAAATAAAAGTTAGGAATTAGTGTACCTTCTACTAGCCTATTGTAAATATTAGCAAAATCATCATCTAAAGCATATAGCTGAGACCATTTTGTGGTTTGGTGACCACAAGCATCTAGTACTACTGTTAAAGCTTTGATTGGAGGTCTGGTCAAGTAGTCTGCAACTTTATTACTACTTCCCTTTTTGTGGCAAATATTGAGGTGAAATTGTTGCAAGTAGGCAGCCCATCTTTGATGCCTGTCATTTTGTAGCTTTCCTTGTGTCTGTAAGAATTGTAGAGGCTTGTGATATGTGTGGATTATAGTCTCCTTCGCCAAGATATAGTGTTTCCATTGCTTGCAGGCTTGAACAATGGCATACAATTCCTTGTCATATGTAGGATACCTTCGTACTGTATCAGAAAAGGTTGCACTATGGTAAGCAATTGGATGCCCGTGTTGCATGAGCATTGCCCCAAGTGTGTAATCTAATGTATCTATTTCAATTTCAAAAGATTGTGTCAAATCAGGAAGGATCAATATTGGTGCAGAACATAACCTTTTTTTCAATTCTATAAATGCTTTTTCTTGTGCTTCTATCCAATAGAACCTTGCTCTTGCTCCTCCCCTGAGTGCTTGATTCATGGGCCATGCTAAATGTGAAAATCCAAGTATGAACCTGAGATAGAAGTTAGCCAATCCCAAAAAACTACGAAGTTCTGTGAGATGGCCAGTCTTTGATGACTTGTATCTTTTCAGGATCCACATGAATACCCTTGCTATCCACAATGTATCCCAAGTATTGAATACTTACCATTTCAAGTGAACACTTATCTTTGTTGGTGTAGAGCTGATGTTGTTGCAGGGTTGACAGTACTTGTTGAACATGCTGCAAATGCTCACCCCATGTCTTGCTGAAAATGAGGATGTCATCCAAGTACACAACAACAAAAGAATTAGTGAATGGTCTCAAAACATCATTCATCATTCTCATGAAGGTAGCAGGGGCGTTAGTCAAGCTAAATGGCATAACTAACCAATCAAACAAACCCTCCTTGGATTTGAAGGTAGTTTTCCATACATCTGCTGGTTCAATTGGCACTTGATGGTACCCAGATTTCAGGTCAATTTTGGTGAAAAACTTAGCCCCTCTAAGTTGGTCTAGCAAGTCATCAATGCGAGGGAGTGGATATCGGTTCTTCACAGTGATCTTGTTGAGGACCCTATAATCAATGCAAAGCTGCCATGTTCCATCTTTTTTTCTGGCAAGAACCATTGGGCTACCACATGGTGAAGCACTTGGGCAAGCGAATATGTCCTTTTTGAATCAGCTCTTGGATCTGCCGCTTGATCTCATCATTCTCCAAAACTGATCGCCTATATAGTGACCCATTTGGTAATGGTGTCCCTGGAATTAGATCAATTGAATGCTTGACTTGACAGTGGAGTGGTACCCCTATTGGTGAGGTAAAAACATCTTCATATGATGACAATATTTTATCCGTCTAGTTTTGTTGAGTGGAAGTGGTGGCCATTTTTCCATGGATATTGGCTACAACTGACCTCTTTCTCTCATTTCAAACAATTAACAGAATAAATTTTCTAGTATGAGAAATTAAATGCTTACATTGTTTTGCAGTAATCAAAGATGTTGGTTGTGTAAGACTTACCTCAGGTATACTTCTTTTCTCCTAGTTTGATAGTGACACTGCGAGGTTTGGATTCATATACACCGTGACGCTTGTACATATATGGGTGCCCCAACAATACATCACACACATCCAATGGTGCCACATCACATATGCCTTCATCTTTGAATGGTTTGATAGAATAAGGTAAGCGACATTGCTTATTTACCTGAATATCTCAGCTTTGATTGCTTACCCATCCCACATGATATGGCTATGGATGAGGTGTGGTCCACAAGTTTAGCCTTTTGACAATCTCAGCAAAGATCAGATTATTTTGACTTCCACTATCAACAATGAAATGAAGGGCCTTGCCGTTTACCCACATTTGTGAGTGGAATAAACGCTCCTCATCTTCTTGAGGCAAAATCCTGGCAGTAGTGACTGTGGCATAGGGGTCAGCTTTAATTACTTGGTCATCACTCCTTTGCTCAAAAGAGTCCATAGGCAATGGTTCAGGTTTAGGTTTAGCTTCTTTTTCTTGCAACCCTGCCATCAATGTCTTGACGGCTCGACAGTCCTTCGTGTTATGTCTTGGGCTTCTATGGAATTCACACCACATCTTCTTTCCACTCTTGTTTACTATTGATGATGCTTGTGAAGCAGAATTCTTGGCTGGCTGTTTTCCCATGAATTTGTTGCCACTTTCATTCTTGGATTTATTATTTGAAAAATAATATTTTTTCCCTTTTGTTTGAATTTCTCCTCAATCTTTACTGCATATTTGTAGGCAGTCCCCAAGATCTCAATATTGAGAAAATCCATCTCTGTTTGGATATAGCGATGAAGTCCGCTACGGTACTTCAAAATTCAATGTCTTTCTGTATCCATAATGCTAAGCTTTGCTGAAAGAGCATGAAACACATTAGTGTAATATTGAACAGATTGATCCTTCTTCTGGTGAAGCATCTGCCACTCTGTATATTTATCCTCTTATGAATTTTCAGGATAATATTCTCCCTTGATATGTTCCACAAACTCTCCCCAGGAGGGTTCACCTTGAGTTGCTTCATCAAATTCTTAATTAGGGTTTTCTCTAAACAACATTCTATTTTCCCATGATTGTGTTACATGATGCTCAGCTTTGAGGAGAGCGCCTGCTATTTTTTCACCATTAGAAAATTGATTCACAGAAAAATATCTTTCTAATTTTGACATCCAATCATCAACAACATCTTCAAAATTTGGAATATCAAAATTTACCTGCACTTTGAAAGGAGTATGACCACTGAACGGTACTCCACCCATGTTGGGTTGTTGATTTCTTTGAAGCAGATAAGAAAACTGATTCATCATCTCCTCATGTTGTTTTGCTAAAGCTTCTTCCACCATCATCTTAAAAGGGTCTGAATGTTCCCCTTGTTCTGATATTTTTGATCAAGTGCACCTCAAAGGAAGATAATCTGATGGGTCATGTGTCTTTAACCCCAACTTCTGATAACTTGACCATGTGTGGTGTGACATACAAGAGAGAACTTATCTGATACCACTGATCTGGACAATACCTAGCACTGAGCATGTGGTATTGCAATGCAATAAAATAAACAAAGAAGACTTGAGTTTTTGCAAATAGGCAAACTCGCTGAGAGTTATGAATTGCCTCTGAAAAACTGATTTTTATTCATTTCCTTTTGAAATATATAGGCTTACATATGATATGAAGGGTCACATTACCCTTGGAATACAAAAAGAGCTACTGGAAGGTGAAACTAATTATAAAAAATAAAAAAAACTTAAAAAATTGGGAAATGTTTGATCTTCCCCTTGGCAGGGTCATAACTCCTAGCCATTTTATTGGAATTTAAACTTCTTGGACTTGTTGGAAAGATAAACTAATTATCTGGTTTGACCGACGAAGTTTTGAGCCCTAATTCTACTCTAAAGGCCTCCGAAAATGCAATTTACTAAGATGTAGAAAATACCAAAAATTGTATTTTTGATACTTTCCCAAAAATACCACTCAAATGACCCTAGACTGGATCAAGGATATGGATGATGATGGCAATAAATTAGGCACACTTGGTGCTGGTTTGGTGTCCCAAAGAGATTACATTTAGGGCTAAAAGTTGGTGCAAAAGTCAGCGTTAGAAACACCGACTTTAGCGCCAATTAATGAATCCAAAAAAAAAAATCGCGCTAGCATTAAAACATACCACACATAAAAACACAAATAAGTTACTCTGCCTCTGTTTTAGGTTTCCTGCGAAGCGACGACTTTATTATGTCAAAAATGGAAGTTACTAAAAAGTTTCTACAATGGATCCGTGAATTTGTATTTTATTTATTTTTGGGTCTAGACATCTAGAAGATAAAAGATTGCTTTAGCTAGTTGCTAAATTTGGGGTTTCTAGTGACATCAGCCATTCAATCAAGCTTGTTCGTCTGCCTTTTAGCAAGTAAGTTAACTCTTGACCTAGGTTTTTATTGATTTTGATATAATTTTGAGCTCAAAGAAAGTTTTTCTAAGATATTGTACTCATGCTTTAGGGTAAATTTGAGTAGTAACGTTGTTAATTATCCTCGCTTGCAGTATAACTTGCATTTACCATTTTTAGAAGGCTTATCGAATAAGGTCTCTTTGTACATCAGACCCAAAATACAAGCTGTTAAGTTTTGTTATTGGCTACATATTTGATTTTGGCTATGATTGGTCAAGCACGCTGTTAATTCATACCTAGCTATGATTGCCTCCACAGAATGGATGAAAATAATTTGCCCTAGGTCACCTAAAAATGTCAAGCAATAGAGGGAAGGGAGCAAACTCTAGCCACAATCAGGTAATTCACTATCAATTTATAGATTTGTAAATGTTTCCATTGTTTCTTTGATTTTTAGTATTTAGTTTTCTATTTCTAAATTTAAAAAAAGAAATTATATATATATATAGGGACATGAGACTGACAAAGATAAGGAGGCATTGGCTTCCATATTGGGGGTAGACGCAATGAATAAATTGGATGGTGTTGACTTGACAATGCTTGCCATATACATAGAAAAATGATCTAGTAAAGCCCCTGAAACATGGCAACCAAATCAACAGTGTCAAAGGGAATCAATTGATTCCCCAACCAGTCATGGATCGGGCAAAAGATCTAGGAGGAAATCAATAACAGTAACCTCTAAGAATGTGGAACAAGGAGTAGAGGCTTCCAATGTCCTAGCCACTCCTGGGACACAGACTTCTTCGACCACCACGCCATGTTTTGTATCTTGCATTGGTAGCTACGATACCAAGATAGAATACGATGTGGTTTCAAGGGAAGTCCGAATGACAGATACTGGAAAAATGTTTGTGAATAAGTTGAAGGAATCATGCCTTCAACGGTTCAAAGACCATCTACATTTTCCATTCTCAAAGATACCCATGCACCTACAAAAAGTAGTTATCCAAGACATGGAGACTGAATTTGGCGCAGGTTGGTCTGTAAAGAAAATAAAGCTATGAATGTCTCAAACTGCAAGAGATTTCAGTGCAACCAAACAAAAAAGATAAAAAAAATCCCTCCTGAGCAAAGGCTAAAAAAAAAGCCAATTGATGTAAGTCTCAAAGTATGGAAAGAGCTTGTAAACGCATATGAGAAGTCTGATGCACGGAGGAAGTCCGATGAGGAGAGTACGCAGGTATTTGAATTTGCTCATAAGATTATATCAAATTTTTTAAACAATTTTTAAATTTTATTTGTGCTTTACCTAAATTGAATTAGTATATGTTTCAGGACAAGGCCTCCAAGGCTAGGCTTGACAAACTTCGTACCACTCATCACAGTGGCCAGAAAGGTTTACAGGCCTTGATCTGTACATTTGTAAGTATATTTAATATCTTGAATGATATTTTTTTATTTCCTAGGAAAAAGTAAATGATTGCATATTAATTAGTTTAACTAGTCCATGTGCCATGTTTTGACAGGAGGAGAAATATGGCCGGCAACCAACGCAATTTGAAAAGGAAATGTTACAAAGCAAAAAATGGACCGATTTTGTAATCTGGATGGAGAACGAGGTATCAATAGTTGATTTTCAATAACTTAGTTAGATATTGTTGTGTTAATATGTCAATTTGCATTTCTTGTGTTGAGTTTCAATAATCTTTGAAGACATTATAGAGTGATACTTGAGACAAACAATTATAGTTGTACTCTGTTTGTTGTGTTTGGTTTCTATTGGTCTTCTTGTCTTTTTGACTCAAGTGGATTGTTATCCATAGGTCGCTTGTCATTCTTGTTGATCATGTGGATGTAGTTATCATTGAGTTTTCAGGTGGTCTCGTAAGTGAACAAACCATAGGGTTTATCTCAAGTCTTTGTTTCCTAACCTTTTTATTATAAGACTTAAAGGGGGGCATGCATTACAGTTACCTTGTTGGTTATATTTTAAACCTTTGAAATATAATAGTGGACATTTAAATTTTAATATGCACATTTTTTTTGTTGAGAAGGAACCATCATTGGCAATAGGCATTAACTCTCCTCTGCCATAGTAACTTTGGGAAGTACTAGTCTTTAATGTGCTTGGTTTTGGGGTATGTGAGGGAGAAAAGGAAGGAGTGGAGAACCATTTTGGGGGGGAATTCTTCTTTTTGCCTTGGGGTCAAGGAAGGAAGGTTGATGGTTGGACTATAAGTTGGCTGAGTGTCTTGCTGTTTGGGTTGGAGACTAAGATTCAAATCGTCAACTAGTCTTCTTCAACTAAGCTAACCTTTCTTTGAAGTAAAGCTTCTTGTCATCCATTCTTGTAAAATTACACTGACCATTTTGGTGAAACATTTCCTTTAACTTGTGTAACTGTATGTGGTCTTGTGAAAGCCTATGCTAAAGGGTTTGGATGAGGAAAATATTGTTAACTATGAGAGTTCAGACTTAAGATCATGGGACTTACAAACTGTGGCAAACTATTAGTTATTGTGTTTTGGATTTCTATCATGAAGGAAGCTACATTAATTCGGTCATAGTTTGAGGTGGAGTTTCAAACCCTGGCTAGAATTGCTAGAATGCTATCATTGCAACATACCATGAGTCTTGAGGAAACCTGGCCTGGTTCATGGTTATCTTTTTTGACATGGTTGTAAACCCTAATGGTGTTGGTATTTCACCTATAAATGTCCACTCTCTCAATTGTGGATGCGAGGTCTTCTTGGGATTAATAATGCCACTCCTAGGTGGGCTTTTGGGATGGTTTTGGATCCTTGGTTCAGGTCAACTTGCCCCCCAACACTCCCTCCAAGGTTATGAGGTTTGCATTACTGAAGCCACAATGGAATACAATGTTGAAACAACACTACATGATTGTATTTGATTACTAGTTGACTCTTGGAAAGAATGGGTTTTGTCAATTGCATACAGTTGTGTAACATTACAATAGTTATATTGTACTTGTAACTAGAACAGTCTATTGTGAAGGCATTCGTTAGATGACAATGACCTTTGAGTTCATTGTAATGACTTGCACTAAATTAGAAATGTGATTTCAAACTAGTATTTATTAAATTGGAGACTGTTTGTGAACAAATTTATCTTAGTATGGACTTCCCTATGTTTGAATGTTTGAGCACTACCCACAGAATAGTAGATATTATGTACTTGTGATCACTGCGTCATTTGGATAGAGGACTCATAAATGGAATATAGGACCTTCTGTTTCATTGTCCATAAAATCCTAAGGGTTGATTAAGTTATTGTGCATGGATGTAAATGGAAACTTTAAGCTCTCCGAAGGCTTGCTTATTGTTTGCAAAGTAGCATTAATTTCTTATTTTAACTATGGAAACATCTTGTGGACACTAGTATGGTGTTGACTAAGGAATTATCTTGTAAACACTAGAAAGGTCTATGCATGTTAATCATAGACTGTAACCCTACATTTGGAAGGAAATTGTTACTGTAGATGTGATATATACTGTACACTGGTATCTAGTCTATGGCATGACGTCTTTAGTAGGAGGTACCTTCAGATTTATGTAGCATCATGTCTGGGCTAAGGTACCGTAAAGTTAAGTGTGCATTGTATGGTGTTATTGTATTGGAGGTTGCTATATGCAAATCTACAGTGATATAAGAAGACTCGACTCTCGTCATTTCATTGCACAAAGTGAGTGACAAAACAAATACCTAGTTTAAAATTAGCCCTTCTTTAAGCAACATATGTAGCAATGAGAGTTAGGATTCTTGAAAATGAGAAGCATCCTTCTCCCCATACAACCTGCTAACTAGGGCCTCTTTGTTTATGTGCATGGTTGACCTCCTTGCCGTTGCTGGCTATCTTGAAGACACCCTAAACTTTATCATTGAGATACCTGTTAAATTTGTGCTGGTTGTATGCATGTGTTTTCTTGGTGCCTGTAGATCACATATGAATATAGGCTTAGGAGTATTTACAGCAACACTACTTTTTAATTTAGATACTAAAAATGTTGCACAACTTATGTTCTTCTCTCAAACATCTATCCACAAGTGGGCAGGTGTGGTGAGGTAAGGAGATTGATGAAAGATAAAGGAATTAAAAAAATGCCCTGATGCAGTTGGATTGAAGGGCATAAAATGGTACATGCTTTTTTGTGTAGGAGACAAATCACATCCATAGACAAAGGAGACCTATACAAAGTTGGAGAAATTGGCTTGGAAGATGAAGGCGGCAAGTATTTTCCAGATTCAAGAATTTACTTAATGCTGTGGAAGGATGGGAAAAAGAATTATTTCTCTGCCACCATGGTGAAAAGTTGACAATTGCATTTGGTTTGTTAAACATGCCCCATGGAACAACTATTAGACCTTTATCTTAAGGTTACTCATGAACCTTAAGATAAATAATTATTGAAAAAAAATTGTGCATTCATTAATGACATGTAAGAGAATTTAATCAACTACTACTTAAAAACTCTTTAATGTTTCTGTCTAATGTAGGTTATTAGATTAATAGTGAAAAAGAACATACATTGACCACACAATTTGTGGCACTTAAGGTTATGTAATAGAATTTACAGTTGATAGTTAAATTGTATAACATATTTTTTTATGATCTTTAGTAAGGTTTATTATAATTGTTGCATGTTTTACATCATTGGAATGACATATTAGCTGTAACATTTTTGAAATTTTATTATGGTATGTGCACTTTGATATGATGTACTATGATTATGGTTTCATTTCATATGTTGGAATATTAGATATATAACAGAAAAATAAATTATTACATGAAATAAATAATAACTTTTCATTTTAAATATTTTTTTTTTGCAGAACATGGGTCTTCCAGAAGATGAAGATGATCCTGATGATATAGATCTAGATTATATTGGTTCTAGTACAGATCACATGGCAGAGGATGATGATGATGTAGATATAAAAGACAATGAGGCTAATGACGATGATGACGACGACAATGATGATCATGATGATGATGATCACGATGGTGATGATGATGATGAGGCAGTTGCTGGTAGTAGCTAGTGACATTCATGATCATATAGACTGCATCATGGATCATTACTGATATATCGTTATGATGCTTCTTTTCATGGTTACTATCATATGTATGATTTTCACGGCATGCAGTACCATATTATTGAGTTGTATCATTTTCACATGTATTAATTTGACTTATATCATTTGGACATGTATCATCTTGACTTGTATCATTTTGAGTTACATAATTTATCATTTTTACTTATATCATTTGTACATGTATCATTTTGACTTATGTCGACTATTGGACATGTATCATTTTGACATGTTATTGATCTACTGGCATATTTGACTTTCACTTGTTTTAGTTATATATGATGATGATCTTATCAGTATTGACTTGTCAATGTATATATATTGAAAGTGGTCGATGATTTTTGGATGGATATTTATTACGTATGATGATTTTAATTTACTGTAGGATGGATGTTGTAAAATTCAATTAAATTATAGATATTTGACTCACTTGTTTTAATTATAGATGATGATCATGTTATAATAATTATCTTGTTATTTTATAATAATTATCTTATTTTTTTATATAATAATCTTGTTAAATTGGAAGCAAAACCCAAAGCAACAAAGAAGGTCATAATGGAAGCAAAACTTGACATCAATTAGGAAGCCAAAAAAGAAGCTATTTTAGATGCCATACAAGAAGCAAAATATGAAGCATGATTGAGAGAAAAACTAGAAGCAAAAATGGGAGAAGACATGGAAGCAAAACTGGAAGCTAAATTGGGTGCCAAATCTGGTACTAAATTGGAAGCAAACTTGGAAGCAAAAATGGAAGCAAATCTAGAAGCAAACTTGGAAACGAAATCGGAAGCCAAAGTGGAAGACAAATTTGGCACTAAATTAGAAGCAAATCTGGAAGGAAAATGGGAAGCAAAACTGGAAGCAAAACTAGAAGCAAAACTTGAAGCAAAACTAGAAGCAAAACTAGAAGCAAAAATTGAAGAAAAACCATAAGCAAAACTGGAAGCAAACTTGGAAGCAACACAAGAAGCAAAACTAGAAGCCAAATTGGGTGCCAAATCTGGTGCTAAATGGGAACCAAATCTGGAAGTAAAATGGGAAGCAAAATTGGAAGCAAAACTAGAAGCAAACCTGGAAGCAAAACCTGAAGTAAAACTAAAAGCAAACCTAGAAGCAACACAAGAAGAAAAACCAGAAGCAAAATTGGAAGCCAAATTGGGTGCCAAATCTGGGGCTAAATTGGAAGCAAATCTGGAAGAAAAATCAGAAGCAACACTGGAAGAAAAAATGGAAGCAAAACAAGAAGCAAACTTGGAAGCCAAACCAGAAGCAAAATCAGAAGCCAAATTGGGTGTAAAATTTGACTAGTGCTTTTCGACGCCAAATCCGGCTGGTGCTTTTCGATGCAAAAGTCAGCGCAAAAGTCGGCGTTAAATCCGTCGCTATAGTTGGCGTGAAAGTAAGCATGCAAAATTGCGCCGAGTTTTGCACCGGACAAAGTGTCTAATTTATGAACTCAATTGCACTAAAATCTGGCACTATTTTAGGTGCTAATGGCTTGTTTTGTTGTAGTGTCCGGAGCTTTCCATGATCTTGCATCCATTATCTTTGAAACTTATATTATATGCTTTTTCACACATCTGGCCAATACTTAAAAGATTATGCTTTAAACCCTTCACATATAGAACATCATCTTGTTATGTTTACCATCAAAAGAAATAGATCCTCCTCCACAAATCTTACTAGCTGCATTATCCCCAAACCCAACCAATCCTCCATCATACTTTTCTAGACTTACAGACTTACTTTTATCACTAGTCATGTGATGTGAGCATCCATTGTCAATAATCCATTCATCCTTATCTTTCTCGACCTGAATAGACAAAGCACTTTCTTCCACTGATTTTTCTTCCTTAACATAGCTAGCAGGACTAGTAGACATAGGTTCTTCTTTAATAGAAATAAACAAGCATTCATTTGCACTAGTACTATTCTCATCAGACTCATCATCCATTACACCATCACCATCAAGATCTCTAACATAATAGCATTTCTTGACAATTCTAGGTCTACTTTCAAATTTCTTCTTACCTCTTTCAATTCTCTCCAGACATCTGGAGGCATAGTGACCAATCTTACCACAAGAAAAGTATTTGAATGGTAATTTGCCTTTAAACTTACCGATACCTCTTTGCATTCTGTCTACAAAGTTGGCTTCAACTTCATCAAGGTCATCATCAGATTCTACAACATATTTTTGAGCTCTTGAAGTATTTTTATGAAGTGCTAGCTTTGAAAGCAGTCTCAATCTTTGGCAGAGCATCGCCAAACTCTCTCATCTCAAAATCTGTACGTTTTCCAAGTAGCTGATCCTTTGAAATCTTTTTCACACTCATAACCTCTTCAATTGCTGCCACCTTTTGACTATAGGATTTAGACAATGACCTAAGAATCTTTAGCACAATCTCATCCTCATTAATAGTTCCTCCAAGACCTTTGAGTCCATTGACAATTTCATCAATTCTCTGTAGCAGATAGTTATGTTTTCATCTTCACTCATCTTCAGGGTTTCATACCTCACCTTCAGGTTTTGTAATTTGACACTCTTTACAGAATCATCTCCTTCATATAAACTTTTCAACTTTTCCCAGATCTCATGGGCAGTTTCCAGATCCATTACTTTCACTAACTCAGTGTTGGATAAAGCATTTAACAGAGCATCTCTAGCCTTTCCATTAAACTCATACTGTTTGACTTCATCTTCATCTGATGGCCCATTTTTAGGAATAGTATACTTTTTCTCTGTTATCTTCCAAACATTATAACCAAGAGAAATAAGATGAATTTTCATTTGTACCTTCCAAAGAGCATAATTCATTCCATCAAACTACAGTGACTCCTCCTTGTACACCATCTCGGGTCTACCTTGAGCTATTAGGTTGTTTACGAAGGAACCCTCACTCTGATACCAATTGTTGAAAAGCGCAAGACAACTGAGAGGGGGGTGAATCAGTTGTAACCAAAACTTCAAAACCATCAACACATCAACCACTTAATTACTATTATTGTAATTTAACCATGAAAACATGAAATCAGAACTTAAACACATTCAACACATGAGACACCAGATTTTTACATGGAAAACCCTATAAGGGAAAAATCTTGGTGAGTTTTAGCTCACAATATAAAAGATATATTAAAATTTACAACAAGGCTCACTGCCATTGGGGTGGCTCACTGTCGTTGGGTGGCTCACTGCCAGAATTGGTGAATTGAGATATTAACATCTACTCCATGCTAGGATTTAGTTCCATTGAAGCACAATAATTTTCCTCTACTCTACTCTACTTATTCACTGTACACTTATCTTCGCATCTTCACATTACTCAACTTCATTCATGACTTCATTTCATGTATTTATATAATTCATCAACCTTGGAATGAACATCAAGATCAACATTACAATCATCAACCTTTGGAACAATCTCCAAAGTTGACATACATATTTAGCCAATATTCAAATAAGGTCTAGACCTAAACAAATTTAAGAGAGAAAAGAATGAATGCGGATGATGCCACGCCATAACTGGGACTTAATTGCAATCTTCCATGCAACAATACACTTCCACAATATTCCAAACATAACCGCAAGTAGTGAGAACAACCAGATCAGCCAAGACTGGATTTAAAACTAAGACTTTTAGGAACACACTTCATGCACGATCCAGATTATACTTTGCAGACTAATCAAAAGGTAGGATCATGATCTAGAGACTCCCACAAGCACACTACAATCACCAAGAACATCTGTACAACCTCTAAACACTTTATCCATAAGATTCTTCAAACTGGAGCACTTGAACATTACCTTCAGCCACTGTCATATAGGAAAGATCGCTTGCGGATCACCAAATCATGAACCATTTGAACTGAAGGCACATGACATCATCACAAACTTAATTCCAGAACCACAAATTGTGAAACTTAAATGCAGAGCAGAATACATTCTCCCTATCACCATTAAATACACAAAAAAACTGTGTTTCCTCTGGTGAACAGAACTCGCTCAAATCTTCACACCAGAGGCTCAAACTTGGAACATAGCATCTACAAACATCCCTTAACATTGCTTCCAATCCACAGAGAAAGATATTCAATCTACAGGATATGCGGAGCAAAACACTGCACTATTCTGGTAGATAAAGCAATTCTGCACTTCTACTAATTCGTCAAATACTTGTTCATACTTATTCAAATAACTTCCTTAGGTGTTGACATCAATTCAACAACACTTACTGCTCATACTTGCAACAATCTAGTATGTAGTTAACTAATACAATCTGATCTATGTTTTTGTTTGATTTTCTAGATATTTAGAACAATTACTCTAGGAAATGAAATTGCTTTGAAATAAACTAATCTAAGAACTTTGAAAGTATACTAATCTAACAATGCAAATCCTATTTAGCCTATTAAGGAAATTGCAATATTAAATTACTATTCCCAAGAGAAAATTTAGATTTTCTAATTACTATATAAAAAGAATCGCTAAGGAACCTAGAATATGAGATGCATGAGCCTCCACTACCCTCAGAAATCCTTGTGTTGGCAACCTTTTTGTCCTCTTGCAGCAACGGGGATATCCTCTTGGCAACAATAGGAAAGGGAATGCAAAAGAGCTTTTGAAAGCTTGAAACGTGAGCTCAATGTGAGCTTGTGAGCATTGTGGCTTGCGATTTAGGCAGTGTATTGAAGTGATATGAAGCTTTTAGCAAGGCTTAGATGAAAACAACAATAAAGAAAAAGGCTTGAATGTCTTGTATGAACATATGGATGCTAGTTGGAGAGTAAAAACCTGTAAAAGACTAGATGCACACATGAAATTGTCTCTCAAAAGGGGGATCTTTGAAGCTATGCAACAATGAAAGCTTTGAAGCTTTGGAAAACTAAAGAAAGAAATGAAGAAAGAGGCTCAAAGGCCTATGAAGAAGCTTGAAAAAGCTTGTGAAAAAGGGGAGAGCATTCTCCAACTTGAGAAAATAATGGAGAGGTGAGGGGTATTTACAGATTGGAAGAGGTCATGAAAGGTAGTTAACTCAATTTGATTGAAGAGTTAACAGGCTTGATTGAGGAGTTAATAGTAGATTGATTAGGGAGTAAACAAGCCAATATAGCTTATCACTGAAGAAGAAATGGAGTTAGAAAGATTGCATGAGTTGACAAGTAAAGATAAAAAAGAGCTAAGTATGCATTCTTGGAGGCTTGGAATAGCTAACTCTATGTTTAGATCAAAAAATCATGGAAATAGGAAAAAATGAGTTAAAACAGAGCTTTTTTGAGTCAAAAACTTGAGTTCTTTTGTGGCTAGAAAAATGACAGGGTCACCCATGCGTTACCCCTTTCACCAGTTCTAGTCACCTGGGGGTGACCCTAGGTTGCTCGGGGGTGACCCATGGGCAACCCACAAAGGGGAAGTCGTAGGCTGACAAACAGGGTTGGAGATTGTTAGTTAGGGGAAATGGAGGTGAACTACCTCCAGAAATTGGTCAAAAGGGGGTCAAAATCCAAATCTCCACTTGCAAAAATCAAATCTCCTGAGGGAGATCCTGAAATAATAGGGAGAGATTTGTATAGGTTGACCAAAACTAAAAACTAAAAGTTGGATATGGCTTGGGAGGTCCTTTAGAGGGCTCCTAGGGATGTGAATGGATGAAAAACACTGCGACAAGGTCAAATCACAACAACAAGTTGAATACAAGGCTTAGGGACAAAGTCACAAGCACAAGAAAGGAGAATTGACAAGTGTCGAAAAGCGTTGAAAGCGGGGAGAAGGTTAGCACAACAAAGGGGAAACAACAAGAGGAGGAAAAACACAAATTCTACCAAGATAATCACTATTGAGAGGGTACTATTTCATGCTTATGTGTACATGACAAAGATTGTGATTCATCATTAGGGTCCTCGTGGAGGCTGTGCGTGATTTTGGTGCTTACAGTCACTAATAACATTTGTGGTGGATGGGTATATCAAAAATTGATTTCAATAGAACTATATGGTAATCAATAATGATATGATGGGATTATTAGTGCAAAAGAGAGAATAGGTCAAATCACAAATTTTTAGCCATGAGGATTGATTTACAAAATCGGGTGTAATTTTTTGCATTCACTCTTGTGAGAAGGATATATAATTAATGTAATTTTAAACCTATTGTGCCAATGATAAGATTTCTATATTGATTAATCTATTAATTTTATTAAAGTGATGTGAAGCACATTTATCCTAGTCATGGATGAAAACATAAGTCCCTATCCCACTTCTAGGGTACATGCCAATTTAAAAATTTATATAAAATAGTATATGCCATAACCTTGGGACACAAATAAAATTAGATTATGTTCATTTTAGATTACATTCTTTACATGTATTTGTGTTTCCCTTAAACATTTTATGTGGTGCCCTTTTCTCTCCAAGCAATGTGGAAGGATTTCATTAGACATAAACTATTGATTCGAACCACTTTTGCATGATCAAATGAAGTCATCATGACATGAATTTTACAAGAATGTAGCCATCAAAGTAACCTTTAAAATATATATTAATGCATTTATTTTATTATTATATTTATTTTCTATTTTCTAATCAAAATATGTTTATTACAAAAATCAAAGACCCATGTTTGACACAAGTAGAAAAATAACAAATAATAAGAGTTCCCTTCATATTGATGTTTTTTTTTTCTTGATAAAGGTAATGAGATAGGAATACAAGTTAGATGTATTTGAAAGACACTCATAATTTAGTTGGTGGAAAAAATTAGGCTAGGGTCACCTGCCATGATGGATGTGGCATTAATTGTGTAATGCATGTATTTTCATGTTCTACTTGTTCCAATGGTCAAATATTAATGGTATACAAGGTTTGAAGTTACCATGATCATAGTCCCTTAATCTCCATATCTTCCAATTATGGATATCTCTCATGTGAACACTCAAGGTGTGCCAAGGAAGGACTAGGCTACTCTTCTTGATAAGATCCTCTCATGATTTTATTGGGTCACCATCTCTTCTTATAATATGGTTTTCTATGGAGATATGCTCCATGATTATTATTACTAGCTTGAAAATGGTGGATGCATCAAATAGTAAGAAGGGAAAAGGTAAGAAAAGGGAAAGATAGGAGGTGGAGAGAACAATTTAGAAGAATTCAAAGATGACAAAGAGGACATATTAAAGATGGTTGAGAACTTTGTAAAGTACATGGAAAGGGAAATCACCAAGCTGGACCTAAGTACTTGGCTTATAAGAATGTTGACTTTAATAAATTATATGAATGGGACAAATATATGTTGGCATTAGGGAGGCTATGGGTTCCTTGCTCTTGGACCTCAAACAATCCATAGGTCAAAGGGAAGTGTTTGATATGGCATAGGTCCTCAACTACATGTCAATGTTGTCCAAAACAACTAGTGCATTCATGCTCCATGAGGATGTTCGTGGCACACTCAATTAGGGATGAATTTTATGACTATTAAATGGAATACTTTCATTGGCTTATGGGTGGTTTAGTTAGGCTACTCAAAGGTATGAGAAAATTTTCCATGGATTTAAATATCAATCTATCTATTGATGCTATGGTGTTAACAAAATATTGTTATGACTCTTTCTCCTTAGAAAACCAATCTACAGAGACAAATAATGTCATAATCTATGGAAAATTCACCACTAGGGGCATGTGTTATTTTCCCTAGGTAGCTAAAACTCTTCCACTTCTTTTGTAAAATTGAAGGACTCTCACTTATGATGATACAAATAGAACTACAAACTATATAGTGATAATAGAATATATAGTTTATGGCTAATACTATGGTGAAGGATAAGTTCATTTTTTGATATGGATCTAACATACCCATAAGTAACAAGAATCCCCCACTTAATATTTTTCTTGTGGCCTCAAGGTTCCTAACCCAAGTTATTAAAATATTGTTCTTTCAGCAAATAATAATAATTAATTTGGGTATTATGAAAAGAGTTTATGTTATAGGAAGATGTGTGTCTAAACCAATAGTTGTTCTCATTGCAATAAAAAATAAAATATTTAATAATATTTTTTTAAAAATGTGTTCCCTAGATAGGAGTGTTAACAATCTATATTTAAAAATTATGAAGAGATTTTCTTGCTAGCTCAAGTTATGCATTAGGGGAAATATTATTAAAAAATACTATAAAGTGTAAGAAGAACTTTATTGAAATATATGAAGTCATAAGATAATTTTTTAAAAAAAATTAGATATAGAATATATATAGGAAACATCACAAATCATTAGTTTATATTAAATTCAAATTCTTTACATTTTGCTTGCTACAATTCAAAGAATTTTTATTTTTTAAATGTTAACTTGCATGGCCCACTTAGGCTAAAAAGTGGGACACACCTGTGTTCACCTCATGTCATTTACCATGTTTTTTATTAATAATGATGTCATTTATTAATGAATATGTGTTTTACATTTATCTAAGCCATGTCATTTATTAATGGTAATGTGATATACTTTAATCTTTGTCATGTTATTTAGAAAAATATCCACTCACAAGATCTTTGATGCCCCATGATATCTTTGTCATATTATTTAAAAAAATATCCACTTACAAGATCTTTGATGCCACATGTGAGCGCACTCTTTTTATCTTTGTCATGTTATCTAGAAAAATATCCACTCACAAGCTCTTTGATGTTGCATGTGAATGCACTCTTTTTATCTTTGTCATGTTATTTAGAAAAATATCCACTCACAAGATCTTTGATGCCCCATGTGATATCTTTGTCATATTATTTAGAAAAATATCCACTCACAAGTTCTTTGACGCCACATGTGAGTGCACTCTTTTTATCTTTGTCATGTTATCTAGAAAAATATCCACTCACAAGCTCTTTGATGCTGCATGTGAATGCACTCTTTTTATATTTGTCATGTTATTTATAAAAATATCCGCTCACAAGATCTTTGATGCCCGCATATGAATGCACTCTTTTTATCTTTGTCGTGTTATTTACAAAAATATCCACCCACAAGGTTTGATGCAGCATGCGAACACACTCTTTTTATCTTTGTCATGTTATTTAAAAAAAATATCCACTTACAAGATCTTTGAAGCCACATGTGAATGCACTCTTTTTATCTTTGCCACGTTATTTAAAAAATATACAGTCACAAGATCTTTGATACCACATGTGAACACACTCTCATCAAGAGCAATACCCATCTAAGTGAGGGATGTCAACCAATGGAACTAAAAGTCCCTAACTATTCCCATCTTTGGCTCTATCCCTATCTTCTGATTAGTATCATAAGCATGTGAACCATTTTTATGGTTCACAAGATTCAATTGTAAGAAGTGGGGATCGATTGTACCTGATTGATTGCACCAATCGTTCATAAATCCACCCCTTCCATCGTCCAGTCATAAACAGCCGGTGAGTTGTGGCCGATCGGTTGTACGGCTTCTTCCACAATGGCACCAGTCGACGAAACCTAATAACTGTTTCGACTCACTTCTTCTCGACCAACCGCTATTCGACCTGCCGTACACCTGTTTCAACCCTGTCGTACAAATTTTGACCAACCAGTCATTTACAACGCTTAAGGTTAACCCCTTCCATCTCCCCTCCCCCACCAGAAAAAACACATGGACTTGCCTCATTTCATTTGTTTGGGATCAGTATTGGATCATTATCAATCGCCCCACAAATCCTAGTGCTAGTTGGTTATAGCCTGGCCCCCCAACTAAACCAATGCTTGGGAGGATTTGCAACTTCCCTCCTCGCACAATCTTTATAAATCGAAAGAAGACTTCGGTTTTAACTGTTTCATGGTATGTATAATTATGTGGCTTAATACGTTATTCTGTCTTGGCTTCGTTTTTTTTTTTTTTTTTCAAAACCTGGTTTGTGTAGGCCATCAGTAAAGCTACAACCATGCTCTACTCCCACACAAGAAATTCAGAATCTCAAAATAGTAGTCATATCTATTGGATCTGCAATCTTTTTCACATTCTGTGTATGGATGGTACTCTTGTGGAGATATTTTATTGCAAGAGAATCTCTACAACTACACAACTCTTTGCATTGGCCCTCAAAAACATTCATTTCAAGAGCTTTTCACAGCAAGTGATGGATTTAAAGAGGCAAACCTGTTACCATTCAGTAGTTTAGGCGGGTTCCTATATCCCGGAGGTGAAAAGAGTTCTCAAGTGCAAGTGTGCAGATTGGTTTGATTCAACGATTGAGCTTAACATTAGATATATCGCACATGGCGTAGCATACCTTCACCACTAATATTTTGTGTAAGCCATTCATTGTGATCTAAGGCTTGATAATGTGTTTTTTTTGGCTACAACATGGCATCTTATTTGACAGACTGGCATTTGAAAATTGTGTCTTGCAAGTTCTATGGATTCATTCCGCACATATGTTAAAAGGACCCATAATAACATGCAATAAGGTACTTATATCTTATGTGTACTTCTTCATTCTAAGAAATATTAGGTAGTATTTAAATATGAATATACAATTTAAATAAATATAATAAAAACACAATTGTAAGAGTATACAATTGTAGAATTATTAGGTAGTATTTCTTTATCAATAAAATTTTGGATATATAGTCTTTAAATTGTATTGTTTTTATTTAACTAAGTGTTTAATGAGGAATTTCCTAAATCAACGATTCTAGGAATAAGTATTTAGGTTTCAAGGATTCACTTTCGTATTATGTAGTTTTCATGTTTAAGTATTATGGGTTTCAAGAGGGTGTTGGGATAGGTAGGGAGGATGCTAGCAAAGGTTGTTGAGTCTAGTTTTACACCTTCCAATTGCATTAGCTTGAAAGTTTCTAAAGACTTTTGAACAAATTCATTTTGTGCATATCCTACAATTATTTCAATCCATGAGACCACATCTCTTTGAGGCATTCTGTCAAATAATTGACGTGCCTTGTTTATACTTCCACATTTTGCATACGTGTCTACCAAGGCATTTGTTACTACAATATCTAACAAAATTTCTCTATCATTTATGTTTTGATGGATGCCCATACCCTATTTCAAAGCTTCCATATTGGCACAAGTAGAAGGATGCTAGCAAAGTTTATCAAGTTTGGATTTACACCTATCGATTGCATTTTCTTGAATGTTTCTAAACCCTTTTCAACAAATCCATTTTATACATATCCTAAAATCATTGTAGCCCATGAAAACACATTTCTTTGAGACATACATGGCAGGTTCAAGATTCAAATAGTTGTGTTTTGAGATTTTTTGCTCAAGATTGTGGAAGTATTATTTGCAGAAAAAGCATTTAGAAGAGACAGGTCATCTAGCAATAGAGATACATGAAATGGAACAATCTATTGATACGAATGTTAAGATATTTGTTAATTTCAATTTGTGTTTAGATTTAACCATGAAATTTATTGAGAAGAATTGTAAATTCTTTTGTTTTGTACATTAAAATGTCAAAATTAACAAATTTTTTGGCCTTGAGCCTATACATTGATTTCTTGTCCCATTAAATATTATTGGCACAGAGAATTAATGTTTATCAAAAATATTATTTGGTATGTTGAATTTAACAACTTATGATCAATTGTTTCTAAGGTTATTTTATTATTATTTTTATTTCTTAAAAAGCAGTGGTAGTTTTATCTACATAGAAAATGTATTATAAAGAGATAGGTTGTTTGGCAGTAGAGATACACGAAATGGAGCAATTTGTCGATATGAATTTGGTAAGATATTTGTTAATTTCAATTTTTGTTTAGATTTAGGCATAAAAATTATTGAGCATAATTGTGAATTCTTTTGTTTTGTACATTAAAATGTCAAGATTAATGAATTATTTGGCCTCAAGCCTATACATTGATTTCCTATCTCATTAGATAGTACTGGCATAGATAATGTTTATCCAAAATTTTATTTGGTCTGCCAAATTTAACATCTTATGGTCAAAATTTAGTTATTTTTGGTAGGAGCTATTTTATTTGGTAGGTACAAAACTCACTCCTAGCACAAGCTATCATCTACAAATAGATAGACAAACAAAAATAGTGAATTAGTGAGTTGAGGGATACTTGAGGAATTATGTTTTAGATTGACTTGATATAAGTGGTTGCATTTGGGAGAATACTGCTACAACACTTATTACCACATGTCCATTCATATGTCTCCATTTATGGAATTATACGGTTATGATTCATTAACATTTGTTGATTTAGTGTTCACACATAGTAGAGTACCAACAACTAGTGACTTGGTTAAGCATAGCCAAGACATATTGAGATCACTCAAATATCACCTCCGTTAAGCCTAGAATAAATAAAAGTTCTAGATGCAAATCAGAACCACATAGAGAGATCATTTGAGGTTGGAGACATTTTTTTGAGATTACAGCCATACAAGCAATCTTCCATTAAAAAAAGTGGGCCTGAAAAGTTCAAACCTCTCTTCTATGGACCATACAAGATCATGAGAAAAATTGATGAAGTTTATTATGAGTTGGAGTTTCCAAAGAATAGAAAGATCCATAATGTTTTCTGTGTATTGCCTCAAAAGGGCACTTGGACAACATGTCACACCTTCATTGGTTTTCCACCCTTAGATGATGAGGGGAAGCTCATTTTGGTACCTGATTCTATTATTGATACTAGGGTGAAAATTTTGAGAAATAGAAGCATTACATAGTATTTGGTTCACTAAAAGAACCTACCTATAGAAGATGCTACACAGGAAGGACTAGAGATCTTATATAATCCAAATTTGCATTGCATGAGGGAAAGCAATTTTAGGAAGGGTGCACTTGTAATATTCCCTTTCTAATATTTTAATTTTGGGACTGAAAAGCCCATTCCATATTTCCCATGGGCTTAGGGAAAGTGATAGGGAAATAATTTCACATTTTCAATATTTTCCACATTCTAGTAAATTACATTTTCAGAGGTCTTCAGAGCATTTTTGGGGTTGATTTTGTCTAAAATTATGGTATTTTCATTTTTTGACATAGGTCTTTTGGAGATATTTCCAATGCATCAAAGAATTTTGTTTTTTTCCCACTAGGCTAGGAGTTAGGACTTCACCAAGTTGGGGTATGTTGGCAAGAAATGGGGAGGGATACCAATCCAAAGATTTGGTCCTTAGTCAAGTCTTTATAGTCAGTTTATACCCCAGTCAAGTAGCTAGAGATTGATAGCAAAACACATACAAATCACAATCATAAGACAACAAAGAAATACCTGGTACAAGAAAATCTCCATATGTATATATTATAAATAGCAATCAAATATCATACATCCATCCTCCAACAAGTCTAAGTCACTACCTCACCCATCTACATACATGATCTCTATGTCATTCTTCATATCATCATACCATACTATATATCATATCCTACTTATCATATATATATATATCTGTGTGTGTGTGTCTTGTATCTATTACATCAAGGGATGTGTCCTTTAGCATCTTCTGTCAGCCTGAAGCCTCCGCATAGTGTATGCGCCATCTTCCAGTCGGCTTTGCTCCATGCTCTGCATCCTGTTAACATCATCCCCCCTTTAAAATTATGTCTTGTCCTAAAGACATGCAAAATTAGCTGCTAAGCAAGATGGTCTTGTAGATTTGCTTCAACTGTGCCAAATTGGTGTCCCATTGCTTCTTGGCCTTAGACAACATAGTTATTTGTCCTTCTATCTTTATATATGTATCCTCTGCTTTTGCTCTACTTGTCAATATTTGTATTGTTTGTGTTGTCTATTTTGTCGGTTAGGTTAGCTAGTCTAAGGTTGACCACTTCCCTTAATTGCTTTATTTGGCCCCTTATTTGATCTCTCTGGTCTTGGAGCTATTGATGTTGGTTGTGAAGTGTCTCCACCTGTGCCCTTATTACTCCATCCTTATCTATTAGAGGATCATACTGGGATACCACGTTTGTTATTTGTAGTTCTAGAGCATCCATCTAGTCTTTTATTGCTTTGGTGGACTGTGCCCATTTTAAACAAAACTGATAAAGAATGTTTGCTTCCACAATACTCTATTGTATACTCTTTGTGTTTGTTTCCAATTGAGTGTGTGCCTTGGCACACTTATTTGTCATTTCTGCCAATCTTTTCTTGTTGAGTTGCTCTGTTATTTTCTTCTCCAATTGGCTAGAGGAATCCTTGAATCCCTGTGTCAATTGCTTTAATTGTTTCGACAAAGGTAATGTAGTATCTATGGGTGTCTCTGACATCTCCTTTGCCAATGTATTCATTGCATCCTGAAGCAATTCACTACCCTCTACATGTTGTTTCAAAATCTCTACTCTTGCTAAGGAGTGGAATATATCTCCTCACTACAGCTTTTGTAATGGAGATATTCTGACTAGGTTCACTTGACCTTCTACCACCATCAACTGTAGCAATTGTGGAGTTACAATAGGTGTTATATTCTTTTATTGCTCTAAAAACTCCTTAATGGATTCTATTGAAGATGAAGAGGCTTCTGGATTATCAACTTGTTCTAATCCCCTTTACTCTTTTGTATTCTCCTGTGTTCCTTCTTCCTTCTCCTCCTCATTATGTGTTTGTGGGCTCATTTGTTGTTATTGTGTATTCCTCTCCTCCATCCTTGTGTTCTCCAGAGGAGGTATCCCTTGTGTGGAAGTTTATGGCTAACTTTTCTCCTGGCTTGCCGTTGTTCTCACCTATCCTCCTACCGATATTTTAGTGTTGTGCGGAGGTGATGGTGTATGTTGGTGTTCCTGTTCCTTGATGGATTGATATAGATTTATTGTCCCTTCATTAGTTTCTTTTTGAATTTTCTCCTTTTCCTTCTTATTTCCCCCCATGATTGTATCTACTCTTTGTTTTCTTCTTAACTCCATGGCATGTAGTTGTATCAATTCATTCTTCTTCTCTAGTGACAATGTGTCAATGAGTTTATCAATGACATTCTGCCTTATTTCTTCCTCCAATTGGAATGCCTTATTCCTCCTTTGCCTCAGTGCTTCTATCAAGCTATCTGAAAATCCTTCTATTATTTCATCTAATGTCTTTTCTTTATCCCTCATGTATTGTATCATTGCTTGAACTATCATTTGTTATTTTCCTTAGATGAATCATCATATAACTCAACAATTTCTTTTACCATACCTATATTCTTCAGAGCATTGAGCATTGCCTCCATGTTGTATAGCTCCTATGTTGGTTCCTCTACTTGTTGTTCTGTTGGTTCTTCTTCTGGTGTCAATTGTCCTCATTTCTTTCTCTTCAGCTTTGATTCATGCTCTTCCCCTTCTTCTTCAGACTCAATCATCTTTAGAATTTCCTAGGTTTTCTTTCTTTTTGCCTATTGCTTCTGTCAGGGAGCCTTCTTTTGTGTGTTCTTCTTCATCCCTGACAATACTTCTGATGTTGCTCTTCCTCCAGATGATATTGTTGATGATGATGGCGCCTGGGATGTAATTCTTTCTTATCTCCTCACTGGCAGAGCCTCCTTGGTAGGTAGTGGAGTTGATGTGGCAGGTTTTGGGGCTGAAGTAGTTCCCTTTTCTAGAACTCCCCACTATTTATGCAACTTATCTCTATGCTTTTCAAGATGTTCTTCCGCATGCTTTTTATGTTGTTTTCCCATCACTTCTAAATAAGTGTCAAATCTCTCTGCACTTGTGTCCTTGGGTTTGTTCAATAGGTTTTGTACATAAGCATTGGCCTCTGCTGCAGTTATCTCATAGGACAACTAGGGTATCCATGTTGTTCTTGGCTCAATTGCTTATATGTAAGTGAAATCTTTATCAACCAAAAATGTGACCTAGTTTATATATTGCTTCACAACTCTGTAGGGAATTCTTTCTCTTGCCCTCATCTCTTCCTGTAGGGTTTTGAAGAAACCCTAATATGTGGCACTGTATGCTTTTGTGTCCTTAAATTGGGCTATATGTCTTTTGACTTCTAACCCTACTGGTATATTTTGATGCCAGTGTTTCCCTTTAAACCCCGGTAATTCATTCAATAAATAAAATGTGAGGCAAAGAATCAAGGTACCATACCAAAATTTTTAATTTGAGTCCTTGATCTTCTGCAAATTCTCCAACACTTGTTCTCACATTACTTCATAGAGATCAAAATCCTTTCCCTCCTTCACCATTTGATAGGTGGTATGAATAGCAGTGGTTGTGGTTGAACCCTCCCCGTTGGCATAGTATACTTTGTATTCAATGCCCATGGTGGAATATCTAACTCCAAGGTCTGTGATTTAATTTACATGCATGTTCCTCCCATTTGTCTTTGCTCCAGTCAATTCCCTCACTTGATCCGTTCTAATGGCATTCATTACTGATAGGGGTCCTACGACACTTAACCCTATGACTGCCCTAATGGCCTCCTTTGTGATTCTATAGGGTTTGTCCAAGTATATAAGTTCACCATGAACTCGACTCAGAATGATTCTTACCCATTCGTGTGCATCTATGAAATCAAGGTAATCCTTCCACACATCTAGTCTCTTTGTCGATATATTTGCATACTCGAGAAGATACCCTATGTGGCCTAGCAATGTATCCCTTAGCTCCTCAAATTTCATATGGTCAATCTCCACCAAGGTATTGTGAATGTACTTCCTCACATCCTCTGTATAGACTACATCTACTAGCACTAATGAAAATGCGTCATCTTTGTCCACTTCTAGGGCTTTCCAAGGGTATTTCTAGAACTTCAGCCTTGGCTTATGTGTGATATCAATCAACTCAGGGGTTGCCATTGTGTATTCATGTAAGGCCTACCCTTCTAGGAAGACACTTGGTTCAGGAAGAATGCTGGTGGACTGGGACCTTCAAAGCCGACAGAAAGGGCCACAAGGGCAGAAAATGAAGACCCAATTGTAGAAGCTAACTAGGACAAAGGTGGCAAGAAGAAGGCTCTTATAATCAAGGATTTGAACTAAGCAGGCCAGGCTCAACTATTCGCTCCATTTTGACATAGGGAGTCGAGCTTTGTTTTGTATAACACCTCCAGTGTAGAGATTTGCTTGAGGGTTTATCCACTTAGTATACTTAGAAGAAGCGCCAAGGAATAATAGGATACATGTCATGTTAGAGTATGCATCCTCTATTGGTCTTTCAGTGTTGCTTCGGCTATGATGTATCTTGTCAGATTTGATGCTTTACCTGAAGTGTGCAAGATATACATACAGGAGTTTGACCAATGGATGGATGTGGAGGAGGAGACAAGGAACTACTAGGTCATTCACATCCCCTAGTCCTGTGGTCAGGCTATTGACCCTATGTTCTTGTGGTATGTCAGTCTTTTAAACCATCCTATTTGGTTGCGGATAGAGGATTGGTTCTTGTTTTCACCTTTTTGCCTCTAACTAGAATCATTATGAGTCTTTGAATCCTTGTGTTATACGTAACCCCATTGAGTTTTGTGTCTTGTGCATGCATATAGTAGTTTTGAGTCTCTTTCTCTTCATTGGGTTTAGAATATGCTTTCTCTAGAGTGTTTGTTGTTATGCTTCGTTCTTTCATTAGGAAGTCATTAATCATGTTCATAATCTTCCACATAAACCTCTTCTCAAAAAGGCACAAGAAGAGATAGAGTAGAAAATGTTAACAATGGTGACCTTGTTAATAAATTGACAAGAGTACTCATAGCTTTTTTATACTTGATAACCAAGTGGAATTGTTGTAACAAGCCCATCCACTTGTAGTGATAAGCATGTTGAAACTTTATTTGAGCTCATAGATATTGGAGTAGCTTATGGTTTCTATTTTACCCAACAAATAATAAATTTCCACAAGTTTAACCACTTGCACCAACACATAAATCTCCTTGTTATAGGTGCAATACCAAGGGATGGAACCATGAAATAATTTGAATTGGTAACATATAGATCTACCTTCTTGTATCTGAACAACCCCCATAGCATAATTTCTTGCATTCATTTGCACTTACAATGAAAGTTCCAAATTTTGGAAGAGCCAACATTAGTGTAGATTTACTTCTTCAATTCACCAAAATCCTTTTTTGTTACATATTGCCTATTTAAAGCTCTTTATCTAACTTGTTACCACATGAAACAAATATTTTATGGGAAACAATGTCTTTGCAAACTTTTATAAGTATTGGGCTAGCCTAACAAAACTCGTGGTTTTTAGTTATACTTGTGGGCTTCTTCTCCATATGTCTAGCCAAAACAAGAATAATGTCCAGGTAGCCAATCAAACATTCATCAATGAGAGGGTATATAATTTCTATCATCATAATCCTATGGAAAAAAAATTGGATTGTTGACCAAAATCTCTCCTTTGGTTGGATATGGCATATTGAGTTGGATGGTTTGTGATTGGGGATTGGATGTGCCCGGTCTGAAGTTGGGCAGGGTAATTGTTTTGGAGGAGATTAGAGCACCAGTGGATGAGGAGTGAAAAGGAGAGAAACATTAAATGTGGGGGGCAAGGTTGTGAGGTTTTGGGGGGAGGTGAATAGCTTTAGGTTTCAGTAGCATTTGTTGTGCAAAAAAATGGGTGTAGGCTTAACTGTCGTAGCGGAAGAGGATGTGTAGCTCCTTTTGGACACAAAAATGGTGAAGAAATTAGACATGTTCTGAAACAAGTGGCCATTGTGCTGGGGAATCGAACCCCCGAGCAACTTGGAACGCTCTATATCACTAGCAAGAGGTTGGTTTGGTTGAACGATGAGAATAATCAACATGGTTATGGTGTTGATTTCCTATCAATTTCTTTACATGTTGTTTCCTAAGATCCTGAGGCATACTCACTTCCTTATATTTATGACTAGGTACTTATTTTGAATATCTTTAAAAATAGAAATATAGAAAATAATACTCATTCATACTTTTCTTTTTATTGTTTTTCATTGTGAACTCATAGTTTTGGTTTTGTTGTAGAGAGGGACGTGGTTAGAGTCCTTAATGGGAATTTTTTTAAGCCCCAAACAGTAATGATGCACTTTCCTGTCACTAAAGAGATGAGGTTGGACAGATCCTAACCAACCCCAAATTTAGTCATATCAATACAATGTCTATTATTGAGTAAATCCATAGTTCCGCACTTATTTTCAAATTTTGACTTTAATTGTAATATTCACTTCTTGTCACTGGAATATACTGAGTGAAATGGGCCATTAAGTTTGAAACATCTTGAAAGCTTAGGTGTAGAAATCATTGTTGGGTGTATTTTATTCCACCAAAAAGTCTTACTTTACCTTTTCTATAGTTTAGATTTGTGTGGAGCCCATAACTATGAGAGGCGTAGCCTGAATAATAGGCACAACCTTCCCTTCTCGGCATGGTGATTCTTGTCTCCGTCATGGGTTTTAGAGCTATGTGAATATAGATTTGAACCCTCTCTATGAAGCCACTTCATCCTTTTTAAACTCAGCCGTCCTAAATGGACACACAGGCCCATCACATCACTTTTTGTCGTAGATCCCTCTATTTCAACTTTAGACTCTCAACCATAGACGATAAGGGTGGGAGATGTGATCTCTAATTAATTTTGCAGTGGTTTTGAGTTTAGCCTAGATTTGTAATTATGTACATCTGATTTAGATCAATTTACCAGGTTCTTTCCAATTTAGGTGAATATTCCTGGGTAAGTGCAAAAAGATGGGGGGCCACAAAGTGGCCAAAAAAAAATCATACATAACACGAGCGCATTATTAACTATTATAAATAAAAAAAAGGATTGTCATTTCATTTCATTTCTATTTTTCTCCTCTATCCCTGCGGCTTGCAAACCCTAGGAAGCGTGCTCACATTTTGGAAAAAATAATTCAACACCAAAATCTTGCTGATTCATCGCCAAAATGTAGCCACGATGTCGAGCTTGTTTGAATTTGCTTCTAAATAGGTAGGTTTGAGTTGTTTTTGATGTATATTTCATTAATTGTCAGGAAATGTTAATGCACCTCCTCCTCCTCCTCCTCAAAATCCACAAAATCCTGAGGAGGAAATACCTGTGGAACAACCTCCTCCATCCATTCCTCGACATGCCCCTGGAACACAAGAAAATATAATGGGGCAAATTGAAAACAACAAAAAAGAAATTGAAGATATAATTGCAAGGTTGAAAGATCCTTCCACTTCAACCTTGCATAGGTCCACGCTTGCTGAATCTCTTGAATCTATGTTATCAAATGTAGATTCAACTAGCAAGCAAATAACTAGTTGGACGGACAAGAGGAGAGAGTTTAGAGATTATTATGCAGACAAGCTGTCATACCAAGATGTGAAAAAATTACAAATCACAAAATTAGACTTGTGTTCAATTTTTACAAACCCACAAACAAATCAACCTCTACCCATTACATGCAAGAGATTCCCTATCCATTGGTGCAACAACCAAGCGATAAGGGACAATTTTGGGCAGAGGTGGTGGATGGTTTTTGACCATCCTCCATGCAATAATAATGAGGTCCCATAATACTTTTTGAGGAAACTCTACTGTGAGTTTGTCCTCAATAAAGTGCCAAACTATTTTGATATGCAGGACTTCCAGTGTAGAGGTGGGGGGTCAGCACAAGATAGACCAGGGGCATGTCTTGACCCATAATGGGTAGTGAGATGAATAATCAGTAGACCAGCCATAAGCATGTTCTATCCCTTCCATTGTGAAGAAGAGTGTTGAGGTCGATACACTTCAGTCCATTAGTGCCTTGACCCAGAGCATCATAGAGCATGCCAGTCCTGCAGCACAGAGTGGGCTGGGAGATAGTGCGAGGACTAGGGTCCCACCCCATGCTTGTCAGGCTTGCGGGTCAGCTTGTGGTTATGACCCCATGGATAGTCAGGACGCAGGTGCACAGACTTTCAGCCTGGTTACTCAGGTAAGTATTAGCAAGTTTATTGAATTTAATTTATTAAATTTCATTTTTGAGATGCAAGATTAACTAATTTAAATTGATGATTTTAATGAAATTTTAGGGTCATAGCGTCAATGCAGTTTTCAGTTGTTCGCCACTTGGATTTTACACTAGATCATCTACTGTCAGGGTATGTAACTAGTAAACAATTATAAATATTACATGTGAATAGCATCGTTATATGAATGGTATTCTAATATCTAATTTTGGATGTTAAATAGGTTAATATTGTAGATTTCATGGTAACACCTGCCAGTGGTGGTGGACTTCAAAGCTTTACGGAGGTAATAAAATAAATAGTTTAATGAATGAATTGTACTTACTAGATTTTTGTATGTGACTTGTGTGCTTTATTGTGTGTACTTCCATGTTTAGATGAACGTGTGTGTATGTTAGGAGCCATGATTTACATCACTATTATAGTTTTCGTAATTGAATAATGTTGTTTTATTTCTAGATGATGCAGGCTGCGGAGACACCTCCCCATGTTCAAAGGGAAATGGAGCATGGTGTGGCCTCTGCTATTCATAGCTCCATGGCATTGACAGGGGTATGAGGCAGATTAGTAAATTTCAATTTACATTCATTGTTATAGTTGTCTATTTTTAAAAAATCAAAAGATTATTTATTTGAAGTTTAATTTCTATCTGGATGGTTTCTATAGGACATGACATCACCATGGCCTATTCCTGCTACTGAGGCAAGTGAGGAGACATATTATATGTTAGCGGTAAGTGATTATTTTGTTAAATGTTTCATTTTTTATAACATGCAATTTCTATATATTAATGTCTATACTTTTTATTGTAACAGCTAAAGATGCAGGAAGAACTAAATAGGAGGAGTAGCCCTCGGGTTTGTAGTAGACTACCCACATGCGCATCTCCATCCCCTAGAAGATCAAAGGATGCCCGTGATCTATTCTCTTCACCAGCCAGAGGGCAATGACTTTTTATTGTGTTCCTTTGTTGTATGCCTATATGGCATTTGTGGACATATATTTTGTATTGTATATAGTTGACATTGTATGCCTATATGGCATTCTTGTAAGCCTATATGGCTATTTTGTATATATGTTATACTTATATCAACAGATATTGATGTATGCCTATATGGATATTTGGTTAATACAAATCTTTTTATTGATGGCATCCATACTTACATTATAAATCCACGTTTGAAAGAATATTTGTAGATGGCTACTTCAAATATTTAAAGTCCAATTGTATTACATAGGATGTTTGTTGATCCAATAAGCTAGCTATTGTTATTCAAGTATCACTTAAACCTCATTTTGGAACTAAAAGATAAAAGTTGTATTTAAAAAAAAATGAATCATCATGTTGAATAGAAAATATTAATATTCTTTATGAGTAGCATAGAATGTCAACTATATGCAATACAAAAAATTGAACCATAATGTTATTCTTTATGTTTGAGATCCTAAAAATGACTAAGTTTGGTAGCCTGATATCCTGAAACACTAGGATGAATATCCAAGTCATTAGGATGATTACGCCTTGAGAAAAACTCATTAAGATGAGCGCCTAAAGGAGACTTTCTTAAACATTCAAACATTGAGCAACAAGCATGAAGGGTTGAGGCACAATTTGCAACTCATAAAGCCTCAAAAGGGAACCCAACTTAGAGAGAGCATTCATTTAAGACAAGGCACCCATTGACACCTGTTCCACCATAAAAGTGCATCTAAGGTGGAAGGAGAACAAGCCTCTAGTAAGTGAAGCGTACCTATTGTCTAAACCACTTCATTATGGCACCCTAGCATGAGGAGGAGTATATAAGTCAATAGGAAATGGTGCCTAGAATGCAAATGAAGGACTAAGTGGCATTTTCAATAAGCATCAATTCACCTTGAGCTTTCAATAAATACATCAAATTGAGCCCCATAAGCCTAGGCGCCCTTTGCCTTCAAAAGAACCTTGTATCAACGTCAAGAGTTGGTCGTATCGGCGTATCGACAGACCTTGGTTAGGCTTCGCCGATAGTGGTCTGTCTTGCCGATGAGTGTGGTTCAAAGTCAAAGACATCAGTGTATCGAAAGATAATCCCATCAGCACATCGAAAGAGCAGTTGAGAGATTTGCCGATGAAGGGGGTCACACCGACAGTCAAAATCCATCAGTGCATTGGCCCAACGAGATTAGAGTTCACCCATGTTTGGAGTCTCACCGATGGGTGTGGTCCGAAGGTTGTCATTGGTGAGATTGGTGTGTCGACAGAAGAGTTTTTGAGTGTGCCGATGGTATTAAGTCCTACTGATAGGTGAGGGACTTAGAGTCTTGTATCGAAGTGACAAAGACATCGGTGTGAAAGGATATAAAGTCACCGATAGTGGTATGTCTGACCGATAAGAGTCAATGATGGGATGTTTGTCAGAAGTGAAATCAAACAGAGTCATGGTCGCATTGGCCTATCGGCCGATGAAAATTTAAGCTCACCAATGGATCAGGATAATACTATCAAGCATCCACATAATAGTAGATAATCTTATCAAAAGTCACAGAGAAATTTGTAAGGACCATAGTGTTATCCCTATGACTTGACACATACTGCTTGTTTCATAAAGCAAAGGGACATGATATAAATATTGTTGTTATATGGAGCCTAATCAGACTCGGAGGTTAAATTTACCCAACTTTTATCAGCGTGGTTTCTCCCCAAATATTTTCCTACTAGTTTTGGCGCCTTGAAGTCTAAGTGCATGAAAATCATTCTGAGTTGGAAACCTAATCCAATGACTTGACACAGATCCCAAAACCACCTATTAGACCAATAGGATCCTAGGTGCTCACTTCATGCATTATGATTTCTAGGCGCTAGTTTGATGCTCCATCACAAGGAAAGTGCGCTCACACTTGCAAGTGTTTTTCTTCAGGATCTAGGCGCCAGTTGAAGGTTGTAGTTGCCAAGAAGAGCGCTAGCAAGAGGAAGTCTTTTGGAGTCTCCAGAACACATGAAACACTTGAATAACAACAAGATAACTTTTTCCCAAGTTTGGCACTTCAAGAGGGAAGTTAAAACATGAATAAGCGCCAACTTGTCTAGGCACAAACTCAAGCTTGTTGAGGATACACATGGCGCCCAACATTCCTTGGTGATTTCACGAACTTCAAATGCTCAGAACTATTCAAGGAATGCCCAATGCCCCTTCTTGATGATAGGCACCAAATTGAGGGTGGAATTACACCTTGATGGCATTAGGCGCTATCTAGAGTATGCTACTCCATGGAAATGCACCTTCTTGCTTAGAGTAATTCAAACACTCCAAGGTCTTCAGTGATCAATTCCCCAACTTATGAAATGTCCTCCTTCATTTTAAAACACATTGTAGTGCTCCAGAGAGATGACTATACCTAGGCGTCAATCTGGGTTAGAAATGCCTCCAAAGTGCGCCTTCTCTTCAGAATGCAAAACAAGGTCCAAAGGTGCTAATAAACTAAAGCGCTTCTTTGGAAAAGTCCCGGAGGTTAAGATGTGCCTTGTCTTAATGAGGTGCAACTCTTGGGTAAGAAAGCTTGTAAAGTGCGCCTAACTTAGTGAAGAGGTTGATAACTTCTAAACCCTTCTTGGAACTTAGATTGCTTCAACTGAAGATCATCTTGCACCAATACATCACCAAACTTTCAATCACAAGATCAATTCAAACTTAGGCGCTCATTAAGAGTCTTTCCAATCTTGGCGCATCTGAGAGGTTGAACTGGCAAGAGATGGCGCCTAGCTTCCTAGACCTTGTTTCAATATGTTTGAGTTCCAAAGTTGACTCAATGGTATCAAGATGGCGCCATAGAGTCTTTGGACTAGTTCCTTAGAGTTTCAAAAACATTCTGGCTTCTTGAAAATTCCTCCTACATGCTTGGGCGCCATTTCAAGGTCCTGGAACCATGATGTAGCGCCTTATTGCTCTAGGCACCTATTCATGATTGTGAAACTTGAGATTGGTGCCTAGAGTGAATAGGCTTTCATCCTGACTTAATACACTGCCTCCTTCTGACAATTTTTGGGGCAGCAGAAAACCTTTCACCACGGGTAAATGTCTCGGAGATATAAAAAATTGAGAGAGGTTATTGTAGAGGCACTCTACATGATCGCGCTACCTTAGACGGAATGTTTCTAAGTGACACGATTTTTGAGTAACATCTTGTCAAAGATTGCTGCCTTTTTGCACTTTGGACTCTTTAGGGATATCGTCGGTACAATGTAGCTCGAACTGTTTCGACATGTTTGGGTGAAAAAAGGGACCATACCTAGCGTAAATGTACCCATTCGGACGTGTTGGAACAATCAGTTTGGTCACATCAGGAGCAGGACGAAAGTTACACCCCTTTGCAACTTTGCACTGCCTCCTTCTGATGATTTTTGGGGTAGCAGAAAACCTTTCACCACGGGCAAATGCCTCAGAGATATAAAAAACTGAGAGAGGTTATTGTAGAGGCACTCTACGTGATTGCGTTGCCTTAGACAAAATATTTCTAAGTGACATGGTTTTCGAGTAACATCTCATCAAAGATTGCTGCCTTTTTGCACTTTGGACTCTTCAGGGATATCGTCGGTACAATGTAGCTCGGACTATTTCGACATGTTTGGGTGAAAAACAAGACCATGCCTAGCGTAAATGTACCCATCCGGATGGGTTGGAACAATCAGTTTGGTCACATTAGGAGTAGGACAAAAGTTACACCCCTTTGCAACTTTACACTACCTCCTTCTAACAATTTTTGGGGCAGCAAAAAACCTTTCACCACAGGCAAATGCCTTAGAGATATAAAAAACTAAGAGAGGTTATTGTAGAGGCATTCTACATGATCATGTTACCTTAGACAAAATGTTTCTAAGTGACACATTTTTTGAGTAACATCTCGTCAAAGATTATTGCCTTTTTGCACTTTGGACTCTTCAAGGATATCGTCAGTACAATGTACCTCGGACTGTTTCAACATGTTTGGGTGAAAAAAATGACCATACCTAGTGTAAATGTACCCATCCGGACGTGTTGGAATAGTCAGTTTGGTCGCATCAGGAGCAGGATGATAGTTACACCCCTTTGCAACTTTACACTGCCTCCTTCTGACGATTTTTGGGGCAGCAGAAAACCTTTCACCACGGGCAAATGTCTCAGAGATATAAAAAACTGAGAGAGGTTATTGTAGAGGCACTCTACATGATCGCGTTGCCTTAGACAGAATGTTTCTAAGTGACACAGTTTTTGAGTAACATCTTGTCAAAGGTTGCTGCCTTTTTGCACTTTGGACTCTTTAGGGATATCGTTGGTACAATGTAACTCAGACTGTTTCAACATGTTTGGGTTGAAAAATAGGACCATAACTAGTGTAAATGTACCCATCCGGACATGTTGGAATAGTTACTTTGATCACATCAGGAGTAGGACGAAAGTTACACCCCTTTGCAACTTTACACTGCCTCCTTCTGACAATTTTTGGGGCAGCAGAAAACCGTTCACCATGGGCAAATGTCTCAGAGGTATAAAAAATTGAGAGAGTTTATTGTAGAGGCACTCTACGTGATCACGTTGTCTCAGATGAAATGTTTCTAAGTGACACAATTTTTGAGTAACATCTTGTCAAAGATTGCTGCCTTTTTGCACTTTGGACTCTTCAGGGATATCATCAGTACAATGTAGCTTGGATTGTTTTGACATGTTTGGGTGAAAAATAGGACCATGCCTAGTGTAAATGTACCCATCCAGACGTGTTGGAATAGTCATTTTGGTCGCATTAGGAGCAGGACACCCAAAATGCAAAAGTTGCTTTGTGTAACTTGACAACATTGACACTTTTTTGCAACATGACTCAAAGACTCAAACTAACCCCAAATGACTTAAAGTGACTTAAAATCACCTTGATTTTGGTGCCCAATGTACATTATAGAGGTCTAGAAGCTCCTTATCATTCAAACATCTTAGATGAGCGCCTAGGAAAGGAAAAAACTCTAAGTTTCATCATCATGAGCGCCTAATATCAAGAGACTTTAATGGCTCAAACCTTAGTATGGAGTCTTAAGGCGCATTTCATGTCTCCTTTCATCCATTTTGGCGCCCTTATGTAGATTTTTCAACTTGATTTGGCGCCTTGTATGTGAAGGAAGATCTAAAGGCATAAAAGTGGATGTCATTTTGCAAGAGTTTGGATCATCAAAATTGAAAGAAATAAGTCTATTAAGCTTGGGCACCCTTGGTCTTCTTTTCATTCATTATGAGCGCCTTGGGAGAATGGTATATAGGTCATCATCATGATTGGGCGCCCTGGATCCAGAGTGTTGGAGAGATCATCAAATGGTGTCTAGAGGAAGTAGGGTGAGTTATGAGTTTGGTCGCATCAAGAGCAGGACACCAAAAATGCATAACATGATGATGTAAAAATGTGTATATGTGTAAAAATACAGGAGGAAATAAAAAAAGACAAACCTTACAAATTAATGTGCATACTTACAACTCAATGTAACATGACTTTACAAAATCAATTTGAATACATACAAATTAATCCAATGAACCATCCGGGTTTTCTCTACTCTTTATTGTGTCAAGTATTGCTTCATGGTTAGACTCACGCACATTCCACAAGATATTGTTCAAAGGTCTACCCTGATACTTTATCAAATGAACATTGGATGCCAGGACAAGGTTCGAGTAATGAAGAATCTTCTGATGCGTGTCAAAGTCTTGAAATAGCCAAATATTAACACTCTTATGTGGGTACCTTCTAAGCCATGTTCCAGTAATAACCACTGAGCCTGTAGGGTATTCGATGTTTTCTCCATTTGTAACAGGGGCCTCCAATTTCTTTTTGGCCTCAACACAATGACATAAGTAACAATCTGTTCCCTCTTCATTATCTTCATCTGCAATAACTACATATATGTGCCCTACATTGATATGTGTAGCAAATTAGATGAAATTAGTCAACATTACAAAAACACTACAAAGTAAGATGACATTACTTGGTTGAACTAGATGAAATTAGATGCATATACGTGCCCTATATTACCTGGTTGAACTAAATCTGATATGTGGTCAAAGTCAACTGATGATTCCATCTGTGTTAGTTCCAGTGCCGTTGGGGGTCGATACATGTCAAGTGGGCTAAGATAACTTAGCTGCCATTTGTCAACCCACTCCTTTGACTCGCACTCATCCTAGACTTGAATTGTATAGGAAGAACAAAAGCATGCAATCTGATCCCTCAACGTCAAACCCTAATCCCTCAACCCTTAACTCTAATCCGTCAACCCTCAACCCTATCCCTAAACCCTAAACCCTCAACCCTCAATGTCAAATCCTAATCCCTCAACCCTTCACTCTAATCCCTCAACCCTAAACCCTATCCCTAAACCCTCAACACTATACCTTAAACCCTAATCCCTCAGCCCTCAACCCTAAACCTTATCCCTAAACCCTAATCCCTCAACCCTCAACCCTAATCCGTCATCCCTCAACTCTAATCCCTCATCCCTAAACCCTAAATGCTATCCCTATTCCTAAACCCTCAACAGACTTGATACTATACCTTAAACCCTAATCCCTTATCCCTAAACCCTCCAACCCTATCCCTAATCCTTATACCCTCCACACTCTATTTTAACCCTAATCCCTTGACCCTAAACCCTATCCCTAAACCCTTGACCCTGAAACCTCAACCCTCAACCCTCAACATCAAACCCTAATCCCTCAACCCTTAACTCTGATCCCTCGACCCTCAACCCTATCCCTAAACCCTAAACCTTAAACCCTTAACCCTCAATGTCAAATCCTAATCCCTCAACCCTTCACTCTAATCCCTCAACCCTAAACCCTATCCCTAAACCCTCAACACTATACCTTAAACCCTAATCCCTCAACCCTAACCCTAAACCTTATCCCTAAACCCTAAACCCTCAACCCTCAACCCTAATCTGTCATCCATCATCCCTCAACTCTAATCCCTCATCCCTAAACCCTAAATGCTATCCATATTCCTAAACCCTCAATAGACTTGATACTATACCTTAAACCCTAATCCCTTATCCATAAACCCTCCAACCCTATCCCTAATCCTTATATCATCCACACTCTACTTTAACCCTAATCCTTTGACCCTCAACCCTATCCCTAAACCCTTGACCCTCGAACCTCAACCCTCAACCCTCAACGTCAAACGCTAATCCCCCAAACCTTAACTCTGATCCCTTGACCCTCAACCCTATCCCTAAACCCTAAACCCTAAACCCTCAACCCTCAATGTCAAATTCTAATCCCTCGACCCTTCACTCTAATCCCTTAACCCTAAACCCTATCCCTAAACCCTCAACAGTATACCTTAAACCCTAATCCAACAGACCTCAACCCTAAACCTTATCCCTAAACCCTAATCCCTCAACCCTCAACCCTAATCTGTCATGCCTCAACTCTAATCCCTCGTCCCTAAACCCTAAATTCTTTCCCTATTCCTAAACCCTCAGCAGACTTGATACTATGCCTTAAACCCTAATCCCTTATTCCTATACCCTCCAACCCTATCCCTAATCCTTATACCCTCCACACTCTACTTTAACCCTAATCCCTTGACCCTCAAACCTATCCCTAAACCCTTGACCCTCGAACCTCAACCCTTAACCCTCAACGTCAAACCCTAATCCCTCAACCCTTAACTCTGATCCCTCCACCCTCAACCCTATCCCTAAACCCTAAACCCTAAACCCTCAACCCTCAACATCAAATCCTAATCCCTCAACCCTTCATTCTAATCCCTCAACCCTAAACCCTATCCCTAAACCCTCAACACTATACCTTAAACCCTAATCCCTCAACCCTAACCCTAAACCTTATTACTAAACCCTAATCCCTCAACCCTCAACCCTAATCCGTCATCTGTCATCCCTCAACTCTAATCCCTCATCCCTAAACCCTAAATGCTATCCCTATTCATAGACCCTCAACGGGCTTGATACTATACCTTAAACCCTAATCCCTCTACCCTCGACACTCTTATTTAACCCTAATCCCTTGACCATTAACCCTATCCCTTAACCTCAACCCTCAACTCTCAACATTAAACCCTGATTCATCAACCCTAATCCCTCAAACCTAAACCCTATCCCTAAACCATCCACCCTCAACACTATACCTTAAACCCTAATCCCTATCCCTCAACCCTTAAAACTTAAACCCTATCCCTACACCCTCAACACTTGACACTATATCTTAAGTCTTAAACCCTCATCCCTAAAGCCTCAACCCTCAATCCTTAAACCTTCAACCCTAAACCCTATCCCTAATCCCTCTACCCTCGACACTCTAACCCTAACCTGGACATTAAATGCTAAGCCGTCAACCCTAAACCCTAATCTATCAACCCTAAACCCTATCCCTAAACCCTCAACCCTCAACACTATACCTTAAACCCTAATCCCCCAACCCTAAACCTTACCCCTAAACCCTAATCCCTCAACCCTCAACCCTAATCCATCATCCCTCAACTCTAATCCCTCATCCCTAAACCCTAAATTCTATCCCTATTCCTAAACCCTTAACAAACTCGATACTATACCTTAAACCCTAATCCCTTATCCCTAAACTCTCCAACCCTATCCCTAATCCTTATACCCTCCACACTCTACTTTAACCCTAATCCCTCGACCCTCAACCCTATCCTTAAACCATTACCCTCGAACCTCAACCCTCAACCCTCAACATCAAACCCTAATCCCTCAACCCTTATCTCTGATCCCTCGACCCTCAACCCTATCCCTAAACCCTAAACCCTAAACCCTCAACCCTCAACGTCAAATCCTAATCCCTCAACCCTAAACCCTATCCCTAAACCCTCAACACTATACCTTAAACCCTAATCCCTCGGCCCTCAACCCTAAACCTTATCCCTAAACCCTAATCCCTCAACCCTAATCTGTCATCCCTCAACTCTAATCCCTCATCCCTAAACCCTAAATGCTATCCCTATTCCTAAACCCTCAATAGACTCGATACTATACCTTAAACCCTAATCCCTTATCTCTAAACCCTCCAACCCTATCCCTAATCCTTATACCCTCCACACTCTACTTTAACCCTAATCCCTCGACCCTCAACCCTATCCCTAAACCCTTGACCCTCAAACCTCAACCCTCAACCCTCAACGTCAAACCCTAATCCCTCAACCCTTAACTCTGATCCTTCGACCCTCAACCCTATCCCTAAACCCTAAAACCTAAACCCTCAACCCTCAATGTCAAATCCTAATCCCTCAACCCTTCACTCTAATCCCTCAACCCTAAACCCTATCCCTAAACCCTCAACACTATACCTTAAACCCTAATCCCTTAGCCCTCAACCCTAAACCTTATCCCTAAACCCTAATCCCTCAACCCTCAACCCTAATCCGTCATCCCTCAACTCTATTCCTTGATCCCTAAACCCTAAATGCTATCCCTATTCCTAAACCCTCAACAGACTCGATACTATACCTTAAACCCTAATCCCTTATCCCTAAACCCTCAACCCTATCCCTAATCATTATACCCTCCACACTCTACTTTAACCCTAATCCCTCGACCCTCAACCCTTTCCCTAAACCCTTGACCCTCAAACCTCAACCCTCAACCCTCAATGTCAAACCCTAATCCCTCAACCCTTAACTCTGATCCCTCGACCCTCAACCCTATCCCTAAACCCTAAACCTTAAACCCTCAACCCTCAACATCAAATCCTAATCCCTCAACCTTAAACACTCAACACTATACCTTAAACCCTAATCCCTCAACCCTAACCGTAAACCTTATCCCTAAACCCTAATCCCTCAACCCTCAACCCTAATCCATCATCCATCATCCCTCAACTCTAATCCCTCATCCCTAAATCCTAAATGCTATCCCTATTCCTAAACCCTCAACAGACTCGATACTATAACTTAAACCCTAATCCCTTATCCCTAAACCCTCCAACCCTATCCCTAATCCTTATACCCTCCACACTCTACTTTAACCCTAATCCCTCGACCCTCAACCCTATCCCTAAACCCTTGACCCTCAAACCTCAACCCTCAACCCTCAACGTCAAACCCTAATCCCTCAACCCTTAACTCTGATCCCTCAACCCTCAACCCTATCCCTAAACCCTAAACCCTAAACCCTCAACCCTCAACGTCAAATCCTAATCCCTCAACCCTTCACTCTAATCCCTCAACCCTAAACCCTATCCATAAACCCTCAACACCATACCTTAAACCCTAATCCCTCAGCCCTCAACCCTAAACCTTACCCCTAAACCCTAATCCCTCAACCCTCAACCCTAATCCATCATCCCTCAACTCTAATCCCTTATTCCTAAACCCTAAATTCTATCCCTATTCCTAAACCCTCAACAGACTCGATATTATACCTTAAACCCTAATCCCTTATCCCTAAACCCTCCAACCCTATCCCTAATCCTTATACCCTCCACACTCTACTTTAACCCTAATCCCTTGACCCTCAACCCTATCCCTAAACCCTTGACCCTTGAACCTCAACCCTCAACCCTCAACGTCAAACCCTAATCCCTCAACCCTTAACTCTGATCCCTCGACCCTCAACCCTATCCCTAAACCCTAAACCCTAAACCCTCAACCCTCAACGTCAAATCCTAATCCCTCAACCCTTCACTCTAATCCATCAACCCTAAACCCTATCCCTAAACCCTCAACACTATACCTTAAACCCTAATCCCTCAACCCTAACCCTGAACCTTATCCCTAAACCCTAATCCCTCAACCCTCAACCCTAATCCATCATCCGTCATCCCTCAACTCTAATCCCTCATCCCTAAACCCTAAACTCTATCCCTATTCCTAGACCCTCAACGGGCTCGATACTATACCTTAAACCCTAATCCCTCTACCCTTGACACTCTTATTTAACCCTAATCCCTTGACCATTAACCCTATCCCTCAACCTCAACCCTCAACCCTCAACCCTCAACCCTCAACCCTCAACATTAAGCCCTAATTCATCAACACTAAACCCTAATCCCTCAAACCTAAACCCTATCCCTAAACCATCCACCCTCAACACTATACCTTAAACCCTAATCCCTATCCCTCAACCCTTAACCCTTAAAACTTAAACCCTATCCCTACACCCTCAACACTTGACACTATATCTTAAGCCTTAAACCCTCATCCCTAAAGCCTCAACCCTCAATCCTTAAACCTTCAACCCTAAACCCTATCCCTAATCCCTCTACTCTCGACACTCTAACCCTAACCTCAACATTAAATGTTAATCCGTCAACCCTAAACCCTAATCCGTCAACCCTAAACCCTTAACCCTCAACACTATACCTTAAACCCTAATCCCTCAACCCTCAACCCTAATCCATCATCCCTCAACTCTAATCCCTCATCCCTAAACCCTAAATGCTATCCCTATTCCTAAACCCTCAACAGACTCGATACTATACCTTAAACCCTAATCCCTTATCCCTAAACCCTCCAACCCTATCCCTAATATATCATTGTAGTTGAGGGTTACAACCCCATGCAAACAATATATCATTTTTTTAAAATTGTTTTTACGGTCCTATACAAGTAGATTGGCATGTTGATGTTGTCCCTTGTATGTAGTAGTACTATCTCCTTGTATTGAAAATGTTAGCTTAGTGTGTGTAATGGGGGTAATGTATTACAGCTTGGGAGTTCCTCCTCATGCCTTGATTGCCTTGGAATGTAACAAATAGTGTATTTGTATAGAAAATCTTATATGAGATTTGAGTGTATTAACGTTCTTTCTATTAACTTTACTTCCTTCTCTGGCTTGCTCAAGACAAGAATGACTTTATGGTGATTTATACTTCGTTATCCTGTTATGTGTATATTGAGGGGTGATTATTCATTTGTGTACTATTAGACTTGTTGTTCCTTCATTAATCTATTCGATGTGTATGAGTCATGGTGTTTTGTAGTTATGTGGTTAAACCTTGTGTTTTTTTGGGACCTTCTTCATGTGAGTATGACCATGTAGCAGTGGTTCCATGATCTCCTCTCTCTGTAGCTCGGGGGTTGCCTAGGGCACAATGGACATCCATTGTGCTCGACGATGGCAATATGGTTGGGAGGTGGGCAACATCCCCCATTGGTTCTGTTCGGGTGTTCTCTTGGAGGCTTGGAAAGATCTTGGTGCTCATCATTATGACATATTCTTGTTGATACACTGTACCGTTGGAACACCTCGACTATAATTTATGTTGTATTATTGTATTTTTTTTAATCAATGTAATTTATTTATCGGAGTTGATGTCCCATGTTGGGAAGATAGTCTCCACTTGTAATTGTAATATACTATCTTTAGATTTATGATTTACTCTTTCTTTATGAAGGAAATCAATTTTGGTTATGTCTCTATTTTCATGTAAATTGTTATTTTGGAAGGTGTATCCTTGTACTCTCAATTCTAGTGCTTTGCTATGTGTTAGAGTTGGATTCAAATCATTTTGGCTATATATTCTCTTAATGCTCTGGTATGTTAGAATGATTATAAGTGTATATCACCTCCTAAATGTTTTACCCTAACTAGAAATGAAAAGATGTTTTGAATTACTTCTTTATGTATTGATGTATGTTTTCGACACTTTATGTTAGTGTCCCTTGGTTTGGTTCACCTGACAAGGTGTTATGGATGTCTTATCCTACACCTTGTTTGCCTTCCCCACCTATGTGTGACGAGGTTTTAGGGGTAGGTGGAAAATTTTTGGTACTTCATGTCTTGACCACATGGCTAATGTGGGCATGACATTTGGTATCAGAGCCCATGTTTCAACATTGGGAGCTCTGGGGTATTTGTGTGTTTGTTGGGTTGACATGGAGTGGATTGAGGTGATTGTGAGCCTTGTCCCACTCCATGTGGTTGCGAGAGAGTGAGGTTGTGGACTATCAACCAACCTTCATCTTGGAGGAATATCCATCCTCTTGTTTTGTCATCATTGTGACTTGTCATACGATTATTGAAGTCTTCCGCTTGTGTTTTTGTGGTGGTTGTGTTCCTCCTTGTCGATTCTCCTCTTGAGTCAGTTGGTCTAGATTGTGAGGGTTTTGTTGGGCCCTTCCTTGCCCTTGTGTAATTTTTAGAGTGTGGTGTTGTTCCCTAGTATGCACTCTATGTGATTGGGATTAGAGGTTAGCATCGTGGGAACAATTAGTCTTGTGTTGCACCTTGATATATGTTATGATTTTGGATGTGAAAGAGATGATGGTGTGTTTTTATGCTTGGGCTCTTTAAAATAATAACGAAGTATTAATAGTTGTCTGATTAAGTCTTACCTTGCGTACTTTGCATGTGTGATTGCATTATAGTAAATGTAAAAGATTAAGAAAGAAAGAGGTGTAATGGAGTAATATGTGTGGTATTGCTAAGAAATAAATTATGTTTTCAAAAGATACAAGGGTGAATGGTGTGCTTGTTGATCATTTGTTAAGTACTTCCATAATGTGAATTTTGCATTTTATGATTTTGACCTTGTGTGAATTTGCTATCAAGTTGTGCATACCTTGTGTGGAGAAAATGTTTGGCATCTTTTGGTAAAATACTAATTTAGGGACTAGGGCTTGCAATTAGATTCTTCTTATGATATGCCTCTACTTATGAGCTTTGTTATTAGATAGGTATATGTATTGTTCGTGGTGCATATGTAGTATGATGTAGTTATAGAGATCTCCATGATGTGTGATGTTGTAAGACACCATCTTGTGGGTAGGAATAATGTTGTTTTGATTTAATTATGACCTAGTATGCAATTGCTAGTATGTTGGTATACTTATTTGGGGTGTATTGCATCATCTCTATATGCGAAGTTATGGTTAGATTCCATTTATGCCATAGAAAGATTAATTTGAATTGATCTTAGGTAGACTTCTTAGAAACCTTTATGGTAATTATTATGTGACTTTGGGTATGAAAGTTGTTCTTCTTCACTAAGTAATGGATGGTAAAGGAAAGTTGTGTTATGTGTCACCTTGTGGATGTGAATTTACCTATTATGAGAGTACTTTCTATGTGTTGTGAATATCCCATACATGATTTTTGTACTCATGAGCTTGTGATACTAGGTATCCATCCATGGGTTGAGTGTATAGCTACAAGTATGGTGGAGTCATGCTTGTGTGGTTGCTTGTTTGTATACCTTTTAAGGTCCAATCTTGGAATTGGAGACCTTCCATGTGTGGAGTTAAGTAGTGAAGAGGAAGAACTTAGGAAGCTATGGTGACATGTTGTGACATTGGTTTGGGGTAACCCAACTAACCATACCTTCCTATGCAAGAGTGCCCCCTACTTCTCCTTAGTGAATGGACCTTTGAGAGGTTCATAGTGCTATCCTATCATGCTTTGGTTTCCTTGATGGTACTATTGGCATTTGACTTGGAAATCTTGGTTATGGGTTGGTATGGGCATGTGATTCACTTGAGACCATGTTACTTGGTGCAGGTTTGCTCTTACCTTTGGTATCTTATTTTGAGTTGGATGTGTAGTTATTAGAAACATTGGCACTATGATAGAGTAGCATTTACACAAGAAATACATGTTTAATTTTAATCATATTAGAGTATGGAATGAGCTGCAATTAATTTATGCTATGCTATGGTAATTACGTGCGTTGACACCTAGTTGACATGATGCGAATAGTTGTGATGCCACACCACACTGATGTTCCAACATAGTTTTGGTGATGATGACATGTTACTTTGAGAAGGGCACAATTCCACGTAGTCATACGTGAAGGCACATTTGATACTACCTACCTACATGATGTTATTGCATTGGTTGTGTTTGCATGGCACATGTAGTGACCGTGATTTCTCTCCTTCCTTATTAGTGACTTGATGTTAGTCACATTGTGATGTAATGTGCAATTTCATGAATTGTGATCTTTCTTTCAGTTATTGGTGACTTTATTTATCTTCCTTGTGACAACCAACGACGTTATTTTATCTTGTCTGTAAGTAGCTTAGCCACAAATATCTGAATCTTCCTTTTTCACATCTCTTATGGTTACGTTGATTTATTCTTGAAATTGTGTGCATTTATTTATTTTATTGTTGATTTTGGAAACTTCTTCTTTTGGTTTTTTTTTTGAAAATGTGTGTTGGCTAAGCTAGGTTCTTTCTATTTTCAAATGTTGGTCTTGTGTTGTGTTGTTTTTCTCACTGTGTTGATGGAGTGACCCCTAGTCAAGTGTATATAAGGAAGCAGACGTGGGAAACTTTTGAGGATGGGGGTAAGTGTGGGCTAGTCATTAGCCACTTACTTTCCTAGTGATTTTTGTTCTTACGCTGACTATCTCTTGGAAGCTAATCCCCTTATACAAACAAGAGGTGGGTTATTTGTGGAAATGTATGGAGGGCTCCCCAGGCGCGTGGCCTCGAGACCATCATTCTGCTTGATTCTTGGATCTTTGGTTACTTGACACTAGTTATTGGATTACGTAGTGCTATGATGAGACCGGTGTGTCCCCGTGGACCTATATGTGAACCTTGTATTGTTATCCCTGTGATGTGGATGAATGAAAATAGTTGTTTAGTTGTAAGATCTACATTTAATGTATCTACATACGAGTTGATGGTTTCTTTAATAAACATGTTGTGTGATGTGTGAATTCCTCCATGTTTGTGTGAAAATGATTAATGATCGTGAGATTATTTGTGTTGAGTTTCAATCAATAGAATGTGTTTTGTGGAAAGAATTATGCTTGTATGGCATTTAGTTTACCATGCTTTATTTTCTTGTGAGGAGTTCTTTATTGCATATGTTATCTTCTATACTTACCTCGTCTAGTGCAAAGAAGTTCAGGAGAGTGCTTCAATCCTCCTCTTGATGACTTCATGGAGTAAGTCATTTCCTAGGGGGGTATGATGTAAGGCCTGCCCTTGTCTAACTGGTGTGTATCTTATTATTCTTATAGTTCTAGATTAAATGATAAAATGATTTGATTATTCTATAATATAGTTGCAAGAAGGAGATATGTCATGTTAGAGTACACATCCTCTATTGGTCTTTTAGTATTGCTTTAGCTATGATGTATATTGTCAGATTTGATGCTTTACCCGAAGTGTGCAGGATATACTTATAGAGGTTCGACCAATGGATGGATGTGGAGGAGGAGACAAGGAACTACTAGGTCATTCACCTCACATAGTCTTGTGGTCAGGTTATTGACCCTATGTTCTTGTGGTATGTCAGAATTTTAAACCATCCTATTCGGTTGCGGATAGAGGATTGGTTCATGTGTTCGCCTTTTTTCCTCTAACCGAAATCATTATAAGTCTTTGAATCCTTGTGTTGTGCGTAACCCCGTTGAGTGTTGTGTCTTGTGCATGCATATAGTTGTTTTGAGTCTCTTTCTCTTGATTGGTTTGAGAATATGCTTTCTCTGGAGTGTTTTCTATTATGCTTCATTCTTTCAATAGGAAGTCATTAATCATGTTCATAATCTTCCACATAAACCTCTTCTCAAAAAGGCTCAAGAAGAGATAGAGTAGAAAATGTTAACAATGGTGGCCTTGTTAATAAATTGACAAGAGTACTCATAGCTTTTTTATACTTGATAACCAAGTGGAATTGTTGTAACAAGCCAATCCACTTGTAATGATAAACATGTTGAAACTTCATTTGAGCTCATAGATATTGGAGTAGCTTATGGTTTCTATTTTACCCAACAAATAATATTTCCACAAGTTTAACCACTTGCACCAACACATAAATCTCCTTGTTATAGGTGTAATACCAAAGGATGGAACCATGAAATAATTTGAAATGGTAACATATAGACCTATCTCCTTGTATCTAAACAACCCCCATAGCATAATTGCTTGCATTCATTTGCACTTAAAATGAAAGTTCCAAATTTTGGAAGAGCCCACATTAGTGTAGATTTACTTCTTCAACTCATCAAAATTCTTTTTTGTTACATGTTACCTATTTAAAGCTCTTTATCTAATTGGTTACCACATGAAACAAATATATTATGGGAGAAAATGTCTTTGCAAACTTTTATAAGTATTGGGCTAGCCTAACAAAACTCATTTTTTAGTTATACTTGTGGGCTTCTTCTCCATATGTCTAGCTAAAACAAGAATAATGTCCAGGTAGCCAATCAAACATTCATCAATGAGAAGGTATATAATTTCTATCATCATAATCCTATGGAAAAAAAATTTGGACTATTGACCAAAATCTCTCCTTTGGTTGGATACGACATATTGAGTTGGATGGTTTGTGCTTGGGGATTGGATGCACCTGATCTAAAGTTGAGCAAGGTAATTGTTTTGGAGGAGATTAGGGCACCAGTGGATGAGGAGTGAAAAGGAGAAATGTTAAAAGTTGGGGCCAGGGTTGTGAGGTTTTGGGGGAAGGTGAATAGCTTTAGGTTTCGGTAGCATTTGTTGTGCAAAAAAATAGGTGTAGGCTTAACTGCCGTAGCGGAAGAGGATGTGTAGCTCCTTTTGGTCACAAAAATGGTGAAGAAATCAAACATGTTCTGACACAAGTGGCTATTGTGCTAGGGAATCAAACCCTCAAGCAGCCTGGAACACTCTATATCACTACCAAGAGGTTGGTTTGGTTGAACGGTGAGAATAAACAACACAGTCATGGTGTTGATTTCCTGTCAATTTCTTTACATGTTGTTTCCCGAGATCCTGATGCATACTCACTTCCTTGTATTTATGCACAGGTACTTATTTTGAATATCTTTAAAAATAGAAATATAGAAAATAGTACTCATTCATAGTTTTCTTTTTATTGTTTTTCATTGTAAACTCGCAGTTTTGGTTTTGTTGTAGAGAGGGACGTGGTTAGAGTCCTTAATGGGAATTTTTTTTAAAGCCCCAAATAGTAATGATGCACTTTCCTATCACTAAAGAGATGAGGTTGGATAGATCCTAACCAACCCCAAATTTAGTCATATCAATACTGTGTCTATTATTGAGTAAATCCATAGTTCCGCACTTATTTTCCTTTTGATTTTAATTGTAATATTCACTTCTTGTGATTGGAATATACTGAGTGAAATGGGCCATTAAGTTTGAAACATCTTGAAATCTTAGGTGTAGAAGTCACTATTGGGTGCATTCTATTCCACCAAAAAGTCTTACTTTACCTTTTGTATAGTTTGGATTTGTGTGGAGCCCATAAATATGAGAGGCGTAGCTTGAATAATAGGCACAGCCTTCCCTACTCGACGTGGTGATTCTTGTCTCCGTCATGGGTTTTAGAGGTGTGTGAATAGAGATTTGAACTCTCTCTATGGAGTTGCTTCATCATTTTTAAACTCAGTCGTCCTAGCTGGACACATAGGCCCATCACATCACTTTTTTCTATAGATCCCTCTATTTCGACTTTAGACTCTCAACCATAGATGATAAGGGTGGGAGATGTGATCTCTAATTAATTTTGCAGTGGTTTTGAGTTCAGCCCAGATTTGTAATTATGTACATCTGATTTAGATCAATTTACCAGGTTCTTTCCAATTTAGGTGAATATTCCTCAAGTCTACTCTCTTTCTGGAAATGCTATGGATAGATAATATTATAGATGATTACGACTGTTGTGCTTTAAAATGAATCAATAGGATATCTCTTGTCTTCGTGCGTATCTTGTGTGACATGATTTGCAATGTGGGAATAATAAAACTTCCTATATGGCGTAAGGTTTTAATTGTATAGTGAGTTGGTATTTTTGTAAAAGTATTATTTTAATGATTTTTTTGATAGTTGAGCTATCATATCAATGGTTGTTCATTTCTTAAAAAAAAATAGTTACATATAGTTTTTCTTGTATGGATCATAATGGTCCCTTTTGGCTCTTAGATTTTAGTTGAGGGTTACAACCCCATGCAAACAATATATCATTTTTTTAAAATTGTTTTTATGGTCCTATACAAGTAGATTGGCATGTTGATGTTGTCCCTTGTATGTAGTAGTACTATCTCCTTGTATTGAAAATGTTAGCTTAGTGTGTGTAATGGGGGTAATATATTACAGCTTGGGAGTTCCTCCTCGTGCCTTGACCACCTTGGAATGTAACAGATAGTGTATTTGTATAGAAAATCTTATATGAGAATTGAGTGTATTAACGTTCTTTCTGTTAACTTTACTTCCTTCTCTGGCTTGCTCAAGACAGGAATGACTTTATGGTGATTTATACTTCATTATCTTGTTATGTGTATATTGAGGGGTGATTATTCATTTGTTTACTATTAGACTTGTTGTTCCTTCGTTAATCTATTCGATGTGTATGTGTCATGGTGTTTTGTAGTTATGTGGTTAAACCTTGTGTTTTTTTGGGACCTTCTTCATGTGAGTATGACCATGTAGCAGTCGTTCCATGATCTCCTCTCTCTGTAGCTCAGGGGTTGCCTAGGGCGCAATGGACATCCATTGCGCTCGACGATGGCAATATGGTTGGGAGGTGGGCAACATCCCCCATTGGTTCCGTTCGGGTGTTCTCTTGGAGGCTTGGCAAGATCCTAGTGCTCATCATTACGACGTACTCTTGTTGATGCACTGTATTGTTGGAACACCTCGACTATAATTATGTTGTATTATTGTATTTTTTTAATCAATGTAATTTATTTATCGGAGTTGATGTCCCATGTTGGGAAGATAGTCTTCGCTTGTAATTGTAATATACTATCTTTAGATTTATGATTTACTCTTACTTTATGAAGGAAAACAATTTTGGTTATGTCTCTATTTTCGTGTAAATTATTATTTTGGAAGGTGTATCCTCGTACTCTCAATTCTAGTTCTTTGCTATGTGTTAGAGTTGGATTCAAATCATTTTGGCTATACATTCTCTTAATGCTCTGGTATGTTAGAATGATTATAAGTGTATATCATCTCCTCCTGAATGTTTTACCCTAACTAGAAATGAAAAGATGTTTTGAATTACTTCTTTCTGTATTGATGTATGTTTTTGACACTTTATGTTAGTGTCCCTTGGTTTGGTTCACCTGACAAGGTGTTATGGATGTCTTATCCTGCAACTTCCTTTCCTTCCCTCCCTGTGTGCGATGGGGTTTTAGGGGCAGGTGGAAAATTTTTGGTACTTCATGTCATGACCACATGGCTAATGTGGGCATGACATGGGATTTTGCGCGTCATGACCACATGGAAAATGTGGGCATGACAATTCACTGGTTATCTGCGCTCTTGTATTCTTCACTGCTTCATTCACCACTGTTTTTTCTCTTAGGGCTCCAAATTCACCAGAGTGTGAATGAAAAGTGAGATTTTAATGTCTGATTAGGGTTAAATACCCCTCTTTTCACCCTAATTTTTCTCGCTTCTCCCTTATATTATTTTCCTTCGTTACTTTATTTCCTTGCTTTTTATGTCTTAATTTATGCCTCTTGTTAGTGGTTAGTCTATGATATACTATGTTACAATGGCGGAATCTCTCCGCAATCATTTTCTTTCTTCCAGATATTGATGATCTGGTGGTTTGGCATTTGAAATAACCTCCCCATATTATTTTCCTTGTATCTTTTTCCCCTTTTTTCTTTCTCTTTGCTTGTGGTTGTCTTGCTTGTATTTCTAGGAACATAGTCATCTTGGTTTGTTGATTCCTTATCTTCCTTTGCTTCATTTGTTGAAATTTTTGAGATATAACCTCCTTATCCTTCCTACATGCATTGCAAGTGATTTGCGGTGGGTTTTGATGAGATGGTGAGGATTACAGTATGTCTTTCTTACCAGTCTTGATCATGAATATGCTCCGATAACTAACCATTTTTTCACGTTTTTAGTCCCAGTTCTTCTCTCAACCAGGCTTATAGAACTTCCTCACTATATGTGATGTAATGATCATCCTCTATCTCCACTTCTCCCTCAAAGTTAGCATCTTATGCAGTTTCCTCTGTTGATAACTGAGAGGGGGGGTGAATCAGTTATCCTAATTATTTCCCTTATTGAACTTTCCTTTTAATTGATGCAGCATAGAATCAAACACAAAAACATTAATCATGAAATAAGAAACACATGACACAGTATTTTTGACGTGGAAACCCTGTTAAGGGAAAAAACCACGGGGTGATTAACCCAAAATTATTCTCTGTTAGAAGAATAGGAAATTACAAAAGTGGCACTTGCCAATTAGGGCTCACTGCCCGAGCACACTGCTCACAAGAGGCCCACTGCCTACAAGAAGACACACTGTCTACAAAGTGATGAGAATCACAGTCTTGAACTGATTGGAAGCATCTGCATATGCTGGAGTTCAGTTCCGGTTAGGCTCAGTACACTGATCTGCTGCACTTCATCTTTCCTCTGTTCTTTATTCTGCTATCTTTCACATACCGGATTCTTTTTGCTACTTCTGCTCTTATCTGGACTTATTCGCATATATCTCCACACCATCACACCCTTCACAACTAAATCCATCCTCTATATATATCCGCACAAGTAATTTCATCACCTTTCTAGTCGGCATCCGGAACAGTCTAGTTTCTTACAAACTCTTGTTCTGTCGGCTGAATCCTTCCTCACCAAGCAATGCGGATCAAGCATATACTTGTAGATATCATTAATCATGTCGGCCAAACATGATTCATGCCTTCACAACCTCTGTCATCAACAGTAACACATCCGGAAAGCAGTCTGATACTCTGCCAGTCAGTTCTTCCTCTGTTTTCACTGTCTCTCAGGAATCCGGTACTCAACCATTCATATCTTTTTCCTTGTCCATCACCGGAGGCTAAATCCTTGGAATATACCACTCAAGGTAGTCCTCTTGACTTCCCCAAATCCGCACTGCACCAAGACACTTCCTCTGAGAGATCCGGACCAATCTGTCGGACCTTGCCACATGCTCTGTTCTTCTTCACCGGACCACAACATTCTTTATTCTGACTTCCGGTAGAGACACATCATGACTTGCGGATATGTGGGATGACCTTTGTTGCCATCAATGACAACAACCATGAATCCATATAGTGTCTCTTGCCAACATCCTCTTCATCCAACCTTGAAATTGTGTAGATATTCCTAGAATCCTTATCATTGTCTTCTGTCTAACTGACTTCTTTTGTGTATGCATCTTCAATTGATGATCCCAAAGGAATCTTGACAATTATTTTCTCATTGGCAAATGGCAGCTCTTCTTTTTTAGAGTCTATGATACCATTTACATCTACAAACCATCTCAACCCCAAAAGTGCATTGAAAGTTTCTCCTTGATCCTTCATGGCTACAACAATGAAGTCTAAGACTTGTTTAACTCCCATTAGGTTGATTTCCACTTGGTTCCATGTTCCCATTGTCTACATATTGGATCCATCTGCCAATATTATATTATAAGTTTTCTCTGTCATCTTAGGTCTTCCTAACTACTCCCAAAGCTTCTTTATTATCATGTTGACGTTTGCTCCCAGATCTATCATTACATTCTAGACTTTTCTATGATTGATATGAACATCCACCATAAGTGGCTTTGTCTTCCATTCTCTATCTATCCTTTGCATCCTTTGGAGTTGACTTGTCTGACCTTGCTCCTTATTCTAGTATTTAGAAAATTGCTTCAGTTTCTTAATGAGTCTGTGTTGTTGTGTTAATTGGGCTAACTACTTGAGAGCTTCTACTTCTTCTTCATTGAGAAATTGTTTTGTATTGTTTCTCCTTTTCTTGCTCCTTCCTTATGGTTTGTTTGGCTTCCTTTGCAACTTCCTCATGTTTCTTAGTAGGAACAAATTCTTCTTCCTCCTCATTGTCTTCTTCTGTCTCAATGGTGTAATGTATTCTGGTATTTGTTCCTTGTCTTGTCAATACCATAGCTTTCTCCTTCCTTCTCCTATCTTTTCTGATATGTTTTGACTTTATCCTTCAGTAATACTCTTCTTCTTATGTAAATTTTGTTGAAGATGTGTTTGTTTCCTCCCTTTTGTTCTTCCAGAAAGTTTTCGCTCCTTAACCCTTAGGTTCCCTTCTTATGATCCTAGCCCCTTTTTGTGAATTCAGGTTATGTAACTCATCACTCTTGAACTATGGTGGTGCATTCTAAAAGTACTGCTATGCTCTCTCACAAGAAAATATATCATGCTTTGTACTGCTACAAAATGAACACTGTGTTCTCCTTTCGCCCCAACATTCATTAGCAAAGTTTCCTAGCTTACCGTAGTTGAAGCATGTGAAATCCTCTCTCCTTCTTTGACCTCTTCCATGGCCTCGGCCTCCTCTATAGCCTCCAAACTACTCTTTGTCATCATTATTATAGATATCCCATAGGATGGACTGCCAGGGTTTGAATTTTGTATTGCATTGACATTCCTCTAATTTGTCCAATTTGGTTGTTTGTAGCCTTGATCATATGAGTTTCTTTCTGCTATGCCCTTCACATATGACATGTTGTTGCTCTCCATTGAGTTTGTGTTGTTGTACCACGTTTCATCTTCTTCATCATCAAAGTCTCTTTTCATCCAGAAGTTTTGTGGAGGACAGTCTAGTGCCCCATGGTCATCCCACTCTCCACATAATCCACAATATACTGAATTTATTCTTTTTGTTGTTGTTTTGATGTCTACCTTTATTGCAGCAACTTTCCTTTCACCTTTTATCCTAGGGCATTCATTTCTCAAGTGACCTTCCCTTGTATAGTATGAGCACCAAATATTAGGCCTTTGCTTCTGTGTATTCTTCTCTTGCTTGGCCAAAATCTCCTGTCTCAGCTTCAATTGCTCCAATTCCAATTTCAACTTCTCCAGTTCTAGGTTTTCCTTCATTTTGTCTTGTCTGCGCCATGATTGAGTCTCTATCTGGCAGGCTAGTATTATTGCTTCCGTATATGTTTCAAATGTTCTTCCATCCAAGGTGGATCTTATTTCAAGACTTATTTCAGAAATGAACCATTCTATCTTTTGCTTTTCAGTTAGTGGTTCCTCTAACTTCCTAGTTGTCTCCTTGAATCTCTTATCAAATTCCTTTATAGATTCTTTATCCAACTGCATCAAATCTCTCATCTTGTTGACCCCTTCTGTAGGAATATCCGAAACTCAAAAATTCTCCAAGAATAGTTTCTTGATATCATCCCACTCCTTATCAATGTTTGGACATGTCTTCCTATACCTCTTCAATACTTCATTCCTCAAGGTGCCTATGAAGTCAAACAGTTTGATTTTATCTCTTGTTACCCCCTTCTAGTTCCAAATAGACTTCAAAACAAAAATGTGCTCTGCTGCTTCAGTAGTGTCCTTCTCAAAGACTGGTAACTTGGTACGAATATCCATGATTAGTCTTCTCAAAGTCTCTGGTACTTTGTGATAGGTTTCCTCTGGTCTGCTCTTCCAATTAGGTTGTCTTCTATCAACTTGGTTTCTTTGTCTTCCCTTGTCTCTTTGTACTCAGATATCAAAGTACTCTCCTAAAACTTTTGCGAAATTACTCTAGATCTCTTCTATTCTCTCTTCTTCCTTGTTTGCTTGAATATCTTCCTTCTCAGCTAAAATTCTTTTGACTTTATATGGCACTCGGGGTGACTCATGGTCCAGGGTTGTGTCTCTTCGTAGTGTCTCTTTAAATTAGGGGATACTCTTCTATTTGTGAACATGACATCATGTCGGCATCCAATGATGATTGAAATAACCTTCCAAAGCCCTCAAAACTCCTCCCAATGTTTACCACATCTTCTCCTCCTCCTCTTATCTCCTTTATGCTTAGGCAAATTAGTTCCTCTATATATTCCACATATATCTTCAAAATTCCAAGTGTTAATTTAGGTTTTCCGATAGCCTGCAGCATAAACCCTATTTTGCCTCTTTCTTCCTCTTCCCTTTTGCTTTCTTCTCTAGCAGCAACCGCATTGGTGTGTTTAGCAGTGTCCTCCCTGGCGCGCTCTCTTCCTTCTTTTAACCTCCTTTCTCCAGCAACATCCTCAATGGCATGCTCAGTAGCATCCTCTATGATGTGCTTGTCTTCTTCTTCCCTTCTGGCAGCACCCTCCATGGTGTGCTCCATGAATTGTTCCTCATTTCCTTTTGTAACTTCTGTTGTCATCTCTTTTTCACTCACTTGTTCCCTTTCCACCCTTCTATGGCAACATTCCTGTCATTCCTTGATTTTCTTCAATCTTTCTTCTCTGCTTATCTCCATTTTGGTTCTGATGTCTTCATCGATCTCTCTTTTCTTTTGCTTCTCCCCTTTCGCCATGATTTTTCTTGATTTGGTATTCCATTGGTACTTTTATATCCCATGGTATCCTTTTTTGAAGAGTCACATCATTTGCAAGGTCCTTACGGACCCTACCTCCTTTCCACTTGACATCCTCTTAAGTGTCTGCCCCCCTCTCACAAAGGTAGGAACTTACTTGGAGACTCAAATTTCTTTGCAAATTGAAAATTTTCTCCACCAATCTAGCCTTTTCTTCTTTTTGGTACTCCACACTGCTCCTTCAAGTGTTTTGCCCCTTCAACCTTTAACTACCTTCTTCCAGGGCTAGCAACAGAACCAAATGTTGGCAAGAAATGGGGAGGGATACCAGTCTGGAGATCCGGTCCTCAGTCAAGTCTTTGTAGTCAGTTTATACCCCGATCAAGTAGCTAGAGATTGATAGCAAAACACAAAGAATAACATAAACAAAGTATCACATACAGATCACAATCACAAGACAACAAATAAATACCTAGTACTAGAAGATCTCCATATGTATATATAAATAGAAATCAAATATCATACATCCATCCTTTGGTAGGTTTAAGTCTCTGCCTTATCCATCTACATGCATGACCTCTATGTCATTCTTCATATCATATATATATGTCCATCTTCTATCTATTACATCAAGGGATGTGTCCTTTAGCATCTTCTATTGGTATGGAGCCTCCACATAGTGTATGCGCTAGCTTCTAGTCGGCTTTGCTCCATGCTTTGCATCTTGCTAACAGGGTACCTACAATAAAATAAACAATTCTTCATGTGCCTTGTGTAACTCCCACTATTTTTAGCATATTCTATGACAATATTTTATGGAGGAGTTGCCATCTATTTTTAGCCATAGGGGCATTGGGATTTGGGTGCCTAAGTTGGGCCTTTAGCATCTATAATTTAACACAAGCAGTTTTTTCATTTTAGCATCTCTATTTTAGCATACCAAAACTCTATCAAAATTGTTTGAGCACTTGTGTTCATTCGTTAATATAAGGATGAGACCCCTTGGATGTTGAAATAAGAGGATGAAACCGTTTGATGGAAAAGGGAGACTTAGCTTAAAACCCTGAACTAGGTCCAACCCTCTTCTATCAACATTGGAACACAAACCAAGCTTGGCTTCTACTTTCGAAGGGGAGCCAAACTATAGGGGTTTTGTCCCTTTGTTGTATAAAAAAGTGCTAATCAAATCCAACTAATCAAACTAGGGAAAATTAGGAAACCCTAATTGAACAAAATTAGTGAATAGATGACTGACAGAGACTATTACAGAAAATCTAAGACAATAGTAGAGATCAGGGGACGAAGAGGAACTGGAACCTTAGTTTGAGGGCAGAGAGGAACTAGGGTGCTAGGTGCCCTAGGCCCAGATTACGGTTCTATAAAATATTATGATCTGGTTGTCTTCACTTGTCTGCCTTCTTGCTTCCTGTCACCTATTGTCGTCTGACTTGGCCAAATGCAACCTGCACACAAACAAGATGAGAAAGAGTTGTGCTATTTTTAGGGGTTTGCCTTAGTCAAACCCTGTGTTGGTGTTTCCACCTCCACTACAACAATGATTAGAGATCAAAGATTGTTTTCCCTAGGAGGGAAAAGGCAAGATCTGCTATAAATGATGAAAGAATGAATATAAATGGTAAATGTTACCACAAGATATGAAACCCTAGTTGGAGTAGGTGACTCAAGACCATGCACCAACAAGGAGATAGAGAGTGAAGACTTGAACTTCCTTCAAGACTTGCAAACAAGCATCATAATATCCACATGCAAAGATTTATTCCAATCATGAAGAATACTTGAGCATAGGAGAGCAGTTCTAACATTCTAATCTTCTCTAGTGTTCTCTCTAGTTTTCTCTAGGTGTAAAATGAATAATAATACTTCTCTTATATGCATTCCCACTCACTCTCGGTGATTAAAACTAATCGAGGTCCACAAGTCTAAACCAAAGGAGTGTCCTAAGCTAACACCACCAAATTAAGCTAGGGACTAAAAGCCAGGCCCAGGGCATTGGGCACCCTGGTCCTTTAGCCCCCATAAACTTTGGGGAGTTCTTAATGGGGTGAGCTTAGACCAGCCCTACGTTTATTTGTCAGGGTTTAATCATCAGGATCAATAATTAATTGTTTATTGTTCCGCTAGGTATCAAAATAGGTCTAAATTAACAAGGGTAAACATTTTACTCCATAACATTTACCCCCCACTTTAGCGTGGGTACGAACTTATGTTCATACTCAGACTAAAGTAAGGAGAAGACAGATTTCCAACATGAAAATATAGAATGCCAAGTAATTCCTCCAAGTTGTGGACCATAGTAGCCCCCAAGCTTAGGATTCTAAGGTTGCAAAAACATGGGCAAGTAAATTTCAAACACACAAGGCATTGTAACATAGTTCACACATACATGGAGTACTACAAGCATATATAAGGAATACATGCAAGAGACACACAATACACAAAGGTAATACACGCCATACACAATGCATACATGCTTGACACAAAGCATACGTGCACAAGGCATAAAGTACACATGGAAAACATGATAAAGACACACAAAACATTTTGCTAGGCAAACGTAAAGAATACATGGAATCATTAAGAGAATACACTTTCAAATTGTAGACATCTAAATTTGACCATATCCTAATTATCCTATTTATCCCTTATTATTCCCTAATTATTCCCTAGCTTACCTTTAATCGCCATCTTTAGAAATAATAAATTAAAATTAAAAAATTAATTTATTATTTATTACCTTTACATGAGATATAATTAATTAATTAAAATAATTAAATCTTCCCCTTTTAAACATTTTCACGTAAATAATAAATTAATTATAATTTATTATTTACCTAACCTAAAACCTCTCTTTAATAATAAATTAAATTTAACAACTTTAATTTATCATTAACCTAACCTAAACTGTTTTTACCAAAACATTATAAAAGTCAATTTCATTTTCATTTACTGGCCCTCTAGAGAAATTACGTTTCGAGCAACCACAATTCAATTATTTGGTAGCATTTATCTAGTTTAATCTTTAATCTTTATTTGGTGCATTTGATATAAATTTAAGGTTTTGTCATATTGTCAAATCTTTTGTTAAAATTTATATCTGCTGCATACATTGGTGAACCTGAGGTGAATACCCCTCTCTGATCATTCGTTTGCAAGTGTTTTTTGTGGTTTGAAAAACTTGCAGGTTCATGTTGTGTTTGGAAAATTATTTCACATGGTAAAAGATATTCACCTTTTTTATGTGAGCATTATAGTGCTGAAAAAAAATTGTTTTCATGGTGTTTTTTTATAGTGCTGGAAAAAAATTGTTTTCATGGTGTTTTTAACATTTTTATATGTGAAGCATTATAGTGCTGGAAAAATTATTTCACACCTTAAAATCTATTCACGAGGTTTTTATGTGAGTATTGTAATGATGGAAAAATTAACTCACACGGTAAAAACATCTTAACATTATAGTGCTGGAAAATTATCTCACACTGTAAAAACATTTTAACATTATAGTGAAAGAAAATTGTCTCACGCCGTAAATAATATTCATTTTATTTCTTTTATATGTGAGCATTTTAGTGTCTAGAAAATTATCTCATGCTATAAACATCATTCACATTTGATATGAATGTTAATCTTTTATTGTTGCAGGGTAAATAACACTTATTTTTAATGCTAATGTTTACTCTCAGAGAAAGCCTTGTGACATGTGAATTTTTACCATAACCGCCAGATGCTACATTTTAACTGCCTCATAAATCAGCTAGATTGTCAAACACAGAATTAGCAAACCACCAGAGTGCCAATTTCTAAACCTTGGAGGCTGTTTTTTTCAAATTAGCATAACTTTTGCATTTTTCATCAGATTTTCATAATTTTGTAGGCGTTGGAAAGGGGATTCAGAGAGATTTGCAATGGTACAATCATCTCTTTTAGACTCTATGCTGATTTTTTGGTATAATAATTTGCAATTCAGTCATTTTGTTTTAAAATATCAAACATCCTTTTTATCACAGTGTCATTTAACATTTCGTGTGGACTTTTCTAGGATCATTCATTTTGGTTTAACATTTTCTTGTAGCTTCTGTACATTCAAGACAAAAAAATTTTACAAACTACTAATACATTTGTTGCAGGTGCCCTTTTCATGTGTTTACATGTTAACATAGGAACATTTCATTTGGTGTTTTAAAAAAGAATCTCATTACTTGACATGTCTGGTGCATTTGCACATTTTGTTAGTAGATCCTAAGCTAGAACAAAAGTATCCTCTACCCTTGCCTCTCAATGAATCTTGGGTGTACGAGAACTTGTTCTATCTTCTTTTTCTTTTTTAGAAAAGGGCCTGCCTTGGTGGGAAAAGAGGTACTCACCCCAAGGGATGACCCTAAGCGGTACTTTCGATTTGGTCCGCTATATAAAAGGCTTAGGCGAAAGCCGAAGCTTCTTGGTGACATATTCTCATTCTGACAGTTCCCTAGTATCCGTGCACTCGTGTATGTGATACGTCAACCCCAATCTCTCCTTGCAAAAGGATTGATGTAAGTGGTTGGGATAGTCTCTCAAGTGAGGCATTGCCACATGAATGAGTGTCAAGTCCCTAAATTTCCCCCACTAAACACCTTAAGTTAGAAACTTACCCAATTACCATTCGTCTTTGACCTTAGGTAGTGTAAGCATTATTTTCAAGTGTATTCAATTGTGTTGAGACCTATGGAAATCTGGCCTTAAGGGGCTATTGAACATACACATTACGCTTATGCTTCCTCTTAGACATTTTGACATTGTGTTTTTGTGCTTAAAGTACATTCTTGTCACCATCTATCAGTTTGACTCCTAAGAAGCTCATTAATCGATCAAATCATCCACTTCATCCATTTCTCACCTAATTCATTTATCATCATCCTACTCATATTCTCATCCTTGAGCCAATTCTAAGCCAATTCTAATCCTCATTCGTCAAAATGGTTGTGATCATAATAACCCAATATCACCCCAAGAAAATGAAAAAATACAAGAGCTTAGACATATCTATGATGGTCTTTATCCTACCATGAAGGCAAAGTTTAGAGATAGTTTTCATCATGTGTCCTTAGCACATCTCATTATTGGAGATTCTTGGACCTCAACATCACCATCCTATATGTCATCCCCATCAACATCATACAAACATTCATCCCCTCATGACCCTAGAAAATCTAGAATACAAAATCTTACTAATCAATTTTGGGATGTGATTGAAACTTTACGTCAAGAAAAACAACAAGTTGTCTTCAAACAAAGAGAAGAAGAGAAATATATTCAAAAAATAAAGCATGCATATGAGAAATTGAGTCCACAAGATCATTCTTATCATCCTAAAACAACCTAAGATTCTATTTCCATGCCCTTAACCTCACAAAACTATAATCCTACCAAGGTCCCAGCCTCGACATCCGGTGATCCCCAAGTCCTTCTGCTACAACAACTCGCTCAATCACTACAACAAGAGGCAGATCTTAAAATTCAATTGGCACAACAATCCCAATTGTCTTCACAATCTCAACATCCTATCACATCAACACCCCAACTCTATAAGTCATTTCCATCCACCTCATACAAATCTTCATCACAAACATTCTACCACTCATACCAACCCAACTCATCGATACTCCAAGTCTATTCAACAATAACTTTACCTCAAACGTCACAAGTTCAAATTCCTATCCATTCTTCATCTTCACACATACCAAATCCCATCCCTTCACATCTTAACCAAAAAGTCCTCCTTCAACAACAACAACTTTTAGCCCCAAAACCACAACTACAAACTTCATTTAACACATCATCCACCATACCTTTATCCACACAACAACAACAAATTCCATCTAATTCTAATCCTAATCCATTGGTCCCCCAACCTTCTAATTTATCAATCCCTTTGTTACCTTTACTACCTTCATCCATACAACATCAATAAATTTAACCTAAATTCTATGAGTTACCCCATCATCATGCCAACCTAGTCCCTCCACATCAACTAGTCTCATGAACATTCCTCAATATCCATCTCAAAATCCTGCATAATATGAACATGCTACTACTAGTCAGTCCTCGCACCATGATCAAGAATCCTTAAGCCATCTTAATGCTACCTTTGACAAGGGAGATACCACCTCAAGTTTGGAATCATACACTAATCCATCTACTAGTCCCACTCATCCATCCATCCCTATGGAACCTCCATCATATAATCCTTCCAACCTTTCAAATCCTATTATATCCAATCCTTTTGTCCATCCACACGATCCTAATCCCACTCCTATCAAACCAAATCCCATTATCCCTCCATTGAATTCTAATCCTACACCTTCCACCCTCATTATCCATCCATTATATTATGCATCCACCCATTTACTAATAAAGGATGTGATCCATTGGATACTAGCAAGGAATCAACCATTACCCTCATACCATCAACTCTCTATTCATGAAATTATCCAAGAACCTTCAAATGTCATGCCTATTTCTCCAATCCCATCTTGTAGTCCACAAACTATCAAATCTCTTGAAGATCTGCCTACCATAAGCCTAATTCATTCCCCACCATACATCGAACCTATCCAAGAAACCTCCATTCCTATCCAAACTCAATATTTGTGTCAAGAGTCAAATCCAAAGCATGATCAACCTTGCTCCTCCCCACTTCAAGATCAAATTATCCATAGTCCTCCAAACCAAATTACCCAAGATCAAGAGCTTGTCACTCCTTCCACTCATGGTCCCAATACTATCCATGATCAAGAAACCTCCACCAGCCTTATCCATGATCCCACAACATCCATTTCCCTTGATGAGACACTTAGCTCCCAAGTAAGCATAGATGGTCAAACAAATGTCTTGGATCTTCATGTGCATAATGACCATAATCAAGATCCTAATGATCTTTTGTCATCCAATATCGACCATATCACAAATCCACCATCATATCCTATTGGTCTTACTACCTTCCTTCATGAATGTTCTTCCTTATGAGAGCAGCAACCATTTTCTACCACCACACCTTCTCCATTCAATAATGAGCTCAAGTCTAGTGTCCAAAACTCACATAGTCCCATTGTCCATCATATACTCCAGAAAATGAACTATCAAGATAAAGGCTTAGGCCTTCATGAATAAGGTATTTTGGAGCCTATCCATGTCAAAGTCCCTCCACGATCATATGGCCTTAGATATACACCCCAAGGGAAGAAATCTCAAGATGTTGGTCATACCTCCATGCCTCCTAAATCCACATCCTTCCACCCCAAATCCCATACATCCTATCATACTCCTAAAACATATGTTTCCATCCCTCCTTCATCATCCTACAAACCCAAAAGGCATATGACCATCCATCTCCCTCCATCCACTTTACCTCCACTTCTTCCAACTCCTAACATCCCTCCATCCACTTTACCTCCACTCCCTCCAACTCCCAATATTTCCATCTTTAAATCCCCTTATCACTTTAGCCACAAATCCATCCATACATCTTGTTCTTATAAATCCCCTACAATTCCTAATCATGATCAACAAATGCACACATCAACTAAACATGAAGCTATCACAAAAACCCCTATGGGATTCAAAAATAAAAATTTGGATGCCTCCACCCATAAAGCAAAAAATCCTAACAATCCTCATGCCACATGGCACATGGCACCAGTGCAAAGAATCAAAGAAAAATCAAACTTGTTCTCAAAAAGGCTACCCAAGTCCACATCTCAAAAAGATAATTCCAAAACCAAAATGGTTTGGGTCCCTAAGCAAAAAGCACCCAATTCAAATGGAGCATCCACTGTCCTAAAATCCCAAGCATCTCGCTCCCCATCACAAAATCTTAAAATTCATAAGTCCATTTGGGTCCCTAAAGTCCTGAATAGGCAACCCTTAAGAGAACATATCCATTACTCCCAAATCCCCCTTCTAATAAAAAGCTTCAAAATCCAATTTGATGTGTACAACCATTGGTCTTGGTTCCCTTCCACTCCACACCATTCACACATACCTCCATTTCCCTATCTTCTATCTACTATCCCACTTATCTCTTCCCTCACCTCCCTATGGTCCATGCTTTTACATAAGTCCTTCTATCTATCTCTTTCTCTTCATCCTAATCCATTATCCTTCCATCCTAATCCACATCATAATCCACTATCCCCTATCCATCCTTGCATGAACCTTTCATAATCCACATCATAATCCGCTACGCACTTGATCCGTCTCCCTCTCATACATTCCCCTACCAACATCTATGAGCATAATGACATTTGACATAGTCTATGTGCGTGACTTCCATCCATCCTGGGACATTACCATCTTGCTATGGGAACAAAATCTTGAGTCCCTACCTATTCCATCCAACTATCCCCTACCAAAAAAAAATCAAAATAGTAAAGATAAACCCTTCGTCCAATGGTGAAAACCATTTTTATGGTGCGTTGGATAAGTACCATGATGAAAACCTAGCAAACAGGCATCATGTGTAGATGATTATCTATGTGCTTTACACCTGGGGGCATGTTGTCTCATTTATCTCATCCTATCCATCCTATTTTATCTATCCCATCTCATATCCTATCCTATAATTTTCTATCCTATCTTTCCATCCTTACCCATCATATCTATCATACCTTCCTCATTGCACCATCCATATTAACTTCCTATTTTTTGATCTTGATGAGTGTAGGAGCAAATTTTTTTTTGAAAAATGCTTTTGACACCTCTTGTCATACTCCAAATTCCACCCATCCATTTCTAAGAATATCCTCCGTACATCCATCTACTACTAAGTCCATTCATCCCTTCCAAGCATATCTCCATCATCCCCAAATCCTAAGTCATAATATCTAGAGTGGGGCATGTTATTCCTATGCTACATAGTCCTTAGAGATCACATTCTAGACTCCCTCTATCCATCTATCATATATTTCCCATCCATTGTCCTTATATCACCAATCCTTGTATCCATTCATACTCTTCCCTTTATCAGGTATTGTCCATCATTTTATCCATCCAAATCATACATTTATCCTATCACCCATCCTTTTTATCCACCCTTCCCATCCTACATTTATCCCATTACCAATCTTTTTAATCCTACTTTCATCCTATCACCCATCCTCTTATCCATCCATCCAATCCTTTTATCTATCCCATCCATTATTGCTCATCCGCATCCTATCATCCTCCTTGCCTTTTGGTTTAGTTTTCCCTTGTCATTGGTATCCTTCCAAAGGCTATCCAAGCGCAATTCAATCCTAAGCATCCAAAACAAACCAAAAATACAAAAAAGATCAAATATCCAACAAAAATCCAAGCAATAAAAATCCAAATTCCATCAAATCAATCAAATCAACAATTCTAATTAATCCTTCAACTCAATTCAATCAAAGCATTCCAAGTAGTTCGATGATCTAAATGCAAGTCATCCTTAATCCATACCAATTATGTCAAGAAAATATATCCTATTATCAAATCACATCCATGGTTTTGTTCCTATCCTTGTTGTAATCCTGATTGATCAATTATCATCACCATCGTCAAAGGGATATATCATTCCCAATCCTAGTGTTGTTCTCGGGATATATTGTTCCCATATCAACAACACAATCCTCGCGTTGTTCTCAGCATAAATCATCAAAACCAGACCAGGTGTCTTATACGACATGTCTCATTCCTGAAACCAAACACTATCAATCAATCAATCATTATCATCATCAATCAATTTAATCAATCATCAGTTTTCAGCTTGACTAGGGGCAACATCATGTTTGTCTTTGATTTATGCATGCTTGCTTGTTTTCTTATGTGTGTGTTATTATTTTGTTTTGCATCTGTCTTGGTCCTTGCAACATACCTGCCACTTTGTCATCATGGTGCTTCATATCATGGTGGCTTAGGCATCTATTTTCTTGAGACTTTAATCCTTTTATGTATTTGACACATCATCACCTTGGTCTTTATACCTTGGTGCATAATGTCAAATGCTATATCAAAGATCAGGTTGCTCAAATTAAATCAGCATAACTCTATCTCCTCCCCTTCATTTCCTTTTTCAAGAGCATATCCATCTTCTCCATCTATGCATATCCTCTTGAGGGGGCATCATCTACCAATCCTTCATTTTTATGAGCCCTATCCAATCTAATCCAACCCATTTTATCCATTCCAAACTATGTTTTAATCTTCTTTGAAACGACATTGCCTCGCAACATCGTCTCAAAGAGGGGCAAAATGTAGACATCTAAATTTGACCATATCCTGATTATCCTGTTTATCCTGTTTATTCCCTAATTATTCCCTAGTTTACCTTTAATCACCATCTTCCAGAAATAATAAATTAAAATTAAAAAATTAATTTATTATTTATTACCCTTTACATGAGATTTAATTAATTAATTAAAATAATTAAATCTTCCCCTTTTAAACATTTTCCTGTAAATAATAAATTAATTATAATTTATTATTTACCTAACCTAAAACCTCTCTTTAATAATAAATTAAATTTAACAACTTTAATTTATTTTTAACCTAACCCAAAATCCGATAAAACACGTTCAACCACCCTAAACCATTTTTACCAAAATATTATAAAAATCAATTTCATTTTCATTTACCGGCCCTCTGGGGAAATTACGTTGGAGTTATGCAAATCGTTCGAGTAACCACAATTCAATTATTTGGTAACATTTATCTAGTTTAATCTTTAATCTTTATTTGGTGCATTTGATATAAATTTAAGGTTTTGTCATAGTGTCAAATCTTTTTTTAAAATTTATATCTATTGCATACACAAACAATACATCACACAAAAAAACATGGAAACAAACACACAAGAAACATGACTCTTACACTAGCTTGCTCTGTTGCTAGGGGTCATGTGAAGAGAGGTGCTCTCATGGATCACAGACTAGTAAGGACCGCAAAATTACTAGGTGACCATGCCAAGTCACATGAAGCACACATGCTAGAAAACTTTGTTATATTAGGTGGCTCATGGACCAACAACAAAATGGAAACATCATGGGCTAGTGAGGACTGTTGAATCACTAGGTGAGTTCCATGATAGGTGTGTTGGGACAAGAAAATTTAAAATTTTCTTGTATTATTACTCATCCATATCTAACCAAATCATTAAACATTTCGCCCAAAATCAAAATTACAATTGATATATCCCATAAAAAATCCTATGACAAAACAATGTAAAGGGCCTAAATTTCTTAATATCGGCAAGACTTTATATTAGCTATATCGATCCATGAGAAACTAGTTGAAATGGCTATCAGCGTGAAAAGAAAGATCGGAGAGAAGATTTCAAAGTATATCGATGAAGAAAGTGGCACTGATGACCTTTCATCGGAGAGAAAACGCATAGTCACGCCGATCGGTGTAAGGAAAGACCATCGAAGAATACTCTGAAAACCTTCCCGATAGCGTAAGTCATACCGATGGAGGAGCTTGGTGAGACTCTCACTGATCACCCAATAGAGCAGAGGAAACTAATGGTCATCGGCAGGAAATTAGTATTGGAATGAGAAATTAAGGAGCTTCCGATGCTCCAATGTCTCACCTATTGAAGAAAAGTGCTTCGGCGTAACTTACACCGATAAGTGTGAAGAATAAGAACCATCGGCGAAGAAATCCTCTGAGATAACATTCGAAGTCATTACAATTAAACTCGACAGAATTCTTTGAGAAAAGCCTACAAGCAGAGATTTGAAGCAGAAAATAGAGGAATCAAGATCCTTAAAAAACCAAGTGCATGTTGGTCATAATGCATGTATACCAGATACAAAGGTGAACAGTCGAAGGTTTTGTATATTTATTTGTAGGTATGCAAGATATAAATAGTGAGAAGATACAAATGCATAAAACATACAAGATGATATACAAAGCTATATGCATGTCGCGGAATCGAAAAGATTATGAAATGAGGTTTTATTGCTGTATGTTTCGTGCATTGTATGTATGTTTCAGGTTATACATTTCAATATACATACAATGCGGAACTCAAGAAAGGTTGAAATTTGGTTAAAATGATGCATCATGACTTAAAGTATATCGGAAGATGCATTGCACTTTATATACATCGCGGAGCCGAAAAGTAAGTAAACTGTGGTTTATAAAAATGATAAGTCTGAAGAGGTGATACAAATGAGTTTGTATGTATTTGGCTTTGTATCTAAAAATTAGATACAAGTATTGTTGCATTTCGGAAGATACAATCAGAAAAAGTGATGTGGGCTCCACTGTTTGCATATCGGGCTTGTATAAATAACGATGTATATCTTCGATATACAAGCTGATATACAAGTTAAAAGGATGCAAATAAGAGATACAAACTGGATACGAAAAGAAAGTTAAATACTGAAAAGTCTTTGTATGTTCGGGGTGCTTGTATGTTTATAATATACATACCAGATATACAAAGGAATAAAAAGCATCGCTCGGGATAAAAGGTAAAGAGAGGGTTTGTATAAGATGCTTTGTATGTGCGCTTATATAAGATAACATACAAACGGCAATATACAAAGAAAATATACAAGAGAATAATATACAAAACCTGACATAATTGGAGATTTGAACATTACATACATCGTGTGGGGTCCGAGTTTGTATGTGAGAAATGTATGTATCCAATATGCAAAAAGATGTACAAAAGATGATACAATTTCGGACCTGATTAGAAAGTCAAATTTTGAGAACTTTGTGTGAAGTCTGTGCTTGTATATTATAATGCATTGTATCTGATATACAAAAGGAGAGATGCAGTTGTGGATTGTATGTATATAAGATACATACAATGGCAGATTCGAAGGTGATTTCAATTCATTTCATAAACCTGGTCGGGCCCGCTCTTGTGTATAGAAGAAAATGTATCTGGTATACAAAAGATATGTATGCAAAAGGAGGATGCAGGAAAATATACAAGGACAGATCTAAAATACAATTTATTTTATAGACCTGATGGAGTCCGCACTTGTATGTGTGTCCCAAATGCATATACAAAAGTTGATACATAGGAATTTCTGATGCATATATGTTTATTACAACTCTGAGATGGATTTGTTTGTTGCCAGAGCAATATGAAAAGGGTCGTATAAAACAAAAATGAGATTTTGTCGATGTAAAAATTGATGTATTGCTTTCAGCAATGAGAACATGTGCAAGTTATTCGATAGAAATTGTAATATGGAATACCTTGCCAAATGAAGATTAATGGATACAGCTCTTAATCAAATTCATCTATTTCTTAATCCATTTATGTGAAAAGGTGTGAACCACGAATAGTCATACTATTTTGGCCTGAAGTTTGTTTCCCACACATATATATTAGGGAAAACAAGGATCATCCATGGAATCATCAGCAGTAGAATATATACTTATAATTTACAATGTTTCTCAAAGACCATGTTGCAAGTTTATTATTGAAGAAGTAAATTGAAGTTCTCTAATTCAGTGGTTCTATTCTGGATCAATTGTTTGTTAAGATTATTCAATTGTGTGGTTGTCTCCATTTCAGTATTTCCTTGTTATTCAAATTAATATATCAAGTATATAGTTAACTTGTCAATGCACATTTGTTGTATCTGTGTGATTGAATAAATTGGTTTCCATTAGAGGAATTAAAATCCTTCTGATCAATCACAATAACCTGGAAGTGTTAGTTTGGATTACTAAGAAGAACCATATAATTAGGATTGCCATTTTGTCTCCAAGTTAATATTATCTGTTATTCTTGCATATTTCATTCAATTGGTTCCTTCAAGAAAGGATTAAATTACCTTCTAGTGAATTACAAGATATCTGATTATATTGGTTGGATTATTAAGAAGAGTTTGTCAGTCATTTATTTGCACGTTTATACAAGTTATAAACTAATGTATTGTACCAAATAGTTAGAGTTTCTGCCAGCTATAAGCCACTAGTCTTAGTCTTCCATTTGACTCCATTTACCCAACAAAGCACTGATCTCATTTCAATTCATCACTTAAAAACCCTTTTATTAGTTAAGCACAGTCATAGAATTCACCTTGATATTGCTTATACAATTTCTACCAACCATTCATCAGATATTAGATAAAGAATTCATTAGCAAGCTTTCATCTATCCTACACCATTTGCCACTGTAGGTAGATCCATTTAATTAGTCAATACATTTACATTTAGTTTGCTTTAATTCCCAAGGTTCACCCGCCTAGGTGTAGTAGGACCTAAAGTGCAGGGAATCATCAAACCCTAAAGGTTGTTTCCGTCACGTTAGTTCAAAAACGTTGTGAATCTAAGCATAGAGCCTGGCATTCTCTTAGGATTAGCAACCTACATTTTTGAGACCTAACAAATTGGCGACTCTATTGGGGATATAAATAAAAGACCTTATAACAAACCATTCCTTCTATAGAGTCATTTCAGGAACTTTAATTTGGTAACTCTGCTGGCAACAAGAACCCAAAAAGATAAATTACAAACTTTTTCCTATTTACAAAATAGGTAGCAACTCTAGTGACTGTTATAATAGAAAATTGATACCAAGTGGATGGTAGGAGATCCAAGATGGAAGGCAAGAAATTGCAATCATCTCCACCAATTAGAAACATCTCCAAAAGAAATGGAACATCAAATTATTCTCACTAGAATGATAACTAGGAGGCTCAAGAGGATAATGCAGAGCAAACTATTGCAATTCACAATAAGTTCACACCTCTGCATGATTCAAATGAAAATCTCAACGGAGTAACTGATGATTTATTAGCAAAATACAGACCTGATCCTCAAGAATAGCTTGAGTGTGAAGCACAGGCCATGAGGAAAATCGATCAAAGACACGCTAAATATGATTTCAAAATGTCATTACATCAAGGAGAAGGGGTAAAACATGGATTCTCAACTCAAGAAGTAAATGACAGCCCAAAGACTTTAGGAGGTATGAATCAAGCACAACAGGATCTGCTTAGGCTCTAGGAAGAACTTGAAATGATCAAGATAGAGGAAACTAAGAGGTTGTTGCAACAAGAGATTCAACAGATAAAGAGTAGAGCTAAAATAGCCCCCCCAAAATATGTACCTCCACATAGGGGAAACACTTCAAGGAATCCATAGAAAAATCTACATCAAAATACAGGTGGTGCTTCAAACTCACAAGCATCTAGAAATCATCAGAATACTATTCCTAAAGTTCCTAGACCACCTCCCATGCACAATACCTCTCAACATATGGTTAATCCTTACCCACCCCCTGGCTAACAATATTATAGACCACAAAATCCTTACATAAATCCCCACATAAACCCACAGCAGCAATATGCCTATTATCAGCCTCCAGGTGGATATAATTACTATCCTAATCCACCACCCATGAATTTTCCACCTCAAAACCTTGCAAATATATGCAGCCAATTTGATCTGACTGGATATTAGTTGTATCCATATCCTATGGATAGTAATTGGAGAAATATAGTTCCTAAGTTCACTGGGAACAATGCAATATCAGCTCAGGATCACATCAGAAGCTTCAATGCTTTCGTACAAGATGTTGGTATGGACTGGGAAGATGTTAGAATGAGGTTATTCATGATGTCCCTGACTGAAGATGAAAGAGACTGGTTCAATATCTTACCTGATGCCTCAATCAATTCAATAACTAATTTCCATAATCAATTTAAGGAGCAGTATGGTAATCAGTATAGCCCTGAATTTGCATTACATGAATTGATAAGTATCCAGAAATACCAAAATGAATCAGTGTATGACTTCAATCTGAAATTTTGCAAATTACACAACAAAGTACCACACGGATCCAAATTGTTTGATCCAGTAGCATTGAGCCTTTATATGAAAGCATTTGATCCCAAGATGGGGTACGAACTTAGAAATTGATGCCCTATGACCCTGGCTGAAGCACAGAAAGTGGCCTTAACAATTGAAAATAATAGGAAAGCTGCAGGTATGATTAGCAAGAGGGATAACCCTAGAAATCCTTAGAACCCAAACGTTCAGCAAACTAAACAAGAAGGTCAGCATAGGCATGAGAGGCCCAGGTTGCATGATATGCCATATAATACCAATTGGTAAGATGGGAGACCCATTGATAATAGTAGAAAACAACATTATGGCAAGGATACCCTTGACCCTCTAAAAAGAAATATGGCACATATGGTAGAAGATAAGCCTTGGTGTCTGGTATGCAATTTACCACATTCACCTGAGTATTGTGAGGTGGCTAAAACAGTACAACAAGAAGAAATGTTATACAATTATAACATAGACAATCACACTATAAACATGATGCAAGATACACCATATTTGCTGACTGAAAACTATGCTTCTATAGAGGAAGAGGGATATGAATATGATGTGGGAAACTAGAGACATCATATCAATACGGGAGAACAAGAAGTGTTCTCAGATCAGGAGGATGGTTATGAGGAACCTACCTAGTATAACAATCAGCCATATGATCAATGGGGAAAGCCCACTGAAAATGAAAGAGAAGCTCTTACAATAGCTACAATAGCTCAAGCTAAAAATGCTTATAACTTAAGGAATAGGATAGTGAATGTTGAACAAGGAACACCTGGGAGTGTATTCATAAAAGATTAGATTTACAAAAAGAATAATGCAAAGTCATCATTCAAAGAACCAGAAAAGGGGGGTAAGAGTAAAACAAAAGAAAAATCACAAAATCAAGAAAAAGAAAATATAAAGACAGAAAAGAATGATCAAACTATGGCTCATTCTTTTGACATTGCTCATGCAATATCTCAGGTAAAAATATCAGTTCCACTTTTAGAAATGATGAAGATAGACAAATATAGGAATACAGTAGTTAAACTGATTTCAGATATACCAAGTCAAAAACATAAAGGATCTAAAAATAGAACAAACAATGTTCATCAAGAAACATTCCAAATGCCTGAGGTATACCTAGGTGATACATTGACAAAGAATCCCTCACAAGTGGACCCTTTCTACACTACATTATTGATCAAAAATAGGATAGTGAGGAATTTCATGATTGATTCAAGTGCTGCCATGAACATCATGCCAATAGCAGTTATGAAAGAATTGGGAATGTGGGTTGATACTACATTTGATAGGTGTTATGTAATGGATAATAGATCCATCCCAGTCGTTGGTATTATGAGGGATGTGGAGATAAAACTTGCCTCATACCCTAAAGCAACTTATAACATTGATATTGCTATGGTTGACATCCCACTATATTATGGAATGCTTCTATCAAGACAATGGGCTGCAATGGCAGGAGGGAATGTCCAATTGGACTTATCATATGCCACAATACCAGTTGGAGGTAAAGAAATCAAGCTGTGCAGGGAGCCAAGGCATGAAAATATTATAGAACGCTTGGATCAACATCAAATCAATTTCTTTTGTGATACAGATTTGGGAGCCTTCAAGGTTGAGAAAAGTCAGCCAGAATTGCAGAATACTGATCCAATACATATTGAATCTAAGAAGAAAATGATGTATGGAAGATTTATTTTGATGGTGCATACAGCAAAATAAGAAATGGGGCCGGAGTAGTATTTATTTCACCAGGAGGTAAAACTTTCAAATACTCTTTTCTATTAACATTTGAATGCACAAACAATGTAGCAGAGTATGAAGCTTTGCTCATTGGTTTGAACATAGCCACCAAGCATAAGATAAAAAAATTAGCTGTATATGGTGATTTTGAATTGGTTACTTCCCAAGTAAGAGAAAAATACTTGTCAAAAAATAAGAGGTTGAGACAGTACAGAAATGCAGTATGGGATGATATTGAGTTATTTGATGCCTTTTCAATCAACTAGATTGATAGGTCAAAAAATATTATGGCAGATTTTCTAGCGAATATCACATTGAAAAGAGATTATGTCACATTGGGAGGTATTATAGAAGTTGAGTTCAAATCTAGACCCACTATCCCAGATAATGTACATAATTGGCAAGTATTTGACAATGATGTTGATATAATCAACTTCCTGCATTGTGCTAACTATTATGAAAATCAAGAGATTGATTTCAATGCATTTGTAGAAGAACATGATGGGAAGGAAACCCTTTTTGGTCAAGAGATAGTTCAGTTGAAAACAAATAAAATACCTAAGGGACTTATAGCATTGGAAAAGGCATTTGATGGACATGATAGATTTAAAATGAAAGGCACACCAGTGGTGCAAAATGACCTTGAAGAGATTAATTTGGGGACACAAGCAGCCCCAAAGAATGTGTATATTGGAAAAAATCTTAACCCAAAAATTAGGAGCAGAATCATCAACTTACTTAGGAAGTATAGACACGTGTTTGCCTGGTCATATGATGATTTAAAAGCATATAGAGAAGATCTGTTTCAGCATGAAATACCACTAAAACCATATGCTAAACCGTTCAGGCAGAAACAAAGGCCTATCAATCCTACATTAGCTCCTAAGATGCTTGAAGAGCTTACAAAATTAAGAGATGGAGCTATCATTAAACCCATCAGGCATTATTCTTCGGTTTCTAATTTAGTGCCCGTCAGGAAAAAGAATGGTGATATTAGATTATGTGTGGACTTCAGGTACCTAAACAAATCTTCCCTAAAAGACAATTATCCCCTCCCTAATATGGAAGCAATATTACAAAAAGCTACTGGATGTGAACTATTGTCAATGATGGATGGCTTCTCAGGTTACAATCAGGTGAAAGTCAAAGAATCAGAGCAATTTAAGACTGCATTCACCACTCCATGGGGAACATATGTATATTTAAGGATGCCATTCAGACTCACTAATGTTGGAGCAACATTCCAAAGAGCAATGGATGTGGCCTTTGCTGAATTGATTAATACAATCATGATAGTATATCAAGATGACTTGACAACATATTCCAAAAAGGCTAAGGATCATTGTGCACATTTAGAGCAAATATTTATTAAAGCCTTAGAATATGAGATTTTATTGAATCCTAAGAAGTGTCATTTCGCAGTGACAAAGGGGAAGTTGCTTGGTCAGATAGTCTCAAAAGATGGAGTGAGAATAGATCCTAAGAGAGTAAAAGCAATTCACCAAGTCCCTATCCCTAAAAATGTGAAAGCTATACAGTCATTTTTTGGCCAAATTAAGTTTGTCATGAGGTTTATATCAAATTTTGCAGAAATTGTTTCCCCCATATCAAGGATGTTGAAGAAGAACTCAAAAGTGAAATGGACAACAGAAACAATAGAAGCATTTGCAACTATTAAAAAGGCAATCAAAGAAGCCTCTGTTTTGATATCTCCTAATTTTAGTAAGCCATTCCAACTATTCTCATTTGCCTCTTATCATACAGTTGCAGCAGTGCTATTGCAGAAAAATAATGATGGATATGAACAGCCTATCTCATTTTTCAGCAAATCCCTTTAGAATACAGAGTTAAAATATGACATTGTTGAGAAATAGTGATATGCATTAGCAAAAGTAGTTAAAACTTTTAGGCCATACTTGGTGGGAGCTGAAATCATAGCATATGTGCCTAACACTACAGTAAAGGATGTATTGGTCCAAACTGAAGTCATAGGTAGAAGATGTAGATGGATCAATAGAATTCAGGAGTTCAATATTGAAATCTAGATTACTAAACTAGTGAGAGGACAAGGTCTTGCTAGGTTGATGGCTGAGAGTAATCTTGAAGCTCCTCAGATATGTAGTGCTAGTGATGTTGATAATACAAGTTCTAGCATTGAGCGCACTCCGTGGTATACCGACATTATATATTATCTAAAGCACATAAAATGTCATGAGGGGTATGATGATAATAAAAGGACACTTAAATTACAAGCCTCAAAATATGTATTTATTGATGGAGATCTTTATTGGAAGAATAGGGATGGTATTCTACTATTATGCCTAGATGAACATCAATCAAAATATATCATGAAAGAGTTACATGAGGGCATGTGTGGAGGTCATTTCTCAACAAAGACTACAGCCCACAAGATCTTGAGGGTTGGATACTATTGGCCTAAAGTTTTTAATGATTCATATCATTACACTAGGAAATGTGAAGCATGTCAGAAGTTCTCAAGAAAGTTGAAATATCAAGGAGCATTTCCCTTGAAACCCATGCAGGTGGAGGGTCCATTCTATCAATGGGCTATTGACTTCATAAGAGAAATTGTGAAGAAGTCAAGTGGTGGACACAAATGGATTTTAGTGGCGACAGATTACTTCACTAAATGGGTAGAAGCTATCCAAACCAAACAAGCAATAAGCAGGGTGGTGATTAACTTTCTGATGGAAAATATTATATTCATATTTGGCACTCTAGTAAGGTTAATCATAGATAATGGGATGTGTTTTAGGTCTGATGAATTCAAAAATTTCTATAGTACACATGGCATCACTGTGTCCTATGCTACCCCTTATCATCCACAAGCAAACGGGCAGGCAGAATCCAACAACAAAAGCCTTCTGAAAATCATAAAAAGAATGTTGGAGGGAAACAAGAAAGCATGGGATTCAAAGCTAAGAATGGCTATATGGGCTGATAGGATTACTTTAAAAAGAGCAATTGGGAGATCTCCCTTTGAACTAGTATATGGAACACAAGCAAGAATACCATTAGATAACCTCATGCCAGTTTACAAATTTATTCTTCAGGAAGATTTAAACATTCCTGAACCAATGGAGGAAAGATTAGAACATCTTGCAGAACTTGATGAAACAAGGAGACTAGCCCAAAGGCAGAATATTAAGTTGCAATCACAAGTGAAATACCTCTTTGACAAAAAGGCCAAAGATAGGAAGTTTGAAATAAATGATTTAGTACTGATGTGGAATGCTAGGTGCTAGGACAAAGGAAAGCATGGAAAATTTGAAGCTTTATGGTTAGGTCCTTTTGTTATAACTGGCAAAGGAGTTGATGATTCCTACTATTTGCAAAACATGTCCGGAGAAGAGCAGGAATTGTCTGTGCATGGGCAATATCTAAAGCCTTTCTTTTCATAATCATGCACAAAGAGGATTGAGTGTTGCCAGTGCATGGACGACTCTCGAATAATTCTCATAATACTTTTATTCCATGCATAGTAGTTTAGGGTAATCAAAAGGAGATTAGGACATGCCAGTACATGGACAGTCCTATGAATCTGTATAAATATATATATATATATATAATCTTTTCCATGTATAGTAGTATAGGATCATCACAATTCCCCATCATTATCACTTCCATCTCCCATTCTCATAAAATTGTCATCCCAAACAAATAATACACATGGTCTACTCCCCCAAGAGATCCTGATTCTTGTTATACTCACAAGGAGTATACATCCCAGACAGAGCCACTGTTGGGACAAGAAAATTTAAAATTTTCTTGTATTCTTACTCATCCATATCTGACCAAATCATAAAACATTTTGCCCAAAATCAGAATTACAATTGATATATCCCATAAAAAATCCTATGACAAAACAATGTAAAGGGCCTAAATTTCTTAATATCGGCAAGACTTTATATTAGCTATACCGATCCATGAGAAACTAGTTGAAATGGATATCGGCATGAAAACAAAGATCGGAGAGAAGATTTCAGAGAATACTGATGAAGAAAGTGGCACCGATGACCTTTCATCGGAGAGAAAATGCATGGTCACACCGATTGGTGTAAGGAAAGACCATCGAAGAATACTTCGAAAACTTTCCCGACAACGTAAGTCATATCGATGGAAGAGCTCGATGAGACTCTCACCGATCACCTAGTAGAGCGGAAGCAACTAATGGTAATCAACAAGAAATGAGTATCGGAATAAGAAATTAAGGAGCTTCTGACGCTCTAATATCTCACTGATTGAAGAAAAGTGCTTCGGCGTAACTTACACCGATAAGTGTGAAGAATAAGAACCATCGGCAAAGAAATCCTCTGAGATAACATTCAAAGTCATTACAATTAAACTCGACAGAATTGTTTGAGAAAAGCCTACAAGTGGAGATTTGAAGCAGAAAATAGAGGAATCAAGATCCTTAAAAAACCAAGTGCATGTTGGTCATAATGCATGTATACCAGATACAAAGGTGAACGGTCGAAGGTTTTGTATATTTATTTGTATGTATGCAAGATACAAATAGTGAGAAGATACAAATGCATAAAACATACAAGATGATATACAAAGCTATATGCATGTCACGGAACCGAAAAGATTATGAAATGAGGTTTTATTGTTGTATGTTTCGTGCATTGTATGTATGTTTCAGGTTATACATTTCAATATACATACAATGCGGAACTCAAGAAAGGTTGAAATTTGGTTAAAATGATGCATCATGACTTAAAGTATATCGGAAGATGCATTGCACTTTATATACATCGCGGAGCCGAAAAGTAAGTAAACTGTGGTTTATAAAAATGATAAGTCCAAAGAGGTGATACAAATGACTTTGTATGTATTCGGCTTTGTATCTAAAAATTGGATACAAGTATTGTTGCATTCTGGAAGATACAATCAGAAAAAGTGATGTGGGCTCCACCATTTGCATATCAGGCTTGTATAAATAACGATGTATATCTTCGATATACAAGCCAATATACAAGTTAAAAGGATGCAAATAAGAGATACAAACCGGATGCGAAAAGAAAGTTAAATACTGAAAAGTCTTTGTATGTTCAGGGTGCTTGTATGTTTATAATATACATACCTGATATACAAAGGAATAAAAAGCATCGTTGGGGATAAAAGGTAAAGAGAGCGTTTGTATAAGATGCTTTGTATGTGTGCTTATATAAGATAACATACAAACGGCAATATACAAAGAAAATATACAAGAGAATAATATACAAAACCCGACATAATTGGAGATTTGAACATTACATACATCGTGTGGGGTCTGAGTTTGTATGTGAGAAATGTATGTATCCAATATGCAAAAAGATGTACAAAAGATGATACAATTCCGGACCCGATTAGAAAGTCAAATTTTGAGAACTTTGTGTGAAGTCCATGCTTGTATATTATAATGCATTGTATCTGATATAAAAAAGGAGAGATGTAGTTGCGGATTGTATGTATATAAGATACATACAATAGCAGATTCGAAGGCGATTTCAATTCATTTCATAAACCTGGTCGGGCCTGCTCTTGTGTACAGAAGAAAATATATCTGGTATACAAAAGATATGTATGCAAAAGGAGGATGCAGGAAAATATTCAAGGACAGATCTAAAATCCAATTTATTTTATAGACTTGATGGAGTCCGCACTTGTATGTGTGTCCCAAATGCATATATAAAAGTTGATACATAAGAATTTCTGATGCATATATGTTTATTACAACTCTGAGATGGATTTGTTTGTTGCTAGAGCAATATGAAGAGGGTCGTATAAAACAAAAATGAGACTTTGTCGATGTAAAAATTGATGTATTGCTTTTAGCAATGAGAATAGGCACAACTTATTCGATAGAAACTGTAATATGGAATACCTTGCCAAATGAAGATTAATGGATACAACTCTTAATCAAATTCGTTTATTTCTTAATCCATTTATGTGAAAAGGTGTGAGCCACGAATAGTCATACTATTTCAGCCTGAAGTTTGTTTCCCACACATATATATCAGGGAAAACAAGGATCATCCATGGAATCATCAGCAGTAGAATATATGCTTATAATTTACAATGTTTCTCAAAGACCATGTTGCAAGTTTATTATTGAAGAAGTAAATTGAAGTTCTCTGATTCAGTGGTTCTATTCTGGCATCAATTGTTTGTTAAGATTATTCAATTGTGTGGTTGTCTCCATTTCAGTATTTCCTTATTATTCAAATTAATATATCAAGTATATAGTTAATTTGTCAATGCACATTTGTTGTATCTGTGTGATTGAATAAATTGGTTTCCATTAGAGGAATTAAAATCCTTTTGATCAATCACAGTAACTTGGAAGTGTTAGTTTGGATTACTAAGAAGAACCATATAATTAGGATTGTCATTCTGTCTCCAAGTTAATATTATCTGTTATTCTTGCATATTTCATTCAATTGGTTCCTTCAAGAAAGGATTAAATTACCTTCTGGTGAATTACAAGATATCTGATTATATTGGTTGGATTATTATGAAGAGTTTGTCAGTCATTTCTTTGCACATTTATACAAGTTATAAACTAAAGTATTTTGCCAAACAGTTAGAGTTACTGCCAACTATAAGCCACTAGTCTAGTCTTCCATTTGACTCTGTTTACCCAACAAGGCACTGGTCTCATTTCAATTCATCACTTAAAACCCTTTTATTAGTTAAGCACAATCATAGTATTCACCTTGATATTGCTTATACAATTTCTACCAACCATTCATCAAATGTTAGATAAAGAATTGATTAGCAAGCTTTCATCTATCCTACACCATTTGCCACTGTAGGTAGATCCATTTAATTAGTCAATACATTTACATTTAGTCTGATTTAATTCCCAAGGTTCACCCACTTAGGTGTAGCAGGACCTAAAGTGCAGGGAATCATCAAACTCTAAAGGTTGATTCTATCACATTAGTTCAAAAACATTGTGAATCTAAGCATAGAGCCTGGCATTCTCTTAGGATTAGCAACCTACATTTTTGAGACCTAACAAGGTGAATGCATCATAGGCTAGTGAGAACCACTGGTGCAGGGGCACCTAGATACTTTAATTAATTTCATGTTCATTTTGATGTTTTAGTGTTGTATAAGGTCCAAGTGACCAATTGTAAGGCCTCGTGCCATGTGTGAGTCTGAGTGGAATAAATCTAGGTTCATTTTGTAAAGTCCCAAGGGACTTAGGTCACGGTTGAAAATTGTTAGTGGTTAGTCTCCCAACCGGTTGGAGATAGTTTTTTCCCAGCTGCTTGGAGATAGTTTTTTCCCAGCCGCTTGGAATGGGTTTGGTAATACTCAGGGTGAGTTTATAAACCTAGAGGATTGAACCAAGTGCATATATCATTTTCATTGTAATCAGATCGAAGAGGAGATTGAATGTAACCGTGCATTGTGTTAAGGAGAAATCAAACTATTTTCTGTGCTATCAATTTGTTTTCCATTCTTTGTAAATACGAATTGCATAGCTGTAGATTTCTATTCCTTTGTGTTTTCCCATTGTTACAATATGTCGATATGAAGCATTCCACTGATAAGATTTCTATCAAAATCAGTGGAATGGCTTCATTGTATCATATTTGTTTGTTTTCTATTTTGTTTCATGATTCAACGGCGCAGAGGACCAAATTTGGTTGTGCACAGTAGATCACCTAGCATCTCCATGTGCTAGGGTTTGGATCAGAGGAGTTGAAGATGCTGTCGGTGAGATAGAGACCATCGGTGAACCGTTTCCCTTTCGGAGCGTTAAGGGCAATCTGGTCGAAGGGGAGTTTAGGGCGTTGAACGAAAGTCACGGCTAGAGATGCATATCAGAATGACAAGGTACATCGAGCAGATAACGAGACGTTGAGCCGACAGTGGTGTTCTGGCCGATCAAGTCATATCAGCATATCAGGAGGATGAACAAGGAGTTCGCCGATGATGCAAGTCTTACTGACGAGTGTGGTTCGAAGGTAACATCGGTGAAATCGGTGTGTCGGTGGAAGAGTTTTCGAGTGTGCCAATGGGTTTAAGTCTTGCCGATAGTGGGTTCGACAGGTTCAAAAGTTGATAAGTGTTCATTTCCACTATGTGCTCTACATCATTTTGGTATCAGAGCCAGTGAAAGGTCTGCAGAAGTGTTGGTGTTGTCTGTGAATGTTTATGTCAGACAGAGAAAGCGAAGAAGGGGCTAGCGATATGCCTCCAAAGGGAATGACCATCGAAGTGGTCAAGAAATTCAAGGAGATGGAGGAGATGATCAAGACTAGAGTCAAGGAAGCACTCCAGGCTAAGTTGAAGACCTTGGGAAAAGGTAGGAAATCAGACAAGGAGTCTGGTGAAGAAGAAGATGGGGAAGAGGAAACAACTCCAAAACAGACAGGTATATCTGCAGACCAGAAACAATTTTTGGAGGCCATAAAATCACTTGGTAAGGAGTCATCCGAGGCAAAAATGGAGATTCTGATGTTTAGTGGAAAGATGGACACAAAAGAAGTCATTGAATGGATTGAGGCTTTGAATAATTATTTCAAGTACAAGGAGGTACCGGAGAATAGAAGAGTCAAGTTTGCAAAGATGAAATTGAAGGGCGCTGCACTCACCTGGTGGAACTACACCCAAGGAGAAAGGGTCAAGAGTGGCAAAAGCATGATCTCATCCTGGAGTCAGATGGTAGAGAGGATCAAGGCTCAGTTCCTACCAGCGGATTATGAAGTATAGATATACAGGAAAATATAGAACCTTAGGCAGAAGGATATGGATGTATCCACCTATACAGAGGAATTTCACAAATTGTCTCTAAGGTGTGGACATGCTGAGGATGAGAAAGGAAGAGTTGCCAGGTATATTAATGGCCTGAAGTATAGTATACAAGATGAGATTACCATCTTGACACTAGAAACTGTGGACAAGTGTTTCCAAGTGGCACTGAGAGTAGAAGAGAAGCAGAAAAGAAAAGGAGAACAGCAGAATAGAGGCAGAGGTGGAAGAAATTTCAGGGGCAGAAATAGCTTTGGTCGCAGAAATTAGTTCCAGAAGACTCAAGGGGAGTCCAGTTAGCAAGAACACAGTGGAGAATCTGGTTCCAAAGAGGGTTTCAGAGGAAGAAGACCCAATGGGAGAGGCAGATTTGGTCGACCAGGTAGAGGTCCTAATGTCTTCATGGGAAGATGTTATAATTGTAACCAAATCGGGCACACAGCAAGCAAGTGTCCAGAGAAAGCCTCAAGCTCTCATGGAGGAGAGAGAAGGAGCCAGCTGATTCAAGAAGAAGATTGTTAGAGTGTGAACTCACTTATGGGAAGCGCAGCTCCAGCACAATATGGAGAGAATCTCATGATGAGAAGGACGATGTTGAAGGTACCATAGAACAAAGAACCACCGTAGAGGAAGACACTATTCAGAACTCTGTGTAAAGTTTCTGACAAAAGGTGTAAGGTAATTGTTGATTCTGGTTCAACTAAAAATTTAGTTTCAGTAGAAATGGTAGAGAAATTGAATTTGAAAAGATTGCCACATGTTAGCCCATACAAAGTGTCATGGCTAAACAAAGGACAGTAAGTCTTGGTTGATGAACAAGCTTGGGTAGAATTTTAGATAGGGGAATATGGGGATAAACTTTTATGTGATATAATTCCCATGGATGCATGCCATTTACTATTAGGAAGACCTTGGTAGTATGATGTACAAGCCCAGCATGATGGTAAATCCAATTCCTTTGTGATCACTAAGAACGGTAGACAATATAAGATGGATCCTTTACCAGAAGAGGGTGTAGACAAGAATGTAGGCTCAAGTATCATGTTAATGAGTGGGAAAGAGTTTCTCCATACTCTGAAAGAAGAGGTAACCCAGGGGTATGCTCTGATTTTGAAACCTAAAGACAATTCTGATTTGTCTAAAAACAACAAGGAAAAAGTCCCTAAGGAAGTGCAAGAATTGTTAGACAAATATAAGGGTATCATGGTGGAGGATATGCCCAATGTACTACCCCCTGTGAGAGACATAAGTCATCAGATTGACTTCATCCCATGATCCACATTTCCAAATAAACCAGCTTATAAAATGAAACCTAATTAGAATGAGGAGATTGCTAAACAAGTACAAGAACTGTTGGATAAAGGCCTGGTGAGGAAAAGTCTTAGTCCATGTGTTGTACTGTTGTGATGTTCACAACATACCCCTTTTTTCTCCTTAGCAAAATGAGGACCCCTGTTGTGGCTTGCTCCCTTGTTTTTGTGCTCTGGGCGGTAATGGTAAAAAGCAGCATCATGTCAGGTGCATTTGTGATCCTCAGGTCTGACCCAAAAAATTCAAAGTCTGAATCTTGCCTCAGGAAGCCTACCATGTGATAGAGTGTAAGATTCTAAGTAGGTTTGCCTTTTACATCACCCTAAAATTCAACCAAATGCAAAAGTTATGGCAAGTCAAAGTTCTGGTCAAACCTGATATTCTTGGGGGAGGGGGTCATATTTCAAATATCAGTCACCTTACATTAGATCACCCCGATCTTTTTAGATCACCCCGATATCAGTTCATCACCTGATCCATCATTTCGTTCGCATAATCCTAGCGTCAATTTTAAGTGATAATGGTTTTGGCCCGTCATGCAGCTTCATATATTTTGTGGGGGTCATCTTCAGAATATCACCCGATGTTTCAAAGATCACCTAATCTTCCGAATATCACCCTATCACAAAATATGCCCCCTATGCCAATATCCTGATGACATCACCTAGGCCTAATAAACAAAGGAGATCAATATGACGGTGACATCATCACCCTTTCACCTCACGGCGGTATGTTTCTAGTATCCCCCATCCTATAACATGACGATGATGTCATGATAACTGCAGCAATAAAATGAAGACACCAACATGCTGACATCATCTTGATCTTTCGAAAGAGAGGTCATTTTACTCATAGGGGGTCATCTTCCAAATATCACCTGATCTTAAAACATGACCCGATGTACAAAGCCCGACATGACGATGACGTCATCCCTTCGGGGGGTGATATTCTTCAAAGTTCTTTCCTTGAGGTCATGTTCCTTGGACCCCGATTTCCTTCAATATGACCGTGGTGTCATCCTTTCACATTCTAATGAAGCTCACCCATGTTGATGACGTCATCATCATATCCTGACTTAATATGAAAGTGCCTGGAAATCTACATGCAGGTAGCGAAACTGAAAGGTTATCAAAAGGAATTAAATACTCATATGCATGCGGATTTTCATAAGATCATGACCTGATATATATATATTTGCATTTTCAAAGCATGATTTAACATAAATGTTTGTCCTCCTGCTGTCATTTAAATAATGATGCCTGACTTCTATACAATGACCACAGGTGCGCAGAAGAAATGGAGGTGCATTAGCCAACAAGATGGGGTTGATGAGACATTTTAGGGTCATCCTGATGATCAGGATGATGTGCAGCCTGCGATACAAAAGGCAGGAAACCAAGGTAGGTGGATTTTAAATCCATTCCAGAGCCCAATGGCGTGCAGGTGGAGATTTGACAGAGCTTTAATGGCGATGGACATCCCAGGCAGCGGGCTGGATCCCGAGAAGTCGCAAGCACACCAGGAGGGGACAAAGCTTTCAATGCAGAGGTTTGCAGGTAGAAGACATTATTGTTGGAGCGGTGCTCTGTCTAGACACTGCTTGAATTCTTGGCGGGATTCTTTTACTCACCGTTTGATGCTGCATTTAGAGATGCTGACCGTTGATGTGCTAGGGTTTCCTAGGCGTTGTGTTGGGGGGGCGAAAACAGAGACATATATTCAGCCCCTGCACTTTGTAAAAAAAAAGAGAGGTCAATCATACAATATCTGACTTGTAGCAATTTCATGTAGGAGATCGGATTACTGAGACTAATGAGGACTGGATTGTTGAAATAATCAAGGTTCTTTCCTCAGATCATTGTAAATGTACCTATTTTATGAACATACTATATGGAGATGAAGCTTCAGATTACATCCTGATTGTAAAACTTAAGTAATCTTCAAGTTGACTCCTAGATATGTACTAGTGAATGTTGTGTTCTATAGAAGCGCTTTCATTTCATTACATGTTGTTGTCAGCCTTACCCCTGAAGATTTGCACTGGATCATGCTGATTTATGGAATGTCCTAGTGAAGTATGATTCTAGTTTCTTCTCTTCATTGTTGTATGGGAACATGTATGTGGATCAATGATCTCAGTCAAGCAATCTTAGGAATCTCATCTCTCTCTCTCTCTAACCCTTTTTCTCATTTTAATTTCATGGAAATCACTTTCATAACTACACATCATGATAAATATTAAGCAGAACAGAGGAATATGCTGACATCCCGTAGACAACTGAACATCATTAGCATATTTCTTGAGCTAGATGCATGTACTATTGAAAATATCATGCAAAGAATCACAAATAGGGGTAGAACTCATGCAAATATCAACTTAGACACATCCTTTGAGGATATATGCTTTGTAGAGTAACCTCCATGTGTAGCATTGTTGCAGAAGCAAAATCTACTAATCTACGTAAGACCCCAAAATGGAAAATAGCAATACACATTAACCACTGAGTTACATCAGCGGATTATGAACTAATCAACAGGGACTTGGGATCATGAATCCTTTGAATTCATTGTATCTTTCAGGATAAACAGGGGTTGTTTTGTAACTTTTGTTTAGTATGTTTGTGTGTGACTAACATCCACATCAACATGTACCCATAGTTTTAGCTCCCAAGAAGGATGGAAAATGGAGGTTGTGCACCGATTCGAGGGCCATCAATAAGATCACCATTAGATATAGGTTTCCTATGCCCAGAATAGAGGACCTCATGGATTGTTTAGGTGGAGCTCGGTATTTTTCTAAAATTGATCTCAAGAGTGGATACCATCAGATCAGGATTAGACAAGGGGATGAATGGAAGACAGCCTTTAAGACTAATGAAGGTCTTTATGAGTGGCTGGTGATGCCATTTGGTCTGTCCAATGCTCCCAGTACTTTCATGCATCTAATGATTGAGGTATTGAAATATTTTATTGGTAAATTTGTTGTTGTCTATCTGGATGATATTCTGGTTTTCAACGGGACAAAAGAAGAACATTTGCAGCATTTGGCACAGGTGTTGAAGAAATTCCATGAGGAGACACTGATGATCAATATGGAGAAGAGTGTCTTCATGAAGGAAGAACTCACATACCTTGGATTTGTGATATCCCAAGGCAATTTTAAAATGGATCCAGAGAAGGTAAATATTATTCTGTCTTGGCCAGCACCCAAAACTGTCAGTGATGTAAGGAGTTTTCATGGGTTGGTAACTTTTTATAGGAAATTCATAAGAGGATTCAGTCATATTTGTGCACCCATTCTAGATACCATAAAAGGAGGACAGAAATGTAAGTTTGTTTGGAATACAGTAGCAGATGAATCTTTTGAGATTCTCAAATAGAAAATAGTAGAGAAACCCATTTTGGTTTTGCCTAATTTTAATAAGTTGTTTACTGTGGAATGTGATGCCAGTAACCTTGCCATTGGTGTTGTCTTGAGTCAGGAAGGCAGACCTGTTGCTTTCTTTAGTGAAAAGTTGAATGATGTTAAAAGGAAGTATTCCACATATGATCTAGAATTGTATGCAATGGTTCAAGCATTGAAAAAATGGAGACATTATCTCTTGCCCAAGGAATTCATTGTTTATACTGACAACCATGCTTTGAGTTTTTTGAATTTGCAGAAGCTAAATCACAGGCATATGAAGTGGGTCGAACAACTCTAGGTGTATACTTTTTCCATCAAACATAAGAAGGGACAAGCCAACAAGGTGGCAGATGCTCTAAGTAGAAGAGTGTGCACTACATAGGAAATCCAGTTGCAAAGAGTGGGAGTGGATTCTCTCAAAAATATGTACCAGGATGATGAGGACTTCAAGGAGATATATGCAGTTTGTTCATAATTTTTAGATTCCTATCATTCTGAATTTTCTAAATTTTTGCTACAGCAGGGGTTACTGTTTAAAGGCAACCAGTTGTGTGTGCCTAGGTGTTCCATGAGGGAGAACATCATAAAAGAGAAACATTACGGTAGTCTTGGAGGTCATTTTGGATTGGACAAGACATTGGAGCAAGTGAGAAGGTTTTACTTCTGGCCTAAGATGCAAACAAATGTTAGAAAATTTGTAGATAGTTGTCACATTTGCCAGAGAGCCAAAGGGACTTCATCCAATGCAGGTCTCTATCAACCACTTCCAATTCCTCAAAGGCCATGGGAGTGTATAAGTATGGATTTTGTTTTGGGTCTTCCCTGGACTCAAAGAGGTTTTGATAGTGTGTTTGTTGTAGTTGATAGATTCAATAATATGGCGCATTTTGTACCATGCAAATGTACCAATGATGCTTCACACATTGTCGGTCTGTTCTTTAAGGAGATTGTTTGAATTCATGGTTTGCCATTGAATATTGTCACTGACAGAGATCCCAAATTTGTGGGAGATTTTTGGCATACAGTGTGGAATAAATTGGGCACTCAATTATCTTTCACATCAGCCTATCACCCTCAGACAGATGGACAAATTGAGGTCGTGAATAGATCACTGGGTAATCTTTTGAGGTGTTTGACTAAACAGCATGGAGAAGCATGGGATATGATCATCCCACAAGTAGAGTTTGCATACAAGGATTCTATTAATAGGAGCACATGAAAGAGCCCTTTTGAAGTTGTATATGGGATTCATCCCAAGGGAATTTTGGAGCTCAGGGATCTCTAGAATATGGAGAAAAGGAGTGCACAAGGAGAAGATTTTACAGTCAGCATGATGGATATCCATGATGCTGTAAGGGAAACTATCCAGAAGAACACAAGGAAATACAAAGAGAGAGCTAATCAAAAGAAATGGGTTGTCCAATACAAAGTTGGAGATCTGGTAATGGCATATTTGAAGAAGGAAAGACTTCTGAAGGGGCAGCCCACGAAGCTTCTTATGAAGAAGATAGGTCCATGCAAGATAGTACATAAATTTGGGCCTAATGCCTACGCAATTGAACTTCCCCCAGGTTTAGCAATATCACCCATTTTCAATGTGTCAGAACTGTTTCCATTTAGGGGAGACAATGTTACTGTTTCAGATGTGACAGGAGCAAGGGATGCAGAATGGATTTTTGATCTTCCACTGAGTCAGCCAGTACAACTGGAATGTATTTTGGACACAAAGGTTCAAAAGAAGACTTGACATAAGACCTACAAGTAGTATCTGGTCAAATAGCGTGGTTTACCTAATGAGGATGTAACTTGGATGAGCAAGGAGGACATCATCAAACATGGGGTTTCCATTTCAAACCTGGTTCCTCAAGCAACTTGAGTTCTATTAACCTTGAGAGTATGGTGCAGGGGCACCTAGATACTTTAATTAATTTCATGTTCATTTTGATGTTTTGGTGTTGTATAAGGTCTAAGTGACCAATTGTAAGGACACGTGCCATGTGTGAGTCCAAGTGGAATAAATCTAGGTTCATTTTGTAAAGTCCCAAGGGACTTAGGTCACGGTTGACAATTGTTAGTGGTTAGTCTCCCAGCCGCTTGGAGATAGTTTTTTCCCAGCTGCTTGGAATCAGTCTCCCAGCCGCTTGGAATGGGTTTGGTACTACTCAGGGCGAGTTTATAAACCCAGAGGATTGAACCAAGTGAATATATCATTTTCATTGTAATCAGATCGAAGAGGAGATTGAATGTAACCGTGCATTGTGTTAAGGAGAAATCAAACTATTTTTTGTGCTGTCAATTTATTTTCCATTCTCTGTAAATACGAATTGCATAGCTGTAGATTTCTATTCCTCTATGTTTTCCCATTGTTGCAATATGTCGATATGAAGCATTCCACTGATAAGATTTCTGTCGAAATCAGTGGAATGGCTTCGTTGTATCATATTTGTTTGTTTTCTATTTTGTTTCATGATTCGGCGGCGCAGAGGACCAAATTTGGTTGTGCATAATAGATCACCTAGCATCTCCATGTGCTAGGGTTTGGATCGGAGGAGTTGAAGATGCTGTCGGTGAGATAGAGACCATCGATGAACTGTTTCCCTTTCGGAGCGTTAAGGGCAATCTGGCCGAAGGGGAGTTCAGGGTGTTGAACGGAAGTCACGACCAGAGATGCATATCGGAATGACAAGGTACATCGAGCAGATAACGAGACGTTGAGCCGACAATGGTGTTCTGGACGATCAAGTCATATCGATATATCGGGAGGATGAATAAGGAGTTCACCGATGATGCAAGTCTTACCGACAAGTGTGGTCTGAAGGTAACATCGGTGAAATCGATGTGTCGGCAAAAGAGTTTTCGAGTGTGCCGACAGGTTTAAGTCCTGCCGATAGTGGGTTCGACGAGTTGAAAAGTCGATAAGTGTTTGCTTCCATTGTGTGCTCTGCATCAACCACCAAATCACTAGGTGAGCTTCATGTCAATCATAATAAATAAGTGTATAATTGAAAGAGCATAGTGTGATGTATGCCCCCACCTTAAAGTGATTGCTTACTTCCTTAGAGAGCAATTGCTTTAAGGTAGAATAAAATAAAAGATAGGCACGAGAACTTTTCAAAGCACATGCCCACATGATATGTGTTCCCAACAAGTACATTGTAACAAGGGGTTGCCCCTAGAAAAGACAAACTGAGGCGATGTTGGGAGTGTGATACATAATGGCTTGTGTAGTCATGGTACGATGTCGAGCATTGCAATGAGGTGCCACATAAATCAAATCATACAAGTAATATCATGTTAAAGTGAATAATATAAAGTAATAACACAAATGGATCTACCTAACTGGCGTCAATATATGAATGGTTGTATAATAGGAGACGCCTCATGATTAAATATTTGGAACTATCATCATCTACCAGTCGGTAGAACTACGGAGACAAAGGAAGGAATATCACATGAAAGTAAATATAAAACTTTGGGTCAACAAGGAAGGATCCTAAATCATCCTATATTTTGCATCATCCCCAAAGGAAATAATGATGATAAAATGCAACTTACAACATATAGAGGAATGATGATACAAATAGAGAGAATGTCACAATGGATTTTGGTTCCTTTGTATCCTTGCACCAACAAGGGTGTCAAGGGTCATCCAAAGAGATCTTAATAAACATAAATAACACATCAAGCAACACAATATGGGGGAAAACAATAAAATGCACTCATGACACAAGAGAGAGGGGCCACACTCGTGAGTAGACCTAAAGAAAATTGTTCACCTCCCAATCTTTCTCATTACCATTTAGCGATGGTGGACAAGATGCAAGAGGAACTACAACAAGTGTGGTGCGAGTAGCTCTTGATGAACCTAATGGGTAAAATGGTGGCAAAAGAAGAGGGGAGATGGGGGTGTGGTGTCGATGGTAGATCTGGGTGGATCAAAGTGGAGACAAGGAGACAACTAGGATGTCAGGGAGTTAGGGATTGGTGGTGAAAAACAACAGGTGGCGACATGATTTGTGGCAGGCGGTCGACAGAGAATTGTTGAGGTCAACAGGGGGTTTTAGGAGGTTGATGTGGATTGTGGAGCAGTCAACCATGGGGTAAATCAAACCAAAAAAGCCTTGATAATAGATAGCCTACAAATAACCAAAAAATAAATCCTACAAACTATGAATGTATATGGCAGGTCTGTACGGTACGGATCCATACTGTAAGGATCTGCAATTAAAAATAAATAAAAATTTTGACAGTAAGAAAACTATAGGGTATTTTATGTCAAAATTCACCTATGAGGCCTCCTAGACTTAATGATGAGATCAAATCTAGCATAGGAGATCACAAGAAAAAATTAATTCAAAATCTTGCCACAAAAGAGTTAGATCGACAAAGCAAAGTGCATAAACCTTCAACAAGCGGGGTTAGACTAGCAGAGTGTGCCAAAAATGTATGCAAAAAAATAGATCAAAGGAATAAAGAAGGTAAATGACAAATACCCAATACCTTCACCTTCAAACCAAGTCCTCACATTTCGATAGAACGAAGTAGATGCACCCTAATCTACTAGTTATGTTCTCTATGATAGATGATAGATAATGATATGTTGATTGCTCATGATTTCTACAGTATAACACTAGTATGAGAATAATAGATAAGAGGATCTAGAGAAATTTTAACATCATGATGATACTTGAAGTTGTCCCCCTCTACATGGCTTGGATGAGGCTTGATTTATAAGAGATGAGGGATAGAAATGGATGGCTAGGATTATATTAGTGATGGATGAATAGGATTAAGTGAGACATAGAGTTGTAGTCATGTGACAAGTGTCTCATGAGGGTTGAATGAGAGAAATAAAGTCAAGAGTCTTCCTTGTAATAAGGATTTCTAGAAGCTTCTAGTCATGTGAGGATAAAGACAAATAGGGAATTAAATAATAAAATTATTTAATTTTTTGAAAGGGATGACTTGGAAAACATTAATTAAATAAATCTTTAATTTATTTAATTAATAAATTGTGTGTATTAATTTTGTCTAATTTTTGTCTTTGAACTATGAAATATATTTATATGATGATTTATTATTTTATTTCAATTTTTATTAAGTAATGGTGAAATTAGTATACCATGCCATTTCTCATTTAATTTTTTGTTCACCTTGATGGGATCATCTTTATGTAAAAACATTGCCAAGTGGTATACTCTTGTACTAACCTTGGCTCATAGTCCAATCCCTATCTATCTATATTTCACTTTTGTTTGCATGTATTCCTATACATTCATATCTATTTCATCCATAGTTGTTTATATTCCTATATATTCACCTCTTACTTTGAGATTATCATTTTATCCCCTTGGTTCATTTTTGAGCAATGAGGGATCAACTTGGTTAAATCACAAGGAGCATATAAACAATTCTCGAATCCTAAGGCATAAAATTCAAAATCAAACTTTCCTATTCCCTTCTACTAGCCATTAAGAATTGACTTTGCACACATTTTATGTGACATGTTACATGACATGTCATAGTATTTATAACATGTCATAATATTTAAAGATATTCAATTTACACTTAATTTAATAAGGGAGAATCAATGATCATCACATGCTAAGAGGATAAATATTAGAGCACACTTCAATTCTAAAGGGCAAAAAGGAATCAAATCTACATCATGATCATATAGGCCACCTCCATGTTTGTGAATGTTGTCTCTGATATATTTCTCATTGTTAATTTAGTTTGCTAAGGGGTTTGATCTAAGAAAATGTGTTAACCTATTGAGTCATAGAGCTCCTCAATGATGTCTCTAAACACTAACTTAACAAATTTAGATATCAAGAAGGAAAAGGTGAGTAGCTTTTTAGGCACCCATTTTGTTAGGTCATTCTTCTGTGTTTGAGATCAATCCCACATGGCATATTAGGTTCTTGAAAGATCACATTTATGGTAGTTGGGATCAACTCCATGGGGCTCAGAATCAATCTATAAGGTTTTCTATGACAATCAAGATCCTAAGACTATAATCAAACTAACACCATTAATTTTCTAGAGGTAGAGAATAAATTCAGCACATCATCAAGTACATCATTCCTTCATCATTAATTTCAAATCTAAGTACATCTAATCCTCTCATTTAGTTATCACATTTATTTTAGTTCACGTATCAAGTCTAGAACTCTATAATCTAGGTTAATTATGTGCTTGTTCGATTGCATTCATTTAATTTTACTAAGATAAATTTATGTAAAAGAGATTTTATTCTCTATTATGTTTATTTGGTGAACCCAATATTTTCTTACATGACCTCACTATGACAACACAATAGTGTGTCCCACTTTTTTACATTTTGGGGCCACTAATATCAAGTTTTTTTTAGCATTCATCACATTTTTCAATTATAATGAGTTCAAACTATCAAGAATTTAATGATGATGTAAACAAATTATTTGTCACATTTTCTATGTATATTCAATCTATAAATTTTATAAAATAAACATTTCTATCATATTTGGTTATTTTCATTTAAGTATTTATTATATCTTTATTTTATTCTTTTTTATATAGTAATATTTTCCCATAAGGCAACTTGAGTTCTCTAAATAAAATGTTTTGTAAAAATTAAATAGGATGGATGGTGGTACTTAACTTAATAACCAAAGAATGATGGATTCTGGAATCTACTTGATGTCAATCTTGAATACAATGCCTTTATGTCAGTTAGTTGCCTAGAATTTTGCACTAGATCTTTTCCCTATTAGAGGACAAGTTCATAAGTCTAGGATGACTTCACAATTGTTGATCTATACTTGTGTTATATATATTTTTCTTAGCAATCTGTCTAGTTCTATCATTTAAGTTCAACTAGAATGTAGTCTTTTGCTCTACCTTTTTCTTATAGTTTGGGTGAGTGATATTGGTAAATACATTTGTTAGGCTATTGTACAACAAGTCAAAAGGGTTGTTTTCCTTGATGAACCCCTTGAAATTAAAGAATATAAAAAATAATAGGTAATTGCATAATTTTGTAGATTCTTTTTTTATTTTATTACACCAAACTAAAGTGCATCACTATTGATTACTTTGATGCTCTCTAAAATGAATGAAATTTTAAATGCTTGTGGATTAGGATATTGCATTGCATTATGATTAGAATGAAAACTATTTTTAAATACTGACACATAACATCATATTAAGAATTTAAAATTGGAAAGCGATAAGTTCATGAATATGAGTCACGCTCATGATTGTGAAAATTTCTTAGAATAGGATAACAATCAAGGCCAGGTGGCAAATGGCTAAATGGAGGTACATGCATAGATAAGTGTGATAAATAGGTGGATAAGATGAATGTATAAGAGAGTGCACGTGTAAATGGATAAGGTAGGGCTATGTGTATGGGAATTTAAGTGTATGTTTAAATAGATAAAAATATTGGTAGAATGAGCCCAAATTTTCACAAGATTATGACATTTGTCACTATGTACATGTTTTAAGACATTACCTCATAATAGGCATAAAACTAAATAGGAAATAGCAAGGGTATCTAAATTTCACCATTACATTTTATCCCCACCTTGAGATGCATGTGAATCCTAAAATGATCATGTATCTCAAAGTATTTATCACTCACAAACATGCATGTAAATTAAATATTAGACCCTCAAAGGATATCATCATGGGATCTATATAAAGTAATGGGCCCTACAAGGATATGATCATGTGTGTTCATCTTTTGTGTATGTCTTTTTCCATAGATGGATCTTAAGAAGCACATATCTAAACATAGGAACATGAGTGATAGGATATGCCCCCTAAAATTGGTTGTATCTATAGGATACAAGGAATTGTTAGAAGATATAAAAGTAGATGAAAATTAAATGTTATCTAAGCATGTAAACATATAATCCTGTAAGTATATAAGTATGTTAATGCTTGCACAACATGCCCTAATTTTCCTATAAAAATGAAGGAACACTTCTTTTGGAGTTTACCCTAGTCCCTAGTCCTTTGAATCCTATCTCTAAGGATGTGCCTCTATAGCCCCAGGCAAATTGTTTATATCCTTTCTAATAACTGATCTCATAACTTCATTTTGGGCTTATGAATTACCCAATGTTTTCCTGATGTTTTTGTATTTTGTCCTTGCCTCTAGCTCTATCTTATTTAGCATCCATGGTGGTGATGTTCATTTAAGCATACATAAGAGTTCCTAAATTTTTTGTTTGTGCCTAAATAATTAGCCTCACCTTGAGCTCATGCACTTTATTCTAATTACATGGTAACTTGCTATACCCAGTACCCATAACTTAAGTGGTTTCCTTTCACAACATAATGTTTTAGTACTACCTTGTAACCTCATGGAAATTGGTTGGGCTAGTGATATTTTGTTTTACCATTTACCAATTTGGTGGTTTATATGATAGGCCACATGTCTAATTCGTACTAGCTTGCACTGAAATGGCTAAACTAAATGCTCATGTCTCCACCCCCACCATTTGAGCCTCCATTGTAGATCTTGCTATGATATAATAGGCTATATTAAAATTATTGTGTGAGCTAATAAAATTATAAATAATCATGAATTAAGAATGGTACTAGTACTACAACCTTAATTATGAATTATAGCCTTAATTCTAAATTAATGATATAATCTGGACTTGAATAACATGTCCTCATTTGATAAAGGTTTCAAACTAAAATGTTTTCATATTAACTATTATTCTAGCATGCAAGCACCTTATAAATTTAAATAGAATAATGTTGGTTTTGATCGAGGTCTAGTAGCTTATTTGACATTTAATTATTTAGATTAATATTCTTAGATAAATCTTTGTCTTTATTTTAAAAAGGATGAGGTCTCCCATCAAGGATTAAGGGATCTAGAGTAATCTTGAATCAGACTTATGATTGTATATATTAATATGAAACTAAAATAATAACTTGATTAATGATATTAGACTAATGTTTATATCATGATTTCTCAAATCAATTTATGAGCTAATGATTAACGATATTTATGAATGCCTTTGTAGGTTTGTCAAGTCACTAGGGAATAAGTTCTCCAAGGTCAACCCCCCAAAAAATGTTAGCTTTATGGTCATGCTAATGAACAAAGATAGCAATCTTCAGCTATGCAAATGCTCTAAGGATGAATATGTAGATTTTGATTCATTTTAATGTGTAGTAATTTGATATATTCTTATAGTAAATGTTCCTTAAATTCTCTAGTATTGAGACAATATTTGGATATGATAGGTTGTGAAATGAATTCAATTAATTGCCTTTAAATACAAGAATATAGCAATAATTCATGTAAACATGTGTTTAATCAACTCATAAGGTCTAGTGGAATGAGTGAGAATTGGCCAAAATTCAAGGTTAGACCCATAGATGTAGGATTGATAGATCACACTTGTGAAAATGACTTGAGATGATGGAAGAATAAATTCTATTCATGCATAATTAATGTTTTACCATGGTAGGCATAGTAAATGTTTTATGTATGGAGAGATGTGTAGAAATGGATAAGATGCAGATAAATGTGTGGGAATGTGTGTAATATGGATAGGTAAAGGCTAGGAGAATAATCCCAACTTGACATAAGATATGTGGAAGTATTAATTCATTCTCTCAAATAGGCACAAAACTAAATGGGAATTGGCATGGGTATGAAAATTTTATCATTGTATTTTGTCACCACCTTGAGGAGTATGTGAATCCTATAATGATTATGTATCTGAAAATATGCAGCACCCATAAACATGCATGTAAAATAAATATTTAGACTTAAAAAGGATACATGGGTCCATTTAAAGTAATGGACCCCACTAAATGTCAGCATGTGCATTCATCCTTTGGCATATGCGCTCCATGGAAACCTACAAAATAGAGGGAAAATATGCAATGAGTAACTTCTATTTCACAAGTGAAAACTAGGTGCAAAATACAAGCTTGTTTAACTATCTAGAAAATAGGAAAAACTATAAATGAGTAAGGCTAGAAAATTTTACCTATTTAGAAAGTGATATGGCTTGTTTCCATGTGGCATATTAGGCAATACCATGCTATGCAATAATTTTTTATTTGATCATGGTGATGATTTCCTATACAACACTTGTCACTACCTAAAAAATTGATCATAGGAATGTTAGTGACATTGATATATGCCCCCTATAATTGGTTGCATTCATAAAATACAAGTAATTAGAGAAGAGGGGAAGATGATACATGAAATGTAAATACAATTGAAAGATAAAAATGTAAGCATATGAATCATGTAAGTTAAATGTGACATCGTGTAATAAGATGTAAGCATATGAATCATGTAAATTAAATGTGACATCGTGTAATAAGCATGTAAAACATCTAGAATTATAAAGCATGGAAATCATGTGGACTGGAGATGGATCTCAAGGTACAAGGTTGTCCCCAACATGGGAAATATGCAAAATGGTGATGTGGCATTCCATGGACAAAAATTCTCATGTAGGTACATAAGGCACTAGAATAGGCATATTCCCCTAATGTGGTTGAGGTAAGGCAATAAATCCCTAATGGTAGCATGGATCTAGGAATATGATGTAAAGGTTTTGCGGGAGAAAGCATGATTCCCCCAATGTAAAAGGATAAGTATATGATGTCATACAAAAATGAGTGGGGAGGGAAAGATGTCCCCACTCAAAAGTGGTAGTGCTAAAAGCAATGAATCTCAAATTGGGAATGGGGAAGACATGATGTCCCTAATGTAAAGGATATGGTAATGTAGGATCATAGCAAGTAATTAATGGTCATGGGATAAATCCTAAGCATCATCAAGTATGGTAATTGTCTTAAGTATCTAGCTATGATAACAAGCATGGGGAACATAGGTAAAACATCATAATCAGCATGAAAATGTAACAAGGAAATTTACGAGAAGCCAAAGTGGTTAATAAATATCATTAAAAGAGAAAGAAAGTGTAAGCATGTATGATGTTATGTAGGTAAAAGAGAAACTAAAGTGGAAGTCATACGCAAGAAATAAAGCATATAAAATATGAGAGATTTAAATAAGAAAAGGAGCAAATATATCAACCAAAGAAAGAGGAAAGAAGAAAATTCTCCCCAAGTGGGAAAAAATAAACAAATATAGAAGGTGAAATGAACATGTAAAGTACAACAAATAAGGCATAATCAAAAAGGCCAAAATGTGAAATCAATAAGGAAGCAAAAGACAAAACAAGAAATATAAACTATAGGCATATAGGTATACATGCTAAGGTGATTCTCATGAATCATTGCTTGGAGGATCATCCTCATCATAAAGGTCATCACCATCCTAGAAAAAGTCCCCATATATATCTTCTTTGGCATTTGCTTATTGTTATTCTTTTCTTGCTTTCTCAATTACTTGTGCTTCATCTTTATAATTCTCAGTTCTTGGCACAAACACATGATCCACTAGTATAAAATTCGTGTTGGGATAAGGTGCCATTAACCTTGTAAATCCCAATATTGTATTTATTCCATTTATTATTTGTAATTTGTAATTACCCATAAGGGATGTACAAGTTTCATCGGTAGTGGTAAAAAAATTATTTACTGTCCACGATAATTATGGAGTTACTGTATGATAAGTCCCGGAGTTACTGACGGTAGTTATGGGATGTCATTTACTATGGTAAATGGTAATTGGTCAAAGTGGGGTGCACATGTGGAGGAATAATCTATTTTTAGTGTTATGACGCACGTCATAGATGCTGTAAGAGGGTGTAAGAGATTCTATAACAACTGTAAGTTGTCATAAGAATCTATGACACTAATAATAGCATATGACGCGTCATAAGATGTTGTAAGTGGCTATTTTTAGTCCCAAGGCACTCAAGCTTGCATGGGCACTTTTTCCCAAGTGTAGGATGCATGTATGACAGCATTTATGACCCCGTAAGAGCCTATTCTTGGCCATGGACGCCCAAGGTTGTGTTGTTGACTCTTGACAAGTGTTATGGGCTTGTAAGAAGTCATTTAATGTCTTGATGTTGTGTAAATTCTATATAAAAAATAGCATAGTAGATGAAATGGATATAACAGTTTACAGGTACCCAGGTTCTACCAGAGTGAAGGTTGGAGGATAGAGGAAGTGAATGTATTTGTAATCTCCTTTTGTGAAGATAATACAACTTGGCCTCTTTTCTTGGGGGAGTTTTTTACCCGAAAGGGTTTTCTCCACATTAAACACTTGTGTTATGTACTTCATTCTGCTTTTGGTATATTTATGTATTGTGGGTTTTATGTTTTGTTACAATCTCCATTAATAACACATAGTTAAAGATTGTTGAATCAAATTTCCATTGAAGTAGTGTTGTTTTCATTTCTAACAATTAGGCACTTCTTTTGTCACCCAAATTTCTTATTTCTTTACTTGTGGTTGTGGTGAAATAGGAATATAATGCACCACAAATTCTTGTTTTGATTTCTAGGTAGTCTTTTATAAATGAAATTTGTATTTATTGCATTTTTTATTTTGTTTTTGTTTCTTTTATTTGTTCCTTCTTTTTGTCATCTTTTTTCTATTTTGGCACATGGTGGTCAACTTTAGGCTCTTTAGTTTTTTGTTTAATATCTTTACTATCCCATCTCTTTTTAGTTATTTTAATTTTTTGTTTATAGAATTTGATTTGATATGTGTATGAATGAAGATCTTTTTTTACTATGGTATGGAGGTTCTTTGGGAGTAGGCATGTACATGTCCAAAGTAAAGTGGCTTAACTTTACATGGGTTGATATGGAATTTTGTTAATCAAAATAAATTTACCCTTATGAATGGAATTTTCATATTAATGCCCCCACAAAAAGGTACTACCCATCAATGTTCCAACCATGGCTTGTCAAGTGAAATAGAAAACCTATAAAAAGTAATCATAAAACGACATAAAACAAGTACTTCTTTAGGTCCAATTGTGATTGTTAGTATGGTGCAACCTAAAATGTGAATCAATAGCCAATTAGTCATTTTCAATGATACACCACAATGTGCATAAGATCTTAGTTCCATATGACTTGCTACCAAGAAGTCTTCTATGCATATATTGTATTGGTTTGTCTGATCTATGATTATTTCCTCAATAATTGTATCCATTATCTTTCCAACAAGATACGATGGGCCATAATGGTTAGTTTTTAGAATCTCCTCATCAAAAAATTTGATGAGTGGAGAAGTAGGAGGCAAGGAAGAAGATGTAGCATTAATTTAAATATCTCCCATGAAGGAGGTCTCGTATTGTATACATCCCCATGCTTATACTTGTTTTTATGTTTATGATTATGTATCTAAACATTATCTGAATGATGTGGAAAAGGATTCGTGTATATTTCCAATCAACTATTTGTAGTTTCCACAAAAGGATTTCTATTATCATTTATCTACCTTCAATTTTGATCATGTTGTTATCAATAAGGTCTTGTATCTTAAGACCCATGCATTACTGAGTATAATGACTCTTAGTGCAATGCAAGTTTTTTAGTCGCCCTAGGAAGTGGTTTTTTGGGATCCAATGGACGAATTGGAGGATGTGTAATTAAGTTAGCACTCAACAATCTTTTAATAACATCATCCATATATTCTTGAAGCTTAGTGAATTCCCTAGGTGCATCTAGTCTAAATAAAGGAAATATAGAAGCAATAGCAACTCAATGAACATTTTCTTTCATGCCATTACCCTTTGAAAACTTGTTTGACTTTTGATACTTATCACTAACAATTTGGACTCAATAGTTTTTACATGTGCACTCAAGTCCATGAAAGATGTACAAAGTTGTTTAGATGCACATTTTCTTGAATTGGTTTAAGCAATCCTTGTAATAACAACATTTTTCCATTCACAATCATGTAAGGGGTAATATTCTTAGAGCATAAAGACTAAAAATTAATCCCTGTAATAACGACATTTTTCCATTCACAATCATGTAAGGGGTAATATTCTTAGAGCATAAAGACTAAAAATTTATAACATAATCACCTATATGTTCATTTGGTCCTTGAGCACACTCAAATATATCAAAAACTATAAATCTAAGGCCCATATTAAATTTGAATTACTTTAGGAACACTTTTGTCAAATCATCAAATGTGTATAGATCCTTGAGGAAGTGAAAAATCCGCTCAATAGTATAATCATTTGGGGTCCATGGAAATAACTTTTTTAGTTGCTTTCCCTCATATAAAAATTCTACACATGCAATTGCAAAAGATCTCAAATGTGTGTTTGGGTCACTTTTGTCATCTTACAATAAAAATCACGGTGCCACAAAGCATATAGGGAAAGGATGTGTAACAATCTCATATGATAATGATGTATGTCTAGCATCCTCTTCCATTTGATTTAGTATACATTCTCCTTTCTACTTGATCTATCTTGTGAACTAGTGCATCTAGGAACTTGGAAGATAAAAGGGTAAGTCTAGTGAAGGTTCGGAGCCACTATGGTGTGTATGGGAATGGTTATGAGAGATAAGAGGGATGAAAGTAGTAATGGGTTGGGAAATAGGTGTAGAAGAGGAAAGATAATGAAGGATATGCAAGGGTTTGGATGGAGAGATAGAGTGAAGGATGGTCATAGCATGTGATGAAGTGGTAGATGTAGGAGTGGGTTAAAAAGGGTGTTGATAGGTTGCATAGTTGTAGATGAAATAGGCATGTAAGTGTAATACAATGTGAGAGATGCAAGTATCTTGGGGAATGAGTGGTATAGGGATGCATGTATCTTGGGTAGGAGGATGGCTATAAGGAGGAGGGAAGGTGGGGAAAAGATAAGAATTGTGTGGGGGGACACTAATATAAGTATGGGTGGCACAATGGAGATGAGTAGTGGGAGTGGTAGTGGAAGGAGTGATGGTAGAAGATGGATCAATGGTAGAGGTGGGGGAGGAGGTAGATGCACTAACTACAATAGATGCAGTAATTTTAGCACTAACTTGTAAAATCTCTAATGTAGATGGCTTATTGATGAATACATTATGAATCATGTATCAACTAATTGTGTTATATTTTTAGCATTAACCAAACTACCAAGCTCATTTGCAAAGTATTGGTTGGTCACATGAGCATCAAGATCATAATCTTGATTATCCTCTTGGTTGTTTTCAACACGAGCATTAGAATAAATCTTGGTCTCATTGGATTGGGTAGCCATGTTAGGGTTTAAACAAGAAGAAGATTGGAGTCATTGAGTAGCTCATGGCATAAACAAAAGATAGGAAAATAAAGCTCAAAAAGTCACTTTCAAATTCAAAATTTAAAAATATTAGTAATTACGTCAAGAGACATTCTACAATGGTAGTAAGGTATAGAGTCATACATAAAAACCAAAACAAACCCAACATTTAAAAAAAAAACTATAAAATTAAAAATATAGCCATAATAATTAAATGTGGAAACAAAACATATAAATGTAAAACAAAACAAATATATATTTTTATTTTACTTTATCAACAATAAAAAATACATATGTATTATATCTATATTATATAAATAGTAAATTAACTATATAATTTTTAAAATATATTAAAATAAATGGTAATATAAGTATATAATATTTACTATATTTTTTATATTTTTCCAAATAAAAACAAAACAAAAGAATTATCAAAATAATAAATGGTGATTTTTTCAAAAATAAAATTAGAAGTGACATACAAAATAATGAATGATAGTTTGTTCAAAAATAGAATTAAAAGTTACATACAAAAATAAATAGCTTTTCAAAAAAAAAAAAAACAACATAAATATAATAAAATAATTCTTAAATAAATAAAATAAATTGAAATTGGTTTCTCAAACTCTTTTAAACATCTATATTAATATATAGATAATAAAATAAATTGAAACACATTTCTCAAACTCTTTTAAACATCTTATTAAGATATCAATAATAAAATAAATAAATAGAAAACTACCATCCATTCTCTCAAAATAAGCACACAACTAAATGCGAATTGACATGGATAAATTTCACCATTACCACTATTAATTTTGTCTGTAAACCAATGATTAACAAAGTGAGCAAAACCCTAAAACAAAGAATGGAAAACTTTTATCGGTATCGTTATCATCTGCGAACGTAAGAAGGCGGCGTCTTGAATTCTGAAGAGAACCCAAATACTTTCGTTTCTTTTTCCTAATCATCTCTTTGTCTCAATTCGCTTCAATTCAATCAATTTCTTAGTTAAAAACAATCCATATTCTTACTAACCAAGATCAGGCATGTTAAAGAAACATTTCCAGCTCTGCACAGCGATGCGTGCGCAGCAAGCAATCTACGCCGTTAACCGTCATAAAATCAGAGTAGCCTCGAATCTTCTCATCATCCTCATCCACCGCTTCAATTCAACATATAAAATTACCCACCTTCTGAAAAAACATATGCATTTGCATTTGGGGAATTGCTTTTATTCACAGCAATTTCCAGGTTTGTTGGTTGTAATTTTGAAGGCAATTGAGAAATGAAGAATTCAAGTAAAAAGGAATCGGCGAAGGAGGCTTTCACTACTGTAAAAGGCGATAGCTTTAAAGAAAATTTCAATGGAGGAATATTTAGTGGGCCTCCTTCGCCAAGTGCAGCTGTCTCTTCTGTCAATAGACTTAGTCTGAGTCCTAAAGCTGAAGCTCTGGCTGAGGCACATAAGGGAAGGGTTGAAGCTGAGGCTCAAGCTTACTTTGAATCCAAAATCAGGAAGTTGCAGGCTAAAGCCCAAAAGCTTCAGGTATCTCATTTATCTGGTACACTTTCTCTCTGTCTCTGAAAATGAGTGATACCCTTTTTTCTCTAAAGTCAGTAAACAATCTTTGTGTGGTGTATCAATAATAGGAAGATCTACTGCCTCCAGCAAAACTCGCAGAGACAGTTATTTCAGGAAGCTTCTCACTCACATTCTCTCTGGTTTTTATTTTCTTATTTTCAGTTTTGATGTGATGTATTGATTGCAGGCAAAGGCTGAAAGGGAAAGAATGCGTGAAGAAGCCAAGGCGCTGGAAGCTCGAAAGAGAGAAGAGCTGCGGGCTGAGCAACTTCTTCACGAAGCTCAGGTAACATGTTATTACTAAATTTCATGATGGAGATTAAGGTTCAGTTGAAGTTAAGGTTGAATGGTGTGTTGCGGTTGAATGGTGTGTTGCATGTATACTGTTGTTTCATTGTTTCATGTACTCAGTTCATAGTTCCAGTCAAAAACGTTTGCTTAAACTTTATAAGACGTTGGTGTCATGTTTCTAGCAGGGTTGTGTGGGGCTCTTGTTGCATGTATACTGTTGTTTCATATACCCAGTTCATAGTTCCAGTCAAAAGTGTTTGCTTAAACTTTATAAGACTTTGGTTTCATGTTTCTCAGCGAGGCTGTGTGAGGCTCTTGATGCATGTATACTGTTGTTTCATGTACCCAGTTCATAGTTCCAGTCAAAAGCATTTGCTTAAACTTTATAAGACGTTGGTGTCATGTTTCTCAGCAGGGTTGTGTGGGGCTCTTGTTGCATGTATATTGTTGTTTCATGTGTCCGGTTCATAGTTCCAGTCAAAAGCGTTTGCTTAAACTTTATAAGACTTTGGTGTCATGTTTCTCAGTGAGGCTGTGTGGGGCTCTTGTTGCATGTATGCTGTTGTTTCATGTATCGGCCAGTTCATAGTTCCAGTCAAAAGTGTCTGCTTAAACTTTATAAAACTTTGGTGTCTTGTTTCTGAATAGGACTGTGTGGTGCTCTTGGTCCCATAAACTGTTTTTTCCTAGTGAACATTATTAAAACCGTTCATTTCATTTCAAAAAAAAAAAACATAAAAAAATATGCTATTACTAAATTTATTGCATGTCTGCCAACTGTCATACTTTCTTCCTTCACTTACCTCTAATGTGACAAGTATCCTCATCACTCGTGCCCTTCCATCTTCTGTCAACTCACCAGTAAATCACGTGTCCTGCAAACTATTGTTTAATATATTTGTGCCCTCTTTTGTTTTTGGTAATTTAGTAATTTTGTTTAGTATTGGGGGCACTATTTATTGTCTTTTTAATGGCCTCCTTAGGCTTAGAGCTACATAATCTCAGTCTTAATTTTTTAGATCATTTTTATCCTTGAATTGAAGCAGATAATTCCTTAACAGATTTTTTTTTGGTAAACCATTCAAGTTCGTTGATAAACCAACAGCCCTAATTTGACATTTGTGCCCTCATATGGTGAAATGCTGTTTTTTTAATGTTGTTGCAGGTAAAGGCTGACAAGATTTTATCAAAAGCTCGTGAGGATGCTCACAGAATAAAATCCGACGCTAGCGAGCAGACAGAGAAGGCCATCGGAGACGCTAATGCAAGAGCAGAAATGGTACTATATTTGGCATTGATAAAAATTATCCTATAAATCTCTTACCCATCATAACATTTGGAGTTTTATTTGATAGTAAGCGTGTTTGAATATTTTTCCAGTGCAAAGCAGTGATAGCGGAAAAAACGAAAAAGGAAGTGGCAGATATAACAGAACGTGTGCATTTGATGATAGCCATTGGAGAGCTCCCGTCTGCCCAACACAACAAAGGCATGCTTACAACAATGAAGCAAATCTGGGCTTAAACTTTCAGATTCTTTATTCTTCGTTTAGTAATCAAGTATCAAGTGACTTATATAGTAGAGAATTCTACAGAGATACCACATACAGTCCAAGGAAAAGTAGAATAGATATATAATGATGTCTTATGACTGTTTTAAAGCAAAGTGATAGCTTTGCAGGTTGTATAATTTAGTGTGTATCTTTAGTATCATAGTACATAGCCTATCTTTATTAGCATTATATTCGTTACTGGCCTTGTTTTGGGGATCAAAAGCCAGAGATTGCATATTGTTTCAAAGTTCACATTGTATCTTAATATATATTCAATAATAAAATGAGTGTGGGGGTGTATTTTGAGTAAGAAATCCTATTGTAATTTGGTTACTGTTTGATTACAATTTGTTAAAAGGGGAACATGAAAGTTTCTCTATTGGACCTGAATTTGACAGTCGACCTTGTTTGGCAAGCAATTTTTTTAATGACAGTTATCTATTCAATTATGCTTTTAAAATACTATGATATACCTTAGTATAACTAAATTATATAAAAACCAAAAATATATATATATATAATCTTAATCTTATATAAATTTTGACAGTGTGTGCAAAATCTCTTTCTTTCATATGATACGGTCTTAAATACAGCTATACAACTGTCAAATTTAGGACTTTCTGCCGATTTTCTCCTCTGTAATTCTATTCAATTTGTTTGTCTCGAATTGTGCCAACGTAAAAATGATTCCTTTTCTCCGTAGTTGTCAGTTTTTTTAATTTATTTTTCATAAACAGTTGCAATCTAATTTTGTGATTGGGCTCTTCATATTTTGAAGGTTAAAAAAATAAATTTGTATTTGTTAAAAACATATCTAATAGGAAAGCATAGTGTTCCTGGGTTTCATTGTCAATCCACCCACCAAAACAAAAATTATAACAGTTTTTCTGATGTTGTTTTACACTTTCCAGATCACATGATTCCTTTGCGTGTTGTTCTTCCAATCATGCCACATGCATACAAAGCTGTTCTTAGATATTTATGGCTCCAACGACAGTCTTTTAGCTGGAAACAGTGATTAATGGCAAAGCTGCACAAAAGCCAGCGACTGCAATGAGGGACTTTTCTGTGTACAATTTATTGCTGAGAAAATCTCATTCTTGTGAATTTTAAGATGCACCTGGCATTTTTAGCAGATAGGCTATTTGTAGAACCATTGCGGAGAAAGTTCGATCAGCTGGTTTCATGAATAATTCAGGCTGTCCCCTTTTTAATATTCTGTCCACTGAAGAATTTGTATACGAAGAATTTTTTTAATCTCCGCCAATAAATTTACCTCCACCACCAATAAATTTACCTCCTTCAATCGTTTCTATTTTGAACGGTATGTAGAGAATAAATTATTTGTTCCAATTTTCACGCATTTTGGAATCCCATATAAGAACAAAATTATTGGTTAAATTAAGACGTTTATCGAGAATCCACTACTAAAAGCACCAAAGGTGCTATCAAATGGCATATAGGCACAAATATTTATAGGCCTACACTTAAATAGTATATATTTATATTTTTTCTAAAAAATCATTAAATGTAATAGTTGGTGGACAAGGCTATAAATACTATAAGAAAATCATTCTTGCAAATAAAAATAATGAAATGGTATTAAATGAATAACCATATGAACTAAATTATGAATGTGCCATTAAAAAACTAAATCATAAAAAAATCATATATTTAGTAATTGCAAGATCTTTTCATCTTGTTGAAATTTCGTGTTCCCCTTTATGAATGCCTCATTCTGCTATATCTAAAACTTATATAATATATTTAATACCACAAGAATTTTAAAGATAAATGAAAGACAATAGAAAAATATATAATAACAACATAAACATATATCAATGTTTTGAATGTAACTTTTAATAAATCACATTGAGATATGATATTAAATAGTAAGCTATATGAAATAAGATCACATGAAATATTTTATTTTATACAATTATTATTACATGGGCACAATTGAAAGAAAAAATTATTATTGCAGGTATAAAGGCCATAACATTATTGTTAACAGCACAATATTCATTTATGTAAATGAACAACAAATAAATTGAATATTTATTGGATGTTCTCTAAATGATCAACTTAGAGACAAAATTGCAATTGATGCTCTTCATCTTTCCTATTCTTAACATAATTTACATTTTCTATCTTATTGTATCGTTCAAATGAGAATGGTGGTGATATTCTCAAATTTTTGAGAGATTTAACTCGAGAGATAGTAGTAAATGTTAAACCAGCCCTCTCTACATCACCAATATTTATTGTTGTTCTATCTAATGTTAACCCTTGTGACTTATATATTATTAAAGCCCATGCCATTTTGAGGGGGATTTGTGTACGATTACCTCTTATAACAGGTGAAACAGGGACAAACTTCAGGTTGTTAACATCCCAAGGCATACCCACATAATTATCAAATTCCACAATCACACATAATGGCAACTCTGGTGGTTGAGTACCTTGATGATAAACTATATTTTTTATAGTACCAAGTACTCCATTAACTAATCCAGCATTTACCCACAAATTGCATACCAACATCACGTGTTGGCCAACACATAATAGAACCACCCTATCCAAGTGATCATCATAAGCATCATGTGATTCTATACGTTGGGTGTATGTAGACACAATACGTGCAGCTAGCATGTTGAGTGACTTTAGCATGTTCTTATTGTGGAGTAGAACTATACTATTTGTGGCATATAAATGCATAGATGCATCAAATATTATACGCTCCTCAAGACTTATTGAGTCATTTGTTTGACCCATAAGGAGTTTCCAATCATCATATCTTGCAAAATTGCATTCCTAATGTTTGTTAATATTTCTCTAAATCTAACTTGTTCTGGATCATGCCCTTGTTGACAAAAAATTGTGTCCAAAGTCACAACTGTTTGGAATGTAGTCCACAATGCTTTACCATAAGTGCTACCTGTAAACATAGAAAGTACAATTTTTTCAAAATAGATTAAGAAACAAAACATTTACACCAATAAAATTTAGTAAGGATAGTAATACAATAAGTGAGACCTGCATATAGTGGTATGTCTCGCACAGGAGGTAATTGGGCAAGATGACCAACAAGGATAATTGACCTTCCACCAAAATCTTTTGTGCCATGTGATGGAAATAATGTTTCAAGTGCATGTTGATATCAACAAACAATTTTGGGCCTATAAAACTCATTTCATCAATGAGAATATATTGGATATGCTTGACATCTTCTTGTAGAGTAGCTAATGATTGACCACTCAAAGGCTTGACATTTTTAATTGGAATTTTTAAAGATACATGAATTGTAGTGGCATGTATGTTGAAAGCAGCAACTCATGTTGGTGCAAGTAGTAGCAAGGGGCTTTTTCCATTGATTAACTTACGATCCATTGCATGCCTAATACAATTAATTAGGTAAGATTTCCTTGTTCCAGCAGTTCCTTGGATGATCATCTTAAGAGGTTCATCATTATCAAGCAATTCAGAATGTCTCATGATTGCATCAAATACAATTTGTTGCTTTTCACTTAAATTAATTGAAGGATTAAATTGATAATCAAATTCTCTTTGGATTGGATTTCCTAGTTGGCTTGCCTCTATGAATTCTATGGTTGTTTCTTGTAAAACATTTGGCAATTGATATTGGTTCCAATCATACTCTATGTCAGAGTCACGCCTACCAAGAAGATCAATATCAGATAGCTAAAAATTTTGTCATGGAGCCAAGCTAGACAAAACTTGCCACTCCTCCATTTCTATATTGTCATTAGGAGCATTATCTTCAATCTCTGCATCACTAGCATTTGTAGTCTCTAAAGAAACAGGTGTGCGGTGTACATGCCATGCATGATATGTATTTTTAATAGTCTCCCAATGTTGAATAATTACTTCTTTTTCATCTCCAATATCAACTCTAATGTTACGAAATGGTTTATATAATAGCAACTCACTCCAACAAAATAACTCATATTCAGGGGAGTCACTTTTTGGGATTGAAAGATATTTTGGCCAAACTCTAACAATTACTGGTATATCTCGTGGCTTCCATTTTTTATATCTACGATGCAAAGAATATGACCAAGATCTTGCAACTTCTACCATACATAGATGATCTAATTGTACAAGACGCTCCATATATGCATGGATGAAGTTTGTATTAGATGGATCATCATCATGGTTGAAATGTACATGATGAAACACCTTTCATCCAACATTCAAAGAAATGAAGGACCTGGTACACTCAACAAGAGGTAGTTTTAGTAACATATGATATGTTTCTTGTGCACCTATATCAGGTTTAGCAATTGTTTCAATCAGGAACCTTCTATATACACATAATGCAGGGCCATCTGGGCTATTTGTGTTGGACATCCTGGTCAGCATGTCATAATAACTCTCTGAACTTCTTCTACTTTAGGCACATATTTTGCAATATATTTTAGAATTGCATAACGAGACAATATTGGCTGACAATCTATGTTTCCCCTCCATATGGAAAGCATATCTGGGTTGTGAACATTCACTCTCTCATCATTTCGTGCTAGTAAATATTTTTTTTGTCCATCATCATCAATGAATAATTTGGATTCAGTATACAATTTCTAAGGAGCATTGTAGCAACAAACATTGATCTAACCCTTCTTTCATAGACATGTATCCAAGCTACATTTGGTATGGCATTCAACATGATTTAATAAATCTGTGTAATCTACAAGTTGATCTGTAGCCAAAATTTTAGTTGTGTCCATCAAACAAGAATCTTCTTCTGTAGAGCGTGGCATGAATACATTTCTTTCATTCTCTTCAAGAGGATTCCATGCACTTATGAATTTGTCATAGAAATCTTTTACCTTTTGAAGCTCATTTGGATTATTCCAATCTAATGTATCTACATTAGGTGCATGCTCAATCCATACAACCATATGCTCGCGCACTGAACATCGATGTTGCCATTCCTTTCTATAAAAATAACACAATATCATTAGAGGTAAATACTATGTATTTCTATAACAACATATAAATTTTATTCACAATTATACTACTTTAAATTGAATACGTTGCCCATAGGTCTTTTACTTGAAAATGTTTGAAGAGGATCTCTTGCTGAAAAATTTTGAAGTGATGCTCCATGTACATAGCAACAATATGGAGATTTTCAATTATATTTTTGTTTTTCCACTTGTATGCATCCCTTGAGGTCTGATGGGGCTTGTGTTGGCATTAGCTAATGAAGATCAGACCATTTTATATCAGCTACACTCAAAGTTTGAAAAAGGTAGGGTAACCCAATTGTGTTATCATATCAATCAATTCATTTATGCATGTTTGCCAGTAAGCTCTAGTTCCTCTTAATTGACATTCATAATGCATCACTTGCTGAGGTAGGCAATCATCAGGGAAATCTCTCAAACGCTGTTGTAAATCTGCAACTGTCATAGGTACACCATCCTCTACACTTTTTTAACAAATATTGTAGTTGTTGCTTAACTCTGTTGTCGCAACATCTTATTCAACAATAAATACCAAAATATGGGATGTCTTGCAAACCTATTATCGTAATATTGCATTAGATGTAAAGCATATTCATCTATATAGATACTTTTCATGCGTGGTTGTAACCATTCTACTTCACCAGTAGGAAATAGAGTAGGAAATGTCATGTCAAAAAACCCTTCTGTGGTGTATTCATTAATTGGTGACAAACCAATATGAGGCCACTCAATCATGTCAATTGAGTTGTTACCATTATTTTTAACAAATCTCCTCACTTCTTCCATTTCTCGATGTGTTGAACCAAACCTAGGTACAAAAGATGAAGGTTGATGTTGAGGTTCATCTTCTCATGCTAAACTATCATCACATGCATTTGATATGTCTACATCATTAATATTGGATTGCACAAATCTTAGGCTTTCAGAGACATCCATATCTTCTTCTGGTAGTGCCATGATTGAGTTTTCATCAAGTTTAATATCTCTATAGTATTTATCATATTTTATTTTATATTGTAGTACAACTAATACACGTGATCTTTTAACATAACAATCATAATACCTAGATTGGGTAGAATGCCTTCTCACAATCAAAATGTCAAGATCACATATCTGTCATGGTAGGCACCTTGCAACTGTCATTATACCTTGTGGGAAATTAATTGTGTGTCCTCTATATTTGTACTAGCCACCACGAGAATGGGTAACTTGTATGATTGGATTCACTCTAGAAATAAGCATTTCCTCAACTTGAGTAAGCACTTGTAGAATATAAGGCTGCTCCCCAGGGTCCATATTATTCCATTTAGATAGCCGATGTCCATCTCGCTCACTTCGGCACCTAGCACAAGAAGCCCCTTCATTGGATTGACTAATTTTTATTCTAGGGTATTTCTCTTTACAAATTGAACACATTTGAATAATAGATAGTTGATCTATCCTATTGCGAAATTTTTTTTGTATTTCATGTAATCTGTCACTAAGTTTAACTCAGGGGCTACAAGAAACATGTGGTGTAGATGAAGCTCCATCATTATTAGGGTTGTACATAACTATAAAGTTTGTTTCAAAGTCATCTATCCATATATCAATATCTTCCCCAGAATCAAGACTGTCACATCTACTATTCTCATTTAAAAACATGATCTTGTCAAAAGTGTGGTAACCAAAAAGGTTGGATTGCCAATTGGAAGGACCTGCTTCATTTGAATGTGGAGAAGACCACACATTTTGGTAATGACAAATTGATTTACCTTTGTCCCTTGTTTTCACCAATTGTGGTGGTGCATGTGGGATTTCCATGTGAGTGGAAGTTGAATTCAAAGATCTGCCTTGAAGTGAACTATTTGCAACATTACATTGCAAGTGTTGGTTGCTGAGTGGGATGAATGAAGTGCCATGAACCATGTCCTCATTATCATTATGTCGTGGAAGATGAAGATCATGCATAATTTCAGATGAAATCACTGTATGGATGTCTGGGAGATGAATATCAATATCAATATCATTTAGCGAGGGAGGAATACAAGTAGTACGAGCAGAATGCACATTATCTATATTGTCTTCATTCACACTGCTACAACCCAATGTCACTTGTATATCATGTGCTCTCTCTCTCTCTCTCTCTCTCTCTCTCTCTCTCTCTCTCTCTCTCTCTCTCTCTCTCTTCTCTCTCTCCTCTCTCTCTCTCTCTCTCTCTCTCTCTCTCTCTCTCTCTCTCTCTCTCTCTCTCTCTCTCTCTCTCCTCTCTCTCTCTCTCTCTCTCTCTCTCTCTCTCTCTCTCTCTCTCTCTCTCTCTCTCTCTCTCTCTCTCTCTCTCTCTCTCTCTCTCTCTCTCTCTCTCTCTCCTCATATGATAATTTTCCCTTCTTTACCTATTTATATCTTCACGTCTAGAAGCATACAAATATCGATGACGTGCATTTCTATGCTGGCATGCAGAAATTACACTATTCTCAACATCTACATCAACATCAACATGTGCAGTATTATTTTGTTTCATTCTATCTAACTCTGTTGGCAACGACACAATTGTGTTCCTCAAGACACTATCAGTATTTTTACGTGATGAAAGAGAATGCATAGAATGTATATTATCACCAACAACCATAATTCCATCATTTACCTTATCCTCTAATATCGAGGATATATCTTCATTAGATAGGTTATTATCATTCACTCTGCTACAAGCCAATGTCACTGATATTTCATGCTCTTAGACATATGTTATATTTTGTGCTTCTCTCTCTCTTCTCATACGATAATTTTCCCTTTTTTGCCTATTTATATCTTCATGTCTACAAGCATACAAAGCTCCACGACGTGCATTTCTACATTGTCATGTAGAAACTATAATATTCTCAACATCCACATCGACATGAGCATGTGCAGTATTATTTTGGTTCAATCTATCTAACTTTGTAGGTAATGACACATCTGTGTAGCTCAAGACACCATGAGTATCTTCACTCCTAGAAGCATACCAAGTTCTGTTAATTGCATTTCTATGTTGATGTGTAGAATTTTCACTATTTTGAATAACCACTTCAGGAGCAGTAGATACAATATTTCTCGATGCAACTCATCAAACTCCATATGCAAGGGAACACTCGTAGCCCTCATGAAATCAATAACTTTTTTTTTCTACTATTCCTCTACCATGCACGATTCAATTGATATAGGGGGCCCACCATTCTGAGACACATGATCAAAATTGAAGATAAGATTAAGGTTTTACATATGCAAGGACATAAATATAAGTATTATAAGCAAAGAATGGGTCAGCATTATATTATATCAACAACACAAATACATTGATAATTTATATAATGTGAAATATGTTTTAAAATTGTAGAAGTTCAATTATTAGATATACACATAGTAAATATATTAAAGATATACAATTCTTTAAACTTAAAATGTTATATATAACAATGAGACATGAAGGTCAATTTTAAGAAAGCATTAATTAATTTTTGCATGATATTTACTACCATTAGTTACACAATATTTAACTAAATACCATATATACATTGTATTTGTAGTGAAAAAAATTGATAATGTTATATCATTTTTATTCAAATCCCATGGAATCATACATTTATTGGCCAATTAAATGGCCAAAAGAACTCAAGATATTCTTGCATTCATTAGCAAAGTCAATATTTTGTACCTTAGCTATTACACATTTAACCAGAGGCTCTGAATGAAAAATATCTAATTTTGCATGCATGGAGAATGTAAAAGACCTAAACAATAACTTTTGTTTGACTTTCCATGGATCCATTTTATGATGTTGAATGTCAATGCACAAATCTTTACTTTTAACACCCAACATTGCAATACCCGCTTCATCAAAAATTGTCGCCCATATAAAACCTGCATAGTCTTCAAGGCAAACCCTAAATATGTATCTATAATCACATTCAAGAAAAGTTTTTGCACACTTGGAACAGTTCCATACACCACTTGTAATTTCTTTCACTTTTCATCAGCATTGTGAATTACCATTCATTGATGGGCATGCTAGATAACTAAAGTTTTTCATCACATCAATAGAGATCAATGTTGCCCTAAGTAGAATGCATTGCAGTTTTTCAATGGTTTTGACTCCATTTTGTATTTCAGCAGTATTCATTTGTGTAAAAATAGGCCCATGAGCATGAGATGGGGTTGTTAAATAACGACATGGATTATTTTTTCCAATATCATTATACCAATGTTTCAATTTTTCTGCATCTTCATGATAGGCTTTATAAATACTTTTCTTGTTGTGACTGTTCCTATGCATCTACGATGAAATTCTGACACTCGTGCACCTTTAATAGCAATGATAGATAGCTTTCCATCATTTTGTAGTTGTTCCAGTTCAACACCTTCTTTCATGCAAATTGTTTCCCACATGGTAAGTTTAATGCTACACTCTGTCATATCTCTGATATATAAACTCCTTTTTTTCAATTCTCCTCCATTCTCATAAATATTGTATTGTAACTTGGCCAACTTCAAGGACAACACCAATGACATCAACCAATGAATTTATTGGCATCTTCTTAATTTCACTTATTAAAGTGAAAGAAAATTTTTCAAATGGAATGGATAAATCATCACTAGATAAAAGTTCTATATTGCTGGTGTAATTTAGTGTTATCTCATAATCACTTGACAAATTATTGAATCTTTTATCCGCCAACTTTAATTTTCCATTTGATATAGCATAAATAGACCCAACTTTTATTTCTTCAGAGAATTTGTCAACAAGTTCATTAAAACAAATTATGTGAATCTCTCCACCATCACTGTCAACAACATCAAAACTAAATACTTTTCCTTGTCCTCTAGCATTACTGAAGTGTCGAACTTCCACCTTGTTTGTCACTCTACATTTGATAGTCTATCTTTCATGGAAAGGTGTTAACACAATTATTGGAATGGAACGAATCACTTTGTTTACCATGTGCACTGGACCCATATTCAAAGAGCAACCACTATGCATATCAGTCAAGCTAGTACAATATTTGAGGATGGCAATGCAACATCATTGGACTGCAAGTCTAAAGAGGTATCGCTTCCAACTAAGATTTTATCATCAATGGTATGCTTGAATGATACCATTTTAGCATCTGGTTCAACAATTTCCATGTTGAGAATGACCATAAACCTATGACAAAATTTTAAAATCTTGTTATTATTGGTAATATAGATTACACATTTAATTTCTAAATATAATTAAAAAAAAAACTTACATTTGATTGCGTATATTGTCGCATTTATAGTCATTGATTTGTAATATTGTTCCTTTTTTGAGAATGTCAGAGACAACAAATTCATTGCAATCAATTGGCAATAAACTTAAGTGTGTTTGAACCCCATCTGATAGTAATGCATGATATCTTTCTTTTGAATGCACTCTTTACTTGTTATTTGCTTCATGTCCAATATTTGAAGTATAGGCTTGAGACCAAGAACCCCATTCTTCAAACTAGAAATAGCTCCTTGAGAAATAGTGGACACCATATTATCCTATAGTGTTTGCACATCTTATTAGACATGAATGGTGCACAATCAAATAATTAGAAAATTATAAATTATGTTTAATCAAATATTTATAAGCATGTTAAAGTTCAAGAGATTTTAGAGGCTTCTATAAGAAAGAAATGAATATCAAGTTATTATAGTTTTTAAAGAATGTAAATCTTTATTTTTCAAAAATATTTGTAAAAGCTTCACAAAAAAATGCTAAAAATTTGTATATGGGGGCTATCTTATATTACTTCCACATATGACTACAACTCTTATCAACTAACACTACATGAAAATCACATCAAGCTAATACTTAGGACATAGTAGAATTCATTGAGTGAATCATAATATCATAAGGGTTTTTTAAATGTTTTTTTTGTATTTTTTGAGAGAAAAATAAGCAACATAAAAGTAGTTTTTTGCAAGATTCAAGCAAGTCATTCATTAAAGGGGATCAAATAGTTGATAATGAACACATTTGGCCATTTTTATCATTTGAAGTTATTTTTAAATATGAGGATTCCTTATCTCTCCAAAAAGGTTTCCCTTTCTTTATACTATCAGTCTGATATATACTAAACCTTTCTATATACCCACCCTTCCAATATACCTATCAATACGTGGAAGAAGTTAGTCCTCTCCATATACGTGATCGTACGTGAGAGAGACCTTAAGGTACGCAAAAGAGAACAGTACGTGGTACCAAGTTAGTACATGAAAGAGATTCGCTCTATCAATGACACTTGCTTAGAAAGAAATCCTTGTACGTAGGTGTAAGTTCCTTTTATACTTGGAATTTCTTACTATCAAGATTTATGTCTTACAATAGAGACAATGGGTATTGAACGTAGCAATTTTTATTTTTTTCTAAACAATTTAAATACCTTATTTCTCCCTGACGATTTATAGGGTCGATGCCATAGACATCATTGTTGCAGCTTTATTAGGTATTATATGTTGTAATTCAACACAACAGCATTACCTGTAAATGTGAATAGAGGCATCGTTTTCACCGAACACTGCTTATTTGTTACAAAATATTAACTTATATTAATTCGCAAAAAAGAAATCTATTAAAAAACTTTCTAAATACAATAAATCAACGTAACATAAATTTGTAATTTAAAAAGGTATCTTTAGTGCATAAAAGATATATATTTAATAAATCAGCCTAAAACAATTTTAAAAAGTAAGAAACTTTAGTGTATAAAAGATATATTTTTAAAAAGTACTTTTATTAATAATAAAGAAAAATTAAAATTTACTAAATTATAATAAAATTTATTTTATATTTAAAATTAAATAAAATTTAAATTTAGATTTGAACTAAACTTACTTTAAATTTAAATTATTTTTTAAATAAAAACTAATTTCAAATTAAATCTAAGCTTATATTTAAGGTTATTTAAATCTTAACTAAACTAAATTTTTTATAACTAAATAAATAAAAAAAATGAAATGATAACTAAAACCATTTTTTTTTACTTTTAGATATATGTTTTTAAATATAAATATACTAGTACAGTCACATCGGGGTGGGGATGAGAGCACTCATTTTTTCTACCTAAATTTATAAGAAAAAAAATTAAAATACTAAAAAGGAAACAAAAAATAAAACTTAGGAAAATCAAATAAAAAAAACTAAAAAAGAAATTAAAAATGGTTGAAGGAGAAAAAACTAAATCACAAAAACTATGGAACCAAAAAAAGAAATTGGAATAAGAAGACTAAATACTTAAAAAAAAAAAAAAAAATTGGAAAAATTAAAAAATAAAAACCAAAAAAGAAATTGCAAGAGAAAATCAAAGAAACTATGGAAAAAAGATATACCTCGGGTATTTTAGATATATTTTTTTAAATATAAATATACTAGTTTAATAGAATTAAATAAAAACTAATTTCAAACTAAATAAGATTAAATTTAAATCTTAACTAAACTATTTTTTTAAATAACTAAAAAAATTATAATGTTAATATAAATAAACACTATTTTCATATAAAAATATAATTAAATAAGAAGTATAATCTTAATTAAACTATTTTTTAGAGAACTAAAAAAATTATATTTTTTTAAAGAACTAAAAAAATTATAATGATAATATAAATAAACACTATTTTCATATATATCAATGTAGAATTTCCTATATTTTTTAATAGAAATAAATAAGAACTAATTTCAAACTAAAATTTATAGAATATCATTTATGTTTTCTAAATAAAAAAATTCTAACTTTTAAAAAAAATCATTTATATATCCCTATAATCACTATCCAAGACTTAAAATAATAAAAGACTTAAATTATGAAGAAAAAAAAAAATGAAGCAAATTTTTTGTTATTAAATAAACAAAGACAACCTAGATTTTTAAATAAAAGAAAAAAATAATAATAAACCTCCTAAATTAGTGCAAATCTTTTTAGATTTTTAAAATAAAAGATCAAAAGGAAACCTTCTAATAAGAAGAGATAATTAAAGCATAGATTCGTACAGATTTAAATTATTCAAATAAACAAATTACTAAAAAAAGATAAAGCAATTTTTTTGTTTTTAAATAAATAAAGGCAACCAAGATTTTTAAATAAAAGAAAAAAAAGAATAAACTAAAGGAGAGTTTATCCATTATATTCTATATATTAATAAACCCTCCTAAATTAATGCAAATCTTTTTAAATGTTTAAAATAAAAGATCAAAAGAAACCTTCTAATAAGAAGAGACAGTTAGAGCATAGATTCGTACTACCTCCTTAGGAAGGCTCTTTGTAAGGAATTCTTATTTTGATTAAATCCATTCTTTCATGGGGAAGGCGTTAGAAATGAAGTGCTACATAGAAGATTTAGAAACACTACAAAGAAAGATCTAGAGAATTGTAAAGAAAATGAAAGAATAGCTACAGGAATGGCATAGGAAGAAACTTCATAAATCTATTTTATTCTTTGTAATAAAATTCTATGAGTGCAAAATGAACTCCAAGCAAGTGGTATAGAGGGTTTATGTAGATTGAATAAATTATGTTCGTCAAGATTCATGCAATTAGTTTTATTTCCTTATGCTTGCAATCAGGGCTTAAATTTGACAGTTAACCTTACCTGTCAAGCAATTTTTTTATGACAGTTACCTATTTAATGGTGCCCTTCAAATGCTATGACATGCCTTAAGTATAAGTAAATCATACAAAAATTAAATATATAAATCATCATAATCCTATATAAATTGTGACAGTTTGTCCAAAATCTCTCCTTTCATATGATACAATCTTTTTAAAATTTGATTGTATTTTACAGCAAAAATGCCTAAATACAACTATACAACTGTCAAATTTAAGCCCAACTCGCAATTAGTTTATATATGTCCAAAATGGAATTGTTAAAAAGAAGCTTTTAAAGCAAATGCATTTGGCAGATGTAACACCTCTCTGCCAACACCAAAATAGCAATAATGCATGCAAATGTGAAAGCACAAAGAAGATAAGTCGCGCCCTATTTTAGATGAAGAGGAGCATGTCTAATAGAATCAAATGATCAGAGGATATGCATGAAAGGGATTTGTTGAGGAAGCTCAAAAACTTCTCCAAATTCAATGTGGCAGATAATATAGTTGGAGATGCTCCAATGGGCAAGTGCACAAGATATAGAAGCATAGTTAAAGTCGCAGGCCAACGTGGAGTCCTGAAGTAACGCCAACTCCCTTAACTTTCACTAGTATTCTCTCTTTGGCTATGCCAAAATAAAAGATTTAGAGCTAAAATTATAATGTTCTATCAGATATTATAGTTGGAAAGGTTTTGGTGAACATATGTGTGAAACGTGGAAGCATAGATGAAAATCATAGCTTGAGGAGGAACATTTGTTCGCCATTAAAACATACTTTCATGGAGCCTACTTTGTATTGCAGGATTCATACATTGATGCTACTAATGAAGATTGAGGAGGAGAATTATTTATCGAAGGTCTCCAGGCAACGATTGATTGATATTACCGAGTATAAAGCCAGTGACAGAGAAAACAATTAGTTACAATTAGTTCATATTGATTATATATATATTAGTTCATATAATTATAACTATTTGAACTAATTAGTATAATTATGTTTATACCTAATTATACTAATTATACATATATATAGTTATAATTAGTAACTAATAAGATTATAATTGATATATGAACTAATGGATATAGATTATATATAAATATATTTAGTGATATGTATAGCGATATATATTGATATAAGTTGATATTTATATTTATCCCTGCTATATTTATATTTATATTTATATAGATATGAACTAATTGATATTTTTATTTATATTTATTGATATTGTTTAGTGATATTTAGTAAACTTATATTTATTTAGTTTATCTACAAAGATATAAATGTTTATAGCTATAAGATATCTATATATATATATATATATATATATATATATATATATATATATATATATATTTATAAATATTTAGTTTAGTTTATAAGCAGTAGTTATAAGTGGATTATATAACTAAACTGATAAGAATAAATATTTGATATATAAATATTTGTTTCCATCTTTATTTGTCATCTGGATACTCTTTCACATACCTCAAATTGTGTGGGTTCAAAAAACAAATTTGCTTGCCACGAGGCTAACGAACTGAATCCGTGTAAATGCAGAGTACAATACAGCGAGTTAAGATACATTATTTTAAAATGTACAAACCTGAAAATATTATGCACTACACACCACAATGCTCAACATATTATAAGCCAATCTTGATAACAGAACTTTTAGATACTCCTTTTAAACAAGGAAATCTAAATTGACAACATAATCAGAATGGAAATCTTGTGTCCAAAGATCACAATTGCATATGGAATTAAAGAGAGATTGTTCAAATTAGAAAGCAACCATAACTATGAACTTCTACGAATTACTATTATAGGGCATTTTCATCTTGTGCTTGTCTGAATAACGAAGTATGCAAAAATCCACTACAAAGCAAATGTTTTTAGCACAATGAAGAGTTCGAGCATACAAAAATCCACTGCAAAGAAAAGGTTTTTAGCACAATGAAGAATTCGAGCATACAAAATCCATTGCAAAGCAAATGTTTTCAGCACCATGAAAAATTCAAGTAAGAGATGGAAGGGGGCAAAAAATAGACAGATAGACAAACCTTTTTGTGTGATTTGTGTGGAATTGATATCAGAGCTCCGAGGAGGGGTATTAGCAGACGTAGAAGTATGTGAAGTAGTTGTTGCATTGGAAGTGGAGACAAAAAGGGCTCTTTTACTCTTAGGCCTAGGATGCCCGGATGCAATGGCAGCAGCCTCTGTTTGTGTCTCTCTCGCCACTTTGCAATATTGTCGAAGGAAAATTCCTCAAATCTTGCAATTTGATATGCTCGCTTGAGTTTTAATAGCTTCAAATTTAGTTAGTGGTGGGTTGTACTGTTTTTTAATTGTCCAATGCATGGAAGATAAAATTTAATGAGTTTTCTTTATTTGGCGCCGATAGCCTCAAACCTTTATTTGCCTGTGGCATGGTAGCTCCACCATAATAGACCTAAAAATAGAATACATTGCTCTTATTTAGGCTTTTTATTTAATTTCACGATTGGTTTTCGTGTATTGGATTTAATTCTACTATGGAAAAATGTCAATATATTTTAGTGCTAATTGTAATCATGAAGATTCCTTATTAATTAATATTTTTTACCTATATTCTTTTTTGGTATTATGACAAAAAAATTTATGACTAAAAAAAGGAAGGACTACTAAAGAAATTATTTTTTTATTAGGACTACCAAATTTTTTTGGCAGTTACAAGATGTGTGCACATATAGAATGGCCTATCGGCCAAATTAATATTAGTTTAACATAACATGATTATTTTTTTTAATATTTTCTTTTAAATTAAGTTAGAATTTTTAAAAGTTAGGCACTTATGTTCATTATGCACATATAGAATGGCCTATCGCCAAATTAATATTAGTTTAACATAACATGATTATTTTTTTTAATATTTTCTTTTAAATTAAGTTAGAATTTTTATAAGTTAGGCACTTGTGTTCATCTTCAAACTTACCCTTAAAACCATACTTTAAGCATTCAACTATTTTAATAAATCCATGGCAAATGAGTCTGAGGCTAAATATATATTAAGAATATGTAAATAAATTAAAAAATAATAAAATATTATATTACAAAGAATGAAACATATATATACTAAAATAATGTTCGGTGGCCATCTAATAAAATATATGTTGTGCCTTGTCCTACTAAATATAATATTAACTTATACAAATTATATATAGTCAAAATTAAAATCATTATACAATATAAGGACTACCAAATTATGTAGTAATATTTTAAAAAATTATATTATAAATATAAACAGCTCTGAAATAAATAAAATATTTTTTAAGTAAATACTATAGATAAAATAAAATTACAAAATTATGTGTATCTATGTAGTAAATAAAATAGTTATAAAATAAAATTAAATAATCTTTAAATAATAAATATAGAAGTATATAAATAATATTATCATTGAGAAAATTTAAATTATAATCATATTGTTATTTAACATTTTACGTGAATTCGTTGCCCTAAACTTTGTGCAACTACTAGTATATAATGGATTGCATGTAACGCCCCACCAAAAACCCTAGAGAATAGCTCAACTATGCTATACGAAAAGGACATTTTTTTTTTAAAGAAAGAGATAACAAAGAAATGTAATTCATATTTATTCATAACATCAAGTTAAGCTTACTCTTTAGGGTTCCACGGCTGCATTACTTAACAAACTATTAACAAGATCTAACCAACATTATGAATTAACTAACAATCATAGTTCATTCTAAATCTGATTGCATCAAATGAATAAACACATACATTTCCATATTATATCATCAGATAAGTAATCATCAAGGTCCTGTATAAAGGATTACAAGTACATATACAATTTCCTTTACATGAGGGTACACCATTACATTGTTTACAATAACGCTTTCCTAATTACATTGGAATACATACATTGAGATAACTATACATGATTCAACTAATATACAAGACTAGAACATGAACATAAGAATCTGTGTCCTTAGATAGACCAGGATCTAAAATCTGCTACATGCGATACATCACTCTCGTACACGAACAACAACAATGAAACCAATAGAGATAAAAGCACAACCACCTGACCATGTGGAACCCTAAGGTCCACCCCCCATGCTAGGAGATAACAATAAGGTCCCACTAAGAAAATAGTCAAGAAGACAATAGGCTAATAGGCTCAAGGACTACACATGACTCAAATACAACACTAGTCAATAAGGACATCACAAGCAACTCAAACATCACTTCAGAGGCAATCACACAACAAAAGGGGAAAAGACAATTAGGGAATGCTAGGCTATAGTAGGGAAAGTGTCATCGCATGGTCCTAACATGGGTTACCTTGACAGTCTCTCACCAGACGTCGACCCCTATCTATGGTTACCCTAACAGTCTCTCACTAGATGTCAGCCCCATAGGGTGACACATGCAGAACCAACATTCCTTTCATGAGGACAAGGAAGTTGATTTTGCCAACCAAGCCTTCTCATCTCATCCTTAGTCTGAACTAGCACTACAGACATGAGTGAGGAATCCAATTATCTTGATTAGTGTGAAAACTACCCAACCCTCTAAATTTATTATTAAGTTATCACTGGATTAAAAACTTCCAATGGGTTACCCTGGCAACCACTTTGGGCCCCAACCCCACATTGAAAGCCACTCCCCCTTCACTGCATCTAGATTCACAAAGCCCAAAACATAAAACAAGCATGAACTATCACATTCTCATCATGATGCATTTACAACACAAAATACACATCATTTCACATCACACAGAGCAAGGTATTATCCATCTTGCATAGTCATCATAACCACATGAATAGGTACACTGAGCAAGGCATTATCCATCTTGCACATGTATCATACCAACACGAATAGGAGGAAACATTCCAAGATTGAATTTCACTCAACTCACATGATGCACACATTACCAATCCCACACAATCACGCTCTCCTAGGCCTCTGGAATCGTTTTCCCCAAATGACACAAACACTTGACACCACTACAACATAATGGTCTCACATCACATTCATTCTCAAATGCACATCATAAACTAATATCCTTCATCAATATTTCAATTACAATATCACAACTGCAACATATAATATGATGCACTAATTATGGGTCTTAAAGAATGTAACATTAATCATAAGCTACCCATAAATCAATAAAACATTCTCTCTACTTTTTAGACTCAAATATTATACTAATCTTTGTATCTATGCAAGATATAAACATAACCTAAATGTTAGGGATTTATCTAACCTTTGTTAAAAGATAACAACAATATAATTAATCATATCGAATTTGATACATATATGTGAACTTCATTATGAATGCAAAAATAGCAATTCACCAAGATCTGAATCACTTATAACAAAGAGTTAGCACCTTTACTCAAACATTAATTCATTATTCAAAACTAGTTTCATTTCATGTTTATCTAAAGTCCCAAAGCAATTACTTTCTATCTAAACATTAATCTCAATAAATAAACCCAAAAAAGGTCTAAAGATTTGATTCCTTATCAAGCATTTAACACCATCTCCAACCCAATTATACCTAAATATATGTAATTAGTTTCAAAGTAACTTCATTCGTTGCTACACATAACAAACAACCATAAGCATTACTCATAAACTAGTACTAATACTACGTCTACTACGTTAATGCCATGAGATAATATTACAAACCTAACTACAAGGTTTACAATTAGTAATAAAAATCAATGGTCTAGCCATTCTAAAGGTTATCAACATCATCCCTAAGGTATTATATAATAATTAAGGTATCTACTTGATACTTACCGGTATGGTCCTTATCAAAAGACTTTGCGATTATCAAACCAGTCGAGAGGATAATATGGAAACACAAAATAAATATAAAAATAATTAAATAGTTTACTTGAGAGGATGCTAAGAAAGGACTCTAACCAAGACATACTTACCAAACCAATTATCTCCTCCAATTATTATACCATGATCTAAAAGTAGATTCATTCATCCATAAATTTAAGATAATTACACACACAATATAGATAAAGTCTAAGAATGATCTCTTTCTATACTATTCTTCTAAATCTTAATAAGATATTGAACTATAAGTATGGATCGTAGCTACTGATACACTAACACATTTCTATAATATTTACAAAACCTTCCAAAACACATCCTAAAATTTAGATTTGAGATACAGTTTAATTAGAAAATACAACCAATATCTTTAATGCCAAACAGATTAAATAAAAGTTCTAATAAAGGTTTTATGTCCTTCTAAACTTACTTCAATTCATAATAGGCAAGGTCTGTAGACTATTCGACAGTCGTCTCAAAGAGACATCATCTCTTGGATTGAAACGATTGCAGGATACACACAGAATGGATTTGTTGAAAAGGCTTTAGAAACTACTAGCAATGCAAAATGTGATAGCATAGACAGGGCACACGAATTGTTTGGTAGAATGCCTTAAAGAAAAGTCTTCAAATAGAATACAACAATTGCAAGATAAGCATAAAATGGATTTGTAGATAAGGCTTTTGAAACTTTCAATGCAAATGCAATTTGCAGTCGTAAAGTCAAATTCCACAATCTTTGATGGCGTCCTCCCTGCCTACATGCGCAGGAGTTTTGGAGCAGGGTAAGGATATCTATCAAAGTATAATAAGAGGGGAATTTTTATCAGATATTGTAATTGCAAGTGAACTGGCAAACATGTGTGCGAAATGGGAAAGCATAGACAATGCACATTAATTGTTTGACAAAAACCCTCAAAGAGATGTCACCTCATGGAATGCAATAATCGCAGGTTTGCACAAAATGGATTTGTTGAAAATGAGTTAGAAACAAGAAAATAGGATTGGTGAGCTTAAAACCAGACTCTGCAACCTTTGCCACATCCTCCCAGCTTGTGCGCATAGGAGCTTAGGAACAGGGTATGGATATCTATTAAAGCATAAAGGTAGAGGAATTTTTTTATCAGATGTAATAGTTGGAAATGCTCCAGTCAACATGACTACAAAAAGAGTAAGCACAGACAAGGCACACCAACTGTATGATAGAATGCCTCAAAGAAGATTCATCTCCAAATGCAAATGCAAACGACAGAGGTAAATGCAAAAGCAAATGGCAGAGGTAAATGCAAATGTCAACGGCAGAGGTAAATGCAAATGCAAACAGCAGAGGTAATGATCGCAGGATATGCCTCACATAGTTTCCAGTACAAGAAATGTAATGATCACATATGAGTATATGCCTAGGAAATTTTATAACGATGTTACTTTTTGATTTGAACCCTAAGTTAAAAATGTTGTGCGACTCCTATTCCTCACTGAAACATCTATGCAACAGTAGGTGGATGTCGTTAGGATATAATGATATGGGGATTGAATGACATATAAGATAATTATGAAAATCTCTAGATGAAATGGGATTAAAAACCATCAATGGTACAATGAAAATCACATTGATGGAGGAAGAGCAAACAATGAATACATGGACAAGGCAACAAATCTTGATAACATGCATTCAATAGATATGGTACCTAATCAATTGCCAAAATGCCTCACAAAGAAAGAATGCAAAATAGACAAAATCTCACTAAAACTTACCTCTACATCCATTATAACATGGAAAGAATGCTAGACAACACATCTAATCTTGCCATTGCTGAAGGTCATCGAAGGGAACAATTATGCAAGAAACTAGAACTGTTAATTCTTTTTCCAGAATATTTGAATTGTCATACCGTGAACTTTGCCAGTCTCCTTGGAAGCTGAGTGCTCAACTTGAAGAAAATCATCCTTCTGCCCCCAAGAAACTATCACATCATAATATAATCCAAGGAGCAAATCCATCCTCCTGTCCAGTACTCTCCATTCTCTAAAACCAAAAATTCCTTCCTCCATCTCGTTTTCCCCCCATTATTTTTAGAGGGAGAAAACCCCAAAAATTTCTTCCAGAAGATTCCTTCCATTAAAGGCAATAAAAGTTGCCTTTATTACTTTCTTACAATTTTCTATTTTAACTAGACAATAATTTCTCTCTGTTTTTATTTATTTTAGAATTTGCTATATATATAATTTTTTATGACACCTCATAAAAAACTTATTTTTATTGCCACTAACAAAACATTAACTTGTTTATATATTTTTTTTATATTAATTTTATCAATTATATTCCCATTTTAATAACACTTTATTTTCCTCATTATAATTATTATTATTTATTGATCTTAGATTACAATATAATATAATTTCCCATAAGCTTAAATATACATAAGAGCATCTATATTTATTTATCAAAGTGCCCTCTTGACTTAATAATTTTATTTTAATGAAGTAATTAGCTAAAACATTAATCAAACAATTATAACCTAAATAATCCAATGTCGAACAATACCTGACGACCATGCACAATCGAAAAGCATAACCACAACAACAGTGACTGACTATGATGCCCAAACACTGGTTGGGTGCAAAATTGGATTCTCATCCTTTTCAAGGATGATGGCTAACTAGGGGACCATATGTTATCTCCATTTAATAGTTTCCATTAGTTTTAAGGCATGCTCAGACTTGTCAATTCAGGTGGAGTCGATGCCTGATACCTGCAACCTGCAGCACACAACACGGTCTATGCACAAGTATAATAAATGTAAAATGGTCACAGAGTGAAAGAGAATCGTAACGTCGCCAAATGCTCACGAATGAGTGGTACAACATTGTCTCTTTTCACACCACACAATAATCAGATCATTCTATAATACAGAATCAGTCGCATAAAAATCAATTCTAACATATGACAATCATAATAAGATCAACATCATAATCTCCTGAATGTAAAACAATGTCATAGCATATGAATTATCAGTGTCACAACAAAGATTATTGATGAAACATACTAACTGTCATATGAAACCACACATGAGGATAATCAGGAATGTCACCAACATGAATGTAGCATCTACCAACATCATATAATGTACAACATCAACTATCTAACATACCCTAAATATTCCTATTATTTTACCTTCATCTTCATGCTCCTTAGCCAGACCATTTGCACATCCAAGATGAGAATGGAGGGGTACCACATTGCACCTATAGAGAGTTGGGTTCTTTTCTATGGTAGAGTTGGTATTTAATGCATCAATGATTTTACTTCAAGTTGCCACGTAGTTTATAGGAGAACAATTTAGTTCGTGTTAGATAAATGATGTTTTAAAGCAACAAAGTAAAAAGTTTATTTTAGTTAGTGAGTATTTCTTTCTGACTGTAATTTTATATAAAATGGCTATTCTTAAATATTATCTACTTCAATTGTTAAAGGTTAATTCTGGCAAATATTTAAATACTTTTTGTTGTGAATGAGATGTAAAATTGCTACTAACTATTTGACCATTAAAGTTAAGTAGAATGATATAAAACATTCTCTACATTGTTGTTTAAATAATAGATAGTTCAAGATTTATGAACAATGATCATTTTCTTTTCTATTAAGTGTTAGAAAAATAAGCAGTGCACAATTGAAAGAACAGTGAATTAGCAATAAAAAGCACAAAACAAACAACAAGGATTTACAAAAACTTAAAAAACCATGGGCAAAGATCTCTCAATTTTATACTCAGAAGAAAATTCACAGTTACAAAAACTTTTCTCATGCCTTGTTATTCAAACTTGACTAACTTAGATAACCATGAAAAATACATGCAAAATACAAATCAAATCTAAAGATAGATTTTCATGCATAAAATCACGAGTGACACTTTTGTAAGCAATTTTGCATGGTGTACACATGGCATATGACCCCAAAAAAATTGGTGAAGCCATTACATGGTAAGGGGAATATGCATAGCCCTCCTACGACCCCCTATCTAACAACCTTCAATTTCAGTACCTTGGCATTTAGCTCTGTCAGGTGGGTTCCTGAGACACTACCATGGTACTCATTGTTGACTGCTTGTCATTACTAGAATAATTAAAACTGACTTCACATTCCAACAATCTCCCACTTGAAGTCAAATTTATGCCTTACAAATAACTCCAATTGAAAGATCAATGTCACTGCTGCCTATCATCAAATGATGTGCAAGCCAAGAGAAGTTTTGTACCATATGAACTTATCTCTACTAGTAGTCTTCATCAAAATATTTGGTGAATTTATATTAGTGTGTATCTTAGCCAAAGATACTTCTCCTCCTTCTACCACCTCATGTACAAAGTGATATTGTACATCAATATATTTCGTTCTGGCATGATAAGTTGAGTTTCATGCTAAGTGTAAACCACTCTAGCTATCACAATGCAACATAATGTTATCATGTTTTACTTGCAATTATATGAAGCCGAATTTCCTCCTTGCTAGCCTGTGTCATTGCCATATATTCAGCTTTAGTAGTAGACTACGCCACCACTATCTACAAATTTGAAACCTAGCTAACAATACCTCTGCTAAGGAGAAAACATAACCTATAGTAGATTTTCTCTTATCTCTGTCTCCACCAAAATCTACATCCACATATCCATTAACCTGAAGACTACTCCCACTATAACAAATAGCAACATCAAAAGTGCCCCTCAAATACCTAAGAATCCACTTCACAGTCATCCAATGATCACAACTTGGATTCACCATGAAATTATTGACTACTCCTACTGCTTGTGCAATGTCTAGTCTAGTGCACACCATGGCGAACATAAGACTACCAACTGCTGATGAGTATGGTACACAAGACATCTATATCTTCTCCATTTCTATGCTAGGGGACTATTCCAAAGAAATTTAATATGAACAAGAAATGGAGTACTAACTGGTTGCACATTTTGTATATTGAAACACTATAAAATATTCTCCACATAAGTCTTCTGTGACAACCAAACTTCCTATTCTTTCTATCTCTGTGTAGATCCTCATTCCAAGAATCTAGTTTGCATTTCCTAAGTCCTTCATTTCAAACTCCCTAGCAATCTAAGTTTTTATCTCGATGATTCTATGCATGTTGGGACATGCTACCAACATATCATCTACATACAAAAGCAAAATAATGAAACTTCCATCTTCATACCTTTTAAAGTAGGCACAATGATCAACCTCACATCTACTAAAACCCAAATTCATCATGAAGGAATCAAATCACTTGTACCAACACCTTGGCGCCTGTTTCAAACTATAGAATGATTTTTTCAACCTGCATACTAGATTCTCCTTGTCTTTTTCCTCAAAACCTTCTAGTTGCTACATATAAATTTTCTCATAAAGATCACCATGCAAGAAAGTTGTTTTAACATCTAGTTGTTGTAACTCCAAATCAAGACTAGCAACAAGAGCCAAAACAACTCTAACTGTACTTAACCGTACCATAGGTGAAAAGATTGCATCAAAATCAATACCAGATTTTTATGCATACCCCTTGGCAACCAACCAAGCTTTATATCACTCCACATTATCATTTATATCTCTTTTCAGTTTGAAGAACCACTTGTTGCCAATAGATGTTCACCCCTTAGGTAATTGTACAAGCTCCCACATTTTATTTTTATGTAGAGCTCTCATCTCCTCATCCATGGTTTCTCTCCATTTATTTGCATATTCATCTTCGCAAGCTCTTGATATGAGCTAGGCTCACCAACATCAATAAGTAAAGCATAAGTTGAATTACAATTAAGAGAGTACCTGACTGGTGGTTTGATCACTCTAGTGGGTCTCCTCATAAGGGGTAATGTGTTACCCTATGGCTCATTTGGTTGTTGTTCAACAGGTCATCATATAACTGATTCTGATTATTATCTTGATTTTCACGAACAGGTGATTGATTTTCATCTAGCACCTCCATATTAGCATCATACTTTTCCACTTCTACTAGAATAATTTATGTACTTTGTTGTTCTTTACTTCTTTGCATTGATTTTCATTAAAATAAACATCTCAACTAATAATAATCTTGCGGGCAGCAGTATCCCACAACCTATACCCCTTTGTACCTTCTGCATAGCCAAGAAAAATGCATTTCACAGACTTCACGTCCAACTTATTCCTAACATCTTTGGGAATATGAGCATAAGCATCAGAACCAAAAACATAAAGAAAAGAATAATCAACAAGATTACCTATCCATACTTCTTCAGGAATTTTATGATCTAGAGTTGTAGTGGGTGATCTATTAATCAAGAAACATGATGTAGAAACAACCTCACCCCAAAATTTTTGCTCCAATCCAATAGTGCTCAGAATACATCTAACTCTCTCCATAATTGTACAATTCATCCTTTTAGCAACACCATTTTATTGTGGTGCTCTAGAAATCGTCAACTACCTTGCAATATGATGCTCACTACAAAACTAATTAAACTCACCTAAACAAAATTTCCCTCCATTATCTAGTCTAAGACACTTTATTGTATTTCCTTTTTTATTCTCTACCAAAGCTTTAAAATTCCTAAAATAAGAAAATACATCAGATTTCTTTTTCAACAGATAAATCAACACCTTACAGGAATAATTATATCTATAAACGAAACAAATATGATTAACACCCAATTGATGTAATAGGTTCTTGCCAAGTGTTTGAATAAATTAAATCTAGAACTTCTTTACTTCTGGTAGTGCAACTAGAAAAACTCAACCTATTCTATTTTTCAAACAAATAATGCTCACAAAAATTCAAATCTCTAGATTTAGTACCTGGGAGAAGATTTCTATCTAACAGTACCTTGAGACCAAGCTCGCTCATGTGGTCTAGTCATTGATTCCAAGTAGATAATGAATCCATTTTTGCATCTAATACAACTGAAGCCTCTCCACTAAAAGTTTCTCCAACCAGCTTGTAGATATAGCCAACCTTTTCTCCCTTTAGCAACACCAATGCTCCCTTTGTTACCTTGAGATAACTATTTTCACCACTGAATCGGTAACCTTTCTCATGACGGTTGGGCTTAAACAGTACACTCTAAGATTTGACTTAGACGCTGCTGGTGGGCCCTCTCCAAGTCATGTTCATGAGTTCTGTTTGTCCAAAACATTTCCATTAGCAACACATCACCTACAGGTTTCAACTAACCGTGACTATTATTGCCTGAGGTTACGGATAATTTTAATTTGAATATCTCTCCCCTCCCACTCAATTAAGTCTAATCTCACAGGCTCTATGTTTGTGGGTGCACCATGAAGTGTGAACTGTTCATCGAATACCTCAAAGAAATGTGGCCTCATGAAATACAATAATTGTAGGATATGCACAAAGTGGATTTGTTGAAAAGGCTTTAGAAAATTTCAAGAAAATGCAATTGGCAAGTGTAAATCCAAACTCCACAACCTTTGCCAGCATCCTCCCTGCCTATGCCAAGTGGGAGCTTTGGAATAGGGTATGGAAATCTATCAAAGCATCAAGGATAGGTGAATTTTGTCAGATATTATAGTTGCTACCGCTCTGGTAGACATGTATGGAAAATATGGAAGCATAGACAAGGAACTGGTAGACATGTATGAAAAATGTGGAAGCATAGACAAGGAACATGAACTATTTGACAAAATGCCTCAAAGAATTTGGTCTCATGGAATGCAATGGTTCTAAGATATGCACAAATTGGATTTTGCAAGGATGTTTTCAAAATCATTGAATAACTCTAGAACATATCCTGACATTATAATCTTTTCTTTTGTTCTATGTGCATGCAGCCATGCAGGTTTAGTGGATGAGGGTTGTACATGCTTCAATCGCATGAGTATCCCTTATTGCATTACAACTACAATTGATCATTATGTGTGTTTGGTTGACCTTTCCCATGTTGTCTATCTTGAGGACACCCTAAAATTTATCATTAAGATGCCAGTTAAACATGTGATGGTTGTGTGGTTGTGTTTTCTTGGTGCTGCAAATCACATATGAATATAGGCTTAAGAGTATTTACAGCAATATTTATTTTTTATTTGGAGCCTAAAAATATATTGACTTAGGGGAGAGGACCTAGTAGTTGAGCACCCTAACTTCACACCTCTCAAAATCATACGTGGCAATTTTGAATCACTCCAAAAAATTTACTGCAGCTTACTCGGTAAGGCCCTACTTATAACTAAGGCTTTAGGTCCACATCATCAAATATGATGCCACATCTGCATGCTTTTTGTTGAGGTGTTCAAAAAGACCCCAAAAAAAGGGTGGACTAATAGTCATGCATTAAGTCATGTTTTTTTGCGCGCTAATGTGGTATCACATGATTGGTTGCTTTTTAGATCTAAATATTGCATTTCATTCAATTATTAGTACTTATGGTCAACACTAACAACCTTAAAATCACAACTACTAGTGTAAAAAATTTTAAAATATTGGACCTTAAATTCACAAATACTATCACAGCAATTGGTCCTCTCGCCTATTGATGCAGGAGCATCCCTAGTTCAAGCGCAATCTTGCATCAACCAAAAAACATTTGCATTTCAATTTGTTGCAGTTCAGTTTGTTTTCTTTTCATTTTTCGGTTTAGTTCAGACAGTTCAGTCGAAAGCAGTTTCTGTATTTTGGTCCTATTGCATTTTTAGACGTTGTGGAGCTAGACTTAGCATCTAGATTCATTCATCTACATCATATCCAGAATTCAGAGATCTGCACTTTAATACCGGAAAGATATCGCTATCAGAAGTTTGACTATTTCTCAGAACACAACATCCGAATAATCATAGATAACTAGCTGAAGGAGAAACTTGCGGAAGCATTTCTCGATCTAGCCTAATGACACATCATTCAATGATCTTTGGTTCATGGAGGATCTTCCCAGGAGATCCGCATATCATTCCATTCATTTTTTGGAAGTTTTCTATGCATTTAGGTCTGACCTATTTGTGTACACACGTTACAGCTCTTCATTGGAATTTGTGATCTTCCTTGGCTAGCGTGGAGGAATCTATCGATCCGAACTTGATATATATTGATGTAATAGATCCTTAGGAAAAATAGTTATCATGATTTAGAAGATTGATAGTTTGGATTTTGTGCAAAGGAGCTTCAAAGCTTTATCTTGCGCATGTATGTAATTAGGCCTATCAGCCCTAATTGTAAGCTTGCATGTTGCCTGCCGATCTCGATTTGAATTCTATGATATACTGAATGACTGAATCTGCATTTGTTCTATTTCTTTGAGTTATTTCCATTGTGTTTACTATTGTTGTACGGTCTGGATAGTTCATTCTGTGAACCCTCCTACCGTGACTGCCCCAAGTGGTATCAGAGCGAAAGTTTTAATCTTTGGGAGCGAATTGAGCAAAGTTGGCGAGGGAATTCCATAAGGGCTTGTTGTGGATAGATCACCAAATTGAGGTAGGTTACTTGTGTTGTAACCGATCACCGATTGTGAGGCAATTGTCACCTTGTAGCCCAATCACCGAACCTGAGGCAGTTTACACTTTATCCTAGGAAGAATGCTACCGAGGAGAGTTGTTGTTGTTGGAACAATGGCTAGTAGAATAGATGAGATGATAGAGATAATGAAAATAATGTGAATTTGATTGGATTATGTTGAAGAAGATAGGCAAAGAGGATTGACACCGAGACCTAATGTTGAAAGCGATGAGGAAGAAGAATTTCAATCTATTGAACAAACTGGCAAAACCCTAGGAGGTGATGAAGAAGAAGAATCAGATCAAGTAAAGATGTTGCAATCTATTTCAAAGATTGGAAAGAGACCTAAAGTTGATGTACCAAACTATACTAGTAATTTGAACCTTGAAGAATTGATTGACTAGATAAATGACATGGAAGAATACTTTGAATATGAGGAAATTGAAGATCCAGAGAAGGTGAAATTTGCAAAAACAAAGTTGAAAGGACATGCTGCTATATGGTGGAAAGAAGTTTAGTTAGAAAGAAATAGAAGAGGAAAATAAAAGATTACAAAATGGGATAGGATGGTGACAAAGTTGAAGAATCAGTTTATACCTGTTGACTATGAGTTGGAACTATTGAAAAGATTGCAAAACCTGAGACAAAAGGAGAAATATCTTAAGGAATATACTAAAGAATTTCATAAAATGATCATAAAAATAGGACATAGTGAAGCAAGCAAGGAGAAAGTGGCTAGATATATCAATGGACTGAGATTGAAAATTCAAAAAGAACTAAGCTTGGTGAGGATGACATCTCTAGAGGAAGCATATCAGTTTGCCCTGAAAGTTGAAGAGAAGCTGAATAAGAGACATGATCAGAGACAGAGAGGAAGAGGAGGTAAATTTTAGAGAGGTAGGACTTATTTCAGAGGAGACATATCATTTCTGGAGTAGGACAAGTTTGACATCCCATTCAAGAAGGATGACAGAGATACTATTGCATACTGGAGAAATGGTAGAAATTTTCATCCCAGAAGCAACTATAATTCATACCGGAATGAAGGGTACAGAAGAGAAGGAAGAGGATTGGATAAGAGAACATTCAGAGGTACTTGTTTCAAGTTTGGAGGTGAAGGACATAGAGCATTTGAATGTAATCAGGGTAGTACAAGTAAGAGGACAGAAAATAGTGGAAGAGCAGCTATGTTGAAGAAGAACCTGTTGAACTAGATGACCCATGTTTTGTTGGTAAACCAGAGAAAGAAGAATCATTGGTGATGAGGAGAGCACTATTTCAAATAGAGACAAATGAGGCACCACCGTAGAGAAAGAGTTTGTTTAGGACAAGATGCAAATAAGGAGGTAAGTATTGTAAAGTTGTAACTGATAGTGGTAGTTCTAATAACCTAGTTTCAGAGGAGATGGTGACTAAGCTAAAGTTGGAAAGATTGAAACACCCTAAGCTCTATCAGATAGCATGGATTTAGGATGATCATAAGGTACTGGTGAGTAAACAATGTTTGGTGAAATTTCATATTGGATCTTATCATGATGAAGTCTTGTGTGATATTATTGTTACTAAATTTTGTTCACACTCAATTTAGTTAGACCTAAGTGTAGTTATTTCGGTAGGAATAAATGAAACCTTTAAAGTTATTGCATTCAATGAACAGTTGGTGACTTGACAAAGCAGAGATAGATATCAGTTGTCAGGATAACCCATCAGTCCAATCAGGATTGATGAATCATCATAACAAGTGAATTAGAATGTCAAGAAATCAAATATTCAAGAAATACAGTTGATCTAACATAGTGTTATCTTTTAGGAGTTATAAGACAAATTGATTATTCAGTTGAGCATATTTGAAAGAAAGAAAGAAAGAAAGATATTTATTTAACTGTCATTTCATGTCATATTTGGAATATACATTCAGTATCTGTTACTCTATCCTATGCATTGATTGAAAAGAAAACATATATACATCAAGTGCATAAGATAAATTAACTGATCGTGTTTAAAAGAAGTGTTCAAATATGTCCCACACAAGCCATGGGAGTGACTAAACTAAGCAATAAAGACATATGCAAGCTATACATCTGATAATAAAAGAAATGAGGAAGAACACATGATAAAATTAAATATCCATCATTGCCTGAGCAAGGTTGATATCTTCAGTTGGTTGTTGAACTTGTTGATGGTTGATCTTCAGCTCTCATCTTCAGCTCCAATTGTATCAGGTTAACCTGCAAAAAAATTAGGGAAAGTTCTATAAGAGCTCTAGATATTTAACATTATGCTTTTATCAAGTAGATATATCAACTTACCACATCATGCATTTCATATGAAAGAGTCAAATCAGACATGTGCCATGAATTAGAACATCATAAGGAAGATCAATCAACTCCATTAGGTATGTTTTTATGCTAACTTGTTTGTTCATTGTACAGGTATAGGAAAAGTAATGTTGTTGATTTGAAGACATTTAAGCATGTGGAGAAAATGTGGCTCGCACAAGGGTTGAGCCTAGCATGCTCAAGTACTGTTATCAACGACAGTTGTTGACCAAGAAATATGTTTCTTTTAGCCATAATGAATGATCAAATCATATGAAATAGCTATGAAGAACCCATCATGTCATAAAGAGGTATTTCTCTCATCCTTTATCATGAAAATAGTAATTTAGAATCATATCATTAAGTCATGTATAACACTAAAACATATGAGACAGTCGTCATTTGCCACCTGAATATCATAAAGTAGCTACATTGGATCAATATCAAGGCATGACAGTCCCATCAAAAGAATTATAGCCAAAAGAACATCATGGGACAGCTAGTAGAACAGTCATAGCAGCTGGAACAGCTATATCATGAACAAAGCCTCATTCAAGCATAGAGAGAGCAGTCAATGCCAATTAATGAACAATACATGTACCATAGAGTGGTGTTATAAAAAAAACAACATTTAAGCAGTATACATGACAGTCAGGAGAATCTAATCAACCAGAGGACAGTCATAGTTGTAAAAGACATTCATCATGCACAGACGAGTAGTCATGTGTTTGTAATCAAGAGATGGTTGTTTCAAACAAGTCAGACATTCCTTCAAGGAGCAGCAAATACAATAGGAGCAGTCCATGGGGTAAGTTCATGCTCTAAACAACACCAAGGAGTCATCTTATGGCATACTAAAGGAGTAAACAGTCATCATATCTGAGAACAATGGTCTATAATGACTGTCACAAAACAATGCTAACTATTTTTTAGAAAGACCTTAATTTTGATGAGAGCCATAAAGCTTAGATATTGCCAGCATCATCAACTATCAAAGAAGAAATGCAATTACATCAATGAGTATAGTTAAAGCACTTAAGATAGATTATGGATGATTTAGAGCTTGTAAGATATGTAAAGACCTCATTTGTAAGTGTTCACAGTGTATCAAGAGCATTTACTCATGACCATGTTCAAGAATTATTGAGTGAGAATGAAAACAAGGGATCTAAGCCTCAAGCATCGTGCATAAATACAATGATTGCTAATAGAGTGATTACTCATAGTTCTAAAAAGGTAAGGGTCATGATACTGAATTTGTTTTAGCTCATGCTGGTGGATCTGTACCTGTAGCACAATTAATGGATACAGAAGGAAAGCTTCTATCTCTTCATGTCAACAACCATGCATGTTTCATGTGATGCCATAGTGGAGGAGAATACTAACAATGTTTACAAATACAATTTACTCCAGATGTGAACAAACTTGTGCTTTTAATTGTGGGGAGAATTCCAAGAGTTCCAAACAACCAAACCATCTTAATGAAGGGTCACTAGACTTGTCAGATAGTAGTCTCTTGATGTTTAAATTAGAAAAAGATAAAAACATCAGCAATCAGGGTTACTATATAGAGGACTCTGCAATGAATGATAGAAAGCAAGAGACGCACAGAAGGATAAAGACAGATCTCAACTGTGACAAAAAATATCTCTATGCCAAGAAAATAAAGCCCTTGTGCCATTTTTACTTTCACAATAGAAAATATAAAAGGAAGTCATATATGCTATGGCCGTGGCTAACGAAAACATATCTGTAAAAATTTTGAAACCCTAATGCTATTTTCATCTGTAGATTTAAAAGAAAGAATAGGAAAATGATACAAGCATGGCCTCAAGAAGTGAGGTAAAAATAATGCATTTTCAGCCATGCCTACAACAGAGATTTCATTATTTTCAAGAAAATGCAATACCCTTTTCATATCTCAAAAAACCCTTATCAGAAGTTTCAAACCCTAGTGCTGTTCTACACTTACAGTCAAGAGAAAGAGATATAATGCATCTACAGAGATAGCCATGGCCAAGGAAAAGGCCTTTCATTCAGAAAATACATCAAACCCTTATCAGAATTCTATGAAACCCATGTTTTCTTTTTAATCTGTAGAAGAAAATGCATGTGCAGAAGAAAGGAGATAGCAAGCCGGCCACATTTTGGCATCAAACCCTCAGTATACAGGTTTCTAGATTGTAGGAAAGATTCATAAAGAAAATAAAAGTTTGTCAAGAGTTACTCAGTAATGCACAGAAGCATGGCCGTGGTCCTTGAAGAAGAAATTACAGAAAGAAGTAAGAAATGCCAATGAAAATCAAAGATATCATGCTTACATTGATTTTGTACCTTCTTTTTGCATAGAAAAGACTCAGAATCAGCCAGATGGAGTGAAAGACCAGAGGAATATGCTTGAGTTCCTCAAACCCTAGCTACAGCCATTGGAGAAGTTGCAAAGCAGTCGAACAAAGAGAATGCAAAATGAAAATGAGTTGAACTTTAGGGTTCCAAAATGCTTTTGTTCGAACCTTCTTTTGCCATTTAATTTTTTGACTTAACAAATCAAGAAATCATGACTTTATCCAAAATACCACCATGGTCAAGACTTTAGGAAAGTAGATTCCTAGTGAACATGGTATGGACAAGCCGACAAGTGATTGTTATGTATTGTTTCCAAAGTCAAATGGAGCTCGATATCATTAGAGGGTAAGTTTTGTGCCTTAAAAATTTTCAAACAACCTTTATTCCTTGTAGTTTACTATCCATATAGTCAAAGATCCTTAGACAACATATGGTCGAATATACCTTTGTCTCTTGCAATCAAATTTTCCTCCTAATAATGCATAGTAATCAATGAGGTGACAGGAGATTATAATTAGGGCTTTGTCATTGCATGAAGGAGATTCTTGAAGGGAGAAAGGTATTTGCATGAAGATAAATGATTTATTTTCAAGATGCATATAGACAAAATAATGCAAAGAGGCAGAGGCTTATGTTTAGAGTTTATTCTTGCATGATGGAGATTGTATGGGCAAATGAGGTGGCACTTTTTCTCACATGGAGGTTATATGGCAGTAAGACCAATTTTTGCATTGTAAATGGAGTAACAAGGCAGAGAGTGTTATTATTTTCTTGATATTGTAAATGGAGTGATAAGGGTAAAATTTTGCCTTAAATGCATATATCATGCAAACTAGGGGTTTTTTCTCACATGGAGATATAAGGGATTTTTATTTTTCTTCTAAGTCATATTTTTTGCTCAAATCATGCAAATTAAGCAAGTGTAATTGGAGAGATAAGGAGATTTATTTTTTCTTTTCATCATGCATGATTTTACAAATAAATCAATGTAAATAAATAATAAAGTAATATTCTTCAAATTACTTTATTATTTTTCACAAATTGTAAAATCAAAAATAGTACAAATTGTAACTAACAATAGAGTAATTATTCTAGTTACTTTATTATCTACTCACATCAATTTTGCAAATGCAAAATCATGCAAATTGATGAGTTGAGTTAACTGAGACCATTGAGGGACTTTTTGCATGATTTGGGAAGAGATTTAAGGAGTTTTGGTCAACTTCTTAGTCAAACATATGGAGGGGATCAACTTGGAGCTATTTTTTCTCAAATTGTGGCAATTTGGACCCTTATTTCTAGGGATTTCTTGGTTTGCTCATGGATCACTTTGGAGGACTTATTTTTAGAGAGGCAGTTAGCTACAGTTCCATTTTTCATGCCTCTTGGAGAGAGCAAACTATATATTGTAAAGCAAAACTTAGTTTTTGGGGTTCTTACATTCTTTTCTCTTTTACACATTGAAGGACAGAAGGTTTTGTAACTCATTTTTTGAGTTCTTGCCTTTTTGCTCTTTACACTTTGAGAGAGAAGGAGGTTTTGTAACTCATTGATTATAGATTTTATAGAGATTACAGCAGGTTATAGGTTCCATTTTTTGTCTCTCTTGCAATATTTTCCTTTATTTTTATTGAAGTCAAGTGTTTGCCTTTCCATTGATGCTACTGGTATGGATGATTTGATGAAATTTTAATGTGTTTTAATATCGAAACCTTTAAAATTATTGTCTCATTCTTATTTGTTAGTGCTAAGCATATTGAAATCACAGGTCTTAGGTTGTGTTACTAAAATCATTTCTTTCATGTTGTGAAGAATCCTTTTTCCTTCGTAAAGAATAGTTTTTCCAGCCTTCCTTAGAAACATTTATGTGATTATTGTGCCAAAAGTGGATTGTGTAGGTAAGATTTCTGAAGTCTATTGTGAACCAAATTTGGATTTTTCCATCCTCATTAGGTGCATCACCAAATTTTATAGTTTTATTTCAATTATAGTTTCTTTCTTACCCTTTTCCAAAATAGAAAATCATAGATCCAAATAGAATATTTTAAGGGAACTAGCCCATAATCTGGAGGTTCAAACTCACTATAGGTCACCCACAGCCTGAGTTTATCCCCATATTTTGAAGGATTACAGAGTTTTACAGCTTTGTATAAGGGTGTAATCATCATTGACAATAATTATGCCTATGGATGTATGTCATATCTTGTTGGGTAGACCTTGGCAGTATGATAGAAAAGCTATACATGATGGGAGAAAGAATACATATACTATAATAGCAAATGGAAAGAGAATTACTTTGATTCCTTTGGAGGATGATTCTAAAGATGTAGTATGTAGGAATGCTAGAATCTGTTTGGTAGATGGAAGGAAATTTCTAGATGGTTTGAGACATGAGAATCTGTGTTATGCCTTGTTTCCTAAGAAGCCTGAAACATTAAAGATAGAGACTGAAGAGACAACCGTAGGAGATAAGAGAGTTGCTAACAGAATATGAAGACATCATATTAGATAATGTACTTGATGGATTGCCACCTATAGGGAGTATCTGTAAGGGAAGCAAAGGTGTGGAATACAGCTTCCCTAATGTTAATTCAAAGGGGATAATGCAGATAGGTTACGTTTAATTCAAATACACAGATGACACTAGAAATTATAGAATAAACATACAAGATAATAGAGATCAACAACAGATGTACGTGGGAAAACCCTTTCAGGTAAAAAACCCACCACCACAAGTAACAATATTTATTACAGTAAACTTTATAGTTACAATAAAGATCTCAGCTCACTTGCTCAGGTATCGATCCTCAAGAAAAACATACAAACTGTTCACACCACTGTACAACTACAGAATGAACGATGTAATCTAATCTCATCAGCAGAAAACAATGACACCACCAGATCTGTATATATTTCCAGTCTTCAAGAGCAAAACCATTTTTCAACTTTTGCCCTAACTATTCGTTTCAACTGACCCAACGTCGTTGCCTTCAAACCATTGCAACTGTTCATATTCATGTGAGATGTTTAGTCCCACATTCACCAATTCACTTTTGACATTTTGGTTTATAACCCTGAACACACTATATGACTATCATCAACAATTTTGTTGCCAACGATGCCAGTCAAAGCCTCATCGGTATAGTCTTAACCATCAGTGACAACTCCACCATTCACAGCGATGAGTCCTTGTCCCACTGATACTCAAAGCTCTTCATCCTCCATCGGCGTGACCTCTTCCATTGGCCCAAACACTTTACACTGTGTTGATGAATACCCTCTCACCGATCATCTGGACAAACCACCATCAGTGAGACCATTAACATCGGAAGGACTCCTCAAAGCTGGGCCGATAAAGCTAATCACTCTGATGGTCTTCCATTGGAGTGACTCACGCCAACCACATCATCAACGAGACATAGATCATCGGCGATACTACTTCCATCTGTGCCGATACAGGAAGTCTTCCCGATGGCCACTACCATTGGTGAAACATTGCATATTGGCCAAGGGCTCCTCACTCCCGCCAATACAAGAAGTCTGCCCGATGGTCACTACCATCGGTGTAACTCATATCATCAGTAGAGCCCAACATGGATACGCCGATAGTGTTCTGTCAACCCAATGAACAAAGAACATGTGAATGATATGAACAAAACCAACGATTTGAAATGAGGTTCCAAGCAGTAATTTGAGACACAGGTTCTCTTCAATCTCCCACTTGTCAAAGAGATTACTGCTACCTCTTAATCCTCATTCGATTATTGAGAACTATGGGCCTGAAGACCCATTTCATCTGAACACCATTTGAACTTGGTCATGCTCATTGGTTTAGTTAAGGCATCAGCGACATTTTCCAAAGTGTCAATCTTTTCCAGCTTCACCTTCTTGTCTTCCACCATATCACAAACAAAGTGATATTGGACATCAATATGTTTTGTCCTAGCATGAAATGTAGGGTTCTTCGCCAAACATATAGCACCTTGACTGTCACAGTGTATTTTTATCTACCTTGCATTAAAACCAACATCAGAACACAACCTCTTCAGCCAAACGGCTTCTTGGCATGCACAAGTAGCTGCCATGTACTCTGCCTCTGTTGTGGACAAAGCGACTACATCCTTCCACTTGCTCATCCAACTGATAGCACCACCATTTAACGTGAATACATATCCACTAGTGGATCTTCTACTGTCAATGTCCCCTGCCCAATCAGAATCAACATATCCCTGAATGCTTATAGATCTCTGAGATCCAACTAAGTTTCCATGATAGCAAATAGCAAGGTTAGATGTCCCTTTCAAATACCTCATAACTCTTTTCACAGCATCCCAATGTGATATGCCTGGATTCTCCATAAATCGACTCAAAACTCCCACTACTTGGGCAATGTCTGGCCTGGTACAAACCATTGCGTACACCAAACTGCCAACAGCACTTGCATAAGGCACTTTTTTCGTGTCATCAATTTCATTCAAAGATTCTGGACAATCTTCAATAGATAGTTTTGTTCCCTGCAAAACGGGAACAACTAATTGTTTGCAATCAAACATATTAAATTTATCAAGAACATTGGTAATATACTTGCTCTGGCTAAGCCAAAGCTTTCTCTTAGATCTGTCCCTTTTGATTTCCATTCCCAGAATGTACTTCACTGCCCCCAGATTCTTCATTTCAAATTTCAAGGACAACTGAGATTTTAATTCTAAGATCATCCCCTTACCATTGCCAATGAATAACATGTCACCCACATACAGTGCAATTATAAGAATCCGATCACCATCAGTTTTATAATAGACACAATGATCAGATTTAGATCTCACATATCCCAAAGATAAAACATACGTATCAAATTTTTGATACCACATTCTGGGAGACTATTTCAAATCATAAAGAGACTTTTTAAGTTTACATACCAGATGTTCTTTACCTTTTTCCACAAAATGCTCTGGCTGGGACATATAAATTTCTTCTTCAAGGTCCCCATGAAGAAATGTTGTTGTCACATCCATCTGCTCAATTTCAAAGTCATGTGCTGCTGCAAGTGACAATAGAAATCTAATGGATGTTAGCTTAGCTACAGGAGAAAAGATTTATCCATAATCTATACCTTCTTTTTGGGAATACCCCTCAGCAACCAGTCTTGCCTTGTACTTATCGATACTACCATCTGGACCATATTTATTTTTAAATACCCACTTACAGCCCATAGGTTTTCTTCCTTCAAGCAAGGGCACCAGATCCTAGGTTCCATTTTTCTCCAACGATGACATTTCATTATCCATGGCTTCCAACCAAGAATCTGAATCAGATAAACTAATAGCTTCTTTCACAGTCCTAGGTTCATTAATATCAGTAAGCAAAGCATAGGCACAACTTGAATCAAGTACTGAAAATCCATACCTATCTGGTTGTCTTCTTTCACATGTAGACCACCTCAATGGTTGAGGTGCAGGTTCAGGTTCTTGCTCTAGATCTAAATCTTTGGAGCTACTTGAACTCACATCCGAATCATCTACACTTGGTGCTTGTTGTTCCTCTTTTACAAGGGTTACAGGAATATTAACAACACTCTTTTCTTTCTTCTTTTCTGTCTTCTCCAGCTGAGGATCAATAACCAAAGGTTTCAGCTCTCTAAAAATTACATTCCTACTATAAATTACTTTTTCATTTTCAGGATTCCAAAGCTTGTACCCTTTAACACCGACTCCATAGCCAATAAATATACATTTGACTGCCTTGTAATGCATCTTAGATCTTTTTACCTCAGGAATATGAGCATATGCCTCATAGCCAAAGACACGAAGATGTCTTAAAGAGGGCTTCTTTCTAGACCACGCTTCCATAGGTGTCTTATCAACCAATGCCGAAGTAGGAGAACGATTCAGCAAGTAACAAGCTGTAGCAACTGCCTCAGCCCAGAATCGTTGTTCAAGACCAGCATAACTCAACATACTTCTTGCTTTCTCCATCAATGATTGATTTAACCTTTCAGCAACTCCATTTTGTTGTGGAGTATAAGGCGTAGTTTTATACCTTTTAATTCCATGGTCTACACAATACTTATCAAAATCTGCATTGCAATATTCACCACCGTTATCGGTTCTCAAGAATTTTATTTTTCTACCAGTCTGATTTTCCACAAGAGTTTTAAATTCTTTAAACCAACTGAACACTTACTGATTTATTTTTCAAAAAATATACAAATGCCCTCCTTGAATAATCATCAATAAATGATATGTAGTATCTTGATTTAGATAGAGAAGGAACATCAACTAGACCAAAAACATCAGAATGTACATAGTCCAGAACACCAGAAGATTTATGAGAACTAGAGTAAAAAGAAACACGGTTCTATTTTCCATATATACAATGTTCACAGAAATCGAACTCCAGATTACAATCAATCAGCCCATCTACCAGGGTTTTGTTTTTCAATGTTTTTAAACTTTTTTCACCTATGTGACCAAGTCTATGATGCCAGAGCATTATTTTCTCTGTAGGAAGTTTAACTTCCATAGAGTTTGCATCATGTGTTACAATAGTAGCTTTTTTAGATTTTACAAAGACACTATTACAGCACACTGGTTTAGCATCTAACCTATACAGAGTTCCAGTGTGTTCACCCTTTGCCAGTATAATAGAACCTCTAGTCATCTTATAGCCACCATTCACAAAAGTAACTTGCACTCCAACATCATTAAGATTACTAACAGAAAGTAAATTTTGAGCCAGACCTGGTATGTGTAAAACTCCATTCATTCCCTTTATTCTGCCATCCGAGAACTAGATTCTGACTCTTCCTCGGCTAACAATTTCCAGTGTCAAATCACTTGCCAGGAGCACCTTCCCACCAACATACGGTTCATACTTTGTGAACCATTCTCTATGAGATGTCATATGAAAAGATGCTCTTGAATCCACCAGCCATAGATCTTCAAATGCAGGTGTTGCCAAGGCAGCAATGAAGGCATCAGCATCAGTCTGAGAAGAATCGTTGTCAGAGAAGTTCTTTTTCTTCTTCTTTTTCTCCTCTTTGCAGTCTCTTCTAATGTGTCCTTTCTATCCACAATTCCAGCACTTCACCTTGGACTTTGTGCCAGGAGATTTCGATCTCCCCTCTGATTTGGACTTAGACTTCTTGTCCTTCTTCTTGCTTCTTTCCTTTGATCTACCTCAAATAGACAGGGCCTCTTTGGCCATCTCAGAAGATTTCCTCTGTATCTCTTCAAATAACAACGAGTTAAAAACCACTTTAGTTGTAAACGTGTTTGTTGTACTTCCAATAGCCATCACAAGATGATCCCACGAGTTTGGTAGGGAACACAACAAAAGCATACAGCGGTCCTCTTCTTCTATTTTTACACCTACAGACATCAACTGTGCAACAATAAAATTAAATGTGTTCAGATGGTTTGCTACAGATGCTCCTTCATCCATCTTCAAAGAGTACAACTTCTCTCTAAGGAAAAGTTTATTCACCAAGGACTTGCCCTGATAAATATTTCCCAACTTCTTCCACAAAGCGTTTGTAGTCTTCTCTTCATGGACATTCAATAGAATAGAATCCGCTAAACTTAATCTTATCAGTCCTCTAGCTTTCCTATCTGCCAAGTCCTAGTCTTCTTGCTTCATGGCTGAAGGTTTAGTTTTAGACACAGCAACCCAAAGATCTCTGTCAACCAACATATCTTCAACTTTAAGTTTCCACAACTCAAAGTTTGTGCCATTGAACTTTTCAATGTCTATCTTTCCTAATGTACTTGCCATCTTATTTAACAAAATAGACCTCTACAGAACTACCACTCACAGAACTAACACAAAAAACCCAACCTACCAACAAGGATAACACAACTGGCTAGGCTCTGATACCACTTGTAAGGAAAGCAAAGGTGCGGAATACAGCTTCCCTAATGTTAATTCAAAGGGGATAATGTAGATAGGTTAGGTTTAATTCAAATACACAGATGAACACACCAAAAATTATAGAATAAACATACAAGATAACAGAGATCAACACCAGATGTACATGGGAAAACCCTTTCGGGTAAAAAACCCACCACCACAAGAGACAATATTTGTTACAGTAAACTTTAAAGTTACAATAAAGATCTTAGCTCACTTGCTCAGGTATCGATCCTCAAGAAAAACATACAAACTGGTCACACCACTGTACAACTACAGAATGAACAATGTAATCTAATCTCATCATCAGAAAACAATGACACCACCAAATCTGTATATATTTCCAGTCTTCAAGAGCAAAACTATTTTTCAACTTTTGTCCTAACTGTTTGTTTCAACTGACCCAATGTCGCTACCTTCCAACCATCGCAACTATTCATATTCATGTGAGATGTTTAGTCCCACATTCACCAGTTCACTTTTGACATTCTGGTTTATAACCCTGAACACACTGTATGACTATCGTCGGCAATTTTGTTGCCGACAATGCTAGTCAAAGCCTCATTGGTATAGCCTTCACCATCGGTGACAACTCCACCATTCACAGCAATGAGTCCTTATCCTACCGATACTCAAAGCTCTTCATCCTCCATCGAAGTGACCTCTGCCATTCGCCCAAACACTTTACGTTGCGCCGATGAATACCCTCTCGCTGATCGTCTAGACAAACCACCATCGGTGAGACCATTAACATCGGAAGGACTCCTCAAAGCTGGGCCGATAAAGCTAATCACTCTGATGGTCTTCCATCGGAGTGACTCATGCCGACCACATCATAGACAAGACATAGATCATCGGCAATACTACTTCCATCTGCACCGATAAAGGAAGTCTTCCCAATGGCCACTACCATCGGTGAAACATTGCATATCAGCCAAGGGCTCCTCACTCCCGCCGATACAAGAAGTCTGCCCAATGGTCACTACCATCAGTGTAACTCATATCATTGGTAGAGCCCAACATGGATACGCCGATAGTGTTCTGTCAACCCGATGAACAAAGAACATGTGAATGATATGAACAAAACCAACGATTTGAAATGAGGTTCCAAGCAGTAATTTGAGACACAGGTTCTCTTCAGTATCAATCATCACATGGATCTTATATCAGGAGCAAGTTTGCCTAACAAAGCAACACACCAGATGACATCGGCAGAGAATGAAGAAATAAATAGACAAATACAAGAGTTGTTGAAGAAAGGTATGATCAGAGAAAGCTTGAGTCCTCGTACAGTACCTGCAGTGTTAGCACCGAAGAACGATGGAGAATAGAGAATGTGTACTAACTCCAGAGCAATAAACAAGATCACAGTTAAGTATAGATTTCCTTTACCTAGAATGGATGATATCATGGATTGTTTAAGTGGAGAAAAATATTTCACAAAGATAGACTTGAAGAGCGGATACCATCAGATCAGAATCAGAGAAGCTGATGAATGGAAGATTGCTTTTAAAACAAATGAAGGATTGTATGAGTGGTTAGTGATACCTTTTGGACTGACAATTGCACCGAATACTTTCATGAGATTGATGAATGAAGTCTTGAAGAAATTCTTGGGTAAGTTTGTGATTGTATATTTGAATGATATTTTGATTTTTAGTAAGACAAAAGAGGAACACTTGTGGCATATTAGACAAGTTTTGCAAAGGTTGAGAGAAGAGAAATTGTTGATAAACATCAAGAAGTGTAGTTTCATGAAGGAAGAGTTGGTATACTTGGGATTTGTGATTTTTGCGAAAGGATTGAAGATGGACCCTGAGAAAGTGAAAGCAATTATTGAATGGCCTACACCGGAGAGCATTGGAGAAGTTAGATCATTTCATTGATTGGCTAGTTTCTACAAGAAATTCATCAGAAATTTTAGTTCAGTTTGTAACCCTGTGATAGAGACAATGAGAGGTGATAGAAAGGATTTCAAGTGGACATCTGGAGTAGATAAAAATTTTGAGTTGTTGAAGCAGAAAGTGATAGAGCAACCTGTTTTGGCATTACCAGATTTCAATAAGGTAATTCAAGTTGATTGTGATGCAAGTGGAAGTGCAATTGGAGCAGTATTAAGTCAAGAAGGTAGACCAATATCTTATTTCAGTGAGAAGTTGAATGATGCAAGGAGGAGATATTCAGTTTATGATCAAGAGTTCCATGCCATAATTCAAGCCTTGAAGAAGTGGAGACATTACTTGTTGCCTAAGGAGTTTGTGTTGTATACAGATCATCAAGCTTTGCAATATTTGAACAGTCAAGGTAAGTTGAATCAAAGACATATGAGGTGGGTAGAGTTCATGCAGATTTATACTTTTGTGTTGAAGCATAGGAGTGGTAAATCAAACAAAGTTGTTGATGCATTGAGTAGAAGAAGAAACTTGTTGACAGAGATGAGAGTTGAAGTGTTGGGTTTTTATGAATTGAAAAACATGTATGAGGGAGACACTAATTTTGTAGAACCTTGGAAAGCATGTAGAGAGCCTGTTGTGATAGATAGGAGCAAGTGGTTGGACTATTTCATTCAAGAATTTATGTTGTTAAGAGGAAATCAATTATGCATACCTAGAAGTTCAATGAGAGACAATTTGATCAAGGAGAAGCATAGTGGTGGATTGGCATGACATTTTGGCATTGATAAAATAGTGGCTTTGGTGAGTGAAAATTACTTTTGGCCTCAGATACATAAGGATGTTCAAAGATTTGTGCAGAGTTGTAGAGTTTGTCAAGTTGCAAAAGGGAGTAGTCAGAATACTAGATTGTATAAGCCTTTGACAGTACTAGAGAGATCTTGGGAAGACATAAGCATGGATTTTGTGATGGGATTGCCTAAGACACAAAGAGGATATGATTCAATATTTGTACTAGTGGTTAACAGATTTTCAAAGATGGCTCATTTCATACCTTGCAAAAAGACAACTGATGCAGTGCATGTAGCTAGCCTATTTTTCAAGGAGATTGTGAGATTGCATGGATTACCTAAGAGTATAGTTTCAAATAGAGACACAAAGTTCATTGGATACTTTTGGAGGACACTTTGGAAGAAGATGAAGATAGATTTGAAGTTTAGTTCAGCTTTTCATCCATAGACTAATGGACAGATAGAGGTAGTGAATAGGAGTTTGGGAAACTTGTTGAGATGTTTGATTGGAGAGAAGACAGGAAGCTAGAATTTGATTCTTTCACAAGAAGAGTTTGCATACAATAATTCAGTGAACAAGAGTACTAGAAGAACACCTTTTGAGATTGTTACCAAAGTAAACCTAAAGGAGTTATAGAATTGAGAGACGTCAGTATGGAAGAAAAGAGGAGTGTAGAAGCAGAAGAATTTACAGATCACATGAAAACAGTACATGATCAGGTTAAGAAGCATTTCAAGAATATGAACACTAAATACAAAGAGAAGGTTGATGAGAAGAGAAGACATAATGAATTTGAAGTTGGAGAGGAAGTGATGGTGTACTTGAGAAAAGAAAGATTTCCAGTTGGGACATATAACAAGTTGAAGATGAAGAAGTTTGGACCTTGTAGGATACTTAGGAAATTTGATTCAGGGAATGCATATGAAGTGGAGCTACCGGAGACATTGGGTATATCACCTATTTTCAACATTACAGATCTATATCAGTATCATGAAGCAGAGTTCAGTGACAACATGGAAGAAGACTTAAAGAAGCAATTACCACAATAAGCACCAGAGCAGATTGAAGACATTTTGGACAGCAGAGTTGGACGTAGCACTAGAGGAAGACAATATAAACAATATATTGTGAAGTGGAAAGGCAGACTGGAAGAATATTCATCATGGATTTCTTAGGCTGAGGTGGACCGTCTTGGTTCTCCCCTGGCCCCAAAAAAGTGAGGGACTCACTTTTTCAATAACCCTAGATGTCTGATGCAGGAGCATCCCTGGTTCAAGAGAAATCGTGCATCAACCAAAAACATTTTCATTTCAATTTGTTGCAGTTTAGTTTGTTTTCTTTTCATTTTTTGTTTCGGTTCAGTCGGAAGCAGTTTCTATATTTTGGTCCTGTTGCATTTTTAGACCTTGTGGAGCTGGACTTAGCATCTACATTCATTCATCTACATCATATCCAGAATTCAGAGATCCGCACTTCAATACCAGAAAGGTATCACTATCAGAAGTTTGACTATTTCTTAGAACAGAGCATCTGAATAATCACAGATAACCAGCTGAAGGAGAAACTTGCGGAAGCATTTCCCAATCTATGGAGCCTAATGACACATCATTCAGTGATCTTTGGTTCATGGCCAACCTTTCCAAGGGATCCGCATATCATTACATTCATTTTCTGGAAGTGTTATATGTATTTAGGTCTAACCTATCTGTGTACACATGTTACATCTCTTCTTTGGAATTTGTGATCTTCCTTGGCCGACGCGGAGGAATCTATTGATTCGGACTTGATATATATTGATGTAATAGATCCTTAGGAAAATAGTTCTCATGATTTAGAAGATTGATAGTTTAGATTTTGTGCAAAGGAGCTTCAAATCTTTATCTTGTGCATGTATGTAATTAGGCATGTGAGCCCTAATTGTAAGCCCGCATGTTGTCAACCGATCTCTCTTTGAATTCTATGATATACTGAATGACTGAATCTGCATTTGTTCTATTTCTTTGAGTTGTTTCCATTGTGTTTACTCTTGCTACATGGTCTAGATAGTTCATTCTATGAACCCTCCTACCGTGACTACACCATCTATGTTCTCTCAAACATCAATGAAGAAGTGGGCAAGTGGTGTGAGGTTCAAATAGAAAGGAGATTGATGAAAGATAAAGGAATTATAAAGATCCTTGGATGTAGTTGGATTGGAGACCATAAAATGGTATGTGTTTTTTGTGTAGGAGATAGATCACATCCACGAACATAGGATATCTATGCAAAGTTGGAGAAATTATTGGGAGATGAAGGTAGCAAGGTATTTTCCATATTCAAGACATTTACTTAGTGATATGGAAAAGAAGGCAAAATAAGTATTTCTCTACCACCATAGTGAAAAGCTAGCAATTTCTTTTGGTTTGTCAGACACCTCCCTAGAACAACTATTAGAGTTGTTAAGAACCTTCAAGTATGTGTTGATTGTCACAATGCAGTGAAGTTTATCTCCTAGATTGTTGCAAGACAAATTGTTGTAAGAGATATGAATTGTTTGCATCATTTAAGGCTAGGAGAATGTTCTTGTGGAGATTATTGGTGATGCTAAATGAAGTGATCTGAAAAATAGTCTCACTCTAATAATGTCCACCATGTGAGACTTGCACTAATAATGAAGGAACAAGGTTGTATTTTTAATTACTAGAAAAAAAAAATTGTTTTGTTTTTGTTTTGAGTATTTGGCAATCTAGACTATGATGTTGGCTTCAAAAAATTAGATGCATAGAGTGCAATGCAAATCACTACTTATATACACTATTGGGGTATCTATCAAAGACTTATTTTATGGTAACATGGATGTTGAATTGAACTATTTTCATAAAACCTACATATGTATGAAATGAAAAGTTGGAGGAGGTGGTGGAGAAAGAGTGAAAAGCAAAAGGTGAGGAACACTTCAAGTAAATGGAAAGATGCTTGAGTAGTAGGAAATGGGAGAGGAGGGCTCACAATTACCCTTGCCATTTTGTATAGTTCTTTTGTTTTAATTAATCATATTGTCTTTTACCTATGTTAGGTTAAGTATTTAATTACACATTCTAGATTCAATATGTAATTTTTATCTAAGTGTATGTAGATTTTGTGTCATTTATGGTTAGATATTTCTAATGTTGGTTGTTTCACATACCTTTGTTTGATGAGATAGCTAATAGATTTGTGAATTTTTGAATATTTTTTAATTTAATTTGATTTCAATTTGTTTGGTTTCAATTAGAAAGAAACCACTATAATTTATAATGAAGAAATAAAAAAAATTACAAGTGTGTTTATGTTGTAATTTTAGTGGTTATGCATAGCACTTGAACTCTCATAATGAGGTTATAGATTGTTGTTAGAGAGAAGAGAATAACATTTGTAGATGTAAAATAAAATAATGATTTATATCACATTGTAATTGCACATTCATGGCATTACAAAGTTGTGCATGATGAGATTTATAAATTAATTTAAATGAGATGAGGGTTTAAAGGTGGTTAGGGGAGAGCTACATAGGGCATTTCATAAGTGTTTGGAGTGACAATAGGATTTCAAAAAAAGAGGAACTCAAAGGATAAGGGGAATTTTAGAGAAACACAATGGAAGACATCATAGGTTGAAAGGAATATTAAATAATTATATTCATATTATGGTCAAATCGACTACTTTATTCACTTGTGCAAACCTGACAAATGGTAGTAAAGTTAAATTCCATTTGGTAAGATAGGAATTTAATAATTTTGCACTAGTCACATATCTAACAAATTTTAGTGAAGACTAAATTCCATATGCCACATCTAATGTTTGTTTACAATCCTTAATCACAATTGCATTAAGAATATTTAATTCTTGTACTTGATTCATGTCAAAATTTAATAATAAGGGATTCATTTCATAATGTCTAGAGTTATGGGTCATGGCTAACAATTTATTTTTAGTTGATTTAAAAATGGAATATTATCATAAGCATACATGTTTGTATACAATGAAAATAAGAAAAATAGCTTTTTTGGAAAGAATCTAGAATGATGAACTTTAATTCTTCATCTCATGCAAATGCATTTGACAACTTTATGATTATAAGAAAACATTACAGAAGTGGGCAATATGGTAGTGGTTCTTTAAATCATGTGATATAAAATGATCCCATAGATTGGATCTTGCATCACAAGGGACAATAATAATTGTTTTTGCATGATAACAGGAAGCAAATTGACTAATATCCTTGCTTTATAGGTTGGATTAAGATCTTAGCGGCAGATTTTAGAACACTATAATGTCTTCTTTCTATGGTTCACCATTTTTGTTTTATGGTTATGCTCTATCTAGAATGGTGAATTTGTTCCCTCTTCATTATTGGTGAGTGCTTTGATCTGGGTACAATGGCCTTTGGAAGTAGCTTAGGGAAGAGGAAATACTAGGATTGTGGGGTGGAGGCATCAAAACAAGAGGGTAGGAGGTAAAAGGAGAGAGTGTAGATCACCAAGATGGTAGAGAATTTCATCTCATGTCTTGAAAGAGGGATTACAAATCTTGATATCTTCTCCTAGTTCTATGTATCTAGGAATTGGCCAAGGAGATTAATGGGGCTTCATGTGTGGGAATTAAATAAGCCCTAACCAAGTTTCTATTGGATTCTAGACTATCCTTGGGAAGGTCAAACATGTTTGATGTGGCTCAATTAGTTATTTGTGTGGCCATGTTATCCTTTGTTATAGGTACTTGTCTTCTCCATGATGACATTGAAGATATCATTCACAAATCTAGGATCATTTTTTAACTATTATATTGAGCATTTCCATTATTTGAAAATAAGAAAAACTATGATGTACAAAGGCATGGAAGAAGTAACAAAGGCACATAATGTCAAACTGTCATTAGAACATAAGTTTATTATTTCCATTTACTATGAGGAGGAGGATGACCTAGTTGAGGTCCTACCACCCACAAAACTCAAAAAATATGTTAAGTGTAAAGTTTATCATGGGACCTTAGTTAGGATTACATAATTTTCTTGGCCACCCCCACAAGACTAGCAATATTATCACTATTTGGTGTGAAAAAGTAGAGTTTCTTAAAACAAATTAAGTCTTATTCTTTCACAAACCAAACATTAGGAAGATAAGAACCAGGCTTGGGGTCAAGCTACATATTTCTTATACTTTCCTTTACAATAACTAGGTCTGATCAAATGTTTAGATTAGGATTTCACAAGTTCGTTTGACTCACTAATCATGAAACCCTAATTACACAATGTGATTGTAATCGACTAAATTTAGAGACAAATCCAAACAAAAAGATTATAGAAATCCAGAGAATAGGGTATAGAGAGTATACACCCATAAAATGAGGACCAACTGGACTAGGGTACCTATTCCAAAGTCCCACAAATTTTTTTTTGTAAAAATATTTTGTACCAGGTATCTGACAGTCTCTGATAGCTCCCAAATCCTGAAGAATATTCCCAGGTGGGCTAGGGTGCCTGCTCTTTAGTCCTGAAAGTATTGTGATCTAGAAATCCAAAACTGTGTGATGACTGTATCTACAATATCCATCTTCCTGTTACTCCTTTTCGCCATATCCTGTTGAATACGATCTGCACCTACAAAAGGAGGAGAAAAATGGTTGTGGCCATATAGGCGCTTGCCTCAGTCAAGCCCCATTTTTAGTATTCCTACCTCACCAATAGCCAATGATAAATAGATATAGACATGTGTGCTCATTTAACAAATGTGTATGTAGAAATATAAAACCCTAGATGACTCAAGCATCAAGGAAAGATCAACAACTTGCTTCAACTCAATGAACAAACACAACTTCACCTCAAGGAGATGAAAGCAATGAAGACTTGCATGAACAAGAAGGCAAGGTAGTTGTATCCACGAAGGATTCCCAAGCTCGATATTGGAGGCTTCAACCCTTCTCCCGATCATGCAAAAGGTGTACAAACCCTAGGAAAAGAAAGATAGTCTCAAGATCTGGATTCCTAATCTCCATCTATTGTCTCTATGATAGCAAATTCAAATAACTTCAAGAGCTTCAACAAATCACTTATCTTCAATGGCAATTTTGGCAGAGTTTTGGCATAAATCTTGCATGTAGATTGTGTGTGATAAAGTGATTTTCAAATGTCTTTAAATATCTAACCTTTGGAATTTCAAATTTCAAAATATTGTCTTGACATCGCACAAAAACCAAAAATTTGAAAACAGAATCTCGAGGTGCACAGAGGGAGCCGACACCCTACCAAGATTCAAAATTCTGAAAAGTAGGGTAGGACTAGGGCATGGGCGCCCAAGTCCAGTCCCCCATTTTTCTATCAGATCTACATCTAGGAGGTTCCAGGGACCCAAAATCTAAATTCCCTTTTCAAGATCAGTCAATAGTTATCTCAGAATATGACATTTTTTTCAACCAGACATAGGTCAGTCAGGGTTTTAGGAAGGCCATAAACAAAGAGGTGCAAAGGACACCAAAGGAGAGGAGCTAAACTAAGGGAAATTGTACCATTCCATACAAGAGGACAATTTCTGACGTAACATTTAGCCCCCATTTTAGTGGTCATATGACACTACGTGCATTTGCAACTAAAGAAAAGTAAATACATCAATCATGAAAAGGATACTATAGTGGAAGCTGAAGTATTGTTGCAAAAAGGAAGAAGCCCCCAAGTCTGTAATCCTACAAGACCACAAAGTTAGGAACCACAACCTACAAAGGAACACTTGTCAGAGAATCAAAATAAAATCAACCTACAATCATCACCAATAAGTTAGTCCATAAACACTAAGGGGTTGAGTGATGAGACATGATGAGGGAGGAAATCGAGGGAGATATATGCCCCCCTTGTTTCTACTTTCTTAGTTCGAAAAGAAGAAACAAGGAGATATCTACACGCGTCAATTTTGAGGAAACTTGATGAGAAATGCATTGTGAGGGTTGTTTTACAAAAAACACCCAAGTATAACACATTGGGTAGGTTAGAGAGCGCAACCAGAATTCCAATGCAACAAACAACATGAAAATTCAAGTTTGACAGCTCAAGATAGAGGCTTAAGAGTAAAATTGTTCAATTTTGCACCTAAATAGTGATAGGAATTCTCATCCATTTACTATAGGTAAAGGGAGTTTTCACTTCTCACTATTCATTATTACTTGTCATTGTGTAGAGGAGAGAAGGAGAAGGAGAAGAGGAGAACGACCATGCCAACCCGACGTCCATATCAACCCCCACGACTGGAGATGCTCCGAGCCTGAGTAGGAAAGAGACATTTAGAGGCTGAGGTAGGGTTCTAATATTGCACTTTTGTCATCATTTTGTTCTCGTTTCAGCTAATTTTCTTGTTTCCATGCCAACAAGGCCTTAACAGATAGGGGTCCCTAGTAGGGGCGCCCAATTCCTTCCAAGGCACGAGTGTCCTACCAGAGCACCCTAGTCTCCCTAGGACGCCAATGTCCCTCTGGGGCGCCCAGGACCTCCTAGGGTGCCCAAGTCTAGAAAGGACAAGGTCCCTAAGGTTTAGGCATGCTTTGATAGTTTATGTTCTGTTTGATGATTTGATGATGAAAATTGACACCATTTCTTACTATTTGACCTGCAGGACGTCCCAAAGATGCAAGAGCAAAGAGGTGACTGCTTGATGACGCTACTTTGGGAGCATATCGGTACTATGATTGATGGAGAGAGGGGTCACTTACAGGGGTAGGCTTATGGTGGGTATTTGACATGCCCACGATCAGATTTCATTGCAGCATGTTGATGGCCCTGATGGAGAGATGGGGCACAGATACATCCACATTCCATCTTCCCACAGGCCAGATGATTGTCACGCTAGAGGATGTCTATAGGATCCTACGAATGCCTATCTGAGGAGAGATAGTGAGGGTCAGGGAGCGGCGCTCAGCGGAGTATACTCTGGAGATTTAGTTGTATTGTTTAGGTCACAATCATTCATGTAGAGCGAGGACACATTCAACTTCAGCTACTAGAGCAGGGATGCACTAACATCCCTTTGATTTAGAGGATCATGATGGTCACTATTACATTAGTTGTTGCACCAGATGGACGAGGCACTCACCTTCATGGGAGTCTCGTTCACATCATTAGAGCGATGGAGGAGCATTAGACTGTATACGTGTGGGGGCACAGTATGCTTGCATACCTCTACCGTGGCTTGGGACAATACATCCATTATGAGAGACACAACCTGATAGTATGCACTCTACTACAGGTCTGGGCCTTTGAGCACATCCGGTGTACGTGACTGATAAGATTCCCTATAGATGCCATCTTTCACCTATCCATGTGTTCATGCTTACCCATTGGTCAGATGCTGGAGACACGGTGATCTCTTGTACTGGAGAGTTGTATTTGACAGGCTAGAGCCCAGCGATATCATCTAGAGACCATATCGCAGCTATATAGTATGGCCAGGCTAGCGAAGACAGTTAGCAAAGATGCAGAGGGATCAATTGATGGCCGGTCACCTCAATCATGTTGTTTGGCTCTACTTTGATAGAGTGGCACAGTAGTTTGGACACATATAGGATGCCCCTATGATATGTCCAAGCTATGCATGCTCATTACACAATGCAGTCAGGGCAAATAGCACCTGACGGCCGATGGTAGCAGATGTAGTTGTTAGTGATGATGATGGTACTGAGGATGCAGAGCTGACATTAGATGTAGATGATGTCAGTTGTACCCAAGTGTATTAGACATGGTGGTAGATAGCGTGGCCCACTCCTATTTTTCCTCTCGGTCACCCTATAGGTGATCCTCGACCTTAGGTCGGTCACGCTAGTGACATAGGGGTAGAAGATGATATTAGTGACTTCGTATGATACTATGATCTAGAGGAGGATGTGGATGATGACGATGATGATAACGAGGAGAGCCTAGCATAGTATGTCTTCAGAGCGAGACCATGGTGGGATCAGCAGGAGGTGGACACTGACAAGGAGACCAAGTTGAGGCCACGGTCTAGAGCTCGTGGTCTAATCCCTACATGCTTTGGGAGAGAAAGTCAGCATGAGCGAGGGGAGACTAGTGGGCATGTACCACCAACTTTAGATCAAGCTACATATCTCATTACACCTTCAGGAATTTGAGATCCATCTTGGTGAGATGGAGATCTAGGTTAGTTTTTTATTAGCTTGATGTTCCTATGGTTACGATTATTTATGATACCTATATGAGATTCTAATACCTATTCCATTTTCTATTTTTGTAGTTAGGATGGATGCATGGCGTGATTTTGTGAGTCACGTCATAGCAGATATAGTTCCTACTGATGTAACTGAGTAGCGGGTGCGGGCGCGATATTTGCCATGGCCATCCGCTGGGTGACATGTAGAGATATTCATGCCATTCATCAAATATAGGTTTTCCATAGAGGGTACCCTAGATTGCTCTACATGGGTGAGAGATGAGTTACTTTAGAGAGATGAGTGCATAGAGGCTGAGCTCCGGGCATAGCGGGATCAGGTTGTAGCAATACCTGCACCTGGGAGAGATCCTATCGTGAGTGAGATCTTACTTCTTGAGTTATGCCAGGTGAGAGCTAATAGAGACAGAATCTAGACAGAGCTAGAGAGAGTCACATTTGAGAGAGATCGATATCAGCAGATGTACCAGGAGGCACATGACAAGGTGTTAGGACTGAGAGGTGAGATTAGGGGTTTACAGTCACGAAGTGTCTCTAGGAGTCATTCACAGTCTGTAGCCACATGTGGTTAGCCTTCTCACACGCACACCACCAGGTCATGAGGGGACCAGTGATTGAGGTTTAGCTATGTGATATATCTCATGTACAACGACATCCCATTTTGTTGTGAGGGATAGTCGACTCTTGTATATTGAAGATGATGTATATATATATATTATGTTTTCTTACTTTCTATTCGCACGTTTGTAATCTATCACATGTGATTTATATGAAATGCAACTAGTGATAAATGTTAAATGCTTATATGGAAATGTAATTAATCCTAATAGGATATACTAAACAATTCTTTGCAGAACATATAGTAAAAAGCACAATGATTAACAAATTTCACATATAATTAAAATTCTATGCTATATTCAGTTAATACAAAGGTGACTGTAATAAAACAAGATACAACAATGATTAACTAAACAAAAGATGTAATGTTAAATGATTTAAGACAAAATAATCATATCTTGTCGAAATTGAAGCTAATCTAATTAATAAATTTGTTTTATAGAGTAATATTTAACATTCAAATCTTAAGCATGGAATTTCTTGAGGTGCGCCTCATTAATAGGTTCTTTAAGCGGCGTACCTTGTTTGTCAGCTAATTTATATGCTCCTGATCCAAAGGATTTAGTAACCACATACGATCCAAGCCAATTAGGGATAAAATTTCCTTTTTCTTCAGGAGGTGCATTCACATTCTATTGATTCTCATAAAGTACCAAATCTCCAACATCGAATGAATGTTGTCTAACACGTTCATTGTACGATCGTTGTATACTTTTTTGATGGGCCTTGAGGTGCTCGAGAGCATTTATACGTCGTTCATAAAGCATCTCAAGTTCTTGTAATCTCTTCTCACATTTTATATCATCATCAATAATGTCTCTTAGGGAAACTTGCAATGAAGGAATTTCTAACTCTAAAGGTATTATCACATCAGCATTGTAGACAAGATTATACGGTGTATTCCTAGTAGCCATACAAATATTTGTTCTATAGGCCCATAATGCATAGGATAGTTGAGTATGCCAATCCTTTTTATGTTTATTAATAGTTTTTCGTAAAATCTATCTAATAACCTTGTTTGAAGCTTCTTCTTGGCCGTTTGATTGAGGATAGTAAGGCATAGAGAAGCGATGTTGAATATGATATTTTTGAAGAAATTTCTTCACATCCTTGTTCTTAAATGGTGTACTATTGGCAGAAACTAGGGAGGAAGGTATACCAAATCAAGAGATGATGTTATCTTGTATAAATTGACAAATTACATTAGCAGTCATGGATCATAAGGGAATAGCTTCAACCCACTTTGTGAAGTAATCAGTAGTAGTGATAATAAATGCATGCCCTTAAGAGGAAGGTGGAAATATTTTACTGATCAGGTCCAAGCCCCAAACAGAAAATGGCCAAGGTGAAACTTGGGCACAAAGTTCCTGGGTGGGTGCTCAGATTAGATGATTGTGTTGTTGACATTGCGAGCATTTCTTGACATATGCAAAGGAATCTTGTTCCATTTATTGTCAATAATATCCCATTCGTAATAACTTTTGTACCAATGATTTTCCTCCAAAATGCCCTCCACAAGCACTAGAATGGGCTTCTTCTAAAACTATTGGGATCTCTGAGTTACTTAGACATCAGAGAAGGATACCCTTATAACTTCTTCTATACAAGACATTAGATAAAATGATGTAACGCGCCACAAGTTTACGTAGGCGAACTCGGGCATTCTTAGATTTAGAGTTAGGAATGGTTCCATCGTGCAACTAATTAAATATATGGGAGAACCATTCGTCTATATTTGTACTACCACAGAGTTCAATACTCGTAACTACAAGATCTTCTACTACTGGTATCTTAAGATTGTGAATACTAAAAGTAAATTCGTCAGGAGAATCATCAGGGGATATAAGGGAAGTTGCGCTTGCCATTGCATCTACATGTAGATTGTCTTTCCTTGGAATAGTGTCTATTAAAAATGATGTGAATCATTTTAATAGAGATAAAGCAAAGTCCTGATATTGAGATAATTTGTCTTGTTTAGCTTGATATGATCCATTTATTTGTCTTACAATTAGTTGTGAATTATCGTATATAGTGATGTTTTTGATGTCTAGAGCCAGAGCGGCACAAAGTCCTGCAATGAGAGCTTCGTACTCAGCAATGTTGTTTGTACATGAGAAGTTTAGATGGTAAGACATGGGAATTGGCTTACCTATAGGAGGTATTAATATAACACCAGTACCGAAGCTAGTTTAACATCTTGATTTATCAAAATACAACTCCCATTTATCATCCTTATTAATAGCTAAAATTTAATCATCAGGAAAGGTGTCCTAATTTTGTATAGCAAAAGGTGAAGGCACTTCAGCTAAATGGTCAATTAACACTTGTCTCTTAATCGCTTTCTAAGAAATAAATTCAAGATCAAATTCAGTTAACAACATCACCCATTTAGTAAGACAACCCAACAAATTAGTTTTAGTGTAAAGATGTTTCAAGGGGTCAAATTTCACCATCACATGTATTTTGGCATTTAAGAGATAATGTTTAAGCTTTTGCATTGCAAAAACCAAAGCTAAGCAATGCTTCTCAATAATGGTGTATCACACTTCATATTCAAGCAAGGTTCAGCTGATGTAATATACAGCTCATTCTTTGCCTTCAATATTATGTTGTGCTAATAAAGATGCGAGAGCATTATCAGATGTTGAGGTATACAAAAGGAAAGGTTTATCAGAAATAGCAGGTTGTAAAACAGGAGGATTAGTGAGATAAGTCTTTAACTCTTACAAAGCTTTTCAACATTCAAAATTCTATTAAAATTTTGAATCCTTCTTCAGTAGTTGAGTAACAGGGTGAGTCTTATCCGTGAGTTGTGACACAAATTGACGGATGGCCGGTATCTTCCCTTGCAAACTACAAAGTTGAGAAATGTTTTTAGGTGTTGGCATATTAACAATCGCATCAATATTTTTCATATCTACTTCAATACCACAATTTGAAACTATAAACTACAACAATTTTCCACTGTCTACACCAAAGATGCACTTACAGGGGTTTAATCGCATGTTGTATTTCCATAGTCGCTCAAAGATCTGTCGGAGAGTCATGGCGTGATCTTGGTGATGAATAGACTTCGCCAAGATGTCGTCGACATAATCCTCTAAGATATTGCGCATGTAATCATGAAATATAAGAGTCATAGCACGTTGGTAAGTTACCCCAGCATTCTTAAGTCCAAACGGCATGACACCCAACAAAATGTTCCCCAAGGTGTTATAAAAGTTGTTTTATATTGATCTTGAGGGTTTATAAAAACTTGACTATATCCTGAAAAACCATCCATGAAGGAAAGTAATTCATGGCCAGCTATTGAATCAACAATCATATCAATGTTAGGAAGTGGGAAATCATCTAAATTGGGTGATCCCACAATAGTGGGTTACACTTTTTGGCCAAAGTTGACATTGAGATGAACATTTTGAAAAAAATCTTCACTTTAGAACACCTATAGTTGCTCTTTACCGTGTGGAATTTGAAGATGATGTAAACTAATGATTTGTCAGATTTTGTCTGTAGATTCTAAATATTTTTTTTTTAAAATTTTTGGAATCAAATTACATTTTCTTTTCCATCTCCTTCAATAACTAGTTTTTAACAGTAAACACCATTTTTAAAGAGTGATGTGTACTGTGTAAAACATAACTTTTTTCTATGAAGGATAAAATTCTATTTTTTTCAAATTTAGATTTTTAACTATGATATCTAGAGGATGCATTTGGTTTCATAATGTTTTATTGAATATTTTTCTTTTAATTAACTTTTAAAGTCAAACCAATTACAATTTAGACATAGGTGTACTGTGTAAAGCATAACTTTTTTTGTATGTATCAGAATTCAATTTTTTTTGTTGGATCAAGGACATAAATACCATGAGGATAGATATTTTTCATAATTTTTTTTGGTAATATACTATTTTTCCACATGTACAGAACAAAGAGCTTGATTTTTGGTGAAAAACCTATGTTTAATTAAACTAAAAAAATGTATAATTATATCAAAATATTTTAAATTTATACTTGATAGAAAACTCATTTCAAGGACTATAATCCTCTAGATGGGTTTGTCAAGTTGATTCCATTTTGATCCTCAACCTGGGCCTAGAAACCCAAAAATCTGCATAAAATTGTAGTTGGAGAGGGGCAAGGGTAAAATAGGGGGTTCGAATGAAAGGGGGTTCAAATGAACCCCTAGAGAGAGGTTCAAATGAACCCCCTTTTCATTAGAACCCTATAAAATAACATTAAAAAAATGAAAGAACATTGAGTGGGGTTCGATCAAACCCCTTATTTTATTAAAAAAATGTGGCCGACACAAAGGGGGTTCATTCGAATAGGGGGTTCTAACGAACACCCCTGTTCGACTGAACCCCTTCAAAACTTTTTTTGGTGCACCATCAAGTTTCCTTCCTCAATACAATTGTAACCTATTTATGTGGGATCACCCCTTTCAAAGATGCAATATTCAAATCTCTAAAATCGATACACATATGAATATGACCATCGGGTTTAACGACAGCCACTATATTTGAAATCCAAGGTGAGTAATCAATAGGGAAGATAAAGCCATCTTGTAAAATCTTTTCTACCTCAGTCTTAATGAGTAATGCAACCTTAGAATTCATCTTACGAATCTTTTGTTTAAACAGCTTAGCATCTGGTTTCAACACGATATTATGTGTTACAAGTTGAGGATCAATACTAGGCATGTCTGAGTAATTCCAAGCAAACAATTCAGAAAATTCATGTAACTTGACCATTTCTTCCTTTTCTTCTACATTTAAACAATCACCTATAGGGATAATTTTTTAGTATTATCTTTCTCCATGAAAACATCAACAGTCTTTCCATTAAGTAAAGTGCTAAGATCTAGGAGCTCAGGTGATTGTGGTAGCTCTTTAGAATCTTCCTCATATTTTAGAGTAGTGTTTATCATGCTAGTGGACTTTCCAAAATATGCACTATTGTTCAAACAATAGGGTAGTCCATGCTTGTGATGGTAACAGGGGATATTGTCATAAGCACCCAAGAGTTCAATTATTGCTTCATCTGTTGAAAAGATATCCAAAGGAATCTCTCCCAGAGGACAATTAGTGTCAATCATCTCAAGAAAGATCAAATTAAGCGTCGATATTATATTCAAATTAAGATTAGGTTGTCTACGGGCTTTAGAGTCCTTGAAAGGATTATATCCAATGCCACTTGAGTAATGTTGTGAAGTGGATTCTATAAGTACATGAATCCCTTGTTGATTAATACTACAACCATTACCTACATAGTCACAATTCTTATAAAGGATCTAAAATCCTCGATCATACAAGGAGGCCATTTCTTTAGAAGTAGGTGGTGCTTCATAAGTCTCATAATTTGTAGTATATGTGAGAGTATTATTTATGTGTGTTACCAAAGAGACTTTCAGATTTAAATTTTTAAATGAGATCGATGCAACATTTGATGTTTCAGGATCAGGGTTGTTAATTTTATATTCACCTATGGAGGGGGATGTAAAATATAATGAACCCCAATTGTCACCAAAAAGTGCATTCGATTGTTTGGACTCTTGCATGACACTATCTGTGGCAAGAAGAACTAACGAGTCAACTCTCAAGTTGTTTAAGATCTTGTGTTGAACAACTTGTTTTTGTGATTCGATTTGTAAATAGTTATCTAGTTCAAGATCAGCATCAATAGTATGAAGTTTGTCTTTATAAATAAATTTAATTGAATGGTGAAGGGTAGAAGGAACTGCCCCCAATGCATGAATCCAAGGTCTACCAAGAATCATGTTATATGATAAAGAACCAGGCATGACATGAATCAGGGTAGATAAAGTCACGGGCCCAACTTGTATAGGTAAAGTTATAGTGCTGACAGACTATCTTCCAACATTATCAAATCCATGGATACTTATCCTATCTAGTTTAATCAAATATGTATCAACTTTGATCTTATGTAATAAATTGATGCCACAAACATTAAGAGCTAACCCATTATCAATCACAACTCATTTAATCAATTTCCTATTTATTGTAATGAAAATAATCAAAGCATCATATTGATTTTGAACTTCAAGAGATGGCAACTCATGTTGTTGAAATAGAATGTCTATTTTTGTCACATGCATACAATCTAAAAGAGTTGCTACATCATTCAGCTTGATAGAAGGCAGTACAATTACCTTTTGTAAATATTCATGGAGCATTCAATGGTATGTAGGTGAAGTTTGTATAAGTTCCCAAAGAGAAATCTTTGCAGGAGTAGCACAAAGCTGCTCAACAAGATCATAATCTTGACCAAATTTATGTGTTAAATCTAGTGCTTGAGGAAGCATAGGTTGAGAAGCTAGCAAAGATATCAGAATGCTCAATTGTTGTTTGCTTTGTTTATTATTCCAAGTATTATATGTATGAACAACCATAGCATTACTAGGTTGTTGTGAATTTTGATGTGTTATTTGTTTAGCATAGTTATAAATGTAATCAGGAGGTCGATAAGAAGGCGTAAGACCTCTGACAGTGAGCACCAGTTTAGAAGATGGTTGGACCACATCTGAACATAAGGTGACCACTATTTTTGGTTTCACAGGTTCTTCTTGTGGTTTAGGAACATAGATTGCATTTACTAATATTTGAAACAATGATGGTTTAGGAGTCATAGTGGAATGTTCAACTGAGATAAAGTCCTTAAGGGCTTCATCTAACATATTGAAGTCATCACAACTAAACGGCTCATCATATACATGAAAGTGTTGTAAAATGTAATCTGACATTATAACATGCTCAAAGTAACCCAAGACTTAAATGTAAAATGATATAGCAAAAACTTTGTGAAAATTAAATAGAATAACACTATGCAAAACACAAAGTTGTAATTTCAAATTCTTTTAATGAAAGGATAAATAAAATCACTCAATTTTTAATGGATACACTTTCATAAAAGAGGGTTTGCAGTCTAAATGTGATTTAGGACAACAAACTAATTTAGATCTAGTGTTATAAAGGATGCAAATTCTTTTAAATCTCAGGTTCACCAAAATGGTTGGTGTGAAAAGTAGGGTTTCTTAAAACAAATTAAGTCTTATTCTTTCGCAAACCAAACATTAGGAAGATAAGAACCAAGCTTGGGGTCAAGCTATAGCTTTCCTATACTTTCCTTTATACTAACTAGGTTTGATCAGATGTTTAGATTAAGATTTCACAAGTTTATTTCACTCACTAATCATGAAACCCTAATTACACAATGTGACTGTAACCGACTAAATTTAGAGACAAATCCAAAAAAACAAATTACATAAATGTAGAGAATAAGATACAGAGAGTATGCACTCAAAAATGAGGACCAACTGGACTAGGGTACCCACTCTAATGCTCTACAACTTTCCATCTATAAAACTCTTCTGTACCAGGTATTTAATAGTCTCTGGTAGCTCCCAGATCTTGAAGAATATTCCTAGGTGGGCTAGGGCGCCCTCTCTTTAGTCTCAAAAGTATCGCGATCCAAAAATATGAAACTCTGTGATGACTGTATCCACAATATCTGTCTTCTTGTTGCTCCTTTTCGTCATATCCTATCGAATACAATATGTACCTACAAAAGGAGACTAAATATGGTTGTGGCTTTATAGGAGCTTGCCTCAGTCAAGCCTCATTTTTGGTATTCCTACCTCAACATTAGCCAATGATAAAGATCTACAGAAGTGTGTGTACTCATTTAACAAATGTGTATGCAAAAATATAAAACCCTAGATGACTCAAGCATCAAGTAAAGATCACCAACTTGCTTCAACTCAATGAACAAACATGTCACCCCAAGGAGATGAAAGCAATGAAGACTTGCTTGAACAAGAAGGTGAGGCAGCCGTATCCACGGAGGATTCCCAAGCTCGATGTTGGAGGCTTCAACCCTTCTCGCGATCATGCAAAAGGTATACAAACCTTAGGAAGAGCATGATAGTCTCAAGATCTTGATTCCTAATCTCCATCCATTGTCTCCATGATAGCAAATTCAAATAACTTCAAGAGCTTCAACAAATCACTTATTTTCAATGGCAATTTTGGCAGAGTTTCGGCATAAAGCTTGCATGTAAATTATGTGTGATAAAGTGATTTTCAAATGTCTTTAAATATCTAACCTTAAGAATTTCAAATTTCAAAATAACATCTCGACATCGCACGAAAACCAAAAATTTGAAAACGGAATCCCAAGGTGCACGACGGGAGCCGACACCCCACCAAGATTCAAAATCCCAAAAAATGGGGCAGGACTAGGGCGCAAGTGCCCAAGTCCAGTCCCCCATTTTTCTATCAAATCTACATCTAGGAGGATCCAGGGTCCCAAAATCCAAATTCCCTTTTCAATTTCAGATAATAGTTATCTCAGAATACGACACTTTTTTTCAACCAGACATAGGTCAATTAGGGTTTTAGGAAGGCCATAAACAAAGAGGTTAAAAGGACACCAAAGGAGAGGAGCTAAACCGAGGGAAATTGTACCATTCCATATAGGAGGACAATTTTTGACATAGTAATCACTAATTGCATACATATTGGATGAAGGGTTGTGGTCATTTGTCCTTCCCTCTAGATATATGGTTTCTTTTTTTGGTAATCTAGGTTTTTTGTTGTGATGGTGTTATATGCTTTGCTACCTGATAGGGCATTTTGTGTGGGTAGGCTTATTTTTGCATACAAGGTCTTAGGGCTACTATTACATGATGGATTATCATTTTATATGTAGGTCTCAAGTGATTGTATGGAAATGGTTTATCATGTTATAACCTAATTCAGCTCTTGGCTAGCTATTAGTGTAATTAGTGTAAGTCTTTTCTTTTTTCTAGATTTGATGGCACTTGAAGTTGGTGAGGAGGGGCATCATGTATTCTATTATGTGAGGTTAGCTCTACATTGAAGATTTTATTTTAGTTAGCTAGATCTCTAAATGATAAGATTAGGATTGATAAATTTTTAAAATTTGGATGGATCTAGTGAGCTCATTTCTACAATGAACCAAGATGCACAACAAAAAAATTGGATTGATTTGGTCCAATGAGGTACACAATAGAAAATATGACTATTGGTACCCTTACACTAAACATAATTCAAGCATTTTACAAGAACGCATTCATTGTCAACATGGTCAAATGGTTTGGAGTTGTTGGAAATTGAGATAAGTTATTGTAGATGGACCTGACATACATTTGTAGGTGCAAACAGAACATTCCTAAGTGCCATAGATTCTGAGAATCATTGGATCAAAGTTTGACACCTTTTTTCTCTTAAGGCTCTTAAGATACTTTCTCAATCCGATGTAGCTAGAAAAAATTGGGACACCTAGGGAATAAAATGAGGCCTCCACTAGCATTCACCCACTCACCCCAACATGAGGTGTAGAATGAAAAATATGACTATTGACACCCTTACATTGAATGTAATTCAAGCATTTTGCAAGAATACATTCATTGTCAGCATAGTCAAATGTCTTGGAGTTTTTAGAAATTGAGATATGTTATTGTAGATGGACCCAACATCCACCTATAGGTGCAAACAAAACATTACTAGGTGACATGGATTCTGAGAATCGTTGCGTCAAAGTTTGACATATTTTTTCTCTTAGGGCTCTTAAGAGACTTTTTTTGGTTCGATGTAGCCTGAAAGGATTGGGACACCTGGGGAATGAAATCAGGCCTCCTCTAGGATTCACCATCCCACCCTGATGTGTTGGCACTATCAATTCAGTCCCATAAGGTGCAAAATGAAAAATATGACTATTGGCACCCTTACACTAAATTTAATTCAAGTATTTTACAAGAATGCATTCATTGTTGGCACAAACAAATGATTTTAGAGTTGTTGGAAACCAAGATAGGTTGTTGTAGATGGACTCGACATCCACCTATAGGTGCAAACAAAATATTCTTAGGTGCCACAAGTTCCAAGAATCACTGTGTTAAAGTTTGACACCTTTTTGCTTTTAGGGCTCTTAAGAGACTTTCTTAGTTTGATGTATCCCAGAAAGATCGAGACACCTAGGGAATGAAATAAGGCCTCCCCTAGAATTCAACCACCTACCCTAACATGTTGGTACTATCAATTTGGTCCCACAAGCTACATAATGAAAAATATGACTATTGGCACCCTTACACTCAATGTAATTCAAGCATTTTGTAAGAATGCATTCATTGTTGACACGATCAAACAGTTTGGAGTTGTTTGAAATCAAGATAGATTATTGTAGATGGACTTGACCTCCACTTGTAGTAGGTGTAAACGAACATTCCTATGTGCCACAAATTTAAATAATTATTTTGTCAAAGTTTGACACCTTTTTTCTCTTAGGGCTCTTAAGAGACTTTCTCACTCCAATGTAGTCCAAAAGGATTGGGACACTTGGGGAATGAAATGAGGCCTCCACTAGCATGCACCTACCCACCCCCAATATGTTGGCACCATTGATTCTATCCCATAATGTGCAAAATGAAAAATATGACTATCGGCACCCTTACGCTAAATGTAATTCAAACATTTTGCAAGAATGCATTCATTGTTAGCATGCTCAAATAGTTTGGAGATGTATGAAACTAAGATAGGTTAATGTAGATGGACTTGACATCCACTTGTAGGTGTAAACAAAATATTCCTAGGTGCCATGGATTCTAAGAATCACCGCATCAAAGTTTGACACCTTTTTTCTCTTAGGGTTCTTAAGGGACTTTCTCAATCTGATGTAGCCAGAAAGGGTCAAGACATCTGGGGAATGAAATGAGGCCTCCATTAGAGTTCAACCACCCATCCTAATGTGTTTTCATCATCAGTTAGGTCCCACGAGGTGTAGAACAAAAATATGACTATTGACACCCTTACACTAAACGTGCAATTGAGACATTTTGTAAGAATGTATTCATTGTTGGCATGGTCAAATGATTTGAAGTTGTAAGAAATTGTGATACATTATTAATCTCATGATAGTCCACTTGATTTTCATGACTTCCTTTGAAATGATTTTGATAATATTTTGACTCACGAATCTATCTAAAAGATAATAAGACTATCTTAATGCTACAAGATGACCACTTTCTTGCAAGGTAACATTCTTGTTGGCATGGTATGACTAACAATCCTTTTAGTGATTACAATATTTAGGGGCATGTTTCTTGGTTTTATTGATAGGTCAGACACTTTAACTAGTTTTCTTTCATGATATTTCTCTTCTTGTTTTTATAGTTCAAATGACTCGTTGACAACCCTTTACTTGGATATAATAGTCTTCTTTTCTTACATGAAACCCTATACAACATTAGGACAATCTTTCATAATCATGAGTCATTTTTATTGCATCCTAAGACTAATATGACAACACTTTATGTGGGTGAGGTACTCCCAGGATTGTGAGTGATGCATATGACTATCTATAGCTTATTAGGATAGTCCTTACAACCATTTAACCATCCTATTTTAGCAAGACTATTTTATCAATCTAAGAAACATTGCATTCCTCTTGAGTGTTGGGTGATTGTACTCTTACATAGTATTGAAAATTAAGGATGAAATCAAGAGTTTAAAAAAATAGATCAACAATCTAATGTTTATCCCTCGACTTCTTTGTCAACCTAAAGTTATCTTGAAGGCCTTTACGCATATTTGAATGAATGGATTTTCAGTCAACTAAGAGAATAAATTCCTTTGAATTTGTCATCATTTTTAATACCACTTAAGGTCAGATATTATATCAATTGATTTGTTATAATTTTAAACTAATTAGCTAAAAATATATTAATCAATATAATTTTTTATCTATAACATTTGAAGATGAAAAAGATTAGCAAGACAAGAAAACATGAAAGGAACTTAAATAAACAAGCATTATACATTTCAATGTCCTCTAATCTTCTTCACTCCTTGATAAGGTTGAGGAGAAGTGCACCTAAGCTCTCCTAGTTATACCCAAATGGAGATTAATATGTGGATTGTTGTCAAATTCTCAACATAATGAGGAATTGGCTTAGCTAATGGGGAGATATTTTGGCATAATAATGTTGCTTGAAACTTGAGTGTGAAAATGGCTTCGGAGAGCTTGTACTTATATGCAAATTGGAGGGGAAATGAGATCAATGGCTATGATTCAAAGTTGGGATCCAATGGTGGAGATGAGGAGATGAGATGGAGGGTTAGATCTTCATCAACAAAAATGAAGGGTTGTGATTATTTTGAAATTTTAAATTCACCTTGGGAAGGCTTAGCATTAATGAGGATTAAGACACGTGAGAAAATAAAAAAATGATTTCCTTGGGAGAAGGTGGAATTAAAATTTCGATTTTATTGGTGAGGGGGATGACATGTGACCACATGTGTTTATTTGGCATACACGTGTGTGAGCTCTTTGCATTAAAAAGAGCTCTAACATGAAAGAGGAAAGGTGGGGTGGAAGGGTCATGTGACCCATTTGAATAAAAAAGTTTATTTTTATTCAAAGGGTGTGGGAGAAAGTGTTAATGAAGATTTGATCAGATTAATTAAGTGTTTAACTTAATTAATCCAACTTTTGGAAATTAGTGAGTGGGTTAATGAGAGGTTAAAATTAATTAAACAAGGGTTTATTTAATTAATTTGGGTCTAGGGGTTAGGTAGGCTAGGGTAGCTAATTAAATAATGGGTATTTATTTAATTAGGATAGGTTTAGGTCATAGGCTAGGGGAGATTAATTAAATAAGCATGCTTTATTTAATTAATCTAGATTAGGGTGAAGGATAAATTAACCAAAAAATATTTAGAATATTTATTTAATTAATGATGAATGGTGTTGTAAGGTTTAGTAATAAATTAAATCAATTAATTTATTACTAGGGAATTATTAGTGATGAATGGCTAAGGGTGAATGGTTAGGGATGGCTTTAGGATTAATTAATTAAACAATTTTTATTTTTATTTAATTAATTGGTGAAAGGGGTGGTTAGTAGTGTAATTGGCATAGGAAAGTGGCTTGTGGAGTCAAGATATTTTCAGGTGTCTACAACATTATTGTTCATAACTAAAATCTATTCACATAGAAATCTGACTCAAAGAGGTAAGATACATAATACTCTCAAATCCAACCATATTATATTTAGGAAAAAATAAACTAATTCTCATGATTCACATTACATGACCTTATGATAACAATACTTCTAAATAGGGTGCAATATTTTATTATGTAGCTTATATTGTCAAAAAGGATTATACATGCAACATTATCTTAAATGCTTTAAAATGATTACACATGCATCATCTTACAGTCTAAAGCAATTATACATTCAACTTTGAAGTGTCAAAGTAGGAATACATGCACAGAAGGAAAACAGGTGTGGACGAGGAGGGTACACTAATATCAAATAATCCACTACGACCATCTATTTCATGTGGTTGTATTAGTTGAGAAGTGTGTGTAATCAAATGCTCCGTCAAAGCTATTATTAAACTATGATACATAGAACTAGGAGCAAAGATCAAGATTTTTAATCTCCCTTTGTAAACATGAGATGAAATTCTCCACCATCTTGGTGCTCTCCACCCTCTCCTTTTACCTCCAACCTTTCTCTTTTGATGCCTCCACCTTGCAATCCTAGCATTTCCTCTTCCCTAAGATATTTCCAAAGGCCATTGCACCCAAACCAAAGAACTCACCAATAATGAAGAGGAAACAAATTCACCATTCTAGATAAAGCATAGCCACAAAACAAAAATGGTGAGCCATAACGAGAAGATATTATAGTGTCCTAAAATCTGCCGCTAAGAGCTTAATCCAACCTATCAAGCAAGGATCTTAGTCAATGTGCTTCATGTCATCATGTAAAAAAAATTGTTGTTGTCCCTTGTGATGCAAGATTCAATCTGTTAGCTCTCAAAAATGCATGTTTTTATACCTTAAGAGGTTGCCAAGGTCTCTTCATGCTTTTGGCTAACAAGCACAAGGATAATACCTTCTTCACTTTAGGTTCTGCTAGACCTAGGTGGGTATACCTTTCACAACTAATGCAGATTTCTAATATCCTTCATGGTGGCAAACAGGTGTGAAGTAGCTTGAAAGATCATTGTTCTTACTCCTAATGTTAAGGTCTTAGATATGACTGCTTGAATAAAACTATGTAGAGTTTCTAGCATGAATTTGGAATAACCAGTGCCTATCTATTGCGCTATTGGAGTCAGTGGATGGGTTAATGGAAATATATGTATAAGATAGGTGAATTTATCTCCTAGCTTAACTCTAATAGTTGGGCACTTTCAAATGTCAACACTTTATGCAGATGTGCAAGTTTGCTAGTTACAGCACTCTTCTTATTAATCCTACTGTTATTCTCCCAAATTACTATGATATTATGGAAGGATATTTAATTCTTGACTTGAGGGAAACCAATCAGAACAATTAGCTTAAAAGGGTTTTAATCCTATGGAACCAGTTAAGTCAAATTACTTGAAAGGAATTTAATTCACCCCAGCATAACCTAGCCACAACATCACACAGCAATAGCAAATGTGTTCTAACAAATGCGTATAAATTTGAATAATAAGGGAAAACCACTTTGGAGACAGCACAATAACATGTAATCATGAAAATTAACACAACTATTGAACACTGGAAATAAATCACCATATGAATGTATTCTGCTCCATTATACTTCTTCAGAAAATAAACATATATGATATAAGTTTTTCAAATGGACAAGAGATGGCAACCTATCTTCTTACTAATGCCTTATATAAAATGGTGATGGAAGATAATAGTACTACTGATGATGATCCTTTAGACCATCATATGTTCATCTTTTATAGCAATAATTATGAAGACATATCTTTTCATGGTGTCTTTTGGGAATTAACAAAATTAACAAAGATAATTAACACTAAGCTCTACTAAGCCATAAGTAGATCTGAGCAATATGATCTAAGTACTTTTGACTCAGATGTGTATTAGCAAATTCTATGGCATTCCTTGTGACCACCTCTATCGAAACCATCCTTTCCAAATGCTTGCAAGCCTCCCAGGATGCTGAGCCTTTATCTTTGATAGTCTCTAGAGCTTCCTGTAATATCACTTGGCATTCTTTAGCCCATTCATCTTTGCTTTTCAACTCTTTCAAATTTCTGAATAACATAGGTACACCCATCTTGGAAGCATCAATATACTCCTTTGCATCAGCTTGAAGCTTGTCATGATATTTCTTATGTTGCTTGATCAGATCTTCAGCTCTGGAGATGCCTGCACTATCATGGGTATCTTTACTTTGTATCCCATGGAGCTTCTCTTGGAGCCTGTTATTCAATCTCTCATGCTCTTGGATAACTTTATGATTCTCAGAGTAAACATCCCAGAATTTATTCATCTAATGCATCATATGAGTATGCCAGCTCTATAACACTGTAGCAAGTGTGTTAATTTGGATCTAAGCCATCTGATCATTTGATAGTAGTTCAGTACTCTGTGGGTTGTCTCCTTGTGTTAATCTCTTAGTTGATCCTCCAAAAGCACCTTTGACTGTATCTTTCAACAAATCGTTCTCCTTTGTCATTCTCTCATAACTCAACTTATGCATGTCTCTTTCTTTGATCAACATCTGGATTTGGGTCTTGTTCAACTTTGCCACATTAATCCCAATATCAATAGTGATTATGGGATATGTTTCTCCCGCCTTCAATGTCATCACATGCCTGAATGCTTTTTCAGTATCAATAACTGCAATCTTTTTGTGAGGCAGATACAAAGCCCGAATCATAAGTGAGTTTTCATCATTGTTATATTTTGTTCCCATGTATACCTCTATTGCCCCTTCTACAGTAAGTTTATATTTGTCATCAATATTATGTAAGAAACTATCAAATACCAATGCAAAATTCATATCCAATCCTAGAAATATCATCACACCAGCTTCTTTTAGTAGATGTCTACCTTTATCAGGGGTCATACTCCTCATCTCATTATCAACGGTTGTCTTTAGTACACTTAACAATTATTTTTCATTATCAGGTGTGACATTTTTTATAGATTCCCTAACTTCTTTTCCTTTGTATTTGTACAAAAAGGACTTAAACTCTGGAGAATGAATAAATTGGTCATCAAAAATAAATAAATCATATGCCAATTATCTGGCATCTATATCAACTAGTTCTTCAACATCATGTTCCCTGCTAGGAGGCTGGTATTCAATTCTGCGTTTAGGAATTCTATCAATTTGTGCATGGGGTTCATCTTCATTTAAGGATTCTTCACCACCAGAGGATAGAAGTTCCACTTCCTGTATTTCCCTCCTCCTCTAATTTATCTCTCTGTTATATTTATCAATAGCTAGCTCAACCTCTGCTCCTTCCATATTCCTTATGACATCATCATGTGGATAAGGTATGTATGCATACCCACTGAGATTTTGCTTCTTCCTTGCATAATCTATAAAACCTTCAGGATCAAACCCCTTCCTCTATTCTGTATATTTCATGTTGTAATGTATCAATTTATCCCGAATGAGATCATACCCATCTTTTGAGACTATGGTGAAATCTCCAAAACACAATGTGCTTGGCATAAACGATTGTTTATCATAAACACTTAGATTCATCACATTGGAGTATTCCATTTGTCTGACGATCTCTAAATATGCTAACATGTTTGGAACAGTCTTAGGTAACAAAAAAGGTGTGTCCTCAAAGCCATAGACTCGAATCATGGTAGAGTCAAGGAAACAATACCAATCTCCCCAGTTATGTGTCACAGTTGGAGGCCCATTGAAGTCTTTAGGCCTCATAAATCTCTTAATTTCATCAGACAAGGAATAAGCACAAGGGTGGCTAAAGAATCTTTACAAAATTACTACAAAATACTCCTCAAAGTAAATATAATCAGAATTTGCAAATCTGCTATCCCACACACTAGTCCATAATTGCACAGGTAATGGTTGTCCTTTCTTGTCCAATTGTATGATCCTCAACTCTTCTGGTCACATCCCATTTTCCTTACCATAATATAGTATCATGTGCATAAGCAATTAGTAATGTTTGAAGTGCAGTGTGGGAGAGTTGTTTTTAATAGCCATTAACCCAGAATCAATCTCCTTGAAGACATACGCAGCATAGTCAAAAAGCCTGGCATTATGACATTGTATATTAGCTGCTATTACCATTGGTCCAATTGTCATGAATTCAGAAACCTCTGATCCTAAGACCTGGCCAACCGAATAGTAGGTGTATTTCATATATGGCTCAAACAGATCAAAGTGAAATGGAGGGCCATCATTTTCCTCAAGGGGCACTGTACTTCCTTCTATCCTAGGCCTGTGAAGTGGCAGTCTCCACCCTTTGTATGTGGTATCCATCCTCCAATATTCTTTTTCCAAGTCCTCATGTATTATGGGTTCATTAAACAAGTCATCTAAATTAAATACTTCACACATTGCATTTTTTGACAAGTGTATAAAAGGCTCACCCTACAGGTTGCATATAGCCTGAAGATTCTGATTGTAATGGGTGGCTAAGAGTTTCAGAAGATCTATGTTTACAAACACATCTGGCACAACCAGTTTTCTCAAATTGAAGTTCCAGGGGGTTGCAGACAGGTGCATGCCTAATTCTTCTATTTTAATGAAACTTAAACAATTATACCCTCGGATGGGTGTCCATATATTTCCAATGTGTTTACATTTATCTTCTAATTTCTCTATATTAGCCCTAAGTTGTGCGGACCTTCTAGCCTTAGGACCTGAACCGGGTAATTGATCTATGAGGTCCTAGTTTAGTTTTCACTCTTTCACCTTCTCTTCTTGTCCCTTGTCAGTTTTTTGTTTCTTAGTTGTACTTGTTCCCCCTTGTTGTTTTCTAGCCTTTGTTTTTGTGGGTGTTTCCATTCTACCCTACTCAAAATAACAGAGACTGAATTCAATTTATCAATCGCAGAGGAGTTTATGTGCTTACCTGTGATTGAACAGATTGTTGAATTCTTTTGTCCTTTGTTTTTACCTTTGTTCTTTCACTGTGCCTCCAGAAAATCTCCTTTGGTTTCAATTGCTTTGATTGGGAATGTTTCTACAGGGGATTTTATTCAAGTCACCATTAATGTCTTCTCCTGTGAATTAATGTGGCTGGCTTTTTGAAATTCAAAATGTCAAATCGATACAATGTTCATTGTCAGTGAGACTTTGCCGACTTTATGTCAATTTGTATACTTCATATGGCACCATTTTTACTTATATGTTTCATAATTCAATCACTATGACCAACCAAATGTCCTTTCGATATAGTATATCACTGTTGGGAAGACCCTTTAATCCTCCTACTAATAGATTTAACCCCTTTTCCTTTGATTTCTAATGCTTCAGGGAGACATTACAAGGCTTACCCGACGCAGGAGTGAGTGTTTGCATTGTCATTGGCTTGACTGGAACCATCACTATGAGGCTATCATGTGGTCCCGATGTTTTGAGTTTTTGCGATATATTTTTATCTTTTGTTTTACCCATTGGGATAAGTCTCCGCGAAATAGCTCTCGAGTTCTTTTGTCGAAGTAACTTTCATCATCGATGGGATCTATAAGGTCCACTCCGATAGTGTTAGTCTTTCTAAAATTTATGTTCTATCGGCAAAAGTTTCATCAATATCATTGGTGGTTTCAATCATCGGAGTAACTTATGCAGTCAGAAGGACTGAAAAGACTTCACCCGATCATTAATGTTTCTCCGATAGGATTATTGCATTTACTTTATCAGAATGAAAGTATGTGTCTCTCATCGAAAACCATTCATTGCCATGACTAATGAACTCGATAGGACATGAGGACTTTACTCAAATCTATCTGCTTATATCAATGAGTTCCATTTGTTTTTTTATACATCGATACGACTTTCTCTGAAGGTTCTTTATGATCGATGTGACTTACAAAGTCAGCAAGACTTAGACCTTGTGCTCTGATGATGCTAGTCTTCCTGATATACATACTTTTCAATTATCATTTTGTTCTTGGGCAAGACTTTTGCCAAAAATGTTTCCTTGGCCTTCACCATCGGAGTGAACTATGCTATCGGAGAGAATTTTGCGATCTTTCCCAATCATATACTTCTTCTCGATGCAATTTTATTTAACTTCATCAGTGAGATCAGGTGCTTATCCCTCTAAAAAATCTATCAGTATGGCTAATGAGCTCAGGGGAACATAAGAGCTTCATCTCGATCCTTCTGCTCTTGCCGATACTTCCACTTGTGTTATTTTTTGAATTCTCATCGGTGAGACTTCAACTATCTCTTCCCAATTATGGATAAAATGTGTTTTGTATAGACATATCATTCATGGATCGAGGAAATGTGACTAGGGTCTTGCTGAAATTGATTAATTTGATGTTTTTATCTACCATAATGAAGGAATTGGGATTATTGGTTAACAAAGGTCACAATGTGGATCTTGTCACACAAATTGTGGCAATTTATTTTGATCACAGAGTTACATAGTGGCTGTATAAACTAATGAAAGCTAGAAAATGCAAGATTTTTCCTAGTCCCAACAGTGGCTCTGATTGGGGATGCATGCCCCTTTGTGGGTATGACAAGAATCCAAATTTCTGGGAGAGCAGACCAAGTGTTTTATTTGTTGGATGTGGCAATTGGAAGGAATTTGGAAGTGGATGGGAATGGATGGAAATGGAGTGGAATCCTATACTACTGTGCATGGAAAAATCTAATTGCAAAAAGGTGTTTTTTAAGAATTGTCCATGCACTAGCAATTCTTGACCTTTTCCTAGACTACTGTGCATGGAAAATTTAAGAAAAGAAATGTTTCAGGAATTGTCCATGCACTGGCAATTCTTGATTCTCTCCTGACATATTTTGTAGATAGTAGGAATCTTCTCCTCCTTTGCCAGTGATAACAAATGGCCCTACCCATAATGCCTCAAATTTTCCATGTTTACCCTTTTCTTGTGCTCTGGTATTCCACATGAGGACCATGTCATTCTCCTTAAATTTTCTTTCCTTGGCCCTTTTATCAAAGAGGTATTTTGTCTTTAGCTGCAGCTTCTCATTTTATTTTTGGGCCTCAGTCCTCACTTCTTCTAATTCAATCACTTGTTCTAATCTCTCCTCCATGGGTTGGGGGACATCTAAATCCTATTGAAGAATAAATCTACAAACTGGTATGAGATTATGCATTGGTAACCTAGCCTGGGTTCCATATACTAACTCAAACGGTGACTTCCCTGTAGCCTTCTTTACACTAATCCTATCTACCCATAAGGCTAACCTCAACTTTGAATGCCACACCTTTTATTATTGTCCAAGATCCTATTTATGATTTTTAAGATGCTTTTGTTGCTAGATTTTGCTTGACCATTTGCCTGAGGATGATATGGTGAAGCATAGGAGATTGTTATGCCATAATTTTCATAGAATGATTTAAATTCCTCAAATCTGAAACACATATCATTATCTATAATAGTTCTTACTGGCACTCCAAATCTTGTAATAATGTTTTCTAAGAGGAAATTTATCACCACTTTGTTGGTAGCCTGTTTTGTTGGGATAACTTCTTTCCACTTGGTAAAATAATAAGTGGCTACCAGGATCCATTTATGTCCTCCACTTGATTTCTCAGCAATTTCTCCTATGAAATCAATTCCCCACAGGTGAAATGGAGCCTTTATTTGCATGGATCTTAGTGGCAAGGCTCCCTGATATTTGAGCTTACCAGAGAATTTTTGATAGGCTTCACATCTTCTGACATAACTATAAGCATTTTTTAACACTTCTGGCCAATAATACCCAGCTCTCAAGATTCTATGGGTAGTGGTCTTCGCTAAGAAGTGTCCCCCACATGCACCTTTGTGTGTCTCTTGCAACACCCTTTCAGCCTGTGTCTTATCTAAGCATAGTAGTAAAATACCATCTCTATTTTTCTAGTATAAGTCTCCGTCCATGAAAATATATTTTGATGCTTGTAATTTTAATGTTCTCTTCTGATTTTCATTTAAGTTTGCAGGACATTTTAGATTCTTCAAATAATATATTATATTGGTATACCAAGAGGTATGCTCTATGCTTGTAGCACTGTTGTTTTCTTCATCATCTATATTCTAGACTTGTGTTGCCTCCAAATTAGATTTAGTCATCAGTTTTGCTAAGCCCTGTCCCCTAACTAGTTTAGTGATCTGAATGTCTATGTTGAACTCTTGGATTTGATTAATCCACCTACACCTTCATCTAGTAACCTCATTTTAAAAAAATACATCCTTTGTTGTAGCATTTGGCACATATGCTAGCACCTGAGCTCCTACTAGATAAGGTCTGAATGATTTTACTGATGTCACTGAGGCATAGGCTTGCTTTTCCATTATGTCATATTTTAATTCATCCCCCTGAAGTGACTTGCTAAAGAATGAAATTGGCTGTTCAAATCCTTCAGTGTTCTTTTGCAGCATTACTGCAACTACTGTATGGTATGATGCAAAAGAGAATATTTGAAACGGTTTGTCAAATTCAGGGGACTTTAATATAGGGGCCTCTCTGATTGCCTTTCTAATATCTCCAAAATCTTTAATTGCATCCTCTATCCATTCCACCTGTTCACCCTTCTTTAACATCTTCGAAATAGGTTTTACTATTTCAGCAAAATTTGGAGTGAACCTCCTGACAAAGTTGATTTGGCCAAAGAAAGATTGGATAGCCTTCATAGTTTTAGGGATGGGAATTTGGTCAATGGCCTCCACTCTTTCGGGATCTATTCTTATTCCATCTTTTGAAACTATGTGGCCAAGCAACTTACCCTATGTTACAGCGAAATGGCACTTTTTAGGATTCAATGAGATCCCATATTCCAAAGCTCTAATAAAAAATTTCTCCAAATGTGTACAATGATCCTCAACTTTCTTGGAATATGTTGTCAAGTCATCCTGATAAACCACCATAATTTCATTAATTAAACTAGCAAAAGTCACATTCATTGCCCTTTGGAATGTTGCTCCAGTGTTTGTAAGCCCAAATGGCATTCTTACATAAACATATGTTCCCCAAGGTGTAGTAAAGGTAGTTTTGAATTGTTCGGATTCCTTGACCTTTACCTCATTGTATCCTGAGAAGCCATCCATCATGGACAATAGTTCACAACCTATGACTTTTTGCAGTATTGCTTCCATGTTAGGAAGGGGGTAATTATCCTTAAGTTAATATTTATTCAAATTTCTGAAGTCCACACATAGTCTAATGTCCCCATTTTTCTTCTTGACAGGCACCAAGTTTGTGTTAGTGTGAATAGGGTTACTTTTCTATCAAGCTCTTTGTTAGCTTGTTCTCCACTTTAGCTCTCTTCACACTAGGTTAAGTTTACTTAGGGACTTTTTCACTTTATCCCATATTGGTTGTGTTTTTAGTCTCTTGGGTGGAATATCCTCTATATACACCTCTTGCTCTCATATGAGCATCTCATTCAATTGTATTGCTTTGCATTATCTTGAGTTGAATACAGTTTATTTGGCTCAAATCTGATTTCTAATTTGCTTTCTCTCAATCACTTGCATTCTTGGGTAGAAATCTTACATGGTATCAGAGCGGTTGTGAGTTGTGGGTTAGCATTTTTTTTAGAAATCTGAGAGTGTAGAGTTGTTTTTCGAAGCACATGAGTATGTTCTTCTCTTGCATCTTCTGATGATCTGCAGAAACAGAAAAGTGTGGAGAAAACTCTAGTTTCTGGGGGGGTTCATGTTTTGACTTGCCAGTTGCAGGTTTTTTGGAGCTTCCTCGAGACTCTTTGAGCTCAAATCTAACAATCGACTTGCATTTTATTTATTCTAATCAATCTTGTAGGTTACAGCATGCCTTTGTTTATCTTAGGTAGCTGATTCAGTCTTTGCATGCCATTTTTTGGTTGTTGGGGTCATTGTTTGGTGCTAAAGATGTTTTTTTACATTAGCGTCACATCTTCTATAGATCACAAAGAAAAATGGCTTATGGATTTTTTTCGCAGCATCGAAAAACCATCTGGGTATCTGTTAGTTTTTGCATGCAAATTATATCTCTTGCAGAAACGACATCAGAAAGCTACAACAGACCGCCTCTCCATTGGCGTTTTAGAAATTGCAGTTCAACTTCCAAAGGCTGTAATTTGGGCTCCCGACCTCTGATTTGCGAGCTTCTTTTTTTTATTTTTGGCTAATTTTTTATGCTCTACATGTTGGTGTAGACATTTTTTGATTTCAGTGTACAGATTTTTTAGTAATCTCAGATTCTCACATGTGACTTTGCGTAGTTCCCATTTTGGTACTTTCAAAAATGCATAAATTTTGCATACGACCTCGGATCAAGGCGATTCTTTTTTTGAGAGTGCATGTTTTTTCATGTAATTCATAGTGGTACTACTAATTTCATTTGGATTTGTCCCAAAATTGTAATTTCAATATATGTTCATTTTGTGAGAATTTGTAAAAGTATTGAAGTCAAGTCCACTTAGTGTTCTCTTGCTAGTGGCCATTGTAACTGCACTACTTATAACGTGCCAAATCATTTTTCTTGGGGGGCTTCTTCATTGAGTAATTTAGGAGGGGTCTCTTGGTATGATTGTGCTTGTACAACTCCTTATGCTCTTGATCTCTTTTCCTTTCACAATAGGTAATGTTAAGTTTCCACTACTAACTCCATACAACTACAATACATGGAAAGAAAATGCATGTAACTTATTAATGTAACAAGGGTACACACCCTATGTTGAACAAAAGATAACTAAACCCTCAGATGCTAAGGAAAAAATACTCTAGATGCTTGAACAAACAAAAGCTCTAGGTTGTCTTAGGAGTTTAGTTTCTCTTGATATAATGTTTCAACTTGATGGAAAAGATAATTCACATGATGCATGGGAAAAACTAAAAACTCTCTATGGGACAACTGATGAAGTTAGGGGATATCAAATTGATAATCAAATAATGGCACTAGATCCTAAGTCTTTTTACAACATCTAGGACTTTATAACAAAAGTAAATGATTTGAGAGCACAATGTAAAGCATGTGGCATAAAGAAAAAGGGCATTCAACTTATCTTGAGTACTCTTAACAAACTTGGACCTGAATATGTTGCTTTTGTTTCTAGTTTTCATATGCATAGATTGACTATGGGCTCTACATATAAAATGCCTTCTTTTTCTTCATTTTCTGAATTGTTGATGCAAGAACAAGGCAAGCTTCTTTCCATGGGGCTCTTAAAGCCATCTTAGTCTTAGGCTTTATTAGCTAGTCAGTCAAAGGAACATAAAGAGTCAAGGAAACCTGACAAGAAACAGAAGAAGTCCAAAAAGAAGTCATAGAAAGATCAGGCACAGTGTTCATCTGCCTCAATAGAAGACTCCACTTCCTCTTCTTCAAAGGAGAACAATCAGAAGAAGGAAAGACCAAATTGTTGCTACTGTAAGAAAATTGGTCATGAGGAACACTCTTGTCACAAGAAGCAAATCGATGCGCTGAAGCATCTTCTAAAAAAGAACAACATTTATCTTCCTTCTTCACAACAATCCTCTACTCCTTCAAAATTAGGCAAAGGGAAAGCAACCACACTAGTTGCTACTACAGATTCTTCTCAGTAGTGGATTCTTGACTCGGGTGTCTCACATCACATGGGTTCTATCAGAGAACAGTTTTCCTTGTTGGAGCCTTGTTCGGTGCCCCACATTCTCATTTGGGATGACTCTCCTGTCGAAGTCATCGGGAAAGGTTCTGTTGATGCTGGCAATGGTACATTTGAGGATGTCCTTTGTGTACCTAATATGTCAACTAACCTTCTCTATCTATCAAATTGCCCAAAATGGTAGAAAAATTGAGTTCACTTCTGATTCCGTCACCATCAGGAGTCCTGAAGATAATGCACTTCTTGCAGTTGGTAAGGCTGATCATGAGTCTCGACTGTATGCTTTCTCTCATTTTGTACCTAATTCACATTCAACTGCCTTGCTCACTCATTCAGATTCTGTGAGCAAGTTATGGCATGAGCGGTTTGGTCATCTCAACTTCTGTTATCTCCAGCAGCTCAGTAAGCAGGATATGGTCATAGGTCTTCCTAAGATCAGTTTCTTAGATGGAGTTTGTTCAGGTTGTGCCTGAGGAAAACACCCTGAGGACAAGTTTGACAAAGGGAATGCTTGTAGGGCTTCAGAAGTCCTTGATCTAGTTCACAGTGATGTGGCAGGTCCATTTCCATCCTTGTCTTTCAGTAAGGCTTGCTACTTACTCACATTCACTGAGGACTATTCCAAATACACCTGGGTCTACTTTCTTCATCAGAAGGGAGAAGCCTTTGATAGATTTTAGCAGTTCAAGGCTCGCACTGAGAAACAGTCTGAGAAAGTTGTCAAGATTATCTACACTGATAATGGCAGAGAATATGTGAACCACCGCTTTGAACATTTTTGCACTCTTGAATGGATAGATCTTCAACATACTGTCACTTATACACCTCAGCAAAATGGTGTGGCCAAGAGGAAAAATAGGTTCCTGAAAGAGATGGCTGGTTGCATGATCCACACACACTCCCTTGCACTTGAATATTGGGCAGAAGCTATCAACTATGCTGCTCACATCCAAAATAGAGTTCTGCATAAGGCATTGAAGGGAATGACTCCTTTTGAAGCCTGGTGTGGCAGGAAACCTATTGTATGGCACTTCCAAGTTTTTGGCTCTCCTGCATGGGCTCACATTCCTTCAGAGAAGCATAAGGCCTTGGAACCTCAGAGTAGACCTTGTATCTTTGTTGGGTATCCTAATGGTGTCAAAGGATATCGACTCTTGGATCCTAAGACACATGAGCTCTTCATTGAGCGAAGTGTGCAATTCAAGGAAAGCTCTCCTAGCTCATCCTCTCTTCTTCCTTTCTCCACCACGGATACAGATAGTGACTCTGATGATTTTCCTCCAGCTGCCTCTACTCATAGAGTTGATCATGAGGTCTCCTCCTCTTCGTAGAGTTCAGAGTCTAAGGATGGGGATTCTCCTCCTCCATCTCCTCACATGCCTCATTGGGCTTGTCAGACACTTGAGTCAGCAGGTAATCTTGTTGGGGATCCTTCAGACGCTTGGAGGACTCGGTCACAACATCAGGACATTCCACATTCCTACATTGCCACTACTTCATATCCATAATCATTTCATGAAGCATCAAGTATTGCTGAGTGGGATTCAGCAATGAAGAGTACAACTCCTTGATTCGGAACAAAACTTGGGATCTTGTTCCACTTCCTAAGGGAAGAAAACTGGTTTGATATAAGTAGATCTACCAAACCAAATTTGTAGCAGATGGATTAGTTGACAAGTTCAAAGCATGGCGTGTGGCTAAAGGTTTCTCTCAGGTTCCTGGTATTGACTATACTGAGACCTTTGCCCCCGTCACCAAGATGAACTCCATTCGCCTGATACTTGCTCTTGCTACAGCTCATGGTTGGGCTGTACATCAGATGTATGTGAAGAGTATATTTCTTCATGGGCATCTTCATGAGGATATTTACATGGAGCAGCCACAAGGGTTCTTTCAGGATGCTTCACTACTTTGCAAACTAAGGAAGTCTCTCTATGGCCTCAAATAAGCCCCACGGGCTTGGTATGCCAAGATGGACTCCTTTCTTCTCTTAGTTGGGTTCTCTCGATGCCACTCAGATCCAAATGTCTACATCTTAAGATAGGAGGATGCTCTTCTTTTTTTGGCTCTCTATGTTGATGACTTGATTGTCACTGGGAGCACTTCATCCATCATTGCGAGTGTCAAGATGTCTCTGCATGACAGGTTTGCCATGACTGACTTGGGTCTCTTGCACTATTTTCTCGACATTGAGATCACTCAAACCTCTTTTGGGATCTCTCTTGTGCAGCCCAAGTATGCTCTTGATCTTTTAGCTCATTTTCACATGGCTGATTGTAAGCCTACACTGACTCCCTTTCTGTCCGGAGTCAAGCTTGAGGCAAAGTTTTCTACACCACTTGTTGATGCCACTTTGTATCATCAACTTGTTGGTAGCCTCATCTATCTGACTCATACTCACCATGACATTTCATTTGTAGTTGGAATTGTTTCACGCTTCATGACAGAGCCACACAAGCTTCATTGGAAGGCTCCCAAACACATCTTACACTACATACAGGGCACTTACAGGTATGGGATTCACTATGCAGTAGGTACATGTTCAGACTTGGTTGGATACACTGATTCTGATTGGGCTGGTGATCTTGATGATACACAAGTCCACATTTGGCTACAGCTTTCACCTTGGTTCCGGTCCCATTTGTTGGCAAAGCAAGAAGCATGTTATTGCTCTTTCTTCGACTGAGGCTGAGTGTTAGGGAACTGTTAATGCCGCCACTAAGGCTATCCAGCTTTAGAATATCCTCACTGAACTTGGCATCACTTTTCAGAAGCCATCAGTCATTTACTGTGACAACCAGAGCGCCATCCATATCTTGAAGAACCCGATTCATCATCAACAGACCAAACACATCGAGATCCACATGCATTTTCTCAGGGAGCTGATTCAGGAGCAGGTCATTGATTTGTAGTATTGTCCTACAGTAGACCAGGTTGTGGATATCTTCACCAAACCCTTCACTGAGAGCAAGTATGTTCATCTTCAATCTCTCTTGGGGGTGCAGGACATCTCTTCTAGGGGGTCAATTAGCCCTTCCCGCTTTTTCCTCTCATGGGGGAGGTTTTTCCCACTGGGTTTTCTCCTTCCTTTTCTATTTGAGGGGTTTCTTTGTACATGGGTACCTCATCAGGCCTTATTGCCAGAACCCATCTTTGCATTTTGTCTACATTTCTCCCTAAGTTGAACTTAAGGGGGGGTGTTAGTGTGAATAGGGTTACTTTGCTGTCTAGCTCTTTCTTAGCTTGTTCTCCACTTTAGCTCTCTTCACACTAGGTTAAGTTTACTTAGGGACTTTTTCACTTTATCCCATATTGGTTGTGTTTTTAGTCTCTTGGGTGGAATATCCTATATATACCCACCTCTTTCTCTCATATGAGCATCTTATTCAATTGTATTGCTTTGCATTCTCTTGAGTTGAATATAGTTTAATTGGCTCAAATCTGATTTATGTTTTGCTTTCTCTCAATCACTTGCATTCTTGGGTAGAAATATTATAGTTTGAAACCCAAGAAGAGTGTGTAATGGGTTTGATAATAGCTCCATCTCTTAGTTTTGTGAGTTCCTCAAGCATCCTAGGGGCTAATGTGGGATTGATAGATCTCTACTTTTGCTTGAATGGTTTGGCATCTAGCTTCAGTGGTATCTCATGTTGGAAAAGATCTTCTTGGTATGCTTTCAACTCATCATAGGACCATGCAAATACGTGGCTATACTTTCTGAGTAAATCAATGAGCATGCTTCTAATTTTGGGATTCAGTTTCTTCCCAATATACACATTCTTTGGGGTTGTTTGTGTTCCCAGATTTATTTCTTCAAGATCATTTTGTACTATGGGTATGCTCTTTGCCTTGAATTGTCCATGCCCGTCAAATACTCTCTCTAATACTATGAGACCCTTAGGTATTTTAGTTATTTTTAACTGAACTATCTCTTGACCAAAGAGAGTTTCTTTTCCATCTACTTCCTCCACAAATGCATTGAAATTGATTTCTTGGGCTTCATATTGATTGATACAGTGTAGGAATTTGATTAGATCTATGTCATCATTAAAGACTTGTCAATTATAGATGTTATCTAGAACTGCTGGTCTAGTTTTGAATTCTACTTCAATAATGTCTGCTAGTGTGATATCATCCCTTTTCAATGCTATGTTTGCTAGGAAATCAGCCATTATATTTTTTGACCTATCTATCCAGTTAATTGAGAAGGCATCAAATAACTCAATGTCATCCTAGATAGTATTTCTATATTGCTTCAACCTTTTATTCTTAGATGAATACTTCCCTCTAACCTGAGATGTAACTAATTCAGAATCCCCATATACAGCAATACATTTTATTTTGTGTTTTATGGCAATGTTTATACCAATGAGAATAGCCTCATATTCTACTATGTTGTTAGTGCATTCAAATGTCAACAGGAATGAGTACTTGAAGGTCTTACTAGTTGGTGAGATAAATAATACTCCTACTCCATTACCATCCTTACTACATGCACCATCGAAATACATCTTCCATACATCACATTCATCTTTTTGGGCTTCTAGATATATTGGATCAGTGCTCTATAATTCTAGCTAGCTTTTCTCAACTCTGAATGCACCAAGGTCTGTATCACAGAAGAAATTTACTTGATTCTGGTCAATGCGTTCAATGATGTTTTCATACCTTGGTTCTCTACATAACTTAATTTCCTTTTCTCCCACTAGTATAGTGGCATAGGATAGATCTAACTGAACATTCCCTCCTGCCATTTTGGCCCATTGTCTTGATAATAACATCTCGTAATATGGTGGGATATCAACCACAGTGATGTCAATATTATATGTTGCTTCAGGGTAGGCAGCTAGCTTTATCTCTACATCCTTCATAATTCCCACAACTGGAATGGATCTATTGTCCATTGCATAACACTTGCCATATGTAGTGTCAACCCACATTCCCATCTCCTTCATAACTGCTACTGGCATATTATTCATTGTTGCGCCTGAGTCAATCATGCAATTTCTTACTAGTCTATTTTTTATCAACAAAGTGGTGTAGAAAGGATCTACTTGTGAGGGATTTTTTGTTAGAGTATCACCCAGGTATACCTCAGGAATTTTAATAGTCTCCTATTGGACATTGTTTATTTTACTTCCAAATTTCTGTTGTTCTTGATTTGGTATATCTAAAATTATTTTGACCACTGTATTTCTATATATGTCTACCTTCATCATTTCAAGGAGTGGTATTGATATCTTTACCTAAGATATTGCTTGGGCAATGTCAAATGAGGGAGTTATTGTTTGATCATTCTTTTCTATTTTCATATGCGCTTTTCTTCAACTGGCATTTTATCCTTTGTCTTATTTTGCTCAATCTTTCCTGGTTCTTTATGTGAGGATTTCATGTTATTTTTATTATAATTTTAATCTTTTATAAAGACATTCCCAGGTGTTCCTTGATCTACGTTGACTGTCCTATTTCTTAGATTATAACTATTCTTAGCTTGTGCCACCGTAGCCATTATAAGAGCTCTCCTTTCTTCTTCAGTAGGTTTTCTCCATTGACGATGTGGTGGCTTGTTAGGATTATAAGTATTTCCCCTATAGTTGTCCTCCTAATCCCAGAAGACTTCCTGTCTTCCCATATTAACATTATATTTTTGGTTCCCCACATCATACTCATACCCGTCTTCTTTTGTAGAAGAATACTCTTCATCTATCTGGTAAGGTATAACTTCCAGCATATTTATGGTATGGTTGTCTCTTTCATAGCCATAAGATACTTCTTGTTGTATTGATTTGGCCACTATACAATATTCAGGTGAATAGGGCAAGTTACATACCAAGCACCATGGATTATCTTCTACCACGTGTGCCCCATTTCTTCTTAGAGGGTCAAGAGTATCCTTGCCACAATTTTGCCTTCTGTTATTCTCCACAGGTCTTCCATCTTTCCAATTGGTATTATATGGCATGTCATGCAACCTTGGTCTTTCATTCCTATACTGGGATTCTTGGTTATTTTGGGGGTTATTAGACTATTGAGGCATTCTGAGGTTATCACTTTTACCAGTCATCCCTGCGGCCTTCTTATTATTTTCAATACTTATAGCTATGTTTTGTGCCTCTGTCAAGGTTGTGGGAACTTTATTCCTGAGTTCATACCCAGTTTTTGGATCAAAAGCCTTTAGATAAATACTCAGAGCTGTTGAATCAGTCAATTTGGATCCATGTGGTATTTTATTATGCAGTTTGGAGAACCTTTGATTGAAGTCGTATACTGACTCATTCTGGTATTTCTAGATGCTTATTAGCTCATGCAGAGCAAATTTAGGGGCATACTGATTTCCATACTGTTCTTTGAATTGGTCATGGAAATCTGCCATAGAATAAATTAAGGCATCTGGTAAATTATTAAACCAATCCCTCGTGTCTTCAGTTAGAGACATCATGAATAATCTCATTTTTATGTCGTCATGTTCTATACCAATGTCTTGTACAAAGGCATTGAAGTTTCTAATATGATCTTCAACTAATATCGCATTATTTCCAGTGAATTTGGGGACCATATTTCTCCAACTGTTATCTATAGGGTATGGATATAATTGATATCATGTTAAATCAAATTGTCTACATACACTCATGAGATTTTGTGGAGGCATATTTATAGGTGGTGGATTGGGGTAATACTGATATCCATATGGAGGCTGATGGTAAGCATGTTGCTATATGTGTTGCTAAGGGTGTATATTCTGAGGTGGTATATGTTGGGGTGGTATATGCTGCGGATGTTGTGGGATGCCATGATGACCTGGTGGTGGGTGATATTGGGGAATACTGCCAGTATTTGGGGGTTGGTGTCTCTGTGATGGCATGCTATATTGAGCGTACTGCCTTGAATTACCTCCTGTATTATAAGGCATTCTTGAAGTACTTGGAGCAGTTGTATTCTGAGATATCCCATGTGAACTTGCATTATTACTTTGTTTGTGTGGAGGGACATATTTTGGACGTTTTGTTGTCAGATATTTAATTGTGCCATTTGTTGGTTTATCTCATGGCTTTCGTGTACAATCTGTTGTCTCCTCATAAGCTAGTGTCTCTGCCACTCCAAATGTATTTCAATTTCCCGGTTACTCATAGCATCAAAATCAACAATATGGTCTATAGACCCCTCTTGGTTTTCTTCTCCCTGTTGTGATAAAAATCCCCTATCAGACTTTCCATATTTTTGCTTCATTTTCTTCATTCAACCTTTCCTCAAATTTAGTTACTTCTTGAGAACCTATCTTGTAACTGAGGATATAATCATTTGTATTGATCTTTTTAGGAGGTGTTGAGGGATTTCCACCATCATTGTATACTCAGGAGTTGAATACTGTAAAAGGTTGTTCTGATGTGTTTATACTATCTTCAAGTTGTTTGGGTACTGCTTCACCTTTATTTGCATTGTTCTTTACTCGAGGAGGTCCCTATTTGTTGGTGAATCTGACATTATTTTTCTTGGGACTTTCTTGATGCATAGATCTCCTTCCATTCATGTTTGATGATATAGTATACCTCTGATGTCTATAATCTATCTTTTCTGATATGATATCTATTTCATCAGTCATAAAATTTTAGAGTCGCCACCTACTTTCTTTTACGTAGGAAAATGATTGTAGTCCTCCCCAGCAGAGCCTTAAATATGTTATGATGCTTTCAGATAACTCTATGATGGAGGGCTGAATTTCAAAATGGGCTTAATCCCTAGTAGAGTCGCCAATTCTATTAGGTCTCAAAAATGCAGGTTCTTATACCTTAAGAGGTTGCCAAGCTCTCTTCACGCTTTTGGCTAACAGGCACAAGGATAATACCTTCTTCACTTTAGGTTCTGCTAGACCTAGGTGGGTATACCTTTCACAACTAATGTAGATTTCTAATATCCTTCAAGGTGGAAAATAGGGGTGAAGTAGCTTGAAAGATCATTGTTCTTACTCCTAATGTTAAGGTCTTAGATATGAATGCTTCAATAAAACTATGTAGAGTTTCTAGAATGAATTTGGAATAACCAGTGCCTATCCTATTGGGCTATTGGAGTCAGTGGATGCGTTAATGGAAACAGATGTATAAGATAGGTGAATTTATCTCCTAGCTTAACTCTAATAGTTGGGCACTTTCGAATGTCAACACCTTATGCAGACGTGCAAGTTTGCTAGTTACAGCACTCTTTTTATTAATCCTAGTGTTATTCTCCTAGATTACTGTGACATTATGGAAGGATATTTAATTCTTGACTTGAGTAAAACCAATCAAGACAATTAGCTTAAAAGGGTTTTAATCCTATGGAACCAGTTAAGTCAAATTACTTGAAATGAATCTAATTTACCCCAGTAGAACCCAGCCACAATGTCACATAGCAATAGCAAATGTGTTCTGACAAATGCATATAAATTTGAATAATAAGGGAAAACCACTTTGGAGACAGCACAATAACATGTAATCATGAACATTAACACAACTATTGAACATTAGAAATAAATCACCATATGAAAGTATTTTGTTCCATTATACTTCTTCAGAAAATAAACATATATGATATAAGTTTTTCAAATGGACAAGAGATGGCAACCTCTCTTCTTGCTAATGCCTTATATAAAATGGTGATGGAAGATAATACTACTACTGATGATGATCCTTTAGAACATCATATGTTCAGCTTTTATAGCAATAATTATGAAGAAGACATATCTTTTCATAGTGTCTTTTGGGAATTAACAGAATTAACAAAGATAATTAACACTAAGCTCTACTGAGCCACAGGTAGATCTGAGCAATATGATCTAAGTACTTTTGGCTCAGATGTGTATCATCAAATTCTATGGCATTCCTTGTGACCACCTCTATCGAAACCATCCTTTCCAAATGCTTGCAGGCCTCCCAAGATGTTGAGTCTTTATCTTTGATAGTCTCTAGAGCTTCCTGTAATATCACTTGGCATTCTTTAGCCCTTTCATCTTTTCTTTTCAACTCTTTCTCATTTCTGAATAACACAGGTACACCCATCTTGGAAGCATCAATATACTCCTTTGCATCAGCTTGAATCTTTTCATGATATTTCTTATGTTGCTTGATCAGATCTTCAGCTCTGGAGATGCCTGCACTGTCAGGGGTATCTTTACTTTGTATCCCATGGAGCTTCTCTTGTGGCCTATTATTCAATCTCTCATGCTCTTGGATAACGTTTTGATTCTCAGAGTAAATATCCCAAAATTTATTCATATAATGCATCATATGAGTATGCCTGCTATGTAATATTCTAGCAAGTGTGTTAATTTGGATATGATCCATCTAATCATTTGATGGTAGTTCAGTACTCTGTGGTCTCTCTCCTTGTGTTAATCTCTTAGTTGATCCTCCAAAAGCACCTTTGATTGTATCTTTCAAGAAATCATTCTCCTTTGTCATTCTCTCACAACTCAACTTATACATGTCTCTTTCTTTGATCAACATCTAGATTTGGGCCTTGTTCAACTTTGCCACATTAATCCCAATATCAACAGTGATTATGGCATCTATTTCTCTTGCCTTCAATGTCATCACATGCCTGAATGCTTTTTCAGTATCAATAACTGAAATCTTTTTGTGATGTGGATACAAAGCTCAGATCATAAGTGATTTTTCATCATTGTTATATTTTGTTCCCATGTATACCTCTATTACCCCTTCTAGAATAATTTTATATTTGTCATCAGTATTATGTAAGAAACTATCAAATGCCAATGCAGAATTCATATCTAATCCTAGAAATATCATCACACCAGCTTCTTTTAGTAGTTGTCTACCTTTATCAGTGGTCATACTCCTCATCTCATTATCCACAATTGTCTTTAGTACACTTAACAATTGTTTTTCATTATCAGGTGTGACATTTTTTATAGATTCCCTGACTTCTTTTCCTTTGTATTTGTACAAAAAGGACTTAAACTCTGGAGAATGAATAAATTGGTCATCAGAAATAAATGAATCATATGCCAATTGTCTGGCATCTGTATCAACTAGTTCTTCAACATCATGTTCCCTGCTAGGAGGTTGGTATTCAATTCTGCGTTTAGGAATTCTATCAGTTTGTGCATGGGGTTCATCTTCATCTAAGGATTCTTCACCACCAGAGGATAGCAATTCCACTTCCTATATTTCCCTCCTCCTCTGATCTATCTCTCTATTATATTTATCAATAGCTAGTTCAACCTCTGCTCCCTCCATATTCCTTATGACATCATCATGTGGATAAGGTATGTGTGCATACCCACTGAGATTCTACTTCTTCCTTGCATAATCTATAAAACCTTCGAGATCAAACCCCTTCCTCTATGCTGTATATTTCATGTTGTAATGTAGCAATTTATCCCGAATGAGATCATACCCATCTTTTGACACTATGGTGAAATCTCCAAAACACAATGTGCTTGGCATAAACAATTGTTTATCATAAGCACTTAGATTCATCACATTGGAGTAATCCATTTGTCTAACGATCTATAAATATGCTATTCTATCTGGAACAGTCTTAGGTAACAAAAAAGGTGTGTCCTCAAAGCCATAGACTCAAATCATGGTAGAGTTAAGGAAACAATACCAGTCTCCCCAGTTATGTGTCACAGTTGGAGGCTCATTGAAGTCTTTAGGCCTTAGAAATCTCTTAATTTCATTATACAAGGAATAATCACAAGGGTGGCTAAAGAATCTGTACAAAATTATTACAAAATACTCCTCAAAGTAAATATAATCAGAATTTGCAAATCTGCTATCCCACACACTAGTCCATAATTACACAGGTAATGGCTGTCCTTTCTCATCCAATTGTGTGATCCTCAACTCTTCTAGTCACATCCCATTTTCCTAACCATAATATAGTATCATGTGTATAAGCAATGAGTAATGTTTGAAGTGTAGTGTGGGAGAGTTGTTTTTAATAGCCATTAACCCAGAATCAATCTCCTTGAAGACATACGCAACATAGTCAAAAGGATTAGCATTATGACATTGTTTATTAGCTACTATTACCATTGGTCCAATTGTCATGAATTCAGAAACCTCTATTCCTAAGACCTGGCCAACCGAATAGTAGGTGTATTTCATATATGGCTCAAATAGATCAACGTGAAATGGAGGTCCATCATTTTCCTCAAGGGGTACTGTGCTTCCTTCTATCCTAGGCCTATGAAGTGGCAATCTCCACCCTTTGTATGTGGTATCCATCCTCCAATACTCTTTTTCCAAGTCCTCATGTATTATGGGTTCATTGCACAGGTCGTCTAAATTAAATACTTCACACATTGCATTTTTTGACAAGTGTATAAAAGGCTCACCCTGCAAGTTGCATATAGCCTGAAGATTTTGATTGTAATGGATGGATAAGAGTTTTAGAAGATCTATGTTTACAAACACATCTGGCACAACCAGTTTTCCCAAATGTAAGTTCTAGGGGTTGCAGACGGGTGCATGCCTAATTCTTCTATTGTAATGAAACTTAAACAATTCATACCCTTAGATGGGTGTCCATATATTGCCAATGTGTTTATATTTATCTTCTAATTTCTCTATATCAGCCCTAAGTTGTGTGGACCTTTTGGCCTTAGGACCTGAATTGGGTAATTGATCTATGAGGTCCTGGTTGAGTTTTCACTCTTTCACCTCCTTTTCTTGTCCCTTGTCAGTTTTTTGTTTCTTAGTTTTACTTGTTTCCCCTTGTTGTTTTCTAGCCTTTGTTTTTGTGTGTGTCTCCATTCTACCCTACCCAGAATAATAGAGCCTGACATCAATTTATCAATCACAGAGGAGTTTATGTGCTTACCTGTGATTGCCAAGATTGTTGAATTCTTTTGTCCTTTGTTTTTACCCTTGTGTTTTGGCTGTGCCTCCAAAAAATCTCCTCTAGTTTCAATTGCTTTGATTGGGAATGTTTCTATAGTGGATTTTATTCAAGTTGACATTAATGTCTTCTCCTATGAATTAATGTGGTTGGCTTTTCAAAATTTGAAATGTCAAATCGATACAACGTTCACTATCGGTGAGACTTTCTTGACTTTATGCCGATCTGTATACTTCATCTGGTGCCATTTTTACTTATATGTTTCATAACTCAATCATTTTGACCAACCAAATGTCCTTTCAATATAGTATATCACTATTGGAAAGACCCTTTAATCCTCCTACCGATGGATTTAACCCCTTTTCCTTTGATTTCCAATGCTTCGGGGAGACATTACAAGGCTTACCTAACACAGGAGTGAGTGTTTGCATTGTCATTGGCTTGACTGGAACCATTGCTATGAGGCTATCATGTGGTCCCAATGTTTTGAGTTTTTGCGATATGTTTTTATCTTTTATTTTACCCATTGGGATAATTCTCCCCGAAATAGCTCTCGAGTTCTTTTGTTGGAGTAACTTTCATCGTCAATGGGATCTATAAGGTCTGCTCCGATAGTGTTAGTCTTTCCAAAATTTATGTTCTATCGGCAAAAGTTTCATCGATATCATTGGTGGTTTCAATCATCGGAGTAACTTATGTAGTCAGAAGGACTAAAAAGACTTCACCTGATCACGAATGTTTCTCTGATAGGATTATTGCATTTACTTTATTGGAATGAAAGTATGTGTCTCTCATTGAAAACAATTCATCGCCATGACTAATGAACTCAGTAGGACATAAGGACTTTACTTCGATCTGTCTTCTTATATCAATGAGTTCCATTTGTTGTTTTATACATCGGTACGACTTTCTCCGAAGGTTCTTTATGATTGATGTGACTTACAAAGTCAGCAAGACTTAAACCTTGTGCTCTAACGATGCTAGTCTTCCCGATATACATACTTTTCAAATATCATTTTGTTCTTCGGCAAGACTTTTGTCGAAAATGTTTCCTTGGCCTTCACCATCGGAGTGAACTATGCTATTGGAGAGATTTCTACAGTCTTTCCAGATCATATACTTCTTCCTGATACAATTTTATTTAACTTCACCGGTCAGACCAGGTGCTTATCCCTCCGAAAAATCTATCGGTATGGCTAATGAGCTTAGGGGAACATAAGAGCTTCTTCCCGATCCTTCTGCTCTCGCCGATACTTCCACTTGTGTTATTTTTTGAATTCTCATCAATGAGACTTCAACTGTCTCTTCTCGATTATGGACAAAATGTGTTTTGTATAGATATATGGTTCATGGATCGGGGAAATGTGACTAGGGTCTTGCCGAAATTGATTAAGCTGAGGTTTTTATCTACGATAATGAAGGAATTGGGATTATTGGTTAACAGAGGTCACAATATGGATCTTGTCACACAAATTGTGGCAATTTATTTTCATCATAGAGTTACATAGTGGCTGTATAAACTAATGAAAGCTAGAAAATGCAAAAAAAATTCTAGTCCCAACACAATCTATGGGATCATTTTATATCACATGAAATAATACTATATTTCCCACTTCTGTAATATAATCTATGGGATTATTTTGTAACTACTTTTATTTTTAATGACAATGGAGTTGATTCCATTCAAATGTTGCCTACGATTATAATGCAGACACAAAAATATTCATTTATAATTTTAGATGTCCCTTAGGACCTCAAGTGTGATACTATTAGTGATAGTTACAAAGTGATTTAGCTTTTATAAGAATAGAAGCTGCTTCATAAAAAATTCCTTTCTTATATTGTAAATATTAAAAATACACTCATTATAAAGACTTATAATAACTTAGAAATGTATGTTTTCTTATAATCATAAAGTTTTCAAATGCATTTACATGAGATGAAGAAATAAACTTCATCATTCTAGATTCTTTCCAAAAAAAATCTTGCTTTCATTGTATACAAACATGTATGCTTATGATAGCATTTTATTTTTAAATCAACTAAACAAAACTTGTTAGCCACAACTCATAAGTCTTTGGAAATTATGAAATGGATCCATCATTATCAAATTTTGACATGAATCAAGTACAAGAATTCAAGATTCTTATTGCAGTTGTGATTAAGGATTTTTGAAAAACATTAGATGTGGCATATGGAATTTAGTCTTCACTAGCATTTTCTAGATATGTGACTAGTGCAAAATTATCCAATTCATATCTTACCAAATGGAATATAAATTTACTACCATTTGTTAGGTTTGCACAAGTGAATAAAGTAGTCAATTTGACTATATTATGAATATAATTATAATACTCCTTTCAAATCTATGATGTCTTCCATTGTGTTTCTCTAAAATTCCCCTCATCCCTTTGATTTCTTCTTGTTTTAAATCCTATTGTCACTCCAAACACTTATGAAATGCCCTTCGTAGCTCTCTCCTAACCACCTTCAAACTCTCATCTCATTAGTATTAATTTATAAATATCATCATGCACAATTTTGTAATGCCACAAATGTGCAATTACAATGCGATATTAAATCATTATTTTTTTTACATCTACAAATATTATTCTCTTCTCTATAACATCAATCTATAAACCTCATTATTAGAGTTTTTCAAGTGCCATGCATAACCACTAATTACAACATAAAAACACTTGTAATTTTTTTGTACTTCTTCATTATAAATTATAGTGGTTTCTTTCTAATTGAAACCAAACAAATTGAAATCAAATTAAATTAAAAAATATCTACAAATTCTCAAATCTATTAGTTATCTCATCAAGCAAAGGGATGTGAAACAACATTAGAAATAGCTAACCATAAATGACACAAAATCTACATACACTTATATAAAATTACATATTGACTCTAGAATGTGTAATTAAATGCTTAACCTAACATAAGCAAAAGACAATACGATTAATTGAAACAAAATAACTATACAAAATGGCAAGGGTAATTATGAGCCCTCCTCTCCCATTTCCTGTTGCTCAAGGATCTTTCCATTTACTTGAAGTGTTCCACACCTTTCATTTTTCACTATTTCTTCACAACCACCTCCAGCTTTTCATTTCATACATATATAGGTTTTATGAAAATAGTTCAATTAAAAGCCCATGTTATCATAAACTAAGTCTTTGATAGATACCCCAATAGTGTATATAAGTAGTGATCTCCATTTCACTCTATGAATCTAATTTTATGAAGTCAACAACATAGTTTAGATTGTTAAATACTCAAAACAACAACAAAACCATTTTTTTCTAGTAACTAAAAATACAACCTTGTTCCTTCATTATTAGTGCAAGTCTGACATGGTGCACATTATTATAGTGTGAGCCTATTTTTCATATCACTTCATTTAGTGTCACCAATAATCTCCACAAGAACATTCTCCTAGCCTTAAATGATGCAAACAATTCGCATCTCTCAGAACAATTTCTCTTGCAACAATCTTGGAGATAAACTTCATTGCATTGTGAAAATCAACACATACAAGTGAAGGTTCTTAACAACTATAATAGTTGTTCTAGGATGGTGTCTAACAAACCAAAAGCAATTGCCAACTTTTCACTATGGTGGTAGAGAAATATTTATTTTTCATCCTTTCCACATTACCAAGTAAATGTCTTGAATATGGAAAATACCTTGCTTCCTTCATCTCTCAAGACAATTTCTCCAAATTTGCATAGATCTCCTATGTTTGTGGATATGATATGTCTCCTACACAAAAAGCACATACCATTTTATGGCCTTCAATCCAACTACATCCAAGGATCTTTATAATTCCTTTATCTTTCATCAATATCCTTACCATTTGAACCTCACACCACTTGCCCACTTCTCCATGGATGTTTGAGAGAACATAATTCATAGTATATTTTTAGGGTTCAAATAAAAAAGCAACATCGTTGTAAATACTCCTAAACCTATATTAATATGTGATTTGCAGCACCAAGAAAACACATCCACACAACCACCACAGGTTTAACTGGTATCTTAATGCTAAAGTTTAGGGTATTCTCAAGATAGCTAGCACAAGAAAGAAGGTCAACTAAGAACACATAATGATCAATTGTAGGTGTAATTCAATAAGGGTTACTCCTGCGATTGAAGCACGTGTAGCCCTCATCCACTAAATGATGCAGGGACTTTCGAAGGTCATAACTTTTGAATCGGATGTGGGTTTTCTACGAGATTTTACGGGTGGATGCAATATGAGGTGGCAAGTGGTTTCCCAACCCACCCTAGTCAGTTGGACCCCATCTTGGCACTTTTTTGGGGCTTGAAACTTTCATCTTGGCCCTCAAAATGGCAATTTAGTGTTTTTTTCTAGATTTTTAAAAAGTTACTTTTGTAATAAATCGAAACTCATGTTTCAAATTTAGAATATTAGTTGGTTTTTCATCCTACCTTAGTTTTAGGAAGGTTTTGGGAAAAAACTAGATTCTCAAGCTATGATTGTAAAATTACCTAAAATGGCAAAATCTGACAATTGTCGAAATCTGCTAAAAAGGTAATTTTTTTATGTTTTTATTTTCTTGGATATAAGAGAGTTTCCTCTCATTGTAGTGGCAGAGTTGATGAATAGAAGTTTTTTTATGTTCTAGTTTTCAAATCTTTGGCTCTCACATGATTAATGGCAAAATTCTATTGAGTGTGTGTGGTTGTCTACATCATCTGGTATCAGAGTAGGAAGATGGTTGGGAGAGGAAGAGGAAGAGGCAGTCTTGCCCAGATGCATAGAGAAATGCAAAATCTACAAAGGCAAGTAGAAGAACTTACAACATGGATGGAAAACCAAAGACTGGGTAAAGGAGGAGACAAATCTAATGAAGAGATAGGTCAAGGAGGTGCAGATCAAGATACAGAACATGAAGAAGAAGAATTAGAAGGCATGAGTTTTGAAGAGAGGATGCATAGGGCCTTAGAAGGGAAAATTGAAGGGGTCAAGGTAGATGTTTCAGATTATGCAGGTAATCTTAAACTAGAGGAGTTAATAGACTGGTTGAATGATATGAGAATTTTTTGAATGGAAATCCATGATAGAGGAAAAGAAGGTGAAATTTGCATGCACCAAATTAAAGGGTCATGCAATGATTTGGTGGGATCATCTTCAAAAGGAACGAACAAGGAAAGGCAAGGATAAGATCAGGACATGGAATAAAATGGAGAAGAAGTTGAGAGAAAAAATTTTGCCCATAGATTATGCGTAAACCCTTTTTCGAAGGTTTCAAAATTTAAAGTAGAATCTCTCTTCTGTGCAAGATTATACAAATGAGTTTTATACACTGTCTATACATATATAGCATCAAGAAACTGATGAACAGATGACTGCTAGATATGTGAATGGCTTGAAATTCTCTATTCAAGATGAATTGAGCATGCATCGACTCAACAGTATGGAAGAGGCTTACCAATTGGCTCTAAAGGCTGAAGAAAAATAAAACAGATAATACCAATAGAGGAATAGAGGATGAAGAAGGGGTACATCAACCCCATTTTGAGGAGGTTCAAATTATGGCAGGGGAGATTCATCCCATGGATTGGAAAAACAAGCAGACACTCGATAAGATCCTCCAAATCAAGAACGAGGAAGGGGATTTCAAAGAGGTAGAGGTTATGGTAGTGGTAGAGGATGGGAAAACCACATAAGGCCTTTCACTTGTTTCGGATGTGGAGAAGAAGGTCATAGGGCATTTGAATGCTCAAATTATAACATGCAAGACATAAATCAAGGAGGACAACCTAATGTGAACCTGATTCAAACACAGCATGAAGTAGAAGGGACTGAACTAGAGGTTCCACCAGATGTGGGAGAAAGTGTCATGTCTGCATTTCCCATGCGGTCACAACACACGACACACGTGTCATGTCCACATTTGCCATGTGGTCATGACACGAATTACGAAAAACTTTTCTACCTATCCCTAGGAACCCCCTCGCACGCATCTGCGTGCTCGGTGGCAATACGCATAAGGCGTAAGCATGTCAACATAAATGAGGAGGTGTGTTTTCTCACACAGTCCCCTATGTGATGATAGTTGTTTAGGGGGTATGCGACACGAAGTGTGTCACTTTTAGGGTTAGAACGTTTTCAATCCGAACCTTAAGTTTCCTAGGTGGGAAGGTGATCTCACCAAATTCGAAACCTAACCCTAACTCAGATCAAAAAGAAGATCGAAATAATGATTAAGAGAATGGTATGATGGACGCATGATTAAGTGGAATGGTAAACTGAACGTTAATAAAATATCGTAAAAATTAGAACCCTAGAATCTAGGAAAAATTTGACAGCATAACATGTTTTCAATAATCGACTTAAAAATTTTAAAAATAAAACTCCAATAAGAAATTAAATAAAATTTAGTCATAAGACCAAATTAAAAACAATTTAAAATAACCCAATAAGTATCGTGCCAAGGTCAAGTAAATCAACCTTGCATAAAAAAGTTAAAATTTGAAAATAAAATTATTATATGACGCCAAATTGGATAACAAATTTGAGTCCGTTAATAAATATAATTTCTGTATTACATTTATTAACAAACTCAGAATAATATAGAAGGGAAGAGATTAAGATACTCTTTCCCGTAAAATAATAGTAAAATAGATAAACAAATAAAATGATAAAATCACACTAGAAACAAAATAAAATAATTAACCCAACTAAAATGAATTTAAAACAAGGGGAATACTCTTCAAAATTAATCCCTCCCCTTAAAAATATACTTTCACAATGCAATAAAACATAATGCAAAACCCCATTTAAAATAAAAAACAAATTTTAAATGAACACAAGAGATAAAAGAAAGACAAGGCAAAAATAGAGGGTTTAAAATAAAGAAACAAAACAAATCCCTCACAAAATCCTCTCAATAAAATAATTGGTCTTCAAATTAAAATCCCTAATTTCATTCTAAAATTGGTTCTCTACAAGAAAGCCCTAAGTTATATTTTATTATTTTCCTTTATGTTGCCCTAACTCTCCATCTCATTCTTCTCTCTTTGTTTTCTTCATTGCTTTGTTTTCTCCTTTGTGAATGCAGGTTAGGGTTTTCTGATAGAGCTTGGCTGCCATGGAAAGATACCCCACAGAGGTATATTTAATATATTTCTTTTTATCTTCAGTAGGGTTTTTATCTCTTTTTTTTTTTTTGGATATCAATCTATATTTGTGAGTATACCCATTTCTGTGATTGCATACATATGTAACTACATATACTCAAAGTATACAAAACCCCATTGGCAGGTGAAAGGCAGCAGATAAGGTGTGGCCGCCGCCACAAGGGTCGTTGTGGAGAGGCGGAGGTTGGGGGCTGGTTCGTGGGAGTCCAACACAGAGGGGTTAGGGTAGTGTTTGGGGCGAAGGCAGCGAAGGGGAAACACACGGGAGAGGAGGTTTGGGCTGTGGGGAGGAGGCGATGCCTCCCCCCCACACCTTACACAGTAGAAACTGTGGAGGGCTGTGGGCACTGCCGCCCACAATCCCTCCACCCTATTTTTTTTTCTTTCAAAAAAAACTCAGTGAATACCCACCGCATGGGATATGGGGCTCGGCCAAAAATAAAGTTCAGTCTCTTTTTTTTTGTCATAGTTTCAATCTCCTTTTTTTTTGTTATCATTGATAATGTTAGTTTTTTTTTTTTAATTATTTACAAAGCAGTTTTTAAATACACTAGAATGTATATGTATATATATATGTATATACAACCAAGTCACACAATTTCAACAGTAGGTTCAATGCAAATAAAAAGAAACCAGAATGAAAATATTCTAATATATGTATATGTACACACACACACACATATATATATATATATATTATATTTCATGTATATACTAATCCCAACATGACAGTAGCAATTTTAAATAGCAATAGAAGACTATAAGAAACAGCAACTTACATCTGTATTTATATTTTGCAAGGCAACAATACAACTTATTATTCGTTCTCTTTTTTTTTTTTAAAGACATTCAAATAGAGTGTAGTATTATTTCTTTCTGTTAAAACAGCAATCATACCATTCAAAAATCATTTTATAGGAACAAAAACTACATTATATATCCTTCTATTTTCTGTAAGCATGGCATGTAATTTGAACAATAGTTCTTTACTTATTTTTCTAAAACCCATTTCCAATGAACCAACCTATCTATTTCTTTTTCTTTTTTTTTTAGAAGTAATCATCAACAGTAACATTCTAACATCTTTTTTTTATAGCAGCAACTAATAATATAAATTTTCAATGCAAAATAATAGAAACTAAGATTTATAACTTCTCTTTCTTTCATTTGTATGCAATAACATATATTCAACAACTGATGTGTATTTGCTTTCTTGAAAAGAATAATGACAGAAATATATATAAAATTTCTCATGCATTTCTCAAAATACCCAAATCCACAACATAGGAAATGAACAGCTCATAAATAAGATAAAAAGAATGTTTACTTTTCAACACTTTTTTCAGCCAACTCCAAGGGCATAAAACTTGACAAAATAAATACAATAGGGCCACAAAGGCCATGGCTCAAACAGCGAACAACATATAACTATAGAAACACAAAATTGGTCTTCTCTCTAACTCTATTTCTTCATTTAAACACCTGCAAATAATACACAACAAGGAGGAAAACCCAGCCACTTCAAAATACCCTCCTCCCTACTGTAGACCCGCAAGTGGGTCACCCTCGAGCTAGGAAGGTAGGGATTCACACGGTTGCAACACACCACAACAAACACCCAAAAACAACAACACAAAAATCAACCCCAAGGATAAACACATACTCAACTCATGAAAATGAGTTTGATGGGGGTAGGGAATGGACCCGTCTACTTCAAAGGCCACACCAAAATACCAAGTCTCATGGCCTCAAGCCAAAACCTTCTAAACCACAACTCCTCAAATATCTCAAAATATACTTCTATGGCACTCTTGCCATTCAAATATTCTCCACAACAAGTAAGAAGCCCTCAAGGCATAAATAACACAAATATGGGAGTGACCTCAAGGAGGTTCTTTTCCCCTACCCCAAACAAGTTGAGCCTTACCTCCAAATGGAGGTGCTCTCACCAAACTCCCATCCCACACAAAAATAATGAAACAACAACCAACAAAACTACAAACAAATCACAATAAATAAGCAAGGGTAAAGAACATAGTCATGAGGCTTACCTTCAAAATCCCTATAATGGAAGCACGTTTGGTGATGAGCTCCAAGATTCTCCAAACCTTCCAATCTCCAAGAATTTCTCTAACTTCCCCAAAATTGCTCAAAATAGAAAGAAACTCCCAAAACGCAAGAACCCCACACTCCTCAACAAGAGGAGGTAATATAGGCCTTCTAAATTGGCCTTGAGGAATGAGAAGGTGACACTTGTCACCTTCTCCTTCCTCCTCCTATGCCACTTGCAAGGGAGAGGAAGTGTGAGGGTGACAAGTGTCATCCTCCAATTCCATCTCAATCCTCACCTTATCCACTTGTGCTCTCACACATGTGTGAGAGAACAAGTGGTCAGGTGGCATTCCCTTTCAAACCTCCATGAGGATAAGGGATACCATATGGCATCTTCTTATTCTCTAAGAGAGTCATCTCCCTCCAAGATGCTCTCACACGTGTGTGAGAGTCTTGGAGGAAGATCCCACACACTTGGGAGTCTTGGAGACCTCCCAAGTCCTCCTAGGGAAGGGATTCCCAAACTTTGGGAAGGGAGATGAGTCTTTCCCAAAGCATGACTCATCTCCAACCTTATCTAATTCAAATTTTGTCACTTTGACTAAACCTTAGTTTAGAGTGACCAAAAGTGAGTTAACCCAAGGTTTAGTTAGTCAAAATTGACCCTAGACTCATGGGTAACCACCTAAGGTAAATTTTGGGACACTAAGGTTCACCTAGGGGGTCATAAATCCACTTTAAATGGCCTCAAAAATAAAAACAATTGCCAAGTGGTATAATTCAATAAAAATTATACAACACATAATATTAATTAATTAAACAAAGGGGTACTAGGCTAAAATGGTAAAATTAACAAGCACTTAATTCAACACTCAATTTCAAACGTGATCCTCATCCCTCTTGGGAATGGATCAGTTTCATAGGGAATAACTTATGTGTGAATTCTACCTCCAATTTCTCATGGCCTGGGAATGTAAACTTGCACATCTCGATCAAGTGTCAATCATATCATGATAATCATAGCCGAAGCAACTGGAATTAAATTCATGCCATTGAATACAACAATAATCATCTATAACATAATTCTAAATTAAACTGCATTTTTCTATCACATGTCAAATAATCATTATCACATAAATAACTAGAAATCACATCACAAAACATCATCTAATATATCTCGTATGTCAGATCACAAAATAGCATCAAAATATGATCAAATTGAATCACCATATGTCTAATCAATGTCATATCAAAATCAAGAGATATACTCAAGTCTGCAAAATGAAACCATAGTCTCTCTAAAAGTCTGATAATGTCATCAACTGAACTGCATAACGATCAAAATAAGGAAGGAAAAATAATCAGCCTCACAGAAAGTCTCATGATGAGAAGAGCAATGGTGATTCTAGAGAAGGAGAAAACACTAGCCAAAAGCTCTGATGGTTCATGGCTTTGAACCAATATCTTCATAACTAGATGCACTTCGGGTGGTAAGGTATGTCAAGTTATTGTTAATGGAGGTAGTTGTGAAAATATGGTTTCTAAAGAAATGGTAGACAAATTGAATTTACACTGTGAAAAACATCCTCATCCGTACCGCATTGCATGGTTTAAAAAGGGAAATGAAGTCATTGTTGATAAAAGATGCCTAATTAAGTTTAGCATAGGGAAGATCTATCAGGATGAGATATGGTGTGATGTTATCCCAATGGATGCTTGTCATGTGTTATTGGGAAGGCCATGGCAGTATGTCAGAAAAGTCATACATGATGGAGAGAAAAACACATACACCTTTTGGAAAGATGGCTCTAAGGTGATTTTGTTGCCTCTCAAGGATGAAGGAAAAGGTGAGACCATGTTGTCTGAAAGAGATCTTGTTAAAGAAATGAAGGCGACAGGGTGTTGTTATGCATTAGTAGTGAAAAAAGGTGAAGAGGAAGACATTTCAATTCCCCCAGAAGTAGCAGAGTTATTGAAAGAATTTGTTGATGTTGTGCCTGATGAATTACCTGATGGTCTACCGCCAAAGAGAGATATTCATATTGATTTGATTCCAGGAGCAACTCTACCCAACCAAGCAGCTTATAGGATGAATCCAACACAACATTCAAAGTTGAATAAGCAAGTAACATAACTCATAAGTAAAGGTGTGGTGAGAGAAAGCATGAGCCCATGTGTTGTACCAGCATTGTTGACCCCCAAAAAAGATGGAACATGGAGGATGTGCACTGATAGTAGATAAATTAATAAGATTATCATCAAGTATCGGTTTCCTATACCTCCTATGGAGGACATGATGGATGTCCTTGTAGGGGCCAAATATTTCAGCAAGATTGACCTACGAAGTGGCTACCACCAAATCTAGATCCGAGAAGGGGATGAGTGGAAGACAGCCTTTAAGACTGGAGATGGATTATATGAGTGGATGGTTATGCCATTCAGGTTATCAAATGCACCTAGCACATTTATGAGATTGATGAACACTATACTACGACCTTACATTGGTAAGTTTGTGGTAATTTATTTTGATGATATTTTGGTATTTAGTAACAGCAAAGAAGAGCACTTACAACACTTGAGGATCATCTTTGGTGTGTTAAGAAAGGAGAAGCTCTATGCCAATTTGAAGAAGTGTAGGTTCATACAGGACAGTTTGGTTTTTTTAGGCTTTGTCATTTCTAAAGATGGTGTCAGAATGGATCTAGACAAGGTCAGGGAAATTCTAGAATGGCCTAGTCCAAGCAGCATCACAGAGGTAAAAAGTTTTCATGGCTTGGCCACTTTCTATCAAAATTTCAATAGTATTGTAGCCCCTATAACAAATTGCACCAAAGGAAGGGAGTTTGTATGGACCACGGATGCTAAGGAGAGCTTTAAGTACTTGAAGCAAAAGGTAACAGAAGCACCTATAGTTGCATTGCCAAATTTTGATAAGGTATTTGAAGTAGAATGTGATGCCTCCCATGTGGGAATAGGTGTTGTGCTTAGCCAAGCTGGAAAACCTGTAGCTTTCTTTAGTGAAAAGCTGAATGAAGTGAGAAAGAATTATTCTAATTATGATTTAAAATTTTATGCAATTGTTCAAGCATTGAGGAATTGGAGACATTATCTAGTTCCCCAGGAGTTTGTATTGTTTACAAATCATATTGCATTGAGATACTTGAACACACAGAAAAAGTTGAATAGTAGGCATGCCAAGTGGGTCTCTTTCTTGCAGGGTTACAATTTTGTGTTGAAGCATAAGTCTGGAAAACAAAACTAGGTTGTAGATGCATTAAGTAGGCATGTTGCACTTTTGACCACAATGGAAACTGAGGTGATTGGTTTTGATGCCATAAAAAATTTATATGAGTCTGATGATGATTTTTGGGAGATTGTGGAACAATTGAAGGCACCAGTATCTGGTAACTTGGATCACTTTAGGGGTGAATATTTTATACAAGATGGGTATCTATTTAAAGGAAAACAACTATGCATACCAGGTAGCTCTATGAGGGAAAACATTCTTATCGAATTTCATAGTAGTGGGTTGGCTGGACATTTTGGCAAGGACAAGACAATAGCCTTGATAGAAGATAAATATTACTGGCCAAAGATGAAAAGGGATATAACCAGGTATGTAACAAGGTGTAGGATCTGCCAAGTGGCTAATGGACATTCATAAAATACAGGGTTGTATATGCCATTACCAGTACCAATTGCACCATGGACAGATTTGAGCATGGACTTTGTGTTGGGACTTCCACATACTCAACGAGGTAATGACTCTATTTTTGTAGTTGTTGATAGGTTCTCCAAGATGGTTCATTTTATTGCCTGTAAGAAAACTAATGATACAACGAGGGTAGCAGAGTTATTTTTTTCAGAAGTTCTTCGACTACATGATGTTCCAAAGACTATTACCTCTGATAGGGATACCAAATTCCTCAGTCATTTCTGGAGGACTTTATGGAAGAAGATGGGGACCAAGTTATAGTTTAGTAGTGCCTATCATCCTCAAACAGATGGGCAAACAGAGGTAGTCAATCAGAGTCTGGGAAATTTGTTGAGGTGTATTGTTGGAGAAAAGCCAAAACAATGGGACATGGCATTACCCCAGGCCGAATTTGCCTATAATAGTTCTGTTAACAGATCAACGGGAAAGTCCCCTTTCCAAATTGTGTATGGCAAAAATCCTAAGGATGTTCTAGATTTTGTATAGCTACCAATGAAAGATAGGGTCAGTGATGATGGGGAAGCATTAATGGAACACCTTCAACAGTTGCAGAAAGATGTGAAATAGAAGTTGCGGGACAGTAATGAGAGGTACAAGAATATAGTGGATGCTAGTAGGCCACATCAAACATTCAATGAAGGTGACTTAGTGATGGTATATTTGAGAAAAGAGCAGTTTCCTACTGGAACATACCACAAGCTAAAGTACAAGAAAAGTGGTCCTTGCAAAATTACAAAGAAGATCAATGATAATGCATATGAGGTCAGTTTACCAGAAGATCTTGATATTTCTCCTGTGTTTAATGTTTCTGATTTATATGCATTCCATGGTGAGGATGATGCTGAAGATAGTCAACCAGAAGTGGCATGGCACCACCACATTCCCCATAAGAAGGAAAAGATTGCACAGGTTCTTGATAAGAAGACTATCTACGCTCAGCAAAGGCATTACAACAGGTATTTAGTACAGTGGGAAGGATTGCCACCAACAGATAACACATGGATTATAGAGTGGGAAGTACAGAGGTTGAATCTAGTCAAGTGGCAGTAGTTCGAAGACACTCACTTGCAGGAGCTGCATTCTTTTCAACCAAAGGAGAATGATGTAGGGACTTCCAGAGGTCATAACTTTTAACTCGGATGTGAGTTTTCTATGAGATTTTACGGGTGGATGTGTTATGAGGTGGCAAGTGGTTTCCCAACCCACCCTAGTTGGTTGGACCCCATCTTGGCACTTTTTTGGGGCTAGAAATTTTCATCTTGGCCCTCAAAATGGCAATTTAGTGTTTTTTTCTAGATTTTTAAAAAGTTGCTTTTGTAATAAATCGAAACTCATGTTTCAAATTTAGAATATTAGTTGGCTTTTCATCCTACCTTAGTTTTAGGAAGATTTTGGGAAAAAACTGGATTCTCAAGATATGATTGTAAAATTACCTAAAATGGCAAAATCTGACAATTGTTGAAATCTGCCAAAAAAGATAATTTTTTGATTTTTTTTGTTTTCTTGGATATAAGAGAGTTTCCTCTCATTGTAGCTGCAGAGTTGATGAATAGAAGGTTTTTTTATGTTCCAGTTTTCAAATCTTTGGCTCTCACATGACTAATAGCAAAATTCTATTGAGTGTGTGTGGTTGTCTACATCACTAAACCTGCATGGTTGCATGCATGTAGAACACAAGAAAAGCTTATAATGTCAGGATATGTTCCAGAGTGCTTTGTTAATTCAATGATTTTGAAAACATCCTTGCAAAATCCATTTTGTGCATATCCCAAAATCAATGCATTCTATGAGACCAAATTTCTTTGAGGCATTTTGTCAAACAATTCACGTTCCTTGTCTATGCTTCCACATTTTCCATACATGTCTACCAGAGCATTTCCAACTATAATATCTAACAAAAATCCCCCTTCCATTATGCTTTGATGGATGTCCATACCCTATTCCAAAGCTCCCATTTTGGCATAGGTAGGGAGGATGCTAGATTTACAACTACCAATTTCATTTGCTTGAAAGTTTCTAAAGCCTTGTCAACAATCCATTTTCTGCATATACTGTAATAATGGCATTCCATGAGACCACATTTCTTTGAGGTACTATGTCAAACAGTTCACGTACCTTGTCTATGTTTCCAAATTTTGCATGCATGTCTACCAAAGCAGTAGCAACTATAACATCTAACAAAATTCACCTATCATTTATGCTTTGATGGATGTCCATACCTTGTTCCAAAGCTCCTACTTGGCACAGGCAGGGAGGATGCTAGAAAAGGTTGCGGAGTTTGGCTTTACACTTGCCAATCGCATTTGCTTGAAATTTGCTAAAGCCTTAAATTCAACAAATCCTTTTTTTTGCATATCCTGCGATCATGGTATTTCATGACACCGCATTTCTTTGAGGCATTTGGTGAATAGTTCAAGTTCACAGTGCACCCACAAAAACAAAGCCTAATTAAGCGGGAGGGGAGAGATATTCAAACTAAAATTATTCATGCATATCCTGTGATCATGGTATTTCATGACACCGCATTTCTTTGAGGCATTTGGTGAACAGTTCAAGTTCATAGTGCACCCACAAAAACAAAGCCTAATTAAGTGGGAGGGGAGATATATTCAAATTCAAATTATTCGTAACCATGAGGTGGCGCGGTTATATTTAGTTAAAATTGCAAGTGATGTAAATCTATAGGTGATGTGTTGTTAATGGAAATGTTTTGGACAAATAGAACTGTTGAAATGGAAGTTGGAGAGGCCCCACCAGCCCCGTCTAAGTCAAAGTTTAGAGTGTGTTGTTTAAGCCCAGCCATCGAATACTCCAAGTGACAGCAGATTTTTCTTTAATCCTGGTACATGTATGACATGCTAAAGAGTCCTTACTATCCCATCAAACATCTTGATTTTGACCTCTCCTTCACCAATAGCTTCACACGAGTTGTCATTTCCCATGTAAACCATACCTCCATCACATGAATGGTAAGAAGAAAACCAATCCTTGTGAGGAGTCGTGTGAAAAGAGACACCAAAATCAATGATCCAAACATGATGAAATGAACTTCTCAGATTAGCAGACAAAACCTCTCCATCTTCCAATGGTTCTTCAACTTCTACTGCATTTTCCTTTGATGGCTGTGAGCTAGGATTTTCTTTGTTTGATTTTGGCAACCTGTTGTCCTTTTTGGCATGCCCTATTTTTCCACAATTCCAACATTTAACTCTTTTATGCCCCTTGGATTTTGACCTAGCTTATCCACACTCATTTTTCTCTCTTTTTGGAGTTCTACCCCTTGCAACAAGGGCATCAGTGGAAGAAGTCCCTTAAGATGTCTCCCACCTTGAATCTTTAGAAATTACTTGTTGGGTGAATATTTTGTCGTTAACTCGCTAACAGCAAAATGGTTATATCAACCACAGTATGATGAGATAAATCTCTCCTCTCAGCAAGGGGAGGTTCCCTTTTAACTATTACAAATTTATTTACACTAAATACTAGATTTGGGGGTGTGTTACATTCATCCTTTTCTCTTCTTTCAGAAAAGATGTTTACAATGTTTCACAGTAATATTCAATAATGCTTCTACACTTAAACAATAATCAACAATATTCTTGTAAGTTGAAGCACAAAGTCTTTCAACTTACTTCACAAAAAGATTCACGAACCAAGTGAATAATCTCAAGTACAAAGTCTTCAAATTATCTCCAGAAAGATTTTAAAAGTAACTGTATCACCAGTTGGAGCACAAAGTCTGTCAACTAACAACACCACTGATTCATGCGAATGTGATTGAAAATCATAGCACAAAGTCTACAAGTTCTCAACACAATTCATATACAAAGTGAACAACTACAAGCTCAAAGTCTTTATAATCCTTCACCGAGAAACACTTTCAACACACATAGATTCAAGGAAATAATATAACACAAAGTTTATATAACTTATCTTGAACGCCCTCCAATCGTAATAACCAAGCATCCCTTTATCCAATCAATCAACAAGAGAAATTAGCAAGAATGCCATATGTACATCCTTACTCATACAAATTCGATTCAACACAAAGTTTGATATCAAAACTCGCCTTCTTTATTGATTGGAATTGATCATACAATATGAGCACAAAGTCTCAAAGTTGAGTCTCAATTTGGGCAGCACTTTGTTGCATAAGATTAAAGATATCTATTACAATAGAGGCCCTCTTTATTTATAGGGAGGAGCCTAGAGCAAAAATAGAAAATTTACAACTACTTTGACTTATTCAAAAATAGGAGTCCTTATTAACTTGGGACTTCCTATTTTTTACATGTAATTGCATATTAAAAATGTACATGTAAAACTGTCCAAAACTGTTTTGAAAGTACATGTGAAAATCAGAAAATAAACTAAGGGAAAGAACAACTGCTTCAATTTGTATCTCCACTTTTTCTCATGTGGTGATCATACATAGTGAAGGCCACTTGCATTTCAATGCTATCTGGGTTGAATGCGTTCTTGAAGATCATCCTAGCCCTCACTATGGTATCCCTCACTGTAGTGATTGATTTGGCATGATTAGTTAACCTAGTTTTCAGATTGTCCAAGGTTAACTGGTTGTCTAAAAGGTTGTCCACAGAAGTTATTGAAAATGATTTATCTTCAAATTCTTTCTGGAACATGTCTTCAAATTCTTGAACCATTTCTTCTGCAGAAAGAAATTGGTTATCCTGTGACACCAACTTACAAGGTAACTCCTCCAACTTATGCAAAAGATTAACATCATTTTCTTCACTGATTTCCTTTGCAGCTTCAAGATCCTTGATCAAATTTCTTAGCATATTGCTTCTGAGCTTCAACAAAGTCAAGCTTCAATACCTCTATCGTAGGAGGACACATGAACACCTTGTCAATGAACTCAGGATCCAACCTGATTATTACATTACCACTGGTATCCACCACGGCTCTAATATCTTTGTTATAGAAATGGGCACACTGAAGAACAAATTCTGTATTGTGAGCCGCCACTGGGAAGGATGATACCAGATGAATATTACTCTCTACTATCTTCTTCATCATAGCACTAGGGTTGCTTGACTTGGTTCTCTCTACAAACTCAGCCATATCAACATGGTCAATCTCTGTATCTCTAATGTCCTCAACATTAGAATGGACTGAGGTGATTAGGAAAACAGCTTGATATTTGTACTTCATTGCTTTTGCCTTCTTCGGGGACAAGTCAGTCATTTGGATGAACTTTCACCGAGAAGAAGTCTGATGTTGAACGAAGCTCCGCAAGAGAAACTGCAACAAAAGTCATGATCATGCAATTAGGGAAAATATGGGCAATCTGGGAAATTGCATGTTGACGATCACGACTATGCGAATGCGCTTGAAAAAGGGCTATAGTGCAAGCTGGCCAAAAATCAGAGGAGAAGCAGGCTCGGGAAATCAAAATTGGAAATTTTCCAGAGTTGGAAAAATTTGGGACATGTTTGCATGGGCGGCAAAATTCGCCGACCTTGCATATGAGGGTTTTGCATTATTTGCATTGGCGGCAAATTTTGCCACCACTGCATGTCGGTGAAGATTTAGCAGCGAATTTTGTCGACAATGCAGTTAGCAAGTGAATTTGGTAGTCTCTCGTGTTAGAGCGGCAAAATTTGCCGTCTATGCACGATATGATATTCCATACATCGGCGGCAAATTTTTCCGCCACTGCACATGAGTTTTGTTTGATTGTCGATGACCTGTCCGGGTGGTAAAAAATGCCGACTTTGCTTAGTAGGGGTTGGTAAAAGCGGCAGACTTAGCCGACGATGCAGGTCATAAGGAAGACAAGGGTTTATGTCAGAGCGGCAAAATTTGCCGACACTGCTCATTGCAGGTTTTGATGTTTAGTCAGGAGTATCGACCGCCACTGTAGGGGAATGAACATGCCACTCAGTATAAGGGCGAAAAAACTCGTTGTCTTTGCACATAGTGGAGGGTTGGTAGTCGGGAAGATCTAGCGACGAAAGACACATCATTTTCAAAACGATAAACCCTAATGGCAATCTAAAACAATCCGAACACGAATCACAAACCACAGAAAAAAACCTAACAAAACTTTATAAACTAACAACACAAACAATCAACGAGTAAAAATGAGGAAGAGAAACACAAGAAACTTACCCGTAAAAACTTGAAACCCTAGGTTCAATCGGCAACGCGAGATCCGTCACAACTCAGGAGCATACGATCAAGCGGTCAAAGAGAATGTTGGTGGATCAATTAAAAGGCTTTAGTATAAGAAATGACAAGCAACAATGGGAGTGATAACACATTTAAAAGGTTAATATTGGAGTTTAAATGCCTGGCACGAGTGGCCATTAATGGCACTCGATATCAAAATCCCGAAGATCTCGCTCAAGCGGCGGTTTCGGCGACAAGTGCACAACTCGAAAAACAAGCACCAGCGGTATAATTTGCCGACCATACACAAAGGAAGAAAAACACGTAAAGGCGGCAAAAATCGCCAACTTCACACGTTAGACCAAAAAATGCATGTAGTGGCAGCAAAATTTGCCGCCTCTACATGCGAAATGAAAAGTATATGCAAAAGCGGCAAAAAACACCGCTATTGCATATGTAAGAAAAACAAGCCATAAAGAGGTATGCAGGAGCGGCAATTTTTGTCGCTCTTGCATGTCAAGACTTCAATTTTTACAAACTCTTAAAAATGACCAATATTGACATTTTAACCAACTTACAACTTGAACGATCCTTGCGCATATCGAGAAAACTATTCAAAGGGATGTCATAAACCAGTCTAGAATGTCAAACGACTTCGTGCGAGATCAAGAGAATCTTGTCTCGGTCTGCGAGCTTAGAGTGTAGATTCACGAAACGGACAAGTTTCGTGGGGGTTGTCTACAAAAATAAGCGTAGCTGATTTTGAGAACAATAGCTGGCTCTAATTGGGGAACTTCCTTCAATCGAACTTTGAAATGATTGAGGGGAGTAGAATCCAGTCTCTAAGTGCCTTCATCCATGCCATTGGGCTATAGAGTCAAGCTAAAAAGAAAAAGACACAAAAGACTAAATAAAAACGCGAATAAAAACACAAAACTATACAAATGTACAATTTTTAACTTATCTGAAACTTCAAGGATTGAAGTGCTTCAGATGTTATCCACTGTGAGGCAACAAGAATGGTGTGCCATCCTGATACTCCAGCAAGAAACTATTTTCACCACAAAACTGATGAATGGTGAATGGACCTCTCCACAAGGAATCAAATTTCCCATGCATCCCTTTTGGTTCTCTCCTCTTGTCCCATAACAAGACTTGATCTCCAACCTGAAACTCACGAGCCTTTGTCTTCTTGTCGAAGAGTTTCTTTACTTGATTTTGGTGCTCAGCAATACGGTCCACCACTATAGTGCGCTGCTCCTCAAGTTCAGTCAAATACATGATCCTTTTATCAATAGAGCTATCAAAAGTTCTATCTTCCAATGCCTTTACCAACTTCAATGCTGGCAATTCCAAGGTAATTGGTATCTCTGCATTCAGACCATATAGAAGCTGAAATGGCGACATGCCTATCGCCCTTTTGGGTGTAATTCTATCTGCCCATAAAGCATCAAACAATGCCTTATGCCAAGTTCTCTGATTCTCATCTACCAATTTCTTGATGATAGTGACCAGATTCTTATTGCTTGATTATGCTTGACCATTCCCTTGCGGATAATAGTCTGAAGAATGGGAAAGAGTGATCCCATGCTCGTAGAAAAACTCAGTAATCTCATGAGAGGAAAAACAAGTAGCATTGTCCGCTACAATCTTGTTTGGAACTCCAAACCTGGAAATAATGTTCTCTTTAAGAAAACTGCATACCACCTCTGAAGTAGCGTGCTTGACTGGAATAGCTTCCACCCATTTGGTAAAATAGTCTGTAGCAGTGAGGACATAGTTATGTCTGGCACTTGATGATGGATTCACTACGCCAATGAAGTCAATACCCCACTGCTGAAAAGGCTCCTCAATCACCACTGGTTTTAGAGGTAAAGCTGCCAATTTTGGTTTCCCAACAAACTGTTGGCATAACTCACACCTGCGTACCCAATTATACGCATCTTGGAATAGTGTGGGCCAACAGTATCGAGCTCGCAAAATCTTGTGAGCCGTTACAGGTGCTGAAAAATGCCCTCCACAAGCCAAATTGTAGAAAGACTCCAAAAGTCTACCTTGTTGCGCTTTGTCCACGCAACAGAGAAATACACCGTCAAGACTTCTCTTGTACAAACCATTGTCCCAAAGGACGTAGTTAACAGCTTTTAACTTGACAGTTCTCTTTTCCTTATAAGACAAGTGAGAAGGGCACTCACCATAGGTAAGGAAATGAGTGATATTGGAATACCACTTGTCAGTTGTAGTAACAAAAAGAACAGTTGGCGTGTCCACAACTTCTTCTTCTTCGTCCCCTGTCTCTTTTGGAACGTTGTCTGCAATCAATTGACACAAACCTTTACCGCACACAAGCTTGGTAGGCTTGATATCCAGATCAAATTCTTGGATCTTAGCGATCCAATTACCTCTCTTTGTTTCGAACTCCTTTTGAGTTAGGATGGATTTGACTGTTGTATCAGGCACCATGACAACAGTGTGTGAGTTTAGAATATAGAACCTGAAATACTTAACCGCTTTGACTACGGCATAGGCATGCTTCTCCATATTCGAATACTTCAATTCATGAGCTTTGAGAGGACAACTCATAAATGATATGGGGGATTCAATGCCTTCTTCATTCTGCTGAACCAGAATAGCTGAAAGTGTGTGTTCTGAAGCATAGCTATAGACTACAAAATCCTTAGTGTAGTCGGGACAAACAAGAACTGGAGCATGAGCAATAGCTCTCTTGATATCCTCAAACACTTCCTTACCTTCCGCAGTCCAACGGAAAGTAGTCTTACCCTTCATCATATTAACAATGTGACGGGTTTTTTCTGCAAACTCAGGAATGAACCTTCGCAGAAAATTCACCTTTCCAAAGAAAGAGTGAACAGCAGTCTTACTTGCTGGCAGAGTGAGACTTTGAATAGATTTAACTCTCTCTGGGTCAATCTTAGTACCTTCCCGGGATACAATGTGCCCGATAAGCTTGCCTTCCGTCACCCCAAAAACTAACTTCTTGGGATTGAGGGAAATACCATTTTACCGACAGCGTTCTAGCACTTGTCACAAATGATGCGCATCATCATGACAGTTTTTGGAGAAAACAGTCAAGTCATCGAGATATACCATGATGAACTTACCCATTTCATCTCTGAAGGCAAGATCCATCGCTCTCTGAAATGTTGCGCCAGCATTGATCAGACCAAAAGGCATTCTGTGATATGCAAATGTGCCCCGTGGTGTGGTGAAGGCAGTTTTGAACTAATCAGCTTCATTTACCTCCACTTGGTTATACCCCGAAAAACCATCTAACATAGATAGCATTTCTAAACCTGTCACTGTTTGCAATACTTGGTCCATGATGGGTAAAGGGTAGTTATCTTTCAAGGAAGACTGGTTGAGATTTCTGAAATCAACACAGATATGGATTTCTCCGTTCTTCTTCCTTACAGGTACTATGTTTGAAACCCAAGTGGAATGATGAATTGGAAAAATTATCCTTGCATTTAGCATCTTCTGAATTTCAGAAAGAATTTACCTGATATCTTTGGATTGTACTGCCTCTGCTTCTATTTGTGAGGCAACGATCCAGCCTTGAGGGGAATTTTGTGTTGAACCTCCTTAGGCCTGAAAGACTTTAGGTCATCATAGGAGTAAGCCAAAACATCAATGTAATGGTGGAGGAGGGTAATGAATTTGAATCTTTCATCAGCAGTGCAACATTTTCTGATGTTGACCATCTTAGGATCTGCTTCCGTACCCAAATTGACTTGCTCAAATTCCATGGAGGAACTCGAATCCTATTGTTGTTGCCGCTGCTTGATATACCTGTCATGTTTATCAAAGATTTTCTCAAGGGAAACCAAACCTTTTGGGATTTTATTTCCTTTCAACTGTAGAAATTCTTCACCAGTCTGCGAATCTACCTCAGAAACATATTCACGAGGTGGTGATTCACTTCCTTCAAAGTAAAGCTCATCAAAACTATCCATCTTTTCTAGGAAAGCAATGATTTGATTATCGCCATTGAACACCTGCCAATGGTCAGCGTTATCAGGTACACTTGGTCGGAAGACCAGCTCAATAGTGTACTTGTTTCCTTTGAAATCTTTGTGAGGCACCATGAGAGTGGCGGAAACAGCCAATGAATCTGCACGATCATTAAACTCTCTAGGCACTGCTGAAATATTGAAAGCATCGAAATCTTCAATGCAATCCCATACGCGATTGCAATAGTGTCTCAATCTTTCATTTTTAGTTTGGTACAAATTTCTTACTTGACAAACCACCAATTCGGCGTCCCCTTGAGCATGAAGGACCTTAACACCTCTGACACGCGCCGCTTCCAATCTAAGCAACAAGGACTCGTATTCGGCGGTGTTATTGGTATTATCAAATTGTAGCTTATATGAAAAAGGTAAAATATCACCTTGTGGCAATATCAAAACCACTCTGGCTCCAGAACCGGTAGAAGAACAGCTGCCATCAAATTCTAAAATCCAGACTCCATCAGAATTTGATTTCTTGGACTTTCTCTGGTCAGAAGATTCCTCTTCATCGGTGAGGGAAGAATCTGGAATTGCTATACCCTTACCTGAACTTTCATCTAAAAACTCTTCTGAGTCTTCATCTGACATATCGGAGCTATCACCCGATGTAGCCTCATCTGATGAATTGGAACAATCTTCAGTAGATAGAAAATAGTTACCCATTCCTAAGGACTCAAACAAAATTTGAGCTTTGGGGTTTGATGTTTGAGTAACAATGTATTTCGCCTCCTTCTCAAGAAGCAGCTTCTGCATGACACCTTTAACAGGTATCCTAGCTTCAGACAAATCCATGTTCAACTCTCCACCCACATCCTTGCAAAAGTTACGTCCAAGAAGAATGCCGTATGAAGCTGGAACATCAGCTACCAAGACTGTCATCTTGATTCTCTTATCTGGAAAAGCTGCAAATGCAAATTGGGCATCTTTGATTTGACCCAAAGTGGAACTTGCTTATTCTCCATAGAGAAACACCTCCCAAAAGTTTTGGTTAAAGTGAGGCCAAGGGCATCTGCTACCTTAGCAGGCATAACGTTGTCTGAGGCTCCAGAATCTATTACGCAATTGCTCAATTTATGACCATTTACTAATAGGGAAACATAAAAAGGTTCAATTTTTCCAGATGCTTCAGGGGGAGTAGTAACAAGATTGTTTTGGGTAGGTTTACTTTTGGAGGAGTCATGAGTAGCTTTGGGAAACTCTTGTCCTGCAGGGACGGCTTTATTTTTGACATATTTGGCTAATCTATCAAATTGTTCAGGATGAGCCTGTAAATATTCAACTTCAGACATTTGTATCTTAGTTCTTCTAGCATGGTCTATTATATCAAACTACTGAAAAGAATTAGATACAGAAGAAGAAAAACCATCATTTTGATTTTTGGTAGAGACAGCACTAGTCTGAGGAGTAGAGGTGGAAGGTACAAATTCATTAGAGGCACTTACTTGTTTATTGACCACCGGGTCTTTTGATTGGAAAGGTAGCGGAGTCCCCCGTTTAGCGATTGAAATCGCCGGTTGAGATTCTTCTCTCGCCTTCCCTTTGTCAGCTTGAAGAGCTGACTGATTTTGAGACCTAGTGAAAATAGCATATGCTCCTTCACTCACTTCTCCTTTTTCAGCTTCGTCCTGGTAGTTCAGAAAGCTGATGGTAGAGTCGCCAGCTAACTCTTCTTCTCCTTCTATGAAGAGATTAGCACCATTTTCATATTCCAACTCAGGTTGGAAAGAAAGTTCATTTTCAGCTTCATAGTAGCCAACAGCAGAGTTGACCGGCGCTGCTTCAATAACAAGCTTCCCCTGTGTAGGCGGAAGACGGTTTTGTTGTCCTTTATTCCTAGCAGCATTGCCTTGATATGAATTATTTGGAAATGTCCTTCTTAGTATATCTCGGTAAGGAGGCGCAGATATACCTTGGGACATTTGTCTCTTGAGAGCTAGCAATTCATTTGCTAGCTTTTGCACCATGGGATCTGTGGTGCTTGTGGAAGCGTTCTCAGTAGAAGAGGAACTTTTATTTCTATTAGTATCCCTTCTTATCTTACCCGCAAGGATAAGATCATCTTCTACTTTAGTTGCCAAAATTTGAGCCGTAGCAAGATCAGTAGGAGCAGCTCACCTCAATAGGAAACTCACCTCCGGAAGCTATGTATTGATAAAGAAACATTTGAGGTTCTCCGCTGTGGGCTCAGCGGTGGCGGGAATCCTGTTTCTCAATTTGAACTTAGCGATGAAATCTCGCATTGGTTCATGAGGTTCCTTTTTCATCTATGTCAGCTGTGCCAACAATGCATGAGCATCTTCCACAGGTTTAAACCTGGCTTCGAACTTGGTTTTGAGAGTAGCCCAGTTTGTTATGGTCTAAGCTTGGAGGTGGTAAAACCAGTCTGCGGCAGTGCCTTGTAGTGTTTCTACAAAGAGTCGCACAGCTACATCTTCGTGCTCGACACCTATCACACCACAGGCTATATAGAAAGCCGCAATGTGCTCATCAGGATGAACTTTTCCATCACCATAGAATTTGGGGAAATTCTTTCTTGAACTACGAGGTAGTTCATGCAATGGTGGGGTCAAATTTAGAGGACCAAAGGTATTACCCCAAGGACCTTGGGCTGCCATGACGTGCTGATTGAAAGGTGGTATAACAAACCTTGGTGGTGTATGAACAGCCAAAACTCTGTTAGCACTGGCAATAGAAACTTCACCTAGTATTGGAGACCTGCTGTTTGTAGGGGGAAAACTCCTGGTGCGCTGAAGATAAGGTCATGGAGTCAAGAATCCAAAATTATTCTACTGCATCAATTCAAATGTAGGATCAATAATACCCTGAGCCCTCTTACTTCTAGTGTACCGGGAATCTGCCAGACTATATTATGCTAAACACAATTTTGCAAGAAAATGGAAAAGAACTAAAAATGCTTCAACTCGAAGCGTGAGGCTTCAAGTTGCGCGTTCCTTCCCCAGCAAAGTCGCCAAAAAACTGTTGGGTGAATATTTTGTTGTTAACTCGTTAACAGCAAAACGGTTATATCAACCACAGTATGATGAGATAAATCTCTCCTCTCAGCAAGGGGAGGTTCCCTTTTAACTATTACAAACTTATTTACACTAAATACTAGATTTGGGGGTGTGTTACATTCATCCTTTTCTCTTCTTTCAGAAAAGATGTTTACAATGTTTCACAGTAATATTCAATAATGCTTCTACACTTAAACAATAATCAACAATATTCTTGTAAGTTGAAGCACAAAGTCTTTCAACTTACTTCACAAAAAGATTCATGAACCAAGTGAATAATCTCAAGTACAAAGTCTTCAAATTATCTCCAGAAAGATTTTAAAAGTAACTGTATCACCAGTTGGAGCACAAAGTCTGTCAACTAACAACACCACTGATTCATGTGAATGTGATTGAAAATCATAGCACAAAGTTGACAAGTTCTCAACACGATTCATATACAAAGTGAACTACAAGCTCAAAGTCTTTATAATCCTTCACCGAGAAACACTTTCAACACACATAGATTCAAGGAAATAATATAACACAAAGTTTATATAACTTATCTTGAACGCCCTCCAATCGTAATAACCAAGCACCCCTTTATCCAATCAATCAACAAGAGAAATCAGCAAGAATGCCATATGTACATCCTCACTCATACAAATTTGATTCAACACAAAGTTTGATATCAAAACTCGCCTTCTTTATTGATTGGAATTGATCATACAATATGAACACAAAGTCTCAAAGTTGAGTCTCAATTTGGGCAGCACTTTGTTGCATAAGATTAAAGATATCTATTACAATAGAGGCCCTCTTTATTTATAGGGAGGAGCCTAGAGCAAAAATAGGAAATTTACAACTACTTTGACTTATTCAAAAATAGGAGTCCTTATTGACTTGGGACTTCCTATTTTTTACATGTAATTGCATATTAAAAATGTACATGTAAAACTGTCCAAAACTATTTTGAAAGTACATGTGAAAATCAAAAAATAAACTAAGGGAAAGAACAACTGCTTCAATTTGTATCTCCACTTTTCTCATGTGGTGATCATACATAGTGAAGGCTGCTTGCATTTCAATGCTATCTAGGTTGAATGCGTTCTTGAAGATCATCCTGGCCCTCACTATGGCATCCCTCACTGTAGTGATTGGTTTGGCATGATTAGTTAACCTGGTTTTCAGATTGTCCAAGGTTAACTGGTTGTCTAAAAGGTTGTCCACAGAAGTTATTGAAAATGCTTTATCTTCAAATTCTTTCTGGAACATGTCTTCAAATTCTTGAACCATTTCTTCTGCAGAAAGAAATTGGTTATCCTGTGACACCATCTTACAAGGTAACTCCTCCAACTTATGCAAAAGATTAACATCATTTTCTTCACTGATTTCCTTTGTTGCTTCAAGATCCTTGATCAAATTTCTTAGCATATTGCTTCTGAGCTTCAACAAAGTCAAGCTTCAATACCTCTGTCGCAGGAGGACACATGAACACCTTGTCAATGAACTTAGGATCCAACCTGATTATTACATTACCACTGGCGTCCACCACGGCTCTAATATCTTTGTTATAGAAATGGGCACATTGAAGAACAAATTCTGTATTGTGAGCCGCCACTAGGAAGGATGATACCAGATGAATATTACTCTCTACTATCTTCTTCATCATGGCACTAGGGTTGCTTGACTTGGTTCTCTCTACAAACTCAGCCATGTCAACATGGCCAATCTCTGTATCTCTAATGTCCTCAACATTAGAATGGACTGAGGTGATTGGGAAAACACCTTGATATTTGTACTTCATTGCTTTTGCCTTCTTCGGGGACAAGTCAGTCATTTGGATGAACTTTCACCGAGAAGAAGTCTGATGTTGAACGAAGCTCCGCAAGAGAAACTACAACAAAAGTCATGATCATGCAATTAGGGAAAATATGGGCAATCTGGGAAATTGCATGTTGACGATCACAACTATGGGAATGCGCTTGAAAAAGGGCTATAGTGCGAGCTGGCCAAAAATCAGAGGAGAAGCGGGCTCAGGAAATCAAAATTGGAAATTTTCCAGAGTTGGAAAAATTTGGGACATTTTTGCATGGGCGGCAAAATTCGCCGACCTTGCATATGAGGGTTTTGCATTATTTGCATTGGTGGCAAATTTTGCCGCCACTGCATGTCAGTGAAGATTTAGCGGTGAATTTTGCCGACAATGCAGTTAGCAAGTGAATTTGGTAGTCTCTTGTGTTAGAGCGGCAAAATTTGTCGTCTATGCACGATATGATATTCCATACATCGGCGGTAAATTTTACCGCCACTACACATGAGTTTTGTTTGATTGTCGATGACCTGTCCAGGCGGTAAAAAAATGTTGAATTTGCTTAGTAGGGGTTGGTAAAAGCGGCAGACTTAGCTGACGATGCAGGTCATAAGGAAGACAAGGGTTTCTGTCGGAGCGGCAAAATTTGCCGACACTGCTCATGCAGGTTTTGATGTTTAGTTGGGAGTATCGACCACCACTGCAGGGGAATGAACATGCCACTCAGTATAAGGGCGGAAAAACTTGTCGTCTTTGCACATAGTGGAGGGTCGGTAGTCGGGAAGATCTAGCGGTGAAAGACACATCATTTTCAAAACAATAAACCCTAATGGCAATCTAAAACAATCCGAACACGAATCACAAACCATAGAAAAAAAACCTCACAAAACTTTATAAACTAACAACACAAACTATCAACGAGTAAAAACGGGGAAGAGAAACACAAGAAACTTACCCGTAAAAACTTGAAACCCTAGGTTCAATCGGCAACGCGAGATCCGTCACAACTCGGGAGCATACGATCAAGCGGTCGAAGAGAACATTGGCGGATCAATTAAAAGGCTTTAGTATAAGAAATGACAAGCAACAATGGGAGTGATAACACATTTAAAAGGTTAAGATTGGAGTTTAAATGCCTGGCACGAGTGGCCATTAATGGCACTCGATATCAAAATCCTGAAGATCTCGCTTGAGCAGCGGTTTCGGCAACAAGTGCACAACTCGAAAAACAAGCACCGGCGGTATAATTTGCCGACCATACACAAAGGAAGAAAAACACGTAAAGGCGGCAAAAATCACCGACTTCACACGTTAGACCAAAAAACGCATGTAGTGGCGGCAAAATTTGCCGCCTCTACATGTGAAATGAAAAGTATATGCAAAAGCGGCAAAAAACACCGCTATTGCATATGTAAGAAAAACAAGCCATAAAGAGGTATGCAAGAGCGGCAATTTTTGCTGCTCTTGCATATCAAGACTTCAATTTTTACAAACTCTTAAAAATGACCAATATTGACATTTTAACCAACTTACAACTTGAACGATCCTCGCGCATATCGAGAAAACTATTCAAAGGGATGTCATAAACCAGTCTAGAATGTCAAATGACTTCGTGCGAGATCAAGAGAATCTTGTCTCGGTCCGCGAGCTTAGAGTGTAGATTCACGAAACAGACAAGTTTCGTGGGGGTTGTCTACAAAAATGAGCGTAGCTGATTTTGAGAACAACATTACTACGGCTACCACATCTTCAAAGATAAGTTTCCCCTTCGGTGCTAAGTTATTGAACGCCATAACTAGTTGATCCCAAGTTTCAGGAAAAAAGAACAATAGTATATTCGCTTTATCCTCTTCAATTTTCACCTCCACTAAAGCCAACTTGCTAATCAATGTGTCAAAATTATTGAGATGATTTGTGACTGAAGAACTGTCATGCATCCTCAAATTATACAACTGCCATCATAACATAATTTTGTTAGCTAATGACTTGGTCTCATACAAATTTTTGAGCTTAATCCACAAGTCATGTGTCGTTTTCTCCTTTGCAACATTGAATAAAATGGAATCCTCTAGAGATAACTGAATTGTAGCTCTAGCCATGTTTCCTTTTCATCTCATTCCTCTTGCTTCATGGCTATAGGTTTTGACGTTGTCCCCTTGAGAGTCAAGACACATCCATCCTTCACCAATAAGGCTTGAACCTTAGTTTCCACAAAGCAAAACTAAAACATTCAAATTTTTAACCTCAAATCTGGTAACCGTGTCTCTTGACATTGCTTTTCACGAAGATAAAAAACCCACAAAATAATTTCTGCACAAAATCGTGTGCTCTGATACCAATTGTTAGAAAAATAAGCAGTGTAGAATTAAAATAAGAGTGAACTAGCAATAAAAAGCACAAAATAGACAACATAGATTTACGTGGAAAACCTAGTAAACCAAGAAAAAACCATGGGCAAAGATCTTTCAATTTTATTCTCAGAAGAAAATTTGCAGTTAAAAAAAAATTTCTCATGCCTTGGCATTCAAACTCAACTAACTTTAATAACCACAAAAAATACATGCAAAATACAAATCAAATCTAAAGATAGATTTCATGCATAAAAGTGTGACACTTCCGCATGCAATTTTGCATGGTGTACACATGGTATGCGTTGTCGATTGCTTGTCACTGCTAGAATAATTAAAACTGACTTCATATTCCAACACTAAGCACCTCAAATTTGCTTTATGGTATTTAATTTATTTTTTCTCTGCTATGTGTTGTAAGTTAACTTATTTTTCTGAATATTCAATGCTTTTAAATTATTTTTCTGCTCTTACAATTGGCTGATGGAACAATGAGATAATTTTGTATCTAGTACTATCTGCAAGTCATTATGCTTAATTCTTCTATTTGTGGTTTTGATGTGAATCTTTTCTAGCTTCTTTTAGTTGATTTCTTCTTAATCTTTGGTTGGTTGTAGAGGTTCGAGGCAATGAATTTATTTTTAGTAGGGATTCTTCTATATTTAGCAATTAAGGTGTCAATTTCTCTCCTTCAAATTCTTATTTTAGAGAAAATGTATGTTTAGATCATTTCTTTCCATAGGTTTTCTCCCTTTTAAAAAAAAATTGACACTTTGTTACTTCTTTCTAAAGAGTGGATCTTCTTGTTAGTTCATGCCTAGGCACAAAAACTATAGTCTTCACCTTTACAACATTCTATACTTTTTATTATTAGTTTGCTTTGAAAAATGTGCAAAGGAGATCGGTCATTTTGCTAATGTTTTTTCTATTATTTCCTTTTTTCTAAAAGTAGTTGTATTCTAATTTTCCATAGGCCTATTTGAATTTTGGTAGGTGGATTTATAATTTTCAATTCACAAAAATAGAGAAAAAATAAGGCCCAATGAAATGACAAGTGGTATGTTAGTACATACCACTTGTCCACCTCAAGTAATTACCATTTGTGAGTAGTCAATTCATAGTTATTTCCCATACCAAAATGGGAGCTTTCAAATAGGAAATGGACATCCATCAAAGCATAAAAGATAGAGGAATTTCATCAAATGTTATAGTAGTCACTACCTTGGTAGACAGAAAGCATCTTTCTATGTCTATATAGGTCATTAAGCTTGGGAGAAATTCATGGAAGCCATGCAAGGAGAGAAAAAACAAATAAAACTTTTGTTCTAATTTAAGATGGGTGCCAGAAATGTGTGTCATGTAGGCTTCCTTTTGCAGCTTTTGTTCAAGCAATTTATGCTTCTTCGACACTTGTTTTTACAGGATTTACCAATCATATGGGGAAAAAAAGTTTGTTTTTGGCCTTTAAGTTTTTTATTCATGGGAGAGGATATATAGATCTTTTCCTATTAGTTTTTGTTTTAATTATTTTGTAGTGCGGGCTTAAAGGCTTGAGAAGAGGGTTTTTTAATCTTTAAACAGAGCATTATAGTGTGTAAGAGGACAATTTAAATTGGAAATCAAAGGAGCACAAGGCCATTACCATGACAACATAATTTTGGGAAATCAAGATTTATATTATCTTTGGAGAAGTGTAGGATTGAAGAAGAGAGTGATGTTAAAAGGGTCATTAGATGGAGAGCCAAGTAACTTTCTAATGCAAGAGCAACTTTCATTTATTTTTTTCTATTTAAATCTTGGCTTAGGTTATGGATGTTTTTTATTGTATTTTGGGTAACCTTGGGCCATATTCATAAGATTTTAAACCTTTAATAGGTTTGTATTTATTCTTATTGAAAAAAAAGATTTATCTTCTTCATGTTGAACTATTTTAATTACTTTTTGGTTCTGTGTTGTGCATGCCTAATTGCGATCTAGTGGAACATTTATCCATCATACAATTCTAGAGTGCCAAAATACATTTAGAAGTAGTGGTTCTAGACATTTTATGCTTTTATTTTTATTGCACTTAATCTCCCATATCATAGGTTCCATCCTTATGCAATTGACTACAAATGATAGTAGGACCATAGATAGGAACCATTCTTGTGTATGCTTATTTAAGAACCCCTAGAACTAAGCATAGATTTGAAATCTTGAATTTGTAGATCAAGCTCAAAGCCTGCAATAATAACATTCTAAATATTTACAATGCATTTTATGACAATCATTTTGAGAGGATTGCTACATAGAGTACAATAACCTCCCCGCTGACAAACTGCTTTTATTGTTCTTACATTTTACCCAAATACTTTGTTTATTGTTTACTTTTCCCCTTAATCTTGTTGCAGATGTTTTGTTGTATAGAGAAAAGCCTTTCCTTCTATTTTGGGTTATGGAAGATAATAGTCACGTGAAGCTTCTAATGTTTTAGGCAAGTTCATTTTGCATGAGTTATTTTGTGCTTTCATATTTGAGCATACTTTTTAGTAATTTCAATTGTGTATTAATTTTCATATATATTAGATTATATATGAAAATTTGACTAGATTTCCTTGTTTCCATTCCACTATTGTTCCTTGCTTATTAGTTATACATAATTAATGATCCAAGATTGAAAATTATATTTAATGATTTAAGATTTCACATGTAAAAATTTCTAACAATGTAGATATAATTATATTTTAATTTTCTTTTATTTTTTGTATTTTAGAAAATGATAAAATTAATGGCAAGATGTCAAAAAAATAGCCTAATTAGTTCCTCTATCAAGGTGGTATTGGTAATTATGTAGAAGTCACACGACATTTAGTGGAGAATTGGAGATATGTTTAAGATGTTTAGTGTTCCATTATGTTCAATTATATAAATGTACTAAGTTTAAAGCATTTTATTCTTGGTTTAAGCTTAATGTATGATGCCTCCATTTTGTTGATTTTTATTTTATTTGGGTTAGTGGTAAGATCCCCTATGTGAATTATTTCATGGGTTGGTTAAAGCTAGGGTAAATTGTCAAAAGTTGGGAATATTAAGTCTTTTATCAATTAGTAATTCAATAAAACTCAAAATGAAATTTGGTCAAGATATATTTTCAATCTTTAAACAAAATTACTACCAAAAGAACCACAACCTACTCACCTAAATAGACACTAAAATCAATGCAATATACAAACATCCACACTCAAAATATTAGAAATGGATAGTAATAACAGTAACTTAACAAGAAAAAATCAAAAAAAAAATATAGTGCAGCAACAAGAAAGGTACATAAGAAGTAATGTAGAGAAAACATGAGAACAAAGATTAGCATAGAGTAGATAACTAGCAATCGCACATTTGTGTGCAATGGGTAGGCCGAAATTGGAAGAGTATTGAAATGGTTGACTGTAACCTCAAGTCTATCACACAATGGAACACTTTTTGTCACTGTGTTTACACAATTAATCTTAGTTTTGTAATCCCATGATGGGCAATGATTTTGTGTTTTAGGAAATGTCTCTTCAATTGTTATGGATGGTAAAGGTAAATTTTGGAAATAATTATTCATAGGAAGGTTATGCATGTAGCCATGTTCTCTATTTGAAATTGAAAGGTACTCTCTCTCTCTATTAACATCTTAAAGGTAAATTGATTAAGGTGGAAGATGTGTAGAATTTGACAAAAGAAATAGTTGATGAAATTATTAATTCATTTGGAGGTTTTGATCTGATAATAGGTGGAAGCCCCTATAATAATTTAATAGGAAACAACAATATCTCTCTACATATGTTTCTCTCTCTTCTCTCTCTGTCTCTCCACCTCTCTTTTTCTATCTCTCTTTGTCTCTATCTCCCTCCCCCCTTCTCTCTCTCACACACTTCCTCTCTATGAGATCTCTCTCTCTCTCCCTATTTTTTCTTCATCAATACTCTTGAATGGAGTTATAATGTCTGTATTATTTTCTTCATCACTCATAGGCAAATCAAATTATTGTTTTCAAGCACAAGCAAGTAAATTAAACCATTAGTTATATAATTCTATTAATAACGTGCATAAATAATAACATATGACAACACCTAGTAACAAGAAACTTCATCCAATCAACCTATATAATGACAATATTATACTCCTATTATTCTTCTAGGTGTATTGAGATGAGTTATGTGTTGGTTGTTTTCCCTTAGCCCATTTGTAATAACAGAATTTTTATTACCCTTAATACACTTTTGTGTCCATTTTAGACCTTAGCCCATGTGTGTGCTTTGTTAGTCATTTTAACCCTTTTTGCCTAGCCTTTTTTGTTCCCTAGCCATGTTGTACCCATTTCTAGTGTTGTTCTTAAGCCTTATTTATCCTTCCTAGCTTTTTTCTTTCATTTTTTTGTCCCCCTTTTTTTTGTATTTTATTATAGTAATTTCAAGTTTCCTAGTCTTGCATGTATTCATTTAACATGGTGTCATCCAACATTTGATCACATTATCTATCCTTCTAAAATGATTTAGGAAAAAATTCAAACTTTCTTTAAGGCAGCTACATTGTCTTAGATGTATAAAGGGTATAAGTGATGCTCACATTTAAGATATCAATTGGATCCATTGTTATTAATTCATTACAATGCCACATAGTCATTATTGAATCATGGCATATATTTGGACTGCATAGACCTTATCTCTGCAATAAAATTTGTTGATCTAAAATACATGTAACCTTAATTAAACATAGAAGAATAAGTGAAGGAAATAGAGAAGATAAGATGACATATATACTTGGGAAAACTAAGTTTTGAGTAAGAAACCCACCACAAAAATTAAACCTTAATAAATTCTTTCAAGATAATCTTGTAATAGATTGAGAAACTCCCCCATGTGTTAAGACTTTAGTAGCATGTTGATACTTAGAGCTAAACTAAAAGCCTACAAATCCTTACAATACAATCCAAATGATATCAAAACACTATGACAAGGGTTATATTTATAAAAATTCCACCACTCTACCTCTATCTATATCTCTTTGTCTCCTCTCTCTGTCTCTTTCTATATCTCTATGTTTCTCTATCTTCCTCTTTCTCTTTTTCTCCTCTCCATCTAATATCTCTGTCTCTGTCTCTGTCTCTATTTCTCTCTTTCTCTTCACTATCTCTCTTCCCTTCTTCCTCTTTTCCCTTCTCTATATTAGTCTCCCTCTCTCTCTTCATCTATCACTCTATCTCTCTTCTCTAGCTTTTTCTCCAACCCTCCCTTTGTGCCTCTCTTTCTCTCTCACCATCTCTCTCTATTCCTATCTATCTTTATACCTCTCTCCCTCTCTATTGTTATACCCATCTCTTTTGTTGGGAAAAAGAGTTGTTCACCTTGCATAACATTAATTAAATTAATTATGTAAAATAAATATTCTTTTGTGGTGCATCTTAAATGATGTGTTTAGCCACATTAAATATTTATTTGGTATCACTTGTAAAAGTTCTATTTAACATTGGGAGACATAAGGCAAATATTAATTATTTTTGTAAAATAATTAATTTTGGGGTCAATGGTTTTGTGCTCATGGTTTTGAGTCACATTATTTTTATCCAATACCACAAGTTGTATTTGTGTGAGATTGAGTCTATAAAAGTAAGCACAAGGTTAGTTGTTAAGGTTCTTATTTTACAGGTTGTGTGAGAGGCTATCATTGTATTGAGTTTTCTCTTGAGAGTGCATATTGTAAAGCATGGCATGGGATGTGTGGATTCATGCTTGGATACATGGAGGTTGCAGTAGAGGAGCTTGATGTTTCAGAGGTGTTCATGGAGACTCTATGAGTATTTTGTAATTTCTTATTGCTGAATAATACATTAAGTATGGATGCTTTTGGAAGCTAGGTTTTTTCCCTCAAAGAGGGTTTTCCTAGGGTATATCTTGTGTTATCTTGTTGATTGTCTATTGATCTTTGCATTATAGTAAATCTGTAAGATTGTATGCATCATTATCTCCTTTGGGTTATGTGGAATTGATTTGATCTACCTGTAAATTCCTAACAAGTGGTATCAGAGCTTTAAGGATTTTCATGGCTTGCATGTACTTGCATGTTTCTTGTATGTGCTTGCAAGTGATGTATCTATACATTTATGGTTCTGGGTGTTTTAACAGATCCATGTTTTGGTATAACCCTTGTTTGTGTATATCTGGTGCAAAGCTAAATCCATGACAATGCAGTAAAGATTTTAGACATATATGGATATGAGGATTTGTGCAGGTTGTTGTGCTACAGATCTAGGGTTGTGGTTATTTCAAATTTTTTGTGTTTATTATAGATATGAAGGTGAAAAATCTTGCCAAAGGGTTTCCTAGTTGTGTGCTTTAATATGAGGGTTTTGAGGAGGAATTTTCGTAGATGACCTCCTGGGACAAAACGGACCTTGCCATTGAGTCCAGGAGGCTCGAGAAGCGAAGATTCATATAAAATTTGACCTATTTAGGTCACTAGAACAAAAAGGCAAAAAATTTTATCTCCCAGATCGATGGTACAGTCGTATGGCATGTCAACAATCTGCAAGAACGCTCAGAAAAATAATATTTTATCCTACACAATGTTTTCTATAGTTCAAAAGGAAAAAAAAAAAAAAATTATAAACTATAGAATGGGATTTATGAAACAAGATATTGAATAAAACAAATAAATAAATAAATTTGAGGGGCGGGGGTCTGCAAACCCCCGTACCCCGTACTGGGCACTGCAGGACCGGACAGCGGCCATAGCCGGCTATCAGCCACTAGCCGGTAGGCCTTACAACCCCCAGTCCCAGCTCCCTGCCGGATCAACAAGGCTTGGCCCGCAAGCTGGCAAGGCACAAATGGCCACCAGCAGGAGCCCCACAGGGCTTAAAAAAAATTTGTAGCGGCGAAAAATTTATGACATCCCTTTAATGGGAGTTAAAACCCAGGAGCCCGCAGCCCTTTAATGGGCGTTAAAACCTATAGCAGATGATAGAAAAAAAAAATTAATGGCAGTGCTCAGGAAGTTTTTTTATAGGGAATTAAATTTTTGTCTGGACTTTAAACCAAAAAAATTAAAACCCTAAAGTCCGTGGAAAATATAATGAGTTTGAATACTTTTTTGGAGTCCGCCATGTCACCATGTGATACTAGCCCTACGCCATGTCAGCACAGTGGACCCATCAATGCCCAGTCAACAATGATGACATCAGGAATGATGTCATGCTTATGTCAGCATGTACAAACGGGTCCCTTAGGGCCCCTTTTAGCCCTCGGAGGGATTTTTTCTTCCGGGGGGCATAACTTTTGCCCACAGTATAGGATTTTTCACTTCTTATAGGTTTCGGAAAGGTCTCTCCAAGCACTATGCAGTGATGTAGGTTTGGTCATCAGATTTCGTTGTTTATGTCAGAATTTCTTTCCCAAAGCCAGGCATTGATCTGAGACAGTTTTATGCTCATAACTTTTGCATATGGAATCAGATTTTTTATTTCGGATAGGCATTGGAGATAGGCATTGGAGAGCTATTGCAGTGTATTACATTTTGGATCATGTTGTTTTTTAGTTTGGTGTGCAGAGAGAGTTTGATACTTGTTTGATCACTTGTGGGAGCTAGAGATCAGGGAGCATTTGTGAGTGCATTCGAATGGATTTTTGCGAACAAACTTGTGAAGTTCACGTTGCTATGTGACCATCAACATGGTATAGCAAGTTTTTAGATTTGGTGCTTTCAATTAGAGGTTTACATGTGTTTTCAGAGTTTGATCTTTGATGGAGATAGGCACACAAGTTGTCTTCTGGTTTGAGGACATGATTGATACATGTGTGAGACTTGATGTCTCATTTCAGTGGGAGTTGAGTACAGGTACATCGTTGATGATGATTATGGTGTCATGTATATGTAGGTACACTTTTGCATTGACATGACATGATCATATATGCGATTGACAGGTATGGGCTATGATGTTCGATTCATGATTATAGGTGGTGTTGTGTAATTTTAGGAGGTTATTCTTATCTCCTGGATGCTTGGTAGTTCCTTGACTATGGTTACTTGTGTTTGGATTTCTTTGGAAAATCAAATCTAGCATTAATTTGGTGTTTGAATCTTGGAGTCTATAGGTTATCTTCTTTGATATCTCATTTTGCATGTTACTAATGTGATGGTGAGTTTGTATGTTACATGTGTTTTGGATCTTTGAGTTATGTAGTTTTGTGGATTTGCTACCCCTTGGCTACAGTGGGATGACTTGTATGTGGACTGTCTTTATCCACGAGATTGATTCAGTGTTTATACAAACTTTGTTAGTTGGCCCTGTCTGTGTTCATTTGTACATTGGTATGTTGCATTGAGATGAGAGGATGGATGATTAGAGTGCCTGGATAGTCAGTTATTGGGACTTATATCATGTTTATCATGATGTCATGGATAGCTTGGATACATGGCTTTATGTGAACTTTTGACAGTGATGGTTTTATCTTCCTAGTTTGGAGATCATTGTTTTACTTTACCTTTTGGGAGTTGTTGATGTTACAGCAGGATTCCTTGATTGTGTTGGGGCCATGCATGATCTTCATTTAGGAGATGGTTACTTTGTTGCCATGTATAGCTCAGTGTCACGATTCAATGAGAGCTTTGGCAACAATATGGATTCATCATTAGTGATGGATGATATTCTTCAGTGGTTGTGGGTGTCTTGGAGAGGCTCTTGGATTATGATGCTTGTTTCAGTAAGAGTTCTTTGACATCATGATTTCCATTGTCATTAGATGGTTATCTTCATGTGTTTGGAGATGTTGACATTTTGGTTTACCATGGAGGACTCTTTTAAATTTTTTGGTTGATGTGTCGAGTAATGACTTATCAGTTTGACATGTTGATCCTTATTTTAGAGGTGTTGGTATTGTGTCTTGATGGACTCTTGATCACATGTTAGAGTGTTTGACATGATACAGGTTCTCTTGAGATAGGATGTGTGCATTGATTCATGTGATCTCCTTGGATGAGATGGTTAGATCATGATGTCATAATAGGCTTCTTGATTATGCAGATGTATAGTAGGAGCATTGACAGTGATCTTATTAGATCTCTTAGTACTGAGTACATTGATCATGTGCTTGGGAGATTCATGATAGTGTGATGTTGAATTTGGAGTCTAGCATGGATTGATCATGGAGGTACTCTTCGATACTTGGAGACTTAGGTGAGGTTGGACTTCTCTTGGAATTAGAGACACTTGTTGAGACGGTAACTCATTGGAGGTTTCAGCAGACAGATCGAGGAGCCTACACCTAGATATTGACATGAATTCATTATGGACCTGGAGGAGATTGTTCTTGGAGAGTCTTTGTGACTTGGTGTATCCTAGAGGAGCATTCACATTCCCCACTCTTGGTCTACTCGGTGGTTTATCATCTATAAGGTATTGCCCAACCTTTTAGAAACATTTTGTTTTATGTTTTATCTTCTCATGGTTATGGATCTTGAGGTATGGTTATTGGTTCTGGAGAGTTCATTTGAGGGACATTGGCATGGATATTTCTTAGTTCATATGGTTTGATTTATGATTTCCATTATGAGAAGTTTAGGAGATGTGATTGGGCTTATTCTTAGTTATGGAAGGGTTATGAGTTTAATCTACCTTGATTAGAGAGGCTTACATCCATGTTGGTTACATGATATATATGTTCATTTGATCTATGAGACTGAATGATTGGGTGTTGTTGAGGCTTCTCTTTTGAGGTTGTAGAGGAGATCATACTTGACACAGTTTTGCACTTTGAGGTGTTGGTAGGACATTATGTTTTACAGGTTTTCTCTCTTTGTCTTATGGCTACTTCCTGGAAGATCATGTTGATATGGTTGGACTTGGGATAGTTATGGTGAGATGTTGTGAGAGAGTATGTAGTGATTTATCTTGCATGTGTGGATCATTGTGATTGTACTTGATACTACATTGGCTTGTTGTTTAGCCACACCTTATTTTGAGTGTTAATTGGTAGACTTGGTATGCCTTGGATTATTTTCATATTTGACATTACCCATGTAGTGGGAGCTCCTAGATGTATGTGTTCTTCATTGACAGGTTTTATACATGGAGCTTATGATTGCAGTATATGGGTTGGATATGTTGTTGGCATGAGTTTACCGTTGTTGATACCTATGAGGTATGAATGGTTGGATGTATTAGCATACGTTGTGGTGCTATTTCCAATCACGTGGGTTTTTTACCTTTGATAGCTACTTGGAGCTTTTGTTATCACTTGGATTTGATGCTAGTGTTCTTTGGATTGGTGCATCTTCACCTTGGCATGTTCCTTTTCTTCCATAGGTGGCACATTGGAGGATGAGAGGAGTTCTTGCTCGAGATGGTGGTTACTTTGATTTTATTACAGATATCTTGATGGAGCGTGAGACCATGTTGGATATTCATGTGGTTTCATGTTTTCCTATGATGATGTATTTCATTGATTGGCCCTTATACAATGTATACAACAAGTAAGAGAATGTTGGGAAAAGGTGTTGTTCACCTTGCATAACATTAATTAATTTAATTATGTAAAATAAATATTCTTTTGTGGTGCATCTTAAATGATGTGTTTAGCCACATTAAATATTTATTTGGTATCACTTGTAAAAGTTATATTTAATATTGGGAGACATAAGGCAAATATTAATTATTTGTGCAAATAATTAATTTTGGGGTCAATGGTTTTGTGCTTATGGTTTTGAGTCACATTATTTTTATCCAATACCACAAGTTGTATTTGTGTGAGCTTGAGTCTATAAAAGCAAGCACAAGGTTAGTGGTTAGGGTTGGCTCTTGTTTTACAGGTTGTGTGAGAGGCTATCATTGTATTGAGTTTTCTCTTGAGAGTGCATATTGTAAAGCATGGCATGGGATGTGTGGATTCATGATTGGATACATGGAGGTTGTAGTAGAGGAGCTTGATGTTTCAGAGGTGTTCATGGAGACTCTGTGAGTGTATTATAATTTCTTATTTTTGAATAATACATTGAGTATGGATGCTTTTGGAAGCTAGGTTTTTTCCCTCAAAGAGGATTTTCCCAGGGTATAACTTGTGTTATCTTGTTGATTGTCTATTGATCGTTGCATTATGGTAAATCTATAAGATTGTATGCATCATTATCCCCTTTGAGTTATGTGGAATTGGTTTGATCTACCTGTAAATTCCTAACAAGTGGTATCAGAACTTTAAGGCTTTTCATGGCTTACATGTACTTGCATGTTTCTTGTATGTGCTTGCATGTGATGTATCTATACATTTATGGTTTTGAGTGTTTTCACAGATCCATGTTTTGGTATAACCCTTGTTTGTGTAAATCTAGTGAAAAGCAAAATCTATGACAATACAGTAATAATTTTGGACATATACAGAAATGAGGATTTGTGTAGATTGTTGTGTTACAAATCTGGGGCTGTGTGTGTTTCAGATTTGTTGTGGTTATTGCAGATCTGAAGGTGAAAAATCTTGGCAAAGGGTTTCCTGGTTGTGTGCTTTAATATGAAAGTTTTGAGGAGAAATTTTCACAGATGACCTCCTGGGATAAAACGAACCTTGCCATTGAGTCTAAGAGGCCTGATAGGCAAAGATTCATATAAAATTTGACCTATTTAGGTCACTAGAGAAAAAAGGCAATTTTTTATCTCCCAGATCGACGGTACGGCCGTACGGACTGTCGACAGTCTACAAGTATGCTTAGGAAAAATAATATTTTATCCTACACAATATTTTCTATAGTTTGAAAGGAAAAACTTTTTAAAAAAAATTATAAACTATAGAATGGGATTTATGAAACAAGATATTGAATAAAATAAAATAAAAATTGAGGGGCGGGGGTCTACAAACTCCCGTACCCCGTACTGGGCACTGCAGGGCTAGACAGTAGTGGTAGCCGATTGTCAGCCACTGGCTGATAGGACCAGGCCGGTAGGCCTTACGACCCCCGATCTTGTCTCCTTGCTGGGCCGGCAAGGCTTGGCCCATAGGCTAGCAGGGCACAAATGGTCGTCGGCGGGAGCCCCACGGGGCATTAAAAAATTTGCAGCGGCAAAAAATTTATTGCATCCCTTTAATGGGAGTTAAAACCCAGGAGCCCGCAGCCCTTTAATGGGTGATAAAACATATAGCAGGCAACATAAGAAAAAAAAATTAATGGCAGCGCTTAGGAAGTTTTTTTTACAAGGAATTAAATTTTTGTCTGAACTTTAAACAAAAAAAATTAAAACCCTAAAGTTCGTGGAAAATATAATGAGTTCGAAAACTTTTTTGGAGTATGCCACATTAGCACAGTGGACCCATCAGTGCCCAGTCAGTAGTGATGATGTCAACAATGATGGCATGCTTATGTCAACATGTACAGATGGGTCCCCTAGGGCCCCTTTTAGCCCTCGGAGGGTTTTTTTTCTTCTGGGGGACATAAATTTTGCTCATGGTATTAGATTTTTGACTTCTTATAGGTGTCGGAAAGGTCTCTCTGAGCACTACACAGTGACGTAGGTTTGGTCATCAGAATTTTTGGTTTGTGTCATAATTCATTTCCCAAAGCCAGGCATTGATCCGAGACAATTTTATGCTCATAACTTTTGCATACGGAATTAGATTTTCAATTTTGGATAGGCATTGGAGAACTATTGCAGTGTACTACATTATGGATTGTGTAATTTTTCAGTTTGGTGTGCAGAGAGTGATGCAGAGCCAAACACCCTGACCTGCATTTCCCTTTGTATGTCCACGTATTACTTGCCTATCGGCAAGATGATGCCCCATCGGCCAACCAAAACACCTTTACTATGATCGCATTCCTCACTCCGACATATGTCTTCAACATTTTTATCTGCCGCAAGATACATTACCCAATGTACATTCAGAATATGCATATACATTCACAATATGCATTGAGTTTGGTGTAACACTGACTGTCAGCGGACCCTCCTAGCATCCGGCTGATACACCGATAGAAAATAGCTTGTATATACTTCAGTTGACATGTGATCGTCAGTTTCCTTCACCGCTGCTGCCAGTCAGCTCTTGCATCCAATACAATGTATCTGCGCAATATATATGCCCAATATACATTTGAAACATACAACCCAAATATGCATTCGAAAGATACAATCAAAACATGCATTCAGAATATGCTTTGCAGAATATGCCTTCGATGGGGTTGACCGTTGACCTTCTTTGCATATAAACCCGATGTACATTCACAACATGCATTTCAAATATGCATTTGATGGGTTTGACCAAACCGTTGACTTCCTTGTATGCTGATCGGAAGCTTCAACTTTCTCTCTCCTTTGTATATCGATACACTTGTACATTCACAATGTATGTTTACTGCATACAATCTCGATAACCATTTGCAAGATACTCATGACTTACAACTGTGGGATACATAGGAAATGAACCCGACATACATTCGTGACATATGCACAGGATGTATATTCGCAATGTATGTTCACTACATACAATTCTTGACATACAATGATTCCTGATATGCTTTGCGACATACACACTCAACAGACCCTTAGCAATATACACACAGAATGTATATCCAACTTGCAAATGTGATATACACACAGATTGTATGTCTAATGAAACAAAGCAGAATTTCACCGATTTGATCCACTGAAAAGCTTGCGATTACACAGATCTATTTCTTTAACGATCTTACAGACCTTTCACCCTGCCAACCTAGCACATGACAATGCTAGGATCTTTCAATGCATATTGTACGTGATCCTGCAAACATGAAATGGACAAACAGAAAACACAAAATGAAAACACAAATCGATATGTACAGCCATTCCACTGATTTCGAAGAAATCTAACTGGTGGAATGGATTAACGATCCATCTCGATCCCAAAACGGTAAATCGATTTATACAGAGGAAAACCTAATGAGATCGAATAACAGGAAGTTGCACAAGACAAAATAGGACCTTGTTATTTGTGCTTTCAGAAATGTATACAGATGCCCTATTTTCACAATTGCACAACTCAACTTCACAACTACTACTATCATGATCATAATCGATCTGATCCTGGGGTATTTATTCACTTACCCTCGGTAGTACTGAATTGGCTCCAAGCGGCTGGGAGATTAATCCAAATGGTTGGGAGATTACAACCACCTAACAACCTCTAACTATCTAACAACCTTGTGATTACAGATCGACAAATGTCCTTGGGACTTACAACATAAACCTAGATACAAACTAAATTAATATGCATTGGGCAAATGGACCTTATTACATAAAATGGTCTTATAGGACCTTATTGGAAACAACAAACATGAACATAAAATAGTTAAATGCCTCATGGAGGCCACTGTGGATTGGGTGCTCCTGCACCATACACCCCACCGCGAAAAGAACTCATGACCCATGAGTTAATTCCACTGTTACTCTTTGTTGTCTCATGTCTACCCCATGATCTTTGAACTACATTGTAGGTGCTTCTCATACCTTGTTGGCCAATCTTTCTGACTATCATAGCTATCTGAACACCTTCATTGGTAACCTTGGTTAATGCTGCTTGTACTGCTACTATCGCAGAATATTTTTGCCTTTCAACTCTTGTGGGTTCTAGAGGATAAACAATTGTCCCTATTAGGATTGCATCCTTGTCTTGCCAATCAACTGGTGGCTACTTGTAAACCTGCTCTTTGACCTTCTGTTGATCCTTCTGATTTCCATCAGTCAGAACTAAAATCACCTTCAAACTTTGATCCTTAGCAACTCCATTCCCTAAGGTATCATCAACTACCTTTATGCCCTTTGTTGTAGGCATCTCCACAAACTCTTTCTTTCCCATTAAGATGACCTTGGCTGCCTTCTGTGCTGCAGCATCCTCCTGTAATGGTGTCATCACAAAAGTTCTCCCATCCTTCTTGATGGTGTAAGTGTTAGCATATCCATCATACAATGCTCTCCTATCAAATTGCCACGGCCTACCTAAAAGTAGGTGACAACATTCCATGGGCAAAATATCACATAAAACCCTATCCTGATATTCTCCAATCTGAAAATCACATATGCTTGTTCATATACCAAAAGTGATTGACTATCACTCACCCAAGATGCTTTGTAAGGATTTTGATGAGGAATCCTTTCTAGTTTCAGTTTATCCACCATTTCCTAAGATACCATATTATCTATTGAACCAGAATCTATTACCACCTTGCATAGTTTACCTTTAGTTTTGCATTTGGTCCAGAAAAGAGCTCTCCTTTGTAACATGTCCTTGGATGTCTTCAAGATTGTTCTCCTTAGCATCAATGATTCTCCATCTTGACATGGTGCTGCACTTCCCATTGGAGAGTTAACACTTTCATTTACCTTCTCTTCCTACACAAATTGAACCCTCTTGTCATTCTTCTGATCATCTCTTGATGATGAACCTTGCCTTTCTGGACATTTGAATGTTGTATGACCAATTTCATTACAATGATAACATCTCCCAGTGAAAACATTAGAACCTCTACCACTTCCAAATCTGCCTCTTGTGCCTTTCCATCCACCTCTAAAATCAGACTACTCTTGTCCTTTACTAGTCTCTTCTTGATCCTCATTGGTTTTCCTTGTTGTAGGGGTTGATCCTCTTTCCCTTATATTGCTGCCTCTTCCCCTCATGGACTTATCTTGTCTCCTTTTCATTTTCTCCCCAATCCTGATTGCCATTTGATAACAATCTTCCACACTCCTAGGATTAGCCAGAACTAATTCATCCTGTATGTTCAATCTCAAACCAGCCAAGTATCTAGCAACCTTTTCAACCTCATTCTCATGATGACCAGACCTCATACTCAATTTATAAAATTCCTCAGTATATCCCTTCACATCCATTTCCTTTTGTCTTAAAAATTTAAGCTTCTTAAACATTTGAACTTCATAATCCTTGGGTAAAAATTTACCTTTGATTCTTGCTACCATCTTGTCCCATGAAGAAATCTTTGACTTACCCTGCTTTCTCCTCTCTGATTGTACATAATCCCACCATACCAAAGCATGACCTCCCAATTTGGTCTTTACAATCTTTACTTTCTGCTCCTCAGGAACTTCCTCACATTAAAAGTGATTATCTAATGCAGCAATCCAATCAAGTAACTCTTCTTCATCTAAACTTCCATTATACTTTGGAACATCAATCTTTACCTTAGGTTTGTCATTCTGAACTGCCCTTAACAGTTTTGCAAATTTCTGATCTTCAGGATTCAAATCGTCATCTACCTCTTCATACTCTTCACCATCATCTTCTTTTTCTAATTCACTGTCTTCTACTTCTCTTTTTTTGTTTGTCTCCAAGGCTGCAAGCCTGGCTTGAAGTTCTTCTGCAAGCTCTTTCATCTTCCTCATCTCTTTAGCATGTTTTTCCTTCATCTCCTGCAACTCTCTGGCAGTACCATTACCATTCGGAGGCATCTTGTCAACCTCTCAATCCTTCTACTTCTGCCTTCTCAGTGACAGAATCAACGCACAACCGCCCAGACCTTTTGCTGGGCTCTGATACCAGTATGATGCAGAGCCAAACACCCTGACCTGCATTTCCCTTTCTATGTCCATGTATTACTTGCCTATCGGCAAGATGATGCCCCATCGGCCAAACAAAACACCTTTACTCCGATCGCATTCCTCACTCCGACGTATGTCTACAACATTTGTATCTACCGCAAGATACATTACCCAATGTACATTTAGAATATGCATATACATTCACAATATGCATTGAGTTTGGTGTAACACTGACTATCGGCGGACCCTCCTAACATCCGGTCGATACGCCAATAGAAAATAGCTTGTATGTACTTCAGTTGACCTGTGATCGTCGGTTTCCTTCACCGTTGTTGCCGGTCACCTCTTGCATCCAATACAATGTATCTGCGCAATGTATATGCCCAATATACATTCAAAACATACAACCTGAATATGCATTCGAAAGATACAATCAAAACATGCATTCAGAATATGCTTTGCAGAATATGCCTTCGATGGGGTTGACCGTTGACCTTCTTTGCATATAAACCCGATGTACATTCACAACATGCATTTCAAATATGCATTTGATGGGTTTGACCAAACCGTTGACTTCCTTGTATGTCGATCGGAAGCTTCAACTTTCTCTCTCCTTTGTATACCGATACACTTGTACATTCACAATGTATGTTTACTGCATACAATCTCGATAACCATTTGCGAGATACTCACGACTTACAACTGCGGGATACATAGGAAATGAACCTGACATACATTAGCAATATATGCACAGGATGTATATTCGCAATGTATGTTCACTACATACAATTCTTGACATACAATGATTCCTGATATGCTTTGCGACATACACACTCAACAGACCCTTAGCGATATACACACAGAATGTATATCCGACATGTAAATGTGATATACACATAGATTGTATATCTAATGAAACAAAGTAGAATTTTGTCGATTTGATCTGCTGAAAAGCTTACAATTACACAGATCTGTTTCTTCGACGATCTTACAGACCTTTCACCCTGCCAACCTAGCACATGACAATGCTAGGATCTTTCAATGCATACTGTACGCAATCCTGCAAACATGAAATGGACAAACAGAAAACACAAAATGAAAAGACAAATCGATATGTACAGCCATTCCACCGATTTCAAAGAAATCTAACCAGTGGAATGGATTAACGATCCATCTTGATCCCAAAACAGTAAATTGATTTATACAGAGGAAAACCTAATGAGATCGAATAACAGAAAGTTGCACAACACAAAATAGGACCTTGTTATTTATGCTTTCAGAAATGTATACAGATGCCCTATTCTCACAATTGCACAACTCAACTTCACAACCACTACTATCATGATCACAATCGATCTGATCCTGGGGTATTTATTCACTTACCCTCGGTAGTACTGAATTGGCTCCAAGAGGCTAGGAGATTACAACCGCCTAACAACCTCTAACTGTCTAACAACCTTGTGATTATAAATCGACAAATGTCCTTGGGACTTACAACATAAACCTAGATACAAACTAAATTAACATGCATTGGTCAAACGGACCTTATTACATAAAATGGTCTTATAGGACCTTATTGGAAACAACAACCATGAACATAAAATGGTTAAATGCCTCATGGAGGCCACTATGGATTGGGTGCTCCTGCACCAGAGAGAGTTTGATACTTGTTTGATCACTTGTAGGAGCCAGAGATTCAAGGTGTGTTTGTGAGTGCATTCGGATGGATTTTTTGGGAACAAACTTGTGGAAGAGCATGTTGCTATGTAACCATCAACATGGTATAGCAAGTTTTTAGATTTGGTGCTTCCAATTATAGGTTTACAGGTGTTTTCAAAGTTTGAGCTTTGATGGAGACAGGTACACAAGTTGTCTTCTGGTTTGAGGACATGCTTGATACACGTGTGAGACTTGGTGTCTCCTTTTAGTGGGAGTTGAGTACAGGTACATCGTTGATGATGATTATGATGTCATGTATATGCAGGTACACTTTTGCATTGACACGACATGATCATGTATATGACTCACAGATATGGGCTATGATGTTTGATTGATGATTATAGGTGGTGTTGTGGTGTAGTTTTAGGAGGTTGTTCGTATCTCCTGGATGCTTGGTAGTTCCTTGACTATGGTTACTTGTGTTGTGGACTTGTTTGGAAAATTGAATCTAGCATTAATTTGGTGTTTGATTCTTGAAGTCTACAGGTTATCTTCTTTGATATCTCATTTTGTATGTTACTAATGTGATGACGAGTTTGCATGGTACATTTGTTTTGGATCTTTGAGTTATGTAGTTTTGTGAATGTGCTACCCCTTAGCTATAATGGGATGACTCGTATGTGGATTGTCTTTATCCATGAAATTGATTCAATGTTTATGCAGACTTTGTTAGTTGGCCTTGTTTGTGGTCATGTACATTGGTATGTTGCATTGAGATGAGAGCATGGATGATTAGAGTGCCTAGATAGTCATTTATTGGGAATTATAGCATGTTTATCGTGATGTTATGGATAGCTTGGATACATGGCTTTATGTGAGCTTTTGATAGTGATGGTTTTATCTTGTTAGTTTGGAGATCATGGTTTTACTTTACCTTTTGGGAGTTGTTGATGTTACAGCAGGATTCCTTGATTGTATTGGGGCCATGGATGATCTTCATTTAGGAGATGGTTACTTTGTTGTCATCTATAGCTCAATGTCATGATTCAGTGGGAGCTTTGGCAGCGATATGGATTCATCATTAGTGATAAATGATCTTCTTCAGTGGTTGTGGGTGTCTTGGAGAGGCTCTTGGATTATGATTCTTGTTTCAGTAAGAGTTCTTTGACATCCTGATTTCCATTGTCATTAGATGGTTATCTTCATGTGTTTGGAGATGTTGACATTTTGGTTTACCATGGAGGACTCTTTTTGAGTTTTCAGGTTATGACTTGTCAGTTTGACATGTTGATCCTTGTTTTCGAGGTGTTGGTATTGTGTCTTGATGGACTCTTGATCACGTGTTACAGTGTTGACATGATGCAGGTTCTCTTGAGACAAGATGTGTTCATTGATGCATTTGATCTCCTTGGAGGAGATGGTTAGATCATGATAGGTTTCTTGATTATGCAGATGTGCAATAGGAGCATTGATAGTGATCTTGTTGGATCTCTTGGTATTGAGTACATTGATCATGTGCTTGTGAGCTTCATGATAGTGCGATGTTGCATTTGGAGTTTAGCATGGATTGATCATGGAGGTACTCTTGGATACTTGGAGACTTAGGTGAGGTTGGAGTTCTCTTGGGATTACAGACACTTGTTGAAACGGTTACTCATTGGAGATTTCAACAGACAAATCGAGGATCCTACACCTAGATATGGATGTGAGTTCATTATGGACCTAGAGGAGATTGTTCTTGGAGAGTCTTTGTGACTTGGTATATCTTGGAGGGCCATTATCATTCCCCACTCTTGGTCTACTCCGCAGTTTATCATCTATAAGGTATTGCTCATCCTTTTAGATGCATTTTGCTTTATGTTTTATCCTCTCATGGTTATGGATCTTGAGCTATGGTTATTGGTTCTGGAGGGTTCATTTGAGGGACATTGGCATGGTTATCTCTTTGTTCATATGGTTTAATTTATGATTTCCAATATGAGGAGTTTACGAGATGTGATTGGGCTTATTCCTGGTTATGGAATGGTTATGAGTTTAATCTACCTTGATTAGAGAGGCTTACATCCATGTTGGTTACATGATATATATGTTCATTTGATCTATGAGATTGAATGATTGGATGTCGTTGAGGCTTTTCTTTTCAACTTGCAGAGGAGATCATACTTGACACAGCTTTGTACTTTGAGGTGTTGGTAGGACATTATAATTTATAGGTTTTATCTCTTTGTCTTATGGCTACTTCGTGGAGGATCATGTTGATATGGTTAGACTTACGATAGTTATGGTGACATGTTGTGAGAGAGTATACAGTGATTTATCTTGCATGTGTGGATCATTGTGATTGTTCTTGATACTACATTGGCTTGTTGTTTATCCACACCTTGTTTTGAGTGTTGATTGGTAGACTTGGTATGCCTTGGATCTATTTTCATATTTGACATTACTCATGCAGTGGGAGCTCCTGGATGTATGTGTTCTTCATTGACAGGTTTTATAGATGGAGCTAATGATTGTGGTATATGGGTTGGATATGTTGTTGGCATGAGTTTATTGTTGTTTTTGATACCTATGAGGTATGGATGGTTGGATGTATTAGCATATGTTTTGGTGCTATTTCCAGTCACGTGGATTTTTTTACCTTTGATAGCTACTTGGAGCTTTTGTTATCACTTGGATTTGATGCTAGTGTTCTTTGGATTGGTGCATCTTCACCTTGGCATGTTCCTTTTCTTCCATAGGTGGCACGTTGGAGGATGAGAGGATTTCTTGCTCGAGATGGTGGTTACTTTGATTTTATTGCAGGTATCTTGATGGAGCACGAGACCATGTTGGATATTCATGTGGTTTCATGTTTGCCTATGATGATGTATTTCATTGATTGACCCTTATGCAATGTATACAACAAGTGGGAGAATGTTGGGAAAAGGTGTTGTTCACCTTACATAACATTAATTATTTTAATTATGTAAAATAAATATTCTTTTGTGGTGCATCTTAAATGATGTGTTTAGCCACATTAAATATTTATTTGGTATCATTTGTAAAAGTTGTATTTAATATTGGGAGACATAAGGCAAATATTAATTATTTGTGAAAAATAATTAATTTTGGGATCAATGGTTTTGTGCTCATGGTTTTGAGTCACATTGTTTTTATCCAATACTACAAGTTGTATTTGTGTGAGCTTGAGTCTATAAAAGCAAGCACAAGGTTAGTGGTTAGGGTTGGCTCTTGTTTTACAGGTTGTGTGAGAGGCTATCATTGTATTAAGTTTTCTCTTAAGAGTGCATATTGTAAAGCATGGCATGGGATGTGTGGATTCATGATTGGATACATGGAGGTTGCAATAGAGGAGCTTGATGTTTCAAAGGTGTTCATAGAGACTTTGTGAGTGTATTGTAATTTCTTATTGTTGAATAATACATTGAGTATGGATGCTTTTGGAAGCTAGGTCTTTTCCCTCAAAGAGGGTTTTCCCAAGGTATATCTTGTGTTATCTTGTTGATTGTCTATTGATCTTTGCATTATGGTAAATCTGTAAGATTGTATGCATCATTATCTCCTTTGGGTTATGTGGAATTGGTTTGATCTACCTGTAAATTCCTAACAAGTGGTATCAGAGCTTTAAGGCTTTTCATGGCTTGCATGTACTTGCTTGTTTCTTGTATGTGCTTGCATGTGATGTATCTATACATTTATGGTTTTTATGTTTTCACATAACCATGTTTTGGGATAACCCTTGTTTGTGTAGATCTGGTGAAAAGATAAATCCATGACAATGCAGTAATGATTTTGGACAAATACGGAAATGAGGATTTGTGTAGGTTGTTGTGTTGCAGATCTGGGGCTGTGGGTGTTTCAGATTTGTTGTGGTTATTGCAGATCTGAAGGTGAAAAATCTTGGCAAAGAGTTTCCTGGTTGTGTACTTTAAAATGAAAGATTTGAGGAGGAATTTTCACAAATGAGCTCCTGGGACAAAACGAACTTTGCCATTGAGTTTAAGAGGCCTTATAGGCGAAGATTCATATAAAATTTGACCTATATAGGTCACTAGAGCAAAAAAATAATTTTTTTATCTCCCAGATCGATGATACGGTCGTACGGACAGTTGACAGTCTGAAGGTACGCTTAGGAAAAATAATATTTTATCCTACACAATATTTTCTATAGTTTGAAAGGAAAAAATTTTTAAAAAAATTATAAACTATAGAATGGGATTTATGAAACAAGATATTGAATAACACAAAAAAAAAATTGAGGGGCGGGGGTCTACAAACTCCCGTACCCCGTACTGGGCATTGTAGGGCCAGACAATAGTGGCAGCCAGTTGTCAGCCACCGGCCGATAGGACCGAGCCGGCAAGCCTTACGACCCCCAATCTTGTCTTCCCGCTAGGCTGGCAAGGCTTGGCCTGTAGGCTGGCAGGGTACAAATGGCCGTCGGTGGGAGCCCCACGGGGCATTAAAAAATTTGTAGCGGCGAAAAATTTATGGCATCACTTTAATGGGTGTTAAAACCTAGGAGCCCACAGCCCTTTGATGGGCAATAAAACATATAGCAGGCAACAGAAGAAAAAAAAATTAATCGCAGCGCTTAGGAAGTTTTTTTTTACAAGGAATTAAATTTTTGTCCGAACTTTAAACAAAAAAAAATTAAAACCCTAAAGTATGTGGAAAATATAATGAGTTTGAAAACTTTTTTAGAATCTACCACGTTAGCACAATGGACCCATCAGCACCCAGTCAGCAATGATGATGTCAGCGATGATGTCATGCTTATGTCAACATGTACGAACGAGTCCCCCAGGGCCCCTTTTAGCCCTCGAAGGGTTTTTTTTCTTCTAGGGGAAATAAATTTCGCTCACGGTATCAGATTTTTGACTTCTTATAGGTGTCAGAAAGGTCTCTCTGAGCACTATGCAGTGACATAGGTTTGGTCATCAGAATTTTCTATTTGTGTCATAATTTGTTTCCCAAAGCCAGGCATTGATCCGAGACATTTTTATGCTCATAACTTTTGCATACGGAATTAGATTTTCAATTTTGGATAGGCATTGGAGAACTATTGCAGTGTACTACATTATGGATCGTGTAATTTTTCAATTTGGTGTGTAGAGAGAGTTTGATACTTGTTTGATCACTTGTGGGAGCCAGAGATTCAAGGTGTGTTTATTAATACATTCAGATAGATTTTTTGGGAACAAACTTGTGGAAGTGCATGTTACTATGTGACCATCAACATGGTATAGCAGGTTTTTAGATTTGGTGCTTCCAGTTATAGGTTTACAGGGGTTTTCAAAGTTTGAGCTTTGATGGAGACAAGTACACAAGTTGTCTTCTGGTTTGAGGACATGATTAATACACGTGTGAGACTTGGTGTCTCGTTTCAGTGGGAGTTGAGTACAGGTACATCGTTGATGATGATTATGATGTCATGTATATGCAGGTACACTTTTGCATTGACACGACATGATCATGTATGCGACTCACAGGTATGGGCTATGATGTTTGATTGATGATTATAGGTGGTGTTGTGGTGTAGTTTTAGGAGGTTGTTCGTATCTCCTAGATGCTTGGTAGTTCCTTGACTATGGTCACTTATGTTGTGGACTTGTTTGGAAAATTGAATCTAGCATTAATTTGGTGTTTGAGTCTTACAATCTACAGGTTATCTTCTTTGATATCTCATTTTACATGTTACTAATGTGATGATGAGTTTGCATGGTACAGGTGTTTTGGATCTTTGAGTTATGTAGTTTTGTGGATTTGCTACCCCTTAGCTATAGTGGGATGACTCGTATGTGGACTGTCTTTATTCACGAGATTGATTCAATGTTTATGCAGAATTTGTTAGTTGGCCTTATTTGTGGTCATGTACATTGTTATGCTGTATTGAGATGAGAGGATGGATGATTAGAGTGCCTAGATAGTCATTTATTGGGAATTATAGCATGTTTATCACGATGTCATGGATAGCTTGGATACATGGCTTTATGTGAGCTTTTGACAGTGATGGTTTTATCTTCTTAGTTTGGAGATCATGGTTTTACTTTACCTTTTGGGAGTTGTTGATGTTACAGTAGGATTCCTTGATTGTGTTGGGGCCATGGATGATCTTCATTTAGGAGATGGTTACTTTGTTGTCATCTATAGCTCAGTGTCACGATTTAGTGGGAGCTTTGGCAGCGATATGGATTCATCATTAGTGATGGATGATCTTCTTTAGTGGTTGTGGGTGTCTTGGAGAGGCTCTTGGATTATGATTCTTGTTTTAGTAAGAGTTCTTTGACATCCTGATTTCCATTGTCACTAGATGGTTATCTTCATGTGTTTGGAGATGTTGACATTTTGGTTTACCATGGAGGACTCTTTTTGAGTTTTTGGTTGAGGTGTCAGGTTATGACTTGTCAGTTTAAAATGTTGATCCTTGTTTTAGAGGTGTTGGTATTGTGTCTTGATGGACTCTTGATCACGTGTTAGAGTGTTGACATGATTTAGGTTCTCTTGAGACAAGATGTGCTCATTGATGCATGTGATCTCCTTGGAGGAGATGGTTAGATCATGATGTCATGATAGGCTTCTTGATTATGCAGATGTGCAATAGGAGCATTGGCAGTGATCTTGTTGGATCTCTTGGTATTGAGTACATTGATCATGTGCTTGTGAGCTTCATGATAGTGCGATGTTGAATTTGAATTTTAGCATGGATTGATCATGGAGGTACTCTTGGATACATGAAGACTTAGGTGAGGTTGGAGTTCTCTTGGGAATAGAGACATTTGTTGAGATGATTACTCATTAGAAATTTCAACAGACAAATCAAGGAGCCTACACCTAGATATGGACGTGAGTTCATATGGACCTAGAGGAGATTGTTCTTGGAGAGTATTTGTGACCTGGTATATCTTGGAGGGGCATTCTCATTCCCCACTCTTGGTCTACTTGGCGGTTTATCATCTGTAAGGTATTACTCGTCCTTTTAGATGCATTTTGCTTTATGTTTATCTTCTCATGGTTATAGATCTTAAGCTATGGTTATTGGTTCTGGAGGGTTCATTTGAGGGACATTGGCATGGTTATCTCTTTGCTCATATGGTTTGATTTATGATTTCCAATATGAGGAGTTTAGGAGATGTGATTGGGCTTATTCTTGGTTATGGAATGGTTATGAGTTTAATCTATCTTGATTAGAGAGGCTTACATCCATGTTGGTTACATGATATATACGTTCATTTGATCTATGAGATTGAATGATTGGATGTTGTTGAGGATTTTCTTTTCAACTTGCAGAGGAGATCATACTTGACACAGCTTTGTACTTTGAGGTGTTTGTAGGACATTATGATTTACAAAATTTCTCTCTTTGTGTCATGGCTACTTCGTGGAGGATCATGTTGATATGGTTAGACTTACGATAGTTATGGTGACATGTTGTGAGAGAGTAGACAGTGATTTATCTTGCATGTTTGGATCATTGTGATTGTTCTTGATACTACATTGGCTTGTTATTTATCCACACCTTGTTTTGAGTGTTGATTGGTAGACTTGGTATGCCTTGGATTTATTTTCATATTTGACATTACCCATGCAGTGGGAGCTCCTAGATGTATGTGTTCTTCATTGACAAATTTTATAGATGGAGCTTATGATTGTGGTATATGGGTTGGATATATTGTTGGCATGAGTTTATTGTTGTTTTTGATACGTGTGAGGTATGGATGGTTGGATGTATTAGCATATGTTGTGGTGCTATTTCCAATCGCATGGGTTTTTTACCATTGATAGCTATTTGGAGCTTTTGTTATCACTTGGATTTGATGCTAGTGTTCTTTGGATTGGTGCATCTTCACCTTGGCATGTTCCTTTTCTTCCATAGGTGGCACGTTGGAGGATGAGAGGAGTTCTTGCTCGAGATGGTGGTTACTTTGATTTTATTGCAAGTATCTTGATGGAGCACGAGACCATGTTGGATATTCATGTGGTTTCATGTTTGCCTATGATGATGTATTTCATTGTTTGACCCTTATGCAATGTATACAACAAGTGGGAGAATGTTGGGAAAAGGTGTTGTTCACCTTAGATAACATTAATTAATTCAATTATGTAAAATAAATATTCTTTTGTGGTGCATCTTAAATGATGTGTTTAGCCACATTAAATATTTATTTGGTATCACTTGTAAAAGTTGTATTTAACATTGGGAGACATAAGGCAAATATTAATTATTTGTGCAAAATAATTAATTTTGGGGTCAATGGTTTTGTGCTCATGGTTTTGAGTCACATTGTTTTTATCCAATACCACAAGTTGTATTTGTGTGAGATTGAGTCTATAAAAGTAAGCACAAGGTTAGTGATTAGGGTTGGCTCTTATTTTACAGGTTGTGTGAGAAGCTATCATTGTATTGAGTTTTCTCTTCAAAGTGGATATTGTAAAGCATGGCATGGGATGTGTAGATTCATGATTGGATACATGGAGGTTGCAGTAGAGGAGCTTGATGTTTCAGAGGTGCTCATGGAGACTCTGTGAGTATATTGTAATTTCTTATTGTTGAATAATACATTGAGTATGGATGCTTTTGGAAGATGATCTTTTTCCCTCAAAGAGGGTTTCCCCAGGGTATATCTTGTGTTATCTTGTTGCATTATGGTAAATCTATAAAATTGTATGCATCATTATCTCCTTTGAGTTATGTGGAATTGGTTTGATCTACCTATAAATTCCTAACATCTCTCTCTCTCTCTCTCTCTCTCTCTCTCTCTCTCTCTCTCTCTCTCTCTCTCTCTCTCTACCAATATCCATCTCTTTATATATGTATGTCTCCTCCCTCTCTATATCACTCTACCTCTCTCTAGATCTCTGTCTCCTCTCTATCTCTCTCCCCTCTCTTCATCTTTGTATCACTCTACCTCTCTCTCTATATATTTGTCTCATTCTCTCTATATATCTTTCTACATCTCTATGTTTCTCTATCTTCCTCTTTCTCTCCATCTGAGCTCTTTATCTCTATCTCTCTTTCTTCTCTATCTCTCTTCCTCTCTTTTCTCTCACCATCTCTCTATCTCTATACCTCTTTCTCCCTTTCTATCCCTATACCCATCTCTCTCTCTTTCATTTTCTCTATCTGTCTTTCCCTCTATATATCTTATCTCTATATTTTTCTCCTACTTTATCTCTCTTTTTCTATTTCTCTTTGTCAATCTCTCTCTCTCTCTCTCTCTCTCTCTCTCTCTCTCTCTCTCTCTCTCTCTCATTGTTTAGTTGCAAAGTAGTTCAACTTCAACAAAGAACACTTAGATTGAAGTCTTCCCATTCCGATAATTCTAGGACTCGATTTGTACTTCTAGACAATGGGCTACCAAAACTATAAGAGAGCACATATCCAAACAACACAATTCAGATTTATAAGGCAACACATTTTTTTGTTTCTAATGTTGATCACAAAGAATATTGAGAGGGGGGTGAATCAGTATTCTATAAAACTTCTCTTTCACACATTTATTAATCCATTTACCACATTCAATAACTTGAAAGCAAAACAAACATAAGAACAATAACCATAAAGACATAACACATAGACACCAAGATTTTTACGTGGAAAACCCAAAAAGGGAAAAACCACGGTGAGTGTTAGCTCACAATATATTATGATAACAATACCGAATTACATGAAGGCTCACTTTCTTAGGGCTCACTGCCCAAGGACTCATTGTCCTAAGAAGTGCTCACTGCAATAGGCTCACTGCCAAAATAAGAGAAGAGGAGATAGAAGAAGGATTGGCTCACTACCAAAAGAAAACTGCTACAAGTGCATCTACAGAATGTTGAGGTGTAGTTCCATTTGCAGTTCAGTATATAGACTCAAATGTCTTCATAATGTCTGCTATGCTTCACATATGCTATGCTCTTCTACAAAATTTTGTTCTTCACACTGATCTAATTACAAAACTGCCTTAGATTGCACACCCATTTAATTCACACTATGTTCATACACCTTCATGCCTCCAAAGCCAAAATCTATCGAGTATATATATATATCTGCATCAAGAATTTTCTCATTCCAGGTCAACATAGAGCTTGTATATTCAAGTTATACCTTGTCGGCCTATTATTCTGCCCAAACAACAATGCAGACCCAATCAATCATGCAAGACTCTTTATATGAGTCTAGACTTATTATAGAACCACTTAGATTAATGATTCCAATCATATACCTTCACCGCATATCAATCTATCATGGCTATCGGCTTAACCCTTAAGTGCACACGCAACTAGCTTGATTGTCATACCATAACTTCTAGTGCAAACCATATAAGACTCTGAGATTCATAGCCAACATTCATTATGGACCTCTTAGTATACCTTCAAAACTATAGAGCATAATATTCTTTCATAGAGAAATGCAGATCTCAGAACTGTTGTTTTGTCACAGAGAAATACTATCAAACTGGAAGCCGATACTAGAGAACTTGTCAAATATGATCTAGTGAACTTCAAGTGCTACAAATCTGGACTTAGATGCTTATGACATGTGTCTACATTGCCTTAGAACCGCAAATCAAAATACTCAACAGTGGAGGAATGTGGACAAAAATACTCAGGTGCTTTACACTGTTTCAGGCTTACTCTGTTCATTTAGACTTAGACAATTCACCATTTGACTTCCGGAGGAAGTCAAAACTTGGACACTGGAACATAACATCACCAAAGGGTTGTTTACAACATACCAGAACCGCATACCTTGATCTTCAACTGCGGAGGCATACCTTTCCTATTGATGTCAATCACTCTGTGTACTGTCCATACTTAGTTATTCTGGCTAATTAGTCTTCCGGACTGAAATCCCCTTTACCAAACCTTGTTGCCATCAATGACAACATTCTATCAACAGTGTCTCTTAACTATGTTGCCAACATCTAAGACCTATTGCCTTCAAATCTTGGAATACTTGTTCATCATTAAATATTCTCATTGTCCCATTCATCTTGATCCATTGATCATCTCTCTCTCTCTCTCTCTCTCTCTCTCTCTCTCTCTCTCTCTCTCTCTCTCTCTCTCTGTTCCACTTTATGGCTACATAAAGCTTATTCATTTGCTAGAGAGATGAGGAAATCAAATTTAAGATCTACACTCCCTTCTCATTCCCAGTGAGCCTCATTCACCAAGAGCTAATTGAAACCAAAGTAATCTCAAGGGTAGCAATTGATTCATGTGCACAATGCTTTGAATCCCTCACCATTTCTAATAATGTATAAAGACCAACAAATCTTTTAATATCCTCTACGATAGACAAATCAACCCTTATCACTAATTAGATTCATTGGGTGTTAATGCAATTCGACTATGTGAAGGGGTAGTCATGGCTAATGACTTCAAAAGCTAACGACTCTCTCACCACCACATGAGCATTCAATCCATGAGGGACTAACACCCTTGAATCCTTGTGCTACACAAAGTAATGTAAGGTGAAAATATGTTGCTAAACAGTTGATGTCTATGTTATTAGAAATTAAAAGAGTGAAATGTATTTGTAATGACAATGAGAAACAAATTTTGTAAAGATTACACATAAGAAACGATATATATTACAAATATTTCAAAATACATAACATAATTTATATATATAATTAATTATATTAATTTTATTTACTTTTAATATTATAAAGATTATATCATTAGTTTAATTATATAAAAATTAATTAATTTAAAAAATATTTAAATGTACAATTAAAAATAAGTTATTAAATTAACTTTTTAAAAATTAAAAAAATCATTATAATTTTAAAATTGTAATTGTTTTTTATTTTTTTAAATTTAATTTGAAAAGAGCAATAAACTACTAAAAAGCATTTGATGGTGGCTTGTATTCCCTCAAAATTATCAATCTTTATAAATAAAGAAAAAAATAGGTTGGCTGATGATGCGTCAAACCAACCTCCGTAGATGCTAACGCCATTTGAAAGGGATAATTGTAATTGTTCATTTTTCCCCCTAATTTTTTAGGGTCAGGGCTTTTGAAACCCTCATTCAGGAGTGTCGATTGTGATCTATATGCGTTCAATTCTTGCTTTGATATCTGATTTCCAAAGCATCAAATGACCCCATTTATAGACCACAAAAGGACATTTCTGAATTTATTAATACTTTCTTGGTGTGTTACATTGTCACCTTTGGTTCAGCTCCAGTCACCTTAAAAGATGGTCCTACTAACACTTCATAATTGTTTGTATTAATGCAAATTCATTTCAGTAGGGACCTTTCTACTATTGCATCAATAGCTATGAGAAAGCAAAGTCCGTAGAAGAAATGTTGTGTAAATCTAAACAATGACTAGCAAGAAGCCTTTGCTAGTAGAGAAACATGGTCCCAAGTGCTTGTGTTTTGAATAGCTTGGGCTAATTTATAGTTATAGTTTCCTTCTATAATGATAGAGTTAAAATAGTTTATAATTTATGTTGTGGATAAACAGGAATCAAGATTATGGGACCATTACTTAATCATAAATATGTTCCTTTCTTCCTTGCACATATTTTGTTTTCTTTTTAATTTATTTAGTAATTTTTTTTTACAATTTCACTACTAAAAATTATGGGACCACTAGTTCAAAAAAAAATGCTCTTAAAATTTTTGGGTGATTGCTACTAAATAAAATTAGTTGGGTGGGTGCGGATCAAATAAAAAATTACTTGGGTGGGTGCATGAGACCACACATTTAGTTAAAGAAGTTAACCCAAAATGCTATAATGCCTTAACCTATAATGTGAAACAGTGTCATTTCAAGCATTGTATTTTGAATAGTGGAGATATTAGAAAAATCTATGACAATTTTTCATTCTCTCCGCCTGGATAATATACGAAATAGTTTTATACATGAAGTTGTGATGAAGATATAGAGGAAAGACTATAATAGAAATGATCAACAATATTCATTATGGCTATAAATCAAGCTTCATGCAATCTAAAAAAACCACAACACACAATACAAATAACCCTCTTTGGACACAATCCTTCCTTTGTAATCATAGTATAAAATAACATTCTATTACCCTTGCAAATCTGCAATAGGCTTTTGATGGGATTGATTCCTAGTCCTAGTGATGAAATGGATTGGAGTTTTAGATAAAGAGAAATAAATAATGGTAAACATGTATGCAAAATGCATCCTTGTAATATGTATGAAAGTGAGTGCTTCGGAATAGAGTATGGACATCCATCAAAGCATACTAGAATGACAATTTTTGCCATATGTTGTAGTTGCAAGTGTCATGGTAGACATTTATGTAAAATGTTGTCAAATTTTGCTTCTTTATTCATTTTACCTTGTCAAAATGACTTCTATCTAGTTTTCTATTCATGTTGTTGGTTTTGTTATGAAGGCTTATACAATTTGAGGGTTTGAAAGTTCACGATATGCATACCTAGCTAGCTATGTTTTTTATTAGGATAAGCAACTTACAAAGGGTTGAACCCTTTACAAACAGACCCTCAGGACAGAAAATAGGGCAGACACAACAAAACAAACAGCAGCCAAGCTGTAAGAAACAAAAGCCCAAAGGGCAACCCAAATAGTGCACAAGATGCACACTGACAACAGAAAAGCAAAAGCAGGTAACAGAACAGACCACCTACAGAACACACCAAATAGAGGATCTAAACAACAGTAGATCTCGAACAAAAAAACTTAACTCCCTTAGCCCTAAGGCGCAGATCTGCTACATATTTGGGGAGCCCTTTCTTTCTACGTTTCAAGTCAAAGTCCTCATAACGAGGCGAGAGGGGGGTCCTCCCTTGCAGTTGTAGCCAAAGAAGGCACACACAATGAGATCAAACTAGAAACAGGCACGGCCGAATGAGTGACCGGAATAGTCAAAGAAGAAGCCTGGCCACAAATAGGAGCCAGAGAAACAAGTGCCGACACAGGGGCCCCGACATGATCGAATGAATCAGCCACCATATCCATCGCCACACCCTTGAGTACCGCAAGGGAACAAGCAAGGTATCTTGGGAAGAGTCATCTCCCTGAGAGTAGCCATCATCCGGAGAATCACTAACTATCAGGTGATCCATGAATGCATTCTTCCACCAAGTTGCCGTACTCTTGCGACGAAAGTGAAGACAAATTGAGGCCAAGTGACCAATAGAAAAAAAATCTTTTGCATCTAAAAGGAAGGGCTTCGTAGTCAAGTTGTTGTGTCTAAGGCCTTTCCCCTACCATCAGCACAACATCTCCATGGAGGGGCTTGGAGATGTCTAAATCAACTAAGATCTGAAGAATCATAGTATGCCCCATATTTGAGGTAGTAGAATCTACCTTCAAAAAATGACCAATAGCATTGTTGATGGCCTCATAGCAAAAATCCTCCCAAAACTGAAGGGAGAGATTTGGAAGTCGAACCCAAATTGGCCTGATATTAAGTGGCTCAATAAGAGGGTTGAAAGATCGAGCCCAAGGTTTGATGGAGAGCAAATGCTCACCCCATATCCAAACCCTACCATCCAGCACTAAGTCCTCCTCTTCGGAGGAAGCAAAAGTTGCTATGAAAAACCCTAGAACAGGGATAAACTTCAATCTTGCCTTCCACAATGGGTTTCCACAAATCCCTGACCTAGAAATGTAGATCATGAAGAGAAGGCCGCAATCCATTGAGCCTGCAAATCACTCTGTGCTTGAGGTAGAACTCCCCATTCTCTGAAACCTCAAGGCCACACACCACCACAAGGGTAGAGCAGGCCACTAGAAATGGTCTATCCCTTGCCTAAGAAGAGCGTGCCAGAGTTCCTGCACCAATAATAGCCTTAATGAATGATTTGTGGGGGTGACCAACAATCCAAAGGCAGGACTTGGCCCCACCAGACGAAAAGGCCTGAGCACACCCAACATGATTTGGAATAGGACCAGACACAACTACACCCGAACCAGTCACATTGTTGACGATGCCCCCACCCAACAAATGCACACACCTAGACGCGCCCTCCTTCTCAGCATTTTCTGCGTAATTATCCCTCAGCCTGCGTGCTCAACAGCTACTCCTATGCTCTGCATATTGTTGTGTTGTAAATCATGATGTTCCTAGCTAGCTATGTTAGTTACAATTCATTTGTGACAATTTGTAGTTCAAAGTTGTTCTTTCAATTAGAAGAGGAATCTATTGTGAACTTTGGAAAGGAGATCCTGGTTAAGTTTCCTAGCATTCTAATGCTCATTTTCTTGTGCTTTACAATAGTTGGAGGTGTCCTTCATTTAGAGCATAAGCTTGGGGCTTTCCATGATATGGTTTTGGTAGAATTGTTAAATTGATAAGGAGGTATTTTCCACATCATGTCAAATTATTATATTTATATCAAGATTCAACTATGTAGTTTTCAATCAAACTCATTGACCCATATTTCATGAGTAGTGGTTCACATGAACCTATCTCTCATGAGAATGGATGGTCCACTTAGCACTCATTGCATCTAGGTGATGCTCACAGGGTGAAGCATTGGGACTTCCTGAGAGATCACCCATCCCAATACTACTCTGACTCAAAGTTGGAAAACTCAGACTCGGCAGCCCAAAATAGGACTCGGACTCAGGACTCGACACGGACTCAGGAAAAAACTCGACTAGGACTCGACAAAAAAAATCGTAGTTTTAAAAAAAAAAATTAATGCATTTAGAGAACATAAGAGCCTAATTTGATTATCAATTTGTCATAATTCAAATATTACACGTCATATGATCATCAAACACTCAATAATTGAAATTTCATCATTCATACTCATAGTTTCAAACCTATTTTTTGCAAACTAGAGTTGTGAAATGAACCAAAAAAAAATAGGGTTTCATCTTTATTTCTACCGTCCCAGTCGTTGGCGGGAGTCCCTGCACGGGACTCACGAGTCCGACCTCAAGACTCGCATGAGTCCGTGCCGAGTTGACTCGGCCAGCCCAGGGACTCGCGAGTCCTAGAGAGTCTGCAACGAGTCCAAAGAGCCTTCCAACTATGCTCTGACTAACCATTCATTCCCATGAGATATGGGTGAACATGTGAACCACTACTCATGAAATATGGGTCAATAAGTTTAACTCGAAACTACATAGTTGAATCCTAAAATAAATATTGGAAAATACCTCCTACTTATCAATTGATAAGGTAAAGTGGATCTATGAATGGTTCATAAGGCACAACACTTGCTAAAGGTTTTACAAATGAGGTAGCAAGCTAAATGGGCTTGATCTTGGGGGAAACTCCATGGTTAAGTGTGCTTGAGTCAAAGTAGTACTAGGATGGGTGACCTCTTGGGAAGTCCCGATGCTTCACCCCTGTGAGCATCACCTAGATGCAATGAGTGCTAAGTGGACCATTCATTCTCATGAGAGATGGGTTCATGTGAACCACTACTTATGAAACATGTATCAATGAGTTTGACTGAAAACTAAACAATTGAGTCCTAATATAAATTTTATAATTGTTAAATATTTACATTTACCACTAGATTTTTGAAGCTTTGAAGCTTTATTGTGTGCTAGTTATGTCAAATATGCTCCATATTCAAAAAAAATAGAGTTCAAGATTTACATTTAGTATGAAGTTTGAATATTAAAATATTTACATTTGTAGTCAAACTTGAGGGTGAATTATTGAGAAACAAAAAATAAACTACTCTCCTTTTTAATAATTTAATATTCATCCCTATCCCTTGAGGGTAGATTGAACAATCAAGTCGTTGGAAAACATGGATGATGGTGGTGCATGTTAGGACCTCACATCATGGGTCCCACCATGTTTCAATTCCTCCACAAAAAAATTTAATATGCGTCCCTAATTACCATTATAGTTGAAGAACATGTTCATTTTTCCATTATGTAGATTCTCCTTTACACTAATATTACTAATGCCCTTTCTCCTTTGTACACAGCGTCTATCAAACTACATTGAGATCCATCATTACACAACTCAATCTATTTTAAAATTGATCTATAATGACAAGATAAATATAAATTATATACTTGAATACATATAATATAAACAAGTCCATAATCATCAGTTAACCAATTCTTCATCTAAACAAATAATCAACTACTATTCTAAAATAGTATTAGTGTCAACATAGTCTATGATCATAACAAAGTATAATAGCATATCCATGAGTGTTATAAGGATAACAAATCTTATCAAAATAAGATGTGATCATGAGAAGTGGGTCTCACAAGCCCATTTCGAATTCATGGGTTGTAACAAAATGTATGTCATTTCCAATGGATGGAAGTAAATCAAAAATTGGACCTTAATCAATATGGCTACAATGTCCCCTAAAAGGGCAATGTTTTTTAAAGTCGTAGACTATAAGGGCAAATAAAAGATACATAATTTATCATTAACATCTTCATTATAGACATTTTGGAATGTCGTATCGTTTGAATGGAGTGCTCGAGAGGGAAAAACTAGAGTTTGAACGAGGCGTCTAAATCCCTGGACGCACGCTCTGTGCAGGAGAGGTCTGATAAGCCGGGCATCCTCCCCATTGGCATCCTTGGTGTTTCCATGGATCATGCTCACCCTACTACAAGTGCGCGGGAGTCTGCTGGTGTGGTGGGTTCTGCTCTTGCTTCTCATGTAAAGGACTCTGTGTCGATTCCCGGCGGTGGTACTTCCCAAGGGCACCATAATCCTTGACCTGGCGGCCCTGGCTGCCCCCACAGATCATTTTCTGATGTTGTTCTCAACTCTAGAGCCCAGGCACAGCCTATGCCCTGTGCTCGCTCATCTTCGGTGGTGGTTTGTGGCCCCAAGATTTCTAAAAACGAAGAGTATTACTTCAAACGTGGGGTTATATGTCACTTCAATGGTTTATGGCCCTCACTCCCCAGCCTGCATAGCTGGATTGTGGATTCCTGGAAACCACTCATGGCGGGACAAATGAAGCTCTTTCCATGTGCAAGAGGGTTCTCAGAGCAACCTTGCTTCCTCTGAAGAGTGAGACTTAGTGTTGGATAGGGTTTGGTTGTGAGGTGAACATTCATTGTCCATCAAGCCATGGGCTAGCTCCTTCAATCCTCTCACTGAACCGATCAACACCAGGCCAGTTTGGGTTCGACTTCCGAACCTCCCTATTCAGTTATAGGAGTCCTGTTTTGAGGGCATCGACAATGCTTTAGGGCGCTTCTTGAAGGTTGATTCCACAACCTCAGATTTAGAGCATACTACGATTGCTCGCATTCTAGTAGATATTGACATCTCTAAGCCCCTCTTTGGAGATGTAGTTTTGATGGTTGGGGATAGGCCATGGACGCAGCGGTTGGACTATGACGGACTCCCCTTTAGGTACAAGCGTTGTTTCTCAATTGGTCATTTGGCCTCTAGTTGTCCTCACTCTCACCATAAGGGTGCGACAACTTGGTGGAAGAATGCACTCACTGAACATTTGCATGTTTGTGCTTCTCCTTTGGATTCCCCCCAGGAGGGCGACCCTTCCTATGTGGGTGTTCCCTCCTAGGAGAACGTCTTTGTCCAAGAACCTTTGCCCATCTCGACTGCTCCTCTTGTGGAGCATATGGCAGATAGGGTGGTTGCTACTATTGATCATGCTAGGTCCTCGGATCAGACAACTAATCACGCTAGGTCTTCGGATCCTTCGACAGTTCCTGCTTCATCTTCTTTGTTGTCTACTGCTACCTCAACGCATGAGTTCCCTTTGGTTGTAGCGTCTGTTGAGGGTCGTTCTGAGGATATTGACACAGAGTTTTCTTGGTCTATTGTTCAAAGAAAAAAGAAAGGACTCCCCAAGTTGGTTGTTGCTTTGCAATCGAGGGTTAAGGGAGTTAGATTTACTCCCTCGGGATCTGGTGTTGTGTAGATGCCCTGTTTTGTGTTGCAACTGGGTTGTTCTGTGTTGTTGTTGGGTTATTTGTGCCCTGCTTTTCTCTGCCCTATGGGCTTTTTGTAAAGGGTTCACTACTTATCTCAATCAAAAACATCTTCATTATGGACAATGAGTAAATACTTAACCAAGCCCCAACTTAACAGTAATAAAAGTAATTGTTGTTAAAGGCATGGTTCGATGGTCAAATCGCACGGTTGTTGTGGCAACTACCAAGGTTCAAACCCCCGTTGAGCCAACGAACTCACAAGCTTTGAGCCCTGCTAGGCCAACAAACTCGCAAGCTTTGAGCCCTGTTGGACCAATGAGCTCGTAGGCCTTGCATCCTCGCAAGGCCCTTGTTGGGCTGATGAGCTCACAGCTTAAATTCCCTCACTGAGCCAATGAACTCACGGATTTGAACCTTTAGCATTCATGCCCGGGGATGAGGTCCCCCATGTTGTGGCATCATCGATTTATAGATCCTATCAAAAGCTTGTCACCTAAACATCCTCATTAGGGACAATGAGTAAATGGTTTCTAATAATATTGTATTGTCCACTCCCCTTATGCTACAAAAGATAGACAACAAATTGGCTGAATCAATCGTGCGTAGAGACCAAAGAGATCCAAATGTTCATCACCAACCAACACATGTTGTAAGGCAATATTCAAGCATCAATTGTGTGTAGAGACCAAAGAGATCCAAATGTTCATCACCAACCAACACATGTTGTAAGGCAATATTCAAGCATGTTCAAATCATTCTCAAAACTGGAGTTGTTGAAAGTAGTTAAAACAAATATATTTTTTTATTTGTTTCCTTTCTTTTTTTTAAATAAGTTTGTTCTTCTAGCATGGTCATTAATGATGATTCAAAACAACACTTGGTCGGATCATATGGAATGGCCTCTTTGTTTCCCAAGCCCATCTTGAATATGATCCATTATACTGACATGAACAAACCAAATTATTACAACATTAAGATCATTTATTTGCTAAAGAGAGTTGTACCATACACAAAAGTGTAAGTCAATGAAGAGTACAAGCTAGCTTTTGCTATACTCTTCTTTTCTTGCAATTTTCTTTTTTAGTGTCAAAAATCTCTAATTTTGAAATTTACTTCCATTTTTTAAGCATTTTTAAAGTTTAAAGTTTCATTTATAATTTTATAAACTCTTTACTCTATAACTTAAAAAATAGTTCATCTTCATTTTGCAATCTTCATCTATGCAAAATTGGAGTACATACCCCTTCATCCACTCAATAAAATAGAACCAATTGGCATCAAAAAAAGGTAAAACTAGTGTCCATGCATTCTAACTTGCTCCTTTCACACAAACAAAATAATGAGGGAGCAACAAAGTTGACAATTGTAGAACCAAATCATACCCATAAAAACTTTTTTAATGAGTCAAATAGCTATGATTCTTTTAATCTACCTACATCAATCTAATGTCAATGATGATATGTGATCTTTAAAGCTAGAGCATCCTAACTTCGCCCAGAAAAATTTATGTTTTCAGTCAAGTGGCTATGATTCTTCTAATCTACCTACATCATCTAATGTCAATGATGATGTTGAGCTTTTTGAGCTTTTTAAAGACCCATACGATGCTGATCACTGATTTTGTTATTTCAATATTGAACAATTAACATCAATTAACATCAATCATAATATTCAAGTTTGATATTCAAATAGCTATGATTCTTTTAATCTCCCTACATCATCTAATGTCAATGATGATGGTGATCTTTTTGAAGACCCATGTAACATTGATTGCTGATTTTATTATACTTTAATATTGAACAATGATCTATCATGATATTCATGACATTGAAGTGGTATTTTTAATTTTTATGGTGGTTTTGTTTATTATGTGGTCTGAACTTAATTTCTGTTTCTAAGCTGCAAATCTGTATATATCATTTTTATTTTTATTTTTAATGTCCAAAACAAACCCAACCCAAAAAAATTGCCTTGCCAGCGTCCCCAAAAGAAAAACTAAAACTTAGGTGACCATCACATGCCCATGTTGTAAAAGGAACATACCTGTAAATAAAAACCTAATATTCGGTTTGCATAGCAAAAGAGCTATCCAGTCTCAAGATTGTAAACAAATTTAAAAAACTCCCGACTCTGATCCATGGCCTACCAATGGCCGTTTAAGTTTTAATTCATTATTTCATTTGAAGGGGATGACACATCAATACGTTAAATGATTCTAATAAATTCTAGCCTTTCCAGTGTTCAGTGCAAGAATCATCTTTTCTTAATAAGGAATTGTGCATACAATCAACAAAAATCTTTGCTCATTTTCTTCTGATCAGAGATTTGTTGAGGTTGAAATCGTGACATGGTGGACTTGCACCAGATTCAACAAAAGTTATTTGTTGCTTTGCTTGGTTATGTAGATCACATGATTTAAGTAATATGAACCAATAAGGTTAACATTAGAAAAACCCTTATGATAAAAATTCACCCAAACCAACCCCTTCTACAACCCAACAAACAAAAATATGTTGCCCATAAACCTCTGTGGAGCATACCATACTCATAAACAAATGGCTTGTGAATAATGGCTAAATAAAACAGAATCTTGTGCACTCAGAATCCAACAATACTCATACCCTCGTATAATAAAAAAAAATGGCATCAATACTAACCTCAAAAGTTTAATATCTAAATCATTCATAATGCAGAAGTAAACATGTTTAAAACAGCAGCAGAGTAATTGATACTACTCAATCAAAATAATTTATTGCACTAGAAATGTAACCCATTGCTTATTCTGAAAGGCAACTCAACCTAAGAGATTCCCTTTTCACAGTTTCACTGTTTAAATAGCAGGTGAAGTAGAGTCAAAAAATACATCAGACGTCATTGGGAAAATGTGTCAAATGCTCAAATAAATAATTCATTGCACTAGAAATGTAACTCATTTCTCTGAAAGGCAACTTACCCGAAGGTATTGCCTTAAAAAGTTCTCCCTGTTTAAACCAGTAGCTGAAGTAGAGACAAAAGTAGGATATACCCTAAAGCAAGATCAAAAATGGTATTCAAGGGAATAGATCACTTGAAACATTTGGCATCTAACAGCGGCTCACCTTCAAAGGGCTCTTGATCTTCAATCATAGCATTAGCACGCTCTTTCTGAACTTCATCATTAATATCCACTTTAGTCCAGTCATACAACTCCATATCATAGCACTCATCCATGACAAATTTTGGAATCTCCTGGCCACGGAAGAGCCACAGTCCCTTAACCTTGAATGGGGGTTCTTGGCCGATGATGAGCATCTTCCCAAATGCATACTTGCGTGCAAGATCCATGCGTTGCAAGAATCCTGTAACTTTGTTCAATGTAACAAATGAAACAGTATTCTCATTATTGTATTTGTATTCACAAAACCACAAGGAGTATCCTTCTGGATCGTACATATCCCAAAAACCTGCACAATCATATTAAGGATAAGTGAGCTGCAATAGCAAATATCATCCAACAAATATCCACACAGTCTGGACCTAAATCAATTAGATTAGTAAATTTTACAAGGGCATAGAACAGGTAAAAAAAATTATTATTCCATCAAAACAGATGAGACATGAAAGAGCAGTTTCTTAATCATGTATGCATATGTACATATAAAGACTGTCATGCCCACCTATACATACATGTACAAATGAGCATAACACAATGCAACTAACATTTTTTTTTTGTGTTACAACACTCAGATACTAAGGGTTACAGTTCTCACCAAAGTGAATTATGCACACTCAACATTGTTGCATATGTAGTCACAATGAAGGCACACCACTCAAGGCAAAGAGAAACAATAACAAAAGCGGGCATGATGAAACTCAACAACACCTTAGAAAAGTGAAGATAATTTAACAAGGTGTCAACATTATCATGCATGGTATCGCAAAGAGGAGAACTCACATAAGTATTTTCCTTCTAAGCTTCCTAAGATATATCCTCATCGACTTATAACGACTCGACCAATAAATTTTTAAGAGTCCAAAAACAAACAAACAAACAAACCTAATTAGATAAAGCTGGATGACTGATAACCCACCTTTGATAGCAATCTCACGAAAGTTGGTCTTTGTGTTTGAGTAAAGTCTCTTCCACTCATCAAGAATCATTTTACTGGGTGGCAAAAGATCAAGAGGATTTTTGGGTTTTGGCTTAGGTGCCTCCTCCTCCTCCTCTCCTGCTGGAGGATCTTCAACTTTGGGCTTTGCAGATTCTTTTTTGACCTCTTCCTTAGGCTTAGGCTTTTGCTCTTTAGCTTGAATGGCCTTTTTATTAGTTTGCACAACCGGAGGAACAGCATCTACCTGATTAACCTCACCCAAAATCTTCTTAAAATTGGGCTGATTGACAATGGTCCAAAAGTACCTTTCAACATGAGGATAGTCTTTTGTAAAATCTTTGGTCATACAACGAGAGAAACCCAGATACAAGTTGCAAGCCATAACAATGTCTGCCAAGGTTATGCAATGACCAACAAGGAAGGTGTTAGCAGCAAGATGAGTATTCAATGCGCTTAAAGCTCTCTTGAGTCCAGCAATTGTAGCTTCCTCTACCTGTAACAGCAAACAATTAAAATTTTAATGACTCCTCTAAGTATCTGCAGAAATTTATATGGTCTATTTTATGATTAAAAGCATAGTTACCAGGTTCAAAAAGTTTGATTAATTTATGAAAGTAAAAAAACAAATCGGAAATCCAGAAATCTTTGAAATTTTCTATAGGAATTGAAAAGTTCAGACCAAATCAGCCAAATCCAGCAGGTCTAAATAAACCAGATCTGGACGGATTTGGTAACTATGCTTAGAAGGCAAAACTAACCGGAGGAAGATACACTCCATATCCAATTCGAGGGAAATACCATCGCATGATATTTATGTCAATCTCCGTAGAAGAAAAATCAATCCACTGCTCAACATGGCCCTGAAATGATCCAGTGCATCAAAAACTATGAGTTCTTATCTCTGTAAGTAGTGTGTGAGAATAAGCATTTTGGTTAGAAAAACCAAACAACGCACTTACATAATCAATTAGGGAAGACCCTAAGAGAGAGTTAGTCCCCTTCAGGCGTGCAACTGAAAAATATCAAAAGAATCAGCTACATTCATTTTACAAAATATTTCAGTCTATAGATTACAACAGATCATTAGATGAAGGAAAACTGTTCTCACCATAACGTGCAATGGCATTACTCTCGAAGATTGGCCCATCAGGTGTCTCCAAAACTGGAACCTGTAATACCAGATCCAATAACATGGTCATCTCAACAAACACCAAAAGAAAATAACAAAATAGACAATAACAAAATAACCAGAGATGATGTGATGTACCTTGCCAATAGGATTCATCTTAAGAAATTCTGGCGTTTTATTTGTGACACCCATCTCAAAGTTAGGAATTCGGTTAATTTTTACACCAACATATTCAGCAGCAATGAATGCCTTCGCTGCATTTTTATTGCCTTCCCCTGCATATAGAGTCTGCACGAAAGAAATAATGAAAAACTAGTTTGGAAAGAAAATCCTATTAAACATGTTAAAGGAGGCCAAACATAGAAAGATATCAGTGGTCAAGGATGCAGTCTCTTGGGTCAGAAGCTAATCAGATACATAACCTCTCACGACATTGTGAATCTAGAAAACAAAGGTGCATACAAAAAGGTACCATATAATGGTACAAGAAAATTAGTACAACAAAGAAATAACAACTGGAGAATGTGAGCCCAACAATAATATTATAATTGATTTTTCTAGCTGAAAGGCATTTTCTCAATCTTTAATAAGGAATTACAAGGAAATGACAAGGCATAATTTTATAATTGAATTTTGTAGCTGAAAAGTGTTTTCTCTACTTTTAGTAGGGTATTAGAAGGAAATGGCACAGTAAATCCAGAAAGTCAACCAAAAATATTTTCTCATTTACTTCGGCAACTCTCTTAGAACAATACATAAAACATTTCAGCTTAGAGATTGCTATTAATTACAATTTAATGAATGCTCACCTACAAAAACCAGAATAGTTCATGCATTACCATCAAAGAAAATCTATGTTACCAGGTACTCCCCCACCATACCCATACCCAGTTCATACCAAGCTCTTAACATGATTTTTAACTTAGAAAATTTCCAGTCATGTTAGTGAGACTATATTTACTTTCCACACAATCAAGGTGCAAGCGCCATTGTGGAGCATAACTATCAACAACCTTTGGGCTGTATGGAGGCACAGAGTGAGCCCAAAAAGTGAAAGAGATTAATCTCAAATAATGTAGAGGGCTCATGTGGATAACATGCTTAGTTTTACTAACTCCATCACAAGTATGATTAAATTTGATGATACAAATCAGCCATGTTTGGGTGAAGTTTATGAAGGCATTGACTCCATGATTGACAAAATGAGGGCCATTATAGCAACAAACGAGCAAGATCCTTCACAAATATTTATCAACAAAGTGAAAAAATTCCTAATTAAACAATGGAACAAAATGACCAACCTGTCTTCTTGCTTTGCCAAGAGGCAGAACCCATAGTTACCTGAAGTCGTGGGTGTATGGGTACAAGGACAAGGTAACATTCAAACTTAGGTACATAACCAAATAAGGATACGGCTATATTATATATAAATTTTGTCACCAGAAAATGGGAAAAAGAATGCAGTCCATGTTCCTATAACAAAGCTTCCTGGTACATTATGGACTGGCACCATACAGTGGTTGAAACTTAGTATTGGATATTCAATGATATTCACTCAAGCCCTCTTTTGATCAAATATAAAAAACACAATTATGGGTAAAATTGGTAAGTTCATAGACTCAATAGCACTTTTTGGGACAAGTTTAAGGAGGACGCTCATATGAGGCGGTACTTCCATGCCCAAGCATCCATGTAGCTTTTTCAATCAAATTTTTATCACATATATGTTATTTTAACTCTCTTACTTTCTTTCTTTTTGCTTTACTTCACCAAATTGCTTAGAATTTTAGAGTTGATATCATCTTTGAAAAAATAAAATTGATAATTATTTATTTTAAGTTATAATAAATTTTATCTTTTTATGTTAAATCTTATTTCAAAAGCTGCAGTGACTTTGTCTGAAGAGTTGCAAGTCCCTCTACATCTTCTAGCTTTAGCCTTAACTCCAAAATATTACAAAATTGAGATACTTGTGTATTTGCCAAGCCTGGCACCATACAATAGTCGTAAGTTAGTGATGGATATAAGGCGACATTCACTAGAATGTTCTTCGACCCAGATATAAAAGACACAATTGTGGGAAGAAACAGGAAGTTTATAACCTCAACAAGTCCACAACCTTAGCACTCTTCCAAACAAGATTAAGAGTGACACTCACAAGAGGTTGTACCTCTATGGCCAAGGATCCGTGCACCTGTAAGCTTTTGTCATTAACATTTTATTATACAAAAGATTTTTAACCTATGTTCCATGGCGTTTCAGGGACAGCAGGGTACACATTTTGGGGACGGCAGTCCAAGGGCCATATTTTGGTGATGGCAGGGGGACGGCAATATATGAATTTATTTATATATTTATGTAGAGAGAGAGACTCAAATTTCTACAAGTTAATGGACAGCAGTATAAGACTATAAGTTGAATAACAGCAATAAATATTAACAGCAGTATAACAGCAATAAAATTTAATCATGACAGCAGTATAACAGCAGTTTAATCATGACAGCAGTATAATGGCAATATTTCATTGCCAGCTGTGAGTTTATCTCTAAACATTATAAAATGTATGTTTGATTTTGGGGACATCTGGGGACAGGGGTCTCAGGGCAGGGGACGCGTCCCCATGGAACACAGTTTTTAACTCTATTTTCTTTTTATTTTAATAAATTAATTAGTATTTAAAATTGAATTCATCTTTGAAAAATTAAAATTGATTAAATATTTATTTTTAATTTTACCTTTTTATCATTTATTTAAATTTATGTTTCAAATTTTGCATTGACTTTGCCTCAATAGGTTGAGGCTTCCTTTGCAACTAAGCAAAACTAAAGTACATCAATTCAATTAACCCCAACAATTTAGTTGCCAATAAAGGTGGAGACATTGGTTTATGTGCATTTCAACTTGCGCCTCCATCTATCACACAAGAAATCCACCTACAAGGAAAAGGCTACTACTTTTAGATGTAGAGCCAAGCATACCTCATATTAGATGGTTCCATTGCCCAACCATCATTAGTTGATGTCAACAAAGTGGCACAAGAGACTTCAAAGATAGTGGGAATTACACTGTTAATACTATTACCTGTGGTTCTAATGAATCGAATGACACTAACAATGCTCCCAACAAAGTGAAATATGATAATTTATTTCGATTTTCACTCTCTGTTGACAATTAGTCTATTTAGTATACTATTTTGAGAGATTTTAGAAGCCTTTTTAATTTAACATAAATTTTAAAATATTGATATGTACATTTGTTGGCCAAGTATACTCAGTTCGCCTTAAAATTTGTACAAAAAAGGAGTTAGGGTTTATTTATTAAAATAAATTTTAAAAACATGTTTCAATTAGATTCTTTCAGAATAAAAACATATGCGAGAGCTTCCTTGCAGGCTTCATTGTTTGTTCTGCAAATCTGCCCTGCAGGCTGCGAGAGTGTTAAATGTTTAGTGTTAAGTCTTAACGTAGTCACCACTTTTTGTTACAGATGTGATGGCCGTTGTTGAGACTGAGTTTGACGTCTCTGTCCTGCTGTTAACATCTGAGTCGGAAGTTCTTTGTCCTGCTGGTGATGCCAGCCAACTAAAATTCCGGGTTTGCAAGAGGCACTATGTGAGGATTGCATTTTATTTTTCATTGGTTTTTAATTCTTTCAAGATGGAGCTTCATTCATTCTAAAGTCTCTGTAGTTTCATTACTTCCATGGGATCCCCCAAATGGAACTTCAAGATGTGGCTCTTGGACTTCCGTGACACCAGATCCAGGGCATAGACTCTTGCAGAATAAATACCTATCAAATCCAGCAAAAAAAACCCAAAGGATTTTCATGCTAAGTGCAGCCACTAAGGATGTGTTTCTTTCAAACTTTTATATGGTAATAAGATGCGCACTCTTCCGTGAAAGGGGTTGGGCTTAATGGCAAGGCCATTAGGTTCTCAAGATGGAGATTCAAGTTCAAATCCCCCAAGTAACATCTATAGTTGGAACTTCAAGATGTGGCTCTTGGACTTCCGTGGCACCAGATCCAGGTCATAGACTTTTGCAGAATAAATACCCATCAAATCCAGCCAAAAAACCCAAAGGAAATTCATGCTAAGTGCAGCCACTAAGGATGTGTTTCTTTCAAACTTTTATATGGTAATAAGATGCGCACTCTACCGTGAAAAGGGTTGGGCTTAATGGCAAGGCCATAAGGTTCTCAAGATGGAGATTCAAGTTCAAATCCCCCAAGTAACATCTATAGTTGGAACTTCAAGATGTGGCTCTTGGACTTCCGTGGCGGTTCCATTGGTGCTTTCTCGATGGATGGGGAGGAGGTTCCCTTGTGAACTCCGCTGGTGTGGGGCCAGCCTAAATAATTAATTAGCATCCTCATATATTTCAATATGTAGTTGTAATGCAAATCTATATGCTGGGATCTAGTTACAATAACCAAAAAAAAATATTGATAGATTTACAATAGACAAGGCTCCACTGACTACCCAATATGAATGTGAAACATGATAAGGCTTCTGCACAAACTAAATAAAAAAGTGCAAAATTGATTTCAACCCTCGGCCATCTTTATGGTAACCGTGCAGTGGTCACACAAAGTAAAGAGGTTTCCCAGCCTGATCTTCATAATGGTAATCACTCTGCCTTCCCTTGTTACTTGACCAAAGGCCGCTGTTCCATTTCTCTGTAATGATATCTCATGCTACAACAAGTGCGAAGGTTGGTCAACGGATTTTAAACCCAGATCTTATTTACAATAATCTCTACACCGCTTGACCAGACCTTCATTACTTCATTCTTCTAATTTGAAAACTAATCAAATGAAATCAAACTCATTTTGATTTTCTTGTTATGATGTACCCACTGAAAGCTCAGCTTTTGATTGTCAATGGGTATGTTTGACTAGGCCTCCCCTCTCTTCTTTTATGGCTAGAAAATCTAAACCTTAAATCCAATAGGCCTAAAAAATAAACTCATATAGACTTTGACGCATGGCATCCGATTGAGAAATCATCCTACAGTAAAAGCACGATAGTCTTGCCTTTGTGTAACCCACAAGGGGATTAGCCCTCCCTAATTGGGAGTCGGCTCCAGAGGCCATGGATACAAATGGGACACCAATACAAAATGAGATTTATAAAGAATAATAGTTTATAAAGAGCATTCAAAGCACTAGGGACACATTTCAAGACAGACAGAGAGAAACCAGCATCTTAGGTAAGTCTTGTATATATGAACACCCACAAGGGGATTAACCCTCCCTAATTAGGAGTCGGCTCCAGAGAGACCATGGATACAAATGCGACACCAATACAAAATGAGATTTATAAATAATAATAGTGTATAAAGAGCATTCAAAGCACTAGGGACACATTTCAAGACAGACAGACAGAAACCCACACAGAGCCCAAAAGCTCTATCATAAAGAACCGCACAAGAGATTTCAGAGATCCAATAAAAGATTTCAGAGATCCAATAAATCATGTCCTAAGGAGAAAGAAACTAAAGGTGGGTTCTTTAAAATGATTGAAAAAAGATTAACAAAGAAAAGAAAGAAAAATGCAAAGGGCTGCTGCAACTTACCAGTGCCATGGTTGAAGACTTGAGAAGAAGCTCAAATGCACTGTGAGAGTTATTGAAGAGAATGGGAGCGCGGCAAAACCATTCACCAGTGTTTTTCCGTAAGCTACCTAAAACATTCTTAAGTACACATAGAATGGATTTGCCTTTTCCGTGTGTGGTTCTTGGCCGTTGATTTATCGGGTGGTCTTCCCAAAAGCGCTTTTCACTTTTTCTTTTTTTAGTTTGTGGTAATTTTAGGGTTTTCTACATATTTTTTTAACAAAATGACTTCAATCATTCTTTAGTTAGTCTCAATCGGTTACACACTAGCACTTGCACCCATAGGAGGTTCAAGGAATACAGCGATTTAGAAAATTTACAGCTGAGACAATTTTTAGCATTATAATGTTCACATATAAAAGCCTATTGGTTAATTATAGGAAAAGGACAATATACAATCTTTCCCTATTTTTGTGGAGAGGGATTGTGGAAAAAAAGGGGCTAGAATAAGTACTGAATGAAAAATATGCCATGTGGTTGCATATATTTACTTCCCTCTGTTTTCTTTATTTTCCTCTAGATTAAAATAATTAAGTAGTTTTTTTTGTTTTTGTTTTAGTACAAAACTACAAATTAAGATAATTGTTAATAAAATATCTATGGGGTCAATATCTCCACAAATATCTCCTAAAAAAATTGAGAAGTGGTTGCTAGCCAAAATAAGCTAAGTAGCCGCATGGGGACATGCCCTAATTGTGGTGTTTTCTTGTATTTAATAATTTAGAACCTATTAATGGGGTATTAGGGGCTAATCCCCCCCTCTTCTAAGAGAGATAAGTTGAAATGGATTATAACGTCCTCTTCTTTAAATTTAATTTATGTGGTGCTTTGAGAGGAAATTTAGGCATTTCCAAGGTTGAACATGTAATCAAAGATTCTTGTCAAAATCTCATCAAAGTTGTCTCTCATAGATTAAAAGATGGAACTAATAATGAAGTTGAAGCCTCAACTTTGGTTCTTGGGCTTCGGCTTGCTCACTTGTGTGGTATTGGTCTAGTGATAATCGAAGGAGACTCTATGGTAATCTCCAACTTTTTGAAAACAAAGATTAGCTAACTAGACAATTGAAAATATTCTTAGAGAAGCCTAACCAATATTGGATTATTTCAAAGAATATTGCATTTAGCATTGTTTTAGAGAGGCTAATGATGTAGTGGAGTATCTTTCTAATCATGCAAATGAGGACCTCATTATAAGTGTGTAGACACTAAAAATTGTCTAGGTCTTGTTTACACATGACCTTGTATGTCTTTGCCCTAAGTCTTGGTTATACAACACATTGTCGACATGACCTTGTATATGTCCCCTAGGTCCTAGTTTATCCTAGTTCATCTAACCTCATCCCACTTAATCCCATTTATCCCTAAGTCCTAGTTCATTCCATCTTAATCATCTTTATTAGATTTCTACCCAAGCATACAAGTGATTGAGAGAAAGCAAAATAGAAATCAGATATAAGTCAAATAAACTGTATTCAACTCAAGAGAATGCAAAGCATTACAATAGAATGGGATGCTCATATGAGAGCAAGAGGTGGGTATATATATGATATTCCACCCAAGAAACTCATTACACAACCAATGTGGGATAAAGTGAAAAAGTACCTAAGTAAGCTTAACCTAGTGTGAAAAGAGCTAAGGTGGAGAACAAGCTAAGAAAGAGCTAGATAGCAAAGTAACCGTTCACACTAATAATCTTCCTGATTAATTAAATAAACTTGTTTTATTTAATTAATCTCACTTGATCACATTCCAATTAACTAAATAAATCCCATTTGTTTAGTTAATAATACCCCTTCACATGTCTCACATAATTCAAATTAAAAATTTGAATTATTCCCTCACCTCTCATCACATTGCGACACATGTCGCATGTCTCCATCTTCCACTTAATATGCCTTCACATGTCAATCTAATTCAAATTTGAATTAGATTCCCTTTATTGTCCATCGCACACTTGTCATGTGACTACAATCCCTCTTTAAGTGGGAAACCCTAATCCAACCCTAATTGATCTTGACCGTCCATATCTTTCAACATAACTCTCAATCACAACCATCCATTCCAATCAGCCATATCCTATAAACCTAGCCTCCTCTAAGCCATTTGCATGATCAAAAATTCTTCTAGCATCCTTACTCTACCGAATTTTCCTCTCAATCTCTCATCCACCTATCTTGCATTCATCCAATCATTCATCTATGATGCAGAGGTAATAGATAGTAGTTGATAAAGTTCACTCAATGAACCTAAATTCTAAAGCTTCCTTCAAGAGTTTATAAAGGTAATGTGATATCAGCCTACACAAGGCTACTCAGGAGATTGACCTAGCCTAGGACCACACCCTAGTGTCAACCACTCAGGCTACTCAACTCTCACTTTGGGAAGTCACTGTTCAACCCAAACTATATGCACAATCCTCCTTCAAGAACTCACAATCTACTATCAACACCTCTACCAACAGGGTCTTCATACAACAATTAGCATATGCTTGTCTAAGACATGAATAGAACAAGGTCTCTGACCAAAAATCCAAATTCTATACCAGTGCTGACAGAGAATAGTAAACTGTGTATGACTGTCCTAAAAACAGTGTTTTAAAATGGCTCATCCCTTGTAGCCCTAGAGAGTGACTATCACAAGGATAACTATTGAAATCCACAAGAGACTACCTAAACTCATTTCACATCCAAATACCCAATATGAATATGTGATCATTCACCCACATGCAAGTCCGTACTGTATTAGGGGCGTTCAAAGATAGCAGACTATCTTTTCTAGGGAATTAGGCCTAGTTTAGAGGTTGTATGAGAGAAATACACCAAATCTGCATTATCAGGATCAGCCAAACATCTATACAGGTCTGTCCTCACCCCAAGACACAAAAACCAACATCCATTTGGTCTACCATATGACTATTTTCAGAATTCATACTGTTCTTCTACCATTTCTTCTAACTAGTCACTGTAAGACTAGAAAGTATGATGCAGGAGCATCTAGTGGTGTAAGGGCAATCTTGCATCACCCAAAAAGAAGTTAATTCAAAACCATTGTAGTTGTTCTCATTTCTTCCCATAATTAGTGTTTTTGGTTCCATAATATCCAGAATAATAATATCCAGAATTATTTTTAGAAAGTTTGCATTTGGGCACATAATGAAGCAAAAACTTCCAGAAAGTTACATAATGGAAATATAAGACCTTTGGCGAAGGAATCAGGCAAAGATCATTTGTGAGCTGAAAGATATTAAAGTTTTTGTTTTCTGAAAAGCCCCTAAAAATTTTTGGAACGAGATATTAGGCACTAAAACTTCCCATAATGTCCTAAAAAGTTGACGAAAATCTGTTTACAGATTTCCTGCGTGATAGTTCACATCGCTAGCTTTTCGGCGCTTAAAACGGTTCGTCAATCGGACACCCGGATCAAAAGTTATGCTTCCCGGAAGTTGACCTACTTTTGGAGGGAGTTGCAAATTTCAAAATTTGGTTGGAGGCCACCAAAAAGTGCTATTTATGACTATTTTAGGAACCCTGGGCAGTAGTAGAGTTAAGGGGGCCAGTGTAGAGTCAAGAATAGGTGGGAAAATAGAAACCCTAACTGATTTGGGGTTACAGAAGGCCGAAGATTCTAGAGTCTTGAGGTTGGGAAAGCTGTAATGTGTTGCAGCCAGTAGAGGATTCATCCTCTGATTGTTATTGAGCTTCTGTAATGTAATGAGTTACCTAGTTCAATAAAAGAAAGTTTTATTTGTTGTGTTTAATATCTGTTATTGTGTGTTTTGTGATTTACCCCCTTCATCAAAGTATCATGCCAAACGCCTTTGGGAGAGGAGTGTAACTTGCCAAGCAACAAAAAACATAAACTCTAATCTACCTTCCTCCATCCCACCGAAAATGGATGATTACCTTCAGAGGACAGAGGAAAAATGATTCATTTTGTCCCAAAACCCTAGCTATGGAGGGTTTAAACCAGTTCACACAAAATGGATTGAAACAAACAACAAAAAACGTTTCAAAGGCTCTAAATATATGCAAATGGAAGGTATTTCAAAAACCTAACATATTTTCCAAACCTCAGCTCTTGAACTGTCCGTACCTGGCCGTACTGTATGACTATTTTCACAAAAAGCAGAAAAAAACTATTTTTTCCTTCTAAAACTCCCCTCTTTTCCTTCTATCTTGGCATGTCATACAATATTTTGTTTATAGAAGGTTTTAGCAACCTTTCCACTTCTCTTTCAACTGTACAATTGCCCACCAAGGGCAGTGAAACGTTGGAAGTTGCCTTTGCATAAGAAACTCTATGTTTCAAAAGGGAAAAACCTTGAAAATAGGCCTTATTACCACTATAGTGGACTAGTCAATCAAAATGAACTAAGTCCTTATTACAAAACATGAGAATGGCTTTCAAAGCCTTAGAGGAAATAGAATAACATGATGAAAAACTAGGAAAAGTCTTCTTGACAACTTTGGAATCCAGAATGCACTCCAACTGTAAAGGTTTGCTTGGAGGCAAATCCTTGATCCAAACAGCATCTTCAGTCACCACATCTGATCCACTTTCCCCAAGCAATGGAGGTCTGAAAGGAAAAAGATCACAAACATTGAAAATTGGAGAGATACCAAGGCCGGATGGTAACTCAATCTCATATGCATTTAGACCGAACTTGTGCACAATTTTGCATGGCCCAATCTTCTTCATTAGGAGTTTAGTTGGCTGACCTTTTGGCAACCTTTCTTTCCTCAGATATGCCATAACTAAGTCACCAACTTTGAATTGCACTTCTCTTTTCTTCAAATCTGCCTTTTCCTTGTACTTTGTGACTGTTTGTTTCTAATTGCAACTTGACTTGATCATGGACTGTTTTCATGGAGGCAGCAAACTCTTCACCAAGTGCACTCCTTCTATCCCATCCTTGGAGATCCTTCAGTTCAAGTGGTCCCCTTGGGTGAAAACCATAAACTACCTCAAAAGGACTTTTACCAGTGCTTCTATTCCTTGAATCATTGTAGGCATATTCAGCCTGATTGATAACCAAGTCACATGCCAAACCATGCTGCTTTGTAAGGCATCTTAGAAGGTTTCCAAGTGATCTATTAACCACTTCAGTCTAACCATCAGTTTGTGGATGGTAGGCTGATGAAAAGGACAACTGTGTGCCCAACTTCTTCCACAAGGTCCTCTAGAAGTGACCTACAAACTTAGAATCCCTATCAGTTACAATGGACAATGGCAAACCATGAATTCTTACTACCTCTCTAAAAAATAGACCTGCAACATGAGATGCATCATTTGTGCATTTACATGGCACAAAATGAGCCATCTTGTTGAACCTATCAACAATAACAAACACACTATCCACCCCTCTGGCTGTCTTGGGTAACCCAAGCACAAAATCCATGCTGATACTTTCCCAAGGTCTGTTGGGAATGGGAAGGGGCTGGTATAGACCTGCATTTGAAGACACACCCTTGGCCCTTTGACAGATTGCACAACTAGCTACATACTTCCTCACATCTAATTGCACCTTTGGCCAAAAATAGAACCTTGTAACTTGTTCTAGTGTCTTGTCTAAGCCAAAATGTCCTCCCAAAGAACCATTATGCTTCTCCTTAATGATGTTGTCCCTCATGGAACACTTAGGGATACACAACAAATTGCCCTTAAACAAGAGGCCTTCCTGCAAAACAAAATTTGCATACTCTCCATGGAATGTGTTAGTCAAGTTCACACAAACATCATAAGCCTCTTTGAAATCTGAATCTTCTTTATACAACTCCTTTAAATAGTCAATGCCCATGCTTTCTAACTGAATTTCATGAACAATAAGCAGCCTCCTACTTAATGCATCAGCCACCTTGTTAGAAACACCTTTTTTGTGCTTAATTGTGAAGGTATAAACGTGTAACTGTTCCATCCATTTAACATGTCTATGATTCAATTTTTCTTGACTGTTTAGAAAACTTAAAGCATGATTATCAGTAAACACAATAAATTCTTTAGGCAGCAAATAATGTCTCCATTTCTTAAGAGCTTGCACCATTGCATAGAGTTCCAAGTCATAGGTAGAATACCTTTGCTTGGCTTCATTCAACTTTTCTAAAAGAATGCCACCAGATGTCCTTCTTGGCTGAGAACAGCACCAATAGCTTGTTGACTTGCATCACACTCAACAACAAACACCTTATCAAAATCAGGGAGTACTAAGGTAGGTAACTCAGCCACCTTTGTTTTCAACAACTCAAAACTATCATCAGCTTCCTTTGTCCATTGGAATCTACATTTGACTCCACCCTTGATGGTGTTGAGGATGGGAGCACTAATGTGACTAAAACCTCTGATAAACTTCCTATAGAAAGTCACCAATCCATGGAAACTTCTCACATCTCCCACTATTTTTGGGGTAGGCCAACTGAGAATAGCCTCAACCTTAGAGGGATCCATCTTCAAACAGCCATTTGAAATGACAAATCCAAGGCATACAAGTTCAGTTTTCATGAACTCACATTTGTCTAAGTTGATCATCAACTTGTGTTCATGTAGCTTCTCCAACACCTGACCAACATGCTTCACATGGTCTTCTCTTGTCCTGCTAAAGATTAGTATGTCATCAAGATAAACAATAACAAATTTACCAATGAATTCAACTAATACCTCATTCATCAGGCACATAAATGTACTTGGAGCATTGCTAAGACCAAATGGCATAACAAGCCATTCATAAAGACCCTCATTAGTCTTGAAAGCAGTCTTCCATTCATCTCCTTGTCTGATCCGAATTTGATGATAACCAGATTTCAAATCAATCTTTGAGTAATAGCATGATCCTCCAAGATAATCTAGAAGATCTTCAATCCTTGGCATTGGAAATCTGTATCTTATGGTGATCTTGTTGATGGCCCTGGAATCCGTGCATAGCCTCCACTTTCCATCCTTTTTAGGAGCAAGTACACTTGGAACTGCACAAGGACTTAAACTCTTCCTAATCAACCCTCTCTCCAAGAGATCTTGAATTTGCCTTGCCACTTCTTCATTTTGCTGTGGTGTCATCTTATAGGCAGCCTTGTTAGGCAATGTAGCACCAGGTATTAAGTCAATCTGATGACTTATGTCCCTCATGGGTGGTAAGGAGTTAGGAACTTCCTCTACCACAAGATCTTGATACTTGTCTAGAAGTTGCTACACTTCTAATGGAATCTCCTTCTATTTTTGTTCTTACTGATCTGATCCACTCTTGGGCTTCATGACCAAGGCATACCCTTGGGTATCCTTCTCTTTCAAAAGGTTTAAAAACTCTTTGCCATTCACCACCATGACACTGCTGTCATTTTTCTTCCCCCCGGGCTGCTCCAACATAGGATCCATCTTGAATGGTCTTCCATTCTTGGTGATGACATAAGTGTTCTTCTCACCATCATGCTGTGCTTTGACATCAAATTGCCATGGGCGGCCAAGAAGCAGATGACATGCATCCATAGGGATGATTTCACATAGTACTTGTCCTTGAAGTCACCAATTGCAAATTCAACCCAAGTCTGTTCTTCCACCATGAAACTTTGGTTTTTGTTCAACCAAGAGATCTTGTGAGGACTGATATGAGGCAACCTCTTCAACTTGCACTTCTCAACCATCTCAATGGATACCACATTCTCCGTAGATCCTGAATCTACTATGATCTTGCAAAGCTTCCCATAGGCTATGCCTTGGGTTCTAAAAAGATTCTTTCTTTGAGGGGGCTCTTGTTTTAATGGTATCTTCAACATAGACCTCTTAATCATCATACTTTCTCCTTCTAGAACAGGTGCAGCACATCCCATTGGTGAATTTACACTCTCACAATCATCATCCTTTACCAACTGATTTCTCTTTCCACTGTCATGAGAGATGCAGGCTTTCCCTGGGCATTTGTTCATTGTATGGCCAACTTGGTTGCAGCCATAACACCTTCCAGTGAAGACTCCTAGTCCTCTACCTCCTCCACCATTTCTACCCCTGCCATTAGGACTTCTCCAACCTCTGAAGCCTCCTCTATGCTCTGTTTTTTATTGTGTTTCTTGCTAACTGTTATTTTCAGTTTTGTGGAACTGTCCACGGCCAAAACTGCCTCTTCCTCTTTGGTTTCTGCCACCTCTTCCTCTGGCACTTTGTTCACCCTTCCTTCTCAGCGTTTTCTCTGCTCTGGAGGCCAATAAGAAGCATTCATCCACTATTTTTGGTATCACTAAACTGATCTCATCTTGTAGATTGTATTTCAAACCATTTAGGTACCTAGCCACCATCCCTTTTTCATCTTCATTATGATTTGCCCTCATACTTAGTCTATGAAATTCTTCTGTGTAGGTAGCCACATCCATGTCTTTTTGTCTTAAATTCTAGAATCTTCTAATGATTTGAATCTCATAGTTAGGTGGCATGAACTTGCTTCTGAGCATAGCCACCTGTATCAACTTATCCCACATCATACCAACCAAATTCATCCACATGTCATACCAACCATTTATCAACTTATCACAACCCTTATCTATATCAATCCATATCACAACAACCATTATCCTATGCAACCCCTCCATCATCAACACATTTACCAACATCAACAACAACTCATATCACAACAAGAAGGTCAAACACCATCCCAACCTCCACAAATTCCACAACAACCTTACATGTCACCATCTTCAACATCATATCAACCTCCATCATCCTCATATCAACCTTCAACCTCATATCAACTTCCATCATATCAACTTCCATCATCCTCATATCAACCTCCATCATCCTCATATCAACCTTCAACTTCATACCAACCCCAAAACCTTTCGTCTACATATGCTACCATTACACCTATCACATCAATCCAAGCACTAGTGAGCCCAAATCCACCTTTGCAACAAGAAGCACTTGCAAGTCCAAGTGGTCCCTTGTACATAAATCAAATGAGTCCAAGTTATCCTAGGCAAGATCTAATCACCTTTGACAAGGGAGATACCAATCTAGAGTGCCCTCCACCATCTAATCCCACACCTATCCTTGAACCCACCCAGGAACCATCACTACCTAATCCTATCACCCACCTATCCAATCCCCATCCTAATCCCACACCAACCACCATCATTATCCATCCATTATATTGTTCTTCCACCCATACACTCATGAAGGATGCCATCCATTGGCTATTAGCAAGGAATCAAACACCTTCATGCAATCCAACATCCACCAAACCTCTTGAACAATCTCCTATCATAACTCAAGAACCATCATGCAGCCATGTTCAAGAACACATAAGTCAAACACCTATCACATCCATCCAAGCACCCATCACATATATCCAAGTCACTCCCACTTCAATCCAAGCACATGAGATATGTTAAGAATCAAATTCAAAGCATGTTGAAACATCAACCCCTTTTCCTAATCAAGATCTAACCATCCCATCTAATCCCATACACGATCCCCTCCCATCTATTGATCAAATTATTGATCTCACCCCATCTTCTACCACCCCTTCACCATCCCCCATGAATCCTTCACCTCCATCTACCAATCCCATCCAAAATCCATCCCCTTATCTACTTGGAACAAGCACTTTCATCTATGGTGACTCCCTTGTAGGAGGTGAACAACTTCCATCCACCATATATTCTTCTCCAACACATAATGGACTCACGTCTTGTTTTCGAAGCAACAAACATCCCATTGCATGTCGCATGCTCCAACTTATGAACTATCAAGGCAAAGGCTTAGGCCTTCACGAACAAGGCATCTTGGAGCCCATCCACACCACATTCCATCCATCCTCACATGGCCTTGGCTATGCATCCCAAGAACAACAATCTACACAAGTTGATACCATCCACCCATCTTCCAAAATCCATCCATCCAATCCCAAACATGGTACATCTCATTGCACTTCCAAAACATATGTCGCCATCCCTCCTCCATCATCCTACCATTTGCAAAAGCATGTGACCATCCATCTTCCCCCATCAAATTTACCTCCACTCCTTCCAACTCCCAAGATCCATATCAAATCCACTTTACCTCCTATCCTACCAACTCCTAATATCCCAATCATCAAATCACTTCATCCATCTATCAAAAAATCCACTTTCTACCCCTCCATCCATAAGTCCACTAAAATCCTGAATCAAGACCAACAAAAGCACACATCTTTCAAAGGTGAAGCTTCCACCAAATCCATGGGATTCAAATATTTGAATGCCTCAACTCATAAAGCACAAAAGCCTAAGGATATTATCCCTTCCAATCAACCTGAAAAATCAACAAGGCTATCAAATCCCACACCATCACAAGAAAAAGCAAAAACAAAAATGGTGTGGGTCCCTAAACAAATATCACTCAACTCTAATGAGGCATCCACATCCCAATCTACCACAAAATCCCAAACATCCCACTCCCCATCTAAAAATCCTCCAAAGTCTAAGTCTATTTGGGTCCCTAAAACCCCAAATCGACCATCCAAAAATCTCCCATCCTGATCCCCATTACGCCCAACTCCACATCCAAAATACAAGCTTCCAAATACATCACGATGTGTGCAACCATTGGTCTTGGTTCCCCTCCACCACTTAACATTCCCACATACCCGCATCTCTCCATCTTTCGTTCACTATCCTACATATCTTCCCCGTCACATTCCTCTAGTCCATGCTTTTGCATAATCCACATCATAATCCGTTATCCACCATCCATTCCATTTTCTTCTATCTTCCTACAATCCATGCAATCATAATCCATAATGCTATCCAACATGGGACCATCTTCTCCTTGCTATGGAAACAAGCGCTAGAGTCCCCCTTCCATCAAAAAAGCAAAAAAGAAAAAAAAATAAAAAAATAAGAAAATAGTAAAGAGAAAAAATCCGTCCAATGGTGAAAATCACTCCTCGTGCCACCTTGGGCAAGTACCATGATGAAAACCCCTTGTGGGTGTCATGCGTAATCCCTTCTCCATCCATTTTGTATCCCTACACTTGGGGGCAAAAACCGTATCCTTCATCCACATCCATCATCTCCTTGCACATCTTATCCACTGTCTTATCCCTATCCTATCATTTCCCATCCATCCTATCCATTATCTCTTGTTTTTACCATCTCCCACCTTAGATCTTGATAAAGACAAGGGGCAACATATCAACAACATGCTTTGGAGGCCTCTTGGCATACTCCCTTTGTCAATATCTCCTCCATCCACCTACTGCAAAATTCATCCATTCACACATGAGCCCATCATGCAAAATTCTTTAGACATTGGGGCATATGATTCCTCGCAACCTAGCCCTTGGAGAAAATCCTGCAATCCCCCATCCATATTTCATGCATACCTATCCTACCCCTCATCCTTATCTTCCATCTAGCTAACATACATCCCTATCGCTTGTCCATTCATCTATCATGAATCAGCTATCCAATCCCCCTATCCAACCCCATCACCTTCACCTCTAGACTTGCTGTTCCCTTGTCATTGGTATTTAGCACAAAGGCTATCCACACGAAATCCAAGGCAACCATCATAATAAACCATTCCTTTTCAAAAAAATCAAACATACAAAAACATCACAAAATCAAAAAATACAAAAACATCACAAAATCCAAAAATTCAAAAACATCACAAAAATCCAAAAATCCAAAAACATCACAAAAAAATCAAAAAATCCAAAAACATCACAAATATCAAAAAATACAAAAACAATAGAAAACACACAAACTTCCAAAAATAATCTATCCATCACACAAATAAAACTTGCTCCATCACACTCTCATCATCATCGCATTCATCATCATCCTGCATCATCATCACATCTATCCTCAATAAACTTACACTAGACCCAAGCATCGCATCACCTATCAAAGCATTGTCCTTAATCAAAATCATCAACTATCAAATCAGCATCAATCACAACTTGTCACCATCACATCTTGAGCCACTTTTACATCATCAAATCATCTATCAATCCCTACCTTAGGATATATCTTTCCTACGATAGGCAGAATCTATCACATCATCATCCATTTTGGCAAGAGATACAATGGTTACTTGTTGGGTTCGTTGGTCTTTTGGTTTTGATTTTTATCTTTTGTCCTACTCGAAGATCACATCAAAGCTACCTTGATCTTATTATATCATGGTATGTGGCGACAACATCTAGAATGGGGCATGGTCTTGCTTTTTGTATGCTGTGCTTGTGGGTTGGTTTCATTACTCCAAGCTAGTATTCATATCTTGATTGATCATAGGGTCAGTTCTAGCATAGTGATCTCCTTATGCATCTAAGGTTCATCATACCTTTTTTGTACTAAGGGCTTATGCTATGAGTCCCCTTCCCTCGTCTTGACAAGGTTGTACTATCTTGGGCATGCATGAGATCATCTCTTTGTCTGCGTATCTAGTCCATGCAAATGTTGGATAAACATCATCACCCTGGTCTTCTATACCTTGGTGAACATATCCACTTTGCTATATCAAACCTAGGATTACTCAAATTTAGTTTCAGCACAATGATCATCCACCAATCATCTCTGAACATCATCATCCTTTCATCCCACCACTTATTCTCTAACCACATCTACCAATCTGTCTCATCCATTTCGAGAGCACAACCGTGTTCTCGCAACCCGCCTATCCTCTCGAGGGGGCATCACCCTTACCAATTATCCCTAAACCTTACCCTATTCTTCCAAACCAAAATCTTTTTTTTTCTATCCAATCCATCTCTATGTTTTAACTTCTTTGAAATCGTGTTACTTAGCCGTAACACCATCTCAAAGAGGGGCAAATGTAGACACCTAAAATTGGACTGCTCTACAACCAATTTTCTGTACCTTGCACTCATCCACTCCCCCAATCTACATATCCCTGGTGATCAATTAATTCACCTAATTAATCCATTTAACCTTACAACCCTATCCTATTAATTGAATGAATATTCCTAATATTCATTTAATTGATTTATCCATTTCCCTAATCCCTGTTAATAAGATAAATCATGATTATCTAATTAACCTAGACTTAAGTTAATTAAGAAAACACTTAGTTAACCTTGTCTCCCACTCACTTCCACTCACTGAATATAAAATGCAGTTGTCTCCCACTCACCTCCACTCACTGAATATAAAATTCAATTGTCTCCCACTCACCTCCACTCACTGAATTTTAAATTCAGATGTCCCCCACACTCCTCCACTCTTCCCAAAATGGGAATTTTTAATTCATCCACTAAGAATAAAAGATTCACTTTTATTCCTAGCCCTTGATCTTGTCAAATGAATCCTCACCCTCCATCCTCATCTCCAAAATTCTATAAATTGAGCCTCTCCCAAGCCATTTTCAAGAGACCACTTCAGGCTTCAGAACTCTGTCAAAATCACTCCAAATCTTGTCTCAATCCCATCCAATCCATCATCTAATATCATCTACATTGTGTTGTGAGCACTTAAGCAATCCACATCTACATTCTAATCAAGAGAAACATCTGAGGAGCTCTATTGGGTGCAAGCTCCTTCCCGCATCGATTTGTGAGGTCTTCATGAAGGTATAATCGTGTATTTATGCTTTAGATTAGTTATTATCTTCATTCAGATTTCACTGATTACACCACCATTCTACTCCATTTAGTGATGGGACTCTTCCCAATCTTCTCCCTCTCACTTTGCATGTATTTTCACCACACAAGTGCAGAACCTCTTAGCCTTGTCTTGGCAAACTTAACCTTTTTGCTGTCATTAAACTCCTTGCAATCAAAGAAGTTGCACATAGCTTCTATCCAATCGGTGAGAGCATCTCCATCCAACTTGCCATGAAAGGTAGGCACATCCATCTTGGGATCACCACTGTCTCCATGAGCACCCTTAAGTGCATTCAAGAAAGCTTTCTGTTCTACAGATATGTCCTGCTCTTGAGAACTCTCTTCTACCTCTACTTCTTCATTTGTGTCAGAAGAACTTCCCTCTTCTTTGGTCTTGCCCTTAGACTTCTTTTCTTCTTGCAATCTTGCCTCTTGCAACCTTGCTTCAACCATCTCTTCCACCAACTTCTTGATGGCATCTTGACTCATTATCTTGGGAGGCATTATACTAGCCTCTGTTTCAATCTCCTTGTCTGACATACACTGCTTCCAATCAGATATTAGCTCTGATACCAATATGATGCAGAGGTAATAGATAGTAGTTGATAAAGTTCACTGAATGAACCTAAATTCCAAAGCTTCCTTCAAGAGTTTATAAAGGTAATGTGATATCAGCCTACACAAGGCTACTCAGGAGATTGACCTAGCCTAGGACCACACCCTAGTGTCCACCACTCAGGCTACTCAACTCTCACTTTGGGAAGTCACTGTTTAACCCAAACTATATGCACAATCCTCCTTCAAGAACTCACAATCTACTATCAACACCTCTACCAACAGGGTCTTCATACAACAATTAGCATATGCTTGTCTAAGACATGAATAGAACAAGGTCTCTGACCAAAAATCCAAATTCTATACCAGTGCTGACAGAGAATAGTAAACTGTGTATGACTGTCCTAAAAACAGTGTTTTAAAATGGCTCATCCCTTGTAGCCCTAGAGAGTGACTATCACAAGGATAACTATTGAAATCCACAAGAGACTACCTAAACTCATTTCACATCCAAATACCCAATATGAACATGTGATCATTCACCCACATGCAGGTCCATACTGTATTAGGGGCGTTCAAAGACCACAGACTATCTTTTCTAGGGAATTAGGCCTAGTGCAAAATCGAGCAATCAACATATCAATCTTTGGGTAAAGCTAGAGTGCTTCGGGTGCGGCACTCTCAACCTTATCAATGGATTGTGAGTCAGTATGAGGTTTGCATTCATTTGATTTGCATTTTTTTATCATTTCATTCATGTCGATTTTCCACAATTTCATTTGGCACGCCCAGTTTCTTGGATCTAATCAATCATTTTTCTATGGTTTTATTGTCAAAAATCTTCATTTTCTAACCCTAGTTTTGTCAAGTTTTGCAAAATTTAGGAGTGAACTATTGCAGGTTGCATTCTACGCAGAAAATAACCTCACCATTGCGATTAGGTTGCCGATTCCATATATTTTGATTGTAAATTTGCCCTATTTTGCTTCCAAAATTTTTTGAAAAAAAAAATTAGGGCCGCATTTCCATACTGTATGGATCCTTACGGATCCCCGACCCATGTGTGTATCCATCTTAGGTTTCCTGTTGTAGGTTTATAACATTGTCATCATGGGCTAACGGTTTTTGATTGCAGGTTTAATTTAGATGTTTGCAGAGATTAATGTTATGTTGCAGGCGTTGGTTGCCTCCACACCTCCACTCCTTCCGCTCCATCCACCCTATCGCCACCAGTACACCCTATCATAGTGTTGAGTCAACTGCCACTTCCTCTTGCCTGGTCGATGCTGAAAGGACTGCTGTTGCCTCCATTGGACAACCGCTCCCCCGCCGCCTGTGACTCTCACATCCACCATTCAACCGCCGTGCCGACACCATCTTCTTCCCGTCACCACCACTGTGGAGTTCGTCGACTGCAATCTGCCAATACCACTACCCGCTCATCATTCGACTGCCACATAAGTTTGAAATGCCTGGTCATTGTAGTCTAACCCCTACCTTTTTCAACTTGCCTATTCACACTTAACGCAGCAACGCATGAACCCTAACCCTAACCGCCCCGCCTGCATTCTAACCTAGACTACGACCCTACTCCAACCGCTACCCAACTCCAACTGTGACCTCCCATTCACTAACAATATTAGGGCTTTAATCCTCTGAAACCACAAGTACCGCCGGACTCTTAAGCCCCCTGTGAGGTTTAGGCATCGGTCACTTTGGTGACCAGGAAGGAGGCTGCCAGCCCCTTTTATTATTTTCTCTTTTAATTATTTTTAATCGATCCCTGACCAGGGGGCTATTTGATACCTTAACCACTGAAATCAGACCTAAACCGCCAGACTCAATACAATTTCATGTGATCACTTTTTATTAAACCTTCAGCGGTTAAATCAAACTGTCAGGGTTAGTCTTGTGCCTCCTATATGCCCAAAGGAGGCTATTTTTTTCTTTTCATCATAACTTTTGCATACGGTAACAAAATCGCACAAAATTGGTGGCATTGGAAAGAGGATTTAGAGTAGTTCACAATGGTGGTGATTTTATTAGGTGACTATACTGTTTTGTAGTCTTTTTCTGTAGTCAAAGCTCAACTTGCATTTAAACTTCAATCGAGCATATCTTTTGCAAATTTCATCCTTTTTCAGCGTTTTTTTTTTAAATTGCATAGAATTTCCTGAAGAATCTGTGAATGCCATTCATTTTTCTATATTAGTCCATTTTCATCAGATTCCTCTTTTTTGTATAATCATTCTTCTTTGCAAAGTTACTTGGACTTTTCAATTTTTGTGGCTTGTAGGAGCATCAATGGGGCTGGAACAACATTAGGATTAGCATCTACAGCAGCTTGGGACAGTGAAAAAATCAGGTGCACTCATTCCATTTCTCATTTCATCATAATCTTGTTTGCAAACACACTTCAATTTGGGATATAAAATGAATCATTGTTTGCATACACATTTCGACTTGGGCATAAAATCAACAAGTGTCTTCATCACACATTTGGACTTGGACTATAAAAAGAACCATTGCTTGACTTGTCTTTCACACATTTCATTTTTTCTAAAGGGCAATTAACCACTACAAGTGTGAATCAAGTGTGCGTGTGTATGCTCTCTCCTCGCACCGCAAGGTGATCTTGGAGATTAAAAACACCTCACTTGATTTTCTTTTGTTTACCCTTTCCTAGGAGGCCTACTAGGGGATTTCATCACCCCTAGGGATGACCTCAATCGAGGCTAAATCAAAAGACACCCTCATTGAGAGTTAAAATCTTGTCACTCTTGGCTAAGCCCCAAAGAACTTTATACCTTTGGGAAGTGAAGGTGAAGGGTGGGTTACCCCTTTCTCCCGGCTGTGTTGCATGATTTCACTTTCAAATTCCTTGTCAACCTTGTGTAAACATAGCCCAAAGACCCTATTGGCCATACCCCACTTGACTAGGCAATAGGTTTGTTGATGTGTCTTCCATGTGTGCTTGTTTAATCATCATTACATTCATTCAAAGTCAAATTCAAAATTGCTTATGTGTCTTGCATGAGTGATTCATGATTGTACATGTGTGGTGCAAGAGCACATTCTCTATGGTGCAGAAGTCATGTTTTGTTTTTGTTTTCAATAAGGATTTTTAAGCCCCATCATGTTTGTAATAAGGTTTTTTGTCAATTTGGTCACTAGACCTATGTAGACATGTTTTGGTTTGATGTAATCACACAAGTAAAACATGTAGTTTTCTTGTGTTAGGAGAAACCCAACGGCTAACTGTCTTTCAAATCAGTTTGTTGGTTGGAAGGAATGTTAACTGATCTCTCAAGCCTTTTATAGGCGAAGAGTTGGATGTAATGAAGAGGAGAAGCATGCATGAATGAATGAAGATCTAGATTTTTGGGTGTGTTGAAATATTGTTCTTTCTGAGTATTTTTCTGTAACAGTCATTCTGTACGGATAGTTGTTCATCTAAAACTGATTGGAAATGTTCATACATTGAAGTAGTTTCCATTTGATAATAGTCTGGTGTCTTGAAGTGTTGTAGTTTGTAAGATATTGTTCTTCTTGCAAAGACTGGTTGAAAAACCTAGAAACTAGGGTTCTGTGAATAAATGGACTGTATCTCCTCTGTCCACTGAAGGCAAGATTCTCATGTTCAGTGTGATGGAGGAATACAGTGTAAATTTTGTGCTTTCTATTGTTTTGGGTCAACATCCAGGGATCCAAGGAGTTTGGGCATGAGTGGACTAGGCATCTCTATGTGACTAGTCATTGAAAAGATACTGTTATGTGAGAATAGTGGCCAAATTGACAGGGTTATCAAGTGTTTGTAGTGGATTGTAGATCCCTTTCATTCTGTCAAGTTTCTGTTTCTATACATTTGCTTAGTGTCTGCGTAGTCGCAGAGGCACGGGAATCATCATTGGCGTAAGGTTCATATTGTTTCGCTGAATGTATATTGCGAACACATATCGCAATTGTATGTTGAGAATGTATCTTGAGATTGTATGTTGAGAATATACATTTTGTCAGATACAAAAGGTGACTGGGCGTAGCGATGAAAGCAGGGCAAAGATACATTAGCCCCACCGGTAATAGCAAATCAAGTCTTGCATATACAAGTTAGTACATAGGCATATCGGTAGGATACATAAGGAGGTCGCCGATGGTCAAAGTCTGGCCGACAAGATTACGACTAACCACCATGGTTAAGTCAAGTGGAAATGTAACTACCATCGGGTATCGGCAGGAGGTTAGAAGACACCGCCGACAACTGAAGTCTCTCCGAAGACAAGGAAGTTGAACTGTCGGGGATAGTTGGGAGATTGGGCAGAGAGTTTGCAAGGTGGCTGACGGGGTATGTTTGACCAACAAGGTTTGGTCACCAAGACATAAGCCACATCTCGCCGATTAATTGAACGCTTCCACTGTATGCTCTGCATCATATTTGTATCAGAGCCAATAGTTTAATTGGAGCCGTGTATGTCAGACACAGAGATAGAAACTGAGGCTAGCACAATGCCTCCCAAGTCTATGAGCAAAGAAGCCATCAAGAAGATGGTAGAGGAGATGCTTGAAGCAAAGTTGAAAGAAGAGAAGTCCAAGGGTAAGAGTAAAGAGGATGGAAGTGCTTCTGATACAGAAGAAGAAGAAGAGGCAGAGGAGAGCCCTCAAGAAAAAGATATATCTGCAGACCAAAAGGCATTCTTGAATGCACTTAAAGGTGCTCATGGAGATAGTGGTGATCCAAAGATGGATGTTCCTACATTCAATGGGAAACTAGATGGAGATGCCCTCATGGATTGGATTGAAGCCATGTGTAACTATTTTGACTTCAAGGAGTATAGTGACAGCAAGAAAGTCAAGTTTGCTAAGACAAGATTGAGAGGTTCTGCCCTAGTTTGGTGGAATTATATGCAAAGTGAAAGAGAGAAATTTGGAAAGAACCCTATCACCAAATGGAGTAGAATGGTGGCCATGCTAAGAGACAAGTTCATGCCATCTGATTATGAGTTGCAGACCATAAGGAAGTTTAATCATCTCAAACAAAAGGATATGGATGTGGCTACATGTACTGAAGAATTTCATAGATTGAGCATGAGAGTCAATCACAAAGAGGAGGAGAAAGAGATGGTGGCCAGATATCTCGATGGTTTGAGGTATAACATACAAGATGAATTTAGTATGGTGGTTCCTAAAATAGTGGATGAGCATTTTCTATTAGCCTCTAGGGCTGAGGAGAAGTTGAAAAGGAAGAGTGATCAAAACACCAGAGGAAGAGGTGGCAGAAATAATAGGGGAAGAGGTAGTTTTGGCAGAGGGCAGTCAAGTAGAAATGAAAATCCAAGTCAGCAAGAGTCTCATTCTAATGTAGAACATAGAGGTGATGGTTTCAGAGGTTGGAGAAGACTAAATGGCAGAGGTAGAGGTGGTGGTGCAGGCAGAGGACCCAAAATTTTCACTGGTAGATGCTATGGCTGCAATCAAGTAGGCCATACCATGAGCAAATGCCCTGAGAAGGCATCTAGTTCCCATGATGGTGGGAGAAGGAATCAATTGTTGAAAGGTGATGATTGCCAAAGTGTGAATTCACCCATTAGTAGTGCTGCACCAGTCCTTGAAGGAGAGAGCATGATGATCAAGAGAACCTTGATGAAGATGCCATTGAAGCAAGAGCCCCCACAAAGGAAGACCCTCTTCAGAACCCAAGGTATAGCATATGGTAAGCTTTGTAAAATCATTGTTGATTCAGGTTCTACTGAGAATGTAGTGTCTACTGAAATGGTAGAGAAATGTAAGTTGAAAAGGCTGCCCCATGTTAGTTCTCATAAAATCTCTTGGTTGAATAAGAATCAAAATTACATGGTAGAAGAACAAACGTGGGTTGAGTTTGAGATAGGTGATTATAAGGACAAGGTACTATGTGAGATTATTCATATGGATGCTTGTCACCTTCTTCTTGTACGTCCATGGCAGTATGATGTGAAGGCACAACATGATGGTGAGAAGAACACATACCTCATCACCAAGAATGGAAGGAAGTTTAGGATGGATCCTATGCAAGAGCAGATTGGAGAGAAGAGCAATGACACCAATGTCATGATGGTTAGTGGCAAAGAGTGCTTACACCTCATGAAGGAGAAGGATACCCAAGGGTATGCCTTGATAATGAAGCCTAAAGATGAATAAGGACAGCAAGACAAAAAGCAGAAAGAGATTCCACTAGAAGTGCAACAATTGTTGGATAAGTACCAGGATCTTATGGTAGAGATACTCCTAACTCCTTACTACCCACGAGAGATATAAGTCATCAAATTGACTTGATTCCAGGTGCCACATTGCCCAATAAGGCTGCCTATAAACTGACATCATAGCAAAATGAAGAGATGAGTAGACAAATTCAAGAACTCTTAGAGAAAGTATTGATTAGAAAGAGTCTTAGTCCATGTGCAGTCCCTAGTGTACTTGCTCCAAAAAAAGATGGAAAGTGGAGACTATGTACAGACTCAAGGGCCATAAATAAGATCACAATAAGGTATAGATTCTCTATGCCAAGGATTGAGGATCTTTTGGACTATCTTGGATGGTCATGTTATTATTCAAAGATTGATTTGAAATCTGGTTATCATCAAATCAAAATTAGGCAAGGAGATGAATGGAAGACTGCCTTTAAGACAAATGAAGGTCTCTATGAGTGGCTTGTCATGCCATTCGGCCTTAGCAATGCTCCAAGCACATTCATGCGTTTGATGAATGAGGTACTTGTTGAATTCATTGGCAAATTTGTAATTGTTTATCTTGATGACATACTTATTTTCAGCAGGACAAAAGAAGAACATGTGAAGCATCTTGGACAAGTGGTGAAGAAGTTGCATGAGAGTAAGTTGATGATCAACTTGGATAAGTGTGAGCTCATGAAAACTAAACTTGTGTATCTTGGTTTTGTGATTTCTAATGGTTGTTTGAAGATGGACCCCACAAAGGTTGAGGCCATTCTCAATTGGCCTACTCCTAAGATAGTGGGAGATGTTAGAAGCTTTCATGGCTTGGCAATTTTTTATAGGAAGTTCATTAGAGGATTCAGTCACATAAGTGCTCCTATTCTCAACACCATCAAAGGTGGAATAAAGTACAAATTTCAATGGACAAGGCAAGCAATGATAGTTTTGAATTGTTAAAGAAGAAAGTGGCTGAACTACCTACATTGGTGTTCCCAGACTTTGACAAAGTTTTTGTAGTGGAATGTGATGCAAGTCAGCAAGCAATAGGTGTTGTTCTTAGTCAAGATGGACATCCAGTAGCCTTTTTTTCAGAGAAGTTGAATGAGGCTAAACAAAGGTATTCTACCTATGACCTAGAGCTTTATGCAATGGTGCAAGCTCTCAAAAAGTGGAGACACTATTTGCTGCCAAAAGAATTCATTGTGTTTTACTGATAACCATGCTCTTAGCTTTATGAATAGTCAAGAAAAGTTGAATCACAGGCATGTTAAGTGGATGGAACAATTGTAGGCCTATACCTTCACTATTAAGCATAAAAAAGGTGTTGCCAACAAAGTGGCTGATGCTTTAAGTAGAAGGATGCTGGTCATACAGGAAGTATAGATGGAAAGCACGAGGATAGACTATTTGAAGGAGTTATACAAGGAGGATGCAGATTTCAAGGCTGCTTATGAAGTTTGTGCTAATTTGGCTAACACTTTTCATGGTGAATAGTCAGATTTTGTGTTGCAGGAAGGTCTCTTATTCAAAGGCAGTTTGCTATGTGTTCCTAAATGTTCAATGAGGGATAACATCATCAAAGAGAAGCACAATGGAACCTTAGGAGGACACTTTGGGTTGGACAAGACTTTGGAATAAGCCACTAGATATGTTGCAAGTTGTACCATATGTCAAAAGGCCAAAGGTATGTCTTCTAATGTTGGTTTGTACCAACCCCTCCCTATTCCCAACAAGCCTTGGGAGAGCATTAGTATGGATTTTGTACTTGGTCTTCCTAAGACAGCAAGGGGTGTGGACAGTGTTTTTGTCATTGTGGATAGATTTAGTAAGATGGCTCATTTTGTGCCATGCAAATGCACAAATGATGCATCTCACATTGCTGGTCTCTTTTTCAGAGAAGTGGTTAGAATCCATGGTTTGCCCCTTTCAATTGTCACCGATAGAGACTCCAAGTTTGTTGGTCATTTTTGGAGGACCTTATGGAGAAAATTGGGAACACAATTGTCTTTCTCATCAACCTACCATCCCCAAACTGATGGTCAGACTGAGGTTGTTAATAGGTCCTTATGAAACCTTCTAAGATGCCTTACCAAGTAGTATGGGTTGGCATGGGACTTGGTGATCAGTCAAGATGAGTATGCTTACAATGATTCAATGAATAGAAGTACTGGGAAGAGTCCATTTGAAATTGTTTATGGTTTCCATCCAAGAGGACCACTTGAACTCAAAGACCTACAAGGTTGGGATAAGAGGAGTGCTTTAGGAGAAGATTTTGCTGCCACCATGAAGGTAGTTCATGATCAAGTCAAAGTTCAGTTGGAAAAGACAGTCTCTAAATACAAGGATAGAGCGGATCTCAAAAGGAGAGATATACAATTCAAGGTGGGAGATTTGGTGATGGCCTATCTAAAGAAGGAAAGATTACCTAAAGGACAGCCAACCAAACTTCTGATGAAGAAAATAGGACCATGCAAGGTAGTGCATAAGTTTGGTCCAAATGCTTATGAAATAGAATTGCCATCCGGTCTTGGTATTTCTCCCATATTCAATGTTTTAGACCTGTTCCCATACAGACCTCCATTGAATGCTGAAGATGGATCAGATGCTATGATTGAAGATGAAAATTGGGTTAGAGATCTACCTGCAAGTAAGCCTTTACAATTGGAATGCATCTTAGATTCCAAGGTTGTCAAAAAGACAAGGAATGGTGTGTACAAGGAGTACTTGGTCAAGTGGCAAGATCTTCCTGATTCAGAAGCTATATGGATGAGTGAGGTAGACATTTTGAAGCATGGGAAGACACTCCAACAGTTAGCAACTCAAGGGACTTGAGTTTTTCTTGCAGGGGGAGTATGGTACAGGAGTCATGTTTTGTTTTTGTTTTCAATAAGGCTTTTTAAGCCCCATCATGTTTGTAATAAGGTTTTTGTTCAATTTGGTCACTAGACCTATGTAGACATGTTTTGGTTTGATGTAATCACACAAGGAAAACATGTAGTTTTCTTGTGTTAGGAGAAACCCAATGGCTAACTGTCTTTCAAATCAGTTTGTCAGTTGGGAGGAATGTTAACTGATCTCTCAAGCCTTTTATAGGTGAGGAGTTGGATGTAATGAAGAGGAGAAGCATGCATGAATGAATGAAGATCTAGATTTTTGGGTGTGTTGAAACATTGTTCTTTCTGAGTATTTTTCTGTAATAGTCATTCTGTATGGATAGTTGTTCATCTGAAACTGATTGGAAATGTTCATACATTGAAGTAGTTTCCACTTGATAATAGTCTGGTGTCTTGAAGTGTTGTAGTTTGTAAGATATTGTTCTTCTTGCAAAGACTGGTCGAAAATCCTAGAAACTAGGGTTCTGTGAATAAATGGACTATATCTCCTCTGTCCACTGAAGGCAAGATTCTCATTTTTAGTGTGATGGAGGAATACAGTGTAAATTTTGTGTTTTTTGTTGTTTTGGGTCAACACCTAGGGATCTAAGGAGTTTGGGCATGAGTGGACTAGCCATCTCTATGTGACTAGTCATTGAAAAGATACTATTATGTGAGAATAGTGGCCAAATTGACGGGGTGATCAAGTGTTTGTAGTGGATTGTAGACCCCTTTCGTTCTATCAAGTTTCTGTTTCTATACATTTGCTTAGTGTTTGCGTAGTCGCGGAGGCACGGGAGTTGTCATTGGCGTAAGGTTCATATTGTTTCACTGAATGTATATTGCGAACGCATATCACAATTGTATGTTGAGAATGTATCTTGAGATTATATGTTGAGAATATACATTTCATCAGATACAAAAGGTGACCAGGCGTAGCGGTGAAAGCAGGGCAAAGATACCTTGGCCCCACCGGTAATAGCAAGTCAAGTCTTGCATATACAAGTTAGTACATCGACGTATTGGGAGGATACACAAGGAGGTCACCGACGGTCAAAGTTTGGCCGACAAGATTGCGACTAACTGCCACGGTTAAGTCAAGTGGAAACGTAACTGCCATTGGGTATCAGTAGGAGGTTAGAAGACACTACCGACAACTGAAGTCTCTCTGAAGACAAGGAAGTTGAACTATCAGGGAGAGTTGGGAGATCGAGCAAAGAGTTTGCAAGGTGCCCGATGGGGTATGTTTGGCCGACAAGGTTTGGTCGCCAAGACATAAGCCACATCTCGCCGATCAAGATTGTTGATCAATTGAACGCTTCCACTGTATGCTCTGCATCAATGTGTGATCATTTGATTGAACATTGCCACATCCAGCTAAACACCAAACACACAAGACAGGTTATTCAACTCATTCTGCCAACACATTCAAATCTAATCACATTCATCCTAATCACCCATTTTTTAGCCATTTCATCCCTAATCATCTCTAAGTCAACATCCCAACAAATCAACATCATCCTAATCATCTTTGTCATCATCTTAATCATTACACATCATCCAATTGTCCCAAGCCAAATCACATCCCAACAACTTTCATCCCAATCAAAATCCAAATCAATCCAATCAAATATCAAGACCTTAGTTGATCATCATCAAACGTTATCCAAACTTGCTTGAGAGCATTAGTCTATCTCGAGTAAGTCAACCAGTCAGATCAATCCAATCAACCCTCTATTACTTAAGTGTCATTAGTCTACCTTAAGCATAGAGAATCAATCCAATCAACCCTCTTACTTGAGATCATTAGTCTATCTCAAGTATAGAGAACCATCCATCGAAAAACAAAACAAACCAAATCATCCTAAGGTCTTGACGTTTGATCCCAATCACTCCACATCAACATCATCCTAAGCATTTGCACATCATCTACATCTTCATTCTACATAGCCAATCAATTCTCCACATATAGCACTTGTAAACATGGACATGGCATTTCTAAACAACACCTATGAGAATGATCCTTATGGCACCAAACAAATGCTTAACCAACTTAGGCAACTTAGTTGGTTATATAGAAAGGAAGAAGATCATGTGTCACCACAACATCAACAATTCCCACAACATCAAGTCCTAGGCCAATATCAACGATCCCACATTCCATCACAAGCCCAACAAGCACATAATCCAAACACTAATGTCGCCACATCCATACCACAAATCACCCTCACTATTCCCAGCCACACCCCAAACACAAGTACTTCCATAAGTCTACCATCCAACGATCCTAACTCCATTACCATCATATCCCAACTGCTTTCGCAACAAACCTCCAACATCAACCAATGTCCACAACAATCCATCTCACAAGACCTTTCAGCTACAAGTCCTATCATGCCACCTCATCACCAAACCTATCCGCATGGCAATCAAATGTCGTTACACGAACACCAAGCAAGTCCAAATGGCCCTATGTACATAAATCAAGAAAGTCCAAGTGATCTTCAGCAAGACCTAAAATCCTTTGACAAGGGAGAAACCAACCTAGCATGTGCCTCCTTTGAGTCACCTTCACCATCCAATCATATGCCAACACATGAGCCAACTAGTCCTATCTCAACACCTTTATCAAGCCCTTCATTGCCTTATCACCTTCATCCCCATGTTCCACTAATCCTTCATTAAAAGATTCCATGGAGATACTTTTAGAGAAATTGGTCCAAGCAAATTTGATTGAGCTATACCCTCTCAAAGCATATTCTCCATTTATGATTAAACCTAGAGGGTATAATGAAAACCATTATTGTGCATACCATAGGTATAGGGGCCATACCATAACCACTTGTGTCTGATTTCAAAGATTAGTCAAGAACCTAGAAGATTGTGGTAAGGTTGTCTTGGATAGGACCAATCCCTCTAATTCCATTATCTTTCCATCTAGCCCAAATCCTAATCCCATTATCCATCCAACAAATCCTAATCCTAAGCCTTCAACTTCCACTATTATCATCCATCCACTATATTGCCCATTCACCCATACCCTTGCAAAGGATGTGATCCATTGGCTACTAGCAAGGAATAAAACATTACCATGTCATCAAACACCTATTCTTGAGCCTCCCCATGAGTCTTTAAACACTTTGTCTAGTCTTTTAACCCCATCATGTGATCTACAAGCTATCAAACTTATTAAAGAGCTTTCCACTTCCACTCCTACTTCCATTCAAGCAAGCCAAGAGGTATGTCAAGAGTTTAATCCTAATCATGTGAAAACATTAAGCCCTAGTCCTAATCAAGATCAAATCACTTCCATTTACCCTATCCATAACATGCACCTTTTCTATGATCAAGATGATACCTATGAAGAACCTATCCATGAACAACTTGATCCTAGTCATACCCCCACAACTATTCATGAACAAGACACCCAAGACCTACATGCTCCATCTAATGGAAGTCATGGCCTTCATTCAAAGCAAAGAGACCTCTCCACCTAGCCATGATCCTACACCTTCCACTTGTCATGATGAGACATGTACCTCCAAAGCAAACATAGAAGATCAAACAAATAACTTGGATCTAAAAGAACATGATCAAGATCCTAATGACCCTTCCACATTCACCATTGACCCCATTTCAAATCCACCATATCCTACTAGTCTATCCACATTCATTCATGAGTGTTCCTCCTTAGAACACCAACAACCATTATCCACATTACCTTCTCCATCCAATAATCAACTCAAGTCTAGTGTCCAAACTACACCTAGTCCTATAGTCAATTGCATGCTCCAAAATATGAACTACCAAGGCAAAGGTTTAAGCCTACATGAACAAGGCATTTTGGAGCTAATCCATGTCAAAGTCCCTCCTCGCTCATTTGGCCTTGGATACACACCCCAAGGTCAACAATCAAAAGATGTTGGTACTTCCTCCACACTTTCTAAATCCACTTCCTTCCATCATAAACACCATCATATTCCTAAAACATATGTGGCCATTCCACCCCCATCATCCTACAAATGTCAAAAGCATGCGACCATTCACCTTCCACCATCCACTTTACCTCCACTCCTTCCAACTCCTAATATCCCTCCATCCGCTTTGCCACCATTGCTTCCAACACCTAACATACCTACCATCCATAAATTCCCTCACAATCCTAATCATGACCAACAAATGCACACATCGTCTAAACAAGGAGCTTCCACCCTTTCCACCTACCACATGGGATTTAAAAATAAACATTTGGATGCTTCTACATATCAATCCAAACATCCTAAGTGTCCTAATACCTTAGGAAATCAATCCAAAAATTCAAAGAAAGGTACATTGAAAAATCCATCCAAACCCATACCTCCAAAAGCAAAGTCCAAAAGCAAAATGGTATGGGTACCTAAGCAAAAATCAATCAAGTCAAATGAGGCATCCACCTCTCAAAAATCCCAACCATCCCCCTCCATCCAAAACTGCCATTCCATTCCAAAGTTTCAAATTCCCTCATCCCACATGAAAAGCAAAAATCAAAAAAATACTAAGTCCATGTGGGTTCCAAAAGTCCTAAACCATCCATCTCCTAAGCAAACATCGCCATTGCTTCCTACACCACCATCCAATCAAAATCTTCCATGTTTAACACGGTGTGTGCAGCTGCTGGTCATGATCCCATTCCCACATACCTCCATCTCCTCACCTTTCATCCATTATCCTACATACCTTCCCAATCACCTTCCTATGGTCCATGCTTTGGCATAAACCTTTTATCCATCCTTTCATAATCCACATCATAATCCACTCTCACCCCTACATAATCCACTATCTACCTAATCCATCTCACTTTCATGCCATCTCCCTACCAACATCGATGAGCACATTTGACATGGTCCATGTGACGTTCTTCTCTAATGGGACTATACCATTACATGGAACTAGACACTTGAGTCCCTCTCATCCATATCCACCTTCTTCCATCCAAAAAGCAAAAAAAAGAAGTCAAAAAAAAAATCAAGAAAACAAAAAAGTAAAGATAAATCCCTTTGTCCAATGGTGAAAACCTAGCAAATAGGCGCCTTGGATAAGTAGCATGATGAAAACCTGGCAAACAGGCATCATGTGCAGGTTGATCTTCTATCCCACTTACACTTGGGGGCACCTTGTCTCATCCTACATATTATTTTCACCTTCTCTCATCCTATATATCATTTTCATATCCTATACATTGCATACACATTCCTATCATATCAAACCCATCCATACTCCTTTCCTCTTTTGATCTTGATAAAGATTGGGGGCACAATGTTGAAACATGTTTTGGGTATCTCTTGACATACCTTATCTTGACAATAGCCTATCATCCCTTCCAAATCAATACTATCATTATCCTCTAGTCATTACCCATTTATCCATCTTATCCAAACCATCCTATCATCCTATTGCATTAAGCATTGTCCTGAAAAATCCTAAGTTTACTACCTAGACTGGGGCATGTTATTCCTATGCAACATAGCCTTTGGAGATCACATCCTTATGCATACATCCATTGCAAGTTTTTCATCCTATCCACTATCGCACATTCCTTTATCCATCCATTTATCATGATCCTTTCATCCATCCACTATCGTCCATCTTTTTGTCCAATCCCATCCATTCCCTTGCACCTAGACTTGGTTCCCCTTGTCATTGGTACCTAGCATAAAGGCTATCAAAATGATCCTCCAATGCCATCCCAAAACATGTCAAAATCACAAAAAAAATCAAAATATCCCAAAAATCACAAAAAAAATTAAATATTCCCAAAAAACACAACAAAAATAAAATATCCCGAAAAACACAAAAAAATCAAAATATCCCAAAAATCACAAAAAAATCAAATATTCCCAAAAATCACAAAAAAATCAAATATCCCCAAAAACACAAAAAAACAAAATATCCCAAAAATCACAAAAAAATCAAATATTCCTAAAAATCACAAAAATATCAAATATCCCCAAAAATACAAAAAAATCAAAATATCCCAAAAATCACAAAAAATTCCAAATATTCCCAAAAATCACAAAAAAAAAAAAATCCCAAAAATCCAAAAAATAAAAACATTTCAAAATCACAAAAAAATCAAAATATCCCAAAAATCCAAAAAATCACAACATTTCAAAAAACACAAAAACACCAAAATATTCCCAAAGATACAAAAAAATCAAATATCCATCGAAAATCCAAGCAATAAGATCAATCATCATCAAAATCAATCCATCCAATCAATCCAAATCACCGATCTAGTCATCAATCAAATCAGCAATCCAAATCAAACAATCCAATCATCAATCGAATCATCAAATCAAAACAAAATTCAATCAAATCATCAACTCAATCAATCGATCAAATCATCAAATTCATCACATATCATCCATCAAAACAAATCCAATAATATCATCATCAAATCAAGTCAATTTATTAATCAATCAAAATCTAATCAATCCAATCTACATCATTTCATCAATAACATCATATATCATCAAACATCCAATCAATCCATAACTTGTTCAATCCAATCCATATCATCCCATCAATAAAACACAAATCAGAACTACAACTCATCTCTATCGTAAGTGTCTTGATCCCGTGGACATGGGTATGTAGGTAGTTTGGAGCATGAAGGAAGTGCCTAGATTCAGGCACAAGACGATATTCCTCTTTCTTCTTTCATCATTCTTCTATCATCTATCTTTATCACTTCATCAATCAATTCTTCAATCACTTCATCAAATCAATCTCCATCAAATCCAATCTTCCATTCATCCTTATCAAATCAATCCAAGCAATGATCCAAATGCAAGTCATCATTTATCCATACCAATCAAGTTACTCAATCAAGTCAAATTATCCAATCACATCCTTGGTCTTGATCCTAATCATGTTGTAAACCAAATCAACCAAATCAATCAATTAATCACCATCATCATCAATGGGATATATTGCTCCCACATCCTTGTGTTGATCTAGGGATATATCATTCCCCACCATGACAACACTATCCTCATCATCAATCAAACAATCAATCATTGGTTTATAGCTTGACAGGGGCATTACCTTGTTTGTTTTTGTATCATTTGTGCATGCTTGCTGGCTTGCTTGTATGTGTTATCATTTATATCTTGCATTTGTATCACATCCAACCCAGCTAATATTTATATCTTGTATCTAGACAAGGTTGTATTACGCTGGGGCATGAGACACATTGTCACCTTGGTCCTTATACCTTGGTGCATAATGTCTCGTGCTATATCAAACATCATGGTTGCTCACTTTCATTACAGCATAACACATCCATCCTTTCTTCTATCCATTCCCTCACCTTTCTTCCTTTGACCAATTATTTTCATTTCAAGAGCCTACCCGTGTTTGTCCAACCCACCTATCCTCTCGAGGGGGCATCATCATCCTATCCTTTTCCTCTATCCATACCTTAGCTTCTTTGAAATGATGTTACTCGACACAAATCTTATCATCTTGCAACATCATCTCAAAGAGGGGCAAATGTAAACACTAAAAATTGTCTAGGTATTGTTTACACATGACCTTGTATGTCTTTGCCCTAGGTCTTGGTTATACAACACATTGTCGACATGACCTTTTATATGTCCCCTAGGTCCTAGTTCATCCTAGTTCATCTAACCTCATCCTACTTAATCCCATTTATCCCTAAGTCCTAGTTCACCACATCTTAATCATCTTCCTGATTAATTAAATAAACCCACTTTATTTAATTAATCCCACTTGATCACATTCCAATTAACTAAATAAATCCCATTTGTTTAGTTAATAATACCCCTTCACATGTCTCACATAATTCAAATTAAAAATTTGAATTATTCCCTCACCTCTCATCACATTGCGACACATGTCACATGTCTCCATCTTACACTTAATATGCCTTCACATGTCAATCTAATTCAAATTTGAATTAGATTCCCTTTATTCTCCATCGCACACTTGTCATGTGACTACAATCCCTCTTTGAGTGGGAAACCCTAATCCAACCCTAATCAATCTTGACTGTCCATATCTTTCAACATAACTCTCAATCACAACCATCCATTCCAATCAACCATATCCTATAAACCTAGCCTCCTCTAAGCCATTTGCATGATCGAATCTTCTTCTAGCATCCTTACTCTGCCAAATTTTCCTCTCAATCTCTCATCCACCTATCTTGCATTCATCCAATCATTCATCTATCCATCCCTATCTCATCGTTATGTTGCAGAATCGAGCAATCAACATATCAATCTTTGGGTAAAGCTAGAGTGCTTTGGGTGCAGCATTCTCAACCTTATCAATGGATCGTGAGTCGGTATGAGGTTTGCATTCATTTGATTTACATTTGTTATCATTTCCTTCATGTCGATTTTCCACGATTTCAAAGTGATTCATTTGGAAGCTTGGCAATGTAGAATTTACCGTCACACCAAAAGCACGTATTTGTGGTGGAGAGGGATGTCATCGTCGATATAGTCACTACGCCAACAGCCCCCACACGATAGAGCCGGATACAACCACATACCATGTGGGATTCATACCCACTATGCACCACGTTGATAAGCCGAGCTTACGTGGACGAAGGGTTGAGGGCTCGAGGGACTCGAACTGATGACCTGTGCTCTGATACCACTTGTTGAGCTGGTGCTCATATGGACCAGCTAGGACTCGAACCTAGGACCTTCCATTTGCTACTGGAGGGCTCTACCAACTGAGCTACTGGCCCCTTGTGGCTAGCCCATCGTCGGTCCGGGTGTGGCTTACTTCCAACACCCCCCCTTAAGCCACACTACAGGTGCTTGGGGCTCCTAGCCTGGCTCTGATACCATGTAGAATTTATCGTCACACCAAAAGCACATACTTGTGGTGGAGAGGGATCTCATCGTCGATATAGTCGCTACGCCAACACCCCCCACACGATAGAGCCGGATACAACCACGTACCATGTGGGATTAGTACCCACTAAGTACCACATCGATAAGTTGAGCTTACGCGAACAAAGGGTCGAGGGCTTGAGGGACTCGAACTAATGACCTGTACTCTAATACCATGTTAGAATCTGAAAAGATTAATAACCCAGAAAACTAGTGCAAAGAATAGATATTAAAACTATGAATGCAAATGATACGAAATCAAAATAGCAACACAGAGTTAGTCTCCAAGAGAGTAATGCAAATGCTAGAAGCAAAATAGCATTAAGAGGATGCAAAAGCAAAAGATACCAAATACAAGCCAGGTAGCATGCTTATATAGATTAGGAAGAGAGAGGAGGTGGCAACACCGACCAATGAGGAGCAACCATCTATCGGACTAAAGATAACAAAGTATCTTCCCAAGATAGCTAATGGATGCTCACATGTAGGAAGGTGACACCTCGCAACCACTCACCTAATAAGACATGCTTTATTAACCTAAGCGAGATTAATAGAAGTGTAGGAAAAACCTAGGAATATAGGGAAAAATAAATAACCCAACTAGGAAATAAAAACCTACACTAACAGGCAAGGTTTGGACCTTGTTTGGGGTACATAATCCTTCCTCTTGTCATGATTGCCTAGCATCATGGTTTGAGCTTGTCATTTAGATGCGTATTTCCCCTTTCACATGTGACTCAAACGATGATAAGTGGCAAACGATTATATAGTAAGGATTGCAGTTGTTTTTGAAAGTTGAGCTTTGTGATTAAGAAAGGAATTGCCTTCCTTGTTGAGCTATAATCACCTCCATCCAACATAGAAGCTAAATTCCACTTGTTTGGAGAGAACCAACAAATGGCATTTCATGTGGAGATTTCAAATATGATAGTAGGGAAGATTTTTATAATACAAAGCAGTGGAATTGAGGTGATAGATTAAGGAGCTCTTAAGGGCTAATTATCTCGAATTAGTAGAGAGACATAGGGTGAACTCTAACATGTCTTTAATGTATTTAACAAATCTACTTGATTTTGTCAAAAACAAGGAAATGGTGAAGACATTGGTCCATCAATAAATCAAGGAAAAGCATAGAGGAGGCTTAGAGTGGGCTCTTAACAAAGTTGACTTCTTCGTAAGTGAAACCCTTATAGTGTGATGCAGACATGACAAGAGAATCCAATGAAGGATTGTCCCATCATGCAACCCAATCAAGTTCACTTATGTGCATTGTGATAACAACAATATTCATGCCTTCAAATTCTTATAATCATGTGCTCAAAATTTCAAATATTGTAACAAATTGTATGTGCCAACATATCTTTGTTAAATTTATGCCTTAAGATTGTTGTTTGTCAAGATTTTTTCACTCTTCTTAGATGCAAATTAACTTTGATAAATTCTAGCCCTTGAGGATTGTTATTTGTCCCTTTGATTCCTTTAGTGGCAACAAAATAAATGTAGATTAACCTCTTAAACTTGAAGCCCTTGAGTGAATATAGTTTGTAAATGTTGTAGCAACAATTCAGCTATGAAGTAACCTTATATCTTGAGAATTTCATAAAACATGAACAACAACAAATACTTACAACCCAAATTTGTTTATGTAGCCAATCAAGATGGAAACACACATACATAACCTCCACAAATCCAACTATGAAATATATCTACCAAACTTTCCAACTATCCACCTCCACAAACTTACAAATTTAGAAAATTTTCACTTAACAAGTCACCATGGACGTTCACTTTCTTTGCCTCATCAAAATGGAAGTATTTCCCTTGGAGAATTATCTTCAACATCACCTATGGACATCCTCTTGATGACCTGCAAAAATCAGAAATAAACTTGGACTCTTCTCTTGTTTTTTAATGCCTCTTTGGAGCCAAACTTCCATCTATTTATAATATCTCATTTGCCAAGTTTCATCTTCCTCATTTTGGGCTCCAATGACTCTTAGTATTCCTCTTCTTGCTTGGTGGTGTCCAACTTAGATAAATGTGACTCTTGGGATTCCTTTGTATCTTTCCTTCATGACTTGGATGCTTGAAGACTCTTCATTGTCCAATCTTTGTCTTCTAGCATGTAGGTGACTAGGATTTTGTCCATATGCAACTTGCCTTTTCTTTTCCCGTAAGCTACCTAAAACATTCTTTAAGTACACATATAGAGTGGATTTGCCTTTGTCGTGTGGATCTTGGTCGTTGATTTATCGAGTGGTCTTCCCAAAAGCGCTTTTGGATCTTTCTTTTTTTACTTTGTGGGATATCAATATTCCTACATATTCTTTTCTAGACCTCTTAATTTTAGGGTTTTCTCCATATTGTTTTTACAAAATAACTTCAATCATTCTTTAGTTAGCATTAATCGGTTACACACTAGCACTTGCACCTATAGGAGGTTCAAGGAATACGCCGATAGGAACAACCGACAAGTTTAGAAAATTTTCTGGCATGAATTTTTTTTACTATGTGAGACAATTTCAAGCACTATAATGCTCACATATAAAAGCCTATTAGTTAATTATGGAAAAAGGATAATATATAATCTTTCCCTATTTTTTGTGGAGAAGAATTGTAAATAGGTTGTGGAAAAAAAGTGGGGCTGGAAATAAGTAGCCACTGCATAATGAAAAATATGCCATGTGGTTGCATATATTTGCTTCCCTCTTTTTTTATTTTCTTCTAAATTAAGATAATTAAGATAATTTATTTTTGTTTTTTATGTAGTAAAAAACTACAATTTAAGATAACTGTTAATAAAATATTCATGGGGTCACTAGCTCCACAAATATCTCCTAAATAAATTGAGCAGTGGTTGCTAGCTAAAATAAGCTAAGCAGTCGCATGGGGACATGCCCTAATTATAGTGTTTTCTTGTATTTAAGAATTTAGAACCTATTAATGGGGTATTAGGGGCTAATCCCTCCTCTTCTAAGAGAGATAAGTTGAAATGGATTATATCATCCTCTGGCTTCTTTAAATTTAATTTATGTGGTGCTTTGAGAGGAAATTTATGCATTTCCAAGGTTGAATGTGTAATCATAGATTCTTGTCAAAATCTCATCAAAGTTGTCTCTCATAGATTAAAAGATGGAACTAATAATGAAGTTGAAGCCTTAACTTTGTTTCTTGGGCTTCAACTTGCTCACTTGTGTGGTATTGGTCTAGTGATAATCGAAGGAGACTCTATGGTAATCTCAAACTCTTTGAAAACAAAGATTAGCTAACTAGAAAATTGAAAATATTCTTAGAGAAACCTAGCCAATATTGGATTCTTTCAAAGAATATTGCATTTAGTATTGTTTTAGAGAGGCTAATGATGTAGTGGAGTATCTTTCTAATCATGCAAATGAGGACCTCATTATAAGATTCATTTTGAAGTTGGCAAGGTTTGGACCTTGTTTGGGGTACATAATCCTTCCTCCTCTTTTTGTCATAATTGCCTAGCATCATGGTCTGATCTTGTCATTCAAATGTAGATTTCCCCTCACACATGTGACTCAAATGACGATAAGTGGCAAATGATTATATAGTAAGGATTGGAGTTGTTTTTCAAAGTTGAGCTTTATGATTAAGAAAGTTGCTTTCCTCATTAAGCTAGAATCACCTCCATCCAACATAGAGCCTAAATTCCACTTGTTTGGAGAGAACCAACAAATTGCATTTCATGTGGAGATTTCAAATATGGTATTGGGGAAGATTTTTATAATGCAAAGCAATGGAATTGAGGTGAAAGATTAAAGAGCTCTTAAGGGCTAATTATCTCGAATTAGTATAGAGACATAGGGTGAACTCTAACATGTTGTTAATGTTCGTAACAAATCTGCTTGATTTTGTCAAAAATAAGGAAATGGTGAAGACATTGGCCCATCAATATATCAAGGAAAAGCATATACGAGGCTTAGAGTGGGCTCTTAACAAAGTGGAATTCTTCGTAAGTGAAACCCTTATAGTGGCAAGCAAAGAAACTCATGGGTTGGTTTACACGGGCACCTTTAGAGAGTTAGAGGACTTCTCCCTTAGTTTTTGGTAAAAAAATGAAGGGAATTTCTCCCCTGTTTTAGACATTGAGAAGCTTGCAACACCCTTCAATCCACCACTAAATCAAGAGAGCTACAAAGTTGAGAAAGTTATTAAGGCCATCAAGTTCCTCATTCAAATGGCTAGAGTGATCAAGAAATAAGATGGCATGTTTAGTTCAAAAGCTATCAAGATTGATGCCATTGATTTGAATTAGTTGGTTCTATACTAAATTATACATTGTTATAGGATATAGAATATGGGTTGTTGTATATATGTTTATGTAATAGTTGTCCTATCATATCCTATGTTTTAATGGTACATCTTATATTTTCAAGCTAAGGTTTTGATATGTATCCCTTATTAATGGGGCACTAAAAAATTCATGTGTGTGGGGGGGGGGGGCACCCCATGTCCCTCAATTTGCATATCTAAAAAATAATCTTAAATATAAAGATGTATAATTATTCAAAAGAAACAAAGGAGGCACCTTTTCTAATTATTTAGCTTAATCAATTAATCAAACAATTGATAAACAATTAATTTAGATAACACAATTGAGTATAGAAACAATATAAAAGTATGTCATGAAATTTGATGAAGAGGATATGTGTACTTAGTTTTGGATGCCACAATAGGATGCTCTATTGTAACTTGCACTTAGTGATCCAATTTTGATCTCTTGTCAAGGGGTTGAGCTCAATTGGTTAAAGCATTGGGTTCTTATTGTGAAAACCCAAGTTCAAATTTTCAAAAGAACATCTAATGTGAAATTCTAAGTTGTGACTCTTGGGCCTCTATAGTTTGCTTATAGTGTGGATGTGTTTCTAAATAAATAGATTTTTAAGCTATGACTCCTGGTCTCCCATAGGTGGTTTCTAGTGTGGTTGCTCAAAAGAAGGTTGTCTTAGTGTAAAACTAAAAATGGTGGAATAGAAGGTGTTGTTTGTTTATATTTTCAAGTTTTACACCCTTGATAAGATTGAACAAAAGGAAATGTTTTTGGATTTTTACTTTTGTTTTCCTAATGTTCATAGAAAATTAAATAAAACCCTGTCTAGATAAATATTTTCTTTCCTTCTTAAACTATGATAGAGAAAAGAGTGTTATGAAAAATACTAGTTATTGGAATTTGATTAACAAAACTAGAAAACCAAACTCACAACATGAAAAAGAAATCAAAACATACCTAGAAAACTAACTAAGTAGTTCTCTGCCTTGAACACAACCATGATGTGCGAATGTCCATGCAATGCACTATCATCTAAGTTAAGAATGTCTCATTTATGCACTATTGTCCTAGAAAGTTGCAAAAGTCCACTATTTTTCCAAATTCTAGATTTTATGCACAGCAGGAGATAAAGACAACCAAAACAATAGACATGAGAAATGCCACAAAGCATAGAAATGCTAAAAATGAAACTAAACTAATCAAATCAAATGGAATAATGAAATGAACAAGAGAAAGGAAGAGTACAAGCAAACCTTCGTGCGTTTGAATACTTGTAAACATGCTGCTTAGACAAAAGAGAAGGTTTTGATTACTTGGGAGCTTTCCATGAATGGTCAAGCCCTAGTTTAGCCTTTTGACTTCCACGAGCAGTTGATGATGAGAGGAAATCTAAATGTGTGTGCATGTAGCCTAAGTGTATCTAGACTAATAGAAGTAAAATAAAATCTATGAATATCAACTCCTAGGTCTATGAGGAGTGACGAACTAGTGTGTATGAGAATGTAAATGGAAGTGAGGAACCCTACAAGCACCAAAAACACCAAAGAGCTCACAAATGTAATAAGGAAATAAAGGAAAGTTTTGAACATAGTCACCTCACATTGAGATGGAGATGAAAACTTGCAAAGGTCACAAGTGCAATGTCTTGAAGAGTGGAAATGGGACTAAGAAGACCAATGCTAGAATGCAGTATGCTCAAGGAACCTTCAAAATGTTGGAAAGAGTGTTGGTAACAATCACATCACAAGCTTCAAAGAATAGAGTTGCTTGCAAAGAGTGTAGTGAGCTTGACTATTTGAAATATTTAGTTTGGGATTCAAAATGGAGGTAGAATGGAAGATGAAAAGGAAAGCAATTCCAATTGGCCATTGGGATTCATTCTAAGGCGGTTACAAAGCATATTCAGTGGAAGAAAGGTGGCAAGATTCAAAGAAAAAGGTTATATGTCTAGAATTTTAGTGGACACTAGTGCATCGCGTGAACGTCCATGCATTGTGCTGGTATCCATGTACAATAGGTCATCTAAATACTTGATATGCCAGCACAACATGAGATAAATGTAGAAGTAACATTGGTTAACGTAAAAAAGGGAAAATATATGAAAATATGAAACACAATTTAGCACCAAGGGTAGAAAAAGGCTAAGGCAAGGCCAGATGAGCCTAAAACATACTAGGGGTTATAAACATTAAAGGAAGCCCAAAACATAACATAAAAATTGCAATGGTATGCAATTTTCAACATTACATTTTGCCCCCACTTTAGTGAGCTGATGACACTAGGTGATAAGCTACACTAAAATACAAAAAAGAAATATCATAAAAAGGATACCCAAAAGGATATTGTAGAGGAAACATGATAGATCTCCAAGTAAGGGAATCATGTCACCAACTGACAACCTACAAAACAAACATGTTAACAACAAAAAATTGCACAAGGAGCAATGTTGGAATAACACAAATCTTTCAACACAAAGATATTAGAGAAATATAACTTATAAAATAAGACTAATAGCAAATCATATATAATCTAATACACCCAAAACATTCATAAAAAGAGATTACATAATAAAGGACACAAACAAGCACTAGAATACACAAGAAACACACAAAGAAATAAAGAGAAAAGAAGAATGAGCTTTTTCTAGCATACTCTATTGCTAGAAAATGGAAAGGCATAATCCCAATGTACTTTTTGTTAGAAAAATGTGGGGTATAGCTCAATGTCTAGCATACTTTGTTGCTAGGAACCACATAATACCCTCATGAATCACAAGAACTAACAAACTCCATTGCTAAGTGACCCATGAAAAGTATATAAAGTAGCTTATATGAGGTGCAAAGAATAGTGTATTTTATTGCTCGATGGCTCATATGCAAATACAATATTAGGGATTACATGGACTATCGTGCTCTATTGCTAGGTAATCCTAATAAAGATGGTCGGTCCAAGGAAATCTTTGTACTTGGGACCACAAGTTACTAATGCTTTAGGGAGCATGCTAACAATGTGTGTGTGCATATATGTTGATGCAAATGTGAAAGTGCAAAGTGTGTGCATAAACTAGAAGTATGCAATTGATTTTAAGGTAGAAAAGGGGAAGGTGAAAGATCTATAGGAAGAATAAATGAATAGATATGCGTCTAGAGTCACCAAAGAGAGATGCCCCCAAGGAGAGGCACAAAAGATGATTTTGTTGGCATGATAGACCTAAAATCGTGCTCATGGAATGGCATCAAGAGAAGAGGCAATATCACGTAGAAACAAGCAACATCACGTGGAGGCACACAAAGGGATTGGGGTCGATATGTATATGGGAATGATAATTAAGGAATAGGGATTGAACTATCATCATCCCCCAAGCATGTAAAACTATATGCACATAGTAATCAAAGAAGGAAAAATTAAAATTTTGGGTCAACATAGAAGAGGCTTAAATGCCTCAATGCTTTGCATTGTCCCCAAAATACACAAATAATCAAGCATACAACATATAAAAGAAGATAGATATAAAAGTAATAAGGTCACAACATTTCGTTCCTCCTATATCAATGTACCTACAAGGGTATCATGGGTTGTCCAGGGGGAACTAATAAACGTATAGGTTAAAAGTTCAAACTTATGTCACACTTTCAGCCAACTAAATAGTTTCTATAGAAACAGTTTCACTCTAAATAGTTTTGGGTGGAACTGTTTCACCCAGAACCACGTAGCACTTATGTGGCATTGTGTGGCATAAAGAGTTTTGCCCTGAACCTTTTCGCCCAAAATTTTTAAATCTATACAATATGATTTCGAATTTGAAAATGGTATTTATTTGCATAGAAAGTTTCGGGTGATAGAGTTTCACTCGAAACCTTTCTGAGCGATACCGTCTCACCTGAAACTATCTATGTGGCATCCCATGTGGCAGCCAACCCCCCTATTTTAAAAAAATTAAACAAAATTTTAAGTTCAACTCAAAATTTCTCCAGCCAAAAGGTATTTTCATGAAAATTTGAAAATACCCTTTAGTAGATCTCGGAGTCTAGAACTTAGATATATATATTTTTAATATTTTGTTTAGTTATATTAGTATTATCTTTAAATTTATTACAAGTAGGTTATTATAATTAGATATGCAGTTGATTAGAAATTAAAAATGAATAGGTAAAATATATTTAAATTTTTTAAAAAATATACAGTGCACTACATGAGAGAATCTTCTCCAAGAGGGTATATTCTTTTAAATAAAAAATTAAAAAATTGTACAAAAGTTGATGTCCCATGAAAACTATATCATTTTGATTAAATTTAACTTTAAAAAATTATTAAAAAATAATTATTCGTCAAAAAAATTCCATGCATTAGATATTTGAGTTTTCTAAGTAGGAAAAAAATTAAAGAAAAAAATTACTTTTACTATATTTTTCTTGGCGTCCCATCAATGTCACTTTTTAAAAAAAGAATCCACAACTAAAACTCATCTATTAAATTCATATAAAAAATCATAAGCATAATGAAAGCAAATATTCAAACTCTGGATTTTAGGAATCAGAGAGCTTTGGAGGTGGGATGGGTCTATTGTGAGAAGTTCAGAAGGATAGGCAGGTAATGCTGAGGGTTTGGAAGTTGAAGTGGTATAAACACCAGCAAGTTACAGTTATGTTTGGAGGTATGGAGGTTAAGAAGAAATCAAAACCAGAGACAGTAGAAGGACTATTGCAAGATCAAAAATCCACTAATATATTGAGGGCTGTAGGATGGCTCGAGTTCTTGGAGAAATTCAAAGGGTACAAGGAAAACATTACAGAGGATTTCCTCTCCAACCTATAGAACAACAAAACACAAGTAAGAGGAGTCACCATTCCCATATCTACATCCATCATCAATAGTCTCTCCGAACTTCCAGAAGAAGGTGAGAGGCTCTACCACCTAAAAACCTTGTCTACTGATTTAATAAAAGCTTTCTCTGTAGACAATGAAGTTGAAGTACAAACACATACTAATAAGGGAGAAGTAAAAGGAATTATCAAGAACACCCTTCCCCAGCCTTGGCAGTCCTTGGCTATGTGGTTTATGAAATACCTAACCTGTGATGGCCAGTTCTCCCTCATATTGGGGTCAATTATGAAAATGTTGATCTTTCTGAGGCATGGCCACACTCACCCTGAATTTAGGATAAACTTACTCAATTTCCTATTCTTTGTAATTACCTAATTAGCTGAAAAATATCAACAAGGAAGGGTCAACTTAAACACCATGGCCTTATATACATCATCGTCAAGCATCATTTCATCTCTAAGAGGGGAGGGGAGGACCTATGGAAAGCCTTTCTAGATAACACTCATAAGGGCAAGACAAAGGGAAAGAAGACAATATTAGAGTCACCATCTACCACTCAAGAAGTAGAGGAGGATAGGCCAGCTCCATCCACTTCCTCCCTAGTTGCTGAGAAAAAGAAAAAGGGTAAGGAAATTCTAGGAGAACCATCTTATGCTCTAGAGCACAAAGAAGTCATACTTGAGGAGGAGTCCCCCCAAATATCCCACAAAACAAAATGAAAACTGACATTGGCTAAGTAATCCACCTCAGCACAGAAGAAGAGGGGTGTTAAAAGTTCTCCCCAGATTCTAGAAGGGGTAGGTGAAGAGGAAATAGTAGAGGAGCCTACAGAGACTCCAAAGACCCAAAAACATAAGAAGAAGAAGAAGAAGAAGAATGAGGAGATAACAAGTGCAGACACTCCTCCCATTTTGAGGAGCAAAAGAGGAAGATTAACTGAGGGAAGTAACCCAGAGACCCATGCTCCACAAAATTCTAAGGCGCCTAAGGTTGCACCTACTAAACCTCAAACAATTTCTTCGGATTCAGAAGAAGAGACACAAGCACCAAAGACACAAGAACAATAGGTGCTCTGGAGAAGCCAACATAAAAGACATAAAACTCAAATGGAGAAAGACACTGAGCTCCTTGTTGAGGTACTTGTTGGCTTTCGGACCCCAATTACCCCTCCTAAGGATTAGGCTAGGGCCATCACATGCCCAAGGGTTTGTTGAAGGAATAGGAACAGAAGAAAAGAAGGAATCCATTCAAGTGGAAGAGGTAGAGAGGGAAGAAGAGCAAGGATATTTTGAAGAGCAAGGAGATATTGGAGTGCAAGAGACATAAACTGCATAAGGGTTAGAGACAAGAAGATTTTCCCATCCTTCTAATTAGAAGGATATTGAAATCTCCAAAGAACAACAACTAATGGAAGAGATTGATAACTTGAAAAGATAGTTATGGGGCAAACGATTGATCATTACAGGCCTTAAAAAGGTCATGCAGGAAAAGAATCAGCAAAGGACCAGGAGATCAATGACCTAAAGAAACAAATAGAGGGAAAAGAAAAGGTCATTAAGGAAAAAGGAACTGAGATTAAGAAGAAAGATGCAAAGATGATACAAAGGGACATTCAAATCTATGATTCTGTCAAAGTCAGGGATAACAATATCACTTTAATCTCAGCCTTAATTGAGAAACTGCACAGTCAGACCTGGGAGTTGACAAAGGCCAATAACAAAGTTGATGACCAAGTAGAGCTGATTAAAGAATTGGTTGTTCCATTGCCAACAATTGATCAAGGCACACAAACTAAGGTTTCCCTAAGGACATTTTAGTTGAATATCCCTAGGGCATTGATGAATTGGGAAAGGAGGTGTCAAGAGTTGTCTAGTACAACTGTCATGCTTCAGCTATAGAGAGCAGTCTCTATAATGAATGACAAAGTAAAAACCTTGGAAGAAATGGTAATGACAGTAGCCAATCTTTCTTCAGAGATACTCTCATGTAGGCCACCCAGTGGTAGTTATGCAATGTTCTTAAAGGAATGGTTCCTTCAAAGAAAACTCTCACTGGTCCTCTCTGACCTCACTGAGACCAAAAATGATGGGAATGATTTCATTAAGGTGTATGTGCAGAGTAATGATCAGGATAAAAACTTCCTCTATGAATTGTTTTTACATAATTTCTTTATTCAAGACCATATATTCTTTATTAATATTTTTGTAGGGGAATGTCAGTTAAGGGCATTCATGTCCTTAATGAAAAACCACCAAATATTACATGAGAGAATGGAGGCATATACAATAAAAGTGGTATAAACATGCCTATTCCTTCGAATAGAATGCCCAAATCCAATGGATTTTGAAATTCAGTTCAGGTTAGCAGTCTATTCTCCCAGAGCCAAGATGTTGTCCCTGTATCAGCAACATTTACAAGAATAAGTTATAGAGTTTGGCATGTTCATGCACTCCTTAGTTGATCAAATTATGACAATTTGCAAAAGAAGGTGGAATACCTTAACAAAGGAGTAGAAAATGAGGGACCTAATATCTCTAGCTAACCTCAAATGGTTTATGAGAAAGGAAAGGGCTATAGTCAAAATGACAGATAAATATAAACAAGAATGGATAGGGGGCGGTTTAGGCCACCCTTGATCATTGAGCCACTACCCATGTGGGATGAACAACTGAAAGATACAAGATTTTAGGTATGGATAAAGTAGATTGAGGAAATCAAAGGAAATGTTGATACTAATAAGAAAACTTGGACAACCTATGAATAAGAATATGACATCTCAAAAAGGTTGTACAAGCTAAACAAATCCAGGCTTTGAATAGTGCAAGAGGACATGCAAATCCTCAAGCTAGGGGGGATGATGAGTGGTAGGTAGAACTCATCAAAATACACACTTATGTTCCCTTTTTTTCATTTCATACTCCACCTTATTTGTTGATTGCACTATGAAAATTGTAAAACCTTGTTTAAATTATGTTAATTAAAGATGAAATACTGAAGTTGCTATTGTGATGAAAAGACTCATGTTTTGGATTTGAATTGACAAAACTATGTAGAAATGTTTTATTTTGATCACAGGGGTCCATCTATCAAGAAAGGAAAGGTTTTTGAAGACTCCGAAGATGTTCCTAACTATCTCCGGAGTTGAGCAAAAGACACATTACAAAGAACTCCAACATTTTGCAAAATGGTTGGAGGAGCTCTAGAATTGGATTGTTAGGACAACATGGGTTGTTGATCACGAGACCTCCAGAGTTGTGTCCCAATGAGCTGTTTGGTGATATCCAAAGTTGTTGTTAACTGTACAGAGTCTCTAGAGCTGCATAGAATCTTTGGAGTTGTTTTACTACACAGAATCTCCAAAGCTATTGTAGAGCTCTAGAGTTTCGCATGTGAAGGCTAGAGCTTTTGAAGAAGACAACTGCAGTAGCCTGTGGGAGATAAAGGACACATGTCACTTGATTTTTTTGCATGAATTGATGAATTATAGTAGTATGTTGTTTTTAAAGTTGATTCCTTTTTATTAGGGCCTCTACGACCTATTTATCAAAGTCAAAACTCTAGATTTAAGGACACCTCTAGCGTCACTTAAGTCTCTTTCAGTTTTGCATGATTATATTTTGATATAGGTAGTTGCACGTTTTATAATAAAGATCTTTTGTATTAAAGTAGAACTGGGAGTAAACTAATAAACTCTGGAGATATGATATCAACAAAATCTAATATATATTGTATGGAGGAAGTAGGATAAAAAAAAGTCTCATATATTTTTTAGAAGCATATGTATACTTTTATTGTTACCCTATTGAAGAATATACTCTATTTTCGAAATACTGGATTAAAGGAAGGCAGTTCTTCTATTTGTGTGTTCTGAAATTTTTGTTTAGTCTTCAATTCTAGAGGTGTGGAGCAAGGGCCCACTCCCACTAATAGAAGGAAGGCTAGTATCAATGATAGTTTATTACTTTCTTACATTACTGTAGATTCCTTGATTTAGTTTTCCTGCTTTCATAGAAATAAATCAGATTGTTGTTAATTCTATTTTAATGTCTAAATTCCAGTTTTTGTAATTAGATAAATCATTTCAGCATCATATTGTTCTAATTCCTATATTAGATTTGTTTCATAGTAGTTAGTTAAAACCATGAATTTAATTGAATAAGTAGGTTTCTTTTCAGTAGGTAGTTTTAGGACTGTTAATTGCTAGTTTCTATTGTAGACTGCCAAGGACACAACCCTGGATTTGAAAAATAAACATGATTAAATTCCAAGGTACAACGAACCTTGTCAGCTTGAATATTTCTCATAGGCATGGAATCAAATGTTTGAGAATCCTGAGAGATTTTGAATTGGTTGTGCAGTAGGTCAAAAATGTTTATACGACCATAGATAAAAAGGTTGAAAGCATATAGGAATCCAGTGGGGGACACACTGGAATTGTTTGATGTTATTAGCATTGAATGGACTAAAAGGTTTGAAAATATAGAGTTAGATGCTTTAGTTGTTGCAGCTTCAAAATTTAATTTACAATCAACCTCTTCTCATTCTTAGTACGTTATTGAGATTCTTACCAGACCTACTATTCTTGACAAAATCTGTAACTGGCAAGTGTTTAATGATAGTGATCGGATTTATAAGTTTTTGAATTGTATGGATGAATTTGATAATTAGTTGATGTAAAGTGCACATTCCATAACAACAAGTTACTGAAGTAACTAATCCACTTATTTACATAAACCCAAATAAAAGGATAAATCTTATATATATATATATATATATAAACTCTTTAAATAATATAAATAAATCTAATTGAATTCAACTTATACAATTTTATTAAATCTAAGTCAAAAGAACGTATAAATACATGGATAACTTATGCAATTCAAATGAACATACTGTAGCAACAAAATTCACATATTTATCTAAGCAAGGATTCTTTTAGTGGCAAATCTTCGCCAATTGGCAAATAGTTCATTTCTGTGAATGAGGAATTGGCGAATACATTATCACCACCGAGGGGCAATTCATTTGGTTTTTACAGATTTTTGGTCAAATACGTTTCAATTCGCCACCCTATTGATTTTTGAGTCATTTATAGTTAGCATTTTCGCCACGGTATACTACGCGGTTCTAACGGTGATTTGCCTAGAATTTCAGAGGCATGTTTTAATTCACCCACTTATTCGCCAATATCATTAAATGGTTGACACGCATGAGGACCTAATTCACTAATATCATTAAACGGTTGACATGTACGAGGACCAATTTCACCAGTATAATTAAATGGTTCACATGTATAAGGACCAACTTCACCAATACCATTATAACTCTATGCTAATTGTAGGGCCATATTCGCCTAGAAAATTACTATATATGTGTTTGATGGAGGTCCATTTCCCCTAACATTTACAAGTGTCCTATTAATAGTATGCAGGAATCACCATATTATTATAATACCATTTAAAAATCTCGCGTTATTCACCAAATATGCATTGATATAAATGCATTTGAAACTCTAATTAATCCTTTAAGTTTACATATTTTGTTCAGCTTGGCTCTCGAATCCTCGATTCATTTCGGATCATAGAGAAGTTACAGCTATAGGCATTAGCGAGTCATTGAAAGGTAAGTAATCATTTCTTTACAAGTTTATTGTGTAATAATATAAGATTCATGTTGATTATTTATGTCTTTGTTATAGATGATATTGATTGAGTAGGAATTAGGACTAGGGAGATATCTTAATCTAGGACCCAGGGATCTATATTCTATCATCTATGATTGCATCTTGAACAAAATGACATTATTTCTGTAGCTTTTAATTCGTGAGAGATGTCAAGCAAGAATAAGTTGTCTGAGGGTGGTGAAGGGACTCAAGGGAGGTCAAGGCCATCAAAACGGAGAAACAATAACATAAAGTCATACTTTGGCAATGTTGGTGGTCCATCGAATGTAGCTACAAGATCAAAACCTATACCATCTATTGAATTGCATCACAATGGCACTGATGATATTCCAGGGAATACCCAATGTAGTAGGAATGATGACAATGACACAGATGATATTCCAAGGAATACCCAATGTACCTTGAATGATGAGAATGCTGCAGATGATGTTCCAGGGAATACCCAATGTACCGGGAATGATGAGAATGCCGTAGATGATGTTCAAGGGAATACCCAAGGTAGTCAGAATGATGACAATTCCACAGATGATGTTCCAAGAACAAATGATAATGAAGCTAATGAAGTTATAGAAATCAATATAGATGAAGATCTTGCAAGTGCACGCAAGGGGAAAAGAAAAGCCAAATCAAAAAAGGGGTGTGAGTGGGAAATGTCAAGGAGTTTTCAAATTGATTAGGTGTCAAAATTCCCATTCATTGAACTGGTGGAGAATAAAAACAAAGATGACCCTCCCACAGAATGCAAGTGTAAGATTTGCAGTTAGAAATATCATAGGGAGAAGAGGTTGCAGTTAAAAGGTGACACCATAGAAAAACATATTGGCAAAGTGTATGGAAAACAAATCATAGATGGACAGGAAAAATCAGTGATAAGATGGAAAATGAAGGAAGAATGTCTTCATGTAAAGAATTCCCTCGAATATGAAGCACATTTGCAAAGAAAGGTGATGATTCATGCAGGTGGAGGTTCAATTGAAGCTCAATTTGGAAAGATGATGGGAGAATTACAAACGGCAAAAACTGTTCAGTTGGGTGTTGTTTTTCATATTTTGAGTAGAGGGCGTCCTATGACAGAGTACCCTGAATATAATAGTTTATTATCTTTTATGGGCATTCCTAATTTTCCCAACACACACTGGTCAATAAACAGTGGATGGGAATGGGCAAGTTCTCTTGCTGAGGTGGAAAAATGTGATTTACAAGAAAAATAAAAGAGTCAACTTTTATTGCATTATCTCTAGATGAAGTTACAGCAATAGATAATACTTCTTGGGTATGTATGCATGTGTATACTGTGGAAAATCATGTTCGCCAACCTCATCTACTCTATGTTCATAAAATGAAGGAGAATGCAACATCACAAAATCTATTTGAGATAGTTAGGAAATCTTTGAATGAAATTGGAGGTATGGATGACTGCACAATTGCTAGAAAGTTGGTGTGTGTAGGGGCAGATGGAGCTTTAGTAATGCAAGGTCATAGGAACGGTCTGTGTGTGAAGCTATAAACTTCTATTTCACCATACATGATTGGCATTCACTGCTGGCCCACAAAATGAATTTAGCATTTAAAATTGTGAGCAAGTTTCCTGCAGTATCAAAAGTTGAAGATCTAGTCCACGAGCTCTACTCATACTTCTGCCGAAGTCCCAAAAGGTTTTTGGAATATCAACATTTTGCTGAGGGAATAACTGCAGGAAACAAGCTTCTTAAGGATGTTGATACCAGATGGATCTCCTTGCCTGAACCAGCTAAAAGAGTTTTTGTAGAATATCAATCCTTGATTGGTTTAATGTACGAACATTGCTTCACAGTTGACAGGGCTCCTGACCTCTCACATAGGTTAAGTGACATAGAGACACTCCTCGTTTTAGCTGGTATTCTTCCCATGTTGGAGGAAATGAACATGCTTACGAAAAAAGCCCAAGAAAGGACTATGTATACTTCTGAATATACTAGACTGTGTAGAATGATATGCATGACCCTCGATAATCTATATCTATCAAGCCAGTCCTTCATAAGTCCAAAATTTAGTAGCTGGCATTTGATAACAAATGTGACCAATAATGCTAATTTTTTATTATTTAATGATAGTGGGGAGTTATGCGTCTCTGTAAAGGGATTTGAGATACCAATGTACTATTTGAACAAGGTCAAGTGCATTATCAGAGAAGAACATGTTTCAAGGGAAGCTTTTGACAAGATTGTTAATTCTATAAGTACTACTTTAAAGAATATTGTGAAATCTCTTTCCTCAGAGATTAGAGATCGATTCCCTCGTGATGAACGACTTAAAGCCATGTCTATTATGTATCCTCAATATTGGGTCAACTATGAGCCAACTAATTTTCACAACAAGATAAAGACCTTAACAAATCATTTTTGCAAAAGTATAGATTTCAATGGACAAGTAATAGAAGGAATTTTAAATCAAACTAAGCTCACTAATCAATCAGGTTGATTTGCAATTTCAATAAGGGAACAGTTTAAACTCATGGAGGCTCCCCACCAACATGGATCAATAACAAAGCTTTGGGCAACCTTAAGTCAAAGCGAAATATTACGTGATGCATTATCAAAATTTTTCAAACTTGTTGATTTATGTCAAACTGTGATATTGGGGTCAGTGGAGGATGAGAGAGTTTTCAGTGCATTGGGGTTCTTGAAATCAAAGATACGAAATAAACTTGACAAGAATTTTAAAAATTTCTTGAGGATGTATACAACTAGACATGATATTCGGAGTTTTCCTTTTGATAGGGCACTCGCAATCTGGAGGTCCTCATGTGAAAGAAGAGGGTTGTGCAACACTTCAAACAATAATAGCATACAGGACAGTGACATGATGAATACCAGTGCCACATGTAGTGGTAGTGATGATGATGAGAGACTCTTAAGTAGAGATATGGAGATAGAAGAAACTGAAGAACATGATCAGTATGATTCTGGATATCATGGTCAGAGAGAGGATCAGGAGAATCTTAATGATGAGATGATTTGGCAATTTGAAGGGATTTAGAAGCTACTAGGTATTTATACTGTATTACATGTTCCAAACTCCTAAATGTTGTTGATGGCATTTTATTTCAATTTGTCTTTCTGTGATGTACATTTTTTATTTTTGATCAAAAAAATTAATATTTTCATTTATTATTGTGTGATTCTGATAATTTTTACAAGCATTCAACTAAATGTGAAGTAATTTTTCTTCTCTATAACCACAGTAGTGTTTCATTTGTTTTCCTTTATTGCATTGTGATGGTTTTGTTAAATTCCTAGGCTCCAACTCTTGTAAACTATAGAATAACACATTGCATTACCATACTTTGATCAAGTCCTAAACCAACTCTACTTAAGAATCCTTGTAATCACTCGAAACACTCAATATCTTCTTAAAGCATTAAATTTACTCTGAGTAAAACCAATAAGATAAATATTCAATCACTAAATTTAGGTTCCTCGGTCATAGCATTTTATCAATTTAAAAATAGCAGACCTTGGCAGATTGTGCCACGATGTCCAACAGAACATCCTAGTGGTGCTTCCTTAGGTTTTAGGGCTTTTGGTTCACTTGGTTTCATCTATTTGAATCCCTAAAATTCTAAGTGTTTATTCTTTGTGTTTCCTACACTTTTTCTTCTTTCCCTCTGTTGATTGTCTATCAAAGGTTATCGGTCGCTTAAGTCACAACTTAATGTCTTCACACTTGTGAGTTGATCGGCCCCTAATCCTAGCCTTACCTGCTGTTGCTCATAAAAATCAAAGCCTTAAGTCTTAGGTTAAAGCTTAATAAAGCACATTTCGTAGCTTCGCAATGCCTTTTTCATAATGTCACACCCCCCCGCGACGATGCGAAATGACTGCCATCTGACAACCGATATGATAGTGGTCCACGAAAGAACTTTTGATCCAACATCTGCGCTCCATCGCAGAGGTACCTCTCTGAGGGGAATATTTGCTGCGCTAACATGAGATGGCGACACACAGTGCTCCTCTATTAAAGAATTGAAAAGCAAGTGGAAGGTGGGCGCGTGGGGGCTTAATCACACCGTTGCATGGTAGGTAAGTGGTGGGCCGTTTCTGGCTGCGAAGTGCGAGGCACCACGCATCCAGTCTGGACAAAAAGGTGATGTGATCTGTGAAGAGGGTACAACTGATTCGGCCTATTCTGATTCGTCAAGGTCTTTTCAAAGGTGGTGACGAAGATTTTCAAATCTAGTCACGTGATCTCAACCGTCAATTGCAAAACATAAGGAAAGGATCAATGGCCCCATTTCAAATTTCCTATGAATGAGGATTTTCAACTGTCTCTGACACAAACTAAGTAATGGCCATCGCCGCCACCATTAATACTACAAATGGCAAGAAATCTAGCATTATAAGGGCATAATTTAGGGCATTGTCTGTCATTTTAGAGAGCACAATTGCATTCCCAGCGAAAGGAGCTTCGAAACGAGCAAGTTGATGTGATTCCAAGCCTCTGTTAGCGTCAAAAACTAGTAAGTGGCTTATGTTCCTCTATGTCTCATCAATTTAGCTATCTGTTTGTTTCAAAGTGTTAAGAAGTAATTTATAGTTGCAGAAGCCCTAGGTTAATTGCATAAACACAGTTTAGAAGGATGTGTTAGTCTAGTCAACCTTCCACCTCAAAACGTAGTCTAGATGAAGACCTCATGACCCAATGTCCCAGGTCATTGAGGAAAGATACAACAAGGCTAGGAGATGTAGTAAAAATGATAAAATCTATGACCGGTGTGTGAACTGTAGAGATGCTAGGATACCTGTATCAGTGTGGAGCCTATTTAAGCATTGGCATAAGAGAGAAGACTATAGAGCCCCTATTTGCAATGCCTGGAAGCTTGATTTGGCCAAGTTGATTTGTTCCAATGTCTTTGTCAATCCATACCTAGTCAGAGCAATTGCAAGTAGATATGACCCCAAAACTAGGTCTGTTCTATCTGGAAATGGTTATGTCATAATTAGATTCACAAAAGCCTATTTTTCAACTATGTTTAATTTAGACACTGCCAGTATGCCCATTGACCTAAATGCCTTCAGAGAAAAGTATAAGATTGTCAGATATGCCTATAGATCTATCATGCCCACATTCCCCATGCGGTCACGACATGCGTCGCACGTGTCATGTCCACATCGGTCATGTGATCATGACATGAAATACCAAAAAAATTTCCAGGCGTCACAAGAAACCACCTCGCATGCATAAGCGTGCTCAGTGGCAATATGCATAAGGCATAATCAAGTCAAATGAAGGCGGGTAATGCGCTCACTTGCGCTTTCCCCTACGTGATGAAGGCCAACTAGGGGGTCAATGCGATGTGATTAACATAGCTAATAGGGTTAGGATCAAGGATCAAAACCCTAGGTTAGCCTAAGTGGATGATAGGATTTTGACACAAGTCAAAATCAAAAGCCTAATTCTAGTGCAAGAGAAATATATTTAATATCAAAACATGATGTCGATAACTGGAAAAAATAATGATTTAATCCTAAGCAAGGTTAAATTTTACTAGCCTAGCTAAACTCTAAATTCTGGAAAGATCTGGCAGCATAACGCCTCACGGGCGTGATTAGGGTTTATTATAATAAAACTAATTTTGATCGAAAGTTTACTAGGTTGGTTTTTAAATTACCTACGTTACACTAGTTAAATTAGTAGAAAAGTTAATTAGATTAATTAAAAACCCTAAAACTCATTAATGAAATCTCTACAAAGATGCCCATAACATTTTTCAACAAAGCTCGATCAATTTGTTCTCCTTCATGTTCTCTATCAATCAGAGCTATCACTTCATCCTTTACGTCAAACACAACATCGGCAACCGAGAAAAAATAATGATTTATCACTATGCAAGGATAAAATTCACTAACCTAGCTAAACCCTAAATTCTGGAAAAATTTGGCAGCATAATGCCTCACGGGCGTGAATAGGGTTTATTTTAATATAACTAATTTTAGTCGATAGTTTACTAGGTTTTCTAAGTTGGATTAAAACGTCGACTTTATATAACTAATAAAATCGCTCTAGTATAATTAAATAGAAAAATATTAAACTAATAACAATCCCAATTTATATTAATCTTGCTGATTTAGGTTCACAAGCAATAATTCTAACCCAATTGATTATAAACTAAATACATTAAAATAATTAAGAGAAAATGGAGGGAGATTATTTGAAACATTTAAAACCCCGCTATAATAAAAAAATTAATTAAATTAAAATTTAATGTGCTCTATCAAAAAAATTAAACTATAAAAGATCTAAATTTAGAAAGGCAAAATTAAAAATCCCCAAGCTCACTATCTTGGAACAAAACCTTTAAATTAAATCACACATAATATTAATATTCCTCACCTCTCTAGAAATATCTCTAAAATAAAAGGACTCTTAAAACAAAATCAAAAGAGGGGGATAGAAGCACACAAATTAATTAAAACAAATTTTAAAACCTACTCTTTGCCCTAAAAAGCCTCCAATAAACAAATAATATCCTTAAGAGCAAAAAGCCCTAACCCTACTTTGCCTTCACATTCTTTTCTTTCTCCATCTCACACTTCTTTCTTTTTTTTTGGCATGGTGTTGCAGGTTTGATGGAGAAACATTCATGGCCGTCTCACTATGAGAGGTATACACATTTTGTAAACACGTTTATCTCGTATATATATATAATGAATATATTGCAATGTAACCAGAATGAGGGTTTGCAAATGTTGATGGCCCAAAGGCCAAATGGCAGAAGCATTGTGGTGTTCGGTGGGGCGCAGAGTGAAGTACGGCGATGGGGGTGTGGTGCCAGGGAAGGGTGGCTCGCAGGGAACAAGGGAAGGCCATTGAAGGGAGAGGGGGGCAGAAGGTGTGAAGGCGGTGAGCAGGGGGGTAACAGGGGTGTGGGGAGGGGGCCGAGTCCCCTCCCCACACCCAAGACAATGGCGACGGCGGTGAGGTTGAAACCCCCACCGTCCATCCTTATTTCTATTCAAAAAAAAAATTATCACTCAGCAGTTTTTGCTCTATTACATTTTTTTTTATTAAAATACACACACACACACATATATGTAGTGTATATATGCAGTTTGTATACAACTCTCACAGCTTTACTTCATTTCAATCTTTTTCATGGTTTTAGGTTATTTCATGTGACAACAATAAAAATAATAGGAGTATATATATATATATTTCTTAGGTGAACACAGTCTGCCATTCTTGTTTAACAGTAAAAAAAAATCTTATATTAAAACATATATAATTATATATGTAAATTCAAAATATATATATATATTTCATTTTAAAACTCACAGATTTTGTTGAATGCATAAAAGCAAAAGAATTATTTATGTAAATCATAATTACATTGAGCAAATGAACACTTTTTTTTTTGTAATAAACATATATTCTAATAAATATGGAATAAACATTTCTTCCACTAAAAATATTGATATTGACATAATACAACCCACATAAAACAACTCTTCTTAAGATTTATTTATTTTTTTCCTAAACAAAAGCATTTAGTTCATTCCTTCAAAATGACAACAACATTTAAATTTTCTTCTCCTAAGAGATAGGTAAATTTCATTTTGTTTCACAACAACAAAACAGCAACTATCCTATTTTTGAAATTAAACATACAAGTGAACATCAACTAGACATGCTTTTCTTTCAACACCCTATTTTCTTAAATTCATATGGCATTTGAAATCAGTAAACTAAATCTTTTATTTCCAAATATAACTAGTTTCATACAACTCAAGAGTAAAATGTAAAACTCATACAACTTGAGAGAGAGAGAGAATAAGGGTCTCCTCTTTTGAAATATAAAAGATGATACACAAGGCCTCTCAGGGCCATGCTCTCTCAAAAACACAAAAATAACAACTCATATGGACAATAATAATTTATTCACCACCACCTAGCTCCAAAAGAAAACCTGCATACAACACATAGAAGGGAAAAGAAACTACTCAAATTGCTCTCATCCCTACCATTTACTCACTCATGAGTCACCCCCGAGCTAGGAGGTCATCCTCACACAAGGTAAGCACACACCACTTTACAACAAATTCACTCAACACAAAACAAGAATACTCCCATGGCTTCCACATGACAAAACTCACTCGAGATGAGTTTAATGGGGTAGGGGAGTGGACATCACTCAACTCAAGAGTGCCACTCCAAAAATTTCCCAAAAACACAATTCCCTCAAGGCCTCAAGCCCACACTTAAAAACATAATTTCACAACTTTCTCTTGGATCTCAAGCCATATCACAATTTTCTCATATTCACATATTGCCCTCAAGGCTAAAACTTCATGAAACCAAGGATGCGACCTCGAGGAGGTTCACTCCTCCCCCACCCCACACATGTTGAGCATTCTCTCCTAATGGAGAGGCTCTCACAATTCCCATACATTTTTTTTCCCCACAACAACAAAGTAAAAACTCAAAATGGAAACTCACACATAGCATCACACAAGTAAATAAAATGCGTAAGGAAAGGCATTAGCCTTGAATCCTACCTTATAAAGCCCAAATGGAAGATAGTTGAGAAGAGCTCCTCTAACTCCTTCTCCAAGTTGAGCCACCAATTTCCTCTCTAACTTTGTCCCCAAAAAACAATTAAAATTCAAAAATTGGAAAAGATTTCACAACCCCCTCCCTCTCTTCAAGAGGGATTAAAATAGGCTCTTCTCATGAGCCTTGAGGAATGGGGAGGTGACACATGTCACCTCCTCACTCCTCCACCCAACTACTAGCAAGACTCTTGGAATGGGGTGGTGACACATGTCATTCACCCATTCCACCAAGTCTTTCTCCCATCCACTTGTCCTCTCTTAATTATGTGGGAGAGAAAGGTGGAGCCAAAGAAGGAGTGGGTGCCACATGTGCCCCAACCTTTCCTCCTAAGAAAACCCACTCAACCCCAAGGTACCCTCACCAATTGTGGGAGAGGCTTGGAGTTGAGTCCCCCACAATTAAGGGGTCTTGAAGACTCCCCCAACCTAGGGAAGAGGAAAGGAAGAGGTTGAGTGTTTGACCCACTCTTCCTCTCCCTCCCAAACTTTCATTTTCATCACTTTACTTCATGGTGAAGTTAAAGTGACCAAATGGGAGTTTACCTAAGGTTACACAAGCCCAAATGACCCCTAGACCCTAGAAAATTAAAACTCAAAAAAAAAAAAAAATTCAAATGACACTACAACTTACAACACCAATTAGGAATAAAATAAAATAAGGGTAGACCTAACCCAACTAACACCATGCAACAACATTACAAAAATTCATCATGCAAACATAGTTGATCTTGATTCCTCTTGGAACTAGATCGGCTTCACAAGGGAAAACAACATAGTGTGTGGGATGATCTCCGAGTATCCGTGGCTTCATTAGAAACACCTGCGCACTCAAATGAAATGTTAATCACACAAGTATATAATAGCCGAATCAAATTGAAACATACACTCACATCATCAAAAGATCATATAAACATCAAGAAATCTTGTCATAATTAAAACATCTAAATTTTGCATTTCAAACATCCATCACAAGATAAGGTCTCATAGTAAATTTCTAACTAAAATCACATGAATAGTATCCCAATAGCATCATAATGTATATCATATGTCTAACATCATCAGTGAATCAATATCAAGGTGTAACCACATCATAAACATGCTAAACATAATAAATCCACATAAAGCATAAGGTCTAATAGTCCTGAAATAAAGGATCAACAGTCTCACAAGTCTAGTAAGTATCACCAAGAGTAAAATAAAGTAGTCAAATATAAGGGAATGAAAAGGTAGGCCTCACAAGATCATTCAATCTGGCCAAGCATAGACCAAGAGGAGTTGATGGAGGCCTGGTAAAAATTTCTGGCAGAGAAGAGGAGCCCTTCCATTGTAAATTGTTCATGGAATATTTTGTCAGAACTTACCACAGTTTATGCCATGTGCTTGGGAGGGATGCAGTTGAGAGAATGCCAGTATCCTTGATGATGATGATAATTTGCATTCAAGATCTTGGAACCAGACATCAATATGACTATGCAGGTTACTTGGCTGAGAAAATGCACAAGCAAATGGTGACAATAAAAAACAACTTATATATTGTAGGTCCCCATTTGGAATTCACATGGTATTCTTTGATGTGCCACATGATCCTATTCTCTCTGTCAGGCCACTGACATAAAGATTTACATGTGAGGATGACATATGAACAAGGCACCATGATGCCACTGCAAATGTGGACTTGCATGCTTGACACACATTTTAAGGATGCTAGTTATGTTGTTTTTGAGGAGCATTTTGTAAGGAAGGTCTTAGGTTTCTTGGAACCTGAGGGGGACATAATACCTAAAGAAGTTAAGGATTTCTTGAGACCTTTGGAAAGAGCCCCACACTTGAACATAGAACACAACTGGGGAGATTGGTTTTTGCATGCAAATAATACTTGCATCAGGATTTATGGGTGTGAGGCTCCACCTTACACTCTGCCTAAGTTTGTGCCCAAGAGGCTTGCCTTCATGGAAATCATAAGGCAATTAAATGAAGCTGACAAGGAGCATTTTAGAAAGCACAAGAAGGGGTCACTCATCCCTACTTCATTGAAGCTTAGTGATTTTATAACAATTGATAAGAATGGATTAGATTAGATTGGCTCCATGCTTCAGTGTTATAGGATGGATACGGAGCAAGTGAGAGCATTTGACCCTGAGGGTTTTATTCACAAAAAAGGTTGAAGGTCAGGTTACCCCCACCGAGTCATCTTCGATGAAGATATAGTAAGAAACTACCAGTGAATGCAGGAGATATATCTTTTGAGACTTAAATGGAATGCAGTGATGGAGGGAGAGAGGATGAAGAGAAATGCCAATGCTTCATACCTTAGGGCTTTTGCTAAAGTGCAAGATCCCATAAGGAGAATTGAGATGATCTTTACCAAGGCAAAAGAACTGATAGCTAGTGCACCTACAGGTGAGGAGAGGCCATCTTACCAACCAAGAAGTTCTAGGGTTAAGTATGTAAGAGAAGAAGAATCGCTTGATTCCCCTCCTCCAAAGAGAGCAAAAATCATTGACCTTGAGGCAAAGGTGGAGACAAAAGTTGTGGAATAGATGGAAGAAGCAACAAAAGAACAAATTCAGGAGCCTCCTCATTAGGTGAGTTCCCCATTAAGGATAAGGTCATACTCTTCACCAGATAATAGGTTGACAAGGTCAACAATTAACAATGAAGCTGATACAGAAGATATGAGAGTATTGGCATGTAACCAATTTATTGCAGATGATGCATTTGTCAACACACCTGAATTTAGGTCATTCGTGCTGAGGACAAAGAATGAAGAATTTCAAAGGAGAATTGTGGAAGCAAAGAGTAGTGTTGACCCCTCTGAGTATGATACTATTACTCAAAGGGTTTTGAGTGAGGTTAATAAGGATATCAGTGCAATAACCCTAGAGGAGGGCAGGGCTCTTGTAGCTAGAAGTAACATCCTACTGCTACCACATTGGACTCTATCAGATGCAATTGCATTTGATACCATAACAAGGGATGACTCTAATATGACAGAGGAACAAGTCAGCAAAGCTTTGCAGGGTGCTACATTTGACCCGAGGTTTGAAACCTTGGCAATTTGGGCATTGGCCCCCAGTGATAAGAAACCAAAAGTTGGTTTAGAGGAATTGAATGGCAATGTCATAATTAGAAGGGTGTTAGACACCCCTGCCCCTCAAGCTGCTAGTCTAAATGTGCAAACTGCACAATTTGTTGAGGCAACGACAATTAAACTACATAAAGACTTTTGAATTGTTGGAGAAATATGCAGTGGCCATGGCCAGGTTGAGAAAATATGAAGGGAAACCACAATTAGAGCATGGTCCATCTCAAAGTCCCCCTATCATTCAGACTGCAGAGTCACTTCCAGTTGACATACACCTCTCCTTTCAGAAATCAGAGAATTGAAGGAGGATAACAAAAAATTGAAAGAAGAAAAGGAGAACAAAGTAAAGGACATGGTCACCAATTTTATCAAAAACAAAGTGACCAAAATCTTGGCCAAAGTGGAGGAGACCTAGAGGACTTACTCACAATTAAGGATAGCCTATGAGAAGCATGAATCTGATAAGCAGAGATTATCAAGTGTGAAAGCTAAGTGGCTACCAAGAACTTTAGAGATCAGAGATTTTCTTAGGTGTTCTAGATTTGGTGCAAATGCACCTCCTGAGCTGAAATTGGTGTCAGATATACTAAAACATTTTGAGGATATGGTCAGTTTTTAATTGAAATTGGATACAGTTTTGAGGGAAAAGATGCAGGCAATAGAAAAGATGGACACTAAATGGTTGCCACATATTTTGGAGGCTGATGGGAAGGCTAAGGACCTGGACAAGTGGAAGAGAGAAATAATAGATAATGGTCATCAATTAATTCCCACTTGTTGTGATGAAGGCGATCCAACCATGGAGGTGCTGAGTTTATCACTTGATAAGCTACATGTGGTTGAAATAACTTTTGAGAAATTCTGCAAGAATGTAAAGTCTATTTTGGATGCCAAGTATGTCAGTCATAATGGCAAGATTGCAGAGGTTATCTCATTCCCATGGCCACTTAAAAGACATATAGTGAATGGAAGGACAAGTATGGGTTGTAGGATTGGACAGGCCAACCACCTTTTCCCCACATTAACGAGGTAGATCTTCAGGCGGCTACACATCTCCCAAAGTCCATCTACTCCTCTTTTCTTCTCTCAAATGAATTTAATGTTCTCAACGCCATGTTGGCAGTGCATTGTATCTAGAACCTATTTGAAATGATAATGTAATCAATGCTGAGTACACATTCTTGGTCTATAAAAGAATTGTGTTACTCATTCTTGTGTGGTTGGAAGATTTTGGAAATTTTGAGAAGTAAATAAGATACAAGTACTACTTTGTAATGTTGTTGGAAGATTGGGGAAGATTTAAACAGTGAAATATAATACAATTCTGATAGGTTGCCCATATTTCTGGAGTTGTAAGTTTCAGTTTCTTGCATGTTGCATGATTTTTCATGAGTATTTTATCAGTTGTAGATTGAAATATATGAATAATGTTGTAGCATATTATATTATTAATATACACCATTAGCAAATATTTAATATGAAGTGGGCAATTAAATAATATAGATAATTTCAACACAAAAATATTTCAGTGTTATATTGATTTTCAAATGAACATTGAAGGTCCGAAGGAAATTAGAATACATTGAAGACTAAAGTATTACATTTACAATGTAGAATAACTTGCTCAAAACCAACTCTGCACAATGCTCTGTTGGAACTTGGAAACACATGTTTTTGATTATATAAGCGGCAAACCAAGGGTGCCGAACCCATTACAAAGCAGCCCCTAGGGTAGTCTAGATAGACAACAAAAAGAACGGATGCCAAAAAACCAGAGACAATAGTCCAACAGCCTAGTCATTCTGGTATTGATGTCATTAGAAACACATGTTACTAAATCATTGTATCAACTTTTGTAGAGTGCTCCATTCTTCATCTGAAGGAAGTGTAATTTTTCTTAACCCATGATTACTGAGTTGTACCTATGATAATATTTTATAACTGATATTATTACTTGACTTGAATGTATCACTCAAAGTTGCATTCAAGGTTATCAGTGGTACGATGGAATCCATAAAAATTGCCTCATTAAGATTTTGAGGAAACGGGTCCTTGTCGAAGTTCATTTTATCCTCCATCTTCTTTTTGAAAGCATCCTTTCCAATGTATCGGTATGATGGGTCAAAAGCCACTGGCAAACCAAGCTTTTTGAAGTGTTCTACATTTGTTTGCAGCTGCTTTGTCAATAATGCAACTTGTACCAAAAGTTCCTATGCTTGTTCCAGCTTCATACATTTTTCAATGATAGTTGAGGCCTTTATTGTGGCATCAATATGGTTTTGAATTCTTTTGGATTCCAATTCTTCACCACTAGCTATGTAGATTGATTGCAAATTTTTGTTTGCATCTGACTGTCTTGAAGTTTCCATGTCTCCATTTTCAGCAATGTATTGTTTGAGTGTATTACTACATAATACTAGATCATCAATGAATTCAAACATTTTAGACAAATCATCAATCCTCTTCATTAGTTTCTCACAAATGTTACTTTTTATATAAACCATTGTGTTTCTATATAATTCAGATACTTTGTTTTGGTAGGATTTTATTTCATTCTCTGCATTCTTCAGTTTTTTCTACAAATTTTCAAAAAAATTTCTCTCTCTCTCTCTCTCTCCACATTTTCTTGCCACATATGTCCTACTTTTTCTGATTGCTCCAGTTGGTATTGGCTTCAATCAAGGATTGTTCTAATTTTTCTGAATTGGTTGTTTGAATATCATAATTTGTTTTACTTTCACTTAACATTTCCTTTAGTTTATTCACTTCCTCCTCTGTCTGTTTATTCACTTCACTTGTAGATGTAGAGTCAGAGTTTTTTATCCTTTTCTCTAATTCTTTGGTCTCGTTCTCTGCTCCTTTCCTCTTGGCTTTTTCACTTGCTATGTCTGCCTGTAACTTTCCTATAAGAGTCTCCAACTTGTTACATAAATCACAAAGTTAAATGAAAAAGAGCAATATGAATGGAATTAACATCATTGAATATATTTTCCTTCTGTTGTAACTCAATTACTAGAAGATGTGATTTGTCTATCTTACAACTCTGATTTGTAGACAATATATTCAACAAGGTTACTAGGAAATTAAAAACAATCATACCTTTCTCTCTCTCTCTCTCTCTCTCTCTCTCTCTCTCTCTCTCTCTCTCTCGCTTTAGCAATGATGTGTACACCAATTCATTGTTCTTTTTTGATACATTAATTTTGTCATAATTTTTCATTCCAGAAATATCCACTTGGATGGTGCTCACCTCATAGTCAGATCATTGCATCTGGTCCTCTGGTTTATCTTGAACTTTGGGCACAATAATCATGTAATCCATTTTTTCATTTTCTGGGTCAAATGTAGTCAATACCCTGGTTGTTGCAGGATCTGAAGTTGCAGTAGTCTCTATCTCTAGCATTTGCTTCTTGTGACTTTTAGATAATTTTGCTTTTTTTTCAAACTCAACTTTGTAATCACAATCTGTGACACTTGACATAACTTTGAATGGTAAAGGAGTAGTTGTAGTGTTGGCGGCATCTCTAATTAATTGTGGCTGAGTATTAGCCATTCTTGTCCTAGTCACACTAATGATAGGAGGGGGGTGCCTTCTGGAAACAACTGCTTTGATGTGGATGTGGAATCAAAACCTGCCATAACCTTCTGCTTCTTAGTCTTCACAAGGCCTTGCTCTTTAAGTTTGTCTATAGTTTCATTTAAAGTTGTTGATGGCCTCTTCTGAGTTTGTTGTTGCATCTCTTGCTGACCACTACTACTACTAATACCTATACCATTGCCAGATTTGCCACCAGTAGCACTAGAATATCCACCATCTCCTGTAAGAAAAGAATGAGAAACATGTAGATCAGAAGACCCTTGTGGTACTGTTAGTGATTGAATCTCACTCTAAGGATTTAAAGCTAGAACAAATCTTATCTCCTGATCTATATGTGTATGCTCTTTAGCTTGTTCATCACCTCCAATGCCGAGTAGAAGATCATTAGGTTTTCTAGGGTATACCTCTGGTACCATCCAAATGCCTTCTTTTGTGGGCCCCAAACCACTACCTTCATAACCCAATTTTTGGGCTATGGATGCCCCTTTAGTATATGTTTGTCTTGTAGTCTCACTCATATGAGGTTTGAATACATAGGCACTAAGAACTTTGGGTTGGTCTTCATCCTCATCATCACTTTCAACATTAGTTGCTTGAGCTTCAGAGGGATGCTCTTTATCCCACAATTTGCTGCTCTTTATCCCACAATTTGCTGAACTCTTCATCTTCTGAGATTTCTTTGAGATCTGCAGTAGCTTTTGGATCACCAAGATCCTTTCTCATAGACCAAAAGGCTGAAATTTTTTACTGTGACTAATGTTCCTCTTACAAGATTTTTTTAGAGTCTCTGGAATTTTTGTACACTTAGATTTTTCAGTAGCTTTTGTATAGAAATTGTTGAATCTCTTGTTTGCCAGTGCATCTCTCTGTGTTTGTGGAATTGGATGCAATCCCATTATTTCTGATGACACTTTTTCAAAAGAAATACCTCTTTGAGCAATAGTTTCTTCCATGACTTTTCTCGCCTCCTCCCGGGAATTCTTGTTTTTCAACATTTCTAGCAGGGGTTTACTTTCATGTTGAATTTTAGTTGGAGCGTTCTTATTGGCCACAAGCCTTCTTTTAATCACGTCACATGGGTCATACTACTAGTGAGAGTCAACATCAAATTTAAAAAGTTGTAGAATTTCATGTGCCACAGTGAATGCTTTTCTCTCGAATGTGAACCCTCCACATGAAAAAGGTAAGGAAGGAAATATGCTCTTCTTTTGCTGATTAATAAAGTATAACCGATCAGTACTCTCCATCTACTGTATGTATTCCAATGCAAAACCCCTCTCTGTCACATGTATTGGAAGTTTGTGGGGCTGTGCTCCTGATCCATAAATCTTAGGACAATATATCCCTCCATGAAGTACCAGTCAGCCAATTGTATTTCTTTTCCCAATTGAACGCAATTTCTGTAAGACTCAGGCAATCTAGGCATTGGAGTATTTGTAATGGTTTCATACAATGGAGCTAAAAAGTAGTCCACAAAATGATTGTAGTTCTTTTGATTATGATACATCTGTATCTTATGGGTCCAATCCAGTAGTCTAATTTTATCTTGATGATGCTAAATTTGAAGCTTGTTGTCCTAAAACATCCCAGCAAACTGCACTAGAAAAAAATAGCACAAGTAGGTTGTGAACCTAAATGTCTTTTTGTTGGCACTAGGAGTGGGATGTTCAATTTGGCTTCATTTAATCATTAAAAACTAACAATGCATGGATTCTGCAATGTGCTCAAGAAATCTGTATTTAGCAGGTGACATGAATTGATGGATATTGTATACCATTTCAAGGAGGCTTGCATCCACTTCACTATTATTATCCAATCCAAGGCAAAACACTAGCATGGAAACAATATCCTGGACCCATGATCTAAAAATATCAATTTTATAAGGAGGCTTATGATTCTAATTGAGTTGGACACCATCCGCTGTTAGATATTTGGTAAATCTTTTTTTGTTATTTTCACTAACTGCTTCATAAGTATTAGCAAGTTTTTCTAGGTTTATGAGGACTGCTCCACATTATTCAGCGGTAAAACCCAACATTTTTCCAAAATATTCTCCATTAATGGGAAGAATTATTTCCTGTCTATCTTTTTTAACTATTACTTTTCTTTTTTCATCATAATTCTAGGCACAGACCATGATAAATTCATGGCAAGGGAAAACCTCAAGTAACATCAAGCATCCCAATCCAACCACCCATGGTGCAGTCATCTCATTAATTGGTATTGGTTTTTTTGGGTCAGGTTGTGCAACTTGCGCTTGACGTACCTTATTCTCCAATGAAAACCTAAGTACTGAGGTAAACCTTCCAAAAATTACAGGGTCATAAATATCATGGTATTCATCTGTAAAACCTAGGTTTTAAGCAATCTGACATAGTTTGTTTTTTCTTTTTCTTTGGTTTTCCCAATTTTTGGTCTGGTAGTGCTGGTAGACATGCTTGTAAACACTCAACCCTAAAACCCAAGATTGAAAAAACTAAAGTCTCAAGAATAACAGTAACAACAATAGTAATAGGAATTAAGTATTTCAGTATTTCACTTACCCAGAAAAGATGAATACAAAGACTGACACTGAGTGATTCCGTGGCATCGCACAACCGATATTAAAATTTCTGGTGCACTGCAATCTCCTTATCACCTGAGTCCTTGACCCTCTCACTTCCAAGTAGTATTAATTAAAATTGCTAAATGCTAATTGCCAATTGTGAAGTAAAGTGAGTGAAACGTGGTAAATTCTTTTATTAAAGTTCAGTACAAGTATGTAGTTTTAGTTGTACACTTGTACTGAGTACTCCCACTTCAAAGTTCAAATGAAATTTAAGGATGGCATGCAAGTTTGCATCCTGAATGAATTATTTAATACAACAATTACATCGAGCGGTGGAATTGAAAATTTGAAAACTATTGTATAATCTCAACTGTTGATCTTTGTAAATCTAATGACTCTTGATTGATTCCGGAGCTTTGAGATCGCAAGTCTAGCGCTCCGAACTTTCATTCCAAAATTTAACTACACCCATCCATCTGGCATCATAACATTCATCGAAACATTTCACTAGAGTCTGCAGCTCCTTTAATATTTATATGAAGTCGGGCCCACTTTGATGATATAATAACTAATAGAATAATAACTAATAGAATAAAATGAACACATTGACATCATTGCATCAATAATAAAGTAGAAATTATATTAATATAAAAAGATTTACACTTGGGTAATTATATTAATACAAAAAGATTTACACTTGGGTAATTATATTAATACAAAAAGATTTACACTCGAGAAATTATATTAATACAAAAACCACTCTAGCAGCCATCCCAAGCTCCAAAAACACACAACACCAGAGAGGCTACCATACTAGTTAGTACCATAGAAATCCCTAGCCCCTTGACTGAGTGACTCCTCGAAAACTTACCACCCTACCACCCCAACACAGAAATTACTAAAAAAAGTGGCCCTAGGAGCTCGAACACTCCTACGACCACTGCGAGTAGAATTTCTCCACACTCACAATGGCTACAAAGTATTCAAGCCATACCAGAGTCTCCTCCGTGTCCATTCCAATTTCCCGCCGAAGAAAGTGTCTCCCACGAGCCGCCCAAATCCTGTGCCTTCCCAGTTGTTGCTCATTCATGTTTAGTAGGAACGATTGCCTAGCTACGCCCTCTTGTCCCTCCTATAGCTTCTCCAGGTCTCTCGACCACAGGATACCGACCCCCAATTCTGCATAAATTGCCATGTCTATGTTGTCCAAAAGAATACTTGGAGTGAATACCTCCCATAGAATCATTAGTGCATCCACCTTTGCCTCTCCTAGGTCCAACAAAAAAAGCTAGAAAGCGTGAGGAAATATCTAAATTTACCCTATATCTATCCTCAGAGACCAAGAAGTCTTTACCAAGGACCATCTTCACTGCCTCAAGGAAGAGTCAGTTTTGTTGGTTACAAATGTTCATCAGTTTGCCATTTCTAATACAGCCCAGAAAGACGACTTGGCACTTATTGCAACGGAGCCTTATGGAAGTCTCCATGCTATATTTTGAGCAAGCCAGCCGAGTGTCATTTTGCTGGAGACCTCTAGGATTTAAAGGAAGATCATTAATGAACACACGCCTCAACTGACAGATGCATTTATTCATTGTCTAGATTTTTTGTAGCATCAATCTTCAGCTTGTGTAAGGATCGACCAACAACGGTTCTCCGAACTTGTCAGAATTATTTAATAAATTAAAAATTAATGCTTGGGAAAAGTATTTTGCAGGCCACCAAATGAAATCGATATCAATATATAAATTTATAATAATATCATATTTTATATAATATAATTATAATTTATTATTATATTATTATTATCATATATAATATCATATAATTATTATATATATTATATATATTATATTATTATCTGATAATAATATAATATATGATGTTAATCATATAATGTAATTATTATTATATAGTCAGACTTAGAATAAAATAAAGGGGCTCGGGGCCGGTAACTTAGAGCAAAGGGACCAGTAACTCGATGATAGCCAAGGGGATAAAAGAACAACTTAAGCTGGGGAAACTGGCTACATAGGTCAACAATGAATTAGAAGGATAAACCCTAAACACCTTAGACAAAAATAGCCGTAGTGTTATTTAATATTGAAAATTTGATTCTTTGAACCATCTATGATCTGTATATATTGCAATTTGCCATTGAACTCATGTCAATTTCAAACCGTAATTACTTCTATATTATTTAGTAAAAATTAACATCACCCTTCAAAAAGATTGGGGAATTACATCGTACATGAACCTTTAACCAACCTCAAAGTTCCAAACAAAACTCCTATCCTTCAACCTTCAAACCTTGCGTTGATCCTCCAAAATCTTTTTGGTTCCTCTTTTCGATGACGCGTAATGAATATTTCACTGTAGTCCATATTTATCCTATTAGCAGGCAATGGGTCCGTTACAAATTCAATTATATCCTCATTCACAATGACAGTCAATGATTCACTATAGAACCTTGCTTTATATGTACAAGAAACCACTAGGCACGGGTAACAATAAGGCCAGTAAAGGAGAATTAAATTAATTTTCTTGAGGTCACTAGCAATTGAGTTGCAATACCAATTCCATGCATCAATTCAAATTTCCAGTTTCTCATATATGCATGCATGTGTGGGAGATTCAACCCACCACCCAGAATAGAATGCATCATTTGCAAATGTTAAAAATGTCAATTCTTGACACAATTTATTCCACTTGATGAATGCTCGTATTTCTTCATTCTGAGACATGCAAAGCAATAAAATCCTGCATAGCTACACACAAACAAAATTTTCCATCATTCTTATTACTCTTCTACATCTGTGAACTGAGAACTCTATCACATAATTAAATTTAAAATCATGAATGATCATAAAATAACTACTTGGTAGCTTACTTTCTTCGCACAGCTGCTATAATGAAAGCCATTACTTTGAACTTTTATAGTCTATTGATTCTTCTACTATCTGAAACTTACTAATACAATATAAGGTTGAAACAATAAAGATTATCATATATACATTACATGTACTGCCGTGACAAATAGGTAATAAATAACAAATAACTCTGTTTAATTGCCTCTGTTGTACTGTGGAAATTTGCATTGGCTAATCTGTGCAGTTTGTCATGACTCACTTGCCATTAATGAACTTAATTGAGCATTGGCTAATCTATGTAGTTAAGTGCGTTCAATCAAATCAATCGTACCACCACTGACCATTTGATGAACCCTAGAATGAAAGATGAACGGTTGTAGTTCAATTTCAGAAGGTAGATCTCCAACATCACACATTGCTAACAAAATCCTCTGGAATCAACTAGCAGCTGTTAGATATTATTAGATCAATGGTTGACATATATATAAAATATATAATATATATTATATTGATTATTGTGCAAAGGTCAAGGTGGCAGTGCGGCAGAGCGCAAGCCCTCGACTGTATAACTACAAATTTGGAAAATTAGGTGTGTCAGTACTTTTGCCCCAAATAGAACTTATGTCGTCGATTTGAGATCATCTGATAATCAAAATCTATTAGAATATTTTCCATTTAATAACATCCACACCGGAAGTGACCTCTGTCCTTTCGTAATAAATAAGGAATGTTGTGAAAAGGACAATTGCATGTTTTTGGGAAGGCAATTTATGCAGCTCAATTATGAATCGTACAACAATACATGCCACCGAAATTAATGCACTTTATGGAAACAATTTATTGGGTTTGCAACCCTCACAGACACGTTATTCTGCATTTTCAATTTTTCACTAGTGTGCTTTGGAGGAGCTCTGCATTGCATCTTCTACAGGTGTTGAACATGAGCTTTCGCAACTAGATTGGCTAATTTGTGCGCTTTCTTGCCCATTTCTTATAGTGACAAATTTGAATACTTTAATTCAACTGGGTGGGAATTGGGAAGAACAATTATTTATCATGAGTCCAGACCATTTGTTTACCCAAAATCTTTTGGAGATTTATTTGGTACCCTTAGCAGTTACATGAGCTTTTGTTTACTGGTTTCTCAAACAAGTAAAGATGAAGCTTTTGTTTATTGAGAATGATTTAGCTAAAGTGAAGGATACCGAGCTAAGTCATATAGATTTCAACTTGGAGGATTTTTGGGCTCAATTAGAGAAAAACCCTAAGTCACCTATAGCCTAGAAAATCCTAACAGGCAGGTTAGCTCATGCTCGGGGTTTCCCACCTATTGTGCCATGTCCAAACCTGGATGTTGCATGTGCAAAGAACTATTATCCTGATATTAAGGGGAAATTTTAAGAGCATGCTGGTTCTTCTTCTATGCATAAAGAATCAGGAACAAGAGAGCAAGGAACCTCCTGGGCTTCCGGAATTCAGAAAACTTCAACTGGTGTGGAGAAACCTCATCACATAGTTGGTTCACAATCTGGTAGTGGTGGGGATGGAGAGCAGCCTGAAGATAATAGGAAACTAAAACTAAAAGGTGTATGTGAATAGGATGGTCAATCTGCATTCATGAAACCATGAGTGGAGAAGAAGTTGGATGCCTTACAACAATTGCAGGCAGATCACATGACTTCTGCTATGTCTCCTTCACCTGGTAATGATTCTTCCATTTATCGACAGATTGCTAATGAGGGTACTTTTAGTTTTCATTCCTTGTTTGAGAATCCAGCCTCCCTCGTATCAAATGAAATTCCTATACAAGATACTCCTAATTAGCTAGAGAGAGTTGTCTTGGGTGCAAGTGAGAGCGGTACAATTTTGTCTTCCCCTTCCTGGCTAAAGAAAGTTTTTGAGAAAAAGAGGAGATATCCCCCAACAACAGACATAAACGTTGACACTGTAACTACACCTAAGTCTAAGAAGGCTAAGAGGATGTCTCAGATGGTAACAGATTCTTCCTTAGGGCATAGGATCTTGGAGATTGCAGACCCCATCGGGGATAAAAATGAAAATGAAGTCACAGAAGCAGATTTCAATATGACCAAGATTGACATGGGTCCTCCTACGGTGGAAGGTGATTTATATCATTTAAAATTCTATCAACGCATGCTAGCAAAGAGAGTTAAAGCTCAACAATAGGAGAACACAAAGCTGTAAGCCCAGGTGAATTCTCTGACATCTTTCATTCAATCTACTTTGAATATTACTTCGCAATCCTCCGATGCAACTCTGAGTGTTTCTGTTGATGGAATGGATCCTAGCATGTTGCAACAAATCAAGAGATATCAAACTCTAGGTAAGGCCACTAAGCAATGGGTAGAGCGAGTCACCATTGATGGTTTGTTGTACATCGAGGAGGTCATGAAACTATATCCCCTCCTTTCTGATAAAATGAAAGGGTTAATTGCAAAGTTACGAAATTTAAAGAGGGAAGACAGAAATTGCTCACAAACTTTACAGAGATACAAGAAATGATGAAAATTGATACAAATATTCTTGTAGCTGAGAAAATTTTTAGTGATCCAAATGAGAATGATTCTGTGTCTTGGCTAGATGCACTAGAGTGGAAGAGGTATATGCTAGGGGATTTTAGTGGACAAATAAGAAGAATTTTGGCTCAACATTTCATTGATATGGTTGATCTTAAAAATAATTGTACCATCTTAGATGTAGAGATTTCAGATGAAAGTGGAGAGAACTTGCTTGATGGCAAGGAAGTAAAGCAAAATTTTAAGAAGAGGCTTACTGAAGAGCATGTTGCCACAGTTAATGGTGAATCACTAGGGAAGCTTGGACATATAGCATCATATCTCACAACTTTCAGGCATGGAATTGATAATGTCTATAAGAGAGTAACAAATGCAGAGAGAATGATAGATAAGTGGAAAATTTAGGACAAGAACAACTGTACACCAAGTGCCAGGACTTTAAAACCCATAATTAGTAAGTTCAGGAGATACAAGGTGAAACTGAGAGCACAAGTGGACTTGACTGCTGCTAGTGAAAAGGACAAGGAAAACGAAGTGACTCAGGAGAAAGACCAAACGACTGCCACGTGATGGCATTTCTTAGTTTTACGTTATTTCTTTAAAAATGCTCTGAATACTCTTGTGGCAAAAGACTTATTATTATATATTTCAATATTTATATAATTTATTGTTACTATATATTTCTGTTATTTTTAATAATATGTATTATGAATGGAAGCTTGAGGAGTTGATTTCTGAAGTCGTAAAGTTTGTGTTATAGTGGATGAATTTGTATTCTTTTTATGTATGCTTTTAAATTTTCTTTTTTTAAATAATTATCTATTAATTTTCGTTAATCAGAATCATTGTTACTTGACACTTGTCTCTATTCCAGAGACTTTAGGTAGAAAGATGGGTGTGTCAGAACTGCAGCCCCGAATGGAACTTCAACTGATGCCATTGATTTTGATACTAAATAAACTATAAATTCGCCAAGAAGATTAGACATTAGCATTTGATATTTTCGCCATCCACACTATGAATTTTCAAAAAATTGTCAGTACAATTGCCAAATATTCTATTTTATATTTTTGAATATCTATATAATCTGCCACCTAATTTATTTTATATTTTTTAATATCTATATAATTCACCGCCCAATTTATTTTACTTTTTGGAATACAACTATAATTCGCCACCTAATTTATTAATTTTTTTGGAATACAACTATAATTCACCAAGGAATTTAAAAAAATAATTCTATATACAATTCACGAGCAAAAAAGACAATGTCGACAAATTTGAAAAAATTCACCAATGAATTTTTTTTTTTTTTCCAAAATAGACATAGATTCGCCAACATTTTTTTGGTGTCAGGCTAGGATTCGCCAGGATTTTATAGGTTTTTTTAGGGGGGGTTCCTTAAAGTTATCCCTGCTAAGCATTAAACATCAATCACATCCATTAACCATATAATGCTCAACATGACTAGTAACCATATAACGATGCATAAATAAAGCCACTCAAAAATGCAATATGACATGAAGCTAAGTGAGTGTGTGCATGCATCAGGTTTATCCATCATGCCAACTCTTTCCTAGCGGTTAGAACATTTCTACCTCAACCATGTTCTCATCTTCAACATTCTTCCTACACTTAGTCGCACTTAGATTTGCATTAATAGGTTAGTCCTTATAATCCTAGCCGAAGAAAAACAAGATAAACATCCATAATCTTAATAATAATTGGTCATCAATTGAGTTTCAAATTTTTATGCATTTTAAATATCAACTATTTTACCTTTCACACACTTGGAATCACTTAATAGTAAAACAATCATAGTAAAAATGTCCCATAATTTAAATTATAAATAAAGTCTGAAACGAGATGTGACAGTTGATAAATTAGAAGCTTATGGTGGAGATTGAGGATGGAAAAGAGACCTTATTTGGTAATGAGGTAGTACATTTGAAGATAAACACTAATCCTAAAGGACCGGTGGCATTAGAAAGAATGTTTGATAGTGCAGATTGCTACAGGAGTAAGGGAAAACTAGTTGAAAAATAAAATATTGAGGGTGTGAATTTGGGGATAGAGATAGCACCCAAAATGATTTATATTGGAAAGAGGTTGAGATCAAATGAAAGACAAATATTGATTGCATTGTTGAAGAAGTTCAAGAAATAGTTTGCATGGTCTTATGATGAACTCATAGCTTATAGAGAAGATTTGTTTCAGCATACCATTCCTCTCCAACCCGATGCAAAGCCTTTCAAATAAAAGCAAAGGCTAATCAACCCCACTCTTGCTCCTAAAATGCAAAAGGAGTTGACAAAGCTGAAAGGAGGTATAATCAAACCTATTTGTCATTCAAAGTGGGTATCTAATTATTGGTGTGAATAGGGGTATTTCCTATTTGGTTTCCCCTTGTAGTGTGAATAAGTTACATTGTATAACTAGTTATTAGTTATAACCTATTCACACATGTTCACATGTTAAGTTGACTTAGGAAGATGTCTAGATGTTTCTAGGTTGTCATGTGATCTTATCCTCTAGTTGTCTCATGTCATAGGATTAAGACACTTGTCATATGACTACAATGTATCCTACATCTTGACCTTGCCTTTATAAGCAAGGTATGTCATATCATATTGTAATGGTTGTATATTGTTGCATTTGCATTCTTTGATAAGAATATAGTTTATTCTTATCATATTGATCATCTCTTTTATTTGTGCTTCATATTGATCTTCTCTTTTATTTGTGCTTTCTACTAGGCGTCTAGATCTTGGGTGGCTATCTCCATAGCCAAATCATACATGGTATTAGAGCCTATTGAGTGCCTTTGGTTAGTTCTTTGAGAGATCTAGAATGAAAATTATGGTGGATCTTAAATAGTTGAGTATGCTCTTCTCTTGCATCAAATGATGACCTAGAATCAGAAGAACTTGATAGAAATACTATATTTTGGGGGGTTTCTCTTTGTGGCATTATATTGCAGGTCGATTTTGGAGCATGTTGGTGTAAATCTAAGCTCACAATTGCATCCATAGAAGCTAAGATAGTTGAAAGCACCTTTTGTTTCGTTCGATTTGGACATCAAAAGCCAAATCTATGAGGGTTTAAAGTCAAAGGTTCGTTGCCAGATCTAGCAGGGAGCCACCATTTTTGAGCACTTTGGGTCAAATCTGCCCTTGCCATACTTCTCAAAACTCATGAAAACCTATAGATCAACTATTCATTTGTTGAAATCAGACAAAGTTGTACGAAAAGGCAAAAAATGATTGTCCCCTTGGCCATACGGACAAGAATATTCCCTGCAAAAAATTCTCCCAAGTACTTGCAAAAAGCTGAAAATCAAAAAAATAATTATTTTTTTGAAAAAAAATATTTCTACAGTTGTACATAGTTTTATAAAAAAATATTTGAAAAAGTAAAAAAAAATAATAAAAAGGGTAGACATGTGCAGGCACTACATAGGCGTACCGTTGTAGGGTACCCTGAGGGTACTACGGGTGCTTATCAGGTCCCGCAACCCCTTACAGGGCCCCAATGGGCTCATAGGGCCATGCAGAGGGGTCTAACCCCCCGTGGGTCCCTAAGAGTCCGCAGACCTAAGGGCTTGGCCCTTTGGTGTAGGCTTTGGCCTTTATGAAATTTAAAAAAAATATATTATTTTTAAATTAAAAAAAGGTTTGCAAACCCAGATCACTACTTTGCACCCACTCCATATCTGGAGGAAGTTTTAGTGAACCCGCCATATTTGACGACTATGCCAAATTTAGTTGCTCTCACCAAATTTAGCAGTATATTTGGAGACGACTCCAAATCTGGAGGTTTCTCTATTTTAGCAAAGTTCCAAACTTATCTAGCGAATATTCAGTTTTGGCGAAGACTATACTTACTTGACAGACTTCTAATTTGGCAGACCTCCAAATCTGGTAGTAGTTCCACCAAATTTAGCAGAGGATGCTTTTTCAAACTCAGCCCCCCTCCATTGGAGTTTTTGATTTGGCACTCAAATTTCAAACGCCTGTAACTTGGTCATTCTGATTCCTTTTTGTGAGCAATATTTTTATTTGGGGCAGAATTTGCAAGCTTCGCAGTGGTGTAGATGGATTTTGGTTTTGGTATCTGGATTTTCTAGAAATTGTATATTTTCATTGCTATTGATGAGCAGTTCTAATTTTTAGACCTTCTAGGGCTCCGTTTAGGGTCATATGGTAACATTTTATGGTGAATTGTTTTTTGAAAGTCCATAATTTTTTGAGTACTTCTTAGATCTACAATTAGCTTAGTCTAGTTTTTCTCAGAAATTGTACTTTTAATTTAAGGCCTAATTTGGCATTTGCATGTACCAAAATCAAAAGACCACTTTGTTGTTTTAGCTAGTGGCAATTGTAATTGCACTAAATATAAAGTGCCAAGATCATAATTTGTTGGGGGGATCATTGATTGAGTGAATTTTGGGGGGGGGATGTTGTGTGGTTGTGTTCATCTTCTCTTTGAGTTTTCACTTGTGCTCTTGCCATGGGTTATCCTAATTTCCCTCATTTGAATCCATATAACTATGCAACATAGAAATCAAATGCATGGAATGCCTTAATGAGTAAGGGGTATTCACCTCGAATCACAGATCTTGAACCAGAACCAAAGGATGATAAAACAAGGATGGAATGACTCATTAACAATTCTAAGGCACTTAGATATCTACGCACATTTGTTTCACTTGACCTTCTTTATCATATTGATAAGTGTACTACACCTAAGGAGGCTTGGGACAAACTTGCACAATTGTATGGTCAAACTAATGAGCTTAGATGATATCAAATTGATAATATTCTCACTAATCTAGATCTAAAAAGTTTTGACAATATCCAAGACTATGTCACAAAATTTAATGAACTAAGGGCACAACTCAAAGAATATGGTATTGATAAGAAGGATGCAAAATTGGTCTTCAATGTGTTAGGCAAGTTTCCTTCTGAATATGCAACATTTGTTTCTAGTTTTCATATTCATTGATTGACTATGGAAAAGGCCTACACTATGCCATCATTTGAGTCATTTTTAGAATTGTTGATGCTTGAACAGGCAAAGTTAATCACAATGGGCATTCTCAAGCCATCCAAGTCACGAGCTTTGGTGGCTAGTCAACCATAAAGTGAGAAGGGGACTAAAGTAATCCTAAAAAGAAATAGAAGAAGAAAAATAATGAGCCACCAACAACACAATCAAATTCTAAATCTCCCTCACAAGGGAAATCACCTAAGAAAAAGCCCAAGTGTGCATATTGCAAGAAATTGGGGCATGATGACCATAAATGTTATATCAAACAGATTGATGAGTTGAAGCATCTTCTTAAGAAGACTCAAGTCAATACACCTTCAACTATGTCAGGGGGTTCATCATCTTCTCCTTCATCTTCAAAGTCAAAGAGACAAAAGGGGCAAGCACTTGTTGCAGTTACAGATTCTGAGTTAGGAAGATGAATTCTTGATTCCGGAGCTTCACATTGCATAGTATGTTCTCTTCATTTGAGACTTGTTCATCACCACATATCCTGATGGTCAACAACACATATATGAATGTTTATGGGAAAGGTTCAATTGACATGGATGAAGAATCATTCAATGATGTCCTTTGTGTGCTTTCTTTGTCAACCAATATCCTTTCTATCTATCATATCACACATGGTGGAGCAGGAAAGAGTGTTGAGTTCACACCTAATTTTGTGATTATTCAAGATTTGCATAGCAGAGATATAGTTGCAGTTGGGGAGGTAGATAATCAATCTCGAGTGTACACCTCACATTTTGCTCCTATTGTTCCTTTGGCTAATGTTCAGCCTCATGTGGATACTTTTGAGGAGATGCAGTATGGTCATTTGAATCATGGTGTTCTTTCATCGACTGAGGTTCTAGAGAGATGTGCTGACATTCCATCTCCTCCATCATCACCTATTGCATCTACAAAGTTCAGTGTTCCTACATCCATGGTTCCAAGTGATTTAGTGCAGCAGGACATTCATAGTCTTCCAGATTTTTCTACTTGAGATGAGTACTTGATAGATATTTTATATTTTTTTGTGAGTCCCATCTTGTAGACTTGGAGGAAACCGTTGAGGATATCCATCTCCTATTCGATGTCGACTCTCATAGAGTTGCATCATCTTCTTCGGATGTGACGAGGGAACCTTCACACCCTCTTGTTCTTTCTTCTCCTCTTCGCTTGTCATGGTTTGGCATTGAGTTGGAGTACCTTGAGTAGCATTTGGAGTCATCTTCTTTGACTTTGGATCATGTTCTACAGTCATTTCCACTAGATCCTGGATTGACACCTTTTTCAAGTAGGCTTGGGACTTTTGATTTGATAGTGGCATCTTTCGACATCGACATGGCAACCAGGGATAACTTTAAGGAACCCCCCCCAAAAAAAACCTATAAAATCCTTGCGAATCCTAGCTAAGTGCCATAATTTTCCTGGCGAATCTTTCCTTTTTTTTTGAAAAAATATTAATTTTCTTGGCGAATCTATGCACATTATTAGAAATTTTAAAAAAATCCTGGCGAATTGTAGTGAATGATAGACAAAAAAATTAATTACAATGGCGAATCCTTCCTTTAAAATTTTACATATTGGGTCGGCGTAGTCCCCCCATATATTCTTTTATTTTTTTATAATTCTAAAGCTAGGGCTTGGGGGTGGCAACCACCGATGGGGTCAAGGGGCAGGGCCCCTTGCGGGGGTCGAGGGGGTAGAGCCCCCTCATGGGATCTAGGGATAACGACCTTGGTGTGCTCCTGTCGCAATACAGGCAGGGTCGAGGGGCAGAGCCCCTCACCGCCAAGCACAAATCCATTATTGAGAATGCATTGAAACAAATAAAAATTAAATATTTTTAAAAATCCCAAAAATAAATCCATGAATTGAATCCCATGGCCCAAAAGCAATTCTGGGCTCATTTAAGCATGTGCCTTTTTAAAGGCATGCTGAGCCTGAATTACTTTTGGGCCATGGGATTAGGATCTAATCCCACGACCCAAAAGTAATTTTGGGCTCAGCATGCCTTTAAAAAGGCACATGCTTTGAAAGGAAGCTAGGTGTGCAGAAATCGCTTCCTACACTAATCTAATGAGGGGAGAGCTATACAAATTCAATTTAAACCTTACAATTACAGCAACATGAAACATATAACAGAGATATTGCAACAATACACATAGAACCAGAAGAAGACAAAAGAAGAAAGACAAAGATATAATGTGGGGAAAACCCTTATCGGGTAAAAAACCCCACACTTAGAAACCTGCACAATGTATTATCAAAACTGAATATAGTTTACAATACACTTGCAATGCAAGCTTTAATAGTCTTCGACACTCATGTCTAGAGTTAATCTGGCAGCACAATAGTACCTGTCAATCACATACTACATCTCCTCCTCTAAGCACTTGTTTATATAGAATATACAAGGCAAAATTGGCTCTATCTTGGAATGGGCATCCGACTTGGCCTCATGGCCCAAAAACCACACCTATGGACACTTGGTCAACATTGTAAGATGCATCTGACACTTTTCCATAGCTCCCATCCCAAAGAGGTTGCCTATTTCTAAAATGGGCTATGATAGATGCTCTTACGACTCTTACGACCGTCATAGAATCTATCATATCAGTTACAACTTACAGCTGTAAGAGAATCTGTCTTACACAGGCTATAAATAGCATATTCTCTTACAACATGTCATAGTCCACCTTGGGGCACCCAAAGATGCCTTTTTCAAAGATGCTTCATGACACATGTCTTCACCTGTCTTGCAAGCTTCTATTTCTGACTCTTACATGTCATAACTTTGTCATACGAATCTGTCATAATCGTTTCGGTCAACATTCCCTTACCCAACATCCAAGATGCCGACACATGGCAAAATACTCCTACCACAAAGTGGGACGTCTATCTCCTCATGTGAGGACAAAATTACAAGTTGTCATCTTCCATGTAGGATGACACATCACCGTACCACATCCCACAAAATGACAATATGGAATTTACAATTAATTTACAACATAGGCAATGAATAAATAAATACAATCATAAATAATGCAAGGAATTATGTGGGTTGAGACACCTTGATTCCCAACATTCTCCCACTTGTTGAACACCTTGTAAGAGCCAATAGAATAACATGATTTAACTGCTATAGGCCGAGAGGACCATAGACTCCGAACACCATCTAAACTTCTCTGTGCCCACTGGCTTCATCAATGCATCTGCAACATTCTTCAAATTATCTAACTTCTCCAAATTTACCTTCCCATCCTCTACCATGTCTCGTACGAAGTGAAACTGAACATCAATATGCTTTGTTCTGGCATGGAAAGTTTGATTCTTCGCAAGCCAAATCACACTCTGACTATCACAACTGATCGTAATCTGACCTACACCAACACCAATATTTGAACACAATCTCTTAAGCCAAATGGCTTCCTTACAAGCATGAGTTGCTGCCATATACTCATCTTTTGTCATGGACAAAGCAACCACAGGTTGTCACTTACTCATCCAACTAATAGCACCACCAAACAGTGTAAACACATAAGCACTGGTGGATATCCTGCTGTCAATGTCACCTGCCCAATCTGAATCCACAAATCCACGAATATCAACAGAATGTGAAGGTCCTGTAACATTACCATGATAGCATATAGAATACTCGGAAGTACCCCCCAAATATCTGAACACTCACTTAACTGCATCCCAATGTACCCGTCCAGGATTAGCCATAAATCGACTAAGGACTCCCACTGCTTGGGCAATGTCTGGTCTTGTGCAGACCATAGCATACATCAAACTGCCAACAACACTAGCATAATGTACTCTACTCATGTCCTCCACCTCACTAGGAGATTTTGGACAATCCTCAACAGACAAATTTGTCCCCAAAGAAACAAGAACACACAATGGTCTACAATCTGCCATGCTGAACCTATCCAACACGGTCTTCACATACTTACTTTGGCTTAACCAAAGTTTTCTGTTAGTTCTGTCTCTTCTGATTTCCATTCCTAGAATGTACTTGACTGCCCCTAAATCTTTCATTTCAAAATGTACTGACAACTGAGACTTAAAATCAAAAATCATATTCTTACCCTTCCTAATGAGCAACATATCATCAACATACAGTGTAACAATGAGAATACGATCACCATCAAACTAATAATACACACAGTGATCTGATTTTGATCTCACAAATCTAATTGACAACACAAGGGCATCAAACTTTAAGTACCACCTCCTAGAAGATCGCTTCAAACCATACAAAGAATTTTTTAACTTGCAAACCAAATTTTCTTTACCTTTCACCATGTAATGCTTTGGCTGTGACAAGTAAATTTATTCCTCCAATTCACCATGAAGGAAAGTTGTCTTCACATCCATCTGTTCTACCTCTAAGTCATAAGCTGTTGCAAGAGATAACAAGAATCAAATGGATGTCAGATTTGCAATGGGAGAGAAGATCTCACCATAATCTATACCCTCCACTTGTGAATACCCCTTCGCAACCAATCTAGCTTTATACTTCTTAACACTGCCATCTGCACCAAAGTTCTTCTTGAACACCCATTTGCATCCAACGGGTTTCCGTTCAGGAGGCAAGGGCACCAAGTCCCAAGTTTGATTCTTTTCCAAAGAAGCCATTTCATCCTCCATGGCTCCTTCCAGGAACCTGCATCTTTCATGTCCATAGCCTCTGATACAGTTCTAGGTTTATCACTGTTAGTAAGCAAAGCAAAAGCACAACTAGAATCAAGCAATGTATAACCAAACCTCTCAGGTTGCTTCCTGATTCATGTAGACCTCCTCAAGAGCTAAGGTTGAGGTTCAATTTCTTCATCTGAGCTTTCAGAGCTGCAAGAGCTCTCCTCATCATCAGGTCCAACATTGTCTTTCTGTTCAGTCTTCTCAAGGGTAGCAGGAAACTGAACAACAACCTCTTTCTTTTCTTTTTCTTCTGGCTGTAAAACAGTGGAAGAAGGTGTTAGCTCTCTGAAAATGACACTTCTGCTATACAACACTTTTTCAGCCGCAGGGTCCCAAAGCTTGTATCCTTTCACACTGACACCATAGCCAATGAAGATACACTTAACAGTCTTGTTCTTCAATTTTGACCGCTTCTCCCTAGGCACATGTGCATATGCCTCACAACCAAAAATACGAAGATGCCTTATTGAAGGCTTTCTACCAGACCACACCTCCATGGGTGTCTTACCAATAAGAGCTGATGTAGATCTATTTACAAGATAGCAAGTAGTGGCAACAACTTCAGCCCAAAACTTTTGTTCTAGGCCAGCTGCACTAAGCATACTCCTAGCCTTCTCCATCAATGTTCTGTTCATCCTCTCTGCAACTCCATTTTGTTGCGGAGTGTATGGAGTTGTCTTATGTCTTTCAATTCCAAGTTCCTTGCAATATTTATCAAATTCTGTAGAACAAAACTCACCACCATTGTCAGTTCTCAAACATTTAATCTTTTTACTAGTCTAATTTTTAGCAAAGGCCTTAAACTCCTTAAACTTACTATAGACTTCAAATTTGCTTCTGAGAAAATAAATTCATGTCCTTCTACTGTAGTCATCTATGAAAGATACAAAATATACAGATTTTGATAATGAAGGAACATTAACAGGACTAAATACATCAGAATGAACAAGGTCCAACACACCAGAAGACTTATGAGAACTCGAATAAAACTAAACACAGTTTTGTTTTCCATATATGTAATGTTCGTAAAAGTCAAACTCAAGATTACAATCATCTAACCCCTCGACAAGGTTTTTATTTTTCAGGGTACGCAAACCCTTCTCACCAATGTGGCCAAATCTCTTATGCCATAACATTGTCTTTTCAGTAGGAAGCTTAACTTCTAAGGCATGATTATAACCATCAGGACTAGATACAACAGATTTCTTCACTACTCGTTCAGATGGTGGGGATGAAGTGACTACTGCCCTCTTCCTTGAGTTAGAAGAACTATTGCATTTTGAAATGCATGCCTCCAGTTGAAACAGAGTACCTCTCCTAGTACCCTTAGCAAGAACCATAGCTCTTCTAGTCATCTTGCATCCGTCTTTCAAAAAGACAACCTGCACACCTGCATCATTCAACATACTTACAGAAAGTAGGTTTCATGCTAAGCCTGGGATGTGCATAATCCCAGAGATCCCCTTTACTCATCCATCAGAGAATCAGATAGAGACTCTTCCACGACCAAAAATCTTCAGATGAGAGTCGTCACCTAGGTACACCTTTCCACCATCGAACTTCTCATACTTAGTAAACCAGTATTGATGTGAGGTCATGTGGAATGATGCTCTAGAATCAATCAGCCACACATCATTAGATTCATGGGTTGCCAGGGCTACGATCAGTAATTTTTTTAGTGGCTAATATTTTCCAATTGGCTAATAGTTGAAATTGGGGATTCAAAATTTGGCTAATAGTACAAGCTATAATGCGACATGAATTGCCACATTTTTACAAAATTTTATTTTAGTCCTAGCTAAATCGCTAGAACATTTATTTTATTAAACTTTTAAACTCAAAGATTCGCCACAATATTGATACCTGATTAGATTAGATTCACCTAAATTTTATAAGTTATAGTAGAAAATGAAATTAATTTGCCAATAATATTATATAATTATTGGTTACATTAGGGCCATATCACCAATTTTTAATCACCACAATTGATTTTATTTATAATCAAACAATTGGGGTTGTATTCCATGGGTTAAAATGTACACATGGAGCTCCAATGCCCATTGAACCCAAAATTGTATTTGCGCTGTTGATCTCAATTTATAATCTAATGGCTGGGGTTAAATTCCATGGGCCAAATTGTACCCGTAGAGCTCCAATGCCCATGGGGCCCAAAATTGCATTTAGGCCATTGATCTCCATTGAGATCAACTACCTAAATGCAATTTGGGCCCCATGGGCATTGAAGCTTCATGGGTACATTTTGGCCCATGGAATAGAACCCAAACCATTATATTATAAATAAAATCAAGTGTAGTGAAAAATAATTTAGGACTGATTTAAAATATTCAATGTTTGATTTAAAATATTAAGGAGTCAAGGAATTATAGACATGAGCACTACACCTTAAACTAATCAATCACTGTCACCCTCAGGCACTTACTTTTCCATAGGAATTTGTTTTTTTTAAAAGGAAGGATTCACCATGGTAATCAATGCATTTGCCTATTTTTTGTCAAGATTCACCAGGATTTTCTACAAATTTCTAGTGATTTAAATAAATTCACCAATAAAATTAGTATTTTTTTTTTAAAAGGAAAGATTCACCAATAGAAATTAATATTTTTTTTCAAAAAAATGAAAGATTCGTAGGACTTTATATCTTTTTTTAGGGGGGGATTTCTTAAAGTTATCACTGGCTGCGATGAAGGCATCACCATCATCTTGTGACTTGTCGAAATCTGAATCTGGGTTCTTCTTCTTCTTTTTCTTTTCCTCTTTGCATTCCTTTCGGAAATGCCCAGATTTACCACAGTTCTAATAGAGAGCCTTGGACTTTCTAGGAGATTTGGATCTCCCACGGGATTTGGATCTACCCTTCTCAGCTTTCTTGTCCTTCTTTTTCCCTTTCTCCTTGGGTCTTCCACGAACTGCAAGAGCCTCTTTAGCTACCTTAAAAGACTTTCTCCGCATCTCTTTAGACAACAGTGAAGAAACCACTTCATCCATTTTGAATGTGGATGTGGTGCTTCCAATAGCCATGACAAGATGATCCCACGAGTCTAGCAAGGAACAAAACAAGGTCATACAACGATCCTCCTCCTCCATCTTCACACCAATGGATGTTAATTGTGCAACCAACATATTGAAAGCATTCATATGTTCTGCAACAGATCCTTTGTCCTCCATTCAAAGAGAATACAACTTCTTTCTCAGAAAAAGTTTGTTAACCAGGGATTTGGCTTGATACACATCTCCCAACTTCTTCCAAAGCAAGTTTGCAGTAGTCTCCTTGTGGACATTTAACAGGACAGAATCAACAAGACTAAGTATTAGGAGACCCTTAGCCTTCTGATTCTTGAGATGCCAATCATCTTGTGACATTACAGCTGGTTTTGTTCCACTGATTTTTTCCTAGAGGTCTCAATCAACAAGCATGTCTTCCATCTTGAGCTTCCATAGCTCAAAATTAGTGCCTTTCAATTTCTCCAACTCTATCCTTCTAGAAGTGCTTGCCATCTCCTTGCTGCAATAAGATTTAGAATACTTTGCATAGACGCCCACTCAACTTAAGATCAGCTCAAAAAACCCCTACCCAACAACTAGGACCAAAGGTAATCAAACTCTGATACCAACTAAAAGGAAGCTAGGTGTGCAGAAATCGCTTCCTACACTAATCTAATGAGGGGAGAGCTATACAAACTCAATTTAGACCTTACAATTACAACAACATGAAACATATAATAGAGATATTACAGCAATACACATAGAACTAGAAAGAAGACAGAAGAAGAGAGACAAAGATATAACGTGGGGAAAACCCTTATCGGCTAAAAAACCCCACACTCAGAAACCTGCACAATGTATTATCAAAACTGAATATGGTTTACAATACACTTGTAATGCTAGCTTCAATAGTCTTTGACACTCATGTCTAGAGTCAATCTGGCAGCATAACAGTTTTTGTCAATCACATACTACATCTCCTCCTCCAAGCACCTGTTTATATAGAATATACAAGGCAAAATTGGCTCTATCTTGGAATGGGCGTCCAACTTGGCCTCATGGCCCAAAACCCATGCCTATGGACACTTGGTCAACATTGTAAGATGCATCTGATACTTGTCCATAGTTCCCATCCCAAAGAGGTCACCTATTTCCAAAATGGGCTATGACAGATACTCTTATGACTCTTACGACCGTCATAGAATCTATCATAGCAGTTACAACTTACAACTGTAAGAGAATCTATCATACACAGGCTATAAATAGCATATTCTCTTACAACATGTCATAGTCCACCTTGGGGTACCCAAAGATGCCTTTTTCAAAGATGCTTTCATGACACATGTCTTCACTTGTCTTACAAGCTTCTATTTCTAACTCTTACATGTCATAACTTCATCATAGGAATCCGTTATAACCGTTTCGGTCAACATTCCCTTACACAACATCCAAGATGCCGAAACATGGCAAAATACTCCTACCACAAAGTGGGATGCCTATCTCCTCATGTGAGGACAAAATTACAAGTTATCATCTTCCAGGTAGGATGACACATCACCGTGCCACATCCCACAAAATGACAATATGGAATTTATAATTAATTTACAACATAGGCAATGAATAAATAAATACAATCATAAATAATGCAAGGAATTACGTGGGTTGAGACACCTTAATTCCCAACATGCTTAAATGACCCACGGAATTGTATTACAGCCGTTAGATTAAAACAAAAATCAACGGATATAAATAAAATACGGACCCTTATTCCATAATATAAGTAGGAATTTAATACAGTAATGGCAAAATCGATCCTTATACACAGTGAATAGTTTAATTCTTGCGAATATGTAGGCGAATTAAAACATGCCTCTGAAATTTCAGGCGAATCACCATTAGAACTGCATATAATATTGTGGCAAAAATAATAATTATAAATGCCTCATAAATAAATTAGTGACGAATTGAAATGCATTTGACCAAAAATTTGAAAAATCTGGGCAAATTGGCCCCTTGCTAGTTGCAATGTATTCACCAAATGGCAATTTGAAAATATAAACTATTCGCCAATTGGCCAAGATTCGCCACTAAAAAAATCCCTGATGGCGACACTTGATTAGAGTTTAGAGTCTTCATAAATTTTGAGTTTTCTTCCTTCATATTCCTTTTAGGAATGGGAAGACTTCCTACATACATTCTTGGTTTTATTTCTTCCTAAAGGGAGGAACATTGCTCGACGATCATGGATCATCTTCACATTCATTGTCAAACATCTAACATCAGTGTAGGAGACTCTACATTGAGGTGGGCTACTTGGTCTCTCTTATTCTTCTCTCTTATGGGGGGACTTTTTCCACACATGGGGTTTGGTTCTTCTCATACTATAGAGAGCATTTTTCATGTTTTCTCTCTTTTGGAGAGGGGTTTTTTCCTACGGGTTTTTCTCCTTTTCTTTGTTTGTGAGAGATTGTTTGTACATGGGTACCTAACATGGCCTTATAGTTAGGACCCATCCATAATTGCATCTTTGCATCTTGCATTTGTTTCATTCTCCCTAAGTTGCACTTAAGGGGGGTGTTGGTGTGAATAGGGGTATTTCCTATTTGGTTTCCCCTTGTATTGTGAATAAGGCACATTATCTAACTAGTTATTAGTTAGAACCTATTCACACATGTTCACATGTTAAGTTGACTTAGGAAGATGTCTAGATGTTTCTAGGTTGTCATGCACGATCTTATCCTACATATGTGATCTTATCAACTAGTTGGCATCTTATCCTCTAGTTGTCTCATGTCATAGTGTAGACACCTAAAATTGACCCGTTCCTAGATCAGACTTTCATCTATTACCATCAATTTATTCTCCATGTTAATTAAATAATCCTGATTATTTAATCAATTCAATTTATCCTCCATGTTAATTAAATAATCCTGATTATTTAATTAATTCAATTTATCCTCCATATTTGATTAAATAATTCTAATTATTTAATTAAATCAATTTCCCTCCAATTTAAATAAGTAAATTCAAATTATTTATTTAATTAGTCTTTTCCTCCAAAATGAATTAAATTTAATATTAAATTCATTTATCACATGTGCTCATGATATTAAATAAATTATTTATTTAATTTCCTATTATTCCCTCTCATCCATATTTCACTCTCAATCAATTTAGATAACTAATCAATTAAATTAGTTAACTAAATCAATCAGACCAGTTAACATGTTAGTCAATCTAGTTAACTAGTCAATCAACTCAGTTAACTACCCAATCAATTGAGTTCACTAAGCAATCAACTTAGTTAACTCTTCAATCAGTTCTGTTAACTCCCCTAATGCATGAGAGGGCAAGGATACTTGTCCCTCTCTCATTCGTGCACATCCTCTCAATCAATTCTAGCCATTGATCTCTCTAAGCACTCTCAACCGTTGATCTATCATATCATTATCATCACAATGTTATGCTATTTAATTGAGCAATCCACAATAATCAAAGAGCAAAGAGCAATCAATTGAGTTTGGGTGCAACTTCAATTCGTTCGATCAATGTAGGCAATTTATTTATGTGAAAGGGAGGTAAATTGTGTTTGATTTGATTATCTTTCATTTATGTTTGCATTGCTTTTTTTACCTATCACATTTTGGCACGCCCGGTGGGAAATATCAATTGTGTGGAATTTTTAGTTTGATTTCATAGGTTTTTAACTCTTTTTTTATGAGAGATCTGAAGATGATTTTTTAAAGGAGCAAAAACGGATGTCACAATTACGTCCAAAAGGGTCGGTAGGTGAAGAAAACATATAATTTCACCCATTTCGGTGTAGGTAAAGGTGAGGCAAAAAAATTTGCCCCAGACACGTAGCTCGAAGTGTACTGTGCAAGTACAAGAATATATATATAGATATATAATTAAAAAAAAAGTCTTGTTTTCGAAAATAAAATAAAAAAGCAAAAACCAAAAAAAAAAAAAAAATAATAAACAAACAAAAAAATCCAAAAAACAATTGTAATTTTTTTTTTTTTTTTTGCGTTTCAAGGCATGCACAGGGTTTTGTTAGGGTTAGCCGACAGAAGATATCAATTAAATGCAAATAAAAATTAAACAAAGAAATAGAAATACACAGAAATAATAACAGCGAGAGACAAGTTTTAACGTGGTTCACCCAAACCCAGGCTACATCCACCAACAGAGAGTCCAATATTATTATCCAGTAAATCAAACTGATTACAACTAGTAATCCTTACACTCAATACCGCTGCAAAATGCTACAATACATCAATGGAAACCCTAACCCTTAGCCTCTTTTATCAAGCCTTATGTTGGTTACAAAAAATAGGGTTTTTTATGTCGGCCAATAGAAAAAATAACTCCTGACACCCCTTGACCGCGCTGCCCCTTGACCCTGTCTTGGGGGTGCTGCCCCCAAACCCCCGTAAGGGGCGCTGCCCCTTGACCCCGTTAAATAATTTGGGGGGAAACCACACTGATAAAAGTGGGGTAAATTTAACCTCTAAGTCTGATTAGGCTCCATATAACAACAATCTCCCACTTAGAGACTGATCAGACTCCACACCATATCATCTCCCACTTGGAGAATGATCATAACACTACTGACCCTGTAGCTCCCACTGGAAATAAGCACCCTGTACTCTGCTGTTCTGATTTTATTATTTTTTAGTCTTGAAGACCAACTGAAGCTGAAGAGGAGCTCAACTTCTCCCTTGTTACTGCCTTTGTAAACATATCTGTTGGATTTTCATCTGTATGGATCTTTTCTAGCCATAATTGTCCATCATCCAACACTGACCGAATGAAGTGATACCTCAACTGTATGTGTTTGGTCTTTGAATGCAAGGCAAAATTCTTTACAAGATGTATGGCACTTTGGCTGTCCGTAAACAAATAACTGTTAGCCTGTTGTTTGCCCAATTCTTCCATGAAACATTATAGCCATATCATCTCCTTGCTTGCCTCTGTTGCAGCTACATACTCTACCTCCATGGTGGATAAAGCAACCACCTTTTGCAACCTGGAGATCCAACTCACCGCTGTCCCACCTACAGTAAAGACATAACCTGTAGTACTCTGCCTAGTATCAATATCCCCTACCAAATCTGAGTCTACATAACCTGCTAAATCAGTATTAGAGCCCTTAAAACATAAATGTTTATTGGATGTGCCTCTCAAATATTTGAGAATACATTTTACCGCATTCCAATGCTGCAATCTAGGATTACTCATATACATGCTTACGACTCCTACAACATGTGCAATATCTGGTTTCGTGTATACCATGGCGTACATTAAACTTCCTACAGTTGAAGCATATGGTACCTTGGACATTTTTTCTTCCTCCTCTTGTGTCTTATGACACATCTCCTTAGTTAATTTCAAATGACTAGGCAAAGGTGTACTGATAGCTTTTGCATTCTCCATATGAAATCTCTGCAACACCTTTTCAACATAATCAACTTGAGATAGAGTCAATTTTTTGTTCTGCCTATCTCTGCAAATTTTCATACCAAGGATTTGTTCTGCTGCCCCCAAATCCTTCTTAGCAAATGATTGTGCTAACTGTTGTTTTAACTCTCTTATGTGATCCATGTTAGACCTTGTTACAAGCATGTCATCAACATATAAACATAAAATAATGTAGCTGTCATTATCTAACCTCTTAAAATAAACACAATGGTGAGAATTACACTGGATGTAGCCTTGCTTAGCCATAAAACTATCAAATTTCAAATACCATTACCGAGGTGCTTGTTTCAAGCCATATAAACTTTTCTTCAATCTGCACATCAGTTTCTCCTTACCATTGACGTCAAATCCTTAGGGCTGTTCCATATATATCTCCTCTTCCAAATCACCATGGAGAAAGGCAGTTTTCACATCTAGCTATTCCAAATGCAAATCTTCAGTAGCCACAATACTTAAAATAGTACGAATAGAAGTCATCTTGACAACCGGAGAAAATATCTCATCAAAATTAATGCCATTTTTCTATGCAAATCCTTTTACAAATAACCTGGCTTTAAATCTTTTCTTACCTCTATCTTCCTCTTTTAGCCTATAAACCCATTTGTTTGGTAAAGCCTTTTTACTTGCAGGCAACTTACATAATTCCCAACTCTGATTTTTCAGCAAGAAGTCTATTTCTTCTTTCATTACAAGCTCCCACTGAACCTTTGTATCCACCTGCATAGCTTCATCATACCCTTATGGTTCACCAGCATCTGTTAACAAAATAGAATACAAAGAGGGAGAAAACCTTTTAGAAGGTCTACTTAGCCTTGTTGACCATCTAACATTCACTGGAGTTTGTGGTATTTCTTGTTGCTATTACAGAGCATGAGGAACCACTGAAACATCACTATTTAGAGTATCATCCAGCACCACATAATCCTTTTCTTTCTTCTCATGTTGTTGCAACTGATGTTTGTACAACACCTTCTCATTGAATACAACATCCCTGCTTCTCACAATTTTCTGATTTTCAAAATCCCAAAGCCTATAACCAAATTCATCAATGCCATATCCAACGAAGGTACATTTTTTTATTTTTGCATCCAGCTTGGTTCTATTTTCAAAATCTACATGTGCAAATGCTTCACATCCGAAGGTTTTGAGAAAAGAATAACTCACCTTCTTACCTGTCCATGCTTCCTCTGGAATACCACAGCCCAAAGGAACTGAAGGACCTCTGTTAATTATATATACAATAGTGTTGACAACCTCTGCCCACATGTTTAAAGGCATCCTAGCATGCAATCTCATGGTCCTTGCATGCTCCATTATTGTCCTATTCATGCGCTTAACCACTCCATTCTCCTGTGGAGTCCCTGGAACCATTTTCTGCCTATGGATTCCATTAAAGGAACAATAATCCTCAAATTCTTTGCTGCAATACTCACCACCATTATTAGATTTGAGACATTTTAATCTTTTACCCATATCATTCTCAACCAAGCTTCTCCATTTCTTAAATGTTTCAAATACATCAGATTTATGCCTGAGGAAATAAATCCAAACCTTCCTAGTTGCATCATCTATGAATGTAACATAATACTGAGAGCCACCAAGAGAAGATACCTGAGCATGTCCCCATACATATGTATGCACAAGCTCCAACTTTTCATCTTTCTTTTGCTTCCCATCCTTGAGAAAACTAACTCTCTTTTGTTTTCCATACACACAACTTTCACAGAAATCCATATTAATACATTTCAGACCTAGTAAAACTTTCTTAGAATGAAGTACCTTCATACCTTTTTCACTCATATGCCCAAGTCTGTTATGCTACAGTGTTGTCTTAGAACCTGCAGCAACTGTTTCAGTCTCTTCCTGCGAGCCTGCAACAACTGTTCCTAAACCTATTTGGTTTTTCTCTGTAACAACTAAAGTAGAAGGAACAATATGACCTATACAAAGATATAAGGTGCCTACTTTCACACCTTTTTCTACTATTAAGGCACCTCTTGTAACCTTCCAATTTTTACCAGTAAATGTAATAATGTAACCTTCATCAGCTAGCTGCCCTGCTGAAATTAAATTCCTACTCATCCTTGGAATGTGTCTTACCTCTTGTAGTAGCCAATGATTCCCATTCTGCAACTTAATCTTGATTCTTCCCTTTCCAACAATCTGATAGGGTTTGTTATCTCCCAAATAAACCAACCCAAATTCCCCTTGGACATAATCAAGAAAATAACTTCTATGGGGCATAGCATGAAATGAGGCCCTTGAATCTAAAATCCATGAATCATTAGCATTATCTAGGGAAAGAATCAAAGCATCATCTTCAGATTTATTACTTACCACATTTGCCTCCTTATTGCCTTCTTGTTTGTCTCCTTTATTCTTCTGAGACCAACAATCTTTCTTCAAATGACCTGGTTTCCCATAGTACCAGCAATCCTTCTGTCCTTTGGATTGGGATCTCTTGTCCTTTGATTTTCCTCGTGACTTCCCATGGCCTCCAGAACCTTTTCTTCTCTCCTTTGATCTGCCCCTGCTTTCTGCATTCAAAACACTACCTGATGTGGACCCTCCTGAGCTTTTCCATTACATTTCCTTACTAAGGATAACACCAACAACATCATCAAATTTCAAAGTGTTTGAACTAGAGACAGAGTTACTTACAGCCATTACCAAGCTACTCCAGCTTTCTGGCAAAGAACATAAAACCAAGAAAGCCCTCACCTCTTCATCAAATTTCACTTTTACAGAAGTTAACTGACTAATAATCATATTAAACTCATTTAAATGATCTGTCACAGATCCACCTTCAAACATTTTTAGATTAAACAAACGCTTCATGAGAAATACTTTATTTGAGGCTGAGGGTTTTTCATACAATTTAGCCAAAGCTTTCATCAATTCACTTGTTGTCATCACTTCTGTTATATTGAATGCCACTGATGGTGCCAGGCACAACCGAATGGTTCCCAGTGCTTTTTTGTCCAAAAGATTCCAATCCTCATTAGTCATTATTGCCAGTTTCTTGTCTATTCCTTCCAATGGCCTCCATAAATCCTTCTGATAAAGATAATCCTCCATCTTCATCTTCCATAACTAATAGTTCTGCCCATTGAATTTATCTACCTTCAGTTTACCCTCGTCCGCCATTGCTCCCACTTAACTGTGAGACTCCCACTCAACCGCGAGACCTTCCCGCAGATGATAATCAAACACAACCCACTCTGATACCACTTGTTAGGGTTAGCCGGTAGAAGATATCAATTAAATGCAAATAAAGATTAAACAGAGAAATGGAAATACACAAAAATAATAACAACAAGAGACAAGTTTTAACGTGGTTCACCCAAACCCGGGCTACATCCACCAACAGAGAGTCTAATATTATTATCCAGTAAATCAAACCGATTTCAACCAGCAATCCTTGCAACTCAATACCGCTGCAAAATGCTATAATACATCAACAGAAGCCCTAACCCTTAGCTTCTTTTATCAAGCCTTATGTCGGTTACAAAAAATAGGGTTTTTTTATGTCGGCCAATAGAAAAGATAACTCCTGACGCCCCTTGACCGTGCTGCCCCTTGACCTCGTCTTGGGGGCGCTGCCCCTTGACTTCGTTAAATAATTTGGGGGGAAACCACGCTGATAAAAGTGGGGTAAATTTAACCTCCAAGTCTTATTAGGCTCCATATAACAACAACTTTAAAGCTTGTAGGCCCGCAGACTGCAGGGTACCCCGTAACCTGCCAAGCCTGCGCTTGGCAGGCTCGGGACCCCTTGTTTGTTGGCCTGGGGGTTTGAAACCCTTGTCAGCGGCAAGGTTTCCGGCCTTATAAAGGCTAGCATTTTATTAAAAAGCACAACATTTGATTTATATATATATTTTTAATCTTTAAAATAAAACCAAAATAAAAAATAAAAAATAAAATAAGATAAAAACCAAAAAAAATAAAAAACTTAATTTTTTTTTTAAATCCACCAAACCGTCAAACTTAATCACTAGCTTGTAAACAACCACATGTGACTAGAATCCCACTAGCAGTTTATGCTAATAGTCAAGTTGCCCTTGTGCCTTCTACATGCCCTAATAGGGCATTTTTTTCTTTTCTTCATAACTTCGTCATACGGGGTCAAAATTTCACAAAAAAGAATTTGTTGGAAAGGTGACTCAGCCAACTTCATTGTGGCATAGATTTCATCAGGTGACTGTGTCATTTTATCAAACTTTTTTTGGTCAAAGTTGACCCTAGTTTCAAACTTCAATTGAGCATATCTTGAGTAATTTTTATCAGATTTCAGTGCAAGGTTTTCTAAAATAGCTTAGAATTTCTTGAATTTTTTGAATATGAAATCATTTTTCTATATATGTTCATGTCTAACATCAAATTTCATCAAATTGCTCATTTTTCACATAACACACTAGGGTTTGCAAGTTTCTTGTTTGTTCTTGGTTTTTGTGACTTTCAGGTGGACTCAAGGAGCTGGAACAACATCAGTATCAGTCACAACAACAAGTTTAAGGAAAGAAATATTCAAGTGCACTCCATTCATCTTTCATCCCTTTTCATTCCTTCATAATCATTGTTTGCAAACACACTTCAATTTGGGCATAAAGAGAACATTTGTTTGTTCTCACATTTGGATTTGGGCTCTAAAAAGAACACTTGTCCTCAATCACACATCCAAATCAAGCTTAAAATGAACCATTGTCTTCCATCACACATTTGGATTTGGGTTTAAAAAGAATGGATGTTTTCTTTGTTTGGTGGATTTGAGTGTGCTTCAGGGTGTGTATGCTCTTCTCATGCACTTCGTGTGATCTTGAGAATCAAAAACATCCCTTAATCCATTTAATTTCACACACACATATTTTCATTTCTAAGGGTTAATTAACATTTGCAAGTGTGAGTCAAGTGTGTGAAATCAAACGCACCACTTGATTTTCTATTGTCACCTTTCTTAGGAGGCCTGCTTGGAGACACACCACTCCAAGGGATGACCTCAACTCTTGTGTTCCACTGGAGTATAAATGGTGAGGAGTGAATCAAAAGACACACCTCGTGGAAGTTGAAATCTTGTCACTCGGGCTAAGCCCCCAAGAACTTTATACCTTGGGGAAGTGAAGGTGAAGGGTGGGTTACCCTCTTCTCCTGGCTGTGTGACATTATTTCGCTTTCATTTCATGGAATTGGTCCCCCGTACCTTGAGTATATTGGGGACATCCCTAGACAACTTGTGTATCTTAGATTAAGACCTCTTGGCCATACCCACTTGAATAATATTAGGCTTGTTGATGTGTCTTCAAGTAACTTCATAATCGTATCAATCAATCTTGAAATAGAAACTTTCTATTGTGTCTTGTGTGTGTGATTCATGCATGTACATGTGAAATTTTTGTTTGAAATTGTCAAAGTCAAGCCATCAACATAAATTGCATATCTGCATCATCATACTAATCATCCAATTCAATCCAACTTCTAATTCTCACCATAATCTAACCCATTCTTTGCCCCCATCTAATCTATCACTTGTCAAAATGGTTCTGATCATCAACAAACCTAGGTCAAATCAAAAACCTAAAATCCACATCCTAGGAGGATATCCTTCCAAATCCAATAATGGTGAGCACCTTGTAGATCATGATGCCTATTTTGAGAAACAAGTCGAAATACGAAGACTTACACACATAGGCAACTCCCTAGCACCACACCTACAATACATCATCCAAACACTTCCCCAAATGCCACAACCCCTCGACCAAAAACACCTACAAGGACTACAATCCATCATCCAACAACTTCAACAAAATCCATCACCTCTACTACAACAACTCCTAGTCGAAACCCAACAACTCTAGCCACCCACCAGTCCAACACCCAACAAACACAAACACCATATCAACAAATTTCATCTCCATCCTATGTGTCATCCCCCTTAACTTCATACCAACCTAATGCACATCATGTTACCCCTACATCAACCTATCCCACTTCTTCCATTGTTAACCCCTATCTATATCAATCAATACCTCAAGAACATCTAACCCAACCTCATCCAACCACACATCATGTTACCATTACATCAACCTATCCCACTTCTTCCATATTTAACCCCTATCTATATCAATCCACACCTCAAGAACATCTAACCAAACAATTCCAACTCTAACAACAACAATTTCAACCACAACAACAACAAGTCCAACTACAATAACAACCTCAACAAATTACACCTCAATGCCATGTGTCACCCCCATCACCATACCAATCTAGCCTACCCACATATCATGTCACTTCCACATCAACTTATCCCATTGATACCCAACAACATCCACCCCAAGATCATCCAACTCCTTAGTCCAACATTTCAACTCATTATCAAATTCATTCACAAGGCTATCTTGTTCCTTCACAACAAGACCACACAAGTCTAAGTTACCCTTTGCACCAAAATCAAATTTCCTTAAGCTCTTATAGTACCTTTGACAAAGGGAACAACGCTCAAGCCTAAGCATCCTATGGGTACCCTGCCTCGTCATCCAATCAAATACCCATACAAGAGCCTCCTAGTCCTATCCTAACATTGACATATAGTCCCTATCATAGTCCATTGGTCCATCAACCTTCTAATCCATCAAGCCCTTCATTACCTTCATCCCCATGTTCTTCCACTCTTCCACCAAAGGATCCCTCAGAGATGACCCTACGATAATTGATCCAAACAACATTGCTTGAGCTACCCTCAAGAAAACCATCCAATTCCAATCCTAATCCATCTAATCCCATTATCCCTCCAGCTAACCCAATACCTAATCCATCCAATCCCATCATCCCTCCATCTAATGCTAAGACTACAACACCTTCCACTCCTATTATCCCTCCTCCTAATCCTCATCCTAAGCCTACAACACCATCCACCATTATTATCCATCCATTATATTGTCCATCTACCCATACACTCATGAAGGATGTGATCCAATGGCTATTAGCAAGGAATCAACCATCTCCATGTCATCAAACACCTACCCAAGAGCTTATCAAAGAGCCTTCAAACATGTCCATTCCTTCAACCCCATCATGTAATCCACAACCCATCAAGCCTATTGCAGAGTTTCCCACCATGAGTCCCAGTTCAGATCCATTAAACTTTCATGTTGTTGACCATCACGAGCCTATCAAGCCTACCCAAGAGTCTCCCACTTCCACTTCCATTGAAGAAAATCAAGAGCTATGTCAAGAGTATAATCTAGAGCATGTGGAAACATCAACCCTTTACCCAAGTCAAGATCAAAGCTCCTCCATCCAACCCATCCATAACCTATATCTTTTCTATGATCAAGATATTAATATGTTTGATGAAAAACCTATGCACGAGCAAATTGATCCCATCCATATCACACTTAATCCTCTTTATGATCAAGATATTATCTATTATCAAATTACTACCCATGAGCAAGTAATTCAAGGTCATCCTATCCATGTTAATTCACTCTAAGATCAAGAGCCTATCCATAAGAAAATTGATCCTATCCATACTCTCACAATCATCCATGAGTAGGATATCCAAACTACCCCTATCCATCCTCCACCTAGTCCTATCCATGATCCAACAACTTCCACTTCCCTTGATGAGACACTTGCCTCCCAAGCACCCATAGATGATCAAACAATAAACATGGTTCTTAATGAGCATAATGATGATCATAATCTTATTGATACTTTGTCCTCCACTATTGATCATATTTCAAATCCACCATCATATACCCTTGGTCTTACCACCTTCATCCATGAATGTTCCTCCTTAGGAGAGCAACAACCATTATCCACCACCTCATCCTCTCCATCAAATAATGAGCTTGCACTTAGTGTCCAAATCACCCATAATCCCATTGTCCACCGCATACTCCAGAAAATGAACTATCAAGGTAAAGGCTTAGGCCTTCATGAACAAGGTATTTTGAACCCCATCCCTGTCAAAGTCCCTCCAAAATCATATGGCCTTGGTTATATTCCCCAAGAAAAGAAAAATCAAGATGTTGGTACTATCTCCATGCCTTATAAATCTACTCCTTTCCATCATAAACCACATCATATCCCCAAAACATATGTTGCCATTCCACCTCCATTATCCTACAAAAGTCAAAAACATGTTACCATACGCCTTCCACCATCCACCTTACCTCCATTACTTCCAACTCTTAATATCCCTCCATCCACTTTACCTCCACTTCTCCCAATGCTTAATTATCCATTTATCCAAAAATCCACTTTTAATCCATTTATCTATAAGTCCTCTAAAATTCCAAATCATGATCAACAAATGCATACATCGTCTAAATATGAATCTTCCACCAAACCCATGGGATTTGACAATAAACATTTGGATGCCTCCACTCATAAAGCTCAAAATCCTAAGGATCCTAATGCCTTAGGACATCAATGCAAAAAGTCAAAACAAAGTACATTAAAAAAGCTATCCAAGCCCATACCTTCACAAGAAAATTCCAAAAATAAAATGGTTTGGGTCCCTAAGCAAAAGGAAATCAAGTCAAATGAAGCATCCACATCCCAAATATTCCAAATATCCCAAATATCCCAAAAATCCCATTTCATCCAAATATCTCAAGTTCCTTCATCCCAAAAATCCTAAAAATCTCACTTCATCCAAAAATCCCAAATTCCTCCATCTCATAAATCCCAATGCAAAAATCATAAAAATCCTAAGTCTATGTGGGTACCTAAAATCCTACATCGACCATCCCCTACGCAAACAGGTCCATTACTTCCTACACCTCCTTCTAATCAAAAGCTTCAATGTTTACCATGGTGTGTACAACCATTGGTCTTGGTTCCTTTCCATTCCACAACATTTCCACATACCTCCATCTCCCCATCTTTAATCCATTATCCTAAATATTTCACCCATCATATCCCTATGGTCCATGCTTTTGCATAATCCACTATCTCCCATCCATTCTTGCATAATCCTTCCATGCATAATCCACATTATAAGCCATTATCCACATATCTCCATCTCCCTCTCATGCAATCTCCTACCAACATCTATGAGCATAATGACATTTGACATGGTCCATGTGTGTCATCCATGTTTAAATGGAACCATCACCTTTCATGGAACTAGATGCTTGAGTCCTTCTTATCCATATCCACCTATTCCATCCAAATAAATCAAAAATAAAAAATAAAAAAAATAAAAAAAGTAAAGAGAAATCCCTTCGTCCAATGGTGAAAACCTAGTAAACAGGTGCCTTGGATAAGTACCATGATGAAAACCTGGCAAACAGGCATCATGTGTAGGTTGATTATCTATGTGTCTTACACTTGGGGGCATGTTGTCTCATCCAACCTATCATTTTCTTTCTATCTACCTCATCCTTTCATATCCTATCTTACCATCCTTAACCATTATGCCAATATATCTATCCCATCTATCCATCGTCCTCCCTTCCTCCTTTTGATCTTGATAAAATCTCTTGATATACCTCATCCTTTTCAACCAATCCAACCATCCTCTCGTCCTAAGCCAACCAATCCAATCATCCTCTTGTCCTAAGTTTTGTTATGTAAAATCCTAAACATACTACCTAGAATGGGGCATATTATTCCCATGCAACATAGTCTTTGGAGATCACATCCTCGCTCACCTATGCAACATACATCCATTCCATCCACTATCACCTACCTTTTTATCCATCCCTCTATCATGAGCTTTCCATCCCACACACTATCACCTAGACCCTTTTATCCATCCCATTTATTATCACCCATCCTTTGGTCCACTTATCTAATCCCATCTTCCTCCTTGCATCTAGACCTAGTTTTCCCTTGTCATTGGTATCTAGCAACAAGGCTATCCAAACTGCAATATAATGCCATCCCGTAAATAAAAAATGTCCAAAAATAATCAAAAATCACAAAATATCCAAAAGCAATAAAAAATCACAAAAATCTCCAAAAAATAATAAAAAAACTCAAAAATATCCAAAAACAATCAAGAAATCACAAAAATATCCAAAAACAATCAAAAAATCACAAAAATATCCAAAAACAATAAAAAAATCACAAAAGTATCCAAAAACAATAAAAAAATCTCAAACATACAAAACAAACTCAAATATTCAAAAAATCCAAGCAATAAACCAAATGCAAGTCATCCATAATCCATACCAATCTAGTCAATCAATCTAGCCAAATCATCCAATCACATCCTTTTGTTTTGATCCTAATTGTGTCATAAACCAAATAAATTAATCATCATCAATCAACCATCTAAGGATATATCGTTCCCACATCCTTGTGTTGATCTAGGGATATATCATTCCCCACATTGACAACACTATCATCATCATCATCAAATCAATCAATCCATCAATCGATCATCGATTTACAACTTGTTAGTGGTAATACCTTGTTTGTTTTTGTATCATTTGTGCATTCTTTCTTGCTTGCTTATGTGTGTCATCTTTTTTATCTTGTATTTGTATCGAGTCCTTATCATTCTAGCTAACATTCATATCTTGTGTATGTTGGAATAGCTTTTTGCATTATCCTTTGCATCTAAGGACTTATCATACCTTATGTGCATTAGGATTTTAATGCTCTAAGTATCCTTCCTCATATGTCTCGACAAGGTTGTATTACGCTGGGTACACAAGCCACATCGTCATCTTGGTCCTTATACCTTGGTGCATAATGTCTAGTGCTATATCAAACTATAGGATTGCTCTAATCAAGTCAGCATAACTACTCATAAATCCTTCATTCTACCATCCATCCTTTTATCTTCTTCATTTTTCTATGTTTTCCATCTTCTATCTCCTTTTCTTCATATCCATTCATTTCGAGAGCACACCCATATTCTTCCAATTCGTCTGTCCTCTCGAGGGGGCATCATTCAGCCTATTAATTAATCTACTAAGTACTTCGTCTACTTGACTGGGGCATCATGGTTTCTAATCCAATCATATTATTCTTCTAAACCAAAATCTTCTTCTATCCAACATAGCACTATGTTTTAAACTTCTTTGAAATGATGTTAGTTCTCAACACCATCTCAAAGAGGGGCAAAATGTAGACACCTAAAATTGACCCGTTCCTAGATCAGATTTTCATCTGTTACCATCAATTTATTCTCCATGTTAATTAAATAATCCTGATTATTTAATTAATTCAATTTATCCTCCATGTTAATTAAATAATTTTGATTATTTAATTAATTTAATTTATCCTCCATATTTGATTAAATAATTCTGATTATTTAATTAAATCAGTTTCCCTCCAATTTAAATAAGTAAATTCAAATTATTTATTTAATTAGTCTTTTTCCTCCAAAATGAATTAAATTTAATATTTAAGTCATTTATCACATGTGCTCATGCAATTAAATAAATTATTTATTTAATTTCCTATTATTCCCTCTCATCCATATTTCACTCTCAATTAATTTAGATAACTAATCAAACAAATTAGTTAACTGAATCAATCAGATCAGTTAACATGTTAGTCAATCTAGTTAACTAGTCAATCAACTCAGTTAACTACCCAATCAATTGAGTTCATTAAGCAATCAACTTAGTTAACTCTTCAATTAGATCTATTAACTCCCCTAATGTATGAGAGGGCAAGGACACTTGTCCCTCTCTCATTCATGCACATCCTCTCAACCAATTCTAGCCATTGATGTCTCTTAGCACTCTCAACTGTTGATCTTCATCCCTGAGAGTTTATAAATTGAACCTCATTCTCCATGTTAATCATCTCTAATCTTCATACAACATTACTTTGTATAAATCATCCTAGATCATATCATTATCATCACAACGTTATGTTGTTTAATTGAGCAATCCACAGTAATCAAAGAGCAAAGAGCAATCAATTGAGTTTGGGTGCAACTTCAATTCATTCAATCAGTGTAGGCAATTTGTTTGTGTGAAAGGGAGGTAAAATGTGTTTGATTTGATTGTCTTTCATTTATGTTTGCATTACATTTTTTACCTATCACACATAGGATTAAGACACTTGTCATATGACCACAACATCCTACATCTCAACCTTGCTTTATAAGTAAGGTATGTCATATCATATTGTAATGGTTGTATATTGTTGTATTTTCATTCTTGATAGGAATATAGTTTATTCTTGTCATATTGATCTTCTCTTTTAATCATGCTTTCAATTAGGCCTCTAGATCTTGGGTGGCTACCTCCATAGCTAAATCTTACACTAATCTTGTCCTTGTGAGAAAGAAGAATGGAGAGATAATATTGTGTGTAGATTTTAGAAATTTGAATGTTAAATCTCTCAAAGACAACTACCCTCTCCCTAGTATGGATCATCTATTGTAAAAGGTGACTGGATCATAATTAATGTCCATGATGGATGGATTCTCTGAATATAACCAAGTAATGGTCAAGGAGGTTAAATACAAGATAGAATTCACTACTCCTTGGGGCACCTTTGTTTATGTGAGAATGCCATTCGAATTGAAGAATGCAAGTTCAACATTTCAGAGGGCAATGGATGTTTTCCTTTGCAATCCTCATAGATGATATCATGGTAGTTTACCAAAATGATCCAACAACATTCTCTAAAGAAAGAAAAGACCACTGCAAACATTTGGAGAAAATATTTGAGAGATGCCTTGAGTATGGGATTTCTTTGAATCCCAAAAAATGTATGTTTGGGGTTGAAGAAGTGAAGCTACTAGGACATATAGTGTCAAAGGATGGGGTAACGATAGATCCATAATGAGTGAAGGAAATCAACCTAATTCCCTAGCCCAAATCAATCAAAGGTATCTAATATTTCTTTGGGAAAATCAACTTTGTGCGGAGGTATGTCCCAAACTTGGTTGAGAAGACCAGGGCCATTTCCAAGATGTTGAAAAAAGGACAATCAATCACATGGAGCCAAGAACTAGCTACTGAATTCATGGACATAAAGGAGACTCGCAAAAATGCTCCAATCTTGATAAGCCCGGATTACGTTAGGCCTTTCCAACTTTTTTCTTTTGCCTCATTCTACACCATACCTGTTGTCTTACTTTAGACAAAACAAGTGTGGGTGTGAGCAGCCTATTGGATTTTTTATAAAATCTTTGCAAGATGCTAAGCAAAAGTATTCTACAATGGAGAAACATGCCCATGCCTTAATCAAAGCTATCAAAAACTTTAGGTCATACATCATGGGTGCAAAAACCATTGCATATCTGCCACATACAACTATAAAAAGCATATTTATATAGCAAGAAGCCTGAGAAAGAAGATGTAGATGGATCAACTTGATCCAAGAATATGTTATAGAGGTCTAGGTCACTAAGTTGGTCAGGGGCCAAGGCTTGGCTAGGTTGATGGCAGATGCAAACTTAGAAGCAACAAAGGTAAATGAAACAAGTTTGACTCCTACTACTAGCCCTTGTCATCTAGTAGATAATCCATGGTATAAAGATGTCATCTTCTATTTAGATAACATGTGTTTCCCACTAGGGATGAATGAAAATCAGCAGAGGAAACTCAAACTTTTGTCCCAAAGGTATGTGCTAGTTCAAGGTGATTTAATGTGAAGAAATTATAAGGGGTTGTTGCTCAAGTGTTTAGACCAAGATCAATAAATCAAGGTAATTGGAGAATGCCATCAAGGTATATGTGGAGGCATTTTCATGCTAAAACTATAACACATGAGATCATTAGAGCAGGGTATTGGTGGCCAAGTCTATTTAAGGATTTTGTTGGACAAGTTAGAAAATGTGATGCTTGCCAAAGATTTTTAGGCAAGTTAAATTTTGCAGGCACCCTGCCTCTCATACCAATCACAATTAAAGCTCCATTTCAACAATGGGGAATTGATTTCATAGGATAAATTCAATAAAAATCTAGTATTGTATACAAATGGATTCTTGTGGAAACCAACTACTTCACCAAGTGGGTGGAGGCTATTCCATCCAACAATGCAACATCTAAGGTGGTGGTAGAGTTCTTGGCAAATAACATCATAACTAGGTTTGGTGTGCCACATAGAATTATTACTGACAATGCCCTATGTTTTAGATCCCATGACATTTTGAATATGTGTTCTATGCATGGGATTAATCTGATCTATTCATCTCCTTACCATCCTTGAAGCAATGGATAAGTTGAATCCAACAAGAGCCTCATGAAAATCATAAAAAGAACCTTGGATGTGAATAAGAAGAGATGGGATGATAAAATGAATTATATAGTTTGTGCTGATAGGATAAAAATCAAGAAAGCTATTAGCAAGACTCCATTCGAATTGGTTAATGGAATTGAGGCTAAAATGCCAATCACACTTGAGCTATCTATGTATAAATTGTTGCAACAAACTGAGGAATGTGCGGATGATTCCATCTCCATGAGGATGAATGAATTGACTGAGCTGGATGAGGCTAGGAGGGTTACATATGAAAAGAATTTACTATAGTAGTAGAAGATCAAACATTTGTTTGACAAAGAGTAGTTCAAAGGTGCTTCCAAATTGGTGACTTAGTCTTCATGTGGAAATTTAAGTTGGAAGACAAGGAAAAACATGGAAAGTTTGAGGACTTATTGGTCTATTCATATCATATTATGGAGAGGGGCAACTATGGTACATTTTACATCAAGAGCTTGGATGGAGAAGTGGTGGAGCTTCTAGTTCATGGTTAGCATCTAAAGCACTACTTCTCTTGAGTAGTGAGGTACCTTTTTGCTTGTATAGTTTCTTCTTCATGTTTTTCCTTATGTACATACGTTTGTGTTTTTATGTCGTTCCCATTTTTTGTGGTCTACCCCCAGAGATAACTGGATTCTCATTATGCCTACAAAAGGCACATGTACCTAACCAGAGCCATTGTTAGTGCCTATATTTTCTAACCCTGAAATCTACCTAAAAATTCCATGTTTTCCCCCTTGTGCTAAAATTATGTTGGTATGTTTCACCTTGAATTCCCCTGCACTCCACCTAGTTTGAACTCTTCAAAGATTCTCAAAATCCTTTGTAAATTTTCTCGAGTATAAGCCTTTTGACAAGTTTATAACTTCACAAACTTGGCAAAAGCCCAAAAACTTTGTTTTTCAGTGGTTCAATAGGTTTGTGAACTTGCAAACTTGCCAAAATATTTCATGATTTCATCATTTAACCAAAAGATTGAAAACAAAGATAAAAGTTTGCAACAAAGAGAAGGTTTTGGCTTTTTGGCAGGTTTACAAATTGGTGAACCTGTCAGAAAGGTTTGTGGGTTTTCAAAAGTCCTAAAAGGCCAAAAGAAAGGAAGAAGGAAATAGAGATAGAAACAAATATTTAAGTGAGTTTGTCGGTTCATGAACTCACCAAATTGTCAAAGAATGGAAGGAGAAAGCAAAAAAAGATTAAACATTTTGGCAAGTTTGTAAGTTCACAAACTCGTCGAATCACCAAAAATTTGAAAAGATCCATGAGTTCATGAACTTGCAAAATCACCAAAAGGTAAACAAAGAGTGATAGAAAGATTTAAATTTTAAAATATACTGAGGACAAAAGGAAAATTTTATCAAAGTAAAAGTAACCTGCCATAATGATGTGCAGACACACATTCAAGCACCCCAACTACCTCAACAACTTCCAACAATGCCATGAATGCACAATGTTGAAGATTTGCAGGTAGCTAGGCATTGAATGTAGCTAGGTGAAGATGGTACATGGGGTAGTTGGGTGTATTTCCTACTCAAATTGTAGCAAGGGCTTGCAACACTATATATATCCTATAAATGTTGTTAAGAGGGATTCTTACAATTTATAGGTGCTAGAAGTATAGAAGCTTTCTAGGGTTGCAAAGAACATTGTTTCTAATTTCTCAAGAGGGCAATGGTAAAAAATGTATGAAGATTGTAAAGGTCTAACCGATATCAACATATAAATCTTTCCAGTATTATATGTATTTTTTCAAGGAAATCCTTAAATTGTAGCTAGGGTTTCCTCTTGTCATGTTTTGTGGTATGAATGTAACTATAGATGTAATGTCCCCATTTCTAACATGATCACCTATCATATGTCGGCTAGTCTATTTTGTTGTCGTAGGCTAGGTCGAAGTAGCAAGGGAATACCTTAAGTAGTTAAATCATGTATTTAACTATTTTTCCTTGGCAAAATGGAGTTGGATTATGACTTGGAGTAATTTTGTGATAATTATGGTGAAGTCAAAATTAATAAAATAATTTGCCTTGGATTGGAGCGACCCCCTTGGAGGATGGAAAGTGGGAAAAATAAAGAGAAAATAAAATAAAATAAAGTGACAAATATAAAAATAATATTTTAATTACAAGGGTGGAGTCCCACTTGGAAAAGTGAAAAAATAAAATAAAAATAAAATAATATTTTATTCTTAGACTTGGATGTCCCAAGTGGAGATGGAAAAATTAAAATAAAATATTTTTTTTTATGGAGGTGGACTTGAAAGCAAAATAAAGTATGGTGAAATTGGGCACCCAACTTGTGGGTTATAAAAAAGGCATTTGGAAGACATTTTTCATGATTGTGTATTTAATATTTGATATTGGAGTTTTTCTCTTTGAGCTGCAACATTGGTTCAACTATTTTCTAAGGATGAAAACCCTTAGAAAATTAGTGGTTTAGACGAAAACCCACTCCACTTTGAGAGGTGAATCCATACGGGATTTGCTATTGGGCATATTTGTAGGTTTTTGCATCATATTGGAGCTACAAGGACATATCATTTTTTGCAGGTTACATCAGCTAGGGTTTTAAGGACAAATTGACATGATTTGTGCCAAATTGTCAATTTGATATGATGGAGATTGAAAGATAATAGATTGTAGGTCATTTGTGATCAAATTAGCATTGATATCTCATGGTTTTATGAAGGAATCAATGGGTTTTTGAAGGCAGATCTAAATTTCATCTTTGCTAGCCACTAGGGTTTGTAGAATATTTGACATCATCAAGAGTAAATTGCAAATTTGGGCATCATATAGGTAGACCGTGGAGTTTTGAGGAAGAAATGTCACCTATTCTCATTTCTTAGGGTTTTATCATCATCTAGTGATTGGCAACCTCATTAGGAGACAATGATTCATTATAAGAGGAGATTTATGACATTTGAATGAATATTTCAGTTATGGTAACATCAGAAATTTCATATTAGACATATTAGATTTAGCAGATTAGGGTTTTGGTGATAATTGTATCATCCATTGACATCTAGGGTTCAAGCACTCCATTCTGATTCTAATCACTGCCCCTTTGGAGGAATTTGTGGCCATAAGGAAGATTGTAACAAGCTGTTTACATCAGGGATTTCATCACAATAGTCATATCTTCTTGTGATCCAACTTTTCATCTTCTACAACATCATATCATTGGTGCATTCTCAATCGAGTATATTGTAATGAGTCTAGAATTCAAATCTTTAATTTGAATCATCATTGTAATCGTTGCTATATGATGTTATCAGTCTAATCTAAGTTATATCAGACCTGATTTTATTGTACTCAGTCATCTTATTTTGAGAAATAAAGTTATATTTGAAGTGGGATATTGTTGTTATACATTTGGGTACATTTGTTTTATGTTTTTTGTCAAAATTGCATTGAAAAATATTGAATCAAACACACAACATCAGTATATCAGATTCAGATCAGAATTTAGAAGGTTTTGAAAACATTATTTTCAAGGAATCAAAACTAAACTTTTGGATCATATTTAGCATTTGGAAGACATTTTTCATCATTGTGTATTTTTCATTTGATATTGGAGATTTTCTCTTTGAGCTGCAACTTTGTTTCAACCTATTTTATGAGGACGAAAACCCTTAGAAAATTAGTGGTTTTGATGAAAACCTACTCCACTTTGAGAGTTGAATCCATACGGGGTTTATCATTGGACTTATTTGTAGGTTTTTGCATTTGTTTGGAGCTAGAAGGGCATATCATTTCTATAAGTTTATGACATCTAGATTTTGAAGGACAAATTGACATGATTTGTGCTAAAATGTCAATTTGATATGATGGAGATTCGAGAATAATTGATTGCAGGTCTTGTTGTGCCTTGCACACACGCCCCATTTTGCCAAATGGAGACCCCCTCTTTTGCTTTGGCTTGGAGTCTCAACGTTTGCCACTTATGATAATGAGAAGGTGGATTTGTGCTTAGAGTGCATGATTTGCTTCAAATTTTAGTATTTTTGCATGTTTGGAGTCATTTGATGTTTTCCATGATTGATTTGGAAGTGTCTTGAGCGGTCTTGTGCTTAAAAAATAGCCATTTGTTGCCTTCTGCATTGGAATTGGGTGTTACTATACTTTGCTCAAAAAACCTGTCACTGGATGTTATCCTTGAAAGTGCTTCTGCAGGATGTTTCATGTTGAAATTCCTAGTTTCTAGGTCTTAGAGTTGCAAAATCATGTCAAATTCCACTAGATTTCACTAAGGGGTCCATATGCTTTCACCATGATACACGGTCCTGAAACCCTGAAAAATGGCTAAGTCTGAAATCTAGTAGAACCTCAAAATTCTAGAATATGCATATGAAATCCTATGGATCTAGAACCTATCTCAAACATCCTGAAAGTATATTTAAAAATATCTAAACTTATACTTAAATATATTTTTAAATATACTTTCACCCTAGCCAATTCAAAATCTAGTGCTAAAAAAGACCCCAACTGCAAAAAGTTCTAAAAACAGCCTCTATCGACCTTAGTGCTAAATATTGAGTCAACTGACTTTGTGCTAAAAACAGTCGCTACCAACTTTCAGCGCTAAAAACCTCGCTCGCGGACTTCTGCGCGAAAATCATCGCCCTCCGACCTTAGTGCTAAAATGACCTCCGACTGACTTCCTTCAAACCACTATTAAGTCAGTCGGGACCAAAATCCCCACCGGCAACATCTATCAAAGCTAGCGCTAAAATCATGGTCAACCGACTTGAGCTAAAATGATCTCCAACCGACTTGCAAGCCATCAAAGGTCAGATGAACCCAAAATCCGCACTGAGGTCGGACAAACCCAAAATCTGCGCTGAGGTCGGATAAACCCAAAATCCGCGCTGAGGTCGGACAACCCCAAAATCCGCTCAAAGGTCGGATGAACCTAAAATCCGCGTTAAGGTCGGACAACCCCAAAATACCCGCTAAGTCAGTGACCCCCCAAATCAGCGCTTTTTGGTATTTTGGGCCAAAAATTAGGTTTTTTAAGGTGCAAATGGGATTTTCTTGATGGGTTTGAATTGCATATCTATTTGTCATATCATGATGAACATTTTATCAAGTTTGTGTGGATTTTTGGCACGTTTTACGACAATTAATGCTACTGCACATGAAAGGTCAGACAACCCCAAAAATCTTGCTTTTTGCAAAAAATGCAAGTGCAAATGGATCCCAATGACTGCAAAAACTTCCTAGATCAATATATTGGCCAAATGGGTACTCAAAAATGATGAAAAATGTAGAAAATCATGCAAAAATCACTAGATTTAAGAGGTTGTTTATAAGAAGGTGACATTGACAATGAGTTGTTTTTGACTAATTTGTGACTGCAAATGGACATGTTTTGATCCAAATTGATGAAAAATAACTTGTTAAGATGAAATTGATGCTTTACATTGTGAATTGTAGGTCTTGGAGAGCACAAAGGAGCCAACTGGATCTGTCTTGGAAGGATGTACACACAGATATGCAGTACTGATCCAGAGATGCAGAATCGACATTCTATCAACCAAATTGCTGTTGCACATGCAAAAGGAAGTCAGTATAATGTCTAAGATGATAAAGATGAGTCTTAGGAGTTAAAAGACATAGAAGATCATGCCAAATCATTGTTGTTCCTGCAGATCCAATCCAATGTCCTAGTGATCTAGTCTGGGGGTCATAACTCCTAGCTATTTTATCAGAATTTAAACTTCTTGGACTCGTTGGAAAGATAAACCGGTTGTTTAGTTTGAGCTGCCCAACTACTTAGGCTTAACACCAAGCTGCCGACATGTTTTGAGCCCCCATTCCGCTCTGAAGGCCTCCAAAAATGCAATTTACTACGATGTAGAAAATACCAAAAATTATATTTTTGATATTTTCCCCAAAGTGCCATTCAAATGACCTTGGATCAGATCACCAAGACATGCATACAGTTGTCCCAGTAGGCCAGTCATCAAGAATCAATCCAGCAAGCATCCAATTGGATATATCTTCACTAATAAAGTGCCAAATACTCCTTTTTGATCTAGTCAGCACTTGGAATCCCATGGATCCACATCAGCTCAAGTTTTCAAGTGTCATGTGACTCTATTTTAGCTTTATTAGGCCTTGAAAATTGACTTTTCATCATGTATAACCAAATGGGTATCCATTTTGTCCAAATTCAATGTATTTGCAACCTGTATTTTGTCATTTTCCTACAAGACAAAGGCAAATCCGAAAATGTAACAAACTGATGTATCTCATTAAATGCCATGTAATCTGGACCATCGGTGTTGAGTTAATCTCCACCATTCATTTGAAGGCTAGGGTATGCTGCTTTCTATATAAAGGGCTGCCATTTCCACTTTTTGTAAGAGAGACTTTGATGCCAAATTATTGACTCTGTGCCATTTGAATTAATACAAAGCAAGTTTCTGCGATATTTCTGAGAATTTGTATCTTGTGTTGATTCATTGTGGTTTTCATGGTTTGCTTCTTGCTCTCCCATAGTTAGATTAGTTGTACTTTTATGATGTTAGAGGTTTGCTGAAGTATTTGATGAATATTCCAAGTCCATACTTTTAGTTGTTTGTTGATGGTAGATAGCTGTGTAAAGTTAGTCTAGGCTTATTATTTGTGCTGAAGTTCAACTGCATTTCATGAGTTAAGTTGTGCCATTTATTGGGTATTTAACGAATGAATATGGTCTGAAAATCTTTTGACTTCCATTGAAGATAGCACCGTTTTTTGCAGCACTGTAACACCCATTTCAGTTTGGTAACTCAGAAAACTGGTTTAAAGTTGGGAATATTTGTCTACTGAAGATAACCCTTACATTGTGAATGTCACTTAGGATCCTTCTAAAACCCTAAACCTTTTGCACTTTCTTTAAACCCACTGATTAGTTGTTAGAATAGAAGTTTAGCAGCATCTTACTTTGTTTATCAGCTGAAAATCATAACAAGGTTTATGTGTATTTGCTGCCCCAAACCTAAAGATTTGCAGACTACATGTAAGACCCCTTGTAGGCACAGCTAGAACATAACCATTGAGAGATTCCAAGCAAGCTAAGACCTAGTTGTATTATCCTCGGAGTAGTCTTACTTAGGGTAAGATACTTTTCAAGAGACGTGTGAAATCAGCAATCACACCTGCGTTGCTGTGTGCTAAAACCACCATCAACAGGTCTTTTGAGAAGGGTTTGGCATTGATATTGCATGGTTAATGAAGGAATCGTTGAGTTCTTAAGGGTGGATTTGAATTTCTATAATGTTGGCCGCTAGGGTTTGAACATCATTTGACATCATTAGGAGCAATTTACAAATTTGGGCAGATGTATAGGCAGATCATGGTTTATTTGAGGAAGAAAGACATCCATACCCATCGCCTAGGGTTCCTAGCATCATTTGGAGACTAGCGCTCAACATAGGAGGCAAATCATGGAAATTGAATGAAGGATTTCAGTCATTGTTTACATTAGATTTTACATCAGACATTTCTGATTTGATAGATCAGCACTTTGAAGGCACATTTCTCATTGCATTGGCATCTAATATCCATCAATTGACACCTAAGGTTTGAGCGGCCACCTATAGGAACTAGCGCTAACATTTGGGAGGAGTTTGTGAAATATCCTGGAGTTGTCCAACATTGTCTTCATCAATAAAAATCATATCATATCTCAGTATGAACAACATACATCAAATCAATCCTCTATTTGTCATGTAGGGTTTCATTTTGTGTCAAGAAGAGGTGTAGCCCAATCGGGTATGTTGTAAACAATTTCATTGTTTCCAATCTTTAATTTGGAATAAAATACTCTATTGTTCCAATCTATATTAGACATCTGATTGTGTTTTCACTTCATCTATTTGTTATTATTTCATTTATCAAATAGTTCTATATTGATATCATATCATGGAAAATGTATTCATACGTTGAAATCTCATAAAACCATTGAAAAAAAACAAGAAAACAAAATAAAAAAATTTAGAAAGTTAGATCAGATTAGTCAAGGGTTCTTACAACAGATTTCATGAATGTAACAACTTCTTAAAATATTGCATGCTTTGTAGTGATCATTTCTATGTTATGTGTGGATAAATTTAGCTTGGTAAGGGATTACTAATATCAGTATAGTAAGGGCACATTTCTTATTCCATTGGCATCTAATATCCATCAATTGACACCTAGAGTTTGAGTGGCCACCTATAGGAACTAGCGCTAACATTTGGGAGGAGTTTGTGGCATATTTTGGAGTTGTCCAACATTGTCTTTATCAGTAAAAATCATATCATATCTCAGTATGAACAACAAACATCAAATCAATCCTCTATTTGTCATGTAGGGTTTCATTTTGTGTTAAGAAGAGGTGTAGCCCAATTGGGTATGTTGTAGACAATTTCATTGTTTCCAATCTTTAATTTGAAATAAAATACTCTATTGTTCTAATCTATATTAGACATCTGATTATGTTTTTAGTTCATCTATTTGTCATTATTTCATTTATCAAATAGTTCTATATTGATATCATATCATGGCAAATGCATTCATACATTGAAATCTCATAAAACCATTGAAAACAAACAAGAAAACAAAATAAAACAATTTAGAAAGTTGGATCAGATTAGGCAAGGGTTCTTACAACAGATTTCATGAATGTAACAACTTAAAATATTGCATGCTTTGTAGTGATCATTTCTATGTTATGTGTGGATAAATTTAGTATAGTAAGGGATTACTAATATCAGTATAGTAATGGCACATTTCTCATTCCATTGGCATCTAATATCCATCAATTGACACCTAGGGTTTGAGTGGCCACCTATAGGAACTAGCGCTAACATTTGGGAGGAGTTTGTGGCATATTTTGGAGTTGTCCAACATTGTCTTCATCAGTAAATATCATATCATATCTTAGTATGAAAAACAAACATCAAATCAATCCTCTATTTGTCATGTAGGGTTTCATTTTGTGTCAAGAAGAGGTGTAGCCCAATCGGGTATGTTGTAGACAATTTCATTGTTTCCAATCTTTAATTTGAAATAAAATACTCTATTGTTCCAATCTGTATTAGACATCTGATTATGTTTTCAGTTCATCTATTTGTCATTATTTTATGTATCAAATGGTTCTGTATTGATATCATATCATGGTAAATGCATTCATTGAAATCTCATAAAACCATTGAAAACAAACATGAAAAAAAATAAAAAAATTCAAAAAGTTGGATCAGATTAGGCAAGGGTTCTGACAACAGATTTCATGAATGTAACAACTTCTTAAAACATTGCATGCTTTGTAGTAATCATTTCTATGTTATGTGTGGATAAATTTAGTATAGTAAAGGATTACTAATATCAGTATAGTAAGGGCACATTTCTCATTTCATTGGCATCTAATATCCATCAATCAACACCTAGGGTTTGAGCGGCCATCTATAGGAACTAGCGCTAACATTTGGGAATAGTTTGTGGCATATTTTGGAGTTGTCCAACATTGTCTTCATCAGTAAAAATCATATCATATCTCAGTATGAACAAAAAACATCAAATCAGTCCTCTATTTGTCATGTAGGGTTTCATTTTGTGTTAAGAAGAGGTGTAGCCCAATCGGGTATGTTGTAGACAATTTCATTGTTTCCAATCTTTAATTTGAAATAAAATACTCTACTGTTCCAATCTATATCAGACATCTGATTGTGTTTTCAGTTCATCTATTTGTCATTATTTCATGTATCAAATGGTTTTATATTGATATCATATCATGGAAAATGCATTCATACATTGAAATCTCATAAAACCATTGAAAACAAAATAAAAAAAATTAGAAAGTTGGATCCGATTAGGCAAGGGTTCTTACAACATATTTCATGAATGTAACAACTACTTAAAACATTTCATGCTTTGTAGTGATCATTTCTATGTTATGTGTGGATAAATTGAGTATAGTAAGGGATTACTAATATTAGTATAGTAAGGGCACATTTCTCATTTCATTGGCATCTAATATCCATCAATCAACACCTAGGGTTTGAGCAGCCACCTATAGGAACTAATGCTAACATTTGGGAATAGTTTGTGGCATATTTTGGAGTTGTCCAACATTGTCTTCATCAGTAAAAATCATACCATATCTCAGTATGAACAACAAACATCAAATCAGTCCTCTATTTGTCATGTAGGGTTTCATTTTGTGTCAAGAAGAGGTGTAGCCCAATTGGGTATGTTGTAGACAATTTCATTGTTTCCAATCTTTAATTTGAAATAAAATACTCTATTGTTCCAATATATATCAGACATCTGATTGTGTTTTTAGTTCATCTATTTGTCATTATTTCATGTATCAAATGGGTCTATATTGATATCATAACATGGCAAATGCATTCATACATTGAAATCTCGTAAAACCATTGAAAACAAACAAGAAAACAAAATAAAAAAAATTAGAAAGTTGGATCAGATTAGGCAAGGGTTCTTACAACATATTTCATGAATGTAACAACTTCTTAAAACATTGCATACTTTGTAGTGATCATTTCTATGTTATGTGTGATAAATTCAGTATAGTAAGGGATTACTAAGTATATTCATTATTGGTTATCACATTTTTATGCATCTAATTATTCAGAAGGGCTTTCATATTTTTTGTATTGTTATTTTCCTTTGAGAAACTAGGGACTCTATAGCCCATTGGATAGGCATCGGTTTGGGAAATGTTTGATCACCTATAACCTTTTAGAATGAACAATGTCTTTCAATTATGGAATAGACATAGGTTTTAATCTATATGTATTTCTATGGTTTGACATTTTAACTAGGGAAAATCTTTAGTAAACTCATCAAGTTTGCATCTAAATGAACCGGACATGCATACTTGCATCTCACATTGCTTCAAAGATGCCCTTGTCAACTTAATGAGAGGTTTTTAGTGTAGTAGGATACCTTTTGATCTAGTGAAAACCTTTGGGATCAAAACTACATTTTGGGTACTATTGTCATGTTATCATTTCATATACTTTGTATTGTAATCAATCTCCATTGAGGGATACCTCTAGGAACACCCTCCTAAGTTTAGCTAATCTTAAATAGAAGAGGGGATTAGCCACTTGATGATGCACATCTATGGTTATGCTAATTTTTGCATATTCTCTTTTCAAAAACTCTGATACTATACTATGGCATATATATATATATATATATATATATATATATAACATTATTATGATTACAATTATCTTTTGAATGAATGGATATGCATGCTTATTCTTTATTTCTTTAGATAAAATCTTTTGAGTTCTTGTCCAAGTTGTATGTTGATTGCATGAGGAATACAACAAGGATCTTTCTAGACATCTCTGGACCTCTCTGGAGCCACCTTCCTCGTAAAGAGCCAAAACTCTAGAGAGCTCTGGATTCCTACAACAATGCAAAATAAGTGTCCTCCCTTTGAGTCAATGATTAATGAAGCAAAGCCAAGGCTCATTCAAAAATCCAATGATGGGGCTCACAAACAATTCCAGATGTATATTCTAGTGACATAACTCATTGACAAATCTAGAACTCTAGTTCAAAAGTCATTTTGGTTTACGGTAACTAAAAGTGACTCCCAGTTCATGCCCGTGCCAATCTAAGACATGTCTAACTATGTTAATCATGTTTGATGTAGAATCTGATTTGAAGTTCAAAATCAAAGGAACTTCTGAAGCATTGAATAAGCGACTGGCTAAGTTCAAGTTTCGTTGTAGCTAAGACTAGTGTAGTTATTTCATAAAATAAAGGCTTAGTTGTATAAGTAGGAGCCTAGTAGATTCTCAAGTTAGTCCCAATTTTTAGTTAAGAATTACTATTTTTCATCAAGGAGGCAATCTTTCTGTTTTAATCGTGTATCCATGCCTATCCGGGCTTTGATTCAATGAAAATAAAGAGAAATTTCTTTTGAAGTTGATTTAGTTCAAGAGGATCCTTCCTGCTAGGAAAGTAGGGCCTGCTTCCCCAACAGAGGAGATCTCTCGGTATATATTTTTATTTTCCTTTTCATTGTCATTTTATGTGTGTTATAGTTAGTTGATGTGTACTTCTTCTGTGTGCATGTTCTAAGTGTCTAAATACCTACAGATTGTCTCTTAATTTGAGAAAATGCCAAAAAGAGGTTTTGTTATTCAAATATTCTACCTTATGAAACAACACTGGTCTATTCAGTTGTTAATAATTTTTGTTGCATGATGAGATAATTTCCAATGCTTTGATAGTTAATGTAGTTTCCTTCCCACAAAATAGCTTAGACATTTTCAATTTCAGCATGTGTATTTCTTTCCAAGAAAATATATTAGTTTAAATTTCAGCATGTGTGTTTCTTTCCAGCAAATAGATTAGTTTAAATTTTAGCATGCGAGTTTCTTTCTAGCAAATAGATTAGTTTTAATTTCAGCAAGCAAATTTCCTCTAGTAGCTAGTGTAATCTTTTCATACCATGAGATTCAGATTCTACTCCCACCCCCACATAACAAAATCTTGCCACAGATCGCTCTAGACACCTCCGGATTGATAAACTTAAATGATGATGAATTGAAAAGAACTATGACGACCTCATCATTTTTGGCACCATTGCTAGAGAAAATCTAAAAACTTTTGTAGGTTAAGGTGTTGGCAAGATTTTTAAATGAGCGCATTTCAGATCCACCAGTTTATGAGTAGGCCTAGGGATGCCTTAGGTTGGTTCATAAAGCAAACTATAGTTAGTACACCATTGAAACCTAACCTGGAAGAATCTCTGAATCATTTAGTTGATCAAGGATCTCCCTTGTCACTAGAATCTCTCATTTTTCCTCGACCTATTTTCATAATGGGTGATAACCTTTTTGTTGGAGATGAACCATTTAATAGAACATTTCCTATCCAATCGCCATAACTCCCGAAAGGAATGAACCATTGATGAAGAATATATCCCTTGCATTCCTACCAACTTTTAGAGGGAAAGCCTCATAGGACCCTAATCAAGTTTTATTCAAATTTAAGGTTCTTTGCTAGACTTATGATTATGGAACACATAATCAAAATTTGAAGCTCTTTCCTTCTACTCTTAAGGAATCAACCTTACAATGGTTCATGGGCTTAACAAAAGACTCTATAACTACCTAGGATCAAATGGAGTCTACCTTCCTTAACAAATACCATGATTATTGTAGAGTCAGAGACAGAAAGGATGAACTCTTCTGAATGAAGTAGATGGAGGACGAAAATTTGGAAGATTATGTGAATCTATTCTTATTTGTCCATAGAAGATGTGGCAGCAATTTGGATGAAGAGCTTAGCAAAACCATATTCTTAAGAGGAATTGATGATGAAATAAGAGAAGCCTTAAATCTTATGGGGAAGGGAGACATTAACAAACTGAGTTTTACAGAAATTGTGGAATTCAACAGAAATTACTCTCGAATGCGAGCAAGTAACAGAGCACAAAAGAAAGGAAAAAAATGGTGGAAATGATGTCACTAAAGTTATGGAAGAACTTTCCAATCTAAAAAATAACATCCTACTCCATTTAAACACCACTCTTGATGGTATTCAAGAAAGAAAAAAGAATATTGAACCTTTGGACATCTATTGTCCTCATTATAGAGAAAAGCATCCACTCAAGGAGTGTCCATTAAATTGCATGGAGTTATGTGGGATCTGTGAGAAAAGCCACCACACAAATGAATGTGGATTACTTCCTAAAATTAAAAATAGCCTGAATAAGGCACCATAAGTAGAAAAGGAGCTCAATTTTATAGGCTAAAAACAATCAAACTATGGGTTTAACTAGTTTTCGGGACAATATGGTCCAAGACGTCCCTTAGTTGGGGAACAAGTCAATGGAGTGGACCATGGGGAGGCCTGATTCCACAAATACAAATGCCACCTCAGTGTGGACCAACATGGCCCCAACCAGAATGGATGAACTAGTCTTGGGTCACCCCCCACTGGCAAAATCAAAATCTATATCAAAAACCCTAGATACCCCAATATAACCAAGGACCAAGATGTTACGGGAACCAACCACAAGCCTTACTTCCTAGACTATCACAACTTGCAACCCAAAATCAGAATGATTAGGTGAATCAACCTCAAATGCATGCTCAGCCTGTGCCAAACCCCAAGAATAACCGGCCTCAACAATAAGTTTATAACATGGATCCTAGTACAACCACCTTGAATGTGGTAGAAATTAATGATATTCACTTACGTTCCTAAAATATTCTTGTAAAATCTCCTTCTGAGGAAGTGTTTGTATGTGGTGACTGATCATGCAAATACTGTATACTCATAATGTATCCTTCCCTCCTTTTTGCACGTTCAGGGTCGGTTGTTAATTTTTGTTAACCGACAAATGAAAAACAACTTTATAAAACCCCTAATTCTAGATGCTTCCAGAAAACTTGTTATAAGCAGCTGGGATGTATGTTGCGGTATGCATTCATGAGATTGTAATCTGTTTTGCGCTGGATAATAAAATCATTGGATGGCTGATTTTCTGTAGGCCATATTGGGTGAACCATGTTAAAATTTTGTGTTGATATCTTTTGTGTTGTTCTTCATTGTTATATTTGGGTTGTTTAATCTGCATATAATTGTTAATGTTTATTGCTCTGATCTGCCTGAACCCTAACAGGAAGTCCTTGAAGAAGAAGTAGAGGTTGTGTCTAACTCTAAAAAAGAAGAACCTCTGAATAAGAAAACAAAGACAAAGAACCTAGTGGAGATCCCTAAAGATATTCCTATTCCATTCCCAGAACAACTAAGGTAGACTATCCTAGAAAGATCCGGAGAGCTCCAGACCACTCAAGATGACTCTCAGCTGATTAGGGAACTTGGAAAGATAAATGTAGAAGTTCCTTTGTTAGAAGCAATTAAAGACATCCCTAAAATTAAAGAAACAATCAAAAGCTTATGCTTAAAGCTTCCTGGGAGTAAATAAAAATTACCAAATACCATTCAGGTGGAGGGAAAACTGGTTGATGTCTTGGCAAGTAAACTAATTCCTCAAAAGTATGGAGACCCTAGAAGCCCTGTTATATCAGTAATGGTAAAGGGAATGCCAGTTTCAAATGTGTTGATTGACTTATGTGTTGCTATTAACGTAATGACTGCAGAGGCATTAGCATTAACTCACATGCAACTGACATCAACTGTTTTACAACTAGCTGAGCTATCCATCACTAAACCAGAGGGGGCTCTAGAAGATGTTATAGTCAACGAAGGTACTTGGTATTATTCGGTAGATTTCCTTATCCTCCAAACAAGAAAGAAGCAATCAGGATATCCAATAATATTGGGTAGACCATGGCTAGCCACTACAATAGCCTCATTGATTGTCGATATGGAAACATGACTATCTCCAATGCAAAAAGATTAGAAGAGCTCTCAATCTACCCACATGATAAGCCATTTTTGCAATATGAAAATAAACCATGGGTAGACAATTTAATGGATTTAGATGAAGAAGATGCCTCCTCATTGGCTATGGTGACAATTGTGGAGCATTTCAAAGAGTACAATGAGTTGGAGGAAAACAACGATGCATCCTCTTACAACTTTACACAACAGGAGATCTCCAGATGGCTCTGAAAGGATCCAAGAGTCTCCTTAAGGGCATTTAACTGTCCATATTCTGAGGGAGTTGCCTCTAATCTAAATTATCAACAAGCAAAAACCTTACACCAAATTGTGCCGCACTGCTGTCCCTTAATATGTTAATAAGTCCTTACAAGGAAATTCATTCCGTCCACTTGGGTACTAAGCAAATAACTGTCCAGCCTAACAAACAACTCTCCATAAATAGCTAGTTGCAGAAACTGAAGAAATGAGATTAACAAAGCTACTACAAAACCATACAAAAGCCTTTGCATGGGGATATAAGGATATGAGGGGAATTCATCCTAGTGTGTGTACACACCACATTTACACAGAGGATGTTCATCCTGCAAGATAGCCACAGAGAAGAATCAATCCTACACTGAAAGAAATAGTAAAAGAAGAAATAAAGAAATTGTTTCAGATAGGTTTCATCTATCCCATTTCTGATAGTCAGTGGGTGTCACCATTAGTGATTGTACCAAAAAATGGGAAATGACATGTCTTACATTGACTATAAGGTGTTAATCAAAGCAACCAAAAAGGACCACTTCCCTCTTCCTTTTATTGATCAAGTGTTGGATAATTTGGTTGGTAGTCGCTATTTCTCCTTTTTGGATGGGTTCAGTGGCTACAACCAAATCTAGGTAGCTCCAGAGGATCAAGACAAAACTATGTTTACATTCTCTTGGGGAACATTCACTTATAGGGTTTTACCTTTTGGTTTGTGTAATGCACTAGCCACATTCCAAAGAGTTGTCTTGGCAATTTTTGCTGATCTAGCCAACACATGTTTTGAAGTCTGCATGGATGATTTCACTGTTCATGGGAAGACTTTCAATGAAAACCTAGAGAATCTTAATAAAGTGCTAAAACTATGTGAGGAGCATTAGTTGTCTTTGAATTATGAGAAGTGTCTCCTCATGATGGAAAAAGGAATAGTTCTAGGTCATCACATTTCTCATGAAGGTATGAAAGTAGATCCTAAAAAGATTGAGATCATAGTGCAAATACCTACACCTCATACTCAAACTGAAGTAAGAAGCTTCCTAGGGCATGCTAGTTACTATAGGAGATTTATTGAAAATTTTAGTAGAATAGCTGATCCGTTGTTTACCCTTCTCAAAAAGACTTTGAGTTTAATTAGACCACACAATGCCAGGAATCTTTCGAGGCTATAAAGAAATCTTTGATGACTACACCTGTCATCAAAGCACCAAACTAGAATGAACCTTTTCATATTCATATAAACACTTCTAACAAAGCCATTGAAGCAATCTTAGGGCAAGTTAGTGAGTCAGGAGGTATGCATGCCATATACTATGTCAGCAAAAATTTGAATCCTGCAGAAAAGAATTAGACAACCACAAGAAAAGAATTTTTGGCAATAGTCTATGCAATTAACAAATTATGCCAATACATTATAGGATATAAGGTCCTTGTTCACACGAATCATGCTTCTATCAGATATCTCATGAATAAAGTTGTAGTAGGAGGCATAGTTATTAGATGGTTGTTACTATTATAGGAATTCGATATAACTATCATTGATAAACCTAGAAAGGATAATGTGGTTGCTAATTTTTTTAATCTAGATTGACTATGTAGGGAAATAAGGAACCAGTTGACGATGCAAATTTCTAGATGAGCATCTTTTTACTATTTCCATATAGTCTCCTTGGTGTGCTAATTTGGCCAACTACTTGGTTACGGGCACAAATGTCCACCGCATTTCAACCAGAAGGAGATAAGGCGATTAATCAAGGATAGTTCTAGGTATAAATGGGTAAATGGTATTCTATTTAAAAACTACCCTAAACATGTGTTGAGAAGATTTGTGCAGGAAATAGAAGTCTATGACATCATTCAAGCTGCCATGATGAACCCTTAGGAGGACACTTTTCAACTCTCTGTACTGGACACAAGATCCTAGGAGCTGGATATTTTTGGCCAACAATGACCAAGGACATCCAACAATACGTCAGGCAATGTGATTAATGCTAGAGGATGGTGTGACCTACACCAATTGTGGAAATGCCACTCCATCCTCAAGTGGTCTTGGAACCATTTGAGGAATGGAGAATTGATTTTGTGGGACCTATTGACCCACCTTCCAAAGGCAATCATTACATCCTAGTTTGTACTGATTAAGCCACCAAATGGGTTGAAGCCAAAGTTCTACCAGTTGCAAAAGAAGAAAGAGTAGCAGATTTTCTGTACAAACACATTTTACAAAGGTTTGGAGCCCCAAGGGTCCTTATTTATGATCAAGGGCCACTGTTCATGTCTGCCATGGTCAAAGCATTCCTAGATAGGTACTAGATTAGTCACAGGAAATCTTCCTCATATCATCCTCAGAGTAATGGTCAAGTAGAAGTGACAAACTGGGAATTGGAGAATATCCTTACAAAAATAGTTTCAGACAAAATGACTTATTGGGAAGAAAGAATGACAGAAGTTGTTTGGGGCTACAATACCACCTGGATAACCACTACTAATTTTACTCCCTATGAATTTGTTTATGGGAAGCAACCAGTGCTCCCTATTGAATATGAAGTGGAAACCTTGAGAACATCACTTGAAGTTGGTATTGACTTAATAGAAGCCCAGAAACACATGATCATGTAGTTAAACAGAACAGAAGAAATGAGAATGGAGGCACTACATCATACAGAGTTGATTCGGCAACAAAGGAAGGAATGACATGATAAACACATCATCACCAAGCAATTCAAGAAAGGAGATTGGGATTTACTTTATGATTCAAAATATCAAGATCTCAAAGGAAAATTTCACACTTGGTGGTTGGGACCATATGAGATAAAGGAGACTTTCAGTAATGGTGCAGTCTAGCTATCACCTATTGATGGGGACAGATGAGTTCTTCTAGTAAATGGACACAAATTGAAGTTATATCACAAGCCATCATCTAAAGAAGAATTCTCCATGGAATCATAGTCTTGAATAGAGCATTTCACCATGGAGGACCTCTCTTCCATGGGTGTAACATGTCAACTAATAATACCCAAAATTATTGAACTTAATCACCATTAAGTATAATGTCAAGATTAACATAATCAAAATTATGTTTATATATATAATCAAAATCACTGATAATAATCAAATGCATTTCATTTCATGATAATTTCAAAACTAAAATTACATCTCCAAAAATAACATACTAGTGAAATTCTTTCACTTTGCAATTACAATGATTTGCTTATAGCAATAATGATAAGTTTACATATAATGTTTAACTAATAAGTCATATAAAGAGAATTATGCTACATTTGGAAATCTTGATATTTGTCTTCCTAAGCCTCGACATATCATTTGCTCGGGAAGGAGAGCATCACTAGAGTGCTTTTTCTTCAACCACAGACCGGTGGTCCCCCGCACAACTTCCTACCTGGAAGTGACCCTACCCTTCATGAAGGGAATAGATACAAGGAACAAAATAGGTTTTCCATCTGAGTCTCTAGCGTTGTGTCCTTCATAATACTTCACAGTCATACAACTATAGATACACTCTAACTATGTGTGACACTACTAGAAGCATTATGCCATCTAGAGCATAGTGAACTGACTAATGCATGTAGATACAGATGCATTACTTCGGCCAAAGATTTAATATACATAGACGTTTTGCAATGAATGTAGTCGATTGTTCACACACCTCGACTCGACTTAGAAGCTATCTCATCCTGCATAGTTTATAGACACAACTGGTCTTTCAACATATCCTATAGTCAATTTGACTTAGTGCCATTCTTTATGCTAAGATAAATAATCATATATATATATATATGGGTAGTGTAAATACCAAGTAAACCTTAGTCCATTTGACTAGGTTATTGATTCCATTCCTTGGAGTCTCACACCCTTATTTTGATCGCAATTCGGGAAATTGTGACTCCCTGTCACTCTATTCCACAATGCAAATATTACATTCATAGAGTTTGATTATTCAAATCAACAAACATAGTTGAAACAACTTCAAAGGTTCTCTAAGGAACTCAATTGGGTTGAGGATACTCCTATAATCCCATCCCAATAATAGCCATATTAAATTAAACTAAATCAACATTAAAAGTATTATAAATATCTAATCATGAGTCATGAACTCCTACCTTCCTCAAGGTTTTCTAGAGTTTTACAATATAGACTCATAAAATAATTATACTTTCAGCTTTAGTGATTGAGGGTCTTCAAGGTATTCCACTTGACTATTGGTTTAGATACATTGCATACACCAAGGATTGTTGGAACTATCTTGAGCTACACCACTCAAGCAGTTCATAGATTCCCTTTACTTTCATAGCCTTGTGGGCATACAATCAGTATGAAGGTATGTATTAAATGAACTCATTTAGTTGACCCTTATCACATCTAGGTGATATCATAACATTTGGTTATACACAACTATGCTCGACTATGGCTTTAGCAGACTACATTATCATACCTCTCGATTAAAAGAAAGAGACTATAATCCATTACAGTATATCAATATAAATCAACTTTAAAAACCCTGACATGCATCATCATTACATCATAAAAGAATAGATTATATCACAGGCCTTCGTCCACCTGACTTGGCCTTAGCTTTCAATGATATCACAATTGCAAAGAGTCAACCAATTGACCATGCAAGATAATAACTCAGTTATAATACAATGACCATTTGGTCATGCAAGATAATAACACAATTGTATAGCCATGACCATTCGGCCATGCAAGATAATTACACAATTATAAGCACTGGCCCTTCGGTCATGCAAGATAATAATATAGTTATAAGTAATGGCCATTCGACCTTGCAAGATATTATCATAGTTATAAAGCAATGGCCTTTCGACCATGCATGATGATAACACAACTATAAAACAATGGCCATTCGGCCATGCATGATAATAATCACAGTGATACAATAATGGCCATTCGGCCATGCATAAATATAACATAGTTATTAAAAAGATTTGTTTATAGCTATCACAGTTAGCCACCACCTTCTTTCTTGGCGAGCCCATATCACATACTACGATAGCATAGCTATCGAATATACCATTGCATGTCAAATAGCAGGCTTTAGGAAATGATAGCAAAGCTATCAAAGCTCTGCAATGATAAGATATCATAGTATGGCTTGAAAGGTGACGACTTCACTGTCAGGCCAAAAACATATATATATGAATTAAGAATTCACAGTAGTAATACTTTGTTCATGGCTATAAAGCCAACACAGAGAGTCAAGAATGATAGCATAGTTTGTCAACGGTGAGCTATGAGATATAGCTCAAAGAGTAGGGATTTCTCCCTTTTGAATTTCAATGCTTTATATCATAAAAATAATAGTGAGCACAACTCAATGGTTCGCCTCAACTGACTCAAAATCCATTCAGAATTTTAATATATTAAACTAAAAGCAAGAATTGTTCCAAATTCACTTACTTAGTGAGATAAAGTTTCAAGCTCCCTTCAATGGGTTTTCCTAGCTGTTCATACTTCTTTTCCCCAGTGAGCCTATGTTGCTTCCTCTCCAGAAAACATAACAACTCCCTCTTTTTCACTGCATGTTCCTCTTTTGAGAGAAAGTTGTTTTCTTTTCCACTATGCCCATTTCTCTTAGGCAGTGGCTCTTAGTGGCAGACTGAGAGCCACTTGCCCCCACCAGTCACTCCATGGCCATGGGCACTTCTCCCACTCCCCTACATTTTGGGTCGAGGGAGAGAAAAATACTCCCCTTCAAAACTATAATACAATCTCAAAAAGGATATTAAACAAATAGGTTATAAATGATAAGGGTGATATTTATCCCCATATCAACTAATTATCAAATATATATCAATATTGTAAATAAACACATAATATCAACTCGACTCAAAGGTGACCTCGCTAATTAAATCGAGTCAACGACCGATGACGGCTAAGGTGCGAATGAGGGTCGAGACTTTAGATGTCAACCCAATCTTTTCCATAGTGTCTATTCTCTTCTCTCAGATGATACTCTCCTTCCACTTTTGAAGGAAGATCCTTTTCCTGATTACACTCACAACCATATAACCATAATCAGTGTATCATCATTAAATCATATACATCAGGATAAGATAATCTCTTCAACATATAATCTCATGTCTAATGTAAGCATTAATCGTAATCCATATAATCAATGATTCAACTTGATATTTTCCACAAACATCAATCATTAATCTAAGATTATTTATCCTTTTTACCACATAAAAGTAAGATTAATCTCAATCAGAAGTTGGGGATGTAACATATCTCCCCCCACAAAAATTATCGTCCCTGATGATTTAGTGTCTCCAAAAATCAAATCAACATAAAGAAAAAGTATTTTCTCATCACAATGAAAAGTTTTAAAAGAGATGGGGAAATCTTTGATAAATGTCCTCATGATTCTCCTGGGTGGCATTCTCTTCTGCATACTGGTCCCACTAGACCTCGTATTGAGTTATCTCTTTATTACATAAGCATAGCTTACATGTTTTGAGCACTTTGATGGGCTTGATCACTACCACCCCTGGGTCCTTCACATGTATGGCATTCCAATCAAGAATAGGAATATGATTATCTCTTGAAATAAATTTTTTTCAGATAGGAAATATGAAAAACATTATGCATCATGGCAAGAACTGGTGGCAGAGCAATCCTGTATGTAACTAGGTTGACATCTTCAAGAACTTCGAAGGGACCCACATATCTAGGGGCTAGTTTGGACGTCTTTCCAAACTTAATGGAGCTCTTTTGGGGTTTAACCCTTAGAAGAAATTTTTCTCCCACTTTGAAATCCTTTGTGATGTGTTTAGCATCCGCGTGTCTTTTCTACCTATCATTGGCTTCCGCTAGCCCTTTCTTGATTAGATGGACTTGCTCTTCCATTTCTGATAGCATTTTTGGACCAAGGCTAATCCTGTCTTCTAGCTTATCCCAACTTATAGGAGTTCAACACTTTCTTCCATATACTGCTTCAAATGGAGCCATCTTAATAGTGAAATGATAGGAATTGTTATAGGCAAATTCCACAAGAGGAAGATAATCTTCCCATTTGTATTACTGATCCATGCAATACATTCTCAATAGATCTTCGAACACTTGGTTTACCCTTTCAATTTGGCCATCTGTCTCGGGATGATAAGAAGAGCTTATATTCAACTGAGTTCTGAGTGAGGAAAATAAGATTTGCCAAAACCTTGATGTCATATGGGCATCCCTATCCGAGATAATCTTCTTAGGAATACCTTGCAATCTAAAAACTTCTTGCAGAAATTTGCGGTCTATGACTGGTGCCCCATCTATCAAATTCCTAGGTATAAAATGTACCACCTTGGTGAGTCTATCCACCACAACCAGAATATTATTGTGCTTACTCCTTGACATAGGAAGTCCTTGTACAAAATCCATGCTAATGATTTGCCATTTCCATTCGACAATTTCATGAGGTTATAAAAGTCCTGCCAGGTGATGGTGTTCTACCTTCACCCTCTAGCATTCTAGACATTCAACTACAAACCTTGCAGTATCCCTCTTCATTCCATTCCAAAAAAATAAAGGCTTCACATCAGCCAATAACTTTGTTACTCTAGGATGTTTTGAATAAGGTACTGAATGAACCTCTTTCCACACGATATTCCTTAACTCCTCAGAGTTTGGAACATACATCCTTCCTTATACCTTAATAACCCATCTGGTTCAAGATAAAATCCATCATATTTCAGATTTTGGGGATTATCCATGAGAGCCTATTATACCTACTCATAATACTCATCTCCCTGAGACTCTTGTAACACTTGATGCTTGAAATCAAAATGTATGGAGATCATTGAGGAGATATGTCTTCTCCTACTTAAGGCATCCGCCACACGGTTTTCCTTGCCTTGAATGTACTTAATCTCAAAACCATAATCTAAGATTAACTCTAATCACCTTCTTTGGCGAGCATTTAGGTGTGGTTTAGTGAACAAATATTTGAGTCCTTGATAATCTATTTTTATTTTGAAGGGTTTTCCAAGCAAGTAATGTCTCCACATTTGCAATTGTTACATCCCTATTTTCTGACTTGCTATACTTTTACTTTTTACTTGGGCTTAAGTAAATTTGTTGAGATGTTATAGACTTATGACAGGATATGACATGGAATTATATTGAATATCAATTATGAAATCATGGAAATGATTATGTTATGGTTGATCTAATAATTGTATTATGAGATTTGATTTACTAGTTGAATTTATTGAATAATGATGCACTGATCTCTTATTGTTTGATGACAAGTGAAAACAGGATTACAGGTTATCGACTCTCAGAGAAGAGAGAGAGAGTATCTTTCGAGAAGAGAGATATAGACCTTGGAATACGAGTGGTCTATTTGCCAAACGAGTCTAGTGTTAAACGATAATGTGAACCAATGAGTCATATGAGGTAAGTCTTGTCTTGCTAGTTACTTTCGAATCTAATCGACAGGTAGTCGATATCTCGATTTTCATTTAGTCAAGTCGATGATGAGTCAACATAGTCGTTGCGATGTAAACAACGTCATAGCCGTAAAATGATTGCGTTATTCTTCTTGAGTCACTTGAAGTTTTATTGTCACCTCTTAAACATCAAGACGTTCCCATTAAGTTAGATGACGCTAATATTGTCGACGTTTAACGTCAACAGATGAACTCATCAAGTTGACATGATTTTAATGAAGAATTGTGATGGGGAGGTAAACTTGACCCATTCACATTATCTGAATCCTTGGGACAAATAGAGAAGTTTTTAACAACTTTGGGTAGAGGTTTTTCACAGCTATGTGATAGCTAAACAAAATCTAAAATCTCGTGTTGTGTTACGCCCAATCCATCGTGATTGCCGTAAAAATGCATTAATCATGTGTTGTGAATTTATTCCCTTTTGTAAATCGACGGAAGTCGAATGTGAAGTCGATTTATGCTATAACCTGTTTTGGTCGTTAGTTGGAAGAATATTCCAGAATCGCCTTAGTTATATCTTGATTAACGTGAGGTATTTTTCGTTAGTTTGTTTGATGTCAGTTTTCTCATCAAAGTCAAGTAGGTTTACTCCCAAGTTCTGTCGTTTTGGACGTCTTCCTTTGCGAATACGTCTTTTCCCTTCAAGCTCAAGACTTGAGTTATCATAAATCAAACCTACACCTTCTTTATTAAGTCAGTTTTTACTCCTCTCTTTTCAAAATTTGGAGACACAATAAGCATTTATTATTTCCCACCTTGTGCGAATTTAGCTCCTCCAATTGTGTTAGTTGCATATTGGGAAGTTAAGAAGCCTTCTTATGCTTCTACGACATATTGTTTGCTGCCTTGTAGCACGTCTTTACTATTTCTGGCAAGTTGGCCTTCGTCTTTTCTCTTGATCGACGTGGGAGGCACTTTATTCATTTATAATCCACCACCTTGCAAGAGCTTAAACACCACTATTCCATTATTAGTTGCAAATTCAGAGGTTTAGAAGCCTTTAGGTTTGAGTAGTGGATGGGGTTGTTGTGTCCACCAGCTACCACGTCCCCAAAGGAACCTCCATTATGCAAAGTGGTCGCTGAAGGTGAGGGGAGCGGGTAGCATGCAGAAAATGATTTCCTTGTGTTTAGGCATGTACGGCAGAGGTAAAATGTCGTTGTCCTCCTTTGCCATGGGGAGTGGGAGTGGAGTGAATTCAAGGATGGGTCTGTAGTTATTAAGGGGCGATCAACCTGCAGAGAGGAACACAGGGGTTTGTTGGATATATATTGAAGAATTCATTTTTAGTGGAGAGAGATCGCGGGGTGTAGGAGAAAGGAGGACTGAACAAAAAAAACTTGAAGAGGAATGACTAAGGAAATAACACCTATCAAAGCCAATAGCAAGCGAAACTAGAGACCATTTTACAGGTTCTCTTCTACATTTCGCAATGATTTTTGTCGTTCTATTTTATGTAATGTTTATCTTGCATTCTATGAGAATTTAGTGTAGCTAAAGGGCAGGGTAATGATTACCGATAACAATAGCTGAATGTAATGTAAGCTAAAAAGATTTATATTCCTAGTGACATGAAATCTTCTTTTATGACATTATTCAACTTAAACCTTGCAAAAGACGTTAATACCAACATATTGATATTTCACGGCATGAGCATAGTTAAAACATCGCAGATACTTACCTTTATCTTTCATCCAAATACGATGTTTTCCTGTATAAAACTGAAGAAAAGAATGTTTGCGCTAATAGTTTTTCATTAGAATTTAAAATGTGGCTCAGTGCTCCGTAGCCTTCTGCATAACGATTGAGTGTAATGTTTGCTCCTGAGTTCAAATAACACACTTTCAGTGTTCTTGAAAATTTCACCATCGCATAGCCGAGAAAGATTAAATACAAACCTTCGAGTATCTGAAAGTATCCATTTTCAAGCATTGTAATTCTATACATTCAAAATTTGTGAGTCCCTAATCCATGGCGTGTGTAGAATTGAAAGATTAAGGCCTGGTGCTGCAAAATATTAGTATTGTATAGAAGCTCATCAGGAAATTGTGAAGATTAAACCTTTGAGCTCTCTTTTCAGTTTTAGTAGAGTAGTTTTAATGTTTGGTCTAGTTTATGGTCGAGGCAGGATATATATTTTTTTGTGAGGATGGAACATTATGTTGGCCATGGGATATAAGTCAGGACGACAATTGGATATTAGTAGGTCTCAAGCATTTTCAATCCATAAGATGTTCTACCCAAAACCCTAGCTATTATAATGCCACTATTCGAACTAGACAATAGTCAGGTTAAGGAACTTTTATTATTGACATATATTTAGATTAAGTCAGACAACTTAACTTTATTATACACATGAGTATTATGTCAAACCAAGGTGTAATGTGGATAGGCATCGTGGAAGATTATTAGATAACTTTATGCTTAGGGTTTCAAATAACTTCATGATAAGGTTTCAAACTTGAGATGACCTTGTAATACTTATAGGGGGGGCTACCTTATCTTCTTTTAAGTCTTCAATCTGTTTCTCCCTCATGTTTAAAATAAGATATTGCGTTGCGTTAATCAAGATTGTAAGTGTCATAACGTCACAACAGTGTTGAGAAAATTGGATAAGGTATAAAATCTAATAACCTAGGGAGTAATACTCCACACTGGTTTGAATAACGATTCTAGTCAACAAGTATCATTCGTTATGTTTATAAGATTGCAAATGAATCATCAAGCCTTAATGCCAACCTTAGGGGTCTAAGGAGAAAACAACAGTGTTTTGATAACCTGTCAAGTCGAGGAGATTAAATCCCATTATTGTTAGGCTTATTTGGAAATGACCTTTAGGTCAAAAGAAGACTAAAGGAAAGTTGTTTACTTAAACTCTATTCTTGACATTCCATTATCATGGAAAAGGAAATACAAAACCCTAGAGTGACCCAGTAGGGTAAGGTTATAATTATACCTTTTGGGGTTACAACTTGTTTAGTGGATTATGTATGGGTCGACAAAGAAGGTCAAGAACCCTAATCTGGTAATGCTCATGTCTACCTTATTGAAAGAGATTAGTTTCTAATCGATAATGTTTAACCCTAGGAAGGGGAAAAACCATGTGTTGGGCTACAAGTTGACTTAAAATACAAGTTGTAAGCCTCAGATTTTGCAGCGTGCAAGAGGTACCATTAAAGAATTAGTCAAACATTAAAATCATTATATCTTTATATCACAACTTCTCTTACACTATTACTTGTCGACAAGGGGTGAATCTCAAATGTTGCAAAGATGTAAAGAGAGATACCTAAGAGTGGATAGTCAATCCATAATGAATAATCAAGTAACGAAAGTGTTTTGTGTTTTCACCTAAGTCAGAAAGACTAGATTGGAGTTGGATAAAACTCTTTAGTTAAACCTTGACTTAACCTAGATATGGTAATTATTATATTAAGACATTGAGATCATTATTTAGATCGTGATTGAAGGGTCCTGTGCCTTAACTATGTGTAATGAGTCTTACTTGCAAGAAGGGAAATTAGTTTCCAAGACTATATTGCTTAACCTAGGTAAGGTTATCATCTTAGTCGTAATTAGTCTATCTATATTTATTATGAGACAAAAGTCATGGACCTCGGGAATTGCGATGAAGCAATGAGAGTCCTCATAAAGAAAGAAAGTTGAACAGGTCTATGGATTATAGACAGTGTAAGAAAACATGTATGGGTTGGGAAGACTCAATTGTTCAAACATCATACTTCTTAAGTTAAACAAAGATGACCAAGTCAAACTGTAGGAATATGATAGTATCCAAGTCGAGTTGGAGTGGGTGAACAATACAACATCGTTCATTGCGAACGTCAATTTATATTGAAAACTATGGCCATAGTAATGCATATGTCTCTGCATGCATTGTCGGTTCACTGTATCTGGATTGCACATCCTATCGGGAATCATACTTAGCTAGAGGGTATCTAGGGTTGTATGATAGATATAGTTGTGTAAGATACAACACTATGTACTCGAAAAGGCAAATTACCACTGGTCACCTTGGTCTATACTTCTCGTGTAGGGTAGGGCCACTTCCGGTTAGGAAGGAGTGTGGGAGACCAACGGTCTGTGGTTGGAGGTAAATCACTGGAAAGATACTCTCTCTCTCTAGCAGAAGACATGTCGAGGCTTGTGATAAAGATGTCAGATTTCTGGATGCAGTATATCTTTGGGACTTGTGTATGTTGAGACTAAGTAAAACATTATCTGATTCAGGTATTTATAATTGATTTATTTTTGTAAACATTGTACTTGAGAAAGACAATAAGGTTGATTGTATTTGTAATGAGATATCTTGTAATTGTAGTTACTCGACTATATGTTGAATAAAAGAAAAAAAATTCTCTGTCTCATTTTTACCTTGTAAATTTACTTTATGGTGAATTTTTGGTTTTTACTATGTTTCTAGAACATGGATGTTACATATGGTATCAGAGCTATCAGGTTCGACACTAGGGCTTATGAGTCCACTGTGCTAACCTATAGTCACCATTATGCGGTTAGCTAATGTTCAAAATTTTCTTGTGCCAGAATGACGTGGAGAAGAACAAAGAAAGCAGCTAGGAAGTCTGTTCCCCAGCATTTGCCTAGTTTAGTGGTTAAGAAGAAACCTATTGAGGAGGTTGAAATTAAAGAGCATGTTGTTTACTTTGAAGGTGCATGGCTGGAGGATTCAGAGACTTTTGCTGATGCGCTTAAGCGTATTCGGCTAGAAAGAAAACAACGTTCTGAACTGGCCAAGAATCCTACTAATTCTACTGGTGTAGTAAAACCTAGTAAACTGTAGCCAGTTATGACACGTCACTTGAATGTTGATGTGATGTTTTTGTTTTAGGAAAAAGGAGTTGGAGTACTTGTGTGTACATCCACCCTCTATGCTTGTTAAACTGGAAAATTGTAAAATGATAGTGACATATAGTCTTGTCGTATCAACTATATAAATAAGGATGTGGTTACTCCTAAACACTTTATAATAAAGATGACGATGTTTTATACTAATCTTTGGATTATTATGAGATAAATATGTTTGATGTTTTGAGATGCTTTAGATTCAGAAAAATTGTTAGATAACTTAATTATCTGGTATGAGGAAAATGAGAGCATGTATCATACTAGAACCAAACCAGGGTGAAAGTCTAAAAGAGAATAAACCACTAGTTTATCTCTTGATCAAAATGGAGCAATCCTAACCATGTTTAAAACTAAGGAGATACCTAGTATGTTTTGGAAAAAAAAGTCATACCGCCAAAGTTGAGGGAACAATGAATGAATCAACGGAAAACTTTGATCCTCTCAGAATTCTGGGATGAGTTACCTAGAAAAGCACCTTATCTCATGACAACTATAAGATTAAGGGAATCAAAAGCCCCTTTATAAGAATTATTGGCTAAAAGGTTTGATTAGATCTAGTATGTTACCATGGGGTGCACTAGATATTATTTTTGTCAAGAAGGATGTAACTCTACAATTGTGTATTTAGTGTCATATGCTCATTAAAACCACGATAAGGAGCAAATATCTTTCACCACGTAATGGTGACCCCTTTTGATTAGATAGGTAGAACTGAAGTGATTGAATGGCGATCAATATGTCATCAGTCTAGATTGAAGGATGAGGGTACCCTTGAATCAATTTTTGGACAAGAATGGGCACTGTGAGTTAGCAGTGTTGTCCTTTGAACATACAAATGCCTTGTTGTATTCATGAATCTGATGAGTAGTGTGTCTAGAGATTGTTTAGACATATTTGTTCTAGTCTTCTAGAAGATGTACTTATTTATTTTAAGCATGAAGGAGAACATTAATCCTTATGTGCGAGTGATTCTATAATGATTAAGAGAAATTACAATAGCACCAATGCTATGAATTCCTGTTCCGAAGGACAGTTTGAGAGAAAATTGATGCCTCAGGAGATGGTTTAAGGGTGTACCTTTACATGATGAGTAAATTTAGAAATCTCTTGTGGTAAAATTTAAAAGATTCAAGGTATGAAAGGTTTTTCATTTTAAGTCTCACAGACTATTGAGCTTCGGAGAAAGAATGTGTGTTTATAATTCTTCTGAATTAAGAAAACTGGTGTGGAAAGAAGTTCATATTCCACCATACCTAGGACATCTAGGGTTAACAAAGTACTAATAGATATAAAACCTCTTTAATTCTTGAAAGGAATAAAGAATGATGTTGCGAGATTTGTAGCATATTATCTAGGGTGCCAGAGGAAAAAGTAGAACATCAACACCTGTAGGATTGATGTACCCGCATGACATGCCAAAATGGAAATGGCAAGTTGTTTGCATGGATATTGTACGAAGTCCTTCTATGTCTGGGAAAAGACACGATGCCATTTTGAGATGATAAACTCTCGAAGGTAGCACAATTTATACCAGGGGATTGGACTAATGGAGCATCAGTGTTAGCACACAATTCGTGTAAGATGTGTTTAGATTGCATGGTTTTCTGAGAAGGTTATCTTAGATAGAAATATGCGTGTAGTGTTAAGGTTTTGACAAACTTGTCCTCCATGTTAGGGATTAAATTTAAAAAGAGTATAATTTGTTATCCTGTGAATAGATGGTTAAACTAAGGAAGTTAACCAGGTTTTAGAAGACTTGCCCCAAACATGTTGCATGTATTAGCAATACGAGTAGGGAGACTACTTATCACGTGAAATCTTTGAAAATACCTAACTTTTTCTATTAAGATGGCTTGAATTGAAACATTGGACAAAAAGATGCCGAACTCCTATAAGCTGGGTAAGCTAGAAGGTAGGATTAGCATTAGTCCAGAAATGTTATTAGAAATGAATGAAAAGATTTAACTGATCAGGAAAGATAAGAGGAAATGGATAATGAATAGAAAAGCAATGTTAATGATTAAGCGTACACCAAGACAATTCTCGGTTAGAGAAGGAAAATTCTTTTAAGGGTTAAACCCCTAAAAATTTTATTGATATCTAGAATCAATCTATTATCAATTATTGCTAGGAGGCAACATGCTTTTTGTGATTTATATATGAGGAATATATATTCATGTAATATATAAATGTTATAATCTATGAATGATTTAAAAGTACAAGAACCTAGGAAAGGTTATGATCAAGCTTCTGAAATACTTGAAGATCATAAGCAATGCTTGTGTAACATAGAGGTTATGAAGTGTAAGGTCCAGTGGGACCAGTATGCATAGAATAGTTTTGCATGGGGGGAGAAATTACCATGAATTCTAGCAGAAATTTCCTCATTTACTTTATGCTGATGGCAATTAAACAATGACTATGCTTTTAAGTTGCATTATGATGCTTTATATCATCGAGGACGATGAATCTTTAGGGGAAGGATATGTTACATCCCTATTTTCTGACTTGCTATACTTTCACTTTTTACTTGGGCATAAGTAAATTTGTTGAGATGTTATAGACTTGACAGGATATGACATGGAATTATATTGAATATCAATTATGAAATCATGGAAATGATTATGTTATGGTCGATCTAATAATTGTATTATGAGATTTGATTTACTAGTTGAATTTATTGAATAATGTTGCACTGATCTCTTATTGTTTGATGACAAGTGAAAATAGGATTACAGGTTATCGACTCTTAGAGAAGAGAGAGAGTATCTTTCGAGAAGAGAGATATAGACCTTGGAATACGAGTGGTCTATTTGCCAAACGAGTCTAGTGTTAAAGGATAATGTGAACCAATGAGTCGTATGAGGTAAGTCTTGTCTTGCTAGTTACTTTCGAATCTAATCGACAGGTAGTCGATATCTCAATTTTCATTTAGTCAAGTCGATGATGAGTCGACATAGTTGTTGTGATGTAAACAACATCATAGCCGTAAAATGATTGCATTATTCTTCTTGAGCCACTTAAAGTTTTATTGTCGCCTCTTAAACATCAAGACGTTCCCATTAAGTTAGATGACGCTAATATTGTCGACGTTAGAGGGTATCTAGGGTTGTATGATAGATAGAGTTGTGTAAGATACAACACTATGTACTCGGAAAGGCAAATTACCACTGGTCACCTTGGTCTATACTTCTCGTGTAGGGTAGGGCCACTTCCAGTTAGGAAGGAGTGCGGGAGACCGACGGTCTATGGTTGGAGGTAAATCACTAGAAAGATTCTCTCTCTCTAGCAGAAGACATGTCGAGGCTTGCGATAAAGATGTCAGATTTCTGGATGCAGTATATCTCTGGGACTTGTGTATGTTAAGACTAAGTAAAACATTATCTGATTCAGGTATTTATAATTGATTTATTTTTGTAAACATTGTACTTGAGAAAGACAATAAGGTTGATTGTATTTGTAATGAGATATCTTGTAATTGTAGTTACTCGACTATATGTTGAATAAAAGAAAAAAAATTCTCTGTCTCATTTTTACCTTGTAAATTTACTTTATGGTGAATTTTTGGTTTTTATTATGTTTCTAGAACATGGACGTTATAGCAATGCATGTATTACTGCTACCAACTCCAAATCATGAGAGGCATAGTTTTGTTCATAGGGTTTCAGTTTCTTAGATTCATATGCAATAACCTGCCCATCTTGGACAAGTACACCACCTAAGCCTTCCCTTGAGGCATCGATAATGACTAGAAAATGACCTTCTAGGTCAGGTACCTTCAAGATAGGTGTCGTAGTCAATCTTCCTTTCAGTTGGTCAAATGCCTCCTGGCACTTATCTGACCATTCAAATCTTTTGCCTTTCCTTTACAAGGAAGTAATAGGGTGAGCACTCTTTGAAAAGTTTGCCACAAATTTTCTATAGTAACCTGCTAGGCCCATGAAACTTCAGACCTCATGTACGTTTCTTAGTTCCAGCCATTCCAATATAGCTTTAATCTTGGCCAGGTCCACATCTATTCCCTTAGCTGAAATTACATGACCCAAATTCTACACCTCCTTCTAAAAGAAAGTACACTCAGAGAGCTTTCCATACAATTTATGCTCTCTTAAGCACTAAAGAACAATCCTTAAATGCTGAAGGTGTTCATTCACATTCTTGGAATAAATTAAGATATTAGCAAGAAAAACAAGGACAAACTTGTCGAAGCAATCTCTGAACACATTGTTCATTAAGTTCATAAACACTGCAGGTGCGTTTGTTAGTCCAAAGGGTAGGACAGTGAATTTGTAATGCCCATACCTTGTTCTGAAGGCTATTTTGTGAATATCCTCATCTTTTAGCCATAATTAATGATACCTGGATTGAAGATTGATCTTAGAAAACACAGTCGCCCCTCGCATTTGATCAAAGCGATCATCAATGTGAGGCAATGGGTATTTGTTCTTTATTGTGGCTTTATTTAGCATGTGGTAGTCTATACATAGCCGCAACACACCATCTTTCTTTTCACAAAAATTACTAGTACTCCCTAGGGTGACACACTGGGTCTTATCAATCCTTTATCAAGCAATTCTTATAACTGAGCCTTTAGCTCCATTATTTTAGTTGTGGTCATTCTATATGGAGCTTTAGATATAGGTTCTGAATCTGGTATTATATCTATAGAGAAATCAAAATCTCTTTTAGGGGGTAATCCCGGTAGCTCATCCATAAATACATCCTCAAAATCTCTAAGAAAATGATATCTATCCATATTTGATCTCTCCCGATCTATGGATTCCCTCTTCTCAACTCCTTGGAGCTTCTGAGATTCATAAAACATCAAATCATCTTAGAATTTAGTTTCCTCATGTCTTTTTATTTCTTCCATTTTAACAATAAAGAGCTGACATCCTTTTCTCTGAGCTCTTTTCATTTGTAGGGTAGATATTTGTCTTAGTTTGACCTCTCTAGGGTTTCCTTGTAGAAAGACTATTTCCTAGGTCATCTAGACATTCTATTATTTTGGCATAACAATTCACTTTAGCCTGATGTCTCCATAGCCAATTTATCCCAAGAATGACATCATATGAGCCTAATGGGGCTACATAAAGGTTCACTTTAGTGGAGAAACTCTGAAGTTCAACCTTAGCCTCAAACAAGAATTGCTCTACCTAAGCTTTGGTTGGATTTGCATATTCAATTGACCAAGTAGTAACCAGCTTTTCTAAAAATTTTACTTAAAACTTTTGAGGACAAAACATTTCATTGCACCAGTATCTACTAGAATTGAAATTGGAAAACCAGATAAAATACATGTAGTTTCAATAGGAGTGATTTGATATTCAGCTTGCATATTATTCAAGACTGCATGTATGTGTTGCTGAAAAGATGCTTGTTGAGAGGGTAAAGGATTTCCTCGTGGCTGAGTTCCCTACGCATTATTAGGACACTGGTTGGCATAATGATCACCGCCACATGACTAACACCTTCCTACGAGTCCTCGCCTTTCATAAGGCTTCCTAGAATTATCTCCATTTTTATTGGAGTTATTATTGCCTTTCTTTTCACCCTTGGATTCATTTTGATTGCTCTTGGACTCTTTATCACTTTTCTTAGTAAAGTCCTACTTTTTGCCCTTTTTCTTAAAAGATTGGGAGGATTGGGACCAATTATACTTTTTGGGTTCCTTTCCCTGTATGCAGACATAGATTTCAAATTTTGTTCCTATTTAATAGCTTTCTCATAAACCTGGTCCATTGAAGTGGGACCATGCACATCAACTTCACCCTAAATCTGGGTGTTTGAGCCCATAATAAACTTTCAAATGTGAAACCTTTCGTCCTACTGATATTGCAAAACATATTTGAGAAGGCGAGTAAACATTTCCTAGTACTTGTTCACAGTTAAATCATCCTGTCTCAAATTTAGGAAATCTATAAGCTTTTGGTCATAATACAACTGAGGCAACCATCTTTTCCTAAAGAGTTTCACAAACCTTTCCCAGGTTAGACTCATGGATCTCAATTTTAACTCTATATTCTTATTCATCCACCAAGTGGATGCTTCGCCCGCCAATTGGTATGCTCCCCTTACTGCTGTGGTGATTTCAGAATAGTTTCTTATTTCAAAGTATTTTAACTTGGAAGGTGTAACCTTTTTCATATATCTAGATAATTTTGTAAGGAAAGCTAAGTGTAGAAATGCCTTCCTAATGTTAATTTGTAGAAGAGAAATGCAAAAAATACTTTCAATTTTAATTATAGTTCATTCAAGGATGCACATTAACCAGAAATATAGAATAGACAATTCAAGAGACATACATAGATCAACACCAGAGTTACGTGGGAAAACCCTTATGGGAGAAAAACCCACACACCAAGAAAAACACTTTGTATTATAGTAAAATAAAGTTTACATACAAAGTTATAGTCTTCTACTTTTAGATGTTAATTCACAGTAACTACAAAGGGCTGCACAACATTTCTCTAATCAGCCTCTTACTTACTTCTCTGAACAATTTGATGATTGTTATATATAGATACAACCAAGACTAATATCATTTGGTTACCAAAGAAAACTATTTGTTATGCATACCATGCCATTCCAAAAACTCTCAATCCAATTCCTGTAGCAAAATGGTCTAACAATCTAACTGTCAACACTCATCAAATCAAAGCATAACCATCACTACCCTTTCTAAGAGACTCCAAACAGTCTCCCTTCAAAGTCCTTGTGTCACCTCGACAAGAGTCCAAGCTTCGCCAAACACTTCGTCGGACTATCGAGGAGACTGCTTAAAGAGTCCCACTGAAGTTGTGTTGTCACACCGATATCAATTTCCAGGTGGCATTCCTTCGTCATCATCCAATCCTTGCTCTCTTGCTCACACTAGTCAGGTCCCACCAAGGCACCCACGGGCTGACAGGTATCAGCAAATCGAATAGACAACTCGGAGACTCCTATCGATATAAGGATGTCACTCTGATTGTTCACCGTGGTCCCCTTGCCCAATATTGGAGTTTCAGAGAGACCCAAAATAGAGTTCCACCGAAACACTAAGGTCAGTCTGATAGTTCATATCAGCTTGTCGAAGAGACTCCTTGGAGGCTCTCACCGATATTACTTGTCAATGCAACCAATGCTCACAATGATATCTAGTTGTTGAAGGGACTACAAATGGACTTCCACCGAAATGTTCATCTCCTGCTAACATGAGGACATAACACCAAAGCATGAAGGAATTGATCTAACTATGAACAATTCCTATCAAAAGAGAACAATCAATCTGAAGTGGGAATAACAAGATAGTACATTGAGGCACATTTTCCAACATGCTCTCACTTGACGAAGAACTTACTAGCTTCTCCCAGTGCTTGAAGTTACTGAATGTCATAGGCCCCAAGGCCCATCGAACTGGCACACCATCTGCACTTGTCTGTGCTCACAGGCTTCATCAATGCATCAGCAACATTTTCCTGAGTATCCACCTTTTCAAGGTTAACCTTTCCATCTTCCACCATATCACGAATGAAATGATACTGTACATCAATATGTTTTGTCCTAGCATGGAAAGTTGGATTTTTCACCAAACAAATGGCACTTTGACTGTCACAGTAGATAGTAATCTGCCTTGTATCAAACCCAATATCAGAACACAAACATCTAAGCTAAATGGCTTCCTTACAGGCATGAGTTGCTGCCATGTACTCAGCCTCGATAGTGAACAAAGTGACTACAGCCTGCTACTTGCTTATCCAACTGATTGTACCACCATTTAGCATGAATACATATCCACTGGTGGATCTTCTACTGTCAATGTCCCCTGCCCAATCAGAATCCACATATCCATGAATGTTGACTAAATTTTTAGATCCAGTTGAGTTACCATGATAGCACAAGGCATACTTAGAAGTACCCTTCAAATATCTAAAAACTCTTTTCACAGTATCCCAATGCGGTCTTCCTAGATTTTCCATAAACCGACTAAGAACATCCACTGCTTGGGCAATGCCTGGCCTTGTATAGACCATTGCATACATTAAACTGCCAATTGCACTTGCATAAGGTATCTTGGTCATGTCCTACATCTTAGTAGGAGATTTTGGATAATCTTCAATAGATAGCTTCGTTCCCTGCAACACTGGAACAACTAGCTGTTTGCAATTTGTCATATTAAACCTCTCTAGGACAAAATCAATATACTTGCTCTAGCTAAGCTAAAGTTTTCTATTTGCCCTATCCCTTCTAATTTCCATCCTTAGAATATACCTAGCGACACCTAAATTTTTCATTTCAAATTGTGCTGACAACTGAGATTTTAATTCAGAAATCATTCCCTTACTATTCCCAATGAATAACATATCATCCACATACAGGGAAATAATTAAATGATCATTTTCAGTTTTATAATACATACAATGATTTGATTTTGATCTCACAAATCCCAATGTCAACACAAAAGTATCAAGCTTTTGGTACCACATTCTAGGCGACTATTTTAAACCATAAAGAGATTTCTTTAACTTGCAAACCAGATGTTCTTTACCTTTTTCAACGAAGTGCTCAGGTTGGGACATATGAATTTCTTCTTCCAAATCTCCATGAAGAAATGTTATTTTTACATCCATCTTCTCAATCTCTAAGTCATACGCTGCTGCAAGTGACAAAAGAAATCTAATAGATGTCAACTTAGCTATAGGAGAAAAAATTTCTCCATAATCAATTCCCTCTATTTGGGAATACCCTTTTGCAACCAACCTTGCTTTATACTTTTCAACACTGCCATCCTGACCAATTTTCTTTTTAAATACCCATTTATAACCAACAAGATTTCAACCTTCAAGCAAGGGTACCAAATCCTAGGTTTCATTCTTTTTCAATGATGCCATTTCCTCATTCATGGCTTCCAACCAGGAATCTGAATCAGATATATTAATTGCCTCTTTTATAGTCCTAGGCTCATCAGTGTTAGCAATCAAAGCATAGGCACAACTAGAATCTAGAATAGAATATCCATACCTTTTAGGTTGTCACTTCTCACGTGTAGACCTCCTTAGAGGCTGAGGCTGAGGTTGTGGTTCTTCTTTAGAACTTTCAGAACTGCTTGAGCTCTCTTCAGTTTCGGGTACACTAGGAATTCGTTGTTCTTCCTTCTTTGGAGTAAGAGGGATTTCAACAACATCCTTTTTCTTTTCTACTTCTTTCATCTCTGACTGCAGATCCATTGAAGAAGGTTTTAGCTCATGAAAGTTTACACTTTTGTTGTACAATACCTTCTTAGTAACAAGATTCCAAAGCTTGTATCCCTTAACACCAATACCATAGCCAATAAAGATACATTTTATAGCCTTGTTTTCCAATTTAGATCTTTTTTCATTCGGCACATATTCATATGCTTCACAGCCAAAGACTCTAATGTGTCTTAAAGAGGGCTTCTTACCAGACCATGCTTTCAAAGGTGTTTTGTCAACAAGTACCGAAGAGTGTGATCGGTTAATTAAATAACATGCTGTAGCCATAGCCTCAACCCAAAACTTCTACTCCAGGCCAGTGCTGCTCAACATACTTCTCACCCTTTCCATCAGCGTCCTGTTCAACCTTTCAGCAACTCCATTTTGCTATGGAGTGTAAGGTGTAGTTTTATGCCTTTTAATCCCATGGTCTTTGCAAAACCTTTCAAAATTTGCAGAACAAAATTCACCGCCATTAGCCGTCCTCAAGCATTTAATTTTTCTACCAGTCTGATTTTCTACCAAGGTTTTTAAATTCCTTAAACTGACTGAACACTTCTGATTTACTTTTTAAAAAATACACAAATGCCCTTCTCAAATAATCATCAATAAAAGAAACATAATATTTAGACTTTGACAATGAAGGAACATTCACTTGACCAAAAACATTAGAATGAACATAATCCAGTATACCAGGAGATTTATGAGGTCTTGAGTAAAAAGAAACACGGTGTTGCTTTCCATAAATGCAATGTTCACAAAATTCAAACTCAAGGTTACAATCAACAAGCCCTTCTACCAGGTTTTTGTTTTTCAAGGCTTTTAAGCCTTTTTCCCCAATGTGGTTGAGTCTGTGATGCCACAACATGATTTTCTCTACTGGGAGCTTCACCTCCAAGGAATTCACACCCAGAGGAACTTTGTTCTCCTTCCCAGTGTTGGCAACTTTGGTTGATTTTGCAAAGACACTATTACAATGAACAACATGTGCGTCCATCCTGAACAGAGTGCCTATGCACGCACCCTTGGCCAACACCATTGAGCCTCTTGTCATTTTACAACCACCATTCACAAAAGAAACTTGCACACCAACATCATTTAGCTTACTAATAGAAAGAAAATTTTGAGGCAGACCTGGTATGTGCATTACATCATTAATTCCTTTTATTCTTCCATTAGGAAAATTGATTCTGACTCTTCCATGACCAACAATTTCAAGGTGAGAATCATCACCCAGATACACCCTTCCACCTTTGTATTCTTCATACTTTGAAAACCATTCTCTATGAGATGTCATGTGAAAGGACGCACTTGAATCAATCAGCTAGACATCATCAGACACTTAAGTTGCTAGGCTGCAATGAAGGCATCTACTTCACTCTGAGAAGATTCATCATTAGAAGACTTATTCTTCTTCTTTTTCTCCCCTTTGCAGTCTTTATGGATATGACCTTTCTGCCCACAATTCCAGCATTTCACCTTGGACTTTTTACCAGGAGACTTTGATCTCCCCTTTGACTTGGATCTAGACTTCTTGTCTTTCTTCTTGCCTTTCTCCTTTGATCTACCCTGTACAACAAGGGCGTCCTTGGCCATCTCAGATGATTTCCTCCACATTTCCTCTGAAAGCAGCGAAACAACCACCTCTTGCATCTAGAAAGTAGTTGTTGTACTCCTAATAGCCATTACCAAGTGATCCCATGTGTCAGGCAATGAACACAATAGGAGCATGCAATAATTCTCATATTCAGTCTTCATACACATAGATGTCAACTGAGCAATGAGCATGTTAAATCCATTCAGGTGATTTGCAATAGACGCTTCTTCCTCCATTTTCAAAGAGTACATCTTCTTCCTCAGGAATAACTTATTTACCAGAGATTTCCCCTGATAAATGTCACCAAGCTTCTTCCATAGAAGTTTTGTTGTCTTCTCTTAATGGACATTCAAGAGTACTGAATCAACCAAGCATAGTCTGATCAGACCTTTGGCCTTCCAGTCCATTGTAGCCCAATCATCTTGCGAGGTTGTTGCAGATTTGGTTGAGGACACTACTATCCACAACTCATGATCCATGAGCAGATCTTCCATTTTGAGTTTCCACAACTCGAAATTGCCACCGTTGAACTTCTCAATCTCTATTCTTTTGGATGTGCTTGCCATCTCAAATATGCAATCAAGACAAATTGATTTCTCTACAAAAACTCCCACTCAACTAAATTAACACAAAAAACCTGACTCACCCATAAGGATAACACAACTGGCTAGGCTTTGATACCACTTGTAAGGAAAGCTAAGTGTGGAAACACCTTCCTAATGCCAATTTGTAGAAGAGAAATGTAGAAAATACTTTCAATTTCAATTACAGTTTATTCATAGATGCACATTAACTAGAAATATAGAATAGACAATTCAAGAGACATACATAGATCAACACTAGAGTTACGTGGGAAAACCCTTATGGGAGAAAAAAAACACACACCAAGAAAAACACTTTGTATTACAGTAAAATAAAGTTTACATACAAAGTTATAGTCTTATGCTTTCAGATGTTAATTCACAGTAACCACAAAGGGCTGCACAACATTTCTCTGAGTAGCCTCTTACTTACTTCTCTAAACAATTCAATGATTGTTATATATAGATACGACCAAGATTGATATCATTCAGTTACCAAAGAAAACTATTCGTTCCGCCTATCATGCCATTCCAGAAACTGTCAATCCAATTCCTATAGAAAAATGGTCTCAAACAGTCTAACTGTCAACACTTATTGAATCAAAGCGTAACCATCACTGCCCTTTCTAAGAGACTCCAAATAGTCTCCCTTTGAAGTCCTTGTGTCACCTCAACAAGAGTCCAAGCTTCGCCAAACACTTCATCGGATTATCGAGGAGACAGCTTAAAGAGTCCCATCGAAGTTATGTTGTCACACCGATATCAATTTCTAGGTGGCATTCCTTCATTATCATCCAATCCTTGCTCTCCTACTCAGACTGGCCGAGTCCCACCAAGGCACCCGTGGGCTAACAGGTATCGGCGAATCGAAGAGACAACTCAGAGACTCCTACCAATATAAGGATGTCACTTTGATTGTTCACTGTGGTCCCACTGCCCAATATCAGAGTTTCAGAGAGACCCAAAATAGAGTTCCACCAAAACACTAAGGTCAGTCTGATAGTTCATATCAGCTTGTCGAAGAGACTCCTTGGAGGCTCTCACCTATATTACCAAGTCTCATCGATGTAGCCAATGCTCACAATGATATCATGTTGTCGAAGGGACTACAAATGGACTTCCACCGAAATGTTCACCTTCTGCCGACATGAGGACATAACACCAAAGCATGAAGGAATTGGTCCAATTGTGAACAAGTCCTATCAAAAGAGAACAACCAGGCCGAAGTGGGAATAACAAGCCAATAATTTGAGGCACATTTTCAACAAATTCCAAAGCTAAGTGGCTTCTTCTATCCTCTTCATGTCTTGCTTCAGAGTTATTCTCTCTGCATTCACTTTGGGTGGTGTCCTCATGATATACCTCATCATCACCCCTGTGATAGGCTTCCTGCCTGGGTCCATGCTGACCCTTGACCTCCTGCTCGAGAGTTCCAATTCTTGCTCTTGTCTCATGGAGCATTGCAAGGATCTAGTCAAGTTTAGAATCAGAGTAGCCTGAAGGGTACCCTTCTTCCTGGCTATCTCCCATATTGGTTCCTATCTAAACTGTGCTGCAATCTACTTCTCCTAAAGTTTGTAGATTAATCATTCAATTAGTTTTCATACTATTGAATCCATTCATAAATGTAAATCCATTCTCATTCATTCAATCTTAAGAAGAAAGGAAAGATTTGCCAAAATTTCAAACTACATTATAGTTTCCATGGATTATATATAATCCATCCATTGTTACTATTTTTCTTTACATATTACTATTGCAATTCATTTTCAAATTGGGATATCTTCCCAAGCTTATCCTCATCCTTGATGTTTACCAAATCAGACTTAGGAGGTGGACGTACTCACAGGTACTCATCCACAACCTCTTGAGTAATAATAGGATCCTTAAGATGACTTTCCAAGATTGGTTTCTTAGGTGCAGAGGGTTTCACTAATTCATTTTTAGAGATAGGAGCAGTAGCCCTAACCACTTTGTCCTTCTCCTACTTGATGCATTTAATAGCATCAGCGAAAGTTTCATCATCAGCCAATCATGTGCCCTTCAAGTAACCAGTTTGACCAAGGCTTTTCATTCTTGAAGCTCGCTCCCTCATAGCCTTAAGGTAACATTCATTTCATGTTACCTTCTTTCTGGATGTCATTCTTATTCTTACCATTCTGGCATAAGAACATCCAAACATTAGCAACTGTTAATGTCAGAGAAATTTTTTCATGTAGTGAGCTCATAGGTCCATGTATTGAACCCGGTAGCTCTGATGCCATATGTAACATGTCAACTCATAATACCCAAAATTAATTAACTTGATCACCATTAAGTATATTGTTAAGATTAACATAATCACAATTATGTTTATATATATAATCAAAATCATTAATAATAATCAAATGCATTTCATTTCATGATAATTTCAAAACTAAAATTACAACATTTCCAAAAATAACATACTAGCGAAATTCTTTCACTTTACAATTACAATGATTTGCTTATAGAAACAATGATAAGTTTACACATAATGTTTGACTAATAAGTCATATAAAGAGAATTATGTTGCATCTAGAAATCATGATATCTGTCTTCCTAAGCCTCGACATGTTATATGCTTGTGAAGGAGAGCATCACCCTATTGGCAACATGGTCAAGAGACACTGCTAACATGTTGAAGATTTGATGTTGTCATTGATGACAACAACCAGATATGATTGGAGATAGTTCTTGAGATAGGTTATGCATAGTATTTTTGGTCTGGTAAGAATAACTTAGTCAAATTGACTAATTCTTGGCAGCTCATTGAGTCAATGATAGAGAATTAATTGATACTCCTTTGCACATGAAGACTTTGGTTTGCGGTTCTGGTATGTTGCATATAATTGTTTGATGTTATTATATTCCAAGTTTCATATCCTGACAATCTCTGGAAGTCATAATGTGAATTGCCTAAGTTCGGGTAAGCAAAGTCTAGTTATAAACAGTGAAGAACATCTAAGTATTTTAGTCTGCATTCCTTCAGTATTGACTATTTTGATGTACGGTTTGGAGGTGTTGTAAACACATATGAGAAGTATTTAATCCTAGATTTGTAGATTCTGAAGTTCACCAGAAGATCATCTACAAGCTTCCAAGTATCGACATTCAGTTTGACAGTGTTTCACAAATACTGAGTAATCAGTTTAGAGATCCGTATCTCGCTATATAAGAATATTATGACCTGTGCTTATGAAGGTATGATTGGCAATGCCTAATGAATGTTTGATATGAATTTTGGAGTCTAGCGTGGTCCTCATTAGGAGTTGTGTTATTATAGACAACAAGGTTAAGAGTATACTTAAGAATGAAGCCGACACTCAGTTGGATCATTATGCGGTGAAGATATACTACTTGAATCATTATTCTAAGTGGTTCTAAAATAGGTCCACACCTATATGAAGATTCTTGAAGGTTTGCATTGGTCTTCATAACTTCATGTAAATAATTCAAGATGACAGAGTATAGCTTTTTATGTACACGTTTCATCACTGGAAAACTGACCTAGTTTTGAGTTAAATCTTGTTACAGATATATATACTTGATAGATTCGATGTTGGGAGTGTGTGTTGCGAATGTGTTGTGAAGTTGTTCTGTATGCAATTCTTGTGATCCAAAAAGTGCAGTAAAGGTGCAAAAGATTGAAGAACATAGTATATGTAAACATGGTAGAGAAACAGAGCAGGCATAATGAAGACCTTTGAATCTGTATATTGAGCTATCACTGGAACTGTACTCTAGCAATCTGTAGATGCATCTATAACAGTTCTTTCTTAGCAGTTATCCACCCTTCTCTATCTTCTTTTCTTTCATGGCAGTGAGCCTTTTTGCAGTGAGCACTTCTTTGGACAGTGAATCCTTGGGCAGTGAGCCTTTTTGTAATCTGGTTTTGATATCATAATATATTGTGAGGTAACACTCATCGTGGTTTTTCCCTTTTTGGGGTTTCCATGTAAAAATCCTGGTGTCTATGTGTTATGACTTTGTTGCTACTCTTCTTATGTTTATTATGCTTTCATGTTATTGAATTTGGTAAATGGATTAAAAACATATGAAGGAATGGTTTTATAGAATACTGAGTCACCCCCTCTCTCAGTATTCCTTGTGTTCAACAATTGGTATCAGAGCAAGGTTCCTTGGAAGAAGCCTAACAACTTAAGGAAGATATGGGAAAATGTACACATGGCATCTAGAAGGTATTATGCTCCAAGAAATGTCACAATTGATGATTGCACATATGTATGTAATCAAGAATTAAAAACTACTCTTGAAGATCTTGATAAGTATGAAGCAGATATTCAGGATTTGAAGGAAAATGTCAAAGAAGATTAAATCATCCTGAAGCTGAGAGAGCAAGTTAAGAGATCAAAGGATGGGAACAAAGAGCTAAGTGAATAGTTGAAAGCAACAAATGAAACTCTGAATAGTTTATCAATGCTAATTGAAGAAAAAGATAAGGTTGAGGAGCATTTGAATCAAGTTTTGAAAGACAAGTCTGAAGAATGTGAAAAGTTGGCTAAAGATGTTGTACTTCTGAAGTATGACATAGAAGTAGCTAATAGCTATAAAGAAAAGTTCAAACTAATTTCTACAAAGCTTGATGAGTTGATTAACAACCAAAAAAGTCCAGACGACAAGCAAGGTTTGGGCTTTGAAAGAGGAGAAAGTTCCAAATCAGGACAAGTTAACACTGAGTTGAGGAGAGTTAAAGGCAACCAGGTTAGGAATTAGAGAAATAGACCTAGAAGACCTCCTGTCAGGCAACCAAATGCTCAAAGGTATCCATATTTCAATGGTTATTATTTTAATTGCAATAAGTTTGGTCATAAGGCTACTCAATGTAGGACTAGAAGGAATCAAAATGTTCCATTATTCTCTGATCAATGTTTCAATTGCAATAAATTTGGTCATAGATCAAATTAATGCAAAAGTCTGGTAAGGAATGGTTTTAACAATGTAAGGAATACTCAATATTTCAATGGAAAGTTCTTTGCATGCAATAGATTTGGGCATATGGCTAACCAATGCAGATCAAGAATGAATCCAATCAATGGAAGGAATCAAGGAAAGAGGAATATTGTTTGTTTGCTACAATTGCAATAGACCTAAACATGTTGCAAAATTTTGTAGAAGAAAGAATGTGAAAAGAAACTATTCTACAGAAGAGGAGAAAACAAAGCAGAGGGAAGATAGGGAAAGAAAAAGGTTGATTTGGCAGAAACCAAGAAGGAAATGAGAAAGATCTGGATTAAGAAGGATGTTAAAGAGGTCAAGGATGGATCCACACTAGCTTCTGGTGCAGATACTTCCTCCAGGAAGTAAATTGGGAGCTCTAGCTCAGGGGGAGCTTTTAATGAATATCCTGATCCCCTAGCCAAATAGTCATAGGTGCTAAGATCCAACACTATGGTATGAGTTAAAAAAGTATTGGATGAATCATTTGAAGAAGAAACCGGTAGAAAAAGATCAAATGCAACACATTGAGGAGTAATATTGATCGACTGTGCTTAACCATGAAGTGTTTGACAACTTTTTGAAAACAACATTTATGGTGATTAGGTTTTGGTAAACAACTTGGTTAAAAAGGGTTGCATCCAAAGGATTAATCACTTTGCATTTGAATTTTCAAGTATCTAAGGAGAGCAAATGTGAAACCCTAAGCAACATCAACAATTTCCAGCGATTATAAGCAAAGAAAACCCTAGTTCGGCGTAAAAATGTATTTACAGTTTGAAACCCTACTGTGAACTTGTTTGAATTATTGCAGAAATGGCAACTCCACAAGTAATTGATATCAGTGAGAGACCTCGACCAAAATTCAAGAAACACCCTTTCAAATCAACGGAAGTCGACCCAAATGGTATGTTTTCAGAAGTGTCATATGGTGTAATGCATGAGGAAGATATTAGGGTATACATTCATGTTGCCCTAGAAGAATTGGGTGGTAGCCAACTTATATATTTGCATCTAAGACATCTAACCGGTGATGACTTTAAATTGAAGGAAGAGTACAAGGCATTGGATGAAAAGAAATTCATACAATATGTAGAATTCCCAACATTCGTAGAGGATGAATGGGTTCAGTATGTATTGTGCATAATTCATGATGACTTCATGTGGCTTGACACACCCTTCATGATTACAAAGGAGGCTATTAGGGCTGTGACATGATTGAATTCTACCAGAAAGGTGCTTGTGCTAAAGGATGTAAAGAATAGCACTGTGACGAAGGCCACCGGAGCCCAATTCGAGAAAAGGGCATTGACTGTTAATGACATTGAAGACCATGTAGTAAGGTTCGCATCAATGGTAATTGGTTACAAGATATACTTCACAAATCGGGAGAACTCTGTCTCCGGTATAGCCATCTACACAACTTATGAGATGGTTAAGAAGAATGTAGATTATGATCTCTATGAGTTGCTCTGGCAACAACTAATGGAAAATCTGAAGAAGACCAAGGAGCATAAGTATCCATTCAAGTATAGTATGTTAATTCTTTGCCTATTCTTCTACTTTATGAAAGAGTTACCTAGAATGGGAAATTTAATTTGGCTTGGTAACAAACCTATTGCCACACAAATTAGAAATCATTTGAATAGCCTAGGCAGTCGTGACACAGAATGAAGCCCTATGGAGCTACTTCAAAATTTTCAAAGGGCCATGCAATCAAGGGAGAGAATACCTAAGTCAGTTGTGGAAAAGTACAAAGATGACATATGCTTCATTATAAATAAGGATCAATGCATGATGGTGGCTATGGAGCCAAGGATAGTTTGGATCCTTCCAATGGGCTATGAAGTTGGTAAAAATGTGTTGAATGGCTATGTTGAACTCATGTTGAGTACACCTAGAGATCCTACAGATGAAAGATTTGGCACCTATGAAGAAATCTTTGTTAAAATACATGTCGAATTAAGAAAACCTAAAAGTATAAAGAAGGCTAGAAAAATGGCAGAAGAATATGCCCAGAGCAAGGGCTTCACAAAAGAACATATTGCTGAAACAAGAGCAAAGATAAAAGCAGCAAGGGCAACTGAAGAGATGAAGCAAGGTGAAGCTGAGAAGGCTCTAGAAGAGCCTGAGAAGAAAACAAAAGAGCCTGCATTACCAAAAAGAAGAACAAGAGGTTCAACCTCTGGTAAAGTAGCATCTAAGCCCTTTGGTCCCACTCCTTCTGTGAGTGTAGAAGCACATGCAAAGGAAATCGCTCCAAAAGAGCACAAAAGAATGAAAACCAAGGGGAAAAGAATGTATGTAAGTGTTGGAGAAGATGAAAAGGAGACTGAATTGGATGAATAAGTTAAGAAAATGAAGACAAAGGCCAGTAAAGTCTCTGGGAGTAAAAAGGAGAAGCCCTCCACTAAGGACAAAAGCAAGAAAAAGCCTAGACAAATAGAGCCTAAGAAAGAAGAGGCTACAATTAATTTGGAAGATGTCTTAAATGCAATGGTAGCACATGGTAATCTAAAGCCAATAGCACAACTATATGATGAGTACAATGATGTAGACAAAGGCATCATTGAAACTGTAGCAATTAGATTTTTGGAAATGTTTAACAAAGCCCTTCTTGAGGTAATAATTGATCTACCTAATAGCTTGGGTAGTATTATGTCTGCCAGAAAGGAAGTAGCTATGGCAAAAGACTTAGAGATAAGAGAGCATGCACTGATAGAATTGTGTACAAAGATAACTGTAGAGGAGAAATCAAAAGTCACCAAGATACTTGGAAGAAAGTTTGACATAAAAACAAGGACAAATATCTTGATGTCTGGAGACATAGAGAAGGTGGTAAAGGACACAGAACAAATAACTCTTGGTGTACTAAAAGAACTTAACATCCAAACTTTTCATGACAAGGAAGAACAAAATGTTGATGATGATAGATCTCTTCCAGAAATCATCTCTAAGCAAGACCTGAACCAAACAAAGACTCCTCCGGTAAGCTCAAGGAAGGATGAAGAGATGAAGGAATAAGAAGAGGATAACACTTCTGAGAATGTTGAAATCCCTCCAGAGAAAAATGTAACTGGTAATCAGGAAGAGTAAGAAGGAGATAAGACTCTTAAGTATACTGAAGTCCCCCCGGAGCAAACTAAAAATGTTGATCAAGGGAATCAAGAGGATGAGCAATCTAAGAAGAGTCCTTCTCCAGAACACAAAATTGATGAGCAAGAAGCTATGGAGCAAGATCCACCAGAGTAGAGAAAAGAAGAAGAAGAAGTGGTAAGAGACACCGCTACCATTCCTGATTCGGTTGACTCTGTCAGAGAATTTTTGGAGAAGCAACAAGAAGCACAGATTTTTGATTCACCTGAGTTGTTGTAAGGACCAATAAACCTAGCTTCAATGTCACCTCTGCAGAAATTCAAACTAGTATCAATTGTTCAAGCCAAAGCTCAGGAAGAAATCTTAAGGTCTCGTATTTAGGACAATGAACTTATTGGTGAGGCATCTAGTGTTTTAGAAAAATTGATGCCTGGGTTGCAGAAGGACACATCTCTTGTCCCAACTAAATAGTTCAAAATGCTATTAAATTCTATAAATTCACATTTTGAATCTTTTGAAAAAGTTGCAGATATTAAGGTTAGGGCAGAGATAAGTGATAAGAGATTAGTTGAGTTGAAGGATAAGCAAGATAAAGATACAATTTTATTAGACAATAGCATCAAGAACATAGATATTGCTATTAAGGATGCTAGTGATATAAACAAATTTTGTCTAAAATGGCTTGAGACAACAAATGAAATGAGGAAGAAAATAGATGACTTGGAACTTCAATTGATAAAAATCTCAGAAACATTTGATCATGCATCTGATTCCATCTGCAATAAAAAGGCAAAAATTGAAGGCATTCATGCAAAAATAAGTAGTCTGCAGAATAAGAAAGAGGCCACTAAGAGCAGAATGTGCCAAGTCAGAGAAATAATAGAATCCAAGTTTGAGTCTATGACTAGTCTTCTAGCAGAGGCAACAAAGGTAAAGGCAATAACTGATGTGCCTACCATAGTAGACAAAGCAGAGGAATTAGTGTTTCAAGTGAATGGAAACATTCAAATTTTAAGCAGTGCTAAGGCCAAATGGGATGGAGAGATAGCTCAATTGAAAGTCATATACTCAGACATTCTCTCCACCTTTTAGTAAGGAAGCTATATGATTGTATCTGTACATATGCAGACAAGTATAACAATTTTGTAATTTTGACATAATTTTGTTACTTGTACATACACCTTTTCCATCGATGTCAAACGGGGAGAAGAAGAACCAGTGAAAAATGGCCAATCATCTTAAGGGAAGAAGAAAAATAGAGTGTACATAGTAAGGAGGAGCAGTGTGAGCATTTTTCACTAAGTGTTGCCATCAATGCCAAAGGGGGAGATTGTTGGCAACATGGTCAAGAGACACTGTTGACATGTTGAAGATTTGATCTTGTAATTGATGGAAAAAACTAGATATGATTGGAGACAGTTCTTGAGACAGGTTATGCATAGTATTTTTGGTCCAGTAAGAATAACTTAGTCAAATTGACTTGGTGTTGGCAGCTCATTGAGTCAATGACAAAGAATTGATTGACACTCCTCCGCATATGAAGACTTCGGTTTGCGATTCTGGTATGTTGCATATAATTGTTTGATGATATTATATTCCAAGTTTCATATCCTGAAAATCTCTGAAAGTCATAATGTGAATTGCCTACGTCCGGGTAAGCAGAGTCCAGTTATAAATAGTGAAGAACACCTGAGTATTTTGGTCCGCATTCCTCAGGTATTGATTGTTTCGATGTGCAGTTTGGAGGTATTGTAAACACATATGAGAAGTATCTAATTCCATATTTGTAGATTTTGAAGTTCACTAGAAGAACATCTACAAGCTTCCAAGTATCAACGTTCAGTTTGACAATGTTTCACAAAGACAAAGTCATCAATTTAGAGATCCGCATCTTGCCATATAAGAATATTATGACCTGTAGTTATGAAGGTATGATTGGTAATGCCTAATGAATGTTTGATATGAATTTTGGAGTCTAGCGTGGTCCGCATTAAGAGTTGTGTTATTGCAGACAACACAGTTAAGAGTATACTTAAGAATGAAGCGGACACTCAGTTGGATCATTGTGCGGTGAAGATATACTACTTGAATCATTATTCTAAGTGGTTCTAAAATAGATCCACACCTATATGAAGATTCTTGAAGGTTTTCATTGGTCTGCATAACTTCATGTAAAGAATTCAAGCTGACAGAGTATAGCTTTTTATATACACATTTCATCACTGGCAAGCCGACCAAGTTTTGAGTTAAATCATGTTGCAGATATATATACTTGATAGATTTTGATGTTAGGAGTGTGTGTTGTGAATGTGATGTGAAGTTATTGTGTATGTGATTCTTGTGATCTGAAAAGTTTAGTAAAGGTACAGAAGATTTAAGAATAGAGTATATATAAACAGGGCAGAGAAATAGAGCAGACATAATGAAGACCTTTGAATCTGTATATTGAGCTATCACTGGAATTTTACTCCATCATTCTGTAGATGCATCTATAACAATTCTTTCTTGGTAGTGAGCCACCCTTCTCTATCTTCTTTTCTTTCATGGCAGTGAGCCTTTTTGCAGTGAGCACTTCTTTGGACAATGAGTCCTTGGGCAGTGAGCCTTTTTGTAATTTGGTTTTGATATCATAATATATTGTGAGCTAACACTCACTGTGGTTTTTTCCTTTTTGGGTTTTGATATGCTTTCATGTTATTAAATTTGGTAAATGGATTAAAGAACATATGAAAGAATGTTTTTATAGAATAATGATTCACCCACCCTCTCAGTATTCCTTGTGTTCAACATACTTGAGTGATTTTCCTCCAACCATAGACCAGTGGTCCCCCGCACAACTTGCTACCTAGAAGTGGCCCTACCCTTCATGAAGGGAATAGATACAAGGAACCAAATAGGTTTGACATTTGAGTCTCTAGTGTTGTGTCCTTCATAATACTTCACAGTCATACAACTATAGATCTACTCTAACTATGTATGACACTATTGGAAGCATTATGCCATCTAGAGCACAATGAACCAACTAATGCATGCAGAGATGGATGCATTACTTTGGCCAAAGATTTAATATATATAGACATTTCACAATGAACATAGTCGATTGTTCACACACCCTGACTCAACTTAGAAGCTATCTCATCCTGCAGAGTTTATAGACACAACCAGTCTTTCAACATATCTTATAGTCAATTTGACTTACTTCCATTCTTTAGGCTAATATAAATAATCATATATATATGGGTAGTGTAAATACCAAGTAAACCTTAGTCCATATGACTAGGTTATTGACTCCATTCCTTGAAGTTTCACACCCTTATTTCGATTACAATTTGGGAAACTGACTCCCTGTCACTCTATTCCACGATGCAAATATTACATTCATAGAGTTTGATTATTCAAATCAACAAACATAGCTAAAACAACTTCAAAGGTTCTCTAAGGAACTCAATTGGGTTGAGGATACTCCTGTAATCCCATCCCAATAATAGCCGCATTGGATTAAACCAAAGCAACATTAAAACTATTATAAATATTTAATCACGAGTCATGAACTCCTACCTTCCTCAAGGTTTTCTAGAATTTTGCAATATAGACTCATAAAATAATTATACTTTCAGCCTTAGTGACCAAGGGTCTTCAAGGTATTCCACTTGACTAGTGGTTTGGATAAAAGGCATACATCAAGGATCATTGGAACTATCTTGAGCTATACCACTCAAGAAGTTCATAGATTCCCTTTACTTTCATAGCCTCAAGGGAATATAGTCAGTATGAAGGTATGTATTCAATGAACTCATTCAGTTGACCCTTATCACATTTAGGTGATATCATAACATTCAATCATGCACAACCATGCTCGACTATGGATTTGGCAGACTACATTATCATACCTCTCGATTAAAAGAGAGAGACTAGAGTACATTACATTATATCAGTATAAGTCAGGTTTAAAAACCCTGACATGCATCATCATTACATTATAAAAGAATAGATTATATCACAGGCCTTCATCCACCTGACTCAACCTTAGATTTCAATGATATCACAATTGCAAAGAGTTGACCAATTGACCATGCAAGATAATAACTTAGTTATAATACAATGACCATTCAGTCATGTAAGATAATAACATAGTTATATAGCCATGACCTTTTGGCCTTGCAAGATAATTACACAGTTATAAGCATTGGCCCTTCAACCATGAAAGATAATAATACAATTATAAGTAATGGTCATTCGACCTTGCAAGATATTATCACAATTATAAAGCAATGGCCTTTCGGCCATGCATGATGATAACACAACTATAAAATAATGGCCATTCGGCCATACATGATAATAATCATAGTCATACAATATTGGCCATTTGGCCATGCATAAAGATAACACAATTATTAAAAAGATTTGTTCATAGCTATCATAGTTGGCTGCCATCTTCTTTCTTAGCAAGACCATATCACATACTACGATAGCATAGCTATCAAACATACCATTGCATGTCAAATAGCAGGCTTCAAGAAATGATAACAAAGTTATCGAAGGTCTGCAATGATAAGATAACATAGTATGGCTCGAAAGGTGACAGCTTCGCTGTTGAGCCAAAAACACACACACACACACACACACACACATATATATATATATATATATATATATATATATATATCAAGAATTCATAGTAGTAATACTTTGTTCATGGCTATAAAGCCAACATAGAGAATCAAGAACAATAGCATACGTTGTCAACATCGAGCTATGGGATAGCTCGAAGAGCAAAGATTTCTCTCTTTTGAATTTTAATGCTCTATATCATAAAAATAATAGTGAACACGACTCAGGGTCTCACCCTGGCTGGCTCTAAATCCATTCACAGTTTTAATATATTAAACTAAAAGAAAGAATCATTCCAGATTCACTTAATCAGTGAGATAAAGTTTTAATCTCCCTTCAATGGGTTTTCCCAGCCATTCGTACTTCTTTTCCCCAGCAAGCCTATGCTACTCCCTCTCTAGAAAACATAACAACTCCCTCTTTTTCACTGCATGTCCCTGTTTTGAGAGAAAGTTGTTTTCTTTTCCACTATGCCCATTTATCTTGGGCATTGGCTCTTAGTGGCAGGCTGAGGGCCACCTTCCCCGGCTAGTCACCCTATGGCCATGGGTACTTCTCCCACTCCCCTACATTCGGGGTCAAGGGAGAGAAAAATACTCCCCTTCAAAACTATAATACAATCTCAAAAAGGATATTAAACAAATAGGTTATAAATGATAAGGGTGACATTTTTATCCCTATATCAACTAATTATCAAATATATATCAATATTGTAAATAAACACATAATATCGACTCAAAGGTAACCTCACCAATTAAATTGAGTCGACGGTCAATGACGGCTAAGGTGCGAATGAGGGTCGAGACTTTAAATGGCAACTTAGTCTTTTCCATAGTGTCTATTCTCTTGTTTTAGGTGATACTCTCCTTCCACTCTTGAAGGAAGATCCTTTTCCTGGTTACACTCACAACCATATAACCATGATCAGTGTATCATCATTAAATCATATACATTAGGATAAGATAATCTCTTCAACATATAATCTCATGTCTAATCTAAGCATTAATCGTAATCCATATAACTAATGATTCAACTTGATATTTTCCACAAACATCAATCATTAATCTAAGATTATTTATTCTTTTTACCACATAAAAGTAATATTAAGCTTAATTAAAAGTTAGGGATGTAACAATGGGGCTTATGCTCTAAAGTAGGTTGTAGGTTGAATAAAATAGAAAGGTTGAAAAATAGAAATGGTGGCCTTTTCTGTAAAAAAAATTGGGCAAAGTTGAAAACCACAAATGGCAGCCTTGCCTAAAGGAAGGATTGAAAACTAGAAATGGTGGTCTTTCCTTAGAAATTTCCTCTCTATCAAAAATAAAACTCCTTTTTGCAGTTTCTGCAAGTTTTGAATCATAAAATTGCAAAGATCTAGATAGCTCTAGACAGCTACGAACAACTCCAGATAGATCCTGATAAAGATAGATGATACTACCATAGTGTAGTTGAGCGCCAAATCACATTTTCCTTTGAAAAGTGAGTTCAGTAAAGTTAAAACGACATTGTCTCGGGAAGTAAGTACTTTGCATAAAATATGTTTTCTTTCTTAAAATAATTATAATCATTTTAATGTATGTATATATGCCACATGCCACCCTTGCATACCCAACATGTATTTTTCCTTCTTCAGGTGCATGAGTTCATGCAGCCGTAAAACCAGTACAATCAATTAAGAAAAAGACATGTGGCAAAAGGGACTCTTAAGAACAGTTGGCAAGTGCAAGTACCATCTAATCATGACAATAGAATTTTCAAACTATGAGATAAATGGAAATTAATGAGTATTAAAAGGGTAATCATGATTATAATTTGTGATTATAAATGATTATCAATTACAATAAGGTTGGAGTGAACGAGAGCTATTGTCAGCTCCAGATTTGAATGGAAATAACATTTAAGGTGGTGCCTCAACACAACCTCTCACACACAACAACTTGAGATTAAGAGGTTCAAGGTACAGGGCAGATGGTTCCACCATGTATGCCATTACTCCTAAAATGATGGTGAGAATAATTGTAGGTCCGTCCACACTCAATGTGTCGAGGTCATCATCAATTGGAGGAAAAACAAGTTTGGCACTTGCCAATTTCATTCTTATCTGTTGTAGTTGCAACCATTTCCTCCCTCTACTCTATTATGTATTAGCCAAAATCAAACTAGTAAGGAAGCACTCCAACAATGGGAAACAAGCAGAAAGCTGAGCTAGAGAATGCGGCCTTGGATCAAGCTAGTGCAAACATCTTTTAGCAGGTAGGATGGCTAGGGTTTCTCCAAACATTTGAGGGTTATGAAGCAGATTGGTAGAATAGTTCATCACACACTTCCATCAGACCTTCTCCATGGTAAAGAGGGTAAGAATTCATGTGAGCCATACTGTTATTAGTCAAATCTCAGAGATTTTAGAAGTAGGGGCAGATTTATTTCAAACTAAACCTTCTTATGAGGATTTAATCTAGAGCTTCCATGTTGCTCTGGAGCCCTTACCAAGATACATTGTTAGTAAAGGGGCAACTAAAGGCATTAAGAGGACCAGTCTTCTAGACCCATGGAAGATTGTCGTCCTATGGGTCACAAAATTCTTTACCTGTGATGGTCAATATGGTGTTTTTTTGGGCCTAGGCATGCATATTCTAATCCACCTATGGCATGGGGCAAACTGACCTGAATGCTTAATTAATCTTCTTGCCTATCTGCATACATGTTTGCTTAATATGATGGCCAAGGTGAAACGAAATGAGGGCCAAATCAACCATCATGGTTAATTTATTTAATCATTAAGCAACACTTCATCCAACAAGAGGATGACAGGCGAAATGGGAGGAATTAAATTTAAGCCAAAGAAAAAGAAGAAGAAACACCATAATTCTATTGTTTCAGTCTCCACCGAGCCACATACACACTAGTATAGACAACTCTGAAGGGTTACGGAGCAACCGACCCATAAAGAAATAGGCGAGGAAACTGTTGCCTCCACCCCTGCATCAACGCACCACCCAAGAACATTTATTATTTCATTAGATGAGAAAGAGAGGACGGAGGCAGAGAAGGAGTTAGCAACGATTTCAGCCAGCCTCTCCACCCTCGAAGAACAAAGGAAGGAGGAAAACTTTGAACCTCCCCAAAGAAAAGGAAACGAACCTTAAATTAAAACTGCTATTGAGGGTGAAGAACAACAAACCCTACATGCTCTAGCTCTTTCAAAAGTTGAGCATGATTTAACGGAATGCCAAAAGCAGTTGGATGCCCTAACTCAAAAATTAAGGGCTAAGGATGTAGAACTGGAGTAGAATTTGCAAAAAGCTGCTCAAGAAAAAAAAAAAGAAAAAGATAAAATAATCTCTAAATTACAAAAGGATTTTGAGCAACAGAAAGCCACAATTGCACAAAAAGATGCTCAAATTTCAAATCTTACACAATGGCTAACATAACCTACCCCTATTCTAGCTGCATTGTAGATTTATGAGATTAACATGCAGATATCTTAGGACAATGCACAACTCAGGAGGGAAAATGTACAGCTCCGGAGAGACCTGGGGACTCTCCAGACAGAGAAGACGGTAGCAGAGCAAAGGATTGCCCTAGCTTGTGAAATAGGGAAAACCATGTTAGCACAATGGTCACCTTCAGGCGTGTATGCTTTTATTTTATGAGAATAATTGCTATGGTGGAAGTTGCTTTATATTAGCTGTAATTTGCCTTTTGATTTTGATAATGACACATTATGGGTCATGTTAATGCCTCCATAGTGAATTTATATGTGGGAGAGCTCCAGCTCCTAAGCTATCTATCTCTCTTAAGGAACAATAGGCTATGGGAAGAACAAATGAAAGAATACAACACAGTGGCTGGGAATATTGGTCTACTAATGAGGTATGAATGCCCCAAAACTACATGGTATACCAAGGCCTTTAAGGGTCAAGTCTATAAGCAAGGTATTAAGGACCAGTATGTACAAAATTTGAACTCCTGTATTGTAGATTTCCAAGAAGTCGCCAGCTTTCTTCCCAGTGCAACTACTCTGAGTTGTATTTTTTGATATGAGGATTTTCTTGATTGCTTCAAGCGACATGAACCAATCTCCCCACTAAATATTAGGTGGATGTTTGTACATGCAAAAAATTAGTAGCCCTAATTCAGGAAAAGAAGCAGAATTGGGTGGGGATGAGATTCCAACCACCACTCTTGCTGATGCCAGCCCCACTTCTTAGTGCTCAAGGACCAATGAGGCAACAAAAAATAGATAAGTGGTATGCCAAAGTGGTAGAAAATGATGGTTTGCAGCAAGAGGGTGATAGGTTTTAGATTACAAGTCAGAAGACTTTGATTGCAGCCAAATCCCAGAGGATAAGAATGTAACAAATGATGATGTTGTTCATTTTTCACCATGAGGACATGGATGGGATTAAGCAGGGGGGAGATGATGAGGCATATCTATGGTTATGTTAATTTTTGCATATTATCTTTTTAAAAACTCTGATACTATACTATGACATATATATAACATTATTATGATTATAATTGTCTTTTGAATGAATGGATATGCATGCTTAGTCTTTATTTCTTTAGATAAAATCTTTTGACAAATTACTGTAATGTCGTAAAATGTGCACATCACCATTTTACATTTAGTTTAGCTCCTAGATGGGCCTAAAATATTTGCACTTGTTTATTAGGACCTATTTTAAAACATTTTTGAATATTAAGCATGTAGTTCTTGATCCCTATGCACGAAACCCAAAAATTAGCTATAAGGCAGGGCTAAGCATACTTTATGTGCCCTCTTTTAGGGACTATGTGGCTAAAGGACCAGGGCACCCAAGCACCCTGGGCCCTCCTTTATCCTTTCCCTAAATTGTAGCCTTGCTGGCTTAGGCCTCTTAAATGACTTCCAAGGTCGGTCTCATGTGGTTTAATTCTCTATAAATCAATGGAAATGCATATAAAAGTAAGTTAAGTCATTCATTTGAACACCTAACTCTCTCTAGTGGATCTTGGCACTCTTGTACTCTTTCTCTTTCTCTTTCTATCTCATGTTGTCTACAACTCTCTCTTGTGGATTATTGCTATGACACTAACATATTGCAGGTCTTGTGAAGATCTTTGGGCTACACCAACTTCTTGAGTTAGGTTGTGATGCCATCTACAAGCATGTAAGGGTTTCCATGCTCATGGTGACTTCCTTCATGCTTTGTCTTAGCATTCCATTCTAGTTTAGATTTGCCTTTGCCCTTCTAGGGCATGCACTCTCTATCAATCATCTTTACTATTGTGGAGGTGGAAAAACCATTCATGGAGCTTGACTGAGGCAAGCTCCTAAATAGCACCAAACCATTTTCCTTCGTACATGTGTGTAGGCCAGACGAACAGGTTTCAGAAGGTGATCTCTGGGAAGAAGACTAAGGTTACTGTTACAGACCCAACACAGGAATCAGTTTCTAGAAAACCTAATTTGGGACTAGGGAACACAAGAACCCTTTTCTTGGGAATTCTAACCTCCAGATTTAGGTTTTCAACTAATCACTGATCTCTATTCTCCATTTGGTTTTTGGGTTTTTGGTTTCGACAGTTTGTTGTACTCCGATCTTTGTCAACTAGGGTTTCATGTCTTCACTCTAGCTTTATTGATTGGATCTGGTTAATTATTTCTATATAAAACAAAAAGGAATGACCCTTGTAGTTTTTCTCTCCTTCTTGGGTAGAAGCCAAGCTCGGTTTGTGTCCTAATGTTTTGTAGAAGATGGTTTGACCTAGTTTGATCTATTGAGCTACTATCTCTTTTCTACTCTACATTTTGGTGAACCTATTATTTATTACACTTTGGAATCCTTATTACATTAGATATGAGCTATTTCCATGTTAGATCTGATTATATTACTTTCATTCATCATTTTGCATGGTTATATAGATTAATTTCATTGTTAGGGATTGAAAAAATCTTGCATTTATAAGAAATCTAACTAATCTTCAACCTAGGGTTTGTAGATTACCATGTTGTTTCAGATCTTGTTGCATTATTGGATTGATTGAAAAGATTTTATTTTCTATACCTTATCATCCTTTCTGTTCTAGAACATTTTTGCATATTTGCATTGAAAAAAGTGAAAAATCAAAGCATTTTAGGCTTGCAAAAAGGGATATTTGTGCATTGTTTTCATTGCATATGTTGTAGATCTCCATAGAAAGATTTAAATATCTGATTTTTGAATCATATCTGATTGATATTATAGTATATAATTATTTCATGGTGTTGTATCTTGCATTTGAAGCTCTCATTTTCTAGGGTTTTGTTGAAAAAAGTTGCATTTTTGGAAAACCTAGTAAAATTCAAAACCTAGGGTTTGTAATTGAAACCTTGCTTCAGATTTTTCATATGTCATAAATATATCAAATCTGATCTTGCATTGCTATATCATTTCATAAATTTCATTCATGTTAAAAAATAAGGCTTGCATCAAAAAATTTTGGTCTAGAAGTGAGCATTTAAGATCTAGGGTTTTGATAGCAAACCCTAGCTAGTCTTGCATTTAGTGAATCTTTATCAAAGAAAAGTCTTGTAAATATTTGTGGAATTTAAGTTGATACATTATTTTAGGCCCTTCATTTGCACGTACTATGCATCCTACATTTGCAAGACTTAGTTGTTGTGGTTACCAAGAATATCACATTTTTGGAAGACCCCGCTTCTCTTGCACTTGTAGGTCTTTGATTGCAATCTTATTTTCATATTAGTGGTACCTGATTAACACATAGATTTTATTGTCCATTGTTATTCGATATCATACTAGCATATGTCAAACTCTATTATTAACCAATACAATGATGCAGAAAGGGCATGCACACAACTCAACGAACCAACAGATCCTATATCAAGCAACTTGTTACCTATTTTGTGCTTCCCAACCAAATAGGCAACATAGAGGTCAAATTTGTTGTCATTTGATATTATTTGGTCATAAAATTTGTCTTGTGTTTCAAAGCATTCAGTTATCATGGTTTGTCTTCTAGGTGTTGCTGAGTTTTAGGGGGTTTTAAAAGGCCTTATAGAGCCCTAGGTTCTCAACATTATTTCAAAATTGTTGGAAAACATCATTAAAGAGACTGTGAAATGTTTTATTCACCCTAGACTTTTCAAAAGATCAACTTTCCATGTCCAAAAGGAGACTCTCCATTGTGCATAAAGATTTTAATGAGTCAAAAGGTCAAGAATGATGAATTTCCACATCCAAAACCTTGATATTGTCAAAAAGACCATGTACAAGTGAAGGAGGGAAGAGTTTTTAAAAGTTTTTAGTTATGTTTTTGTGTCTAAAATTCAAGCTTGTGATTGATTTAGGTAGTTTGGTTAGGTTAAGGTTAGGTTGTCTCATATCTTAGGTTATTGGGTTTTCATGTTCTGTAGTCTACAGGCATGGATGAAGGTGCTTCACATACAAATGATCTCAAGAGGAGGAGTTTTCAATGCCAAAGAATATAATAGACAACATGCATATTAGAGTTGTTCAATGACAAAGGGCATGTCAACCCTTGTTGAAGGATGAAGACAATATTGTAGATATGAGAAGGGGAGCAACAAGTTTTCAAGTCTTAAGCAAACCCTAACCCTCAGTTAATAGCTTTCTTTCAAGAGATCCTATAAGTATGTCAAAGGTTGCCAAAAGATGTTTACAACCAGAAAATCATGGGTTTAAAAGTTTTTAAGTAGTTACAGATCTATGAAGAGTTTCTCAAGGGTAAAGAGATTAGTATGAAGGTTTGGTAAGGTTTGTTAGCTTCTTGGAGAATTTTGTATAAGTAGAATAGTGCTAATAAAGGTGTTCAGACCCTATCAAACCTCTACAGACCTTGTACATGCATTCAAGAGGTCTCTCAAAGGAACTCATTTGAGCCCTGCTAAGATGGAATGAAAGATGCCTAACACCGAGCTAAAAGAAGACTGTGAGGTATACAACACAGACAAGCTTGCACAACAATGATGAAGGACAGAGGTGTAAGATAGTCTCAAAGAGCCTTCACACCGCTTATGGGGTCTAATACAGTCCTAGAAACCATCATAATCTCATTCACAATAGATCATAGAGGACAACCAAAGAGATCTAGGCGTTATGCATAGGGGTTAATGAAGTGATTTAAACAACAAACAATGTAGTAGAGCAGTCACCTGAAAGAGGAGCAGCCTCTGACACCCAGGAACAATCAACACTATCATAAATGAGTAATCAATCACTAGATGTTTTGAGCATGTCAAAGAGACTAGAGGTCTGTATAAGATTTTAGAAGCATCATCAACATTAGTTAATCCTGTCAAGAACATGTCGAGGCCTGACAAGAATCTAGGAGAAGTGTGATGATGTTTTGAAAAGAACAGTCATAGCAAAAGCATAGTGAAGCTTTCAATCACAAAGATAGTAGAGGAGCAGTGTTGAGGGTTTCAATCACAAAGATAGCAGAGGAATAACTATCACTGAAACAATCATAAGACACAAAAGATGGTAATGCAGACCTAACATGGGTAGTAGAGCTTTGTGAAAGAAAGGATACAAGAGAATGGTAATGAATTCATGTACCTATCAAATGTTTTGAGCATGTCAAAGAGTCAAAAGACCACTATTTTTTCCTCTTTTTAAAGAGTCAAAAGACCACTATTTTTACCTCTTTTTAAAGAGTCAAAAGACCACTATTTTTTCCTCTTTTCAAACAGTCAAAAACCACTATTTTTTCCTATTGACTATGTGAACAAAAATATGACTATGTTGAACAACCCTATACATTGTGTGAACAATCATATGACTGTGTGAACAGTCATATACACATACAGAGACAACATGACAAACAAAAACAATATAGGATCTAGTGACACAAGCACTATAAAGATAGTCAATAGAAGAGTTGTATATGTCAAGGTTTTTCTTAAACTTGGTCAAGACAGTCCTAAATGCCATAAAGGGATAGTGGACAATCCGAAATTCCATAAAGTGATAGTGAGTAGACATCAAATGCCCAAACAAACCTATAGGTTAACCATGATAGTGAACAATCGTATAATGGCATAAAGGGTTTGCATCAAGTCATTGAGTTTGTGAGACAGTTAGGTATCCATGCAAGAAGACACAAATTCAAAAAAAGAATAGTCAACACAGTCATGAAGAGCATAGTGATAAAGAGTGACAGAGGTATCAAGCATGCAAACATTGATAGTAGAGGAGTACAGAGCCTACCAATCATGTAGGAACAATGGAACATACAAAGAAGGTACAATGCAAACCATGACAAAGAGTAAGCACTGTTTCAATGAGCAAAAATAAGGCATTATCAAGAGCACAAAGATGAAGAAGAAGGCATTGAATGAGATGCTAAAACCTTGACATAGGCATTAAAAAATCCTTGTCAAAACAATGATAAGCCTCAAATAGCTCAGAGATTGAGCTATGAATCTAAATACATGCTCAAGAAATCTCAAACCTAGGAGGACAAGCAAGAAAACACCTAGGTTGAAATACCCACTGTGGATTTCAACCTGAGGACAGATATGAGAAATGGAGTTTCTCATTACTTTCAAAGGCTACAAACATAATTCAAAGATACATGTTGGTAGTTTTAACCCTGAGGAAGACCCTACATGGGTCATAAATGAAGTCAAGGGTGTTTCCAAGCTAATGTTAGGAGACAGTTTTGAGTAGTTTGAAGACTTCAAAGATAACAAAACTCCTTCTAGATGCCTTAGAAGAGCTTTAATGACATCAAACAACATTATTCACATGTCCTATTGCTTTGTATGTGGATGTTGAATAGGTTATGAGGTAGTTTGATCAGTTTGAGGAGTTTTAAAGACATCATGGACAACTGGGAGAATCTTCCAAACATCTAGGGGCACTTCCAACACTTCCCAAACATCAAGGAGCCTTTTGTACAGCTAGAGAAAGTTTGTAGGAGATGGAAAAGGTCAACCATGACATGCAAGAAGCAATATCATATCAAGAGACTTTTTGGGCGCCTAAAGGAGGTTTGACCCAATTTTGGTCATTATTTTTCATCCTATGTAGATTTGCTCTTATTGTATCCCCATGTTGGGATGAGTATAGAAAAGACTTAGGATAGTTTTTTTGGTAGTTCTTTCATGTTTGAAAGCTCTAGAAGCTAAAAATAGGGTACTGTAACTCAAGTTTTTTGTTGTACAACAACACATTGTAATATGATTTTCAAGCAATACAAGTCAATTTTCAAGCTTATTTAGTTGTAAGAACACCTCTTTTCAATAAAACTTCAAGTATTTAACCCTCTCAACTCTTGTTTCATTATGTATGAATGAATATAGATGTATGTTTCTATGATGTTAAATACAAATCCTTATAATATGTCTTATTTGATACCTTTGCTCCAAGAAAATACATGTTTTTGTGTAGGTTATGAGTTGTGTCATGATGTGAAACAGTCTTAGTTGTGGAAAACACAAATTTCCTTTCTAAAACTACAAGATATCAAGCCTTCTTATAAAATACTGACCTGCAAACATCAAATGAGTGTGAGTTGTGTATAAAACAACTAGTTTATTGAGATTTTGTGTCAAAGAACAACAATTTAAGTCTCAAACTTTGGTGAATAACCTCCATACAACATAGGTTTAGTTTATATCATTTCTTTCCTCTCTTTTCTTGACAAAACAACAAGTAGTCTAGTCTAGGTGATAAAATCCAAGGGAACCAGCCCTCTCTAGAGTTTCACTTCAACTTTAGGTAACCCACAACCTTGAAGTGTTCCCAAGTTTCACTAGTAAGCTGAGTTACACAACTTAGCAAGGGTGCATTATTTAGTGGTAACAGTTTTTGGCATGTTATTTAGTGATAACAATTTTTGGCACGCCTGATGGGACAGATTGGACTATTACAGTCCATAAGTTCTCTATTCATTGTTGATATTTGGTGTGTATATCAACAATATTAGCCTTTGGAGGCAATATTCACACACTAAACGACTCTATAAGTGAAAGAATCTATTGGTACAAGCAGTGCAAGTGCTCAAAAGAATGCTAAGGATCAATATTGGGGTGATTTTCATGCTCTTTTCCTTCATGGGAAGCCTTCAAAACCACTTGGTGGCCTATTGGTATGAGTTTGTTTTCCAAAATCAGACCTAGTTTTTCTTGTTTTTAGTGAATATTTCATGAAATCCTAGCTCATTTCCATGTTCTAGCATGTCAAGTTATCAAGGAAAATATGTCTCTTCCCATATTCCTTACCAAAATACAGTCTATGAGCCTTTATATCAACCATATTAGATTGAAAACACTGTCTATTTCATCCCAAATAGCCCTCAAACAATAGGATACCAACATGCACATCATGCTTACCCCCACCCTCCCCTTCTCAACCTTCTTGGTAGCCTTCCTATGCCTATAATCAGTCCTAAGAAGACTATTTTTTCTCATAAGCAATGATAGGCTGTCGTGAGGTCCTAACAATTTAGTTGAAAAATATCAATTTATCAACCGGGGTAGTGTCCAAGGCTATATGCAATAGGGAGTATTGTTTGGATATCTCATTTAGAAACAATTTTCTATTCCTTTTAAAAAACTTAAACAACATATTAAACTAAAAAGCAGCTATATCCTATCCTAGAAAGCATTCGAACTCTATACTAGAAAGCATATAAACTCTATACTAGAAATTCATAGATGCAACTTTACTCTGATCTTGAATGGTGACAAATTCTATATTGCACAAACATTTTGACTTTCATCTATCAGTAAACAATAGTTTTAAACTAAAGCAAATGCTCCAGAAATATTTAAACAAACAGAGCTCTAGAATTTAACGCCTTAAACAACACACTCTGCAGGTTCACGACATAATACTAAACATAAGATAAATTGAGATGAAAAAAAACATCCATAGAAACAAAAATACTTATCTACTCTACAATCTCATGAGTGGCTAGCTTTTGGGAGAAATTTGTCTTTAGCTCAAATCACATTCAATCATTTCCACAGCAACATGGTAACTCCATTCAGATCTTTATATCTCAAAAGAAAATACTCACAACAACACTATTTGCATTCATGGAAAAATTGTAGTACATAGCTCTAATTATTTTCAAAAACCAAAAGATTTTCTTTCATCCATCCATAGTATGATATATATATATATATATATATATATATATATATATATATATATATATATATATATATATATATATATATATATATATATATATATATATATATATATATATATATATATATATATCCATGTTTTGAGAAACCAACTAAAACTGAACTATTTTTGAACTCCTAAATTTTAGATTGCGGTAAAATGCCATTTGAAAAAGTCTTATAACAAAAAAATAGAATCTTTAACTACTGATGTCTTTAAAACCTATAAAAGGCTCTGAGTGGAGCCATAATGTCTTGGATAACCAACAAGAATAAACAGAACTAAAAAGAGTCTTCAATCAATGCACACCTAAAATTTCTTGCGCCCTCAACTTCTGGCGCACTTGACCTCAGCTGCATGAAGTCCACTTCTCCCGTAGGCCATGCATTAACCCTGCACAATTACCCAACTCTACATACTATTATATCAACATTTAAGAGCTAATTTCAATCAATTTAGGAAATAAAGATTTCTACAACATTTTATTAAAAATAGATAAATATTGCTTATAAAAAAAAACAAATTGGCAAGGCTAGGGGATTGGGCAATGCAAAAAGGGTTATTTGTTTCATCAAAGAAATGAGGTTGTTTATACCTCATCAACCAACATGTCTATTCTCCTAGCCAACTTCAAGATGATGACAACATGAGCATTAGAGATATCATGCTAAACTTTCAAATTGCAGTTAGATGCTATTAAAAATGAGCAAGAGTATAGTTGGCAGTAGGAAGAGCTTGCATATCAAGCTTATTTGCACCAACAGGAGAGGGAGGTACAAGTGAGGTATGAGGAGGATTTTTGGCTAAGACAATTACAACCAAAGAAGAACAAATGAAGCAACTAATAGCTCAAATACAAAGGTATGAAACCCAATCAGCCCCTTGCATTCCTAGTTTCATTTCAACTATTCCTATAATGATGAATCATCCTTTGAAAGAAGAGGTTTCCAAGTCCAAAATTCCTAGTTTTAAATAAGAAAACCTCTTGAATCTTCAAGTAAGCCTCCTTGTGTCAAAATTCCAAGTTTTAGAAGCTCACATCCTTTGCAAGAGTCTACACAAGTGCAGCCTCATCCTGTTATCTTTTAAAAACAACCCATTAAACAACATACTCTTCCTCAAGAAATTAAACAAACCATTCCAAATCTTATACCATGGCAGCGTTCTTGGACCAAGCATCCTAATTTCTAAATACCAAAAATTGTTAAGGCCACTCCTCTCATACCAATCCAAAATTAAGAAGATGAAAAGGTTGTAGAATCTAAGCTAATCAAAATTCCAAGTTTTAGGAGTGCTTGTTCAACCGAACAACTAGTTCATAACCAAGAACAATCTGTTGTTTATAAACCTATATGTGATGAAGAGTATGAGGAATCAAACCCCTTGCAACAAGAAGTTGAAAATGACCAGATGGAACAACAATATGTAAGGCAAGAGAATGGTGAAAAAGAAGAGTTAGTGGAGACAAAAGGAGAACCATCTGCTGTCTACAAGCCTCCATATGCTATAAAAGATGAGAAATCAGACTTTTTCCAAGGAGGTAAGTATGAAAATGAAACTCTATTACAAGAAGAGCAAGAGGTTGTTGTTGTTTATACTATGTTCCTAGCTGACTATTAGCATAATGCATGTGTAGAGGATGTTTATTTATGCTTGACTCTAAATCCTTTACATTTGACTCATTTGATGGTTTTTCTAATGCTTTTGATGAGATGAATGCAAGCAAAATGCAAAGGTTATAGGGTAAGAATCTTCAGTTGCAAACATGACTTGTGCAAGATTTATTGGAGAAAGAATCAAATGATAAGGAAGAATTGGTTTTCTTATTTGACCAACTGCCTCACTTTGTGGACAAGGAAGAAGAGAACATGCATATGCTCACATCAACAACAAATTTGGAGCAACAAGAGTATGCCAAAAACTTTGATGAGCTGCTAGTCCATGAAAAAAAATGAGAATGAAGTGTTAACTCATGAGAACAGTCCTATTTTGGAGTTTGGAGATCTTGGTGAGCTGCCTTATTTCATTGACAATGATGAGAAAAAGAAAGCAAGAAACCCTATCCTAGGGAAAGGAGAGCTTGGTAGCATGGATCTATTTGAAGAGATTCCACTTTTTCGTGGAGAATAGCATGATAGAGATTGAGCATAAGCAAGAACAAATTAAAGATTTGTTCTTGGTTATCCAATAGGGATATTAGCTTCGCAGTGGTGAAGACTTCACTATTGATTGCATCCAAGGCTTTTTTTCAAAGCCTGCTTTAGAAGAGACTCAAGAACATTATGAGAACAAGGAGATGATGGCCATTCTTCCAAGTAAATCACAAGAGTATGATCATCAAATCAACGCTGCTGGTTTGAACATTGGCTTGTCTAAAGGCTATCCTATTAGACATCTAGCTCAGTTGGAGGCTAACAGGGAGGAGAGACCATATGGTATGCTTGATCCAAAGAACAAGGTTGAGCATCATGGAAGGCAGAATCAACTTACTTCTACACCTCAAGGTAGCTGTGATTGCAGCCAATTTGAGTTTGTAAGTGGATTTGATTTCTTTTTGGGAGAATTATTTCAGCAGCTTATCAATTGCCCACCCTTCTTCTACCCCTTCTTGGCTATTCATAAGCATGGGCAACATTCTCAATTGATCAAGAAATGGAGTTATTTCAAGGATCCAGTGAATGGTTTTGTTTAAATAGCCTTTGCACTTGGTTAGTTTAGTAGTCTAAGTTTTTGAGTCAATAAGTGTTGTAGCACATATGTTTTAGGAGTTTTTCCATTCCTCCAAGTGTTGATGCACATTTTCAGTCATGTTTTGAGTAGTTTCAAGTGTGTTTGGTAAATGTTAGGTCTTGTTTTTGGTGTTAACAACATAATTGACAAGTCTGTTCTGAGTTGTGTTAAGGTTTCAGTGACTCTATTGCCCAATGAAAACTCAAGGCTATTGGTTTTTTAAGCTTAGTAGGCAAGCAATCAGTAGAAGTCATGAAAATGTTACCTATTTTGTGCTTCCCATCCAAATAGCAACATAAAGGTCGAATTTGTCATCACTCCATGTTATTTGGTCATAAATTTTGTCTTGTGTTTCAAAGCATTCAAGTGTCATGGTTTGTCTTCTAGGTGTTGTTGAGTTTTAGGGGGTTTTAAAAGGCCTTATAGAGCCCTAGGTTCTCAATGTTGTTTCAAAATTGTTGGAAAACATCATAAAAGAGACTTTGAAATGTTTTATTCACCTTAGACTTTTCAAAAGATCAACTTTCCACATCCAAAAGGAGATTCTCCATGTTGCATAAAGATTTTAATGAGTCAAAAGGTCAAGAATGAGAAATTTCCACATCCAAAACCTTGATATTGTCAAAACGACCATGTACAAGTGAAGGAGGGAAGAGTTTTTGAAAGTTTTTAGTTATGTTTTTGTGTCTAAACTTCAATCTTGTGATCGAGTTAGGTAGTTTTGTTAGGTTAAGATTAGGTTGTTTCATATCTTAGGTCATTTTCTTTAGGGTTTTCATGTTCTGTAGTCTATAGGCATGGATGAAGGTGCTACACATACAAATGATCTCAAGAGGGGGAGTTTTCAATACCAAAGAATAGAATAGACAACATACATATGGGAGTTGTTCAATGACAAAGGGCATGTCAACCCCTTTTGAAGGATGAAGACAATGTTGTAGATATGAGAAGGGGAGCAACAAGTTTTCAAGTCTTAAGCAAACCCTAACCCTCAGTTGCTAGCTTTCTTTTAGGAGATCCTGCAAGTATGTCAAAGTTCACCAAAACTTGTTTACAACCAACAAATCATGGGTTTAAAAGTCTTTAAGTAGTTACAGATCTGTGAAGAGTTTCTCAAGGGTAAAGAGATTAGTATGAAGGTTTGGTAAGGTTTGTTAGTGTTAGGGTTAGCCAACAGAAGATATCAATTAAATGCAAATAAAGATTAAATAGAGGAATGAAAAATACACAGAAATAATAACAGCGAGAGACAATTTTAATGTGGTTCACCCAAACTTGGGCTACATCCACCAATGGAGAGTCTAATATTATTATCCAGTAAATCAAACCGATTACAACCAGCAATCCCTGTAACTCAATACTGCTGCAAATGCTAGAATACCCTAGGCCATTTTTATCAAGACTTATGTTAGTTACAAAATAGGGTTTTTTTATGTCGGCTAATAGAAAAAGAACTCCCAACGCCTTTATAAAATAATAGGCAATTTTTGATTCAGGGGCGCTACCCCCAGCAGCCCCCAGACCCCCACCGTGGGCTCCACCCTTGGGCCCCCGCCCAGGGAATAAGCCCCCCGGGCCCTACAGGAGGGGCTCTGCCCCCCTGCACTCCCTCGTTAAATAATTTAGAGGGAAACTGCGTCAATAAAAGTGGGGAAAATTTAACCTTCGAGTTTGATTAGACTCCATATAACAACATTTAGCTTCTTGGAGAATTTTGTATAAGTAGAACAATGCTAATATAGGTGTTTAGACCCTATCAAACCTCTAAAGACCTTGTACATGCATTCAAGAGGTCTCTCAAAGGAACTCATTTGAGCCCTGCTAAGATGGAATGAAAGATGCTTAACACCGAGCTAAAAGAAGACTGTGAGGTATACAACACAGAAAATCCTACACAACAATGATAAAGGACAAAGGTGTGAGACAGTCTCAAAGAGCCTTGACACTATTTATGGGGTCTAATACAGTCCTAGAAACCATCATAATCCCATTCACAAGAGATTAGAAAGGACAACCAAAGAAATTTAGGCCTTATGCATAGGGGTTAATGAAGTGAATAAACAAAAAAATAATGCAGTAGAGCAATCACCTAAAAGAGGAGCAGCCTCTGACACCCAGGAACAATCAACAATGTCATAAAGGAGCAATCAATCACTAAATGTTTTGAGCATGTCAAAGAGACTAGAGGTATGTATAAGATTTTAGAAGCATCATCAACATTAGTTAATCCTGTCAAGAACATATGCAAGCCTGGTAGGAGTCTAGGAGAAGTGTGATGATGTTTTAAAAAGAACAGTCATAGAAAAACATAGTGAATATTTCAATCACAGAGATAACAGAGGACTAGCGTTGAGGGTTTCAATCACAGAGATAGTAGAGGAACAACTATCTGTGAAACAATCATAAGACACAAAAGATAGTAATGCAAAGCTAACAGAGGTAGCAGAGCTAGTAGGGCTTTGTGAAAGAAAGGCTAGAAGAGAATGGTAATGAAGTCATGTACCTGCCAAATGTTTTGAGCATGTCAAAGAGTTAAAAGGCCACTATTTTTTCCTCTTTTCAAATAGTTAGAAGCCCACTATTTTTTACTCTTTTCAAACAGTCAAAAGACCATTGTTTTTTCCTATTGACTGTGTGAATAGTCATATGATTGTGTGAACAGTCCTATACACTATGTGAACAGTCATATGATTTTGTGAACAATTATATACACATACAAAGATAACATTGACAAGCAAAAATAATATAGGATCTAGTGACACAAGCACTATAAAGATAGTCAATAGAAGAGTTGTATATGTCAAGGTTTTTCTTAAACTTTGTCAAGATAGTTCTAAATGCCATAAAGTGATAGTGAGTAGACATCAAATGCCCAAACAAACCTATAGGTTAACCATGGTAGTGAACAATCCTATAATGGCATAAAGGGTTTGCATCGAGTCATTGAGTTTGTGAGACAATTAGGTATCCATGCAAGAAGATAGAGATTCAAGAAAAGAACAACAACACAGTCATGAAGAGTGTAGTGATAAAGAGTGATAGAGGTGTAAAGCATGTAGACATTGACAATAGAGGAGTATAAAGCCTGGCAATCATGTAGGAATAGTGGAGCATACAAAGAAGGTACAATGCAAACCATGACAAAGAGTAAGCACAGTTTCAATGAGCAGAGATAAGGCATTATCAAGAGCATAGAGATGAAGAAGAAGGTATTGACTGAGATGCTAGAACCTTGATAAAGGCATTGACAAAACCTTTTCAAAACAATGATAAGTGTCAAATAGCTCAGAGATTGATCTATGAAGCTAAATACATGCTCAAGAAATCTCAAACCTAGGAGGACAAGCAAGAAAACACTCAGGTTGAAATGCTCACTGTGTATTTCAACCTGAGGATAGAAATACTCATTGTGTATTTCAACTTGAGGATAGAAATATGAGAAATGGAGTTTCCCATCACTTTCAAAGGCTACAAACTGAATTCAAAGACACATGTTGTTAGTTTTAACCCTGAAGAAGACCCTACATGGTTCATAAATAAAGTTAGGGGTGTTTCCAAGCCATTAGGAGACAATTTTTAGTAGTTTGAAGACTTCAAAGATAACAAAACTCCTTCTATACGCCTTAGAAGAGATTTAATAACATCAAACAACATTAGTCACATGTCCTATTGCTTTGCAAGTTGGAGGTTGAAGAGGTTATGAGGTAGTTTGATATGTTTGAGGAGTTTTAAAGACATCATGGACAACTGGGAGAATCTTCCAAACATCTAGGGGTAGTTCCAACACTTACCAAGCACTAAGGAGCCTTTTGAGTAGCTGGAGAAAGTTTGTAGGAGATGGAAAAGGTCAACCATGACATGCAAGAAGCCATATCAGATCAAGAGACTTTTTGGGCACCTAAAGGAGGTTTGACCCAGTTTTGGTCATTATTTTCCATCCTAGATTTGCTCTTATTGTCTCCTCATGTTGGGATGAGTATAGAAAATACTTAGGATAGTTTTTTGGTAGTTCTTTCATGTTTGAAAACTCTAGAATCTAAAAACAACATACTGCAACTCAAGTTTTCTGTTGTACAATAGCACATTGTAATATGATTTTCAAGCAATACAAGTCAATTTTCAGACTTATTCAGTTGTAAGAACACCTCTTTTCAATAAAACTTCAAGTATTTTACCCTCTCAACTCTTGTTTCATTGTGTATGAATGAATATAGATGTATGTTTATGTGATGTTAAATACAAATCCTTAAACACGTCTTATTTGATACCTTTGCTCCAAGAAAAGACATGTTTCTATGTAGGTTATGGGTTGTGTCATGATGTAAAATAGTCTTAGTTGTGGAAAACATAAATTTCCTTCCTAAAACTACAAGATATCAAGCCTTCTTATAAATTACTGACCTACAAATATCAAATGAGTGTGAGTTGTGTGTAAAACAACTAGTTTATTGAGATTTTGGGTGTCAAACAACAACAATTGAAGTCTCAAACTTTGGTGAATCACCTCCATAAAACATAGGTTTAGTTTATGTCCTTTCAATCCTCTCTTTTCTTTGTCAAAACAACAACAAGTAGTCTAGTCTAGGTGATAAAATCCAAGGGAACTAGTCCTCTCTGGAGGTTCACTTCAACTTTAGGTAATGCACAACCTCAAAGTGTTCCCATGTTTCACTAGTAAGCTGAGTTGCACAACTTAGCAAGGGTGCATTATTCAATGATAACACAACTATTTTAGGGGCCTCCACATTTTTTCTTAATTGTTTATTTGGATTAAAAAATATTATATTATCTCCACATGGAGTCTCTCCTCTAGTCCATCATTCTTTTCAAATTTTTGAATAAACTTCTAACATTTTTTCTTGAGAAAATAATCAATCTTATATTTGAGTGATAATGACTACTTTTAATGGGAAAAAAAATACAAACACTAATAAAAATAATAAAGAATTATATATTTTTTTAAAGTATACTTCCAGATCTACAAAAGAACATTTTATTTTATTTTTAAAATAGTATGACATATATAGAAGTGACATGAACATTATATTTTTCAAACATTTTTAAAATAAATTAGCACTAAAGTGATGCTAGATATGTATCTAACTAAGAAAGTTGTGACCCATATCTATTTTAAATGGAATTAATTTAACTAAAAACATTTTTAATATAAACTAACTTTTAGTTAGAAATACTTAAATTTTATTGTGCATAAAATTTAACCTAAAAAGACACAACTTTAAACTTTCATATTGAACATAAAACATTAAAATCAAAACATAAATATATACTTGTTACCATTACACTAAATACTATCACAAATATTATTAAGATGTTGTTCTATGGAGGGGCTTCAGTAACTATTTTTATAAAGTAGAAGGTCTCATGAGATAATTTTTTTCTACAAGATAAATTAGAATTTTTTTTCCAGTAAGTAAGAGCCCCTACATTTTCGTTTCAAAATTTAAGGGGTACATTTAGAGTGGGGGTAAAAATTTGCTACTAAATTTAGAATCTCACCAATAAATTTAAAGAATTTTTTGGAGGGAAAATTCTTGTTCAACTACCAACTTCTAATGAAGTTTCAACTAAATTATTTAACATTAGGCATTATAAAAAACCATAATAGGACAATTAACTTCTGCCCAGTTTTACAAAATTCATGGGACCACCTATTTTAAAATACCTTAAAATATTTCAACAGTATCCCTGAAATATTGTAGGAAGGTCCCATCATAGCACCAGAGCTTTAGACCAACAATGAAATAAAATTGCTTGAACCAAATGACAAATAGTTTATGTCCTTTTACTGTCTTACATTAGTGGACTTATTCATACCCATTACTGTTACGATTTAGCGGCATTGGGAATAGAAATGTTAGTCAAGAAAATACCCATCAATTGAAAATATTGCACTCAATAGATTATCTATTGGTAACTGGTAAATGATTTGTAAATTGTCATTTTGTCATCATCTCCAATGAGACATGAAAGTTGAGGGGTTTTACTAGCGTCACTTGCCTACTTTTTTGTTAAATTTGATGACCGACCTGGTTATCAAGTAACATTCCCTTCAAATGCTAGGGTGGCTCATAAAACATCGTACTATCTATATATATATATATATGTGTGTGTGGAGAAGCATGCATTTTTAGAATTTACAAGAGTAGTGGTGGAAGCACATAGTAGTGGGTACTAAGAGCCATTTTAGAAAGGGCTATTTTTTGCCACAATTTGGTGGAGGGTGGTTGGGTGAGTGGCCAATGAGTGTGCATAGATAAGCAGAAGTATTAGTAAAAGATGAGCTCCATTATAGATGGTCAAAATGGGAAACAATGGAGGTGTAATGCCCTTGCCATGAGTGGCCGCTCTATGTGAGAAGCACTTAAAAAATCAATATCATGAATAGAAGAAAAAGGATGAAAAGACTGCCAAAAAATGAACAACATGCAATCCATGTCTAGTTTTTCCTGGGGCAACCAAGGTTTGAAGGCTTCACATGACTTGCCTAATAGTTTATGGAAGCAAAAAGCCTAGGATGGGACCATTGATTGCCGAAGCGAACAAGAGTCTCGAGAAATAAATTTTGATGAAAGGAGTGTGAGTTGCAAGTCTACATTTGTAATTTCCAGCCATAAAATGGAAGTGAAAGTAACAATAGTGGACATTTTCACTTGGTTTAAGTCTCTGACAAGAATGGTACTTTCGGTTCCTTATTTCACTATTCTATTTTTATATTAAAAAAATTAAAAATGTTTTTGTTTGCCAAGTGAACTATAGCTTATTAGTGAAGTTGAATAGTTCACAAAGAAGGAAATAAATACCTCTTAATCCTAAGTACTAAGTTGAGAATTTATTATATCTGAGTGGTTCCATGCTGCAACTGAATTAAATTGTTGCTCTTAATATTTAAAGCACATGTGATTTCATATAGTTTTTTAATTAAATAGAAAGGATAATTTATAATATCTTAATAGTTTGGCATTAGATGATGTCACCACCTCCTTTCCAAATTTTTGACCCCTCTCCAATGCATTTTTAAAATTGGTAGTTGAACTTTTGAGGCTTCATTTTAGGTCATATTGGCTATATTTTTCGAGCAATTTTTTAAATTTAGGCTAATTTTTTGAGAGCTTCGTAGTAGTGTAGTTGTTTTTAATTTTGATGTCTTAATTTTCTAGAAATTAAAGATTTTAATAGGTTTCTGAACAATTCTCACTTTGAGAACTTTTGAGGCTCCATTTAGGCTCATACAATAACATTTTTGGGTGCAGTTTTTTAAAAGTGCATAATTTTTTGTGTATTTCTCATTGCTACGGTATGATCTATCCCATTCTCTATAAAAAAAGTATAGTTCCATCTTTGTAGCCTAATTTGGCATCTATAATACACTAAGATCAAGATAACTTGGCTAATTTGACAAGTGGTGATTGTAATCATGCTAATTATTAAGTGCCATCATCATAATTTTTTGGGGAGTCTCATGATTGTGTGATTTTGAGGGGTGATCTTATGATTCAACATTTACTTTTACTAGTTTCATGATTGAGTAATCTTGGTGAAGCTAATCATGTATATTCTATGTGATCCTCCTAAACCATGGAAGGAAAAATGTGATTATTGTGGGAAGAAAACCATATTGAAGATGATTGTTTAAAAAAGTAAATTGATGAATTAAAGTAACTTCTTAAGGATAATCACATTAGTTTGCTAGATTATTCTAATCCAACACTAATAGATGTATTAGGTATTCATGCTTGGACATATTGTGTGGACATGTCATCTAGGGAGGAGTAGTGTAGTCAGGTTACTTGCATTGAGATCTCATATCCTCCATCTCATGTTGCTTCATCCATGACTTCTCATGATTCAATACAGTAGGATCATATTCATATTTGTCTTCCAAATATAACTACTTGGGATGCGTACTTGACATATATATCAGGTTTGTGAGTCCCATCTTGTAGATTTGGAGGACACCATTGAGGACATTCATCTCCTCTTTGTGTTAGCTCCTATGGAGTTGCATTACCTTTTTTAGATGCCATGAGGGCACATTCATACCGTCTTATTCTTTCTCCATCTACATCTACTTTATAGTGATAGATTCTATGGATATTTATCAGCCCACATATCTAACTTAGTCATTGTTCATGTTGACACACTCTACAAGAGTATTGAATTCTCATTAATATTGTTGTCTTACCTATGGTGAGCACCATACATCTATGGTTACTGTACTTGAATCTTGCATGGTACCTAAATCATCTTCAATATTTATCATAGTTTAGCATTAGTTTAGATATTCTTGAGCAACATTCGAAGGACTGATCATCATCTTTGGATCATGTTCTACATTCATTTCCACTAGGTTCTAGATCGTCACTTTCTTCAGTTAGACCTAGGGATCTTGATTTGATTGTGGCACATATTAGCACCAACATGGAGACACTTGAGAAGCTTCAATAGACATCATATATCTTGATCTTTCTTCCCTCAAATTCCTCTATGAAATGTAAAGATATTCTACATAAACCTTTGGATTTATTTCTTCCCAAGGGGAGGAATGTTGGTCAACGATCATGGACCATCTTTTGCATCTAGTGTTGAGCATCTACCATTGGTGCATAAGGCTACTTGAGGGGGGCTGCATGGTTTCTCTTCTTCTCTCTATTCTAGGAGGGAGTTTTTCCTCACATTAGGTTTTATCCTTCTCACTTTTTTGAGGGGGTCACCTAGACCTTCTCTCTTCATACTCTCTTGGGGGCATTTTGTCCTATGATTTTTCTCCTTCTTATCTTTTAACGGGCATCATCATTGTACATGGGTGCCTAATTGGGCCTAGTTGATATGACCCATTTCACATTTCTATTTCTCCTAAGTTGCACTTAAGGGGGGTATTGGTGTAGTTATTCAATTGCACCTTATTATATTAAGTTTACCTAGGTAATTGATGAATAATCAAATATTCTTTAGAGCGAGGGTTTGGAGGTGTTTTGAGTCGTAGTTTTTTTGTAGGCTCTGCTCAAATTTGGTCACCTTTCCCCTCTCTGCAAGGTTGTGGGCCAGTCTTGATGGGGCTCGTGCCCTTCTCTTGCAAGTTGTGGATTTTTTATGAGTTGTGGAGGTTGTGTATAGACCCTCCCACACCCTTCTTTTGAATCTATGTCCTAGTTTGTGGTGATCTAGTGGTGTTTCTTGCATGGCAACCCTTGGGGGTCTAAGGGACCCCCCTAATTTGTCCTTCAAAGATGTGGCTTATGGGGTCAAATCTTCTTCTTCCAATCATGCAAATGTTGTCCATTTTTTATTGCATGCAACAAAAGAGACCAAGAATGCTCAAAATTTGGGGAATCATCTAAAACCCAATGGCTATTTGATGAAAAGAAATGAATGCCCAATGATGGTGATTAATGTAGATTCCATTGCAAATGATGTTCTGTATTTGACTGAACATGCATTAATTTGCAAGTTTATGGGTGTTCATATTTCTCTACCTTTTTGGAGACATGGGTTAGAAAAATTGTAACCCTAAAGGGGATATGGAAATTATCTTAATTGCAAATGGTTACTTCTTTGTAGTATTCTCCCAGATCATAGATCAAAATTTAATCTTCAAAGGAGGTCCCTACTTTCATAACCAAGTAGGCCTATTTATCAAACCCTAGCATATAGGGTTTGATCCTTTGGAGGAGCTCCCATCTAAGATTCCTATTTGGATTCATCTTCCTTGACTTCCAATGGAGTTCTAGCATCAGGATATTTTGCACTTCATAGTGACAGTTTTGGGAAAACTCTTAGGTCCTTCCTGTCAAACCCTTGACAAAAAGGTAGCCACTTTTGCCCATCTTTGTGTTGAAATAAATTTGAATAATCAGCTTTCTGAATCTCTGGAGATTAGATTGGGTAGTATAAACTGGATTCAACATATTGATTCTGAAGCACTCCCATTTCAATGTCATTCTTGTCATGAATACGAATACTTACAAAGAAATTGTCCAAAAATGGGAACTAGATCCCCTCAACCTACTCCTGAGACACATGTAGCTAATCTCAAAGCAAAAGGAAAGTCCCCAATTCAGAAAGATGGGTCAGACCCAAATAGATTCATCCTTGTGAAATCTTAGTCAAAGGAAAAGCTATTGAATCATTAGTTCAAAGCTACTCCTAAAGGGGCCTCCAATAACAAATATGATATTCTTGAGAAATTTGAGGAGCTGGACACAATGGAACAAGATGGTAGCATGGTGGATCAAGATATGCATCTCACAAGCTCTGGTATAACCCATCCATTGGTTTTGCATCCTTCTGTTGAGATGCTTGAGACAACAAAGGAAGGAGATGTCCCTACTCCTAGTAATATAGAGATAAATAATATGGATCTGATAACTACAGAGCCACCAACAGAAGGGATAGACTCTATTCCTATGACAAAGATTGAGATGGAGCCAAAGATAGACAATGTTATGAAAAGACTTGTGAATTAATCTGTGGTCAAAGAAGATGGCAGGAAAAAGGTTTCCCCTATGTTAGGGCTCCAACAGAAAAATATTAAGAAGGTGGGAGTTGATAAAACTTCAAAGGTTGGAAGGAAAAAGGATCAGGAGAAGGTGAAGTTGATAGGTGAGTCTTAGGTGGAATCTAGTGTTGTTAGGACATTGGATACTCACTTTTGCACCCCTCAAAAATGATTGTGATCTCTTGGAATACTAGGGGTTTGAGTATCATTCCTCGATAATAGGATACTCATGACTTGATTCAGGATCATAAAATTGATATTTATTTATTCAAGAGACTAAGTTTTCAGTGGAGGATATGATTAGTATATCTTCCAAGATTTGGAGAAGAGGTATTTGTCAGTGTGTTGGCCCCCAAGGTAGGATGGATGTGTGGCTTGTTTATGGGACCCCTGTAGGATCACACCTCTTTGGTGGTTAGGAAGTAGGAACTCAATCTTGCTAGTGGCATCATGCTTTGACTTAGGAGAGACTCTTCTTCTCACCAATGCTTATGCAGCTTTGTTTTGGTCTCATATTAGATTTGTTTGATCTCTTGTTCCTATTTTCCCTTGGATTTTGGTAGGAGACTTCAATGCCATATGTAGTCTGGACAAAAAACAAGGGGAGTTAGTTGTATTGGCCCTTCTTCTACCTTGATGAGGGATAATGTTCCCTTCCTTAATTTGGTGGATGTGAAGCCAAGCAATGAGACATTCACTTGGCATAATAGAAGGTGCAGAAATGACTATTTCAAAAAGGCTGGACAAGTTTCTTGTTTCAGATTTTTCGATTGGCAATAACTGGACTACATCTTTTGAGATCTTGGGGTGGAGAGGCTTATACCATTGGCTTATCCAGTTTTCCTCCTCATTGTTCTGTATGCCCAAAATGCCTCCTTTCAAATTTTAGATTATGTCACTTTGTGATTCTAATTTGCAGAAGCTTATAAAGGAATGGTGGTTAGAAGGGAAGCTTGCTTTTGGCACTGCTATGTTCTCTTTTTTAAAATGGCTCCAAGTTGTTAAATTCAAACTCAAGAAATGGAATAGAAACTCTTTTGGAAATCTTTTTCATATCAAAAATCATTTGCAGGATAAGCTTGATAGAATCACCTTCAAAATTAAGGAAGAGAGATTGACAGAGGATTTGTTGCGAGAAGAGGCAAGGTGGTCCAAGGAACTCTCTAAATGGGAGTTGTGGGAGGAGATATTCTAGAAACAAAAATTCCATGTTGATTAGCTCCAGGAAGGGGATAAAAATATGACATTTTTTCATAACTCAATGAAGGAATGTAGAATTGGTAATGTTATGGCTTCTCTCATTTCAACTCAAGGTGAACGATTAAACTCTTTTCAAGCTATTTATGAGGAAGTGATCAGGTTCTATTCTTCTTTGTTCACAAAGAATGGTCTTCTAGCTTTGGATGAGGATAAACTCGTTCTTGACTGCGTTCCTACTTTGGTTTCTGATGATATGAATAGATCACTCTTAGAACCAATTTCTATGGAGGAGCTTGAGAATGCTGTGTTTAGATGAAAAAGGTAAGGCTCCTGGTCCTTATAGTTTTCCTAAAGAGTTCTTTCAAGAGTTTTGAGATATCCTAAGATCAGATTGGTTAGAGGTGGTTAGAGAATCACAAACTAACAAGCAGATGCTCAAATCCATCAATTCCACATTTCTTGCTTTAATCCCTAAGAAAGAAGGTGCCAACTCCTTAGATTATTTTTTTCCTATTGCTTTATGTAATGTGACTTACAAGATCATTACTAAGCTTATGGCATAGAGGTTGAAAAAATATTTGGCTCCCTTGATTTCTCTAGAATAGGGGGTTTTGTGAAATGGCAGCAGATTTTGGATGGTATAGTGGTGATGGTTGTTCGGCTATCCATTCCATGTCTATTTCCAAGGAAAAGGCCGTGTTCATTAAATTGGATATGTCTAACACCTAATAATAGGCCAGATCAGTAATACGTGCGAAGAGAGCTAAAGTTATTAAAAGGTGACATGTTGTGCCACAATCATAGTGGGAAGTGTAGTGTGGGTGGATGGTTGTCCTTGTGGCTCATCGAGGAGTGTTAATTATAATGATGGAATTCCTTTCCATTATCTACCTTTAATCTCATGAAGGCTGATTAGGCTTCAAAAATAATGGAATCTGGTAGTGGTAGTAAAGGTGTGAAGGGCAAGATGGAGAAGAAGGCAGTCGAAAAAGGGAAGAACATTATCTTAGGGGCACCCAGAAGGAAATTAAGGAGGATGGCAGGGAGTAGGTTTACAAGAGGGAAGAAGGTGGTAGAGGAAGTAAGGTCTGCGAGGAAGATTGGCTTGCGGAGGAGGGAGAAGACAATCTGAGGAGAGGAGGCCATGGTTGGATTTATCAATGAGGTGGAGAAGGAAATCAAGGATCCTGCCCTGTGAGGATGGTTGGTTAGGATTTTGAAACTGTTGAAGAAAGTAGATGGGGAACTAGGGGTTAACATTCATGCTGCAAGGGAAAACTTATTGCTAGATCTTGGTAATACGCAAAGTTAGTGGGATGTCTTTGGAGTGACACAATCCATTTCGATGGTGACCATGCTTTCAATTGCAGTGCGCTCATTACTTTTGCATGATGATTTGATGGAGGTATCCAAATAGGTAGAAAACCACATGGATATCTTGATGGGGCACATTCATGATATTCAGAATAGGTAGATTGATACTCGGGTGTTGCTGGAGCGTATTGTAGAGAAGCTGGAGGTGACCCTACCAAAGCGTCCTCTCTCCTCCTTCTCATGTGGATGCAATTCAAAAAATGATATAGTAGACTTGTAGGGCTCTGATATAGTTTAAGGTATGTTTATGTTTGTCAATGTTTCTTTTTGTGCAAGGATATGGGCATGTGTAATTTGCCCAATCATTGTTAGACTTATGACTACTCTACTAGGGTTTGGGTTAATAGATATAGGGGTAATAGAAGGGTAGAATGCTAGTATAGTTATGTCTTTATTATGCCTCACTAACAGTTCATACTATATGCTCCATTGGACATAGGGTGAAAGCCCAATTTTTGTTAGGGATCCTAGACCTAAACTAGGTATTACTATAAAAAAATTGGATATGTCTAAGGCCTACGATAGGGTTAAGTGGCCTTTTCTCTGGCACATTTTATCATCTTTTGGCTTTTTTTCAGAGTGGCTTAGCTAGGTCATGAGCTATGTCACTTCTAATTCATTTTCTATTATGATCAATGGTATTCCTTCCTCTCTTTTTTTTGCCTTTTAGGGACTCAGACAAGGAGATCCCTTATTTCCATATTTGTTTATCTTAATGGCAGAAGGGTTAGGGCATTTTTTGCAGCAACATAAAGAAAATGTAGTGCATCTCCATTCCCACCTTGGATGTATAGGTGAACTGATCAAGGCGCATGAATATGAAGGTAAAATAATAGGAATAACTAAGGTAAGGTAAACAATTGATGTTGTACAATATAGATAGATGTTTCATCCATGTGTGGTTTCATATGATAGTTAATGTGTTTTATTGATAATCTCTATTGCGACACTAATAATGCAGGCTTTGACATTGTTTTGCATTCTAATGATTAAGATGTCGATCTTACTACAATTGCCATATGTTAGAATGGATCTCATGGACTGATTCTGTTAGATTTATTTGTTATGATGGTACTTCTGAGACTTATTCAATTTCATGCACCTATATGTTCAATGTATGGTTTTGTTCAGATAATGAGGTAGATTTGATTTGGTTACGGTTATGTGTTATCTAATCTAGATTGATATGATGTGGAAAGGATGATGTCGTATCACTCGCTTGCGAGTGCCCTGCGATATTGTGAATCCTTTTTCATCTAGTGTCAGCTTTTGTGTGTCTATATATGCTTGACTATGTCATTTGTTGAGGATGCAGGTATCTGGCATCGACTCCACCTGAATTAATAGGTCTGAGCATGCCCTAAACCCAATGGATAAGTTGTTCCAGAGATAACTTAAGGTCTCACATCTCAAGTCATCATCCTCGATCAGGATGCATGACATGTCTAGTTCAACCTGTCAGTTCTGTTAGTATGTCAGGTCTTGCAACTGATTGATATTTGATGGAGCTTGTTGGTTAAGTGTGTTTTGGCCTGGCTTGTGAACATGTTTGATTTGGCTTTTAACGGCTGTCCTTCTCAGTGGGTTATGTTGTATGCCTATATTTCATTATATAGTCATACTAATATTTGACCCACTTTAATATTTAATAAGGTCATATAATATTCTTATTCTTATTATTAATATTTAATAAGATTAAATTGGTAATTGATAATTACCTAGTTTAAAATAATTATTTAAAGTTGTTTGAATATGAATTATTTTATTACTACTATTAAATTGATTTAATTAGGGAAGGTTGCTGAACACTAGTAAACGCACTAACCAGACCCTAGAGTAGAGAGGAGACAGTCCTATCATCCAATTGACGAAGCCTAACAATTGGATCAAGAGTGTATTGATTCAGCGTTACACTATGGTTACTAATGGATTTGTGATAATATGTTATTTATGATGGATATATTTTGGCTATATATTGTACTAACACTTCTTGTTGAGTGTACATGTAGAATTATTATGTCAATGGATGATGGTGGTCATTTAGCCACTTTATGTCTTTCTGTGTGATGTCTGACCTAGGCATGGGGCCCTAAGGTCTATTGGCAATGATGTTAAGAAATATTATTTTTAGTTTTATGTGATAAAATGATTATGTTCTTGTGTGGGATTTAACCTTGTAACTTTTAAAATAATTTTTAAGGTCTAAGTTGTATTTTATGTTTCAAAAATTGTCTTAAGTCTAAGGTGCATAGGTAAGAAGTTTATTTTTGTCATTTATAATATTTTAAAAGGTTTTTAGACCCTCCTTTAAGCCCCACTTACAAAAGTGACGAAAATGGGAAGGTGGTTGGTTGAATTAGTTGGGTGGTTGAGTTAGTTTTGGGTAGGAAGTTATTCTTTCCTTCTCTTTAAAAACTCTTCATGGAGTGGGGGTGATTGGGCTCATTTTATGATTTTTATTTCAAGGATTCTACCATTAGTGGGATATTGCGATTGAGGTATCATGTTTTCTTTATTAATTAAATATAAATATTAGATGTTTTTCTTTATTGATTAAATGTAAATTTTATATGTTTTTTTTAATTTATTAAATATAAATATTATATGTTTTTCTTTATTGGTTAAATGTAAATATTGTATGTTCTAAATATTATATGTATCCTTTATTTATTAAATGTAAAGATTGTTTTTCTAAGGGTTGTTGCTTGTGAAATTGGAAAAGCAAACATTTCAATGTAAATCTTGAAAGAAGCATATTTGTTGCCTTATTTGCATGTCATAAACCTAGATCATCATAGCATGAATTATATTTTTTGATTTTTACATTAGATCTTCCTATAATTATAAGATAGTAATCGCCATATATATTGGCATTAAGGTTTGCATATAATCATATGTTATATACATATTAGTATTAAGATTTCTATATAATCTTATAATTGCTAAATGTTGGTGTTGGATCTTAGAAACGATGGTTTTTATCTGTTTTTAAAAGGGGTTACGAAGTCATCTTGCTAAGGATCTGTTAGTTTGTTCATATCCTCTAATAGATAAATTAATGATGTTCTTTGTGTACGTAAGTATCTTTGAACCTTGTCAAACAGTTCAAGTACCTTGTCCATTAGAGTATTCCTTACTTCTGCCTTCTATTAGATCTAGATGGAAATGTTTTCTTATGTGCATTAAGGTCTCAAATAAATATGGACTTTGGATCATATAAAACTGCCCACTTTTGCATAGATTCTTCAGGATCCAATTCTTATAGTAGATTGTATTAAACATCTTATTAGCTCTTCATTTAGTCAATTTATATTTTGGGTGTCTTGTTCTTTGGTTGTTCAAATCTTCACAGTATTCTTGATCGACCATAATCCAAATCTAGATAACCCATTTAATACGGTGTGCATACTCCTTAAGTCTGTCAAACTCCATCCTCTAGGTGAGACTCCAGCCTTGTTTAACAAAGGTGTTTCAAATTGGGTGTGGTGGTCTATGAAGTCGTCGCTTGAAGAAATGGAAATGGTGTGGCTACTACTCAAAGGTAGAGTGGTGTTGTTTACAAACCGTCCAAAATTTGAAGGTTGATTGATCAAATCTTACCTTGAGGATAGGAATAACCTACACAAGTGCATGAACATGTATATAAACATTTATGTCATATGGATATTTGTATAGGTATCAATTATTAATTATAAATTAAATATGAATCCATGCATAGTTAAGATACATGATTTAGTAGATGAGTTTGTTGGAGTATATATATATGATATAGATATTAACTTATGAAACAAAAGAAATGTAGTTGTTATAGTTTAATATGAATGTTTATTAAACTAATCAATATGATCGCATATTTACTGTAATATGGCATTGATTCTATTATAATGGTTTTGTTAGTAGAAATATGATATATGGGTTTGGATTATAAATGTTGTAATTAGCATTTAAGTTATAAGTATTTGTAATTAATATTATCTATGCATTGGTTAGCTTGATGGTTATATGTAATTGATGAGTGATTAATATAATAGATAGAATTAATATTAATTAAACTAGACCTAGGTTTTATGAAATTCTTGGTGGAGATATAACTTGAATCCAGTTGCTAATTTGATTAAATAGAATTGCTCTAGTTAGAAGAATTTATGTTATCAATGAGTTCATTAGTTGAAGTTGCATATTACAAGCAAAATTTTCATGTGAGTTGGTCTATGTGTAAATTGTCAAGTTTAGGTTCCAGAGGCATAAGGTAATATGATTTGGTTGTATGTATTCTGTTCATAGTTGTCTTGAGATGAAGATGTTGTAAGAACATGATTTCTCTTGTCTACGTATGTGGGTCTTGGTAAACAATAATGTGAGATGATGTACATACTGTGTTGTGAATATATTATGATGGGGTTAAACCTCCTTCACGTATGTGTTGATATCAAGCTTGTGTTTAGTATTGTAATGGGGAGAACTTGGATATCGTAATGAGAAACTATTTTGTTCATGGTTGAGATTTGCGAGCAAGATGACCCATACCTTGCTCGGGATATGTGTTGTTATGGTTATTGCGATTGATTAACTGAAAGTTTTGGGGACAATGAAGTAAAGGTTGGTCCTTGTGATTATGTTTAATAAGCAAGAAGGTAAATGCCATGCATTGTTTATTTATACTTATCAGTATGATAGTGATTGTCTTGCTTGATGGTTAGGGTTTCTAGATGCAGGTAGGGGAGTGGCTTTCAGTGTGGGGCCGGCGCCCAAAGTGGCTGTTAGGCTAACCCATTGAAAGTTGTTAATTAAGTGAAAACCTAAAAATGAACTGGGGGGAAAAGGGTAAATTACACATTAACAAGATAGTTGGATTTCCTCTCCCGTGCCTGTAGTGCCCGTTTAGACTAAGGATGGGTAGAGAAGGCCTGGTTGGCAAGATTAACTTCCTTGTCCTCACGAAAGGAAGGTTGATTCCGCATGTATCACCCTATGGGGCCGGCACCTAGTGAGAGGCTGTTAGGATAACCCATGTCAGGACCATGCGATGACACTCTTCCTACTGCAGCCTAGCATTCCTTAGTTGTACTCTCCCCATTCATCGTGTGTTGCCTCTGGAAGTGATTTTGAGTTGCTTGTGGTGTTGTCATGTGTTGTAATGGAGTCTTGCTCAGTCTTTGTTCCTATTAGGCAATTGTCTACTTGACTGTATGATGTTTTGGGACCTTATGTTATCTCCTAGCACAGGGGGTGGACCTTAGGGTTCCACATGGTCAGGTGGATGTGCTTTATCTCCATTAGTTTTTCCTTGCCTTTGTTCATGTGCAAGAGGGTGGTAACTCTTGTAGCAGATTCAGATCATGTACGTGTTTATGGAGACAGTTATTATGCTCATGTGCTATCATGTGTATCAGATTATTCATAATGTATGTATTCATATGTATTGAGAAGATGATAATGTAACAATGTAATGTTGTATTCATATGTCGGAAGAAATTGTGACTATGTACTAGATCCTGATGAATACTTATATGATGTTATGTAAATGTAAATGTTTATTGATTTAGTGCATTAGGTTTACAATGAGTTACTGATGTTAATTCATGATGTGTGTTAGATTATGTTAATTGTTTTGTCAAGTAATGCAACCATGTTATCTTAGAGGACAAGTCATTAGTTTAAATGATGTGTTAATATTACTTTATTATTTCTATCTTTAAAAAAAAAAAAATTGTCCTATTGTATAGTGTTATTGTGTTGTTCTCTAGAGTTTCATGACGGGGCATTATAGAAAAAGGCGTCATTCATGGTTGGAGTTGGGCTCAGGATATAGCCTCTCACTCTCACCTTCATTTTGTGGATGATACAACTCTTATGGGTCTTGTCAGGATTATCAAGGCTATCAATTTCAGAAAAGCTCTTGATATCTATTTGTCTTCTTCTGGCCAATAGATTAATGAAGACAAATCTAGTATCTTCTTCTTCTTCAATACACTTGAGCCCAAAATTCCTAATATTCTTCATTTTTAGATTGGAATGCTTCCTGTGGACTATTTGGGTATTCCTTTATCTTCAGGTACATTAAATAGGATCCACTATAAGAAGATTATAGATAAATTCTGGTCAAGGGTTAACCATTGGAATTTTTGGTGGCTATCTTTTGTTGGCAGGTTGACTCTTCTAAAATCTATCTTGTAGGCTCTTCCTCAGTACATGTTCTTGGTTCTTGCTGCTCCTCAAAGTTTTCTCAAAGAATTTGATGCTATTTATCAAAAATTTTTATGGGCAGGAAGTCTTGACAATCAGAAATAGTCTTGTGAGCTAGGATTAGGTGTACAAACCAAAAGAGGCTGGTGGTATTGGGCGTAGGTAGTCTAAACTCAATAGTCAGGCTTTAGTAGAAAAAATATATTGGCATTGGTGAAAAAATCTAGATCAGCCTTGGGCAAGAATCCTTAATTGTAAGTATTTGGGAGGAGTTGATAATGAGGATATTCCACATATGGAGTTGACAGGGAAGGGATCCATGATTTGGAACATAATTAAAAGGGGGCTTCTCTTATTAAGGAAGGTCTTTTCAGGATTATTCACAAGGGTGATAATGCCCTCTTTTGGATTGTCTCTTGGGACAATCATCCCCCCATCCTTTCTTCGTTTTCTCAGCTCCAACCTTTGAGTGAAAATTTCTTGGCAGTTGGGTGGTGTAGAGTGGTTAATTTTAAATTCTCTACTCCTTTGGGGAGATTCTTGGTTTGTCACTAGTGGGATTTTGGCAATTGGCCTAGAGGAGGGTCTCAAGAGGAGCAAAATTCTTTGGTTTCTATTCTTGTTGAGCGGCCCTGTTGTTATTCAGAGGATAGGGATATGCTAGCTTAGGGACATGATTCTAAGGGTGTTTACTCAGTATCTTTGGGATACACCTTTTTAGAGTGGCAACAAAGGGACTATAGAGATTTTACTTGGTGGAGATGCATCTAGAGCAAGTTCAACTAGCCTAAGTGTTGCATGTTCTTGTGGTTGTTGAGTTTGAATAAATGCTTGACCTGAGAGAATATCATGAAAAGAGGTTTTTATGGACCTTCAATTTGTTTTCTTTGTGGCTACAGTGAAGAAAGTACTAATCATCTATTCTTTTAGTGTCCTTTCTCTATGGAACTTTGGGGATTGTGGTGGAAGTTATAGAAGAGACCTTTTTTTTAAGCCACCTCTTTATTTGACTTTTTGAATAATACGTGCCACCCTCCAACCTATGCTTTATTCCTTGTGGTAGCTTGGGAGTTTGGTCCTTCCTTTGTCATTTGGGAAATTTAGTTGGAATGAAACCGTCATATCTTCTAGGGGTGCTGTAGTGTGGCTATGCAAGTTTGGTATAAGGTTAAGAGTATGCTCAAGGAGACTATTAAGAATAAGTTTGATCTTGAGGAGTCTCTTTCTTCTTCAGGTGCTTCTATTGCTAATCTCCTAGAGATTTCCCTACCCATTGCTTTACATGGGTGTCCTAGGCATGGATTGCAACCTTCTAGAAAGGTGAATAGATTGGGTAAGTGGAGCCCTTCTCCTGATGGCATTTATAAGATTAATGCTGATGGTTCTACTCAAGGCAACCCGAGTGCGTTTGGGATTGGTGGTGTTGGACGAGACAGTAGTGGCTCTGTTATGTTCTTTTCCACTTACATGGGTATGCACTCAAATAATCAGATGGAGTTTTGGGCTATGCTGAAAGCTTTGCAGACAACTTGTAATTTGGGTTGGAGGAAGGTGGCTTGTGAAACAAATTCTATGATCCTAGGTAGTTTCTCTACTCAATAAGAGAAATCTTCAAGACTCCTCTTGGAAACTGGATTTGATTGCTAAGAAAATCCTTCATCTAGCCTCAAAATTTGATACTATTTCCTTTGTTCATGTTCCTCGGGAATGGAACAAAGTGGTGGATTGTGTGGCTAAGTGGGCCTATGAAGAAATGGATATGTGGCATGTTGTGGATTGGGGACATTTGGATTAGGCTAAATCTCAACAGCTACAACAGATTCTTTATGATGATCAAGAAGATTAGGTCGGGATGGATGGATAAGAAGGATTGTATTCTTGGTTGTGGTGATTTTTTGTATGTTTGTAATTTGGGGTGGTATTGCAAATGCCCCCACTGAGTTCGTCTTCTAGTGTATGTATTGGTGGCGGATGCCATATGGAAATCTTTTTGGTGTATTTGTAAGTAACTCTCCCTGAATAAAGTTTTTATTTTACCCCTTAAAAAAGTTTACTTAGGTAATTTGTTTTTATTACTTAGGTAGGATAGGATAAATGAGTTCACGTCATTTCCTTTTTCATTGGATTCTATTGTTTATCCTCTCATATTTAGAAACTAAGATCATCCCTTGTTTTTTGGTTTTCTGCCTTTTTCTCATCGTTATCGAATTCAAAAACTATGAGGCTATATATTATATGCATCTAATCATCTCTTAATAAATTAATTAATTGACCTATTTTTCATATTGCATCCTTGAATAGAATAATATTTTTCATTCATATTAATCTTCTCTTTGTGCTTACTTTTAGGTCTCTTGCTTTTGGGTGGCTATTTTGGGAGCCCAATTTAACATGAAGCAATTGTAGGAAATGGAATAAAGACAAAAAATTATATCTAATATTTCTATTCAAATAAATTCCTAAACTTTAAATTAATTTTAAACTATAACAAACAATTTTTAATAGACAATGAAAATAAATCCAATTTATAAATGTAACACAACATCCACACTACACACCAAAAATGCTTCAAATATAGAGTAGTTTTGATTGTATTGACATTGTCCTCAATTTCAAATCTAGTAGCTTTCTTCTCAATCTATGATCTCCCATTAATGGTTAATCTCCAAACTAAAATAAGATTTGTAGTTTGGATAACAGATGAAAATGATGGAATAGGGTGAAAATTCAATGCCATCTCATTTATTTATAAAAGAAATGGTCAGGTCTAATTTTTTACTTAAATTACTTAAAACTGACATATGTGTTTTAAATTTTAAGATGATGTAAACTAGATTTAAATTTAGTATAATTTATGATTGTATTTAAAAAGAAAAATGATCTCGTTCTATTTTTGTAAAATTGAAAATATAACTTAATTGTTGATTAAATATTGAAAAATATGAAGTTAATGGCCCCTACTTTTTTTCTAATAATATATTTTTTCTATAACATAAATAACACCACAAACATATATATATATATACACACACACACACACACACACACAACTATTTTTAGGGGCCTCCACATTTTGCCTTAATTGTTTATTTGGGGTAAAAATTATTATATTGTCTCAACATAGAGTTTCTCCTTTGTTCCATCATTCTTTTTAGTTTTTTGAAATAAACTTTAACATTTTTCCTTGGGAAAACAATCAATCTTATATTTGAGTGATAATGATTTCTTTTAATGAAAAAAAATATATAAACACCGATAAAAATAATTAAATTTTTTTTTTTGAAAACTATACTTTGTGATCTACAAAAAGACATTTTTAAAATTTTCAAAAATATAAATAAAAGTTACACCAACATTATGTTTTTCAAATTTTTTTAATAAATTAACACTAAAGTGATGCTACATATGTATCCAATGAAGAAAAGTTGTGACCCATATCTATTTTAATTGGAATGAATTTAACTAAAACACATTTTTAATTTAAATTGACTTTTAGTTATAAATACTTAAATTTTAATGTGCAAAAAATTTTACCTTAAAACCACACAACTTTAAACTTTCATATTGAACACAAAACATTAAAATCAAAACATAAATATATACTTGTTACCATTACACTAACTACTATCACAATATTATTAGGATGTGGTTCTATGGAGGGGCTTCAAGAGGTCTTATGAGACAATTTTTTTTGCAATAAGATAAAGTAGAATATTTTTCAGGGAAATAAGATCCCCAACTTTTTAGTTTTCAAATTTAAGGAGTACATTTGGGGTGGGGCTAAAAATTTCCTCCACTAACTTAGAAAATTTTACTACTAAATTTAGATTCTCACTAATAAATTTAGATTCTCACTAATAAATTTAGAGAAATTTTTAGAGGGAAAAATTCTTGTTCAACCACCAACTTCCTAAAATATTTCATATTAGTTGTGTGAAAAAAATTAATAGGACCACTAACTTTTGCTTAAAATTTAAAATTTATATAGCATTACAAAATTTATGGGACACCTATATTAAAATACTCATAAAATATTTTAGCAGCACCAGATAAAATATTTTAAGAAGCCCCCTCCATTGCATTGCATTGTTAGACTAGCAATGAAATGAAAGAAAACCGCTTGACCAAAATGGCAAATGGTTTATGTCCTTTCACTCTCTTACATTAGTGGGCATATTCGTATCCATTACTATTATGATTTAGTGGCATTGGGAATAGAAATATTAGTCAAGAAAATGCCCATCAATTGAAAATATTACACTAAATGAATTATCTGTTGAGAAGTGGTAAATGATTTGCAAGTTGTCATTTTGTCGAGACATGGAAGTTGAGGGGTTTTAGCAGTGTCACTTGCCTACCTTTTTGATAAATTTGATGATCAACCTAGTTTTCAAGTACCATTCCCTTCAAATACTAGGGTGGCTTAATAAACATCATACTACCTATATATGTGTGTGGAGAAGCATGTGTTTTCAGAATTTACAAGAGCAATGGTGGAAGCAAATATTAGTAGGTACTAAGAACCATTTGAGAAAGGGCTATTTAATTTTTCCATAATTTGGTAAAGAGGGTGGCTGGGTGAGTGGCCACATGAGTACATATAGATGAGCAGAAGTAGTAGTAAAATATGAACTTTGTTGTAGATGGTCAGACGAGAAATAATGGAGGTGCAGTGCCCTTTCCATGAGTGTCCGCTCTCTCTATGAGAAGCACTTAAAAAAATAGCATTGCAAACAAAAGAAAAAGGATGAAAAGATAGCAAGAAAAGAACAACATACATGTTGTGTTTGGTTTTGCCTAGGGCAAATGGGGTTTGAAGGCTTCACATGACTTCCCTGAAAGTTTATGGAAGCCCAAAGTCAAGGATGGGACTCTTGATTGCTAAAGCAAACAAGATTTTTGGGGAAGAAATTTTGATGAAAAGAGTGGGAGTTAAAACTCTGCATTTGTGATTTCCAGAAAGTTTATGGAAGCCCAAAGAAGGATGGGACTATTGATTGCTAAAGCAAACAAGATTCTCGGGGAACAAATTTTGATGAAAAGAGTGGGAGCTAAAACTCTGCATTTGTGATTTCCAGCCATAATATGGAAGCGAAAGTAGCAACATTGGACTTTGTCACCTAGTTTAATTTAAGTCTCTCACCAAAATGGTACTTTGGATTGTTTATTTTAATGTTCTATTTTTTCCAAAATAAAATAAAATAAATGTTACTGTTTCCCAAGTGACCTTTAGTATATTGGTAAAGTTGAATAGTTCAAAAAGAAGAAAATAAATACCTCTTAATCCTAAGTACTAAGTTGAAGATAATTTATTATAGAGTAAGTAGTTCCATGCTACTACTAAATTAAATTGTTGTTAATTACACCGATAGGCATATCCTTAGTGAGCAGCACTACCTCAAATACATACATCGATGGTCTAGATTAAAAGAACTACCATCAAACAAATCTTGACCATACAATTTACAATCAATATATGATTGTGACATGAGAAAAATATTTGAAATTCAAAATCTCAATTTAAAGGAAGAAAATCAAATTTGATTTGATTTGGTAGTTGAGACGCTGAGACGGTGTAAGAAAAGCATTTGAAATAGTCGACGCAAAAGGAAAGTGTCTCTCCATTTGAGGTGGAGGAGATTTACATCTGGGTGCATCCCTTTACTATCTAGCAAGGGTGATTTGCACTGACCAGCATATGAAGTCTTTAATAAAGGCAGCGCACCATATAAAATCCAGCTCTTAACACTCATACCACGTAGGCCTTTAAAGAAGTGCACTTCCCTCCATAAAGCTTTTAACATTTGCAAGATGTGATTCCTTCTTCAAGGTAAGACTTCAAATGATTATTGAGGTGGAGTTTGTGGACCCCACGCCACTACACATGAAATTTGCAAACTCTTCAAGGTTGCGTCTACCATGGAAAGTGTTGCCGCCGGGTTAGAAGACTCCAATATGAGTCGCACCCTTTTTGCATATATACTCTTGGATTTGTAAATGGTACGGTAGGAAAGAATAGGGCCTGTAACCCTTGCAAAAATATATATATTTTTTATATCTGGTAATTCATCTCAATCAGAGAGTTCAAGGTCATAGAGGACAACATTCTATAATGAAAAAATTAGTGTGGATTCCATTGTGAAAGAAGATTTTGGTTACGAGTTGGACCATGTGGATTAAATGTGTGGGTTCAATAAAGAAGGGCACCCTGTGTCCTACAATGTCTATGGCATTTTCAAGGACAAGGAGCTTGATAACAAGACCTTTAAGAATGATGCCGAGCACGACAAGTTTCTACAGTGGAGGGTTTAATGTCTTTAATTGTCTTGCATTTAGGTGTAATATTTTTCATGGAATCCACATGTTCCCCCACGATCTGCATGTTATTACCATTTCTATTGATTAGATATGCCACACATAGACATGTCCCAGATATATTCCATATGCCAGTCTACCAATTTTTGAAGAGATGCAGTAGCTGTAGGTAACATTTGAAATTTGGAGTTTTAGGTGCAATAACTTCTGGAGGTCATAACTTTTGACTTGGATGTGGGTTTTCTACGAAATTTTATAGGGGGATGCGTTATGAAGTGGCCAGTGGTTTCCCAACTGACCCTAGTCGGTTGAACCTCATCTTGACACTTTTTTGGGGCTTGAAACTTTCATCTTGGCCCTTAAAATAACAATTTAGTGTTTTTTTCTAAGTATGACACGAGATGCTGATGAAACGACTGAGGCTGTGGAATTGGCAGTTGCCTCGTGACCTCCCTAAATTGTGAAATGCCTTCTGCTGCAATTAATACAAGAGCTCCCGCAACAACAATGGTGGAAATAATGAAAATTAGCCACCAATTGTGGCAGATGAGAGCGTTGTTATTCAACCCTCCAGACAGCATGGCCACCATCAGTTTTGCCTGAATTTCTAGGCAAACTTGAACATATTCTTGCAGAGACAATGCCATGGGCACTTAGTGCAATTAGTAGTAGTAATATGAAATATTGGCTTCAATATGGAAAAAAATTTGATGAGCCTAAGTGAAATGCAAGACCCCTTTAAAAAGTACTGAAATTGCTCAGTGTCTTCGGGTGATAGCGACCCTCATAAAGAAGCGGATGAATGGTCTAGATTAAAAAGACTACTATGAAAGAGATCTTAGCCATTGATTTTTTCAAACAAATAATAAATGATAAAAAACAAAAAAATTTAATCACTCCAAGACAAATTGAACCAATCTACTTGGATTTCCACCACCAACTTGACAATAAATAACCCCTTAAATTCATTTGAATTTTGCCCGAGTGGAACTATTCGCCGATCCCCTCCCATCCACGATTTTTATTTAGCTCTCACCTTTTAGCTCAATCTGTTAAACTACATGTATTGTTGGAGATATTATAATTTGGAGATATTATAATTTACACAGATCTCGGTGTCAAAATAGTGCAATGAATTCATTACATCCTTACACTAGCAGATTTTGGAAATGAACTCAACTGTTTAGAGCATGCACCATTAACTAGCTTTAAAGACACATAAATATCATCTGCCACCTTTGAGTACTAGACAGTGCATCAAACTCATCTATAAAACTATTGTCTTTGTTAAGATTTACAAAGGATTATTTGTCATTGCTCTCACTTTCGCAGAAGCTGCAGAGCATGGAGCTTGCATACCAGACATAACCAAAGTAAAAAATTCTTGTTGTAAAGGTTGCAAAGATTTTGAAATGTATTGAAGCTTCAGATTTTAATTTAGCTATTTTCTTCAAAGTATTGGATTCAGTGATTGTTGTTGATTTAATACTTGGCTATGTAAGTTGCTTGGTTTTTTTAATATTGTATAGATAATCTCATTTTTATGCCTGGTTCCTCCTCCAAATTCATCAAATTCCTTGCCAACGTTTCAAATGGTTCAATGGGTACGTTGATAATCTTTGACAACCAAGAAACACATAAAGCTTTGGCTTACTTGCAAGGCACCTACAAAGGCAACACCATATACATATCCCATAGACAAAATAAAATAACAAAAAATAAACATAATCTAAATATGTACCTCAAAAATTAAAAAAACCTCCGTTGACAAGTACTTAAACTCTCTAAAAGATTTAAACATGTTTTTGGAGTTGTGTGAAGCTCTATCTAAATGGTTAAAAGTGGATTTGAGTGTTTGTTTCCAATTTATATAGCCAAAATCCTTCCAATCAATTGTGTTGTTTGTAAACCCATTTACCTCCGATAGTTGAATTATCTCAAATATTAGAGTGTCTCAAATACATATATTAAATCCTCCACTTGATCAATTGGTAGAAGGGTTATATGAATTATTGGTCAATCATGTGTCATACAGTAGATAAAATATTATAAGTTCAATTGGTCAATCCCATGTCATCTAGTAGATAAAATATATATTGTATTATACACAAAATCCTCAAAAAAATTCCACTTGATCACTAAGTTGTATTTAGCCATAATCTTCCAGTTGATCTACCGTGCTGTGTAAAGTCCTAATCCTCTAATTTCAAATGATCTATTGAGTGTGTTTAGCCAAATCTTCCCATTTCAATTGATCTATTGTGTTGTGTATCTAGCCATAATCCTCTAATTTATCAATTGTGTTCCAAATTGTTGAGTTGTCTTATGTATGTCATATTTTATACTTGTCATTCTAGTGAAATAAATATAGGCTATGATTTTAATTTTGGTCCCCCTACAAGCCTCCAATTGTTGCATTGTGTTGTGCAAAATCAGATTAAGTTAGGATTTGAATTTGATTACCTCTACATACTTCAAATTGTTGTGTTGAGTATGTAGCATTTGCACAATCTCACTATAGACCTCCAATTAAAGTATAATTAAACACAAACATGATTTAGAACCAAGGCCATTCATGCCAAATGGCCCCCAACGTACCTAACACCTTGCTTGTCAAACATGCATTCAATACCCACTTTGCAAAACATTAAGACTTAATGATTAAATACATCCCCAAGTGGCAACATACAACATGATCAAATTTAATATGTAAGATGGTGAAACCAAAACAACAAATAGAATCCTACAAATAGAATGAAAGGTTGTTAAGGCAATTGGATGGGCAAGAACATTTTAATCATCTTGCATGTTTAAGGAGTAGTTTTAATCACCGATCACCGAAATCAGGTTGCTCCCTTTTGTAGAAGGAGCACCTTTGGTGTAATTACATAACTCCCCCAAATTTCTACAAACAATATTTTTTTGATAGAACAATAAAGGTCGCTCCCTTTTGTAGATGGAGCACCTTTGGTGTAATTACATAACTCCGTGCTTTGTTTATTGTTCTTAAACCCTGAGGTTTTGATCGCTCTATTCTTTTCTATGCTTATTTATCTGGTTAATTTACTATGCAGACTCTTCCCAGTTAGGATACAGATTGCTAAGATAAGATTTTAAAAAGTTAGGAATTTTGAGGTCTAATATTTTTATTTATGTTACTATTGTTGGTGATGTTTTGAATGATCTCAATGTGTTCTAATGACTATGGAAATATGTATAAACATGAAAAACTACATTTGTGAAGCGTCATCTTACAGGGGAGTTCGATCATAGTGGAAAGTATAATTTCTTCAAGCATAGATCTAAGCCAAAAAAAGACACAAAGAATTACAAGTGGGTTGAAATGTGAAACAGGGTGAGTGTCAATAGGGGAGAGGACCTATTAGTGGTGCATCCTAACTTCACGCCTCTCAAAAATATGTGATAATTTGGAATCACTCCAATTTTTTTGCAGTAGCTTACTTGGCAACACCCCTGCTTATAACTAAGGTTTCAGGGCCATATCATCAAATATGATGCCACATTAGCATGCTTTTTGTTAAGGTGTCAAATAGTTCCTCCAGAAAAAAAGGGTGGACCAATAGGTGTGCATTAAGTCATGTTTTGTTGGTGGGTTGATGTGGCATCACAATAACACTAACAACTTTAAAGTCACAACTACTAGTACTAAACTTCAAAAAATATTGGGCCATAAATGCACATATACTATCTCAACCATTGGAATTATCTCACCTATTGGGTCTTTTCCCCTAGAACACACAAATTTATAGAAGGGGTTGTGATTTAATGATAAAATGTATTATTTTAAAAAGAGAATTACATGGAACAAATATAATTACTTGAATTATATTACGACTTCAAATGGACTACAGTGGGAAAAAAAATGGTAGGCATGTGGTGTAGAACTCTTGAAAGTTTTAGAAAGGAGTAACTTCCATAAATTTTACATTTATTTAGAAAATAAACAAGAAACACAATAATATCATGTCTAAAATTATATTGTGTTGCCTCTTTCTTTTCTTCCTCATTGGTGGCAGCTCAGCTAAACTTTTAGTAATAATTTTATTTGCAACACAAAATTTATATAATAAATAGTATTAATTTAATATATTATCTTAATTAAACCGTAAAATATATTTCAATATAACACATTAGAATATCTTTATTTATCTTTATAATTTTTTATTTTCATTAAATGTTTTGAAGGGCAATCAAGACTTATCCGTGTCTAAAACTCAATAAGTTTGTAAGATTTTATAAATTATTCAAGAATTAAAATTAAAAAAATACTATTGGATTAAGCAACCTAGCATTAGATTGGTCCAAATTTCTTGAACTCCAAGATTTGAAACCTTAAAGTCCAAGGATTCTTGAAAAAGTTAATGCAGATTTGTATTTTGAAGAACACCTTCTCACAAGGAATGAATAATAGTAGCATAGACAAGGCACATGACCTAATGGACAGAATGCCTTAGAGGTATGTTCTCCTCAATTGTTATGTTTGTAGGATATGCACAAAATTGATTTGTTGAAAAGGTTTTAGAAAATTTCAAGAAAATACAACTGGTACATATAAAGCCAAATTCCAGAATCTTTGGCAACATCCTCTCTACCTATGCCAAAATGCCTTACTATGACACACTTTAATATAAGTGAATTATATAAAAATCAAATATATCTATATCTATATATATATCTATATATATATATCAGCTTAATCCTATATAAATTTTGACAATTTCTCTAAAATATCTCCTTTCATATGATACAGTGGTTTCAAAAATTTGATTGTATTTTATAGCAAAAATGCCTAAATACACCTACACAACTCTCAAATTTAGACCCTGATGGGAAAGGCATCCATCACTAACAAAGTTTTAGGATAATAAAACTATCGGCGTGCCCATTGAACCTATGGGTCCAATTGCTAGTCTTTAAAACACATGCAATGTCATATAGTTTTTTAATTAACACAAAGGATAATTACTCAGAAGGCATTCCCTTTGTGAGGGAGTGGGCTGACTTCGCATATCAGCGGTCTCTATTGGGTTTTCCTGCCATGTCATATATTCCGTGCGCAATCACCTATTTGTTTTAACACCATTCTACGCACTTTCTCCGATTTTATTACTCAAGTGTTGTATAAACAATAAAATGACTCTTCTCTAAAGGAAAAAATTACGTCAGTTTAAAGACACTTATTAGTTCCTGGGGTAGCCAGGTATACTAATGCATTCGCTGGATGCATTTTTTTTTTTTCTATTCAACCAATCAGAATGCAAAATTAAAAAATTTGATGTATATTGTTAAAGTTTTAGAATTTATTTTGTTTTTCAATAATTAAAAAAAAAACTATTTATTGCTTTTCCTATCGGATGAGATTCAAAACAGTCACTGTAAAAAATTTTATACTTATATCATAGAGAAATGTAGTTAAATTGAATGCATTTAAAACTAGCTCCTACGAGATGTCGCTTATCTATTTTAAAACATATTTTTTAAATCATATTTATTCATAAAGATGTCTTGTCTGTTTTTAAAACATATTGTCGAGTTAGATTTGGAAAAGATTTTTGTGTGTATTGAAAGTTGGGAAAACATTAAATTATTCAATGTACATTCATATATGCATTGAATGTTCCGTAACAAGCCTTCTATTTTGTAAAAAAAAAACTTTTCTGTCAATTAATAGCTCTCAGTTATACATAGTAAATCTTCAGAGGCTGTATAGAAGGCTGCATAATCCATTGCATAAGTCTGGCTGTATAGAAGACTACATAATCCAGAGCACCTGGGAAATCTTCATGTTATACTTTGAAGACCTTGCAAGACCCTGCAGGAAGAAGAGGTATGGAAGTCAGGACGAGGTATGGAAGTCAGTACGTTTCATATACTTTAGAATTTTTTTTAAAAAAAATTTATTTGTTTTTAATTTCTTTATGCAGTTAAAGGTTTGCAGGTGCTTACCAGTATGACCATCATTTTCTGTGGTGACTAGTATGACCATCATTTTCTGTGGTGACTAGGAACTGCTGGCAGAAGCTGACTCTTTGAGAATATTACATTGTTGTATCTATGAAAGCTGTAAGCAACTGATTTAAAAAAACATTTTTTGTTATGTTATTTATCAAATTTGCAATCTGAGTTCATGAGTTTCTCTGAGTTTCTTTGACCTGAATCGTATGAGGTATCTGTATTTCACCGACTATATCCTCTATGACACACATACAGATATATTCTTTTGGGTCATGGGTGCACTTTATTTGGTGTCCAGGTATTTGTATTTCACTGATTATATCGTCTATGACACATACAAATATATCCTTTTGGTTTATGGGTACACTTTATTAGGTGTCCAGAAATTGGGTCCGAGTCACCGTCATTGGGTCATCCGGATGGATTGTTCAAATACAATTACAGTGATACTACCAAGCCTATTCTCATGGCCTGCCGTAATGTTGTCTCATGTTTTACAGTACTACTAAGCACTCTCTACCAATTGGCACATAATAATCTAGTAAGATCAGACGCATCAATCTTAATGTCTCCATCATCGAATTTACTAGGGTTCCAGACACCTACAGACCAAGCCACGAAGGTCCATTCACAACATGTGGCGTTACCATTAGAGTTTGATGTTTGTTCTCCTTCCAAATGTAGCTGATCACGTCACTGCATGAGTGAGATTCAATCACATCATGCATTTCTTGTTAGTTTGAGTCTTACCTGGCCCGAAATCTGGGAAAATTTTCTTACATTATGTCCAAACACCTAGTGAAGCAGCTATTGCTGCTTTTGGTTCTAGTGTAGAGAATCCCCACAGTGCCAGACGGATGGAAAATTGTCCCAAAAACATACGACAAGAAAATGAAATTAAACCTTATAACTTGGCATTCTTATTTCAGCTTGATGAATATTTGTATTCTTGTACAAACCTAAACCAACTTGCTTTTGTCAAATACTTTGTTGGTGGAATCCGCTCTGAGTGTAAGGTTTGCACACAATTCAGCAGTACTAGTATGCCCATGGCTAGGACATAGACCGTACCTAAAACCTGACTAAGAAGTCCTTCTGTTTCAATTTTGAAGCTCTTGTTGTCTGTAGAAACACTTTGATAGTTTTCAACTGGTGCCATAAAACTTTTACTACAGACAAAGCAACAGAACTTCAGTGAGAGGCATGGTATGAGTTTCCTAGTCTTCCTGTTCAATTATGGCCATTCCTTACTGATATGGATCATTCCATAGGCACCTCCATTTTTGCTATGAATTTCACAGGCCCTTTTCTGCCATACCCAATAAAAAGGTATGTGTTTCAGCAAGCCTTTCTAAGTCCTTGGAGAAAGCTTTGAAACCCTTGAAGAAAATCATAGATTAACATAATTGGTTCATTACATCAAATTACCAAACAATTGCTTTGTATGACAAATCCCAGATCACACAGTTAAAGATTGCCCTTCAATGCCAAAGGTTTCCTTAGAACTGCGCGTTGACGATTCTCCTCCTGCTTCATCTTCAAATAAAGGTTAGAGCACTTTGTTTCTAGAAAGTCCCCTCATCTTCAAATGAAGGTTAGAGCACTTTGTTTCTACAAAATCTCCTAAAGCTTCCCCAAAGCTCCTATTCCTTAGATCAATCTGTTGACTTTTCTCAGACTAGTGAAAAATATTTAAAAAAGGAAAGCTACTTATGGCTCCACAACCACTAGTTTTCAGTGCATGCCTTTTTCAAGCTTAAAATAAAGAGACAAGTCCCTACGCAGCCCAAAATCCCTCCACACTTCTGGAAGCAAACAAAAATCCAACTCTGGGAGGAGGTTTGCCATAACAACAACCACTTAGTCCAGCAGATTTTGTTACCAAGAACAACAAAGTTTCAATTTCCAATATTTTCAAGTTGTTGGATGCTTAGCCCTGGGACCTTGCATTGGCAGTTGAAGAATAAACACAACTTGATTTACATTCTCTACAATTACATCCTTAAGAACTGGAACACTTCCTACTAACCAAGCTACAACTGATTCTGAAAGCAACTATCTACCCATTATAGAAGTGAACTTATCCATTTGCTGTGAACTAAGCATGTTACTGTATTGTGTTAGTTTCATTAAACCACAACTTTTTGGATGTCAATTAGGTTGGTATGTATTTCCCTTAAATAGATGTGAAAAATGGTAAATCATTTCAAAGCATATCCAAATGGTTATACTAAATTCTTTTGTTTGTTCTCTCTGGTTTGCATATTTTCCTAGTTTCTAGACTAATCCCAGTGAATTGCTGGCAGTTCAAACCAACTCAACAGAGTAAAATTTCAAAAAGACCAATTTCAATTTTCCCAACACCGTCCCCGCCATTCCGTCTGCCTCGTCACTTTCCTGTCAGCAGATTCAGCTCGCAGCTGCTAAATACGTGCGCGCGGCCAAATCCCCTCCACCAGCAAAACTAGTTAAATTAATAAACTTAGCAAATTAAGTATATTTGTATCCAAACTAAATAATAGCTAGGAATTGAGGTGATGGTCGTAATACATTAAAAACTTTTTCTTTTATTCTTTCGTGGGTTCCAGGTTTAGGTGATGGTCATAGTACGTTAACAACTTATTCTTTTACTCTTTCGTGGGTTCCAGGTTTAGAATTATACAATTTATAAGGTTTAACATTTATGTCCATGAGATTTACACAAGCAAATTAATATATGAAAGTTGATATATGCCAGTAGACGATGGTGATTAGGACAATCAAAATGAATTTGATAGGACACGAAACTGGAAAATTTCAATTTTCACCTTCCACAAGTTTAACATTATATAAACTTATAAATTCACACAACCAAACTATGAATATATGTATTCAAATTATGGTATTTGATACCATCAACCGTAGCAAGATTTGTATGGGATTTTTTTAAATTAACGAATATGATTTTCATCCACAACAGCTCGAGGTGATATTGACGTTAAATGTGTTGTCAGGGGAGCAAGAAGGCAGACTGGTGTCCCAAAAACAATGCTACAGCAAGAACAAAACACACAGAAACACAAATTTCATTAAGAGCTGCTGCCCCAATCACTGGAGCTGCAAACTATTTCTCTGGAGCTGCCTGTGCGTACCCTGTGCTGCTGCACAACCTTCTATCCTCTGCAATATTTTCCTTCTGCTCTCACTATGTTGTTCTCTTCTGGAACATTCCTCTTACCTTTACTGCTGCAGGTTAACTCTCATTCTATTCTGTCAACTCTAATTCCCTCCTTTTTGTCTCATGCCAAAAACTAGCACTCAACCACATTCAAATTCAAACTTACCTACCAAAATTAATGCTGACAGGTGCAAACAGATGCTTGGGCTGATATTGGGAGATCCCCAGGTCTGACACGGGGCCTGGTTGAAGTTAATGCACTGACGAAAGATTAAATTCTTCCAACACTCCCCCTTAATCTGAAGTCAGATGTCATTCTACAATTTTCTTTCCAGAACTGATATCCGGAGTTATACCTTTGCATTTACCTTTCCTGAGCAGATCTCCGGAGCTGTTTCTACCACTCTGCATCATCTCCGGAGCTCTTCTCTGCATCTTTGGAACACTCTGTCTGCATCTCCGGAGCTGACTTCCTGCATCTTTGGAGCACTATTTCTGCATCTCCGGAGCACCTCCGGAGCTGCACATACCTTTCAGAGTTGAATCTCTGGAGCTCTGCCATTGTTTTTCCGGATCTGAACCTCTGGAGCTATCCTCTTTCCGGGGCTGCACACCTCCGGAGTTGTCAACAATGCCTAACCTATCTCTTAGGCATTTAAAAGAATCTTTTGGCAATGCCTTTGTAAAAATGTCAGCGAACTGTTGCTCAGATCTGCAATACTATAACATAATCTCTCCTTGTTCTACTAATTCCCTTATGAAATGATAACGGATCTCAATGTGCTTGCTTCGTCCGTGGAAAACTAGATTCTTTGTCAAGGCTATTGATGAAACATTGTCACAATAAATGGTTGTACCATCTTCTTGTTGCTCATTCAAGTCTGCAATGATCCTTTTCAACCAAATAGCCTGACATGCTGCTGCATTTGCTACAATATACTCAGCTTCTGCTGTAGAGAGAGAGAGACAATGGCCTGCTTCTTAGATGCCCATGATATCACGTTTGAACCCATGTGAAACACATAGCCGGATGTGCTCTTCCGGTCATCTACATTTCCCACCTAATCACTATCCGTGAAACTAGCCAACTTAGACTCATTAGAAACACCATACAAGATGCCATAACCTGTTGTGCCATACATACCTCAGGATCCTCTTTCCTGCTTGCCAATGTGTGTCCTTAGGCTTCTCCATGAACCTAAAAATTAGGCTTACAACATACATCAAATCAGGCCTAGTGGTTGTCAAGTACATGAGGCTTCCAACTATGCTCTTGTAGAGGGTTGGGTTTACTTCCTTGCTACTGTCCTCTTTACTCAATTTCAGACTTGTCGCTGTTGGTGTAGGGGCAGGTTTACTATTCTCCATCTTAAATCTCTTCACAATCTGTTTGGCATAGTTAGTTTGTGAAATAAATATGCCATGCTCTGTTTGTTTGACCTCAATGCCAAGAAAATACTTTAGCAGACCTAAGTCTGTCATCTCAAACTCATTCTTTATTGCTTCTTTGAAATCAACAATGAAAAGATCACTATTGCCAGTAAAAATTAGATCATCTACATACAAAACAACAATCAAAATGTTACCTTCAACTGCTTTGATGTAAAGAGTGGGCTCACTGCTGCTTTTGCTAAAGCCATTACTCACTAAATATGAGTCTATTCTACTGTACCATGCCCTAGGTGCTTGTTTCAGCCCATAGATGGCTTTTCGGAGCCTATATACTTTGTCCTCTTGCCCCGAGACTTCATAGCTAGGTGGCTGCTCCACATACACTTCCTCTTTCAGCACTCCATTCAAGAAGGCTGACTTTACATGCATTTGAAACACCTTCCACTTGTGTTGGGCTGCTATTGCTATGATTGCCTGAACTGTTTCCAACCTTGCAACTGGTGCATATGTCTTATCATAATCTCTTCTAGGTGGTTGTTTGTACCCTTTGACAACTAGCCTTGCCTTATGTCTTTCAATCTTTCCTTCAGCAGTAGACTTGGTCTTATAGACCCACTTAACTCCAATCACTTGTTTACCTTTGGGTAAATCAGTTAGCTGCCATGTGCCATTCTTCTCTATGGCATCCAATTCTTCATCCATGGCCTTACGCCATTTCTCTTCTTTCACAACTTCTTCAAAGTGGATTGGATCACTGTAAGAAAATAATGCAAAATTCAAATTCTCATCATTATTAGCATACCTTGTGTTGTCATAAATCTCCTTCACACTCCTTGTCCTCCGTGGCATCAATGATGCGAGTGTGGGGTTTGAGTTACCTCCGGAGTTGCTATTGTTCTGACCTCCAGAGCTACTGTATTGTTGACCTCCAGAGCTACTGCAATGCTGAACTCTGGAGCTGCAGACCTCCGGAGCTGCTGATCTCTAGAGCTGCTGTGTTGTTGTCCACCTCCAGAACTGCTTTGCTAAACACCTCCGGAACTGCTTTATTGAACACCTCCGGAGTTGCTATTGTTCTCCAATGCTCTATAGTAGTTCCTCCCCGAGCTGCTACTCTCTGTAATTCCTCCAGAGTTGTCCTCTGGAGCTTCTTCATCTTCAAGGGGTATTGTGACTAAAATACCCGTGGTGCTGTCCACCGTTCCATCCCATGCTTCATTCTTAATGAACTCAACATCCCCACTGATCACAACCTTTTTGGTGATGGGATTATATAGTCTGTAGGCTTTTGACTCTTCATTATAGCCTGTGAAGATATATTTTTCACCTCTATCGTCAAATTTCTACCTCTTCTCTTTAGGCAGGAATGCATATGCCACACACCCGAAGATTCTTAGGTGTTCAACACTCTATTTGTTGTTTGTCCACGCCTCTTGTGGAATCCTATCATGAACAGCCTTTGTAGGACACCTGTTCAATAGGTAAACCACTGTTGCTATAGTCTTACCCCAAAAATCATGTGATAGTCCTTTTGCTTTTAGCATGTTTGCTACCATCTCTTGAATGGTTCTGTTTTTCCTTTCAGCCACTCTATTTTGCTGTGGAGTATACCTAGTTGTAAATTGTTTATGAATGCCTTCATTCCTGCAGAACTTTAGAAATTCCTTAGAGATATACTCTCCCCCTCTATTTGTTCTTAGGGCTTTGATATAGTGACCACTTTCTTTTCAGCTGATGCCTTAAACCACTTGAATTTCTCGAAGGCTTCTGATTTGTTCTTCAAAAAATAAACCCAGATTTTTCTGCTGTAATCATCAATGAAGGTCATGAAATATATGTTCCCACCTAATGTGGGGCTCTTCATGGGGCCACATAAATCTGAATGCACCAACTCCAATGGTGATCTTGCCCTCTTAGAATATCCTGATTGAAAGGGTTGTCTATGCTGCTTTCCTAAAATACAGGCATCACATTTTCCATCGGGCTCTACAATGATTGGTAGCCCTCTAACTATGCCTTTCTTGGACAATAAACTCAAACAAGAAAAACTTAAGTGCCCATACCTCAAATGCCACAATTTGGATGGGTCTTTGATGACTGTCCTAAAGGTTGATTGTTGTCCCACTGCTGTGAGCGCTGGAGATAGTGCTGGAAATTGCGCCAGAGATAGTGCCGGAGACTCTATGTGTATCCTAAGAGGAAACATTCCGTTCCTTGTCATTTGCACTGCTGCAATCACTTTCTTACTGCCTCCTTTATCAAATATTGTGCACTCTCCATTTTCCATCAGGATTCTATAACCATTTTGGACCATCTGTCCAATGCTCAATAGGTTATGTTTTATGCTAGGGGCATAATAAACATCCTGGATCTTCCTCCTTTCACCATTCTTGGACAGAATGTTGATTGTACCTTTTCCCTCATTGTTTCCCATTTTTATTTCAGTCTTGATGCTGCTATCTATGGAGGTAAAGAATTTTTTATTTCCACTCATGTGGTTGCTACAACCGCTGTCTAGATACCATACTTCATCACTACTCCTCTCAGCAAGGTTGCAAATAATAAAAACATTTGACTATTTTTTATTTTTAGCCTTGTTCTCATTTGCTACATTAGCATTTTGGCCTCCATGATCATATTGTTTCTTTCTACACTCACTAGCATAATGACCAAACTTATGACAGTAATAACATTGAACATTACTTTTGTCATACCTTTGATTAGAACTACTGTTCTTCTTCTTTTCTTGATAGCTTGGCTATGAGCTGCTTGCCTCTTCTTGGCTGTTTGAAACCCCTCTTCCGGAGTTGCTTCTTCCTCTACTTCTTTAACCTCTACCTCTGCTATTTCTTCCTCTTCTCCTACCTCTTGCATTGGTTTGAGCCTTGAAGGCTTGCTCAAGAGAAGGAGTGGATCTATTCAATTGCTGCTCATGGCTTTGTAGAAAGCCCATCAACTCATCCACTGTCATCTTGGATAGATCCTTATTCTCCTCAATGGTTATGACAATAGGGTCAAATCTAGAAGGTAGATTTCTTAGGATTTTTTTAACAATCCTTTGTTCATCCATGGTTTCTCCATTTATCCTTAGCTGATTTAGCATGGTAGAAACTCTAGTATGAAAGTCTGAAATAGACTCACTCTCTTTCATTTGTAGAGTCTCAAAATCTCTTCTAAACAGTTGGAGTTTGACTGATCTCACCTTATCAGTTCCCTTATAGTGTTCTGTAATATTTCCCATGCCTGTTTTGAGTAGTTTGCTACTGCAATGTGGGGGAAAATAGCCTCTGTCAAGGCTGCCTCTATTAGACTGAGGGCTTTTGCATCCTTCATTCTTGTTTCCTTCAACTATTTTCTTTGAGCATTAGTTAGGGTTGCATAAGTTGCTAGGTCTATAGTGTTTGTGAACCCATTGATGACCAAATCCCATAGGTCATTAGCAACTAGTATTGTCTTCATTTTCTTAGCCCAGATGTCATAGTTATGCTCATCAAAATTCGGTGGTTGCTGCCATCGTTTGTTGTCACCACCTGTCATGCTTCTCAAATCTGAGAAGGCTGATAATACTTAGGCAAACTAGGGCTTATATGAAACACCCACAAAAAGTTCTAACTACCCAGAAAATAGGGCTCTGATACCACTTGTTGTTAGGGGAGCAGGGGAGGCAGACTGGTGTCCTAAAAACAATGCTACAACAATATAGGACAGCAAGAACAAAACACACAGAAACACAAATAGAGAGAGACAATAAAACACAAATGACAGCAATATATATTATATATTTTTTCTTTCAAGATTACATTCAAACTTGATACAAACTTCATTCAGAGTTGCTGCTCTGTTTTGCTGATATGCCCCAATCACTGGAGCTGCCTGTAGGAACTCCGTAGCTGCCTATGCGTACCTTGCGCTGCTGCACATAGAACCTTCTATCCTCTGCAATATTTTCCTTCTGCTCTCACTGTGTTGTTCTCTTCTAGAACATTTCTCTTACCTCTACTGCTGCAGGTTAACTCTCATTCTAGTCTGTCAACTCTAATTCCCTCCTTTTTGTCTCATGCCAAAAACTGGCACTCAACCACATTCAAATTCAAACTTACCTATCGAAATTAATGCTGGCCGGTACAAACAGATGCTTGGACTGATATTGGGAGATCCCCATGGCTGATGCGGGGACTGGCTGAAATTAATGCATTAACGGAATATTAAATTCTTCCAACAAAATGGACGTTAAACTTTGCTGCAGTTGAGATCTGATATTAAACCAATGCCATTGTGCGAAAAATCAAATTAAAGTAAAACCTAAACACAAATGAAATTTTGGCAATTTGAAACCATATACAATAGAAAATATAAACGACAATAATCAACTGAATAAGCAGTTAAACAGTGAACCGAGGGCGAAGGTTAGGTCAGCGCTCTATGATGCCTCGCAAAAATGGAAATTAAATTTCCCTGCTGCAAGCAAACAAACAACAACAAAATCTCATCCAATCGCTGTTCTTGCATGGAGACAATTGGAAACGACGCCCTGCAAAAGAACAGTTGTAGGCCTTGGAAATGCCAAAACGACCCATACTAGAGATGTTTCTTCAAGCTAAGCATAAACTCATCTAATCTTTATCTTGACATTACAAACAACAAGACTCACAATTCCTCTATAAATGCAACGCACAATTCCTTTAGCAGTACAAGTAAACATTTGATCCTTACAACTACACTGGATTGTAACATTATGAAGAAAATTAATGTTTTCCCTCTATGTATAGGAGTATTGCTTGTATGACTCTTGTTTCTAAAGCCTTGTGTGGGTAGTTCTTTTAGTCTCCATTTCAGTAATTGTGGGTGTTTTATCTTACCCTTCCACGGAGGATATGAGTTTGTATACGAAGGACACTTCTATTTGTATAACGCTGATGCTTGTCAGGGTGCAGTACATACTATACTCAGTGTCAATACAAATGACTGCACCAGTTTTGGATGGAATAGCATCTCCATTCGATGCTGATAATGTATGGTTTATCCAAAATACAAGATTAGCCACCATTCCTATCCAGCAATTACTGTTAGTATGAATAAACAAAGTGTTTTGTGTGTCTTTCGTTGTGTCTATTGCAGGAGCAATTGAGTCAGGATTTATATCTGGTCTAGTTTGTTAAATTTAGTAAGATTTGTATCCCATCTTCATGATTGAAATTTGATATGCATTGTTACAGTTAAATCTAGCAGGAATTGTATCTGGCCTTTTTCATTGATCGATAATTTAAATTTGTCGGATTTATATCTGGCAGATGTTAATTGGATATTAACTTCAAAAAAATCCTTCGATTATAAGCTTTTGTGCAAGAGAATTCAGTTCCATTACATTCTAAATCTCTATTGTAGTTTCCATGTAAAATGTCATCTGAACTTGTGAATTCTGGAAGCATATAATGAACAAATGGACCTCATTCAGTTTCAGGTTTAACTGATTTTACATATTTGTTTGCTTTTACAAAGTATTAACTTTGTAATCATACTCTGAGCAAGGAATTACATGACCCTCTTATATGTTTGTTTGTTTGTTTTAAATATAGAAAGTTTTAAATCATTGGAAACATGCATAAGATACTGTTGTCCTTGTTTTACATGTTCAAAACATTGGTTGTTGATAATCACATTCTGTTTCAGCGAGTGGCCTCTTTGCTTGCATTGCTTTTTAAAACTACTTGTTACATCCCTATTTTCTAACTTGCTTTACTTCTACTTTTTACTTGGGCATAAATAAATTTGTTGTGATGTTATAGACTTACGACAGGATATGACATGGAATTATATTGAATATCATTTATGAAATCATGGAAATGATTATGTTATGGTTGATTTAATAATTGTATTATGAGATTTGATTTACTAGTTGAATTTATTGAATAATGATGCACTGATTACTTATTGTTTGATGACAAGTGAAATAGGATTACAAGTTATCGACTCTCAGAGAAGAGAGAGAGAGTATCTTTCGAGAAGGGAGAGATAGACCTTGGATTATGAGTGGTCAATTTGCCAAACGAGTCTAGTGTTAAACGATAATGTGAACCAATGAGTCGTATGAGGTAAGTCTTGTCTTGCTAGTTACTTTCGAATCTAATCGACAGGTAGTCGATATCTTGATTATCATCTAGTCAAGTCGACGATGAGTCGACATAGTCGTTTGTAAAGTAAACGTCATAGCTGTAAAATGGTTGTGTTATTCTTTATGTGTCGCTTGAGGTTTTTCTGTCGCTTCTTAACGTCAAGACATTCTCATCAAGTTAGATGACGCGAATATTTTCGACGGATTGTGATGGGGAGGTAAACTCGACCCATTCACATCATCTGAAATCCTTGGGACAAATAGAGGAGTTTTTAACAACTTCGGGTAGAGGTTTTTCACAGCTATGTGATAGCTATATGAAATCCAAAATCTTGTTTTGCATTACGCCCAATCCGTCATGATTGCCGTAAAAACGCGTTGATCATGTGTTGTGAATTTATTCCTTTTTGAAAATCGACGAAAGTCGAATGTGAAGTCGATATATGCTATAACTATTTTGGTCGTCATTTGGAAGGATATTCCGAAATCATTTTAGTCATAACTTGGCTAACGAGAGGTATTTTCGTCAGTTTGCTTGATGTTGGTTTTCTCGCCAAGTCAAGTTGTTTTACGCCCAAGCTCTGTCGTGTTGGATGTCATCCTTTGCGAATACATCTTCTTCTTTTGAGTTTACGACTTGAGTTATCTTAAATCAAACCCATACTTTCTTACTTTAGTCAGTCTTGATTCTTTATCTCTTTTCTGACCTTGGAGTCGCCTTGTGCATTTATTAGTTATCACATTGTGAGAGTTTCATCCCTCTAGCAGTGTTAGGTTGTTTTTTTCGAAGGTTAAAAGTCTTCTTGTGGAAGAAATGACGAGGTTGTTATGCCACGTCGCTATAAAGAAACCCTCATTCTGTAGTGGTCGCTACAAGTGAGGAAGACGGCTGTTATGTAGTTATGTCAACCTCCTTTTATGAAGGCATGTGCCAACTATGGTTTAAAGGCTCTATCTTCCATCACCGTGGGCGTGGGAGGTAGGAAGTTGTGCCGTTGAGTATTATGTGTAACCGTGAGTTCAATGCAGATACTCTCCATCATCGTGGGCGCAGGAGGTAGTAGTTGGACGGTGGTTTAGAATTTAAGAAACTGCAGGAAATGACCATTGGATCTTCTTCGCGGTGGAGGATAAAGTGGAACGGGGAGTTAAAGGTCGGATATACTCCATTGTCGTGGGCATGCGAGGGAGGAGTTTTTCTGTTATTAAGAAAGTAAAACCATGATGGAGGGGGCGATTAGAAATCTTCTTCACTGTGCGCAGACTGGAGGGATTCGGTTGAGAAGTAATGGAAACCGACAGAGTTAAATGCCAATATGCTCCATCGTTGTGGGCACTTTTTGGGCATTAGTTTTCTGTTGCTTAGAAACGGAAACGGTGAGATAAATGCATAGAATCTTCTTCGTTGGAGGGGGGGTGTTTTTCTGTTCATTAGAAACTGAAACCCCCAGAAAGAGATCACTCTTCTTCTCCACGATGCGCGGCCTGAACATGAGTCTTCTGTGGTTAAGAAACTAAACCAGAGGAGGACACGGGAGGAGACTAGCTGTGGTCTAGAGTCGAAGGAAAACACTTGGAGGACGTCGTTGAGAGCTCGGTGAGGATGAGTTCGCAGCAGCAGACCTCTTAGTCATTGACAGGTTTTCCATTCTCTCTCTTTTGCGTAGTCTTTGAACAATAATTGTGTCTCATTTCTGCAAGGATAGTGTAATAAGTTTACAATGTGTAGGATGTGACAATAATGGCTTTTTTTTTAAAGTTCTGTGTGAGGTTATTTACAATGAATACATATCATTGTAGTCTTCTTAGAATTCGAAATCATGGCTGTCATCTCAGAAATAATATCATTGCATATCATGAACGACACCGTATGATAATAGAACACAGTCTTCAAATGTATACACACCAATGATTGATCAATGCATGATACAAGGCATGAATCGGTATCTTTCTAGTTGTTGGCCTGATGTATGCATTGAGTCTATATTATATGACTATAACTCAGTTTAAAACTATCTTGTGTGCACTTGAAACGATAGTTTCATAGTGAGAAACCACATTACACCACGTGCCTATTGTATAAGGAAACCAAACCTCAGATTTAATGCATGTTTAGACGTAGATTTCAAATTGTTTTAACAGTTGGATGGTGTGATTTCAACTGGCTGAGGTGTCGGGAGATAAAACCAGAGGAGGACAAGGTGTTAAAATACCTCTCTGCCCAATTAGAGAAAGATTCTGAAAACAAGACACTGAATGTCGACATAAGTAACTAGCTAAGTATCTTATTCGGTTTTATACCTTTAGTTAGAGGTCGACAAATGTGTTTGATCATCTCTAGTGTTGTAAGATAGATTCCAAGTCTTGTATTATCTTATTTTACTACTCTTACCTCATTAAACCATGTGAAATCATTTGATTTGGAAGGAGGTGTAGAGTTGTAGTAACAGTAATTATTCTTGGTCGAAAACCATCATGACTTTTGTAATGAAAAGATAAGGGTGGGAAATCCGCTTTTCATGTCTAAATTAAGTTGCATGTGATGATTCTTGTGTCGCTATTACCTTGTAGACCATTATGAGTCTAAAACTTTAAATTCCGGGCTTATGGGAAATTGTATTATATACTTGAGTATGTTGTATAAACATATGGGACCGAATAGCTGAGTTAGAGACCACTTAGGAGTGAATATTATTAAACGATGTTTGATATGATTATGGGATTATGAATTGCATTACAAATGCTATCCAATGAAATAGAAAACCCTTTTCACATCGTGTGAACGGACATGAATCCATAAACTTGGGAATAGAGTAAACCTTTGCGCCATGCACTAATGCATGAGGAATTCAAACACCTTGAGGGTATCGAGGATGTTTTATAGAGCTTATAAGTGGGCGAACTCATTTTGTGAGTAGACATTAATGTGACGAGAACCCTAATTTTAGTAAATGCTCATATCTATCTTGTTGGAAAGAGATATGTTACTAGTCAACAAAGATTAACCTTAGGTAGGGAAAACTCCTTGTTGAGTTAAAAGTCGAATTGAATTACAAGCCGTGAGCCTCAGGTTTTGCAAACATGCAAGAGGTACCATTAAATGGTTAAGTCAAACATTAATTCATTATACCTTTTTATCACAACTTCTCGACAAGGGGTAAATCTCAAATGTTGCAAAGATGCAAAGAGAGAAACCTAAGAATGGATAGTCAATCCATAATGATTAATAGAGCAACGACAGTGTCTTGTGAGTTCACCTAAGTCAGAAAGACTAGGTTTGAGTTAGGCAAAACTCATCAATTGAATCTAAATTTAACCTTGATATGGTAATTATTATAATAAGACACTGAGATCATTATTTAGATCGTGATTGAAGGGTCAAGTGCCTGATTATGTATAAGTACTCTTACTTGCAAGAAGGGAATTAGATTCCTAGACTATAATGCTTAACTTGGGTAAGGTTATCATCTTAGTTGTAATTAATCTATCTATATTTATTACGAGACAATAAGTCATGGACCTCGAGTAATGCAATGATGTAATGAGAGTCCTTGTAAAGGAAGAAAGACGAAAGAAAAGTCTATGGATTTTAGACTATGAAAGAAAACATGTATTGGGTCGGGAAGACTAGATTGTTGAAATCATCATAACTTCTCAAGTTAAACATAATTGACCAAGTCGAACTATAGGAATATGATAGTATCCAAGTCGAGTTGGAGTGGGTGAACATTATGACAACGTTCATTGTGAACGTCAATTTATATTGAAACTTATGGCCATAGTAATGCATATGTCTCTGCATGCATTGTCGGTTCACTGTATCTGGATTGCACATCCTATCGGGAATCATACTTAGCTAGAGGGTATCTAGGGTTGTATGATAGATAGAGTTGTGTAAGATACAACACTATGTACTCAGAAAGGCAAATTACCACTGGTCACCTTGGTCTATACTTCTCGTGAAGGGAAGGGCCACTTCCAGTTAGGAAGGAGTGCAGGAGACCGATGCTTTGTGGTTGGAGGTAAATCACTGGAAAGATACTCTCTCTCTCTCTCTCTCGCAGAAGACATGTCGAGGCTTGTGATAAAGATGTCAGATTTCTGGATGCAGTATATCTTTGAGACTTGTGTTGATTGGGATTAAGTAAAACATTATTTGATTCAGGTATTTATAATTGATTTAGTTTTGTAAACATTGTACTTGAGAAAGACAATAAGGTGGATTGTATTTGTAATGAGATATCTTGTATTTGTAGTTACTCGACTATATGTTGAATAAAAGAAAAATTTTCTCTATCTCATTTTTACCTTGTAAATTTACTTTATGGTGAAATTTTTGGTTTTTACTATGTTTTTAGAACGTGGATGTTACATTACTCCTTAAATGATTTGTTTTATTATGCATACTTCTTGAGCAAATAAAAGATTGATTTTGAAGAGATTTTTGGTGTAGCGATGGCAAAAGATTTGCAAGTGACAATAAAATTTTAAGTTTCTCTATACAATGTTGTAAGGCCAGAATGTTGATTCACACTAAAACAAAATTTATTTTGGAAAATGGTGAATTGCTGGCAGTTAAATAATATCTTGAAATTGCAGATTTGCCTTTTTGCATTTAACAATCTTGTGCTTGGAAACTGTTGAAAGTAATAAACTTGTGAAGTAACTTCTAACTTTTCTTTACCTCTTTATGACAACTTCAGGATGAGCCAAGAGGATTGGAATCAAGAGAATTGGAGCTCAAACCCATTGGCTTCAACTGCCAATAGAATTATTTTGGCCAATAGAGGTAGAGACTGCAGTAACTTTAGGGGCAGAACTGACCCCAATTGAATCATTTCATATTGTTAGTCAAATTGGTTAAAATGCAACTTGGAAATCTCATTGTTAGTCAAATTAGTCAAATTGGCTAAAATCCAACTTGGAAATCTCATTGTTAGTCAAATTGGTTAAAATGCAGTTTGGAAATCTCACGGTTAGTCAAATTGGCTAAAATGCAGCTTGGAAATTCTCTAAAACAATCAAATTCAACCAAGAATGAAGAACGACAAAATCTCCAATAGCACCAGCTTTCTAATAACTTCTCATACATATTTCAGCTTTTGTTTCGGTAGGAACCTGACGCAATGCGTCTCTTGTTTTAAACCATTTCTAGAATAATTTTAGAAATTTTTTTTAAAAAGTATTATATTATAATATAATCTATTTATTTTTCTTTATATTTACTTTTTTATAATAGTAAATATAAGTATTAATATAATATTTTAAAATTATATATTTAGATTAATTATATTATATATTTAACATTTATATTTATTTTATATATAATATATAATATATAATATAATTATATTGATTGTTTATATAGTATATTTTAATTAATATATTTTAAAATTATAAAATAATATACTTATAGTTTATTTGTATTTATTTTATATATCATATATAATAATTAGCATAAAAATACTTATTATTGTAAGATATATTTTAAAACATATTTGTTATTTTATTATATATTAATTTTATAGATATAATTTATATTATACTTATATTTATCATTATATATTATATTCTATATGATACAAATTATTAAATATAAATATAATATTTTATATTTATAATAAAGTACTATTTAAATTAATTTATAACAAATATAACACTTAAACTTACTTTCTCAATTTCAATTGTCAAGGTGTTGAATGGATTGTCCATCCATGTCAATTAAAAATAATTTAATATTCCATTCAAACTATTACCATTGGTCTAGGAATTATCAAAGGTATAGCATTCATTTCTCATCTCCTTTCACCACTTATTAATTCAATCTAAAATATGACAAAATAAATTAGATTGTCTCGCAAATGTATCTATGCATGAAGGGAGCAACAATATTGAGTAAAAAATCTTTTAAGGAGAATTGTATGAATTCATGTGAAGTTCTAAGTAACATACTTCATGATGTGCATTATATTACTATTTAAATTAATTTATAACAAATATAATAGTTTAACTCACTTTCTCAATCTCAATTGTCAAGGTGTTGAATGGATTGTAGATCCATGTCAATTAAAAATAATTTAATATTCCATTCAAACTATTACCATTGGTCTAGGAATTATCAAAGGTATAGCATTCATTTCTCATTTATTGTGAAAAATCTATCGCAGCTACTGATTATTAATTTCCTATCTTAAGTAGATTATTTGGCTGCCGAAAAATAACTTACAGCAAATATTAATTAATAACACAGCTGCAATTTCACGGAAAAATCACGGAGACAGAAAAATAAAATCAACACAATATTTTGGACAAATTGTCCCTGGAAAAACCCCGAAGGGAAAACCAGTACTGTAGATGAGGAATTTTATTAAATCAAATCAAGAGATACATAGACTGCTTGCCTCTTACTGGCAAAGCTCCGGCAATGATCTCCTCCGGAAATTCTTCTCCCAATTTCTCCTATAGAAATTCCACTACTGCTGTCTCGAACGCTATCGCTGCACCCTTGCTCTCACTACAAATCAATTTGCTATTGCTGCAAATTTATTTATTTTCTATCGCTGCAAATACTTCTCAGATCTACATTCTCCAAATGCCCATTGATCCTCTTTTATAATCCTCTCATTGAAAACCAATGGCCATGATTTAATCTCAATCAACGGCTAGGATTAATTAGACTCTAAACCCTAATATCTAGAAGTCTCTCGAGAAATCAATTTTCTAGGTATGGAGATAATTATTCCAGCTATGTTTCCAGCCTCGTAATCACCACCCGAGACTAGAACATCTGTCCAAGCTACATAAAAATTAACACTCCCTCTTAGCGAGGAAGGTGTTCTGCATAACACCCAACTTATCTCTGAAGAAGATGAATTTTGCCTTCCCCAATGCCTTTGTCAAAATTTCTGCTACCTGCTGATCTGTAGGTATATACTATAGCTGAACAATCCTCCGCTGTACATAATCCCTGATGAAATGACACCTGATGTCTATATGCTTAGACCTATCATGAAACACTGGATTCTCTGATAATTTGATGCAACTCTGATTGTCATAGTGTATCACTATAGTCTCAACCCTCTGACCAAACAAGGCTACCAGCAACTTCCGAAGCCATATAGCCTCACATGTTGCCATGCTAGCTGCTATGTATTCTGCTTCTGCAGAACTCAGAGCCATGGACTTTTGCTTCCTGTTGTACCAAGAGACAACTCCTGATCCCAAACTAAAGCAGCACCCTGAAGTGCTTTTCCTGTCCACTGCACTACCTGCCCAATCTGCATCAGTATAGCCTATCAACTTGATACCATCACCTCAAGCATATTTGATCCCATACTCGATTGTACCACGCAAATACCGCAACACATGCTTTGCTGCTATCCAATGCACTCTCTTTGGCTCAACCATGAACTGACTAAGAGAGTTTACTGCAAAGGATATATCTGGCCTAGTGTTGACCAAATACATGAGAGATCCAATCAACATCCTGTATAAGGTGGGGTCTACATCCTTTTCCTTGGATGCGTCCACCTTCTTCCAATTCGTGATCATAGGTGTAGACATGGCTTTGCAATCTTGCATCTCAAACCTCTTCAAGATTTCAATGTAGTATTTCCCTTGTCCAAGGAAAATCTTTCCATCTGTCTGCCACACTTCCATGCCTAGAAAGTAGTACATAAGCCCCAAATCCTTCATCTCGAACTCTGCTACAAGGTCCCTCTTGCACTCCTCTATAAGCCCCAGTGAACCTGTTAAAAACAAGTCGTCCACATATAGAACAAGAATGAGAATTTCACCCCCAACCACCAAGTAGTAGAGGTTAGCATCTGCCTCACTCTTCACAAAGCCTATTCCCTGCAAGTATCTATCAATGCGCTCATACCACGCCCTGGGAGCCTGCTTGAGTCCATACAAAGCTTTCTTCAATCTGCACACGTGGGTTTCACTACTGTGTGCTACAAAGCCCTCTGGTTGTTCTATGTATACCTCTTCTAACAATTCACCATTAAGAAATGCCATCTTGACATCCATTTGATGGATTTGCCATCCCATATGTGCTGCAAGTGAGATTACGGCTCGTATAGAAGTATACCTGGCTACTGGAGCGAATATATCATCATAGTCTATTTCCTCCTTTTGAGAGAACCCCTTGGCCACGAACCTTGCCTTATATTTTTTGATGCTACCATCTGCACCATGCTTAATCTTATAGATCCATCATGATCCAACCACTGCTCTATTTGTCGGTTTAGGCACAACCTCCCACACATCGTTCTGCATTATTGAGGTATATTCCTCAACCATCACATCTTGCCACACCTGTTGCCGTGCAACCTCCTAATAGCTGGAAGGCTCGCTATCTACCAACTGACTAACTAATGCCACATAGTCATTATACCTAGCTGGTTGTTTCTGTTGTCTACTACTCATCCTAGGAGCTCCCACAAACTCCTGAGTATCCTTATGTGCCTGTTGAACCTCATGGTTCCTCCTGTCAACTATAGAGGATGAAATATCAAACTCCATATCTTCTTGATGCATCTCTTGGATCTGTTGTATCTGTTGCTCCATATTCTGTGAACTCTCAGCACCTGAGCCTGTGCTTGTACTAGTAACTGTACTCGTGCTTCGCTGCCCCTGTTCTGGTTGAACAATCCTTGGAGCTTCTGTTGGCTGCTCATTCTGATCATCTGCTGGCAAATCTCTGGACCTCCTATATGCCTTGTCCTCCATGAATTTGACATCACACCTGACTATAATCCTCCTGGTCCCTGGAATAAATATCCGATATGCCTTTGAGGTCTCACTGTACCCCACAAAGTACCCTCTCTCTGCAGTCTGATCTAACTTGGAACGTGTAGCCCCTGGAATGTGACAAAACGCCAAACTCCCAAATATCTTGAAGTGACTGACATCTGGCTTCTTCCCTGAGAATGCCACCTCTGGTGTCATCTTGCCCAATACCTTATGTGGAACCCTATTTTGTATGTATACTGCTGTACTGCATGCCTCTGCCCATAAGTAACGTGGCATATCTTGGTCATATAACATAGCCCTTGCTGCCTCCGATATAGAACGATTCTTCCTCTCAGCAACCCCATTCTGCTGCGGGTTGTAAGGAACGGTCCACTCTCTCTTGATTCCTTCCCTGGTATAGAATTCCTGGAACTCTTTCCTTTGTACTCGCCTCCATTATCTGATTGAAGAACCTTTACCTTCCTGCCTGTCGAATTCTCCACAAGAGCTTTGAACTCCTGGAAGTGACTGAAGACCTCATCCTTGGTCTTCAAGAAGTATATCCAGGTCTTCCTGGAGAAATCATCAATAAAAGTAACAAAGTACTCATATCCTCTGAGAGACTTCGTTGACATTAGTCCACATATATCTGAATGTACTAGATCAAGAACCCCCTTGGATCTGGTGTCACTCCTTGGAAAAGTTGCTTTCACAAACTTCCCCAATACACATCCCTTACATACATCATCATGCTCTGTGCTCACATCTGGAACACCTGTCACTGTCTCACGAAGCACTTTAAGTGCGCCATGATGTATATGGCCCATCCTTCTATGCCATAGCTCTCCTTGATCTCTAGGATTACTGCTGCTCACTAGTGCCTTAGGAGTATCAAACTGCAACCTATAAAGTCGGCCGCTCCTAACTCCAATAGCTATGGGTGATTTCCAATCCTTATGCTTTATTAAAACATGTGCCCCTCTAAAGAGTACATTGTAGCCTTTATCCTGAAGGACAGATACGAAAATTAGATTCATGCCCAAGCCTGGCACATACAACACATCATGAATGGAAATTGGCTTGCCATTCTCCCTCTGAAATAGAACAGTCCCTCTCCCAACTGGATTACACTTGGACTTGTTCCCCATCTGAATCTGGAATCTGATGTCCTCCTCCTTGTAGCTGGAGAAGTACTCCCTAACTCCTGTCATATGAAATGATGCCCCACTGTCTATATACCAAACACCCTATGAGGTTGAGCTAGTTAGGCAAGCTATGAGTGCAAACTCATCCTCCATTCTGCTAGAAAGCTCATCTACACTTGCTGAAGTTGCCGTCTGCTTTTTGCCTTTCTTTTCATTTTTCTTCCTTTGTGGGCAATCACTGACATAGTGGCCGAACTCATGACAACCATAGCATTTGATCTTAGATAAGTCCTTCTTCTCACTTTTTGGATTTGATCCTTTGCCAGACCCCTTCTTCGCTTTCCCTTTTCCTGCTAGGGCAACGTTTTCCTGTTCCACCTCACTTTTCTGACTATTACTGCTGGTTCCATTGACAAGACTTAGTCTAAGCTCCTCCTGAGTGAAGTCACTCCATAGTCGATCCCAACTCGGTAAAGTGTCCCGTCCATTAATAACTTGAACAAAGACATCCCACTGCTTAGTAAACCCATTCAGGGCTATTTGTACTAGCTCGTCATCCTTTGGTTTGTCTCCAACAGTTGCCAATTCATCCTTGACAAGTCTAAGTCTGGTGAGGTAACTTGTGACGTCTTCTCCCTTATTCATTCGGGTATTCCTCAACTTTTCTCTGAGAATCAGCTTTCGGTTAAAGGTAGCATTCTGGTATAGATTCATAATGGCGTCCCACATCGTCTTTGCTGTATCTAACTCTGCAATATGCAGAACAATATGATCCTTAACACCGTCAAGAATCAACCTCCTCACCTTGGCATCTTCCTTCTTATATGCTAAGAGCTGTGTTGCATCTGTAGGTACAGGTACAACAGTGGTCACATAATCCTTGATACCATTCTCTTCTAGCAATAAAGAAATTTTGGCTTTCCAGACACCAAAATTTGAGGCTCCATCCAATCTGTCCTGATCTCTTAAACTTGCTAATACCATCTCAAAAGAAAATAATAATTTGAAGAGGTCAAATTGGGTTTTATAAACCCTAGATTTTATTTATTATTTTTCCTTTCTCCCTGTGCCTGTTTTGCCCTCAGATCTGCTCTGATACCATGTGAAAAATCTATCGCAGCTACTGATTATTAATTTCCTATCTTAAGTAGATTATTTGGCTGCCAAAAAATAACTTACAGCAAATATTAATTAATAACACAGCTGCAATTTCACGGAAAAATCACGGAGACAGAAAAATAAAATCAACACAATATTTTGGAAAAAATTGTCCCTGGAAAAACCCCGAAGGGAAAACCAGTACTGCAGATGAGGAATTTTATTAAATCAAATCAAGAGATACATAGACTGCTTGCCTCTTACTGGCAAAGCTCCGGCAATGATCTCCTCCAGAAATTCTTCTCCCAATTTCTCCTATAGAAATTCCACTACTGCTATCTCGAACGCTATCGCTGCGCCCTTGCTCTCACTGCAAATCAATTTGCTATTGCTGCAAATTTATTTATTTGCTATCGCTGCAAATACTTCTTGGATCTACATTCTCCAAATGCCCATTGATCCTCTTTTATAATCCTCTCATTGAAAACCAATGGCCATGATTTAATCTCAATCAACGGCTAGGATTAATTAGACTCTAAACCCTAATATCTAGAAGTCTCTCGAGAAATCAATTTTCTAGGTATGGAGATAATTATTCCAACTATGTTTCCAGCCTCGTAATCACCACCCGAGACTAGAACACCTGTCCAAGCTACATAAAAATTAACATTTATAAGTAGTGTACAGGTTGCTCCTTTCACCACCTATTAACTCAATCTAAAATATGACGAAATAAATTAGATTGTCTTGCAAATGTATCTATGCATGAAGGGAGCAACAATATTGAGTAAAAAATCTTTTAAGGAGAATTGTATGAATTCATGTGAAGTTCGAAGTAACATAATTCATGATGTGCATTCTATTACTATTTAAATTAATTTATAACAAATATAATAGTTTAACTCACTTTCTCAATCTCAATCATCAAGGTGTCGAATGAATTGTAGATCCATGTCAATTAAAAATAATTTAATATTCCATTCAAACTATTACCATTGGTATAGGAATTATCAAAGGTATAGCATTCATTTCTCATTTATAACTAGTGTACCTTGCTCCTTTCACCACCTATTATCTCAATCTAAAGTATGATGAAATAAATCAGATTGTCTCGCAAATGTATCTATGCACGAAGGGAGCAACAATATTGAGTAAAAAATCTTTTAAGGAGAATTGTGTAAATTCATGTGAAGTTCAAAGTAACATACTTCATGATGTGCATTCTATGTCATGTTCAGAAAATATAAAGACATGGGATACCCAAAATCTTGTAACGTCCATATACGAAACCAAGAGGCCATTACAGAATGGTGACTGTGACCTGGTGCAAGAATAGCATGGGACAAGGCTTTTGTGTATCAATGGATGAGCCATCAGACCAATCAATGTGCAAGATTGACCTTAACCCATGGTACTTTTGGAGGAAATAGGGCCATAAGGGCTTTGAGATCAATAGAACCAAGGTCCATGTTTGTTGGGATCTCACCTCTGCCAAATTCATTTATGGGCATGAAACAGAAGAAGACTACTATATGTCACAGTTGTCTATGAAGAGAAGGTCATCTTGCTTTTGGGCGACATGAAGAAAGAAGTGTTCAAGAAGACCAAGCCCATACCGAATGGATGAGACACTGAAGCAACCCCATGAAATCAATATTGAATGTAATACAACTAGACCCACAAACCCAGAAATGTGCATTGATATGGATGGTCATGTTGTTGTGAATGTGAAGCGATTGCTCTAGAAGTTTCGAGGCAATCAAACTATATGTGTAAGTGGTGTTCATGTTTAGGTTTTTTGGGATGTCCATGATTGGTTGTTCAATCTTAGTGTAGACCATGCATTGTTCATCTTTAAGTTCATCTCTTATGCTCTTGAGAAATCAAATTTTATCTTACAAGATTAAAGAAGAAACACATCAATGATTTTGGATACATTTCCCAATGTAGAAGACAAGAATACGAGTCCTTTAGACTATTGCCTTGCTCCATGCTTGGAAATTAGATTAACAGAACTGAAATTGTGGGGACCTTTGGTCTTGCTATGGTGGTAGCAAGTTTGATCTAAAGATGGTTGTTATGTTATTTATTTTCCAAATCTTTATGTTATTCATATGCCCTGGTATATGATTAGTTGTTACTGGATTCATGATTACACTCTTCCACTCATTGGTTGTTCTCACGATGAGAAAAAAAATGTCAGAAAAAGTCTCATGTCATTTAAATGTCCCCCGCCAAATAATTTGGAAATTCTATATCCAATGTCCAATTATAAAGGAACCACTAATTACTTATATTTACATATTATCTCAGTGTACCCATTGCACACTAAGGTTCCCACTACATGGTAAACTCAGTCCAATTTATATAAATTCAAACTCACCTACAAAGAGAGTAAAACAACAAAAGTTTATTTTGTTTATGAAAATTGTTGTTGAAGAGTCTTGGATTCAAACAAAATTGGGCCATATGGACAATGAGATTCACAACATTCACATAGACGACTAAGAAACTGGAAGTCAAAAACATGTCCAACTAAGATTACCTTGATCATCTCGCATCGTTTTATGATAATGTCAATTGTTGATAGTGAAAGTGCTCTCTCTCACTCACTTCATGTCTCTATATCTCCCTCTCCTTTCTTTCTTCCTCTCTCTCTCGTTCTCTCTCACTCTATATCTCTCTTTTCCTCTCTTTTAAAATACAAACATCAAACACCTAATATTCAAAAGAGACAAAGGTAAATGCATAAGGAGAGACACCATCTCTTCAAAAGAAAGGTGGCTTGTATCTCTTGCTTTTTTATCAATAATTTGTACAATATATGCAAATCATGTTATCCTAAACAAATAATACTTCTTCCAATACAATTTGTCAAGACACCAATAAACTAGAATTAAGCATGCTAAAAACTATGAACATTTCATCTTAGTATAGAACGTCTCAATTCTACCATCACAAAATCATATTAGTATCAATCTCATATGTAAATTGTGCTCTTGTAGGACTGAGACCTAGCATATTATTTATACATTACAGTAGCTCTCATATCCATAACTTCTGCACACATAATTCTTGTAGAGCAACAATAATATCCAATTTTGAATTTTCTGGTTTATGGAGTTAACTGCTGAAATTTATTAAAGTGAATTAAATTTGATCAAATATCAGATAATATTCCATTTAGGATAATACCAACAGAGATAGAGAGAGATAGAAATATAGAGATGAAGAGAAATATAGATAGAGATATAGAGAGATAAAGAGGGAGAGAAAGAAAGAGAGATGGTAAGAGAGTAAGAGAGAAGGAGAGATAGAGCTCGACGTATATAGAGGGGGAAGGAGATTGATAGAGGAATAGAGAAAGTGATAAAGAGTAGGAGAGAAAGAGATAAACTCTATATCAATCTCCCTCTCTTAATATATCTCTATCTTTATATCTCTCTTGCTCTCTCTCTCCTCTTTTCCATTTGAGTTCTCTATCTCTATATCTTTCTATCTCTCTTCCCCCCTCTCTCTCCCTATATATATATATATTATCTTTCTATCTCTCTTCCCCCCCTCTCTCTCCCTATATATATATATATATATATAGAAAGGGCCCAACTAGGACTAGGACTATAGATTGAATCTCAATATAGGGCTCGACCAACGGCCCTATATATCTAACTGACTCGACCGACCGTCCCCCCCAACTACAAAACTACCCCCCGGGAGGTTAGCTCGGGGAATAGGGGGAGATATAGCGTTGGGTGGGAGATCAGGTTGGGTGTTAGGGTGGGTGGGAGGCTATAGTTGGGGGGGCACGCATGATTCTGGTCCCCACCTATCAATTATAGCGACGAAGGACATGCTACGTATAGAATCTGGCCCTACCCGACCCCTACCTTTATAATGGTTAACCCATCCCCCCTGGGTCTACATTGTTCATCTTTAAGTTCATCTCTTTTGCTCTTGAGAAATCAAATTTTATCTTACAAGATTCAAGAAGTAACGCATCAATGATTTTGGATACATTTCCCAATGTAGAAGACAAGAATACGGGTCCTTCAGACTATTGCCTAATGCTCTATGCTTGGAAATTAGATTAACATAACTGGAATTGCAGGGACCTTTGGTTCTGCTATGGTGGTAGCAAGTTTGATCTAAAGAAGGTTGTTATGTTATTTATTTTCCACATCTTTATGTTATTCATATGCCCTGGTATTAGATTATTTGTTACCGGATTCATGATTACACTCTTCCACTCATCGGTTGTTCTCATGTTGAGAAAAAATGTGTTAGAAAAAGTCTCATGTCATTTAAATGTCCCCCACCAAATAATTTGGAAATTCTATATCCAATGTCCAATTATAAAGGAACCACTAATTACTTATATTTACATGTTATCTCAGTGTACCCATTGCACACTAAGGTTCCCACTACATGGTAACTCAATCCAATTTATATAAATTCAAACTCGCCTACAAAGAGGGTAAAACAACAAAAGTTTATTTTGTTTATGAAAATTGTTGTTGAAGAGTCTTGGATCCAAACAAAATTGGGCCATATGGACAATGAGAATCACAACATTCACATAGATGACTAAGAAATTGGAAGTTAAAAACATGTCCAACTAAGATTACCTTGATTGTCTCATACCATTTTATGATAATGTCAGTTGTTGACAGTGAAAGTGCTCTCTCTCACTCACTTCATGTCTCGATATCTCCCTCTCCTTTCTTTCTTCCTCTCTCTCATTCTCTCTCACTCTATATCTCTCTTTTCCTCTCTTTTAAAATACAAACATCAAACACCTAATATTCAAAAGAGACATAACGGTAAATGCATAAGGAGAGACAACATCTCTTCAAAGAAAGGTGGCTTGTATCTCTTACTTTTTTTATCAATAATTTGTAATATATGCAGATCATGTTATCCTAAACAAATAATACTTCTTCCAATACAACTTGTCAAGACACCAATAAACTAGAATTAATCATACTAAAAACTATGAACATTTCATCTTAGTATAGAACGTCTCAATTCTACCATCACAAAATCATATTAGTATCAATCTCAAATGTACATTGTGCTCTTGTAGGACCGAGACCTAGCATATTGTTTATACATTACAGTAGCTCTCATATCCATAACTTCTGCACACATACTTCTTGTAGAGCAACAATAATATCCAGTTTTGAATTTTCTTGTTTATGGAGTTAACTGTTGAAATTTTCTAAAGTGAATTAAATTTTATCAAATATCAGATAATATTCTATTCAAGATAATACCAAGAGAGATAGAGAGAAATGGACAGATAGAGAGAGATAGAAATATAGAGATGAAGAGAAAGATAGATAGAGATATAGAGAGATAAAGAGGGAGAGAAAGAAAGAGAGATGGTAAGAGAGTAAGAGAGAAGGGGAGATAGAGCTTGACGTATATAGAGGGGGAAGGAGATTGATAGAGGAATAGAGAAAGTGATATAGAGTAGGAGAGAAAGAGATAAACTCTATATCAATCTCCCTCTCTTAATATATCTCTATCTTTCTATCTCTCTTCCTCTTTCTCTCTCTCTCCTCTTTTCCATATGAGCTCTCTATCTCTATATCTTTCTATCTCTCTTCGCCCCCCCCCCCCTCTCTCTCTCTCTCTCTCTCTCTATATATATATATATATATATATATATATATATATATATATATATCTTTCTCTCCTCTATCAATCTCCCTCGCACTCTCTCCCCCCTCCCCCTCTCCCCCTCCCCTTCTCTCGTTGTCTCTTTATATATCTCTATGTTTCTCTATCTTCCTCTTTCTCTCTTTCTCCTTTCCATTTGAGCTCTCTATTTGTATGTCTATCTCTCTCTCTTCCCCTCTCTATATCAATCTCTCTCTATTATTCTCTCTTCCTCTATCACTTTATCTCTCTTATCTAGATTTTTCTCCCTCTCTCTCTTTCTCTCTATATTTCTCTTTCTCACCATATCTCTCTATCCCTCTTTGTGTCTCTAGCTCTATCTATATCTCAACCTCTCCCTCCCTCTCTATTTCTCTTTTTCTCTTTATGTCCCCCCCTTCTCTCTCTTCTGATGGGTTTCATAGTATCATTTTCTACATCTGAGTGTTTTCTTTTATCAAATTTGATGTATTGCACATCCTCTATCCTTTCATTCAATCCTTTTAAATGGAAACCATGGTTAGCACGACTAATCAAACTAATAACCCTAGGATTGTAGTTGGCAACATCCAAGCCTAGACTTAGTCCCATATTGATTGTACAAATAAATTTACTCCATACTTGCAATTAGTCCCATGTTGATTGCACAAACAAACTTGCTACATATAATCAAAATAATACTAATGTCCTTAATTTTCAATACTTGTTTTTAGTAGCCTCTTCTATTTGGATGGGTACTTGGCTATGAAAAAATGAATTTATAATCTATTGAATTCCAAATTAGTACAAAATTTAGGTTTCATTATTCTGTCAAGTTACACTTCAATGCATTACATGCCTTACATAATTCATAATCCATGAAAATCATATAAAATAGTGGAATTGCTTGTTAGATTATTATAGGGGCTTCCACCTATTATTAGATCAAAACCTCCAATTGAATTTATCATTTAATCAATTCCTTATTTTGACAAATTCATTTCTATAGAAGAGGAGAGATGAACATATACAGATATATATTCATTTCTAATTTATAAGTAGCATTTCGTGCATGGTAACTCGCTCCTTTCACTACATATTCACTTGATCTAAAATATGACAAAATAAATCAGATTGTCTTGCGAATGTATCTATGCACGAAGGTTACAACAATATTGAGTAAAAAGACTTTTAAAGAGAATTACGTAAATTTGTGTGAAGTTCAAAGTAACATACTTCATATTGTTAGCATGGAATGATTGATCAAAAGTTAGTCTCTCTCTCTCTCTTGCATTAACTATCTTTCTTTATTCCTCTATTAATCTCCTCTATATATCTCTATCTCTCCTTTATCTCTTTCTCCCTCTCTATATCTCTATCACTATACCTCTATATATCTCTATCTTCCTCTCTACCTCTCTCCCTTTATCCTCTCTCTTTCTGTTTCTCTATCCCCAAGCTCTCTTCCTCTATCTTTATTTCACTCTTCACCCCCGCTCTCTCTTTAGTATATCTTTTGTATAACCCATGCTCACCGAGTATGGATTTTAAATCCATACAAACTTCATCAAAATCAACACTACGTTTTTGTCTTTTTTCATTGACGATGTTTATCTATATCAATCTATCCCTCTATATCTCTTTCATAGAATCAAAAAAGTAATAATGTCCATAATCTTCAATACTTGCACTCTCTTTGTCTCTTCTCTCTATATTTCTATATCTCTCCCCCTCTCCATCTAATTTTGTGTCTATTTTAAATTACTCTCTCTCTCTCTCTCTCTCTCTCTCTCTCTATATATATATATATATATATATATATATATATATATATATATATATATATATATATATATATATATATATATATATATATTCCCTTTGTCACTTTTCACTTCTTCCTTTGGAGTTCTTTGAGGGAAAAAGGAAACTAAAATCCTCATTCATTCACATAAGTTGAAGTATATAATGTAAGGTGGATAATAGCATATATTTGTAATATTTTTTGTGTCCATTCTGATTCCTCAATCATTGCCCATCCATTTTGTTTTCCCTATTTTCTCTATAATTCTCTCACTTCATGTCTTCTACCACTAATTAATTTTATCTACATTTTATCTCAACGTACCCATTGCACACTAAGGTGCGATTGCTAGTTTATAATCTTCTCCTATAATGTTGGCCCTAACAACACGTGGTTCCATGCAATTTTTTTAATTAGGCACAAGAGATCATTTTGAATTTTTGCCTATAATATTGGAGCTGCTGTTATATTTTAGAGATTGAAATTTTAGTTGAGGATAAATAAGGGGTTGAAATTATGTAGTCATTTCATAATGAAAATTTGTCATACAAATGTACATATTTCGTTTGTCTCTTTTATATATCCATCTAAATTTTACTTCCAATAATTTATTTTTCAAATTTAAAAGATGGAAAAATTAATAATTTGATACTTGCTTAAAATCATGGGACCATTGCTCTAAAATATGCTCCTTAAAAGTTGATTAGTGACTGCTAAATAAAATTAGCTAAACATTTTCATGGTCCACTCTATTATTCAACTTTTCTTAAAGATCAACTAGTTAAATAATCAAAGGTAATTTTTATTTTATTTTAAAATAAAGTGACTATTTACCACTTTTGCTCATAAATGAGGTGAGTGGTGGAATGGTAATCTTTCCTTCTTGAAAATAGCAAGTCATAGGTTTGAATCTTCTCCTTAAACTTTCATACTAAACCCAAAACATTAAAATCAAAACATAAATATATACGTGTTACCATTACAATAACTATTATCACATATATTATTAGGATGTAGTTCTAAGGAGGGCCTTTAGTAATTTTTATGGAGTAGGAGGTCTCATGAGATAAATTTCTTTTTTTTCTACAAGATAAATTAAAATCTTTTTCTGTAATAAGAGCCTCTACTTTTAATTTTCAAATTTAAGTGCTACATTTGGGGTGGGGCTTAAACCTTTCTCCACTAACGTAGGAAATTTTACTACTAAATCTAGTTAAAGAAAAATTTCAAGAGAAAACTAGTTCAATCACCAACTTTCTAAAACATTTCAACTAAATTATTTAACATTAGTTGTTGTGAAAAACTTAATAGGACCACTAACTTTGGCTTAAAATTTTAAATTTATCTAATATTACAAAATTATGGGACCACCTTACTTTAAAATACTCTTAAAATGTTTCAGCAACATTTTAGCAACATCTGCTGAAATATTTCAAGAAGCCCCCTCCATAGAACCGCAACATTAGACTAGCAATGAAACGAAACAAAACTTCTTGGACAAAATGGAAAATGATTTATGTCCTTTTACTATCTTATATTTGTGGGCATATTCGTACCCATTAGTATTACGATTAGGGGCGTTGGGAATAGAAATATCAATCAAGAAGATAGCCATGAATTGAAAAGATTGTACTCAACAAATTATCTATTGGTAACTGGTAAAATGATTTGCAAGTTGTCATTTTGTCATCATCTACAATGAGACATGAAATTTGAGGGGTTTTACCAGCGTCACTTGCCTACTTTTTCATTAAATTTGATGGTCGACTTGGTTATCAAGTAACATTCCCTTCAAATGTTAGGGTAGCTCAATAAACATTGTACTATCTATATATGTGTGTGTGAGGAAGCATGTGTTTTCAGAATTTAGAAGTGATGGAAGTACATACTAAAAACCATTTGAGAAAGGGCTATATTTTTTGCCACAATTTGGTGAAGAGGTTGGTTTGGTGAGTGGCCACATGGATACGCATAGACAAGCAGAAGTAGAAGTGCTAAAAGATGAGCTTTGTTGTAGATGATTAGACAAGAAACAATGGAGGTGCAATGCCCTTGCCATGAGTGGCTCCTCTCTCTATGAGAAACACTATTAAACACATCACCAATGCTCTTTCCATTAAATTTTTTTGTTTTGTCTTGCCAAAATACAAGGGAATTGGGTTATAGTTTTTGGTTGTCATATTCTTACAGTTTGTGGTTGTCCTATTCTTTCTCCCCAACACATTGTCTTTGTCTATCCATCCCTTGTTATGTACACCAGCTATATGTGGAAACTAAATGACACTCCTTGAGTCATGGGACGAGGATAACCATTTGAGAATGGGCAAAAGGACAAAGTTAGGGTAGTTAATCATTTATTTATTTATGTTTCTTTTTTTGGTGATGAGGATTATTGTCTATTGAGGATGCTCTTGCATAAGACATCCTTCGTAGGAATTTTGTGAGAATAATACTCACAAACATAGGCTGTGTGGTAGAATCACTCTTTTCTAAGTCAACTTCCATGGCCATTGATGAGCTCCAGAGAGAGCTCACCAAATTTTGCAAAAGTATGGCTTTACCTTTCCTTGATTCCCTTGAATTTCCTGATTTGTACATAAGATTGTTAAAAACTTTGTTTTAATTGTGTTAATTATAGGTGCAATGTTGAAAGTAATTTTGGATTTAAGAGGTTTAATATCATGGGTTTTAGCTTATAATTGTCATGCAGAAATATACTTTTGTTACAGGGTCCCTAAAATGTCAGCAACAAAACACTACAAGAAATCCGAAGATATTTCTCAAAACTCCGAAGCTATCAGCAAGGGCTTTTCAAAGGGCTCCAGAGATGTCTTCAACACTCCAAAGTTATATAAGGAGCTCCAAGGATTTTTTAGGAGACTACAGTGTACTTTTCACTAGCACATGTTCTTGAGTTCTTTCAAGGTAGATAGACCTTTGTTGCCTCTTGAGATAGTGGATCTGTCTGAAGAGACGAAGACACTAGAAGACTGTTCATGCAGGGACTATAGAGTATACTTCCAACTGTCATTTTATGTTGTTTTCTTTTACTTTAAGACTGTTTTTATTACCAATTTGAACTACAAATAACTCTCTATTAAAGGGTGTACAATCAGTGCCACTATATTTTCTTTTAGTTTCATGTCTTTCCTTTGAATTAGTAGTTATATGATTAGTAAACTTAATAAATGAGTTTTACAAGACTCCTAGTTAGAAGTAATAAACTTTGGAGATATTTATTAGTAAGCTATCCTTAAGTGAAGGAAGACTGATACATATATATAGGAACCATAACATAGAAGGATATATAGATTAATTTTGGAAATCAAGTAAAAACTCTATTATTTTTTTAGCATATACTTTTGGTGTTGGGATTCAGAAATAAAAGAAGATAGTTATGTATCTATGTGATTTGAAAGATGAATTGGTCTTTTCTCTAGAGGTGTGGAGCAAGGGCCCTCTCTCATTAAAGGGGCATGGACTGGTATTAATTAGGTTTACTATTTTGTCAAATTCTAAATTATTTAAATTAGATTCACTATTTTTATCATTTCTAATTTTGTTAAAATAGATTTGTTGCTTATTGCATTACCTATTTTTAGATCTTTGATTAAGTAAATTGGTTCCCAGTAATTGCAATCTTTTTTCTTAGATTAAAGTCATTTCAAGTAAATATTTCTTTCAGTAAATAGTTTGTTGCCTGATTAAAATAGAGAATGAGAGCAGCATAGTTTAAACTTCATATTCTAGGAATATTGTTAGGAGGACTACTAATTAACACTCTTCTACAAATAGCCATGGACACGCCCTGGATTTGACAAAATAAAATATTTAAATGCAAGGTGTATAATGACCCTTGTCATTTTTGGCACCGTTGCCGAGGACTAATGTTAGTAGATCAATTAATTAGTAGTTCTTAGGATTAAGAGCAAATTTTGCATGGTTAGGCGAAGAGATTCACAAGGTAGGTTTATGAAACAAAAACTCAAACACATTCTGTAGGAGAAAGTAGTGGGGTAGATCAGAATATTGTTGATAAGAAAAATCACCCATCTGACACCTTGGAAATATCACAAAACTTAGATGTTCCTACATCCCCCAAGTATCATATAATTTCAAAATACATGCAACGTTTGCAGAAAAACACAAGCAAATTCAAATTGATATCCTATAAGGATTAACTTCCCAAGAAAAACAACCTAATCTAGTTTCCATGGGGGATAATAATAATGAAAATGAATATCCTCTTAGAGATAGAGCTCTAGGAAGAACTTTCTCCTACCCCATAGTGCTTGATCTAGAGGGGAACACATCCATGAAAAATATTTCCCCATCGATACTTCTAACTTTTAGGGGAATTCCTTCAGAAGATATATATAAATTTATCTTTGAATTCAAAGTGTTGTGCCAAACATATGACTATAGTTCAGATAATCAGAAACTAAAATTATTTCCTTCCACACTAAACAATTCTACTACGAGATGGTTTATGGGGTTGACCCCCAATTCCATACATTCATGGGAACAAATGGAGATTGAATTCCTTGACAAATATTAGGATTACTGCATAGTAAGTGACTGGAAGGAAGAAATTTTTAGAGCCAAACAAAAGGAGGAAGAGAACTTAGAGGATTACTTAGACAAATTTTATCTTTCCTTTTGAAGATATGGTAATTCTTTAGAATAAAGTCTGGATAAGGCCCTATTTATGAAAGGGTTAGAAAAAGAGTCAAAACAAGCATTGGATCTAATGTGAAAAGGAAATGTAAACAAGCTAGGTATGATAGAAATTGAGGAACTCTGTAGAAATTACTCAAGAATATAAGATGGAATTAGGGCACCAAGGTCTTTTAAGGGACAAAACGACATAGGGAAGCTAATGGAAGAACTTGCAAACTTCAAGACAGATATTTTGGTTCAACTAAACACCACTCTAGATAGAATCTAGGCAAATAATAGAACATAACCACTGTCTATAAACTATCCAAGATGAAAATATGTCAAATCTATGATAAGAACCATCCCACTAATCATTGTGATTAGCTCCTGGTCTTAAAGAAGTTGATAAAGAAAAATACCCAAATAGAGAAAGAGTTAAACTATATAGGCCAGAAGCAAGCTGGTAACTTTGCATACAATTAGTACTCAAACTAAGCTTCTTATAGAGGCCCTCCAAATTACAGAGCTAATGAGTGGAATGCACAATGAAATGGTCATGTGAATCCTCCTCAATGGGGACCACAAGAATGGAAAAACCAACAATGGACAAGTCAATAGTTGTTGAATCAGCCATGGCTTAACCAACTTTGGTTGCAACAGTTTCAGCCTCAGTTTGGACCATAAAATATGTAGCAACATTGGATTACTCAACATAATTTTAACCAGTCATTCCAAGGTCAAAAAAGACATTTTCTAAATCAGCAACAAACCTTATTAACTAGTCCAAAAAATATTCAAAATCACTCTCAGACTAAACCAGTTAGTCAACCACCACTCCCTACTCAACCTATAAACAATATAAAACACAATAAACAAGGAGAAATAGTCTATTTGACTGAGCAAGAAAATATGGCTAGAGTAAATTCTATTCATTTAAACAATCTCCAATTATAATCAAGAAAAACTTTATCAAGGCCATCTCCTCTCATGATTGTTAAAATCATTAATAGACTAGAATCTTTTGATTCTTTTAAACAACAACCTCATGAAGAGATTACTACCACTAGAGTGCCTCGAAAACAACTTTTAGAAACCTCTAGATTTTCTCCAAAGATTCACTCTGGAACTTCTCTGGAGATGCACTCTAGAGCTTCTCTAGACACTACAAATCTGGCTCCATTTCCTGATTGACTCAAGCAAACTGCTCCTAAAAAATAGGTGCCAACTACAAAAATCCAACCTATTATTGAGTCTGAGTTACTCCAATAAATTCAACAATTAAACATTGAAATACCACTCCTTCTAGCCATTAGAGACATTCTAGAGATCAACCAATTCATCAAACAAACTTGTGCCAAAACTCAGGGTAGAAAGAAAATTTTTCCCAAAACTATCTAGGTGGAAGGCAAACTAGTCAATCTACTAGTTGGAGAAATGCTCCTTCCCAAGTATAGTGACCTTGGAAATCCAGTAATCACAGTCTACATTCAGGGGTTGACATACCAAACATACTAGTTGATTTGGGGGTAGCAATCAATGTTATGATAATCCGCACCTTAGACAAATTAGCCCTTATAGATATTCATTCTACTTCTATGATTATATAGTTAGATGACCAATCATTTGTATTCCCAAAAGGAGTTTTAACATATGTGCTAGTCATAGTGGAGTCATGGGAATTTCCTATTGACTTCCTAATATTGGAACTGAGAAATTAGAAAAATGTTTACCCCTTGATTTTGGAAGACCATGGCTGGTCGTTACTGTAGCATCAATTGACTGTAGAACTAGACATATGGTCATATCTAATGGCTTGGAAATGAAGAAGATATCTCTGTATCCCTTAGCCAAACCCTATATGAAATATTCAGGCAAGGTATGGATATATGAACCAGACAACATAGAAAACACCACCTTACTTTCCATGGTAACTATTGGTCAACACTTGGGAGAACTAGGAGATGATATGAATTTTGACACATAAAAAGAAATGACTTACATGATTATAGAAAGCAATATAGTGGATTTTGCTCAAGATCCAAGAAGATAATTTCTAGCAGCAACCCACTATCCATTAGCAAATGTCATACCTTGTGATGAGACATTTTACAGGGATATTGCTACCTTCCACATGCTACAACCACATTCTTGTTCTCTTAACACTTTGATAAATGAATATAAAATAGCCCAGTCTATTGATCAAAACACTAAACAGATTATGATTCTTCCAAGAAAAACCTTGAACATTAATAACTAGTTAACAAAAGAAGAAGAGACATAACTCATTGATTTGTTGATTTCTCATACCACAACTTTTGCTTGGGAATACAAAGATATGAAAGGCATTGACCCTAAAATTTGCACCCATCATATTTATACAAAAGATATTAGACCAATCAGAAAACCTCAAAGGAGACTCAACCCAGCCCTTAAGGAAATAGTAAAAATAGAGATAGAAAAACTACTGCAAGCATGATTCATCTACCCAATCTCTGATAGTCAGTGGATGTCTCCTTTGGTCATCTACCCCAAGAAAAATGGAAAGTGGAGGGTATGTGTTGACTATAGAGAGATAAATAAAGCCACTACGAAAGATTACTTTCCCCTACCTTTTATTGATCAAGTTCTAGATAATTTAATTGGGAAAAAGTACTTCTCATTCTTGAATGGGTTTAGTGGATACAACTAGATTCAAGTGGCACTAGAGGACTAAGACAAAACTACTTTTACCTACTCATGGGCACTTTTGCATATATAGTCCTTCCATTTGGCCTATGTAATGCTCTAGCTACTTTCCAAAGGGCTATTCTAGCTATTTTTGCCAAGTTAGCCAATGAATGTAAGGAGGTATAAATGAATGATTTCGCTGTTAATGGAAACACATTTGAGGAAGTCCTCCAAAATCTAGAATTTTTTTGGAATGTTGTGAAAAACATCATTTGTCATTAAGTTATGAAAAATGCTTTATGATGGTAGAACAAGGTATTATCATTGGACATCATATATTTGCGGAAGGGATGCCAACAATGTTGAAGTAATCAAACAATTGCCTACAACAAAAAACCAAATTGAGGTTAGAAGTTTCTTGGGTCATGTGGGCTATTATAGGAGGTTCATAGAAAATTTTAGTAGGATAGTTGCTACAATGTTTTCTCTCTTGACCAAAGACACTAAAATCCTTTGGACAAAAGATTGTCAAAAAAATTTGAAACCATAAAAGAAAAATTGGCAACCACTCCTGTTTTAAGGGGACCCAACTGGAATCTTCCCTTCCACATTCAAACTGATGCTTCAAATGAACCTATAGGGGCAGTCCTAGGTTAGAAGGAAGAAAGGGGAGGTATGTATGTAGTTTATTACATTATTAAAAACCTCACTCCAACTGAAAGGAACTACACTACAACAGAAAATGAATTCATGGATGTCATCTATGCCATTAACAAATTCAGGCATTACATCACCTAATATAAAGTTTTTGTACACACTGACCATGTAGCCATCAAGTACTTAATGAACAAACTAATTTTAGGTGTGAGAATTATTACATGGCTATTGTTATTGTGGGAATTTGATATCACCATTATTGATAATTCAGAAAAGTTCAATCTAGTTGTTGATTTTTTGTCTAGACTGCATACAAGAGGGGATAATGAACCTGTAGAGAATGGATTCCTAGATGAGAACCTATTTTTTGTTTCTTCTGATACCCCATGGTTTACTAATATCGCCAATCTCCTAGTCACGAGCTTGTTTCCTTCACATTTTACCTCAAAACAAAGGAAGAAATTGGTAAAGGAAAGGTTGTCCTTTAAATGGTTAAATGACATGTTTAAGTGTTGACTTGATTTTGTGTTGCATAGGTGTGTAAGAGTTGATGAAATCTTTGATATTCTGAGGCCTTGTCATGATGAACCCACAGAAGGACACTACTCCTCACAAAGAACAATTCACAAAGTTTTAGGAGCTAGATACTGTTGGATCTAGGGCATACAACTGAGAGGGGGGGGGTGAATCAGTTGTATAGAGCTTGTTCTCTTTCAAACACTTAATTCTCTGTTGTTAGTTAGCAGCATATCAAATAATCATTCATGGAAGCACAATACATAAACACAAGAGCAGATAAGCATCAACACATTGAACACCAAGATTTTGACGTGGAAAACCCGGTTAAGGGAAAAACCACGGGGTGATTAACCCAAGAATTATTCTCTGTTAGAAGAATAAGGAAAAATGAATGGCACATGCCAATAAGGGCTCACTGCCCGAGCACACTGCTCACAAAGAGGCCCACTGCCTACAAGGAGACACACTGTCTACAGAGTGATAAAAATCACAGTCTTGAACTGGAGAATGACATCTCTACCATGTCCGGATCAATTCCAATTAAGCCCAACAATCTCTGCTCTGCCTTTCGCACCTTTCTTCGCTACACCATGCTCATCCACATGCCACACCTTGAAATGAATTCACAAATCATTATTTATACAAGACATCGACTTAGGAACAAGCATCTAAGTCGGCAAACAACCATAGGAGTATCCGCAAGATGAATAACACATCCGGTCGGCTATTACAAGAACATTCGCAGGATGAACAACTCATCCGGTCGGCTAAACAGAGCAATAACTTCATCCGGAAGAATAACTTCAATTCCGGGCTCTACCATCAATGCGGACCAACAACACAACCTAATCATGATTCAAGAACCTTCACAAGTCTGTCTGAGTGTCCGGATACATCCGCACTTCCTCTGCTTACTGGGATCTCTTGTCTTCCTCATCCGGAACTTCAAGAACACAGTCTGTCGCCACTGTCATAATGCAAGAGGTACTTCCGGACCTCCAAATCACACACAAATCAGGATGACACATCACAAGGACATCTCAAACACTCCTTACAATCCGCAGATTATGATAATACAATTCCGGACCTCACCGGACCTTTTTGTGATCCTCTGTCACCTCCGGATACTTGCCGGACCCGGTTCTATACCGGCAGCCATAACTCCTTCAGATCTTCATGCGGACCTCTGAAATCTTAACTGTAGCATCTCAAGACTCATATCTACTAACCCTTTAATCCGCATCCTCCGGTTCTCATCCTATACAGTATATTTACCTTCTTCTCATCACTGTTCTTCACTGTTCCTGACTGAGGCTAATTTTCTCAATATCCTCAGCACAAAGCTCATCAAATCCTTCTTGTCAATGCAGTATGAGTATGTTGACATCAATGACAACAATGGCTCACCTCATACTTGCAACAATCTCCCCCTTTGTCATTGATGGCAACATATGATGTGAAAAACCATCAAGACAAGAACTTCTCTTTTCTGTCACAGCTCCCCCTATCAACAACAACTCTTCACATGTCTTCCTTTGCTGCTCCCCCTTTGATCATCAACCACTTGTTTTTCACATGTCTTCTCTCCCCCTTTGACATCAATGGCAAAGGGCTCATACTTGCAACTCTCATGTATCAGAATAATACCAGCTGCTCCCCCTTAGTTGCAGCTCCCCATTAGTCCGGATCACAAGATATGATTGTGATAGCCACCGGACTGATGCACATCAGTGCATCTTAGTTCATCACCGGAGGGGCCATGACCCCTAACTTCTCCCGGAGATATTCAAAAGAGTCCTTGGGAAGAGGTTTTGTAAAGATATCTGCAATCTGATCCTTGGAGGGAACATACTCCAATCTGACTTCTTCCTTGTTTACTTGTTCTCTCAAAAAGTGAAATTTGATAGATATGTGCTTAGTCTTAGAATGCAATACCGGATTCTTGGAAATATTAATTGCACTTGAATTATCACAGAAAATTGTGATAGGCTCCTCATATTCAACTTTGATGTCTCTTAGCATCTGCTTCATCCACAAGATTTGAGTGCAACTACCTGCTGCTGCAATGTATTCTGCTTCAGTTGTAGACAGAGATATTGCATCTTGTTTCTTGCTTAGCCAAGAAACCAATCTCTTCCCCAAAAAGAATGCTCCACCACTAGTGCTCTTCCGGTCATCCACATCTCCTGCCCAATCTGCATCTGTGTAAGCATGAAGAGAAAAATCCGGATCTCTAGGATACCATAGACCATACTCAACTGTCCCTTTCAAGTATCTAAAAATTCTTTTGATTGCCATAACATGAGATTCTCTAGGATCAGCCTGGAATCTTGCCACAAGACCAACAGCTTGCATTATATCTGGTCTAGTTTGAGTGAGATACAACAATCCACCAATCATTGATCTATACTTTGTCTGATCTGCCTTTGGAGAATCATCATCTTTGCTTAACTTACATCCGGTTGCCATAGGAGTGTTCATAGGCTTTGAGTCTTCCATACCAAATTTCTTTAACAATTCTTTCACATATTTGGTCTGAGAAATGAAGATCCCTTCTTTTGTTTGAGTAATTTGCAGACCCAAGAAGAAATTCATTTCACCAAGCATAGACATTTCAAACTCACTTTTCATCTGATTTGCAAAAGTTTTACACATACTATCTCTTCCTCCAAAAATGATATCATCCACAAACACTTCAACAATCAGAATGTTTTCATGATCAATTTTGAAATATAAGTTGCTGTCAGCAGTACCTTTGTTGAATCCAATCTACACAAGATGCTTATCCAACCTTTCATACCATGCTCTTGGGGCTTGCTTCAATCCATACAAAGCTTTCTTCAACTTGCAGACCATATTATTATCAGACAATTGAAATCCATCCGGTTGTTCAATGTAGACTTCTTCTTCCAGATCACCATTTAGGAAGGCAGACTTGACATCCATCTGATATACCTTGAAATCTTTGAAGGCAGCAAATGCAAGAAGTAATCTGACTGCTTCAATTCTTGCTACCGGAGCAAAAGTCTCTTCAAAGTCAATTCCTTCTATTTGAGAGTAGCCTTTGCAGACCAATCTAGCTTTGTTTCTGATTACTTCACCAGCTTCATTTAGTTTGTTCCGGAAGACCCACTTGGTTCCAATTACATTCCTGTCTCTAGGTCTGGGAACAAGATCCCAAGTATGATTTTTCTCAATTTGCATCAGTTCATCTTCCATCGCTTTGGTCCAATTTTCATCATTGCAGGCTTCATTCATTGTTTTAGGTTCAATCTTTGAAATCAGACAACATTCATTCTGATCTTGAGCAATATTCCTTCTAGTTTGTACACCTTTGCTTCTGTCACCTATGATCTGATCTTCAGAGTGATTCAGTTTTACATACCTTGGAATTTTGGGAGTATCCAGTACTGCTGTTTCTTGATCAGGCTCATTCAAACCTAACTCTTCTTCCTGATTTACCGGATCAGGCTGACTCTGTTTCACCGGAGAGGATTGAGTTCCTTGAACACTATCTTGGTCATCTTCATCAAATTCATAAAATCTTGAAGGCTTCTCAATTCCTTCATCAACCTTTACATTGGTACTTTCTATCATTTTCCTCAATTTCTTATTGTAACACCGGTATGCTTTGCTTTGAGTGGAGTAGCCCAAGAAAATTCCTTCATCACTTCTAGCATCAAACTTTCCTAGATCTTCATCTCTTTTAATATAACACTTGCTACCAAATACCCTGAAATATTTCACAGTAGGAGTGATGCCAAACCAAAGTTCATAGGGGGTCTTACCGGTGTTGTTTCTGATTTGAACTCGATTGAGAGTGTAGACTGCAGTGCTGATAGCTTCTTTCCAAAACATTTGAGGAACATTTGCTTCCAACATCATTGTCCTAGCAGCTTCCTGGATGGTCCGGTTCTTTCTCTCAACTACTCCATTCTGCTGTGGAGTCTTAGGAGCAGACAACTGTCTCCTTATACCCTGTTTCTCACAAAAGTCAATGAATTCACCAGATGTAAATTCACCACCTCTATCAGACCTTAGACACTTTAGTTTCAATCCGGTTTGATTCTCCACCATAGCTTTGAAGATTTTGAACTTCTCAAAAGCTTCTGATTTTTCTTTTAGAAAGGTAACCCACATCATCCGGGAATGATCATCAATTAACAACATGAAATATCTATCACCTTGCAGACTCTTGATTCTTGTCGGACCACATAGATCAGTATGTACTAATTCCAACAATCCGGTAGAAGACTGATCTTTGCTTTTAAAAGAGACTCTGCTTTGTTTGCCTAACTGACATTCTTTACACACACTGTTTGTAGGTTTTATCAACTTTGGAAGATCTCTCACAGCCTGAGTATTGCTTATTTTGATGATGTTATCAAAATTTACATGACACATTCTTCTATGCCATAACCAACTCTGATCAATTTGAACAAACAAACAACTTTTATTTGAACCAACCAGATGAAAGATGTTACCTCTTGTCTGAGTACCGGATGCAATTTCAGTTCCGGAGCTTGTAAAGATTCTGCATTTTCCATTCTTGAACCGGAGATCATAGCCTTTGTCCACTAACTGACCAACACTGAGAAGATTGTGCTTCAATCCTTCAACATATAGTACATTACCTGTTTTGCTCTTACCATCAAAGGAAATAGTTCCCCTACCTCTGATTCTGCCAGCAGAATTGTCACCAAACTTTACCATTCCTCCTTCATATCTTTCCAAGTCTAAGAACTTATTCTTGTCACCAGTCATATGGTGAGAGCATCCACTGTCAATAACCCAATCATCCTTTTCTTCCACTTGAGCAGCCAAGGCTTTTTCAACAACTTTGTGATTGACAGATTCAGAGAGCAAGGAATCTTCTTCCTTGATGGCTATAAACACCCACTCATTTCCGGATTTGCTTCCTGGATCTGATTCATCATCTGTTACTCCTTCATTGTCATCTTCTTCATGAACATAATAGCAATTCTTTTGAAACCTTTGTCTGTGAGTATTAGATCTTGCAGATCTCTCCGGACATCTTGAGGCAAAATGACCAATCTTATTGCAGTTAAAACACTTAAAGGGTAGTTTTCCTTCATACTTACCGGATCCTCTTGGCAGTCTCTTTGCAATGAGGGCTTCAAGTTGAGCTGTTTCTGCTTCTTCTTCTTCCATGTCTCTTCTTGCTTGATCATACCATGACATTTTCCTTGATGAGTTTTCACCCGGATCAAATCTCTGTTTGCCTTTCACATAGGCACTGGCTTTAAAAGCAGACTCAGTCTTGGGTGGATCATCTCCAAACTCGGTCATTTCAAATGCAGCTAGTTTGCCAGCCAATTGTTCTCTTGTGACAGTTGTGTGGGCTCTGAATTCATCAATGGCAGCAACTTTGATTTTGTAGGCAGCAGGAAGGGATCTTAGGATTTTGCAGACAATCTCATTTTCATCTAGAGTTCCACCAGCATTTCTGATTCCACATACCAGCTCATTTACTCTTGGCATAAAGGTAGTAATGTTTTCATCATCTCTCATTTTCAATCTTTCAAATTTCCCTTTCAGACTTTGCAACCTTGCACTTTTGACAAACTCATCTCCTTCATACAGAAGTTCCAGTTTAGTTAGGATCTCATATGCAGTTGGTAGGTCAATGACATTCGAGAGATCTGAGTCATTCAATGCGCTTAGAAGAGCTTCCTTGGTCCGCAGATTGTTTTCAGCTTCTGTGGTTTCATCAGGAGTTGTCGGACCACCTTGTGGGGGTATATATGGTTTTGAAATCATAGCCAAGTATGCTTTTCCCATACATTCCAAATGACACTTCATGCGACCTTTCCAGAGAGTGAAGTTGGTTCCATCGAACTTCGGACTATCCTTCTTGTATGACGACATCCTGGATCACCTCAAGCGGTTAAGCTCCTATCAGAGGAACTCAGCTCTGATACCAATTGTTGGATCTAGGGCATACAACTGAGAGGGGGGGGGTGAATCAGTTGTATAGAGCTTGTTCTCTTTCAAACACTTAATTCTCTGTTGTTAGTTAGCAGCATATCAAATAATCATTCATGGAAGCACAATACATAAACACAAGAGCAGATAAGCATCAACACATTGAACACCAAGATTTTGACGTGGAAAACCCGGTTAAGGGAAAAACCACGGGGTGATTAACCCAAGAATTATTCTCTGTTAGAAGAATAAGGAAAAATGAATGGCACATGCCAATAAGGGCTCACTGCCCGAGCACACTGCTCACAAAGAGGCCCACTGCCTACAAGGAGACACACTGTCTACAGAGTGATAAAAATCACAGTCTTGAACTGGAGAATGACATCTCTACCATGTCCGGATCAGTTCCAATTAAGCCCAACAATCTCTGCTCTGCCTTTCGCACCTTTCTTCGCTACACCATGCTCATCCACATGCCACACCTTGAAATGAATTCACAAATCATTATTTATACAAGACATCGACTTAGGAACAAGCATCTAAGTCGGCAAACAACCATAGGAGTATCCGCAAGATGAATAACACATCCGGTCGGCTATTACAAGAACATTCGCAGGATGAACAACTCATCCGGTCGGCTAAACAGAGCAATAACTTCATCCGGAAGAATAACTTCAATTCCGGGCTCTACCATCAATGCGGACCAACAACACAACCTAATCATGATTCAAGAACCTTCACAAGTCTGTCTGAGTGTCCGGATACATCCGCACTTCCTCTGCTTACTGGGATCTCTTGTCTTCCTCATCCGGAACTTCAAGAACACAGTCTGTCGCCACTGTCATAATGCAAGAGGTACTTCCGGACCTCCAAATCACACACAAATCAGGATGACACATCACAAGGACATCTCAAACACTCCTTACAATCCGCAGATTATGATAATACAATTCCGGACCTCACCGGACCTTTTTGTGATCCTCTGTCACCTCCGGATACTTGCCGGACCCGGTTCTATACCGGCAGCCATAACTCCTTCAGATCTTCATGCGGACCTCTGAAATCTTAACTGTAGCATCTCAAGACTCATATCTACTAACCCTTTAATCCGCATCCTCCGGTTCTCATCCTATACAGTATATTTACCTTCTTCTCATCACTGTTCTTCACTGTTCCTGACTGAGGCTAATTTTCTCAATATCCTCAGCACAAAGCTCATCAAATCCTTCTTGTCAATGCAGTATGAGTATGTTGACATCAATGACAACAATGGCTCACCTCATACTTGCAACAGATACTACTGGCCGGCTCTTCATAAGGATGTCAAGAAATATGTGAGACAGTGTGACCAGTTTCAAAGAATGGATTGATGAGTGTCAGGTAGCACTCATCTAAACATACCTTTTAACTCCCTTTTTGCTCATCTTTATACAATACCTATCCTAGTAATTGCGCTATAGGAACTATGAAGTCTTGTTTTAATTATGCTAATAAGAGATGAAATGCTGAAGTTACTCTTATGATGAGAAGACCTATGTTTGAAGTTAAACTGACAGAATTATGCAAAATTATCTTTTTGTTTCACAGGTATCCATTTCTCAGGTAGAAGATATTTTTGGGAACTCCGGAGATGATCCTAATTATTTCTAGAGCTGAGTAGGAAGGACACTACAAAGCAAGTTCCAACATTTTCCAACATTGTTGGAGGATCTCCAGAGTTGAAGCAGTAGGACAAAGAAGGTTGGTGATCATGAAGACCTCTGGAGATGTGTCCTAATAGGATTTGTAAGCGTCTTCAGAGCTACTAGCAATTGCACAGAGTCTTCAAAGCTACACAGGATCTCCAGAGCTCAACAGAGTCTTCGGCACCACTTAACTACCAGAATCTCCAGAGCTTCTAAGGAGCTACGGAGTTCCACTTATCTAGGCCTGATTGTCCATGAAGATAACTCCAGTGGTCCAAAGGGACACAATGCACTTATATTTGCTTTTGCATGAGATTAGAGGACTTCTCATAGTTCATTGTTTTTGAGAATTTAAGTTCCTTTTTTATTAGGGCCTCCATGACTTGTTATTGTTAAAAGCCAAACTCTAGATTTAGTGACACCTTCAGTGTCACTTAAGTCCTTTTTGAGATTTGCATGATTATACTTTTGATAGATAATTGCATATTTTAGTTCTAAGAGTAAGATATCTTTTATATCTCAAGTTGAACTGAGAGGAAAGATAATTAACTATAGAAATATGATATCACCCAGATTGATATATATGGATGGAGATAGCAGAATAAGATAATAGATTTTTAGCAGATTTTTATGTAATTTCATTCTTCAGCAGAAACATATATTTTTTAAATCAATATACTTCAAATAGACTAGATTAAAGAAAGTAGTATTGTTATATTTTTGCTCTGAAATCTTTGTTTAGTGTTCAATTCTGAAGGTGTGGAGCAAGGGCCCACTCTCACCAATAGATAGGAGGCTAGTATATTCTATACTTTATTATATTATTGTAGCTTTCTTAAATATAGTTTTTCTTGTTTTCATAAGATAGATCAATTACTTTTAAAGCAATTTTGTTTTTGTTTAATAAATGTTTAGCTTTTGTGTGAATCAGATAGATCATTTCAGCAGATTACTGTTTTAGTTCTTAAATCATGTTTTCCTTTCAAGAAAGTAGTTAAAAGCATTAGTTTGATTAATTAGGGAAGTTCAATTCAGTAGATTAGTTAAGGACTATTGATTATCAAGTTTGTATTACAGACAGTCATGGATATAGCCCTAGATTTGACACATAAAACATGATTAAATGCCAAGGTACAACAACCCTTGTCATGAGTCAGCCTACATTTGCTAATGAGATGACCCTACATCCTCAATTGTTTTTTGAACCATTTGAGTAGCGAGGCCTAGATTTTGTGGGTCCAATCTCACCATCATTTGCAGGGAAAGAATATATATCCCGATGTGCACAAATTATGTAACAAAGTGGGTAGGAGTTCAAGCTCTATAATTTTCTAGAGAAGAAAAGGTTGTTGATTTGTTGTACAACAAGATCTTCTTAAGATTTGGTGCACCTAGGATAATTATTTTAGAGAGAGGTCCACAATTACCTCACAAGTGATCCAAGCATTTGTAGACCTCTACCAAATTACGCACAGGAAATATTCACCATATCATCCTCAAGCCAATGGACAGGTGGAGGTAACAAATAGAGAATTAGAAAATATTTTGACAAATATAGTGGTAGTGAATAGAAAGGATTGTGCAAGTAGGTTACATGAAGTTGTATGGGCAATAATACCACATGGAAGTCAACTACAGGGTTCTCTCCCTATGAGTTGGTCTATGGAAAGAAACTAATTCTACCAATAGAATTTGAGCTGCAAACTCTCAAAACCTCAATGGATATCAGCCTTAAGTTGACTTATGCATAGTAGAACTGCATCCTATAGTTGAATGAGTTAGATGAGATTCAACTGGAGGTAATTCAATAGATATAAATAATGCAACAACAAAGGAAATTGTGGCATGATTAGCACACCAAGTAAAGGAAATTTCAAGTTGGGGATTGGGTCCTCCTATATGATTCTAAGTTCAAATAATTCAAGGGTAAGTTGTAGACACACTAGATGGGACCATATGAGATCAATGAAATTTTTGATAATGGAACAACTCAGCTGTCACCAATTGATGGAGAACAAAAGATATTTTTGATAAATGGGCATAGACTTCATCTTTATCAACGTCCTTCTACCAAATAGGAACTTATTAAACACATGACGCACCCATATTTATGTTGTTTAAAAGAGGTATCCTATTTTACCAAAACAAGTCACTGAGCAAATTGCATAAAAAAAATAAATAGAAGAATTGCAAACTGGTGAAATGGCAGTTCTTCTTAAAAAGAAGAATTAGAAACCGATAAAATGACAGTTCTTCTTAAAAAAAAAGAATTGACAACCAATAAAATGGCAGTTCTTCTTTCAATGTAGGAATAACTAGGAAGCATCTCTGGAGAAACCTTGGCACCTTGCTATCATCTCTGAAGCAACTCTAACACTAGGGTTTCAATTCATTTTGACACACCTCTGATGCTCTCACTTCAAAGAATTTTTTTACATGTCTTTAGCATTTGTATAGATGGAAGCATAGTATTCTTAAGACTCTTTCATGTCACTTTTTAATCTTTAATGAGTCATACTTTAACCATGTCATCATGAAAACTGTTCCTCAAACATCCAACGGTCTTTTCTAACAATCTTACTGATGTAGGCAACCAGTCACATCAAAAGTTGCCAACATTATGAGGTTGTCATATCAAGTATTACTATAGTTATAGACCTATTGCATCAAGTGTTTCTATAATTATGGACCTGTCACATCAAGTGTTGTGGATATTATGGAGTGATCCTGACAATTCTTGCTGACATTGCAGAGCAAGCTCATGACATAACAACTTGATGGTTTCAGGAATGACCGTAGGTATTGCCTTAATTTTAACTAATTAAGCTAGGCATTTTTCAATTAAATTTGTATAAAATAATCATTGTGTCTATGCTTCCATTCCTTCCAAGTCTACCTAAACATTTTCCATGACAAATGAATAGTTGTTGTTCCATGTAGAGTCCCTGGAGTGACATACTTCACTCATTTGAACATTCAATATCCCTCATCCTAATCCTTACTTGCAATCATCTCCCCTTGTGTGAAATAACTACCTCCATAGTTCATTACTTCAAGAGACAGATGATCGAAACAAACAACATTATATCTCTTTTGCAAAAAACAGTGACTGCTACAAATTTAGAGCTATGTTCAAACAATAATCTCTATTTAGCCTTTACAGTAGCTCACCAAATGGGAATTAAAAATAAATCAGAGCCAGAGACCACTTAGAAACTCCTTTAGGACCAGGAATCAATTGACATCCTTAGGGATGCAGGGTGGATGGAGTTCATAGAAAAGTTTGAAGGGTTTCAGGAGGACATTGTTGAAGAATTTGTCATGAGACTCTAGAATGGCCAAAGTACAGTGGGAGACATTACCATTTTGCTATCTTCTTCTATCATTAGCACCATATCTGGACTTCCTGATGAAGGTGAGAAATTATACCACAGTAAGAATCTCTATTTTGAAGTAATCAAGAATTTCTCTATAGAAGGTGAGCCTAAAATTAGAACACATATTAATAAAGGTGAAGTAAAGGGTCTTAACTATACTAGTCTTCCTAAGACATGGCAATCTATAACATCCTAGTTAATGAGGTAATTTACTTGTGATTGTCAATTTGCAATAGTCCAAGGACCCATCATGAAAATGCTCATCCATTTGAGACATGGTCAAAATGATCCAAAGTATAGGATAAATTTACCACATTTCCTCTTTTATACTATAAACACAATGGCTGACAAATACCAACAGGGTAAAGGCTCAACAAAAAACCATGGTCTTATCTTTCTTATCTACAAGAATTATTTCATCTCCAAGAGAAACAGGGAAACCCATTAGGAAGCCTTCTTGGAGGGTTCATGTACATAGAAGAGAAAAGGAAAGAAAACTAGGTCAGAGGAGTCTTCTTTTGCTTAGAAGGAGAAAAAGGGAGGCAAATCCATATTTGAAGCACCATCTTTGGCTCTAGCAGAAAGGAAGAAAGAAAAAAATGTAATTGAAGAACATTCCCCTACTCTAGAGAAAATAAAGGGTGGAACAGTCATTGAGGAACCTCCTTAGTCCTTAGAGAAAAAGAAGGGAAAAATGCAGGCAATTGAGGTATCATCTCTAGCCCTGAAGAGGAAGAGGAAGGATGTAGAAGGACCTCCTCAAAATCTAGAGGGGGAAGAAAAGGAAATTACAGTTGAGGAGCCTTCACATACTCTAAAATAAAAAAGGAAAGAAAAAGGAGAGAATGTAGGAAGAGAATAAAGTAACTTAATTGGTAGAAGAAGAGCCATCTCCATCATTAAGAAGAAGAAAAAGGGGAAAGACAATTGCAGAAGGTCCCCTGGAAGACCCTAACATTTCCCCTATTGAGCATGAGCACTCCCCATATGCCACCTTTGGAGCACCTAAGGCTACAACAAATGAGCTATAAACCATCTCTTCTAAAATAAAAGAACATCAGTAGGCATTAGAGACATAAGAAAAACAATCACATAGAGGATTCTAGAGAAGCAAGTGTTGGAAGTACAAGATTCAACAAGAGAAAGATTTAGAACTTGTAGAAATAATTGCTGAGCTCCAAACAACAATTTTTTTTCCTAATCTTAAAATTATCTTAGAAGGGCACATCAACATACCTATTGAGGATGAGGTTGGACCCTTAGGTTCCCATGTGACCATACTAAAGAAGCAGTAACAAAAATAGAGGCAGGGGTAGATGAAGATGTATAAAGAGAAATAGAAATAGAAGCAGGCATGGAAATGGGAACATAATTTAAAACAAGAAGTTAGTCCTAGGCCACAAATCACGAAGACATAGAAATATCTAAAGAACAAGAGAAATAAGAGGAAATCACTAACTTAAAGAAACTGCTTTGGACTAGACACCTTGTCATTTTGGATTTGAAAAAGATTATCAATGAGGAAAAAAGGATATCAGTCAAACCAAAGATCAATAAATCCTCACCCTTAGGGAAAACATCAAAGAAAAAGAGGAGAGTCTTGGGACAAAGGACATGGAGATTCTAGCTGTGCAAAATATCATCAAAGGAAAGGATGTTGAAATTAGACAGAAGTAAATGCAGATAGCTGAGATAGAGTAGAAATTAGAGGAAAATAAAGTTGAATTGGTTAAAACAACAACTAACTACATTACACTGATAGTGGCACTAAAAAAAAATATAACCACCAAATATCATAGCTAACCCATGCTAATAACAAAGTTTTTGAATTAGAATAACAAGTCAAAGAGTTGTTTGTCCAGTTACCTATGGAAAGTAAAGGTACCCAAATTGATATTTCCCTTAGAACATTCCAACTAAATGTTCCTAGAACCTTGTATAACTGGGAAGAGAGATGCCATGCTTTGGCTAAGGTAGTGTAACGTTGCAGCTTCAGGCCAAAATTATGCATTAACAACAAAGGTAAAAACATTGGAAGAAAGAATAATACCAATATCAACCTTAGCCTCTAAAGAAATGTCCTATAGATAACCTAGTGGAAGCTATCATATGTTTTTTATAGAACAATTCTTTTTGTGGCAAATTTCACAAAGCATCTCTAGAGAAAAAGATTACATTGAGGATGGGCATGAATTTATGATAGTTTACCAGACTAGTAGCCCTCAAAATAAAAACTTGTCATGCAAATTCTATCTTCATAAATTTGTCATGGATGAACATACAAATTTCTTTATTAATCTGTTTGTTGGAGAGTGTCAGCTAAGGGCATCATCTCATTGATGCAAAATCATGAGACATGGTCACAAAGAATGGAAGAGTACACACATGATGAAGAGAATGTTAGCCTATACATCAGGAATGAAAACCAAAATCCCAATGGATTCCAAAAAGAATTCCGTGCATGTGTTTATACGCCTAAGACTTTGCCTCTTTATCAACATAATCTATGCTCTTGTGTTATGGAATTTGATCTATATGAGCAGTCTTCATTCAATAAAGTCTTGACAATCTGTAGAAAAAGATGGAGCATCATGACCACAAATCAAAAGATGAGAGAGTTGGTTTCCCTAGCAAACCTAAAATGGTTCCTACAAAAACCCAGAATAGTTGCAAGACTAATAGAAAAATATAAACAAGATTGGATTGGGATGAGGTTCAAACCTCCAATAATTATTAAGCCTAGGCCCATGTGAGTAGATTAGATGGGAGATGCACATCTTGAAAAATGGTTGGAATAGATACAAAAATTTCAATGTAATGCATATACAACAAATAAAATATAGACCACATTTCTGTCTGATTATAACATTATAGAAAAACTACATCTGAAGAATAGGGAAGGACTCTAGAGTAGTGTAGGAGGACCTGCAAACCCTTAAGCTCAGAGGGGATAATGAGCTCCAAAGAGAGATCACCCAATTTCGTAAAAGTACCACTCTACCTTGCTTTAATTCCATTGCATTTCCTGATTTGTACATAAGATTGTTAAAAAACTTGTTTTAATTATGTTAATTATAGGTGCAATGCTGAAAGTAATTTCTGGAATTAAGAGGTTTAATGACATGGGTTTTAATTGATAAATGTCAAGTAGGAATACATTTTTTTGTAGGGTCCCTAAAATTTTAGCAAGAAATGCAACAAGAACTCCAGAGATATTTCTTAGAACTCTAGAGTTGTCAGCAAGGGCTTTTCAAAGGACTTCAGAGTGTTGGGATACATTGCCATTAACTTGCAATTCTAACCAATTCATGTGTCTCCAAAGGTCTTGGAATGTGTTCCCCAACACATAAGGACTTTGAGAGATTAATTATTTATTAGTTATATCACTTTGACTTTTGTAATCAATTCCTAATTGATAAGGTCAATATTGGGCATCCATTTTTAGAGTGGGGGCTATGAAGACTTTGTTGACTTCTCCTAAGTCTATTTTGAGAGTTTGATAACTCCTAGCGAGTGGGAGTTAGAATTGGGCGTCCCCCTTTCATGGGGACTTATATTTAGACTTGGAGTTGTGTTTTATTATGTACATGAGGGGATAATGTTGAGACACCTTGCATGGATATAATGTTGGAGTTAACTATAGAGTTAGAGATGCATGAATTGGATATTACTTGCATGAGGTTAGAATAACTTGCATGGACTTGCATGTTTTTGCATGTTGCTTGCATGTACTTGTATGTTGTTGCATGTTACTTGCATGTGCTTGCATGTTGTTGCATGTTGCTCCTATGGACTTGCATGTGCTTGCATGTTGTTGCATGTCACTCCTATGGACTTGTATGACTTTGCATGTTGTTGCATGTTAGTTATATGACCTTGCATGTTGTTGCATGTCAGTTTTGCGAGATTACTTGTAGACACTCCAACTCCAGAAACTTGCAAGATGGTACATCTCAGTATTTCAAGTAATGGGTATCAATTTTATGTTGTTGCAAATGCTTGCATGTCAATTTTAAGATATTACTTGTAGAACACTCCAACTCCAGAAAGTTGCATGATGGTACATCTTAGTGTTTCAGGTAATGGGTATCAGTTGCATGTTGGATCCGGTGTTTGCATGTCACTTGCATGTATAGAACAAAGTAATTCAGAATAACCTCGAGGACATCAATCTTGCATGTTGTTTGCATGAAATTGATGTGTATTGATCACTTTGGTCAACAGAAAGTAATTGGGCAAATATGGACACCCAATTGGAAGATTTTTTGTTGTTACTTTTATTTGGAGATATGTTTGATGTTGGCAAAGCTATTTTTAGCTAACTTGGGTGCCCACATCATGAAGAGGTAGTTAACTGAAAGCTTGGACATTGTTTGAGTTTAGTCTTCTCAATTTGGAGTCCTTGGTTTTTGCATGAGCATTGGTTGCTATGTTATCAACTATAATTTATTGTATTTTGAGTTTCAAGCTTTCAAATTAAGAAGCTCTTGAATTATGAAGCTTCATTAATTTATTAAGAGCCCCATACATTTTCCAGAGAGTGAAAAAGACTTGGAAGGAAAAAACAAGTAGCTTTTTGAAGTTTTTTACAAGTTTGAAGATTGAAGAAGCTTTTGAAGTGCATCAAGGAATCAAAGGATTTCAGTATTGAATACATAATATTTCACAAGAGATTTAATACAAGCATAAACACCTTTGGTGTGGAGTTTTTCCCTTAGGGGTTTCTCCACATAAATACTTGTCTTCTTCTTGCAAGCTATTTTCTTCAACTACATTGGTTAAATTGGAGAAATACTCTAACATCTAAATTGAAAGAAATTTTTAGATTTACATATGCTATTAATTTCAGATTTGAAAACATTTTAAAAGCCACATAGCTGCAACTTTACCTTTTTATCTCTCCTTTTTCCAACATGTGGTATTAGAGCCATTGGTTGTAGTGAGAGAGAGATGCTTTTTTCTGAAGTATTGAAGGAACTTGGTTACAGGGGAAGTTCTATGTGTTAATATTATTTTGTAGATTTATGAGTTTGGAAGCTATGATATTTACCTCTCAGATGGATATTGTCAAAAGAATCTTTGTTGGGCTCTTGAGGCTCAAGGTTCTGGATCTTTATGGAGTTGATATTGTGGTAGTGATTTGGAGCTCCATTTTGACAATATGTGTATATTCTCTTGTTTGGTGGTTTTATTTCTATACCTTGTGGTCATGTACAGTGAAAGGGTGTTTATGTTGGATGGTTACTTTTGGTACCTTAATCACATGGAAAAACACTCATTTCTTGGACTATAGTTTGGAGTGTTTATGTTGGGTTCATGGTTTTAGTCCATGGTTACATGAAAGTACTAGATGATTTATCACTGGTTGTATGGAGGTTGTGGAGTTGGTATTTTTTATGATATGGACACTCCTGAACAACCTGGTTTCTCCTTTCTTATATTCATGCTATTTTCAATATGTAGGTTTTCACAAATTTCCTGTTTCAAAAGATTGTGGGTTTGTAGATCTGTGATATTCCATTATTTCAGATGACATATTTGATGGTATTCATTGGTGTGAATGTTTAGATGTTTAAGTGGTTTCAGATTTATAGAGATATGGTTTTACAGGTTTTACATTTTAACCAAAATATGTGGTTTGTAGATCTATGGAAAATTGTGTTCAGACACTTTCTGGATGGAAACAATTTCAGATTTGCAAGGCTGCTTGTTGGGTTAGATTATGATCTATGGTTTCCTCTATGTGGATTTATTTGGTAAATCAGATCTAGAGTTGATTCTTGTGTTTGAGTCTTGGAAATCTACATGTTATACCTGGTTACATTTGATTTATATGTTACTAATGTGGGGTTGAATCTATTTTTTAGTTATTAAAGGTTGAAGCACTGATTATGTTCTTTTCTCCTATGAGATGTTGCATGTGTGTAGATCTTGTAAATAAGTCGATGAGGGTTCTATGTGGTAGGCCTCTTCTTGGTCACCTTAATTACATTGGTATTTTTTGTATTGAGACAAAAGGGTAGTTTGGAGTACCTGATTTAATTATTTATTGGAATCTATAGCAATAAAGTTATGTTGCATAAGAGGCTTTTTTCACTTTCAATGGAGTTTTGGTAATGATGTTGATCATGATACCATGCATAACTTGGTATCACTTGTAGTGGGAGTTTTGTGCAGTTACATAATGTGTTCTATCTTGTTTGTTTAAAGATATTGGTTCTAAACTGTTGTATTTGCAGTGTTGTGAGCCATGCAAAATCTTTGATTAGAAGATGGATGATCTTTTGCAATGGTTGTTGGTATCATAAGAAGCTCTTGGATTATGCCTTTAGTTTGCAGTAAGGGTTCATTGACATTTTTGGTTCTATTGACAGAGGATGCTAGATCTTCATATTTTTTGAAGAGGTGTTGACATCTTGGTTTTCCATGGAGGACTCTTGGAGTTTTTGCTGAGGTGTTGAGTTTATAACTTATCAGTTTTTGATATATGATCCTTGACTTAGAGGATGTATAGTATTATGTCATGATGCACTCTTGATCATGAGTCAGAGTTTTTGGCATAATACAGGTGCTCTTGGGAGCAAGATATGTTCATTGGAGCATATGTTCTTCTTTTTGAGAAGATGTTAGATCATGATGTCTTGATATGTTCCTGATTCTATAGTTGGAACTTTGATAATGGTTTGGTTAGTTCTCTTTGGTTTTGAAGTATTAATCATTGCTTGGAGCTTCATGATTGTGTAGATTGCATTTGAAGTTGGCATGGATTGATTGGAAAACTCATGGATACTAGAGAGACTTGGGTGAGTGATGCAGAGAATCTAGGACAATAGAAGCATGTTCATAACTTCACATGCAATAACTCTTCAAGTTCACTGTCTTCTATGACAGAGGTCAAACTTCACACCATGAAGGGCTTCAACACAATATCAACTTGTTCTTGACATACAAAATAAGGGAGGACTCCAGGACATCTATTCCAAGATGTCTAACTCCATCTAACATTCCTTCAACTCCTCTACATAGACTTGTAGGATAGCAGTCTTCATTCTGCCTTTCTAAGACAGTCACAACATCCACCTTGGGATGATCTCCTTCTACACAAACTCTCTCATTGTAACCTATCAAACCAAATCATGGATTCACCCTAATGCCTCCTTTGGCAAGCAATAACATGACAAGCAAATCTCTTACCTTCTTGACAGTGACTGTCTCCAATGAGGACTGTTAGAGACAGCACAAGGCATAGAGGACTGTTTTCTCCAAGAAATCTCCTTCTACTCCTTACCATAGGATCATTGCTAGATTAGGAGCTCTTTGTATTGATCACAAGGCATAGCATTTTCTGATTGACCACTGTTTACAATCAAGGATGATCACCAAGTTGCTGCTGTCCTCCACCAAGTCTCAACACATAGCTCTGCAGGGTCACTTATATGACCAACACAGTTTAAGCCATCCTCCTGCTCTCACAACCTCTACAAGCCCCTGCACTAGCTATCATACAACTCATTCCTCTGACCAGGGGCAGGAAGGATCAAAGGAATGAGGAGAGACTCATCGGCTGCTCAGAAAAAAACCCTAGATTAGGTTTTAGGACAGTCTCCCACAAAATAGTGATTCTCTCACACCTCAACTAATGTCAAGACCTCAAACAAGATCCAAACTAAAGTTACTTCAGTACCCTAACCATCCACTACAAACACATGCTATGACTATTCTATACAGGTACGGATTTCTCATAAAAACAACGAATTATTTAATGGAGACAGCAATTTCTAAAAGACGGTTTGTGAGAAACAAATGATATCTTCCCTCTAGATCATTGTCAAGACTCCTCACTATGCTCAAACCCAAGCTATCATCTCCTACTTTCCATCCAATATGCAAATGGACTATGACAAATCCGTATAGGAGTATAGTATGGCAAGAAACAACAGAAAAACAGAAAAAACACAGAAAAGCAGGAAAAAACAGTGATTTTCTTCTTTCTTATTTCATCTCCACTGAATATATCTTTACAATCAATCCTCCCTTGGCTTAAAACAAGCCTCAACATTTGCATGGAGTGGTTGGGTCGATGCAACTGCCCAACCATCGGGCTTTTCTCTTGATTTGAAACTGCAGTCACCATTTCTGTTTTAGTAACTGTCTTCTTTTACCGACTATAGTGACTATTTTAAGTAAACAATGTTTTGTTTAATATTTGATTAACCTTGGACAAGGTTTTAACCCACATTCAAACCTTGACATGCTTCTAACCATCATGATTGCCTCCTACACACATTAGGAGGGCTACAAACCTATAAGACTACCTATACAATATGATTGTCCTCCTTTACAATATGAAAGTAGATAATAGACATTTAGACATAGTCCTACTACTAGCATGGCTTTCAAGCCTTATTACAATATTAAATGGTCTCAAGGACCCAATTGACTCAAACAAACAACTTGAACATTAACCAAAACTTAGACATCTAGGTGCTCCTGCACCAGTGAGGCTTGATATCTCTTGAACTTAGAGATATGTGTTGGAAAGATTTCTCATTATGAGATGTCAACAAAAGGACTAAGAAGCCTACACTTGGAATGCATGTGAGTCCATTATAGACCTTATGATAACTTTGTCTTTATTATAAGCTTTTATTGCTTGGTGTTATATGCAAGGACAATCTTGTATCTCACTCTTGGTCTACTCGACAGGTAAATGATTTAATAGGTACTGCTCACCTGATTATTAGATGCATTCTTTATATGTATCTTGTCTTCTCTTTTAGACTAGTCTTGAAAAGGATTGTTGAGAAGTACATGCATGGGTTTATGGATTTCTATTGTTCTCATTACTATTTGATCTTGAGTTATGAAACTAGTTCTGAGGATTTGTTTTGGAGAGGTACAGGAATGGTTTGTGGTTTTTGGGCTAATTCCCTTTGTTGTTGGAATGTTTGGCTAGTTTGATCTACTTTCAATGAGAGGTTAACATCTATTGCTGCCATGTTTTCATCTTATTTTGGATGTTAGATGTTGATACATTTTCAGTTTGAGAGGGTTGAAAGAGATCTTATTTTACACAGTTTGGCACATGTTAGTGTGGTATAAAGACATGGTATGGTTTTGTAGTTTCTCTCTTTCCTGATATATTGTCTTCTTCTTAAAGGTTCTCACGTTTATGGAGTTGAGGTTTGTATTGGAGTCAAGTGTTATTATTGTTAACAATAATTTGGTAGCTCCTTAATCTTTTTCTTCATTGGTTAAGAGGACTTGGGAGAGTTATTCAGAGATTGGTAAAGAGAGATGTTTTATGCACATCGTTATATATTTTGACACTATATGGTAGAGGAGTTAGCTAGCCACATCCTCTAAGAGAAGTGTTTTAGGAGGACTTGTTAATGCCTTGATCTTATTTTTTAGATTTGACATTACCCATGCAGTGGGAGTTACCAGATATGTATGCTCTTTATTGTCACAATATCTTCTTGGTTGTCTCAGTTTGCAAGTTATTGATGTAAAGATGATTTTGCATGTTTCACTATTGGGATCTATGAGTTGTGTAGTTTAGTGGGCTGTCTTTACCCATTGGTTGCATTGAAGACTTGAATGTGGACTGTTAATATCCACAGATCCATTTAGTGTTATTGCAGATTTTATTTGTTGACCTTGTCTTTGGTCATTTGTACATTGGTATGTTGTACTGAGATGTGAGGATAGATGATTAGCAGGATTGTTTTATAGGGACTCGATTGCAATTTTGGGTTGGTATGTTGATGGCGTGGAATTCTACCTATGATGGTTTATTTACCCTGGTTTTAAGGTATGGATATTTTGGATGAGCTAGCAACTTACTGTAGTTGCTTTTCCATTTGATATGAGTGTGGCAGACACTCAGAGTCATATGTTATCATATGATTTGATGCTTGTGTTCATGTTGAGATTGGTGTAGGTTTTAGTGACAGTTGATATGTTTCACCTTGGCTTGTTTCTTGTTTATCATGGGTAGCATGATGTGAGGAGTTCTTGTTTGAGATTATGGTTATCATGGTTGCTTTTGTAGGTATCTTGTTGGAGCACAAAACCATGTTGAAGAATCAATGGTACATTGATGACTAGGGATGTTTTTCACTATGATTTAAAGTATAATTATATCATTTAGAGTTATTGCAATGTATAATGTCAAGTGGGAGAATGTTGGGATACGTTGCCATTAACTTGCAATCCTAACCAATTCATGTGTCTCCAAAGGTCTTGCAATGTGTTCCCCAACACATAAGGACTTTGAGAGATTAATTATTTATTAATTATATCACTTTGACTTTTGCAATCAATTCCTAACTGATAAGGTCAATCTTGGGCATCTATTTTTAGAGTGGGGACCATGAAGACTTTGTTGACTTCTCCTAAGTCTATTTTGAGAGTTTGATAACTCCTAGTGAGTGGGAGTTAGACTTGGGCATCCCCTTTTCATGGGGACTTATATTTATACTTAGAATTATGTTTTTTATGTACATGAGTGGATAATGTTGAGACACCTTGCATGGATATAATGTTGGAGTTAACTACAGTGTTAGAGATGCATGAATTGGATATTACTTGCATGAGGTTAGAATAATTTGCATGGACTTACATGTTTTTGCATGTTGCTTGCATGTACTTGCATGTTGTTGCATGTCGTTGCATGTTGTTGCATGTTACTTGCATGTGCTTGCATGTTACTTGTATGTGCTTGTGTGTTGTTGCATGTCACTCCTATGGACTTGTATGACCTTGCATGTTGTTGCATGTCACTTGTATGACTTTGCATGTTGTTGCATGTCACTCCTATGGACTTGTATGACCTTGCATGTTGTTGCATGTTAGTTATATATCCTTGCATGTTGTTGCATGTTAGTTTTGTGAGATTGCTTGCAGAACACTCCAAATCTAGAAACTTGTAGGATGGTGCATCTCAGTGTTTCAAGTAATGGGTATCAGTTGCATGTTGCAAATGCTTACATCTCAGTTTTAAGATATTACTTGCAGAACACTTCAACTTCAGAAAGTTGTAGGATGGTACATCTCAGTGTTTCAGGTAATGGGTATTAGTTGCATGTTGGATCTGGTGTTTGCATGTCACTTGCATGTATAGAACAAAGTAATTCAAAATAACCTTGGGGACATCAATCTTGCATGTTGTTTGCATGAAATTGATGTGTATTGATCACTTCCGTCAACATAAAGTAATTGGGCAAATATGGATGCCTAATTGGAAGATTTTTTGTTGTTGCTTTTATTTGGAGATATGTTTGATGTTGGCAAAGATATCTTTAGCTAACTTGGGCGCCCACATCATGAAGATGCAGTTAACTGAAAGCTTGGACATTGTTTGAGTTTAGTCTTCTCAATTTGGAGTGCTTGGTTTTTGCATGAACATTGGTTGCTATGTTATCAACTATAATTTATTGTATTTTGAGTTTCAAGCTTTCAAATTAAGAATCTCTTGAATTATGAAGCTTCATTAATTAATTAAGAGCCCCATACATTTTCCAGAGAGTGAAAAAGACTTGGAAGAAAAAACAAAAAGCTTTTTGAAGTTTTTTACAGGTTTAAAGATTGAAGAAGCTTTTGAAGTGCATCAAGGAATCAAAGGATTTCAGTATTGAATGTAATCTTTCACAAGAGATTTAATACAAGCATAAACACCTTTGGTGTGGAGTTTTTCCCTTAGGGGTTTCTCCACATAAATACATGTCTTCTTCTTGCAAGCTATTTTCTTCTACTACATTGATTAAATTGAAGAAATACCCTAACATCTAAATTGAAAGTAATTTTTATATTTACATATGCTATTAATTTTAGATTTGAAAACATTTTAAAAGCCACATAGCTACAACTTTACCTTGTTCTCTCTCCCTTTTCCAACATAGAGATGTCTTCAACACTCTGGAGTTATATAAAGAGCTCCAGGGATTTTTTGAGGAGATTGCAATGTACTTTTTTTGAGCACATGTTCTTGAGTTCTTATAGGGGAGATCAACCTTTGTTCCCTCCTGAGATAATGGATCTGTTTGAAGAGAAGAAGACGCCAGAAGACTATTCATGTAGGGACTAGAGAGTATATCGCCAACTGTTATTTTATGTTATTTTTTTTACTTTTTAAGGCTAGATTTCATGACCATTTTGAACTATAAATAACTCTATGTTAAAGGGGGCACAATCAGTGCCACTATATTTTCTTTTTTTTTTTTACATGTCTTTCCTTTGAATTAGTATTTATATGACCAGTAAAATTAATAAATGAGTTTGAAAGACTCCTAGTTAGAAGTAATTGTAGAAGTTGTGAAACCAACCTCACAGAACCCAGTGAACACCTGCAAAACCTAAGATTAACCTTCAACAAGAAAAAAAAAACAAAGAGATTAATTTGCACAAAAAAGGATGCAATTAATGAAATTGATTAATGAATTACATGAGAGCACTTACTTTTATATTTGCAAGTTAGAAAAACCTAATGAGAGATTCCTAAGTTTAGCTTAAGTGAAATAAAGTAAAGGCGACTTAATTAATTAATCAATATGATTAAATTAATTAAGTAAAGAACCTATTACTCTAACACCCCCCCTTAAGATGAACTTAGGGATAAGCTAAAAAACTAAGGACAAATGCATGAAAGCAAAGATAGGTCCCAGAAACTAGGCCTGATGAGGTACCCATGTACAAAAGAGTCTCTCACAAATAGAGAAAAGGAGAAAACCACAAGGGAAAAACTCCTCCCCAAAAAAGAGAACAAACCTCCCTGTGAGAGAGAGAGAGAGAGTGAAGGACTAAGAAGCCTCCACAAAAGATGTCCCAAAAGAATAGGAACATGAAGAACTCCACTAAAGCATGAAGAAGCTGCAAACACTATCCAAACTGATTGCTATAGTGCTGAAAGAAGAACCTCCTCTAAAACAAGATGAAGATCAAAATCAAGAAGACAAGAATCTGCATGAGTGCCCCCAACGACACTACTCGAATCAAATGGAAAACAAAGGAAAACCATCTAGAACTCAAAGATACAAATGACACAGGTACCAAAAATTTGAAGAACTGATCAAGTGAAAATAAAAAGTCGCCTCCACAAAAAGAATGCAAGAGTGTCCATATGGTAAATGCTCCATCTCACTGAAATACATGGGTAACTAGCCACTGATGTACCATTGCATCCACCTAGTACATAGGAACAAATACTAGATACATAACTCACTCCAATGAAAAATAAAGGAAACATTAGCACCAACAGTAGAAACCCCCCATAATGCAGACAAGGGAGAGCCATGACAGGTACACTAAAAATGTGTGAAAGAAAGAAGTGCATGTAGAAGAAACAAGAACATCTAAACGTGCAAACATGAAAGTGCCGGCAATAAAATGGTGTGCAAACCAAGGCACACACGCATGATAAAGGCGTGATGGCAAAACAAAAGGTAAACATCAACCCCCCCATGGCACTTTATATCATAGTGTGAGTACAATAGGGCACACAATGATGTCCAAGATCTCAAGAATACATGTACAATGTTGAGGCACTTTATTTCAGTATGTTTACATATGAGAAGTGCTTACAATGGAAGCGCACAATGTCTAAAAAGGACCACATGCTAAAAATACAATTCTCTAATAGAAAGAGAGGAAACCAATAGCACCATGATGAAGTACACAGAAAAACATGCACTTTAAAAAAAAGGGACCCAAAAAGGAGTCTGGATGCAAAAGATATGGCTCGTCAAAGTCTCCAAAATGAGAACTACACAGCAACAACACTGAGAAAACTGATTTCTGGAAAAAAACTAAAAGTCAAAACTAAAAACCACCTACACCACTATGAAGAGCATGGAATTCTACCCTATTTCAAAAAAATTGCACTAAAAAAAATGATCGTATAGCCAAGATATCGTCATTTGAAAATTGATTGCAAAAGTGAAAAGCCCAACGGAGAGGGGCTAAACTGGGAAAAAAAGCATCTCCGCCAAGTTTGGAGATCCTCCAACTTTAGAACCCTACCAAAAAATCCTCCAGGTATAGTAATTTGCATGTGATGTTTTTTAATAAAAAAAACACAAAAAAAAATTATTGCATGTGATTTTTTAATAAAAAAACACAAAAAAATATGCATGCTTTTTTTTTAATTAAAAAACATTAAAAAAAATTGCATGAATTTTGTTATTTTGAAAAAAAATTTAAAAAAAAAACATGAATTGGGGGTGGAGGGGTTAAACCCCCCACGCAGCTGCACAAAGGGGTTACTGCGGACCCCTTAGGGGAACGCAACCCCAATGAAAGGGGTGCGGGCCCAAAAAACACAGGTGCAGGTACACTGTGCAGGGGCCTTCGCAGGTACCTAAGCTATCCTTAAGTGAAGGAAGACTTATACATATATATAAGAACCATAGCATAGAAGGATATATAGATTAATTTTGGAAATCAAGCAAGACATCTTATTCTTTTTAGCATATACTTTTGGTTTTGGAATTCAAAAATAAAAGAAGACAATTCTATATCCATGTGATTTGAAAGCTAAATTGGTCTTTTCTCTAGAGGTGTGGAGCAAGGGCCCACTCTCACCAAAGGGGTAGGGACTGATATTTAATTAGATTTACTATTTTATTAAATTTTAAATTATTTAAATTATATTCATTATTTTGATCATTTATAAGTTTGTTAAAATAGATTTGTTTCTTATTGCAGTAGCCATTTTTAGATCTTTGATTAAGTAAATTGGTTTCCAGTAACTGCAATCTTTTTTCTTAGGTTAAAGTCATTTCAAGTAAATCTTTCTTTCAGTAAATAGTTTGTTTCTTGATTAAAATAGAGAATGAGAGTAGCATAGTTTAAACTTTAGATTCTAGGAATATTGTCAGGAGGACTACTAATTAACACTCTACTGTAAATAGCCATGGACATGCCCTAGATTTGACAAAATAAAACATTGAAATGCAAGGTGTACAACGACCCTTATCAGCCATGGTGTTACTTTCCACCATGTCAAGTACTTCTCTATTTGTAACTATTCTTGTCTCCTTCCTTTCTAGCTCTCCTCTCGATCATATACTCTTTCCTTTCCTTCAACTTTGCTCTTCTTTCTAGTTCTAGACTAATTACTTATTCTTATCTCATTTTGGAGACTATTGTAAGTCTTATCACCAAACTCTATGTGGAATGCTTCCACCTCTTCATTCTTGTGCACAACACTAGGCGCATCTTGTTCTCTCTTAATGTCCTTAGAAGGAATTTCCTCTTCTACATTATCCTTACTTTTCAAAGATGACTCTAGTTGTGTAAAGAACAACTTATCCTCTACACCTTGCTCTAGGTACTCCTATAACAACACCTTTCTTTCTCTCCACATATGTAGCTTTAAAAATCCAAATCGTTTTCAACTACTTCTGCTACAAAACTACCATCACTTGAATTCTCTTGGACTGAAATAAACTCCATATTAATACTGCTCATCTTATCTTTGCCTTCACTTACCCCAATAGGCACTACAAGGATGCTTTGCATAAGGTCATATACACTATTATTGCTTGTATATAAACAAAACAATTTCAAACTCTTGATAATATCTTCTTCATCATCATCTATATTATCTACTAACATCTTTTGCACTCTTCATTATTTTTGAATGACACGTAGCCATCCACTCCACTTCTTCCTTTGTCTCTATGTCATTTGCTTTCTCCATTATGTAAACCTAGATTATTGGATTGTGTATGAAAGAAAAACATTCTTCTTCTACTTCACTACATTCAAGAGTTGCTTGTTAGAGATTAGTAAACCTTGGTGCTGCTATCCACCTCTTCTTCATGCTCCTTCAAGAGACCCACATCAAACTTCCTTCCATTCCTCTCAAACATGTATGTGTTGGCTCTCCCATAATGTATGACTTTCCTATCAAATTACCAATGTCTACCCAACAAAACATGTCACACATCCATAGGCATAACATCACACCAAATTTCATACTTTTATGAACCAATCTAAAAATCAACTAAACATTGTTCATTTACCAATAATTGATGACCTTTTTGAAGCCAAAGTACCTTATAAGGATTTGGGTGTGTTATCCTTTTCAACTATTTTTCTACCATCTCATTGGACATTAGATTGTCTGTACTACCACAATCAACAATAACTTTACAACACTTACCTTGCAATTTACAAATAGTTCAAAAAAGACTCTTCTGTTGCAATGGTTCATTGTCCTTCTTTGTTGTTTTAGTAGTACTCTCTTCATCATGAAATTTTCTCCTTGCTCTAGTTCTTTAGTATCATTAGAGGATGCAGTTTATTCTTCAATAGCTTCGAAGATATGACTTCTACCTTCATTCCTCCTTCTACCATCCTCTTGTGCTTGTGGGCATTCAAAGGCCTTATGAGCATATTGATAACATCTGAAACACGTGCCATCAAATGAATCACCCTTTCCTCTACCATGGTTTCCTTTTCCTCTAGGGGGATATGTTGTTTCTCTAGATGGTTGGTTTGGGTCTTGTGAAGTACTTGATTCAATTCCTTGCATATCTTAATTCCTTCAAGTGCTTTTGATATTTTCACCTTTGTCCAATCTTCCCCTATCTCTTGTTGTACTCAATTGATTTCTAGCTAGCTTATCCTCAAATTTTAAGGCATATTGATATGCCTCATCCATAGTGCCCACTTTGATTATAATTAATTCATCCTATAGCTAAAATCTAAGTCCATTGAGGTATCTAGCAGTTGCTTTCTGCTCTTCTTCTTGCATATTTGTTCTGATTTGTAAGCATAATTTTTTCAGTGTACTCTTGTATAGACAACTCCTTCTATCTCAATTTTTGAAATTGTTTAAACAACTTGTGTTGGAGGTTTGAGGGAAAGAACTTTTCCTTAAGATGTTTTAACATCTTAGGCCATAACCTTACCTTCTCCTTGCCTTGTCTTCTTCATGATTTTTTAATGTTGTCCCACCATAGGGTAACATGCAACTTCATTTTTGTTACAACAAACTTAACCCTTCTAGGATTATCTTCCCCTAATTTTTTCATATCAAAGTGATACAAGAGCATTTAGAGGTATGAGGAAAATCTTGATTATAGGATATCATTATGTTGTTTATTTGTAGGTCACTAGGGAGTTGTAGAAGAAGGCACCACATCTTGTCGCAAATTCTTAGAAGGTCTCATGGTTTGGAGGATTTATGGTGCAATGATGGGATAACATCATGTTCATGTTTCAGAATATTTGAGTCACTGCAAGGGCATAGTGTGGTATCTGAGCCTCAGTTGGGTTGATTGACTTACATGGTTTTCACTTGCACCAACTTTATGGGAGTTTACACCAATACAGGAGTTTATATGGAGGTACATTGGGTCCAGGGAAACCTATGGTGAGAACCACATGAGGATCTTTGCTTTTGTTATCACTGCATATGATTTGGAGGTTGTTTACACTTAGCCAAATACACGTTTCATGTAGCATAGATATTTGTGCCACCTTGTAGTTGACACATATCATCATTGAGGCTTGAGGTTGCTGAATATACATCACTTATGATTGTTTGAAAATGTATACTCAAAATCATGACTCTGGTTGCCTGGGGCTGTCAGGTCAGATTTCGGCACGCACATGGACCCTTCCCTCCTTGCCATGAGGAGATATGCCATGTCACTCTCACTCTAATGGAAGTAGCCAGTAGAAAGGAGGCGAGACACGGTGGGGTTTTGGCTCGTTGGAGAGCTGGACTTCGTGAAGAGGGATCAACAAGTTATGTGGCCTTTGTTGTTGTGTGCTAAGTTGAATGTTTCGTTTGATGGCAGTTGTTGTAGAGATAACCCTATGACCCGAAAGGTCACTAGTTTCTCTTCTCCTATTGGGGTTTCTTCTATTCCACCTTTGTGTGGGTAAGTGGTTACTTTTGTTTATGTCCTCTTGTCTTTCAATTTGTTGAATGAGTTCTCGTTGTATTTGGAGTTGTCTATGTTCTTCTATCAATAAAAGGACAAATGAATCTTGTTGTGGTAAAGTAAATATCTCCTGCTATTGTCGTGGATTGATTTCCTCAACCTTGTTGGGGATAGCTCTCACCCACTCACCTCTTACTCCTAGGCACATTCGTGAGCCAAGATAGAGATAAATGTGTAATGACCAACCTTAACTTGACTTAGGGTTTTGACCTAGGGTTTAGTTGACCTAGGATTTAGTTATGCTTTGACTTGTGTTTACCTTGTGATGTGATCAAGGGTTTGATTGAATTGTTTTAACTGTGTTTTACCTCGTGATGGTATCGAGGGTTTGTAAGTTATCTATCTTTTCTAGAGTTTCTATATGCATGCAAAGCTAAATGAAATGCGAACTTGTTTTTGTGCTTTTTTAGAATTTTGGAAATGAAAAATGCTTTTTAATCTATCAAAGGAAATATGAATGCAAGCTAATATGACTTTTTTTGATGCAATTTTAATCTATGTTTTTGGGTTTTTGATTGTTTTGAAACAACTAATCTAGAAAAGGAAAATTGCAAGTAAACAAATCTAATCTAAGAATGCAAACTATCTCTCAGATTCTTGATCTATCAAGGAAAAATAAATGAATTACTATTCCCAAGAGTATTTTTGATTTTCTAATTACTATCAATTGAATAAAGCAATAGAGGAACCTGAAAGAATGAAGATTTGTGTGACTCCACTACCCTCAGAAATCCTTGATGTTTTGTGTGACTCCACTACCCTCAGAAATCCTTGATGTTGGCAACCTCAAATCCTTTTGAAGCAGTGGGAAGACCTCTTAACGAAAAGATGATACAAAGAAGCAAAAGAAGCTTGTTGAAGCTTGAAAAAGCTCAATGATAGATTTTGATGAGCACAATGGCATTGATTGAAGCATCATAACAATGCTTGATTAAACAATGAATAAAATAAAAAGCACCTTCATCTTGTGAGAGCATTAGAATGCTGATTTAGAGTGAATAAACTTAGCAAGAGTTGTGTGCATAATGAATTTACCTTAGTGGAAGAGCTTTGAAGCTATGTAACAATGAAAGCTTTGAAGCTTTGGAAAACTAAAGAAAGAAATGAAGAAAGAGGCTCAAGAGCCTGTGAAGAAGCTTGAAATTTTTTTTTTGAAGATGAGAAGGGTATTCTCCAACTTGCTCAACTTGGAAAATAATGAAGAGGTGAGGGGTATTTATAGGTTAGAAGAGGTCGTGAAGGGTGGAATTGATTGAGAAGTTAACTCAATTGATTGATGAGTTAACAAGGATTGATTAGGGAGTGAACTAGATTGATTACCCAGTAAACTCAATTGATTAGAGAATGATAAACCAATAATAGCTTATCACTGAAGAGGAATTGGAGTTGGAAGGATGCATGAGATTGATTTGGGTTATTAATTTTAGATCAAATAGAGTTAATTATGCATATGTGGGTGCATGAAATAGTCAACTCCATATTAGGCATAAAAAATCATGCGAACTAGAAGAAAAATGGGCGAAAATGAAGCTTTTTTGAGTGAGAAACTCAAGTTTTTTCATGGCTGGAACGTGATAGGGTTGCCCCTTTTGCTAGTAGGGTCGCTTGGGGGAGATCCTGCATTTTTTTAGGGTTGCCCAGGGCAGATCCAGACAGAAAGGGGTTTCAAAGGAAAAGCATGATGGGAGATGGTAGAGAATAAAAAAAGGGGGTGTTCTACCTCTGAAAATAGGTCAATCATGTGCAAGAATCCAAATCTCCACTTGCACCGTAGGATCTCCTGTGGGAGATCTGGAAATAATAGGGGGAGATTTGGATTGGTTGAGTGAAACTAAAAACTGAAAGTTGGAAATGGATAGGGGGGACCTCTAGAAGGCTTCTAGGGGGTGGAGAGGATGAAAAACATAGGGGAAAGGTGAAAACTCACCTACAAGACGCTTACAAGGCTTAGGAACAGGGTCAAAAGCTCAAAAATGCAAATTGACAAGTGTCGCAAAACTGTTGAAAACATAGAGAGAGAGAGAGAGGAAACAACACAAGACAAGAAAGAAGACACGTCATCAAGAGGTTTTCTACTTAGACGACATTATTTCACGCTTACATGTACGTGACAAGGATTAAAATCATCATAGGGGTCTTCATGGAGGCTGTGCGTGATTTTTGTGCTTACATATTTGCCCCCTCGGGGACGGTAGTTTACATGAAAGGTAGGTACCGTTCCTGAACTAGGCCTTACTTGTTGTGAATTTTCTTGCAATTGTACCTACAATAACTAGTATTAGTCCAGCATTTGGATGTATCAAAATGAATAATGAAAACTGAAATGACGAACTTACCATGGATCGTTCGAGTTTGACTAGTTGTTTTCCTTTTTTCGTGAGACTTGTAGGAATGAATGCATGCAAAATGACACACGAAAGATGCATAAAAGAAAAAACTAATCTAAGAATGCATAAAGGAAATAGAAGACATGATAAGATAGAGAGGAGAACAAGTTCTCCTTTTATTGCAGATTTTGAAGAACATATTTGATTTCTAAGGATTTTGATGTTTTACAAATTTTTTAGATTTTTCCAATTTTTATGGTTTTTGTGAGATTTTGCAAAGGTTTGATTTGACACTCCTTGAGGTCTTTGAGAGACCTAGACATTTAAGATATTTCTACCCTTGCCCCCTTGCATGGGGAGACTCGTGTACCTGATTACATAGGTTTGCTCTTTTGACTTGTTGGAGGAGTGACTTGTGCTCAGACATTGTTTTACACTTATTATTACCGGACTTGATTTGATGAGATCCATACATATCTTTGGTTGACATCTTGTACTTTAATTTCCCTTTTGTGCATACGGTTGGCTAGAGCTTTTATTTTGCTTATGAGAATGCATATCTAAGATGATCACATATGGACGATGCAATTTGTTTTTGCCATTTTAGGAATATATATGAATGCAGGTGACGATATGTAGATGCAATAACACAAGTGATGCTAAAATGAAACTTTTACTTCTATGGAATGTCACGAGTTGTGACATTGACTTTATTGCTTTGAGACTTTTTTTTTTGTTTTGGTATGAATGCATTATGGAACAAATGACATGACTACTCTTTAGTATGATTTTCAATCCAAGGGATTGCGAGTTGTCCTGATATAAGAAACCTATTCAAGGCTTTTGGATAGGATTTTAAAACTCAAATGGGGAGCACGAGTGAAAATGGAGTGCTTTTGATTTTAGGCATTGCTAAAGGCTAGACACTGATCCTTATCTAGATAAGACAATCTGACAAGCTTTCAACTTTAGACAAGTAGCAAATTTTATTGGTGTTCACTAGACTTAGATCATAGATGGCAAGCAAGGTAGACCTGGGGTAAAGGATAAATAGGAAAGAACAAGGGTCCCTAGTTAGAAGATGATCCTAGAGACTACTAGACTCTCGGCTTTGCTCAACTAATGCATGTGTGTGCTTTGTACCTTTCTTTTTACTTTCTCTGTTAGAATGTCACCCTTCAGGCTTCGAGCTTAGACTGATCTCCACCCAAGAGTACGGACATTCAACAATCTTCTCTCCTTCACTCTTTTTTTATATCTCTCTATTTTTTGCCTTTTCACTCTTTTTGTATTTTCTAGAATGCCTCACTTGATTGTCCTCATTTTTTTGGATTTTTGAATTTTCAAGAAATGAATGCTTTTGGAACTTTGATATGCAATGATTTGATCTCTCACACTCTTATTTTGATCACTCATTTTTTTATTCACTCGAATTTTAGATTGCTTCCTTTAGAGTTTTGATCCTCCTAACGTTTTTAGCTAGGAAAGATAAGGGGATGAGCGCCACCTAAAGTTTTTGTAATCTGGTCGGACTTCTCTACTACTTGGGAAGAATTGGGAAGGTCTACTTGCAAGCTTCCTTTGAACATTGTAGGTTTGACTACTAACTTTGTTTGGACCTAACATCTCGACTTATTAAGACTGAGATCAGTGTAAAGCTAAAAGCTAGTCTTTGATTAGAATCACTAGGAATGAAAAGGGGATAATGGCGATTGTGAAAAATGAGGAATCTCTAGGTCTTGAAAGGATGACGTATATCTAGGAAACCTTAGACTCCTTACTGAAAAGAAAATAGTACAAGAGCAAGTCATTTACTATGATGCAAGATGAACATAATGATACTAAAATGCAAGAAACAAATTCTTTTTGACATTTTTTATTTTTGTGATTTTTCTTTTCTTTTTTTTGTTTTTGGAATATTTGATTTTTTTGGTATTTTTATGTTTTATGCTTTTTATGAGATGCTAAGATCTTCTCCTTCCATAATGCACAAGAGGTAGCATCATTTTTTATGTCTTCCTTAGCTATGTGTTGACCTATCCAATTTGGTCTAAACTTCACTTGAAAGTCTTTGCAAGGACACTCGAAGACTTGGTGTAAAAATGTCTTTGTATTCCGTGATGAATTTTGTGTACTCACATGTTTCATTGTTTGATGATTTGCTCCCTAGCTTTACCATTTTTTGTTCTTGTATAGTTTCGTTGCTTGTTTTGAACTTTTGAGGGGCTATTGGAGCTATTGTTGACTCTCCTAGTTTTTGTGTGGATTTTGGTTCTTCTTCTTTAGTCATGATTTCAATCATAGGAATGTTTGTCTGGTTTGATTGGAATGGCCACTAAATTGAATGGAGCATAAGACTTTGTTGAGTTGGGATCAAAGGGGAATTCTCCTGTTGCCCCCTTCCCTATACATTTTAAGGTCTTAGCTATGTTTGCAATTTGTTTTGATGTCTTGCCTTTTTCAAAAGTGTTAATTTTTGGGTCACTAGTGGTTTCCATGGACTTTCCCTTCTTTTTGACTTGTTCAACTCTATAAAGGCTAAAAGGATCAGGATCTCCTTTGATCATGTGGGTTTGTCCCATGTATGAGAAGTGTAATTCTTGAAATAATGTGGAGGGAATGACCCTCATCCTATGGATCCAAGGCCTTCCTAGGATCATGTTGTAAGTGGTTTCTTCATTGATGACATAAAATTTAGTTAGGAGGGTTTTGGGACCCAATGTGATTTGAAGATTGACCTTACCCATGGTTTGAGTGTTTGGGTTATCATGAATTCTAAGGATGGAAGTTTGTTTTGTGATTTGTGTTTCATCGTATCGCATTCTTTGAAGAAGCAAAAAGGAGACTCTGTTGATTGCAGACTCATCATCGATCATTACATGTTTAATGGAATAGTCTTGGACTTGGACTATCAGATGGAGGGGGACATCACCTTGTTTGGCTATGTCATTGTCTGAGGGTAACTTTTCAAAATCAAATGTTGAAGAAGAACACTTTTCGTTTGGAGTGTTTTGAACTATATGGCCTTGATCTAGGGCTTTGAGGAGAGCATTCTTATGTGTAGGAGAACTCTTGATAAGCTCTAGAATGTGAGAAAAATTTGAATTGTTGGTGTCATCTGGTTGTTCTGGTCCTTGTATGACACAAATTTCTTGATCTTTATCTAATTCCACAAGGCTTAACGTGTTTTGATCAAAGGTGTTGGGACTAAGTTCTTCATCTTGTGAGAATGTGTCCATGAATGCTTTTTGTTAACATTTTGGGAGGTTTGATTTGAAGCGATGGTACCCTCGACATGACTTGATCTCATGCCCCCTTCTCTTGTGAAATGAGCAAGATTTATCATGATTGTGATCTTGAGGTTTATGATGATTGTTGTATGTCTTCTTGTTGATTCTCAAGGGATAGTTGTTGGCATTTTCATTCTCTAAATTTGTATGACTTGTAGTCACAATTATTGTTGTTTCTAGATGGTGAAGTGTTTGTTGACCCATCTATGTCTTGATCATTTGTTGAGTATTTTTCATTTGTATCATGGTTTATCAACCTTTCATTGGAATCATACTCCCTTCTTCTGCTATCAATAGTAGCTTGGTCAATTCTAAGGGCACTTTCGAGTGCTTCTTCATATGATTTATAAGGGAGGTTTTGTACTTGTTCTCGTATGTCATTGTTGAGAGCGTGTAAGAAGAGATCACAAATTTCTCTATGATCCATGTTTGGTGTGTTAGTTGAAGAATAGAGAACTCTCCTCCATCGTGTGATAAAATGTGCAACTGACTTATTGGCTTCTTGTTTGATTGTTAAAAATTCTCATATTCTTGCCTTGACCAATTTGTTTATGTCAAAGGCAACCACAAATTGATCAATGAGTTGCCTAAAAGAGTGGATCAATTCTTCTGGAAGTTGATAGTACCAATCTAGAGTGATACCCTCTAAAGTTTTTGGAAAAATATTTTCTACCACCCCATCCCATGGAAGGAGTTCTAGCACTACCATGATGTAAGCTTTGATATGAGAGTTGGGATCACCCTCTCTAAATTTTGGAATCTCGAGGAGAGGTCGTGGTAGTATTACTTGACGAATGTTGTAGTCAAGAGGCTCCTTTAAGTACTCGAGGTATGTACCTAAAAGGGAGTTATGTGTAGAGGTTCTTGTTCCTCCAAACATTAACCCTTCAAGTGGAGCTTGTTGTGTTTGTTGAAAGGGTATGCTAGATTGTTAATATCCTAAAAAAGTTGGATGACTAGATGGCATCATGTTTATGTTTTTAAGATTGGGTGGGATCATTTGTGGTTGATCTTGCGTCATAGGAATACCACCTATTTGATTGAGACTTGTCGTGTTGGATTGTGAGGGCAAGGGAGGATTAAATGCTTTGTTATGTGTGTCATACGAATGGGAGTTTAGATGAGGGGTATTTTGTGTTACCCTTGGTTTGATTTGATTTCATTAATGAAATGATTTCCCTGTGCTCTAGATTTTTCTTGAATTTCACTTTGACAACCATTTCTAGCTTCAAGAGTCTTGATTCGTTCGACCAAGGTTTCTATAAAGTCTGTGAATGAAGCTTCCTCTATTCTTTGTGTTTTACAACCTTGAGATGGATTTCTTTGTGTTGGGGTTTGACTAACCCCACTTGTTCCTTTTGATGATACTTGACATATCACGAGTCTTTTATCTTGATGTGCCACATGGGGGGGTTTTTGTGCCCCCCTAGCTTCTTGTAAGCTTTTATTTTGATGGCTCACTTCATTGTTTGTGTGGGTGGCCATTTTTGTATTGCTTGTTATGGGTTGGTTTTGTTGATGGATCTTAGACCAAACACTCACTTGGCATGTTTTGATTTGGTCAATGTTGTGGGGATCTTGTTGGAATCCCTTTGAGTCTTTCGAGTTTGATTGATTCGAGATCGAAGCTATTAGATCTAAACATGTGCTACTTTCATTAGAGGGGTGATTCCCTTGAGCTTTGTGTGATTTTGTCCTAGTTTTGGGGTGTAGGAAACACCACGAAATGAATGATATGAAGATGGACATGAAAGATGAGCATGTAATGAAAGAAACATATGGAAGTGCAAAAGATCCCATCAAAAGTTTTTGTTTTTCATGTCGGGTTCACCAAAATATGTACGATCAAAATTGTGACTCCGATTGCCTGGGGCTATCGGGTCAGATTTTGACATGCACATGAACCCTTCCCTCCTTTCCATGGGGCGATCTGCCACATCACTCTCTCGTGGAAGTATCTAGTCGAGAGGAGGTGAGACACGGCGGGGGTCTAGCTCGTTGGAGAGATGGACTTCGCGAAGAGGGGTCAGCAAGTTTTGTGGCCTTTATTGTTGTGTGCTAAGTTGAATGTTTTGTTCGATGGCAGTTGTTGTAGAGATAACCCTATGACCCGAAGGGTCACTAGTTTCTCTTCTCCTGTTGGGGTTTCTTCCATTCCACCTTTGTGTGGGTAAGGGGTTACTTTCATTTATGTCCTCTTGTCTTTCAATTCGTTGAATGAGTTCTTGTTGTATTTGAAGTTGTTTATGTTCTTCTATCAATAAGAGGAAAATGGATCTTGTTATGGTAAAGTAAATATCTCCTGCTGTTGTCGTGGATTGATTTCCTCAACCTCATTGAGGATAGCCCTCACCCACTTACCTCTTACTCCTAGGCACATTTGTGAGCCAAGATAGAGATAAATGTGTAATGACCAACCTTAACTAGACTTAGGGTTTTGACCTAGGGTTTAGTTATGCTTTGACTTGTGTTTAGCTTGTGATGTGATCAAGGGTTTGAATGAATTGTTTTAAGCATGTTTTACCTCGTGATGGTATCGAGGGTTTGCAAATTATCTATCTTTTCTAGGGTTTCTATATGCATGCAAAGCTAAATGAAATGCGAACTTGTTTTTGTGCTTTTTTAGTATTTTGGAAATGAAAAGTGCTTTTTAATCTATGAAAGGAAATATGAATGCAAGATAATATGACTTTTTCTAATGCAATTTTAATCTATGTTTTTGGGTTTTTGATTGTTTTGAAACAACTAATCTAGAAAAGGAAAATTGCAAGTAAACAAATCTAATCTAAGAATGCAAACTATCTCGAAGATTCTAGATCTATCAAGGAAAAAGCATTGAATTACTATTCCCAAGAGCAATTTTGATTTTCTAATTACTATCAATTGAATAAAGCAATAGAGAAACCTGAAATAATGAAGATTTGTATGACTCCACTACCCTCAGAAATCCTTGATGTTGGCAACCTCGAATCCTTTTGAAGCAGTGGGAAGACCTCTTGACGAGAAGACTACACAAAGAAGCAAAATAAGCTTGTTGAAGCTTGAAAGAGCTCAATGAGAGATTTTGATGAGCACAATGGCATTGATTGAAGCAGTGTAATGATGCTTGATTGAACAATGAATAAAATAAAAGGCACATTCATCCTGTGAGAGCATTAGAATGCTTATTTGGAGAGCAAAAAATTAGCAAGAGTTGTGTGCACAATGAATTTTCCTCCGTGGAAGAGCTTTGAAGCTATGTAAATATGAAAGCTTTGAAGCTTTGGAAAACTAAATAAAGAAATGAAGAAAGAGGCTCAAGGGCCTGTGAAGAAGTTTGAAAAAAAACTTGTGAAGATGAGAAGGGTATTCTCCAACTTGCTCAACTTGGAAAATAATGAAGAGGTGAGGAGTATTTATAGGTTGGAAGAGGTCATGAAGGGTGGAATTGATTGAGAAGTTAACTCAATTGATTGATGAGTTAACAAGGATTGATTAGGGAGTGAACTAGATTGATTACCCAGTAAACTCAGTTGATTAGAGAGTGATAAATCAATAATAGCTTATCACTGAAGAGAAATTGGAGTTGGAAGGATGCATGAGATTGATTGGATTGTTAATTTTAGATCAAATGGAGTTAATTATGCATGTGTGTGTGCATGAAATAGTCAACTCCATATTAGGAATCAAAAATCATGTAAACTAGAAGAAAAATGGGTGACAACAGAGCTTTTTTGAGTGAGAAACTCAAGTTTTTCCGCGGCTAGAAACACGATAGGGTCACCCCTTTTGCCAGTAGGGTCACCTAGGGGCAACCCTAGGTCGGCTGGGGGAGATCCTGCATTTTTTTAGGGTCACCCGGGGGAGATCCGAACAGAAAGGGGTATCAGAGGAAAAGCATGATGGGAGATGGTAGAGAAGAGAAAAAGGGGTGTTCTACCTCCAGAAATAGGTCAATCATGTGCAAGAATCCAAATCTCCACTTGCACTATAGGATCTCCTTAGAGAGATCTAGAAATAATAGGGGGAGATTTGGATTGGTTGAGTGAAACTAAAAATTGAAAGTTGGAGATGGATAGGGGGACCTAGAGAAGGATTCTAGGGGGTGGAGAGGATGAAAAACATAGGGGAAAGGTGAAAACTCACCTACAAGATGCTTACAAGGCTTAGGAACAGGGTTGAAAGCTTAGAAAATGCAAATCGATAAGTATCGCAAAAGTGTCAAAAATAGAGAGAGAAAACGACAAAGAGGAAACAACACAAGACAAGAAAGAAGACACGTCATCAAGAGGTTTGCTACTTAGAGGACATTATTTCATGCTTACATGTATGTGACAAGGATTAAAATCATCATAGGGGTCCTCGTGGAGGCTGTGCGCGATTTTTGTGCTTTCAAAAACTAACAGAGATCAGAGTTTAAGAACAAGGCAAGAGAAGTTACAAGCATGAGGTTGAACATTTGAAGGGGAGAAGGATAAGATAACATGACATGTGGAGATAGCTTAGGGGTAGGTTTGAGAGAAGTACATTGCAACAAAATTCAAACCCTATAGTTGGGTGGAGAGTGATTCTTGCATTAGCTATTTGTGTGCATTATTTTATTTGACAAAGATTATGTTGACGAGCAGGATTGCACCCGTTATGCAAAATTGTGAAGCTCAGCAATCCTGTGTAACATGGGATCAAACTCAGGCTGTGGGTGACCTATGGTGAGCTTAAACCTCTAGATTATGAGTTGGTTCTCTTGTAATTTTCAATGGATCTATAACTTTGATATGAAAAGGGTTGAAGGATCTACTAAAAGCATTAAAACTGTAATCCGAAGTGTGGTGATGCACCTAATTTTTGATGGAAAACTGCAAATCTAACTCACAATAGATCTCAGAAAATCTATCCACACAATCCACTTTTGGCAATGTGATCACAAAAATAATTCTAAGGGAAGCTGGAAATAACTTTCTTTTTGAAGGAAAATAGGGTTCTCACAACATGAAATAAAATTATTCCAATTGCACAACCTAAGACATGTGATTTCAATGCTTTCTAATACATGCAAGTACACATGAGATAATGATTTTAAAGGTTTTGATATTAAACACAATAAAATCTCATCAAATCATTCACAAAAGCAGCACTAATGAAAAGGTAGACACTTGATTTAGTTGAAAAATAAAGGAACAATCTCATAAAAATACAGAATAAAACCTCTAACCTGTTGTAATCTCTATCAATTTGCAAAGTATGAGTTACAAAACCTTCTTTCTTTCTCAAAGTGTAAAAAGCAAAAAAGGCAAGAACTAGAAAAACCTAAGTTTTTCTTTACAATATATAATATGCTCTCTCCAAGAGACCTAGAAAGGTCAACTGCAGTCAACTACCTCTAAAAATAAGCTCTCAAAACTGATCCACGAGAAAGCAAGAAAATCCCTAAAAATAAGGGCTATAACTGTCCCAAATCAAGCTAAAATAGCTCCAAACTGCTCTCCTCTATAAGTTTGACCAAAAGGTGGACCAAACTCTCCAATTTTGACCAAAAAACCATGCAAAGAGCTCCAAAAGACTTCAGTTAACTCCATCCTCCAAATTTGCATGATTTTGGGATATGTGAGCAACTAATAAAGTAATTTTAGGATGATTACTTTATTATGAGTTACAATTTGTCCTATCTTCTTGATTTTACAACTTGTGACAATATAATAAAGTAATTTATAATTATATTACTTTATTATTTGTTTACATTATCTAGTTGCAAAGTCATGCAATTTTGAATGCATTTGCCCTTTAGAAGATTAGTAAAACAAAAATAACTCCCTATTTCTCCCTTTGCATACATAAATACTATATATTATGCATCATCCATTTTATCATCATGCAAAAAAAGCCTTATACCTCCCTTGCATATTTCATGCATGTATTACATTGCATCAAATCCCTTATCACTCCATGCAAAATACATTATATTTTATGCATGTGTAACACCTTATCACTCCATGCATAAATCACACCATACTCTTCTTTACATTCGAATCATTGATTTTGTTTGACTTTATCTCCATGATTTACAAAAATTATAATAAGGCATAAAGCCTTATCCTTACATCATTGCTTATGTTTGACCTTTGAAAACTTGAAAGGAAAGAAGGAATCTAGCCCTCATGGGCCCCTATGGCATCAATGATTTGAATCATTAGGTTTTTCAAAGACTTAAAAGTCTTTACCATGATGATGGAATAGATAATAATTATTTCAAAATAAAAGTAAAAAATTCTCACGACCTCAACTAGGGCATCGACCAAAAGAAAGGAAAACCTAAAATTCATTTGTCATTTTCATTGTGTCTTCTTGCTCCTCCTGAGCCACCACCATGCTTGCTAGGGTTTGAAGGTTTCTCCATCATCTCTCTGCAATTTCTGAGACTTCTCCATGATTTTCTTTTGAGTCTTTGATAGGAAAATGGAAGGTGAGTGCATTTGTAACATTTTGAAACATTTTTCTTGATTTTCTGATGCAAAGATGGCCTATAGGCTACGGTTTTGATGTAGTTTATTCAATGTATCTTCTGCTAAGCTCTATCTTCTCACTGTATTTGTTTGTTTCTGTTTAAAAGGCCATCATGGCCGATTGGTTTTTGCATTTTGGGACTTCACTAGTGAATGAACCCGCAGCCTGTAGGTCATTTCTTCCTTTGGAACAATAAGGTAAGCCTTCTTCATTATCTTTGTGTCATCCTTGAGTGCTTCTGCATACATCATAACAAGGGTTTGAAGTAAACTTTGTGGGTTTGAATTTTTTTGAAGGGAACCCTTCTCATAGGTCGCAGCCATGCTAACTGTATACATGGAAACATTGCATTTTTATCTCTATTGGAAAAAGAAAACTTCGACGACCCATAGCTAGAAGAAAGCAAAACTTGTTGAATGAAAACACTCTCCTGTACTTTGGTTCTTTTTCACAAAAAGGGAAGAAATGGGCTCTTTGTACTAGTTTCTTCATATATTATTACCAGGGTTTGAAGCAAAAACCTTATCTTATTTGTGTTTCGACCTTAATGGCATAAAGACACAAGGGTTTGGAGCACTTTTACTTTCTTGTAGCAGCAACGAACTGGGTCTTTCATTTTTATTATTCTTCTTTTGTGGGAATGTAAAGCATACCAAAATCCTTTGTTCTTCTCCTGTAGATACTTCTCCTTCTACATTTTGATGTGGGTCCTTGATATTTTGTGAAGGAAAATCGTCTCTTTGCTTCGGCCTGAGCACTCATGTACACATATGATTTGCATTTTATATCTTATCTTTGCTCTGCCGCAAAGGCATTCTATAACTTTTGCATATCTCACCTGGAGTTGTTCTTTAAAACAAATACTCATAAGATTTAAAATATTTAACCTCCTTCTTGTATATTCTGTAACCAACATTCAACCCTCCTATGACAACTCATGGCTTCTGACTGTGGCATTGGTTCTTTCTCATATTCAGTGGCTTCTGTAGTGACAGTTGTAACCTTATACTACTATTCAACTTGCATATCTTTCTGTATATCTTTCTGTATATGATCATGCTCAATAATAAAGGTTTGTAAAAATGAATACTATCTTTTGTATATCTTTCATGGTTGAGATAATGTATTCATATGCCTGTATTATGGATTCTTTACTCCATTATACCTCTTCATAGATGGATGGCATCTTCTTTATGTGATATATAGATGTCACAGGTACTTAGTCATGCTATTGATGTTATATATGCATTGGCTGCACCTTTCGATGTTACTGTCCCAACTTGACTGTACCCTTTGGTCTTCCTGATGACACCATGGATTCACTATGGCTGAAATACATGGAATTTTGACTTAGTCGTTCCTCATGCTTGAATCTTTGTGGCTCCACTGTACCTTATATCCTTCTATGCACTTGTGACTTGACTCACATAGGACTGTCTATCTTTTGCATGACTGTCCTTTGTCCTTTATGACTGTTCAATGAATTTAAAAGTAATTCTAAATCATATTCATAATAAGAAGGTAGCAAAATACTTGTTCTATTTGTTGTTCCACTATGATTGATCATTCATTATGGCTGAAAAATCATGCATCTTGGGTAACACTGTCATTACTATTTCCTGTAGTAGTACCTATATTTGATGACTCTCCTTTTCATATTGCATTTGATATATCTCTTATAGCAGCAATATGATGTTAGTTTATCATTTTCTCTTGGCTGTCCAATCAAAGTTTGACTTTTGATAGTAGACAGTTGCCAAAGCTATGGAATAGCTCATTCTAATAACTATCTACTGCCAAAGGGGTACTCTTTCGTGATTGTTCCAAGTTTACTGAACATTTCTTAGTTCTGCTAACTGTCTATTGTCAGAATGCATTCTTTTGGTGACACCTTGATAGAAAGTGCTTACAAATTGAATCTTTATGCATTAATAACAATACTTGAGCATGTTGGGCTCAACCCTTATGGGAGCCCATTTTCTCCACACGCTTTAATATCTTCAAATCAACAACATAACTTTTCCTATACCTACACAGTGAACAAACAAGTTAGCATTAAAACATACCTTTGGAAGTTGAATGATCTCTCTCATGATGATTTGACTTTCAACTGATGATCTGATTTATTGTACATGTCTGATATTGATCCAATTGTATTGATACATAATGATTGCAAGTTTATATATCTACTGATAAGGCATATGATGAATTTGTATATCCGGAGCTTCTAACAAAACCTTTCTCCAACCTTGCAGGTTTATCATCCTAATCAGGAGCAAGAGGCTGAAAACATGAAGATCAAGCTACCAGATAGGAGGGTCAACCTTCATGATAAGGCAATGATGGATATCACTTTCCCATGTGTTCTTTTCCTTTACTTTATCTTCAGATGTATAGCTTGTATGCTTTATGGCATTGGCTCAGTTTAGTCATTCCCACGGCTTGTGTGGGACATATTTAAACATTCTCTTGAATAAAATTAGTTATTTTATTTTATGCAATGATTTATGTATGTTTTACTTTCTGAATCAAATGCATAGCATAAAACAATTGAATCTGATTTAAAACACATTTTTAAAACATGATGATGAAATGATAGTTTATAAATACCTTTTCTTTGCACTGAACTATGGTACTTGAATAATTCAATAACATCATAACTGAAAGATAAAATCAGTTAGATACCTGTGATTCCTTGAATGCCTGTTCTCTTGCCTTTAGACCAAATTTCACTTATTAGGATGGTTTGACAACTCTGATTGAGCTGTCACATTATCCTGATAAATGATTCTCCATTGTTCTCTTGCCAAGATAGCAAGCATTTGACTGAGTGATCATGCACTTTAAAAATTTTCTTTTATCTCCTTGTAACCATTGCAATCTAGGCCTTGCTAAATTAGGTGTGAACATAATTTAGTAACAGTTTATTTGATTGAGACATCCATGTGAGGTTGATTTGTGCTAATTGTTGTCAAGGAACATGTAGAAATATATAAGGCCCCTTTGTGGCATATTGTAATCTTGACTATGAAATCAATAATAATGTGGATGCTTTTAGAGATTGAGTGAGGGTTTTCCTAGGGTGAATTTTGTGTCATTATTATGGTTTATTTTGCATAATAATACATTGAGTGTGGAAGACAACTAAATTTGTGATTATCTGTTTGGCTAGTTGTGTGTAAAGCTACATGGTTGGATTGCAACAAGTTGTGATCATTCTAAAGTGTGGAATTAATTAAGTTTTGTGGTTGTTTCAATGAGTTTCCATTTTGCATGAGGTTTTTGTTTGTCATGGCTATGTGGATAGACAATCCTCTAGTGGACCCTCCTACTGTGCCTACATCACAAAGTACCTATCAATCTTGTTCACCCAATCCACAAAGAGAACTATGTCTAGATCCCCTTTAATTTTTTAATGCATTTGACTTGATCTTTGTTCCTTGTTTTTTATAGCTTGAATTGATAAAAAAATTTCTTAAGAAAACAATCAAATTATATATTTGAATTTTAAAAAAAAACACTAATAAAAATAATAAAAATTTATATTTTAATTTTTCAAAAATATTTTTGCATAAATAGAAGTGACATGAATATTATGTTATATATATATATATATATAATAAGTTAGCAACTAGAGTGATGCTACATATGTATATAACGAATAAAGTTGTGACCCATATCTATTTAACTAAAACAATTAATTTAAAATGACTTGTAATTAGAAATACTTAAATTTTAATGTCTAGAAAATTTAACTTAAAAATTGCACAACTTTAAACTTTCATATTGAACCCAAAACATTAAAATATTTTTTTAGTGCTAGCTTGCATTTTTTGCAGTGTTCTTTACATTGCTAAGCCTACAGGCATTTTTTGTCCACTTTATATGGCTTGAACTTTTCATTCCTCTGCAACACTTACTGTTGGAGCTAAAGCTTTGACGACGACTTCCAATGACACTGTTGCTCAAACACCCTTAGAAATTTGTTCCCAAGGTGTTCCACAAGGTATGTCCCTTGAAACACCTCCAGATGTTGTTGTTTCTATTCCTGAGTTTGACAATGCTCACAAATGGCTAGAAAATTTCACTTTAATTGGATATTTTGTGGGTAGAGTCCCCCTTGAAAGAATGCTTCAAGACCTGCCTTGGACCCCACATGGGATCCACCTTGACACCGTGCAAAACCTCACCAAAGGGTTTTTCCTTTTCCATTTTCTTAGGGAAACCATGATGAGGTTGTCCTCAGCTGGGGCATATGACTTGTCCACTCCTCCTTACTCATTTTCAAACCCTAGACTTGAGACTTTATCATCTTTGATGAAAAGTCCTTTTGAGTCCCCGTTTGGGTTGAATTTCCTAGTTTACCCTTGGCTTCCTGGAATTTTCTAAGCTAGATAACCTCTTCCTTAGGTTATGTGGTTTGTATAGAACCTAAGAAATTTTACTCAGTTTGTCATCAGTAGCGGGTCTATGTGGAGGTGGATCTCTCCAAAGATCTCAAAGCTTCGGTGGACATCTAGGTTGGCCAAACCCACTATAGCCAGCTTGTCCAACTTATATCTATCTTCCCAACACTTGTTATTAATGCCAATCATCCAAACACAAGATTTGGGATTGCCCTTTGGCATCTCTGCAAACTAAACCCTCTACTCGACCCTCGTCAGGGCCACCACCTCCTGTAAAAGAAGGTTGGTCTATAGTGGTTGCTCGCAAATCCAAGAACACTAGCACCCCCAAGCCCACCCCCAAACCTACGAGTCTAGGGGCTTCAACTTCTAAGATTGTTTCAAAACCCTCCAACATAGGGACATCAGATGTGGAGACAACTTTTAAATCTCTGCTAGCGGTCTCAGTTTCTTCTCAACCACTAACTGTCACTGCCTGACATGCTTCCCCTCCTCTTGTTGGGTATAGGAGGTTCTAAATCCTACCTGGGTAATTGGAGGATGATGAATATGTGCCAAGGAAAAGATAGCTTACACAACTCAGCTTCTATATTGGGAACTTTGAGGAAAATGATACATTGTTACAAAACAATTATTCTACTTTTGACGAGTTGGATAACGAGGAGATGCCTCTTGACACTCGTTAAATGAACTGTATTTATTAGAATGTTTAGTGTATTATAGACCTCCCATGGAAATACTTCATTCGTGATGCTCATCCTTAATTTCCAGGTTTAGACATTCTTTGCCTCCAAGAGGTCAAAGTGTCTAGTTTTTTTGCTTTCCATAGCTTATGTTATTTGGCCTTCTAGCCATTTTCTCTGCAATAACCATGAAGTTGATTGGGGTTTGTCACCTTTCTCTCTCCCGCGTGGAATCAACTTTTGGTTGATCATGGGTGTGACCCCACCAATCTTTTCCACATTAATAATCATTCTTTTGGGATTATTAATGTTTATGCTCCCAATGATGTTGTGGAGTGATCTTCCCTTTGGAGATGGTAAGAAAATTTAATGTCTGTCCCCACTTGGGTTTTGTGTGGGGATTTTAATATGATTGAGATGGCTTATGATAAATGAAAATTCTTGCCTATACACTAGACAACTGGTGAAAGAGAGGCTTAATTTTTTATGTGTAATAAATTGGGTCTTTTCAACTCCAATGTTGGTTGCCGCCAAGATCATACAACTTGGTGTACATGGAATAATTTGAGAGTCAACCCTAATAGGGTCTAAAAGTGGCCTGATCGGACTATGATGTTAGCACAATCTTTCTTTACCTTTACCAACTATTATGCTTTGCCATTTGATCCATTGGTAGGCCTTGTCCTTTTTGACCATTTTTTGATACGATTTTGTATCAAGTGACAAATTTCCAAGCCCAAAGAAATGAAGAGAGTTTTTCTAAACATGTCTCTCTTCATGGGATTAGGGGGATATCTTGGTGGAATGATGCCATAACTCATACTTTGTGGTTCCTCCACATTTATGGGCAACAACTTGCTTGTTTTCACTGCCACTCCTACAAAGCCACTACTCATGAGCTTTGCCATAACATCGCCACTTTGGAGGCTAAGACATTTGATTACACTGCCCAACTTCAAGTGGCTCAGCTATCACACCTGAAATAAATTGTTGGTGCTCATACAACTCATGGAGCCCAAATCAAAATTTGACTTCATTGGCTTAAGATTGAAGATAAAGTGATAAAGAAGTTTTTCCAAGCCTTACATGCTCGTCACACTTCCTAATTTGTTAAGCAGATTCAGGAAGGCCAACAACACCTACATGATTTACTTAACATTCTTCAAGATTTTGTTCGACATTATGAAATAATCTTTTTGGATCAAGATTCCTCTCCTGTTAGGAAGCTTGTCTTGAAGTAGTATCTTGTTGTCATCCCTTGCCAAGTTTCTAATTCTCAACGCATTCTTTCTGACCAACTTCTCACTCAAGATGATCTTAAGGAAGTAGTTTTTTCTATGGCCAATGACAAAGCCCCTGGCTTAGATGGATTCCCATGTGAATTTTATAAAACGTTTTGGGTACTGTAAGCAATGACCTACACAATGTTTATCTTGAAGCCATGTAATATGGTTCATTGGGAAATCTTATCAACAAAGGTAATATTAAATTCATACCTAAGACTGGAAACCTCAAAAACATCAATAACTGGTGGCTAATCATGCTATTGAATGTCTCCTATAAATGAATTTCTAAGGCTCTAGCTCTCAAGATCCACTTTATGCTTCATTTGATTATTCAACTAGAACAAACTGGTTTATCAAATCTAGGTTTATTTTGGATAACATCATAGCCATTTGGGAAGGGATTGAATGGGCTTGCCATTTTCAACAATCAACTATTTTCATCTAGATTGACTTTGCTAAGGCCTATGACTGTTTTGAATGGTCGCTTATCTTAGCCATATTGTAGGTGCTTGGTTTTGGCCCCCATTTCATTCACATGGTTGAGATGTTGTTTGTAGATGCCTTTGTGTGCATTACCATTACCAGCCAACAATCCAATTCTTTTGGACTCTTCAGGTCCATCCATCAAGGTTGCCCTCTTGCTCTGGTTCCATATGTCTTAGTTGCTAAATGTTTGGCTATTTGTTGGCATAAGCAGTCTCCTAATCCCATGTGAAGGGGATTTATCTTCCCAACTTTTCCCAAAAGTTGGTTAATGGACATTTTTCTGATGATTCCTTCCTCACTCTCATTGAAGAGGAGAATAATATCAAACAAGTGCTTCACTACCTGGACATTTTCTGCAAGGCCTCAGGATCGAGTATCCAATGGCACAAGACCCTATGTTATAGGTAATCTTTCCTTCCAAAACCAAGTTGGCTTGACTCTTTTGGGTGGAAAATGGATTGACCATGGAAAAATATTTAGATTCCTGGGAATCCCTTTTACTTTCTAGGCCTCTCCCTCCGAGCTATGGGAGGCAGTGATTACTAGAATTGAAAAAAAGCTTCACTATTGGATAACCAATCCCTTTCATTGGCTAGTAAATTTTGGATCTACTCTAAAATTTTAACCACCACGCATGTCTATTACTCTTCTTGTTGGGTCCCCTTTAAGGCTTCCTATTTGAAGATTGAGAAGTTCCTAAGGGATTTTCTTTGGGCTTCTAGTGATGGGCATCAAATCTTCCATCGTGTTGCCTAAGACTTTTGTTGCCTCCCTCATGAAGATGGAGGACTTGGTTTGATCTCTATTCATAGACAAGGCATTTCCTTGTGTGCTAAATGGATCATCAGGGCTCTCCAAAATAATGAAGCTTGGAAAATTCCTGTTCGACATTATATTGGTGATGACACACCTTCAGGGTGTCCAATGTAGAAAGGCTTGGATTTAGGTACCCTTCTCACTATGAGGGAACCTATTACCATTCATGGTATGTTTGTCATAAAAAGTATTCGGAAAAGCTTGGGAAGCCATTAAGCCTTAGCTCGATGGGTAGGAGATAATTTTCATAATGGTCTATCCATTAATCACTATTCTATTTGGTGGTCTCCTATTCTAAGCTCTCAAGATAGGCCCCTGGCTACATTGCCATGGAGTCATGCTTTGAAGTTTTTTAAATGAGGAGTGTAGGTTTTGCCTGACTTCATCCATCGAGCCACCAAGAATTTTTTTCATGGCTTAACTTCAAGCTTAAGTTCAAGCTTTATAATCGGGACTAGGAGACTTTTTAGGTTGTTATTGATGCTATTCCTCCTCAGATGCCTCATAAGATAGGGGTGGGGTCTCTCAAGCCTTGGTGGAAAGATTAGAAATGGTATCTAGATACCCCTTTCAAAATTACAAGCCCTGTAAAGGCTATCTCCACATCTTCATATGATGGATCGGCTTAATCACTGCTAGCAACTCCAATCCTCTCATGGAACTCTGCATAGATGTTTCCAATACATATGGTTAGTAGTGTTGGAGCCCAAGTTGGCTCATTTCTCTTGGTGCATTATGTACCAAGGCCTTCTGATGGAGGTCTGTCTTGCTTATGTGGGTATTCCCAACCCTCGTTGTCCTTTCTATGGACAAATTAAGACCCTCAAGCATCTTTTTTGTTTTTTCCCACTAGCTTAAGAAGTTTGGAATTGGACCCATTATTTCTTTAAACCTTTTTAGCCTACCCCCTTGTCTCAGTGCATGGTAAGATTAACCTTATCTCCCACTCAAATATACCCAGATCTGGCATGCTTTCAGAGTGGAAATTCTTTTATGGAAGGATAGAAATGTAGCTTTATTTTCTTAGTGTGTTGTTGATGCTCATTTTTCTCTCTACACTAAAGCTATCATATGTTCTAATGTTCATAAGCAGATCCAAGTGCAATCTAGTAAGGTTGTAGTTGAGGTTGATCATCTCTAGGAGCTGCTGGACCACCAGGGAAATGCCCCTTGCATTGTTGCCAGGGTTCCACCTGACTCGACCTCTCCAAGATGTTGTCGACATGGGTGCAACCATTCTACCAAATGTAACCATGGATCTCACTCCCGTGGTCCCCAACCTCATAATTCTAGGGACTCTACTACCCATGGAGGATGGTCCTAGCCTTTTAGGCCACCCTTTGCTTCCTCTCATAGGCATGAGGGGGTTGGCTGGCCTGACACAAGCAAGTTTTCTAGTTTACAGCTTGCCATTTCTCTAGTTCATGCTCAATAGTCTACAGAGGAGACTCTTAAGAAGAAGACACTCTTACTAACTGAGAGTCAATTGATGATATTGCTCTTGGAGATGTGTGGGAAAAAAACTGATGATCAGGATTCACTCTTTGCTGGCATTGCAATAGCTACTTTGTGCTTTGTGAACTTGGCCCTTTTATTTATTCATCTTTGTTTTGGACTCTGTCATGTTAGACTTTGTGGGTGTGCCTTTCTACCACCCTACCTTTCTATGAATATTGTACTATTTTTATATTATTAATATAATATTTGAAGAACAAAAAATGATAAGAGGAAAATACACAAAGATTGCAATAAACACAACCTTTCCCCTCAAACATCCTTTCTCCTTTGATAGAGCAACAATGGAGTGCACCCTATTTCCACTAGATATGGTCTTAATAATGATATGTTGATTGCTCACACCAACAACATAACTTTGCATTCTTGTGTGATCTATTGTGTAAATGGCTTGATTAATGTTTGATTTATAGATTTTTAGGTGATAGGATGGATGGCTAGGATTAAGAGGTGTAATGGATGGTTATGATTTGATGAGACAACATTAGGCCAAGGATATTGGCTTCTAGGGCATATCCTTATGTGAACAATTGAGATTTGGAGATGTAGTATGAAATGGATGGTTGAGATGTATAGTTAGTTTGACTTTTGTGCTTCTCATTTATTATTTGTGACAAGGAGATGATGATGAGGACAAATGGAAGATAAAATTATTTAATTAATTATTGGAGAAGGATGATGTGGGAGGATAAATCAATTAAATAAATAAGATTTATTTAATTAACTTGATTAGAGGGGAAAATGGATTAAATTAATTAAATAAATATATAATTTATTTAATTAATTTGACTAAAGAAAAAATGGATTAAATTAATTAAATAAATATATAATTTATTTAATTAATTTGGGAAATAGATAAAAATAGATTTAAATTAATTAAATAAAGATAATTTATTTAATTAATTTGGAAATTAGGGTAATCCTCATTAATTAAATTAATTAATGAGTTGATGGAAGGGGGTATGCTAAAGGGAACTCTTAGGATGAAAGTATCACAAGGTGGTGTCAGAAGTGTTGTTCGAAGACATGGTCAATTTTGGATGTCTACAATGTTTAATAGGAAATATTAATTTTTTAAAAAATCATTACAATAACTACTATCACAAATTATGGAGGGCCTTTAATAACTATTTTTATGGAGTAGGAGGTCTCATGAAACAATTTTTTTTTTTCTAATATTTTTGGAGCTTCTACTTTGTATTTGGGGTAGGACTTAAAATTTCTTCCACTAACTTAGGAAATCTAAAACTTTCAAGGAAAAAATTCTTATTCAATCATAACTTTCTAAAAAATTTCAACTATATTATTTAACATTCCTTCATGTGGAAAAATCTAATTGGACCACTCAAGTCCTCTTAAAATTTTAAATTTATCTAATACTTTAAGATACTCCTAAAATATTTCAGCAATCCCCCTCGGTAGCACCACAGACATAGACCAACAAAACTAAACTAGCACTTGCAACCATAGGAGGTTCAAGGAATACACCGATAGGAACAACTGACAAGTTTAGAAAATTTTCCAGCGTGAAACAATTCTGGGCACCGTAATGCTCACATATAAAAGTATATCGGCTAACTAATAAAACTACCTACACAAAATGGCAATTGTTTTATGTCCTTATACTATCCTACATTAGTGGGCTTATCTGTACACATTACTGTTATGATTTAATGGCGTTGGGAACAGAAACATCAATCAAGAAGATACGGTCCATCTTTTTGCACTCAACGGATTATCTATTCTGTAACTGGTAAAATGATTTGCAAGTTATCATTTTGTCGTCATCTACCACGAGACATGAAAGTTGAGGGTTACCAATGTCACTTGAGTACTTTTTTGGTGAATTTGACAGCGGACCTAGTTACCAAGTAACATTTTCTTCGCATGACAGGGTAGCTTAATAAATATCAGACTATATATATATATATATATATATATATATATATATATATATATATATATATATATATATATGTGCGTGGAGAAGCATGTGTTTTCATAATTTACAAGAGCGGAAGCACATATTGTGAGCAATGACCTGCATTATGTTTACCTTGAAGCTGTGTAATTTGGTTCATTAGGCAATCTTATCAACAAAGGTAATATTAAATTCATACCTAAGGCTAGAAACCTTGAAGACATCAATAACTAGTGGATGATCACGCTATTGAATGTCTCCTATAAAATCACTTCTAAGGCTCTAGCTCTCAAGATCCACTCCATACTTCAAGGTTTCCAGCCAATTCTATGTTTCATCAAATGTAGGTTTATTTTGGATAATATCATAGCCATTTGGGAGGGGATGGAATGGGCTTAACGATCTTAACAATCAACTATTTTCATCTAGATTGACTTTGCTAAGGCTTATGACCATATTGAATGACCATTCATCTTAGCCATGTTATAGGTTCTTGGTTTGGCCCCTAACTCATTCACATGGTTCAGATGTTGTTTGTGTGCATTACCATTATTAGCCAACAATCCAATTCTTTTAGACCCTTCAGGTCCATTAATCAAGGTTGCCCTCTTGCTCCAATTTTGTATGTCTTGGCTGCTAAAGGTTTAGCTATTTGTTGGCATAATCAGTCTCCCAATCCCATGTTAAGGGGGTTTCTCTTCCCAACTCTTCCCAAAAGTTGGTTAATGGACATAAATTTCCAATGATTCCTTCCTCACTCTCATTGAAAAGGAGAATAATGTCAAACAAGCGCTTCACTGTCTGGACATTTTTTGCAAGGCCTTAGGATTGAGTATCCAATGGCACAAGACCCTATGTTATAAGTAATATTTCCTTCCAAAACCAGGTTGGCTTGACTCTTTTCAATGGAAATGGATTGACCATGGAAAAGTCCTTAGATTCTTGGGAATTCCTTTTACTTTCCAGGCCTCTCCCTTCGAGCTATGAGAGGTAGTGATTACTAGAATTGAAAAAAACTTCACTATTGGATAACCAAGCCCTTTCATTGGCTGGTAAATTTCAGATCTGCCCTAAAATTTTAATTGCCACACATGCCTATTACTCTTGTTGTTGGGTCCCCTCTAAGGCTTTCAATTTGAAGATTGAGAAGCTTCTAAAGGGTTTTCTTTGGGCTTCTAGTGATGGGCATCAATGCTTCCATCATGTTGCTTGAGAGTTTTGTTGCCTCCCTCGTGACATTGGAGGAATTGGTTTGATCTCTATTCATAGACAAGGCATTTCCTTGTGTGCTAAATGGATCATTAGGGCTCTCCAAAGTAATGAAGCTTGAAAAATTCTTGTTTGACATTATATTGATGCTGACACACCTTTAGGGTGTCCAATGTAGAAAGACTTTGATTTAGGTATCCTTCTTGGTATGAGGGAACTTGTTACCATTCATGGTACATTTTTCATTAAAAGTATTTGGAAAGCTTGGTAAGCCATTAAGCCTTGGATCGGTGGATAGGAGTTGATTTTCATAATGGTTGATCCATTAATTACCAGTCTATCTAGTGGTCTCCTATTTTAATCTCTCAAGATAGGCCCCTGGCTAAGTTGCCTTGGAGTCATGCTTTGAAGTTTTTTAAATTGGGAGTGTAGGTTTTGTCTGACTTCATCCATCAAGCCACCAAGAATTTTTTGTCATGGTCTGACTTCAATCTTATGTTTAAGCTTTCTAATCAGGACTAGAAGACTTTTTAGGTTGTTATTGATATTATTTTTCCTCAGATGCTTCATAAGATAGGGGTGCAGTCTCTCAAGCCCTAGTGGAAATATTAGAAATGGTATCTAGATACCCTTTCAGAATTACATGCCCAATAAAGGCCATCTTTGGTTATCTCCACATCTTCATATGATGGATCAACTTAATCACTACTAGCAGCTCCAATCCTCTCATGGAAATTTGCATAGATGGTTCCAATGCATATGATCAGTAGTGTTGGAGCCCAAGTTGGCTCATTTCGCTTGGTGCATACCAAAGCCTTTTGATGGAGGCTTGTCTTGCTCATGTGGGCATTCCTAGCCCTCATTGTCCTTTTTGTGGACAAATTAAGATCCTCAAGCATCTTTTTTAGTTTTCCCCATAGGCTCAGGAAGTTTGCAATTGGATCCATTATTTCTTCAAACTTTTTTGGCCTACCCCCTTTTCTCAATGCATGGTTTTTCTTGAAGACTGACCTTGTCTCCCACTCAAATAAACCTAGATCTAGCATGCTTTCAGAGTGGAAATTCTTTTCAGCATATTGAAGGATAGAAATGCAACTTTATTTTCTCAATGTGTTGTTAATGCTCATTTTTCTCTCTACACTAAAGCTATCATATGTTCTAATGTTCATATGCAGATGCAAGTGCAATCTAATAAGGTTTCACTAGAGGATACTCATCTCTAGGAGCTGTTGGACCATTAGGGAAATGGCCCCTGCACTGTTGCCAGGTTTCTACCTAACCCTACCTCTCCAAGATGTTGTCGATATGGGTGCAACCATTCTACCAAATGTGACCATGGATCTCACTCGCGTGGTCCCTAACCTCAGAATTCCAGGGACTCTACTGCCCATGGAGGATGGTTCCAACCATCTAGGCCACCCTCTGCTTCCTCTCCTAGGTGTGAGGGGGCTAGTTGGCCTGACACAAGCAAGTTTTCTAGTTTATAGCTTGCCATTTCTCCAGTTTGTGCTCAACAGTCTATGGAGGAGACTCTTGAAGAAGAAAATGCTCTCAGTAATTGGGAGTCGATTGATGATGTTACCCTTGGAGACATGTGGAGAAAACCTGATGATCAAGATCGACTCTTTGCTAGCATTGCATTAGCTACTTTGTGCTCTGTGAGCTTGGCCCTTTTATTTGTTCGTCTTTATTTTGGACTCTATCATGTTAGACTTTGTGGGTGTGCCTTTCTACCACCCTACCTTTTTTTATAAATATTATATTATTTTTATATTATTAATATAATGTTTGAAGAAAAGAAAATGATAAGAAGAAAATACACAAAGATAATGCAATAAACACAATCTTTCACCTCAAATCATCCTTTCTCCTCTGATAGAGCGACAATAGAGTGCACCCTAGCTCCACTAGATATGCTCTTGATAATGATATGTTTTTTATTATGGTAAGCTGCAAACAAGGGTGCAAATCCCTTTTAATGATATGTTGATTGCTCACACCAACAACATAACTTTACATTCTTGTGTGATCTATTGTGTAAATAACTTGGTTGCTGTTTGATTTATAGATTTTTGGGTGATAGGATGTATGGTTAGGATTAAGAGGTGTAATGGATGGTTATGATTTGACGAGACAACATTAGGGCAATGATGGAGGCTTCTAGGGCATATCCTTATGTGAACAATTGAGATTTGGAGACGTAGTATGAAATGGATGGTTGAGATGTATAGTTAGTTTGACTTTTGTGCTTCTCATTTATTATTTGTGACAAGAGGATGAGGATGAGGACAAATGGAAGATAAAATTATTTAATTAATTATTGGAGAAGGATGATGTGGGGGGATAAATCAATTAAATAAATAAGATTTATTTATTTAATTTGACTAGAGGGAAAAATGGATTAAATTAATTAAATTAATTATATATTTAATTTGACTAGAGAAAAAAATAGATTAAATTAATCAAATAAATATATAATTTATTTAATTAATTTAGGAAATAGATAAAATAGATTTAAATTAATTAAATAAAGATAATTTATTTAATTAATTTGGAAATTAGGGTAATCCTCATTAATTAAATTAATAATCGAAGGGGCAATGCTAAAGGGAACTCTTAGGATGAAAGTGTCCCAAGGTGGTGTTAGAAGTGTTGTTAGACAGACATGGTCAATTTTGGGTGTCTACAATGTTTAATGGGAAATATTAATTTAAAAAAAAAAACAAAAAATAAAATCATTACAATAACTACTATCACAAATTATAGAGGGCCTTTAATAACTATTTTTATGGAGTAGGAGGTCTCATGAAAGAATTTTTTTTCCTAATATTTTTAGAGCTTCTACTTTGTATTTGGGGTAGGACTTAAAATTTTCTCCACTAACTTAGGAAATCTAAAACTTTGAAGGAAAAAATTCTTATTCAATCATAACTTTGTAAAAAATTTCAACTATATTATTTAACATTCCTTCTTGTGGAAAAATCTAATTGGACCACTCAAGTCCTCTTAAAAGTTTAAAGTTATCTAATACTTTAAAATACTCCTAAAATATTTCAACAATCCCCCTCAGTAGCACCACAACCTTACCCCATGTCCCCATGTGGGTGCTTAAGTTAATTTTCTACTTAAATTTAAGCAGTTTTAAGTAGTTGGAGTGGCCCCATGGAAATTTATAATTTTGGGAAAAGGATAATATAGAATCTTTCCCTATTTTTGTGGAGTAGCTACTGTTTAGGAATTGCAAATAAGCTATGGAAAAAAAGGGGGGTAGAAATAAGCACCCACTGCATAATGAAAAATATGTCATGTGGCTGTATATATTTTCTTCCCTCTTTTTTTATTAATTTCCTTCTAAATTAACATAATTAAGATAATTTATTTTTTGCTTTTTATATAATAAAAAACTACAAATTAAGATAACTGCTTATTTTAAGAAGGAAAATAAAATTTCATGGAGTCACTGGCTCTACAAATATCTCCTAATAAAATTGAGCAGTGATTGCTAGCCAAAATAAGCTAAGCAACAGCATGGCGACATGCAGCAAGACTAAAGTAGCACTTGCACCCATAGGAGGTTCAAGGAACAACCAACGAGTTTAGAAAATTTTTCAGTGTGAGACAATTCTGAGCACCATAATGCTCACATATAAAAGCCCACCGGCTAATAAAACTGCCTGCACAAAATGGCAACTATTTTATGTCCTTATACTATCCTACATTAGTGGGCTTATTATACGCATTATTGTTACGATTTAATGGCGTTGGGAATAGAAATGTCAATCAATAAAATACCCATCAATTGAAAAGATTGCATTCAACGAATTGTCTATTTTGTAACTGGTAAAATGATTTGCAAGTTGTCATTTTGTCCTCATCTACCATGAGACATGAAAGTTGAGGGGTTTTACCAGTGTCACTTGAGTACTTTTTTGGTGAATTTGACGGTGGACCCAGTTATCAAGTAACAGTCCCTTCGCACGACAGGGTGGCTTAATAAATATCAGACTATCTATATATATGTGTGGGGAGAAGCATGTGTTTTTAGAATTTACAATAGCAGTGGTAGAAGAACCATTTGAGAAAGGGCTATTTTTTAGCCACAATTTGGTGAAGAGGGTGGCTGGGTGAGTGGGCAATGAGTATGTACAGAGGAGAAGGAGAAGTGGTAAAAGACGAGCTCCATTGTAGACGGTCAGATAGAAAACAATGGAGGTGTAGTGCCCTTGCCATGAGTGGCCACTCTTTCTGTGAGAAACACTTTAAACAAAATTAGTGTCGTGAAAAGAAGAGAAAAGATGGAAAGACTGCCAATAAAATGAAAAGTGTAGAGGCCGTAACAGGTTTTGCCCAGGGCAAATTGGGTTTGAAGGCTTCACATGACATGCCTGACAGTTTATGTAAGCCCAAAGCCAAGGATGGGTTCGTTGATTGCTAAAGAGAACAAGAGTCCCCAGAAATAAATTTCAATGAAAATAGGGGGAGTTGCAAATCTACATTTCTGATTTTTGGCCATAATATGGAAGCTAAAACACCAATAGTGGACATTGTCTGTCTGTTGAAGTCCGTCACTAGAATGGTACTTTGGGTTCTTTATTTCAATGTTTTCTTTGTGAAATCTAAAAAAATTGTGTCAAGTGACCTCTAGTCTATTGTTGAAGTTGAATAGTTCACAAAGAAGGAAATAAACTATAATTTTCTCCTATAATGTTGACTCCTATAATGGTGGCCTTACAACAGGTGGTTCTACTACTACTCAGATATTTGTGGAGCTAGTGATCTCAGGCATATTTTATTTTTCTGTTTATTTAAGTAGTTATTTTAAAATTTAGGGGATAAGATTTAGAAGAAAATGAAAAGAGAGAAGAAAATATATGCAAGTCACATGACATATTTTTCATTATGCAATATAATTTCAATGTCTCTTTTTTTCATAGCTTATTTTCAATCCTTAAGATATAGTTGCAAAGATCCATTGAGAGAAGAAAATATATGCAGTCACATGACATATTTTTCATTATGCAACATAATTTCAGTCTCTCTTTTTTTCACGGCTTATTTTCAATCCCTAAAATATAGTTGCAAAGATCCTTTGAGAGAAGAAAATATATGCATTCATATGACATATTTTTCATTAAGCAACATAATTTCAATTTCGCTTTTTTCCACAGCTTATTTTCAATCCCTAAAATATAGTTGCAAAGATTCTTTGAGAGAAGAAAATATATGCATTCAAATGACATATTTTTCATTATGCAACATAATTTCAATCTCACTTTTTTTCACAGCTTATTTTAAATCCCTAGAATATAGTTGCAAAGATCATTTGAGAGAAGAAAATATATGCAGTCACATGACATTTTTTCATTATGCAATAGAATTTTAATCTCTCTTTTTTTCACAGCTTATTTTCAATCCCTAAAATATAGTTGCAAAGATCCTTTGAGAGAAGAAAATATATGTAGTCACGTGACATATTTTTCATTATGCAACATAATTTTAGTCTCCCTTTTTTTCATAGCTTATTTTCAATCCCTAAAATATAGTTGCAAAGATCCTTTATGCATAATCTAAAATTTGAATGGGGCCACCTCTATTGCTCAAACTTAAGTAGTAAATCCTAAATAAATGTTCCTTTTTCAAGGCATCATCAATGTCAATAGTAGAGGACTTGTTTACGTACCCTATAGCTTTCAACATTCAAAAGATTTGCCATTGTCTTTACTATAAGTAAAAGAAAATGTTTTTAAAGTATAAAAGTATTTGTTATATTGAAGAATACAACCATAACAGGAAAACAAAGAAATAATTGTTACCTGATTTGCAAGAACACCATATATTTTGTGGAAGATGTAAAAGAGCATCACAACCAATAACAAAGTATTAGCCTTCTTCAATAACCAAAAGAAATACATAACTTTGCATGGTTCTTTGTATACTCTTATTGAATACTTTGTTAAAGAATTTGAAAATAAAATAACAACAAAGACATCTTAATCATGGCAGAGTGAAGTTTGTAAATTGTTAATTTCAGATGTATAGATTTCAAATACTAATTTTGTTTCATCTACAAAAGGTGTCCTCTATACTTTATACTTCTACTTCAAACTGTTTCATTACCAAGTTTCTGGAACACAGTATAAAATTGACTAATGAACAACTTCATTTATGAGAATTATTGAATTGTAATCAGTCTAGACATCAACAATATAACAAAACTGCTTAGTTATTGTTTAAAACCACTGTTTTGCATGCACAATAACAACGCTAAATTTGTTTCGTTCATGATATTTGTATGTGCTGTAAACCCTAGAAGACATAATATAGCATACCCTAATAGCCCTTGCGGGTGAGTGGGAGCCAAATGAGTCAATTGTTTGTTTACCGCATCACCATAACATGAGAAAAGTTCACTTGCGGTATTGCGGTAAAGATATACGCTAGTTCAAGATTAACCACAGCCCCATGACAATTTCAAGATAGTCTTGTGGGCTAGCGGTACAAGGTTCCAAGCAATATGTGTTGTATACCGCAGTCCCGTGGCAGCTTCAAGATTGATTTGCGGGCTTGCGGTATAAGTAAATAAAAAGAAGCCAATAAAGGTAAAGAAAATATGACTCAAGACTTGTCCAACAAACTGGATACAGACCCCGCTCTCTCTCTGTCACTATGTCCACGTTATGATAAAAATTAATTCTATAAAATATAATATACCAACGATGTAGATAGATAAAAAAATTTAGTGCTCTTGGCAAAGTCAATGCCTTTAAATATTTATATTTAATATAGATCAATTTTAAGAACATTATCGTACTTTATGTGCTATTATTAGCTTATCGGCAATCCGCGGAACTTATGGATTACGAAACCAAAAACAAAGTTCGAATGTAGAAAGAGAAGCGGATAAAGCTAAAGAAAATATGAGAAAATATGACTTAAGCATTGTTGGCAAAGTGTATAGTTCAAGATATACAACTTTCGCTGATAAAAGGAAAGATAAGTTCTCTCTCTGATACGTTCAGCGACTGATAATAAAATTTACAAGTCCTATTAGGAAAGGCATTGGATTTAAATATTTATATTTAACATGGATTAGTTTAAAAGAACCTTCCCTTACTTTGTGTGGTATAATCAGCTTATCGGCAAACCAGGGAACTTACAAAATTAGGAACAAAAAATAAAGTTCGAATATAAAAAAAAAACCGATAAAGGTAAAGAAAATATGACTCAAGACTTGTTTGCCAAGTGTCTTGTTCGAGAGATATACAACTTTCACCAATAAAAGCAAAGATAGGTTCTTTTTCAAATAGGTTCACTGACTGAGATTTATCGTCTAAAGTCTGAATCACATACTTGTCGACAAAATGAGAAAATCACATACTGTATCAGAAAACGAACCAAAAATAAAGTTTGAATATATGCCCCATAGTAGTTTTATGCATTCTGCTATACTAACTTCAACATACTGGAGTTTTGCTTTAGTGCAGTGCATGCATACTTATTATCATAGATTTTTTTTTCCAAAATTTTAAATCTTGAACAATATTGAAAATTTAGCATCAAATCTTTAAATCTTCAAACACTGTCGTACTTATTATTCATCTATCTTCATTCTAATTTTTTTCCTCCTAAAAAACATAACTCACCTAGAAATAATACTATGTATTTAATTTCCAAACAGATGTCTTCTTCTTTTGTCCTGTCAGAATTGTCCTTTGGGAAAAGGAAGCCGCAAATAAATATTTTTTGCTTTAGTCACCCAATAAAAAAACTAAATAGTTCTAAATTTTTTATAACATATTAAACAAAAAATTTAATACAACTACTAAATAGAGAAGTTAATACAACCACTAAACAAAGAAGTTCACCAGTAAAGAAGTATAGCTATCGTACTCCTACAGTTCAAATATTAGCTCTCTGTTAATAACAATTTGTTTTAAATAATCCACTAATTTCAGAAAGATAACTAACTTTAAACCATAGCTTCAAACCGTTTACTAAAATAAAGATAGATTAAAAACATATTAATTATATAAATACAAATATTACACAATATAATATATTAATATTTACATAAAAAATATATCAATATTAAACAATTATATACAAATATATATATTAGTATATCATTTTTATTTTTACTATAATATAACATAAATATAAAAACAATAATCATAATTTCATTCATATGTAAAACAAATTTTATTGTTATTATTATTATATTATAATAATAATTATTATAAGTATTATTGTTATATTATTAGTATTCTTATTCTTATTATTATCATTAATAATTATATTGTTTTATTCAATACAAATTAAACTATGACATTAATATTAAAATAAAAAATACAACATGATATAATCTAATAATAATAATAATAATAATAATAATAATATTATCATTATAAATTATATTACATTATTTGGTGGAAGGAGGATGCTCAACCTAGGTTCAGACTTACGCAAAAGTTGCTGATGGTTAAGAGAAAGGTTAACGGTTGGAATAGGTTCAACTTTGGGAATATTTTCGATGACAAAAAGAGGATTAATGCTAAGCTAGGGGATTTACAAAGGAGGATAGAGGATAGGGACTCTTCGGAGGAGACTGCTAAGGAGGAAGAACTTTTGAGAGGTGAATGGAAAGAGTTGTTTTTGAAGGAGGAAATTTACTGGAAGCGGAAGTCAAGGGTGCAGTGGCTGAGAGAGGGGGATAGGAACACTTATTTCTTTCGTTAATCCACAATGAAGCACAGGAAAAGAAATACTATAACAAAACTCATGGATGAGAGGGGGATTATGGTTGATTCAGACTCTCAGATTGGGTAGGTGGCTGCTTCTTACTTTCAAAACTTTTTGGAGGCTCAAGGCTATAGCATCAATTAGGAGCTCATTGACATCATTCCTACTCTTCTAAACGAGGAGGATAATGCACAGCTTGGCAGAATGATTACTGAGGAGGAAGTTTGTGCCTGTCTTTTCTTAATGGGCACCTTTAAGGCTCTTGGGCCTAATGGCTTTCCCCCTGCCTTTTTTCAGAATTATTGGGACATTGTGGGTAAAGATGTCACAAAGGCAGCTAGGGATTTCTTCAGGACTGGTAAGCTGCTGAAGCAACTTAATCATGCTTTCATTGCTCTTATTCCTAAAAAGTCAGATCCTGTGTGTATGAGAGACTTTAGAACCATAAGCCTTTGTAATACTGTCTACAAGATTTTTTCTAAGATCTTAGTGTCCAGGCTTCAACCTATCCTTGACAAGCTTATCAGCAGTTGCCAAAAAGGATTTGTGTTGGGCAGACAGATTACTGACACAACCATTTCAAACCATGAAATTATCCACTCCATGGAAAGAAGCAAAATCCTGGGAATGGCTTTTAAACTTGACATCTCAAAAGCCTATGATAGAGTTGACTGAGAGTTCCTTTTCATAGTCCTGGGGAAGATGGGCTTCCAAAGTAAATTCCTGCAACTTATTAAGGTGTGTGTCACTACTGTCAGATTCTCCATTTTGGTGAATGGTGTTCCTAGGGGCTTCTTGAATGCTGGCAGTGGTCTTAGGCAAGGGGACCCCTTGTCCCCTACCTTTTTATCCTTTTTGCTGAAGTCCTAAGTAGATGCTTCCTTTATCTGTTAAACTCTAGAGAGATCAAAGGCGTTAAACCAACTTCAATAGCTGCTCTAGCAGCTATTCAACAATTTGTGGATGACACCATCCTATTTGGATTGGTTTCAGTAGTTGAGGCTAGAAAGTGGAAAAAAGTGCTACAAGATTATGCTACCTCGGCTGGCCAATGCATCAATTATGATAAGAGTCAGGTGTACTTCTTCAATACCCCTTTTGTGCTTCAACAAAAGATTATGGGGATTCTTGGTTGTTCTGTGGGTGTGTTCCCTGGTATCTATCTTGGGCTCCCCTTTATAGTGAAAGATGTCTCTCCCGAGTACTGGAATTCTATCTTGGAAAGGATTCAGAGGAAGTTGGTAGGGTGGAGAGGTAAATTTTACTGAGCCAAGCAGGTAAGTACCATCTCCTTAAGGCTTCTCTTCAAGGTATTCTTGTTTACTCTTTGTCCCTCTTTAAAATTCCCAAATATATAGTTGAGAGGTTTGAGAAAATTCTAAGGAATTTTTTATGGACTAGGTTGGAAAGTAATAAGAACCTGGCTCTAGTGGGATGGGATAAAGTGTGCAAACTGAATCTCCAAGGGGGGTTAGGGTTAAGAAAGATGAACCTTCTTAATAAGGCCCTTATTTCTAAGATTAGGTGGAACCTTTTAACTGGAGGCAAGGATTGGGGTAGCATCATGAGAGCTAAATACTTCTGGCTTCCCCAAAGGTTCTGTGGTCTGGAATAATATTTTGAAGTGTAGAACTGTGTTGTTGTGAGGTGTTAAGTGGAAATTTGGTGATAGCGAAACTATAAGGTTTTGGAAAGATAATTTGGCTAATGGAGGGCCATTAATGAGGCTTTAAAATATTCAAGGATTGGTTAATTTAGCCGTTCACCACTTTGGTTGGTTGGCTCATGACTATTTTCTTCCTTGTAAAAGGGGATGGAAACAACTGTCAGACTGCTGTCAGAGTCAGGTTGATCTTGTAAGGATAGCTGATGAGACCCAACTTTCTCTGAAGGGATGCAGAATTCCCCTATTCCCCCAAAAAGATAGACTTCTATGGGCTAATGAGAAGTCTAGGTGTTTTACTGTGAAATCTGCTTATAATCTCTTCCTACCTCAAATTGGAGATAACTTATGGAGGAAAATATAGAATCATAATCTTATACCAAAAATTAACCATTTTTGGTGGTTGGTGGTGCATAATAAAATCCTAACCATAGATAACCTTTGGCTCAGAGGATTTCAAATACCCAATAGATGTGTTTTTTGCATAAAATATGATGAGATTGTCTCACATATTCTTTTGCACTTTGATTTCTACTGGGAAGTCTAGTGCTTTGCCTTGAATATTCTTGGTGTCTCTTGGTGTTTGAATGGGGACTTGGAAGCTTGCATTAGGTCTTGGTACTCTTCCTTCTCCAATCCTATTTACAGGGAAATTTGGGCTCAGGTCCCCCCCATTCTGTCCTGGGCCTCTAGAAAGAGAGGAATAACAGGGTTTTTCGAAAGAAGTTTAGAGATCCTAAGGAAGTGTTTTGTTCAGTTGTCAAACTGTTGCAGGACAACATCACTAACAACACTGTAAAAGCGGCTGAAACTCTTCCCAATGATTTGGAAACTAGGATCATTTATCAATGGACCATCCCGATAAGTATTTGCAAGGTGGATGATAGTAAGAGAAGAGCTAGGGCAAGCACTAAATGGTCCCCACCCCCAGCTGGTTGGTCTAAGCTCAACTTTGATGGTGCTGCTAAAAGAAACCCTAGAATGGCGAGTGGAGGGGGGTTATAAGGTTGGATAAGGGTGCCCTCTTGCTTGCTTTTATGAGGGGACTTGGAGAAAGTACTAATAATGTTGCAGAGGCCTCGACTCTTCTTTGGGGTCTCAAGATTGCCCTAGATTTAGGTATCAATTGTCTAATCATGGAAGGAGATTCCAAGCTCATCATCGAAGCTATCAAAGGGAATGCTAGAGTTGGTTGGAAGATGGAAGATATTGTTGAGGATATCAAAACCCTTCTCTTAAGTTTTGAAGGTAGTGAAGTGATGCATATATATAGAGAAGGTAATAGTATTGCTGACCTTATGGCGAATCTAGGGATTAGCCTTAATCCCTTAAGATGTTGGAGAAATATTGATAGTATTCCCTTGAATGTTAAAGTTAGCATTCTGAATGAGGCGTCTCACTAATTCATTATGGCTATTATCATAATTTGTATTGCTTTGAGCAGAGTCTTCTCGGGCTTCCATCATCTCTTGGAGGAACATGTCATTGATGACATCAGGAAGCTTCCCACTCATCCTCTCCATGTGAAGTGGACTGTGGAGTCCTATGTGGACTTTTTCCAACTCAACAGTAATTGTGTTTATTGGCATTACCGACTTAAAAGGTCTTTTCACTCCTGATTGAATGGGTTGGATGTGGCGGGCTCACACGAGCCACTTACTAAAGGAAATAATGAGAAGATCACGCTTGGGACTGGGAAGGACATGATTGGGAATTTGAGAAGGGAAGTTGGTTTAAAGTTTTTTAATTATCTTTCTAGATGGTTCGTTCTATCTCTGTGCTCCTCTATTCTTTGCAACTACTTTGTTTTCTTTGAGAGGTGTTTGGCTAGGAAAATGGGTGGTGAGAAGGTAAGGACTGAGCCTATGATGTGTGGGGAATTCAAGGAGGATTTACAGGTCTGGAGCATCGCCTATGAGGGTGCGGTGACTCATTTTCTTCAGAGTCTGAATGGCTATGATGAACACCTTTTGGCCCAATTTGTTGCTTCTTGGGATGGGAATAGGAGGGTGAAAGTTGGCGGGGTGCAGTTTGTGGTGTCGGAGGATTCCATAGCCAATGCTACGGGTCTGCTTCGAAAAGGGAAAAGGCTCAAGAAACAAACGAGAGTTCAAGATATCGAAGGCTTGAAGCCGTTCTACTGTGAAGGGGAGAAACATATTAGACTCCAAGCTGGCTTTGAACGTGCGAGTTTGATCAACCCATGGGATTGGGTATGTTACCTTATCATGAAGTTTTTCACCCTAGAAGGGCGATTTAGGTGTTTTTATCATTATCACTTTGCTTTGTTAAACCATTTTCGCCATAAAATTCTGGTTAACCTTCTTTTTTACCTTCTTTCTAGTCTTGAGTCCTCTATGCTTCAAACTAAGAAGTCCCGTGAGGGAAATCCTGAGGTGGTTGCCTTGCCCCTATATCAGGGGCTCATCTTTTGCCTTTATCACTACCACCTTGTGCTGTGTCCTGCTAAACCCCCTTCAGCTCGTCTTGTAGGAGATAACTCCAATGATGATTCTGAGGATAATGCTCCTCTTAGTGTTAGGTTTGGAAGCCCCTCCAATTTGAAAACATCATTGCCCTCTAAACCTAATTCTCCTTCTAACCCTCCTGTAAGTTGTCCTTCTGCCCCTATTTCTAGCCCTCCCATGTCAAAGGCCACCTCTCTTTCTAAGACTCAACTTGGGGGCCGAGCTCTGAGGGCCTCTATTTCTGTTGATTTGGAACTTGGATCTCATGGTCAGTCTCGGGAGGAAGCTGCGGAGGGTCTTTGTGATCTTAGGAATAACCCACCGATTCAGGGCAGTAAGAAACGTAAAAGGGTGAATTCAACCTTTGTCAAAAGTGGAAAGAAGAGTTGTAGAAGAAGTGTCGAGGGGCAGGGGAATGAAGAACAATAGGCTGAGGAAAGGATGGACAAGCAGAATGAGCAGAAGAATGAGGATGTTGTGATTGTTAAGGAGAAGGTTGTGGGAAAAGACAACTTTGTGAGAAGGTCGAGTATTAGGAGGTCATCCAGGTTGGCTGGGGAAAGGCCCCAAGTGCTGAAAATTGTTGACTACTCCTTTGCTTATGAACAGGAAGATATTGAGCAAGAGATTGAAATAAAAGAAGTTAAAACAACTCCCGTTTAGGAACAAGATGGTGCGAGTCATTTTGACTCGATGAACAACTCATATTACAACACTGACTTTGAAGATATTGAAATTCAAGAGACTCCGGATAAGGAAGTGATGAGTGCTAGAGTGGAGGTGGGTAACAGGAAGCTAGAGATGGAGCTCGAGGAGGTCAAGGTCCGCCTCTCAGCCATGGAGGGCAAAGTCAAGGTGCTGGTTAAAATGTTTATGAAATTTTCTCACAGGGCTGCTGCTGCCTTCTCTATTCTACAGGTGGATTGGAGTAATGATGTGGATACTCTGTTCGAGGATAAGGAGAAAATGCTTAAACCAATTTCTGATGACTAGAAAGATTTGCTTAGTTAGTTTAGTTTTTAGTTTATGTTTATGGACTTGGACTTTATCTTATTATATTATGTACTTAAGCTGTTAGATTGCTGTGTTTGAGTTGTTTGTGGCCTTGGGCCTGTTTTGCTGCCTGTTAGGCTTTTGTTATAGGACCTGCACCCAGGTTTCAACTTACTAATATCAAAATAATAATAATATTATAATATAATCATTTAATAACCAAAAATTAATTGTTTCATAACCAAATTCTCGTAAATATTGACTCACTCATAATACTTTTAAAAAAGTTAATTCGTTTCCATTGCCACCTCCTCTCTTCTCCACATTTTTAGATATTTGTTTCACTCAAAATAGTATCTGTGCCAAGAGGTCAAATTTTTAACTAATCACAATAGAGAAAAATCATTTTTCCAATATTCTTGATTAAAATTTTGTCATATTGATATAGGAAAAGTTCAAATTTAATTCAAATTTGCCCGACAAAAAAAAAATACTGCATTAAAACAAAAAAACAAAAAACAAAAAACAAAATCATTACAAAAACTACTATCACAAATTATGGAGGGCCTTTTATAACTAGATAAGCCTTTAATGCAGGTACTAGAAAAATAGAAAATAAAATCATTACAAGAACTACTATCACAAATTATGGAGGGTCTTTAATAACTATTTTTATGGAGTAGGAGGTCTTATGAAACAATTTTTTTTTTTCTAATATTTTTGAAGCTTCTACTTTTTATTTGGGGTAGTACTTAAAATTTCCTCCACTAACTTAAGAAATCTAAAACTTTCAAGAAAAAATTCTTATTCAATCACAACTTTCTAAAAAAAAATTCAACTATATTATTTAGCATTCCTTGTTGTGGAAAAATCTAATTGGACCACTCAAGTACTCTTAAAATTTTAAATTTATAACATATTTTAACATACTCTTAAAATAGCACCACAGACCAACAAAACAAAACAAAACTAAACTAAACTAGCACTTGCACCCATAGAAGGTTTAAGGAATATGCCCATAGGAACAACCAACGAGTTAGAAAATTTTCTGGCTTGAGACAATTCCGAGCACCATAATGCTCACATATAAAAGCCTATCCGGCACAAAATGGCAACTGTTTTATGTCCTTATACCGTCCTACATTAGTGGGCTTTTTCGTACGCATTACTGTTACGATTTAATGGTGTTAGGAACAGAAACGTCAATCAAGAAGATACCCATCAATTGAAAGGATTGCACTGGACGGATTATCTGTCCCGTAACTGATAAAATGATTTGCAAGTTGTCATTTTGTCGTCATCTACCATGAGACATGAAAGTTGAGGGGTTTTATCAGCGTCACTTGAGTACTTTTTGGTGAATTTGACGGCGGACCCGCTTATCAAGTAACAGTCCCTTCGCATGACAGGGAGGCTTAATAAATATCGGACTATCTATATATATATGTGTGTGGGGAGAAGCATATGTTTTCAGAATTTACAAGAGCAGTGGTGGAAGCACATACTAAGAACCATTTGAGAAAGGGCTATTTTTTTTTTGCCACAATTTGGTTAAGAGTGTGGCTGGGTGAGTGGGCAATGAATACACACAGAGGAAAAGAAGAAGAAGTGGTAAAAGACGAGCTCCGTTGTAAACGGTCAGACGGGAAACAATGGAGGTGCAGCGCCCATGCCATGAGTGGCCGCTCTTTCTGTGAGAAACACTTTAAACAAAATCAACAGAAGAGAAAAGATGGAAAGGCTGCCAATAAAACGAAAAGCGTAGAGGCCGTGACCGGTTTTGCCCAGGGCAAATTGGGTTTGAAGGCTTCACATGACTTGCCTGACAGTTTATGTAAGCCCATAGCCAAGGATGGGTCTGTTGATTGCCAAAGCGAACCAGAGTCCCAGGAAATAAATTTCCATGAAAAGAGTGGGAGCTGCAAGTCTGCATTTGTTATTTCTGGGCATAATATCGAAGCGAAAGCACCGACAATGGACATTGTCGGTCGGTTGAAGTCGGTCACCAGAATGGTACTTTGGGTTCTTTATTTCAATGTTTTCTTTGTAAAATTTAAAAAAAAATAAAAAAAATTGTGTGAGTCAAGTGACCTTTAGTCTATTGTTGAAGTTGAATAGTTCACAAAGAAGGAAATAAACTATTATCTTCTCCTATAATGGTGGCTTTAGCAGGTGGTTTCACCACTATTCAATTTTTTAAGGAGATATTTGTGGAGGTAGTGATCCCATGCATATTTTATTTCTCTGTTTATTTTTAAGCAGTTATTTTAACTTTCAGGGTTTACTATATAAAAAATTTAGGGGATAAGATTTAGAAGAAAATGAAAAAGAGAAGAAAATATATGCAGTCACATGACATATTTTTCATTATGCAACATAATTTCAGTCTTCGTTTTTTTCACAGCTTATTTTCAATCCCTAAAATATAGTTGCAAAGATGCTTTGAAAGGAGAAAATATATGCAGTCACATGACATATTTTTCATTATGCAACATAATTTTAGTTTTCATTATTATCAATCCCTAAAATATAGTCTCAAAGATACTTTGAGAGAAGAAAATATATGCAGTACATGACATATTTTTAATTATGCAACATAATTTCAGTTTCATTTTTTTTCACAGTTTATTTTCAATCCCTAAAATATGGTTGGAAAGATCCTTTGAGAGAAGAAAATATATGTAGTCACATGACATATTTTTCATTATGCAACATAATTTTAGTCTCTTTTTTTTTTAACAGCTTATTTTCAATCCCTAAAATATAATTTAAAATTTGCAGGGGGCGACCTTTATTGCTCAAACTTAAGTAGTAAATCCATTTATGCAGCGGCGTGGGGCCATGGGGTAATATTCCATCTCCTGCTACATTCTAGATATTGAAATTTTAGCTGAGGATAAATAAAGAAGCAGGTCCCATGGGAAGGGGCTTCCTAAATTATCTCAGCCGTGCTGTTGAGGTTTTTTAGGAGCATTTTACAGCGGATGGTCCCATGAGTTCTGAGTTCTGTATTTGCGGTATGCTTAAAATTTTAAGCTCCGAATTTTATGGAATCTGGTGGTCTCATGAAATGTTTTAAACAATAAACATAAATCTGAATTTTATGGAAGCTGGTGGTCTCATGAAGTTTTTTAAACAATAAACATAAACTGGTAAAATTTCCAAATTTTCCCCTAAATTAAGTGGCGGTATGGAGTGGTGGGAATGAGAAAACTGTTAGTTAACTCCCTAAGCTAGTGGGGGAAAGTTTCAGCCTCACCCCATGGTGAAAAATAACCACCTAAACAATAACTCCTATTTTGGAGGAGAAGATTCTGATTTAAGCATTAGCATACTTTTTTGAGTTCCATGGGACCCTTTGCTCCACAAAAATAGATCCTATAGCAGCTCCATGGGACAACTCTCTAAGGGGTTGAAATTATGCAACCATTGCATAATGAAAAATGTCATGATTGTACATATTTCTTATACAATTAGCTAAACATTTTCATGGATCACTCTATTATTGGACTTTTTTAAAAGATCAACCAGTTAAATGATCAAAGTTTTTTTTTCTATTTTAAAATAAAATGACTAATTACCACTTTTGTTCACAAATGAGGTGAGTGGTGGAATGGTAATCTTTCTTGCTTGAAAATATCAAGTTTTAGGTTTGAATCTTCTCCTCTTACTACTCCAAAAGTTTGGAACTAAGTGATTTTTAAGTAGAGTGCCATTTCGGTTGATCTTTGAGCATAGTGCCATTCACCCTAACTACAAAAAGATTTGGGATGTTTACCCTCTCCAAAAAAAATGTTTCTATTTAATGTGTTTTTGATGTTTTTATGTTGCAGACATTAGCTTTGTTGCTGCAAAACTTGACAAGCAAAGACTTTATCGAGAACATTGTGACATTGAAAGTGCAGAGATGCAAAGACAATCCTAATGTGGCATGGAAGGTTTTTGAATGCAATCCCTACATCTTGGGTGGAGCAGAAAACCCAGATATGTATTTGTCGTTTCTAAACCACCTATGTGAATTGGCAGAAGAAGACCATAGTGTTGTGGGTAAGTGCTAAAGAACAAGATGGTTAAGAGTATACAAAGCAAATAATACTCAATCACAATTGAAGAACATCAAAACCATTATCTAATGCAAAGAGTTCTTTAAAAAATATCAGTTTTTAAGACCAAACAAGGTCTAGTATGTTAGAGAAATAAGTCACACCTAACTGTAATAAAGAGTCCTGGTCACAAAGTGGGTTGGTAGTTTGGTGGTACAACACCCCAACATGAACATGGAAGGTCCTAGATTTGAGTCCTCATCGATCCATGAAAAATAACAGTAATACCAATAGATATAAAAACTCAAAACTAGATCAAAACAATATAACACTACATGAGCAGAATGGAATATAACAACTAATATTTAATTCTAGAAATGTAATTTTCTAATTTCCAAAATAAATCCTAACTGCCGCAAGTTCAGAACAAACCTTAGGTGGGCAGAAAATGGCTTAAAACCCTTCAAAATACTTGATTTATTTCCATAAAAATCAGAATAGCATGTTTACAATGCCAACATGCAATTTTCAGATTTTTTTCAAAACTTACTGCACTCATTGTAGGATCCATACGACTGTATGGTTAGGTTTTTTTTTGTTGTATGGGTGGGTGTGAATGCTCCTGCTTCTGTACAGTTGTTGGAAAATTAATAGTAATTTTTCAGCTGCTGTTTAAACCTTAGAAAATGCAGTTTTCAGATTCTGCCCTTGTCTAAACTATATGATGGTTTTAGTCTTTGATCTAATATGATGAATTTCAAGAGGGTTTTGGACCTTTAGAATTTGAACACGCCAAGGTTTTTCGTTCTTGGATGTCCTATATTGAACAAATGCTCAATTCTGAAAATAGTATGTAAAATGATAGCTTGAAAATAGATGCTCAAATCAGAAGCAAATTGCTCTTTTTATTGTTGCCTCCTTGTTCAAAAATTGAGCCCTAGTATTAAAAACACTCTTAATTTTTGGCCCAAGCATTTAATAAAATACATTTTATTAAAAGTATCAAAAAATATTTTTATTATAATTAAATGTTAAAAAACACTTTTTTAATTATATTATTATATTAAAATGCCCCTTCAAATAAAAATTATTGGGCCCAATTTAAAAATAATATTATAGTTTCCTTTCCCTTGCTCAAACCCTTAGCCTACTCGGAAAAAATAGGCTAGAGGTTTTTTCCATGATGCTATTTTGAAAAAGGGACATGACACAGGGTATGTTGGAATCAAACAACCCTACCATTTTAATAAATACATTTTTATGATTCATTAATTTCATAGAAGTGAGCTTAGTGTTCACTATTTTTTCAATGTGCTCTTTTTTTTTTCTTTCCTGTAGTAGCTTTAGCATCCATTCTTCATGCACATTCTCTTTTTGAATTTCTTTTGTACTTGCCTGATAAGAATATATATCCACAACATTGATGATGAATTCTTTAGGCAAAGCTACCAAATAGGCATTCTCATTTGTTTGCTTGAATATGCATGACAAATTTTCTTTGGTTTCAATTTATGATAAGTTCTTGTAGGAAATCTCTCTTTATGAAGGTAAATTATGACTTGTTCACTTCCTAATTGCCTTTGCTCTTTGATGTAAATTTGCACTTCTCTTGTACTTCTTCATGGTTTGTAACTTCAGCTTAATTTCTTCTTGCACACCATGCACATGCTTCACAAAATCCTCTCTAGTCTGACTATCTCATCTTAGATCTACTAACCCTCTTGGATTGTCTCAAAAACAATCTAGAAAAGAGATTTACTTGTGGATGCCGATGTTGGAATTGAAAGCAATCTCAGCTTGTGCCAAAACTAAATCCTACTGCTGTGGATTCTCACCAACTATACACCAAAGCGAATTGCCCAAACTTCTCACTACCTCCACTTGCTCATCCATTTGTGGGTGGTAGGCTGAACTATACCGCAACATGATAAAGGCTAGCTTGTTTTGCTATTGAAACCATGATCCATTGACATATCTAGCAATAGGCTGCTCTCCAACCTCTTACAAATTTCCTCTTATTTGCAACTTCATAAACTTTTCTATGCATTTAACAACAAAGAACTCCCTTTGCCTCAAAATTTGGAATTGGTTGAACAACTTCTGCAAATAGTCCATAGGTAAGAATTTGGCCTGTAACTCTTTTTAATATCTCGGGGCATAATCTAATCTTGTCTTTACATTGTTTTCTCTGACTATTTTGGAGGTTATCCCTGTTAGCTGCTGTTGCACCAAAAGATCGACTTTTTAATGCCCGATACAACCACTTGACTTAACAAGCACGAGAGGCGGTTAAGCCCTTGTCACAACCCACCGCAGCGCTGCACTGAACAAGAAGACCAAGGGCCACACCTTGCAACAATCCCCCTCCCAGCGCAAGCGTGGGGTTTGAACCCGTGACCTCGGCTCTGATACCAATTGTTAGCTGTCGTTGCACCAAAAGATCGACCTTTTAATGCCCGATACAACCACTTGACTTAACAAGCACGAGAGGCGGTTAAGCCCTTGTCACAAACCACCGCAGCACTGCGCTGAACAAGAAGACCAAGGGCCACACCTTGCAACAATCCCACCATTAGGCAGCACACAACTTCATTCTTGCCACTGCAAATTTTACTCTTTTTGGATCCCCTTGATCTGTGCCCTCCATATCAAAATACCTTTCTAGTTCTTGTAGTCAATCCATTAACAAGTCAGGGTTCAAATCACCATAAAAGTTTGAAACCTTGGCCTTAAAACTTTTATCGTCTATTTTGAAATAAAATGGATTCTATTTGTCTTTCCATGGGATATGCTGCTCTAACTAGGGCTCCCAAATCTTCTTGTTCATCTTCGAATTCATTCAGTTGGAATTTGGCATCAATTGCATCCAATCTTCTAAGCAATCCATCTCCACCATTCCTTCTGAATTTATTATTCCTCCTAGCCCTCCTTCCCTAGTTCAAGTCCATTTTGTAGTGTTCTTTGATACCAACTGTTGCAGAATATTTCTTCTTTCTGCAGCAACTGATGCACAAAATCTCTCCTTTATGCTGTACTCCTACAACCACTCTTTGTTGTGCTACCTACATAGAGAAAACACAACAGAATGGACTAGGAGGAGGGGAAAAGGGTAACAATATATAACAAGAAAAAGACAAATCCATAGGAAACCAACTGTCCAGTACAATTGCTTCTATCTTTATTAATCTTTACAGAATAAAATCGATAATCTCTTTATAGAATGGAAAATGAAGTCCCCTACTATTTTTTAAGGAAAAGATTCTTTATTCTCTCAATAGTCCCCCACAACAACTTTTTCTTATTTCTATCCAAACTATTCTACACAAACTTCTATTTTTTCAGGAAAAGATTCTTTATTCTCTCAATAGATTCCTCTATCCAAGCTGCTGGCAAAGAAAATTTCCTAGTTTATTTTCTCCTTATCACAACACCCAACAACTGAAAAAGATCTCAATCACGAATTAGCAATACATCAAACCCTACTTGACAGCAGCACTAAGTCCAGCCTGTAGCTAGAAATAGAAGTCATATTCATATTTAATCATAGCATTACCTTTATCTTTCTTAAGCTTTGCCAATAACATCCTCTCATAATCACTAACCCGCTCAAGTTCTTTCTTTAGAGACAACACAACAAGAGATGCAATCCATGCACTGCCTTGTTCTGCATAGCATACCTATTTTACATTAACAATCTTACTTCCTAGGAGAGTTAGTTCCCCACATTTCCCCTCTTCCCCGTCTCCTATCTATCCATATTGTTCTCACCCCTAAATATGTTGAAACGCTATTATAAATTTAGAAACTATAAACCCACTATGACAAATTATTGTCAATGTAGAAAATATGTCAATGCAAAAGCTAGCATACGCCAGATATCCAACAAATTTGTTTTAGATTTAAGTTAGGGAACTGACTTGTACTCCTATACTTAAGTTTTTGGGTCTGCCTCGTGTCCCACCAATAGTTCTCTGCCCCCTTTTACCATGGCCAAAAAATTGTATTCCCTGGTTCAGAATTGTTATCTGCATTTTGTTCATTCTCTTACTTGATTAGGGAAGTTACAAATTTTTTCCAATTTGAAAGCTTCCAGGGGTACACGGGGATGCGTCCCCACCTCCTCCAGCGCCGTCCCTGTCCCCTGTGACGTTTTCGGAACGGGGGGACGGCTGGGGACGTCCCTTTGGCATCCCCTGTAGACTCAAAAAATCAGAAACATTTCTGAAACGTCCCCTTCTTATTTTAGTTTAGTTTAAGTATATAATTTGTTAGACACGCTTGGTTCCAGATCCATGGGATTTAACATGCAAATTCTAGATTTTGGAGGATCCATCAGATTTCAAACTTAACCAATTTTTCAGGGTTTCAAACTTAGCCATTTTGTACCCAATTTGCTTTCAAATCAATCAAATACAACTAGACTCAGCTTGTTTCTTTTATGTACTTATTTATTGACTCATTGGATGCATCTTATCATTAAATTTTGCAAAAAAAAAAAAAGAGTTTTAATGGAATTTAAGCATTTGAGTTTTTCAACTATGATATATATATATATATGTTGAAAAATTCATATATCGCCGTACCCCGCTGTCCCCAAAAATTGGCCCTTGGACTGCCGTCCCCATCCCCGAAACACTGTGGAACATAGAAAGCTTTTTGAAACCTGCCTTAGAAAACATAATAATGAATAATCATGGTTAAGAGAAATGATTTCAAAATGGTCTGCTTCTTTTTCCTTTTCCATGAGATATCCTATAGTTCTTTTCTCATCTTCCAAAATTCAACATCCTTAGTGTACACTTCTTGCTTGATAGCCCTCCTGGAAATTAAATCTTCTGCTGCAATTGTTCTCACATTTGTATTCTCCTTCTCAGCTTTTGCCGCAAGCATCTCCTTCTTCTTCATTAAATTTTTAAAACCATTTCAATGGGATGTTCCTCGTTCTTCTTACTTCCCACTTGTATCTCAAGTATGTGTTAGACATCTACAAAACACTCTTCCAACTTTGAAATCTCATGCTTATCCTCTCTTTGATCTTCCTCCAAACAACACAATAGTGTTTCCTTGTCGTCGTGAATTCTTGAAGTTTATGACTTCATCAATGGCAATGTTGTCTAAAAGTTCTTCATCCATTTGTTCTGATTTAATAAGAAAATCCTTGTTTAAATTTCTTCGTTCTGCGTACGTATTGTCTAGCTTCTTTAAATAAGAAATCCCTCTTTCCACAAAAGATTCTTTAGTCATTTTCAAGGTCTTAAAGAAACTCTCTTTGATCCAAACATGCACGGTGTAAGCCATGCCATCTTTCTATTCTCCTTCTATTCTCTGTGACATGGAGCAAGATTTTTCCCCAAAGCCATTTGTTTCAAGTTACTGATATCCTCCATTATCTTTTTCTCGTTTCTTTTTCCTCTTATTTTTTTCAATATGCTTTTCTTCCTTCATCATAAGGTGCAACTCCCATGGGGAAGTCTTCTTTCTCTGATGGTATTTCCTCACCCTTAGCTTAATCTCTTTAATTGTTTGTATCTCAGCTTGAACTGCTGCCCATCCCCCCTCCGTCAGAAAATATCTTGTTGTATAGCTGCACCTCCTAATCCCAGCACTACAAAATCTCGTAGGCTCTGATATCAAATTGATGCAGTCCATGCACTGCATAGCATACCTCTTTTACAATAACAATCATACTCCCCAAGGAAGACAACTCGTCATATTTCATTCTCGTTTTTCCTCAAGTATATATCTTCTAATCCCTAAACATATTGAAACACTTTATTCTAATTGTTGAGATTAAACCAGCTAAAACAAAACTTATTCTAAATATAGAAAATATGTCCATGTGGAGGGCAGACTACCTCAGATATCAAATAGACTTGTTGTGCATTTAAGGTAAGGGAATTGACATATGCCCCTGAAATTTAAAAACTTTTCGGTTTACTTCGTATCCCACCAATAGTGCCCTCTACTTACGAGGGAGCAAACTGGTAACCCATTGAATAGTATCAACATTCTTTTTGTTCAATTTAACATGTGTTGTAATAAGATCTAGTTCACCTGACATAGAACTACTGCTAAAATTTCAAAGACTAGCACCTTGAGAATTAAAACTCAAGGTATCCACTATAGGAGGAGGAACTTGAAGACTAGTTGGGATTTGATCGACCATCTCAGTAGAAGTGGACATAATTGATGTCTGGTATTGAGATCTAAACTGATGCAGTCAAGTTAGGGGTTCCAGTTAAGGACAACCTAACATTGCAGCCTAAATACCCTCCCTTAATACAAACAAACTTATCACTTAACATGATAAAATGAAAGTTTATATATCTATTTAACAATATTGCACCTACTGGTTACCACACATAAATCAGTTTCCAACATACAAAACAACTTACATAAAACATCTTGGCATAAACTCGCACAATCATTGTCAAGATTACTCCAACATGATACCAATATCTCTGCTTCAGATGAGACCAAAGCAATGCTTCTGCAACGAAAGAAGTTCCTTCCAGCTGAGGATGATCTTGCCAGACTTGCTGCAGCTGTTTGGACTGCCAATCAAAAGCAGGATTTATTTGGGAATTTTGTGAAACACATCGTTTGCATTTCCTCTTCCTCCAGCAAGGTCTTCCTTTTTGTCCCTTTACCAAGCACTTCTAGACTACACTGCCACACTAGCCCTGCACATATGGACAAATGAAATCCCTTTAAATGGCTCACCCCGCTTTTACTGCATTCCTCTTCCTTGGCCTTTCAAAAAAAAAATTGTCTACTTTTGCTATCCTTCTCTTTCCCACGCAGCCTTCTTTTTGCCTTCGAATTTCTCTCCTATATGTGGACCCTTTCTTTTTCTTTCACATGGTCTGTCTTGCTTGCCTTTCATGCCCAGACCAAAGCGAGTCTTGTCCCCCTCCAAGCATTCTGTTCCAATTGATCCCTAAAACATTTTGTTCCAATCGATCCATAAAACACTCTATTATGCTTTTCTAATCGCCAATACTTTTTTTTTTTTTTTTTTTTGGGTGACGAGGATTGTTGTCTACCGAGGATGCTCTTGTATCAGACACCCTTGGTTCGAATTTTGTGAGCATAATGCTCAAAAACATAGGCTGAGTGGTAGAACTCTGCTCTTTTGGTCAACTGCCATGGCCATGGTGTTCCTTTCCACCATGTCAAGTACTGTCAAGTACTCTGTTTGTGACTGCTTTTGTCTCCTTCCTTTCTAGCTCTCCTCTTGATCATATACTCTTTCATTTACTTCAACTTTTCTCTTCTTTGTAGTTCTGGACTAGTTTCTTCTTCTCATCTCATTTTGGAGGTTACTGTAAGTCTTACCAACAAACTCTACCACCAAACTCTACGTGGATTGCTTCCACCTTTTCATTCTTGTGCACAACACAAGGCACATCCTCTTCTCTCTTAATGTCCTTAGGAGGAATTTCTTCTTCTACATTATCCTTGCTTTTTGAAGATGACTCTAGTTGTTTAAAGAAAAACTTATGCTCTACACCTTGCTCTAGGTGCTCCTATAGCAACACCTTTCCTTTCTCTCCTTCACATATGTAGTTTTAAAAATCCACATCCTTTTCAGCTACTTCTGCTGCAACACTACCTTCACTTGCATTCTCTTGGACTGAACTAAACTCCAACTCATTACCCGTCATATTCTCTTTGCTTTCACTTACCCCGACAGGCACTGCAAGCATGCTCTGCATAAGGTCACCTACACTCTTATTTCTTGTATATGAACAAAGCAATTTCAAACCTTCGAGAGTCTCTTCTTTATCATTATCTACATTATCTAGTAACCTCTTTTACACTCTTAATTATTTTTGAACATGTAGATCCACTCACTCCTTCCTTTGTCTCTATGTCATTTGCTTTCTACACCATCCAAACTTGGATTGGTTTGGGTATGAAAGTAAAACATTCTTCTCCCCCGTTCACTGCATTCAAGAGTTGCTTGTTAGAGATTATTAAAACTTTGGTGCTGCTATCCACTTCTTCTTCATGCTCCTTCAAGAGACCCAAAGCAAACTTCCTTCAACTCTTCTCGAGCGTGAATATGTTGGCTCTCCCATCATGTATGGCTTTCCTATCAAATTGCTAAGGTCTGCCCAACAAAACATGACACACATCCAATCAAATTGCCAAGGTCTGCCCAACAAAACATGACACATCTCCATAGGCATAACATCACACCAAATTTCATCCTTATATGAACCAATCTAAAAATGGACTAAGCATTGTTCATTTACCAATAATTAATGACTTTTTTGAAGCCAAAGTACCTTTGGGTGTCTTACCCAGTTTTTCTACTGTCTCATTGGACATTAAATTGTATGTACTACCACCATCAACAATAACTTTACAACACTTACCTTGCGATTTGTGAACAGTTCAAAAAGGACTCTTCCGTTGCAATGGTTCATTGTCCTTTGCTGGTTTTAGTAGCACCCTCTTCATTATGAGAGTTTATCCTTGCTCTGGTTCTTCAGTGTGATTAGGAGATGCAACTGATTCTTCATCAACTTGTACAATATGAATGTTGCCTTTATTCCTTCTACCATCCTCTTGTGCTTGTGGGCATTCAAAAGCCCTATGACCATCTTGACCACATTTGAAACACGTGCTACCAAATGATCTACCTCTTCCTCTACCATAGTTTCCTCTTCCTCTAGGTGGATATTTTCCTTCTCTAGATGGCTGATTTGGATCTTGTGAAGTACTACATTCAACTCCTTGCATATCTTGATTCCTTCGAGTGCTTTGCATATTTTCACCTCTGTCAAATCTTCCCCTGCCTCTTGCTGTACTCTGTTGCTTTCTAGATAGCTTCTCCTCAGCTTTTAAGGCATATTGATATGCCTCATCCGCAGTACCCACTTTGATTAAAATTAATCCATCCTTGAGCTGAAATCTTAGTCCATTGAGGTATCTAGTAGCTGCTTTCTTCTCTTCTTCTTGCATATCTGTTCTGATTTGTGAGCATAATTTTTTTTCAATGCACTCTTGTATAAAAAACTACTCCTATCTCAAATTTTGAAATTGTTTAAACAACTTGTGTTGGTAGTTTGAGGGCAAGAACTTTGCCTTAAGATATTGTAACATCTTAGGCCATAACCTGACCTTTTCCTTCCCCTGTCTTCTTCGTGATTGCTGAATGCTGCCCCACCATAGGGCAGCATGCAACTTCATTTTTGTTACAGCAAACTTGACCCTTCTAGGATCATCTTCCCCCAAGTTTTCTATATCAAAGTACTTGTCAAGCTCTTGCACCCAATCCACAAAGAGAACTAGGTCTAAATCCCTTGTAAAATTTGATACACCCAGCTCGATCTTTGTTCCATGCTTGATTATAGCTTGAAATTAATCTCTTCATGGGTTCTATCCTATGCTCCCCCAAGTTTTCAGGATGTGGATGGCAGGGGGACAGGGGGACGTGTTTTCGGGATGTGATTTTTTTTGCCATTTTTTAGGGGACGACTATTAAAAAAAAAAGGAAATTTTTAAAATATAAAGAAATTTCAAATATTTATATGATAACATCCATAAGACATTCATCATAAACATTATAGAACCTTAAAAATAAATACATAACAATAACATCAGACTTGAACCTTACAAACCTTTCCACTGTGTGTATGTAATCCTTATCTTGATTCTCTATGTAGACACTAAAAATTGCCCTAGATATTTTCCTCCAAATTAAATAAATGGTTATATTTATTTAATTATCACCGTCTTAATTTTCCTCTAAATTAAATAAATAAAATATTAATCTTTTAATTTTTCTTCCAAATTAAATGAATATCGATATTCATTTAATTATTTACCTTTTAATCTCACTTATAATTAAATAAATGCATCTATTTATTTATTTAATTATTTATCTTTTCTTCTATAATTAAATAAATATTATTTATTTATTTAATACCTTCATCACTTAACTTAAATTTATCTTCCGTTGAATAATGAAAACTTTCCCGACTTCTCTTCCACCAAAAATCTATATAAATCCCTCTTTTTACTTTTTTTTTTCCTCTAACACCTCGACAAATGCAACGAAACTCTACTCAAATTTTCATGTGAATTGTGCAATGGAAAAATCTGAGAGAAAAGCTTCATGCAAGCCGTTTCTCCCAAGGTGAAATAGAGGAGAACAATGGAGTTTTATTAGGATGAATTTGTTTTTGGCTTTTATGATGTTTCTTTTAGTTGTTTAGATTTCATCTTATTTAACTCGATTGTGTGACTGTTTGATCAAGGTTAGGGTTAAATTTTCGGTTACACTCTAAATCTCTCCAATATAACCTAGTGTATGAGTGTGTTTCTTGTAATTGGGAGGTAGGCACTTGTATAGAGAACCGTTACTTGGTCAAATGATGTTTTTGCTTGTACAAATGAACTGTCACCATTTATTATGAGTTCTAAACTTGTTAAACAAGGATTGTTAATTGACGATTTTTTTATATTTGAGGTTTATACATGATATTCAAGGTCAGTTACCTTGTGGAAAAGGCCTGCATTAGCAATAGGAGTATTGTTATTTTTTTAAAAGAAGTTTGTATTGATTACATGAGGTCAAATACCCTGACATATGAAGTTTGTTAACCTACATATATGGTCTGTTACCTTGGCTTTTGAGATATGTCACTTGTTACTTGATGTTTTCACATGACATATGGGGTTTGTACTTGTCACTTGAGATCAATTAACTTATGAACAAGGTCTGCATTTTTAATATAAGGCCTGTTCATTTATATCTGACATATGTAAATTGGAGAATAAAACTGCTGCAAGAATTATTCTACTTTATTCAATAAAAGAAATTATATTTATAGTTGTAGAGAAGCTCAACAGCTCCCTACAAAACAGGGATCCAACATGGCACCTATGTGAAACTCATTGACACAACTACAACAATTACTGACACCTCTACAACTTCTATTGACACATCTATAACTGCACAACTCTAGTTGACACATTTGCCACATGCCAATAAACTAGTTATTCATTATATTCAAACACTCCCCCTTAATGAAGAATAGAATATATTTCCAACCAATAGATCCTTCCTAAACTGTCATATGAGCACATCACTGCTCCTTTGAGACCTCATGCACCTCTCCTCCAACACCACAAATGGAGGCATGTCGAAGAACCCATATTTCCTGACAACCTTTTTTAAATGTGCTGTGATAATCCCCAACACAACCAACCCTTTTTTAAAAATAGGACGATTTCTTTATTGACCTCATCAATAGTGTCATTAATGAAGTCTGCTTCTTCATCACCATTGGTTACACTACTGAAAATTTATCCATAACATAGACTAGAGACATTTTTAGCACCACAGTATTCTTTGGACAATCAGTGCCAAACCAACAGATTACAACAGCAAAAAAATGCTCTCCACAAATCACTGTGCGCTCTGCTACCACAACAACAGACAAAGACTGTATGGCCTCTTCCTTTGCGGACTTCCTGGCTGAAGCTTTGCTGGATTGGGTAGTATCTCCCCTTGCAAATGGCAGGCAGCTCCTTCAAACAGTGTTGCAACAATCCCTCAATGAACTACTTTGTCTGTTTCTACAACAAATATTTGGCTGCATTCACCTTTATTCTAGGGTAACTTTCTCTTTTGTTTGTAAGCACAACCAACAATCAGCAATCACAGACTTGGAGTCAGTCACCATCTATGCAGATGCAAACAAACTAAAACAATTGGATTGAAGACACCAACACAGATCTGATACCAAATTGGAGAATAAAACTGCTGCAAGAATTATTCTACTTTATTCAATAAAAGAGATTACATTTATAGTTTTAGAGAAGCTCAACAACTCCCTACAAAACAAGGATCCAACATGACACCTACATGAAACTCATTGACACAACTACAACAATTAGTGACACCTCTACAACTTCTATTGACATATTTATAACTGCGCAACTCTAGTTGACCCACATGCCAATAAACTAGTTATTCATTATATTCTAATAACCTACATGTTATTTGAGGTCATTAACTTTATGAACAAGGACTGCAGTTATAATAAGAGATTGATAACCTAAAGTATGAGGACTGTTGCATGTATTGTGAAATCTATACTTGATTTTGGTGGTTTGTACTTGATATGTAAGGTTTATGGTCTCCCATCCCTTTTTTTTTTAAATTGTGTTTTCTTAAATTAAAAGAAATCTTGCTAGACTGTAGGGGACAGCTAGCCGTCCCTGACATCCCCTAAATAACGTCCCCTACAGGGATGGGGTCTATTTGGGTAGGGGACGTGTCCCCATGGAGCATAGGTTCTATCTTTATCGAACAACTTATATTTAGATTTCAACTAATCCCAACTCTCCTCTCTATGCATTTACAAGTCGCAGGCTTTGTTAAAACAACCTCTAGTACAAGCAAGTTTCCCATTGTTTAAGAATAGGTTTCGTGAAATAGACCTATAGTCTTGACACTTGGTGTCTATCAGATGCTTGATAAGTTCCCATGCTTCTCAAGCGATTACAAATTTTGATATTACTTATGAATGTTTCCCTTACCGAACACAATGTTTGAATTGCAGATGGCATATTTGGTGTTGCAGAGAAAGGGAGCACCGGAGAAGGCGATCGTATTGAGTATTTATTCAGAAGTTTTTCTCCGAATGAAGCTGGACCTCGTGAAGTATTTAAACCTGTTAAGGGTATTTATATTATGGGATATTCAAGGCAACTTCCATCGCCCCAGCAATGGGGTGGAATGAGAGTGTGTGTACATCTAACCATGTCAGAGTTTGTGAAAGGGGAAGAATACCTCTCAGCATTGAAAGGTGCTGCTCTGCCCATTGCCCAGCTGCTGCCCACCTAATCGTCCAGGATTATCTAATGGAAATTTATATTCTTTTGTGAATACTGATACCACAAAGCAATATAATTCTCTGTTTTTATTTTATTGTACAGTTTTGAAACCCTACAGAATGCTTAACTTATAAATATATACCAACATCATCTAGTATAATGTTAACACTTGGTTTTTTTAATTGCCTTAAAAACTGCTGCCTAACTGATGAACAGGGTGAACTGGTCCCCAATACTGTACAAATGCAGATAAGCTTATATTTACATTGTCTTTCAATGTTCTTTTTGATTAACAATCTCCTTCTGAGCTTGATCGGTAGATTGTTTCTGCAGTATTGCTTAGCTTATTTTGGTTAACAGCCACTGTTCAACATTTCAAAGAGTTAGTGGTCACATGAATATGTAATTTTTCTGTTTATTTTTAAGCATTCGTATTAAATTTTACTTTTTAACTGTATAATACAAAATGGTGCAGGGAAAATTTGGAGGTAAAATTTAGAGGGAAATGTTAAAAAGGAGGAAAATAAATTTATGGAGCCAAGTAGCATTTTTCAATTATGCAGTTGCTATTTATTTTCCGCCCCCTTTTTTTTTAACAGTTTATTTACAATTCTTAAACAATCCCTCCTAAAATAGGGAAAGATTCTAAATTATCATTTTTCTATATATATATATATATTTTCCGCCCCTTTTTTTTTTACAGTTTATTTTCAATTCCTAAACAACTGTTCCACTAAAATAGGGATATATTCTAAATTATTATTTTTCTCTCTCTATATATATAGATTACAAGAATCGGGTAGCCCCCCTATAAATCATTTTTCTATATTTAAAACACTCCAGCTGCTCAACATTTCTAGGAGTTATTTGTGGAACTACTGGTCCCATGAATATTAAATTTTTCTGCTTTTACTATATAAATAAAACAGAAACAAATTATTAAATTTTATTTCTTTTTATGTATTTGCCATGGTTGTCATTTCCAAATTCTGTTGGGGAAAGTAGAGAGATTATTGCCAGCTGTTGGAAGCTTCAATTTTGTGGAATAAGGTTAAGTTCGTGGCATTTTTTTAAAGTGGCAACGTCAAAGGAAAGGAAGTTTATTATTAAAATTATCATTATGCTGATATGACTTCCAACAGTAGTAGTAAAATTAAAAGAACTCTAGTATCCTTAAGATTTTATTAGTTTTAGTTTATCATTGAATTTGCATGACACTCTTGAAAATGATGACGTCTAAATTCTATTTTAAATTTGAGCACGCGTGTGGTAATCACTGTTATAGGGACGAGAAACTTCTCATTTTAGAGTACGTAAATGTCTTCGGGGGGATAAAGCGCCCCTCCCCTCTGCCGTGCTTATTGGACGGTGCATTGAACTTTTGCCTATAAATTTCCTCTCTACATAATTGGGTCGGAGCATTTTAAAACAAAGGGTCCAATGAATTTTGTAGTTGCAGGTATGCTTAAAACTTTAAGCTTCAAAATTTATGGAAGCGGGTGGTCTCAGGAGGTTTTTAGTTTAATGTTAATTGATTCAATAGAAGATTTTTTAGGACCTATAAATAAAAAGATTAAAAATTATTAAATAAAAATTTTTCCCTCCAAAATGGAATCTAAAAATTGGTAGAAAAATCCCTACGTTGGTGGAGGAAAGTTTTAAGTCCACCTCAAATATACCCACTCAAAATCAACCACCTAAAAAATAGCTGCTGCTATTTTAGAGGAAAATATTCTAATTTATGTTGTATCAATTTTTTTTGGGTTTCATAGGACCCCTTGCTTCATAAAAATAGATCCTCTAACAACTCCATGGGTTCCCTTCCTTACTGAGTATTTTCTTGTATGGAGTGTATGTAACTATGAACATTGCATACTCCAGCACTTTTCAAGTATGCACTTCTTTAATTTTGCATTTTGTTTTAACACCTATTTATATTCTTTCGGAGTATGAATTGTCTTGATATTTAGATTTGTATCCACATATAAATCTGCATCGACATGGGATATTTTGCAAATGTGGGATGCAGCTTGCAAAATGATCTCAGAGATTTCAGTATTGACTCTTTGTAGGATATTCAATAAATTCACTTCACACATTTGCAAGAAAAGGAAGAAGGAAACAGTAAATAAATGCTATCTAAAATGACGATATGTCAATTACAAAACCCTCTTATTCACACACGACTTATTTGCACATAATCCGTAGTTGTCAAACGAAACAAATGCAAATGCAATAACGAAAGGCAAAGATTGTAGTCAGTAATTTGCAAGAAACTCTCTTATTCACACGACTTATTTGAACATAATCCATAGTTGTGAAACAAAACAAATGCAAATGCAATAACGAAAGGCAAAGATTGTAGTCAGTAATTTGCAAGAAACTCTCTTATTCACACGACTTATTTGAACATAATCCATAGTTGTGAAACAAAACAAATGCAAATGCAATAACGAAAGGCGAAGACCACAGTCATTAATTTGCAAGAGTCCATTTGTTCTCATATTCACGAATTAAGGTTGCATCTACAAGATAAGAAGGTGAAAGGCTTGGTGCACAGTCACAATTGATGATTATAGAATGTTTGCCTTAAAAGCTTAAGTTCCCAAATATGGTAGAGCATCCACCAATAAAAATATTCCTCCATTTTAAATAAAACAATTGCATCCTTATATATACTAGTATAGATATCTTAAATAAATCTATCTAAAAAATGCTCAGAGATATAATTTGAAGTTATTTTAATTACTTTCAAATTTACCTTAGAACTATTTTATTTACTATATACATGGATGCATAAATTTTTCTTGAATTTTATTTTCTGAATTTCTTGGTACCTGAGCTCTATTCATGACAACATATCTTTGTTTTTACATGTTTATTTTGGATTTATATTATGTTTATTATTAAATATTAATATTTTGACATGTAAATGGTTATTAAATTTAAGGTAAAGGTAAGAGTTTCGGTTAACACGCTCATGCTATTACATTGCACCCTTTGTTGCCACTGTAGAATGCCTCTCGACATTAATGAAAAAAGAAGAATTTACTTTTTAGAAGTAGGAAAAATCACGTCATAGAGAAAGAGAACCTCTTTTGCATGCCAATAAAGATCTCCATTTTTTTTGGAGATCTTTTTTGGCATGGCAACTACATCTCCCTTTTTGCTACTCCTCTTTCCCATTTTTGTGGGCTTCTCCGTAGCTTTTCTTACCTTTATAGTTTCAAACAATAAAGTCATGTCTTATTATCTTGTGCTTCATAAAATAAAGCATAGTTTTTATTATTTTGTGAGCTTTATATGACGTGATTTTAAATAATCTCTTCCTAAAAAAAATAAGGCCACACTTCTCCCTTAGGGTAGAGGACCCATAACCGCCCATGTCCTAATAGCCGCCATGGTGCGACACACCTAACCCCCAATTAAATATATTACAAGAATGAATACATAAAAATTTAAAGCCTAGTGAAATATCTCTAAAGCACCAATACATGTTCACCTATACATGTGTAGTTATACTATTCAAGTGGATCAAATACATGTCACTTTACTTGCAATACAAGACAAGTTGTTCCAAATGGGGACTCTTTCAAAATAAAATACACATTTTTAAATTAATTACAAGATATAATGTGTATAATAACCACCCTTTTGGAGAATGGATAGAAGTCAAATAAGTTGCACTTACACATCATCATGATTGGTTATTGGTAACTAAGCTAACATAAATACGAGTCTCTCTCAACTAAATGGGCTCTCAAGGGTACATATTCCCATACTCGCTCCAACATCCACATGACATCTTCTAATTACTATATGTACTACACAAATATTTAACATAATTTTAAATTTAAATGATCATAAAATTATATAAAAAGTTCAAAAGTTGTTTTTCCAAGTGAATTGTGGCCCAATGAAGAGCCCTGAGTGCTGCATATAACATTTATTGACAACATGAGTTGTTTTTGATAAGATAAGTGGCATAAAAGGGTGCCGATCCCATTACAAAACAACCAACAAAGGCTCACCAAAACTTGAACAGTTTAGAACAAACCATTAAAGTTTATGCATCAAAACATAAAGATAGCAGAACCAGTAAATAAGCAAAATACTAAAGATACTAAACGCCATAGTAACAACAGACCGACCACAGACTGACAACAGACAAACACCAAGCCACCAAAGGCTACTCGAACATCTTGTCCTAGTCATCAACTAGGAACTGGAGCACGTCCTCGTACGCCATCTTTTTGTCCGTCTTCTCTTGACCTTTGGGAACCATCTTCTAGAGAGCCAACAAAGTCGTGGCAGACCTGTGCATAACTCTGGCCGAGAATTTGGCCAGGGTATTAAACTTCTGCTCTAGATGCATCATCCTAGCCTCCAGCGAATCTTTAGCCTTGCCCTTTTTGTTTTTAGCACCTTTCTTTTTCTTACCAGTTTCTTTTATCTTTTCCTTAGAGCTGTCAGTATCTGAATCCTGCACATTACAGTCCGGGAAATTGCTGGGGCCTTCTTCACCAGCTTCCAGCACCTCAATCTTGTTACCTTTGTTAACTGACACATCTCCACCTATCTGTTCAGTCTCCTCCACCACAATGTCTATCTTGATAATGGCCCCAAACCCCAACCCTTGAAGCTTCGCAAACCCTTTCTTGTTACCATCCTCTGAGTCTTCTTCATCCTGCGAATTTGCAACCACCTTAGTATTCTTCTCCTCCTGTTGGTCCTCTTCCTACATCTCCTCAACATCATCCTTCACAGACATAGCAACTTTCCCTTTGGGCATTGAGGCCGGTTTAGCAGCAAGTCTAGACGACCTCCTAGTAGTAGGGATATGAGTCTTGCCTTTAGTAGGGGTGTAAACCTCATCCTCAGCACTGTCTGAATCTCCAATATTTTCAACAGTACTGACTTCCTCAACCACCAGTGTAGTTTTAGTGTTCCTAATCTCAGTAACAGTGTCATACCCTTCTTCTAGGGTTCCCCTTTTCTTCTTGCTGCATAGGGAAGGGCTTCCATGTAGGATTTTTCTTTTGGCTGGGGTAGTAATCAGAGAAGTGGGGGTGAGATCTTCTATGGTGGGTTCAGGGCTAATGGACACCGAGGGTTTTTTCTTGCCAATTTTTAAGGACTTAGCATAGGAATCAAGGGTAACTTCAGTAATGATGACCGGGCCCTCTCTAACCAGGGGAGGATTATGCGGCTCAATCTTGATGGGAGTGGGGGCTTTTGGAGGACAGAGAGCAAGGTGGAACTTATAGTCTCATGATTAAACCTTGATGAAGCAGAAGTTCAGGTTTATTGGGGTTAAGGGCATGCTGTTCTTTAGCTGCCACAATGGAGGTTTCTAAGGAAGAAAGCAGATAGAAGGGAAAACTAATATGCTTACTACACCTAAAGTAGTTAAGCAGAGCGAAATGGTAATGAAAGAACCTTCCAAACCTCCCCTCAAGGGTAAAATAATTCATAATCATGAAACATACCTCGTCCCATGGCGGAGGTAAGAGCTGGCGGTCAAAACCCCCTTACAGGCTGTTCAACACCTCCCCTTTGTTGAGAAAAAGCTTCATGCCTTCAGAATCCGAAACCTTGCTTTTCCTAGGATACTTCATACCACCCGTGGGCAACCCAGTAGCCATCCCAATCACTTCTTCGGAGATCTCAAACCCCACATTGCCAACTTTAACCTTTCTACCATTATAAGACTGCAAAAATTGAGCTGAGAGATTCTCATCGTAGCCTTGCAAGCATTCCAGGTAAGAGGTGACACCACCCTCATGGCAGATGTGCCATAGAGTCTCATTATTTTTAAATTCCTCACACATCTCAAGTTCGGTGCATGATCTATCTCCACCCATTATGTTAAACTCCAACAAGTAGCCAATGTAGTTAGTTAACAAAACAACCTCAATGCAACAAAGAACAGGGGCAATATAATTCTCTAATCTCTCCTTGTTAATGACTCATAACACTTTAGATTTTAGGCTGAAAGTAATAATGTCTCTAGCCTTTCCCACGCCAAAGGTGGCGTACTTGTTATTAATCTGCATGTGGGAACAATTAATCCCTTTCAAATCATCATTCAGGAGCCTTATAAGATTATCATTAAATCTTATGTCAAGAATTCTCGAGATGTCAAGCTGCGAATTCATGTGGCTAGGCGTGTGAGAGGCACCCTCAAGACACCATTTCAACATGTTAGAAATGCAGCCACATTTGAAAAGACAGGTCGGAGCAATATCTAGCTGGCACTTAACCTTTGTGGCCTCCAATAACCTGTATCCGTACTCCAACTGGCCGAAGATAATAGAACTCCGATGGTTGCACACTCTCACCCAAATCTTAAGATAAGATTTCATGAGGAACCGAGAGCTGGGCTTAACTCCTCTTTAATGAGGGTTTGAATCTGACGTAGGAGATTCTTATCTACTCTCCAGCACCGCCACATGTCAGACTTTGACCCAGATTAGCCATCGTGTCTGCCACTTTATTGCCCTCCTGAAAAACATGACTGATAACCATCTGTTTGAAGCTAGTTAGTGAGCCAATGATGTCTTCAATTAAGCTTTTCATTCTCTAACCACTATTAGACATTCTCATGGCTGCATCTATAACTAACTTAGAATCACCTTCCACTTGCAGGTTATCAATACCCAAGGTGTGGGCTATCTTTTGACCTTTTAGAAGTGCCAAGCCTTCAGCCATATTGTTTGATTGTTGACCGATACCCCCAGCATAAGCAGCAATGGGGGCGCCCAGATAGTCTCTAAAGATTCCTCCTCCACTAGCAAGACCAAAAATCTTTTTTTCCGCCCCATCAAAGTTAAGTTTGATGCAACCACCTTGTTCATATCCTCCTTCAGGTGCCAGTTCTTGGCAATTTGAATTTCAATCGGAGAGGGGGGATACTCAGCAACTTGAAGGGAATAGGTAGAGGTGTTTTCTGCAACCACCCTGTAAAAGGATAAAAAAACGTCATCAGTATTATGAGCAATTTCCTTGAAAATGCGATTGTTTCTTTCTTTCCACACACTCCATCCCAAGTGCGGAGGAATCTGTCTCTAGAGTTCTCTTATCCTGGGGTGAGTGAAGGGTGAGGTCCAACTTTGGGCAAAGTCCTCCAAGTTTTCTTGAAAAACCCACTCTAGATTAAGCTTCTGCAGAGTTTTCTCCCAAATCTATTTAGAGAACTCACAATGAAGGAGCAAATGTTGAATGGACTCTTGCTCTTTACAACATAGCACACATCTATTCACCAATTGGAAACCTCTTTTATTAAGGTTATCAATGGAGAGAACTTTGTTGTGTGCCACAACCCACCAGAAAAAGTTGACTTTGGGTAATAACTTGTTGTTCCAGATTTTTTTCCAAAGCTGATTAGGCTGACCCCCGTTAGTCAGCGTATGGTAAGCTGACTTCACAGTGAGCTTACCTTTTTGGTTTTGACCCCACAACATCTCATCTTCCTTTTGGAAAACCATAATTTTGGACCTTTCTAACTCCTACTGAAGAGACTGATAATCCTGTAACTTGTTCTGATTGATACAACAGTCAGTTAATTTCTTCCACCTTCTTTGTGTATGGGGATGACTAGTGATATAGCTGCTCACCTTGGAAACAAAAAAACTCACCGCTCTTTCCATCATAGAGTTCCTTTCTTTCCCCAGGGGATCCTTTCTTAGCCAATTATCCTCCTAGAACCTAATTTTATCTCCTTTTCCCAGATTCCATTTGATACCTTGTGAGAGAGAGTTCTTGGTTTTGGTCATTTTGTTCCAAATGATAGAGCTTGGGATCATTCTGCAGGTACTTGGCTTTCATGATTCTAACCCACTCCTCTTCTTTAAGGAAGATCCAACCAATTTTAGTCAGCAAGGCTTTGTTCATACTTTGGTTTTTTCTAATCCCCAATCCCCCATTAGCCTTGGGCTGATAGACTCTATCCCATCCTACTAGCGAAAACCTCTTCTTTTCCTCCACTTCAGTCCAAAGGAAGGTTCTTTGGATCCTTTCTAATTTTTTTGCCATATAGCTGGAGATTTTAAACATAAAGAGGAAGTAGGTAGGAATGCCTTGTAGGGAAGCCTTCAGAAGTTGATGCTTACCTATTTGGCTAAGGAGTTTTCCTTTCCATCCCTCCATTTTCTTATTGATACGCTCAAGAACCATGTTCCAAAAAGTCTGGGTCACATCTTTGACCGTGAGAGGCAGTCCTAGGTAGGTGGCCGGGAGGGTTGCCTGATTGCATTGAACAATGTTTCTAACCTTGGCTTGTAGATCTATTTTAGTGTTGAAGAAAAAAATGTTACTCTTGTCATAGTTAATGCATTGACCCGAAACCTCTACATACATGTTGAGCAGAATTTTCCATCTCTTGGCCTCCACAATAGAAGCTACCCCGGACAGTATGGTATCGTCCACGAATTGTTGGACAACTGACGGTCCAAGGGTGGATGCCACTTTAACACCAGAAAGGGAACGTCTATCCAGATGAGCCAGAATATTTCTACCCAAGAGTTCAACCAACATAATGAACAAATATGGGGATAGGGGGTCCCCCTGCCTTAACCCCTTCCAGCCTCAAAGAACCCCCGCGGCGTACCATTAACCAACACCGAGTACTTGACGGTAGTGACACACTCCTTTATCAGTTTGAGAACTCTATGATTGAAGCCGAACTTCTTGAGAACCTTGAACAGGAAGTCCCAAAAGGCTCTATCATACGCTTTTGATATGTCCAATTTTAGGGCCATAATCGGACTATTATTTTTATCCATAGAGTGAATGATCTCATGAGTTGAGATAGCCGCATCTAGAATCTCTCTCCCAGGGACAAAGCCTTTCTGACTGTCAAAGATAAGGCTATCTAGAAGTGGTTGGATCCTAAGGACCATCATTTTAGTAATGATTTTGTAAATGGTGTTGCACAGACTGATGGGGCGGAAGTCAACCATGACTTCCGTGTTGGTTTTCTTAGGGATCAACGCAATGAACGTGGCATTGACCTGCTTGAGGAACTTCCCTATCCTGAAAAAGTCTTTAACATTCGTAACATCATACCCCACTATATCCCAGAATTCCTGGAAAAAAGTAGGGGGGAAGCCATCCGGCCCGGGCGCTTTGAAAGATCCCATAGAGAACACCACCGCCCTGACTTCTTCATCCATAATAGGCTTCAGTAGGCCTTCATTATTTTCCTCACAAAGGACTGGAGGAATACAATCCAGAAGGGAGTTTTCTTTAGCACTGTCAATTCTATCATTTTGCTCAGCCAGGAAGTTTCTGAAGTAATTGGTGGCCAATCTACCAAGATCCCCATCATCTTTCACCTCTACATTCTGCTCATTCAGGGGTTTGGTGATACTATTCCTCTTTCTGTGTTTCATGGCCGATTGATGAAAAAAATCCATGTTCCTATCTCCTTCTTTCAACCATTGGACCCTAGACTTATGCTTCTAGAAGATTTCTTCCTTGCTAGTTATGTCCTTCAGTTTCTTGACTAACTCCTCAGTTTTATACGTGCTCTCACTCCCATCTCCCTTGGTCATTTTTTCTTGAACCTCCAGGGGACTATCTGAGAGATGTTTCTTGGTGTTCATCACATTACCAAAGCAAAATTTATTTTAGCCCTTGACTTGGTTTTTGACATGTATCAGTTTTTGGGTGAGCCTGTACATAGGAGATCTATGAATCTGGACTTTCTACTAATCAACAATGCAATTCTTAAAATCCAGGTGTGAGGCCCACATGATTTCATATTTGAATAGGAAGGGGCCCTTATTGTATATCTCAGTCCAATCTAGAAGAAGGGCATTGTGGTTGGATATGGTACGCGGAAGAGCAGACAGATTAGCATATTGAATCAGGTCCCAGTTTGAAGAAACCAACACTCTATCTAACTTAACCTAGATCAACTGTTCCCCCAATCTTCTATTAGTCCAAGAAAACTGTTGATTGCTGACTTCCAGGTCCATTAGCCCAGTTTATCCCAGGAAGTTAGTGAGGTCTACCATGCTATCAGAAAAGTCCATATTGCCCCCAGATTTTTTCGAGGGGTAAAGAGGGGTGTTGAAGTCTCCCCCGACAATCCATAGATTTCCTCTATCTTCATTGATTTTGGAACTCAGTCTGTCCCAAAGTTCCTTCCTGGCGCTTTTAGTGTTGGGGGTATAAATGTTGAGCATCTTCCAGGTTTTGTTATTCATCTTACAGATAATTTCTAGAGTATTCTTACTATGCGAGCAATAACTTTCCGAAGCTTTGTTCTTATTCCACATGGTAACAAGCCTCCAGAAGCTCCAGTCAAGGGGCTGATGATTAATCCACCATAGACCAGATATTGTTGGCTATTTTTCTAAAGTTTTCTTCAGACATTTTAACTTCTTGGAGGAGGATGAAATCAATCTTATTGTCATAGATGCATCTCTTAATCATGAGTTGTTTTTGTGGGCTATTGAACCCTCTCACATTCTAGGTGATAATCTTCATTTGCGAGATTTTCTGAAGAGGGTCTCCAGTGTACTTTGCCTCCCATAGGCAATCTATTGCTTCCTTGGATCTAGTTTCTCTCTGGGAAGGCCTCCCCGCTCTTTCTTCAGTCCCCATATCGGTTGCTTTCTTATTATGTCCTTTCCCTTTTCTCTTGGGGGTGATCCATCCTCCTTGGTTGTTGGTGCTAGCCCCTGGGGAAAGAACTCTGTCAGGAGAAGTCAAATACTTCTCAGTGATTCCCCAGTCCCCTGTTAGCGGACCTAACAACTTAGAGTTCTCTAGCTCTCCTAGCTGGTCACGTCTATCCCTTTGATCTCCAGATTCTAGAACTCTGGGCTTCTATGAAATGGGGGAGCACACAACAGGAGTTAGGATTTCTCCTTCTTCCATAGCATCCGAATCAAGGGGAAATTCTATAGACTACTCTTGACCACCCCCCACCAGATCCAGCCTTAGCTCGACCAGGGACAGTGATGGGGAAGGGATGAGGATCTCCTGAGACAGAAGATCCTGCACCTGGTCACCAACCAGATCTTGGGTCTTGGTAGGAGATTTTATTAGATCTAACAGATCATCTTTGAATGGATATTCATCTGCTATGTTTTCTTCTTCCGGGGCTTGCTTATCTTTAGGGACCACAACTTTTTTACACTCACTGATCAGGTGCCCCATTTTTTTACAGTTTTGACAATAGGCAGTGGAGTTTTCATACAATATTTGTTGCTCCCAGCTGCCATATTTGGACTTTAACTTAACTGTATTAGGAAGAGTCTTATGAATGTCTACGCTAACACATAATCTAGCAAAAACCAATGTGGATTTATTTTTGGTGGTGCTGTCCATGACGATGAAGAGTCTAAAGGAGTTGCCTATCCATGTGAATATCTCCTCATCCCAGTACTTAAGAGGAAGTCCAGGTAGTCTGACCCACACCGGAGTAGACTTGCTGAGTTCCATTTCTGTGTCGAAGCCCGGCTTCCAGCGTCCTAAGCTAAGATTATGCTTCCCATACATCCAAGGTCCTCCTACTAAGACCGCAACTAAGTCCTCCCTAGCTGCGAACTTAAATAGGAAAAGGCCACCTGACATCGTGCTAGTCGACACACTGCTTTTGAGGTGCCATCTAGCGGTTACCCAATGTTTAACCATGTTGATGTTGGGTCTAAGGGCTTGGAACTTTCCAACTAGGGAGAGTTCCAAGGAGGAGGTGATTTTGTCCATCATTCTGTCTGGAATCTAGAAGTCCGTTCCATCATGAACTTCTGGCTACACTTGGGCATCAACATCTTCCACGGGCCTACTAGACTTCCCTAGCAGGGCCTATTTCCAAGCCTTGGGGACTAAGCCCAAGGTAGGGGGAGAGGTCTCTTCAGTACTAACCAAGGCAGTATTGACATCAACAAGGAGCTCTTGCAGGCCCAGAGGGGGGGGCAAGAGGCCCCTTTGGCTGACGACCTCCATGACCGCAGCAAGTTCAAACACCAGTCAGAGCAGGAAAGTTGCAGAGAAGGAAAGTTGTAGAGTGGGAAAGTTCAAAGTAGTGGTAGAATGACAACATGAGTTGTTGAAGTGGAAGGAAGAGATATATTAAAGTCAAGAATTGATGGGGAAGGTGGAGAAACAAAGCTTTGCATTTGTTTCTTGTGTGTTGAAATTTGAATCACATTATTTTGAAGTTTGGTAAATGACTTTTTACCCATTGATATGACTCATGCTACATTCATAATTCATTTTTTCGAGGATCGTAATTCAATGTAAATGTTATTTCATTATTGTGAACACTAAAAAGATGAATCATACAAGGATGGTTAGACAAGCCCAATTCACCCTAATTCACCAATCTAAGTCACCTCAAGACTAGGCTAAAGAGTAATACATAAACTAACTAAATTGCACCCTATCCACTATGCAATACTATTGATTTGCACTAAGATATACTAGACTATATGTATATTGCTAATGCTATTGATATGTTAAGTGCTCCATGAGATAGAATTTTATTAAATTCGAATTGTTTGTTGGAAATGGAGGGGAAGGGCTTAATTTATAGATTTTTGGAGGTTAAGATGGAGGGCTAGGATCAATTTTGAAGATCAAGGGTTCACATTACTTGAGGATTCCGAAGCAAGAAGAATTAGACAAATGGCACAAGAAGATTGTATGAGGGAGTTGCTCCAAGATTCAAGGAGAGATCAAGGGATGGGATTGAATGGTTGAATAGATGGATGGTTATGACTGGGTAGGTGTATGACATGTAAAGTCTCATTTATGAAAAGACATGGTTTGGATTTTGAGAGGAATTTAAATTTGGGAAGGGTGGACAAGTGTAATTTTAAATTCCATGCAAGTGTCACATGTAATTTAAAATTGGGGGAATAGTGGAAAGAAGGACAAGTATGATAGAAGGAAGATTTGCCCATACTTCCAAGGCACCACTTGTTATGTACATGCATGTACATGAAATGACAAGTGTCTATCTAGAAGCAAGGGGGAAAGGGGTAAGCTAGGTTTAAGTTAATTAACCCATGTGCACATATTTAGGGGAAATTGATGATTGATTACAAGAGTCATAAAAAATGGACAAATTAGGTAATTAAATAAATAAGTATATTTATTTAATGTTTTGGAGATGAATGTGAACTATAGTCTTTTAAATGGATATTTGATTTTTAGACTATAGTAGGAGAAAATAATTTTTTTGTGATAGGAAGAGATGAGAAAATATTATTTAAATAATTACAAATTATTTAATTAACATATGGATTGGGTGGAATAATGGAAATTATTTGATTTGGATTGATTTATTGTGTGGATGATGATAGAAGGTGGTCGTGACCATTCTCAGGTGTCTACATTTTTCCCCTCTTTGATGTGGCGTCATAACTATTAGGTGTTGGTGGCATATTAAAGAAAATTTAGATTTTGAATTTGGGGTCATAACTATTAGGTGTTGGTGGCATATCAAAGAAAATTTAGATTTTGAATTTTCTCCAATCGGTTGACAGGAAAGGAAAATGAGGTGAGGTGATGCCCCCTCGAGAGATCGGTAGAAAAATAATTTATTTTGTTGATGTATTGAAAGAGGGAGGAGGGATGACAAGATGATAGAGTAGGAAGAAATAGGCTTACAAGAGAGGAAATGAGCATAAACAGAGGTGGAGGAGAAAAAATGAAGACATGGGGGAAAAATTAGGTCATGGAAGAATGATTAGGGTAAACTGAGCTAAAAATAGTGGTTTGGGGGCCCATACCCCTCATTTATTTTAGCCAAGAATAGAAATTTGATTAGAGGAGAAAAAGTCTATTTGGAGGAGATGAGGCGAATTCCACATGAGGAGCATCGAAGGGAGCATGTGCATGAATACTTGCAGCCTGCGGCGGCTGGCGAGCCAGTGAGTCATCAATCTATGCTTTGTATTTTTGAGAAATGGTAGTCTAGGTGCAATAACTATGGGGGTGAAATGGGATAGACTTAAGCACTCAAGGGGGTTTAACACTTAAGGGTCGCGAGAAGTGCCTAGGCAGTAGGGTTTAGTGCTTAGGTAGGATTTCGCATCTACTCTGGCGATTAATGCGGAGGAAGGCAGTTTAGCGTCGAAAGGGTAGAAAAGGGAGAGGGCGATTAGCGCTAAAACGACAAGGTTTAGTATTGAAAATGTAGGTTGTAGCGCTTAGTTCGGTATTGACACCTACTTTGGCTATTAGCATTGAGGAGGGGGATTAACGCCAAATAGGTAAGTGGGAGAGGCGGCGATTAGCGCCGAAATGTCAAGATTTAGTGCCTACACGCCTTCTAGCACGGAGAGGGCTAGGGATAGCACCTACGCGCCACTTAGTGCGGAGGTCATAGGGATTAGCGCTGGTGCACATTTTAGCACATAGAGGAGACGAAGTAGTGCCTACACATGGTGTAGCACTTAGACAACTGGGATTAGTGCCCAACTAGATTGATAGACGAAAAAGGTGATAACAAGATTGATTTTGGATGATTGCAGGATGATGAGTATGTATTGCAGTAGAGGGAGTGGCGGTCACCTACCCACATGTTGTGGGATTGGTTGGATGGCACATATAGGTTCTTTCTGTGAATGGTGGGTTTACGATGGACTGTTGAGATGCTTGAGATACATGCTCATTGGGCGATGATAACAACCCTTGTGGAGAGGTGGCAGAATGAGCGGTGCGCTTTTCTGCTACCGATAGGAGAGATGACCATCACCTTGGAGGATGGGTGGAGGATACTTTGTATCCCCATTCATGGAGAGAGAGTGGTGTATGACCACAGATAAGGGGTGAGATATATAGAGGCTATGTTTGTGCCTATAATGGTATTATTTGATGCAAGGAGGACTGAGATGAGATATGCCTAGGCTATGGGCAGGTTATATGCATTATCATTGTTTGTGGTAGGGGTGATAGTGGGGACACTTGTGCTGGACATGAGATGATGGGGGTTTTCAGTGGGATGGGGTGTAGTGCTAGTACAGATGTGCAGAGATGAAGTGGTATTTGCATGGGGGCCCTGTGTACTAGCCCACCTGTATCATGATATAGTTTGTCGACATGGGACGAGTTTAGGATGTAGTGTGATGCTTCTGCATAAATAAGCGTGGGAGCATATTGCCATTACCAGGCCTATTATAGTTAGGAAATGGGCAAGGATGCAACCATATGCATTTGATTATGGAGGAGTGCTACAACACCATAGGTAGGGGGACCTTAATTTTTGGAGGAGAGCGATGTTGGCAAGAGACACTATATGGATTCATGGTTGTTGTCATTGATGGCAACAAAGGTCATCCCACATATCCGAAAGTCATGGTGTGTCTCTACCGTAAGTCAGAATGAAGATTATTGTGGTCTGGTGAACAAGAACAGAGCATGTGGCAAGGTCTGACAGACAGGTCCGGATCTCTTAGAGGAAGTATCTTGGTGCAGTATGGATCTGGGAAAGTCAAGAGGACTACCTTGAGTGGTATATTCCAAGGATTTAGCCTCTGGTGATGGACAAGGAAAAAGATATGAATAGTTGAGTACCAAATTCCTGAGTGACAGTGTGAACAGAGGAAGAACTGACTGACAGAACATCATACTATTTTCTGGATGTGTTACTGATGATGGTAAAGGTTGTGAAGGCATGAATCATGTTTGGCCAACATGATTAATGATATCTACAAGTATATGCTTGATCCGCATTACTTGATGTGCAAGGATTCAGCCGACAGAACAGAGTTTGTGAGAAGATAGACTGTTCTGGGTGCCGACTAGAAAGATAATGAAATCACTTGTGCGGATATATATATGATGGATTTAGTTATGAGAAGTGTATTTATGTGATGTGATATGCAAATAAGTGCAGAGCAGAACAGAAGCAGTAAGAAAGATCCGGTATGTGAAAGAAAAGTAGAATAAAGAGAAGAGGAAAGATGAAGTGCAGCAGATCAGTGTACTGAGCCTAACCGGAACTGAACTCCAGCATATGTGGATGCTTCTAATCAGTTCAAGTATTGTATAACATTTTTTTGTAGATAGTGTGTCTCCTTGTAAGCAGTGTGCCTCCTTTGTGAGCAGTGTGCTCGGGCAGTGAGCCCTAATTGGCAAGTGCCATTTTGTAATTCCTTATTCTTCTAACAGAGAATAATCTTTGGGTTAATCACCCCATGGTTTTCTCCCTTAACAGGGTTTCCACGTCAAAAATACTGTGTCATGTGTTTTTCATTTCATGGTAATATTTGCTTGTTTGAATTAATGCTACATTGATTAATAAGAAAGTTCAGAAAGAAGAAATAATTAGGATAACTGATTCACCCCCCCTCTCAGTTATCAACAATTGGTATCAGAGCTAAGTTCCTCCTAATAGAGCCTAATAGCTTGAGGAAGATCTGGGAGTTCAAATGGATGCATATGGTTTAAGGGAGCAACTCAAGACTGCCCTTGAGGATCTTGAACAGTCAAACTCTGAAGTCAATGAACTAAAGGAAAGACTCAACCAGGCTGATGAATTCATGAGAGAACTAAAAGACAAATTAAGTCTCTCTATGAAAAAGAGAAAGGAGCTGCTCCAGCAATTGGCAAGACAAAGTGAAGAAAGTAATGCAAATGAAGAGCTGACTGAGAAAACCAAGTTATGTGAAAAGTTATCAAAAGAAGTCATTATGGTAAGACATGAAATGGAATCAGGAGTTATAAAGTTTACTCAAGAGATTGAAGAGAAAAGAAAAACTGAAGACAATCTAAGACAATCTTTCAAAGAGAAATCAGAAGATTGCCACTAGATGGATAGGATTATCAGACATCTTGAATCTGATCTTGAAGATGCTAAAGATAATGAAGAAAAACTTGAGGATCAAATTATCTCTCTCAAAAGGGATCTTCAAACAGCAAATGAATATAAAGAGAAATTCAAGATAAGTTCTGCTCAACTTGAAGTTCTTCTTGGAAGTCAAAAGAGGGCAGATGACAAGTGTGGTTTGGGATATGAGAAAGGAGAAAGCTCCGGATCCGGTCAGAAGAATTTTGGATCAGAAAATCTAAGGAACATGCCTAGAAGACCTCCGATAAGACAGCCCAATGCTTAAAGATCTCCATCCTTCAATGGATACTACCACAGCTGTAATCACTTTGGTCACAAAGCTAATCAGTGCAGAAAGAGAATGAATCAGACTAATTCATCCTTCTTCGGACAATGCTTTAACTGCAAAAGGTATGGACATAAGTCTCATGAATGCAGAAATATGCAAATGAACAAATCATTCAATGGTAGATGCTTTACATGCAATAGAGTAGGTCATATGGCTAATCAATGCAGATCAAGAGGTTATCAGTCAAATATGCAAAGAAATGTTGTTTGCCAAATCTGTAATAGGTCCGGTCATAATGCAAAAGTCTGTAGAAGCAAGAATCAGGACAAAAGAGGTCCGGTATATAATCAGAATCAAGACAAGGGTAAACAAAAGATGAATGCGGATGAAGTTAGGAATGAGATGAACAAGATTTGGGTGAAGAAAAGTTCAGAGAAGGTAGAGGTTGGATCCACACCAGACTCTGGTGCTGATATTCCTTCCGAAAATTAAGAAATGAGCTCTGGCTCAGGGGGAGACACAAAGAAAACCCTGTTCCCCCAGCCAATCAAGTGGTGCCAGATTAGACACAAGATGCGGAGTAAAGGGTTTGTAGATATGAGTCTTGAGATGATCTAGCTAAGATTTCAGAGGTCCACATGAAGATGTGAAGAAGTTGTGATTGATCATGTAGAACCTGTTCTGGGAGATGCTCCGGAATGACAGAGGATTACAAAAAGGTCCGGAGAGATCCAGAAGTGCATTGTCTTATTCTGCGGATTGGACAGAGTATTTGGGATGTCCTTGTGATGTGTCATCTTGATTTGTTCATGATTGGAAGATCCGCATGATGTTCATAGATCAGGACTAATCTGGTTCTTCAAGTAATCCAAATAAGGCAAACCGGAATAATGTAGGTCGAGTATTTATTGCAATCAGATATTAGGGTTTGCGGAGCAATATAAGGGATTTCTCATTAATCACTTGTTCATTCTGCACTCAAGAAGAAATGAAAAGTGGAGCTCTGCAACAAAATTCATCAAGTTTATCAAAGATCACTCACATAAGTTATTACATCCAGAAATCAATCAAACCAACTCCGTGCAACCAAAGGCGCATAAGGTATTTTTCGTCTTCAATATCTCACTACAAATCTTTTGAAAAATGGCTACTCTGAATATAGTTAAGATCTCTGATAGACCTCACCCCACATTCAAGAAACATCCATACAAATCTTTGGAGGTAGATCCCCTAGGAGCCTTCTCTAGTGTTCTGCATGGTGTATTGCATACGGAGGACATTAGGGTTTACATACATGCGAATATTGAAGAATTTGGAGAATCAAAATTGATGGATATCTATCATAAACAATTGATAGATGATTCCTTTGAGATTAAACCTCAATATAAAGCCATCCGGGATAAGCACTTTGCACAGTGCATTCATTTCCCCTGTTTTGAAGAAGATGAATGGGTCTGGTATGTACTGAGTAGAGTGCATGACAATTTCCTATGGTTGAACAAGCTTTTTAAGATCACCAAAGATGCAATTAGGGCTGTAACCGGTCTGCACTCATCTGGTGGAATACCTATCCTCAAGTCTGTCAAAAATCAGACAGTTAGTGGTGCAACCGGATCAAAATTTGATAAGAGAGCTATGACAATTGAAGACATCACTGAACCGGATGTCAAATTTGCATCTATGATAATTGGTTACAAGATTTATCACTCCTGTAGGGAAAATTCAGTGCCGGGAACTACAATTTACACAGCATATCAAATGCTAAAAGAGAATGCAGACTATGATTTGTGTGAGCTTCTTCTAAACCAACTTTTGGAAAATCTGCAGAAGATTAAGAAGGACAAGAAGAACTCTTTCAAGTATGGTAGTTTGATCCTTTGTCTATTCTTTTATTACATGAATGAGCTTCCCCGATCCAGTGGATGGATATGGCAGAATGACAAACCAGTTGCCATCCAAATCAGAGATTATTGCATGGACTTAGAGATGTTAAAGCAAGAAATACAGCCCTGTGGGGATATTTCAAGAACTTTCAGAGCATGATGCAAGCAAGAGAAAGAATTCCCCAGTCTCTTATTGAGAAGTACAAAGACACAGTATGCTTTATGGTAGAAACAGATCACTGCCTAATGGAGGCAGTAGAACCAAGAACTGTGTGGATCATGCCCATGGGGTATGAAGTGGATGAACAGATTGTAGAGTTGCATGTTCAACACATGCTAAGTCATCCTAAAGATCCAAAGGTAGAAAGGTTTGGAACCTTTGAGGAACTGAGTGTGAAGATCCATGTGGAACTCAGAGAACCTGAGATAAAGAGGAAGGTCAGAAAAGAAGTAGAACGTATTGCTCAAGGCCTAGGCATCCCAAAGGAGGCACTTGATGCCAACCGGGAAAAGAGGCGAAAGGCTGAGGAAGAGAAGAAAGAGGTAGAAAAGAAAAGCAAGAAAAGTACTCCGGTGGAAACCTCAACCCGGACCAGATCATCAAAAGGATCTACACCTGTCACAACCAAAAGCTTAAAAACATCAAAACCGGAAGGTCAGACATCCGGTAAAGGAGAGAAAAGGTCTAAAATAAAAGCCACAAGGGCTTATACAAGTTAGAAAGATGAAGAGGAAACCGAATCAGATGAGGGGGTAAAGGAAATAAAGAAGTAGAAAAAGAAAGGATCTGGTAAACCCTTCACAGGCCAAGACAAGGAAGAAATGGCAGAGGAATTTGTTGAAAAGCCCACCCTGTCTCTAGAGAGTGTAATCAAATCAGTCACTGTGGATGGAAACCTTCAACCAATGGCCGAATTCTCTGATGACTACAATGAGGCTGACCAAAAGATCCTGCAGGAAGCCACAATCAGGTATCTGAACATATACAATAAGGCTATCATTGAGATTATATCTCTAATTCCTAAAAGCCTAGAAAAAGAGTTAGAAATAAGAAAGAATAATGCCCAGGCAAAAGATCTTGAGATCCAGGAGCAGATAGCTATTCAACTATATCGTCAAATTGATCCCAAGATAATGAACATAATATTCAAAGACTGCAAAGATGAGTTCAGGAGTAAAGCAAGGATGAATCAACTCATGCTTGGTGAGATTGACAAGGTGGCCATGGATACAGAAGAGATCCTCTGGAAGGCCTTCAAAAGGTTTAATCTTCTTGTTGTAGAGGACTTGGGTACTGATCCCTCATCCACAAGTGTTGCAGAAGAAACTTCTAAGAAAGCAACAGAAGAGATGGGCCCTGAACAAACCAACATTTCTCCTCCGGTTTCCCCTACAGTCTCCGGATCCAAAGAAGAAGAGAAATTACAGGAGAAAGAAGCAGCGGTAAAAGAAAAAGAAGTTGACAGTACCAAGGTTGCAGAGAAAGAGAAGACTCCAACAGAGAAAACCACAACTGATAGTGGTAAGAATGTGGAAGGAGAGAAAACTCCAAAGGACAGCTCCAAGACTGCAGAAGAGAAGAAACATTTGTCTCCAGCAAGAGACACTGCACAAACTGTCCAAAAATTTCTGAGCAAAGAAACAATAGAGATTGATGAATCGGAGCTTCTACAAGGTCCATTCAATTTTGATTCCCTCTCTCTGGTACAGACAATGAAAATAGCTTCATTTGCAAATGCTAAGGCAAATGAAAAACTCCTAAAGTCTCATATGGAAGACTGTGAGTTGATAGAAGCTGCTTCCGGAGTGCTTGAAAAGATTATGCCATCGGTCCAGAAAGATCCCACAGCCTCCTCTTCCGGTAATCTCAAAACCTTAGTCAGCAGTGTTGGTACACATTTTGAATCCCTAGAAAAATCAGCTGAAGAAAAGGTCCGAAAGGAGTTTTTGGATAAGAGATTCTTAGAGGTACTAGGATTAATCTCTAATGATAGGAGAAATATGAGTATTGGAATAAAGAGCTTAGAAAATGCTCTTAAGGATGGTGGTGACATTTACAAATTTTGTATCTCCTGGTCAAAAGCAACAGTAGAAATTGAGAAGAAAATAAAAGAGGAACAAGACAAACTACTGAATTTGTCTCAAAGTTTTGATCCTCTCTCTTCCTCCATAGTAAATCAAGAATGTCAAACTATTGCAATCACAAATGCAATAAAGAACTTTGAAAAGGAAAGGAAGAATATAATTAACCGGATGGGAGAACTTAGAAGGATTATTATCCCTAAGTTAGAGACCATGCATGAGGCCATAAGTGATGCTAAGACTACCGCCCACACAAATGATCCGACAGATCTTAAGAGGGCAGAAGCTTTTGCATTTTTGTTGAGTGGTCACATTTCAATTTTGGATAGAATGAAGCAAAGTTGGGCTACAGAACTCATTCAGTTGAAGACATCCTTTGCAGATATTCTTCAATTTATGTGAATATGTAATATACAACCAAGTATAGTAAAATTTTTGAAAATTTTGGTGTGTGGACCCTACCCTTTGCCATTGATGTCAAAGGGGGAGTGAGGAGCAGTGAAAAATGAAGAATCCAACTAAGGGGGAGCTCTGGAAAATGTATATAAAGACAGAGCATCAGCCAAGGGGGAGCATAGTGTAAACACTTAGTCATTTTTCACTAAGTGTTGCCATCAATGCCAAAGGGGGAGATTGTTGGCAAGAGACACTATATGGATTCATGGTTGTTGTCATTGATGGCAACAAAGGTCATCCCACATATCCGCAAGTCATGGTGTGTCTCTACCGGAAGTCAGAATGAAGATTATTGTGGTCTGGTGAACAAAAACAGAGCATGTGGCAAGGTCCGATAGACAGGTCCGGATCTCTCAGAGGAAGTATCTTGGTGTAGTGCGGATCTGGGAAAGTCAAGAGGACTACCTTGAGTGGTATATTCCAAGGATTTAGCCTCCGGTGATGGACAAGGAAAAAGATATGAATAGTTGAGTATCGGATTCCTGAGTGACAGTGTGAACATAAGAAGAACTGACTGACAGAACATCAGACTATTTTCCGGATGTGTTACTGATGATGGTAAAGGTTGTGAAGGCATGAATCATGTTTGGCCGACATGATTAATGATATCTACAAGTATATGCTTGATCCGCATTACTTGATGTGCAAGGATTCAGTCGACAGAACAGAGTTTGTGAGAAGATAGACTGTTCTGGGTGCCGACTAGAAAGATAATGAAATCACTTGTGCGGATATATATATAGGATGGATTTAGTTATGAGAAGTGTAGTTATGTGATGTGATATGCGAATAAGTGCAGAGCAGAATAGAAGCAGTAAGAAAGATCTGGTATGTGAAAGAAAAGCAGAATAAAGAGAAGAGGAAAGATGAAGTGCAGCAGATCAGTGTACTGAGCCTAATCGGAACTGAACTCTAGCATATGTGGATGCTTCCAATCAGTTCAAGTATTGTATAACATTCTTTTGTAGACAGTGTGTCTCCTTGTAGGTAGTGTACCTCCTTTGTGAGCAGTGTGCTCAGGCAGTGAGCCCTAATTGGCAAGTGCCATTTTGTAATTCCTTATTCTTCTAACAGAGAATAATCTTTGGGTTAATCACCCCGTGGTTTTCTCCCTTAACAGGGTTTCCACGTCAAAAATACTGTGTCATGTGTTTTTCATTTCATGGTAATATTTGCTTGTTTGAATTAATGCTGCATTGATTAATAAGAAAGTTCAGAAAGAAAAATAATTAGGATAATTGATTCACCCCCCCTCTCAGTTATCAACAAGCGATAGATGACATTTAGTTGGTGATATGGAGACCGTGGATTTCTTATGAGAGGTGATCAGGCGATGCAATGCAATTGGCATATGTGCAAAAACCTTGATATTTGATGGGGCATATCGGCTAGATTATAGACATGTATATGCCTGATTGAGTTTTACGCTAGTTTGACATTGTGCAGGATGTCCCAAAGGAGTTTGTATTCCCATGAGTACAATCAGAGGCACTACGGTGGGGTGTACTGATCAATCTGCAATTGGTTATAGCAGAGTTTGATAGCTTGTAGTTGAGGGCTTGGGTTTGCTGTTGGATGTCGTAGATGCAAGGACAAATGCTCTGTATGATGCATGGTGGGCACGTGACCAAGCTATTCGACTCATAATGCCAGTAGGAGAGGTGGTGAGGCAGGGAGGAGGTGGTTGTGAGGAGGTGGAGGAGGTCGAGGAGGATGTGGAGATGGTAGAAGTGGATGTGGAGGGTGATGGTTAGGAGGAGGCAGGTGATGATGGCTTGGAGGTGGCCATATTGCAGGCATAGGTAGATCAACTGCAGGCACATGGGGTGCAGTTGTAGGGGCAAATAGTGCAGTTGCAGGCTCAACTTGTGCAGGACTAGGGAGATGCACATGTAGCATAGATACAGGCACGAGTGCTGTAGTTGTAGGGGTAGATAGTGCAATTGTAGGCTTAGCTTGCATAGGTCTAGGGAGATGCACAAGTAGCGTAGCTACAAGCACATGTGGTATAATTGCAGGGTTAGATAGTGAGATACTAGCGAGAGCAAGATGAGGCACGTCAGACGTTGGGGCTAGGAATGAACGATGTACTTAGGGGGTGTAGGTTCAAAGAGATGAGGCCACCAGAGAGGCACAACATTGTAGGACACTCTATGAGCATCTAGTGCATGTTGGGTAGAGGGAGAGTTATAGGAGCCAATCAGGGGATGCTACTTCTCAGAGGATAGAATAGTCAGAGAAGTCTGTGCAACAACCATCACAGCAACATGCACAAGTACTAGTGCAACAAGTAGTGCAATAATCTATGGGGCCACCACCACCATGAGTGGAGGGACTATCCCAACCAGGGACTTCTCAGAGAGATAGTTCCCTCTAGGGGCTGATGTAGACAATTTTTTGACATGTACGCCCATGGGCTGATTTTATATTTTGATGGATATGCGGAGCCCATGTATATATTGTATTATGATCATTTTTTTGGTATTAATGTGAGATGACATTTTGACGGTGATTTATGGACTTTGGTATATGTTTTATGGATGATGTGATGTGATGGTTTATTTATGTTTATGTATCATGATGTATGACATTTATTATGATGTGGATGATGTATGGCATGAATTATGATGTGGATTATGATGATGTCTGACAAGGATTATGATATGCAAAATGTATGATGATATTTATGAGGCAGGATGTATATTTGTATGTGTTTGTGATTTGATGTATGGATTATTCATGATGGGTGATCGAGACTATGATGTGGACTATGTATGATATATGATTAGATATATGATAGATTATGTATGGATGATGTAGGATGTATATTTAGATATGATCGTGCATGATATATGTCATAGACTATGATGTGGATTATACATGTTATGGATGTCTTGCTATATGTATGGATCATGGATAATGAGATTGATATGCTTAGATTAATAAACACATATTATGGGTGCAAAATAAAAATGGATAATAAGATGATGAATAAATGCAATAATGATAATGGGATGGAATAATGAAATGCAATAATGGAATGGATAATGTTTAGATTAATAAACATATATTATGCATGCAAATGAAAAATGGATAATGAATAAATGCAATAATGATAATGTGATAGAATAATGGGATGGATAATGATACCTAAGTCGGTGTTGTATGTGAGGGATGGGGTACGCAGACGGGTCATGCACGTGTGGTTTTGTGTTTGTTGATCATGATACATGGGACCTGAAAATGGTCATAGGGAATAGTGTAGGTGGTGTGAGAGTGAAGGGAAACAGAGGATGTCCACATGGGATAATTTGGGTAGGATGGAAGGTGGTGTCAAGATATTGATGGAAGGGATGCAGGATAATTGGGGTAGGAGGAGAGGATGTATGAGAGGATATGATGGGGAGATCTCTTTGATGAAGCTTAGAGTGAAAGGGGGATGGGTGATAGTGATGGGAAGGAATGTACAATGTAGGTATCCATAAAGGATGTGGGTGGTGAATCCAAACCTTGTGGGTGATACCAAACAATCAAGATTCCTATGGGAAAAAGGGGATTTTTGAATGTATTTGAAATACTGCATAGATTATGAGCACTTATGTTGATATAGCATGAGATGTTATGCGGCAGGGTATGAAGAACCAAGGTGACAAGGTATCCCATGCATAGGACGTGACCCAAAAAACAAAGGATGACCTTATACATGCCCAAGATAATACAATCTTGTCTATATGTGTGAGGAAGAAAAACTTAAAGCATAAGTCCTTAGTGCACAAAAGGTATTAAGGAACCTTAGATGCAAAAGGATGACTAGTATGTAAAAAGCCATTCCAACACACGCAAGATATGAATATTAAGTTGGAGTAATAAGAACATTCAACAAGCACGACATACAAAAATCAATGTCTATGGCCCATTCTGAATCCTTTGCGACATGCCAAGATATAGAAAGATCAAGGCAGTTGGGGAATAATCAGGGAATGAGAAAAAAAAGAAAATCAACAAACAAAAGACCAAATGACCAAACATACAACCATCATATCTCTTGCCAAGAGTTGTGTAGATTTAGGATTCTGCCTATTGTAGGAAGGATGCATCCATAAGGTAGGGATTGATGGTGATTTGGATAAGTCAAATGAGAAGCAGATAGATATGTAGGCAATGTACTATGGTCAAGGATAATTTGGGTGTATGCGATTTTGATGGAAGCACGCTGTTGTGGAAGTATGCGTAGTATGCATGTCGTATGAGGGTCAAGTCTAGTTGACTATGAGATGGCATGGGAGGGTATTTGTTTAGTATGAAGTGAGTGTGTATGGGTGATGGAATGTGAATGGTTGGAGAAATCAAGCTCAGATAATAGGGACAACCAAAAAGGTTGGAGAGGTGGCATCTTGCATACCTATGCACTAGATACATCCTTCGTATTCCAGACTACCTACATACCTTGTATCTATAGGAGCAAGACACACTAGGATGTGGGTGGTGATGCATGTAGTTCTAGTTGATTGATGAATGGGATGTTAGGATGAGTGGATGTAGTGGGGGGGAAGATAGGATGAAACTATTAGTTTTCAGACCATACCATGGTATCAAAATCATGATAGTAGGCTGGGGGAGGCAAGGGCAATTAGGTCATTGTGGTAGCCTAGGTGGATGGTGAGGGATAGTCCAAGTGTAAGGATCAACTGTGGCTCCAGTCATGGTGGAGGTTGAATGTTGCTTTTCTGTTACTCACCTTTTTGCTAGATGTATTAAAAAAATGGCGAAGGAATAGTTAGGTAACAGAATGTGTGGGTAAGGTTGTAAGGGTGGAAATCGGGGAGGTGTGATGGACCAATTATGGTAACTGGAGGACAAGGGGATGGAAGCTCAGATAGCGGGGATGTCCCAGGGGAGTGGAAGTTGATGAAGTGGGTGGGGATGATGCATGTAGTAATGATGGGAAGGGGATGAATAGTGGATCCATTTTGAGACTACACATGACACCTGCAAGCATGTTTTCATCATAGTACTTGCCCAAGGTGCCACAAGAAGTGGTTTTCACCATAGGATGAATGATTTTTCTTTTCTATTTTCACTTTTTTTGATTTTTTTTGTATTTTTTCACAGGGTATTCAGTAACCTAGGCATAAAACCTTTTAAGATGGATGATGTTCATGGATTCTTTGAGTTCTTTGTCTTTAAGAGTGGTGAGGTGATATGTCCCTGAACCATACTTGGAGACAACCATATATGGGCCCAACCAATTAAGTTCAAACTTTCCTTTGTCCCGTTTTGAAAGATTCTTATTTTATTTTAGGACTAGGTCACCTATTGCTAATTCTTTGGCATGGATTTTCTTGTTGTAGGATATGCGGAGCTGATTCTGGTATGCTTGGAGATGATTCAAGGCATTGAGGTGTCATTCATCCAATAGATCTAACTCTTGTAGGCATGCAACACAATATTCTTCCTTAGTGATGATATTACGCAAGGAAATGCATAAGGAGGGAAATTTGATATCAATTGGCAAGATGGCTTCAGCTCCAAAGACAAGCGAGTATGGGGTGGCTCCAATTGGGGTACATATGCTAGTGTTGTAGGACCAAAGGGCAAGATGGATGTGGAGGTGCCAATCACGACCAGTTTCATCGACAACTTTCTTAAGGATTTTGAGTAGTGTCTTATTAGTTGCCTCAGCTTAGTTGTTTTCTTGAGGGTAATATGGGGTGGACCAATGATGTTGAATGTGGAATTGTTCACAAAGAGTATGAGCATCATTGTTTTTGAATGGTTTTCCATTATTTGTGACAAGGGCGGATGGGATGCCATACTAGAAAATGATGTGGTAGAGGATGAATTTAACAATCTGTGAGCCGGTGGTAAAAGTAAGGGGAATAGCTTCAACCCACTTTGTAAAGTACTTAATGGCAGTGATGATGAATTTGTGGCCATCAGGGGAGGGAGGGTAAATTTTGCCTATGAGATCTAGGTCCCATTGAGAAAAGGGTGATTGTGTCATGATTGGTTGCAATTCTTAAGAGGGAATGTGAATGAGGTCTTTGTGCTACTGACAAGGCTTACATTTCTTCACATACTCACATGCATCATGTTCCATTGTGGACCAATAATATTCTATATGTAAGAACTTTTTGGCTAGGACAATACCGCTTGTGTGAACACCATAGATACCTGCATGGACTTCATGTAGTGTGAGTGAATTTTCTTCTATATTTAAACATCGCAAGAGAGTGCCATCATAGCTTCGACAATAAATGATGTCAACGAGGATAGTGTAGCGAGAAGATTGGTGAATAAAGGACCTTTGTTGTTTGTGAGAGAATGTGGATGAGATAATATGATGTCAGAGATAGGCATAGATGTTATAATACCAAGGAGTTTCAGGACCAATGATTTCACATATGAATTTCAATTCGACGACCCTATATGCTGACAAGAGGATTTGTTCCACAAGGAATTCACATTGATGGCTATCATAGGGCATATCCAAGAGGGATTCAATAGTAGCCATGGCATCAACTGCTTTGTTATGGAGTTAGGGAACCTATTCAAATTGGATGTATGTGAAGTGAAGTTTGTATTCATCCATCATTTGCTTGTAGGGGATTAACTTATCCTTGTTGGCAATATGTGTTGTCATTGATGTCAACACTCAGTTTGTCGTTGATATGAATGATTTATGTTGATGATATACCAGTGTAGTGGAAGATATGCAGTGATGATGCTGATGTTCATGATTGGTTGCTGATGTTCATGGTTGGATGTCATGCTCTAATTAATGCCAAGGCAATGTGTATTGAGCTTGTTTGTGGTCAACAGAGATAATTTTATGATGAAACATTAATATGGGAATAGAAGCATATAGATGAATGATGATTTATTAAGATGGGAATTAGAAGCTATGTTGAGGTTGAGAAGATGTTTCTGATGACCTATATCATGTTTTATGCTCTCTCCTAATGATCCTAAGAAAGTATGAGTTGCTACATGTGAAAGTTCTGACCTCTGAATGCTGGTGAAGAATTGTTGTTGCAAGAAGCTGCCTAAAAGACTATTTGGTAAAATGCTATGCATTCCTCTACATTTGAAGATATGGTAATGTGGTTTAGAAGTTAAGTTTAATATGCTATAAAGGTGCTAAATCCAAAGTTTCAGATCATTTGATCCTCCGCAATGAAGGTTACAAGTGATTGAGCTTCGGTTTGTGCTTTAGCATAGTAAAGTGTTGATGAAGACAAATTGAAATACTCCGCATTCCTCCGCAAATAAAGATTTGCTCATTCAGTTTTAAGGATATGTTTAGAGCTATGTATTAGTGCATCGATATGAGTTTCAGATGTTTTTGAGGTCCGCAAGTTTAGTTTTCAAATGACAAAGGTGATACAAATGGTTCCAGATGCCTAGTTGTTATCAGAATATATGCTAATGATGTATGCCAACTTGTTGCTTCTTGAAATGGTAAATTGACTGATGGAAGAAGATCCCGATGATTTTATGTTGCTCCACAAGATGTTTTTCTGCTCTCTTTGGAACTGACTGGTCAAGAATGATAGTGTTGCTGGGCTATGCCTTTGCCTGGCCGATTGAAGAATGTGCGCCACAAAGTTTTTTCTATCTTTAAGTGTTTGGAGATAGTGTATAGGTCCTGCTGACTCATCTAGAAGAAGCACAAGCAATGTTCAATCTTTCATGAGTACTGCCAAGTTGAAATGACTGTTATGCTACAAGCTTCATGTGTTCTTTCTTAAGGGCAACCTAATTCAAATTTGTGAAGCATGCAGATGTTATTTCTTGAAGAATGATGCTGTGAAGGATGTTTAGGACCAGGCTAAGCATGTGTTGGGATTTGCAAGGCATGTGTTTCCTTCTGGAGTAGTGTGTAGTTTATGATAGGGCTTGCTCTATGCATGTTTCATGTTGTGTGATCTCTGACTGACTTGTAAAATATAATATTCTTGTTGTATTGGCTGACTTGTAATGAAATCAATGTAATGTCATGTATATATTGTAAACCTAGTTGGTCTAGTTAAAGCATGATTTCAAAAATGTGAGTATGAGTGTGCAAAGAGCATAATATGAACATGTTATGCATTATGATGTGCGACTAAAGGAGAAAGAGCAGACACAATAAGAGCTGTCCTATTTCATCTTGAAGACATTTTTGTGACAGGAGGGAAGTGAAGAGTGTGCTTGATTGATTCAATTATCAGAAGTAGCATAATTGTAATCATCAAAGGTCTGAGCTTCAATGTCAATTTTCAAGTAGTAATACTATCATACTATAATCATCTCTGAGTTCATTTTCAGTGTAGGGTGTAGTTGCTTCCTTGGGTTGTAGCCCTAAAACAAAGTCTATAGGGAGTTGTAGCTTCTTTGGGAGTGACCCTAAAACAAAGTCTTGAGGGAGTAGTAGATTCTTTGGGTTGTAGCCCTGAAACAAAGTCAACATGGAGTAGTAGCTTCCTTAGATTGTAGCCCTAAAACAAAGTTGTAATTTTATAGCAGTGAGTTTCATATATTATGAGTTAATCCTCACTGTGTTTTTTCCCCTTTTGGGGTTTTCCACGTATATCTGATGTTATTGTTTGATGTGCATTATGTTCGTATTTCATGTTTATATTAATGCTGTAATGTTTAAGTTTTAATCTACTCTGGAGGACTTGAAGTTTGATTGGATACTGATTCACCCTTCTCTTAATATTTTGGTGTGTTCAACAATTAATAGTAGAGCTAGGTTACTCAGAAGAAGCTTAACCACATGAGGAAGGCCCGAGATGGCTAATAATGGATCTCTCAAGGTACCTATGTTTGATGGAACAAATTATTCCTTTTGGAAGTTAAGGATGGAAAACTATCTATCCTCTTTAGGGTATGGCATTTGGAAATCAGTCAAGAAGGGTTACACTACTCCTGCTAATGATCCTACAGATGTAGATGAGATTAAGTTGTATGAGAACAATTCCAAGGCAAAGAGTGCTATCATGAGTGGGCTAGTTGATTTAAAACTTGTGAAGATAATGAGCTGCAAATATGCTAAAGATGTATGGGTAAAACCTGAAAGCATTTATGAAGGGGATAATAAGGTAAAGCAAGCCAAGATGCAAATCTTCAAGAGCAAATTTGAGACCCCAAGGATGTCAGAAGAAGAAGACATTGCCAGTTACATGCTTTGGGTGGATGAAATAGTTAATGGTATCAGAGGTCTTGGTGGAGAAGTGAAAGAAGATGAGATTGTGAAGAAGGTTCTAAGATCTCTTCCTAAATATTACAGTCATAAGGTGTCTTCTATTGAGGAAACTCAAGATTTGGATAAATATACAGTAGATCAATTGTTTGGCTCTCATAGCCTTTGAAATGAGAGAATTTGATAAAGGTGCTCCAAAGAAGGAAGCAACATTCAAAGCAAGTAAGAAGACAGAAGATGAAGCAGTTGATCAAGATGATGACCTTGTTGAGGTAGAAATAAAATTTGTAAGAACATTGAAGAAAGGCACATGGAAATATAGAGGTAAGTTACCTTTCAAATATTTCAATTGTGGAAAGATTGGTTATTTTTCTTCTAAATGTCCATTTAAACAATCAAAAGGTAATAGCAAAAGAGCGAAGCCCAAAAGGAGTTTGTATTCCATAGAGAACAACTGTTCTTTAGAAGACGAGGATCATGATGGTTCAAATGATGAAACACTTTTCATGGCCTTGAATGTTGGTGAAAAAAAAGATGATATTGGAAATTGTGAAAATTTTGATACCTTGCAAGATGCCCAAAACAATGATAAATCAATGGTTGTATGGACTACCTTTCATGCAAAAGAAGAAGCCAAGGTTTGGGTAATTGACAGTGGTTGCTCCAACTACATGACTAGTGACAAGGAGAATTTTATTAGCCTTAAGAAGTGGAATAGTGGAGTTGTTAAGTTTGGTGGTGATGAGTCAGCACAAATCTATGGAAAGGGTTCTATAACTATTGATGGGAAGAACCAGACTAAGGATGTCCTCTATGTCAAAGGGCTAAAGCACAAGCTTCTTAGTATTAGTTAGATGTGTAGTAAAGGATACAATCTTACCTTTCATGCCAAAGGTTGTGAAATCAGGAAGGCAGGGTCTGGAAAAGTTGGTGTAGAAGGTATCAAGTCATATGGAGATATCTATCATCTGAAGGAGGTAAATAGAAGAACATGCCTATTGGCTCAATTCAGTGAATGTTGGCTATGGCACAAGACAATGGGACACAACAATTTTGATAATATGGTAAAGATCAACTCTATTCACATGGTGAGAGATATGCCCAAGATAATCAAGCCTGCAAACACATTATGCAAGGAATGCTAAATGGGAAAGCAAACAAAGACAAATTTCAAGAGCAAGGAGTATTCTTCTTCAATGCCATTGGAGCTGATTCACACTAACCTATGTGGCCCTACAAGAGTAAAGAGTCAACAAGGTGAAAAGTATTTCATGTTGCTTATTGATGATTATTCTAGAATGACTTGGGTTACTTTCTTAAGGCAAAAATCAGATGCCTTTGATAAATTTTTAGTTTTCAAAGTATTGGTTGAGAATGCAATGGATGCTAAGATCAAATGTTTAAGGTCTGATAGAGGAGGTGAGTTTACTTCGAATGAATTTGAAATTTTTTGTGAAGATCATGGTATTAGGAGACATCTATCTACTCCTAGGACCCCTTAACAAAATGAGGTAATGGAAAGGAAGAATAGGACTGTGTAAGAAATGGCTAGGGCAATATTGAAAGATGCATATATGCCTGATATGTACTAGAAGGAAGCAGTTCACACTGCTATCTATCTACTTAATAGAGTGTAGTTGAGGGTCAATAGCACTAAGACCCCTTATGAGCTATTGTATGGAAGACCCCCCACTATCAGACATTTCAGATCTTTGGCAGCAAATGCTATATCAAAAGAGATGAAGAAGACCTAGAAAAGTTTGATTCAAGAAGTGATTAAGGGATCTTTCTTGGTTACTCAACCAAAAGTAAGGCCTATAGATGCTATAGATGCTACAACAAGAAATTGGACAAGATGATTGAAAGCACAAATGTCAAGGTAAATGAAGACTTGTATCAGATCTCACAAGAATCAGAGGACTCAGGATCTGATATATTTCCTTACAATGAAGAAGAAGAAGAAGAGAAAGAAGAGAAGGAACAAGAACCAGAGCATATCCCTAAGACTCCAACAAAGTATGTTTAGAGGAACCACTTAGCAGATCCTATCATTGGATATAAGAATGAAGGGGTGCAGACCAGGAAAAAGTTTGTAAAGACATGTGAGCAAGTGAATTTGTGTTTGTTATCAAAGGTAGAGCCCAAAACTTTTGCTGATGCTAGCAAGGATGATGGATGGATGAAGGCAATGGAAGATGAATTGAATCAAATATAGAAAAATTAGACATGGCAATTGTTGGGATATGGTGTTGTACACCATTGCATATTTTTGATATATTTTATATTGTTGTAATTAAATAATTATTTAGTTGTGATGCACCTAGGTGGTGTGGTTAGTCACACTATGTAATTATTTAGGTCCACTTTATGTTGTATTGTAACATTGGACATTATATGTATTATTTGATTAATTGGGAAAATGTAGTACCAATAGTCAAATGTGGGGTCAAGTAGTTTTGTGTAACCCATGGTTTTGGGGCACATGGTTTTCTCAATGTAATGTGTGAGCTTATATTATAAAAGAAAACACAATGTTATTATTTTGAGGTTGGCTGGATATTTCATTGTAGGTGAACGGAGGTTTTGAGAGAGGCTATCATTGTATTGATCTCTCTCCTGTAAGTGCAGATTGTGAAGCATGGCAGGTGATGTGTGGATTCATGCTTGTACACATGGAGGTTTCATTGGAGGTGCTTGATGGTTCAGGGGTATTCATGGAGGCTCAAATATTGTATTGTAATGTTTCATTGCTGAATAATACATGTGAGCATGGATGCTTTTGGAGGCTAGGTTTTTCCCTGAAAAGGGTTTTTCCAAGGTATATCTTGTGTTTCCTTGTTGCTTGTTAATTGATCTTTTACATTATGGTTGTTTCTGCATCTTATTTCTCCTATTGGGTTATGTGGAATTGGTTTTATTAGACTTGCAAATTCCTAACAGTTGGTATCAGAGCCATGTTTATGGTTGAGGGAGGTGGGAGCTCCCTGTATGTGTATAACCCTTGTGTGTGTAGATCAGGTGCAAAGTGGAAGCCATGGCAATGCATGTAAGGATTTGGGACACTACAAGGTTTTGTGCAGGTTGTATTGCAGATTGGGGGTTTTGGGTATTGAAGATTTGCTGTGCATGTTGCAGATCTGGTGATTTAAAAATCATGGCTGAAGAGGGTTTTTAGGTTTTGGCTTCATGAGGGTTTTGAGGAGGAACTTTCACAAATGACCTCCTGGGACAAAACGGACCTTGCCATTGAGTCCAGGAGACCCAAGAGACAAAGATTCATATAAAATTTGCCATGATTTGGTCACAAGAAGAAAAAGCAAAAAAATGCCCCTCCCAGGGACGCTATACAAAATTTTTTGTCACAGAGGCAAATTTTTTTTAGAAAAATAAAAAATTACCCTGCATTATTGATTTCTATAGTTTTGTAAAAATTTAAAAAAATTCAAAAACTATAGGGATGAGATTAAAAAATCAATATGTTGTTTAAAACAAAAAAAAAAAATTATTGTAGAGGGGGAGGCAGTACGCAGACCGCCGTACCCCCCCTATGGTGCAGATTTGTAGGGTACAGGCAGGTACCGCCAGTGTACACTGGTAGGGCCCACCAGTCCCTTCTTCCTCCCCGCTGGTGTTTGCAAAGACCCCCTTCATGGGGCTTTTTTAAAACAATTTTTTTTTATTAAACCTTGTTTTAAGGTTTTGTCGATGGTTTACATTATGACAGCGAATAAAGAAAAATTCAAAAGGTGGAGTTTATTAAATTTAAAGCCTTGTTTGAAATATGCCTCCGTTGGAAAATTTCATGGCAGCTATTTGAAACTTTATTAAGATTTATTTAATTCGGACTATAAACTTTTTTTTTAAAACCTCCTATGAAATGCATTTCAAGTCCGATGAAATGGGGGACATTTGAAAACATTTTTTCACCCACACTGTCAAAGATAATGATGCCAACTTAGACACCACGTCATCAGGGTACAAGGGCCCACCATGGGTCCAATTTTAGCCCTAGGAGTACTTTTTCTTCCAAGGGGCATAACTTTCACATACGGTATTGGTTTCTCGACTTCTTATAAGCGTCGGAAAACTCTCTTCGAGAACTACGCAGTGGTATAGGTTTCATTATCATATTTTTCTATTTGTGTCAAAATTTGGTGTTTGAAGCCCATATTGCTCTAGTACAGTTTTATACTCATAACTTTCGCATATGGAATCAGATTTTAGATTTCGGATAGGCATTGGAGAGCTAGTGTAGTGTACTACATTTTGGATCATGTAGGTTTTCAATTTGGTGTGCAAAGAGAGTGTTGTACTTGTTTGATCACTTGTAGGAGCTTGAGATTCTGATTGCATTTACGATTGCATTCAGATGGATTTATTGGCACAAACTTGTGGGAGTACATGTTATGAGACCATTAGCATGGTATAGCAGGTTCTTAGATTTGGTGCTTCCTGATATAGGTTACAGTTGTTTTCAGAGTTATGACTTTGACAGAGACAGGTACAGGTTGTCTTTTGGTTTGAGGACATGGTTGATACTCATGTGAGACTTGGAGTCTCGTTTCAGTGGGAGTTGAGTATAGGTACAACAATGATGATGATTATGGTGTCTGGATATGCATGTATACTTTTGCATTGGCATGACATGATCATGTATGTGATTGACAGGTATGGGCTATGATGTTCGATTCATGATTACAGGTGGTGTTATGGTGTTGTTTTAGGGGATTGTTCTTATCTCCTGGATGCTTGATTAGTTCCTTGATTATGGTTACTCATTTGTGGACTTGTTGGTAAATCAAATCTAGAGTTGATTTATTGTTTGATTCTTGGAGTCTACAGATTGTCTTCTTTGATATCTTAGTTTGCAATTTACTAGTGTGATGATGAGTATGCATGTGACATTTGTTTATATCTAAGAGTCATGTAGTTTTGTAGGCTGATCACCTATTTAGCTACAGTGGGATGACTCAGATGTGGACTGTCTATATCCACCAGATTGATTTAGTGTTTATGCAGACTTTGTTAGTTGGCCTTGTCTGTGGTCATTTGTGCATTGGTATGTTGCTTTGGGATAAGAGGATGGATGATTAGAGTACTTGGACAGTCAGTTGTTGGGACTTGCAACATGTTTATCACGATGTGATGGAGAGCTTGGATACATGGTTTTATGTTAGCTTTTGACAGTGATGGTTTTATCTTATTGTTTAGAGATTTTGGTTCTACTAGACCTTTTGGGAGCTGTTGATGTTATAGTGGGATTCTTGGATTGGTTTGGAGCCATGGATAATCTTCATTTAGGAGATGGTTATTTTGTTGTCATGGATAGCTCGATATCACGGTTCAGTGGGAGCTTTGGCAGCATATTGGATTCATCATATGTGATGGATGATCTTCTACAATGGATATTGGTGTCATGGAGGAGCTCTAGGTTTTGAGAGTTCTTTGACATTTTCAGTTCTGTTGATAGTAGATGGTTATCTCAATATAACTAGAGATGTTGACATCTTGATTTACCATGGAGGACTCCTTTGAGTCTTTGGTTGAGGTGTCGGGTTTATGATTTGTCAGTTTGACATGTTTATCCTTGAGTTAGAGATGTTGATATTATGTCATGGTTTACTCTTGATGCTAGCTTGGAGTATTGGCATGATACAAGTTCTCTTAAGACATGATGTATGCATCATTGTACGCTTTGTTGCATGTGATCTTCTTACGAGGAGATGGTTAGATCATGATGTCATGATGGGCTTCTTGATTATGCAAATGTGTAGTTAGAGCATTGATAGTGATCTTCTTGGTTCTCTTGGTATTGAGTGCTTTGATCATTTGCTTGATTACTTCATGATGGTGCTATGTTGCATTTGGAGTTTGGCATGTATTGGTCAGTTACAGGTGCTCATAGATACTTGGAGATGTGGATGAGGCTGGAGAGTTCTCTTGTGATTAGAGACACTTGTTGAGAGAGTTACTCTTTGGAGGTTTCAACAGATAGACCAAGGATCCTTACACCTGGATATGGATGTGAGTTCATTATAGACTTAGAGGAGACTGTTCTTGGAGAGAGTCTTTGTGACTTGGTGTATCCTGGAGGAGCATTCTCATTCCCCACTCTTAGTCTACTCAGTAGTTTATCATCTATGAGGTATTGCCCATCCTTTTAGATGTATTTTACTTTATGCTTTATCTTCTCATAGATATGAATCTTGAGTTACAGTTATTGGTTCTAAAGGGTTCGTTTGAGGGATGTTAGCATGGGTATCTTCTTGTTCATATGGTTTGATTTATGATGTTTATTATGAGGAGTTTAGGAGATGTGATTGGGCTTATTCTTGGTTATGGAATGGTTACGAGTTTGACCTACCTTGATTAGAGAGGCTTACATCCATGTTGGTTACATGTTATATATGTTCATTTGATCTTATGAGATTGAATGGTTGGGTGTTGTTGAGGTTTTTCATTTGGGGTTGTAGAGGAGGTCATACTTGACATAGCTTAACACTTTGAGGTGTTTGTAGAAGGACAATATCATTTACAGGTTTTCTCTCTTTGTCTTATGGCTACTTCCTGGAGGATCATGGTGATATGGTTGGACTTGGGAGAGTTATGGTGACTTGTGAGAGAATATGCAGCGATTTATCATGCATGTGTGGATCATTGTGATTGTTCTTGTATACACCTAAAAATGACATGACTGTCTAAATAAATATTTTAAATATTTATTTCATCTTAATATTTCTCTATCAATAAATAAATAAATCAATTTATTTATTTGATTCATTTTCCTCCCATTAATTGAATAAATTACATTTATTTAATTAATTTCATCAATATCAACTTTATTCTTCTAAACAATTAAATAATTTTAATTATTTAATTAAATCATTCATTCTCCCAAATTTAAATAAAATGCAAATTTATTTAAATTATATCTCAGTCTCCAAAAATAAAATATAATCAAATATTTTATTTATTTCTCTAAATCTTGCACAAACAATTAAATAAATTTATTTATTTAATTCACTTTCTTATCTTCTAAAAAATCTTCCAAATCTTCTAAGAATAAATCTTCCTTGTCATGCAAAAGCAAAAGGTTGAGTTAACTGATTTAAAGCAACCTTGTTTTTATCAGCAAACTCTTAAATTAGAAAAATATATTCTAATTTATGAAATCAAAGCTCATCCTCATCAAGAAAGTAGTTAACTCAAACAAAGCAACTTTTTGAATGACACATGTCTTCTTTCTATTCACGCACATTCTCTCAAACATCCTCTACCATTGATCTTCTTATTTCTTCTACACCATTGATTTTCTCTCACACAAGTCTATAAATACCCCTCTATTCTTGTATTTCATATCAAGAAGCTTTCAAGTAAGATTACTCTATAGAATCCATAGCGCGCCTTTGGCACCCCCACTCTCACATTATTCATTATCCATCATACATTGTATTGAAGCTCATCTTTGATACAACAAGTATCTTAGCCATTTCTCCATCGTCATCTTGAGGAAACAAAGCAAGGAAGCAAGCTTCTTAAGGGCTACATTCATCACAAAAGATCGATCGAGACTAGGTGAACAATGGAAGCCGTGAGGTAACAAAGCTTTGTAAGTTTCTTTATTTGTTTAAATCTTTGTTATTTGCATATTTCATTGAGCTATTGGGTTTATGATTCATTTTAATATTATCCAATTTTCCCTGTAACATTTGAGCAGATCTCTTTTGAGCAAATACCAAGGATTGAGAACAAAGCTGCAGACGCCATGGCCATGATTGCATCTCTCCTTGAAATTCCAAATAATCAATCACATTATGAGTTCTTGGTCGAGCTAGCATCCCGTCCTGCATATGACGCTTCTGAATCCCATATCATTTGCCACATTGTCGGAACTGATTCCCCCCTCTATGAAAAAATATTTGCCTATCTTAAAGAGAATACCCTCCCACCTGATCTCTCCAGCAACCAAAAATAAACCTTCATTCATCAGGCATCCCAGTATGCCATTGTCGTCAATACCTTATATCGCAGAGGTCTCGATGGTACTCTCCTTAGGTGTCTTGATAGTGAGGAATATCAAACCGCCCTGAACGAAGTGCACGACAGTATATGTGGGACCCACTCTAGTGGCCCTACCCTAGCCAAGAAACTCATATGCATGGGATACTACTGGCCAACCATGGAACAAGATTCCTATCATTTTGTAAAGAAGTGCAAGAAATGCCAAATCCATGGGAACTTGATACATGCACAACATAGGAGCTACAACCATTAACGACTCCTTGGCCTATCTGTCAGTGGGGACTTGACTTAGTGGGCAAGATCCACCCTCCTTCATCTAGTAGCCATAAATTCATAATCACTGCCACCGAGTACTTTACAAAGTGGATTGAAGCCTTGCCCTTAGCCAATATCACATGCAAGCAGATTGCCTCCTTTGTCTCAAGAACTATATCATTTGTCGCTATGGTATCCCTTCATCTATTATCACGGATAATGGACGACCATTCAAAAATTAGGATGTCAGAGAACTATGTGACAAATTCCATATCTAGCACCATTTTTCTACCCCCTATTACCCCCAAGGCAATGGCCAGGCGGAGGCATCAAATAAAACTATCTTGAAAATCTTGAAAAAGACTATCAATGATGCTAGCCGTGATTGGCATATCTAATTAAATCCAGCACTGTGGGCCTATCGTACAAGTATCCGCACACCCACAGGTGCAACACCATACTCCCTAGTATACGGATTTGAAGCCATCTTGCCCATTGAAGTCAAGATCCCATCCTTGTGAGTTTTGTTAAAAGGTCTCATATCTGATGAAGAGTACAAAGTGTCCAGACTTCAAGAGTTAGAGCTGCTCGAGGAGAGAAGGCAACATGCCTTTAACCATCTCAAAGATTATCAACAATAAATGTCCAGAAGTTACAACCATAGGGTAAAACCCCAAGTATTCCAAGTTGGTGATCTAGTCCTCAAAGAAAATCCCAGAAATCAGCAAGATCGAGAGAAGAAAGGCAAGTTCGAACCCAACTGGTTGGGTCCCTATGTCATCATTGCGGCCTATGGGTCAGGAGCTTATCAATTGGCTATATCTAAAGGTGAACTGTTTGATGATCCTATCAACAACATGCATCTTCACAAGTTCTATACCTAAACCCCAATGCAAGGGAGTTCAAAAATAACAAAAAAAATGAAAAGTGATAAAAAATAAAGAAAAAAAATTAAAAAAAAGAAAATTAACAAAAGAAAATCATCCTCTGGTGAAAACCTGACAAACAGGTGCCTGGGATAGATACCATGATGAGAACTCAGTAAATAGGCGTCATGTGTATTTTTAGCTATTGTGCAAATAAAAGCAAGTGGTGAAAACCTGGTAAACAGGCACTATCTGCGACAAACTACTTCCTCCATCTGTTGTGACCTCATTTCTCTTGTGTCCATCATATCGTTCATCTTGAACTGATCCATTGAACCATTGTCAAACTACGTCACCTCTGAGTTATCACGTAGGCAAGGCCATTCTCAATGTGCCCTTGAGGCTCTGCTCCGCTTCTTTCCTATCCATTCCATCAAGTGTCTTATGTCCTGCTATCCATACCAATTATGCATCTTCACCATCGCCTAGGTCCTAGGTCCATCAAGTTCACCCCGAACTATGTTGCCTCTGTGTCATCATGTAGGCAAGGTCATTTAGCAATGAGCCCCAAGGCACTAGGCCAGTCCCTTAGGGTCTGTCTCTCCATGTTTGTTTGTCATGTCACCCATAATAAGTTGATCCTTTGTCTAAACCGGGGGCAACTCCTCAACCTGGTTGTAGATTTGGATTCTTGAATGGCACATGTTCTAAGAGAATACCAATGAGGATCATGATACCTTTCACTAGATAAGCATGTGCAGCAAAGCAAGCTTCCCAAAACAAAAGTCTTGGCACAGAACATCAACCTATCCAAACCAAAGAAAAACATATATCGAAACACTCAAATTGATTCTATATCAATTATGGCAAGAAGACACATCTAATGCAAGAATGTTTTGTATTTTATGAACCAGTTAACTTACAAGGTCTTGAATTTTTTGTCATTATGTATTTCTATGCTACTCAAGGATGTCAAAAACTAGAGAGGCTATGATGGGGGTATAATCATTTTCTTTGTCTGCTGTTTGTGGATCAAGCTTTAGTAATGTGATGACTTTTGTCTAACGACATGATCAACAAAAGATCATCGAGGACTTTAGAGGTTTGAAACATGAATGTGATGACTTTTGTCTAACGACATGATCAACAAAAAATCATCGAGGACTTCAGAGGTCTGAAACATGAAAAGGGGCAATCCTTGTTTGTTGAAACACAAGAGGTACTCAGGTCATCTAGATTCAATTTTGACTAGATGCTCGTATCAACTTGCTATATCAAAATCCATGTAAGGAATACTCAGGTCATCTCAATTTAATTATACCTAGATGCTTGTATTTACTTACAACATTTCAAAAAAAGGGAAAAGAAACAAACAAAAAAACACCCAATGATGAAAGCAAAGTACTTGCGCTCTAATGATGACACATTATCCACATCCATTTCATATCTAGAAATTCATATCATCCATGCAATAAGCAAATCCTGTAGAGTATCAATGTTTACAAATGAAAGCCTGTGATCCTTTCATTCATTTTCTTCCACCTATCACTATGTCATCTTTGTGTCGATTGAGTACATTTGGACATATCAAAAACATAGAAAAAATTGCATATCATATCACATGAGATAGTCATTCACATGATTAAATCATTTACGTACATAATAAGTGCATCAGGTCATCCATATACATTCGCATCAGTACATCATATCACCAACAAAATCAAAACATAGACAAGTACATATAGATCATCTCGCAAGATACATAATCATATCGACAACATTCACATTTGCAATTGCATATCAGATCACCATAATCAATCTAAGACTGCATTAGCATCATATAAACATAATCAAAGTATGCATAACATGTGAAAACATCATAAGATAGATTGCATCCATGGCACATAAACATAGAACAAGATCATGTAGAACATCAATAGCGGCATCATCATATAAGCATAAAACATGTCCAAATGTATAATATATCAAAATATCTGTCCATCTCTCGGAGTCATGTCATGAAATATATACAAAGTACAAAAGGATAATAATACATGTTTCGGGGCAAAATAATACAAATATATATATATATATATATATATATATATATATATATATATATATATATATATATTAGGCTATCTGAGCCATAAAAAATGTGTATACATAAAGCCAAAAATTGGTACAAATGTCAAGAACTAGCTAGCCCTGCTACCGTGGAGCACTGGTCACTGCACTGCCCTCTCCTCTATCACCCCCTGACTGCTTGGGGCCTCGTACTGATGCTCTGGATCAGGATCCACCTACCCTCTGTGAATCCACAGACTAGCTCCTATAGCTCGGTGTGCGCTGGTCTGCTGGCACTACCCCATGGTATAGTCCTCTGTAGTACTGTGTCTAAGCCTATGCTCTGGAAAGATCACCCTGTACCTATGTCAGCTGCCCCTGTACTTGTGCCAGTTGTGCATGTGCCTACTGCACCTGTGTAACTAAAAAGATAGTAGTACCATCTGTACCTAGGGTTGCCACTGCCGCATCTCTCTCTACTCTGATGGCCTGCACCCTCACCAAGGCTGAGTCTCGCTCTCTAGAGATGTCTGATACGTGTCTTGCATCTGCCTCTCTCTGAGACTCTACTACTTTAAGGTGTGCCCTCAGCTGCCTCACTTGACCCTATAGTGCAGTAATGGCCTGTTGTTGTAAGTTAGGTTGCAAATCCTGATGTCCCTGTCCCTGCACCTGCTACTGGAGCACCTACTGCTAGGTCACCTGCTGTGGTGGTCGCATCTGTCTCTACTATACCACATGTTGTGCCTACACCTGCTCTGTAGGCTACAGCTGTGCAACATGCTGCTGTCCCGAAGGTCCCTCCCTAGACCTACTCCTCTATCTTGGTCTGCCTTCATCTCCTCCTCCTCCTCCATCTCCACCATCATCTCCCTCTCCCCGACCCTCTCTACCCCTCCTCCATCTCCTCGTCCTCGGGCCAGCCCCGTCCTCGTCATCTGAATCCTCCTCGTCTATGCGAGGAACCAGCTCTCGAGGTCCTGAATATCTAGGAAATGGATGAGCGGCAAACCACTCCTCATAATCTGGAGTCATCCCCGCATCTACTATCTCTCTCCTCATCGGCCAAGCTGCATAAGGGATCAGCCAAAAATCTGTTAGCGCCTCCTCATAAGATGCCACTAGACCCCACCTCAGCCTTTCTGCATGGGTCCTCGCAAATCAAGCCTACCCCTGTGGCCGGCCCTGTAGTCTACCAAACTGCCTCTACACTCTGCTGAGAATCTGACGCTCTAGTATGTATTACGTCATGCCAATGAGCCACCGAGTCTGGAAATAGTATGGCAGCTCGTCATCCTCATCATCCCATACCTCATAGTCTAGGTATGGGCAATAGATAACTGCATCTGCATTATCTAGCGCGTGTCTCCAGTACTCGAGATTTCCTAGCTTGTGCTGGGAAATAACTCCTACATAACCATAACTGTATGGCTCTCCCCACTGTCTCGCGAAAACACAGATCGATCGTGTGATCACTATGTGCTCCCACAACCAAAACTTCAAAAGAGACACCTACTGACAAGTTGTCCCCCCTGTGGTACACAACCTGGTGCATATTCCTGTACAAGTGTTCAAGCATGCACACACCCCATGCGTATCAAGTCCCATCAGTGATCATCCTCTCCATCACCCTCCCCCAGCCAATTGGAAACTTGTGTGATCTCCTATCGGGGCATACTACGCCGCCGATCAATCCTTCCACTATCCCCGGGAAGTAGTCATAACAGTCATGTATGTCCTACCATGAAATCACCTGCTCATCAAGCTCTGAGTCATCAAAATAGCGTCTGCAGTCTGCCAATCCTGCATTGTGCTGCGGATCATACTCTACCAACTCCCCCTGAATAGGAAGATGCAGAATCCTGTACACATCCTCCAGAGTGATCGCCATCTCCCCGGTCAGTAGATGGAAAGTCCTGTCCTCACTATGGAATCGCTCTACCGCCGCAGTCAACAAACTGAGGTTCGCAGGAACCTCAGGCATGAAACAAACATAATCTAGACCCATAGCACCAAGGGCCTCGCGGTCCATCTCTGTAAGCATATACTGCTGCAACAACGACAAAGGAAACTGCTCCCATGACATCAGAATATGGCGAATGTCCTCCTACAACCAAGCAAAGCATAGCATCAAGCAAAAACCCATATCCAAACAAACCTACTCAAAACAATCAAACTATCCTATCACTGACTTAACATATCAAAATTGATCAAAATAGCATATCATCTCTTGACTAGATTCCCAGCAATCTCAGAGATCACTTATCAATTGACGCATCGATCAAGGTACCAATTGGGTCAATTTCATTAAGTCAGCTGACTATCCTAGTGCAAAGGCACCGAACCAGGTGACCAATGTGCTGAATCATAGCAGATGCGCCGCTTTACCGTGAATGCACCATTCCTTGACGTATATGCGCCGTTCTGGCATATGCACCACTTCTTGTGTCAAATGTACGGTTCCACAATGGAAGCATTGATTCCTATCCTATATGTGCAGATTCATCATATGCGCTGAAAGATCACTCAAATGCATGGTTTCCCGGCATATGCGCCATTTTGGGGCACATATGCGTTAAACTGCAGTTCGGCGCATCTGTCCTAACTAGTTTTCCCTAGCATTTATTGCCCTAATAAATGACTTTAAGCGAGTTTTGTCAAACTACATACCAGTGGTCCTACCTCGGGTGGCCGATCGAACCATCAAACTCGCTCAAAGCGGTGCTCCTCACGTGAAATATCCATATCTCTGTCGACTGCTCTAGCTCCTCTACTCTTCTAAGCTTTCAAGGACAAATCAACTAAGGACAAGTGTGCAAATGAATAGGACTTATGGACCCAACTCCTATATATGGCAAGTGAACCATAGCTGACTGTGTGACAACTGTGACTACTTCCCATGCCTGTTTCTCCAAACCATGACCTATTTTCTTCAATCTAACCTATTTTTCATCTTCTTCTTCGTGAGATTGTCCGTCTCACACCTTCTGCCTTCTTCTCGTCTAATCTCCTGAGGGGGCATCCTGTCATCGTTAAACCTGTACCTGGGGCAAACTGGGGCATGTATCATTGCCAAAAATTCTTATTCTTTGAAACAACGTGAGAAAACACATTGCATCAAATAGGGGCAAAATATATACACCTAAAAATGACATGACTCTGTCTAAATAAATATTTTAAATATTTATTTCATCTTAATATTCCTCTATCAATAAATAAATAAATCAACTTATTTATTTGATTCATTTTCCTCCCATTAATTGAATAAATTACATTTATTTAATTAATTTAATCAATATCAACTTTATTCTTCTAAACAATTAAATTAAATCTCAGTCTCCAAAAATAAAATATAATCAAATATTTTATTTATTCCTCTAAATCTTGCACAAACAATTAAATAAATTTATTTATTTAATTCACTTTCTTATCTTCTAAAAAATCTTCTAAATCTACTAAGAATAAATCTTCCTTGTCATGCAAAAGCAAAAGGCTGAGTTAACTGGTTTAAAGCAACCTTGTTTTTATCAACAAACTCTTAAATTAGAAAAATATATTCTAATTTATGAAATCAAAGCTCATCCTTATCAAGAAAGAAGTTAACTCAAACAAAGCAACTTTTTGAATGACACATGTCTTCTTTCTATTCACACACGTTATCTCAAACATCCTCTACCATTGATCTTCTCTCACACAAGTCTATAAATACCCCTCTATTCTTCCATTTCATATCAAGAAGCTTTCAAGTAAGATTACTCTGTAGAATCCATAGCGCGCCTTTGGCACCCCCACTCTTGCATTATTCATTATCCATCATACATTGCATTGAAGCTCATCTTTGATACAAGTATCCTAGCCATTTCTCCATCATCATCTTGAGGAAACAAAGCAAGGAAGCAAGCTTCCTAAGGGCTACATTCATCACAAAAGATTGATTGAGACTAGGCGAACAATGGAAGCCGTGAGGTAACAAAGCTCTGTAAGTTTGTTTATTTGTTTAAATCTTTGTTATTTGCATATTTCATTGAGTTATTGGGTTTATGATTCATTTTAATATTATCCAATTTTCCCCATAACAGTTCTTGATACTACATTTGGTTGTTGGTTAGCCACACCTTGGTTTGAGTGTTGATTGATAGACTTGGTATGCCTTGGATCTATTTTCAGATTTGATATTACCCATGCAGTGGGAGTTCCTGGATGTATGTGTTCTTCATTGACAGGTTTTATTCATGGAGCTTGTGATTGCAGTATATGGGTTGGATATGTTATTGGCATGAGTTTATTGATGTTGTTGATACCTATGAGGTATGGATGGTTGGATGTATTAGCATATGTTGTGGGTGCTATTTCTAGTCATGTGGGTTTTTTTACCTTTGACAGTAGCTTGGAGCCTTATGTTATCACTTGGATTTGATACTTGCGTTCTTTGGATTGGTGCATCTTCACCTTGGCATGCTTCTGTTCTTCCATAGGTGGCATGTTGGAGGATGACAGGAGTTCTTGCTTGAGATGGTGGTCACTTTGCTTTATTGCAGGTATCTTGATGGAGCACGAGAACATTCTGGAGATTCATGTGATTTCATGTTTGCCTATGATGATGTATTTCATTGATTGACCCTTATGCAATGTATACAACAAGTGGGAGAATGTTGGGATATGGTGTTGTACACCATTGCATATTTTTGATATATTTTATAATGTTGTAATTAAATAATTATTTAGTTGTGATGCACCTAGTTGGTGTGGTTAGTCACACTATATAATTATTTGGGTCCACTTTATGTTGTATTATAACATTGGACATTATTTGTATTATTTGATTAATTAGGAAAATGTAGTACCAATAGTCAAATGTGGGGTCAAGTAGTTTTGTGTAACCCATGGTTTTGGGGCACATTGTTTTCTCAATGTAATGTGTGAGCTTATATTATAAAAGAAAATACAATGTTATTATTTTGAGGCTGGCTGGATATTTCATTGTAGGTGAACGAAGGTTTTGAGAGAGGCTGTCATTGTATTGAGCTCTCCTGTAAGTGCAGATTGTGAAGCATGACAGGTGATGTGTGGATTCATGCTTGTACACATGGAGGTTACATTGAAGGTGCTTGATGGTTCAGGGGTATTCATGGAGGCTCATATATTATATTGTAATGTTGCATTGCTGAATAATACATGTGAGTATGGATGCTTTTGGAGGTTGGGTTTTTCCCTAAAAAGGGATTTCCTAGGGTATATCTTGTGTTTCCTTGTTGCTTGTTGATTGATCATTTGCATTATGGTTGTTTTTGCATCTTGTTTCTCCTATTGGGTTATGTGGAATTGGTTTTATTAGACCTACAAATTCCTAACAGGAACTAGTTCCTAGACCAAGAAATAAGAATGTTATATGAACAAAATGGGTGTTCCAGAACAAACTGAATAGAGATGGTGAAGTTGTGAGGAACAAAGCAAGATTGGTGTGCAAAGGATACTCACAATTTGAAGGCATTGATTTTGAGGAGACTTATGCTCCAGTAGCCATGATGGAGGAAATTAGGATGTTTCCTGCCTTTCCTGCTCACAAGAACTTCAAAGTTTATTAGATGGATGTCAAGTCAGCATTTTTGAATGGTGATCTAGAGGAAGAGGTCTACATTGAGCAACCAGATGGGTTTCAGTTGTCAGAAGATTCATACATGGTGTGTAGACTCAAAAAAGATTTATATGCTCTCAAGCAAGCACCTAGAGCTTGGTATGCTAGATTGGATAAGTACTTACTTCAGTAATACTTCAAGAAAGGTACCACAAATAGTAATATTTACATTAAGAAAAATGAAGACATGATTCTGATAGTTGCAGTATATGTTGATATTATCTTTGGTGGAGATGATAGCATGTGTAAGTGGTTTGCATAAGATATGTAGAAAGAATTTGAGATGTCTATGATTGGTGAGATGTCTTTCTTCCCTGGGCTTCAAATATCTTTGCTTGACAATGGTATAGATTTATTTCCCAGGGTAATTATGTTAGAGAGATATTGAAGAAGTTTGGTATGGAGGACTCCCAACCAGTAAGTACTCCTTATTAGAATAATAGGTTAATTACTTAATTAATTTAATCATATTGAATAATTAATTAAGTCACCTTTACTTTATTTTTCACTTAAGCTAAACTTAGGCACTTTAATTATTTAATAATTCTTTTATTAAATCCTAGGGTTCACTTTAGGGTTTTGATCTCCTTTCTTAAGGATTGATCCTTTTGTAATTATTCATTCTTGTTTATGCAATTTTACTCTCTTGGTTTTGTGAGGTTGGCTTTTACAACTTCAACATGGTATCAAAGCTCCCCACGTGATGTGGTTATTCGAGACCTCTATGATCCTGATTTAGTTGTGGCTACTGGGAGTGTTGATCCTTCATCCCGCTCATACATATTTGATGGCTCTGAGAGCTCAGATGGCTCTGGTTCATCACTTATAGCACATGCAGACATAGTGAGTAGGCTTTGGCGTGAGCATTTTGGCCATGTCAATTACGGATATCTACAGCATATAAGTACACAGACACTTGTGATTGGGCTCCCTTAGATTTTTTGTACTGATGGTGTTTGTCAAAGATGTGTACTTGGCAAACATCATTGGGATTCTTTTCCTACGAGTAGAGCCACACATGCTAAGGCACCCTTGGAGTTGGTACATAGTGACCTCATGTCCTTCCCGACTTCTTTATTTTCAGAGGCCAAATTTGTGCTCGCATTCATTGATGACTTTTCTAGGTGTACATGGGTGTACTTCCTTAAGTACAAGAGTGATGTCTTTGATACTTTTAGGATCTTCAAGAAATTTGTGGAGAAGTAGTCTGGACTTTCTATCAGGTGGATACACATAGACAATGGGGGGGAGTATGTCAATCAGGCTTTTAGGGACTTTTGTATTGAGCATGGTTTGCAGCATCAGCTTTCAGTTCCTTACACCCCTCAATAGAATGGTGTTGCTGAGAGAAAGAACATAACTTTACGGGAGATGGCCAATTGTATGATTCAGTCACGTGACATGGATTCTTCATTCTAGGATGAGGCAGTGAATTGTGCCAGTTACATTCAAAATTGAATGCCTCATAAGGCATTATGACATATGACTCCTAAGGAGGCTTGGACCCATGTCGAGCCCGATGTTTCTACATTCTGAGTTTTTGGTAGTGAGGCTTGGGCATACATTCCTGATGCTCAACAGAAATCCATGAAGAGGAAAAGTTGACCACTCCTATTTGTTGGCTATTGTGAGGATGTTAAGGAATACAGGTTGTTTGATTCTGATTCTAGAGAGGTCTTCTTTCGACGAGATGTCCAGTTTGATGAGCGCTTTCCTCAAATAGATCCTCCATCACCAGCTTCTCCCTCACTTCCTACTCCCACTTCATCTCTTGAGGATTCCTTATCTCTTGAGGATGATGTTGATGATTCTCCACCTTCACCACCACCACCAGATACTTAGCCTTTGCCCAAGTGGGCCAGCTTTACTGTTGAGGTAGCTGGATCTTTGGTAGGTGATCCTTCAGATTCCTGTCGTACCCGTACACAAACATCAGGTGCTAGTCTTTTGAGTCATGCCATTTCAGATGATCCTCAGAAGTTTTCAGAGGTAGCAGGTACTTCTGAGTGGGATAGAGCTATGGAGGAGGAGTATTTATCTTTGATGAAGAATAATACTTGGGATCTAGTTCATCTTCCTAAGGGAAGAAAGTTGGTTTGATGCAAGTGGGTGTACCGTACCAAGATTGCTATAGATGGTTCGATTGATAAGTACAAGGCACGTCTTGTTGCGAAGGGGTTTTCTTAGGTTAAGGGTATTGATTACTCCGAGACCTTTGCTCCTATTGCCAAGATTAATTCTATTCACTTTGTACTTTCACTAGAAGCTTCACATGGATGGATAGTTTTTCAGATGGATGTGAAGAGTGCTTTCTTGCATGGAGACCTACATGAGGAGATCTATATGGAGCAGCCTCAGGGATTTGTACAGGACACTTCTTTAGTTTGTAGACTTCGATGTTCATTGTATGGTCTCAAACAAGCCCCTCGAGCTTGGTATGAGAAGATGGACTCTTTTTTTTCTTTCCTCTCACTTCACTCACTGTCATTTCGATCCCACAGTGTACATTTAGCATTAGGAGGGTGATCTTTTGATCCTTGTGCTATATGTTGATGTTCTCATTCTTATAGGTAGCTCATCCTCCATGATTCAGAGTGTTCAGAGAGCTTTGATGGGGTAGTTTGAGATGACAGATCTCGGTCTTTTGCACTATTTTCTTTGTCTATAGGTTATTGAGTCTTTGGATGGGATTTCCATATTTCAGCAGAAGTATGCTCTTGATATGCTCTAGAGATTTGGTATGCTTGATTGCAAGCCTGTCCCCGCACCATTTCAGTCAGGTGTTGTCTTGTCTTCCACTTGCTCTACTCCTTCAGTAGATTCTACATTATACGGGAAGTTGGTTGGCAATTTGTTGTACCTAACACATTCTCGTCCTGATCTTTCCTTTACAGTTGGCCTTGTCTCTCGGTTCTCACATGATCCACATTAGAGCCATTGGGAAGCTATAAAACATATCTTGAGGTACATTCAGGACACCACACATTATGGCATTCACTACACATCATGAGCCCCTCAGATTGTTGGCTTCATTGACTTAGATTGGGTTGGTGATGTCAATGATCAGAAGTCTACTTCTGGCTTTGTTTTTTGCCTTGGTTCTAGTCCTATTACATGGTATTGCAAGAAGTGATCAACTATTGCATTATCATCTATAGAGGTTGAGTACCAAGCTGCAGTGTTAGCTAGCCAGGAGGTTTTATGGCTTTGACAGTTGATGACTAAGTTTTGTTTTCCTCCTACTAGTCCCACTCTTCTTTGGTGTGACAATCAGAGTGCTATTCACATTTCACACAACCCAGTGGAGCATCATCGGACTAAGCACATTGAGATCCACATGCACTTCATCAGGTAGTTGATTCAGGATGGTTCTCTCATCTTGGAGTACATTCCTACAGAGGAGCAGGTTGCAGATATCTTCACGAAACCTTTGGCATCACCTCACTATCTTCAGTTGTGATCTATGCTTGGGGTGAAGGATGTTGTCCTTGGGGGGTCTTCATGAGGCCTTCCTTCATTTTTTTTACATGCTTTCATCTCTTTTTGGAGAGGAGCTTTTTTCCACTGGGTTTTCTCCTTTACTCCACTTTATAGAGATTTGGTTATATTTGGTTACCTCATTAGGCCTAGTTTCCGGGACCCATCTTTGCTTTCATGCATTTGTCCTTAGTTTTTTAGCTTCTCCCTAAGTTCATCTTAAGGGGGGGTGTTAGAGTAATAGGTTAATTACTTAATTAATTTAATCATATTGATTAATTATATAAGTCACCTTTACTTTATTTTTCACCTAAGCTAAACTTAGGCACTTTAATTATTTAATAATTCTTTTTATTAAATTCTAGGGTTCACTTTAGGGTTTTGATGTCCTTTCTTAAGGATTGATCTTTTTGTAATTATTCATTCTTGTTTATGCAATTTTACTCTCTTGGCTTGTAGAGCAATATCTTTGTGTTGTTCGAATCTCTTCTACGTGACATGTTATTTTGCTTGTAGGTGATCACTGGGTTATGTGAGGTTGGATTTTACAACTTCAACACTCCTATGGTTATAGGTTTTCACTTGAGCAAGAATGATAAGTCTCCAGAGGTTGATCAGACTCTTTATAGGTCTATGATTGGAGGATTGTTGTGCTCAACTGCTTCTAGACCTGACATTATGCATGCAATATGTATGGTTGCCAGATATCAAGCTAATCCTAAGCAAACACATGAGAAGGAAATAAAAAGAATATTCAAATACTTGAAGGGATTTTGGATTATGGCTTGTGGTATCCAAGAGGCAATGCCTTTAATCTGAATGCTTACACTGATGTTGATTGGGCATGTTGTGTTGATGATAGAAGAAGTACAAGTGTTGGTGCTTTCTTTTTAGGAAGCAGATTGGTTTCATGGCAGAGAAAGAAATAAGATTTAGTGTTGTTGGGAATTAAGGTGTCTCAACCTTGCAAATTCCTAGCATTGAATATTTAATTATTATTTAATTGTTTGCCTATGATGTAATTTATGTTGCATATCATGTTTTGTCATTTAGTGTGAAGTGGCATGGTGAGATGTCACTCCACTTGTAAGATGACTTGGATGGTCAATTCAACCCATGAGGATCTAGACGTACCATTTGAGGTGGCACTAATATGCCATGTGTCAGCATCTTGTAATGTGTGTAAGAACTTATGACGTATGACAGATTCTATGACATGTAAGAGCCAAGTATAGATATTGCTATGACAGGTGAAGACAAGTGTCAAAAAATATCTTTGCATGAGAGGAAGACATCTTTGGGTGCCCAAGTTGGGTTATGACATACTGTAAGAGAAATATGCTATATTTAAGCAGTTATGACAGATTCTCTTACAACTGTAAGAGCTGTCATGTATGACGGATTCTATGATAACTGTAAGGTGCCTAAGAGCATCTCTCATAGCCTATCTTTGGATGGAGCACTCCACTTTGGGAAGTCAAACATGCATGTTATGATGGTTGTAAGAGAGGTGTTTGCATGTTGGACAAGTGTCCTTGGGCATGGGAAATGGGCCATGAGGCCAAGTTGGATGCCCACCTCTAGAAGCTTCTCATTCTTGCCTTGTAACTCTATTTAATCAAGTGCTTGGAGTAGTATGGGTATGGTTCATTTGCAGGTATTGTTATACTACCGTATTTACTCCAAATTTGACATTGTGACACTCCTGGAAGAACTTGCATTGCAAGTGTGTTGTAACCTCCTTCAAATTTGATAATACATTGTGCAGGTTTTGGATTGTGGGGTTTTTCACTCGAAAGGGTTTTCCCCACGTATATCTTGTGTCATTGCATTTATACTTGCTTGTGAATGTGTTTTAATCTCTCTATTAATGTATATCTTAATTGTAATTAGAAAGATCTAAAGAAAATTTTCATAACTATCCCTCATTAGATTGGTGTAGGAAGTTATTTCCGCTTACCTTGCTTCCTTTCAGTTGGTATAAGAGCCTAGCCAGTTTTGGTCCTAGCTACTGGGTAGAGGGTTTTTTGTACTAATCTTCTATCGAGTGGGAGTTTTGTAGAGTATATTGTGATCTTGTTGTAGTGAGAAGATAACAGGCACATCTAAGAGATTTGAGATTGAAAAATTCAATGGAGGCAACTTTGAGTTGTGGAAACTCAAGATGGAGGATATGCTAGTGGATAGAGACTTATGGCTCATGATATCTGACACCAAACCCTAGAGCATGAAACAAGAAGAATGGGATCAGATGGATTGAAATGCCAAGGGTCTCATAAGGCTATATTTGGTTGATTCTGTGCTCCTAAATATCCATGAGGAGAAAAATGCAAAAGACTTGTGGAAGAAGCTTGGTGATGTTTATCAGGCTAAATCCATGGTAAACAAGCTATTCCTGAAAAACAAATTGTTCTCTTTGAGGATGGAAGATGGAGGATCTATCACGGATCAATGCATTCAACATGATTGTTGCTCAATTGACCTCTGTTGGTGTGAAGCTGGAGGAGAAGGATCGTTGCATGACATTGTTGTATTCTTTACTAGATTCATGGGACCACCTAGTGATGGCCATTAGGAGTACCACTACCACCTTCAAGATGGATGAAGTGGTTTCTTTGCTATTGTCTGAAGAGATGCGGAGAAAGTCTTTTGAGAAGAAAGAAGATAAAGGAAGATCCAAATTCCATGGGAGATCAAAGTCTCCTGGAATTTCCAAGGCCTTATGTTGGAACTATGGAAAACCTGTTCATTTTCGTAAGGATTGCAAGGAGGAGAAGAATAAGAAGAAGAAAAACTATGATTCTGACTCTGATACGTCCTATCAAGAAGATGGAGAATCATTTGTCACTACCTTGGCAACACATGCATCTAAGGATGTGTGGTTAATTAACTCCAGTGCATTGTTTCACATGACATCCCACATAAACTAGTTTTCAAAGTATGAAGAGTTTGATGGTGGGAAGGTGTACCAGGGTGATGACTCTCACATGAAAATAGTGGGCCATGGAAGAGTCCTGATCAGATTCCCTGACGGTTAAGTGAAGGGGATCCATAGTGTTCTACATATCCTTGGTTTGGTATGAAACCTATTATATGTAAGCAAACTAAATGATGTGGGTGTGCAGGTTGTTTTCTTGAGTGTATGATGCAAGATGATGAGAGGAGCTATGGTGTTGGCTAAGGGTGTTCAGATTGGCACTTTGTTTCAACTTGATGCATGTTCAGTGTAATAATGCATCTATTTTGAAGAAGAGTACTTCAGAGTCTTCATCCTCATCGTTGAAACCAACAGTGAAGAAGACTATTGCATCTACTTCCGATGGTCATGCTTTCTAGGTACCCAAGGGTACTCATTCTATGGAGATGAAACTTCCTATAGAGAAAACAATGTTGTGGCATGAAAGGCTTGGCCATATTGGTGAAAAGGGTTTGAGGACCCTAAAAAATAAAAACCTTGTTGAGGTTATGAATGATTGTAACATTGAGTTCAATTTTTGTGAACATTGCATATATGGAAAACAAAATTGTGTTTAGTTTTACCATAGTTCTCATAAATCTTTTGAGGTGTTAGATCTAATTCACTCTGATGTATTTGGTCCTGTTAATGTTCCTTTAATTTTGAAATCTATATATTTTGTTTCATTTATTGACGACTACAATAGAAGTACATGGATGTATTTCCTTAGGAGTAAATCTGAAGTCTTTGCAAGATTCAAAGAGTTTAAGGCTCTTATACAGAATCAAAAAGATAGAAAGATTAAATGTTTGAGGACTGATAATGGTGGTGAGTTTTGCTTAGCAGATTTCAACAAGTTCTATAAAGAATAAGGTATTAAGAGGCATAAGAGAACTCCATATGCCCCTCAGCAAAATGGAGTTGCATAGAATGAAAAGAACATTGATGGAGAGGGCTAGGAGCATGTTAAGTGGAGCTGGCCTAAAACAAAAGTTTTAGGCTGAAGCTATTTCTACCGCTTGTTACTTGATTAACAAGTCTCCTACATCGATGCTCGTTAACAAGACCCCTATGGAGGTATGTGACAAGATTACTGTAGTAGTTGTTAATTCATCATCAATTAATTATCAATCTGGAGGTGTCTGGAGCGATCTGGGATAAGACTCATAGTGTGTGGGGGGGGCATTTGGAGTGGAGTTCGAATCTTGTGGATGGATGGTTTCTGTTGGTTACTGGGATCCAACTTAACTTGATTGCTGAAATCAACACACATGTGGGAAATGTAAACTTTATTCTAATTGCTTTCAAAGGAAACACACGTGCGGAAATAGAAATTATGCTAATTTCTTGGAAGGAAACACACATGCTTTAAAGGAAACTATTCTATTTGCATTGAAGGAAACACACATGCTTGAAGGAAACTATCTATTTTGCTGAAATGAAACTCAGAAGTAACTACATCAATTTTCAAACCACAACAATGAAATACTCTCAATACAATAGTGCTGTTTAAATAACAAATCTCTTTTTGGTATTTTTTAGAATTTAAAGGACTAACCTATAGGGGACAATAGCTAAAATGATTACACAGAAAATGAATGTACAACATAAGATGAACACACAAAAATGATGACAATAAACAGAAAGATACAACAGAACAACATAGGATTAAATATCGAGAGATCTCCTCCAAGTTGGGGAAGCAACCCTACTTTCCCAACTGGAGATGATCCTCTTGAACTTAATCTATCTTCAAAATAAATCCCCTTTCATTTGTATTTAAAATGATCCCAAAATGGGCATGGATACATGAGTGAAAACAAGAGATTTTCCTCTAGACGAAAAGTAATACTATTTTACTAAAAACCGGAACTCACTAAGAGAGGCTAACTGGGTCCTACTTATACATTTGAGCATTTATTGAAAATAATAACTATATGAAATCTAACTGTAGTGAACTGAGATTAAACCAGTTGCTTTATTTAATACATCAATGGTTCCTTTTATGATTTACTTCATATCAGAAATCCGTATCAATTTCATCATCAATGAGCTGAGTAAATCCTTGGAGTGGCACGGGCGCTGATTGACAACTACTTCAGTTGTCATCAAACAAAGTGACATGTGGACTTGGACCTTAGAGTTGCTAATAGGTTGCTTTTATTGGGGTGATCAGTTGTATTTGCATCGTTGGATTCTTAAGTAGCCCTAAGATTTTCTTTAGTAATCATCAACTCAAGGGGAGGATGACTCTCTTGGAGTGTAGCGGCATCTGGAGTTTTCCAGGGTTTAGGTTCTTCACGAAGAAGGGGGCTCCGGAGGGGTCCAAAAACCAACGGGAAGTTCACTATTGTATTTCTCATGCAATCACACACAACTTGTACAAAAATTTCATAAGATATGCATTTGAAAATTATAATTCAAGTAATTAGTCAAGAGATCTCATCAAAAGGAAATAAGGACTAAACATATATATAATCCAACCGAAAGACAAATATAATCATATATATATATATATATGCCATAGAGTTATGTCAAAGTCTTGTCATATATTTGACTCATCACCTCCCCCCAGCTTAGTTTTTGCCATGTCTTCATGGACGAAGATGTCCAACATCTGCCTCGTCAGTTACATTCTTCTCCTCAATGATCACACTGAAATTGTAGTCTTCATCCTTATATTCAGAGAGCAGACTACTTTTGGTGTGAATCCATTATTTTCTAATAGCTTATTGTACCACTTGTTGAATTTTGCTTCTCTCATAGGGTGCCCTAGAGGATGATTGAGGCGAGGGACTGACATTAGTAGCAGAGGTGGTCTAAACCGCATTCCTATCCAATCCTACTCTTTTTCTTGAATTAGATCTATCAACTTCTTTGCTCTAGTTGCCATCCATCTGATATTTGCTGGTGAAACATGCTCCCTTCTTTTAAAATAGTCAAGTAGCTCTTCATAACTGAAAAGATAGCTTGTAATAGCTACACTTAGAAGGTATCTTGCCACCTCAAAAAAATCTGTAATGCAAGAATTCAAGTTTCTTACATATAAGCCTGTAATACCCTGCTTGCAAACTTGAGCTTTAAAATTGTTGGTGAACAAGGTGGGACTTTGAGCATTCATGCCTTATCATCAAACCTATGGTTGATGCAACTGCATTATATTCTTCAATTCATTCCTCCCATAACCTATTATTCTTTAGCAAGGACCGATATATCCAGATTTGGAGCTCTCCCACATACAAATTCAACATGGAAGTATTAACATGTCCCATTAGATAACTGTGTTGAAAGAATTCAAACAAAAGATTCTGCTGATCTTTGGGGTTTTGCATGTAAGATTCCATAAATTCTTTATCATTTTCAAAGTCAAAAGGCAAGTTCCAGCTAATCCTCAACAATATCCAACGTAAAAATTGCTCCCTAAGAAACAAATCATACACACCTGAAGGTGGCCTTTGTGCTAACAGGGTCTTCCCTAGGCTAAGCTTTTCTCTACTTCCACCTACTCCTTCATGAGAGCCTCAAGGTCTCTCTGGAGCTTCCTGATTTCTCCTCTGAGCTCTTTGCTCTCCTGAAATACCCACAAATTTAGTTCATAGATATTTAGCACTGCTGATGCAAGAGTTGGTTATGTAGGCTGCTGCTGAAATTATGCAATTTGAGTATCTTTCTAAGCTATGGTGGCTTTATGCTTGTCTACCTCTTTTTGCCAATTAGAAATTGTTTTATCTTTCATCTTTTTGTCCTAGGCAGCTTGTTGTGTTTGCTACTCGAGCTCCTCACCTTTGGATTTTAATTGCAGAGCCAAGGTTTCCAACTGTTCTTTACACTATTTCAGTTCATACTGTACTTTGGATAGAGTTAAAGCATGATGGGTTGCTTTTACAGTAGTGTCATCAAATTCCTCCATTAAGGGTTCTTTCCCTTTTTAGTGTCTGCTTTCAAAAGTTTCTTCTTCTATCTCCTCGATGTTTTCCTTGCCTCTGGCCTCAGGGGTTTCACTTCCACTAGCCTCCTCTATTTCCTTCTTAGTAGGAGTCTGCTCTGCAACAACCTCTTCTTTCTTATTTTGTAGGGGAAGAATGGTGCCCTGAGATGGTCGCTGGATCTGACCCTGCTACTTCCCTGTCTTCTTCATGCAATGAAATTACAAGCATATGTGGGTGGTGCACTGTAGTAGGGGTAGATTCTACTATTTCTTCCCTGATTTCTCCCTGACCCTATTTCTCTGCTCCTCTTCGGAGCTGTCTAAATTTTTTTACTAGAGGTCTGGAGGAGACTGCCACTAGCTCGGCTAAGACTGACATTGCAGAAGCTTGATGCTTCTTCTTCTTCCTCTTAGGCCTAAACTCTAGAAAATCTTCCCATTTTTGTTTCCCATCCTCTTCTAGCACTGAATAAAGTGATTCTTTATAATCAAATGGAATAGCCCACGATGGCTAACTTGACCCTCATTGCATTTTATTTTTGTCACCATGTTTACAAGGCAGGCGTGCAAGAAAGCTAGAAGATTTATTAGATACTCAGGTCTGTTGGCTCCATATCTTAGATGGGTTATTAACCTCATCCCAGGCCTCGACACTGCTTCATTTTTTCCATCACAAGTGAAAAATTTCATAATCCACAGGTCCACAATCTTCCATGGGTTAGGAAGACTGGTCCTTTCAATACCCTTTGTCACCCCTTTGCTAAAAATGTATCTAGGTAAGGGTTCTAGGGAAACATGAAAATTTTGTACTAATTCTTCATATGATGGCTTACTTTGAAATAAATTAGCACTAATTTTAGGGATTTCAAAAAGTTGACTTATAATGGTAGGGTTGATTTGAATTTTTACCCCTTTTACAGTGGAGAAAGTGTGGTGAAGGTTGACAATGAATTCTTCTACTAGTTTAGCTTCAAAGCCTTTGGATTTTTGTAGGAAATTAAACCACCTAGCCTATCGAAACATGTCTGCACTTGCTTCATCAAACATGGTGTTCTCTGGTTCTTCTTTTCTTTTGTTCCCCATGTTTGCAATCTTTTCCTTGCAAAATGTAGAATAGTGCCAAGAATCAGAGCTCTGTGATTGCAAAAGGAGAATTGAGTTTGTTTTGTGTTGATTGTGGCTGGATGATAAAATAAATTCATGGAATGCAGACATGTTGGTAACCATCATGTCCTTATTTTTAGCATTGATGGCATGTACATCAGAACTGCAACTCTAAGTTGTAACGTGTGAAGTGGTTACTCCAGCTGCCACTTTTAATGTAGCTCTTTTCAAATATGGAGCTGAAGCAAGCAATCATCGCTCCTCCCCTTATGGAATTTATTTATATTTATGATTACAATTCATAATCATGATTACCTCCTTCAACTAAGTACTCAGTTCTTTTTATGGAATTTATTGAAATTATCGTTATCATTATGATTTGGTACTCGTACTTAATTGAAAAACACACAAGATCTAAGGGAAACCCTTCTGCTGCCACATGTCCATCTTTGAAATGATTACAATCTCTGCGACTGCATGGGTGCATGCATGGAAAAGAAGGAATGCATGTGGGGCATTTGGGAGACACGTGGCAAATACATATATATTAAAGCAATTATACAAGTTTTAACAAAAGGAATATACTTACATAAAGTACTTACCCCTAAGATAATTTCAACTTAACTTTTTACCAAATTTATTTTTGTGATGCAACATGGCTCGGCACCCAACAATATTTTGATAGAAGTGTCTATCTTCATCGGTATCCATTTGGAGCTGTCTGTAGCTATCTGGAACTATTTGATACTTTAGAATATAGAAACCTGCGGAAACTACAAAAAGGATTTTATTTGGAAAAATGGGGATTTCAAAGAAAAGACCGTCATTTTTGGTTTTCAATCCTTCCTCTAGGCAAAGCCACTATTTCTAGTTTTCAACTTTGCCCGATTTGTTTTGACAAAAAAGGCTGCCATTGCTAGTTTTCAACCCTTACTATTTTATTCATTCTGTAATCATCTTTTAGAGCCTAATCCCCATGGAAGAAAGATACTCCATGGTGAAGTGTTCTATCTGAGATTGTATTTTTGCAGATAATTCTTCTTTGGAAGCTGGCTTGTGATATAGCTTTAGTTTGTGCTTGTTTACCAAAAGAACTCTTGGGTCACCATTAATGGGTAAGAGCTGAATGACACTATTGATGAAAGTCTCTTTGATTTCATAGGGTCCTAACCACATAGTGTGTAATTTCCCTTTAAGATCTTGATATTTTGAGTCATACAATAGGGCCCAATCTCTTTTTTAGAATTTCATTCTGATGATATGGTTATCATGCCATTCTTTCCTTTGTTGTTGAATCAACTTTGTATGATGTAGTTCCTCCATTCACTTTTCTTCTAGTTTGTTTAGATGCCTTATTCTGTGTTGTTGTGCTTCTATTAAATCAATACCAATTTTTGTGATGTTCTCAAGGTTTCCACCTCATATTCAATAGGGAGCACTGGATGCTTCCCATAAACTAATTCATATGGTGTGAAATTAGTAGTGGTTCTCTAGGTGGTGTTATAAGCCCAAACAACTTCTATCATTCTTCCTACCCAATCAATCTTTTTCCTTGAAATTGTCTTTGTGAGGATGTTCTCCAGTTCTCTATTCGTAACTTCCACTTGACCATTGCTCTGAGGGTGATATGGAGAAGATTTTATGTGACTAATATGATATCTCTCCAAGAATGCTTTGATTATAGCATACATGAATTGTGGCCTTTGTTCAGAACTAAGGACCCTTGGTGCTCCAAATCTCTGTAAAATGTGTTTGTATAAGAAATCTACAACCTTTTCTTCTTTTGCTATTGGTAGAGATTTTTCTTCAACCCATTTGGTGGTGTAATTGGTACAAACTAGAATGTAATGGTTTCCTCTGGATGGTGGATCAATTGGTCCCACAAAATCTATCCCCCATTTCTCAAATGGTTCTAGGACCACTTGAGGATTGAGCAATATTTCTGCAGTAGGAGCTGGTCATCCCATTCGCTGGCATTGATCACATTGCTTGACATACTTCTAGATATCCTTTGTCATTGTTGGCTAGAAGTAACTAGCCCTCGGAATCTTATGTCTAATTTGGAGGGCTGAAAAGTGGCCTCCAGAAGGTTCATAATGGCATGCTTGAATTATATCATAAACTTCTGTTTGCTACACACATCTTCTAACACATGATCAGGATAATTTTTAAATAGAATACCATTTACCCATTTGTATCTGGAGCCATCCCTAATTAGTCATCTTGTTTCCTTCTAGTTGAAATGTGGTGGACATTTTTCTGAAACCAAATAGTTAGCTAAATCTGCAAACCATGGATATTGTATGGACATGGAGAAAAGGCGCTCCTTTGGAAATGTATCATCCATTGGTTCATTGCTTCTCTGCATAGTCAATCTTGATAAGAAATAAGTAACCACATTATCTTTCCCAGGCTTATCAATAATAGTTATATCAAATTCTTCTCAATACATGATCAGGGCAATTTTTAAACAGAATACCATTTACCCATTTGTATCTGGAGCTATCCCTAATTAGTCTTCTTGTTTCCTTCTGGTTGAAATGTAGTGGACATTTTTCTGAAACCAAATAGCTAGCTAAATTTGCAAACCATGGATATTGTATGGACATGGCAAAAAGGTGCTCATCTGGAAATGTATCATCCACTGGTTCATTCCTTCTTTGCACAGTCAATCTTGATAAGAAATAAGTAACCACATTATCTTTCCTAGGCTTATCAATAATAGTTATATCAAATTCTTGTAATAGTAGAAACCATTTAATAATTCTACCCCCTACCACAACTTTATTCATAAGATATCGAATAGCAACATGATCAGTGTGGATAAAAAATTTGTAATATGTGATATAGTGGTAGAACTTATTGATTGCATAAACTACTGCCAAAAACTCTCTCTCTATGGTGGTATAGTTTTTCTTTGCAGGATTTAAATTTTTTCTAGCATAATATATAGCGTGCATACCTCCAAATTCATTAACCTGGCCTAAGACTGCTCGAATTGCTTTGGAAGCATCTGAGTGAATATGGATTGGCTTGCTCCAATTTGATCCCTTGGTGACCGGTGCCATCATGAGGGCTTTCTTTATGGCTTCAAATGATTCTTGACATTGTGGTGTCCAATTGAACTTAGAATCCTTTTTCAAAAGGGTAAATAATGGATCAACCTTTCGGTTGAATTTTTCAACAAACCTCCAATAATACCCAACATGTCCTAGGAAAATTCTTACTTTGGTTTGAGTTTGAGGAGGTATTTACACTATAATTTCAACCTTTTTGGGGTCTACTTTCATACATTCATGTGAAATATGGTGGCCTAGGACTATTCCTTCTATCATTATAAGAAGACACTTCTCATGATTCAAAGACAATTGATACTCTTTGCACCTTTCAAGAACTTTGTTCAGACTATCCAAGGCTTCATCAAAAGTCTTTCCATGCACTGTGAAATCATCCATATAGACTTCCACATATGTGTTGGCTAAATCAACAAAGATTGTTAACACAGCTCTCTGAAATGTGGCTGGTGCATTACACAATCCAAACAACAAAACTCTGTAGGAAAATGTCCCCCATGGGCATGTGAATGTGGTTTTATTGTAATCCTCTGGAGCTATCTGGATCTGGTTGTAGCCACTGAATCCATCCAAGAAGGATAAGTAGCAACTACTAGCCAGATTATCCAACACCTAGTCGATAAAGGAAGAGGGAAATAGTTTTTCTTGGTAGCTTTATTTAATTCTCGATAGTCAATACAGACTCGCCATTTGCCTTTTTTCTTTGGTACTATCACTAATGTCGATACCCACTGACTATCAGAAATAAGAGATGAATCCTACCTATAATAATTTTTCTATTTCCTCCTTCACTATTTCACTTAGGGTTGAATTGATCCTCATTTGTGGTTGTCTCATAGGACGGACATCTTCAATGTAGATATGGTGTGTACATACACTAGGATGGATTCCTCTCATATCCTTGTATTCCCATGCAAATGCTTGGGTATGATTTTACAACAGTTTTATCAATCAGATTTGTTATATTTCTGTTAACCAACTACTTATGGAGAGTTTATTGGTTTGGACAGTTATTTGCTTTGTGCCACAATGAACATAATGAATGTCTTTGTAAGGATTGATCATCGTATTTAATGGATAGAAGTGAGGCACAATCTGATGCAAGATTTTCGTTTGCTGGTAATTCAGGTTAGAAGAAACTTCTTCAGAACATGGATAGTTAAATGCCCTTAAAGATCCTTTCAGATCTCTTTGAAGCCATCCAAAGACCTCCTGCTATGCAACACTGTATAGGGAAGTTGCATTGTTTTCTTCCAACTCTTTATACTCTTCATTGCATTCTTCAAAATGTTCTGAAATTGTTACCATTGCTAATGAGGAGGCATCTTCCTCATCTAAAATTATTAAATCCTCTACCCATGGTTTATTCTCATACTGCAAGAATGGCTTAGTAGGAGGGTAGATAGAGAGTTCCTTCAATCTTTTCCCATTGGACATAGTCATATTTCATGACCTACAGTCAATAAGGGCTACTGCAGTAGCCAACCATGGTCTACCCAATATTATTGGATATCCTAAACATTTATTCCTTGTCTGAAGGATGAGAAAATCTAATGAATAATCCCAAGTGTCCACAGTGACTATAACATCTTCCAAAATCCCTTCTAGTTTAGTGATGGATAAATCTACTAGTTGTAAAATAGTTGAGGTTGGATGTATATGAGTTAATGCCAAAGCTTTCACAGTATCTACGATCATCAAATTGATAGCATCCCCTAAATCAATTAGTACATTCGAGACTAATGTTCCTTTTATTGCCACTGAGATAACACTACTTCCAGGATCCCCATACTTTTGGGGAATCAACTTTCATGCTAGGACATCAGCAAGTTTCCCCTCCACCTAAATAGTGTTTGGTAAATTTTGTTTCCTTCCTGGGAGTTTCAAGCATAGGCTCTTGATGGTCTGATTTATCTCAGGGATATCTTTTATCACTTGTAATAGAGGAGCTTCGATATGTATCTTCCTACATTCCTTAATTAACTGAGAGTCATCCTGAGTAATCTGGATTTCTCTAGATTTCTCCAGAGGAGCCCGTTTTAATCATTCTGGAAATGGAATAGAAGCTTCTTTAGGGTTTTCTTCCAAGTTCTTTGTTTCCGTTTCCTTATCCTTTTTCTATTCCTCAGAGGTAGGTATCACTTCCTCTTCATTAGGGACTTCCTCAGCAAGAGTTTTTATAGGGATGTTTTAGGATCAAAGTTGGATATCATTAATTTCTACATTCAGGGTAGTTGTATTGGGATTAGTGTTATACACTTGTTTTTGGGGTCTATTATTTTTGGGATTTGGAATTGGTTGAGTAGGCATCTATGGTTGGTTTACGTAGTCTCTCTGATTTGGATTCACAGGTTGTGAGGGTCCAAGAAGTAAGACTTGAGGTTGATTCCCAAATTACCTCACTCCTTGGTTATATTGAGGTGCCCACTGTTATTGATATTGTTGTTGATTTGGTCACTTGGGAGTGACCCAAGGTTGATTCATCTAGTTTGACTAGGGCCATGCTAGTCCCCACTGAGGTGGTATCTACATTGGAGGGAGTGGATCTTCCCAAGGTCCATTCCATGGGGTGGTTCCCCAACTTGATGGGCCTCTTGGAGCATATTGACTTAGAAACTGGTTAAATCTATAGTTTGATTGTTTCAGGCCAATAAAATTTAATTCTTCCTCTTCTGCTGGTGCCTTTTTCAATCTATGTTTAATTATAGGAAGCAAACTACACTCATTCATGGAATGGTTTTCTTCACAAATCCTACATAACTCAGTTCGGTATAAAGGACATTTTCTAAACAGATGTTTCTCCCTACATCGATGACAATAGATGGCCAAGGGTTTAGTATTCTTCTTACTTGCATCCCATCAAGAGTGGTATTCAAATGAAGTAAGATGTCAGTTTTTAGATTCACAAGTTCTTCCATTACTTGTGTGACATCATTGGTATCACCTTTGCCTTTCTTCTGCACTTTGTTACCTACTCGAGTGTGGGAATAATTTCTACTAACCTCCATGATTTCTGCAAAACTTTGTTTGTTGATATCTCCCTTTCCCATTAGGTTTAAGGCTTCTCTAATCTCATCATCAATTCCTCTTAGGAAAATGGTTTTTCTTAGTTCTTCATCTAGATTACTGCCACATCTTCTATGGACAAATAAAAATCTATCCACATAATCTTCTAAATGCTCGTATTCTATTTGTTTCATTCAGAAGAGTTCATCCTTCCGATCTCTGACTCTATAGTAATCTTGATACTTATCAAGGAAGACAGTCTCCATTTGATCCCATGTAGTGATGAAGTTTGCCGCCAGGCCCATGAACCATCATAAAGCTAATTCCTTGAGAGTAGAAGGAAAAAGATTTAACTTTTGATTATCTGTTCCATAACCATAAGTTTGATAGAGAACCTTAAATTCAAACAAAAATTGATCAGGGTCCTCTAAGGCTTTTCCTCTGAAAGTTGGAAGGAATGCAAGAGATATATTTTTCATGGGAGGTTCATTCCTTTCAGGAGTTATGGAAATTGGATAAGAGAATGTTTTATTATTAGATGGTTCATTTTGTTCACCATCCCCAAAGAGATTATCACCCATTGTGAAAAGTGTTTCAGGAAAAATAGGAGATTCCGGTGGTATGGGCGATCCTTGATCAATAAAATGATTTGTAAGTTCTTCCAAATTAGGTTCCAATGGTGTACTAGTTGTGGTTCATTTTATGAATTGACCTGAGGAGTCCCTAGGCCTACTCATAAACTAATCGATCCAGAATGCGCTTGTTCAAAAAGCCTTATCAACACCTTAACCTACAATGATTTGTAGATTATGTCTTCGACAATGGCACTAAAAAATGATGAGATCGTTGTAGTAGTTGTTAATTCATCATCACTTAATTATCAATCTAGAGGTGTTTGGAGCAATCTGTGATAAGGGGGCATTTGGAGTGGAGTCCGAATCTTGTGGATGGATGGTTTGTGTTGATTACTGGGATCCAACTTAACTGGATTGCTGAAATAAACACACATGTGGGAAATGAAAACTTTATTCTAATTGCTTTCAAAGGAAACACACATGCAAAAATAGAAATTATGCTAATTGCTTGGAAGGAAACATACATGCTTTAAAGGAAACTACTCTATTTGTATTAAAGGAAACACACATGCTTGAAGGAAACTATCTATTTTCTGAAATGAAACTCAGAAATAACTGCATCAATTATCAAACCAAAGCAATGAAATACTCTGAATACAACAATGTTGTTCAAATAGCAAATCTCTTTTTGGTATTTTTTAGAATTGAAAAGACTAACCTGCAAGGGACAATAGCTAGAATGATTACACAGAAAATGAATGCACAACATAAGATGAACACACATAAATGATGACAATGAACATAAAGATACAACAGAACAACATAGGAATAAATACTGAGAGATCTCCTCCAAGTTGGGGAAGTGGGCCCTACTTTCCTAGGTAGAGATGATCCTTCTAAACTCAATCTATCTTCAAAAGAAATCCCCTTTCATTTGCATTCAAAATGATCTCAAAATGGGCATAGATACATGAGCAAAAAACAAGAGATTTTCCTCTAGACGAAAAGTAATACTATTTTACTGAAAACTGGAACTCACTAAGAGAGGCTAACTATCTCCTACTTATACATTTGAGCATTTATTGAAAGGAATAACAATACAAAATCCTAACTGTAGTGAACTAAGATTAAACCAGTTGCTTTATTTAATACATCAACAATTCCTTTTGTGATTTACTTCAGATCAGAAACTCATATCAATTTAATCATCAATGGGATAAGTAAATCCTTGGAGTGGTGGAGGTGCTGATTGACAACTACTTCAATTGTCATCAAACAAAGTGACATGTGGACTTAGACCTTGGAGTTACTAATAGGTTGCTTTTATTGGGTCGATCAGTTGTATTTGCATCGTTGGATTCTTAAGTAGCCCTAGGATTTACTTTAGTAATCATCGACTCAAGGGGAGGATGACTCTCTTGGAGTGTAGTGGCATCTGGGGTTTTATGAGGTTTGGGTTCTTTATGAAGAAGGGGCTCCAGAGGGGTCTAGAGACCACCGAAAAGTTCATTGTTGTATTTCTCATGCAATCACACAAAACTTATACAACAATTTCATAAGATGTGCATTTGAAAAGTATAATTCAAGTAATTAACCAAGATATTTCATCAAAAGGAAATAAGGACTAAACATATATAATCCAAACAAAAGACAAATATAATCATAGTAATATATATATATATGCCATAGAGTTATGTCAAAGTCTTTTGAAATAGAAAATATATAGAAATAGATGAGTCATATATTTGACTCATCAGTATGGTCTGGTAAGAAGCCTTTGCTAAAACACATTCAAGTATTTGGTTGTGGAGCATATGCACATGTGCCTAAGGAGAAGAGGTCCAAGTTGGAGAACAAGACAGTTAAATATATTTTCATCGTTTATGGCATCGATGTGAAAGTGCACAAGATATGAGATCCAGTGGCTGAAAGAGTTCTATATAGAAGAAGTGTGATCTTCAAAGAGCTCAATCCTTCTTTTGTTGTTCTACAACTAGAGAAAGATGAAAAGAAAGATGATGTGGTTCAACTTCCTCCCACCCTTGAGAAAGTTGAGTTGAAGATACCAGTTGGACCTGATGACAAAGAGAGCTCAAACAACTCTAAAAGTTCAGAAGAAGAAGATGAAGAACCTCAATATCAACTTGTGAGGTCTATGAGAATAAGGCGACAACCTAAAAGGTTTGGTTATTCATTGCATGATTCTAGTTGTAATTTTTCTTTGATTTCTAATGCTGAGGAGCCTAGGACTGTATGGGAGGCTATGTGTATGAAAGATGTAGGTTCATGGAAGGAGGCCATGGAAGAAGAAATGACTTCTTTGGAAAAGAATAATACTTGGGACTTGGTACCTTTGTTGGAAGGAAGAAAGCCTGTTGGATGCAAATGCGTGTTTAAGAAAAAGTTTGGTTTAGATGGCAACATTGAGAAATATAAGGAAAGGTTGGTTACGAAGGGGTGTTCATAGGTGGAGGCAATTGACTATGGTGAGATTTTCTCTCCAGTTGCAAAGCTGACATCTATTTAGTTCCTATTATCTCTTACAACAACATATGATTTAGAGGTGGAGTAGATGGATGTGAAGATAACATTTCTTCATGGTGACTTGGAGGAGGAGATTTTTATGTCACAGCTAGAGCACTACATTGTGAAATGAAGAATTTAGGGGTAGCTAGGTACATTCTACGGATGGAGATCAGAAGAGACAAAGTAAATAGAAAACTTTGGCTTGGTCAGAGTAAGTATGCGAGGATCGTGTTTGAGAGATTCAACATGACATATTGTAGACCTTTAAGTGTTTCTATTATGATGGGGACAAATTTATCAGTCATAGATTGTCTGAAGTCTCCTTCTAAGATGGAGGATATGAGAAGAGTACCTTATGCTAGTGCAATTGGTAGTTTGATGTATGCGATGGTCTGTACAAGACAAGATATTGCCTAAGTAGTGGGAGTCCTTAGCTGATTCATGGCTAATCCTGAATGGATACATTGAGATACAGTAAAGAGAGTTTTCAGATATCTATGGGGTACTTCCAAGTATGATTTGTGCTATCATGGTTATCCTACTAGTTCCCAGCATTCTTTGAGTATTCATGGATTTGTGGATTCAGGTTGGGTAGGTGACATTGATAGCAAGAGATCCACTAGTGCTTATGTGTTCACTATGTTTGGTGGTGCTATTAGTTGGATGTGTAAGCGAAAACCTATGGTCACTTTTTCCATGACTAAAGTAGAGTACATGGCAGCTAATCATGCTTGTAAGGAAGCCATTTGGATTAAGAGATTGTGTTCTAACATTGGGTTTGATGCAGGGAAGATTACCATTTCTTGTGAAAGCCAGAGTGCCATATGTTTGGCGAAGAATCCTAGTTTCCATGTAAGAATCAAACACATTGATGTGCAGTACCACTTTGTACTTGATATAATGGAGGATGGGCAGGTGAATTTGGAGAAGGTTGATACTTTGGTGAATGTTGCAGATTCCTTAATGAAGCCCATGAGCACAGAGAAGTTTAGATGGTGTTCAGAGTCTATGGGACTCTTGGCCCCTATCAGTTAAATCCTATCATTCTATTGGCTCTTGTAAAGTGTTTGACAAGTGGGAGAATGTTGGGAATTAAGGTGTCTCAACCTTGTAAACTCCTAGCATTGAATATTTAATTATTTATTTAATTGTTTGGCTATGATGTAATTTATGTTGCACATCCTGTTTTGTCATTTAGTGTGAAGTCTCATGGTGAGATGTCACTCCATTTGTAAGGTGACTTAGATGGTCAAGTCAACCCATGAGGATCTAGGCGTCCCATTTGAGGTGGCACTAATATGCCATGTGTCAGCATCTTGTAACATGTGTAAGAACTTATGACGTATGACAGATTCTATGACATGTAAGAGCCAAGTATAGAGATTTCTATGACAAATGAAGACAAGTGTCAGAAAGCATCTTTGCATGAGAGGAAGGCATCTTTGGCCACCCAAGTGGGGTTATGACATGTTGTAAGAGGAATATGCTATATTTAAGCAGTTATGACAAATTCTCTTATAGTTGTAAGAGTTATCACGTATGACGGATTCTATGACAACTGTACGGTGCGTAAGAGCATCTATCATAGCCTATCTTGGGTTGGAGCACTCTGATGAGTCTAGTTATTAGCCTATTTTCTTATAGTTTTATACAAGTTAAAAGACATTCTCAAACATTATTTTAAACATATGTCTATATTATGTTATCCATTATGATCATTATGCAGACTTGAACCTGGTTATTAAGTATATGGAGATATGATTATATTATTATAAAAATTGTATGTTATGTGTTGGAATGTATGGATTGTAGAGAATGTTTGTGTCGATTATGGTTATTAGTATTTTGCACATGTTTATGAACTAACTCCTGTAGCTAAAGAAGAAGGACTGACTGTAACCCACAACAACTGAAAGGTGCAGCCTGCAACCACAACATTTCCAGGCAGTAGAGCAGGGAGGATTCCAAATTCAACTAAGTGTAGAAACCATGGCATGAAGACACTTGATGGAGATAATCACACATCGTGATGGTAATCAATAAAGATGATTGAAAGTTTGAAGGATTTTGTTGCAACTAGAAGACCAACGTGACTGATTCAACTAGTCCACATTCTCTTGTTTCAGCAAAGAGTTCTAATTTTATTAGGACTCTTTTTTCCTTCTTTTTCAGTTATTGTTAGTAGCATTCATCACACTCTAGTTTCTACGGAGTGGTGTTTTATGATTTTAGTTAAGAGACCTATTTCAATAAACTCCCCCGTGCCTATATGTATGGCTCAGTGGTCGAGATAGTTAAGTTGTTAGTTAACTTTCAAGTTTGAAATAGATTGTTCTGTCGTAGATATAGCTATCTGAATCTTTTCCAAATTTATGCAAACAATGTTGTTATTCTGATTATGAGTTTATGAATACTACAGTTTAGTATGATTTTATGTGATTTGAGAAGACTGTGTAATGAATGAGTTAGAATCAATATGATTGTGTTAATCTAGAGAACTAGATTTGAGTTAAAAGCAATGAGGCAATCACTTGAGCAAGGGCCACTTAGGATAATTGTCCTTCACTTTATTTCTTGCATGTTATTATTGCTGTAGAAGTTATTTCATGAATGCAAGTCAATTAGATTCTTAAGTTGTTTTAGTTCATTTGACTTGTGATACTCCCAAGGGTACGATAAGTTATCAATACCAAGCTAATTCTTAGAATTCATTTCTTAACAGTCATTGTTACAGCCTTACATTGCAAGTACCCGTAGCAATAGTAGCATCATTACTTTCTTTGTCATTGAGTAGTTTGATTTATGATTCTGTACTAAACGAGTTAGATAGTTTGATCTTTGAAAGCACATACAGTGCCAGTGCCATCACAAGTTTACTAGCCCTGGTTGGTAATTCAATGAAAGCCTTTACTAGGGTTACAGTGGACTGTTCAATAGGTTATTCCTTTGAATTGTGTGATTACCACCAAGTTTACTAGACATAGTAAAGACACTACATTTTTGGTGCCGATGCCGGGGATGGCACTGTTTTCAGAGACCAGTTCCTTTTCTTTCCAAGCTTTCCTAGTATAGACATTTTGTTTTCAGAAGATAGGACACTTAGGTTTCACCTCATCAAATACCATAAAAGTTCACTAACATTGTGTAGGAGTCGTTGCTACACAAAGTCATACTTATTGTATGTGGAGGCAGAGAGATGCTTTGGGAGGTTTTCTTCCATCAACCCAACAAGCTACAACAGATATTGGTGACCACAGTGATTAGAGTGAGGGTATTACTAAAGAAGAATCTTCCCTCTCATCAACATCTATTGATAATACAGAAAGAACCTTCCTAACCATGGCTGATGCAGTGGAGGATCCACCAAGACAATTGACTTTTGAGTTTCCAATTACCAACCAAGAGAGGGCCATTGCTCTGAAGAATATACCTCCTTCAGCCTTACCCATCTTCTATGATTTGGTGACTGAAGATCTAGATACATTCTTGTTCAAGTTTGATGTCCTGTGTAGAAGTATTTACTACACAACTAATCCTCATAGGCTCAAGCTATTTCCTGCTACTTTGAAGGATGCTACTTTGAGATGGTTTATGGCACTAGGCAAAGATGCTATTCCAGATTTAGACATAATGAAAACAAAATTCTTGGAGAAATACCAAGATTATTGTAGAGAAAATGATAGGAGAAGGGATGACATCTTTAGGATGACTCAAGAAGAGGATGAACCATTAGAGGATTATGTAGAAAGGTTCCAGTTCTGCCTAAAGAAAAACCCACAGAATAAACTCTCAGCTGAATCTTTGAAGCTTGTATTTTTGAGAGGAGTCAATGATGACTGCATGGATGCCCTTAATCTTATTGGGGCAGGAGATATATCTCAATTACCCTTTGAGGATGTTTAAAGAGTTTGCAGAAACTACTCAAGGACTTTCACCAAGAGAACAAGGGGAGAGAGAACATCTATCATTGGAAAGACATCTAATTTAGTTTCAAGGGTGGAATTGAGAAACCTACTGACCAACATGAAAGAGGATATTATCAACCACCTAGCTACTGAACTAGATACTCTACACTTGAAGAAGAAGTAGGAGGATGATGCAATACTCACTGAATATTGTCCCAATTACAAACAAAGAAAAGCTAATTGCAAGTGCAGAAGGGTGGCTAGTATTATAGAAGATAAGTAAGAGAAACCACACTTTCAACCATTTGAAGGTGAAGATGGCCAGCTGTTCTATGTTGTACAAAGGAAACCATGGAAACAAAGACAAGGTATGCCACAAGATCCTCTAACTTTCAATGTATCATTTACAGTAGGTAATCATAATTTCTTTGGCTGGAACCCTCAACCTTGGCCAAATACCCAAAACTAATGGCAAAACCCTCAGCAAAACTGGAATCAACAGCAACCAAATGTATGGCCCCAACAAAATTTCCAAGGATCTAACTACAACCCTCAATGGCCAATACAACAAAACCAATGGCAGCCACAATGGCAAAAAAGACAACAATGACAAAACCAAAATATGAATTACCCACAACAGCAAGCCATTATGCCAAATCCATCCAGTCCTACAACTCAGCCACCAAGAGCACCACAACTACCTGCCCAACCTGTACCTAACCCCAATAACAAGCCTGTTCAACATGCATACACTAATGAGGCTATTCAATACCCCACTTATGGGGTAGAGGTGAGTGATGTCCACCTCAAGTCAGGGAAAACGTTAGCTGGGCCTTCATCTCCCCAAGTCACTGAGGTGGTGGATGGACAACCTGTTGCTTAGGCATTAGATAATTCACCTTTGGAGCCTGAATCAAATCAGTAAATCAGACTATCTCAAATCCAGATCCTCCTTTCCCTGAATGTCTAGCCATTCCAAAACATCAAACCCAAGAAGAGACAGGCCTATTGGGTTAGCTTAAGAATGTCAGTATCAAGATACCCCTTATCTAAGCTATCAAGGACATTCCAATCTATACCAAGACAGTGAGAGACCTTTGTCTTAAAAATCCAGGAAGAAAGAGGAAGGACCCTCAGTTAGTCCATGTCCTAGGGAACCTTGTTGATATCATGCTAGGGAAGATAACTGTCCCTAAATACACAGACCTTGGTAGTCTATTAGTGGATGTTAAGATTAATGGAACTCTCATAAAAAATACCTTGATTGACTTAGAGGCAACCATCAATGTCATGACTAAAGAAACAATGCAACTACTTCAGCTACCTAACCTCAAGCCTACACCAACTGTTTTACAGTTGGCAAATAGGTCAATAGTAAAACTTGAGGGGATCATTGAAGACATAGTCATAGCATTAGACTCATGGGAGTACCCTGCAGACTTCATAGTTTTGCAACCAAAAGTCAATCTTGCAGGTTATCCACTTATCTTAGGCAGACCATGGTTAGAAATAATGGATGCATTCATAGGTTGTAGGTCTAGAAACATAATAATCTCAAATGGAACTATAACCAAGAAATTGGTCCTCTATCCACCAGCTCAACCTCATGAAAATTTGGAGCAAATCATATGGCCTACCTTAGACAAAGGGGAAGAGCACTATTCCCTGCAAACTCTCATGACCATTGAATGCATCCCCTTGTTAGCAACCCAAGATGAGGATGACTTAATTGACCACATTATATAGAACTATTGTGGTAGGGACCCACAACAACAAGACTGTCTAGTCATGTCTGCAAGATCCATTGCAGAATATTCTACCTGCACATTCCTCAGAGGAATTATCCTAACTTTTCCACTATCTACTACCTCAGGAATGTGTTCCCAACATTAGTGGATGTGACCTTTCATCTATACAACTAGCTTCTAAACATTGGAAATCATGCTAGGAAAAATGCTAAATATTAACAATGCCCTAACTGAGGAACAACATACTTCCCTGAACACCGTGCTACAAGCACATGCATCAGCTTTTGTATGGGATTACAATGACATGAAAGAAATTGATCCAGACTTGTGCATGCATAGGATCTACATAAATGATGGTTTCAATCCAATAAGACAACCACAAAGGAGGATGAATCCTGCCTTATGAGACATAGTTAAAACTGAGCTACAAAAACTCCTTGATGCTGGCTTTATTTACCCTATTTCTGACAGTGAATGGGTGTCACCGTTAGTTATTGTCCCTAAGAAAGGAGGCAAGTGGAGGGTATGTATAGACTTCATGGAACTTAATACAATAACTAGAAAAGATCATTTTCCACTACCTTTCATCAACCAAGTGCTTGATTCTCTAGCAAGAAAAAAGTACTCCTTCTTAGATGGATTTATTGGCTATAATCAGATAAAAATAGCTCTAGAGGACTAGGATAAGACCATATTTACATGTCCTTGGGGTACATATGCTTATTCTATCCTTCCTTTTGGGTTATGTAATGCCCCAACCACTTTCCAGAGTGCAGTACTAAGTATCTTTTGAGACTATGCTCACGATTCTATGGGGATCTACATGGATGATTTCACCACCTATGGAGAAATGTATTTGAAACAACACTCAACAATCTAGAGAAGATCCTAAAAATATGTCAAGAAAATAATCTATCATTGAGTCATGAAAAATGCTTTATGATGATGATTGAAGGGGTTGTTCTAGGACACTCCATCTCAAGTGATGACATTCAGGTAGATCCCAATAAAATTGAGATAATATCTACACTTCCTGCACCACAGAAACCCAAAGATGTTAGAAGATTTCTAGGCCATGTAGGCTATTATAGGAGGTTTATTCAAGACTTCAGCAAACTTGCAACACCTTTGTTTACTCTGCTTACAAAAGACATGGAATTTGACTAGACCACAGAATGTTAGCACTCTTTTGACACACTTAAGATAGCTTTAACAAAAACACCTATCTTGAGAGGACCAAATTGGACGTTGCCTTTCCACATACACACTGATGCTTCTAATTTTGTCATAGGAGCTATATTGGGATAGAAAGAAGGTAATAAGGAGTATGCTATCTATTATATCAACAAAAACTTACAAGGAGCAGAACTCAATTACACTATTACAAAGAAAGAGATGTTGGCTATTGTCCATGCTATCAACAATTTTAGGCATTATATCACTAGTTACTAGGTCTTTATCCATACAGATCATACTACAATCAGGTACTTGATGAACAAACTTGTGGTTGGAGGTAGACTAGTCAGATGGTTGCTCTTACTATAGGAGTTTGATATAACAATAGTGGATAAGCCAGGGAAAGCTAATGTGGTGGCACATTTTTTGCCTAGATTGCCTAAACAAATAGAAGAAGGTGTTGCAGATGAATCTTTTCCATATGAGCATTTGTTTGCTTTCAACATACACACCATGGTTTGCTAATATTGCTAACTACTTGGTAGCAGGGTAGATACCATCACATTTCTCTCCTAGAGAAAAAAGATAGTTAGTGCATAAAAGCTTTCCATATTCTTGGATTGTTGGTAATTTATTCTACACTGGTCCAAATCATATTATGAGGAGATGTATAAGAGAAGATGAGTTCTTTGACATCCTAAAAGCTTGTCATGATGAGCCCTATGGGGGTCACTTTGAAGCCAAAAGGAAAAAATTCAAGATATTAACAACATGCTATTATTGGCCAACTCTTCATAAGGATGCAAATAAGTATACAAGGAGTTGTGATAGATGTCAGCAAATGGGTAGACCAACTAGGTTAGATGAGATGCCTTTGCAACCATAGATGGCATTAGCATCATTTAACAAATGGGGGCTAGATTTCATTAGGCCAATTTTACCAGCTTCTAATAATGAGTACATTTTAGTCTCCACTGATTATCTGACAAAATGGGTTGAAGTCAAGGCCTTCCAATTTGCCAGAGATGGGAATGTAGCCAAATTCTTGTATGAAGAGATCTTCACTAGGTATGGAGCACCAAGGGAAATTGTCATTGATCAAGGTCCCCAGTTCACTTCTGAACTCATTTCCACATTGATTAAAGAATATGAAATCAGACATAGAAAATCAACACCTTATCACCCCCAAGCCAATGGGGAGGTGGGAGTTACAAACATGGAAATTAAGAATATCCTAACTAAAATAGTGAACATTCATAGAAAAGACTGGGCAGCTAGATTACCAGAGGCAATATGGGCATATAGAACCACATGGAAAACAACAACTGGTTTCACACCTTATGAATTAGTGTATGGTAAAAAAATAATTTTGCCAATAGAATTTGAATATAAGACACTAAGAAATGCACTAGAACTTGACATGGATCTGACAACAACACAACAAGAAAGACTCCATATTCTCAATGGGTTAGATGAGATCAAAATGGCATCTATGTACCGCATAGAGATAGTTTAAAAGTAGAGAGCCAAATGGCATGACCAATTCATCAAGAATAAAGAATTCCATGTGGGTGACTGGTCTTTGTTATATGATTCCAAATACAAGGATCATAAGGGCAAACTACAATCAAGGTGGTTAGGACCTTATGAAATACACTAGGTTTTTTCCAATGGAGCTGTCAAACTGCAGACCATAGATGAAGTTAGATTTTCACTATTGGTTAATGGCCACAGATTGAAGCTCTATACCAGGCCAACAACAAGAGATGATTTCCTAAAGCAATGCTCTGTTCCTCGCCCTGACTCAGATACTGTTATATTATCACCAAGCCATCACATGGAAGTAAACCCTGCCAGTTATCAAAGTGACTCAACAGGTGAGCTACACAACTCACCTCCTGAGGTCACTCAGGTATAATTTCTTTCCTTTCTTCATGTGCACACACAACAACGATGCTACAATCTTCATGGAGAAAGTTTCAATAAGCCGTAGGGACCTGTAGAAGTAAACAAATCCACGCTGCCACAATACACATTGGGACTTGTTGAAAAAGGAACATGCAACAACTCTCCGTCAGTTCACATGCAGTAACTATCTGTCAGCTCATTCAATTTTCGTGCCATTCACTGCACTTTTCAAGTGCATGCAGCCACCGTCCGTCCTCTCACCACATGCAAGCTTCATATGCTGGTTCACACATGCTAGTATGTCATTTCCACCATTCATCATAATAACGAGTCCTGTCCAATCCACCTTATGGTGCAAACACCTTTTCCAACGCTCTGCTCGTGCAAAGTCCAGTTCACTTCATTACAACAGGTACAAATATTAACTTTCCATTATTTAACGTAGATATTTCACTGCTTCTATATGTGTTCACATTTAATGATATAAAATTCTCATTATTAATCTTACATCCATATACTATAATCTTTCTCTTTGTCGTACAAAGCCTTGACCTAAGGTCACTTCAAGATTTTAGTTGGGGGGAGGGGTAGTGTATTATGCTAAAAAAAATGATTGTTTGTCACCATTAGTTACAAAACACAGACAATACAACCTTATCTTCCATTGCCTTCTTACGTTTATGACCTTTTCTTTGTTAATTCCTACAATCCCGAGTCAGTTTAGGCTAGTTTGAGTTGATGCATATAGGTATAATGATGAAGGGGGTAAATCATAAAACACACAATAATAGAAATTGCACACAGAAAATAGAACTTTCTTTATTGATTTGGACAACTTATTACATTACATAAGCTCAAATACAATAAGAGGAATCAACCCTCCACAGGCTGCAACACCTTACAGCTTTCTTTCACAAGGCTCTGGAATCATCTGCCATCTGTAACCCTAAATCTACTAGGGTTTCTATTTTCCCATCTATTCTTGACTCTACACTTTCCCCCTTAACTCTACTACCACCCAAGGTTCCCAAAAGAGTCATAAATAACACTTTTTTTGGCAGTCTCCAGCTAAATTTCAAAATTTGCAACTCCCTCCAAAAGTAGGTCAACTTCTGAGAAGCATAACTTTTGATCCGGGTGTTCGATTGATGAACCGTTTTAAGCGTCAGAAAGCTCGCGATGTGAACTATCATGCCAAAAATCCATAGACAGATTTCGATCAACTTTTTTGGATGTTATGGGATGTTTTAGTGCCTTATATCTCGTTTCAGAAGTTTTCAGGGGCTTTTCAGAAAATAAAAACCTTAATATCTTTCAGCTCACAAATGATCTTTGCCTGATTCCTTTGCCAAAGGTATTATATTTAAATTATGAAGATTTTTGTAAGTTTTCATTTCAATCTGTGCCCAAATGCAAACTTTCCTAAAATGGTAGTTAAACTTTCTAAAACTGGCAGGTTGCTAGTTTTAGTAGTTTGGAAAAAAACTTAAAGTCCTACATCATTATTCAAGAGATTATGGAACCAGAAACACTAATTATGGAAAGAAATGAAAATAACTACAATGATTTTGAATCAACTTCTTTTTTGGGTGATGCAAGATTTCCCTTACACCACTGGATGCTCCTACATCATATAATATAGCAAAGGAATGTATAGAGGGTCATTGAAATTGAAAGTGCAAGCAGATATAATAGAGGGTTAGTAGAAGGGTTGTGAAGAATTTGAATTTGAAGTTTAATTTAGCAACATGGGAGGAGACCTTATTAGACATGAACCTATAGTACATGATGTGGTATTGGGATACCAGTTAATCTTGCCAATCTTTACACAAGTAGGATGGATTGACTATTTTCTGAAGCTCACGGAATACAATGAAGGTATGAAAAGGCAATTTGTAGCCTCACTCTACCATGATGAAGCCACTATGAAAGGCTTGATAGTGGATACTTTAGAAGATGCAATTGTTGAGGTATCTAGTTTACCTAGGAACAGAGAAGAATTCCCTATCAAGGCAGATGCAATAGCTGTAAGAGATGAATTTAACGAGGTAGGGGAGCATTTGGAATCAACGTCACAAGGTACTAAAAGACTATCACTTCCAAAATTATGGGCTTCTTATGCTATTCATATTATTAAGTACCTTACTTGTGATGGTAGGCAACCCATGTTATATACTGTGCACTTTAAATTGTTGTCATCTTCGCCATAACAGAGTAGTCAATGTGCCAAATTTATTGTATAATTTGTTAAAGAGAATGGGATATGAATACCAACGGAAGTGAAATCAGTCAGCATTGTCACATGATTGTTTGGTCACTCTGTTAGTAAAGAGAAGCCTTAGGGTTCGGTATCCACAGGTGCCTTGGAAAAGATTTTTGAAATGTAGAAACATTAATGACATTCTTAATGAACCAAAAGTGCCAGGGAATGTAGAGTCACTTGCTGCATCTTTGAGGGAAACCCCTATTACACCCGCTGCCTCACCTACCCGCAGCGTGGAAGAAACATGGGAGAAAGATGTGCCAATTTCACCACATGTAGCATCTGACCAACTTGTAGTGGAAGAAGTAAATCAAGCCCCAATGGAAGAGGTGAATCAAACCCCATCCTCCAGTAAAGCATCCAACACCAAAACACCAAGAACTAAGAAGAAGAAAGGTGGTTATTCTTCTAAGCCTACAAAAAGGCCAAAAGAGAAATCCACGCGATTAAGGCGTTCACACCACCTAAAGAAGAAAGGTGTTATGAGGGGTGCTGTTGAGAAGCCTAGAAAAGAGAAAGATGATGTTGTAGAAATAGAAACTGACCATGAACAAGAGGCCAATGTGACTAAGAATGTACAAGCCCCCATCAAAAGGAAATGGTATGTATCTTCTACCGCTGAATCATAATTAAATGATATTTTTGTTGCTAAGAAGACTAGAAAGAAAACCCCAGACAACCCTGATAATGAGGGTTATGAGTCCACAGGGGGTGGTGATGAACAACCTTTAAGTGATGATGAATTATTGATTGAAGAAAGGAATGTTAGGTGAGAATTGTAGAAATCCTTTAAGAGAATAAAGCAGCTGGAAGAACTAGTAAAAAATTATGGGCAGAGGGACAAGGAGAGAGAAGCAAAGATATAGGAGTTGGAAGAAAAAGTTAACACTTATGATTAGGGGTCAAAACTAGATATCCTTGCAAATCTAGCCATAGTTGTTGTAGGACATAAGGAATTAGTGGTTGAAGAAAAGAGACTCCCTGTTGTAAAAACCCCAACTTGTCATACAGTTGTGTCCCTAGGATATCAGCTATGGAAAGTTACTCAAGATTTCTCTAAACAAAAAGAAGATTGGAAGATAGAAAAAGAAGCCATGATTGCAGAACACACTCAGGCATTAGAAAGGAAAGATATTGAGTTGGGAAGGCTAGCAGTCATAATGGAGGAGATAGCAGACAAAACTGCTCAAATTGTTAAATGTAGACCCCCAACTAGGACCTATGCCTTGTTTCTGTAGGAGAAATTTCTGAGTTACTAGTTTAGTAAATTGATCAGTAATAAACCAGTTGCAATGAGTGGAAAATGACCTTCCTGAAAGTTTTTTCTAGTGCCACACCTGAAGAGCAAGACCAGCTATGTGAGTATTACTTACATAGTTATGTTGTATCTGAGGATGTTGAATGGAACCCATTGATTTATGTGTGGCATTTACAAGTGAGAGCATTGACCTCCTACTTCAAGAATGAGAAATTAAGAGGTGAAATCATGCAAGCATATAGAGAGAGAAAAATCAATTGCCCTCATAATAAGAAGAGAATCTGAAATCCCTGAATCAATCATTGCATAATGGAGATAGCTCCTAGATCACAAAGGTGTGGGAAGGAAGATCATGAATTTAAGACTACAGGATTATGATAGGATTCAACATTTAACAGTTGGTCTCATTCATCACTCTCATCAGTATGTACAGGATAGATGGAACAGTTTGACTCCTGAATTGCAAAATAAAGAACCCCACTCTGTTCATAACTTCATGGCTATGTTTGAAAGGGTTCAGAAATACATGTAAATTGCCAAGGGACAAGGACTAGACTAGATACCACTTTGCAACCTCCAATACTTCTATACCTGGTGCCATATTGGATTGGGAAGAAGAGTGTAGAGTGTGAGAAAGTAGAGGTATCTATAATGAACAAGTTGGCATATATAATAATGGCTTTTATTTGGATCGGATCAAAGGAGTAGGTACTGTTGTAGATTTTAGGAAGATTACCTTGCATTATAACCTACAGCCTTAGTTGTTTGCTTGAGGACAAGCAAATGGATAGTTGGGGGGGTGTGATGAGTCTAGTTATTAGCCTATTTTCTTATAGTTTTATACAAGTTAAAGGACATTCTCAGACATTATTTTAAACATATTTCTATATTATGTTATCCCTTATGATCATTATGCAGACTCAAACCTGGTTATTAAGTATATGGAAATATGATTATAATATAATAAAAATTGTATGTTATGTGTGGGAATGTATGGATTGTAGAGAATTTTTGTGTTGATTATGGTTATTAGTATTTTGTACATGTTTATGAACTAACTCCTACAACTAAAGAAGGACTGTAACCCACAGCAACTGAAAGGTGCAGCAGAGCAGGGAGGGTTCCAAATTCAACTAAGTGTAGCAACCATGGCATGAAGACACTTGATGGAGATAATCACGCATCGTGATGATAATTAATAAATATGATTGAAAGTTTGAAGGATTCTGTTGCAACTAGAAGACCAACGTGACTAATTCAACCAATCCACGTTCCCTTATTTCAGCAAAGAGTTCCAATTTTATTAGGACTCTTCTTTCCTTCTTTTTCAGTTATTGATATTAGCATTCATCACACTTTGGTTTGTATGGAGTGTTATTTTATGATTTTAGTTAAGAGACCTATTTCAATAAACTCCACTATGCCTATATGTATGGCTTGGTGGTTGAGGTAGTAAGTTGTTAGTTAAGTTTCAAGTTTGAAATAGATTGTTCTATCGCAGATATAGCTATCCAAATCTTTTCTAGATTTATGCAGACAATGTTGTTATTCTAATTATGAGTTTATGAATACTACAGTTTAGTAAGATTTTATGTGATTTGAGATGACTGTGTAATGAATGAGTTAGAATCAATATGATTGTGTTAATCTAGAGAACTAGATTTGAGTTAAAAGCAGTGAGGCAGTCACCTGAGCAAGGGCCACTCAAGATAACTATCCTTCACTTTATTTCTTGCATGTTATTATTGTTGTAGCAGTTATTTCATGAATGCAAGATCAATTAGATTCTTAAGTTGTTTTAGTTCATATGACTTGTGATACTCCGGAGGGTAGGATAAGTTATCAATACCAAGCTAATTCTTAGAATTTATTTCTTAATAGTCATTGTTACAATCTTACTTTGCAAGTACCTGTAGCAATAATAGCAACATTACTTTCTTTGTCATTGAGTAGTTTGATTTATGATTCTGTACTAAATGAGTTAGATAGTTTGATCTTTGAAAGCACATACAGTGCTAGTGCCATCACAAGTTTACTAGCCTTGGTCAATAATTCAATGAAGGTCTTTACTAGGGTTATAGTGGACTATTCAGTAGGTTATTCCTTTGAATTGTGTGATTACCACCAAGTTTACTAGACATAGTAAAGACACTACACGCTTCACTTTGGGAAGTCAAACCTGCATGTTATGACAGTTGTAAGAGAGGTGTTTGCATGTTGGACAAGTGTCCTTGGGCATGGCAAATGGGTCATGAAGCCAAGTTGGACGCCCACCTCTAGAAGCTTCTTATTCTTGCCTTGTAACTCTTTTTAATCAGGTACTTGGAGTAGTATGGGTATGGTTCATTTGCAGGTATTGTTATGCTGCCAAATTTTCTCCAGGTTTGACATTGTGATAACTCCTAGAAGGACTTGCATTGCAAGTGTGTTGTAATCTCCTTTAGATTTGATAATACATTGTGGGAGTTTTAGAGTGTGGGGTTTTTCACCCGAAATATTTTTCCTAACATATATCTTGTGTCATTGCATTTATAGTTTCTTGTGAATGTGTTTTAATCTCTTTGTTAATGTATATGTTAACTGTAAGTGGAAATATCTAAATAAAATTTGCATAACTATCCCTCATTAGATTGGTGTAGGAAGTTGTTTCCACTTACCTTGCTTCCTTTCAAGTATCATTATCAACTGCAGAGGCAGAGTATATTGCAACAACATCTTGTTGTACACAAGTATTGTGGATGAAGCAAACTTTGAAGGATATCAAGGTATTGTATGATGCACCTATTCCTATCTTGTGTGACAATACAATGCTATCATTATTTCCAAGAATCCAGTGATCCATTCTAGAACCAAGCATATATCAATCAGGTATCACTTTTTGAGAGAGAAGATTGCAGAGAAAGAAGTGATGTTGGAATATGTTGCAAAAAAGGATCAGATTGCATACATTTTCATAAAGGCTCTTGCAAAGGACACTTTTGAGTATCTCTGGCAAAAGTTAGGGGTGATTACCCCTTCTTATTGCTAGATGCATAGTTGGTGCATCTGTCCAGGGGGAGTTCATGTTATATTCTTTTTCCTGGACTGATGGTGGCTACCTCTCAGGGGGAGTAGGTAGTGGTTGTTGCTGATAGGGGGAGTTAGTAAGATGCTTCAAGGAGTGTATGTATTTCAAAGGGGGAGAAAGTTGAAAATGAGAGCCTGTGTCCTTAGGAGAAGTAGTTTCCCTTTGTCCTTGATGTCAAAGGGGTAGAGAAAGTAGCATTCACCTAAGAGGGAGAATGACCATGTGTGTGTGTGTGTGTTTCCATCAATGACAAAGGGGGAGATTGTTGGCATTATGTGTTGTCATTAATGTCAGCACTCAGAGTGATGCCAACACTCAGTTTGTGGTTGATATGAATGATTCATGTTGATGATATACCGGTGTAGTGATAGAGATGCATTGATGATGTTGATGTTCATGGTTGCTGATGTTCAGTTATGTTCATGATTGGTTTATAATGTTCATGGTTGGATATCATGCTCTGATTAATGTCAAGACAAGGTGTATTGAGCTTGTTTGTGGTCAATAGAGATGATTTCATGATGAAACATTAAGATGGGAATTAGAAGCATAAAGATGAATGATGATATATTAAGATGAGAATTAGAAGCTATGCTAAGGTTGAGAAGATGTTGCTAATGACATATAGCATGTTTTATGCTCTCTCATGATGATCCTAAGAATGTATGAGTTGCTACATGAAAGTTCTGACCTCCAGATGTTGGTGAAGACTTGTTGCAGGAAGCTGCCTAGAAGATTGTCTGGTAAAACGCTCTGCATTTGAAGATATGGTAATGCGGTTTAGAAGTTAAGTTCAATATGCTATAAAGGTGGCAAATCCAAAGTTTCAGATCATTAAAGTTACAAGTGATTGAGCTTCAGTCTGTGCTTTGGCATAGTAAAGTGTTGATGAAGGCAAATTGAAATACTCCATATTCCTCTGCAAATGAAGATTTGCTCATGCACTTTTGAGGATATGTTCAGAGCTATGTATTAGTGCATCCATATGAGTTTCAGACATTTTTGAGGTCTAGAAGTTCAGTTTCCAAATGACAAAGGTGATACAGATGGTTTCAGATGCCTAGTTATTCTTAGAATATATGCTGATAATGTATGCCAAATGGTTGCTACTTGAAATGGTAAATTGATTGATGGAAGAACATCCTGATGATTTTATGTTGCTCCACAAGATGTTTCTCTACTCTCTCTAGAACGGACTGTGGTCCGGAATGATAGTGTTGCTGGGCTATGCCTCAGCTTGGTCGACTAAAGAATATTGAAGGTATGCACCACAAAGTTCTTATTGTGTGGAGTTAAAGAAGTGTTCGGAGATAGTGTATAGGTCCTACTGACTCATCTGGAAGAAGCGCAAGCAATGTTCATGTTATCTCTGAAAGTTGCACCCTACCAATTTCGTAGAAAATTGGTACTTTAGAGGAACATGGAAACACTCCTATGGCTGTGGGTCACCTAGAAACTAGAGTGAATCTCCAGAGAAGGCTAGCTTCCTAACTTTATATCACCTAAGACTGACTATTCTATAGCTTTGACAAGGAAAAGAGTGAGACGGATATGCACTAAAACTAAAATTAAACTCTAATTGGTGATACACCTAACTTAATGAGGAACATGAAAATATCAGATTTAAACGCTTGTTACAATGACTGAAAAGATTCTTGCACAACCTATCACTTCTACTTCTGCATAAATATTTCACAAGTAAGTTTATGTATGCAGAATTCTTACAGAGGAAAAGATGATTTCACACTTAAAGATAAAACACAACTAGCAACCCGCACTAGTATTTTCAGCATAAAAGGCTCTAAATCCTGAGACAAAAGTGAAGAGGAAATAAAATGTACTTCATAGATAACTCTATCAAATTAGTTGATAAGTACAAAGATGCATAAGACAAGTAGACACAATTTGCAAACAATGGCATTCAAGGTCTCCATTGTATTCCATATCAAGTAAACTGGTAAAATGAGTTACAAATTGTCAAAATTTGAGCAAGGATTGTAAAAATCACAAGTCTCCAAAAGTTGCATAATCAGAATTGAGTACAAATGAGTCACATAAGTGACTATATCCACCACTATCCAAGTGGTTCCACCATACAAGGAGCTAAAAATAACTCTGGGTCGAATGCCCACAAAAGCCTAGAATATAGGGCCTATATCCTCTCCACAAGAGCTAATAATGAAGGAAAAAGTCCATCATGACCTAGTCCAACATGATGACTCATGAAAACTACTCCAAAAGGACTCTAAAAGCAGTAAAAACTCTCCTAGATACTCTCAAAACAACACACTTAATCAATAATTGTCTCTAAGACTCAGTCAATCTCTCTCCACTCCAAGGCAAAACAAAAGGCTATATGTTTGGCATGTATTTGCCAACTCCTCCATTCTCCAAGTATATTTGTCCTCAAAGTCAATAAATGACATAAATACACTTTACCACTCTCCTTTGCATTTAGAAAAATAACAACAACCCTTAAATGATTTATAAGGTTATCATTTAAGTTTTACTGTTTTACATTTTATATTCCATGCAAAGAAAATAAATACAAAAATAAAACCTAGCACCGAAGTGCTCACCTTAGCATGAAAGGAATAAAGACTTAACACAAAAGTCTTAAGAAGACTTGCCACCTCGTGGCCTGCTACTAGGCATCACATGTCATAAAGTTTTGACCACGGGCTCATTTGAAAAGATATGTTAAATTACAAAATGCAAAAAGAAAAAAAAGGCCCATCGGGCTCTTAGGGATGTGAAACCCTAAAGACAAAAGTTGACAACTTTTCAACTTTTCACTTTGCATTTTTTTTCCTCAAAGAGCGCTGCCATGGAGGGTTTCTAAAGGCTCCCTATAGATGTTTTCTTGCTGGTTTTGAAGGAATTTTGACTATATTTCATGCTGAAAGGCTCCAAAAAGCCACAGTTAAGTTCAAATCTTTACTTCTCTGACGCCAAAACTGCAAGTTTATGTTGTTTCTACTGTTGTTTTGCAAAATATATGATAGATGCATCATTTATTGTCATTATACGACCATGTAAACTATATTCCATGCAAAAATGACTGTATTTTCTGACAAAAGCAGCTATAGAAAATAGCAAGATTTATCATTTCTATATAAAAACACTTCTTTGTGTATAATATCCCTATACCTGGCCTTTGCTGTTGAAATACTGAGAAACAAGGGTTTATTTCACTAGGTTTGATCTGTAAAACCCTACAATCCTCTTTTTTGTGAACAACCACGACATATTATAGCTCTCATTGCTCTAAAAAAAATTAAAGACACTTAGAAAGCTCACTCTTTCTTTGGCAGTGAAGAAATAATGTTATTTCTCTGGATCTATCTTAGGGTTTAAATGAAACAAACCCTCATTCTATTTTATTTCCTCTGTATCTTTGCTCCTGTAGCTTCATCTTTGTATATTTATATCATTTTGAGCATGTTCTCCTGTAGCTAGTTCATTACTGCTTTAAAACTTCATGGGTTCTCTCCATTTTGAACAAATGCATTTTTTACTGCCCTTTGACCATGCTTTTGATAGCTGCTATAGGATCTTTGACAGGAAATATTCAAGGTGATGACCCTGCTAGGGTTTTTGTGTATTCACTATCTAGGATTTGCATGCTAAGATCACAATGTTGTCACAGTAATAACTATTCTTTTCATAGCAGTGATGCTTTTAACTGTACTTGGAGATCCCTTTGCATATTGGTAGCTTCTTTTATAAACATGCATACATTTTGTCTAGCATACTGATAAAACACTAAAGTTTTAATGTACTTCATGTCTTTTGCATCAATAGTTCATTTGTTCTGTAGTAGTAAATCACTGGTAAAGTAGTTTATTTTGTCTCATACCTATAAGAATATTGTCTTTGATCATTATCAATAGTGATGTTACTTAGAAATGCATGGTATTCTGTATTTTGCAAATCACTTCTATATAACATGATTTTGATAAAAAATCCTTTCCATTATCTGTAGCATCATGCTTTGATATGCTTAGCACATATACTCATAAAGGTTTAACAGCTACAACTCTTTTCTTTTGTATCAGATACATGTCCTGTTAACTCTTCTGCCACTATTTTAACAACCACATCTTGATGTTCCCGATGCACTTATCACAATGTTGCATCCTTCAATTTAGAGTGTTTCAAGACTAGATGTACGGCAATATTACTCTATCATAGTCCTATTGGCAAGAGACACTATGGGGCTTCATAAGTGTTGTCATTGATGGCAACAAAGTCTATCCTAGACATCTGCAGTACATAGTATGCCTATACCAGAAGTCAGATTGGAGACTGTTTTGGTCCGATGAACAAGAATAGAGTTTGTAACAAGGTTCGACAATTAGGTCCAGATCTCTCAAATGGCATAACTCAGTAAATCACGGACTTGGACAAGTCAAGAGGGGTATCATGACTATTGTATTCCAGAGATTTAGCCTCTGGTGATAAAGCATGAAAAAGATATGAGCATCTGAGTGTTGGGTTCCAATCAGACAGAGCAGACAGAGGAAGAATTGACTGACATAGTATCAGACTTGAATCCAGATGTGTAAAAGGTCTTGATCAAGCAATTTGTGAGATTATGCATTGTTGGTTGACATGATTAATGACTTCTATGCCTATGTTTTTGACACACATCACAAATCAAGCATGGATTCAGCCGACAGATCGGTAACTTGCAAATATCTTGAGTGTTCTTGTTGCTGACTAGAAAGTTGATGAGAATCCTTGATGTGGATATATATACCAGATGGATTCCAGTATGTAAGTATGTGTGGTGAAGGTGGGAAGTAATAAGGTGCGAAGAAAAGCAGGGCTAAGTGTGGGAACAACAATTCAAGTCCAGTATGTGACTGAACAACAACATTGAACAGAGGAAGAATGAAGTGCATTAGATCAGTATATTGTGCCTAACCGGAACTGAACTCTTGCATTTGTAGATGCTTCTCATCAATTCAAACACTTGATTATCTTCTGTAAGTTCTATAGATAGTGAGTCTCTTGTAGGCAATGTGCCTCTTGTGAGCAGTGTGCTCGGGCAGTGAGCCCTAATTGGCAAGTGCCATTTTGTACTCCTTTATTCTTTTAATAGAGAATACAATCTTGGGTTAGTCACCCCGTGGTTTTTCCCTTAACAGGGTTTCCATGTAAAAATCCTTGTGTTATGTGTGTTGATTCTATTTCTATTCTTATGATTTCATATGCTTTCATGTATTGATATAACACTGAATATTAAGATAACAAAAGAAAAGAAAGTTAAGGAAATTTTGAGATAACTGATTCACCCCCCCTTCTCACTTATCTACCTTATTTCCAACAATTGGTATCAGAGCTAAGTTCCTCTGAACAAAGCCTAATAGCTTGAGGAAGATCTGGAAATCTCAATGGATCCATATGGTATGAAGGAACAACTTCAGTTTGCCCTAGAAGATCTTGAACAATCCCACTCTGAAGTCAATAATTTGAGAGAAAGACTCAAACAAGTTGATGAATTCATAAATGAGCTAAAAGAAAAACTTAGTATTTCTGTGAAAAAGAGAAAGGAACTACTTCAAAAATTAGCCAATCAGAGTGAAGTCAATGATACTAATGAAGATCTGAATGAGAAAAATAAGCTATGTGAGAAGCTATCAAAAGAAGTCATTATGGTAAGGCATGAAATGGAATCATAGGTTGTGAGATGCACCCAAGAAATTGAGGAAAAAAGAAAGATTGAAGATAATCTAAAACAATCCCTTAAGGAGAAAACAGAGGACTGCCACAAAATGGACAGACTAATCAGGCATCTTGAAACTGATCTTGAAGAAGCTAGAGATAATGAAGATCAACTTGAGAATCAGATAGACACTCTTAAACAAGACCTTCAAACAACAAATGAATACAAAGAGAAATTCAAGATAAGCTCAGCCCAACTTGAAGTTCTTCTTGAAGGCCAAAAGAGGGTAGATGATATGCATGGCTTGGGATATGAGAAAGGTGAAAGCTCTAGATCCGATCAGAAGAACTTTGGATCAGGAAATCAAATTAACAGGCCTAGAAGACCTCCAGTAAGGCAACCAAATGCCCAAAGATATCCATCCTTCAATGGATACTACTTCAATTGCAACAATTTTGGTCATAAAGCAACTTAGTGCAGGAGGAGAATGAATTAGAATAATCCATCCTTCTCCAGACAATGTTTTAATTGCAAAAGGTATGGTCACAAATCTCATGAATGCAGAAATATGTAAACAAACAATTTATTCAATGGTAGATGCTTTGCATGCAATAGAATGGGACATATGGCTAATCAATGCAGATCAAGAGGATATCAATCAAATAAGCAAAGAAATGTTACATGTTACAATTGCAATAGATCCAGTCATATTGCCAAATTCTCCAGAAGCAGAAATCAGGATAGAAAAGGTCTGGTGGAACATGATCAGAAACAAGATAAGGGCAAAGGTAAAGTGAATGCAGATGAAGTTCAAAAGGAGATGAGAAAGATTTGGGTAAAGAAGAGTACAAAAGGTATTGGGGATGGATCCGCACCGGAATTCGGTGTTGATATTCCTTCCAGAAATTAAAAAGGTGAACTCTGGCTCAGGGGGAGTCATAGAGAAAAACAAATTCCCCCAACTAGTCAACTAGTGCCTAAATTTGGCACATGGAGTAAATATCTGACGCTACGGATTAAAGGGTTCTCAGAAAAACATCTAAATAACCTTTAGTCAAAATATGAAAGATTCGCATGGAGTTTTGCAAGATTTTAACCACTCAAGTTAATTCGGTTCCGACAACTATCTGGTAAAACATAATTTCACAAACAGATCCGGTGTGATCCAAAATTGAAATACTTTGATCTGCGGACCCATGACATGATTGAAGAAAAGAAGATACATTGTCAATCCTCACTGACAATGATTCTAAGTTTGGCGCAGTGATTCAAGATCTCTCTCAAAACAGGGCAACTAGATAACTTAAGTTGTGCATTTATTACAAAAGGAAATTAGGGTTTGCGTGAGGATAAAAGGATTCTTTCACTCATTATTTACACACTTGCACTCACGAAGAAGAATAGAAGAGCTCTACAAAAAAATTGTACAATTCACTCAAGATCAACAGAAAAATGAATTGAACCAACAATTTATTCCGGCTCCTGCTTCAAACCCTAAGGTGTGAAAAGGTACTTCATTCTGAAAAGCTCTCTCTGAATCTCTTGCAAAATGGCTACTCCAATAGGTGTCAAGATCTCTGATAGGCTATGACCTAAATTCAAGAAGCACCCTTATAAATCTCTAGAAGTTGATCCTTTGGGCACATTTTCTAGCATTCTGCATAGAGTATTGCATGTAGAAGATGTTAGGGTTTATATCCATGCCAACATTGAAGAATTTGGAGAATCAAAATTGATGGACATTTATCACAAACAGCTAATAGATGAGAATTTTGAACTCAAACCTAAATTCAAGGCTCTCCGGGATAAACACTTCAGACATTGCATACATTTTCCATGTTTTGCAGAAGATGATTGGGTCTGGTATGTTCTAAGAAGGATGCATAATAATTTCATGTGGCTAATGAGGCCCTTTAAGATAACTAAAGATGCCATCAGGGCAGTGACTAGACTGCATTCATCCGGTGGGTTACCTGCACTTAAATCTGTGAAGAACCAAATAGTAACTAAAGCCACCAAATCTAAATTTGACAAAAGAGCAATGACCATAGATGACATCACAGATCCGGATGTCAAGTTTGCCTCAATGATAATCGGCTACAAAATCTATCATTCAAGCATGGAGAATTTTGTGTTTGGCACATTAATCTATGCAGCATATCAGATGTTGAGGGAAGATGCAGATTATGACTTGTGTGAGCTTCTTCTAAATCAACTGTTGGAAAACCTGCAGAAGATCAAAAAGGATAAGAAGAATTCCTTTAAATATGGTTGTCTAATACTATGTCTGTTCTTCTATTATATGAATGAGCTACTTGGATCAATTGGTTGGGTGTGGCAAAATGATAAACCGGTTGCAATTCAGATCAGAGATTACATGTATAGACTTGGTGATGCTCAAGCCCAAAACACAGCTCTCTGGGGGTACTTCAAGAACTTCTAAAGCATGATGCAAGCCAGAGAGAGAATACCACAGTCCATAGTTGAGAAATACAAGGACACAATTTGCTTCATGGTTGACACTAATCAATGCCTAATGGAGGCAGTTGAGCCAAGAACTGTATGGATAATGCCTATGGGATATGAGGTCGATGAAAAACTCTTGGAATTGCATATTCAACACCTGCTGAGCTTGCCTAAGGAAACTGAAGCAGAAAGGTTTGGCACCTTTGAAGAGGTAAGTGTAAAAATACATGTTGAGCTAAGACAGCCCAGAGATGAAGAGGAAAGTAAGAAAGGAAGTTGAAGAAATTGCCAAAAGATTTGGCCTATCAAAGGAGGCTGTAGATGCAAATAGAGAGAAAATGGAGAAGACTGAGAAAGAAAAACAAGAAGCAAAGAAAGGAAACATTCCGGTGCAAGCCCCCTCTCAGACTAGATCTTCTAAGATCTCTGCACCTGTCACTCCTAAAATCTCAAAGGCTACTAAACTAGAAGTCAAGGCATCTGGGAAAAGTGAAAACAGAATGAAGACCAAAGCCTCAAGAACATATACAAGCCATAAGGATGATGAAGAAATCAAGAAAATGAAAAAGAAGAGAACATCCAGAAATTTCTCTACTAGCAGAAATGAGGAAGAGAAGGCAAAGGAATTTGTTGAAAAACCCACTCTCTTCATTGATAACATCATCAAGGTAGTAACTATGGATGGGAACTTGTAGCCAGTGACTGAGTTCTATGATGCATACAGTGACGCTGACAAGAGAATTCTGGAAGAGGCCACTATCAGGTATTTGAATATTTACAATAAAGCCTTCATTGAAATTATATCATTAATTCCTAAGAGCCTAGAAAAGGTACTTGAGATGATAAAAGAGAATGCAATGGAAAAAGACCTAGAGATTCAGGAGCAGATAGTAATACATCTTTATCCTTCCATTACTCCAAAACAAATGGACATGATTTTCAAGGAGTGTAAGAATGAGTTTTGGAGCAAGGCAAGAATGAACAAACTTATGCTTGGAGAAATAGACCAAGTAGCAAGTGAAACTAAAGATATCCTTCAGAATGCCTTAAAGAGATTCAATCTTCCTATTATAGAAGAAACAGTTGAAGAACCTTCTACCATGGATGTTGAAGGATTAAATGTAATCAATGAAGAATCCTCTAACAAGGATGTAGAAGGATTAAAGAGAATAGATGAACAGAAGTCTGAGGACTTAGATTCCTCTGTTCTGGAAGAGGAAGTCCATGAAGTAGTAAACACAGGTGACATCTCTCCTCTGGATCGCACTACAACTATGATAGACATTCTAGACTCTGAAGCTGAAGGAGAAGGTAGAAGAGAGGAGAAGAAAATTCAAGAAGAAGAGGTTAAGGGAAAAGAAGAAGAACAAGCAGAAAAGACTAATGATGACTCTTCTGATATTTCAAAGAAGTCTCAATCTCCAGCAAGAGACACTGCAGAGATAGTGAAGAACTTCTTAAACAGAGAAATGATAGAACAAGATGAACCTGATCTATTTCAAGGACCACTAAATTTTGACTCTCTCCCTGGTTCAGACAATGAAAATAGCATCTTTTGCTCAAGCAAAAGCAAAAGAAAAACTCTTGAAATCTCACATGGAGGACTGTGAACTGTTGGAGATTGCATCCGAGATGTTGGAGAAGATCATGCCATCCTACCAAAAGGATCCTTCAGCCTCACCATCCGGTAACTTGAAATCTTTGGTAAATTCTGTTAACACTCATTTTGAATCTCTAGAGAAATCAGTAGAAGCAAAGGTCTGGAAGGAGTTTCTGGGAAAAAGATTCACTGAGGTGTAAGGACTTATTGCTAATGATAGGCAGACTCTAGATATTGGAATAAAGAGCCTTGAAAATGCTCTCAAAGATGGTGGAGACCTATTCAAATTTTGTCTGACTTGGCCTAAAGTGACAAAAGATATTGAGGAGAAAGTAAAAGAATAAGAAGAAAAACTGTCAAGCCTAGTTCAGAATTTTGACCCTCTTTCCTCCTCACTAATGAATCAAGAATGCCAAGCTATTGTTATCATAAACAAAATAAAGAGGCTAGACAAAGAAAAGAAGAACATAATGAACAAAATGGGTGAACTCAGAGAGATAATTATCCCTAAGCTAAAGGCAATGCATGAGGCCTTGATAGATGCTAAGACCACAGCCCGAACCAGTGATCCAGTAGATTTAAGAAGGGTAGAAGCATATGCATTTTTGTTGAGTGGTCACATCTCCATTTTGGATAGGATGAGGTAGAGTTGGGCCACACAGTTTGTACAGTTGAAGACTACTTTTGCAGATATACTTAAGTATATGTAATTATACCATATATATATATATATATATTATAACATATATATATATATATATATTTATGCGGCCATGTATAGGACAATTTTTGCAAAATTTTGGTATGCGGATTCTGCCCTTTTCCATTGATGTCAAAGGGGGAGTGAGGAGTAGTGAAAAATGTGGAATCTAGCTAAGGGGGAGCTCTGGTAAAACAGTGCAAAAGACAGAGCATCAGCCAAGGGGGAGTTACTGCGACACTTAGCCATTTTTCACTAAGTGTCTCTCATTGATGGGATGTCTCTCATTGATTGTAATGCTGTCATATCCGCTAGTTTACCAATGCATGACACTATAACTGCTCATAAGACTGTCTCTAGCAATAAAATTATGTTGTTCTTATCAGATGTTATATCTATAGATTATGTTTGTCATGAGCAACTACAGGATGGATTTTGCACTTCATTTTCTATAATTGTATCTCTTTCTTTTATACTGTTTGAAAGCATTAATGTTTGTCAATTAGGCATGCTGGGATCAACCCTCGTGGGAGCCCATTTAACCCCACATGCTGAAATCAAATGAGTCTTAAATGAAACCTGTATCTGCACATGAAACAAACATGTTAGGAAAAACAAGGCATGTGATTGATATTCTTGATTATCTTGTTGCTTCCTTGAAGCTTCACATGATATTAATTGGTTTTCTGCATCTGAAAGTCAAACTGTATATTTGTAGATGTATATCATATGATATATGATGCCCCGTCATTGCTCTAACATTAGTTTTCAAAATTTTATGTAGGTAACTAGGGGCAGCAAGGAGACAACATCTGAGTGCATGACAAGTGGACAACATGGGATGACACTAGACATGACAATAGGACCAAGACTCGTCATTTAGGCAATGACGAGTCACCCTATCTCATATGCATATTTATCTCTTTATTTTTCTATAAATGTATAGTTTGTCTTTTCACGTGCAATGAAACAGTTAGTCTCACGGCCTGTGTGAGACCCTATACATTTATTTTATCAATGAGATTACTTGTTTCTGAAAAGATTTGTACAATCTTTCTATGTTAGCTACATTTGCATAAATGTAATCCATTATAATGTAATATTTTGATTTTATTTATGCACATGCATGTAATGTAACAAAAGAATAAAAATGTACCTTTCTCCTCCATTTAATCACAAAAGCTCTACTTGATTGAGTTGTTAGCGAAAATGGGTAACATTTTTGGTGACATCTGCTAAATGTTTGCTTGGTAAACATCAAACCAGTTGCCTAGACCTTATCCATTGGGCATGGAGTCACTCAGAGACTTCTAAAACACTTGGACAAAAAGATTTCTGACCTCTGCAACTCAGTAGGACAAAGTGAAAGACACCTGAAAACCTAAACAAAAGTAAAATGCAGAAAAGCAAGTATCTAACCATGCTGGACAACACTTAGGGAAAACACAAAGCATCTAGACTATGGTACAACAACACATATTGAATGCAAGAAACCTAACCTACTATTCACAAAGGCAGATCATACCTCAAAACACCTTTTCAAGTGTATCCCATTATCTAAGATAGGCAAGTTTTCTCCATCCATATTTGATAACTGAAATGCATTATGCTCCTTGCATTCAGTGATGATAAATGGGCCACTCCACATGCTGTTGAACTTAGAGTGTTTGCTTGGCCTGCTTTTCAATTCATCCCATTTAAGCACAATGTCACGTTCTCTAAAAATTTTGGGAGTGGCTTTCTTATCAAATACTTATTTTGTTTGAAGCTGATGATTCTCCATAGCTTTCATTGCCTTATCTCTTACTTCTTCTAACTCCATGAGCTGAGCATATCTAACAACCATTGGATCTTTGTCTTCAAACATTTCCAATTGATTCATGATGTCAAGAGTTGGTAACTCAACAGATAGAGGTAGTCTTGCCTCTTTGCCATAAACTAGCATATATGTAGAGTTCCCAATAGACCTTTTGGGAGTTATTCTATCTGCCCATAGAGCAGATTTCAGCTTGGTGTGCCAGGTCCTCTGGTTATCTCCCATAGTTCTTTTGATAATCTTTATCAGGTTCTTGTTTGTTGATTCTACCAAACCATTACCCTGAGGGTAATAATTTGATGATGCATTTAAATAAATGCCATTCTTTACAACCCAATCACCTACTCTCAATCCACCAAAGGCTAAAGCATTGTCTGAAATGATTGATTCAGGAACTCCAAATTTGGTTACTAAATCATAATAAAAGTTTAAGACAACACTTTCATTAGCTTCTTTCAAAGCCACTACTTTAGTCCACCTTGTGAAATAATCTATTGCTGCAAGTACCCACCTATGACCTGCATTGGATGGTGGATTAATGGCATCTATAAAATCAATGCCCCATCTCATAAAGGGTTGTTCCACTTGAATTGGCTACAGAGGTAAAGCTGGAAGCCTCTCTTTGCCTGCAAAAATGACACATTTAACAAATTTTCTAGCCCACGCATGGGCATCTCTGAATAAGCTGGGCCAATAATAGCCAACTCTCATTATCTTCCAGACAGTTTGTTCTTGGGGAAAAATGACCCCCATCTGTTCCATCATGGAACTCATGAAGCACTCTGTCAACTTGGTCATTATCAATGCATCTTAAGGGTACATCATTCAAATCCTTTCTAAAAAGAACATTATTGACCAAAACATAAGGAATAGACTACAGTCTAAAATACTTCCTTTTGGCTCTATCTAAACCCATTGGGCACTCACCAGTTTGCAGAAAATGAGTCATATCCTTAACCCAACTTGCTCCAACAGCTATAGCATCATTTTGAAGCTCATCTTCAGGCCTAGTAGCAAGTTGTTCACTAAGTCCTCTTCCCCTGAACAACTTAGTTATCTTGATATCCACATCATATTCCATGACTTTAGTAATCCACCTAGCCCTCTTTTCATTCACATCCTTGCTCAACAGAAAATCTTTCACACCAGGGTGAGCCACCATTAAATGCACTTTGTTGTTAGAAACAAGATGTCTAAACTTCTTTAAACTCTTAACAACTGCAAGGACATGCTTTTCAATAAAACTGTACCTTTGTTCATAATCTTGTAAGCCTTGACTAAAGAAAGCAATGGGCTGTTCAAAACCTTCATTCTGTTGCGGTACCAAAATTGCAAAAATGGTGTCTATACTACCATAAGCATACAAAATGAAATGCTTTAAAAAATTAGGGTTTACCAAAGTTGGTGATGTTGATAAGGCTTCTTTTATGGATTCAAAACTGAGCTTAGCTTCTTTTGTCCAGCTGAAAATTGAATTTTTCTTTAACATAGAAGTCAGTGGCTTCAACAAGTTTGCAATATTAGGTATAAATCTTCACAGAAAATTAATTTTGCCTATAAAACTTTGCAGTCTTTTCTTGTGGCTGGGTAAAGGTAGCTCCAAAATAGCATTCACTCTTTCTGTATCAATGGTAACCCCCTATTTTGACACAACATGTCCTAACAACTTACCTTCATGGATGACAAAAATGCATTTTTTGGGATTGAGGGATATGCCAAATTCTCTACATCTCTCAAACACTTGTCTTAAATGTGATAAATGCTCATCTGCATTCTTGGAGAATACTGTGATGTCATCAAGGTACACAAGAACCAGCTTATAAAGCAGACCCTTAAAGGCCATATCCATTGCCCTCTGAAAAGTGGAACTAACATTAGATAAACCAAAAGGCATTCTTTTATATGCCATGGTACCCCACTTTGTAGTGAAAGAGGTCTTATGTTGGTCATCTTCTTTGACCAAAACCTGATTATATCCTAAATAACCATCAAGCAATGAAAATCTCTCAGAACCAGCTACTACTTGCAGGATTTGCTCCATTGAGGGAAATGGATAATGGTCTTTCAAGGATGCTCTATTGAGGTCTCTAAAATCCACATAGAGCCTAATTTCTCCATTCTTCTTCCTCATGGGAACAAGATTGGAGACCCAGGATGTGTGCTTGATTGGAAAAATGATATTTCTCTTAATCAGCTTGGTTAGTTCTCTTTAATCATTAGAGGCTCAAATTTTGGGTTTAAAGGCCTTTGTTTTTGCCTAATAGGTTTTGCATTTGGCTCTAATTCTATGGTATGCTGGGCAATGTGAGGATCAAACCCTTTCAAATCTGAATATTCCCAAGCAAAAACATCTTGAAATTCTTGACAAAGAGCAATAAAAGCTTTCTTATCTTTAGGTGAACAAATTTTACCAATTTTAAGGAGCTTACCTTTAAAAATTTCTAGCTCCTCATAATGTTCCTCCTTGACCTGAATGTTAGTTTTGCTCTTTTTAAACTGATCATCAGTGCTGAAGATAGATTCCATGGTGACTAATCCCTTGGGCAGTTTGTTAGTCTTCAAATGAACAATCTGCTCATCATAATGTTTCTAAATCTTATCTTGATTCATCAATGAAAACTCATCTTCTTCTAGTAAAAATCTCAGCACATGTTCATCACTCTCAAACACTTGCCAGTGAACGTTGTTATCAGGAATAGAGGGTCTAATAACCACCTTAACATAATGCTGAGCCTTTTCCTTTTTTATATCATTAGGAATATCAAATTGAGCTCCTATTGCAGCTAACCTATCTGCATGATTATTTTGACTTCTTGGAATGGAAACTAGATTAAAAGCATCAAACTCCTCAATCATGTCCCACACCCTATGTTTGTAGGATTTCAAAACATCATTTTTTGTAACATGCAGCCCTCTCCCATGATTTACATTAAGCTCACTGTCACCATATACCTATAAGCAACCAATCTTCCTCTTTCTTGCCCACTGCAAACCTTGAATCAAACCTTCATATTCAGCAGTATTGTTAGTGCATGAGAAAGCAAAATGGAAAGCATAATAATATCTGTCACCTTGTGGGGACACAAGCATTGCACCCCCACCAGCTCCATTTCTACTCCTAGAGCCATCAAAGTACATTTTCCATAACTCATCTTACTGTCCTATCTGTTGTTCTATACTTTTTACAAGGTTTGGTATTGTTGTTTCAGGTTCATGCAACATGTAAACACCCATACCTTTTTCTTGAATATGATCATAAAGATTATCTACCATGTTTTCTATTGCCCACTCATTTAAAAGCACTTCTGGCACACTTTCAGCCTGCAGTTCTTGAGCAACAACGAGCTCACTATCATAAAAAATAGTGCAATTGGCATTAACTGCACTTGGCACATATGGCTCAATGTGATCTTTGGCAAGCAACTCAAATTTTATAGTCACTTTTGTTCCATATTGGGTCCTAAAAAACATGTGGGACCAATTTGAGGACAAATATTCTTCTATTTTGGCATTGAACTCTCTTGACAAACACATGACAAAGTAGGGTGTAAATCAATGATAAACACCTCCTGAGAGATTGAAACATTTGGACAAGCATGCAATGGGAGACCTAAATCTTTAATCACACCTATAGTATTGACAGATGTCCCATCTAACTGGAGTACTCCCTTTTCAAGAGGCTGGTATTTCAGTCCTAATTGATCTGCAATTTGTTTTGGCATGATTGAACCACTTGCCCCACTATCCACCATGCAGTTATGTACTAATTTGTCTCCTATTATCAATGAGACATAAAATGGAAGAGGTTTAACACCTTTACTTGGTTGTTTATTACTGTCCTGAGGTGAATTTGTAAGGACAACCCTAGCTGGGTCAACTGATGCATTACTAGACACTTTCAAATTAGACAAAGCAGATTGTAACATGTCTTTTTAGCTTGGGATTGCTAAGGAATCCCACATGGACATTGTCACATTCATTTTCTTCATATTTTCAATGATATTAAAAGGTGAAGTGACATTTACCTTTTGATGAGACTTTGCAGTAGCAGGATCTGCTTGTATGTGAGGTTGTTCCCTAGCAGCACCCTAGACATTTCTCTGTAAGATATGAGGAATTTGAGATGTGGATGGTCCAACAACTTCTTTTCCTTTGTTTGTTGATTGCTCCATCTCAAAACCTCTCTTCTTAGCTCTTGTATTTGCTGCAATCGGAGAATCATCTCTGTTTACTCCATAAAACTCTTCACCCTGCCAGTTTAGGAAGGCAGTATCATTTGGAGGTTGTTCTTGCTGCTGGAAAGGCCCATCATTAGATGTGTTAGGCTGAGGAATTGCAACATTTTGTACCATTAATTCCTAGTTGATGACTCCATTTGAGTAGGTAGATTGACTATGCGGCTGATTGCAAGGAAAACACCAATCATACTCTGCTACAAGGTTATTTTGAACAGGGACAAGGTCTCTAACTGCATTAATTGATGTAGGATAATAAGGCTGAAAAGGCCTTAGGTTTACATTCTACCTTGTACCCTAGTAATTTCCTTGGTATGGTGGTCTATTTGCTTGACATGGCTGATTTTGGCCTTGATTTTGCGGCTGATATGGATATCTATTTTGGGACTGTTGCTTCTTTAGGTTCACCAATTCATTTCCAAAAGTTTGAAGTATGTTTTCAATCTTTTGTTGGCTATTTTTAATCTCTTCTAGCTCTTGTGATGAGCTGGAAACAACAGCCTTAGGATTGACAACAATTGGCAATGCTGCAAAAGTAGGTGTAGGGGCATTAAAAGATGGAATTTGTAATGGCATAGAAGGCTAGATTTCAAGAAAAATAGGCATTGGTGGCCTCAGTGCTATCTTACCAGCCTGAATTAGGTTATTTTCTTCTCTAATTGCTACTTCATATGCATCTGGTAAACTAGTACCTCTCATTGATTGTATCATGACTGAAATATCATTGTTAAGAGCTTTCAAATAGTATACAAAGGCATATTCTGATGAGGGTCTTACTGTGACCAGAATTCTATCCCATGTTTTCTAAAAATAGAAGTTGAAGTCCATCATTTGCTCCTGAGGATCTCTTTTTATTGTGGTCAACTATTCATCCAACGATAAGTTATCAGACTTATCTTGAAACTGTTTGTTTAGTTTGGCACCTAAGTCATCCCAAGTTCCAATGGTTTGCACTAGTAAACTCCTGAACTACTGCAAGGCTTTTCCTTTTAGTGAGGCAGTTAGCAGCCTGATGGCTACATTTTCTTGGGTTACATGATGAACTCCACATAGAGAAGCCATGTCTCTAATGTGCTCAATCGGGGTAGTTTGATTCTCCCCTATGAAAAAAGGTAGACTTTTCAAGGCTGCCATGGGTATATCATCATGCTGTGTTAAATTCAATGGGCTGCCCCCATCAAATGCCAAAAACAACTAATTCCTTGCCATTGGAATAGCTAGAGGTGGATTTGCTTGGACTGGTATAGGAGATACAGTTACTACTAGTCTAAGACTTGGTGGAGTTGACTGAACTCTCTTTGAAACTGGAGTTCCTTTCATAGTTCTAATTTGTCTTCCAGGTAGAGACAACTGTAAATAATCAAAAGAAATTGAACTTCAAGTTTGTATCCTTTTCATAAAAGTAAAACAACACTGCTTTACTTGTTTTATTCTCAGTGAGAGTCGCCAGATATGAGAGAAAAACACCTCTTAAAGGCTGAAATATGCTGGCTGCATATCAAAACCAGTAATGTTTTGAAAAATTGAAACTGTTATCTCTGAAAGTTGTACCCTAACAATTTGCAGAAAATTGGTACTCTAGAGGAACATGGAAACACTCCTATGGTTGTGGGTCACCTAGGAACTGGAGTGAATCTCCAGAGAAGGCCAGCTTCCTAACTTTATATCACCTAAGACTGACTATTCTATAGCTTTGACAAGGAAAAGAGTGAGAAGGATATGCACTAAAATTGAAATTAAACTCTAATTGGTGATACACCTAACTTAATGAGGAACATGAAAATATCAGATCTAAATGCTTGTTAAAATGACTACAAAGATTCTTGCAGAACCTCTCACTTCTACTTCTGCATAAATAATTCACAAGCAGGTTTATGTATGTAAAATTCTTAAAGAAGAAAAGTTGATTTCACACTTAAAGATAAAACACACTTAAAACACAACTTGCAACATGGATTAGTATTTTCTACAAAAAAGGCTCTAAATCCTGAGACAAGCTAACAGGAAATAAAACTTACTTCACAAATAACTCTATCAAATCAATTGATAAGCACAAAGATGTATAAGACAAGTAGGCACAATCTGCAATCAATGGAATTCAAGGTCTCCACTATAGTCTATGTCAAGTAAACTGGTAAAATGAGTTACAAATTGTCAAAATTTGAGCAAGGATTGTAAAAATCGTAAGTCTCCAAAAGTTGCATAATCAGAATTGAGTATAAATGAGTTACATAAGTGACTATATCCACCACTATCCAAGTGGTTCCACCATACAAGGAGCTAAAAATAACTTTGGGTCAGATGCCCACAAAAGGCCTAGAATATAGGGCCTATATCCTCTCCACAAGAGCTCATAATGAAGGAAAAAGTCCATCATGACCTAGTCCAACATGATGACTCATGAAAACTACTCCAAAAGGACTCTAAAAGAAATAAAAACTCTCCTAGATACTCTCAAAACAACCTACTTAATCAATAACTGTCTCTAAGACTTAGTCAATCTCTCTCCACTCCAAGGCAAAACAAAAGGCTATATGTTTGGCATGTGTTTGCCAACTCCTCCATTCTCCAAGTATATTTGTTCTCAAATTTAATAAATGACATAAATACACTTTACCACTCTCCTTTGCATTTAAAAAAATAACAACAACCCTTAAATGATTTATAAGGTTATCATTTAAGTTTTATTGTTTTACATTTTATATTCCATGCAAAGAAAATAAATACAAAAATAAAACCTAGCACCGAAGTGCTCATCCTAGCATGAAAGGAATAAAGACGTAACACAAAAGTCTTAAGAAGACTTGCCACCTCGTTGCATGCTACTAGGCATCACATGTCATAAAGTTTTGACCACGAGCTCATTTGAAAAGATATGCTAAAATACAAAATGCAAAAAGAAAAAAAAAGGCCCATTGGGCTCTTAGGGCTACAAAACCCTAAAGACAAAAGTTGACAACTTTTCAACTTTTCACTTTGCATTTTTTTTTCCTCAAAGAGCGCCGCCATGGAGGGTTTCTAAAGGCTCCCTGTAGATGTTTTCTTGCTGGTTTTGAAGGCATTTTGACTATATTTCAGGCTGAAAGGCTCCAAAAAGCCACAGCTAAGTTCAAAGCTTTACTTCTCTGATGCCAAAACTACAAGTTTATGTTGTTTCTGCTGTTGTTTTGCAAAATATATGATAGATACATCATTTCCTATCATTATGCAACCATGTAAACTATATTCCATGCACAAATGACTATATTTTCTGACAAAAGTAGCTACAGAAAATAGCAAGATTTATCATTTCTGTATAAAAACACTTCTCTATGTATAATATCCCTATACCTGGCCTTTGCTGTTGAAATACTGAGAAACAAGGATTTATTTCACTAGGGCTTGATCTATAAAACCATACAGTCCTCTTTTTTGTGAACAACCATGACATATTATAGCTCTCATTGCTCTAAAAAAGATTAAAGACATTCAGAAAGCTCACTCTTTCTCTGGCAGTGAAGAAATAATGTTATTTCTCTAGATCTATCTCAGGGTTTAAATGTAACAAACCCTCATTCTATTTTATTCCCTCTGTATCTTTGCTCCTGTAGCTTCATCTCTGTATATTTGTATCATTTTGAGCATGTGCTCCTGTAGCTAGTTCATTACTTCTTTAAAACTTCATGGGTTCTCTCCATTTTGGACAAATGCATTTTGTACTGCCCTTTGACCATGCTTTTGATAGCTGCTATAGGATCTTTGACAGGAAATATTCAAGGTGATGACCCTGCTAGGGTTTTTGTGTATTCACTATCTAGGATCTGCATGCTAAGATCACAATGTTGTCATAGTATTAACTATTCTTTTCATAGCAATAATGCTTTTAACTGTACTTGGAGATCCCTCTGCATAGTGGTAGCTTCTTTTGTAAACATGCATACATTTTGTCTAGCATACTGACAAAACACTAAAGTCTTAATGTACTTCATGTCTTTTGCATCAATAGTTCATTTGTTTTGTAGTAGTAAATGACTGGTAAAGTACTTTATTTTGTCTCAGATCTATAAGAAAATTGTCTTTGATCATTATCCATAGTGATGTTACTCAGAAATGCATGGTATTCTATATTTTGCAAATCACTTCTGTATAACATGCTTTTGATAAAAATTCCTTTCCATTATCTGCGGCATCATGCTTTGATATGCTTAGCACATATACTCATAAAGGTTTAACAGATACAACTCTTTGCTTCTGTATCAAATGCATGTCTTGTTAACTCTTCTACTGCTATTTTAACAACCACATTTGATGTTCCTGATGCACTTATCACAATGTTGCATCCTTAAATTTATAGTGTTTCAGGACTAGATGTATGGCAGTATTCCTCTATCACAATCCTTTGTTGTAAGATATGTTTCAATTAATGATGACAAATCTTTGTATTATGATAGAATGTTTATGATATCATACTATCATAACATGTGATATTCATATAGGTTTGTCCCAAAAGACTGTTGCTCCAAATACATCTGTCTTCTGTTTCATGTGATATTAGATATGGCACCCATTGCTTAAGATACTTTCTAGCTTTCTTATGATCTCTTCTCCATTACACTATAGCAGGCACACTTTGATTGCTGATTGTCCATAATCATGACTGTCCTTGAATGTATGGGTTGTCTCTCATTGATTGTAATGTTGTCCTATCGGCTAGTTTACCAATGCATGACACTATAACTGCTCATAAGGCTATCTCTGGCAATAAAATCATGTTGTTCTTATTAGATGTTATATTTGTAGATTATGTTTGTCATGAGCAGCTACAGGATGGCTTTTGCACTTCATTTTCTATAATTGTATCTCTTTCTTTTATACTATTTGAAAGCATTAATGTTTCTCAATTAGGCATGCTGGGCTCAACCCTCATGGGAGCCCATTTAACCCCACATGCTAAAATCAAATGAGTGTTAAATGACACCTGTATCTGCACATCAAACAAACATGTTAGAAAAAACAAGGCATGTGATTGATATTCTTGATTATCTTGTTGCTTCCTCAAAGGTTCACGTGATATTAACTAGTTTTCTGCATCTGAAAGTCAAACTGTATATTTGTAGATGTATATCATATGATATATGATGCCCCATCATTGCTCTAACATCAATTTTTAAAATTGTATGAAAGTAACTAGGGGCAGCAAGGAGACAACATCTGAGTGCATGACAAGTGGACAACATGGGATGAAACCAGACACAACAAACAGGACCAAGACTCGTCATTCAGGCAATGACGAGTCACCCTATCTCATATGCATATTTATCTCTTTATTGTTCTATAATTGTATAGTTTGTCTTTTCACTTGCAATGAAACAGTTAGTCTCACGGCTTGTGTGAGACCTTATACATTTATTTGATCAATAAGATTACTTGTTTCTGAAAAGATTTGTTATCTACATTTGCATAAATGCAATCCAGTATAATGTAATCTTCTGATTTTATTTATGCATATGCATGTGATATAACAAAAGAATAAAAATGTACCTTTCTCCTCCATTTAATCACAAAAGCTCTACCTGATTGAGCTGTTAGCAAAAATAGGTAACAGTTCAATCTTTCATGAGTATCGCCAAGTTGAAATGACCATTATGCTACAAGCTTCATGTGTTCTTCCTTAAGGGTGACTTAATTCAAATTTGTGAAGTGTACAGATGTTATTTGTTGAAGAATGATGCTATGAATGATGTTTAGGACCAGGCTAAGCATGTGTTTGGATTCGCAAGGCATGTGTTTCCTTTTGGAGTAGTGTGTAGTTTATGATAGGGCATGCCCTATGCATGTTTCATGTCATGTGAGCTTTGGACAACTTGTAAAATGTAATATTCTTGTTGTATTGGCTGACTTGTAATGAAATAAATGTAATGTCATGTATATATTGTAAACCTAGTTGGTCTAGGTAAAGCACGATTGCAAAATGTGAGTATGATTGTGTAAAGAGCAGAATATGAACATGTTATACATTATGATGTGCGACTGAAGGAGAAAGAGCGGAAGCAATAAGGGCTGTCCTGATTCATCTTGAAGGCATTTTTGTGATAGGAGGTAAGTGAGGAGTGTGCCTAATTGATAACTAGTAGAATTGCAATCATCAAAGGTGTGAGCTTTAATGTCAATTTTCAGACAGTATAAGGACTGTCATATTGTAATCATCTCTAAGTTCATTCTCAGTTTAGGGAGTAGTTGCTTTGTATCCCTAAAACAAAGTCTGTAGGTAGTTGTAACTTCCTTGGGAGTGACCCTAAAACAATGTCTTTAGGGAGTAGTAGCTTCCTTGGGTTGTAGCCCTAAAACAAAGTCAACAAGAAGTAGTAACTTCCTTAGGTTGTAGCCCTAAAACAAAGCTATAATTTTATAGCAGTGAGCTTCATATATTGTGAGTTAATCCTCACCGTGGTTTTTCCCCTTTTGGGGTTTTCCACGTATATATGGTTTTATGTGTTGATGTGCATTGTGTTCATCTTTTATGTTTATGTTAATCCAGTAATGTTTAAGTTTTAATCTTCTTCGAAGGATTTAAAGTTTGATTGGATATTGATTCACCCCCCTCTCAATATCCTAGTGTGTTCAACAATCCTTAGTGTGGTATTCATCATTGACTTGTTTGATGACCAATTGGGACTCTCCATAAACCTGTAATTGCTGGATATTCCATTGGGTTGTCGTCTTAAGACCAATGATCAGAGCTTCATATTCATCCACATTATTGGTGTTGGGAAATGCAAGCATGTATGCTTTAGGGATGTAGTCGCCTTGGGGAGTGACCAAGAGTATTCCATCTCCAAATCCATGATTTGTTAATTATCCACCAAAATATAGTTTCCAGATTGTTGATTATGCTATTGTTAGGATGGATTTGTCTGGAATGTCAATAGAGAATGATTGATGGTCAATGAGAGGTGCTTTTGCTAACTGATCTATCACAACTTGATCCTTGATGGCTTTGTGATCTACATACTTAATATCAAACTCACTGAGTAGCATAACCCATTTTGCCATTAATCCTATGAGTGAAGTTCTAGAAAGTAGGTATTTGAGAGGGTCAACTTTAGAAATGACCTTGATTGAGTGACTTAGCAAGTAGTGTTGTAGATTTTGGGAGATGGAAATGACATCTAGACATGCTTCTCCCATGGGTGTATAGTTGAGCTCATAGCTGACAAACATCCTACTGATGTACTATATAGCTCTTTCACGATTAGTTTAATCATGTTGTGCTAGAAATGCCCTAGTGCTACTGAAGTTACGGATATATACAAGAGTAAGGGCTTTCCAGGAATGGGCTCCATGAGAACTGAAGGTGATGTCAAATATTCCCTGATGTGATCAAAGGCTTGCAGACAGTTTTGGTCCTATTTGAAGTGTGTATCTTTATGTAGAAAATGAGAGAAAGGTTGACACTTGTTTGCAAGTTGAGCTATGAACCTACAGATAGATTGAAGCTTACCTCGTAGGCTATGAAGTTGTTTCAAGGTTCTTGGTGGTGGCATTTCTATGATGGCAGTGAATTTCACTCGATCCACTTCAGTTCCTCCATGGGAGACAATGAAGCCCAAAAGTTTTCCTGATGTGACCCCAAAAACATACTTCTTGGGATTGAGGCATAGTTTGTATTCCTTGACGTGTTCAAATATTTGTTGTAAAACCATAGGTTTTCTTACCTTGTTCTTGATTTACCAAGGAGATCATCTACATTATCTTCCATGATCTTGTGTAGCATGTCATGGAAAATGGTGGTCATGGTGTGTTGATAATTTGCTCTTGCATCTTTAAGTCCAAACGACATGACTTGCCCGCAGTAGGTGCCCTAGGAACATGTGAAGGTTGTCTTGTGCTGATCTTCAGGAGAAATTCTAATCTAGTTATACCTAGAAAATCCATCCATGAGAGAGAATTTCATGTCCATCCATCAAATCCATGATGATGTCGATGTTAGGAAGTGGGAAGTCATATTTTGGACATGCTTTGTTTAGATCTCAAAAATTTGTACAGACTTGGATGTCCCTAGGTTTCTTAGCAATTGGAATAATATTTGAAACCCATTCAGGGTAGTCTATAGGGTGAATGAAGCATACTTCCAAAAGTTTTTGTAGTTCTTTGATGAGAAGAGCGACTTGAGTATGCATCTTTCAGACCTTCTACTTGATTGGTCGTGCATATGGATGTACTATGAGATGATGGACCACCAAGGAGGGATCTAACCCTGGCATATATGCATAGGACCAAGTAAAGACATCTAGTGCCTCTTGAAGTATGGTTGAGAGATTAAATTTTTCTTTGATAGTGAGGCTTTTTGCAATGTGGGTGATCTTGGGTTGTTCCTTGGTGCCAAGGTTGATTTCTTGTGTACCTTCAATCAAAATGGTGGAGCATTCCTACCAGTATGAGGGTATGGGAGGAAGATGGATTTCCTCATCTCCTCGTGCCTCGAAGAGGTTTTTACCAAGAGATATGTCCTTATATTTCTCTTTTGTGTCCGATAGCACCTCAAAGAGGTTTTAACTAGGGGACGTTCTTCTATTTTTTTGATTTTTTACTTGGACTAAGAATCTCCTCTTCCCCAAAGTAGGCATCAACATTCAAGCATATGTTATATTGTGAGGTGTTGTGGAGTTCCAAAAATGCAGTGAGAGCCTCATCATTTTGGAATGTATCAAGAGGCAGTAGTCCTTGGTGATCCCAATCAATGAGATTGGGATGGATGAGGGGAAGGTCGATGAGGAAAATGGCATTGTCAAGGAATATGCATGAGAGGTCAAGGTCTTCGCATGAAGCTATGATGACAATTGGTGGAATGTTTTCAACATTAGAAGAGGATTCGACCATGCCTACCGAGGTTTTAGCAGGAATTTGGATTTCCATTGTGGATGAAGCATATCCTAAGCCAAAGTACTTGGCATATTGTTTGGGAGATGTGGAATCAACTAGAATCAGTTCAGTGGGGCCTTGCTTGTTGATGCCAAGTCCTTTTCCATGGTAGGGCATTTTAGTGCACATCTGATATGGTACATGATATTTCTCTTTGAAAATTCAAAATCTTCTTTTGTTGGGTCGGTCTCATCATGATATAACCAATCATTCAAGGATTCTTTGATCTCATCTTCCTCTCAGGAGACCTGTGCTAGAACAAAGGGGATTTTGTCATTTATTCTTCGCTTTTGTTCTTAAATTATTTTCTACAATTGACGACCATGGGAGTGGGGAGACAAAGGCAGTTGTCCCACATGAAAGGCATTATGAAGCTCATATTCACCACACCCTATGTCTATGATCTTGACCTAAGATACTTGAGGGACTGGGGTGGATGTGTGTGAAGGATTAGACACAACAGATAGACTGGATGAAGTGTCTTTAAAGTTTTCCCCATAAGTTCTTGGAAAATGGAATTTCCTATCATAGAAAACTTCCAAAACTTTACAATATTCAAAAGGTTGTTGATCAACATGAATAGTGACTTTGACATCATTGAGGAAATTTTAGACACTGGTGATAGGTGGAAGGAATGACTTGCATGGTGTGCAACCATGATTGACCGAGGAGAAGATTGTATGGTAGGTCAAGATCAACCATGTGACATAGGGTGGGTAGTGTTAGAGGACTTGCTTTGATAGGAAGACATATGGTACCCTTTGATTCTCGTTCTGTGTTGTCATATTCTTTGATGGAGATAACCAAGGGTTCTAGGTCACTTGCTAAATACCCCAATAGTTTTATGAATTTTAATGTACATATATTTAAATTGGATCCATTATCCAAGATGACTCTTTTTACTTTGTGATTGGTGATTTGAACCTCTATATGGAGGGCTTTATTATGAGCAGGGTCAATGGGCGGCATGTTAGATTGGTTAAAAGTGAGATGGTAGGAAGTGAACAAGCCCACTAGGCATGCTAGAAATGTGAACACTAAAAAGATGAAGCAAACAAGGATTGTTAGACAAGCCCAATTCACCCTAATTCACCAATCGAAGTCACCTCAAGACTAGGCTAAAGAGTAATACATAAACTAACTAAATTGTACCCTATCCACTATGCAATACTCTTGATTTGCCCTAAAATATACTAGAATATATATAAATTGCTAATGCTATTGATATGTTAAGTACTCAATGAGACAAAATTTCATTACATTCAAATTGCTTGTTGGAAATGTAGGGGAAGGGCTCAATTTATAGATTTTTGGAGGTGAAGATGGAGGGATATGATCAATTTTGAAGATCAAGGGCTCACATTGCTTGAGAATCCTCAAGCAAGGAGAATTGGACAAATGAGACAAAGAGATTGCATGAGGGAGATGCTTCAAGATTCAAGGAGAGATCAAGGGATGAAATTGAATGGTTGAATGGATGGATGGTTAGGATTGGGTAGGTGTATGACATGTAAGGCCTCATTTATGAAAAGATATGGTTTGGATTTTGTGAGGAATTTAAAATTGGGAAGGGAGGACAAGTGTAATTTTAAATTCTATACAAAAGTGCCACATGCAATTTAAACTTGGAGGAATAGTGGAAAGAAGGATGTAAGTATGACAAAAGGAAGATTTGCACATACTTCTAAGGCACCACTTGTCATTTACATGAGATGACAAGTGTCTGTTTAGAAGCATGTGGGAAAGGGGTCAGCTAGGTTTAATTTAATTAACCCAATGCCCATATTAAGGAGAAATTAATGATTGATTAAAAGAGTAATAAAAAATGGACAAATTAAGTAATTAAATAAATAGGTATATTTATTTAATTTTATGGAAATGAATGTGAAGTATAGTCTTTTACATGGATATTTGATTTTTGGACTATAGTAAGAGAAAATAATTATTTGTGATAGGAAGAGATTAGAAAATATTAATTAAATAATTACATGAATTATTTAATTAGCATATGCATTGGGTGGAATAATGGAAATTATTTGATTTTGATTGATTTATTGTGTGGATGATGACAGAAGATGGTCGTGACCATTTTCACATGTCTACAATTATCATGTAAATTTATTACTTACATATTTAATTTAGTTTAATTTATATAGATAATTTAGCTATTTCATAAATATAGTGTGAAGGGGAGGATAAACTATTATTAAGCATCTTATAAAGATAACACTTTAATGAAGAAAATCTCTCTTTAATTAAGATTAATACATTTAATTTCAATTTAAAATTGGAGTATAATTATGATGGGTATTTTCTAATAGGTTGGTGAAATTGTCTTAAAAACAAGCCTATTGAATCTTTGATAAAATATCATATTTTAAAAAATATCTCCTACTTGTTAAAATTAATACATTTCAAAATTTTAAAAAATTTATATAAATATTCAATTCCATAATTTTTTAATTTTTAATGATTTAATTATTATTAAATGTACATATAAATTATAAATCTCTTTCAATTTAATATTAAAAATGGAGAGAAACCCATTAAGTTTAATGTCAAATTTATTGAGAACTTTATCCCAACTTTACAAAGTACTTGTATGGGTTAAAGTAATTTGGTAGTTTTTTAATAGTACCCCTGCAAGCTATAGTGGTTGGGTTGTGCCTTTGGATTGCTTAAGTCTTATTATTATTTTTAATATTAAATTAAACTAAAAGAATATATAGATTATATATATAGCTGTTATTTTGTTTTTAATTGTCATTTTAAAAAAAAATCTTATGAAGAACATCATTTTGGTCCATGTGTGGTTGATAAAAATATTTGTTGAGAACCATTTCAGCCTTTTGTATGAGTTTTCTTCTTCCCTAATGTCTCACTAACTTGACTCAGCCCCCCTACCATCACATGAGCCCCATTGTTTCCTTGCTCAATTTCCAATATGACATAGTTGTCAATAATACAATTAGTCATTTTACACGTAATTTTTTATCAACAAATAACCACCTTCTCAACAAGATAAAATGCCTTAGACCCAAAACTTGTTGCTGCCATAAAATTGTAATTGTAGACCCACAATACAACCATATCACTATGCCTTTGATTGTAATTGTTGTTATTAAATTGTTAAATTTAATATTTTTATTATTATCTGTTACTTTGGAAATTGTCCTCCTGTATGGAATGGTACAATTTACCTCAGTTTAGCTCCTCGCCTTTGGTGACCTCTCAACCTCTTTGTTTTTGACCTTCCTGAAACCCTGATTGGCTAATGTCTAGTTGCAAAATGTTTATTTTCTGAGATAATTATTGATGGAACCTAGAAAGAGAATTTGGATTATGGGTCCCTGGGACCCCCTAGATACAGATTTGGTCAGAAAATGGGGGACTAGACTCGGGCACCCGTGCCCTAGTCCTGCCCCATTTTTTGGGATTTTAAATCTTGGCGCGGTGTCAGCTCCAGTCGTGCACCTCGGGATTTTGTTTCAAATCTTTGTTTTTACGTGATATTGAGACGTTATTTCAAAATTTGAATTTCCTAAGGTTAGATATAAAAAGACATTTGAAAATCATTTCATCACACATAATCTTTATGCAAGCTTGATGCCAAAACTCTGCTGAAATTGCCATTGAAGATCAGTGACTTGTTGAAGCTTTTGAAAGTGATTTGAATTTGCTATCATGGAGATAATGGATGGAGATTAGGAATCAAGATCTTGAGACTATCTTTCTCTTCCTAGGGTTTGTACACCTCTTGTATGATCAGGGGACGAGTTGAAGCCTCCAACATTAAGTTTGGAGATCCCCCGTGGACATTGCTAATTTGCCTTCTTGTTTATGCAAGTCTTCATTTGTTTTCATCTCCTTGAGGTGAAGTTACATGTGTTTATTGAATTGAAGCAAGTTATTGATCTTCCCTTGATTGAGACATCTAGGGTTTGATATTTCTGCATACACTTTGTTAGGTTTACACACACTTTTGCAAATCTTTATCTCTAGTTATTGTTGAGGTAGAACTACTAAAATGGTGCTTGACTGAGGCAAGCTCCTATATAGACACAACATCTTTCTCCTCCTTTTGTAGGTGCATATCATGTTTTACAAGATACAGCAAAAAGGAGTGGCAGAAAGATAGATATTGTGAATATAGTCGTCACTGAATTTTAGAATTTTGGATCTTGACACTTTTGGGACTAATGAGAGGGTTCCCTAGTCCAATTGGGGAGATTCTTTGAGATTTGGGAGATATTGAAAGTCATCAGACAGCTGATATGGAAGATTTTCACAGATGAAAAGTTGTAGGACTAATGAGTGGGTGCCCAAGTCCAGTTAGCCCTCAATTTTTGAGTGCATGATCTCTAAACCTTATTCTTTGTGTTCCTGTGATCTGTTGTGTCTGCTTCATCTCTGAATTCAGTCAATTTTTGTTACAAGGTGTAATTAGGGTTTACTTTATTAGTGAACAAGGACACTTGGTAAAACCTTAGTTAGACACCTGAATTAGACCTAATTAGCATTAGGGAATAGACAAGTGATCAGTAGCTTGATCCCAAGCTTGGTCCTTGTCTTCCCAATGTTTAGTTAGGTGAAATAATAGGACTTAACCTTGTTTAAGAGAAACCTACTTTTTCACCCTAAACATTTTGGTGAACCCACGCTCTAAAGAATTAGCATCCTTGAAACAAAAATATACATAGTTGAATCTAGAAGCACTCTCAATAATAATAATTAGCATCCTTTTAAACATCAGATCTGAATTAGTTTGTTGTCCTAGAGCACATTTAGATTGCAAACCCTCGTTGGTGAAAGTGCATGCATTGAATTTTGAATAATATTCTTTATCTTTTCACTAAAAGAGTTGGAAACTATCATTTGGTGTTTTGCATCGAGTTTCATTTTCATAAAAGTTCATAAACCATCATTTTACATTTAAATCTTGGGTTAATTAGAGCATGTTAAAATGTCAAATTATTTTTTGCAAGATTTTCATGTATATGATGAGCCGTTTAGTCGTGATGACTTTGATATGTTAGATGAAGCCCTTGAGGACTTTATCTTGATTGAACAATCCACTACGACTTCTAAACCATCATTGTTTCAAAGAGTTGTAAATGTGATTTATGTTCCTAAAAATAAGGAAGAATATGGGAAACCAAAAATTGTGGTCACCTTATGTTTGGATGTGGTTAATCCACCTTCTAAACCAATGCTCACTATTAGAGGTCTTCCACCTTCTTCTTGACCTCCTGATCACATTTACAACTTTGCCAAATAAATAGCACATCAAAATTTACAACAACCTAGTCACAATATGGTTGCTCATGCATATAACACTCAGGATAACAAACAAATCAAACAACCATCGAGCATTTCAATATCTTTACCAGCTTCTCAACCTATGCTTCCTCAAGTACCTCAGTTAACACATAAGGTTGGTCAAGATTATGATCTTGTAGAGCAGCTTCGTGCTACTCCCGCAAAGATATCTCTTTGGGAGCTTATACAAAATTTGCCTACTTACCATGGAATGCTCCAAGAAGCTTTACAAAAGGTGATTGTTCCACCCGCTGTCAAGCCAAATGATGTAGCAGCTCTATTAGATTGTATGCACACAACAAAAATGGACATTTTGTTTCAACAACATGAGTTGCCATCTCTTGAAGTTCAGAATCAATATGATCCTTTGATTATCTTCATTACAATAAACAAGACACTGTTAAGAGAGTTATGATTGATAATGGATCAGCACTTAATGTTTGTGGCATTAACTTATTACATAAGATTAAAGTTGATAAATCCTTGATTAAGTTGGAAATAATAAGTATCTGTGGCTTTGACAATGTTGGATGACAATCTGTGGGCACTATAACTCTACCTGTACAAGTAGGACCTGTCATTGTGCCTACCCTGATTCATGTCATGCCTTGTTCTCTATCTTACAACATGATTCTTGGTAGACCTTGGATCCATGCATCGGGGGCAGTTCCTTCTACTTTATATCATCTAATTAAATTCATATTCAAAGATAAGATGCACACCATTCATGCTGATCCTAAACCTGACAATTGTTTGCAAATTGAATCACAAAAACAAATCATTTGTCCTAAGATTTTAAACAATTGGAAAGTTGATTCGTCAACTTCTCTTGCCTCAGACAATGTTGTGCAAGAATCCAAACAATCAAATGCATTTCTGGGTGATGACTGGGATTCATTAGATTTTACATCTTCTTCCATGGGAGAATATAAAGTTAATAACCCCATCCTTGAAACATCAAATATTGCATCGATATCATCTCATGATGTGAATGCAAAACATAAAACTTCTTTGGTAATGAATTCATATAATACTTTTACTTACACTACAGACTATGATACTTATGAAGCTCCACCTTCTTCTAAAGAAATGGCTTCTCTTTATGGTCGAGAATTTTAGATCCTTTATAAAAATTGTGATTATGTAGGTAATGGCTATGGTATTAATCAACAAGGAATCAAAGTCCCTATAGAATCCACTTCATGATATTACTCAAGTGGCATTCGATATAATCCTTTCAAGGAATCTAAAGACCGCCGACATCCTACTCTTAATGTGAATACAATATCAAAACTTAGCTTGATATTTCTTGAGATGATCGACACTAGTTGTCCTCCAGGAGCAATTCCTTTGGATATATTTTCAACTGATGAAGCGATAATGGAATTCTTAGGTGCTTATGACAATATTCCTTGTTACCATCATAAACATGGTTTACCTTATTGTTTGAACAATAGTGCATATTTTGGAAAAACTACTAGCATGATAAACGCTACTCTAAAGTCTTATGACAAATCCAAAGACCTACCACAATCACTTGATCTCCTAGACCACAATACTTTGCTTAATGGAAAGACTATTGATGTTGTCATGGAGAAAGATAATACTGAAAAAGATATCCCTATTGGTGATTGTTTACATGCAGAAGAAAAGGAAGAAATGACTAAGTTACTACATGAATTTCTAAACTATTTGCTTGGAACCATTCATACATGCCTGGTATTGATCCTCATATTGTAACGCATAATATCATCTTGAAACTGGATGCTAAACTGTTTAAACAAAAGATTCGTAAGATGAATCCTAAGGTTGCATTACTTGTCAAAGCTAAGATAGAAGAGCTCTTACAAGCTAGCTTTATCCGCCTTATTGACTATTCACCTTGGATCTCGAATATCATTGCCATCATTAAACCTGATGGTCATATAAGAATGTGTACAGATTTATGGGATTTAAATCTGGCATCTTTGAAAGACAATTTTCCACTTCCTAACATTGATATGATTGTTGATTCTATAGCTGGCCATGAATTACTCTCTTTCATGGATGATTTTTTAGGATATAATCAAATCTTAATTAACCCTCAAGAGCAATATAAAACAACTTTTATAACACCTTGGGGTACGTTTTGTTGAGTCGTCATGCTATTTGGACTTAAGAATGCAGGAGCTACCTACTAGCATGTAATGACCCTTATATTTCATGATTACATGCACAATATTTTATAAGATTATGTTGATGACATCTTGGCAAAGTCCATTGGTTGCCAATATCATGCTACAAATCTTTGACAAATCTTTGAGCGCATAAAGAAATACAACATGCGATTAAATCCTCATAATGTGTTTTTGGTGTAGACAGTGGAAAACTGTTAGGGTATATTGTTTCAAATCACAGAATTGAAGTGGATACGAAGAAGATAGATGCAATTGTTTATATGCCAATACCTAAAAATATCTCCCAACTTCGTAGTTTGTAAGGGAAGATACAGGCCATCCGTCGATTTGTTTCTCAACTCGCGGCTAGGACTCACCCCTTTACACAATTACTGAAGAAGGATTTGAATTTTCAATAGAATTATGAATGTCAAAAAGCTTTCGAAGATTTAAAGACTTATTTAGCTAATCCTCCAGTTTTATAGCCTGTTGTCCTTGACAAACCTTTTCTATTGTATATTTCAGCATCTAATAATGCCCTGGCAACCTTGTTAGCACAACATAATGTTGAAGGCAAAGAATGTGTTGTCTATTATATCAGCCAAACTTTGCTCGATTATGAAGTGCGATACATTGTTATCGAGAAGCATTGCCTAACTTTAGTGTTTGCAACACAGAAGCTTCGACATTATCTTTTGAATGATCAAATACATGTGATGGTAAAATTTGACCGTTTAAAACACCTTTTTACAAAAATAGACTTGTCGGGTCATCTTGCTAAATGGGTTATGTTGTTAACTGAATTCGATCTTAAGTTCATTTCTCAGAAAGCAATTAAAGGGAAAGCATTAGTTGATCAGTTAGCTGAAGCTCCTTCACCTTTTACTACACAACATCAGGACATATTTCCCAATGACCAAATTTTAGCAATTACTAAGGACAATAAATGGGAATTGTACTTTGACGGATCAAGATGTCAAACCGACTCCGATGCTGGTGTTATATTAATACCCCTATAGGTAAGCCGATTCCTATGTCTTACCGCCTAGATTTCTCATGCACAAACAACATTGCCAAATACGAAGCTCTTAACGCAGGACTTCGTGTCGCCTTGGCTCTTAATATAAAAAATATTACAATATATGGTGATTCACAGTTTATTGTACAACAAATAACTGGATCATATCAAACTAAGCATGACAAACTATCTCAGTATCGTGAATTTGATTTATCTCTATTAAAACAATTCACATCATTTTCAATAAATACTATTCCCAGGAAAGACAATCGACACGTGGATGTAATGGCAAGCACAACTTCCCTTATATCCCTTGATGATTCTCTTGAGGAATTTACTTTCATTATCCATAATCTTAAAAATTTGACAATTGAAGACCCTATAGTTGCAAATTCAGATCTCTGTGGTAATATGTATACTGACGAATGGTTCTCCTATATATTCAATTATTTGCGTGATGGAACCATTCCTAATTCAACATTTAAGAACGCTCGAATCCATCTACATAAACTAGCAACATGATACATCATTTTGTCGAATGTGTTATATAGACGAAGTTATAATGGAGTTTTACTCCAATGTTTAAGTAATTCACAAATTCTGATAGCTTTAGAAGAAGCTCACTCTAGTGCTTGTGGAGGAAATTTTGGGGGAAATCATTGGTACAAACATTGCTATGAATGGGTTATTATTAGCATCACATGGAACAAGATTCCTTTTCCTATGTCAAGAAATGCTCGCAATGCCAACAACATAAGCACCTAATTCAAGCTCCCGCTCAAGAACTTCGTGCCCAAGTTTCACCTTGGCCATTTTCTATTTAGGGCTTGGACCTAATTGGGAAAATCTCTCCACCCTCCTCTCAAGGGCATACATTTATCATTACTGCCACATATTACTTCACAAAGTGGGTCAAAGCTATCCCCTTACAATCCACGAATGTTGATGTAATTTGTCAGTTTATACAAGATAACATTATTTCTCGATTTGGAATACCTTCCTCCCTCATTTTTGACAATGGTACACCATTTAAGAACAAGGATGTAAAGAAATTTCTCAAAAAATATCATATTCAATATGCTTCTCTACGCCTTATTATCCTCAATCAAATGGCCAAGTAGAAGCTTCAAACAAAATTATTGGATAGATTCTATGAAACACTGTTAATAAACATCAAAAGGATTGGCATATTCGGTTATCCTATGTATTATGGGCCTATAGAACAAGCATTTGTACGGCTACTAGCAATACACTGTATAACCTTGTCTATGACACAGACACAATAATGCCCTTGGAGTTAGAAATTCCTTCATTAAGAATTTCCTTAAGAGACATTATTGACGATGATACCGAACGTGAGAAAAGACTACAAGAACTTGAGATGCTTGATGAAAAGTGAATAAACGCTCTTGAGCACCTCAAGGCTTATCAGAAAAGCATACAATGATCATATAATGAACATGTTATAAAATGTTCATTCGACGTTGGAGACTTGGTACTTAATGAAAATCAACGCAATATAAATGCACCTCTTGGAGAAAAAGGTAAGTTTAACCCTAATTGGCTTGGACCGTATATAGTCACTGAGGCCTTTGGATTGGGAGCGTATAGACTAGCTAATGAACAAGGTAAGTTGCTTAAGGAACCTATTAACATAGCGCACCTCAAGAAATTTCATGCTTAAGATTTGATGTTAAATGTTATAAAGCAAATTTATTAGATAGATTAGCTTCAATTTTGACAAAATGTTAGTATTTTGCCTTAATTCATTTAACATTACATCTTTGCTTGGTCAATCATTGTTGTATCTTCCTTATATATTCTTTGTTAAGATCACACTTGTATTAACTGAACGTAGCATAAAAATTTGGGTTGTATGTGAAACTGTTATTCATTGTGTCACATTAGCATTAATTAGCATTAGCATTAATTACATTTCCATATTAGCCTTCAACATTCATTACTAGTTGCATTTTACAAGATCACTTGTGACAGATTAAAACTATTGCACATAGAGACAAAGAGAAAAACATCATATCCCTTATCACACTTCTATCTCTCCTACACTATTTTTTCAACCAACTCTCTCCCAACTTGTATCTCTCCCCCTTTGACATCAATGGCAAAGGGAAATATTTGCAACCAACTCTTTTTCCTTCTACTCTCCCCCTTTGGCAACATCAACAAAGGGTAACACTTACCAACTCATCTCTTTCCACACAAATGACAACACTTGCTCCCCCTAACTGTACCAACCAAAAACCACTACTACCTGCTCCCCCTAAGAGGTAGCCAACATCAGTCCAAAACAAAGAATGAATCTTGAATTACTTCACTGGAATGATGCACAATCTTATGCATCTAGTTGAAAGGAGGGGCAATAATGCCTAACTTCTGTCGGAGATACTCAAATGTATCTTTTGGAAGAGCCTTTGTGAAAATATCTACAACTTGGTCTTTTGTAGGCATATACTCTAGCTTCGCTTCATTCTCTGCAACCTTCTCTCTTAGAAAATGATACCGGATTGAGATATACTTTGTCCTTGAATGCATTACTAGATTCTTTGAAATGTTGATAGCACTTGTATATCACACAAAATAGAAATAGGTTCATCATATGATACTCTGATATCCTTCAATGTCTGCTTCATCCACAACACCTGTGTGCAGCAAGATTCTACAACAATATATTATGTCTCTACCGTAGATAATGGCACTGAATCCTACTTTTTTCTTAGCCAAGAAACCAATTTGTTTCCAAGAAAGAAAGAACCTCCACTTGACTTCTTGTGTCATCCACACAACCTGCCCAATCTACATCAATATAAACACTCAAAGAGAAATTAATATTCTTTGGATACCATAGGCCATAGTCTGGAGTGCCCTACAAATATTTGAATATCCTCTTGACTTCTGCCACATGTGATTCTCTAGGATCTTCTTGAAATCTAACCACAAGACAAACTGCATGCATGATATCTGGTCTAGTAGCCATTAGATATAGCAGTCCACAAATCATTGATCTATACTTGCTTTGATCTGTCTTAGGAGATTCATCATTCTTGCTTAACTTACAACTAGTAATCATAGGAGTACATACTAGTTTAGAGTATTCCATTCCAAACCTCTTCAACATTTCCTTGACATATTTTGATTGTGAAATGAATATACCTTTTTCTTTCTGACTGATTTGTAGCCCAAGGAAGAAATTCATCTCCCCAAACATTGACATCTCAAACTCATTCTACATCTCTTCTGCAAATTTATTACACATTGCCTCATTTCCTCTAGAGATTATGCCATCAACATACACAACCACAATCAAAATTTGACCTCTTTCAACTTTGAAGTAAAGATTTCTATCTATGGTACCTTTATTGAATCCCTATTGCAACAAGTACCTATCCAATCTTGCATACCAAGCTCTAGGAGCTTGTTTGAGTCCATACAATGCCTTCTTCAATTTGTAGACCATATTAGGATCATCTAATAACTGAAAGCCTTCCGATTGTTTGATGTATAATGCTTCTTCCAACTCTCCATTCAAGAATGCAGACTTCACATTCATCTGATAAACTTTGAAGTCCTTATGTGTTGCAAAGGCCAAAAACATTCTAATGGCCTCCATTCTTGCCACTGGAAAAAATGTTTCCTCATAATCTATTCCTTCCACTTGAGTAGCCCTTACACACAAGCCTAGCCTTATTTCTAACAACTTCTCCATTCTCATACAGTTTGTTCTAGAACGCCCATTTAATTCCTATCACATTCTTGTTTGTCAGTCTTGAGACTAGTTCCCAAGTCTAATTTTTCTCAATCTACATCAACTCTTCTTCCATAGCTTTGATCTAATATTCATCTTTGCATGCTTCAATCACTGTCTTAGGTTCTACTTTAGAAAGTAAGCACAAATTTACCTGTTCTTTTGTCATAGCAACTTTTCTTCTTATCAACACACCTTTGTTCTTATCTCCAATGATTTGATCCTTGGCATGATTCTTCTGCACATACTTAGGAGTCTTAGGATTGCTTTGTGGAGCTTCTTCTTCTTCAACTTGCATCTCCTTTTCCTTTGCTTCTTCTTTTTCTTCTACTCTACAAGAGGACTCATCAGATTCATATCCCTCTATCAACATCGATCTTTGATGTGGTTCTTCATCCACTTTGACACTTGCACTTTCAACTTTCTTATTTAGTCTCTTGTTGTAGCATCTATAAGCCTTGCTCTTTGAAGAATATCCAAGGAAAATTCCTTCATATGATCTTGCATCAAACTTTCCCAAGTTTTCTTCATCTCTCCTAATATAACATTTGCTTCCAAACACTCTGAAATATTTAAAAGTAGGAGTTCTTCCATACCATAGCTCATAGGGAGTCTTTGAATTGTTTACTCTTTTTTGCACTATGTTTAGTATGCAAACTGCAGTGTGATTAACTTGTCTCCAATAGACATATGGTATATTTGCTTCTTGCATAATTGTCCTTGTTGCTTCCTGAATTGTCCTATTCTTCCTTTCCACAACTCCATTTTACTGAGGAGTCCTAGGAGCTGATAAATGCCTTTTTATTCTATGATCTTCACAAAAACTGTTAAACTCATTGGAGGTGAACTCACCACCTCTTTCAAACCTCAAGAACTTGATTTTCAGATATATTTCATTCTCAACCATAGCTTTAAATGCTTTAAACTTAACTAGAGCTTCTAATTTTTCTTTGAGAAAGGTTACCCAAGTCATTCTAGAGTAATCATCAATTAATAACATGAAATGCATGTCACCTTGAAAGCTTCATGTTCTTGTGGGTCCACATAGGTCTATATGCACCAACTCCAAAGGTCCTATGGTGGAATATTCTTTGATTTTGAACCTCTTTCTTGTTTGCTTCCCAACCTGACATTCCTTGCAAATTACATTGATAGGATTTGTAATTCTTGGCAAATCTCTCACAGCTTGATTAGAATTGATCCTCACTAGGCTATCAAAATTGATGTGACACATTCTTCTATGCCATAGCCAACTTTCATTGATTTGAGTCATAAAGAAATTACCATTAGCACCTTTGAGCTAATAAACATTCCCTTTTGTCCTTGTTCCTGCAGCAACCAGAGTTCTAGAGCTTTCTTTTCTAATCTCACAACCATCATCTTGAAACACAAGGTTATATCCTTTGCTACACATTTGTCCTACACTTAGAATATTATGCCAGAGACCCTTGACATAAGGAACACCATCTATTTTATGCTTGCCATCAAAACTAATTAAACCTTTTCCACATATCTTAGTAGATGTATCAACTCCAAACTTAACAAGACTACCTTCAAACTTCTCAAGTTTAAAAAAATTACTCTTATCACCTGTCATATGATTTGAGCATCTGCTGTCAATTATCTAGTAGTTTTTCTCCTCTCTTGCATGAAAAGAAGTCACCATAGTTCCTTTGATATTGTGACCTGTTTTTGGAGCAATTTCCTTCATACATCTTTTAGAGTCATTAGAATTAGTTCCAACATTCAAAGCCATGAACAAGCATTCATCACTTTCATCATCCAAGTAGTCAAACTCATCATTAGATATGCTAGCATTTTTTTTAACATAATAGCTCCTCTTAACAGATCTACCCTTGTTATTCTTGTATTTGTCATTTCGGACTTTGTTTGAACATTTTGAAGCATGATGACCTATCTTTCCATAGTTAAAACATTTGAAAGGTAACTTTCCTCTATATTTTCCAGTACCCTTATTCAATCTTCTTACAAAATTTGCTTCCACTTAATCAAGATCATTCAGATCTGATTCATCATTCTTTTCTATTTTGCTAACCTTAAAAGAAATCTCTTTTCTTGAACTATCTTGACCAAACTCTCTTAATTCAAAAGTAGTTAAAGCACTAAACAATTGATCCCTAGTATATTGATCCAAATTTTGAGCCTCCTCAATAGTAGAAACTTTAGCACTATAAGATTTAGGAAGAGTTCTTAGTACCTTCTTTACCACTTTATTTTCTTCCAACTTTCCACAAAGGCCATTGATGGAATTGACAACTTCATCCACTCTATGCATGTAGCTTGCAATAGCTTCATCCTCTAACAACTTTAGGGTTTCAAACTTGGTCTTCAAGTTATGCATCTTTGCTTGCTTGACCTTAACATCTCCTTCATAGATACTTTCTAGCTTCTACTAGATCTCTTGAGTAGTTTTGTAGCTCACTACCTTCACAAGTTCTGAATCAGAAAGACCACTCAGAAGAGCATTCCTTGCCTTGCCATTGTTCTCATAGTAGGATTGATCTCATCATCACTTGTCAGACCACCAGTTGGCATAGTATATCCATTTTCAATTGACTTTAATACACTGAACCATAATGAGACAAGAAAGCTTTCCATCTTGATCTTCCAGAATGTATAATTTGTTCCATCAAACAAAGGAGCCTTGACACCTTTCCAGTGAGCCATCTGGATCTACCTCAAGTAGTTAAGCTTCTTCTAAGGAACCTTGCTCTAATACCAATTGTTAGACACATAGGACAACTAAGAGGGGGGTGTATCAGTTGTAAATTAAAACATCAAACCTTCATTAACATTCAACCCTTAATCTGATTTAGCATGAATATAAACAAATGGAACAACAGCACATCAAAACACCATGCACAATAGAACAGCAGATTTACGTGGAAAACCCAAGAAGGGAAAAACCATGGTGAGGATTAGCTCACAATATAAATGAATAGCAACACTAAATATAATAGGCTCACTACCAGAGGGCTCATTGCCCAAAGGACTCACTGTCTAGAAAGAAAGAAGGGTTCACTACCAGATTAGAAAGAAGAAAGAAGAAGACTATTACAGAGAGAAATCTCTTAGAGTAAATGGAGGATCCACCACAACAACTCTACACCATCCGCAACCTTCAACTCATTGCCTTCAGTAACTTCAGGTACACTGAAATGTAGACACCTTCTGCTCACTGCTTCTGGTAGCCTTAATTGTTAAAGCTCACACTCAAATCAAACACTTGATTACATTTCTCACCACAATACCCCACACATCTTATCCAACAATTTACCTTACATTTATACCATCCACAACTTGAAAAACATCAAGTCATCTACAATGAAACGCATGCACCTCAAACGTTCAAACACTGAACAGGTCAGCACAAAACACCTCCGCGGCAGAAAGAAGTGAAAGAGGACCACACAAAAGGTTAACCATGATCCAAATCTACACCGACACACTACACCACACTTCCACAAGCAATGAAACACATCCACAAGCAATGAAACACATCCACAATTAGCGCTAACATGCCAGGTTGGCCAAACTTGCATAACGTCGTTAAGCAATTAAGTTCACACTTCACTAGGTCCAAAAACAACTCGTGGACCACATAACAACATCACACAACATCCTAGCATATTCCAACACCAACTGTCCAATAACACTGCCGCAACCACATACAACTGAAGAACACAACCATCCTGTGTAACCAGTCAAACTGCCATAGACAACAACTCATGAATCCAACCTTGCGGAGCATTTGAACACAAACCACTCCAAGGGAAGATAGATATAGACAATATTAGCATGTTCCCAAATCCACAAGACAAGAAACCTCGACGTGGAGAAATGTGGAGCAACTATATTTCTTCCATAGTCCACACACTGGTGAACACAACTTCTTCTGTCACATGATCTAGAACCTAAAACTCTAGATATAGCACGTCTAAATACCTTTGATCAACATATTTAAACCATACAAGCATAACTTCAAGACTGAAGAAATGCGGAGCACAATACAAAACACCTATCTATCACACTGTATACTCTTTATTCAAATTTTCTCAAAAGCACTTGGAAACTAAGCACCAAAAACACTTTATCAATACAATCACAACATCTGCAATACCTTCTTAGCATCTCAACCATCCTAGAGGTTTTCATCCACAAGCACTTACTCATCACAGCTACACTAGAGGTTGACATCAATGACAACACTAATGACAATATATATATATATATATATATATATATATATATATATATATATATATATATATATATATATATATATATATATATATATATATATATATATATATATATATATATATATATATATATATATAGTTTGATGTTTATTAAGCCACCCTATCATGTGAAAGGAATGTTACTTGATAACTAGGTCTACCATCAAATTCACCAAAAAAGTACGCAAGCGACGTGGGTAAAACCCCTCAATTTTCATGTCTCATTCGAGATGATGACAAAATGACAATTTGCAAATCATTTTACTAGTTATAGAATAGATAATCCATTGAGTGCAATCTTTTCAATTGATGGGTATCTTCTTGATTGACATTTCTATTCTCAATGCCACTAAATCCTAACAATGATGCGTACAAATAAGCCCACTATTGTAGGACGATAAAAGGACAAAACAATTGCCATTTTGTCCAGATAGTTTTGTTTACTTTCATTGCTGGTCTAAGGCTATGGTGCTATGGAGGGGGGATTGTTGAGATATTTTAGGAGTATTTTAAATTATGGCAAGTCCCATAAATTTTGTAATATTAGATAAATTTAAATTTTTAATAGGAAGTCAAGTTAGTGGTCCTATTAAGCATTTTCACAACAGCAAAAGTTAAATAATTTAATTGAAATATTTTAGAAAGTTGGTGATTGAAAAGAAATCTTTTCTTTAAAATTTTCAATTTTCTAAGCTAATGGAGGAAATTTTAAGCCTCACCCCACATGTACCACTTAAACTTAGAAACTAAAAAGCAGAAGCTTGATAAATATTTTAATTTATCTTTTAAAGATAAAAAGTAGAAGCTCGAGAAATATTCTAATTTATCTTTTAAAGATAAAAAGTAGAAGCTCGAAAAATATTATAATTTATCTTGTAGAAAAAAAGAAATTTGTCTCATGAGACCTCCTCTCCATAAAAATAGTTACTAAAAGCCCTCTATAGAAGTGCATCCTAATAATATGTGTGATAGTAGTTATTGTAATGGTAGTTGTAAGTATGAAAAAGATGCACAAGCCTACATGGCAATCTAAGGGTGAACTATAATCCTAATCACATACATGTAAGCATGAATATATACATATCTTTCAACAGTGTTCCTCTTGGTGACATTTTTTGTTCATTTTTCATTTTGTTTGTGTTTTTCTAACCTCTAGACTAACCTATGGTCATGTACACCTTCTATCTTGCATTCTCACCAAAGTTCGACAAATCCTTTGTCACTTTCTAGCCCGGATAAACACATCAATCCACTTCACAAGACGAGAAATTCATGTTCCCTAGGGGTATTTTCATAATTTCATCCCTTTAGAATCATTTGATCAACCTCCCCATTCCATCCCTAGCTTCAACTTTTATTTTGCATTTTTCTTTCTGGGTCGCCCCTGTCACTGTAGGATATTCCTTGTTACACCCCATTTTAAAAAGCAAACTTATTTCATCACTTTATTTTAGAGACAACTAGTTACAAAGAGAAATAAATATGTTGATGTGAAGATATGCTAGCCTAGAAAATAGGTTTATTTTATATTGTTGAATATGCAATGAAATGTTATATGAAATGCTATTATTATATCTCATTGATTTATGTGATGGACTAACTACTCGTCATGTAAATGAGGTGAATGCAAGGATACTATTCCCCCCTCCTAGACGAGGAGGGAGAGCATCACTGGGGAGAGGGAAATAGAGCACGAGAGATAAGCAATCAACATGCCATCAAGAAACTCACACACTTACAACATAGTGTGCCTTTTGGTACTTATGTCATCTGTTTGCATTGGTAATGTTATAATGTTGTAACTATCTTCTTCTTGCATGAGGTTGTCACTGTCATGTTGACGACTTTATATTTTATGTCGACATTCAACGAGGTTGTTTTCACCTATGTTTACCTAGTTGACTTGAGTAGTCGACACATCTAGTCTATTTTTGTCGAAAGGGCTAAGTTGTTTAAGTCAGATTTATAGAGCGCCACCATTGATGCTTTAACTATTGCATGCATATTTAAATATTTAAATGCATATCAACGTCTCTAATTTTGTGAGAACCTTTACAAATAGTTAAAAGCATAAGTAAAACTGAGGAAGTTGAGGATCCTCGTTCATATTGCAGAGAAGATTTTAATTATTTTTAAGAGGAAAATCTCCACCATTATGATTCTAAATGTTAGGAGTGGAGAAGCCATGACAAGCCCCATGATGCCCAATTTGAGGAATGTCAAAGATAATCCATGAGCGGTTGAGGGGATATAAAAGCTTATTTGAAGTGTAAAACAATAATTTTCATGATTGAACACACACAAAACATGAGAAGATTCATAATTTTTCTTGGAGGAGATAACCTGTGGAAAACGTGAGCAAGAAAGTTAAGATGGGATCTAACTGCCCAGCTGAGCAAGAGAAAGATAAAAGACTTTCAAGAGAGAATCGGCATTAAAGGTAACAATGTTTATGCAAGCTTTATCTTGTGTTATTATTGAGAAATGAATCACAGTTCTTTCAAGCATAAAACTTAGGAGTGAATTGTAAAATACGTCTTCTTGCAAAGCTCTATCCTATGTAAATACCGAGGATTATAATGATTACTCAACAAGCTTAAACTTGAAAATAAACCACGCAAGATAGTATGGAAGCCGCAGTTTCAACCCTATATACATATTTTTAACCTTGTATTTTTATTAGCATTTCATTTGTGTTAAGATGCATAGCTTTTGAAGCCATAAAAGGTTGAGAGCCTTGATAGATTCAGGCCCAAGAGTAAGTCTGATAATGAATATATGTTTTAAGTTTTGCTCATGTTGTATATTAAAAGTCGATGCCTTGTGTTCCTTCTGTATACATTTCATTTTTGATTTGATACTTGATAAGAGTTTGTAAGCATGCCTTTGTATCTAAGTCTTGTGAAGGTCATGAGCTGTATATAAGGCCAAAAAACCTACATGCATTCATATGTAGATCAAAGTATAAAAGAAATCTTTTCTTTGTTATGCCTGTAGAGGAAGATTTATATAGGTATTATTATTATAAAGGCTATGTATAGCTGAGAGCTTAGTTTGCATTACCTATATCCAGACTAGAGTGGACCATGGTATATCTGGTATTATCTTTAATCTTGGCTAAGAATGGCCAATAGTTTCCTTGCATTATCTTAATTGGCAGTGATACAACCATCTAATGAGAAGTAAGTATCCTAAAAATGGCAGTGATAAAGTCATTTAATATGAACACTCATCTTTATTAAGGTAAGAAGCAGGCGGATACTTGTCTAGCTGATATACAATGATAGGAACACATACATAACCATATCTAAATTGTCATGATGGTTGGATAGTTAAGTAGTCTAGTGTGATAACAAGGGAGGACCCAATTATAAGTATATATATTATATATGGGTATATATATAGTGCAATAACAAGGGAAGACCCAATTATAAGTATATATGTATATATCCAGGTAGATATATGGATAATTATATGGGAAGATATATATATAGTTATATACCTATACATATGCCTCGATACTTTCCATCACTTAGTAAAATCTTCTTCCATGAAGTAAGAACTCCAGTTAGCGTAAATTCTAAGTGTTACACATATAGTTATATACCCATACATATGCCTTGATACTCTCCATCACTTAGTAAAATCTTCTTCTGTGAAGTAAGAACTCTAGTTAGAGTAAATTCTAAGTGTTACACAAGTTTGTTTTTCAGTTGATATATGTGTTAAATTGTGAGATCATTCAAGTTTTATGTTTGACATATACATTAAGTAAAAGTAGAATTCTACTACATCTTAACCCCATATAGGTAGACGTATTAATTATGATCTACATGTTTGAGTAATCCAACTTCAGGGAGACGTTACTAATACTTAAGAAAGTTTAAACTATACTCCTAATGTAAAGAATATCTTATAACAAAGCATCTGGACTATTATTATGCATGGACACAAGGTTGACTAGTCATTGAGTAGTTGACAGATGTCAAATCTACTCGAGATTGTGAGGATGCAAAGAGGGGCTCAATGCATGATTATAAGTCATCCTAAATCTTATCTTGTAGCTTTCTAGTTGACCTTTAGTTGAAGGTATACTAGTAATTCCAATTAGATAGGTATAGGGTAACACTTACTAAGAGTCTTGTTTGCCTTAAACTAAAAAGAGAATAAATGAATGTTGTCTCCAAGTCGAGAAAAAGGTGTGTGAACAATCAACTCATTAATATGAAACTTTGGCCAAAGTAATGCAAATCACTGCTTACATTGTCAGTTCATCATGTCCTTGTTTGCATGAATAGTCAGGTTCATTGTACAAAGCTAGAGGTAGACTAGAAGTTGTATAACCAATTGCTTTTGCTAGGACACAACACTAGTTCTTAGATGAAACATTGAATCAATTTGATTCTCATTATCTATACCCTTGTGAAGGGTAGGGCCACTTCCAATAGGAAGGTGAGCGGGGGATTGTTGGTCTGTGGTTGGAGGGAAAATGCTTGAGTGATGCTCTCCCTCCTGTAGTTGATTTGTCGAAGACTTGTGAAATAGAAGACATTGGTTCATATATGTCGTGCCCTACACACACGCCCCATATTACCTAAATGTGGACCCCCTCTTTTTGCTTTGTCATATTTTGGATAGAGTCCTAAATTTGTGTTCTTTTGAATTGGAAAAGATTATAAGGTTTGAATCTTGACATTTAGGTCTTTTTTGTGAGTTGGCTTCAATTAGGTTATGACTATTTTTTCCTTTGAAAATCTTCACTCTCCCCTTGGTGCATGAATTTACAAAATCTTTGGATCCACTTGCATATATTGTTCGTTAAGGAGAATTCATATTTTCCCCTTTTGCGTGGATTTGTGGCCTTAATGGATAAAGTAGGAGATTTCATATCATCTAGATAATATCTAGACACAATCTTTTCTCTGCATTCCCTAAAGTCATAAAAGCATTGAACAAATTTTCTAAAAGTAGATGTTTTAACCCTAAGTGGATATTGCGGGAAAATCTAAGGTCTCAGGATAAATCATACATTCCCTAAAATCCCCACATAGGCGTATGTCTTTACCTTGAAATGAAAAGCGGAGCTTCCTCTTTGCACTAGATATTGCAGAGGTTTCGAAGGGCAGTGGGTATTATCCACTTGAACCTCTTTTCCCTGCCCATCCATTGAGCATCCAAAGACCCGCTTTGTTTGGTCGTTGGAGGAGTACTAGACACTCTGTCGAAGGTATGAGGCATTAATGGTGAAGTCTCCACAATATTTAAGTACTTATTTGATCTTTTAAACATTACCAAAGCTCTTGAATTCCTAGATTTCTTTCGCTCCCAAGAAATTTCTTTAGCCTCCAAATGAGTTCCCTCAAATCCTCGGTGATTTCTCATAGCGATTTGTCGTTTCTTCACGTCAGCTTCAGGAGTTCCTTATTAGCATTATCAAGAAAACTAGGTCGATTTCTAAATGTCTCCCATTTTGTATTTGAATTGCTATTATGTTTAAGCTTGATTCCTAGATGGGAAAAGGAGTAAAATATTGTTGGCAAAATCAAGTTTGCAAGAATGTCAAGTATCGGTACCCAAAACCCTAGTATACTTATGATGATCGTAATCTTTTGTTAGGGTTTATCTCTTTGTGTGTCATTTAAAATTTGCAAATGCGTTAGTGCTAGGGTTTAGATTTAGGCCACGGGTTTATAAAGTTTAAAATTTCATCAAAGCTAAACCTACGACATTGTTTAAAATTTCAAAATCACTTCATCTAGACCTTGAACCCTGATTACAGAAGATTCGTAGGACATGGGATGATATATGATGAGGTTTACATGTCTCGCATGACCTCTTTTAAAATGACAAATTCATACTAAATTTGGTCTAAGTTTAAAAAATAAGATTTGGGGAGATTTTGGTCTCTAGAGGATTTTATCCACTGAGGGTCCTGTACACTCAAAAACATGACTCAGTGTCTTGGGGCGGTCGAGTCACCTTTGGTACGCACACAGATCCTCTCTCCTTTCCACAAGGTAAACCTCCATGTCACTCTCTCTCCCTCTCTCGTGGAAGTAGCCACTCGAGAGGAGGCAAGGCACAGGGGTAGTTTGGCTTGTTGGAGAGCTAGACTTTGTAGAGAGTGGTCGGCCAGTCTCGGGGCCTTTGTTGTGTATTTATTTGAATGCAGTGTTTTGTGACCATTGTTGTAAAGATAACTATATGACCCAAAGGGTCACTAGTCATCGTTCTTCTATTTGAGTTTCTGATGTTCCAGCATTGTGTGGGTTGATAGTTATTTTCGTTGATGTTTTGTTCAAGTTGGCGTTGTTGTTCGTACTATTGAATGATTGCTTGTTGTATAGGGTGGATCTCCTCTATCTTGTCAAGGATTGCCTTCACCCACTCACCTCTAAGTCCAGGGCACATTCATGATCCTAACCAAGAGAGAGATGGTTAAAGCTAATCTTGACTTGACCTAGGGTTTTGACTTAGGGTTTGTGTGACCTAAGGTTTGACTTTGTTAGACTTTGTGTTGACCTTGTGATGAGATCAAGGGTTTGTAAACCTTCTGCGCTACTAATTTTTTTGTTCTTTTTAGTTTTTATATGCATGCAAGCTTATATGAGTGCAAAACATTTTTTTGTGTTTTTTTCTATTTATAGAAATGAAAGTGTTTTTTTTTCTATTCTAGGAATTAGAAAATGGATGCAAGCTAATATGAAGTCACTTAATACAATTGAATCTATGTTTTTGGTTTGATTTTCTGAATAAGTGGATTGATTACTCTAAGAAAGGGAAATTGCTTTTAAACTATGAACTTTTGAAAGGGAAACTACTTTAACAATGCAAATCTACTTAGCCTATCAAGGAAAAAGCAACATGCATTTACTATTCCCAAGAGAAAATTTTGTTTATTTAATTACAACAAAATAAAAAGCATGAAGGAACCTAGAATAAAGAGACATGTGAGCCTTCACTACCCTAAAAAGTCATTGTATGGCAACCTGTAATCCTCTTGCAACAGTGGTGTGATCCTCTTAGCAACAATAAGAAAAGAGAAGCAAAAGAAGCTTTTGAAGCTTGAAATGAGCTCAATGAGAGCTTGATGAGCATTGTGGCTTGTGATGTGAGATGTGTATCAACACAAAATGAACTTTTAGCAAATCTAGATGAGACAACAAATAAAAGCAAAAGGCTCTAATGACTCATTTGAGCATATGGATGCTTGATTTGGAGAGCAATAACCTACAAAAATTGTGTGCACAAATGAAATTGCCTCCCAAAAGGGGGAGCTTTGAAGCTTTGGAAAACTAAAGAAAGAGGCTCAAAGGCCTGTGAAGAAGCTTGAAAAAGCTTGTGAAGTTGAGAAGAGAATTCTCCCAACTTTTTTTCCTTGGAGAATAATGAAGAGGGGAGGGGTATTTATAGGTTTGAAGAAGGCATGAGAGGTGGAGAGGATTGAGAGTTAACTCAATTTGATTGAAGACTTAACTTAGAAGACACAAGAGTGATCTGAGCTAAAATTGGAGTGATCTAACCAATTATAACTTATCACTCAAGAAGAAAAGGAGAAAGAGAATGCATGGGTTGATAACTAAAGATAAAAATAAGCTAAATATGTATGGGTGGATGCATGAAATAATTAACTCTATCTTTAGGACAAAATTCCATGCAAACAGAAGCAAAAACGGGTGAAAACAAAGCTATTTTTGGTTAAAAACTTGAGTTATTTTGTGGCTGGAAAAAATGGCAAGGTCACCACCTGGTCGCCCCTTTCACTAGTCAGGGTCGCCCGGGGAGACCCATGGGCGTCGCTTAGAAGAGGGGACCTGGGTGAAATCTCAGGATGGGAGATGAAAGAGGAGGAGAAAAGAAGGGGATCTGCCTCTGAAAATAGGTCAAACAAGGGTCAAAAACCAAATCTCCACTTGTAAATGTAGGATCTCCCAAGGGAGATCTAGAAATAATAGGGGGAGATTTGTACTGGTTGACTGAAACTGAAAACTAAAAGTTGGAGATGGCTTGGGAGGTCCTCTAGAGGGCTCCTAGGGGTAGGAATGGATGAAAAACACTAGGGAAAGGTAAAAACACAACAAATGGATGAATACAAGGCTAGGGACGAAGTTGCAAGCACAAGAAACACAAATTGACAAGTGTCAAAAAGTGTCGAAAGCAAAGAAAGGGGAGAACGACAAAGGGGAAAGAACAAAAGGAAGAAGAAACCACATGCTACCAAGAGAATTGCTGCTAAGAGAACATTATTTCATGCTTACATATATGTGACAAGGATTGTGAGTCATCATCGGGGTCCTCGTGGAGGATGTGCATGATTTTGGTGCTTACAGGTCCAAGAACCCACATATCTGGTGAGGCTACTTGGGCCCGCAAGTCATTAGGTATTTCAAACTCATCGCCCTTTGTAGGAATTTCACTGGATGTGGATATTACCTACTCAGGGTCTTGTTCCCCACTAATCCTATAGGGTGACCTTTTCCTGCTCATCCCTTGGCTGCAACGTTTCCCACTTCATGGAAGAAACCCATTTTTACGGGACTTTTAATTGATACTATAGGATTTATCCTATTAGACCTAAGATGCCTGCAACATCCTAATGGGCTACTTTTCCCTATAAATCACAATGCTTTCCTTATGGTGTTTTGACTTGATAACACTTATATCCATCCAACCCCTGGATCCCCACATATTCAGTGAAGGCCCAAAGACCTACATATCCAGTCAGGGTCCTCAAATCTGCTTTTCAGCGAGATGACTCATACATCCTGTGTAGACCTATTTTCCCACTTATTGCAGATGTCTTTGCATGGTTTGATGGAGTTTAATGATACAATCCTCTGAATTAGTTTGAAATATGAATTTGACATGATCAAATATTTTGCACTATTCATAATGCTCATATCCCATGAGGGTGGAAACACCCACCTTTTGTCAATATGGTTGAAATTTGGGGTCCTGAGTAAAACCAGTTGTTAGAATTTTATGCTAATGCTTTGTTTAACTAGTTTCAAAATGATTTCTAAAATGTTTGATTGATTAGACATGTTGAAAATTGTTAATATGTGATATTCATTAAGGTATTGTATGTAGGGTAGATGTCTTCTTGAGCTGTCAACATGAAGTACGAGTTTAAGGTAGCTCCCACAGTCTCCAAGATCACTTCCAATTGGAACAGTATTGTTGACACTGATATTGGTCATGTAGATTTGGATGATTTTATGATGAGGGTGTTTGGTTCCAACCCTAATAACTAGGCTAAGAGGATAGGACATAATGGCATTGCTCAAGCACTAGGGTTCACTACTGCAGTTCAGTGTTCAGAACTTATTGTAGCCGGTGGGGAAAGGTACCATCCACCAACTAGGACCATAGTAACTCAAGATGGGAGGGTGATTGCTAACTTCACCATACTTTCTATATCTGAAGCTTTTGACATCCCAATCTTTCCAACAATGACTATGATAAGCAAGGAGGCAAGCCAACGCCTATATGATCAAAATCCAAAGAAGTACAGAAAAGTGATTAATGTAAGGAGGACTACCATGGCTAAGGTGCCTTAGGTGCTATACAGAAGTGATTTTAAGCCAGAGGTAGGGGAGATGGTGACTCTTCTAAGTAGAGTCATGGGACTACCAACTGCATAAAAGTTTGAGCCTTGGATGTTTGGGTCTCTTGAGGAGGTATTGAAGGGAGATAAGAAGATATATTGGGCCCAAATAATCAGTGATAATATCCATGGGAGTTTCTTAGCCCTAGTGGAGACCCAAGTCTTCCACTTATCCTCCTATGTCATGTATATGTTGGCCAAGAATTTTGTGTACCTTGGGCTAAATAGATTGGGGACTATAGGCAATGATGTCAGGGAGTTTAAAGTATATGATTGCTATCCCCAATTGCAACATGTCAATTCACTGGGTCACCACAAAAGAGTGATTGATGTTTTTACCATGCATATCACAAGGATGTTTTAAGAGGATTTATCTAGGAGGATATCAATTGAGGCTGCCAACATCGTGCAGAATGATGGGTATTGGTTTATCCAATTCCCAAAGTTTACATATCTCATGGTGCAAGGATTCAAGGGAGCACCATACAGTCTACCAAAGTATCCCATGAATAAGGTAGTCCTTCTTGAACTGACAAGGCAACTTTGTACCTACCATAACAAACTAAAGGGTCTAAACCTAAAAGAACCAGAGCTACCAAAAAGGTCCAAGCCCCCCAAATTATGGCCAGAAATCACAAATGCAGACTTGTACCTCCCACTCTTTTCATCAAAATTTATTTCCTGGGACTTTTGTTCGCTTTGGCAATCAACGAACCCATCCTTGGCTTTGGGCTTACATAAACTGTCAGGCAAGTCATGTGAAGCCTTCAAACCCAATTTGCCCTGGACAAAACTAGACACGACCTATACGCTTTTCATTTTATTGGCAACCTTTCCATCCTTCTTCTATCGGGGAGATTGATTTTTGTTAAAGTGCATCTCATAGAGAGAGCGACCACTTATGGCAAGGGCGTTGTACCTCCATTATTTCCTATCTTTCCGTCTACATTGGAGCTCGTCTTTCACGACTTCTACTTCTTGTCTATGCGTACTCATTACCCACTCACCCAGCCACCGTCTTCACCAAATTACGGCTAAAAAATAGCCCTTTCTCAAATGGTTCTTCCACCACTGCTCTTGTAAAATCTAAAACACATGCTTCTCCACAGACACACACACAGATATATATATATAGACAGTCCGATGCTTATTAAGCCACCCGATCATGTGAAAGGAATGTTACTTCATAATCGAGTCTACCGTCAAATTTACCAAAAAAGTACGCAAGTGATGCTGGAGAAAATTATAGTTTATTTCCTTTTTGTGAACAATTCAACTTTAGCAATAGACTAAATGTCACTTGACATACAATTTTTCTTTTTAAGATTTCACAAAGAAAACATTTTAATAAAGAACCCAAAGTACAATTCTAGTGAGGGACTCCAACCAGCCAATAATGTTCACTGTTGGTGCTTTCACTTCCATATTATGCCTAGAAATCATAAATGCAGATTTGCAGCTCCCACTCTTTTCATCAAAATTTATTTCACCAGACTCTTGTTCTTTTTGGCAATCAACGGACCCATCCTTGCCTTTAGGCTTACATAAATTGTTAGGCAAGTCATGTGAATCCTTCAAACCCAATTTTCCTTGGGAAAAACTAGACACAACCTCTATGCTTTTTGTTTTATTGGCAGCCTTTCCATCTTTTCTCTTATGTTTTTGACCCTACTTTTTTTTAAGTGCTTCTCACAGAGAGTGTGACCACTCATGGCAAGGACACTGCATCTTCATTATTTCCTGTCTAACCATCTACAATGGAGCACATATTTTACCACTTCTACTTCTTCTCATTTGTGCATACCCATTGCCCACTCTTCCAGCCGCCATCTTCACCAAATTGTGGAGAAAAAATAGCCCTTTCTCAAATGATTCTTCCACCACTACTCTTGTAAACTCTGAAACACATGCTTCTCCACACACACACACACACACACACACACACACACACACACAGAGAATATATATATTATATACATACATACATATATACATACATACATACATATATACATATATATCTATATATATATATACATACATACATACATGTATGTATGTATGTATATATATATAGATATATATGTATATGTATATATATATACATACATACATACATACATACATATGTATATATATATATAGATATATATGTATATGTATATATGTATACATATATATATATACATATATACATATACATATATATCTATATATCTACATATATATATATATATATATATGTATATGCATATAGATACATATACATATACATACATATATATATACATATACATATATATATACACATATACATATATATATATACACATATACATATACATATACATACATATACATATATATATACATATACATATACATATACATACATACATACATACATACATACATACATACATACATACATACATACATACATACATACATACATATATATATATATATATATACAATCCGATATTTATTAAGCCAACCTATCATGTGAAAGGAATGATACTTGATAACAAGGTAGATGCTGTCAAATTCATTCAAAAAGTATACAAGTGATGATGGTAAAACCCCTCAACTTTCATGTCTCATTTGAGATGACGACAAAATGACAACTTGCAAATCATTTTACCAATTACAAAATAGATAATCCGTTGAGTGCAATCTTTTCAATTGATGGGTATCTTCTTGATTGACATTTTTGTTCCCAACACCACGAAATCATAACAATGATGCATACGAATAAGCCCAATACTATAGGATGGTAAAAGGACATAAAACAATTGCCATTTTGTCCAGGTAGTTTTATTTAGTTTCATTGTTTGTCTAAGTCTGTGATGCTATGGAGGGGGATTGTTGAAATATTTTAGGAGTATTTTAAAGAATGGAAAGTCCCATAAATTTTGTAATATTAGATAAATTTAAAATTTTAATAGGAAGTCAAGTCAGTGGTCCTATTAACTATTTTCGCAACAACAAAAGTTAAATAATTTAGTTGAAATATTTTAGAAAGTTGGTGATTGAAAAAAATTCTTTTCTTTAAAATTTTCAATTTTCTAAGCTACTAGAGGAAATTTTAAGCCCCACCCCACATGTACCGCTTAAATTTGGAAACTAAAAAGTAGAAGCTTGATAAATATTCTAATTTATCTTTTAAAGATAAAAAGTAGAAGCTCAAAAATTATTCTAATTTATCTTGTAGAAAAAAAAAATTATCTCATGAGACCTCCTCTCCATAAAAATAGGTTCTAAAAGCCCTCCGTAGAAGTACATCCTAATAACATGTGTGATAGTAGTTATTGTAATGGTAGTTGTAAGTATGAAAAAGATGCACATGCCTACATGACAATCTGAGGATGAGCTATAATCCTAATCACGTACATGTAAGTGTGAATAAATACATATCTCTCAACAATGTTCCTCTTGGTGACATGTTTTGTTCATTTTTCATTTTGTTTGTGTTTTTCTAACCTCTAGACAAACCTATGGTCCTACACACCTTCTAGATTTCCTTCTGACCAAAGTTCAACAAATCCTTTATCTCTTTCTAGCCTTGATAGCCACATCAATCCACTTCACAAGATGAGAAATTCATGTTCCCTAGTGGTATTTTCACCATTTCATCCCTTTAGAATCATCTAATAACCTCCCCATTCCATCCCTAGCTTCAATTATGATGTTGCATCTTTCTTTTTAGGTCTCCCCTATTAGTGTAGGGTCTTCCTTGTTACACTCCGTTTTAAAAAGAAAACTTATTTCATCATTTTATTTCAGAGATACCTAGTTAGAAAGAGAAATAAATATGCTAATGTGAAGATATGCTAGCCTAGAAAATAGGTTTATTCTATATTGTTGAATATGCAATGAAATTTTATATGAAATGCTATTATTATTTCTCATTGATTTATGTGATAAACTAACTACTCATCGTGTAAATGAGGTGAATGTAGGGGCAGTGTTTCCCCTCCTTGATGAGGAGGGAGAGAATCACTAGGGATAGGGAAATAGATTGGAGAGATAAGTGATTGATGTGCCATCAGGGAACTCACACACTTACTTAGATGTTTGGTCGAGCATAGTGTGCTTTTTTTGGTATTTATGTCATCCAGTCGCATTGGTAATGTTATAATGTTTTAACCATCTTCTTCTTGCATGAGGTTGTCAATGTCATGTTGATGAATTTATATTCCACTTTGACATTCAACGAGGTTGTTTTCGCCTCTATTTACCTAGTCGTCTTGAGTAGCCAACTCATCTAGTCTATTTTTGTGGAAAAGACTAAGTTGTTTAAGTTAGTTTTACAGAGTGCCACCATTGATGCTTTAATTGTTGCGTGCATATTTAAATATTTCAATGCATATCAACATCTCTAATTTTGTGAGAACCTTTGCATATAGTTAAAATCATAAGTAAAACTAAGAAAGTTGAGGACCATCGTTCATATTGTGGAGAAGATTTTAATTATTTTTAAGAGGATAATCTCCACCATGCTTTCCTAAATGTTAGGAGTGGAGAAGCCATGACAAGCCCCATGATGCCCAAATTGAGGCAAGTCAATGATAGGCCGCAGATGGTTGAGGGGATATAAAAACTTATTTGAAGTGTAAAATGACAATTTTCATGATTAAACACATACAAAACATGAGAGGATTCATTTTTATTAAACGAGATAACCCATAGAAAATGTGAGTTCTAAAGAAAGTTAAGATATGATCTAACTGCCCAGCTGAGCGAGAGAAAGATAAAAGACATTCAGGAGAGAATCTGTGTTAAAGGTAACAATGTTTATGCAAGCTTTATCCTATGTTGTTATTGAGAAATGAATCGTAGTTCATGCAAGCTTAAAACTTAGGAGTGAATTGTAAACTACAATGTCTTCTTGCAAAGCTCTATCCTATTTAAATACTGAGGATTATAATGGTTACTCTGCATGTTTAAACTTGAAAAGAAACCACACAAGATAGTATGGAAGCTGCAGGTTTAACCCTGTATACATATCTTAACCTTTTATTTTTATTAGCATTTCGTTTATATTAAGAAAAGTGGCTTTTAAAGCCATAAAGGATGAGAGACTTAATAGATTCAGGCAAAAGTGTAAGGTCGATAATGAATATGTTTTAGGTTTCTCTCATGTTTCATATTAAAGGTCGATAGCCTTGTGTTCCTTCTATATACATTTCATTTTTCATTTGATACTTGACAAGAGTCTGTAAGGATGCTGTTAAGCATGCCTTTGTATTTAAGTCTTGTGAAGGTTGTAAGCTCTGTATAATTCTAAAAACCCTGCATGCATTCATATGTAGATAAGAGTATAAAAGAAATCTATTCTTTCTTATGCCTGTAGAGGCAGATTTATATAGGTATTATTCTTATAAAGGCTATGTATAATTGAGAGCTTAGTTTGCATTACCTATATCCAGACTAGAGTGGATGATGGTATATCTAGTATTGTATTTAACCTTGGCTGAGAATAGCTAATAGTTTCCTTGTATTATCTTAATTGGTAGTGATACAACCATCTAATGAGAAGTATCCTAACAAAGGCAATGATAAATCCATTTAATATGAACACTCATCTTTATTAAGTTAAGAAGCAGACATATACTTGTCTATATGATATATAATTCAACAAGAATACATAAATAACTATATCTAAATTGTCATGATGGTTGGACAATTAAGTAGTCCAGTGTGATAATAAGGGAGGACCCAATTATAAGTATGTAAATATTATATATGGGCACACACACACACACACACACACACACACACACATATATATATATATATACTCAAGACTTTTTGTCACTTAATAAAATCTTCTTCTGGGAAGTAAGAACTCTAGTTAGAGTAAATTCTAAGTGTTACACAAGTTTGGTTTTCAGTTGATATATGTGTTTTGTAAGATCATTCAAGTTTTATGGCATATACATTGAGTAAAGGTAGAATGCTACTGCATCTTAACCCCATATAGATAGACATATTAATTATGATCTACATGGTCAAGTGATCCAACATTAGGGAGAAGTTACGAATACTCAAGAAATTTTAAACTATACTCCTGATGTAAAGAATATCTTATAACAAACCATATGGACTAATTATTATGCATGGACACAAGGTTGACTAGTCATTGAGTGGTTGACAAATGTCAAATCTACTTGAGATTGCAAGGATGCAAAGAGGGGCTCAATGCATGATTATAATTCATCCCGACTCTTATCTTGTAGCTATCTAGTTGACCTTTAGTTGAAGGTATACTAGTAATGCCAATTAGACAGGTATAGGATAAGACTTACTAAGAGTCTTGTTTAGGGTAAGTGCAAGAAGATGGGGGGCCAAAAAGTGGCCAAAATCATTTAAAAAAAATTAAGTCATAACACGAGTGTGATATAACGTGCTCTCATTATGACTTGCTATAAATAAATAAAAAGTTTCTAATGTCATTTCATTTCTTTCTTTCTTCTCCTCTATGCCCGCAGCCTACAAACCCTAGAAAGCGCGCTCGCATTTTGCAAAACTCCATTCACCACAAAAACCTTATCGATTTGTCGCCAAAATACCGCCACGTCGTCGAGCACGCCAAAGGAGCGAGTTATATTTGTTTTTTTGCTTGAATTTGTTTCTAAATATGTAGGTTTTAGTTGATTTTTTATGTATATTTCATTAATTTTTAGGAAATGTTAATGCACCTCCTCCTCCTCCTCCTCAAAATCCACAAAATCTTGAGGAGGAAATACCTATAGAACAAAAACCTCCTCCATCCATTCCTCGACATGCCCCTAGAACACAAGAAAATATAATGGGGCAAATTAAAAACAACAAAACAGAAATTGAAGATATAATTGCAAGGTTGAAAGATCCTTCCACTTCAACCTTGCATAGGTCCACGCTTGCTGAATCTCTTGAATCTATGTTATCAAATGTAGATTCAATTAGCAAGCAAATAACTAGTTGGACGGATAAGAGGAGAGAGTTTAGAGATTATTATGTAGACAAACTATCATACCAAGATGTGAAAAAATTACAAATCACAAAATTAGACTTGTGTTCCATTTTCACAAACCCACAAACAAATCAACCTCCACCCATTACATGCAAGAGGTTCCCTATCCATTGGTGCAACAACCAAGTGATAAGGGACAATTTTGGGCAGAGGTGGTGGATGGTTTTTGACCATCCTCCATGCAATAATAATGAGGTCCCGCAATACTTTTTGAGGAAACTCTACTGCGAGTTTGTCCTCAATAAAGTGCCAAACTATTTTGATATGCGGGACTTCTAGGGTAGAGGTGGGGGGTCAGCGCAAGATAGACCAGGGGCACGTCTTGACCCACAACAGGTAGTGAGACGAGTAATCAGCAGACCAGCCTACGAGCATGTTTCTATCCCTTCCATTGTGAAGGAGAGTGTTGAGGTCAATACACTTCAATCCATTAGTGCCTTGACCCAAAGCATCATAGAGCATGCCAGTCCTGTAACACAGAGTGGGTTGGGAGATAGTGCGAGTAGCAAGGTCCCACCCCATACTTGTCAGACTTGCAGGTCAGCCTGTGGTTATGACCCCATGGATAGTCAGGACGGAGGTGCACAGGCTACATTTGCAGCTGAGCAGATGGTGATGACAGATACCCTCCTGAGTGAGACTTTCGCCCTTGATACTCAGGTAAATATTAGCAAGTTTATTGAATTTAATTTATTAAATTTCATTTTTGAAATGCAAGATTAACTAATTTAAATTGATGATTTTAATGAAATTTTAGGGTCATAGCGTCGATGCAGTTTTCAGTGGTTCTCCACCTGCATTTTACACTAGATCATCTACTGTCGAGGTATGTAACTAGTAAACAATTATAAATATTACATGTGAATAGCATCATTATATGAATGGTATTCTAATATCTGATTTTGGATGTTGAATAGGTTAATACTGTAGATTTCATGACAACACCTGCCAGCGGTGATGGACTTCAAAGCTTTACGGAGGTAATAAAATAAATAGTTTAATGAATGAATTGTACTTACTAAATTTTTGTATGTGACTTGTGTGCTTTATTGTGTGTACTTCCATGTTTAGATGAACGTGTGTGTATGTTAGGAGCCATGATTTGCATCACTATTATAGTTTTCATAATTGAATAATGTTGTTTCATTTCTAGATGATGCAAGCTGCAGAGACACCTCCCCATGTTCATAGGGCAATGGAGCAGGGTGTGGCCTCTGTGATTCATAGCTCCATGGCATTGACAGGGGTATGAGGCAGATTAGTAAATTTCAATTTACATTCATTGTTATAGTTGTCTATTTTTGAAAAATCAAAAGATTATTCATTTGAAGTTTAATTTCTATTTGGATAGTTTCTATACGACATGACATCACCAAGGCCTATTCCTACTACTGAGGCAAGCGAGGAGACAGATTATATGTTAGCTGTAAGTGATTATTTTGTTAAATGTTTCATTTTTTATAACATGTAATTTCTATATATTAATGTCTATACTTTTTATTGTAATAGGTAAAGATGCAGGAAGACCTAAATAGGAGGAGTAGCCCTCGGGTTCATAGTAGACCACCCACATGCACGTCTCCATCCCCTAGAAGATCAAAGGCTGCTCATGATTTATTCTCTTCACCAGCCAGAGGGGAATGACTTTTTATTGTGTTCCTTTGTTGTATGCCTCTATGGCATTTGTGGACATATATTTTGTATTGTACATAGTTGGCATTGTATGCCTATATGGCATTCTTGTAAGCCTATATGGCTATTTTGTATATATGTTATACTTATATCGACAGATATTGATGTATGCCTATATGGATATTTGATTAATACAAATCTTTTTTATTGACGGCGTCCATACTTGCATTATAAATCCACATTTGAATTGATATTTGTAGATGGCTACTTCAAATATTTAAAGTACAATTATATTACATAGGATGTTTGTTGATCCAATAAGCTAGCTATTGTTATTCAAGTATCACCTAAACCTCATTTTGGAACTAAAAGATAAAAGTTTTATTTAAAAAAAAATGAATCATCATGTTGAAAAGAAAATATTAATATTCTTTATGAGTAGCATAGAATGTCAACTATATGCAATACAAAAAAATGAATCATCATGTTATTCTTTACGTTTGAGATCCTGAAAATGACTAAGTATGGTAGCCTGATATCCTAAAACACTAGGATGAATATCCAAGTCATTAGGATGATTGCGCCTTGAGAAAAAGTCATTAAGATGAGCGCCTAAAGGCGACTTTCTTAAACATTCAAACATTGAGCAACAAGCATGAAGGGTTAAGGCGCAATTTGCAACTCATAAAGCCTCAAAATGACACCCAACTTAGAGAGAGCATTCATTTAAGACAAGGCGCCCATTGACACCTATTCCACCATAAAAGTGCGCCTAAGGTGGAAGGAGAACAAGCCTCTGGTAAGTGAAGCGCACCTATTGTCTAAACCACTTCATTATGGCATCCTAGCATGAGGAGGAGTGTATAAGTCAATAAGAAATGGTGCCTATAATGTAAATGAAGGACTAAGTGGCATTTTCAATAAGCGTCAATTCACCTTGAGCTTTCAATAAATACATCAAATTGAGCCCCATAAGCCTAGGTGCCCTTTGCCTGCAAAAGAACCTTGTATCAACGTCAAGAGTTGGTCATATCAGCGTATCGGCAAACCTTGGTTAGGCTTCGCTGATAGTGGTTTGTCTTACCGACGAGTGTGGTTTGAAGTCAAAGACATCAGTGTATCAGAAGATAATCCCATTTGCGCATCGGAAGAGCAGTTGAGAGATTCACCGATGAAGGGGGTCACACTGACAGTTGAAATCCATTGGTGTATCAGCCCAACGAGATTAGAGTTCACCGATGTTTGGAGTCTCACCGACAGGTGTGGTCCGAAGGTTGTCATTCGTGAGATCGGTGTGTCGGCAGAAGAGTTTTTGAGTGTGCCGATGGTATTAAGTCCTACTGATAGGCGAGGGACTTAGAGTCTCATATTGGAGTGACAAAGACATCGGTGTGAAAGGATATAAAGTCATCGATAGTGGTCTGTCTAACTGATAAGAGTCAATGATGGGATGTTTGTCAGAAGTGAAATCAAATGGAGTCATGGTGGCATCGGCCTATCGGCCGATGAAATTTTAAGCTCGCCGATGGTATGTTGTCTCGCCAAGAGTGAGTTCAAAGGTTCAAAAGTTGATAATTCTATAGAGTGAAATACAGAGTATCTAACTCTCTCATGAGCAATCTACCTCCTAGGCACTCAACATTGAGGAAAAATTTCATAAAAATGCCTATCTCTTTCTTGGCAAGTTTTATTATTTTGATGGTTCTAACTCATATCTAGAGAACTTCTCACCAAGGCGCCAAAATAAGTTTAACCCAACTAAAGAAAGAAAATATGCCCAAGATGATTTCAATCAATTGGACTAGGCGCCAATTTAGTGTTATTTTGACTCATTCACCCTCAAGGTGCTAAAGTATCATTCCTTCAATCAGTCTAGTTTCCATGTTCCAATGTGTGATGTTCCAAGTAGGAGATAGCGCCTAGGGTCTTTATCTTATTTTTGAAATTCTAATGATTCCAAACACTTACCAATAGTCTCAAAAGATCCTATTATCCCTTAAGCGCTCAATCCTCTGATTTATCAAAGTGCTCAATCCTCTTCGAGGCGCTAAAACTCATTCAAAGCGCTATCCTTTACTACTTCCCACTTCAAACACTCTAGGGGGCTCATAATTACTCCCATCACCAATCTTCCTCCTTAAAGCGCATTTGAGGACTTCTTCTTTATGCTAGGGCACTAATATGAAAGTAAAAACTCAAGGCGCTATATGAAATCTTGATCTTGGAAAGGCGCCTAAACTCATAATGTGAGTTATTTTATCAAATTTCCAATTTTAAGGTCTTTTGGCAACTCCTCTACCAAGGTGCCATTTGATGAGGTGTTTGAAGCTTGATTTTCCCCTTAGGTGCACAAACTTGATGTTCTTGACCCTACAATGTGCCTTGAGTCCCTAAGCTCTTACACTTATCATCTCTTATGCTACTTAGTTTCATCGCTCTCATAAAGGCATTTTGAGGAGTATTACTCTTCAAACTCAATCTCTGGAACTAAGGCGCTCAAGGGTGAGTAAACGTCCATTCTTCCAAGGTACTCATCAAGGCATAAAACAACACACAAAGGTGCCAAGATTACTCCACTCAACCTCAAAGCACTAGATCATACCTAAATTTACATAAGGGTGCCAAATCAAATTCTCACTCAAGGGCAAGTGCACTAGAAAGGTCATCTATCTTCAAACTCAACTTCCATTCCTCTAGGCGCTTCCTTGGGTAAGTTTGCACACTCCCTTCATTCTTTCTGTTCAAGTGGCTTTAACTCATTATAGAGACTTCCTCATCTAGGCACAAATCATGATAGTTTCAAACACTTAGCTTTCAAGGTGCCAAAAGATGATTGTAGAGGAGTGAAATTGCGCCTTAGTTCAAATAAGCGTTTACTTCATCATTGATGGATTTAAGTCATTGTATATGCTCATGAAGACTTACCTCACTCAATACTCCCCAAACTTATGGATCTATACATCCTTTTTCTCAGGCACTAAACTGGAGTTGTCTAGATGCACAAGTGCACCTCCCTCAATGAAGTTCATTTTGTTAACTTAGTTCATCCTAGTGACTCAAGTGGTTGTTATATTCTTTAGGCACAATTTTTCATAGACTAAAACATTCACTCCATGTTAAGGCACTCAAAGGAGGCTCTAGAGATGGAAAATGGCGCCTTAACTCACTTATGTAAATTTTGGACTTTTACGCAATTGCAAGATGTCTTGGAGGGCTCAATTCTTCAAGGCGTCCATTTTGTTCACCACTTGTAGCATCACTTGTTCAAGGCACATGTTTGGGATTCTCTGGATGATGAAATGCTCCTTGACTCCCTAGGCAGTTAGACTCCAACTCTAGGCGCAAGATAATGATGATTTGAGATAAAATAAGCATCTAAAAATCCAAGGCCTTATTTGAGGCTTCCACTCCAAATTCTACCTAGGCGCTCACCTAGGGTGAAATGATTATCAAAGTGCACCTTAATCATTCCTTCCTCTACGTGCCCACTATCAGGATTAGGTCATCAAGGAGCTCTAAAAGTCAAACACCACTGACCTCATCATGCAATAACCCCCTAGACATCATCTAAGCTTAGTCAAACACACTGGAGTTCACAAAAAGTAGGGGGTTCCCATTTGCAATGGGGCGATGTGTGATTTGGTCACAACAGGCACCTAGAGTGAATAGGCTTTCATCCTGACTTAATACACTGCCTCCTTCTGATGATTTTTGGGGCAGCAGAAAACCTTTCACCACGGGCAAATGTCTCAGAGATATAAAAAACTGAGAGAGGTTATTGTAGAGGCACTCTACGTGATCGCGTTGCCTTAGACGAAATGTTTCTAAGTGACATGATTTTTGAGTAACATCTCATCAAAGATTTTTGCCTTTTTGCACTTTGGACTCTTCAAGGATATTGTCGGTACAATGTAGCTCAGACTGTTTCGACATGTTTGGGTGAAAAATAGGACCATGCCTACCGTAAATGTACCCATTGACGTTGGAACAGTTAGTTTGGTCGCATCAGGAGCAGGACGAAAGTTACACCCCTTTGTAACTTTACACTGCCTCCTTCTGACAATTTTTGGGGCGGTAGAAAACCTTTCACCACGGGCAAATGCCTTAGCGATATAAAAAACCAACAGAGGTTATTGTAGAGGCACTCTGCATGATCGTGTTGCCTCAGACAGAATGTTTCTAAGTGACATGGTTTTTGAGTAACATCTTGTCAAAGATTGCTGCCTTTTTGCACTTTGGACTCTTTAGGGATATCGTGGGTACAATGTAGCTCGGACTGTTTCAACATGTTTGGGTGAAAAATAGGACCATGCCTAGTGTAAATGTACCCATTTGGATGCGTTGGAATAGTCAGTTTGGTCGCATCAGGAGTAGGATAAAAGTTACACCCCTTTGCAACTTTACACTGCCTCCTTCTGACGATTTTTGGGGCAGCAGAAAATATTTCACCATGGGTAAATGCCTTAGAGATATAAAAAACCGAGAGAGGTTATTGTAGAGGCACTCTATGTGATCACGTTGTCTGAGACAGAATGTTTCTAAGTGACACAGTTTTCGAGTAACATCTTGTCAAAGATTGCTGCCTTTTTGCACTTTAGACTCTTCAGGGATATCGTCGGTACAATGTAGCTCAGACTGTTTCGACATGTTTGGGTGAAAAATAGGACCATGCCTAGCATAAATGTACCCATTCGGATGTGTTGGAATAGTCAGTTTGGTCGCATCAGGAGCAGGACAAAAGTTACACCCCTTTGCAACTTTACACTGCCTCCTTCTGACGATTTTTGGGGCAGCAGAAAACCTTTCACCACGGGCAAATGCCTCAGAGATATAAAAAACTGAGAGAGGTTATTGTAGAGGCACTCTACGTGATCATGTTGCCTTAGACAGAATGTTTCTAAGTGACACAATTTTTGAGTAACATCTCGTCAAAGATTGCTATCTTTTTGCACTTTGGACTCTTTAGGGATATCGTGGGTACAATGTAGCTCGGACTGTTTCGACATGTTTGGGTGAAAAATAGGACCATGCCTAGCGTAAATATACCCATCCAGACGCGTTGGAACAGTCAGTTTGGTCGCATTAGGAGCAGGACAAAAGTTACACCACTTTGCAACTTTACACTGCCTCCTTCTGACAATTTTTGGGGCAGTAGAAAACCTTTCACCACGAGCAAATGCCTCAGAGATATAAAAAACTGAGAGAGGTTATTGTAGAGGCACTCTACATGATCGTGTTTCTTGAGACAGAATGTTACTAAGTGACACAGTTTTCGAGTAACATCTCGTCAAAGATTGCTGCCTTTTTGCAATTTGGACTCTTCAGGGATATCGTCGGTACAATGTAGCTCGGACTGTTTCGACATGTTTGGGTGAAAAACAGGACCATGCCTAGCATAAATGTACCCATCCAGATGCGTTGGAACAGTCAGTTTGGTCACATTACGAGTAGGACACCAAAAATGCAAAAGTTACTTTGTGTGACTTGACAACATTGACACTTTTTTGCAACATGACTCAAAGACTCAAACTGACCCCAAATGACTCAAAGTGACTTAAAATCACCTTAATTTTGGTGCCCAATGTACATTATAGAGGTCGAGGTGCTCCTTATCATTCAAACATCTTAGATGAGCGCATAGGAAAAGAAAAAGCTCTAAGTTTCATCATCATGAGCGCCTAATATCAAGACACTTTAATGGCTCAAACCTTAGCATGGAGTCCTAAGGCGCATTTCATGTCTCCTTTCATCCATTTTGGCGCCCTTATGTAGATTTTTCAACTTGATTTGGTGCCCTGTATGTGAAGGAAGATCTAAAGGCATGAAAGTGGATGTCATATTGCAAGAGTTTGGATCATCAAAATTGAAGGAAATAAGTCTATTAAGCTTGGGCACCCTTGGTCTTCTTTTCATTCATTATGAGCGCCTTGGGAGAATGGTATATAGGTCATCATCATGATTGGGCACCCTGGATCTAGAGTGTTGGAGAGATCATCAAATGGTGTCTAGAGGAAGTAGGGTGAGTTATGAGTTTGGTCGCATCAGGAGCAGGACACCAAAAATGCATAACATGATGATGTAAAAATGCAGGAGGAAATAAAAAAAAGACAAACCTTACAAATTAATGTGCATACTTACAACTCAATGTAACATGACTTTACAAAATCAATGTGAATACTTAAAAATTAATCCAATGAACCATCCAGGTCTGCTCTACTCTTTATTGTGTCAAGTATTGTTTTATGGTCAGATTCACGCACCTTCCACAGTATTTTGTTCAAAGGTCTACCCCGCTACTTTATCAAATGAACATTGGATGCCACGACAAGGTTCGAGTAATGAAGAATCTTCCGATGCGTTTCAAAGTCCTGAAATAGTTAAATATTAACACTCTTATGTGGGTACCTTCAAAGCCATGTTCCAGTAATAACCACTGAGCCTGTAGGGTATTTGATGTTTTCTCCATCTATAACAGGGGCCTCCAATTTCTTTTTGGCCTCAACACATTGACATAAGTAATAATGTGTTCCCTCTTCATTATCTTCATCTGCAATAACTGCATATACATGCCCTACATTGATATGTGTAGCAAATTAGATGAAATTAGTCAACATTACAAAAACACCACAAAGTAAGATGACATTACCTAGTTGAACTAGATGAAATTAGATGCATATACGTGCCCTATATTACCTAGTTGAACTAAATCTGATATGTGGTCAAAGTCAACTGACGATTCCATCTGTGTTAGTTCCAGTGCCGTCGGGGGTCGATACGTGTCAAGTGGGCTAAGATAACTTAACTGCCAATTGTCAACCCACTCCTTTGACTCGCACTCATCCCAGACTTGAATTATACAGGAAGAATAAAAGCATGACATCTTTCGTGTATGGATACTCCATGAACCTATAATTGAGCTTCTGAAAGAGTACATCTCATTTGATCCTGTCAGTGTACAACAATCCTCATATAGGGTAAGAGCAAGAAGATGGGGCCCAAAAAGTGGCCAAATTAATTTCAAAAAAAATTAAGTCATAACGCGTGCGTGTTATAACGCACTCGCGTTTTGACTTGCTATAAATTAAAAAAAAAGTTTCTAATGTCATTTCATTTCTTTCTTTCTTCTCCTCTATGCCCGCAGCCTGCAAACCCGAGAAAGCACGCTAGTGTTTTGCAAAACTCCATTCAACACAAAAACTTTATCGATTCATTGCCAAAATGCCGCCACATTGTCGAGCATGCCAAAGGAGTGAGTTATATTTATTTTTTTGTTTGAATTTGTTTCTAAATATGTAGGTTTTAGTTGATTTTTGATGTATATTTCGTTAATTGTCAGGAAATGTTAATGCACCTCCTCCTCCTCCTCCTCAAAATCCACAAAATCCTGAGGAGGAAATAACTGCAGAACAACAACCTCCTCCATCCATTCCTTGACATGCACCTGGAACACAAGAAAATATAATGGGGCAAGTTGAAAACAACAAAAAAGAAATTGAAGATATAATTGCAAGGTTGAAAGATCCTTCCACTTCAACCTTGCATAGGTCCACGCTTGCTGAATCTCTTGAATCTATGTTATCAAATGTAGATTCAATTAGCAAGCAAATAACTAGTTGGATGGATAAGAGGAGAGAGTTTAGAGATTATTATGAAAACAAGCTATCATACCAAGATGTTAAAAAATTACAAATCACAAAATTAGACTTGTGTTCCATTTTCACAAACCCACAAACAAATCAACCTCCACCCATTACATGCAAGAGGTTCCCTATCCATTGGTGCAACAACCAAGCAATAAGGGACAATTTTGGGCAGAGGTGGTGGATGGTTTTTGACCATCCTCCATGCAATAATAATGAGGTCCCGCAAAACTTTTTGAGGAAACTCTACTGTGAGTTTGTCCTCAATAAAGTGCCAAACTATTTTGATATGCGGGACTTCTAGGGTAGAGGTGGGGGGTTAGCACAAGATAGACCAGGGGCACGTCTTGACCCACAATGGGTAGTGAGATGAGTAATCAGTAGACCAGCCTACAAGCATGTTTCTATCCCTTCCATTGTGAAGGAGAGTGTTTAGGTTGATACACTTCAGTCCATTAGTGCCTTGACCTAGAGCATCATAGAGCATGCCGGTCCTGCAACACAGAGTGGGTTGGGAGATAGTGCGAGCAGCAGGGTCCCACCCCATACTTGTCAGACTTGCGGGTCAGCCTGTGGTTATGACCCCATGGATAGTCAGGACGTAGGTGCACAGGCTACATTTGCAGCTGAGCAGATGGTGATGACAGATACACTCCTGAGTGAGACTTTCACCCTTGATACTCAGGTAAATATTAGCAAGTTTATTGAATTTAATTTATTAAATTTCATTTTTGAAATGCAAGATTAAATAATTTAAATTGATGATTTTAATGAAATTTCAAGGTCATAGCGTTGATGCAGTTTTCAGTGGTTCTCCACCTGCATTTTACACTAGATCATCTACTGTCGAGGTATGTAACTAGTAAACAATTATAAATATTACATGTGAATAGCATCGTTATATGAATGGTATTCTAATATCTGATTTTGGATGTTGAATAGGTTAATACTGTAGATTTCACGACAACACCTACTAGCGGTGGTGGACTTCAAAGCTTTACAGAGGCAATAAAATAAATAGTTTAATGAATGAATTGTACTTACTAAATTTTTGTATGTGACTTGTGTGCTTTATTGTGTGTACTTCCATGTTTAGATGAAAGTGTGTGTATGTTAGGAGCCATGATTTGCATCACTATTATAGTTTTCGTAATTGAATAATGTTGTTTTATTTCCAGATGATGCAGGTTGCGGAGACACCTCCCCATGTTCATAGAGCAATGGAGTACGGTGTGGCCTCTGTGATTCATAGCTCCATGGCATTGATAGGGGTATGAGGTAGATTAGTAAATTTTAATTTACATTCATTGTTATAGTTGTCTATTTTTGAAAAATCAAAAGATTATTGATTTGAAGTTTAATTTCTATCTAGATGGTTTCTATAGGACATGACATCACCAGGACCTATTCCTGCTACTGAGGCAAGCGAGGAGACAGATTATATGTTAGCGGTAAGTGATTATTTTGTTAAATGTTTCATTTTTTATAACGTGTAATTTCTATATATTAATGTCTATACTTTTTATTGTAATAGGTAAAGATGCAGGAAGACCTAAATAGGAGGAGTAGCACTCAGGTTCATAGTAGACCACCCACATGCGCGTCTCCATCCCCTAGAAGATCAAAGGCTGCTCGTGATTTATTCTCTTCACCAGCCAGAGGGGAATGACTTTTTATTGTGTTCCTTTGTTGTATGCCTATATGGCATTTGTGGACAAATATTTTGTATTGTACATACTTGACATTGTATGCCTATATGGCATTCTTGTAAGCCTATATGGCTATTTTGTATATATGTTATACTTATATCGACAGATATTGATGTATGCCTATATGGATATTTGGTTAATACAAATCTTTTTGATTGATGGTGTCCATACTTGCATTATAAATCAACGTTTGAATGGATATTTGTAGATGGCTACTTCAAATATTTAAAGTACAATTGTATTACATAGGATGTTTGTTGATCCAATAAGCTAGCTATTGTTATTCAAGTATCACCTAAACCTCATTTTGGAACTAAAAGATAAAAGTTGTATTTAAAAAAAAAATTGAATCATCATGGTGAACAGAAAATATTAATATTCTTTATGAGTAGCATAGAATGTCAACTATATGCAATACAAAAAAATGAATCATCATGTTATTCTTTATGTTTGAGATCTTGAAAATGACTAAGTCTGGTAGCCTGATATCCTGAAACACGAGGATGAATATCCAAGTCATTAGGATGATTACGCCTTGAGAAAAAGTCATTAAGATGAGCGCCTAAAGGAGACTTGCTTAAACATTCAAACATTAAGCAACAAGCATGAAGGGTTAAGGCACAATTTGCAACTCATAAAGCCTCAAAAGGGTGCCTAACTTAGAGAGAGCATTCATTTAAGACAAGGTGCCCATTGACACCTGTTCCATCATAAAAGTGTGCCTAAGGTGGAAGGAGAACAAGCCTCTGATAAGTGAAGCGCACCTATTGTCTAAACCACTTCATTATGGCACCCTAGCATGAGGAGGAGTATATAAGTCAATAGGAAATGGCGCCTAGAATGCAAATGAAGGACTAAGTGGCATTTTCAATAAGCATCAATTCACCTTGAGCTTTCAATAAATACATCAAATTGAGCCCCATAAGCCTAGGCGCCCTTTACCTGCAAAAGAACCTTGTATCGACATCAAGAGTTGGTCGTATCGGTGTATTGGTAGACCTTGGTTAGGCTTCACCGATAGTGGTATGTCTTGCCGATGAGTGTGGTTTGAAGTCGAAGACATTGCTATATCGGAAGATAATCCCATCTGCGCATCGGAAGAGCAGTTGAGAGATTCGCCGATGAAGGGGGTTACACTGACAATCGAAATCCATCGGTGTATCCGCCCAACGAGATTAGAGTTCACCAATGTTTGGAGTCTCACCGACGGGTGTGGTCCGAAGGTTGTCATTCGTGAGATCGGTGTGTCGGCAGAAGAGTTTTTGAGTGTGTCAATGGTATTAAGTCCTACCGATAGGCGAGGGACTTAGAGTCTAGTATTGGAGTGACAAAGACATCGGTGTGAAAGGATATAAAGTCATCGATAGTGGTCTGTCTGACCGATAAGAGTCAATGATAGGATGTTTGTCAGAAGTGAAATCAAACGGAGTCATGGTGGCATTGGCCTATTGGCTGATGAAATTTTAAGCTCGCTGATGGTATGTTGTCTCGCCAATAGTGAGTTCGAAGGTTCAAAAGTTGATAATTCTATGCTTTCATTTTTTTTAGACAAGTCAACAATAGAGTGAAATACAAAGTATCTAACCCTCTCTTGAGCAATCTACCTCCTAGGTGCTCAACATTGAGGAAAAATTTCATAAAAATGCCTATCTCTTTCTTGGCAAGTTTTATTATTTTGATGGTTCTAACTCATATCTAGAGAACTTCTCACCAAGGCGCCAAAATAAGTTTAACCCAACTAAAGCAAGAAAATGCGCCCAAGATGATTTCAATCAATTGGACTAGGTGCCAATTTAGTGTTATTTTGACTCATTCACCCTCAAGGTGCTAAAGTATCATTCCTTCAATCAATCTAGTTTCCATGTCCCCATGTGTGATGTTCCAAGTAGGAGATAGCGCCTAGGGTCTTTATCTTATTTTCAAAATTCTAATGATTCCAAACACTTACCAATAGTCTCAAAAGATCCTATTATCCCTTAAGCGCTCAATCCTCTTCAAGGCGCTCAAACTCATTCAAAGCGCTATGCTTTACTACTTCCCACTTCAAACACTCTAGGGGGCTCATAATTACTCCCATCACCAATCTTCCTCCTTAAAGCGCATTTGAGGACTTCTTCTTTATGCTAGGGCGCTAATATGAAAGTAACAATTCAAGGCGCTATATGAAAGCTTGATCTTGGAAAGGCGCCTAAACTCATAATGTGAGTTATTTTATCAAATTTTCAATTTTAAGGTCTTTTGGCAACTCCTCTACCAAGGCGCCATTTGATGAGGTGTTTGAAGCTTGATTTTCCCCTTAGGTGCACAAAATTGATGTTCTTGACCCTACAATGCGCCTTTAGTCCCTAAGCTCTTACACTTATCATCTCTTATGCTACTTAGTTTCATCGCTCTCATAAAGGCATTTTGAGGAGTATTACTCTTCAAACTCAATCTCTGGAACTAAGGCGCTCAAGGGTGAGTAAACGTCCATTCTTCCAAGGTTCTCATCAAGGTATAAAACAACACACAAAGGTGCCAAGATTACTTCACTCAACCTCAAAGCGCTAGATCACATCTAAATTTATGTAAGGGTGTCAAATCAAATTGTCACTCAAGGGCAAGTGCACTCGAAACGTCATCTATCTTCAAACTCAACTTCCATTCCTCTAGGCACTTCCTTGGGTAAGTTTGGATGCTCCCTACATGCTTGCCGTTCAAGTGGCTTTAACTCATTATAGAGACTTCCACATCTAGGTGCAAATCATAATAGTTTCAAACACTTAGCTTTCAAGGCGCCAGAAGATGACTGTAGAGGAGTGAAATTGTGCCTTAGTTCAAATAAGTGTTTACTTCATCATTGATGGATTTAAGTCATTGTATATGCTCATGAAGACTTACCTCACTCAATACTCCCCAAACTTATGGATCTAAACATGCTTTTTCTTAGGCGCTAAACTGGAGTTGTCTAGATGCACAAGTGCGCCTCCCTCAATGAAGTTCATTTTGTTAACTTAGTTCATCCTAGTGACTCAAGGGGTTGTTATATTCTTTAGGCACAATCTTTCATAGACTAAAACATTTACTCCATGTTAAGGCACTCAAAGGAGGCTCTGGAGATGGAAAATGGCGCCTTAACTCACTTGTGTAAATTTTGGACTTTTAGGCAATTGCAAGATGTCTTAGAGGGCTCAATTCCTCAAGGCGCCCATTTTATTCACCACTTGTAGCATCACTTTTTCAAGGTGCATGTTTGGGATTCTCTGGATGATGAAATGCTCCTTAACTCCCTAGGTAGTTAGACTCCAACTCTAGGCGCAAGATAATGACGATTTGAGATAAAATAAGCATCTAAAAATCCAAGGTATTATTTGAGGCTTTGTTGTGTGGTTACACAACACGCCCCATTTTGACTTGGCAAAACAGGGACCCAACTTTTGTTTTGGCTTATGGTCTGCTTTCTGGCGGTTTGGTAAAAATTAAGTCAGGTGCATCATCATCATGAAGGTCAGGATGAGGTAGGTCATCATCATGAGGTTAGTTTGTCAAAGTTCATATTTTTGTTTCTATGACTTCATGGTTAGAAAGAGCTTGGAATTCCATGCAGGTTTGCCTTTTGTATCACTTGAAAATTCGTCCATATGAGGGAGTTGTGAACAGTCAAAGCTTTGGTCAAACCTGATAATTGCTGTATGATGAACATCATCATCATGATATTTGAAAGGCCCCCTGATAATATCCTGAGGTCGAAATATCCGGACGTCAAGTTTAAGTCGTAGTAATCTTTTCCCGTCGGGCGGTCTTTTGTACCGCCAAAGGTCATCATCATGATCTTACTCTATCACCTGATAAATATCATGCAGTCCCGAAACATCCGGACGTCAATCTTAAGTGCTAGTGTGTTTTACCCGTCGAGTAACCTTGGAAACATTGCGAGCATCATGATATTCCAACATCACCCGATATTATAATATCATGCTGATATTGTAATATCACCTTACTTAGAGAAATCTGCCATCTGCATAATTTGCGCGCGCACGACAGTCTTGGTGATCAACATCATCATGATATTTCGAGACCCGACATTTCCTAATATCCTCCTGACCTCCTTTTGCGTGATCATGATGATCACCTTATCTTTCGAAACGGAGGATGATTTTCCTTTCCTAAGCCTTGTTGAACAAGATCATCATGATCTTGTTAGTCTTTCCCGACAGTTCGTAATATCATCCTGCCGACAAGTATAACTTTTTGCAAATATGATGATGACGATGACGTCACCATCACCTTTCTCCCTCGGCAGGATGTTTTCCAAGGCATGATCCATTTCGCCAATATGATGATGACGATGACGTCATGTTCGAAGATTAACGAAGGCCGCGGATATCCTGATGACGTCATCAGGACTTTCAGCAGGATCATGTTTTAGATCACCTAATGCAAATATGATGATGATGTTCATCATCCTAATCTTTCGAGCGGATAGCCTTGGCCGAAAAGGGTCATATTGCTTTCATCCACCTAATCATCTTCCTTAGAGGTGACCCGATATTCCAGTTATCTCCTGATCTTAACGAAACATGACGATGACGTCATCCGTTTGCATTTTAACGAAGCCTGATGATGACGGTGACGTCATCATGATATTCCTCAGCGGCAGGATTATTTTCCAAGTCCTCCTGTTTGTCTTCATCATGATGATGATGACGATGTCTTTCCTTCCCGAATATGCAAAAACAAAACATCCTGATGTGCTTTTCCTCAGAGCATTCGGAGGCGTGGAGCATCATATTTCACAATATCCTGCGGCCGGACAGACTTCCTGATGTTTGGTCATCCTCATGATGTTTGGCGTCGGTATAACTGTTGCCGTCGGCCTAAGGTAAATTTGTCAACCTGATCATATGTGTTCGCCCAATGCGAACCTGATGATGATGGCCCGAAACATACATGCAGGGCATGCGAACCGATTTCAAAGGATGGTTGAAGGGCGATTATTTCCTTGTTTATTTTGTGATCATCATCATCATATTTTGAACCCGATATACAAGAAAATGGGCAAAAACATGAAGCGATGGAAATTTGGAGCCCGATTGCCTGTAGCTGCGCATTTTGAGGGCATGTTTAATAAAACGTTTTACTTCCTGTTGTTTATCATGATGATAATGAACTTAATGTTTGTCTGTTTACTTGCAGAAAGTCATGATGATGCTGCTGAAGCTGAACATTGAAGTCATGATGATGCTGCTGAAGCTGAACATTGAGATCATGATGCTGCTGAAGCTGAACATTGAAGTGATGATGCTGCTGAAGCTGAGCAATACAAAGTTGCGCATGGAGGCAACATGAGCCAGAAATGAGGAGGATATTGTCAAATATGTTGTTCGCCAGCTGGAGACCGAATCAAGTTGAAGATGCTGGAATATTCCGTGCCAGCTGTACATTTGCTAACTGGCGAAGCATGTGCTTTTCATCTAGACCGTTGTTTGTTGTGAGAGGATCCTGATCCTTGGATCGTTGTAACCGTTTCTGGCAGTTGTTCTATATAAAGGCCAGAGCCTGAAACAAAAAAAAAGGAGAAATACATTAGAATACACAGACGCATCTGGCGCAAAGAGTCAATTACTGTAGAATAAGTTAGGAGATCGGATTACTGAGACTAATGAGGATAGAATTGTTGAAATGTCAAGGTTCTTTCTTCAGATCACTGTAAATGTACCTGTTCTTGAGCATACTGAATGAATATGAAGTTCCAGATTACATCCTGATTGTAAATTTTACGTAATATTTCTGTTGATTTCTGGATATGTACTGGTGAATGCTGTGTTCAACTGGAAGCGCTTTCATTTCATTACATGTTGTTGTCAACTTTCCTTTGAAGCTTTGCACTAGATCATGCGGATTTGTGGATTGTCCTGGTGAAGTATGATTTCTAGTTTTCCTTCTTTTAATTGCAAGTATGGGAGCTTGTATGTGAATCAGTGATCTAAGTCCAGTAATTTTAGGAATCTCACTCTCTAACCCTTTTCCTTTTTTCAATTTCATTAATTCATCACCATAACTGCGAATCATGATAAATAACAAGCAGAAACAGTGAAATATGCTGAAATCCCGTAGGTAACTGAAGATCCTTAGCATATTTGAGTTAAATGCATGTAGTATTGAAAATATCATGCAAAGAATCATAAATAATGGTAGAAATCATGCAAATATCAGCCTGTATGCACATTATTTGACTAAATTTACAGTGCAGAGGTAGAATTGTTGGAGACTTATGCAGAGCGAACATCCAGAGCAGGATATTTGAAGATGATGATGATGAACAGTGCAGAAACACGTAAGGCCCCTGAATGGAAAACAGCAACACACATCAACCACTGAGTAACGTCAGTAGATTAAGACCTAATCAACGGAGACTTGGGATCATGAATTCTTTGAATTCATCGTATCTTTCAAGATGAGTAAAAGTTGTTGTGTAACTTTTATTCTATGTTTGCGAATGACTAACATCATGACCAACATAAATTGGCGCTAGAAGGAGGGCAGAACTGGAAAAGACCCCATTGCTTCGGTCATCATTCATTATGCAGGCCCCTCGCTTCTAACGCAACATCAATTTTCGAGAAGGCTGGGCGTGAGCTGCGAATTTTTGGATTTTCTGCAAATATTGCATAAATATTTCAGCATTTGAGTTAAATGTCTACAAATATCTCTTACCTGAGATGTTTTGGTTGCACCTTAGCAAAGATCTAGCCCAAAGCATCAAATATTTGTTTGACTTTCTGGATTTTCAAGTTTTAGTCTGAGATGTGATAGATCTCCTTAAAATTGCAAAATACTAAAAACAAATTTGAAGAATAGAGTCTCATTTTGATGGATGCATATGAAAATAATTGTCAAATTAACATTCCTTTATTTCAGGAAACTTTAAATAGGCAGCTTTACCCTCACAATTTGTCTAACTTTGGTTTATCTACCTGTTGCAGGATACACCAGACTACAGAACACAGTGAAATAAATTGCTTAACTTTCCTTACAAGGTTGGATTTATATTTGAAAGGACTAATATTCTTTCTGGATGTGTTCAGGGTTGAAATTTGCCAAGAAAATGAGGAAGTCTGCCAGGAAAATGAAGAAATTCTGGAGCAACAAGCAGATGCAACACCAGAAGTTATTAATTGTCCAGACACTAAAGTGGACAGATCTGAAGATTTTCAATTATACTTGTCTAGAAATATACAGTGTAGTCAAATATTAGGTTTGCCCATTGATGATGTCTTGATTGAAAGCTGGTGCAGATTACATGATGAAGAGCATTCAGAGAGAGATTGCTACCCTTGCTTGGTCATGTTGAAAAAGATTCTAGAAAATACAATAGCTGAGTCAGTTCCAGAAGGTAATGAAGAGGAAACATCTTTCCTGGATTCATTTTATGGTGAGGTTGATAGGAGTTCTCTACTTCCTAATACAAGTAAGGACCAGTCAGTATGCAGGTATGAATCTTGTGAAAATTTTAGAGAAGAAATCACTCATCAGGATAATATTTTTGATTCTGATCCTAATACTTTTGATAAAGAAGATGAAACATCTTTCCTGGAGTCATTCTATGGTAAAGAGAAGTGTAAACAGATAGTAGAACAATTTAAATGCACTCCTAATGATGAAGTTCTTATGATGGTAACTCAGGGAGTCATAGAGAAGAAAATAAATGTTGATTTATTACCTGACTTCTTTGAATTAAATGATCAAATGCAAGAATGTTGCAGGTTAAAGGAACCAGATCCTCTAATAGATAGAAAATGTGAATTATTTAATGAACAATTCCTGAAAGAAGAAGATGTAGAAGACTTTGGAGTCGTTGTGCATAATCAGATGTCACTCCAGAAATATTTTGAAAATGAAACAGGGGAGTGTCCTCATCAAGTGAAAGTTGTTTCTCCTTTACAGTCAAATGATTTAGAAATGATAAATTTCTATATATCAGGTTGTGATAATAAAGATACTTATTTAGATGCTGATGTGCAGGAAACTGAAGAAAATACTGAGAAGTTTCCTGAAATGGAGGGTAAACTGAACATCCAGAATGGAGGGATAAGGCTGGATAAAGATGAAGAATTAATACATCAAAGGTCATACATCCTTCAATTCGAAGAGAGACCAGGCACTGAGTCAAGCAGCAAAAATATAATGACAAATGGAAGACCAACTGCCAATGAAGAAGCATGTCCAACAAAGCCAGAAATACACCAGGTTGTATTTCTCCTTTCCACAGTAAATAATGTTGAATACCATTTTGATTATGGAAATTCAGAAGATAAGACATGCAAATGGATTAATCATGAACATGGTGAGCTTCCCCAATTGCTGATCATCAAGAGTTGTTCTGTTGAATACAGTGAATTCAGAATATCAGAATATTTTGAAGAATATAAAGATAAATTTGCTAGGTTGAGAACCATAACTAATACCCTGATGCTCCTGCATAATCAAAAGAAGTATGCAAATGCAGGTGTCCTTAGGTCTTTTTCTGGTTTTTGTTTGCCTAGTAGTGTGTTGTATATAATTTTGTAGGTTAGTTGTTTGTACAGTCTGCTTGTTTTGCTTTCTTGTTCTGTCCCTGTTGTTTCCTTTTTGTGGGTTAGTTGTTTGTATAGTGTTTCTTCTGTTTTGTGTTGTTTTGGTTGAGTTTTGTTCTGGTAAGTCAAGATGATGCACTTCATCACCTAAGAAAATAACTAAATTGTTAGGATTCAAGTGATGAGATCAGATTTAGATATAGATTGTAATTCATTCTGATAAATACTCATGATCAGGTTTATGATGTCTTTTCATCAAGGTGCCTTTTCTTGTCCAAAGTGAATCAAACACAATGAAACACCTAACAGCCTTGGGCTTGTTGAAGATATGAGTATAGGTGTTAAGTGAAAAATCTAAAGGGACTCCCTTGCTACCAATACAATCTCCAACCTAAAGCTGCAAGTGACTACACCTTGTACAAATGAGCTGACATGATGATATCAAATATAAGTATATAAATAGAAAATATATAAATAATAAAATTAGGCCATCTAAGTAACTCTACCGGGGCTATGGACGCCTGCTGGCAGTGGGGCTCTACTTAGGGAGATTGTATAGATAACCTTGCCGGGGTTATAGACACCTGCTGGCAGCAAGGCTCTATCCAGGTTGGCTATGAGGGATGATCTCCAACTATGTAGTTTAACACCAGTTACTTATGTTTTCAACTTACTTTCAAGATGAGGATAATTAATCATATGCACACACCTGATCCTTTGTTAGCACTGTTACCTTAATGAAATTTTATCATTCAAAGATCATGATGATTTTACTTAGACAGAATTAGAACACTATAGATGAATGTGATCACATCACTTGAATTATTTGAATTTTGTTGTTTTCTTTGGTGGCAAGTTGTTGTGTGGTTACACAACACGCCCCATTTTGACTTGGCAAAACAGGGACCCAACTTTTGTTTTGGCTTGTGGTCTGCTTTCTGGCGGTTTGGTAAAAATTAAGTCAGGTGCATCATCATCATGAAGGTCAGGATGAGGTAGGTCATCATCATGAGGTTAGTTTGTCAAAGTTCATATTTTTGTTTCTATGACTTCATGGTTAGAAAGAGCTTGGAATTCCATGCAGGTTTGCCTTTTGCATCACTTGAAAATTCGTCCATATGAGGGAGTTGTGAACAGTCAAAGCTTTGGTCAAACCTGATAATTGCTGTATGATGAACATCATCATCATGATATTTGAAAGGCCCCCTGATAATATCCTGAGCTCGAAATATCCGGACGTCAAGTTTAAGTCGTAGTAATCTTTTCCCGTCGGGCGGTCTTTTGTACCGCCAAAGGTCATCATCATGATCTTACTCTATCACCTGATAAATATCATGCAGTCCCGAAACATCCGGACGTCAATCTTAAGTGCTAGTGTGTTTTACCCGTCGAGTAACCTTGGAAACATTGCGAGCATCATGATATTCCAACATCACCCGATATTATAATATCATGCTGATATTGTAATATCACCTTACTTAGAGAAATCTGCCATCTGCATAATTTGCGCGCGCACGACAGTCTTGGTGATCAACATCATCATGATATTTCGAGACCCGACATTTCCTAATATCCTCCTAACCTCCTTTTGCGTGATCATGATGATCACCTTATCTTTCGAAACGGAGGATGATTTTCCTTTCCTAAGCCTTGTTAAACAAGATCATCATGATCTTGTTAGTCTTTCCCGACAGTTCGTAATATCATCCTGCCGACAAGTATAACTTTTTGCAAATATGATGATGACGATGACGTCACCATCACCTTTCTCCCTCGGCAGGATGTTTTCCAAGGCGTGATCCATTTCACCAATATGATGATGACGATGACGTCATGTTCGAAGATTAACGAAGGCCGCGGATATCCTGATGACGTCATCAGGACTTTCAGCAGGATCATGTTTTAGATCACCTAATGCAAATATGATGATGATGTTCATCATCCTAATCTTTCGAGCGGATAGCCTTGGCCGAAAAGGGTCATATTGCTTTCATCCACCTGATCATCTTCCTTAGAGGTGACCTGATATTCCGGTTATCTCCTGATCTTAACGAAACATGACGATGACGTCATCCGTTTGCATTTTAACGAAGCCTGATGATGACGGTGACGTCATCATGATATTCCTCAGCGGCAGGATTATTTTCCAAGTCCTCCTGTTTGTCTTCATCATGATGATGATGACGATGTCTTTCCTTCCCGAATATGCAAAAACAAAACATCCTGATGTGCTTTTCCTCAGAGCATTCGGAGGCGTGGAGCATCATATTTCACAATATCCTGCGGCCGGACAGACTGCCTGATGTTTGGTCATCCTCATGATGTTTGGCGTCGGTATAACTGTTGCCGTCGGCCTAAGGTAAATTTGTCAACCTGATCATATGTGTTCGCCCAATGCGAACATGATGATGATGGCCCGAAACATACATGCAGGGCATGCGAACCGATTTCAAAGGATGGTTGAAGGGCGATTATTTCCTTGTTTATTTTGTGATCATCATCATCATATTTTGAACCCGATATACAAGAAAATGGGCAAAAACATGAAGCGATGGAAATTTGGAGCCCGATTGCCTGTAGCTGCGCATTTTGAGGGCATGTTTAATAAAACGTTTTACTTCCTGTTGTTTATCATGATGATAATGAACTTAATGTTTGTCTGTTTACTTGCAGAAAGTCATGATGATGCTGCTGAAGCTGAACATTGAAGTCATGATGATGCTGCTGAAGCTGAACATTGAGATCATGATGCTGCTGAAGCTGAACATTGAAGTGATGATGCTGCTGAAGCTGAGCATTACAAAGTTGCGCATGGAGGCAACATGAGCCAGAAATGAGGAGGATATTGTCAAATATGCTGTTCGCCAGCTGGAGACCGAATCAAGTTGAAGATGCTGGAATATTCCGTGCCAGCTGTACATTTGCTAACTGGCGAAGCATGTGCTTTTCATCTGGACCGTTGTTTGTTGTGAGAGGATCCTGATCCTTGGATCGTTGTAACCGTTTCTGGCAGTTGTTCTATATAAAGGCCAGAGCCTGAAACAAAAAAAAGGAGAAATACATTAGAATACACAGACGCATCTGGCGCAAAGAGTCAATTACTGTAGAATAAGTTAGGAGATCGGATTACTGAGACTAATGAGGATAGAATTGTTGAAATGTCAAGGTTCTTTCTTCAGATCACTGTAAATGTACCTGTTCTTGAGCATACTGAATGAATATGAAGTTCCAGATTACATCCTGATTGTAAATTTTACGTAATATTTCTGTTGATTTCTGGATATGTACTGGTGAATGCTGTGTTCAACTGGAAGCGCTTTCATTTCATTACATGTTGTTGTCAACTTTCCTTTGAAGCTTTGCACTAGATCATGCGGATTTGTGGATTGTCCTGGTGAAGTATGATTTCTAGTTTTCCTTCTTTTCATTGCAAGTATGGGAGCTTGTATGTGAATCAGTGATCTAAGTCCAGTAATTTTAGGAATCTCACTCTCTAACCCTTTTCCTTTTTTCAATTTCATTAATTCATCACCATAACTGCGAATCATGATAAATAACAAGCAGAAACAGTGAAATATGCTGAAATCCCGTAGGTAACTGAAGATCCTTAGCATATTTGAGTTAAATGCATGTAGTATTGAAAATATCATGCAAAGAATCATAAATAATGGTAGAAATCATGCAAATATCAGCCTGTATGCACATTATTTGACTAAATTTACAGTGCAGAGGTAGAATTGTTGGAGACTTATGCAGAGCGAACATCCAGAGCAGGATATTTGAAGATGATGATGATGAACAGTGCAGAAACACGTAAGGCCCCTGAATGGAAAACAGCAACACACATCAACCACTGAGTAACGTCAGTAGATTAAGACCTAATCAACGGAGACTTGGGATCATGAATTCTTTGAATTCATCGTATCTTTCAAGATGAGTAAAAGTTGTTGTGTAACTTTTATTCTATGTTTGCGAATGACTAACATCATGACCAACAGGCTTCCACTCCAAATTCTACCTAGGCGCTCACCTAGGGTGAAATGATTATCAAAGTGCGCCTTAATCATTCCTTCCTCTACGTGCCCACTATCAGGATCAAGTCATCAAGGAGCTCTAAAACTCAAACACCACTGACCTCATCATGTAATAACCCCAAGACATCATCTAAGCTTAGTCAAACACACTAGAGTTCAAAAAAAGCACGGGGTCCCCATTTGAAATGGGGCGATGTGTGATTTGGTCACAACAGGTGCATAGAGTGAATAGACTTTCATCCTGACTTAATACACTACCTGCTTCTAATGATTTTTGGGGCAGCAAAAAACCTTTCACCATGGGCAAATGTCTCAGAGATATAAAAAATTAAGAGAGGTTATTGTAGAGACACTCTATGTGATCACGTTGCCTTAAACGGAATGTTTCTAAGTGACATGATTTTCAAGTAACATCTCGTCAAAGATTGCTGCCTTTTTGCACTTTGGACTCTTCAGGGATATCGTCGGTACAATGTATCTCAGACTGTTTCGACATGTTTGGGTGAAAAATAGGACCATGCCTAGCGTAAATGTACCCATTCAGACGCGTTGGAATAGTTAGTTTGGTCGTATCAGGAGCAGGACGAAAGTTACACCCCTTTGCAACTTTACACTACCTCCTTCTGACGATTTTTGGGGCAGCAGAAAACCTCTCAGCACGGGCAAATGCCTCAGAGATATAAAAAATTGAGAGAGGTTATTGTAGAGGCACTCTATGTGATCGTGTTGCCTTAGATAGAATGTTTCTAAGTGACACAGTTTTTGAGTAACATCTCGTCAAAGATTGCTGCCTTTTTACACTTTGGACTCTTTAGGGATATCGTGGGTACAATGTAGCTTAGATTGTTTTGACATGTTTGGGTGAAAAATAGGACCATGCCTAGCATAAATGTACCCATCTAGATGTGTTGGAACAGTTAGTTTGGTCGCATCAGGAGTAGGACAAAAGTTACACCCCTTTGCAACTTTACACTGCCTCCTTCTGACGATTTTTGGGGTAGCAGAAACCCTTTCACCACGGGTAAATGCCTCAGAGATATAAAAAACCGAGAGAGGTTATTGTAGAGGCACTCTACATGATCATGTTGCCTTAGACAGAATGTTTCTAAGTGACATAGTTTTTGAGTAACATCTCGTCAAAGATTGCTGCCTTTTTGCATTTTGGACTCTTTAGGGATATTGTGGGTACAATGTAGGTCAGATTGTTTCGACATGTTTGGGTGAAAAATAGGACCATGCCTAGTGTAAATGTACCCATCCGGACATGTTGGAACAGTCAGTTTGGTCACATCAGGAGTAGGACAAAAGTTACACCCCTTTGCAACTTTACACTGCCTCCTTCTGACGATTTTTGGGGCAGCAGAAAACCTTTCACCACGGGCAAATGGCTCAGAGATATAAAAAATTGAGTGAGGTTATTGTAGAGGCACTTTACATGATCGTGTTTCCTCAGACAGAATGTTTCTACGTGACACGGTTTTTGAGTAACATCTCGTCAAAGATTGCTACCTTTTTGCAATTTGGACTCTTCAGGGATATCGTCGGTACAATGTAGCTCGGACTGTTTCGACATGTTTGGGTGAAAAACAGGACCATGCCTATCATAAATGTACCCATCTAAATGCGTTGGAACAGTCAGTTTGGTCACATCACGAGTAGGACACCAAAAATGTAAAAGTTGCTTTGTCCAACTTGACAACATTGACACTTTTTTGCAACATGACTCAAAGATTCAAACTGACCCCAAATGACTCAAAGTGACTTAAAATCACCTTGATTTTGGTGCCCAATGTACATTATAGAGGTCGAGGCGCTCCTTATCATTCAAACATCTTAGATGAGCGCATAGGAAGGGAAAAAGCTCTAAGTTTCATCATCATGAGCGCCTAATATCAAGAGACTTTAATGGATCAAACCTTAGCATGGAGTCCTAAGATGCATTTCGTGTTTCCTTTCATCCATTTTGGCACCCTTATGTAGATTTTTTAACTTGATTTGGTGCCCTGTATGTGAAGGAAGATCTAAAAGCATGAAAGTAGATGTCATATTGCAAGAGTTTGGATCATCAAAATTGAAAGAAATAAGACTATTAAGCTTGGGCGCCCTTGGTCTTCTTTTCATTCATTATGAGCGCCTTGGGAGAATGGTATATAGGTCATCATCATGATTGGGCGCCCTGGATCCAGAGTGTTGGAGAGATCATCAAATGGTGTCTAGAGGAAGTAGGGTGAGTTATGAGTTTGGTCGCATCAGGAGCAGGACACCAAAAATGCATAACATGATGATGTAAAAATGTGTATATGTGTAAAAATGTAGGAGGAAATAAAAAAAAGACAAACCTTACAAATTAATGTGCATACTTACAACTCAATGTAACATGACTTTACAAAATCAATGTGAATACTTACAAATTAATCCAATGAACCATCCGAGTCTGCTCTACTCTTTATTGTGTCAAGTATTGCTTCATGGTCAGACTCACGTACCTTCCACAATATTTTGTTCAAAGGTCTACCCCGATACTTTATCAAATGAACATTGGATGCCACGACAAGGTTCGAGTAATGAAGAATCTTTCGATGCGTGTCAAAGTCCTGAAATAGCCAAATATTAACACTCTTATGTGGGTACCTTCTAAGCCATGTTCTAGTAATAACCACTGAGCTTGTAGGGTATTTGATGTTTTCTCCATCTGTAACAGGGGCCTCCAATTTCTTTTTGGCCTCAACACAATGACATAAGTAATAATCTGTTCCCTCTTCATTATCTTCATCTGCAATAATTGCATATACATGCCCTACATTGATATGTGTAGCAAATTAGATGAAATTAGTCAACATTACAAAAACACTACAAAGTAAGATGACATTACCTGGTTGAACTAGATGAAATTAGATGCATATACGTGCCCTATATTACCTGGTTGAACTAAATCTGATATGTGGTCAAAGTCAATTAATGATTCCATCTGTGTTAGTTTCAGTGCCGTTGGGGGTCAATACGTGTCAAGTGGGCTAAGATAACTGCCATTCCTCAACCCACTCCTTTGACTCGCACTCATCCCAGACTTGAATTGTACAGGAAGAACAAAAGCATGACATCTTTCGTGTATGGATACTCCATGAACCTGCAATTGAGCTTCTGAAAGAGTGCATCTCATTTGATCCTTTCAGTGTACAACAATCCTCATATGGGGTAAGTGCAAGAAGATGGGGGGCTAAAAAGTGGTGAAATTAATTTCAAAAAAAATTAAGTCATAATGCAAGCGCGTTATAACGCGCTCGCGTTTTGACTTGCTATAAATAAAAAAAAAGTTTCTAATGTCATTTCATTTCTTTCTTTCTTCTCCTCTATGCCCACGGCCTGCAAACCCTAGAAAGCACGCTCGCACTTTGCAAAACTCCATTCAACACAAAAACCTTATCGATTCATTGCCAAAATGCCGCCACGTCGTCGAGCACGCCAAAGGAGTGAGTTATATTTATTTTTTTGTTTGAGTTTGTTTCTAAATACGTAGGTTTTAGTTGATTTTTGATGTATATTTCGTTAATTGTCAGGAAATGTTAATGCCGCTCCTCCTCCTCCTCAAAAGCCACAAAATCGTGAGGAGGAAATACCTGTAGAACAACAACCTCCTCCATCCATTCCTCGACATGCCCTTGGAACACAAGAAAATATAATGGGGCAAATTGAAAACAACAAAAAAGAAATTGAAGATATAATTGCAAGGTTGAAAGATCCTTCCACTTCAACCTTGCATAGGTCCACGCTTGCTGAATCTCTTGAATCTATGTTATCAAATGTAGATTCAATTAGCAAGCAAATAACTAGTTGGACAGATAAGAGGAGAGAGTTTAGAGATTATTATGCAGACAAGCTGTCATATTGTTACCTAGATTTCACTACTAGCTCAATCAGGTAGAGCTTTCCAGTTTTAAAAGAGAAAAAGGTACATATATTTCTGTTGTGTTCAAATCAAGCACATTTGATACAAATCAAGATGAAATTGTATGGTTGCATTCAGATGTTTTCAGAAAAAATCTTTTAAAAGATCAGCAATGTGTATTGAAAAAATAAGTATATAAGTTCTCATACAAGCCGTGAGACTAACTGGTTCAATGCAAAAAGAAAAGACAAACTATACATTTATACATAAACTGAAAAATTGGATATACATATGAGATAGGGTGACTCGTCATTGCCTGAATGACGAGCCTTCATGTTGCTGCCGCGTCTTGTGTCGTCCTAGCTTGTCGGCATGTCCCGCATCCAGCTGCTGTATCCTTGCTATCCCATCATCTGCATAAAAGTTTGAAAACTGATGTTAGAGCAATGGCGAGGCATCATACATCATATGATATACATTTTATAAACATACAATTTGTGTTTTCCAATGCAGTAAACTAGTTAAGCGTCACAAGCTTTTGAGAAGACCAATCAAGAATATCGACTGCAAGCATGCATTTATTTTCTAACAAGTTTGCTTCATGTGCAGGTATAGAGGTAAGTACATTTCTATTTGATTCATCAGTTACGTTATGAGTGGAGGAAATGTGGCTCCCACAAGGGTCGAGCCCAACTCAATAACAATGATTAAATGCAAAGACACATCTCAAGGAGCGCATTCAGAAAGTAGATACAGCTGTCAAGAGCTAGCATCCTAAGCAGGACAGCAAGGAACAATGTGACAGTCAAAGCATAATGGCAAACAATAAATAGAGAGTGGATAGAAATGTCAAACAAATGAGAAATAGTGGAGTAGCCACCGCATGAGTGTCATTATAACAGTCAAAACAAGACAGCAAAGTATGATGGCACAACAATCATCAAGAGTGAGAGAACTTACTGAACAACGATGACAGCCAGCAATAAGTACATAATACGAGGAACAATCATACTAAAAGGAGCATGGTAGAGCTACAGTTTAAGATTGACATTCACATGAAGTAGATCAGATTCAAAGACAGTTGGGAAATGGGGAATATCAGAAGGCAGGATAGGTGGATGAAAGGAATACACTTTTCAAAGGACAGGAAGTACTTAATCCGGCTCTTTTGATAATGGCACGAAATACTTGGAAACTTGTTAGGAAAGAGAAGGAAACTTTTAGCCCAGTTCCATTAGGTGTTGCTGTTGTTACTCTTCATTCTTGCTGTTGTTACTCTTCATTCTTGCTATGGAAGAGGTGTTACAACATTGACATCTGAGGCTAGTCAAATATTGCTCTCTGTAGAAAGTTTAGAGAAGGAACTAGTCCGGGTTGTTGTTGAAGACTCAGTTGATTGTGAAGACGGTGGAAAAGGGGTTATACAGGAAATGTCACCTTATGAGGCCAATTCTACAATAGCAGACTTGACTAAAATATGGATTAAAGAGAGGCTAGCAGACTCCAGGAATGTGTGGACAGGAGTATACAGCAAGAGGTATGGAGTCTAAAGAACGTCCAGGATCAATATGCATCATCAGCAGTTGAAGTTCTAGCTATTATTAAAGATTCATTAGATGCATTTTTTAATTTTTCCATACCTAATCAGTTGGACTCTCTTCTATACCTTGTTTCTGGACTTGAAAGATCTCTACGATGCTATATTTCCAATGCAAAATCTGGGTGTGGATCCAAGAATAGTTATCTTCTGTCTTTTTTACCACTGACAAGATGTAAGAAGGAAACAAAGTTTTTGGTCTGTGGAAAAGGAAGAAGAGAGCCCCAGTATTTCAGAAAAGCAAACGTTACAGAGGGTCAAGATGTTTAAAGAAACCAATCTTTTTGAAGTAATTGGAGCTCGTTTTCAGCCCAGAAATGTAGATGTAAATGAAAAATTCAAAGTTTCAGCTCAAAGTAAGCATCCATACTCAAAAAGATAGTCTTCTGGCAGCAAACAGCCAAGAAAATTGCCATTTTCCAAGTTCAAATGCTAAAAAACCAGTCAAAGTGCGACCCAGGCAGCTAGATAAAACTGTATTGTTGCCATTTTCCAAGTTCAAATGCTCAGAACTGACAGAAATATAGTTTTCAACAGCAGCAAGGTAGTGTATTAGTGTTTTCCAGTTTTGGTGCTTGCTCACAGTCGAGAAATTGCAAATTTATGAAGAAAATACAGTGTTTTTTAGTTACAGCAAGAACAACAGTAGTATAGTTCATTTCTATTTACCAGACAACCAGATAATACTCAAATGTTCAAGAAAATCAGTCATACAATAAGTTTGAGCAGCAGATAGGGTGAGAGACATGCTTTTGACACTCCTTTTTGACATAGATTCACAGAAACCTTCGAGTCAGCCATTAATAAAGGCGAAATATGCAAGCAATTTCAGAAAAAAGAAGTTTTTCACGTTTTCTATCAAGATAGCACACAGAAAATACCGGTTTTGAGGTGCAAAATTCAGAGATGTCATTTTGTTTCAAGTTGTTTTTGTCAGAAATACAGTTCGAACAGCCAAAAAATAGCAGAAATGAAGGAAAAGTAAGTTTTTCAAATGCATTTAGCATTACTACTCAGAGAGTGTTCAAAATCGTGCCTTCTGGCATCAGTGCACAAGAAGACTTCTGAGTTTACCTTTGTTTCTGCAAAGTATGGTGTTCAAACCCACAGAGATTTCTCATATCAACTTCCAACGGTGGCCTCACAGCAAAGAACAACAACAAAGGGTCATCCATGGAAAAAGTCACAGAAAATACATCAATATACAGCCAAATCACAGCGAAATCACAGCCCAAATCGGCCCAAAAAAGACCACAACTAGAGTTAACACAGAAAAAAGGCAACATACCTTGCATTTTACCACAGAATTGACCAGTATCAAGCACAAAAACAACCATGAAATGACGATTTCTTCCTTCAAACCCTCTCAGGCGGCGGCCACTTCGAATAGTGCAAAAGCAAAATGCAATTGAAATGATTTTTAGGTTTTCAAGAGGGTCGAATGACCTACTTTTGAGTATTTTTACCTTTTTTTTTTTAAAATAGTCATTTCATCCATATATGCGAAATGCAAAGAGGGGTTGTGGCATGCTTATGCCATTTTATTTCTTTGTCAAAAGACAAGTCAAATGTATAGTGGGCAAGATAAGGTCAAATAGCATGTAATGTGCTAATTGCATGTTGACTAAGGGATACAAGGTGTTGTATGTTAGGAGACATAAGGTGATGAGTTAAATATGTGTGGAAGGTTTCAAGACAAGGTCGAAAGATATGTAATGTGTCAAGGGGGTTGCTAGGAGTTACAAGGTGGGTCGAATAGCATGTTAAGACTTGGTGTATGTTGGGAGATATAAGGTTGGTAAATGTGAATAATGTATGTAGTCCAAGATGCATGTTGGAGTTATAAGGTGGTGGTCAAGGGTAAGTGGGAGATGTAAAACTTTGGGAGAATGTTGGGAGATATAAGGTGTAAGTGATGGATAAAACGACATTTGATGGGAGTCATAAGGGTTGGTTTGAAACATTTTCCATGAAACCTATAGACATGATGATAGAAATGTATGCAAAAAACAAAATGGAGATGGCTCAGGGTTCGATGACGTGTTGACATGGTCTTGAGATATGAGATGGTGGTGCAAAGGTGTAATCACGTCATTTTGTCAATAAGCCGAAGATGTCTTCTTTACAACATCTAATCAAAACACCTAAATCATGTAAAATCAGGGATTAGATGATTATGTCATAAATATCATTATTTTCTACATACAGTTATGTAATTTTAAGTTGTAAAACATTTACTGAGGTGGTGCAATTATAAGCCTCTTAGTTAAATGTTCTTTAAATGCAGAAAATATGTTATTTTATCATTTATTTGAAATATCAGATATTATGATGATGCAAGAGGATGATGACAGATCTGAAGCATTAGGGAGCACTAGACGCTCTTTTATCATCTTTTTAAGTGCCTTCATGATAGTGGATGACATGCCTCCACCATTTCTGCATTGGGACCCCTTTTTGGAGCCTTTTAAGGGGATCTTTTTTCACTGTTTCTGAGATACACAGGAATGGAGTGAGTGGAGTTGGTGGAGGTTGATCCTTGTTGAGTGGAGCATGAGCTGTTTACAGTTGTTTGAGCTATATATATTCTTCTTCCTTGATCAGTTTTAAGAGGTTCTAGCTATTCACAGCTCTGTATATTGTAATTTTATGAGTTCTTTTGCAGAAGTCAAGAGTTTTGTAACCCATTTTCAGAGATATACAACATTGTAACACCTCTTGACAGTAATAAGCAGTCTATACCTTCCCATTTTCTCTTGATATTGTGTTTTTTTGTGTTAGTACAGGTCTTTGTGATGTTTCTTTGTCCTTAGAGTTGTCTTGCATGTTGATGCCTTTATACAAGGGTTACATTATTTTTGCAGGTTGTGAGCTATGCAAGTGATAATAATTAGTTTTGGTTAGTGAGAAACTCTATTTCTCCTAAACAAGACTGTTGTTATTTAGCCTTCTCACAAATTGATCATGCAAAGATTGTGATTTGTTGGGTTGTGTAAGTGATTTTGATTATTACTGGTTTTGTAGTGTGTCATTTTCTGTGTATTTGCTGATGATCGTTTGGTGCATCACCTTAGATAGTAGGTTTCATTTTATGCAATCCTTCTTACCCTTTTCTCTGCAAAGTTTAGTCTAGGTAGTTTAGGTGGAGTACCAAGAGGAAGCCGGCCTTCTCCAGAGGTTCTTTCCATCACAGGCCACCCACAGACCTAGGAAAGATCCCATGTTTCTCCAGATTGCCCAGTTTCACAACTCGGCGAGGGTGCAAATCTGAGAGACAACACATACCAAGATGTGAAAAAATTACAAATCACAAAATTAGACTTGTGTTCCATTTTCACAAACCCACAAACAAATCAACCTCCACCCATTACATGCAAGAGGTTCCCTATCCATTGGTGCAACAACCAAGTGATAAGGGACAATTTTGGGTAGAGGTGGTGGATGGTTTTTGACCATCCTCCATGCAATATTAATGAGGTCCCGCAATACTTTTTGAGGAAACTCTACTGCGAGTTTGTCCTCAATAAAGTGCCAAACTATTTTGATATGCGGGACTTCTAGGGTAGAGGTGGGGGGTTAGCACAAGATAGACCAGGGGCACGTCTTGACCCACAGCGGGTAGTGAGACGAGTAATCAGCAGAACAGCCTACGAGCATGTTTCTATCCCTTCCATTGTGAAGGAGAGTGTTGAGGTCGATACACTTTAGTCCATTAGTGCCTTGACCCAGAGCATCATAGAGCATGCCGGTCCTGCAACACAGAGTGGGTTGGGAGATAGTGCGAGGAGTAGGGTCCCACCCCATACTTGTCAGACTTGCGGGTCAGCCTGTGGTTATGACCCCATGGATAGTCAGGACGCAGGTGCACAGGCTACATTTGTAGCTGAGCAGATGGTGATGACAGATACCCTCCTGAGTGAGACTTTCGCCCTTGATACTCAGGTAAATATTAGCAAGTTTATTGAATTTAATTTATTAAATTTCATTTTTGAAATGCAAGAATAACTAATTTAAATTGATGATTTTAATGAAATTTCAAGGTCATAGCGTCGATGTAGTTTTCAGTGGTTCTCTACCTGCATTTTACACTAGATCATCTACTGTCAAGGTATGTAACTAGTAAACAATTATAAATATTACATGTGAATAGCATTGTTATATGAATGGTATTCTAATATCTGATTTTGGATGTTGAATAGGTTAATACTGTAGATTTTATGGCAACACCTGCCAGCGGTGGTGGACTTCAAAGCTTTACGGAGGTAATAAAATAAATAGTTTAATGAATGAATTGTACTTACTAAATTTTTGTATGTGACTTGTGTGCTTTATTGTGTGTACTTCCATGTTTAGATGAATGTGTGTGTATGTTAGGAGCCATGATTTGCATCACTATTATAGTTTTCGTAATTGAATAATGTTGTTTTATTTCTAGATGATGCAAGCTGCGGAGACACCTCCCCATGTTCATAGGGCAATGGAGCAGGGTGTGGCCTCTACGATTCATAGCTCCATGGCATTGACAAGGGTATGAGGCAGATTAGTAAATTTCATATTACATTCATTGTTATAGTTGTCTATTTTTGAAAAATCAAAAGATTATTGATTTGAAGTTTAATTTCTATCTGGATGGTTTCTATAGGACATGAAATCACCAGGGCCTATTCCTGCTACTGAGGCAAGCAAGGAGACAGATTATATGTTAGCGGTAAGTGATTATTTTGTTAAATGTTTAATTTTTTATAACATGTAATTTCTATATATTAATGTCTATACTTTTTATTGTAATAGGTAAACATGTAGGAAGACCTAAATAGGAGGAGTAGCCCTCGGGTTCGTAGTAGACCACCCACATGCACGTCTCCATCCCCTAGAAGATCAAAGGCTGCTTGTGATTTATTCTCTTCACCAGCCAGAGGGGAATGACTTTTTATTATGTTCCTTTGTTGTATGCCTATATGGCATTTGTGGACATATATTTTGTATTGTACATAGTTGACATTGTATGCCTATATGGCATTCTTGTAAGCCTATATGGCTATTTTGTATATATGTTATACTTATATCGACAGATATTGATGTATGCCTATATGGATATTTGGTTAATACAAATCTTTTTTATTGATGGCGTCCATACTTGCATTATAAATCCACATTTGAATGGATATTTGTAGATGGCTACTTCAAATATTTAAAGTCCAATTGTATTACATAGGATGTTTGTTGATCCAATATGCTAGCTATTGTTATTCAAGTATCACCTAAACCTCATTTTGGAACTAAAAGATAAAAGTTGTATTTAAAAAAAAATGAATCATCATGGTGAACAGAAAATATTAATATTCTTTATGAGTAGCATAGAATGTCAACTATATGCAATACAAAAAAATGAATCATCATGTTATTCTTTATGTTTGAGATCCTGAAAATGACTAAGTCTGGTAGCCTGATATCCTGAAACACGAGGATGAATATCCAAGTCATTAGGATGATTGCGCCTTGAGAAAAAGTCATTAAGATGAGTGCCTAAAGGAGACTTGCTTAAACATTCAAACATTGAGCAACAAGCATGAAGGGTTAAGGCGCAATTTGCAACTCATAAAGCCTCAAAAGGGCGTCCAACTTAGAAAGAGCATTCATTTAAGACAAGGCACCCATTGACACCTGTTCCACCATAAAAGTACACCTAAGGTGGAAGGAGAACAAGCCTCTGGCAAGTGAAGTACACCTATTGTCTAAACCACTTCATTATGGTACCCTAGCATGAGGAGGAGTATATAAGTCAATAAGAAATGGCGCCTATAATGCAAATGAAGGACTAAGTGGCATTTTCAAAAAGAATCAATTCACCTTGAGCTTTCAATAAATACATCAAATTGAGCCTCATAAGCCTGGGCACCCTTTGCCTGCAAAAGAACCTTGTATCGACGTCAAGAGTTGGTCGTATCGGTAGACCTTGGTTAGGCTTCGCCGATAGTGGTCTGTCTTGCCAACGAGTGTGGTTCAAAGTTGAAGACATCGGTGTATCGGAAGATAATCCCATCTGCGCATCGGAAGAGCAGTTGAGAGATTCACTGATGAAGGGGGTCACACTGACAGTCGAAATCCATCGGTGTATCGGCCCAACGAGATTAGAGTTCACCGATGTTTGGAGTCTCACTGACGGGTGTGGTCCGAAGGTTGTCATTCATGAGATCAGTGTGTCAGAAGAAGAGTTTTTGAGTGTGTCAATGGTATTAAGTCCTACAGATAGGCGAGGGACTTAGAGTCTCGTATCGGAGTGACAAAGACATCAGTGTGAAAGGATACGAAGTCATGGATAGTGGTCTATCTGACTGATAAGAGTCAATGATGGGATGTTTGTCAGAAGTGAAATCAAACGGAGTCATGGTGGCATCGGCCTATCGACCAATGAAATTTTAAGCTCGCCGATGGTATGTTGTCTCGCCAATAGTGAGTTCGAAGGTTCAAAAGTTGATAATTCTATGCTTCCATTATTTTTAGACAAGTCAACAATAGAGTGAAATACAGAGTATCTAACCCTCTCTTGAGAAATCTACCTCCTAGGCGCTCAACATTGAGGAAAAACTTCATAAAAATGCCTATCTCTTTCTTGGCAAGTTTTATTACTTTGATGGTTCTAACTCATATCTAGAGAACTTCTCACCAAGGCGCCAAAATAAGTTTAACCCAACTAAAGCAAGAAAATGCACCCAAGATGATTTCAATCAATTGGACTAGGCACCAATTTAGTGTTATTTTGACTCATTCACCCTCAAGGCGCTAATGTATCATTCCTTCAATCAATCTAGTTTCCATGTTCCCATGTGTGATGTTCCAAGTAGGAGATAGCGCCTAGGGTCTTTATCTTATTTTCAAAATTCTAATGATTCCAAACACTTACCAATAGTCTCAAAAGATCCTATTATCCCTTAAGCGCTCAATCCTCTGATTTATCAAGGCGCTCAATCCTCTTTGAGGCGCTCAAACTCATTCAAAGCGCTATCCTTTACTACTTCCCACTTCAAACACTCTAGGGCGCTCATAATTACTCCCATCACCAATCTTCCTCCTTAAAGCGCATTTGAGGACTTCTTCTTTATGCTAGGGCGCTAATATGAAAGTAACAACTCAAGGCGCTATATGAAAGCTTGATCTTAGAAAGGCGCCTAAACTCATAATGTGAGTTATTTTATCAAATGTTCAATTTTAAGGTCTTTTGGCAACTCCTCTACCAAGGCGCCATTTGATGAGGTGTTTGAAGCTTGATTTTCCCCTTAGGTGCACAAACTTGATGTTCTTGACCCTACAATGCGCCTTGAGTCCCTAAGCTCTTACACTTATCATCTCTTATGCTACTTAGTTTCATCGCTCTCATAAAGGTGTTTTGAGGAGTATTACTCTTCGAACTCAATCTCTGGAACTAAGGCGCTCAAGGGTGAGTAAACATCCATTCTTCCAAGGCACTCATCAAGGTATAAAACAACACACAATGGTGCCAAGATTACTCCACTCAACCTCAAAGCACTAGATCATATCTAAATTTACATAAGGGTGCCAAATCAAATTGTCACTCAAGGGCAAGTGCACTTGAAAGGTCATCTATCTTCAAACTCAACTTCCATTCCTCTAGGCACTTCCTTGGGTAAGTTTGGACGCTCCCTTCATGCTTGCCGTTCAAGTGGCTTTAACTCATTATAGAGACTTCCTCATCTAGGTGCAAATCATGATAGTTTCAAACACTTAGCTTTCAAGGCGCCAGAAGATGATTGTAGAGGAGTGAAATTGCGCCTTATTTCAAATAAGCGTTTACTTCATCATTGATGGATTTAAGTCACTGTATATGCTCATGAAGACTTACCTCACTCAATACTCCCCAAACTTATGGATCTAAACATGCTTTTTCTCAGGCGCTAAACTGGAGTTGTCTAGATGCACAAGTGCGCCTCCCTCAATGAAGTTCATTTTGTTAACTTAGTTCATCCTAGTGACTCAAGGGGTTGTTATATTTTTTAGGCGCAATCTTTCATAGACTAAAACATTCACTCCATGTTAAGGAACTCAAAGGAGGCTTTGGAGATGGAAAATGGCACCTTAACTCACTTGTGTAAATTTTGGACTTTTACGCAATTGCAAGATGTCTTGGAGGGCTCAATTCTTCAAGGCACCCATTTTGTTCACCACTTGTAGCATCACTTGTTCAAGGCGCATGTTTGGGATTCTCTGGATGATGAAATGCTCCTTGACTCCCTAGGTAGTTAGACTCCAACTCTAGGCGCAAGATAATGATGATTTGAGATAAAATAAGCATCTAAAAATCCAATGTATTATTTGAGGCTTCCACTCCAAATTCTACCTAGGCGCTCACCTAGGGTGAAATGATTATCAAAGTGCACCTTAATCATTCCTTCATCTACATGCCCACTATTAGGATTAGGTCATCAAGGAGCTCTAAAACTCAAACACCACTGACCTCATCATGCAATAACCTCGAGACATCATCTAAGCTTAGTCAAACACACTGGAGTTCAAAATAAGTAGGGGGTCCCCATTTGCAATGGGGCAATGTGTGATTTGGTCACAATAGGCACCTAGAGTGAATAGGCTTTCATCCTGAAATAATACACTGCCTCCTTCGAATAATTTTTGGGGCAGTAGAAAACCTTTCACTACGGGCAAATGTCTCAGAGATATAAAAAACTGAGAGAGGTTATTGTAGAGGCACTCTACGTGATCGCGTTGCCTCAGACAGAATGTTTCTAAGTGACACAGTTTTTGAGTAACATCTTGTCAAAGATTGCTACCTTTTTGCACTTTGGACTCTTCAGGGATATCGTCGGTACAATGTAGCTCAGGCTGCTTTGACATGTTTCGGTGAAAAACAAGACCATGCCTAGTGTAAATGTACCCATTCGAATGCGTTGGAATAGTCAGTTTGGTCGCATCAGGAGCAAGACAAAAGTTACACCCCTTTGCAACTTTACACTTCCTCCTTCTGACGATTTTTGGGGTAGCAGAAAACCTTTCGCCACGGGAAAATGCCTTAGAGTTATAAAAAACTGAGAAAGGTTATTGTAGAGTCACTCTACGTGACCGTGTTGCCTTAGATAGAATGTTTCTAAGTGACACAGTTTTTGAGTAACATCTCGTCAAAGATTGCTGCATTTTTGCACTTTGGACTCTTTAGGGATATCGTGGGTACAATGTAGCTCGGACTGTTTCGACATGTTTGGGTGAAAAAAAGGACCATGCCTAGCGTAAATGTACCCATTCGAACATGTTGGAATAGTCATTTTGGTCACATCAGGAGCAAGAAAAAAGTTACACCCCTTTGCAACTTTACACTGCCTCCTTCTGACGATTTTTGGGGCAGCAGAAACCCTTTCACCACGGGCAAATGCCTCAGAGATATAAAAAACCTAGAGAGGTTATTGTAGAGGCACTTTACGTGATCATGTTGCTTTAGACAAAATGTTTCTAAGTGACACAGTTTTTGACTAACATCTCGTCAAAGATTGCTGCCTTTTTGCACTTTGGACTCTTCAGGGATATCATCAGTACAATGTAGCTTCGTCGGTACAATGTAGCTCAGACTGTTTTGACATGTTTGGTTGAAAAATAGGATCATGCCTAGCATAAATGTACCCATTCAGATGCGTTGGAATAGTCAGTTTGGTCACATCAGCAGTAGGACGAAAGTTACACCCCTTTGCAACTTTACACTGCCTCCTTCTGATATTTTTGGGGCAGCATAAAACCTTTCACCATGGGCAAATGCCTTAGAGATATAAAAATCTGAGAGAGCTTATTGTAGAGGCACTCTATGTGATCGTGTTGCCTCTGACAGAATGTTTCTAAGTGACATGGTTTCGAGTAACATCTCGTCAAAGTTTGCTGCCTTTTTGCACTTTAGACTCTTTAGGGATATCGTGGGTACAATGTAGCTCAGACTGTTTCGGCATGTTTGGGTGAAAAATAGGACCATGCCTAGCATGAATGTACCCATCCGGATGTGTTGGAATAGTCAGTTTGGTCACATCAGGAGCAGGACAAAAGTTACACCCCTTTGCAACTTTACACTGCCTCCTGACGATTTTTTGGGCAGCAGAAAATATTTCACCATGGGCAAATGCCTCAGAGATATAAAAAACTGAGAGAGTTTATTGTAGGGGCACTTTACATGATCATGTTGCCTCAGACGGAATGTTTCTAAGTGACACAGTTTTTGAGTAACATCTCGTCAAAGATTGCTGCCTTTTTGCAATTTGGACTCTTCAAGGATATTGTCGGTACAATGTAGCTCGGACTGTTTTGACATGTTTGGGTGAAAAACAGGACCATGCCTAGCATAAATGTACCCATCCAAATGCTTTGGAACAGTCAGTTTAGTCACATCATGAGCAGGACACCAAAAATACAAAAGTTGTTTTGTGCAACTTGACAACATTGACACTTTTTTTGCAACATGACTCAAAGACTCAAATTGACCCCAAATGACTCAAAGTGACTTAAAATCACCTTGATTTTGGTGCCCAATGTACATTATAGAGGTCAAGGTGCTCCTTATCATTCAAACATCTTAGATGAGCGCATAGGAAAGGATAAAGCTCTAAATTTCATCATCATGAGCGCCTAATATCAAGAGACTTTAATGGCTCAAACCTTAGCATGGAGTCCTAAGGCGCATTTCATGTCTCCTTTCATCCATTTTGGCGCGCCCTTATGTAGATTTTTCAACTTGATTTGGTGCCCTATATTTGAAGGAAGATCTAAAGGCATGAAAGTGGATGTTGTATTGCAAGAGTTTGGATCATCAAAATTGAAAGAAATAAGTCTATTAAGCTTGGGTGCCCTTGGTCTTCTTTTCATTCATTATGAGTGCCTTGGGAGTATGGTATATAGGTCATCATCATGATTGGGCACCCTAGATCCAGAGTGTTGGAGAGATTATCAAATGGTGTCTAGAGGAAGTAGGGTGAGTTATGAGTTTGGTCGCATCAGGAGCAGGACACCAAAAATGCATAACATGATGATGTAAAAATGTGTATATGTGTAAAAATGTACGAGGAAATAAAAAAAAGATAAACCTTACAAATTAATGTGCATACTTACAACTCAACGTAACATGACTTTACAAAATCAATGTGAATACTTACAAATTAATCCAATGAACCATCCAGGTCTGCTCTACTCTTTATTGTCTCAAGTATTGCTTCATGGTCAGACTCACACACCTTCCACAATATTTTGTTCAAAGGTCTACCCCGATACTTTATCAAATGAACATTGGATGCCACGACAAGGTTTGGGTAATGAAGAATCTTCTGATACATGTCAAAGTCCTGAAACAGCCAAATATTAACACTCTTATGTGGATACCTTCTAAGCCATGTTCTAGTAATAACCACTGAGCCTGTAGGGTATTCGATGTTTTCTCCATCTGTAATAGGGGCCTCTAATTTCTTTTTGGCCTCAACATAATGACATAAGTAATAATCTGTTCCCTCTTCATTATCTTCATTTGCAATAACTGCATATACGTGCCCTACATTGATATGTGTAGCAAATTAGATGAAATTAGTCAACATTACAAAAACACTACAAAGTAAGATGACATTACCTGGTTGAACTAGATGAAATTAGATGCATATATGTGCCATATATTACCTGGTTGAACTAAATCTGATATGTGGTCAAAGTCAACTGACGATTCCATATGTGTTAGTTCTAATGCCGTCAGGGGTCGATACGTGTCAAGTGGGCTAAGATAACATAACTACCATTCTTCAACCCACTCCTTTGACTCGCACTCATCCCAGACTTGAATTGTACAGGAAGAACAAAAGCATGACATCTTTCGTGTATGGATACTCCATGAACCTACAATTGAGCTTCTTAAAGAGTGCATCTCATTTGATCTTATCAGTGTACAACAATCCTCATATGGTACAATGTTAGTATCATCTATCAACCAAAAAAATCTACGGACTGAAGACTTACCTTTATTACCTGGACCCATGGAAGCATTACACCACTCGACAATCAATTTTGCATCTATCAACTTTGCATTGTCTTTATACTTTAACTCTTCTCGTGCTATGGCTCGTTTGATACATGCTTCTGCACCATCATGCTCCCCCTTTCCATGCTTGGCCTCACTAAAGTTCCACATATGTTGAATGCCTATAAAATTATTCCTCCTACTCAGCTAATAGAAATTCTGCGAGTTCTTGAATTGTGACACACAGTTATTCGACCATATGATATGCTGACTGAACGATATGCCCCTTCTAGCCAAATCATTGTAGAACACCTAAAAGCAACCTTGCATGAACTCCGTAGAATGCATACGATCATCACTAATATAGAAATTATACTCCCTTATGATCTTTCTATCATCCTCTATACTATCATTCGCATGAATGAATGCGATGTGCACAAATATAGAAACCTGTGTGGAGTTGTAATATTGTGATTGCACCTCACGCTGTGGTTGTAGACTATAGTTCTCTTCAAATTCGATGACTGAAACAATGCTACCAACCGGAAATGTGTCCTTGCATAACTTGAATTGTAGGTCCAACCATCGAGCTCTATGGGCATGTCTTGCATACTCATACACTATGTTGTCACGAAATATAGGCATAAACTGATACACTGGAATCTTTTCAATAACTAATTCACACCTCTTTGCTTCTTTACCATCTTTTGTATTGTATGCCACTGTTTTATACTTGCCAAACTCTACTAGTTCGTTTCCAACCGCATGTGTAATTTCCATATGTTCACATATTGGCAAATGTTGCAAGCCACCGCAACGATGACATGTGCCATCCAAGCATAATTTCTTGTAGAATATTTGACCTTCCTCTCTTTCACATAAAATTCTTGATATGAAGTCTCTTGAAGATGTTGGTGGGGCACATATGGCACAACCTTGCAAATCATTGTTAGTATGCATATCTAAACATATAGACCTATAAGCATCAAAATGGTTAGAAAATTCAATATGTAATCTACAACAACAAGTAGTGCGTGTGTGATTTATCTTAACATAAAAAAGTTTTAGCAATTCAAAATATCTTTGACAAATTTTAATTTGAGGATACTTCTCTAGAAATTTACCATAAAACTGTGTTTGAGTCTCATCCAAAAAATGCTTTGGATGTGGCTTGCGGCTCTGACTACCGATTCTCCTTCTTACCACATCCCTTTGATTCAGAGATACCCTTGTGTAATTCTTCCAAAAGTCTTCAATTAGTGATCTCAATGCTTCAACAATTGGTTTATCTTTTCGTGGTAGTCTTCCCGAGAAAGCCCATAATTCATTGGCATTAGTGTCCTCAATTCTTTGGCGTCTTCCAACGACTCTTGATAAAGTTTTCCTATTAATTCTCAATTCTTGACTTGTCTTTCCAATGAGACGAGCTTTCCTCATTTGACTACTTATTATAGTTGATGTAATCACACGTCATGTTGCATTACTATCTTTTGTGCATGAGGTGTTACCCACACTCTCATATGCACTCATTAGATTCTTAACAATAGATTTTTCACTTGAAGCCTCTGATGTTCTCAACCCAAGAATCTTCATGATAGACCTATACTTTATACTTCGCATCATTTCAATGAATAGTCAACATCTTGCAGTCTCATTTAACTTTTCAAAGAACAATCTCCAAATCTTATTAGCATATCTTCTACAAGTGCATTTTGGAATCTTACCTTCCATTGGCTGCAAAATATTCTCATTAATATCAATCAAATACTTTGGCTTTCTATGCAAAATTCTAGGTGGTGTTAAGTTAGGTAAATTCATCTCAACATTAGGAATTTCATCAATATTTAAATGAGATGGGTTAGATGGCATACCTTCGATCGAAGATGGAATAGATGACATACCTTGAGGTTGAGGTGGGAACAATGGCATACCTCCTTCATCACATGTGAGTGATGATGTACTCTCAACTTGAGATGTGGTAGATGGTGTCCCTACATGTTGACTTGCGGTAGAGGACGTGTCTCCAACTATGGTATTCAAATCTCTCATACCATGAAGCTTTTGCATTCATTCTCTTTGTGCCACCAATACCATATCTCTTTGTGATGGTTGTGGTTCCTCTTCAATTGGTATGTCTTCATTTATCGTGTCCAATTTCCTCTTCTCACGAAGTTCCCTCATAGCCACTGCTTTCTTTGCATTCTTAAGCTTCCATCTCTTCCTATGTTGGTTTAATTCTTGATCGTTTCCTCGGCATGACGGAGAATTTGTCTGTAGCATGATAAAGAGACCAATATTAGTTCCTAAGAAATGAATACAAGATAATAGTGGGATTGTATTTTTTTTATGTTGTAAGGATTTATTCTTGTAAAGTTTAACATCATGGTATGTTAAGGTTTGTTTATTACACATAATTATTAAAGAGCCCAAGTGTAGAAAATATACATGGCATCATGTGAGATTGTAGGCTGCTTTCTTGATTGGGAATGTGTCTATTTTAAACATGTATGATAAAGCATGATAAAGTAATTCAATCCAAAATAAGGAAAATGTAAAGAACATGCATGTAAAGACTTGACATACCTAAAAAATGAAGATTTGAATGGAGAGAGTACCCAATTATGTAGTGTTTTTATCTTCTTGCATCAAACTCCTCAACAATTTGAGTTTTTCACCACTTGTTTCCTTTTCAATGTTAAATTGAATAACACTCAAATATCATTACTAACAACAATACTATTAACCAATCTATAATGTTAAATTCCTAAAATTGAATCACAATTAACATTGCAACACTACAAAAATTGAAACTTGAATAGATATATATCAAACTTGGTGTGAAAACTATGTTATTTCCTCCTTCTCAAGTTGGCAAAGCAGAAAAGGTGGTGGAAAGATCATGCAAAGGTGGTACAATGTGTCAAATGTGCATCTGAACTTCCCAATAGCATGAAAGGACTTCTTTTTTCTCGGAGCACGCTCAGAATCAGTAAGAAAATAGAGCATGTGGGCCTAGATCACGGGGGTCAACACTTTTTTACCGTTTCAATAGCAAGACAAAACGTGAGCGTGTTATAACACGCTCGCATTATAACGCGCTCGTTCTATAACACGCTCACGCTATAACGCGCTCGTGTTTTGTCCTGCTATAGATTGATCACATCCTTTGCATTGATCACATCTCTTTCCTACAAGAGCTTGCCAGATGCTCCACCATATGATAGGCATAACAATGAAGGGGCAAGCCCTCATAATCAAGTTCTTGTTAGAAAATGCCCATAACCCTAAACCCTAGACCCTAATCTGTCAACCCTAAACCCTATCCCTAAACCCTCAACACTATACCTTAAACCCTAATCCCTCAACCCTCAACCCTAAACCTTATCCCTAAACCCTAATCCCTCAACCCTCAACCCTAATCCATCACCCCTCAACTCTAATCCTTCATCCCTAAACCCTAAATGCTATCCCTATTCCTAAACCCTCAACAAACTCGATACTATACCTTAAACCCTAATCCCTCATCCCCAAACCCTCCAACCCTATCCCTAATCCTTATACCCTCCACACTCTACTTTAACCCTAATCCCTCAAACCTCAACCCTATCCCTAAACCCTTGACCCTCGAACCTCAACCCTTAACCCTCGATGTCAAACCCTAATCCCTCAACCCTTAACTCTGATCCCTCGACCCTCAACCCTATCCCTAAACCCTAAACCCTCAACCCTCAACGTCAAATCCTAATCCCTCAACCCTTCACTCTAATCCCTCAACCCTAAACCCTATCCCTAAACACTCAACACTATACCTTAAACCCTAATCCCTCAGCCCTCAACCTAAACCTTATCCATAAACCCTAATCCCTCAACCCTAATCCGTCATCCCTCAACTCTAATCCCTCATCCCTAAACCCTAAATGCTATCCCTATTCCTAAACCCTCAATAGACTCGATACTATACCTTAAACCCTAATCCCTTATCCCTAAACCCTCCAACCCTATCCCTAATCCTTATACCCTCCACAATCTACTTTAACCCTAATCCCTTGACCCTCAACCCTATCCCTAAACCCTTGACCCTCGAACCTCAACCATCAACCCTCGATGTCAAACCCTAATCCCTCAACCCTTAACTCTGATCCCTCGACCCTCAACCCTATCCCTAAACCCTAAACCCTCAACCCTCAATGTCAAATCCTAATCCCTGAACCCTTCACTTTAATCCCTCAACCCTAAACCCTCAACACTATACCTTAAACCCTAATCCCTCAGCCCTCAACCCTAAACCTTATCCCTCAACCCTAATCCCTCAACCCTCAACCCTAATCCATCATCCCTTAACTCTAATCCCTCATCCCTAAAGCCTAAATGCTATCCCTATTCCTACACCCTCAACAGACTTGATACTATACCTTAAACCCTAATCCCTTATCCCTAAACCCTCCAACCCTATCCATAATCCTTATACCCTCCACACTCTACTTTAACCCTAATCCCTCACCCTCAACCCTATCCCAAAACCCTTGACCCTCGAACCTCAACCCTCAATGTCAAACCCTAATCCCTCAACCCTTAACTCTGATCCCTCGACCCTCAACCCTATCCCTAAACCCTAAACCCTAAACCCTCAACCCTCAACGTCAAATCCTAATCCCTCAACCCTTCACTCTAATCCCTCAACCCTCAACCCTAATCCATCATCCCTCAACTCTAATCCCTCATCCCTAAACCCTAAATGCTATCCCTATTCTTAAACCCTCAACAGACTCGATACTATACCTTAAACCCTAATCCCTTATCCCTAAACCCTCCAACCCTATCCCTAATCCTTATACCCTCCATACTCCACTTTAACCCTAATCCCTCGAACCTCAACCCTCAACCCTCGACATTAAACCCTAATCCCTCAACCCTTAACTCTGATCCCTCGACCCTCAACCCTATCCCTAAACCCTAAACCCTAAACCCTCAACCGTCAACGTCAAATCCTAATCCCTCAACCCTTCACTCTAATCCCTCAACCCTAAACCCTCAACACTATACCTTAAACCCTAATCCCTCAGCCCTCAACCCTAAACCTTATCCATAAACCCTAATCCCTCAACCCTAATCCATCATCCCTCAACTCTAATCCCTCATCCCTAAACCCTAAATGCTATCCCTATTCCTAAACCCTCAACAAACTCGATACTATACCTTAAACCCTAATCCCTTATCCCTAAACCCTCCAACCCTATCCCTAATCCTTATACCCTCCACACTCTACTTTAACCCTAATCCCTCGACCCTCAACCCTATCCCTAAACCCTTGACCCTCGAACCTCAACCATCAACCCTCGACGTCAAACCCTAATCCCTCAACCCTTAACTCTGATCCCTCGACCCTCAACCGTATCCCTAAACCCTAAACCCTAAACCCTCAACCCTCAATGTCAAATCCTAATCCCTCAACCCTTCACTCTAATCCCTCAACCCTAAACCCTATCCCTAAACCCTCAACACTATACCTTAAACCCTAATCCCTCAGCCCTCAACCCTAAACCTTATCCCTCAACCCTAATCCCTCAACCCTCAACCCTAATCCATCATCTCTCAACTCTAATCCCTCATCCCTAAACCCTAAATGCTATCCCTATTCCTACACCCTCAACAGACTCGATACTATACCTTAAACCCTAATCCCTTATCCCTAAACCCTCCAACCCTATCCCTAATCCTTATACCCTCCACACTCTACTTTAACCCTAATTCCTCAACCCTCAACCCTATCCCTAAAACCTTGACCCTCGAACCTCAACCCTCAACGCTCAACGTCAAACCCTAATCCCTTGACCCTTAACTCTGATCCCTCGACCTCAACCCTATCCCTAAACCCTAAACCCTAAACCCTAAACCCTCAACCCTCAACGTCAAATCCTAATCTCTCAACCCTTCACTCTAATCCCTCAACCCTAAACCCTATCCCTAAACCCTCAACACTATACCTTAAACCCTAATCCCTCAACCCTAACCCTAAACCTTGTCCCTAAACCCTAATCCCTCAACCCTCAATGCTAATCCGTCATCCCTCAACTCTAATCCCTCATCCCTAAACCCTAAATGCTATCCCTATTCCTAGACCCTCAACAGGCTCGATACTATACCTTAAACCCTAATCCCTCTACCCCCGACACTCTTATTTAACCCTAATCCCTTGACCATTAACCCTATCCCTCAACCTCAACCCTCAACCCTCAACTCTCAACATTAAACCCTAATCCATCAACCCTAAACCCTAATCCCTCAAACCTAAACCCTATCCCTAAACCATCAACCCTCAACACTATACCTTAAACCCTAATCCCTATCCCTCAACCCTTAACCCTTAAAACGTAAACCCTATCCCTACACCCTCAACACTTGACACTATATCTTAAGCCTTAGACCCTCATCCCTAAAGCCTCAACCCTCAATCCTTAAACCTTCAACCCTAAACCCTATCCCTAATCCCTCTACCCTTGACACTCTAACCCTAACCTCGACATTAAATGCTAATCCATCAACCCTAAACCCTAATCCTAAACCCTCAACCCTCAACACTATACCTTAAACCCTAATCCCTCAACCCTCAACCCTAAACCTTATCCCTAAACCCTAATCCCTCAACCCTCAACCCTAATCCATCATCCCTCAACTCTAATCCCTCATCCCTAAACCCTAAATGCTATCCCTATTCCTAAACCCTCAATAGACTCGATACTATACCTTAAACCCTAATCCCTTATCCCTAAACCCTCCAACCCTATCCATAATCCTTACACCCTCCACACTCTACTTTAACCTTAATCCCTCAACCCTTAACCCTATCCCTAAACCCTTGACCCTTGAACCTCAACCCTCAACCCTCAACGTCAAACCCTAATCCCTCAACCCTTAACTTTGATCCCTCAACCCTCAACCCTATCCCTAAACCCTAAACCCTAAACCCTCAACGTCAAATCCTAATCCCTCAACCCTTCACTCTAATCCCTCAACCCTAAACCTTATCCCTAAACCCTCAACACTATACCTTAAACCCTAATCCCTCAACCCTAACCCTAAACCTTATCCCTAAACCCTAATCTATCATCCCTCAACTCTAATCCCTCATCCCTAAACCCTAAACGCTATCCCTATTCCTACACCCTCAAAGGGCTCGATACTATACCTTAAACGCTAATCCCTTATCCCTAAACCCTCCAACCCTATCCCTTATCCCTTAACCCTCATGATTAATAGCCTTGAACTTTAAAAAATTTAAGGGGAACATAACGCGAGCGCGTTATAACGCGCTCGCATTATGTCAAACATGACAAACAACAGACTTGCGGGAAAGGAAAAATGGAAAGCAAAACATAACACGAGCGTGTTATAATGTGCTCGTGTTATGTCTTGCTTTGGGAATCCCAAGCCTTGGGCTTGGGATTTGCTTTGGATTTCCAACCCAAAGGCTTGGAGTGCCTTATGAACAGTCACAGACGTGTTTTTCCATATTCTTCAAGATTTCACATAATTTCGTTTGTGCTAACCCTCAGATTTGCACGTGTTTCATGGTCGAACAAATCGAACACTTGGGTAATGTTAGGCTTTCTCTTAGCTATTTGACGATGTGATTTTTTTCACATTTTAACAATGTTAAGCCTTTCATCTTTAATTTCTTTTGTTTGTGTGTCCATTTTTAGGCAAAAACCACTGTTTGGTCTTTTTTTCATTGTAAATTAACTATTTGTTCAAATTTCAAAAAAAATACATATTTAGAAACTAGACTCCATTCTACAAATATTAAAAAAAGAAAAAAATGATTTTCAATTAGTTTTCAAAATTTATAGGGGTAGCACGGCCAAAATTCTATTTTTTAAGATGTGTCCACTTTGAAAATTAGTAAAAAATCAAATATTCATCAAAAAATTATCAGAAAAATCGGGCATAAACTACATGCTATTAGCTAATTTCTCACTAAAGCGATTTTAAAAATACCAAAAGAAAGTTAACCTTTTGAGGGAGCCACAAAACATGCTATGTTATGTTTTTTTGATAGAAACATTACCAATTTCTGTGGCTCCCTCTTTTGAACCCCTTAATCTATGCCATTTTCAAAAAAAATAGTAGTTTAGAAAGTAGACTCAGAGAACTATGAACATTGTGTTGGTTGTATCTCCAAATTTTGAGTGTAACTATGCTCAATTTCTCATCCAAGGCCAGTATTTCCTGATTTCAGAAAAAAAAGTGGCCACTTAAGACCCCTTTTTGGCCCCCATCTTCTTGCACTTACCCTTTACCTTTTACTAAAAAGAGAATAAATGAATGTTGTCTCCAAGTCGAGAAAGAGGTGTGTGAACAATTGACTCATTATTATGAAACTTTGGCCAAAGTAATCCAAAATCACTACTTGCATTGTCGGTTCACCATGTCCTTGTTTGCATGAATAGTCAATTTGGTTGTACAAAGCTAGAGGTAGACTAGAAGTTGTATAATCGATTGTTTTTGCTAGGACACAACTCTAGTTCTTAGATGGGACATTGAATCAGTTTGTCATTATCTATACCCTCATGAAGGGTAGGGCCACTTGCAATAGGAAGGTGAGTGGGGGACCGTCGGTCTGTGGTTGAAGAAAAAGCACCTGAGTGATGCTTTGCCTCCCGCAGTTGATTTGCTGAAGACTTGTGAAACAGAAGACATTGCTTCATATATTCATGTAATTGTATAAAATTGTAAGTCACAAAGTATTGCAACCTTTCAACATTGTACTAAACAATTATTGTATAATCATAAATGTACTTGCTTTACTTCTTGTGATAAAAAAGAATATAGTACATTCTTAATTATTTGCATTTATTTTTTTCAAAAGTTATTTATTAAATTCAAATGAGAATGTTACATTCTTAGGTGACCCTGCAACTAAATCAAGGTCTCTATGGGTGACTTTCCCTAGTGAAAGGGGCAGCCCACCCCGTAGAGATATTATGGCCAGTTTTGGTAATGCCAAAACCATTCTTACACCTCCTAGATCGTTCTCCATTCCTAAAACCACTTGTACAAAACCTCCACTGTGGATCACCCCCTATGACTTTAGGACCTCTGTGGGTGACCTAACAACTAAAGAAGGATCTCCAAGGGTGACTTGTTCTGGTGAAAGGGGATACCCTGATGTCTTTTAACACGCTTTATTTCCTCCATTTTTTGCCCAAATTTGCTCCAAATTGAGCCCTGATTGTGTGAGTCATCTTCACTAATTGATTATAAACTCCTCCTAACTGACTCAAGAATAACAATCAATCCATTCTAACTCCTAAATTAATTCTACTCATATCCCAATCAATCACTGTAGTAACTCTATTTCTTCTTCTATGATAAGCTATCAAGTCTAGTTCACTCCCAATCAAACCTAATTCACTCTCCAATCAAGCCTATTTACTCTTCAATCAAATGAGTTAACTCTCCAATCCCCTCCACCATTGATGTGCTTCTCCCACCTATAAATACCCCCTCCACTATGCATTTGGAGAGGCGAATTCAATATTGTTGCTCTTTCTTTGCTAATTATCTCCATACATTTTTATGCTCATGTAGGATCCTATGAGCCTTTTCATTTTTGCATTTAGCTTTTATAGCTCCAAGCCATTATGCTTCATAGGAGTCCTAATGCCCAATTGTTTTCAAAGATTCCATATCTCTATGACATAATGCTTCTTGTGCATTCTAATGCCCAATTGTTTCCAAAGCTTCAAAGCTTCCATTTTATTCATTTTTCTTCCATCTTCATTTGTTGCCAAGAGAAGGACTCTGTTACTGCAGAGGAAGAAAAGGTTTCCATAAGGACTTTTGAGAGCTCAAGTCAAGTGTTTCTATCTTCGTTATACCACATTTTCATGTTTTAGGATAGTAATTAGGTTTGTTTTGGCTCTTGGAAAAGTAGTCATTGTTTTTCTCGTTCCTTAATAGGTTGTTTATTTGTTTTCAATTAGATTAGCATTTCTTTGATTCGATTAGATTAGCTTTATTTTGTTCATTAGATTACATTCATTTCCATTTAGCAATTTCAATTTGTTAGATTAGATTCAAAATCATTCCACAAAAATTACAAAAACATAGGATAGCTTGTATATTGAATAAACGCATATAGGTTGCGGGTGAGTGTAGGATAATCATGGGCCAAACAATACCTCTAAGTGGCAATGAAAATGCTAAAAAAAAAAATTGACATGAAAATTTGAATGGATTATCTACACAATTTGAAAAATATATAAGAATAGAATTTGTAGAGAATTGAATGTAGTTTATGGGCTACTATTTTTTTTTTTTTTTTTTAAATTATTTGGTGAAAAATGAATATTTCAATGAAGCACTACTAAATTTTTTGAAAAAAAATAACAAGTGTCATTCTGGACAACCTAAGAATGAACAAAAAAAAAATTCAATCTTTAAATATAAGTAAAGGACACGCTCGGATGTGACACATATTTTTTAAAACTCTTTTTCTAAGAAAATAATTGGTTATGAATTTTTTACTATGAATTTAAAAATAAAAATAAAATATAATCTTCCATCCAACCTAACTTGATCAAAAAAATATGAATTTCATTTTTTTAACTTGTAGCTGTTGTTATATGGAGCCTAATCAGACTCGGAGGTTATATTTACCCCACTTTTATCGGCGCAGTTTCCCCCCAAATTCCTACGGGGTCAAGGGGCAACGCCCCTTGCGGGGGTTTGGGGGCAGCGCCCCCAAGACGGGGTCAAGGGGCAGCAAAAAGCTTGATAAAAAGCGGCTAAGGGTTAGGGTTTTGATATATTGTATTGTAGCATTTGCAGCGGTATTGAGTTGCAGGGATTGCTGATTGTAATCAGTTTTATTTACTGGATAATAATATTGGACTCTCTGTTTGGTGGATGTAGCCCGAGTTTGGGTGAACCACGTTAAAACTTGTCTCTCGCTATTATTATTTCTGTGTATTTCCATTTCTCTGTTTAATCTTTATTTGCATTTAATTGATATCTTCTGTCGGCTAACCCTAACAAGTGGTATCAGAGCGAGTTGTGTTCGATTATCGTCTGTAGGAAAGTCTCAGGTTGAGTGGGAGCAATGGTGGACGAGGGTAAAACGAAGGTTGATAAATTCAATGGGCAGAACTATCAGTTATGGAAGATGCAGATGGAGGATTACCTCTATCAAAAGGATTTATGGAGACCGTTGGAAGGAGTAGCCAAGAAACTGGCAATAATGTCTGATGAGGATTGGAATCTTCTTGACAGAAAGGCACTAGGAACCATTCGGTTGTGCCTGGCACCATCGGTGGCATTCAATATAACAGAAGCGAAGACAACAGATGGTCTGATGAAAGCTTTGGCAAAATTGTATGAAAAACCCTCAGCCTCAAATAAGGTATTTCTCATGAAGCAGTTGTTTAATTTGAAAATGGTTGAAGGTGGATCTGTGACAGGTCATTTAAATAAATTTAATACGATTGTCAGTTAATTGACTTCTGTAAATGTAAAATTTGATGAAGAAGTTAGAGCTCTCTTGATATTATGTTCATTGCCTGAAAGCTGGGATAGTTTGGTAATGGCGGTTAGTAACTCTGTTTCTAGTTCAAATACCCTAAAATTTGATGATGTTGTTGGTGTTATTCTGAGTGAGGAAATTCGTAAGAAAAGCTCAAGTGGATCCAAATCAGGCAGTGTTTTGAGTGCATAAAGTAGGGGCAGATCAAAGGAGAGAGGAAAAGGTTCTGGAGGTCATGGGAAGTCACGAGGAAAATCAAAGGACAAAAGATCCCAAACCAGAGGACAGAAGGATTGCTGGTACTGTGGAAAACTAGGTCATCTGAAGAAAGATTGCTGGTCTCGGAAGAACAAAGAAGGAGACAAACAAGAAGGCAATAAGGAAGCAAATGTGGTAAGTAATAAATCTGAAGATGACGCTTTGATTCTTTCCCTAGATAATGCTGATGATTCATGGGTTTTAAATTCAGGGGCCTCATTTCATGCTACGCCCCATAGAAGTTATTTTCTTGATTATGTCCAAGGAGATTTTGGGCTGGTTTATTTGGGAGATAATGAACCCTGTCAGATTGTTGGAAAGGGAAGAATCAAGATTAAGTTGCAGAATGGGAATCATTGGCTACTACAAGAGGTAAGGCATGTTCCAAGGCTTAGTAGGAATTTAATTTCAGCAGGGCCGCTAACTGAACAAGGTTGCACTATTACATTTACTGATAAAAATTGGAAGGTTTCAAAAGGTGCCTTAGTAGTAGCAAAAGGTGTGAAAGTAGGCACCTTATATCTTTGTACAGGTCATACTGTTCCTTCTACTTTAGCTGTTACAGAGAAAAAATAAACAGGTTCAGGAACAGTTGCTGCAGGTTTGCAGGAAGAGACTGGAAAAGTTGCTGCAGGTTCTGAGACAACACTGTGGCATAACAGACTTGGGCATATGAGTGAAAAAGGTATGAAGGTACTTCATTCTAAGAAAGTTTTACCAGGTCTGAAATGTATTAATATGGATTTCTGTGAAAGTTGTGTGTATGGAAAACAAAAGAGAGTCAGTTTTCTCAAGGATGGGAAGCAAAAGAAAAATGAAAAGTTGGAGCTTGTGCATACAGATGTATGGGGACCAGCTCAGGTATCTTCTCTCGGTGGCTCTCGGTATTATGTTACATTCATAGATGATGCAACTAGGAAGGTCTAGATTTATTTCCTTAGATAGAAATCTGATGTATTTGAAACATTTAAGAAATGGAGAAGCCTGGTTGAGAATGAGACGGGTAAAAGATTAAAATGTCTCAGATCTGATAATAGCGGTGAGTATTGCAGCAAAGAATTTGAAGATTATTGTTCCTTTAATGGAATTCGTAGGTAGAAAATGGTTCCAGGGACTCCACAGGAAAATGGAGTGGCTGAACGCATGAATAGGACAATAATGGAGCGTGCAAGGACCATGAGATTGCATGCTGGGCTGCCTTTAAACATGTGGGCAGAGGCTGTCAACACTGCTGTATATTTAATTAACAGAGGTCCTTCCGTTCCTTTGGGCTGTGGTATTCCAGAGGAAGCATGGATAGGCAAGAAGGTGAGTTATTCTTTTCTAAAAACCTTCAGCTGTGAAGCATTTGCACATATAGATTCTGAAAATAGAACCAAGCTGGATGCGAAATCAAAAAAATGTACCTTCGTTGGATATGGCATTGATGAATTTGGTTATAGGCTTTGGGATTTTGAAAATCAGAAAATTGTGAGAAGCAGGGATGTTATATTCAATGAGAAGGTGTTGTACAAAGATCAGTTGCAGTAGCATGAGAAGACAGAAAAGGATTATGTGGTGCTGGACGATACTCCAAATAGTGATGTTCCAGTGGTTCCTCATGCTCCGCAACAGCAACCAGAAATACCACAAACTCCAGTGAATGTTAGACGGTCAACAAGGATCAGCAGACCTCCTGAAAGATTTTCTCCCTCTTTGTATTCTATTTTGTTAATAGATGCTGGTGAACCCAAAGGGTATGATGAAGCTATGCAGGTGGATACACAGGTTCAGTGGGAGCTTGCAATAAAAGAAGAAATGGACTCCTTGCTGAAAAATCAGACTTGGGAATTATGTCAGTTACCTGCAGGTAAAAAGGCTTTACCAAACAAATGGGTTTACAGGTTGAAAGAGGAAGATGGAGGTAAGAAACGATTTAAGGCCAGGTTAGTTGTAAAAGGATTTGCAAAGAAACAAGGTATTGATTTTGATGAGATATTTTCTCCAGTTGTCAAGATGACTTCTATTCGTACTGTTTTAAGTATTGTGGCTGCTGAAGATTTGCATTTGGAACAGCTAGATGTGAAAACTGCCTTTCTCCATGGTGTGTTATGCATCTTTCAGATTTGAAAAAGGTGAAATAGTTTGAAAGTTTGGATTTTTTCAATTTGTGTGTCCATTGGGATTTCAGACATATTGTATGTAGAAAATTATTAATAATTATCTAATAATCTTATAATCAAGCATATCTTATATTTTTTAAATGTTGATAATTTCCTAAATAAACTCTTTTCATTTCATCAAATTTGGATTAAAAAAACGTTGCCAACACGAAGATTGAAGTCACGAAAAGAGGGTGAAACTTCTAAACACATTGGAGCAGAGGAAAAGTTAGGCTTGACACTCCTAAACACAAACCCAAGGCATTCCTGAAGCAAAACCTTTTTTGTGGAAGTAACAAATATTTGATAATAACGGATATCCATTATTAACAGATATCTATTACCTAACAATGCCAAACCATTTCGGCCTTAGGTAATAGATATCTGATTTACAGAATGGATATCCATCACTAGGATATCCGTTAGCCACTATTGCTAAAGGATTTTGGCCTTGGGTAAGGGATATCCATTATTAGGAACGGATATCAGTTTTATGAAACAAATATCCGTAACCTAAAAGCCCGAAAAAAAAGAAGTTTGTTGTGTCTACCAACAACCCCCACAAATGCCCTACTCTCAAGAAACCCGTGATATCTGCGTATTACAAACAAAATCATACTTTTCTACACTATTGAACACAAAACTTGATTGTATCAATCATTAGGGTGATAGTTTTTGTTCTTCTAATGGGAAGCAGTAGTTGTCGTAAAGTAAAAAGGAGGAGAAAACTTCAATTGGAGGAAATTGAAGCATTAGGGAAAAAGATAGAGCAAGAAAGAGGATTGGAAGACAAAGTTTCGTGGATACTCATGAAGGTGAAGGTTCTTTACCCTCAAATGACATGCAAATTAAAGTTGTTAATGTTGAATATAACGAAATGTTTGATAAGAATGAAATTGACCATGATATTGCAAATGAAAATGTTATAAAATGTTATAAAACACTTATTGATAGGAGTAATATCATGGACAAAGAAGAAGAAGAACATAGACATATGCTTGAAGATTGTGGATATGAACTGCATGATATTGAAATTGCACTTCATAATCCAGTTGTTCATAACATTGATGAGGTTGATAACACAGATGAAACAATGAAAATCAATGTATCTCCAAATTACATAAGAAGAAAGGACCTTTGTCAAGAAGGAAATGAAATATCACATCCATCAATTTGTAATGAACCTGATGAAATTGTAAAACATCCTATTAGATGGAAAAGAGAGACTTAGTCTAAAAGGTTAAAATAGGTCAAACCCTCTTCTATCAACATTGGAACACAAACTGAGCTTGGCTTCTACCTTTTAAGAAGATCCAAACTATAAGGGTTTTATCTCATTGTTGTATAAAGGAGTCAACCAAATTCAACCAACCAAACTAGGGTGAAACATGAAACCCTAATTGAGAAAGATTAACCAATAAACGACTGTTGGAAACATATACAAGAATTATTAAAAGATACTAGAGATCATGAGACAAAGGAGAATAAGAACCTGAGTTTGGGAGTAGAGAAGTACCAGGGTGCTGGGCATCCGAGACCCAAATCAGGGTTTTGTAGAATGTCAAGATCTGGGTGCCTTCACCTGTGTGTCTTCCTCCTTCCTATAGATTGTTGTCATATGATTCCTTTGAATGCAACTTGCACACAAGCAAGAACGGAAAAGGTTGTGTTGTGTTTAGGGGCTTGCCTTAGTCAAAACATGTCATGTTTCCACCTCCACTACAACAATGATTATAGATCCAAGAGTGTGTGCCCTAGGAGGGTAGAGGCAAGATCTACAATAAATAATGAAATAATGAATGTAAATGATAAAGGTTACCACAAGATATAAAATCCTAGTGGAGTAGGTGACTCAAGACCATGCACCAACAAGGAGATAGAGAATGGAGGCTTGAACTTCCTTCAAGACCTGCAAACAAGCATTATAACATCTACACAAAGAGATTTTCCAACCATGAAGAACACTTGAGCATAGGAGATCAATTCATCAAAGCATAAGGTAAGTACTTCTAATCTTCTCTTAACAAGCCAGGTGTTAAATTAATAATAAAACTCCTTATATGCATTCTCGCTCACTAACAATGAATAATACCAAATGGGGCCGACAAGAGTAAGCCAAGGAGTTTTTCTAGGCCAACACCACAAAATAGGGTCGGAGCTAACATCTGGGAGCAGGGCACTAGGTGCTCTGTTCCTTTAGCCCCACAAACTCTAGAGAATGCCAAATGAGGTGGGCTTAGACCATTCCTAAGTTTATTTTGTCAGGTTTATTTATCGAGATCAAGATTTAATTGTTTATTATTCCAAAAGGTGTCAAAATATGTCTTGATTAGCAAGGGTAAACATTTTACTCTATAGAATTTAGCCCTTACTTTAGCATGGGTACGAACTCACACTAAAGTAAGGAGAAGACAAATTTCCAACATGAAAACATAGAAGCCTAGAGAATTCCACCAAGTTGTGGACTATAGTAGCCCCCAAGCTTAGGATTCTAAGGTTGTAAACACATAATACATTGTAACATAATTCACACATACATGGAGTGCTATAAACATATATAAGGAATACACATGAAAGAAACGTAATACATAAAGGTAATACACACCATGCACAATGCATACATGCTTGACACAAAGCATACACATAAGGCATAAAGTATACATGGAATACACCTGGAAAACATGATGGAGACACACAAAACACATGGAATCATTAAGAGAATACACAATACATCATACAAACAAACATGGAAACAAACACACAAGTAAAATGACTTTGACACTAGCTTGCTCTGTCACTAGGGGTTATGTGAAGAGAATTTTTCTCGTGGATCATGTGCTAGTAAGGACCGCTGAATTATTAGGTGACCATGACAAGTCACATGAAGCACATGGGCTAGCAAACTTTGTTATACTATGTGGATCATCGACAAACAACAAAATAAAAACATCACTAGCTAGTGAGACCCACCAAATCACTAGGTGAGTTCCATGTCAATCATAATTAACAAGCTTATAATCAAAAGATTATAGTGTGATGTATGCCCCCACCTTAAAGTGATTGCCTACTTCCACGAAGAGCACTTGCTTTAAGGTAGAACAAAATGAAAAACATACATGAGAGATTTTGTGGAAGCACATGTCCACATGATATGTGTTCTCAAAGGCTACATCACAATAAGGGGTTGCCCCTAGATAAGGCAAACTGAGGCGATGCTACGATCATGATACATAATGGCTTGTGTAGTCATGGTATGACATTGAGCATAGAAACAAGGTGCAACATAAATCAAATCATACAGGAAATTATCATGTTAGAGTGAATAATATAAAGTAATAACACAAAGGGATCTACAAAGGGATGTAGCATTTGAATGATTGTATAATAGGAGACATCTCGTGATTATAAATATTTGGAATTGTCATCATCTGCCAGTTGGTAGAACTATGGAGACAAAGGAGGAAATGTCACATAAAAATAAATGTAAAACCTTGGGTCAACATGGAAGGATGCTAAATCATCCTATGCCTTGCGTCATCCCTAAAGGAAACAACAATGCAATTTACGACATATAGAGGAATGATGATACAAATGGAGAGAATGTCACAATGGATTTCAGTCCCTTTGTATCCTTGTACCAATAAGGGTATCAAGGGTCATTCAAAGAGAGCTTAACAAACAAAAATACACATCAAGCTACATAATACGGGGGTAACAACACGTGCAATCATAACTCAAGAGAGAGAGAGAGGCGACACTTGCAAGTTGACCTAAAACAAATCACACTCCTCCCAATCTTGCTCATCATAAAGGGATGGAGGGAAAGATACAAGAGTGACTATAGTAGATGTGGGTAAGGTACTAGAGCCATACCTATATCATTATCACCTTTAGATTCGCTATTGAAATTTAGCACAATAGGTTCTGTTGTGGGTTGTGAAGCACTATCTTTCGCTAGAGAAGATGAAGCACTAATAGATTTCTCTTTCACATCCATCAGTGACTAACACTTGTGAGGAGGAAGATTCTCCTCTCCTACAGCAAGGTGAGACATAGCACAATGATGCTTCTTTCATTCTATTTCAATTTGATTTCACTTAGTTTTGTTTGTGATGTTTGTTAGAGGAACTGTAGTATCTTCCAACATGGATTCCTTTTCTTCCTTTGCTTTAGGAACACTAGACTTGAAACAAGAGGAACCACCAAAGGTTGAGAGACCATGGGTTAGGGTTCATCAAAATGGGTTGCTCTTCCCTATCAACTTGTGAAACGGGTGGAGGTACTTGAGTGTCCATAATCAGTTGAAAAACCTGAGGAAATAATTTACGTGCAATCAATTGCTTTTCACTAGTCTCCAAAGAGGCAGGTGGGATAAAGCTAATATTGCGATTGTATGGAGGTATGTTTTGTGCTTGATGGTTGCCTCATTGTCCTTGAAGGGATGGTGGAGAAGGAACCTCAGCATATCTACCAGATGCTTAGGGATGGGGAGGAACCTTCGATTCAGGCTTAACTTCATTTCACCACCTGCGGTACATAGGGAACTACCATCGTAGCCTTAGAACATCGAGAGTGTCTAGAGACATCACTAGAAGGTATGTTACTAAGTGACAATTCAACATTTTTCTATGCCTTATATTTTTTATATGATAAAAAGAATAGATCCTCTCTAGTTCGAGCAACTCCAACTGGTTTAGGCCAGAAGTAGTCAAGTGTAAAGTGTCCGTGACGAGCGATGGGCTGGTATCGACTATGGTGTACATCCTGCACATGCCCCTCAAATGGAAATTTTAAGCACTTATGAACCATAGAGGGGACTACCTTCATGGAGTGGATCCATGGGTGACCCAACTTCACATGAAATAAGTTTGATGCTGGAATGATAACAAAAGTAACATCCATGGTTCTTGGTCCAACCTTGATGACAAGGGTCAAGGCACCAAGAGTTAGAAGAATAGACCCATCCTGTGCTCTAATCGTGATTTCCTATACATTATAGTTATCACAGTACAAACCATGGATGTAGAGAAACTCTTTAGTTACTACATTTACCATACAAACATGATCAATCATAACACATCTTATGGGTTTATCATTGATTCGAATGGTGATGTAAAGAGGTCCATCATGAGCTTCAATAGTAGCATAATGAGTGAAAGATATAGTTGGTTCAGGCTCTGCTCACCCTTAATGAGGGCAAGCATCCACCATGCAAATATCTCCTTCCTAATCTTGTTCTTGATGAGTATATTGCATTTCTTGAGATGGATCCACAATGTTGGCTTGGTGATGAGGGAACAAATTTGTGAATATTTGTAAGTTTTGATTAGGTGGAGCCATCAATTTATTTCCTTTGTCATTTACACTAGTAACTTGGATGACATTAGAATCGATGAGGTCTTAAACTTCATTTTTAAGACACACATCTTTCAGTGTCATAACTGGGTGCAGTGAAATTGACAAAAGGACTTTGAATCTAAAGAAGATGCTTGCATCTTACTTGGATTGAGAGGTCGAATTGGTGGAAGCTTGATGAGATTGTTGTTTAAGAGTTGCATCATTATGGAATAAAGATATTTTGATAATGGTGTAAATTGTCTAGTTTTTGGTTTTAGTTTGTATGGGGCGGAAGCAGAAGATGGTGTAGCCACTACATGTTTTTGAATGCGATTTGATGATATTGCATTGATTTTGATAAAAATTTTGTTGTGTCTTTTGAATGAATGAGTGTGTGAGGATTCTGATTGACCAACCGGAGCTGATAAGTGATTATTCTCATACTGACTAACTGATAGTTGGTAATTGTAGAGATTTATGCAAAGGTTAGTGAAAGAATCATAACACATCAACAAGATTTTGTCATGGATGTGAGGTTGTGTTTAGGATAAAATTGGATTTGTTTAGTTTAGTGTTTAAATCCTCCTTTCACCTTTTACATTCAAGGACCTTAGGATCAAGTGGCAGAGCACTATCAGGTTCTTGGTCACTTACAAATGCAGGGAAACTTGGATTAGGGTATTTGATTATCAATTTTCCTTCTCTTATGCTCAATTAAACATCAAAACCCTAATTATGCAAATACAACAATAAATTGATGAATAACAGAAAATGCCTCTACAGAAAGCTGTAAAATTACAAATGACTGTGTACTTGTTTTCAGGGTTCTGAGGTGGAAAAGTCAGGGACAAAAGAGTGGGCGCCCAAGTCCAGTGCCCTGCTTTTTGTCAGGATCTGTAAACAAGATCTACAACCTGTTCCTGTTGCACCAAAGGTTTTTTTGTCACGAAACTTTGAGGACTAATGAGCGGGTGCCCAAGTCCAGGTAGCTATTTCTTTCACTAATCTACAATTCTAACACTCTAATATGCCCTCCTGTAACTTCACTTTGTCTGCATCGTCAACCTGTAACCTGCAATCATGAAACTTTGGGAGGGGCTTGTTGTGTTTAAGAGCTTGCCTTAGTCAAGCCTAGGAAGGACACTTAAGTCTTCCAAACACCTTTGTCAAATAGAGAGTGCATGCCTAGGGAGTCAGAGGCAAAAACCAAATGAATAATGATCACCAACACAATATAATGTCACCTTATAGTGAAGATCTCATGGGAGGAAGATTCTCTTCATTCCATGAGGAAATGGATGCTCAAATCTGCAAACACAAACACATAGACAACACCAATCTGCTCTTGCAACACAATAAAAGCCTTGAATCACCTTGAGAATGCATAAAGTTCACAATGATCCTCTCATTGAAATCTAGTTTTTAAATGAATGCCTAAACATGCTTTTATATGCAACTACAAACACTCCCGCCAAGATTTTCGTAATTAAAACTTACTGTGTTGGCATAGGACCCAAATAACAGTCACAAGTTGACACCCAAAATTTAGGACTACCCCAAAATAGGGCCGGACTAGGATGTGGGCACCCAAGTCCTCCCCCATATTTTGGGCAGGGGTTATCTCAAGTAGTCCCCCTAGGTCCTATTTGTCAAGACACTTAGGGGTTTTCTCATCGGGGTGTTGAAATATGATGTAAAATGTCCTAAATACACACTAAAGACCGGGGAGCTAAACCTAAAGAGGGAAAAGCCCCCAAGGGGACATTTTCTGATGTTACATTTAGCCCCCACTTTAATGTATGTATAAACACAAGGCCAATACATGCATTAAAGTACGGTCACAAACATAGCAAACACGCCAAGCACGGAGAAGACACGCCAATCACAGAGAAGACAGTAACAAGCACGTAAAACACGAAGAATATAGTTACAGTCACACAGAACATGGAGAAGACAACAAATGCATAGAAGACACATTAATGCATGGAAGACATGCATGATTCTTTTCTTTTCTTTTTGTCATATATATGAAATGTAGATGCAAGTACTAGAAAGTAAACAAACCTCCCATAATGTAGGAAGCACTCATCGCGCTAGTCTTTAGACTACATATATGGGGCAACAAACATGCAAGACATGCAAAAACTCCCAAAATGCATGAAGAACTCATCGAGCTAGTCTTTAGACTGCATATGGGGCAACAGACACGCCACAGAAAGCAAGTACGCCAAAACACACATACTTGAAGTCACGGAGAAAGCACGACGGGCAAGCGATGAAGTTTTCTATTTCTAGGCTCAACACCATCTTAGGCACATTACAAGCACACACCAATGATTGGGCTTCACTACAACAATCATCAAAGACATGCTTAAGGGTTGAGTTAGTCACAGAACCGCTCCCCGCCTCCGCAAAGGACTTTTGAAAATGACAGGATGATGCAATCTGCTCTGAGAAATACACCATCCCCACCTCCACAGAGGGCTTAAGATAAAAAGGATATATGCAATATCCTAACTCCATAGAGGGCTTACATGATTGATTGATTGATTGCAAACAAACTTAGGATGCAGGAAGCACTCATCGCGCTAGTCTTTAAACTACATCTGAGGATAAGCACATAGCTAACATCTACAATAGACAACTTACCTTATATATGCCCTAACCTTAAGGTGGTTGATATTAGGTATCGATATCAAGCACGTTAAGGTAGGAATAAAACACACAAGGGAACACAAGCTCTCACAAAGCCCATACCCCCTAGAGGTGACATGTACTTTACGATCACCAAATGTTCCCACAAATACATCCCTGCAAGAAATGTGTTAGTGTCTACAACATCATGATAAACAACAACATCAATGCATATGATTAACTGCACAAAGATCCAAGGTTATACAATGAATTCAAAGTTCGAGGATAACCGTGGGGCTATATCATGAAGCTCTCCGAATCGAGTACCGCTAAGGCTAGATTCAAAGGCAAACAAAGGTGCACAAAGCAACAGTATTGTTAAGGTTTGTAAATGAGATAGAAACATCATCATAGTCACTACGCAGAAAGCACGAGTGCTTCCACTAGCCAAGCATCATACAATATACAACCCATAGTCATATTAGGAACTAAGTCCATTTTCTTTTTGATTGCCCTCGAATGGGACACTAGGTCCGCATTAGTATAAATATTTTTCATCATCCGCCCGCTAGATAGAAACACTAGAGGAAGGGAAAAAATAAATAAGAGAGGAGAAACAAGTGTCTTAGGGACAGTCACACAGGAGGGTGCCCCCAAGTCACCAACTACAATGCCGTGTTCGCAAGACACAACACACAATGATGAAATCAGAGAAAGAGGCAATATAGAAGAATGATGATACAAATAGAAGGTCACAACAAAGGCTATCTCTTGGTATCCCAGACCTTACAAGAGAACCAGGGGTCATCCCAGGAGGTCTAAACAACACATAACACATCATGGGGGAGGCACATCATGAGAGAGATAAAGGGTTTAGAGATACTTACCTATAGGGACTTTATATCAGATTTTGGAACTTACGAACCTCTTGGAGAGGTACTCGATCATGTTGAGTGTAAAATTTGAGTGGTTCTTATGAGAGTTTTGTTTATTATCACATGATACTTTCTTTGTAACTCCTTGTGCAGATATAACTTTTTGTTGCTTATGAGGAGGGGAACCACTGTTTTCTCTAACTGCTGATAGTCGTCTAACTCTTTTCTAATTTTTATCGAGTTTTTGTTGTTGAATCTTTCTAGCACGCTAACAAGAATTATCCTGTACCATCTTACTCATATGTATTGATTGTTGTTCTTTCTTTTCTAATGTATTTTGATTATCTCTCAATCCATATAAGGATAACGAAGGAGGAACCTCGACATAAATTCTATTTCTTTGTGGATGAGGTGGATTGTCCACTTCTTTCTTATCCACTTCAATCATTCCCACGATGTTATCATAGTCCAAGTAATCATCCTTGTCTACTTCCACTAAACCCTGTTCCAACATATTGGTTTCAGTATGCTTAGGGAAAGGATTAGTGAAGATTTGTAAGTTCTGATTCGGTGGAGCAACTGACTTGTTTCCATTATCATTTACACCCAATACCTGGATGACATTTGAATCAATAAGGTCTTGTATCTCATGTTTAAGATGCATACATCGTTCAGTGTCATGTCCTAACATTTGATGATAATGATAAAAGGCATTAGCATCAAAGTAAGGTCCTTGTTTACTAGGATCAGCAGGCTTGATTAGGGGAAGCTTCAAAATGTTATTACTCACAGCTTGGTTCATGATGGAATGATAAGACTCAAATATTAGAGTAAATTTTCTTGGTTGATATGATGCTTTCTTTAGATTATTGATAGCTGAAACGTTTGAAAAGTTATTTATATTCGGTCCATAACCTTGATGAAGCTCCTATTATTATTATTCCTCTTAAAGTTATTTTATGATGATCCACCCATGGATTGACCAACTTGAGCTGGTGAGTTTTGGTTTTCATACTGGCTAGACGAAAGTTGATAATCACGAAGGGCAGTGCATAAATGTTGAAAAGAGTTATACTTCATCAAGAGGATCTTATCACAAATATTAGGTTGTAGATTTGTAATAAATATCTTCTAAACATCATCATCTTTCATCTGATATTGAATTTATGCATAAAGCCCTTGATACCAACTAATGAATTCAGTCAACTTCTCTTTCGAACCTTGTTTGCATTGAACCAAGTCAATAAGAGTGACTTGGGGTCTGATATTTGCTTGAAAATGTTGTAAAAACTGATCAATCAATTGCAAAAAGGAGTGTATTGAATTCAGAGGCAAAAAGCAAAACCATTCTAAAGTAGTATCTTTGAGAGATCCTGGGAAAAGTTTTGCCAACAAATCCTCTTCAAAATAGAAATCACTACACATAGCTGTAAATGCTGCCACATGAATATTAGGATCACCTTTTCCACCATATTTTTCAAAGTGGGGAGTCTCAAACCTCTTAGGCATAGGAGTTCTCAAAATTGCATAGGAAAGTGGATTACGGGCATGATATGTTGGTAGACTAGGCTGCGAAGAATTTGTCAAGTTTGTTACCTTTTGTTGTAAAGCAGTCATGCCCTGTAAAAGTTGGTTTAGGATGGCATCATTAGGGGATGCAGTTTGTTATGAAGAATTGGAACCAAAGTGTGGAGGTGATTAAGCTTGAGATATGATAGGTGGAGGTTGAGAATAGGTCAATGGTAGTTGGACATACTGGTAGGTGGAAGATGGTTGGGAATAACTATGTGTGATGGAAGGTTGAGAACAATTATTCATAGGAACAATCACATTATGGACCAAGTTCTGATAATCAAATCCCACAACTTTGTAATTGGTGCCATTAGATACTCCAATACCAGTGGTAGCATTACTACAAGCATTTACGTTAGTTGTTAAGATCATTGATGTGAAAGAAGATATTCTTGTAGTCGGTATAGGTGTCGAAACTTGAGTATGTGACAGTGATGTCAGGTTGTTAATAACTTTTACACATTCACTCACCGGCATTACATTAGTTTGCACAACATGTGTTAAACCACAAATAACATTAATTCCATCTTGTCCTTCTTTTATCAATTCTCTTACATGGTGAATCACAAGTAAGGCCTCTTCAGCTATCCTCTCAGTTTGCACATATTCTTGAAATTCGACAAGGTCTTTTCAAGCTTATTACCTTGTTCCCTAGGTGCATGCCCTACTATCTCAATAGTAGCCTCCACATCATGAAATATTTTATCTTCAATAGTGGTTGGAGGATGCATAATATCTTGCACAATTTGAGTTTCTCCCTTTGTAAAGAAGGTGTTAAAAGGATTAGTAGAGGTAGGAATGTCGTTTTCTTCAAGAGCACTACATCCAATTAACCTTTTACTTCTTCTCAAAGGGATATTGTTTTTAGGACAGTATGTCATAAAGATTATACAAAAGCATACAATGCACAATGCACAAACTGAGAGAACAAACCCTAAGAGAAGGATATGATTGAAGGCCAAAAATGCTTTATTTTTTGTACTTTTTCAATGCAAATGAATGAAACAAAAGGTGTTGTAAGGATTTTGATCAAGGGAAGAAAATTATATGTCTAATATCAGTCCAAAACAATAATAATATACTTCACAACACACTCTTGATGCAGATCTAAGATGACAATAAGTCAAAATATAGTGAAAATATGTCAAAATATGCAACTTTTTCACCAAATCTCGATGCAAAAGAGCATAACAAAGGGTATTATAAGGAAAATAATGATGGACATAAAATTATATCAGTAATAATAGCCACTTAATGTCAAAATATCTGTCACAACACACTTTTAGTGCCACTTAAGGTCAAATGCTAGTGAATTATAACAAAAATAGGCTATTTTTCACAGTTTTTCAACTCCAAGACCTTGAAAAAGGGGTGTTGTAATGAATTTTAGGAGGTGAAAAAAATAAAAGCAATGATATCAGTCACCTCAATCCATAAAATTTGTCACAACACACTTGGAGTGCAAACTAGGCCAAACCCTAGGGCAAAAATAGCAAAAATGTGTAGTTTTTCACCAAGTTTTCAATACAAGAGCCCGATAAACAAGTGTTGTGAAGAATTTTAGGAGGTCCAACAAATAATTACCCTGATAACAACCAATTAATGCAAAAATACCCTTCACAACATGCCTATAGTGCAAATTTAGAGAGTCGATAAGGTCAATTTTAGTGAAAAGTGATGTTTTTCAAGCTCTAGGTTTGAGATCTTGACACAAAATGCTATATGAATGATTTGAAGTCTGATTTATGATGAAAATGAGGTGTACTTAGATCTGAAAATGAATTCCAAGCTCCAAGATGCAAAATGCAAGTGTAAATTTAATGAAAATGCATGAACATTGCTAGTTTTTTGTTGAAAATTTCTATGCAAAAATGCAAATATTTGAAATAAAAAATGCAAGAATATAACCAAATGCAAGTTTGAATGAGTCTCTAAAATTAGTAGAAAAATTTGAAAGAAGATTTCACCTACTAACCCTAGATTTTGGAATTACTAGGTTATATGAAAATTGTCAAAATTTCTACAAAACCCTAGCAATTATATTATGAAAATGCAATGCAAATTATTGAATTTTTGTATTTTTCTGTAGTTTATATCAGATCTGATGCAAAAATCATGAATTAGGAAAAAGTAGAGTGAATTGATGCAAATTACTAACCCTAAAATGCAATTTTTTTCAATTTTTTCAATTTTTTTGAATTTTTCTCAATGCAATAAGATTAATGACTATATGAATGAATGAAATCAACCCAAATTTGAAGACAAACACTCAGCAAGTTGCACTTAAGTCCAAAAACATGGGTTCACCAAAATGTTTAGGGTAAAATTAGATTTGTTTAGTTTAGTGTTTAAATCCTCCTTTCACCTTTTACATTCAAGGACCTTAGGATCAAGTGGCAGAGCACTATTAGGTCCTTAGTCACTTACAAATGTATGGAAACTTGGATTAGGGTATTTTATTATCAAATTTCCTTCTCTTATGCTCAATTACACATCAAAACCCTAATTATGAAAATATGACAATAAATTGATGAATAATAGAAAATGCCTCTACAGAAAGCTGTAAAATTACAAATGACTGTGTACCTATTTTCAGGGTTCTAAGGCAGAAAAGTCAAGGACAAAAGAGCAGCTGCCCAAGTCCAGTGCCCTACTTTTTGTCGGGATCTGTGAACAAGATCTACAACCTCTTCCTGCTGCACCGAAGGTTTTTCCGTCATGAAACTTCGAGGACTAATGAGTGGGTGCCCAAGTCCAGGTAGCTATTTCTTTCATTGATCTGCAATTTTGACACTCCAACATGCCCTCCTACAACTTCACTTTGTCTGCATCATCAACTTGTAACCTTCAATCATGAAACTTTGGGAGGGGGTTGTGGTGTTTAGGAGCTTGCCTTAGTCAAGCCTTGGAAGGACACATAAGTCTTCCAAACACCTTTGTCAGATAGAGAGTACGTGCGTAGGGAGGTAGAGTTAAAAACCAAATGAATAATGATCACAAACATAATATAATGTCACCTTGTAGTGAAGATCTCATGGGAGGAAGATGTTCTTTATTCCATGAGGAAATGGATGCTCAAATCTGCAAACACAAACACATAGACAACACCAATCTACTCTTGCAACACAGTAAAAGACTTGAATCACCTTGATAATGCATAAAGTTCACAATGATCCTCTCATTGAAATCTAGTTTCTAAATGAATGCCTAAACATGCTTTTATATGCAACTACAAACACTCCTGCCAAGATTTTCATAATTAAAACTTACCATGTCGGCATAGGACCCAAATAATGGTCACAAGCTGACACCCTAAAATTGGGACTGCCCCAAAATAGGGCAAGACTAGGGCGCGGGCGCCTAAGTCCTCCCCCCTATTTTGGGCAGGGGTTATCTCAAGTAGTCCCCCTAGGTCCTATTTGTCAAGACACTTAGGGGTTTTCTCATCAAGGTGTTGAAATATGATGTAAAATGTCCTAAATGCACACTAAAGACCCGGGACCTAAATCTAAAGAGGGAAAAGCCCCCAAGGGGATATTTTTGACTTTACAGGCTATAAGTTGCCAATGACAATTCTTTATACATAAGCATCTGAAATAGAATATTGAATTTGTGAAAAGAGGGCTTGATAATGCCCCATGAAATTTGTTACTTTTTCGTTAATTCCTTGTTTGCAATGGACCAAATCGGTTAAAGAGACTGGAGGTCCAATATCTCCTTGAAAGTTTTGAAGAAATTTATTGATTAATTGTGAGAAAGAAGTGATTGAATTAGGAGGCAAGGAGCAAACCAATCCAAGGCCATGTCTTTGAGTGACCTAGGAAAAAGTTTAGCCAATATTGCATCTTCAAAGAAGAAATCACTACACATAGTTGTAAAGGCTGCCACATGGTTGTTAAGGTTTACCTTCCCATTATACTTCTCAAAGCAAGGGGTTTCAAAATTATCAAGCATTTGAGCTCTTAGGATTGGATAAGATAATGGGTTTCGAATATAATGTGATGTCATAGTAGGTTTCAAGGGACTCTGGTTTATGTTTGCCAATTATTGTTGGATGAAATTCATATTTTGCAAAAGTTCGTTGATGACAAGGTTGGAAGGTGAACTAGGTTGAGATTAGTATGAATGAGTAGGGCTAACCATTAGTTGGGACATTGTATGATTGGCTTTTTGGAAAGTTATATTAGGTTTAGGTTGATTAGATATAGGCGGAGTGACACTAGGTGTAGTACTTGGATAAGTAAAGGGAATGGCATTATAATGACGAACAAGATTCCCAGTAGATAACCAAACACATGTGGTAGCACTATTACTTGGTTATGTAGTTGTGGTGAGGATAGTAGAAGTGTATGTAGGAATAGGGAGTGTTGGTATGGGTACTGACGCTTGATTCCCTATTCAATTTGAAGAAGTTACATTAGTGATAATTTTCGCACAACTAGATGCACACATAATGTTATTGTACCCTATGTGAGCTATGCCAGGCAAGACTTCTAGTCCCTCTTGTCCTTCGAGCAATTTAAAATTTGTAGACTCTCAACAACAACGACGACCTCCTCAGCTATATGTTCTAAGCTTACAAATTGTTGAAAATTAGCCAACTTAGTGTCTAATCTTTGAATTTGAGCTTTGGGAACATGAGCCATGAGGTCCTCTATGTTGATGGTTTCATGAAATTTTGATGCTTCTGGGATATGTGAAGTAGGGATATCATGAAGAGGTGATGGGACCTCTTGTGTGATTGGACTCATGAATTAGGGTTTCGAAGTGTCGATATCAATGATATTTAAAGCATTAGAACCCATAATTTGATGACTTCTTCACACAAATGTGTTAGAGTTGGGGCACCAGGTCACAAAACTCATAAAGTGTTTACAACTTTAGTGACACATAAGATGCATAAATAGAAGAAATTAATGATGTGGTAAAAGAAGAGGTTGAGTTTTTGTTTAAATGAATCAATGTTTTACTCTTTTGATCAAATGTAAACACATATAATGCAATAATAAACCTTTGATCAAATTCACCTCTACTCAACCTCGATTTGATTTAAATAATGCATATATTCAAATCAAATCCTAAATCTAACAATTCAAGAATGCTCTTTGTTTTAAATTTCAACACAAGATTATAGTTATGATATACTAAAGCAATGTAAAATCAGATTTGATAAGAAAATAACATCAGTAAAATCTGAAACAAGACACCAATCACAAACCCTAGGCTTCAAGACTAGCTAGAGTTTCTTAAAAATGCAAGGATTTTGTAAACCCTCACAATGAAACAATGCAAAAAGTAAGCTATGCAGCTATGTAAAATGATCAATGAATTTAACCTAATAAGATCTAGGGCAGCAAAAAACTCATATATGAAGCAAGAAGGATGCAAGGGTGCAAGATACGTCAAGTTCACAAAAATGTTAGATGGAAAAGGGAGACTTATCCTAAAAGGTTAAACTAGGTCAAACACTCTTTTATCAACATGTGAACACAAACTAAGCTTGGCTTCTACCTTTGAAGGAGAGCCAAACTATAGGGGTTTTGTCCCTTTGTTGTATAAAGGAGTGTCAACCAAATTCAACCAACCAAACTAGGGTGAAACATGAAACCCTAATTGAGAAAGATTAACCAATAAATGATTGTCAGAAACAAATACAATAATTCTAAAAATATAGTAGAGATCAAGAGACAGGAGAATAAGAACTTGAGTTTGAGAGCAGAGAAGTACCGGGATGCTAGACACCCTAGACCCAAATTAAGGTTTTGCAGAATGTCAAGATCTAGGTGCCTTTGCCTGTGTGTCTTCCTCCTTCATGTAGCTTATTGTCATCTGATTCCTCTGAATGTAACCTACACACAAGCAAGAAGGGTAAAGGTTGTGCTATGTTTAGGGGCTTGCCTTAGTCAAACACTGTGTTGTTGTTTCCACCTTCACTACAACAATTATTAGAGATCCAAGAGTGCATACCCTATTAGGGAAGAGGCAAGATCTGCAATAAATGATGAAAGAATGAATGTAAATGATAAAGGTTACCACATGATATGATACCCTAGTTGGAGTAGGTGACTCAAGACCATGCACCAACAAGGAGATAGAGAATGGAGGTTTGAACTTCCTTCAAGACATGCAAAAAAGCATCATAACATCCACACAACGAGACTTTCCAACCATGAAGAACACTTGAGCATAGGATATCAATTCATCAAAGCATAAGGTAAGTACTTCCAATCTTCTCTTAACAAGCTAGGTGTTAAATGAATAATAAAACTCCTTATATGCATTCCTTCTCACTAACAATGAATAAAACCAAATGGGGCTAACAAGAGTAAGTCAAGGAGGTGTTCTAGGCTGACACCACAAAAATAGGGCCAGGGGACCAGGGCACTTTAGCCCCACAAACTTGGAGAGTGTCAAATGGGGTGGGATTAGACCAATCCTAAGTTTGTTTTGTCATGTTTATTCATTAGGACCAAGATTTAATTGTTTATTATTCCAAAAGGTGTCAAAATAGGTCCTGATTAGCAAGGGTAAACATTTTACTCTATAACACATCCAAGAACCCCAAAATGGTTACTTGAAATTGATGAGAACATATTGGAAAAACTTGAAGGCAAGAGGTCATCACAAACCATTCGGTTGTGGGATTCAAAACTTTTCAATGAATACTTTGGAAATAAAATATTAACTGAACAGTGCCAAATTTTTGTACAATTACTAAAGATGTACAAAATGAGACCTTTACTATAGAAATTAAAGATTCAGGTAAACAAAGTGTCTAATCAAAATAAAATTAATTTTAAATTAATTTTTTATGCACTTAATTCTATTGAAAAGACTAGTAAGGAGAAAGATAAAAGAGTTGCTCATAGAGTAATAACAACCTTAATAGTGAGCAAGCAATTAAGAAAGGCTTGATTAATGAGGTAAACATGTCTTGACTTAAGCCTAAATTGTAAAACATTTTCAAAAGCACTAGTATTAAGATCAAGACTAGATAGTCCTCTTAAAAATGATACTCGAATTTTTAGTGGTAGGCTTCCACGAGTTGATAAGAAACTAATCAATAACACAAAAGATGAAATTGAATGATTTTGACACTCTAACTCTAGAGTATTAGCCAATGTAAAATATGTTTTAAAGTTAAGAATTAGTGATCAAGATTGCACACCACATCCTAAACATTACTCGAAATGTAGCCAAACAACATTGTACAAACAATTTTGTGAAACACATCTAGGTTTGACAATCTCACAAAGAACATTTGAATCATGTAATCCCTTTTATTGTGTGCCACTTAAAATTCGGGATACATGTTGTAGAAAATACCATGTGGAGTTTTGTATGTATCATGAACTATAATATAATATTTGTTCTACTTTGCACAATAATGAAATGTTATAGGGGTGTGGTGCAATTCAACTACCAAAGTCATCTAAGGACTTACTATATTTATTTTTATGTCTTAGAGATGATGGTTGCATTTTCTACAAGAATGGCTTGTTTAAATGAAAATTGTTTACAATGTGGTGGGCTATCAAAGTTTATATCAAGTATTCATGATGACAACGTGCATGATTTTGGAAAGAAAATGGTTGAGAAAAAGAGATACGAGATAGTGAAATATAATTTGAAGAGTGGAGGTGAAGGTACTAGATGTGAGTTGATTACAAGAGAAGTAAGTGTTGCTGATTTTATTTCTAATTTTAAGAAAAAAAATTACAAGTATGCTAGATCTCAATGGTTAGATCAATAGTTTAGGATGTGTAAATATTTTTCCCAATTGGAACTATTGTCTCTGTACTCAATTTTGTAGAAAACTACACATTGCAACCACAAATGAAGTCCAATCCCAATACTACAATTCTATTCAAATTGCTTTTTTTGTTCACATCCCATATAGGCATGCCCTAGGAGTACAAAAGAGAACAGGAAGATAGTCAAAAAGTGCCATTTTACACGAGTGATGATCGATCTCATTCATTAGAGTATGTGCAATATTATTTTCAACAATTTTATGAGTTATTGCAAGAAAAAGATATTATAATGGTTCAACATCTCATTTGGTCAGATAATTACATCGGTTAATTCAAGAATGCTTGTATGTTCTATTAGTTGAGAAAAATGCATTCAGAGAAGGATATACCTCATATTTAGAGTTTTTGAAGCTAGAAATAGAAAAGAGGAGCATGATGGAGTGGGTGCATGCGTGAAGAGATCTCTAGTTAAAAAAGATCTAAAGATTAGAGATGGTGCTACATTCAATGATGCAGATTCTATTATTAAGTGGTGTAACTATGCATTGTTACAAGGAGTGGAACTTGATCCAGAAGTGCACAGGTTCTTTTGGTTGGTTGATGAGGGGATAGTGGGAGAGAATTTAGATTGTTAGAGAATCAATGAATCATCAAAGACACATTCATTTCAAAGCTTAGATGGGCAAGGAAATAGACTATTTGGACACGAGAATTAACTTATTTTTGTCAAAATCATTTTAAATGTGATTGAGATCATTGTGAGTCAAGTGAGTGGGTAAATACATGAATTCCATTATATATAACCCCTTTATCTCAAGCTCATTCATCTTTATTCAATGACATGGAGATCTCATTTGACTATGAACATTTTTAGACCTTGTACAACCAAGTCGTGTTTATGTAGTTGTTGCACCACATGGGAATGAAGACAGATCAGACTATTAGTTGGCACAATGTGTACAAAAAAAACAAAAGCTAACACAAGCTATGATAGATGATGATGGGTTCACATATCCTATAGGATTAGTTGTTATTGTTGGGACTTGGTTGCAAACATATATGATTAGAAAGAATGACATACCTGCATTTGAAGACTTTGAGAAGCACAAAACCATACTCATGTATTTGCACCTAGCTATAACAGCAAATGTTAAATTATTAAAGCATCATGCAAAACCAAAAATAAAATCACTATGTACAATTAGTGATGTTGATCATGAAGCAATATCAGATACTCTGAAGGTAAGAGATGACCCCTTAGGCATGCTTGAATAGCATCTAAACTTCCAAATAAGACATGTATGACAATTTTATTTTAGTGAGAATCTTGTTTTTTCTATTTTTTGGATTTGTTTTACTAAAAATATTGTTTCTTTAATTATAATGCATGCTTTTGACTGTCCAAGTCTGCAAATGAGGTTATCTACCATGCAATCATGTTGATGTGTTTGTTAACTTCACACACATAAGAATAAAAGTTAGTACAATAAACTTTTACTCATCTTGAAAGATATGATAAATTCAGGGTGTATTTATAATCCCAAGGATCTGTTGGTCAGGTCTTGACCTTCTGACAGTCACTTAGGGAGTCATTGTGATATGTTGTTCCATTTTGGGGGACTTACACCATGCAATTGTATTCTTTCCTAAATTCTATCAAATTCCACAAATATCTTGTATATTGTACCTGATCTGCATATATTCTTGACAATTGTATCAAATCCTATAGTATCTAGTTGATATTTAAGCATATAAGTATGAACTAAACACAACTTTGATCAATTCTTATAAAACTATTTTAACTTTGATTAGTTCTTCTGAAACTATCTTTGTTTGAACTAATATTTGTATATATAGCTTGAATTCACCTAAAGATGTGCTTTAAACATGCAATTCATTGATATTTATGATTGTCTACATGATATTTGCCATTATTTGTAGCTTTTACTGTGGATGCTCTGATATGTCATTACTTGCATCAATTTAGTATGTATTGCTTAGGATATGTCAATTATTTGCATTTGTTCACTGTATTTTGTAAAATGAAGAGTAAAAGATTGAGTTAAAGAAGTGGAATCTTGAACTAATTGAATTTTACCAATGATCCACATGTATACTCTGACACATTCATGAAATGAAGCAAAACCAAACTATAGTTCATGAAGAAATCCACAATTATGTATGATCGGTACAAATCTTGAAAGGTAAGTTGATGACAACATGTAATAAGTTGAATGCACTTCAAGATGAATGCAACAATTCATCATTACAAGTCAGAAATCAACATAAGATTACTTGAGATATATGATTAGACAGTAATCTACAACTTCATTTTCATTATGTATGCAAAGAATACACACATATACATTAATTTGAGAAAGAACCTTAAGAAAAGATCAAAGAGTTGCGCAATTACAAACTCAGTTCTCAAAGTTTCAACAATTCAGTCTCCCTAATACAAGATGATCTAGGCCCTTTTATAGAATAAGGACCTGAGATCACTTACAATGATCCTACGGTCAAGATATCTCTCAAAACATCAATAGTCAAGAAACGTGGCACGTGATTACCGGTTGGCAATCATTAGTGGAAGATAGCTGGAAAAATGGAATATACCTCCAATATATTTACATCAACATCTTTGTGAATATTCTATTCCTCCACTTCTGATGAATCTTCACCAACTAGTATTTCCTCATAATCAAACCTTTGATATAACTCATATGCCTTTATGGCTGCATCTATTTCTTTCTGATCAAACTATTGTGCCTTAGCCTTTGCATAATCTTGCATTTGCAGTTGATCATTTATGGTCACCCATTGACTTGTCTTGTCCTCTAATTTTCCTTTGTATTCTTTCATTTTCATGGACAATCTCATTACTTGGTCTATCACCTTCTCTGAAAAATGTGATACCAAATCCTTCATCATAGGATCAAACCTAATCCTAAATGCTTATTTGGAAACTTGCTCATCATATGTCTCCTTATCATCCATCAAGGTCCCTAGCAATTCATCTAAGATATCTACTTCATCAATTGGCAATTCTTGTACTTTAGTGCTAATATCCTCTATTTTATTCCGACATCTCTTTAGGACACCCCCTTCAAATTTCATATCCTTTATCCATGTAGATATCTTTGATATGTTTTGCAATGTCAGGATATTACACTTGAGTAACACTTGATCGTCTAATTTACTTGCACTTTTCAATTTGGGAAGGTCTTGATCATTCTGATCAATCCTTTTAGCACACTCTTCTTTTAGCATATTAGCTTTTGTCCTGATAAATGCTAAGGTATCCTAATTGGATAGTAATGTCCCTATTATTTCTTCACCTTCTGATATGAACTGGGTGAACCACTTCTGCATAAAATTCACTTGATGCTTTTGAGCATCCAGACCACTTATTTCATCCTGATTGACTAATGCAATGTGATGGGACTCTAAAAAAATTTAGTGGTTCTGTGATAGCATTTCAAAATTTGGGTCATCAATTGGCCCACTAAGGGTTAGGGCTTCATTTTCCATCTGTTAGGGTTCATTTTAAAAGCTTAGGTCTTCCAAAACCCCTATTTTTGCAAAACCCTAATGTCTCTTTTAGTTCTTCATTGACTTATTTCTACTTTTCTCGGACACTTAAGTTATGACTTAATTCATTTGGCGTCGTTGATGTATTGGGCCCCTTGTTCTTGGCTAGGTATTTGGCCATGTACACCTTTTAATTTTTACCCGTTGTCCTAAGTTTGAGAAGTAAGTTTTAATATTTTATGTATGCTTTGGACGGGGTCAAAATATGTTTTATCTAAATATCTAGGAGGTCCCCCTTTAGTCATGACTTGTGGCATGTGTTTGTTTGCTCTTAGTTGGCGTGGTTTGTTTTCTCTTAGTTGGCGCGGTGTGGCCCCCATTGCTCGATTCCTGTTGGTTGCCCTAGCTAGCCCGCGGGATTAAAGCATTTTGTGAAAAGATCACGTGGCATGGCAGGCATACGCCATGTGGCATATCTTTGTGCTTACCTTGATGTGCTTTATGGTGGCATTCTTGGTGGGCCCCAAATCTAAAGGTCCAGGTCGTTTTGAAGGACCAGATCTCGGTCATTTTCTGCTAACCCATAGGCTATTTGGCTGCAAGCACCGGTATCTTGCAGGGCAATGGACGGTTGCCACGTGTTTTCATCTTGACTATCTGCTGATCCAACTCACTAGGAGATCAATAGTTTAATTTCAAATTTGATGATAGGAACAGGTTGATGGCGTGTAGGAATTAATGAACTGGTGTATTGGGTGATCTTTTGAGCGTGTGATGGGTCTGTCTCGTCATCATAACAAAGAAGGTATGTTTGTAGGGGATTGGTGGCATGCAGATTTGATCCTTAGGGATCCGCGTCGGATTTGAAGTGATCTTCCACTCGCTTCACAATAGGACTTGAAATGAACTTTGCTATAAAATTGGAGTGTGTGTTGTGATCGAGGTGCCAGGTTTGATTGTTTCATTGTGGAATTGATAGTTCTATGTTGTGGGGGGGTCGACATAATGTAAAATGCTGCCTCTTTTCCTTCTTTTAGCAATGTGGCAAACTGTTATTAGCTTTCTATTTATGGTTGATCTACCATGGTATTGATTGAAATAGATTGATAGGGCAAATAGGCAAGGAGTAGTTATCATTGGCGTGGCAAACTTCTACAATTTGGCAATAAATAGTGATCTTTGCTACTACTTTAGGCATCATCCTTCTTGTGCAGACATTATGGAGTTTCATTTTTTTAGTGTTCTTTTTATAGTGTCCCATTCCTTAGGATTTGCTTCTCTTTTCTCATGGATGACAATATGTCCATACAAGATTAAGGGATTAGAGTGTTTTTTCTAAGATGGGTGGTTCTGGCAAAATTGGGGAAGTTTAGCAGCATCCATTGAACCGTTGTAGCCCCTTCTTCACCCCTTGCTTTCATATGGATGGGGGCTTTGTACCCTAGTCTCCATGTCATGCCCACATTTCCCATGTGATCACAACACACAACACGTGTCATGTCCACATTTGTCATGTGGTTATGACATGAAATATCAAAAAAAATTCTACCCGTCCCTAAAACCCCCTTGTACGCATCAACTTGCTCGGTGGCATACGCACAAAGGTGTAAACATGTCAATCGAACGTCGGGGTAATGCGAACCCCTTTTGCAACCCTTACGAAATGAAAGCCTACAAGGGGGTTGTGTGATGTAGAAAGCGGTGCTAAGAGGGTCAAGTCCCCAACCAGGAACTAACCCTAGTTTTAACCTAGATGAGGTGATGGGATTCCGACATGTGTCGAAATCCAACCCTAAGAACTATAGCATAAAGAGATTAATTAAATTCATCTAAGACATAAATCAATTGTTTAAAATAATTAAAGTGATAAATTAAACGCATAAATTAACCACTTAATTATCCCTCCCTAACCCAGGGAAAATCGGCCAGCATAACACCACCTCGTTATGAATGGGAACATAATTTAAAAAAATACCACCCCTTGCTAGAACCATCTAAAAGGATGATAAAATTTAAAACTAGATTTACTTATAAACCTAAGTTACTCCAACAATTCTTAAAATTGACCAAGGCGATAAAATTAAAATAATTTAATCAAAAACTCTAAAGTCAATAGATAATTAAAATTTGCCCTTCCAGCTATCACTAGTCAAAAATAATTTAAAAATGATTTAATTAAATAATTTCTCTAACATAACTCCCACACCCCAAGTCCTTTAAAAAAACATCCCACTAAAATTAATTTAAAAAGCCTAGGGTAAAATTTAATCCCACTAACTTAATAAATCAAAAGCATTTAAATGAGGTAATTAAATGGCTTTAAATTAAATGAATCTAAACCCACTTAACCCAATAAATCAAAAAGCAATTAAATAAAGTAATAAAAAGATTTAAATTAAATAAATTTCTTAACATAATTTCCCAAATCAAAAGCAATTAAATAAGGCAAAAATCTAAGTTTAAAAAAAAAAAAGAAAGAATAAATTATTTAAAAATAATAATAATACCATGCAACTAAAAATCCCAAAAAAATAAATTAATTCCTTCCACACACAAGTGGGCTCCCTAAAGTCTAGGCTAGGAATATTAAAATTCCCACTAATCCTAATAAATTAAAAAGTAAAAAAAAAATAAACAACAAAAAGACTCTTAAAACTCACCACACATAATCTTTTTGTCTTTATTTTGGATAGGTTTTAAGATAAAAGGAATTCAGGGGCACAAAATGAACAATATTTTAAATGAATTATTTTCATAAGTTATATGACATTTTCTATTTCTTAACCCTAATCTCTTAATTCCCTATTTCCCTCTTTTTCTCCACACCTTAATCTCATTGTTTCTATTTTGTTTTCTATTTTCTTCTTTCCTAACCCTATTCTCTCTCTTTTTTTTTTTTTCAGGGTTTCTCATGGCTACCATAGAGGTTCTTAAATTAATTTCTCCTTGCATTGATATACACAGTGGGTTTGTTTCATTTTACTTTGCCACAAAATATATGCTGCTAAAATTTCTAACTTAAGTTAATACACTGATATATATCTATTTCTCTGTGCATTGTGTATACACCAGAAAGAAGAGGTGTTTTTAATATATATGTATTTACAAGCAGAGAATGAGGAACAACGGCGGGGTTTGAAAGAGGGCGGGTGAATATTAGATAGGCCGCAGGTTTTAAAGTTTAAAAAAAAAATAGGGTTAATGGTGGCCATGGCCGCCGCCCCATTTCTGCTCATCTTTTTCTTTTAAATTTTATTCTGCCCTTTTCATGGGCCTACAACCCCAATGCCACTTGATATATATATATGCATTCAATATTTGGAATGCCTAAAAAAATATAAATGATTATATATATACTCCAAACACTCAGCTGAAATAAATTTTCTCTTAAAAAAGAAGCACAGTAAAATTAAAAAGTTAAAGTAAGAGATATAGGGCAATTTTATATATATATACTCATGTATATCTACTATGTCATTTTATAATAACAATACTTTTCTGGTGTATAAAAAAAATACACAGAAAATCTGAAATGAATTTTATAAAACACAATAAAGAGATATATATAGATTTTCCACCACTCATACAAGTATTATTTTTTGAGCATATATGTTTTTTTTGTTTATAAGATAACAGTGAGTTAAAGTATAGAATTTATTTTCACATTATTAATATAAGTAGACTTTTCCATCTTCTGTATAAAGGCCAGTAACTCTATATTTTTTTTTAGTTTCAAACAGTAAATTTCCTTTTGAAAACCATTACCAAAGTTTATCTAGCATATCCCTTTTTTTTTACAGTTTTTCTTAAAAAGCCATAGCAAGAACAAAACATCATATATTTTTATTTTGAAACATCTATCAAGATAATAAACAACGCATGAACCAAACAACAATCCTAACTCTTGAAAAAGAACTACTACAAGTAATACAATATTATTTTCTTTCTTTTGCAAAACATTTCAACAAATACAACAGCAACATAACATGAAATAAAATATATATAACATATCCTTCTATTTGCAACAATACAAAAGAGAGCTCACTCTCTTACAAAATTTATAGCAAGGCCTCTTGGGCCATGGCTTCCAAACATCCATACAATACAAAATCACAAAAACAAGAATTTCACAAAAACATTAACACAACACAAAAATAACATCCTCCCAAGGTTTGCATGCACGAATCCATTTTCATGGATTTAGGGGGTAAGAGAGTGGATTGCTCTCGACTCAAGAGGTGCACCCAAGATCACAATAACTTACATATTTATTAACACGAGGCCTCTAGCCTTAACAATTCTCAATTACCACATTTCCAAGGCACTCATGCCTTCACAAATTCTTTCCAAGGCACTCTTGCCTTCACAAAAAACCTCAATACTTCTCAAATATTTTTATGGCCATCAATATCTCAATAAATCATGAGGATGACCTCGAGGAGGTTCACTCCTCTCCCACCCCATACAAGATGAGCTCTCCTCTATTGAGAGCTTCATCCAAACACCCACAAAAATAAACCCACATAACAAAATAAGATCTAAACACACACAAGCAAATATCCACACATTGAAATGTAAAAACAAGAGAAAGGCATAAAGCCTTGAAGTTTACCTTTAAAGTCTAAAATGGTAGAGTTGGTGGAGAGCCTCCCCAAGTCCTCCTCCAAGCTTTATTGTCTTCAAAACTTCTCTAAATCTAGCTAACTCTCCCCAAAACCACCATCAAAGAAGAATAAGCCAAAAGAAGAACCCTCTCCCTCTCTCAAAGAGGGAGTATTATAGGCTACACACAAGAGCCTTAAGAAATGATAAGGTGACACATGTCACCTTCTCCTTCATCCTCACAATCCCTCTCACCATCTCTAAGGGATGAGGAGGTAACACATGTCACTCTCCTCTATGGAGAGATTCATCCAAACACCCACAAAAATAAACTCACATAACAAAATAAGATTCAAACACACACAATCAAATATCCACACATTGAAATGTAAAAACAAGAGAAAGGAATAAAGCCTTGAAGTTTACCTTTAAAACCCAAAATGGTAGAGTTGGTGGAGAGCCTCCCCAAGTCCTCCTCCAAGATTCTTGCCTTCAAAACTTCTCTAAATCTAGCTAACTCTCCCCAAAACCACCATCAAAGAAAAATAAGCCAAAAGAAGAACCCTCTCCCTCTCTCAAAGAGGGAGTATTATACTCTACAAACAAGATCCTTAAGGAATGAGAAGGTGACACATGTCAACTTATCTTTCCTCTTCACAATCCCTCTCACCATCTACAAGGGATGAGGAGGTGACACATGTCACTATCCTATCCCTCAAAGCCTCACACATCTCCCACAAGTGCTCTCACACATATGTGAGAGCATTGTGGAGAGGCGAGTCCCACTTGGAGGCTCCATGAGGATAAGGATGAGAAACATGTCCTCATCCTATCCTACAAGTCAAATCCCATTCCCTCCAAGATGCTCTCACACATGTGTGAGAGCATGGGGAATGGGCCTCACACTCTTGAAGGGATTGGGATCTTCCCAAGCCTTCAAAGTAAGTTAGATCAAACCAAGGGTAGTGGGAATGACCAAGGTGGACCTTTGACTTGTCTAGCCCATAACCAAAATCAAAAATTCGTCACTTAACTTTGGGGTAAAGTTAGAGTGACTCAACAAAGGTTAAACTATGGTTTAACATGTCCAAATTGGCCCTAGACACTAAGGGTATGACCTAGGGTCATTAATTGGCCAAAATAAACATCATAGGGTGCATAAAATCACTAGAAAAGGCCCAAACAAAATAAATGATACCAAGTGGTGCAATTTAAACTATACACATTTACAACACATAATAAAATAAAGAGAAAGGGTAAGTGCAAAAAGATGGGGGGCCAAAAAGTGGCCAAAAAATTTTGAAAAAAAATTTAGGCATAACGCGAGCGCGTTATAACGCGCTCGCGTTATGGCTTGGCAATGACAAGCCTAAGGCTCGTCATTGCCGAGCCATAACGCGAGCGCGTTATAAAGCGCTTTATATATAAAAAAAACGCTGTCATTTCATTTTATTTCATTTCATTGTGAGTTTTTCCTCCGCCCGCGGCTTAAAACCATTCAAAAACGCGCTCGCGTTCTACAAAACACCGTTCAACACAAAAGATTTGTCGATTCATCGCCGAAATGCCGCCGCGACGTCGAGCACGCCAAAGGGGTGAGTTATCTTTGTTTTTTTGTTTGAATTTCTTCCTAAATAGGTAGGTTTTGTGTTGATTTTTGATGCATATTTTATTAATTGTAGGAAATGTTAATGCACCTCCTCCTCCTCCTCAAAATCCACAAAATCTTGAGGAAGAAATACCTGCAGAACAACAACCTCCTCCATTCATTCCTCGACATGCCCCTGGAACACAAGATAATATAATGGGGGAAATTGAAAACAACAAAAAACAAATTGAAGATATAATTGCAAGGTTGAAAGATCCTTCCACTTCAACCTTGCATAGGTCCACGCTTGCCGAATCTCTTGAGTCTATGTTATCAAATGTAAATTCAATTAGCAAGCAAATAACTAGTTGGACCGATAAAAAGAGAGAGTTTAGAGATTACTATGCAGATAAATTGTCATACCAAGATGTCAAAAAATTACAAATTACAAAAGTAGACTTGTGTTCAATTTTCACAAACCCACAAACAAATCAACCTCCACCCATTACATGCAAGAGGTTCCCTATCCATTGGTGCAACAACCAAGCGATAAGGGACAATTTCGGGCAGAGGTGGTGGATGGTTTTTGACCATCCTCCATGCAATAACAATGAGGTCCCGCAATACTTTTTGAGGAAACTCTACTCCGAGTTTGTCCTCAATAAAGTGCCAAACTATTTTGATATGCGGGACTTCCAGGGTAGAGGTGGGGGCTCAGCACAGGATAGACCAGGGGCACGTCTTGACCCATAGCGGGTAGTGAGACGAGTAATCAGCAGACCAGCCCACGAGCATGTTTCTATTCCTTCCATTGTGAAGGAGAGTGTTGAGGTCGATACACTGAGGTCGATTAGTGCCTTGACCCAGAGCATCATAGAGCATGCCGATCCTGCAACACAGAGTGGGTTGGGAGATAGTGCGAGGAGTAGGGTCCCACCGCATACTTGCCAGGCTTGCGGGTCAGCCTGTGGTTATGACCCCATGGACAGTCAGGACGCAGGTGCACAGGCTACATCTGCAGCTGAGCAGATGGCGATGACAGATACCCTCCTGAGTGACACTTTCGGCCTTGATACTCAGGTAAATATTAGCAAGTTTATTGAATTTAATTTATTAAATTTTATTTTTGAAATACAAGATTAACTAATTTAAATTGATGATTTTAATGAAATTTCAGGGTCATAGCGTCGATGCAGTTTTCAGTGGTTCTCCACCTACATTTTTCACTAGATCATCTACTGTCGAGGTATGTAACTAGTAAACAATTATAAATATTACATGTGAATAGCATCGTTATATGAATGGTATTCTAATTTCTGATTTTGGATGTTGAATAGGTTAACACTGTAGATTTCATGGCAACACCTGCCAGCGGTGGTGGACTTCAAAGCTTTACGGATGTAATAAAATAAATAGTTTAATGAATGAATTGTACTTACTAAATTTTTGTATGTGATTTGTGTGTTTTATTGTGTGTACTTCCATGTTTAGATGAGCGTGTGTGTATGTTAGGAGCCATGATTTGCATCACTATTATAGTTTTCGTAATTGAATAATGTTGTTTTATTTCCAGATGATGCAGGCTGCGGATACACCTCCCCATGTTCATAGGGCAATGGAGCAGGGTGTGGCCTCTGTGATTCATAGCTCTATGGCATTGACAGGGGTATGAGGCAGATTAGTAAATTTCAATTTACATTCATTGTTATAGTTGTCTATTTTTGAAAAATCAAAAGATTATTGATTTGAAGTTTAATTTCTATCTGGATGGTTTCTATAGGACATGACATCACCAGGGCCTTTTCCTGCTACTGAGGCAAGCGAGCAGACAGATTATATGTTAGCGGTAAGTGATTATTTTGTTAAATGTTTCATTTTTTTATAACATGTAATTTCTATATATTAATATCTATACTTTTTTTTGTAACAGGTAAAGGTGCAGGAAGAACTAAATAGGAGAAGTAGCCCTCAGGTTCGTAGTAGACCACCCACATGCATGTCTCCATCCCCTAGAAGATCAAAGGCTGCTCGTGATTTATTCTCTTCACCAGCTAGAGGGGAATGACTTTTTATTGTGTTCCTCTGTTGTATGCCTATATGGCATTTGTGGACATATATTTTGTATTGTACATAGTTGACATTGTATGCCTATATGGCATTCTTGTAAGCCTATATGGCTATTTTGTATATATGTTATACTTATATCGACAGATATTGATGTATGCGTATATGGATATTTGGTTAATACAAATCTTTTTTATTGATGGTGTCCATACTTGCATTATAAATCCACTTTTGAATGGATATTTGTAGATGGCTACTTCAAATATTTAAAGTCTGATTGTATTACATAGGATGTTTGCATTTTCTTTGATAGGCTTGATAGGCCATGGATTACATGATGGTGTTTGATGGAAAAGTATGGTACTAGAAGACTCTAGTTCATTCTTAATAGGCTTGTGATTGATAATATCTTTGCATGATTACACTTGATCTTGGATCATGGGCATGTTGTTAGGATTTTGATTGCATTGTGATGTTTGATGGATAGGCATGGTGTAAGTGTAAGATACCCAACTAGTTCTACGAAAAATTTTCCTTACTTAAACACTTTTACTTGCTAACAATTCATCAACTACTTCAATAACATAAAGATATACATCAAGATAACTATTTGAATGAAACAACATTAGAGTTGGGTACTTGTCTTGTTACTTGATTCAATCAACTTGCAATGTCTTATTACATGGAAAATGCTTTCAATAGCATGAAGTACAACTCATTCAATGGAAATACAAGGATAGGCCTTGAAGCCTTGATGTTACAATGTCTTCCTTATTTGAGCAACATTTGAAGATTTGGAATGTTCAACTCATCACCTCACAAGGTAGGCGCATATTTGAAGGATTTACAGGTTTTTCTGACTTGGGCGCCAAGTTGAGGTGACCTCCTCCTGAAGTTGTGCCTTGTCAACATTAGGTGCCAATTAGAGTTTATGGATGCTCTGGATTGTTTCCAAGAGTAGGCGCCAAAACATCATCATTATGAAAGTGTTTTAAATGCTAGGCGCCCAAATCAGCCCTCTGGAGTCTAGGCGCTCCTTTCATGCATTCTGTGTTCTAGGCGCCAATTGAAAGGAGTGGAGAACAGGGCAAGCGCCTTCCAAACTAGGTGTTTCCTTGAGGTGACAAGGACTTAGAAAGTGCGCCTAAGGTGAGTGCCTTGAGTGAAAAGGTCTAACAAACATCTTTGAACCCCCTTTCAAGGTTAGGCGCATTCTGGAGGTGGAAACAAGTAGAAGGTGCGCCTTAGCTTCCTTTGTCAATTCTTGCAAGTCTTTGTTGATTAGGAAGGTGGAATGCTTCATTGTAGAATGAGCGCCTATCTTCTAATGTCCAAACTACTTCTTCTGGCTCACTCTGTGGCTAGGCGCCAGAGCTAAACTGTTCACACAAGGGAGTGCGCCTAGACTCACTTGATGTTTTCTTACTACTTCAACCCCTGGAAGATGTTCCAAGGTGTTCCCTTTTACAAGCACCTGACCTCCCAAGTTCCTTCATGTGCTATTCCTTGAAGGCGCCAAAACTGAGCTCCAGTGCCATGGGATTGTGCCTAACATCTTTGAAGAGTTTCTAAGCCTTTTGCAAGTTGATATCCCAAACTCATCTTCTAGGCGCAACAGGAGCTTTCCAAAGAAGTTTCCAAGTTTTAGACGCCAAGCGAGGTCATGGGTGAATGGAACTGCGCCTTAGGAGATGACTGGATCCTAAGCGTCAGTCTGGAGTTACAGTGGAATTGATATGCGCCTCAACTAGCTTAGGCGCCCATTTGAAGTGATTCCTTTAACACTTCTCTGTCAATCTCAACTGCAAGGATGATCTCCTAATCCAATTTTGATCCTCTGGAGATGCAAATAGCTTTACATTTCACTAGGTTCCATCAATGATGATCATCAACCAAAGCACATTTCAAAGGTGAGATAGGCAAGTGAGGCGCCAAACTAGTCCTTAAGACTTATCTCCTTCTATCAAGTCAATTTCAACTATGTGAGAGAGTTCTATTCTAGGCGCAAAATGGAAATGTTTCATCAATTGGTGCATCTTACAAAGCTCCCAATTCTAGGCGCCAGAGCCAAAGAGTTTTTCCCAACACATGCACCTGGGCTAGGAATTCACGTAAGAGACATCACTTAGCTTTAAAACTTTCAATCTATAGCCATCTGGGCTAGGCGCTCCAATGGAGGATCCTTGAACTCATGCATTGGCGCCTTCTAGTTCTAGGCACCCATTTTGGATGATTCATCCTGATACTAGCGCCCAAAATGACTAGACTCTCTTCATTATCCAATTCACTTAGAAGACTCAAGTTGGAGACTTAGTTGTCTATCCATGTTCTCCGGAAGATTCATTGTACCTCTATGCACTATCTCCTTCAAGGCGCACATTTAGCTCCAAAACGCAAATTTCCATCATCAACCCATCAAGGTGCATCATCTTCCCTTTGTATCCCCTTCAAGGCGCAGACATTCACTTCTTCACACTCAAACTCACTCTCTGGCGCCAGAATAGGTGTATAACTTCAAATAAGGCGCTAATCTTAGGTTTCTAAGTACTTAGTTTGATCTTAAGGCTATCCTTCCTCTAAGCACTCTCTTCAACTCCCTCACTGAAGGCCCTCTATAAGTTTGGGCGCATTTCATCCCAAGGCGCTTCAACATCATCCAAGGCGCAAATTCACTCTCCAAGACAAGGTGCAAAAAACCCTATCCTAAGGCGCTCAAATCTTGCTTCTAGACCTAGGCGCACAAACATGAGATTAAGGATCATTATGGCCACCATCACTTCCCTAAAGGTGCAAAATTGGTGTAGATACATTCCATTTATTAAGGATCATTCTGGCGCCCAAATCTTGTCAAAGCAAAGGATCAATAGGTTCTCTCTAAGGCGCACTCCAGGGTTTGATCTTGCAAGACTTCTCACGTCAAAATTTTGACCAAGACACTCAAGGCACTAGTCTTTATCATCTAACCCTACAGTGCACTTACTCATTATGATATACTCCTCAACTTTGTATTCAACCTTGCCCAAGGCGCATATTCACTATAAGGCATTCTCACGTTGTCAAGGCTCAGAGGGCTTCAACTTGCTAAAGGGTAGAGGTCTAGGCACATATCTGACTTGAAGCTCAAGGCGCTCCAACCCTCTTGCTCTGGAATTCCTTCTAGGCACTAAGTGACTTCTCCAATTCCTTGAAAACATTTGAAGTGTTTTACCTTCTCAAGGTGCTCCTTCGAACTTGACTCCAAGGTGTTATAATCTCAAAGGTGCTGATATCATCTCAACCAAAGGCGCTCAATGATTCATCCCATATCTAGGTGCTAAAACACTTAATCAACCAAGTCATTCAAGGCGCCATTCAGTAAACTCATCTTCCATGATATTCCTATCAAGGCGCATATCACTTCTCTCATGGGCTTTAGGCGCTCAGTTGAGTGTTTCAATACTATTTAGGTGCCAAATTCATTTTAATGCACCAAACACAAAGAGCTTTCAAACACTGGGCGCTCACAAAGAGTCTTCCAACCTTGGGCGCTAAATTAGGTCTTTGCAACTATCCAAGGCGCATATCTTCGTTTGAACAACTTATGGTGCCAAGACAACTTCTCATTAGGGCGCTCAAAACACTTGTGTTTACATTTGAAGTGCTTTACCTTCTTAAGGTGCTCCAGACTAACCTGACTCCAAAGCGCTCCATCATCATCCTTAAGGCGCTAAAAACATCATCTCCACTCTAGGCAAAAACATCATCCAACTCCTTAAGGCACTTCACTGTCAAAGTCTGAAGGCGCTCTACCTAGACCTTTCCCCTAGGCGCCAGAACTCCTAAGCACTCACCAGATAACTCTCTTCTTCAAGGCGCAAATCTTCCTATACTATGATTGCCTCTGAAACGCCGATTAACGTGATGTGAGGGTGCAAAGGCTACTCCAATCCTCAGTGAGCGCCTAGTTTAAACAAGGAGAAATAAAGCATTCAAAACTATCCAAACGATCATCCCCTTCCTAATGTCTTCACTGCTCCAGAAAACCTTGGCCAAAATGACACATAACAACTCCTATGAGCGCCCTTATGCCCTAGGATCATCTAGTTTGTGCGTCTTGTAATGAGTAGTTCATGTAAGTTTGGAATGAGCGCCTTGAATAAGTGTAAACTAGCCTAGAGAAGGGTATGTGCGCCTTGAGCATTCCAGAGATAACTGTGCGCCTAGAACAATATGAGTGCTCATGATGATGATTAACGCCCTGATGAGACTATAAGCGCCTTGTTCAGGAGATACCTTGTTTGATCATAAAATGCACCTTGAGTCTTGAAGGTTTTGAGCGCCTAGGTGATTTGGATGTTGGGATGTTGGTATGCGCCCAAGATTGAGGTAAGTGAGCGCTTGTAATGGAGGAGAGCAATGAGATGAGGTTTAGCGCCTCCAAGTAAGGTCAGAGGTGAGGTTAGAGGTGAAATGCGCCTTTGGACCATTCTGGCGCCTTGGATGAAGAACCTATATCTTGAGCCCAAGAGGTAAAATTTGCGCCTTAGTGGATTTGGAGAGTTACAGAGATTAGAGAAAAGCGCCTTGAAGACAGAGTTGTTCAAGGCGCATGTGTGATTTGGTCAAAAACAGGCGCCTAGAGTGAATAGGCTTTCATCCTGACTTAATACACTGCCTCCTTCTGACGATTTTTCGGGCAGCAGAAAACCTTTCACCACGGGCAAATGCCTCAGAGCTATAAAAAACCGAGAGAGGTTATTGTAGAGGCACTCTACGTGATCCCGTTGCCTCAGACAGAATGTTTCTAAGTGACACGGTTTTCGAGTAACATCTCGTCAAAGATTGCTACCTTTTTGCACTTTGGACTCTTCAGGGATATCGTCGGTACAATGTAGCTCCGACTGTTTCGACATGTTTGGGTGAGAAATAGGACCATGCCTAGCATAAATGTACCCATTCGGACGCGTTGGAACAGTCAGTTTGGTCGCATCAGGAGCAAGATGAAAGTTACACCCCTTTGCAACTTTACACTGCCTCCTTCTGACGATTTTTGGGGCAACAGAAAACCTTTCACCACGGGCAAATGCCTAAGAGCTATAAAAAACCGAGAGAGGTTATTGTAGAGGCACTCTACGTGATCCCGTTGCCTCAGACGGAATGTTTCTAAGTGACACGATTTTCGAGTAACATCTCGTCAAAGATTGCTACCTTTTTGCACTTTGGACTCTTCAGGGATATCGTCGGTACAATGTAGCTCCGACTGTTTCGACATGTCTGGGTGAGAAATAGGACCATGCCTAGCATAAATGTACCCATTCGGACACGTTGGAACAGTCAGTTTGGTCGCATCAGGAGCAGGACGAAAGTTACACCCCTTTGCAACTTTACACTGCCTCCTTCTGACGATTTTTGGGGCAACAGAAAACCTTTCACCACGGGCAAATGCCTAAGAGCTATAAAAAACCGAGAGAGGTTATTGTAGAGGCACTCTACGTGATCCCGTTGCCTTAGACGGAATGTTTCTAAGTGACACGATTTTCGAGTAACATCTCGTCAAAGATTGCTGCCTTTTTGCACTTTGGACTCTTCAGGGATATCGTCGGTACAATGTAGCTCCGACTGTTTCGACATGTCTGGGTGAGAAATAGGACCATGCCTAGCATAAATGTACCCATCCGGATGCGTTGGAACAGTCAGTTTGGTCGCATCAGGAGCAGGACGAAAGTTACACCCCTTTGCAACTTTACACTGCCTCCTTCTGACGATTTTTGGGGCAACAGAAAACCTTTCACCACGGGCAAATGCCTAAGAGCTATAAAAAACCGAGAGAGGTTATTGTAGAGGCACTCTACGTGATCCCGTTGCCTCAGACGGAATGTTTCTAAGTGACACGGTTTTTGAGTAACATCTCGTCAAAGATTGCTGCCTTTTTGCACTTTGGACTCTTCAGGGATATCGTCGGTACAATGTAGCTCCGACTGTTTCGACATGTCTGGGTGAGAAATAGGACCATGCCTAGCATAAATGTACCCATTCGGACGCGTTGGAACAGTCAGTTTGGTCGCATCAGGAGCAGGACGAAAGTTACACCCCTTTGCAACTTTACACTGCCTCCTTCTGACGATTTTTGGGGCAACAGAAAACCTTTCACCACGGGCAAATGCCTAAGAGCTATAAAAAACCGAGAGAGGTTATTGTAGAGGCACTCTACGTGATCCCGTTGCCTCAGACGGAATGTTTCTAAGTGACACGATTTTTGAGTAACATCTCGTCAAAGATTGCTGCCTTTTTGCACTTTGGACTCTTCAGGGATATCGTCGGTACAATGTAGCTCCGACTGTTTCGACATGTCTGGGTGAGAAATAGGACCATGCCTAGCATAAATGTACCCATCCGGATGCGTTGGAACAGTCAGTTTGGTCGCATCAGGAGCAGGACGAAAGTTACACCCCTTTGCAACTTTACACTGCCTCCTTCTGATGATTTTTGGGGCAACAGAAAACCTTTCACCACGGGCAAATGCCTAAGAGCTATAAAAAACCGAGAGAGGTTATTGTAGAGGCACTCTACGTGATCCCGTTGCCTCAGACGGAATGTTTCTAAGTGACACGGTTTTTGAGTAACATCTCGTCAAAGATTGCTGCCTTTTTGCACTTTGGACTCTTCAGGGATATCGTCGGTACAATGTAGCTCCGACTGTTTCGACATGTCTGGGTGAGAAATAGGACCATGCCTAGCATAAATGTACCCATTCAGACGCGTTGGAACAGTCAGTTTGGTCGCATCAGGAGCAGGACGAAAGTTACACCCCTTTGCAACTTTACACTGCCTCCTTCTGACGATTTTTGGGGCAACAGAAAACCTTTCACCACGGGCAAATGCCTCAGAGCTATAAAAAACCGAGAGAGGTTATTGTAGAGGCACTCTACGTGATCTCGTTGCCTCAGACGAAATGTTTCTAAGTGACACGATTTTCGAGTAACATCTCGTCAAAGATTGCTACCTTTTTGCACTTTGGACTCTTCAGGGATATCGTTGGTACAATGTAGCTCAGACTGTTTCGACATGTTTGGGTGAAAAATAGGACCATGCCTAGCGTAAATGTACCCATCTGAATGCGTTGGAACAGTCAGTTTGGTCACATCACGAGCAAGACACCAAAAATGCAAAGGTTGCTTTGTGCAACTTGACAACATTGACACTTTTTTGCAACATGACTCAAAGACTCAAACTGACCCCAAATGACTCAAAGTGACTTAAAATCACCTTGATTATAGAGGTCAAGGCGCTCCTTATCATTCATTCATTATGAGCGCCTTGGGAGAATGGTATATAGGTCATCATCATGATTGGGCGCCCTGGATCCAGAGTGTTGGAGAGATCATCAAATGGTGTCTAGTAGGGTGAGTTATGAGTTTGGTCGCATCAGGAGCAGGACACCAAAAATGCATAACATGATGATGGAAAAATGTGTACATATGTGTAAAAATGCAGGAGGAAATAAAAAAAGACAAACCTTACAAATTAATGTGCATACTTACAACTCAATGTAACATAACTTTACAAAATCAATGTGAATACTTACAAATTAATCCAATGAACCATCTGGATCTGCTCTACTCTTTATTGTGTCAAGTATTGCTTCATGGTCAGACTCACGCACCTTCCACAATATTTTGTTCAAAGGTCTACCCCGATACTTTATCAAATGAACATTGGATGCCACGACAAGGTTCGAGTAATGAAGAATCTTTTGATGCATGTCAAAGTCCTGAAATAGCCAAATATTAACACTCTTATGTGGGTACCTTCTAAGCCATGTTCCAGTAATAACCACTGATCCTGTAGGGTATTCGATGTTTTCTCCATCTGTAACAGGGGCCTCCAATTTCTTTTTGGCCTCAACACAACGGCATAAGTAATAATTTGTTCCCTCTTCATTATCTTCATCTGCAATAACTGCATATACGTGTCCTACATTGATATGTGTAGCAAATTAGATGAAATTAGTCAACATTACAAAAACACTACAAAGTAAGATGACATTACCTGGTTGAACTAGATGAAATTAGATGCATATATGTGCCCTATATTACCTGGTTGAACTAAATCTGATATGTGGTCAAAGTCAACTGATGATTCCATCTGTGTTAGTTCCAGTGCCGTCGGGGGTCGATACGTGTCAAGTGGGCTAAGATAACTTAACTGCCATTCGTCAACCCACTCCTTTGACTCGCACTCATCCCAGACTTGAATTGTACAGGAAGAACAAAAGCATGACATCTTTCGTGTATGGATACTCCATGAACCTGCAATTGAACTTCTGAAAGAATGCATCTCATTTGATCCTGTCAGTGTACAACAATCCTCATATGGTGCAATGTTAGTATCATCTATCAACCAAAAAAATCTACGAACTAAAGACTTACCTTCATTACCTGGACCCATGGAAGCATTACACCACTCGACAATCGATTTTGCATCTGTCAACTTTGCATTGTCTTTATACTTTAACTCTTCTCGTGCTATGGCTCTTTTGATACATGCTCCTGCACCATCATGCTCCCCCTTTCCATGCCCGGCCTCACAAAAGTTCCACATATGTTGAATACCTGTAAAATTATGCCTCCTACTCAGCCAATAGAAATTTCGCGAGTTCTTGAATTGTGATGCACAATTATCCGACCATATGATATGCTGACTGAACGATATGCCCCTTCTAGCCAAATCATTATAGAACACCTGAAAGCAACCTTGCACGAACTCCGTAGAATGCGTGCGATCATCACTAATATAGAAATGATACTCCCTTATGATCTTTCTGTCATCCTCTGTACTATCATTCGCATGAATGAATGCGATGTGCACAAATATAGAAACCTGTGTGGAGTTGTAATATTGTGATTGCACCTCACGCTGTGGCTGTAGACTGTAGTTCTCTGCAAAGTCGACGACTGAAACAATGCTACCAACTGGAAATGTGTCCTTGCATAACTTGAATTGCAAGTCCAACCATCGAGCTCTATGGGCATGTCTTGCATACTCATACACTATGCTGTCACGAAATATAGGCATAAACTGATACACTGGAATCTTTTCAATAACTAATTCACACCTCTTTGCTTCTTTACCATCTTTTGTATTGTATGCCACTGTTTTATACTTGCCAAATTCTACTAGTTCATTTCCAACCGCATGTGTTATTTCCATATGTTCACATATTGGCAAATGTTGCAAGCCACTGCAACGATAACATGTGCCATCCAAGCATAATTTCTTGTAGAATATTTGACCTTCCTCTCTTTCACATAAAATTCTTGATATGAAATCTCTTGAAGATGTTGGTGGGGCACATATGGCACAACCCTGCAAATCATTGTTAGTATGCATATCTAAACATATAGACCTATAAGCATCAAAATGGTTAGAAAATTCAATATGTAATCTACAACAACAAGTAGTGCGTGTGTGATTTATCTTAACATAGAAAGGTTTTAGCATTTCAAAATATCTTTGACAAATTTTAATTTGAGGATACTTCTCTAGAAATTTACCATAAAACTGTGTTTGAGTCTCATCCAAAAAATGCTTTGGATGTGGCTCGCGGTTCTGACTACCAATTCTCCTTCTTACCACATCCCTTTGATTCGGAGATACCCTTGTGTAATTCTTCCAAAAGTCTTCAATTAGTGACCTCAATGCTTCAACAATTGGTTTATCTTTTCGTGGTAGTCTCCCCGAGAACGCCCATAATTCATTGGCATTAGTGTCCTCAATTCTTTGGCGTCTTCCAATGGCTCTTGATAAAGTTTTCCTATTAATTCTCAATTTTTGACTTGTCTTTCTAATAAGACGAGCTTTCCTCGTTTGACTACTTACTATAGTCGATGTAATCACACGCCGTGTTGCATTACTATCTTTTGTGCGTGAGGTGTTACCCACACTCTCATACGCACTCATTAGATTCTTGACAATAGATTTTTCACTTGAAGCCTCTGATGTTCTCAACCCAAGAATCTTCATGATAGACCTATACTTTATACTTCGCATCATTTCAACGAATAGTTGACATCTTGCAGTCTCATTTAACTTTTCAAAGAACAATCTCCAAATCTTATTAGCATATCTTCTACAAGTGCGTTTTGGAATCTTACCTTCCATTGGCTGCAAAATATTCTCATCAATATCAATCAAATACTTTGGCTTTCTATGCAAAATTCTAGGTGGTGTCAAGTTAGGTAAATTCATCTCAACATTAGGAATTTCATCAATATTTAAATGAGATGGGTTAGATGGCATACCTTCGATCGAAGATGGAATAGATGACATACCTTGAGGTTGAGGTGGGAACGATGGCGTACCTCCTTCATCACATGTGAGTGATGATGTACTCTCAACTTGAGATGTGGTAGATGGTGTCCCTACATGTTGTCTTGCGATAAAGGATGTGTCTCCAACTATGGTATTTAAATCTCTCGTACCACGAAGTTTTTGCATTCGTTCTCTTTGTGCCGCCAATACCATATCTCTTTGTGATGGTTGTGGTTCCTCTTCAATTGGTATGTCTTCATTTATCGTGTCCAATTTCCTCTTCTCACGAAGTTCCCTCATAGCCATTGCTTTCTTTGCATTCTTAGCTTCTATCTCTTCCTGTGTTGGTTTAATTCTTGATCGTTTCCTCGGCATGACAGAGAATTTGTCTGTAGCATGATAAAGAGACCAATATTAGTTCCTAAGAAATGAATACATGATAATAGTGGGATTGTATTTTTTTTATGTTGTAAGGATTTATTCTTGTATAGTTTGACATCATGGTATGAACTAAGGTTTGTTTATTACACATAATTATTAAAGAGCCCAAGTGTAGAAAATATACATGGCATCATGTGAGATTGTAGGTTGCTTTCTTGATTGGAAATGTGTCTATTTTAAACATGTATGATAATGCATGATAAAGTAATTCAATCCGAAATAAGGAAAATGTAAAGAACATGCATGTAAAGACTTGACATACCTAAAAAACGAAGATTTGAATGGAGAGAGTACCCAATTATGTAGTGTTTTTATCTTCTTGCATCAAACTCCTCAACAATTTGAGTTTTTCACCACTTGCTTCCTTTTCAATGTTAAATTCTTAAAATTGAATCAAAATTAACATTGCAATACTACAAAAATTGAAACTTGTATAGATATATATCAAATTTGGTTTGAAAACTATGTTATTTCCTCCTTCTCAAGTTGGCAAAGCAGAAAAGGTGGTGGAAAGATCATGCAAAGGTGGTACAATGTGTCAAATGTGCATGTGAACTTCCCAATAGCATGAAAGCACTTCTTTTTTGTCAGAGCACGCGCAGAATCAGTAAGAAAACAGAGCATGTGGGCCTGGATCACGGGGGTAACCACTTTTTTACCGTTTTAGTAGAATTACAAAATGCGAGCGCGTTATAACGCGCTCGCGTAATAACGCGCTCGCGCTATAACGCGCTCGCGTTTTGTCCTGCTATAGATCTCTTAACCCTAAACCCTCAACTCTGATCCCTTGACCCTCAACCCTCAATGTCAAATCCTAATCCCTCAACCTCAACCTTGTCCCTAAACCCTAATCCCTTCAACCTCAACCCTATCCCTAAACCCTTGACCCTCGAACCTCAGCCCTCAACGTCAAACCGTAATCCCTTGATGCAGAGCGAAACAAGTTGAACATTAACACAGGTGAAAAAATCCTTGAAAGTCCACAAAATAACCTTTACAGTGTATATCGGCAAGACAATTTAAATGTCACACCGAAATGTACCTCAACCCTCAACCCTCAACATCAAACCCTCGAACCTTAACCCTCAACATCAAACCCTAATCCCTCAACCCTTAACTCTAATCCCTCGACCTTCAACCCTGATCCTAAACCCTAAACCCTCAACGCCAAATTCTAATCCCTCAACCCTTCACTCTAATCCCTCAACCCTAAACCCTATCCCTAAACCCTCAACACTATACCTTAAACCCTAATCCCTCAACCCTAACCCTAAACCTTGTCCCTAAACCCTAATCCCTTCAACCTCAACCCTATCCCTAAACCCTTGACCCTCGAACCTCAGCCCTCGACGTCAAACCCTAATCCCTCAACCCTTAACTCTGATCCCTCATCTCTCAACCCTAACCCTAAACCCTCAACCCTCAACATCAAACCCTAATCCCTCAACCCTCAACCCTAATCTATCATCCGTCATCCCTCCACACTCTACTTTAACCCTAATTCCTCGACCCTCAACCCTATCCCTAAACCCTTGACCCTCGAACCTCAACCCTCAACCCTCAACATCAAACCCTAATCCCTCAACCCTTAACTCTAATCCCTCGACCTTCAACCCTGATCCTAAACCCTAAACCCTCAACGCCAAATTCTAATCCCTCAACCCTTCACTCTAATCCCTCAACCCTAAACCCTATCCCTAAACCCTCAACACTATACCTTAAACCCTAATCCCTCAACCCTAACCCTAAACCTTGTCCCTAAACCCTAATCCCTTCAACCTCAACCCTATCCCTAAACCCTTGACCCTCGAACCTCAGCCCTCGACGTCAAACCCTAATCCCTCAACCCTTAACTCTGATCCCTCATCTCTCAACCCTAACCCTAAACCCTCAACATCAAACCCTAATCCCTCAACCCTCAACCCTAATCTATCATCCGTCATCCCTCCACACTCTACTTTAACCCTAATTCCTCGACCCTCAACCCTATCCCTAAACCCTTGACCCTCGAACCTCAACCCTCAACCCTCAACATCAAACCCTAATCCCTCAACCCTTAACTCTAATCCCTCGACCTTCAACCCTGATCCTAAACCCTAAACCCTCAACGCCAAATTCTAATCCCTCAACCCTTCACTCTAATCCCTCAACCCTAAACCCTATCCCTAAACCCTCAACACTATACCTTAAACCCTAATCCCTCAACCCTAACCCTAAACCTTGTCCCTAAACCCTAATCCCTTCAACCTCAACCCTATCCCTAAACCCTTGACCCTCGAACCTCAGCCCTCGACGTCAAACCCTAATCCCTCAACCCTTAACTCTGATCCCTCATCTCTCAACCCTAACCCTAAACCCTCAACCCTCAACATCAAACCCTAATCCCTCAACCCTCAACCCTAATCTATCATCCGTCATCCCTCCACACTCTACTTTAACCCTAATTCCTCGACCCTCAACCCTATCCCTAAACCCTTGACCCTCGAACCTCAACCCTCAACCCTCAACATCAAACCCTAATCCCTCAACCCTTAACTCTAATCCCTCAATCTTCAACCCTGATCCTAAACCCTAAACCCTCAACGCCAAATTCTAATCCCTCAACCCTTCACTCTAATCCCTCAACCCTAAACCCTATCCCTAAACCCTCAACACTATACCTTAAACCCTAATCCCTCAACCCTAACCCTAAACCTTGTCCCTAAACCCTAATCCCTTCAACCTCAACCCTATCCCTAAACCCTTGACCCTCGAACCTCAGCCCTCGACGTCAAACCCTAATCCCTCAACCCTTAACTCTGATCCCTCATCTCTCAACCCTAACCCTAAACCCTCAACCCTCAACATCAAACCCTAATCCCTCAACCCTCAACCCTAATCTATCATCCGTCATCCCTCCACACTCTACTTTAACCCTAATTCCTCGACCCTCAACCCTATCCCTAAACCCTTGACCCTCGAACCTCAACCCTCAACCCTCAACATCAAACCCTAATCCCTCAACCCTTAACTCTAATCCCTCGACCTTCAACCCTGATCCTAAACCCTAAACCCTCAATGCCAAATTCTAATCCCTCAACCCTTCACTCTAATCCCTCAACCCTAAACCCTATCCCTAAACCCTCAACACTATACCTTAAACCCTAATCCCTCAACCCTAACCCTAAACCTTGTCCCTAAACCCTAATCCCTTCAACCTCAACCCTATCCCTAAACCCTTGACCCTCGAACCTCAGCCCTCGACGTCAAACCCTAATCCCTCAACCCTTAACTCTGATCCCTCATCTCTCAACCCTAACCCTAAACCCTCAACCCTCAACATCAAACCCTAATCCCTCAACCCTCAACCCTAATCTATCATCCGTCATCCCTCCACACTCTACTTTAACCCTAATTCCTCGACCCTCAACCCTATCCCTAAACCCTTGACCCTCGAACCTCAACCCTCAACCCTCAACGTCAAATCCTAATCCCTCAACCCTAAACCCTATCCCTAAACCCTCAACACTATACCTTAAACCCTAATCCCTCATCCCTCAACCCTAAACCTTATCCCTAAACCCTAATCCCTCAACCCTCAACCCTAATCTGTCATCCCCCAACTCTAATCCTTCATCCCTAAACCCTAAATGCTATCCCTATTCCTACACCCTCAACAGAATCGATAATATACCTTAAACCCTAATCCCTTATCCCTAAACCCTCCAACCCTATCCCTAATCCTTATACCATCCACACTCTACTTTAACCCTAATTCCTCGACCCTCAACCCTATCCCTAAACCCTTGACCCTCGAACCTCAACCCTCAACCCTCAACGTCAAACCCTAATCCCTCAACCCTTAACTCTAATCCCTCGACCCTCAACACTATACCTTAAACCCTAATCCATATCCCTCAACCCTTAACCCTTAAAACTTAAACCCTATCCCTACACCCTCAACACTTGACACTATATCTTAAGCCTTAAACCCTCATCCCTAAAGCCTCAACCCTCAATCCTTAAACCTTAAACCCTAAACCCTATCCCTAATCCATCTACCCTCAACACTCTAACCCTAACCTCGACATTAAATGCTAATCCGTCAACCCTAAACCCTAATCCTAAACCCTCAACCCTAAACCTTATCCCTAAACCCTAATCCCTCAACCCTCAACCCTAATCCATCATCCCTCAACTATAATCCCTCATCCCTAATCCCTAAATGCTATCCCTATTCCTAAACTCTCAACAGACTTGATACTATACCTTAAACCCTAATCCCTTATCCCTAAACCCTCCAACCCTATCCCTAATCCTTACACCCTCCACACTCTACTTTAACCCTAATCCCTCGACCCTAAACCCTATCCCTAAACCCTTGACCCTTGAACCTCAACCCTCAACCCTTAATGTCAAACCCTAATCCCTCAACCCTTAACTTTGATCCCTCGACCCTCAACCGTAATCTGTCATCCCTCATCCCTAAACCTTAAACGCTATCCCTATTCCTAGACCCTCAACGGGCTCGATACTATACCTTAAACGCTAATCCCTTATCCGTAAACCTTTCAACTCTATCCTTTATGCCTTAACCCTCATGATGAATAGCCTTGAATGTAAAAAAATTTGAGTGGGACATAACGCGAGCGCGTTATAACGCGCTCGCGTTATGTCAAACATGGGAAAAGACAGGCTTGCGGGAAAAATGTAAGGCAATAAATAACGCGAGCGCGTTATAACGCGCTCGCGTTATTTCTTGCTTTGGGAATCCCAAGCCTTGGGCTTGGGATTTGCTTTGGATTTCCAACCCAAAGGCTTGGAGTGCCTTATGAACAGTCACAGACGTGTTTTTCTGTATTCTTCAAAATTTCACATAATTTCGTTCGTGCTAACCCTCAGATTTGCACGTGTTTCAAGGTTGAACAAATCAAACACATGGGTAATGTTAGGCTTTCTCTTAGCTATTTGACGATGTGATTTTTTTCACATTTTAACAATGTTAAGCCTTTCATCTTTAATTTCTTTTGTTTGTGTGTCCGTTTTTATGCAAAAACCACTGTTGGTCTTTTTTTCATTGTAAAATAACTATTCATTCAAATTTCAAAAAAATTACATATTTAGAAACTAGACTCCATTCTACAAATATTAAAAAAATAAAAAAATGATTTTCAATTAGTTTTCAAAATTTATAGGGGTAGCACGGCCAAAATTCTATTTTTTAGGATGTGTCCACTTTAAAAATTAGTAAAAAATCAAATATTCATCAAAAAATTATCAGAAAAATCGGGCATAAACTACATGCTATTAGCTAATTTCTCACCGAAACGATTTTAAAAATACCAAAAAAAAGTTGACCTTTTGAGGGAGCCACAAAACATGCTATGTTATGTTTTTTTGACAGAAACAACACCAATTTCTGTGGCTCCCTCTTTTGAACCCCTTAATCTATGCCATTTTCAAAACAAAATAGTAGTTTAGAAAGTAGACTCGGAGCACTACGAACATTGTTTTGGTTGCATCTCTAAATTTTGAGTGTAACTATGCTCAATTTCTCATCCAAGGCCAGTATTTCCTGATTTCAGAAAAAAAGTGGCCACTTAAGACCCCTTTTTGGCCCCCCATCTTCTTGCACTTACCCGAAAGGGTGAAACATAATCCGAATCAAACATAAATGTAGACATCACAAAAATCATCATGCACCAACACATGTGACCTCGGTCCCTTTTGGGACTAGGTCAGTTTAAACATGGATTCCACATAGGGTATGGGATGATCTTTGATTTTCCATGGGCATGGAAAATCACCTGCACACTTACGCAAACAGATTAATAGCACATGTTCATCATAGCCGAGGCAAAAGGAATGTACACACACACAATGTTGCATAATCATCTAAATCCCTCAATAGCAACACATAACATTATTGATAAGATTCATTATTTACTGCATTTCTAAACATCATTTCAAGAACAAAATTGCATTCTAATTCATTCATTAACTCAACAACAATATTCTAATTAGCATCAAAAATAAAACACATATCATATAATCATCAGTGAAATCTAACAAGTCAGATATAACCACATCACAACATATTCTAACTAACTCATCCAAACATAGTGAAAGAGTCGTGAAAGTCTAAATCTACGGGGTCAACAACCCCTAAAATGTCCGCATGCCAAAGATACTCCGAATAATAAGTCCCATAAAATAAAACAAGAAGTACAACACATGGAAGCCCCACATTACATCACTAAAAGTTCCAGTTTGAACACAATAGGTGATACTCCACATCTACACTACATGGTCTCGAAGATAGAGTCACACTCCCATAAATCGAACCCTTAGCTAGGGCGAGGCAAAACAACATGGTCTACAAGTGCAACTAATCCAGTCGCATAAGGGTGGGCCTCACATCCTCCTCCCTTGACGATAAACTTCCTCCTAGAAGTTAACACGGGAGTACTATAGAGTAACCCACTATCAAACCATTTCATACGGCAGTGAACTTAGAAAGATTTCAAGATAAAAGCAAAAGAACAATAGGAACTTGTTAAGAACTCACATAGTAATAATACCAAGGATACCCTCCTTCGACTAGGAGGGGTCAAGAATCTAACCACCATACATAGTCAAAACACGTTACAAGCATCAAAAGGTATCGGGGCATTAGATGCCCTAAGATAGACCACCAAGTAATTCAATGTCAAGCAACATGGGGATAACCCAAAAGGTTATCATTACGAGAGGCCTTCAACACTAACTTAACTGACTCATACTCTAAGCCTCTCTTAGCCCTCCAGAAACCTAACTAACATAGAGAAGCCAAAAGGAATCTTGGCCAAACAACTAGCCACAAAACCACCATTCAAGCCCCAAACATGCATCTAACTCAACTTACCACCAATGTTAAGCTAACCACACAAGATCCCAAATAGAAAGCACGAGGCTCTCAAGTCTCAGCTGCCCCTTCGATCAACAGGTCCCCACTAGACTACCTAGATCAGACTTACAGAACAAGTAAGAACCAAACATGTCCAATCATCCCTAGCAGCAAGGGATGAAGCTAAACAACTATACCACACAAAACTTGCGGGTCCAACTTCTAATCGATCATAGCGATCAAACAGCCTCTTAAAACAAGGGAGCCAATTTCACGTGGGTAGTAGATCCACACAACAACAGGGGGATCTCAAGGTTTTCCAACCTATCTACTCCTTCAAACCTCACTAGCACCCATTTCTTGATTCTTAAAGATTCGGCCTCCCAAAAAAGAATAGCACCAACACACTACTCATCACGACACAAGGTCAACAAGGAAGTTCTGAACCACCACTAGCGATCCACTATCTCTGTCCTTTGCCTCAGTCTGAAAGGATTTGCTGTAATTTGATAATTTGCTTACTGATTTGCATAATTAGAGTTTCTAAGCATAATTGAACACTAGATAGAGACATTGTTTGATACATCCAAGAGTCCACAGCTTCCCAAGTGGCTGCCCAACACGATAGGTGATTGCTCTCGCTTAGTGGAAATTCAACTCGGTTGATAAGACCTTGGAATGTTTGGTGTGAAAGGAGGATTCCACATAAACCATTAAAACCACCAATCTCCCCTCCTTTTTCACCCCAAAACAGATATAACAATGTTTTAAATCATTATCAAGCAAGTAAAGAAAATTGAGCATATCATATAAGAAGATTGACAACAATAAATAAATATACAACACAATTAATACTTAGAATACTTCCAAATCTCTCATGTCTCCCAAAAAAATCTATCTAAACCTAAAAACACACCTCTCTAATAGACAAAAACTACTATCTTAAAAAAATAAAAACTCTTAACTAACCCACTACAAAGGTTACAATTCCACAAACTAAATTCACAACCAAATATCCTAAAAATAAGTGAATGACTAAAGCTGACGAGAAGTGGGAATTAATTTGTAGTTATGGTTGGTTACAATGTCCTCCTTATCTTTTCAAAATTTTGAACCTCCTAGTTCAAATAACTCAAGAACCTAACTACCATGGCCTACCCTTCCACCATGTTAGATACTTCTATAATTTTCCACATAATTTCTTCTGCTTCTAACCTCTTGTTGGGCCATTAACCATCCTCTACAAAATTGTTCTCTTTATATTTTCCTAGCATCTTGCGAGCTTTAGACCCACCTTTGGTTGTCCTCCACTAAAAACATTCTCGCTTTCCTCATCATTTATCCAACCTCATGTTGCACCTACAAACAAACAATTAAAAATAGAAATCAAGTTAAGGGAATAAAAAATTTCCATAGGTGCTTCTCCTCCACATTGTGTCATTTAGGCATGCTTTCCAATTCTTCTTTGCAACTTATATTTTTCATGGCTTGTTTCCCTATCATAGACAATCAAGAGTTCATTTTCCTCTTCATCTATTTTTATTTCCATACCAACATCTAGCATGCTCACAACATCATGCCCTTCACATCCATTCTTCACAATGTTGTCTTATTTTATGAGGACTTTTTCTCTACCATCAAATATGGGCCCTCCAAAGATATCTATCTTTGTTGTTTCTTCATTTCTAACCACAGTGACAACATCTTGAGCCACCTCTAATGATAGGCCGTATTCCTCTTCATTGTAGTTTTCAAACTCTTCTCCTCTCCCATTATAGTCATCAACATGTTCATCTTCTTCGAGGTGACACAACTCAACATCTTCATCCCACTCATCTTACTCATCTTCATCCCATTCATCTATCTCCTATCTCTCAAACTCTTTAAAAAGAACATTTTAGAACCTTCTATCCACTAGTAATTTTGTCAACTCCTCAAGGGATTAATCTTTCCTTGTTATAGTCATTCTATCCCTTGGCCAATACTAGACTCTATGGCTTTCCTTTCTAAAAATAGCTCTTGTTCACAAGGTGAGTATTTATTTTCGCCATTCTTTTTACCTTCTCAAAACCCTTGAATGTCTTTATTTCAACCATCTTCTTCTTTGCTTTCTCATTATTAATTGCCTCATACTCCTTAAATGTCCACCACAATTCCTCCAACTCAAACTCCAACTTTGTAGCTTCTTTTACTTGTCTTTTGTTGGCTTCCACCTCTTCCTTTGTTTGATTTCTTCTTCCAACTTGGTTATTCTCTTTTTCACATCATGAAATAACTCCAAATGTACATCCACGACCATACCCATGGTTCTCCTTTAAGCCATTTAGAACTATCCTCACGAATTCTCTACTCCTAGCATCTTTGGATGCTTTAATACCACTTTGATGCAGACACTTAGCCTTGGCTCCTATAAGTAAACTCCAACTAGATACACAAAAAATATGTACAACAATATTTTAAATCATGATCAGACATATAAATAAAATTGAACACATCATAAAAGAAGCTTCACAATGACAAATAAACATACAACACTACCAATATTTCCATTACATCATACTCAAAATACTTCCAAATCTCTCTTATATCTCCCTAGAAAAAATTATACCTAAACCCCCTCTAATAAACAAAAACTATTATCCTAAAAAAAACTCTGAAATAACCCACTACAACAGTTACAAGTCTACAAACTAGTTAAAAAAAAACTCTTAAAAATAAGTAAATTACAGTTGGAATTAATCAATTGTTAATAGTTGATTACATCAAGGGTTCATGAAAAGGTAGGCATTTGGGTAGGAAGCAAGTTTGAATTTGCAAATCATAAGTGTGTGGTTCTGTCCAAAGGACATGAATACAACATGCTAGTGTTCCAAATGACAAAAAGGTAGTGAATAGGAATAGAACATGGGTTTTGTTGTACAAACAATTATGTCCATATAGAATAGTGTGCGTAGTGTCATTTTCCATGCACTCCAATTTTAATTGGTATGGAACACTTATGTCAAAAACTAAATTGCCTTCAAAAAGCCCAAGATAGTGGTTTGAATGAAAGTTACATAATGTGAATGGCAACCTAACCAAATACACAGAATGAACAACCAATTTCAAAGGGGTCTTAAGTAGTGCACAACCATCTCCAAATCCAGCACGAACATCTCCAAAATCTAAGCCAGCCAATACCGATCTATGCACAACCCTCTTCAAAGTGGATTACAGGTTTTATGAATAACACTTCATCATAAGAAGTGTGTAACACTTGTGAAGTAATGCGTAATGCAAAGCATGTAAAAATGAAATGCAATCATTGTGGAAATAATGAGCAGAAGATTAGAAATGTGGCATAGCTATGATGTTTGAAGATATTGTGCAAATCATTTGGAAATATATCGCGCAACTAGAGACATGGTGTAATCATTGTAAAATGATGTGAAATCATTGAAATAAGATGCAGTTTCTAGAGAGAACCATTTCAAACTCCTACAAGAGTTTATAAATGAAACATAGCCAAGGAAGCTATCATGGAAGGAAAAATGGTGCATAGCTCTCCAAAACCAGGGCACAATCTTCTTCAAATCACATTGCAGCCATGATAAATGGTATGCCAGCACAATAGATGAAAAAAACTATAAATTTCTGCCATTCCAAGTTGTGTGCAATGCTTCAAAGAGGCAATATGAAATCAAGCATTCAAATCTTCAAAAGATCCATAAGTACAAGGCACAACACCACATATATGGTGCGCAACACTGAGGAAGAGGCTCATCCAATCTCCAAGTGCAATTCAACTCTCTCATCCTTAGTGCAAGTATTTTAAAGGTCTTAATATGGTGTGCAATCCTTTGTAAAAATAAAGCACTACTGTTGTGAAATAAGGTGCAGCCATCAGTAGATGGTGTGCAAGCAAAAGCTATTCAGCTCTCCCAAGTGAGGTGAAATCAAAGAGGGATCACATTAGATACAACTCTTCAAAAATATGGAGCACAATCATCCAAATGGAGGTACAGAGTCACCAAAACAAATAGCTCCAACTCCTATACCGTTATTTGAATATTGCACAGCATGCTAAACAAGGTGCATTAATTTAAAATACCTAACAATGGCTAACAAGAGCCATCAGATTAAAAAATAATCCAAATGCTGGCACAATCTTTCAAAGAAGATCAAATATGTCAGTTGGGAATGTTGCGCTATTAATTTGCATAAGGGTGAGTTGACATGTGGACCCACCAATTGACAATAGGTTTCGAGCTGTCGATTTCTCCTCCAATCTAACGATGAGTGCACTATTTTTACATTGTCAAATGTACTTGGTTTGAAAGGATGTGCCATTGGTCATTTAAAGTTTACATGGCATGTGAGGCCCAAAGAAACAAACTTTAAGTTTATTTAAATCTTACCTCCTCTCGTGAAGTTCAATGTTTTAAAATTGGTTTTATTTAAAAATCATTTAGAAGTAAAGAGGGGCAATAAGGGAGAAGTGAAATTGATTTTATTTTAAAATCGTTTAAAAGTAAAAGAGGGGCAATAGGGGAGAGGACCCACTACTCACCCACTCTAACTTTGTGCACCTTAAGCTTCTAAACAGTATATCCGATTTCAATGAAAATTTCAGCATATCTTCATTACATATCTTCATGAATGACTTAAGATCTTAAAGCTATTGTTTTGGCTTCTAGGTAGTAATGACGATTATAGGATGAGTCATTATGTGCACATAGGTCCTTAAGTGGCCATTTAAGAGTGTTGACTAAAACCCTTGCATAGACACCCTAGTAACCATGGGCTATGACCCTCAAAAAAGTTTCACAACTCCCCCAATTACTATTGTTATATGTATAGATATATATTTAAACATGGAAATAAAAAATTTCTGGTTTCACCTAAATAATTCAAAATACCATAATAAAAATTCCTAAGACCATGTTAAGGTTATATGGCGGCACAAACGGCAGCCCATTTATTAACCAGTTAATAACATTTCAGGGCTGCATAAAGAATACCTTATGCATCCATTCAAAGACCTAAATTTTTACTGTAATCATGTTTCACTTCGGGCTTTGCTTCCTTTATGTCAGCTGGTAGTGCTTCCTTCCACTCAAGCTTTCCTCTACCATAAATGACATAACGAGTTCATCAGAGAGTTTTAGTGGGAGAGATGGATATATTCACTGCCCTTCTAGGTTCCATTTCCATGCTACCTGAGTATCCTACAATTACTTCTGCAATCAAATGGACTGAACATCTCATGGGCATTTTTATGCCTTCTTTCTACCATACCTGAGTTCTCATGATCTGGAACATAAATAATTTGGCCCATGTTTGAAATCTACCTAGTTCACCTTGCATACCATTGATATAGGCATGTTTGAAATCTACAGGGTTTCCAAAAATAAGCTTCTTAACGAAAAGCGGGTTAATGGAGAGAAAAGTACTGTATCGAAGAGATACAATTGAGGGAATGGTGGACCTACGACTGGGTAAATGGTGTTATGCCACCACTGTTAGGGTTTGATGCTACGGCTTGGCATAGTGACTGTGATTCATCATCTTTTGTTGTGGATAATGACGCTCCTTCAACGATGAGATGCCATTAATTGAAGGCAATTCGGAAATGGTTAGGCTTTTTAGTCAGCATGAGGAATGGAATTTTTTGCTGCCATTTCATGTCGACAAAGAGTACAGGAATTTTGAGGGCATATCATTGCGTCTGTGATGGTATGTTTTACTTGTTTTTCCTCCTGAAGTTCATACAACTATCAATTCCAATGGTTTGGGGCATACGTTTGCATGTCTCGGACCAGTTATATTCATATTCTCCTAATTATTGGTGAGCTTCTAAAAGTTTGAATTTGTAGACAGTGATAGATCTGAATTTTTCTTAATCGTTAAATTTGATTTTGTAAAACATATATACCACAATATAAAATCATTTTTGCATAATTGTCTGACTCATAAACAAGGTAGGTGGCAGGTAAATGGAGCATCTAAGGAGAGAGCAAAGCTTATATTGATTTAGTCTTTACCAATTGGTTGTCGATGTGGTTATGCTTATGTTGTGAGATATTTTGAAGCACTTGTTTTTCTTTGGAGGGTTACTCACATTAATCAAAATCAGTACCATGACTCAGATTTTATAGTCATTTGTGAGATGCACATGGACCCAATTTGGATGCAAGTCTGTAGAGGTGAGTGGGTTTATGAATCCAAGGGGGCCAAGCTTAGCATGTGGAAGTGACATTGTGATTGAAGAATTTACTCCAAAAGCAACGTTGCATTTGAGTCAATGATAATTTCTATAATTTTTTTTTGAAGGAGCAAAATGACTTCCTAGACTTCTAGGCACTGGACCTCAAAATACGAATTTGAATTTCATCCCAAATGAGTAAAATAGGTCTAGGATAGGCCCCTAGAATTGGTTTTCAAAGTTTACTTTCTTATAAATTTAGTTGGGTCATATGCAAATAAAAAATTAAATTGTTGGACAAAAAGATTTGGTTGAATTAGGTGGGTCATATGTAAATAAAAAATTAAATCGTTGGGCAAAAGGATTTGGTTGAAATAGTCATAGTTGTCTAAAGCCAACATTAGTGTAAGAGAAAAGGTTAGAATGTGAGTATTTTATTATAAAGATTGCTCAACAAGATACCTTTTTTGCATAGATTTTAATGTAGAGTATCTTTTAACTCAAATATGTGGTATGTATTTATTCTTCAAATTAGCAATTTACTTTTCTCAATTGTGTAATTTTTGTTTTGAGGACTCTTAACAACTCTCTCATTTATATTATGGAAATTCTATGCAAGGCTGTTCTAATTTTAAAGTTTAGTTGACTCATGGGAGATGGCTCTTGGACTAATATTTACCTTTTTGCATGGGCATCATAAACTATTGACATGATACCTAACTTTCATATATAAGTAATAAAACCAACATAGGGGAAAGAAGAACAATAAGGAGTAGATCTCAATAAATCTGGAAACTCCTCTCAAATTTTATTGAGGTGAATTGTCTGTTGTTAGCTCTAATTTTTATGGATTAGCTTGTTAACTTAAAATTACCAATACTTGTCTCAATCATGTAATTTCTATTATGAGGACAATTTGCAACTCCCTCGAATATATATTTATTTTATTTGTGTGGTCAAATTTTCACATCAAAAATACTTGAGCTTCAATCCAATTAATATAAGACAATATTTATTTTATTTGCATGGTCAAATTTTCACATCAAAAGTAGTTGAGCTTCAATCCAAATAATATAAGATAACTGGGGTAAGCCCTTTTGATGTACCGGGCGAATCCGCAATCAGAATCACACAAAAATATTTTTAGCTTTGTTTGGTTTTTCGGTTTTGGTTGATGATCTCTATAAGACAGGCAACCGTTGCTGCAACATTTTGGAAGTGACGAAGACATTCAATGAGAAAATATCAAGTCGCATTTGAGTCTTGTGTATATGCTGGCTTTGGCAAGTTTTTAAGAGTTCATCGAATCGTCGAAGAGAATTTTGCAAAGTTCCACTGTCGTCACCGTCTAACATGATGTCACAAAAGTTTTGCGAATTCATTAGATCCAGACCAATGAAACATATGTGCGGAGACTTTGAAGATCCCTGAACACTAATGGAGGCCGATGGTAGTGAAATATGTTTCTTTTCACTCGTCACTGGATTTGAATCGATTTACATTGAGTCCCTCGAGTCACCGAAGTCAGAAGAAAGATGATAATCCCTAGGAGTCGGCTTCTTTATAGTCGTTGCAGTCCAAAATTTAATTTCAAGCAAACAATGTGGTCTCCTAGACCGTGAGCAATGTTCAATTGCATCAAGTTGATGGCTAATTCCACAAGCAAATATTTTTTTATCGACTGCTGAACTTTGGCATTTTTATATGTCGTCTTTATTCTCCCATACATTTTGTGTATGTGCATCAATCGAATGATTGCTACTCCTTGATTTACACTCCAAAATCCGGAGAAGCGGCAGGATTATCTCCTTTGAGAGCAACCACAAAATTCCCATGAGCGTGATAATCTGTTTGTTTCTTTGTTTTTGCTAGAAATGTCACAGTTGAAGCCTAATCCTCGCATCAAATATCATGGAAGGGGGGAGATATATAGTATTTTATTGTAAATCATTTTCGTAAGGCTTGAAGTGTGATATTTTAATAAGCCCATATGTATGCAAAGTGGGTTTTATGAATCCACGTATGTAAATTTTGTTCTTTCAGTGATGAGAGTTTTATCATGACATCGCTCACTGACATGATGGATTTTTTTCGCCAAGAAAAGGAAGAATAAAATCTGATCAGTTGAGTGGGAGATGAAAGGGTGCAACCCATGGGAAAAGACACCCACACGTTCCAGAAGGTAGATATGAACATCAGCAAGGAATATGGGAGGGGAATCGTTGCATTAGAACAAAAAGAAAATAACAGATGAATAGAAAGAAATAGAAAAGGGGAAACAACCAGTTTAGTAGAGTGTGGCTAGTTTGGAAGATTAGCGGCCATATAGGCGTGGGAGTTGGTGTTATTGGTTTGTTCTCTGTAGAGGAAAACTAAGATAATTGGTATTAAACAAAGATCGTTGTCCGTGGAATGGGAAGAAATAAAATCTAAGAGGAGTTAGCCTCATACGACAGAAGAAAAGAGGTGACTTGCTGTGAAGAGGAAGTCTGAGATGATAGAATGTGGCTTGTGTGAAGGGGAGATAAAACTTGTTTGAACAAAGTTGATTGTAGTTTTTGATTTGAAATAATAAGGAAATTGTGTTGCAATCCTATAATGACTTATCGTAGAATAGTGCCTCTATGCAATTGTATTTGTAATTGTGAATTTTGTGTTGGGTGTCGTGTGGAAGGAGAGCATTTTTTATATTGTCTGCATCAAATGGTATCGGAGCTGGAGTTCCTGTGTGCGGAGGTAGAGCGCCGAACATGAGGAGCCTATGCCAGGACCTATAGGAGAGAAGGCGGTTGTGAAGAGCTCAAGAGATTGTTGCAGGTAGAGAGGAGTCCTGAGCAAGTGAGAGCTGTGAAGCTGCATAGAGGATTTTGTTTGCAAATTGCAAAGCGTGGAATGTGGATTGCGGAAGATTGCAACAACAAGTGAGATGGGAATATTTTTGAGAAAGAAGCTCGTCCTATGGGATGGATGGAGGCAGTATGAAGAGAGGAAAATTTTGGCAATGGTGGTAGATATACATGCAAGAATAGATCGAATAGAGGCTACACAGCGTGTGAGTAATGAGATAGCTAAGAAGGAGAAGAAAGATGAAATAGAGGATATATGTGCAACAGTGGGGGCTGAAGATGATGAAGAGGATATGATCGTAGCAGTGGAATACGAAGAGCTTGTAGCAGATCACAAAGATAATGAAGATGAGGATGATTTGGCGATGAGGTTGTTAGCAATTGAAGAAGAATGGAATGTGAAGTCCGCAGTTGCAGCAAAGGATGCAGAACAAAATGTTGTAGCTGAGGATGATGCAAGAAATATCACCTTGAAGGAGAATAAGGTAAATATGTTTGACAATGATATTGATTTGTTTTCAAATATGATAATAGAAGAGGAAAAGTATGCAGAAAAAATGGAAGAGAAAGATTTGTGTTTAGACACTACGAGTTTGTGCATAGAAATTGTGAAGGATATTGCAAGGTTTTGGTGGAAGTGGTCGATCTGTGGTGGGATAAGTCCCACAAAGGCGAAGGAGGAGAAAAGAGGAGTAAGGTTTGGAGGAGAAGGAGAGTAAGCCTTTGGTGGAGGAGGATGGATGATGATGGGAAAAGGAAGCTAGCATATATGGGTGGAGGAGGATGGTACTTTTCCTAGCCAAGTGCTAGAAGAGGCGGAAGAAGTTTTTTACGCCTAGATCAGCGATGGAGTTTGTTGCAGGTTGTTTACAACCTGAAAGAGTAGTTCTACTACTCCACTCCATTTTGTGAGTCCTACTCAAAATCTTTCTACCTGGCATGTCTGATGCAGGAGCATCTCAGGCGAATCAGTAATCAGCATCACACAAAAATATTTTTAGCTTTGTTTGGTTTTTTAGTTTTGGTTGATGATCTCTGTAAGATAGGCAACCGTTGCTGCAACATTTTGGAAGTGGCAAAGACATTCAATGAGAAAATATCAAGTCACATTTGAGTCTTGTGTATATGCTGGCTTTGGTAAGTTTTTAAGAGTTCATCGAATCATCGAAGAAGAATTTTGCAGAGTTCCACTGTTGTCACCATTTAACATAACGCCACAAAAGTTTTGTGAATTCATGATATCCAAACCAATGAAACATATGTGTGGAGCCTTTGAAGATTCTTGAATAGTAATGGAGGTCGTTGATAGTGAAATATGTTTCTTTCCACTCATCATTGGATTTGAATCAATTTACATTGAGTTCCTTGAGTCACCAAAGTCAGAAGCAAGATGATAATCCCTGGGAGTCGACTTCTTTATAGTCGTTGCAATCCAAATTTAATTTCAAGCAAACAATGTGGTCTCTTGGCCCACAAGCAATGTTCAATTGCAACAAGTTGATGGCTAATTCTATAGGCAAATATTTTTTTTATCAATTGTTGAACTTTGGCATTTTTATATGTCATGTCTTTATTCTCCCATACATTTGTGTATGTGCATCAATCAAATGATTGCAACTCCTTGATTTACACTCCAACATCTGGAGAGGTGGCAAGATTATCTACTTTGAGAGCAACCACAAAATTCCCATGAGCGTGATAATCCATTTGTTTCTTTGTTTTTGCTAGAAATGTCGCAGTTGAAACCTAATCCTTACATCGAATATCATGGAAGAGGGGGAGATATATAGTATTTTGTTATAAATCATTTGCATAAGGCCTGAAGTGTGATATTTTAATAAGCCCATATGTATGCAAAGTGGGTTTTATGAATCCATGTATGTAAATTTTGTTCCTTCGGTGATGAGAGTTTTATCATGACATCGGTCATTAACATGATGGATTTTTTTTACCAAGAAAAGGAAGAATAAAATCTGATCAGTTGAGTGGGAGATGAAAGGGTGCAACCCATGGGAAAAGACACCCGCACGTTTCAAAAGGTATATATGAACAACAAGGAATAATGGAGGGGAATCGTTGCGTTAGAACAAAAGGGTATGTGCAGGATCATGATGGGCCAAACTATACCTCTAAGTGGCAATGAAAATACAAAAAAATAGACTTAATCAAATTCATGTGAAAATTTGAATGGATTATCTACACAATTTGAAAAAGATGTAAGAATGAAATTTGTAGAGAATTGAATCTAGTTTATGAGCTACTAATTTTTTTTTTTAAACTAAATTTACTTAGTGAAAAATGAACATTTCAATGAACAGCTATTAATTTTTTCAGAAAAAAAAAAAAAGTGGGTGTTTGTCTAGCCAACCTAACTATGAGCAAATTTTTTTTTTTTTGAAACTTTCAAAATAAGTAGAGGACTCATGCCCGGATGTGACGCATACTTTTTTGAAATTTTTTTCCAATAAAATAATTAGTTATGATTTTTTTACTGCGACTTTTTTTAAAAACTAAAGAGTAATTGTCCAACCAACCTAATCGAAAAAAAAAAATCAAAATTCAATTTTTTTTAACCTATAGCCAATGGAGCATAGAGTGTGACGCATCTTTCGGATATGAAAAAGGTGAAACGGTTTGAAATTTATTGATGTTTTTCAATCAGTGTATCCATCAAGATTTCAGACACACACTATATACAAAATTATTAATAATTATTTAACAAAATGATAATCAAGAAAATCTTATATTTTTAGAAAGCTAACAATTTCCTCTATAAACCCTTTTCGTTTTATCAATTTTGTATAAAAAAAAGTCGTCAGCACGAAGGGTGAAGTTCAAAGAAGAGAGTGAAACCTGTAAAAACGTTAGAATTGAGGGAAAGTCAACTATGACAACCCCAAGCCTACATACAAGGCAAAAGCGAATTCCTTTTCTAAGATTTACAAAATGGATATCCATTTTAGGTTGCCCAAAATGGATATCCGTTCCCAAAACGGATATCCATTTTGCTTTACCCTATATATTACTCTCTCTCTCTCTCTAAAGGTAGTTTATCGATATCCCGCCATGGTCATAAGTATTCATCTTTAGCTTTGTGTAAAATGCTAAAAAGGTGGTCTATTGATATCCCGCCATATTCTTATGACCATTGCATCTAATTTCATCTATGATTGAAAAGGCTTGTCTATTTTCTAAGTTTTGTAAAGAGCATTGATAACAAAATTGTAATGTCCATTTTTAGATTCATTTTCTACATTTCCTATAATCATGGTAATCTATGAAATCATATTTTTTTGAGGCATTCTATCAAATAGTTAGCAATGCCTTGTCTATGTTTCCATAGTTTTTATAAATATTTACTAGAAAGTTACCAAATATAATATTTTATAAGAATCCCCCTATCATTATTCTTTTGATGGATGCCCATGTACCATTCCTTCGGTGTAAGTAAATAATATAGTAGAAAAGATCATGGAGTTTGGCTATATATGAGTCAACTATATTTGTTTGAAGATTTTTTTTAACTTTTTCAACAAATTTCATTATGTTATGCATTGTAATGTTGGCACTTTGTAAGTTCTTTTTTGAAATGTATAGATGTTGGTTACACCATGGAGCAAGGAAAGAGAGAAAGTGTGAGAGAAAAGGATGCTCAAGTAAGGGGGAGTGATGCTTGAGAGCAGAAGATAATGAGTTTCTTTTGTTGTTGATTGTTTTTCATCATGTGTTTCCATCAATGACAAAGGGGAGATTATTGGTAAGTGTTTGTTGTATTATGTTGTCATTAGTGTTTCCATTAATGTCAACCTCTAGTGTAGCTATGATGAGTAAGTGCTTGTGGATGACAACCTCTAGTATGGTTGAGATGCTGAGAAGGTATTGCAGATGTTGTGATTGTATTGAGAAAGTGTTTTTGGTGCTTAGCTTCCAAGTGCTTTTGAGAAAATTTGAATAAAGAGTGTACAATGTGATAGACAGGTGTTCTGTATTGTGCTCCGCATTTCTTTAGTCTTGAAGTTATGCGTGTATAGTTTGGATATGTTGATCAAAGGTATTCAGAGGTGCTATATCTAGAGTTTCAGGTTCTGGATCGTGCGAAATAATAAGTTGTGTTCACCAATGTGTGGACTATGAAGCAGGTTGTATGGGAACGTGCTAATATTGTCTATATCTATCTTCCCTTGGAGTGGTTTGTGTTCAAATGCTCAGCAAGGTTGGATTCATGAGTTGTTGTCTGTGGTAGTTTGATTGGTTACACAAGATGGTTGTGTTCTTCATTTTTATGTGGTTGCGATAGTGTTTTTGTATATTATTTTGGTGTTGGAATATTCAAGAATGTTGTGTGATGTTGTTATGTGGTCCGCGAGTTGTTTCCAGACCTGGTGAAGAATGAACTTAATTGCTTAAAGGCATTAATGTAGGTTTGGCCAACCTTACATGTTAGTGCTAATTGTGGATGTGCTTTGTTGCTTGTGGAATCGTGGTGTAGCATGTCGGTGTAGATTTGGGTCCTAGTTAACCCTTGGTGTGGTCTTCCTTCACATCTTTCCATTGCTGAGGTGTTTGGTGCCGATCTATTTGGTGTTTGCACATTTGAGGTGCATATGTTTCATTGTAGTTGACTTGAAGATGTTTTCCAAGTTGTGGATGGTATAAATGCAAGGTAAATTGTTGGAGAACATGTGTGGGGTATTGTGGTGCGAAATGTAATCAAGTGTTGTGATCTAAGTGCGAGCTTTAACAATTAAGGCTACTAGAAGCAGTGAGAAGAAGGTGTCTACATTTTAGTGTACTTGAAGTTACTGAAGGCAATGAGTTGAAGGTTGAGGATGGTGTAGAGTTGTTGTGGTGGATCCTCCTATTACTTTGAGATAGAGTTCTCTCTATAATAGTCTTCTTCTTTCTTCTTTCTAATCCAACAGTGAGCCCTTCTTTATTTCTGGACAGTGAGTCCTTTGGCCAGTGAGCCCTCCAGCAATGAGCCTATTATATTCGGTCTTGCTATTCATTTATATTATGAGCTAATCCTCACCGTGGTTTTTCTCTTCTTGGGTTTTCCACATAAATCTGGTGCTCTATTGTGCATGGTGTTTTGATGTGCTATTGTTCCATTTGTTTATATTCATGCTAAATCAGATTAAGGGTTGAATGTTAATGAGGGTTTGATGTTTTAATGTACAATTGATTCACCCCCTCTCTCAGTTGTCCTGTGTGTCTAACATATATATCTGTGTGTGTGTGGAGAAGCATGTCTTTCAGAGTTTACAAGAGCAGTGGTGGAAGAACCATTTGAGAAAGGGCTATTTTTCAACACAATTTGGTGAAGAGGGTGGTTGGGTGAGTGGGCAATGAGTATGCACATATGAGAAGAAGTAGAAGTGGTAAAAAATGGGCTCCATTGTAGACGGTCAAATGGGAAACAATGGAGGTACATCACCCTTTCCATGAGTGGTTTCTCTCTCTATGAGAAGCACTTTAACAAAAATCAATCTTGCCAACAGAAGAAGGATGGAAAGGCTTCCAATAAAAAGAAAAGCATACAAGCTATGTCCAGTTTTGCCCAGAGCAAATTGGATTTGAAGGCTTCACATGGCTTGCCTGACAGTTTATGTAAGCCCAAAGCCAAGGATGGGTCTGTTGATTGCTAAAGCGAACAAAAGTCCCAGGAAATAAATTTTGATGAAAAGAGTGGGCGCTACAAGTCTGCATTTGTGATTTCTAGCCATAATTTGGGAGCTTGAACCTTTTTGGCAGCTTTGGTCCTTTTAAGTTTAGACCCTTCTATTTGTTATGGTAGGTGCAAAGTTGCCTTTTTAGTTCAGGCAAGACTACCTTAGTCATGGGATACTTTTGTAGCCTGTATGGTGCTCCCTTGAATCCTTGCATTTCCCTGAGATATGTAAACTTCGGGAATTGGATAAACCAATACCCATAATTCTGCACAATGTTGGCAACCTCAATTAATATCCTCCTAGATAAATCCCATTGAAATATCCTTGTGATATGCATGGTAAAAGCATCATTCACTCTTTTGTAGTGAACTAGTGAATTGACTTGTTGCAATTGGGGATAGCAATTATATACTTTAAACTCCCCGACAGCATTGCCTACAGTCCCCAATCCAATTAGCCCAGGGTACACAAAATTTCTCGCCAACATATACATGACATTGGAGGATAAGTGGAAGACTCGAGTCTCTGCTAGGGCTAAGAAAATCCCATGGCTATTATCACTAACTATCTGGGCCCAATATATCTTTTTATCTCCCTTCAATACCTCCTCAACATACCCAAACATCCAGGGCTCAAACTTTGATGCAGTTGGTAGTCCCATGATTCTACTTAGAAGAGTCACTATGTCCCCTACCTCATGCTTAAAATCACTTCTATATAGCACCTGAGGCACCTTAGCCATGGCATTCCTTCTTACCTTCATCTAGGTATCATTAATCACTTTTATGCACTTCTCTAGATTTTGATCATATAGGTGTTGGTTTGTGTCCTTGGTTATATTAGTCATTGTTGGAAAGATTGGGATGTCAAAAGCTTAAAATATAGCAAGGACGGTGAAGTTAGAAATCACCCTCCCATCCTGAGTCACTATGGTCCTATTGGATGGATGGTACCGTTCCCCACAGGCTATGATAAGTTCTGAACACTGAACTGCAGTAGGGAACCTTGCTGCTTGAGCAATGCCATTCTGTCCTACCCTCTTAGCCCAGTCAGTAGGGTTGGCACCAAATGCCCTCATCTTAAAATCAATTAAATCTACATGACCAATATCAGTGTCAACAATATTGTTCCAATTATAAGTGATCTTGGAGACCGGGGGAACGCCCTTAAACTCGTACTTCATATTGACAGCCCGAGAAGACATCTACCCTGCATAAATACCTTAATGAATATCACATATTAACAATTTTTAACATGTTTAATCTATCAAATAGGTTATAAATCATTTTGAAACTAATTAAACAAAGCATTAGCATAAAATTCCAACAACTAGTTTTACTTAGGACCTCAAATTTCAACCATATTGACAAAAAGCAGGTGTTTCCACCCTCACAGGATATGAGCATTATAAATAGTGCAAAACACTTGATCATGTCAAATTCATATTTCAAACTAATTTAGAGGATTGTATCTTTAAACTCCATCAAGCCATGCAAAGGCATCTACTATAAGCGGGAAAATGGGTCTACACATGATGTATGAGTCATCTCACTAAAAAGTGGATCTAAGGACCCTAACTAGATATGTGGGTCTTTGGGCCTTCACCGGATATGCGAGGATTTGGAGGTTGGACGGATATAAGTATTATCAAGTCAAAACACTGTAAGGAAAGCATTGTGATTTGTGGGGAAAAGCAGTCCATCAAGATGTTGCAGGCATTTGGGTTCTAACAGGATAAATCTTGTATTAGTTAAAAATCCCACAAAAGAGGGTTTCTTCTATGAAGAGGATAATGCTGGAGCCAAGGGATGAGCGGGAAAAGGTCACCCAACCGAATTAGCAGGGAACAAGACCTTGAGTGGATAATATCCACATCCAGTGAAAATTCCCACAAAGGCCGGTGAGTTCAAGATACCTAATGACTTGTGGGACCATGTAGCCTCACCAGATATGTAGGTTCTTGGACCCTCAGTGGATAAAATCCTCTAGCGACCAAAACCTCTACAAAGTTCATTTTTTAAACTTAGACCAAATTTAGTACAAATTTTTCATTTTAAAAGAGGTCATGCGAGACATGTAAACCTCATGGGATATTATCCCATGTCCTATGAATCTTCTGTAATCAGGGTTCAAGGACTGGATGAAGCGATTTTGGAATTTTAAACAATGTCGTAGGTTTAGCTTTGATGAAATTTTAAACTTTATAAACCCGTGGCCTAAATCCAAACCCTAACACTAACGCATTTACAAATTTTAAATGACACACAAAGAGATAAAGCCTAACAGAAGATTACGATCATCATAAGTATACTAGGGTTTTGGGTAGTGATACCTGACACTCTTGTAAACTTGATTTTGCCAACAACATTTTACTCATTTTCCCATATAGGAATCAAGCTTAAATATAATAACAAATCAAATGCAAAATGGGAGAGGTTTAGAAACTAACTTGGTTTTTTTGATAATGTTAATAAGGAACTCCTGAAGCTGACGTGAGGAAATGACAAATCGTTGTGAAAAATCATCAGGGATTCGAGGGAACTCATTTGGAGGCTAAAGAAATTGCTTGGGAGTTGAAGAAATCTAAGAATTTGAGAGCTTTGGTAATGAAAAAGATCAAATTCATACTTAAATACTATGGAGACTTCACCATTAATGCCTCCTACCTTTGACAAAGTGTCTAGCACTCCTCTGATGACCAAACAAAGTGGGTCTTTTGATGCTCGGTGGATGGGCAGGGAAAAGAGGTTCAAGTGGATAATACCCACTACCATTCGAAACCTCTGCAATATATGTAGGATGTATCCCAAGACCTTAGATTTTCCTGCAATATCCACTTAGGGTTAAAGCATCCACTTTTAGAAAATTTGTTCAATACTTTTGTGACTTTAGGGAATGCAGAGAAAAGATTGTCTAGATATTCCCCAGATGATATGAAATCTCCCACTTTATCCATTAAGGCCACAAATCCATGCAAAAGGGAAAATTATGAATTCTTCTTAAGGAACAATATATGCAAGTGGATCTAAAGATTTTGTAAATTCATGCACCAAGGTGAGAGTGAAGATTTTCAAATGAAAAAACACTCATAACCTATTTGAAGCCAACTCACAAAAAAGACCTAAATGTCAAGATTTAGACCTTCTAATCCTGTCCAATTGAAAAGAACACAAACTAAAGACTCTAGCCAAAAGATGACAAAGCAAAAAGAGGGGGTCCACATTTAGGTAAAATGGGGTGTGTGTGTAGGGCACAACATATATGAAGCAATGTTTTCTATTTCACAAGTCTTCGGCGAATCAACTGCGGGAGGGAGAGCATCACTCAGACGTTTTTCCTCCAACCATAGACCGGTGGTCCCCCGCTCACCTTCCTATTGGAAGTGGCCCTACCCTTCTTCATGAGGGTATAGATAATGAGAATCAAACTGATTTAATGTGCCATCTAAGAACTAGTGATGTGTCCTAGCAAAAAAAATCAGTTATACAACTTCTAGTCTACCTCTAGCTTTGTACAACCATCTTGATTGTTCATGCAAACAAGGACATAGTGAACCGATAATGAAAGTAGTGATTTTGCATTACTTTGGCCAAAGTTTCATATTAATGAGTCGATTGTTCACACACCTCTTTCTCGACTTAGAGACAACATTTATTTATTCTCTTTTAAGTTTAACGTAAACAAGACTCTTAGTAAGTGTTATCATAAACATGTCTAATTGGCATTACTAATATACCTTCAACTAAAGGTCAACTAGAAAGCTACAAGATAAGAGTTGGGATGACTTATAATCATGCATTGAGCCCCTCTTTGCATCCTCGCAATCTCGGGTAGATTTGACATCTGTCAACTACTCAATGACTAGTCAACCTTGTGTCCATGCATGATAATTAGTCCAAATGGTTTGTTATAAGATATTCTTTACATCAAGAGCATAGTTTAAACTTTCTTGAGTATTCATAATTTCTCCCTGAAGTTGGATTACTTGACCATGTAGATTGTAATTAATACGTCTACCTATATGGGGTTAAGATGCAGTAGCATTCTACCTTTACTTAATGTATATGCCAAATGTAAAACTTGAATGATCTTACAAAACAAATATATCAACTGAAAACCAAACTCGTGTAACACTTAAAATTTACTCTAACCAGAGTTCTTACTTCCCAAAAGAAGATTTTACTAAGTGATGGAAAGTCTCAAGGCATATATATATATATATATATATATATATATATATATATATATATATATATATATATATATATATATATATATATATATATATATATATATAATTGGGTCCTCCCTTGTTATCACACTGGACTACTTAACTGTCCAACCATCATGACAATTTAGATGTGGTTATTTTTGCATTCCCGTCATTATATATCAGCTAGCCAAGTATCAGTCTACTTCTTAACTTAATAAAGATAAGTGTTCATATTAAATGGAATTATCATTGCCATTGTCAGAATACTTACTTCTCATTAGATGGATGTATCAATGCCAATTAAAATAATACGAGGAAACTATCGGCCATTCTCAGCCAAGATTAAAGATAATACCATATATACCATGGTCCACTCTAGTTCGGATATAGGTAATGCAAACTAAGCTCTCGGCTATACATAGCCTTTATAAGAATAATACCTATATAAATCTACCTCTATAGGCATAAGAAAGAATAGATTTCTTATATACTCTTATCTACATACGAATGCATGAAGGGTTTTCGTCCTTATACGGAGCTTACGACCTTCACAAGACTTAGATACGAAGGCATGCTTAACGATCTGCTTACAAACTCTTGTCAAGTATCAAATCAAAAATGAAATGCATACAGAAGGAACACAAGGCTATCGACCTTTAATATGCAACATGAATGAAACTTAAAACATATTCATTATCGGCCTTATACTTGGGCTTGAATCTATTAAGGCTCTTGGCCTTTTATGGCTTCAAAAGCCACACTTCTTAACATAAACGAAATGCTAATAAAAATACAAGGTTAAAAATATGTATACATGGTTAAACTTGCGGCTTCCATACTATCTTGCACGGTTTGTTTTCAAGTTTAAACTTGCGGAGTAATCATTATAATCCTCAATATTTACATAGGATAGAGCTTTGTAAGAAGATGTTGTATTTTACAATTCACTCCCAAGTTTTAAACTTTCAAGAACTGTGATTCATTTCTCAATAATGACACAAGATAAAGCTTGCATAAACATTGTTACCTTTAATACCGATTCTCTCCTGAAAGTCTTTTATCTTTCTCTCTACCAGCTGGGCTGTTAGATCCTATCTTAACTTTCTTTCTCACGTTTTCTAGGGGTTACCTCCTCCAAGAAAAATGAATCTTCTCACATTTTGTGTGTGTTCAATCATGAAAATTATCGTTATCCCCTCAACGGCCCATGGCTTATCTTTGACATGCCTCAATTTGGGCATCATGGGCCTTATCGTAGCTTCTTCACTCCTCCTAACATTTAGGAAGACACGGTGGAGATTATCCTCAAAAATAATTAAAATCTTCTCCGCAATATGAACACAGATCCTCAACTTCCTTAGTTTTACTTATGCTTTTAACTATATGCAAAGGTTCTCACAAAATTAGGACGTTGATATGCATTTAAATATTTAAATATGCATGCAATGGTTAAAGCATCAACGGTAGCACTCTATAAAATTGACTTAAACAACTTAGTCCTTTCCACAAAAATAGACTAGATGGGTCGACTACTTAAGTTGACTAGGTAAACAGAGGCGAAAACAACCTCGTTGATTGTCGACGTAGAATATAAAGTCGTCGACACGACGGTGACAACCTCATGTAAGAAGAAGATAGTTACACCATTATAACCTTACCAATGCGACTGGATGACATAAATACAAAGAAAACACAATGTTTGACCAAACCTCTAAGTAAGTGTGTGAGTTCCCTGATGGCACATCGATGGCTTATCTCTCGCCATCTATTTCCCTCTCCCTAGTGATGCTCTCCCTCCTCGTTTGGGAGGGGGAAACATTGTCCCTGCATTCACCTCATTTACAAGATGAGTAGTTAGTCCATCACATTAATCAATGAGATATAATAATAACATTTCATATAACATTTCATTGTATATTCAACAATATAAAATAAACCCATTTTCTAAGTTAGCATATCTTCACATCAAAATATTTATTTCTCTTTCTAACTAGTTGTCTCTGAAATGAAATGATGAAATAAGTTTGCTTTTTAAAATGAGGTGTAACAAGGAAGATCCTAAAGTGACAAGGGTGATCCAGAAAGAAAAGATGTGACATCAAAATTGAAGCTAGTGATGGAATGAGGAGGTTGATTAGATGATTCTAAAGGGATGAAATAACGCAAATACCCCTAGGAAACATGAATTTTTCGTCTTGTGAAGTGGATTGATGTGGTTATGGGGGCTAAAAAATGATAAAATATTTGTCGAACTTTGATCAGAAGGCAAGCTAGGAGGTGTGTAGAACCATAGGTTAGTCTAGAGGTTAGAGAAACACAAATAAAATGAAAAATGAACAAAAAAAGTCACCAAGAGGAACACTGCTGAAAGATATGTATATATTCACGCTTACATGTATGTGATTAGGATTATAGTTCATCCTCGGATTGCCATGTAGGCCTATATGTCTTTTTCATACTTTAAAATGAGGTGTAACAAGGAAGATCCTAAAGTGACAAGGGCGATCTAGAAAGAAAAGATGTGACATCAAAATTGAAGCTAGTGATGGAATGAGGAGGTTGATTAGATGATTCTAAAGGGATGAAATGGCGTAAATACCCCTAGGAAACATGATTTTTTCGTCTTGTGAAGTGGATTGATGTGGTTATGGGGGCTAAAAAATGACAAAATATTTGTCAAACTTTGATTAGAAGGCAAGCTAGGAGGTGTGTAGAACCATAGGTTAGTCTAGAGGTTAGAGAAACACAAATAAAATGAAAAATGAACAAAAAAAGTCACCAAGAGGAACACTGCTGAGAGATATGTATATATTCACGCTTACATGTATGTGATTAGGATTATAGTTCATCCTCGGATTACCATGTAGGCCTATATGTCTTTTTCATACTTACAACTACCATTGCAATAACTACTATCACACATATTATTAGGATGCACTTCTATGGAGGGCTTTAGTAACTATTTTTATAGAGAGGAGCAAGGCTTAAATTTGACGGTCGACCCTGCGTGCCAAGCAATTTTTTTATGACAAGGTTATTCATTCAAAGGTGCCTTTAAAATACTATGACATACCTTAGTTTAAGTAAAATTATATATATGAACAAATATTGAATTTCACCATATGTTCAAAATGTCTCCTTTCATGTGATACAATATTTTTAAAATTTTAATTGTATTTTACGCCAAAAATGCCTAAATAGGGCTATACGACCATCAAAATTAGGACGAAGGTCTCATGAAACAAATTTCTTTTTTTCCTACAAGATAAATTAGAATATTTTTTCTAAAAGATAAATAAAATATTGATCAAGCTTCTACTTTTAGTTTTATGTTCTTTTAGAAGCGGTCCCATGGGAGGGGGCTTCCTAAATTATCTCAGCGGCATTGCTGAGATTTTTTAAGAGCATTTTAAGGGGGGGTGGTCCCATCAATTTTTTAGTTGCAGGTATGCTTAAAAGTTTAAGCTCTGAATTTTATGGAAGTTGGTCTCATGAAGTTTTTTTAACAATAGTTTATGCTAATATATTCAACGGAGATTTTTTAGGACGCTGCTTTGGGAAATAAAAAACATAAACTGAAAAAATTCCCTCCAAAATTTCCCCGGCGGGAAATTGGAATGAGATAAGTAGTAGTTAACTCCCTACGCTGGTGGGGGAAAGTTTCAGCCCCATCCCATCTGCCCCTGCTCAAAAATAACCTCCTAAATATTAGCTGCTCCTATTTTGGAGGAAAAAATTCTGATTTAAGCATTAGTAGATTTTTTTTTAGTTCCATGGAACCCTTCACTCCGCAAAACCCTTTCCCCCACAAAAATAGATACTCTAACAACTCCATGAGACCGCTTCCTTGCTGTCCTACAGTGGTGGGCTTATTCCTACGCATCAGTGTTACGATTTTGTTGTGTTGGGAACAGAAATGTCAATCAAGAAGATACCCATCAATTGAAAAGATTGCACTAAACGGATTATCTGGTCTGTAACCTCGTATAATGATCTGCAAGTTGTCATTTTGTCGTCATCTACCATGAGACATGAAAGTTGAGGGGTTTACCAGCGTCACTTGAGTACTTTTTCGGTGAATTTGACGGCGGACCCGGTTATCAAGTAACATTCCTTTCACATGACAGGGTGGCTTAATAAACATCGGACTGTCTATATATGTGTGTGTGTGGAGAAGCATGTGTTTCAGAGTTTACAAGAGCAGTGGTGGAAGCACATACTAAGACCCATTTCAGAAAGAGCTATTTTTTTGCCACAATTTGGTGAAGAAGGTGAGTGAACAATGAGTATACACAGACGAGAAGAAGTAGAAGTGGTAAAAGACGAGCTCCGTTGTAGACGGTCAGACGGGAAACAATGGAGGTGCAGCACCCTTGCCATGAGTGGCCGTTCTCTCTGTGAGAAGCATTTTAACAAAATTCAGTCTCGCCAACAGAAGAAGAAGGATGGAAAGGCTGCCAATATAAAGAAAAGCGTACAGGCCGTGTCCAGTTTTGCCCACTGCAAATTGAGTTTGAAGGCTTCACATGACTTGCCTGACAGTTTATGTAAGCCCAAAGCCAAGGATGGCTCCGTTGATTGCCAAAGCGAACAAAAGTCACGGCAAATAAAATTCGATGAAAAGAGTGGGAGCTGCAAGTCTGCATTTGTGATTTCTGGGCATAATATGGAAGCGAAAGCATCAACAGTGGACATTGTCGGCCGGTTGAAGTCCCTCACCAGAATGGTACTTTGGGTTCTTTATTTCAATGTTTTCTTTCTGAAATTTTAAAAAAAAAAGTTGTATGTCAAGTGACCTTTAATCTATTGCTGAAGTTGACAATATTTGTGGAGCTAGTGATCTTATGCATATTTTATTTTTCTTTTTATTTTACATTTTAATTGAAGAAAATGAAAAAAAAAAAAGAGAGAACAAACATGAAAAAAACAGAGAGAGCAAACATGACATATTTTTCATTATGCAACATAATTTTAACCCCTTTTTTTTTCAGGGCTTATTTACCTCATGTCCCCATGCCTCTCCTTAACTTATTTTTCTACTTAAAATTAAGTCCCATGAAATTTACAATTATGGGAAAGGATAAATAGAATCTTTCCCTATTTTTGTGGAGCAGCTACTGTTTAGAAATTGCAGATAAGAAAAAAAGAGGGTAGGCCATTGTATAATAAAAAAATATGCCATGTGGTTGCATATATTTCTTCCCTCTCTTTTTTTCATTTTTCTTCTAAATTAAGATAATTAAGATAATTTGTTTTTATTTTTTTATATAATAAAAACTACAAATTAAGATAACTGCTTAACATAAGCAGAGAAATAAAATATTCATGGGTCACTAACTCCACAAATATCTCCTAAAATACTTGAGTAGTGGCTGCCATGGGCACATGTAATATAGTTGCTCCATTATAATAGGGAAAGATGAAGATCTAAATTATTCTTTATGCATAATTTAAAATTTGCATGAAGCCACCTTGCTGCTCAAATTTAAGGAGTAAATCCATTTATGCAGCCACATGGGGCCACCTTGCTCCATTATAATAGGGAAAGATGAAGATCTAAATTATTCTTTATGCATAATTTAAAATTTGCATGAAGCCACCTTGCTTCTCAAATTTAAGGAGTAAATCCATTTATGCAGCCACATGGGGCCACCTTTCTCCTCAAACTTAAGCAGTAAATCCATTTATGCAGTCACATGGGGCCATGGGGTGATATTCCAGCTGCTGCTACATTCTAGATATTTAAATTTTAGTTGAGGATAAATAAGGGGTTGAAATTATGTAACCATTGCATAATGAAAAATATGTCACATGACTGTACATATTTCCTTTCCTGCTCTTTTATATTTCCATCTAAATCTTGCTTCTAATAATTAGTTTTTTCAAATTTAAAACATCAAAAAATTAATAATTTGACACTTCCTTAAATTCATGGGACCATTGCTCTTTTATATTTCCATCTAAATCTTGCTTTTAATAATTGTTTTTTGCAAATTTAAAACATGAAAAAATTAATAATTTGACGACACTTGCTTACGATCATGGGACCATAGCTCTACAAAATGTTCTGTAAAAATTTGACTGCCAAATAAAATTAGCTAAACATTTTCATGGATCACTCTATTATTGGATTTTTCTTAAAGATCAACCAATTAAATGATCAAAGGTTTTTTTCTTCTATTTTAAAATAAAATAACTATTTACCACTTTTGTTCACAAATTAGGTGAGTGGTGGAATGGTAATCTTTCCTGCTTGAAAATAGCAGGTTGTAGGTTTGAATCTTCTCCTTTTACTATTCCAAAAGTTTGGAACTAAGTGATTTTTAAGCAGAGTGTCATTTCAGTTGATCTTTGAGCATAATGTCATTCACGTTAATTACAAAAAGATTTGGGATGTTTATCCTCTCCAAAAAAATGTTTCTATTTAATGTGTTTTTGATGTTTTTATGTTGCAGACACTAGCTTTGTTGCTGCAAAACTTGACAAGCAAGGACTTTATCAAGAACATTGTGACATTAAAAGCGCAGAGATGCAAAGACAATCCTGGTGTGGCATGGAAGGTTTTCGAATGCAATCCGTACATCTTAGGTGGAGAAGAAAACCCAGATATGTATTTTTCATTTCTAAACCACCTATGTGAATTGGCAGAAAAAGACCATAGTGTTGTGGGTAAGTGCTAAAGAACAAGATAGTTAAGAGTATACAAAGCAAATATATAAATAATACTCAATCACAATTGAAGAACATCAAAACCATTATCTAATGCAAAGAGTTCTTTAAAAAAATTCAGTTTTTAAGACCAAACAAGGTTTAGTATGTTAGAGAAATAAGTCACACCCAATTGTAATAAAGAGTGTAAAAAAGTCTTGGTGGTACAACACCCCAACATGAACATGGAAGGTCTTAGATTTGAATCCTCATCGATTCATGAAAAATAACACAGTAATATCAATAGATATAAAAACTCAATACTAGATCAAAACAATATAGCACTCCATGAGCAGAATGGAATATAACAGCCCATATTTAATTCTAGAAATGTAATTTTCTGATTTCCAAAATAAACCCTAACTGCTGCAAATTCAGAACAAACCTTAGGTGAGCAGAAAATGGCTTAAAACCCTTCAAAATACTTGATTTATTTCCATAAAAATCAAAATACCTGTTTACAATGCCAACATGCAATTTTCAGATTTTTCTCAAAACTTATTGCACTCACTGTAGGATCCGTACGACTGTATGGTTAGGGTTTTTTCTGTTATATGGGCGGCTGTGAATGCTCCTGCTTCTATACAGTTGTTGAAAATTAATAATAATTTTTCAGCTGCTGTTTAAACCTTAGAAAATGCAGTTTTCAGATTCTGCCCTTGTCTAAACTATATGACGCCGGTCATATATGCTGTACAAGCCACCTGGGAAAGTGTACGACAGGCTGGAAATGTTTAGATTTGACTGTTTGATGCCCTCCTTGCTGACTGATACGAATTTGGCAGCGTTGGAATATCTGATGAAGCAACAAATATTGAATTTCTTTCTTTTTTCCTTCCCAATTGGAGCGACTAGTTTAAGATGTGAAGATAGGTTAGATCTGCCCCTATTATTGCTTACAAAATTCACCAAAAATCCTAGAAATTCTTCTCGAAATCCTCAATAATACCTTGACAACCAAAAGATAGAATTTTGCTTGCAACTCACATTAGGTCACTGCTGGAGTATGTTTGAAATCCGAAAAATCTGCAACAACCTAAATTGGAGACAAGGGTTTTCGTCCTTTATCTAATATGATGAATTCCAAGAAGGTTTTAATCTTAGAATTTGAACACACCAAGGTTTTTTTTTGTTCTTGGATGCCCTATATTGAACAAATGTTCAATTCTGAAAATAGTATGTAAAATGATAGTTTGAAAATAGATGCTCAAATAAGAAGCAAATTGCTCTTTTCATAGTTGCCTCCTTGTTAAAAAATTGAGCCCTGGTATTAGAAACACTCTTAATTTTTGGCCCAAGCATTTAATAAAATATTTTTATTAAAATATCAAAAAATATTTTTATTATAATTAAATGTTTAAAAACCTTTTTCTAATTATAATATTATATTAAATTACCCCTTTAAATAAAAATTATTGGGCCCAATTTAAAAATAATATTATAGTTTCTTTTCCCTTGTGCAAACTTTTAGCCTACGAGGAAAAAGTAAGTTAGAAGTCTTCTCCATGATGCTATTTCCAAAAAGGGGACATGACATAGGTGATGTTGGAATCAAGCAACCCTACCATTTTAATAAATACATTTTATAATTCATTAATCTCATAGAAGTGAGCTTAGTGTTCACTGTTTTTTCAATGTGCTCCTTTTTTTTTTTTTTTCCTGCAGTAGCTTTAGCATCCATTCTTCATGCACATTCTCTTTTTGAATTTCTTTTGTACTTGCTTGATAAGAATATATATCCACAACATTGATGATGAATTCTACCAAATAGGCATTCTCATTTGTTTGCTTGAATATGCATGACCAATTTTCTTTAGTTTCAATTTATGATAAATTCTTGCAGGAAATTTCTCTTTATGAAGGTAAATTATGACTTGTTCACTTCCTAATTGCCTTTGCTCTTTGATGTAAATTTGCACTTCTCTGATACTTCTTATTCATGATTTGTAACTTCAGTTTAATTTCTTCTTGCACACCATGCACATGCTTCACAAAATCCTCTGTAGTCTGACTATCTCATCTTAGATCTACTAACCCTCTTGGATTGTCTCCAAAAACAATCTAGAAAAGAGATTTACTTGTGGATGTCGATGTTGGAATTGAAAGCAATCTCAGCTTGCGCCAAAACTAAATCCTACTGCTGTGGATTCTCACCAACTAGGCACCAAAGTGAATTGTCCAAACTTCTCACCACCTCCACTTGCTCATCCATTTGTGGGTGGTAGGCTGAACTATACCGCAACATGATAAAGACTAGCTTGTTTTGCAATTGAAACCACGATCCATTGACATATCTAGCAATAGGCTGCTCTCCAACCTCTTACAAATTTCCTCATATTTGCAACTTAATAAACTTTTCTATGTATTCAACAACAAAGAACTCCCTTTGCCTCAAAAGTTGGAATTGTTTGAACAACTTCTGCAAATAATCCATAGGTAAGAATTTGGCCTGTAACTCTTTTAATATCTTGGGGCATAATCTAATCTTGTCTTTACATTGTCTTCTCTGACTATTTTGGAGGTTATCCCACCATAAGGCACCACACAACTTCATTCTTGGCACTGCAAATTTTACTCTCCTTGGATCCCCTTGATCTATGCCCTCCATATCAAAATACCTTTCTAGTTCTTGTAGTTCTTCTGTCTGCAGCAACTGATGCACAAAATCTCTCCTCTATGCTGCACTCCTACAACCACTCTTTGTAGTGCTACCCACATAGAGAAAACACAACAGAATGGACTAGGAGGAGAGGGGAAAAGCGTAACAATATATAACAAGAAAAAGACAAATCCATAGGAAACCAACTGTCCAGTACAATTGCTCCTATCTTTATTAATCTTTACAGAATAAAATCGATAATCTCTTTATAGAATGGAAAATGAAGTCCCCTACAATAACTTTTGCTTATTTCTATCCAAACTATTCTACGACAAACTTCTATTTTTTTTGGGTAGGAAAAGACTCTTTATTCTCTCAATAGACTCCTCTATCCAAGCTGCTGGCAAAGAAAATTTCCTAGTTTATTTTCTCCTTATCACAACACCCAACAACTGACAAGATCTCAATCACGAATTAGCAATACATCAAACCCTACTTGACAGCAGCACTAAGTCCAGCCTGCAGCTAGAAATAGAAGTCATATTCATATTTAATCATAGCATTACCTTTATCTTTCTTAAACTTTGCCAGTAACATCCTCTCATAACCACTAACCCGCTCAAGTTCTTTCTTTAGAGACAACACAACAAGATATGCAATCCATGCACTGCCTTGGTCTGCATAGCATACCTATTTTATATTAACAATCTTACTTCCCAGGAGAGTTAGTTCCCCACATTTCCCTTCTTCCCCGTCTCCTATCTATTCATCTTGTTTTCACCTCTAAATATGTTGGAACACTATTATAAATTTAGAAACTATAAACCCACTAAGACAAATTATTGTCAATGTAGAAAATATGTCAATGCAAAAGCTAGCATACGCCAGATATCCAACAAATTTGTTTTAGATTTAAGTTAGGGAACTGACTTGTGCTCCTATACATAAGAAGTTTTTGGGTCTGCCTCGTGTCCCACCAATAGTTCTCTGCCCCATTCTTCCATGGCCAAAAAATTGTATTCCCTGGTTCAGAATTGTTATCTGCATTTTGTTCACTTCTCTTACTTGATTAGGGAAATTTTCAAATTTTCTCCAATTTGAAAGCTTCTTCAAACCTGCCTTAGAAAACATAATAATGAATAATCATGGTTAAGAGAAATGATTTCAAAATGGTCTGCTTCTTTTACCTTTTCCATGAGATATCCTATAGTTCTTTTCTCATCTTATAAAATTCAACATCCTTAGTGTACACTTCTTGCTTGATTACCCTCCTGGAAATTAAATCTTCTGCTGCATTTGTTCTCACATTTGTATTCTCCTTCTCAGCTTTTGCCGCAAGCATCTCCTTCTTTATTAAATTTTTAATTGAAACCATTTCAATGGGATGTTCCTCGTTCTTCTTACTTCCCACTTGTATCTCAAGTATTTGTTAGACATCTACAAAACACTCTTCCAACTTTGAAATCTCATGCTTATCCTCTCTTTGATCTTCCTCCAAACAACACAAGTGTTTCCTCGTCTTCATGAATTCTTGAAGTTTATGACTTCATCAATGGTAATGTAGTCTAAAAGTTCTTCATCCATTTGTTCTGATTTAATAAGAAAATCCTTGTTTAAATTTCTTCGTTCTGCGTACGTATTGTCTAGCTTCTTTAAATAAGAAATCCTTCTTTCCACAAAGATTCTTTAGTCATTTTCAAGGTCTTAAGAAACTCTCCCCTTTGATCCAAACATGCACGGTGTAAGCCATGCCATCTTTCTATTCTCTGTGACATAGAGCAAGATTTTTTCTCAAAACCATTTGTTTCAAGTTACTGATTTCCTCCATTATCTTTTTCTTGTTTCTTTTTCCTCTTGTTTTTTTCCAATATGTTTTTCTTCCTTCATCATCAGGTGCAACTCCCATGGGGAAGTCTTCTTTCTCTGATGGTATTTCCTCACCCTTAGCTTAATCTCTTTAATTGTTTGTATCTCAGCTTAAACTGCCGCCCATCCCCCCTCCGTCAGAAAATATCTTGTCGTATAGCTGCACCTCCTAATCCCAGCATTACAAATTGTTGCAGTCCATGCACTGCATAGCATACCTCTTTTACAATAACAATCATACTCCCCAAGGAAGACAACTCGTCATATTTCCTCTCTTTTTCCTCAAGTATATATCTTCTCATCGCTAAACATATTGAAACACTTTATTCTAATTGTTGAGATTAAACCAGCTAAAACAAAACTTATTCTTAATATAGAAAATATGTCAATGTGGAGGACAGAATACCTCAGATATCAAACAGATTTGTTTTGCATTTAAGGTAAGGGAATTGACATATGCCCCTAAAATTTAAAAACTTTTTGGTTTACTTCGTATCCCACCAATAGTGCCCTGTACCTACTGAGTGAGCAAACTGGTAACCCATTGAATAGTATCAACATTCTTTTTGTTCAATTTAACATGTGTTGTAAAAGATCTAGTCCACCTGACATAGAACTACTGATCTAGTTATTCATTTATTTACGTTTTTTTTTTTTCGGTGATGAGGATTGTTGTCTACCGAGGATGCTCCTACATCAGACACAATTGGTTTGAATTTTGTTAGCATAATGCTCAAAAACATAGGCTGAGTGGTAGAACTGCTCTTTTTGTCAACTGCCATGGCCATGGTGTCCCTTTCCACCATGTCAAGTACTCTGTTTGTGACCGCTTTAGCCTCATTCCTTTCTAGCTCTCCTCTCGATCATATACTTTTTCATTTCCTTAAACTTTTCTCTTCTTTGTAGTTCTGGACTAATTTCTTCTTCTCATCTCATTTGGAAGATTACTGTAAGTCTTACCACCAAACTCTACGTGGACAGCTTCCACCTCTTCATTCTTGTGCACAACACAAGGCACATCGTCTTCTCTGTTAATGTCCTTAGGAGGAATTTCTTCTTCTACATTATCCTTGCTTTTTGAAGATGACTCTAGTTGTTTAAAGAACAACTTATGCTCTACATCTTGCTCTAGGTGCTCCTATAGCAACACCTTTCCTTTCTCTCCACATATTTAGTTTTAAAAATCCATATCCTTTTCAGCTACTTCTGCTGCAACACTACCCTCGCTTGCATTCTCTTGGACTGAACTAAACTCCAACTCATTACCCGTCATCTTCTCTTTGCTTTCACTTATCCCGACAGGCACTGCAAGCATGCTCTGCATATGGTCATCTACACTCTTATTGCTTGTATATGAACAAAGCAATTTCAAACCCTCGAGAGTCTCTTCTTTATCATCATCTACATTATCTAGTAACCTTTTTTGCACTCTTAATTATTTTTGAATGACATGTAGCCATCCACTCCACTCCTTCCTTTGTCTCTATGTCATTTGCTTTCTACACCATCCAAACTTGGATTGGTTTGGTATGAAAGTAAAACATTCTTCTTCCCCCTTCACTGCATTCAAGAGTTGCTTGTTAGAGATTATTAAAACTTTGGTGCTGCTATCCACTTATTCTTCATGCTCCTTCAAGGGACCCAACTTAGCAAACTTCCTTCAACTCTTCTCAAGCGTGTATATGTTGACTCTCCCATCATGTATGGCTTTACAATAACTTTACAACACTTACCTCGCGATTTGCAAACAGTCTAAAAGGACTCTTCCATTGCAATGGTTCATTGTCCTATTTTGCTGGTTTTAGTAGTACTCTTCATTATGAGAGTTTATCCTTGCTCCGGTTCTTCAGTGTGATTAGGAGATGCAACTGATTCCTCATCAACTTGTACAATATGAGTGCTACCTTCATTCCTTCTACCATCCTCTTGTGCTTGTGGGCATTCAAAAGCCGTATGACCATCTTGACCACATATGAAACATGCGCTACCAAATGATCTTCCTCTTCCTCTACCATAGTTTCCTCTTCCTCTAGGTGGATATTTTCCTTCTCTAGATGGCTGATTTGGATCTTGTGAAGTACTACATTCAACTCCTTGCATATCTTGATTCCTTCGAGTGCTTTGCATATTTTCACCTCTGCCAAATCTTCCCCTGCCTCTTGCTGTACTCTATTGCTTTCTAGATAGCTTCTCCTCAGCTTTTAAGGCATATTGATATGCTTCATCCACAGTACCCACTTTGATTAAAATTAATTCATCATTGAGCTGAAATCTTAGTTCATTGAGGTATCTAGCAGCTGCTTTCTCCTCTTCTTCTTGCATACCTGTTCTGATTTGTAAGCATAATTTTTTTTCAATGCACTCTTGTATAAAAAACTCATCCTATCCCAAATTTTGAATTTGTTTAAACAACTTGTGTCGGTGGTATGAGGGCAAGAACTTTGCTTTAAAGATGTTTTAACTGTTGTTATATGGAGCCTAATCAGACTTGGAGGTTAAATTTATCCCACTTTTATCGGTGCGGTTTCCCTCCAAATTATTTAATGGGGTCAAGGGGCAGCACCCCTTGCGGGGGTTTGGGGGCAGCGCCCCTTGTGGGGTCCAAGGGCAACACCCCTGGCGTGCTCTTTGTCGCGATACAGGGCGGGGTTGAGGGGCAGCGCCCCCGAAACCTCCAATGATTTTTTATTATTTTATTAAGGCGTCAGGGGTTTTTTTTCTATTGGCCGACATAAAAAACCCTATTTTTGTAACCGACATAAGGCTTGATAAAAGCGGCTAAAGGTTAGGGTTTCGGTTGATGTATTGTAGCATTTTGCAGCGGTATTGAGTTGCAAGGATTGTTGGTTGTAATCGGTTTGATTTATTGGATAATAATATTGGATTGTCTGTTGGTGGATGTAGCCCGAGTTTGGGTGAACCACATTAAAACTTGTCTATCGCTGTTATTATTTCTGTGTATTCTCATTTCTCTGTTTAATTTTTATTTGCATTTAATTGATATCTTTTGCATGCAATTCCTAACATTAACAACTTAGGCCATAACATACCTTTTCCTTCCCTTGTCTTCTTCGTGATTGCTGAATGCTGTCCCACCATAGGGCAGCATGCAACTTCATTTTTGTTACAACGAACTTGACTCTTCTAGGATCATCTTCCCCCATGTTTTCCATATCAAAGTGCCTATCAAGCTCTTGCACCCAATCCACAAAGAGAACTAGGTCTAAATCCCTTGTAAAATTTGATACACCTAGCTTGATCTTTGTTCCATGCTTGATTAGAGCTTGAAATTAATCTCTTCATGGGTTCTATCCTATGCTCTCCCAAGTTTTCAAGATGAGGATGGTAGGGGGATGGGAGATGTGTTTTCTGGACGCGGCTTGTTTTTTTGCCATTTTTTAGGGGACGACTATTAAAAAAATAAGGAAAATTTTAAAATATAAAGAAATTTCAAATATTTATATGATAAATATTGATAAGACATTCATCATAGACATTATAGAACCTTAAAAATAAATACATAACAATAACATTAGACTTGAACCTTACAAACCTTTCCATTGTGTGTATGTAATTCTTATCTTGATTCTCTAAATCTCTCCAATATAACCTAGCATATGAGTGTGTTTCTTGTAATTGGGAGGTCGACACTTGTATAGAGAACCGTTACTTGGTCAAATGATGTTTTTGCTTGTACAAATGAATTGTCGCCATTTATTATGAGTTCTAAACTTATTAAACAAGGACTGTTAATTGACTATCACCTTGACACATGAGATGAACTATTACCATGAGTAATTAGTAATTAGGCTTGTACTTGCAATATGATGTTTGCACCATGTCATATGAGATATGGTACGTGATCTTTGAGGTCTATTTTAACATCGAAGTATGATTTTTTATATCTAAGGTTTGTACATGATATTCAAGGTCAGTTACCTTGTGGAAAAGACCTGAAGTAACAATAAGAGTATTGTTACTTTTTTATAAGATGTTTGTATTGATTACACGAGGTTAAATACCCTGACATATGAAGTTTATTAACCAACATATAAGGTTTGTTACCTTGGCTTTTGAGATATGTCACTTGTTACTTGAAGTTTGCACATGACATATGGGGTTTGTACTTGTCATTTGAGATCAATTACCTTATGAACAAGGTCCGCATTATTTTTTTTTGAATTGAAGATAGTATACCTTATATTTATATCAAAAACAAGATCAGTACATGTTTTGTAGCCAAGAGAGCCACATGAACGGATACATACCTTACAATTCAAATTATGACAGCTTCAGTTGAGAAATACAAAACCTACAAAACTATTTAACATCTACATAATTAAGATTTCATGTTTATCAGTAATTCGCTGTCACAAAAACTATCAAACGAAAACTTTAGCATTTTAATATAACACTTCTTTGCTTTCTGCCATATTGCCATCTGCATCCATCTTATAGTCCATTCCTCTGCTGATCTGAAGCTTCCTGCTACTGTTCAGTATTAGACTGTATGAAATCACTGTTAGGTTCCCTGTCCTAAACGTCTACATCCTCATTTAGCCTGACTCCACCTACCACTTGGTCTGAGTTCCTGGATAGCCCATCCAAGTATGCCCTGTTATTACTTTCATCAAATGAATCCATGCCCCTGAAAGTACCTATAGGAGGAGATGCCCTGACCTGGTTTCTGTCCACATTGAAGTTTTGGAATGTTACCTCTAAGTCCCTTTGTGCCTCATCCCTCAATTTTTCCATCTTATGTTGCTTGCAATACATGTTCTCGAAGTCTATGTACTCATCATTAAAATTTTGATGTATATTTTTAGGTCATGTGGCGAAAAATCAGCGTACTTGATATCTGCCCTGTAAATGGTCTCTGATCCCTCATCTATAATTTTCATAAATATTTCAATGGTGAGCTCCATCGTCATCACAACCTATATAAAAACATCAGATAGGATGAGTCTACAATCAGACCCAGTAAGCCATCTCCTCTTGCCTTGAAAATGGTCTTCATTTCTTTTTTTCCATAGAACCTATAAAATTTCAGTTGTTAGACAAAGCCAAAAAAAAAGTTAGATTTGAGACTCATACCACTTGAGGAACCACACAGAATTTCTTTCCTATACATTTTGTTCAAGGAGGACCAACCATTTGTATTTCCCATAAACAAGGACCTAACAGTTACGACTTACAACAAATGGACACTCAAAAAAGATGTGCTCACAAGACTCTACAATGTTACAAAGAGGAACACACAAAACTGTTATTTCCTATTGATAGTTTCTTCAACAGTAAGAGCCATCTAAAACTTCCTTTCTTCGGTTCTATGAACTTGGACCAAAGAAGACTAAAAGATAAAGCTAGTTGTTTATGGCTGACATTTAACTCTCAAATTCTACCGCTATGCTCATAGATCCCTAGTGAGTCAGAAAGTAATCTATACAACTTCCTGGGCTCTCCTTTTATCAACAGAGTTCCATCTTCCCATTGCAGTTTTTCCAACCAGTCTAGCTCACAGAGGATCTCAAGGTCTGCATTTTTAATATAAGGTCTGTTCATTTATATCTGACATATGTATAGGTTATTTGAGGTCATTTACCTTATGAACAAGGACTGCATTTATAATAAGAGATTGATAATCTAATGTATGAAGACTGTTGCATGTATTGTGAAATCTATACTTGATTTTGGTGGTTTGTACTTGATATGTAAGGTTTATGGCCCCACATACCCTTTTTTTTTTTTTAAATTATGTTTTTTTTTTAAAATTAAATGAAATCTTGCTAGACTGTAACTAGCCCTCCCTGGCATCCCCTAAATATTTTCACCCAGTCGTACCCGTATCCGCATCCCTGAAACATCCCCTACGGGGGACGGGGTCTATTTGGGCAGGGGATGCATCCCTATGGAGCATAGGTTCTATCTTTATCAAACAACTTACAACTTATATTTAGATTTCAACTCAACCCAACTCTCCTCTCTATGCATTTACAAGTCCAGGCTTTGGTAAAACATCCTCTAGTACAAGCAAGTTTCCCATTGTTTAAGAATGGGTTTCGCGAAATAGACCTATAGTCTTGACACTTGGTGTTAACCCATGTAAAGGCTGGAATGGAATATATCAGAAGTTCCCATGCTTTTCAGGCGATTACGAATTTTGATATTACTTATGAATGTTTCCCTTACCGAACACAATGTTTGAATTGCAGATGGCATATTTGGTGTTGCAGAGAAAGGGAACACCGGAGAAGGTGATCGTATTGAGTATTTATTCAGAAGTTTTTCTCCGAATGAATCTGGGACTCGTGCAGTATTTGAACCTGTTGAGGGTATTTATATTATGGGATATTCAAGGCAACTTCCATCGCCCCAGCAATGGAGTGGAATGAGAGTGTGTGTACATCTAACCATGTCGCAGTTTGTGAAAGGAGAAGAATACCTCTCAGCATTGAAAGGTGCTGCTCTGCCCATTGCCCAGCTGCTACCCACATAATCTTCAAGGATTATCTAATGGAAATGTATGATCAGTGTTTTGGTTGTTTTTTTTGTAAATACTGATACCTCGAAGCAATAAAATTCTCTGTTTTTATTTTATTGTACAGTTTTGAAACCCTACAGAATGCGTAACTTATAAATATATACCAACATCATCTACTGTAATGTTACACTTGGTTCTTTAATTGCCTTAAAAACTGCTGTCTAACTGATGAACTGGGTGAACTGGTCCCCAATACTGTACAAATGCAGATAAGCTTATATTTACATTGTCTTTCAATGTTGTTTTTGATTGACAATCTCCTTCTGAGCTTAATTGGTAGATTGTTTCTGCAGTGTGGTGAAAAGAAATAACTAGTTGTAAAGGGCAGAGCCCATGCGGTTGTTTAGTCTATTTTGGTTAACAGCCACTGTTTAACATTTCAAGGAATTTTTCTGTTTATTTTTAAGCAGTTATATTAAATTTTATTTTTTAACTGTATAATAAAAAATAGTGCAGGGAAAATTTGGAGGGAAATACTAAAAAGGAGGGAAAGAAATTTATGGAGATTGTAGTGCTTCTGGATAAACTGTGTATTGCTTTTTTGCCTCAACGTTTTGGATCAGGGAGAAAAGAAGAGAAAACTGATGATGGAGTGTGATCCGAGAGGCAAAAAAGCAATACATAGTTTACCCAGAAGCACTACAATCTCAATAACATGGACTGTGGAAATATGACTATAGAAATTTATGGAGCTAGGTAGCATTTTTCTCATTATACAATTGCTGTTTATTTTCTGCCCCCTTTTTTTAACAGCTTATTTTCAATTCTGCTCCACTAAAATAGGGAAAGATTTCAAATTATCATTTTTCTATAATTAAAAATTTGCATGGAAACATGCAGCTGCTCAAATGTAAGAGAAAAATCACTTAAGCAGGGCATGGGCCCATAGGGTAAGGGCCTAAATTTGATGGCTATATAGCGGTATTTAGTCATTTTAGTTGTAAAATACAATTAAAATTTTAAGAAGACTGTATCACTTGAAAGGTAAGATTTCAGGTAAATTGTCAAATTTTCTATGTAATTATTCTTATATATATTTTTAGTCTATATATATCTTTTCTAAAATAAGTAAGCTTTAATATTTGAAAGGCAACTTCAAATAGATGACCGCCACAAAAAATTGCTTGACAAGTAGGGTTGACCATCAAATTTAAGGCATGTCTAGCTTATTTTAGCTAGCACCCACTGCTCAACATTTTTAGGAGTTATTTGTGGAGTTACTGACCCCATGAACATTTACTTTTTCTATTTTTATTCTGCCAGAGGCGTTGTACACTCACAGCAAGGGCTGAAAGATTCAGATATTCCCAAGTAAACAAAATTCATAAAATGTGTAAATAAATTTTGTGGAAGCCAAATGGATAGAAAAATAGAAAAACTTGGGCTTGTGGAGTGAAATCTTTATTACATTTGAAGATTATGAAAAGTCTCTCAGCATCACGGCTTAAATTTAGTGGCCGTATGGCTGTATTTAGTGATTTTAGCCATAAAATACAATTAAAATTTTAGGAACACTGTATCACTTGAAAGGCAAGATTTCAGTAAATTGTCAAAATTTATATGTAATTATTCTTATATATATTTTAGTTTATATATATTTTTTCTAAAATAGATAGACTTTAATATTTGAAAGACGTCACTAAAAAGTCTCTTTAAATTAACTCATATGAGCATATCAAATATTCTAATTGCAAGTAATTTATAAATGCCAATAAATTGAAGATATCTCTAGTGTACTGTAGATATATTTTTTTAAATATAAATATACTAGTTATATAAAAAAATAAAAACAAATTATTAATATAGAAAATTTAGGGGATAAGATTTAAAAGAAAATGAAAAAAAAGAAGGAAATAATACATCCTTTTTTTCAAAACTTATTTTCAATCCCTCAAATGCAACTGCTCCATTATAATAGGGAAAGATTCTAAATAATCTTTTATGAATAATTAAAAATTTACATGAAGTATCTATTCTGCTCAATTCTACTCAAATTTAATCAGTAATTTATGCAACCCTATCAATTTTTATTTCTTTTCATCTATTTACAATGGTGGTCATTTTAATTTCTGTTTGGGAAAGTACAGAGATTATTGCCGGCTAAGTTCGTGGCATTGTTTTTAAAGTGGCAACGTCGAGGAAAGGAAGTTTATTATTAAAATTATCATTATGCTGATATAACTTCCACCAGTTGTAGTAAAATTAAAAGAACTTTACCATCCTATTTTATTAGTTTTAGCTTATCATTAAATTTTCATTACATGCCATCTAAATTCTATTTTAAATGTCCTAGGGTCGAGAAACTTCTCATTTTAGAGTACGTAAATGTCCTTGGGGAATAAAGCACCCCTCTCCTCTGCCGTGCTTATTGGACCGTACATTGTACTTTTGCCTATAAATTTCCTCTCCACAAAATTGCGTCGGATTACTGAGTATGGAGTTTATGTAACGTTGAACATTGCATACTAAGCACTTTTCAAGTATGCACTTCTTTAATTTTGCATTTTGTTTTAGCACGTATTTATGATTCTTTTGGAGTATGAATTGTCTTGAAAACACACGGTTGATATTTAGATGTGTATCTACATACAAATCTGCATCAACATGGAAGATTTTACAAATGTGGGATGATTTTTAAGATTTCAAAATTTGACTCTTTGTAGGATATTTGATGAATTCACTTTACACATTTGCAAGAAATGGGAAGAAGGAAGCAATAAATAAATGCTATCTAAAATGATGATATGTTAATTACAAAACCCCCTTATTCACACATGACTTATTTGCACAAAATCCCTAGTTGTGAAAGGAAACAAATGCAAATGCAATAACAAAGGCGAACATCACAGTCATTAATTTGCAAGAGTTTAGTTGTTCTCAGATTCACGAATTAAGGTTGCATATGCAAGATAAGAAGGTGGAAATAAATCTAGTGATGAAAATAAAAGAGAACATCCCATTTCATTTATGAAAAATAAATTAATAAATAAATGTGAAAGACCAGGGGCATAGTCACAAAATTGTTCTTATTCAGCTTGATGATTATAGAATATTTGCCTAAAAAGCTTAAGTTCACAAAAATGGTAGAGCATCCACCAATAAAAATATTCCTCCTCCATTTTTATGTTCAGAGGTTTCTACACTCACAGCAAGGGTTGAAAGATTCTTAAACAAAAATCCAAAAAAATAAAAAATAACATAAATAAAATCAAATTCAATGCATGGTGATAGTGGATCATAATGAAACGCTTAATTTATAAAAATAAAAAAATAAAAACCAAAGAACCAAAAACAAATTGTTGACTTTTTAAAATATAAATATACTAGTAAATAAAACAATTGCATCCTTATATATACTAGTATAGGTATCTTAAATAAATCTATCTAAAAAATGCCTAGAGATATAATTTTTTTCTTGAATTTTATTTTCGGAATTTCTTGTTACACTCTGGGCAAGAAAAGAATGATGACTATTTGAAGTTCTCTATGCATGACAACATATTTTTGTTTTTACATGCTACTTATTTTGGATTTATATTATGTTTATTATTAAGTATTAATATTTTGACGTGTAAATGGCTATCAAATTTAAGGTAAAAGGTAAGAGTTTTTGTTAACACACTCATTCTATTACACTGCACCCTTTGTTGCCACTGTAGAATGCCTCTCGACATTACTAAAAAAAGAAGAATTTATTTTTTAGAAAAAGGAAAAATCATAGAGAAAGGGATCCCCTTCTACATGCCAATAAAGATCTCCATCTTTTTTTGGAGATTCTTTTTGGCATGGCAACTACATCTCCCCTACTCCTCTTTCCCATTTTTATGGGCTTTTCCGTAGCTTTTCTTACCTTTACAGTTTCAAACAATAAAGTTGTGCCTTATTATCTTGTGCTTCATAAAATAAAGCATAGCTTTTATTATTTTGTGAGCTTTATATGACATGTGATTTTAAATTAATCTCTTCCTCACTTAAAAGAAAATTGACCACACTTCTCCCTTAGGAGAGAGGACCCATACCTGCCCATGTCCTAATAGCTGCCATGGTGCGACACACCTAACCCCCAATTAAATATATTACAATAACTAATACATGAAAATTGAAAGCCTAGTGAAATATCTCTAAAGCACCAATACATGTTCACCTATTGATATGTAGTTATACCATTCAAGTGGACCAAATACATGTCACTTTACTTGCAATACAAGATAAGTTGGTCCAAATGGGGACTCTTTCAAACTAAAATACACACTTCTTAAATTAATTACAAGATATAATGTGTACAATAACCACCCTTTTGGAGAATGGACAAAAGTCAAATAAGTTGCACTTACACATCATCATGATCGGTTATTGGTAACTAAGCTAACATAGATACAAGCCCCTCTCAAATAAATGGGCTCTCAAGGGTACATATTCCTATACTCGATCTCACATCCACATGACATCTTCCAATTACTAAACGTACCTACACAAACATTTAACATAATTTTAAATTTAAGTGATCATAAAATTGTATACAAAGTTCAAGTCATTTTGCCAAGTGAATGATGGCCCGATGAAGGGGTACATATTCCTATACTTGATCTCACATCCACATGACATCTTCCAATTACTAAACGTACCTACACAAACATTTAATATAATTTTAAATTTAAGTGATCATAAAATTATATACAAAGTTCAAGTCATTTTGCCAAGTGAATGATGGCCCAATGAAGAGGTGTGAGCACTACATATAACATATATTGACAACATGAGTTGCTAAAGTGGAAGGAAGAGATATATTAAAGTCAAGAATTGATGGGGAAGGTGGACAAACAAAGCTTTGCATTTGTTTCTTGTGTGTTGAAATTTGAAGGGATCAACCCAATATATCAAGCAGTCTAGGGTTTGACGCTGAAAGGGACTCTACCCCATCCTTAGAATTTGTTGACCTGAATATAAGTTAGGGGATGATTCCCATAGAAATAGAAACAGAAGATGAGGGTGAGCTGCAAGTTGCTCTAAAGAAAATAAGCCTGTTGAGTGAGCAACTAGAGGAACAACTAAAAACCAACTTGCAACTATAAGAGCATCTAAAAGCCAAGGAGCAGATAAGTAGCGAACTAGACATGCTAGCTCAAATGGCAGTGGAGGAATTGGATAAGGAAACAGAGGTGCCTGAGGAACAAATATTGTTTGTTACTTAGCCTATGAAGCAGGACATTCCTTCCACCTCAGCTTGCCCTTCTAAGAACCCTACATCAACACAAATAGATGGACCCCCATTGGAATATTTGTTGTGGAGGATAGATGATGATATCGGATTAATGATGAGAAAATGGAGGGAGGAGGAGGAATGGAGAAGAAATTTAATGAAAAGATAGGTGAAAAGGATGAGGAAATTAGTAAATTAAAATAGAGAATGGGATGTATGGCAGAATTGACAAGCCAAATTATGCAATGCAGGCCACTTGCCAGGATTTATACATTATTTTTGAAGGAAAGGCTTTTAATTTTTCAATTTATGTAAATTTTTAGTGATTTACCACTTCAAGTTGATACAACTAAGAATTTATTTTGGATTTTTAGAACATCCTCCATTGAACTTCAGGATCAACTATGTGAATTTCACCTACATGACATGGTTGTGCCTTATGATCTATCTTGGAATCGAATTCCCTATGTGGGGGACATACATATTAGGGCACTTATCTCCTTCATAAGGAATGAACAAAGTAGGGGAATGCAGATGAGGAACTACATGAGCAAGAAAAATTTGTGTCCTTAATAATCAGAGGGGAAATGAGGAACCCCAATGAGATTGTGGAGGAATAAAATTAAATTGCAAGAGAACCTAGTTATGTCAAGAAAACTTCTTCAAAACCAGGAGACTATTTACACAACATATTAGGAAATCTTGAGGGAAATAGGGAAGGAAGCTTTTAAGTTCAGTAAAGCAAGATGGTAGGAGATAACAACAAAATTAAGAAGGAAGGAGCCACACTCCCTATACAACTTTCATGCAGTCGTCAACAAAGGTCCCATGTATATCAATATGGCTAGAGCAAATGGATTGGCATGGCTGCTAATTAACTTCCAACCACCTATCCTCTGGTTCCTGATTCCTCTTTGGAGTGGTAGGATAATATATCAACCAGTAGATGAGAACAATAGGTGGGAGTGTATTGAAGGACAAAAATCATTCTTTTTGAGTGAAGGGGTGTTAGTGTAGGTTTTTATTTCCTAGCGGGTTATTGATTTTTTCCTATATTCTTAGGTTTTTCCTACACTTCTATTAATCTCGCTTAGGTTAATAAAGCATGTCTTATTAGGTGAGAGGATTATGAAGTGTCACCTTCCTACATGTGAGCATCCATTAGCTATCTTGGGAAGATACTTTGCTATCTTTAGTCCGATAGATGGTTGCTCCTAATTGGTCAGTGTTGCCACCTCCTCCCTCTTCCTAGTCTATATAAGTATGCTACCTGTCTTGTATTTTATATCTTTTGCTTTTGCATCCTCTTAATGCTATTTTTCTTCTAGCATTTGTATTACTCTCTTAGAGACTAACTCTGTGTTGCTATTTTGATTTCGTATCATTTGCATTCATAATTTAAATATCTATTCATTTGCACTAGTTTTATGGGTTAATAATCTTTTCAGATTCTAACATGGTATCAGAGCTATTCTATGTGTAAGAGTAGATTTTAATTTCCATATTTGAGAGATTTGGGGGGGCTAATAAATCTTATTATAGTTTTTTTTAAAAACCCAGTATGTTCTTCTCTTGCATCTTTGGATGATCTTGAGAATCATAAAAGTTTGATGGAAACTTTTTTTATCTTTGGGGTTTGCACATGTGTTTTATGAAATCTGGGTGATTGCAGTATTTTTGGTTATACTGGCAGCATTTACAGCTATTCCAACGCATCCAAGGGGCTTGAGAAAGTCAAAATTTGGCTTTCGTTTCACCGAAATTAGAGATCGTCATACACAGTTGCGAAACTAGGGTTTCAAGCTCAAATCTGACAACCAGCTTGCATATTTGGTGTTTTCAATCAATATTACAAGTTCTAACATGTCATTGCTTATCTTAGGTAGCTGATTCAGCCTTTGCATGTCATTTTTTGGTTGCTGGGGTCTTTTTTGTAGCTAAAGGCGTTCTGTTTACACTAGATCAACATCTTCTGTACATCAACAAGAAAAACACCTTATGGGTTTTGCTCGCAACATAGAAAAACCATCTGGGTGTGTTTTAGTTTTTGCATGCAGTCTATATATTTTGCAAAAATGCACTTAGAAAGCTACAGTAGGACCCCTCTCCATTGGTAGTTGCAATTTTGAAGGCAGTTTTGAAATGCTCCGTTCTTGCTCATACAGACTCTGTTTCCCACAATTTTTTTTTGATTTTGGCTATTTTTTCGTGCTCTATGCACTAGTGTAGTCATTTTTTGATTTTGATGTAGATATTGTTTAGAAATTGTAAATTCCTAGTCATGGCACTGAACAGTTCTTGTTTTGGGAACTTCGGAGGATCATAACTTTCACATACGACCTCGTATCGAGGCGATTCTTTTTTGAAAGTGCGTGATTTTTAGTGTCGATCATAGTGGTACTGTTTATTTCTCTGGGTATTGTGGCAAAGTTGTATTTTCAGCATATGCTCTTCATGAGGGTTTTGTAATACATTGAAATCAAGATCACTTATTATTTCTTGCTAGTGGCCGTTATAAATGCACTAATATAAAGTGCCAAAACATATTTTATTAGGGGGGTTCTTTGATTGAGTGAAAAAGGGGGGTTGTCTTGGTTGGGTTCTCTTCTTTTCGACATTTCTTCTCTACATTTCTTTATCATGGATCAAACAAATGTGCCCATCCTAACTCCATTCAATTAATTTGAGTGGAAATCATACATGACAATTCACTTAAGGAAAGATGGATTAAATAGGATAACTATGGGACTTGAAACTAAACCTGCTAAAGATAAAGATAAGCCTAAGTGGTTTAACAAATGTGATGAGGCATATGGAACATTGTGTTTGTCTTTTTCCCCTGATTTGCTATTTCATATTGAGTCTTTGAATACACCAAATGAAATCTGACAAAGCTAAAAACACTATTTCACACACTAGATTCAATGAGGGGTCATATGTTAGAAAATAAACTAATTAGTTTAAGTCCAGGCAATTTCAACACAATCTAAGATTTCTTCATTAAATTGAAATCACTAAGGCTATAGTTAAAACAATGTGGAATTGAAAAGAAAGATGAACAACTGATTCTTAGTATTCTCTCTAAGCTAAGTTTAGAATATTCTATGTTTGTTTCTACTTTCTATGCTACTAAGGGTGCACTTGGTACTCAATTCACTATGCCATCTTTAGATGATTTTACTGTCAATCTGAATCAGGAACAGGACAAGCTAATCCAGATGGGCACTCTTAAGTCCTCTAAGTCACATGCGTTAGCTACCAACCAAGGCACAAAAGAACAGCAAGGACAAAGTAGTAACAACAATAGTAAGGATAAGAAACAAAAGAATAGCAAGGAGAAGAAGGATCAGATATTGGTTGCTTCAAAAGCAACTAATGAGACCCAATCTTCCAAGGGGGACAAGCCTAAGAAAGAGAGGGTCCAATGTGCCTATTGTAAAAGACCCGGTCATGATGAACATAAATGTCTGAAGAAAAAAATTGATCACTTGACACACATTCTTGAGAAGCATAATATCAGTGTTCCTGAGACTATCAAACAGAGTTCTAATGAGGGGTTTAATAAGGCAAAAAGAAAACAACAAGGGGAAAGGAAAGGGCAAAGCCCTTGTTGTAGTTGCTTCTTCACCATCCACTTGGGTTCTTGATTTGGGTGCTTCGCACCACATGGCTTCATCTAAGGAAGAATTTGCATCTTTGGAGCCGTGTACTATGACTTCTATTTTGATGGGTGATGACACTCCTCTTGAGGTGTGTGGGAGAGGGTCTGTTGATGTGGGGGATGGCACATTCCATGATGTTATTTGTGTGCCCTCATTATCAACTAATCTCCTATCGGTATACCAGATCACTCACATAGGTTCAAGCAAGTGGGTTGAGTTCACTCCTGATTCAGTGGAGATTCATGAGTTCCACAGTGGTTCTATAGTTGTAGTTGGGAGAGTAGATCATCAATCACGGCTCTATCTATTTTCTCACTTTGTTCCTGATCCTCCTTCGACTGTTTTGCTCACTCATTCTAATGATGTGAGTAGATTATGGCATGAGCGGTTTGGCCATCTTAACTTCCACTACTTGCAGCATCTCAACTAGCAGAGCATGGTCATAAGGTTGCCTTCAGTTCAATTTTCAAGTGGTGTTTGCCAAGGTTGCATTCTTGGTAAGCATTCTAAGGAAAAGTTTGACAAAGGTAAGGCATGGAGAGTTTCACAGATACTGGAGTTAGTTCACAGTGATTTGGCTGGTCCATTTCAGTATCCTTCTTTCAACATGGCTAGATATGTCCTCACATTCATTGATGAGTTTTCTCGATATACTTGGGTGTACTTTCTCAAACAGAAGTCTGAGGTATTTGATCACTTTCAGGACTTCAAGACTTTTGTAGAGAAGCAATCAGGGAAAGCCATCAAAGTTTTGCACACTGACAATGGTGGTGAGTATGTCAACCATCGCTTTGAGAGATTTTACACTTCAGAGGGGATTGATTTGCAGCATTTAGTTCCATACAATCTTCAGTAGAACAGTGTTGTAGAATGAAAGAATAGGTCCTTGAAGGAAATGGTGAATTGCATGATTCACTCCAAATCTCTTGCACCACAGTATTGGCCAGAGGCCATTAACTGTGCTTGTTATATCCAGAACCGTGTTCCTCACCGAGCCTTGAAGGGAGTCACTCCTTTTGAATCTTGGAGCGATCAGAAACCATCAGTTAAGCACTTTCAAGTTTTTGGTTCTCCTGCATGGGCCCACATTCTTGCAGAGAAACGCAAGGCCTTGGATCCGCAGAGCAGACCTTGCATATTTGTAGGTTATCTTGATGGTGTGAAGGGTTATTGGTTGCTCCACCTTACTACACATGAGTTGTTCATTGAGAGGAGTGTTTAGTTTGAGGAGGGCTCTTCAAACTCATTTTCTATCAGTTCTCCAACTCCTCCTACTTTGACATTAGAGTCACTTGGGATACATGACAGATCTTCTAATGAGTCAGATTCACCTGAGTAGTCTTCTACCTCCACTTCCGATGCAGAGAACGATTCAGAGGACTCACCTCCTTCATCTCCTAGTCATCATTCAGAGGTTGATGATTCTCCTCTAGATTCTCCATCTTTGGGTCCACTTTAGGCTAGACAGACCTTACAGTTTGCAGGTGATTGGGTTGGGGATCCATCAGATACCAAGCGGATTCGTTCACAGTTCCAGGATGCTCCACATGTCTTCATTGCTACTACCTTAGATCCATAGTATTTTCATGAGACTTTTGGTATTCCTGAGTGGGATACAACTATGCAGGAGGAGTATAGTTCCTTGATGAGGAACCACACTTGGGATCTTGTCCCTCTTCCTAAGGGAAGAAAACATGTTCGATGTAAGTAGATCTATCAGATAAAATTTGTAGTAGATGGGTCGGTTGACAAGCATAAGGCTTGGTTGGTCACCAAAGAATTCTCCCATGTTCCTGGGATTGACTACTCTGAGACTTTTGCGCCAGTTTCCTGAATGAATTCCATCTGACTAGTTCTTGCCATTGCTGCAACCAATTGTTGCGAAGTACACCAGATGGATGTGAAGAGTGCTTTTCTTCATGGTGACCTTCAGGAGGAGATCTACATGGAGCAGCCATAGGGGTTCATTTAGGATTCTTCAGTTGTGTGTCGTCTTCCAAAGTCTCTCTATGGCCTCAAACAGGCTCCTCGGGCCTAGTTTGCCAAGATGGACTCCTTCCTTCTATCAGATGGGTTCACTTGGTGCCATTCTGATCCCAATGTCTACATTCTATAACAGGATGATTCACTCTTATTTCTAGTTATGTATGTTGATGACGTGCTAATCATAGGGAGTTCTTCATCCACCATTGGGGCTACCAAAACTGCCCTTCATGACAGGTTTTTGATGACTAACTTGGGCTTGTTGCATTACTTTCTCAAGATTGAGATCTTTCAGTCTTGTTCTGGGATCACCATCACACAGTCCAAGTATGCTCTAGATTTGCTCTTGAGGTTTCATATGGCTGACTGTAAGCCTGCTCTGACTTCCTTCATTTTTGGAGTCAAACTTGAGGCTCAGTGTTCTTCTCCACTTGTTGATGGAACTTTGTACCGACAACTTGTTGGGAGTCTCATTTATCTAACTCATATGAGACCTAACATTTCATATGCTGTAGGCATGGTCTCTCGATTCATGCAAGAGCCTCATGAGCTGCACTAGAAAGTAGACAAGTGGATCCTTCACTACATTTAGGGTTCTCACAGTTTTGGGATTCACTACACAGCAGACATTGAGCTTGACTTGGTGGGCTACACAGATTCAAATTGGGGGGGTGATTCTCAAGATCGCAAGTCTACTTCAGGTTACAACTTCTCACTTGGTTCAGGTCCTGTTTGTTGGTCGAGCAAGAAGCAGTTTGCTATTGCTCTATCTTTTATTGAGGTTGAATATCAGGGGGCTATGAATGCCACCACTGAAACTATTTGGCTTCAAAATCTTCTCACTGAGTTTGGTATCTAGATCAGATGGCCATCAGTCATATTTTGTGACAACCAAAGTGCCATTCAGATCTCACGGAATCCGGTCCATCATCAGCAGACCAAACACATAGAGGTCCACATGCACTACATCTGGGAGCTCATCCATGACCATGCCATCAACCTTCGGTACTATCCGACATCTGAGCAGGTTGCGGATATCTTCACCAAACCCTTCACTAAGAGCAAGTTCCTTCATTTGTGAGATTTGCTGGGGGTGCGGGATGCTTCATCTTCTGGGGGGGCTTCTTCCTCTCACTTAGAGTCCAAACTCTCTCTAGTTTGGGAGGGTCTCTTCTCTCTCTATCTTGGGGGGCTTTTCTCTCTCTTTGGGGGAGAATTTTATGTACATGGGTACCTCATCAGGCTTGATTTTTCTGGGACCCATTTCTACATCCACCTAAGCTTCGTTTAGGGGGGGTGTTAGTGTAGGTTTTTATTTCCTAGTGGGTTATTTATTATTCCCTATATTCCTAGGTTTTTCCTACACTTGTATTAATCTCGCTTAGGTTAATAAAGCATGTCTTATTAGGTGACAGGATTATGAGGTGTCACCTTCCTACATGTGAGCATCCATTAGCTATCTTGGGAAGATACTTTGCTATCTTTATTCCGATAGATGGTTGCTTCTGATTGGTCGGTGTTGCCACCTCCTCCCTCTTCCTAGTTTATATAAGCATGCTACCTGGCTTGTATTTTGTATATTTTACTTTTGTATCCTCTTAATGCTATTTAGTTTCTAGCATTTGCATTACTCTCTTGGAGACTAACTTTATGTTTCTTTTTTTATTTCATATCATTTGCATTCATAGTTTAAATATCTATTCATTTGCACTTGTTTTCTAGGTTAATAATCTTTTCAGATTCTAACATGGTATCAGAGCTATTCTATGTGCAAGAGTAGATTTTAGTTTTCATATTTGAGAGATTCGGGGGGGCTAATAAATCTTATTATAGTTTTTTTTGAAAAACCCAGTATGCTCTTCTCTTGCATCATTGGATGATCTTGAGAATCAGAAAAGTTTGACAAAAACTTTTTTGTCTCTAGGGTTTACACATGTGTTTTATGAAATCTGGGTGATTGCAACATTTTTGGTTATATTGGTAGCATTTCCATCTATTCCAACACATCCAAGAGGCTTGAGAAAGTCAGATTTGGCTTTTGTTTCACCGAAATCAGAGATCGTCATACACAGTTGTGAAACTGGGGTTTCAAGCTCAAATCTGACAACCAACTTGCATATTTGGTATTTTCAATCAATATTGCAGGTTCCAGCATATCATTGTTTATCTTAGGTAGCTGATTCAACCTTTGCATGTCATTTTTTGGTTGCTGAGGTAATTTTTTGTAGCTAAAGGCATTCTGTTTACACTGGATCAACATCTTCTATACATCAAGAAGAAAAATGCCTTATGGGTTTTGTTCGCAACATAGAAAACCCATCTAGGTGTGTTTTAGTTTTTGCATGCAGTCTATATATTTTGCAAAAACGCACTCAGAAAGCTACAATAGGACCCCTCTCCGTTGGTAGTTACAGTTTTAAGGCAGTTTTGAAATGCTCCATTCTTGCTCATACGGACTCTGTTTCCCACAAATTATTTTTTGATTTTGGCTATTTTTTTGTGCTCTATGCACTAGTGCAGTCATTTTCTGATTTTGATATAGATATTTTTAAGAAATTGCAAATTCCTAGTCATGACACTGCACAATTGTCATTTTGTGAACTTCGAAGGATCATAACTTTCACATACGACCTCGTATCGAGGCGATTCTTTTTTTGAAAGTGTGATTTTTAGAGTAGATCATAGTGGTGCTATTTATTTCTCTAGGTATTGTGGCAAAGTTATATTTTCAGCATATGCTCTTCGTGAGGGTTTTGTAATGCATTGAAATCAAGACCACTTATTATTTCTTGCTAGTGGCTATTGTAAATGCACTAATATAAAGTGCCAAATCATATTTTGTTGGGGCGGTTCTTTGATTGAGTGAAAAGGGGGGGTTGTCTTGGTTGGGTTCTCTTCTTTTCAGCATTTCTTCTCTACATTTCTTCATCATGGATCAAACAAATGTGCCCATCCTAACTCCATTCAATTAATTTGAGTGGAAATCATACATGACAATTCACTTAAGGAAAGATGGATTAAATATGATAATTATGGGACTTGAAACTAAACCTGCTAAAGATGAAGATAAGCCTAAGTGGTTTAACAAATGTGATGAGGCATATGGAACATTGTGTTTGTCTATTTCTCATGATTTGCTCTTTCATATTGAGTCTTTGAATACACCAAATGAAATTTGACAAAGCTAGAAACACTATTTCGCACACAAGATTCAATGAGGGGTCATATGTTGGAAAATGAACTAATTAGTTTAAGTCCAGGCAATTTCAACACAATCCAAGATTTCTTCACTAAATTGAAATCACTAAGGCTACAGTTAAAACAATGTGGAATTGAAAAGAAAGATGAACAATTGATTCTTAGTATTCTCTCTAAGCTAAGTTCAGAATATTCTATGTTTGTTTCTACTTTCTATGCTACTAAGGGTGCACTTGGTACTCAATTCACCATGCCATCTTAGATGATTTTGCTGTCAATCTCACTCGGGAACAGGACTCACTCGGGAATAGGACAAGCTAATCCAGATGGGCACTCTTAAGTCCTTTAAGTCACATGCCTTGGCTACCAACTAAGGCACAAAAGAACATAAAGGACAAAGTAGTAACAACAATAGTAAGGATAAGAAACAAAAGAATAGCAAGGAGAAGAAGGATCAAATATCGTTTGCTTCAAAAGAAACTAATGAGACCTAATCTTCCAAGGGCGACAAGCCTAAGAAAGAGAGGGTCCAATGTGCCTATTGTAAAAGACCCAGTCATGATGAACATAAATGTCTGAAGAAAAAAATGATCACTTGACACACATTCTTGAGAAGAATAATATCAGTGTTCCTAAGTATATCAAATAGAGTTCTAATGAGGGGTCTAATAAGGCAAAAGAAAACAACAAGGGGAAAGGAAAGGGCAAAGCCCTTGTTGCAGTTGTTTCTTCACCATCCACTTGGGTTCTTGATTTGGGTGCTTCGCACCACATGGCTTCATCTAAGGAAGAACTTGCATCTTTGGAGCCGTGTACCATGCCTTCTATTTTGATGGGTGACGACACTCCTATTGAGGTGTGTGGGAGAGGGTCTATTGATGTGGGGGATGGTACATTCCATGATGTTATTTGTGTGCCCTCATTATCAACTAATCTCCTATCGATATACCAGATCACTCACATAGGTTCAAGCAAGTGGGTTGAGTTCACTCCTGATTCAGTGGAGATTCGTGAGTTCCACAGTGGTTCTACAGTTGCAGTTGGGAGAGAAGATCATCAATCATGGCTCTATCTATTTTCTCACTTTGTTCCTGATCCTCCTTCGACTATTTTGCTCACTCATTCTAATGATGTGAGTAGATTATGGCATGAGTGGTTTGGCCATCTTAACTTCCACTACTTGCAGCAGCTCAACCATCAGAGCATGGTCATAGGGTTGCCTTCAGTTCAATTTTCAGGTGGTGTTTGCCAAGGTTGCATTCTTGGTAAGCATTCTAAGGAAAAGTTTGATAAAGGTAAGGCACGGAGAGCTTCACAGATACTGGAGTTAGTTCACAGTGATTTGGCTTGTCCATTTGAGTATCCTTCTTTTAGCAAGGCTAGATATGTCCTCACATTCATTGATGACTTTTCTCGATATACTTGGGTGTACTTTCTCAAACAAAAGTCTAAGGTATTTGATCACGTTCAGGACTTCAAGACTTTTGTAGAGAAGCAATCAGGGAAAGCCATCAAAGTTTTTTGCACTGACAATGGTGGTGAGTATGTCAACCATCGGTTTGAGAGATTTTACACTTCAGAGGGGATTGATTTGCAGCATTTAGTTCCATACAATCCTCAGTAGAACAGTGTTGCAGAACGAAAAAATAGGTCCTTGAAGGAAATGGCGAACTGCATGATTCACTCCATATCTCTTACACCACAGTATTGGGCAGAGGCCATTAACTATGCTTGTTATATCCAGAACTGTGTTCCTCACGGAGCCTTGAAGGGAGTCACTCCTTTTGAAGCTTGGAGCGGTCGGAAACCATTAGTTAAGCACTTTCAAGTTTTTTGTTCTCCTGCATGGGCCCAGATTCCTACAGAGAAATGCAAGGCCTTGGATCCGCAGAGCAGACGTTGCATATTTGTAGGTTATCCTGATGGTGTGAAGGGTTATCGGTTGCTCCACCCTACTATACATGAGTTGTTTATTTAGAGGAGTGTTCACTTTGAGGAGGGCTCTTCAAGCTCATTTTCTATCACTTCTCCAACTCCTCCTACTTTAACATTGGAGTCACTTGGGATACATGACAGATCTTCTAATGAGTCAGATTCACCTGAGCAGTCTTCTACCTCCACTTCCGATGCAGAGAACAATTCAGAGGACTCACCTCCTTCATCTCCTAGTCATCATTCAGAGGTTGATGATTCTCCTCTAGATTCTCCATCTTCCTGTCCACTTTGGGCTAGACAGACCTTGCATTTTGCAGGTGATTGGGTTGGGGATCCATCAGACACCAGGCGGACTCGTTCACAGTTCCAAGATGCTCCACATGTCTTCATTGCTACTGCCTTAGATCCACAATATTTTTATGAGGCTTCTAGTATTCCTGAGTGGGATATAACTATGTAGGAGGAGTATAGTTCCTTGATGAGGAACCACACTTGGGATCTTGTCCCTCTTCCTAAGGGAAGAAAACTTGTTCGATGTAAGTGGATCTATCAGACAAAATTTGCAGCAGATGGGTCGGTTGACAAGCATAAGGCTTGATTGGTCACCAAAGGATTCTCCCAAGTTCCTGTGATTGACTACTCTAAGACTTTTGCGCCAGTTTCCTGAATGAATTCCATCCGACTTGTTCTTGTCATTGTTGCAGCCAATCATTGGGAAGTACACCAGATGGATGTGAAGAGTGCTTTTCTTCATGGTGACCTTCAGGAGGAGATCTACATGGAGCAGCCATAGTGGTTCATTCAAGATTCTTCACTTGTGTGTCGTCTTTCGAAGTCTCTTTATGGCCTCAAACAGGCTCCTTGGGCCTGGTATGCCAAGATGGACTCCTTCCTTCTATCAATTGGGTTCACTCGGTGCCATTCTGATCCCAATGTCTACATTCTGCAGCAGGATGATTCACTCCTATTTCTAGTTATGTATGTTGATGACTTGCTAATCACAGGGAGTTCTTCATCCACCATTGGGGTTGTCAAAACTGCCCCTCATGATAGGTTTTTGATGACTGACTTGGGCTTCTTGCATTACTTTCTCAAGATTGAGATCTTTTAGTCTTCTTCTAGGATCACCATCACACAGTCCAAGTATGCTCTAGATTTTCTCTGGAGGTTTCATATGGCTGACTGTAAGCCTGCTTTGACTCCCTTCATTTCTGGAGTCAAACTTGAGGCTCAGTGTTCTTCTCCACTTATTGATGGCACTTTGTACCGACAACTTGTTGGGAGTCTCATTTATCTGACTCATATGAGACCTGACATTTCATATGTTGTAGGCATGCTCTCTCGATTCATGCAGGAGCCTCATGAGCTACACTGGAAAGCAGCCAAGCGGATCCTTCACTACATTTAGGGTTCTTACAGATTTCACTATGCAGCAGACATTGAGCTTGACTTGGTGGGCTACACAGATTCAGATTGGGCGGGTGATTCTCAAGATTACAAGTCTACTTCAGGTTACAACTTCTCACTTGGTTTAGGTCCTGTTTGTTGGTCGAGTAAGAAGCGGTCTGCTATTGCTCTATCTTCTACTGAAGCTGTGAATGCCACCACTAAAACCATTTGGCTTCAAAATCTTCTCACTGAGTTCAGTATCCAAATCAGATGGCCATCAGTCATATTTTGTGACAACCAGAGTGCCATTTAAATATCACGGAATCCGGTCCATCATCAGCAGACCAAACACATAGAGGTCCACATGCACTACATCCGGGAGCTCATCCATGGCTACATCATCAAACTTTGCTACTGTTTGACATCTGAGTAGGTTGCTGATATCTTCACCAAACCCTTCACTGAGAGCAAGTTCCTTCATTTGTGAGCTTTGTTGGGGGTGCAAGATGCTTCATCTTCTGGGGGGCTTCTTCCTCTCACTCGGAGTCCAGACTCTCTCTACTTTGGGAGGGTCTCTTCTCTCTCTATCTTGGGGGGGGGGGCTTTTCTCTCTCTTTGGGGGGGAATTTTATGTACATGGGTACCTCATCAGGTTTGATTTGCCGGGACCCATTTCTACATCCACCTAAGCTTCGTTTATGGGGGGGTGTTAGTGTAGGTTTTTATTTCCTAGTGGGTTATTTATTTTTCCCTATATTCCTAGGTTTTTCCTACACTTGTATTAATCTCGTTTAGGTTAATAAAGCATGTCTTATTAGGTGAGAGGATTATGAGGTGTCACCTTCCTACATGCGAGCATCCATTAGCTATCTTGGGAAGATACTTTGTTATCTTTAGTCTGATAGATGGTTGCACCTGATTGGTCGGTGTTGACACCTCCTCCCTCTTCCTAGTTTATATAAGCATGCTACCTAACTTGTATTTTGTATCTTTTGCTTTTGCATCCTTTTAATTCTATTTTGCTTCTAGCATTTGCATTACTCTCTTGGAGACTAACTCTGTGTTGCTATTTTGATTTCGTATCATTTGAATTCATAGTTTAAATATCTATTCATTTGCACTAGTTTTTTGGGTTAATAACCTTTTCAGATTTTAACAAGGGGAAGGACATGTGATTCCCTATGATTACATAAATATTGCTCTCATGTATAATTCCAGGCCTTAGTTGCTTGGGGGCAAGAAACACCTTAAGTTGGGGGTTAGTGATGAGCCCCATAATTGTACTTTTTAATCCCTGGTTTTCTTATTTTTAAGTACCTTCTTGTAGACACTTTTATCCTTCTTGGACCAAGACTTTATATAGTATTTGGATAAGGACTACATTAATTATATGATTCTTTAATGACTGTTGCATAGTTAAAATATTTGTTTTCATATGTAATTTGGTGTGAATAAGTGTCTTAACAATAATCTTTATGATTGGAGATTTCTTTGGGATTAACTCCTTCCTACAACAACCAAAATTACTAACCTGCAGCCAAGCTGTAGAGTTCCTGCAACCAAGCTACATAGTTTCTACATCCAATCTAGGAGGATTCTTGCAGAAAAAGTATAGAGTTTCCATAGCCTATCCTATATAAGTTCCTACAATTGAAAGGGGTTGACTCCTATAGCAAAAGTGTGTAGTCACTGACAACTATCCAATAATGACCTTTTCTCTCCGTACAGACAAAGATAAGATGCAGGGGACATCAAGGAGCAATATGCAGCTAATGGAAATGTATTTACTCTCCAATTGAAGACATGTTGAGGCTAGTTGACACCATTATAACCGCTTCCATGTTTCTTGGATAAGTTTGTTTCATCCCAATGTACTAATTAGAACTCTCTTCTCTGAATTGTTAAGATTTTATTTCCTAGTTTCATTATGACTCTTTAGGAATAAGGAATCCTTTCCTTGCATAAAGGGAAGTGGATCAGTTAGTCATTATTTTCATTAAGGAATGAATTATAAGATGATGTATATTTCTATTTTTGCCCAGATATCTAGACGGAAGAGATTTTTTTTCCATATGATTGTAGCATGTTTTGATTTTAGTCAATAAAAATAGAGTATCATTTTAGATTGATTAATTATTTTTGTTCTTAATCTATGGGAAGAACGAATGTATTGATTTAGTAAATTAAGCTAGTAGAAGGAAGGAATTAGTCAACCCAAGTTAGGGCCCACTTGCGGTAAGCTGCCACAGATCTGTTTGTTTTAGTTTCATGTAATCAGGTTTAGATCTTGGAGCTAGATTCACGGATTCTATTTTAGTTATTATTTTGTTGTTGTTAAGAACAGTTACATAGCTTATTTTTGAACTATAAACTTGCATTCCTTTTCCAACATTTTAGTAATTTCCATATTCCTAGCTATACACAACTAAATATGTAGAATCCTCTAGCTGTTCACATAGTATAGACATCATACCAAGTACCACATCCTTGGGTTGATAGATTAAATGTAGCTTGAACTTACTCACTAAGCTACTTGATTTAGGATGTGCATGCCTTAGATGCATTAGGTTTAGTGAGCATTGATTTAGATCAACAAGAATTATCACTCATGTTAGAACCCTCACAAGCCAACATGAATCATTTCAACAATGTTGAGAAGCCAAGAGGGTAGAATATTCTATTGGCTTATTATATGACCAAGTGAAAGATTTAGAAATTACCAAAGCCATGTTAGCACAATATTTTTTCAACCCTAAGACTAGATTGCATGTTGATGTATTTAAGCCTAAGTTTTTTAATCAAATGGTGTACACATCAAGGTATCACTGATAATTTTGGGGATCATTAATAGATGGTTTTTGATAAAGCACCCAACAAAAATCTTGATGTACCTTTATATTTCCTTAGTAAACTATATGCGGAGTTTATTTTAGGTTACCATGTGAACTATTTTGATTTTAGAGATTTCTAGGGAGTAGGTAAAGGAATGCCTCAAGATAGACCTAGGGTAGTGCAATAGGTGCAAGGTCCATTTATTCCCCCTCCTATCTATTCTCTACCTCCTATTCAACACCCAATCATTGTTGCAAATGCAACACATCAAAGCCTCTCTACCATACACTCTTTGACTGAGCACTTGATTACAAAGACTTATCAACTAGCACAACCACATGATATTAGTGGTCGTAGTGGATCAATTGAGATTACTAGACCCTTCTTGTCCACACATGTTTGTGTGCCTCCTCATTGCATTTGTGTAATTAGTTGTGCATAGGTCCTCTTGGAGAGACTAGTGAGCCACCCTTGAACACATTAGAGTACGTCCCTCATATGTCACCTTCACGATCCAAGGCAACAAGGTCTAGAACTCAAGCTGAGGCATCATGCACTAGAACATGAGTAGATGCATCATGGGCTAGAGAAGAAGAGGAGAAAGGCCAATCTTTCTTTTAGGTAAAAATTTAAAGTTAAATTTCATGGTGTATTCTATTTGAATTTAATAGAAACAAAGATTAGGAATAATGTATCTACGTGGGATAATAGTTGATAACAGAGGAGGATCTTACAAAATTTCATCATGGTACTCTTTCTGCCATTCAATTTGGCCTAAACTTGATGGTATAAATTTTTCTACACATCTAACCTTTTTTTATTGTATGCATTTCATTTTTTGTGAGTAATTATATATTAATTTATATATCTTGATGTTATTTTCCTTTTACAGTCTATTCAAAATTTGAATGATGTGGCACCTTTTCCAATATGCTTTAATATAACTCCTGATCATCCTAAGGGACCATCATTTGCTGAAATACTCTCAGAATGACAACAAAGAGTTGAGGTAATTGAATTGAATTTTACTTTAATTGATAATTTATAGAACTTATATTTGATTATAGTGATTTAGATTTGTTAATTTCAAAGCTATTATGATTATATGTATAAATATAGTCTTACATTCTTGTCATTTTTCATACAAGACATCTTAGTTGGTTCATCCATTATGAGTCCTTCTCAATCAATTCAAGAGACCTCGTTAGTGGTATGTGCTTGTTATGTAGTAGATAATTTTTTAATTTAATCTAGTCTAGATTGTTTATTTTACACATCTAACCTTTTATAATGTATGCATTTCTTTTTTTGTTAGTAATTATACATTAATTTATATCAATGTTATTTTACTATTATAGTCTATTTCGAAAGTGAGTGATGTGGCACCTCTAGCATCATGCTTCAGTAGGACACTTGATCATCTTAAGAGACCATCCTTTGAAAAATGACTCTCAGAATGACAAGAGTCAATGTACTTGAATTGAATTTTGCTAAATAACTAATAGTTTAGAGAACTTATAGTTGATTATAGTGATTTAGATGTTAATTTCAAAGTTCTAAATTGCAGTAGATAAGCTTTTGTTTACTAATCTAGCTTATTTATATTTACCATTGAACTAATTAATCAAATTTGTGGTTTGACTTATTATTGTAGTCAACATTGCATCCATCAACTACTAAGCATCATGGCACAAAGATGCCACTTTTTGAGGGTCCACCACAAGTTGAGGATTCCCTAGAGGGATGGGGTCAAGTGGACCTTTAGGATTTGGTGTAGCTATTTGACATGTAGATTGTATATAGATTTTGAGATGACATATGCCACATTTTGTAAAAAAATATTTTGAGTTGGCATATATGCCAAATTTTTGTATATGTCAACCATTATCCTAGATTTTTATATATATACCTTGATATACTCCCTTATGTGCATGTACTCGTACTTTGAAAATTAAAAGTTGAATGTATAATCACTTTATAATGTTTGAGTTATGAACAATAGCATATTATAGATTGATTCCTTGTTATATGATTGTTTTTCTTGGTAGAAAGATCATATATAGTTTCCTACCTCAATACATAACTTGATCTCAATTACCATGATGGTAGTTGTAGTTAGATATAGGGTTGTCTTATAATGACATGTGACCATTTGTCCATCAAATTATAATGCATCGTCCAAACACCATTAAGAAGACCTTCCTATTGTTTTGATACTGGCAACTATCTTGCTAGCATAAAACCAAAGATTTATACATAAGTAGATGTTATGAGTTACTATATATTTCTCTATGAATACTCTAATTAGTAAGAATTAATAAAAAAGAAGCATAATGGCAATCATATGAAATCTATATTTAACATTTCATTTTAATTTATGCTAAATTAGTACACACTTGTTCAATATTTGTTTATGCTAAATTATTACATCGATGCTTATTGATAGTTAACATATTTGTTATACTCTTCTTTTTGTATATATTTCATAACAATCATGATATTGAAACTACTAGATTTTATATAGAAACTACTAGATTTTATATGATAATCATAGATAATTTCTCATCTTACATGTTAAACATGCAAGATACATGTTAAAAATGACAACTTATGATGTTTTTCATTAAATCAAAGCTAGTTATTTTTGTATTAATGAGCAAAGACATGTTTATATGCTTGTACCCATTCGTTATCTAGTTTATGCAAAAAATGTCATCCACAATCCAAATTCACCTAACATTGCATTTGGAAATGTAAATAGGTATATCTTAAATGGAAGTATGTTTCAGTATCATAATATACTCCATGTAAGTTGTACATGCCAACACCCAATTCTAGTTTGCAAATTATAGAGACTTAGGGAGAGACTCAGGGAGAGAGGAAGAGAGAGACATAGGGAGAGAGATATGCTTGGCATGATTTATATATCCTCATTTCACCTTCTACATGTTTGACATGATTTTCTTATCCTCATTTCACCTTCTATACATTTGACATCATTTTCTTACCTTCATCTCACCTTAGATATATGTTTGACATTATATGTTTAGTTAGGGAGAGTCTTAAAGAGAGAGACCAAGAGGGAGATGATATGTTTGACATTATATCCTCATTTCACCTTCTATAGGTTTAACATACCCTCATTTCACCTTCTATATGGGTTACAAAAAGAGAAAAATGAGGAAGAGAGGATGAGAGAGAGAATTAGGGAGAGAGAATGATTGGTTTGTACATATGGATGCATTCTTGCAAAATGCTTCATTTGCATTCAATATAATGTTGCCAAGAGTCATATTTTACATTCTTCACCTTGTGGGATTGACTGATAGTGCCAACATATTAGGGTGGGTCAGTGTATGGTAGAGGAGGCTCTATTTCATTCCCCACATGTCCCAATTATTTCGAGCTACATTGTATCAACAAAGTCTCTTAAGATACATAAGAGAAAGACACCTCCAAACTTTGATAGACTAGTTCTCAGAGTTTGTGGAACCTAAGAATGATTTGTTTGGACCTACAACTAGATGTCAAGTCTCTTCATAATAACCTCTCTTGGTTTTCATCAACTCAACACCATTTGACTGTGCCAACAATGAATGCATTCTTGCAAAATGCCTCAGTGACGTTTAGTGTAAAGGTGCCAAGAACCATATTTTGCATTCTTAACCTCACAGGACCAAAATTATAGTGCCAACATGTTAGGGTGGGTGGGTGTATGCTAGAGGAGGCCCTGTTTCATTCCCCAAGTGTCCCATTCCATTTGGGCTACATTATACTGGCAAAATCTTTTAAGAGACTTAAGAGCAAAAAATTACCAAACTTTGATGGAGTAGTTCTTGGAGTTTGTGGCACCTAGAAATGATTTGTTTAGACCTACAATTAGATTTTAGGTCCATCCATAATAACCTCTCTTAGTTTTCATCAACTCAACACTGTTTGATTGTGTCAACAATAGATGCATTCTTGCAAAATGCCTCATTTGTATTCAACATAATGTTTCCAAGAGCCATCTTTTACATTCTTCACCTTATGGGACCAAAATGGTAGTGTCAACATGTTAGATTGGGTGGGTGTATGATATAGGAGTCCCTATTTCATTCCCTAAGTTTCCCAATCCTTTCGTGCTACACTATATCGACAAAGTCTCTTATGAGACCTAAGAGAAAAAAAACTGACAAACTTTGATAGAGTAGATCTTAGAGTTTGTGGCACCTAGAAATGATCCATTTGAATCTCCAGTTGGATTTTAGGTACCTCCACAATAACCTCTCTCAATTTTCATCAACTAGACACTGCTTGATTGTGCCAACACTAGTACAGAAACAATCATATATGATTAAAAAAACTACTAAAAATTGCATATAAATGACTAAACATGGTCACGTGACCATTAGTAGTTTATTGCCAGTCATTTGTAACGTGACCAAATTGATGACTAAACCATTTTTAGTTATTTATTGGTTGTTTTGATTGATCGATTTGGTAGTATATTTAGTCATTAATTCAGTCATTGATTGTTGTAAACTGGTCACTTATTTAGTCATTTTTTATTCACTGATATATTTAGTTGTTAATTTAATCATTGATTGTTGTTAACTGGTCACTTATTTAGTCATTTTTTATTCACTGATATATTTAGTTGTTAATTTAATCATTGATTGTTGTTAACTGGTCACTTATTTAGTCATTTTTCTTCACTGATTTTCGTCCATTGGTATTGTATTTAGTCATTAATTTTAATCATCATTTTGATCAATTTGGTAGTTTATTTAATTGTTTTTGTTCACTAATTTCTATCAATTGGTAGAATATTGATACACTATTTATTAATTGCATAATCATTATATTTAGTCATATTTATTCACTGATTTATGTCAATTGGTAGTATATTTAGTCAATTGGTAGTTTATTTAGTTATTTTTGTTCACTGATTTCTGCCTAAAACTGTTGGAAATGAGACAATGCTTTTGAGGTTTAAATAGAAAACACAGAAAAATATGTCATTCATTTGCACATAATGAAATAACTATTAAGAAGACAAAATACTAATATTTTATTGAGAAAAGGTGTTCTTACAGCAGATACAAGACATAAATATGTGTCTTTGCTTTGAAAAATGTGTTACAAAGTGTGTTTCTCAGTGTTGTGACTGAGAAAATTGAGTTACAATGCCTTTTTTTGCTTATACAGCTCCAAAACAGACAAAAAACACTAATATATATAAATAACACATTCAAACTATTACATAAAGCAATGGGCCAAGCTATCTAACAACTAGTACATGATAAAAATCAACTATGTCATTTTTTTCAAATATTTTAGTGGACACTGTGTGAAGGTCCCTTCTTTCTCTTTTAGACGAACAATTCCATCTATTTTGTCTTCATAAGCAAGGGGTATGTTACTTGTGACCTTTAAATTATTTACATTTGCATCTCCCGTTCCTTTCAATCTGACTCCATGTATAATAGATAGTGAGTGAATCCACCCAATGCCCACAGCAACACCATCAAATAGATCCAACACCCCAACTTTATCCCCTTCTTGGAGTTTATCAATAAATGTCTGCAAAAACAAAAAAATACACATTATATTGAGATATAAAACACACATTATATTGTTGACTAAAGCAGAGACAACTTCTCCACTAATCCCAGGCAATGTTTGTTGGAACAAGAACTGCATTCCTAAGGCTGGGACATTTGCATGGGCATCATTACATAAAAGATTCTTGACAACAGACAATTTTTAGAAGATGGGATTCCAAGGCCCTTCAAGATGCATCTTATGCAAAGGAGTAGAGGAAACAGGAAATCACTTGCTACTCAACTGTCCACACTCACAAAAATGTTGGCAATGGCTGTGGGCAAAGCTAAAATGGCAGAGTACACTACTAGAAGACTTACTAGGACTATTTAAAGCATGACCCTTCCCTTATAGAATAGCTCTCTACTCTACTTTATGGTTAGTTAGCCCCTCCATTTTGATATGGAAAATTTGGAAAGAGAGAAACATAAGAATCTTCTAAGACAAAGAATTGACAACTTCTTCTTTGCAAAATAAGATAAAGCAACTATAGTAGAAGTTGTTAACAATAGAAACATGGTCAACTACCCTAAAAATGCCAACTTCTCTGACTAGGATACATTAATGAGAAAACACTAGTATGGACTCAAAGTTCCTTCTTTCATAGGAGCTAGAGGAAATAAATCCAAGGAGGCAAGGAACATAACAGTGTGGAAGGCTCCTAAGTTTGGTCACTGGTATAAGTTAAACTTTGATGGGGCAGTAAAGGGAAATCCTGGACCATCTGGTGTAGGGTGTATAATTAGGGATTGGAATGGTAAAGTCTTAGGCAAATTGGCTAAGGCTCTCCTCGAGGGTACAAACAATGAGGTCGAATTCATGGCTCTACTGCAGGGGACTCATTTTTGTTTGGAATTGGGGTTGGATCAAGGTATCATAGAAAGAGACTCTTCTTTAGTAATAAATGCAATTAGATCAAGAAATATTCACAATTGTAAGCTCAAGTCTCATTTGGAGTTAGTTCTCAAGGATTTGGAAAAATTCAAGCATTTCATGGCCAATCACACCTATAGGGAAGGCAACAGGGAAGCAGACGATCTGACCAATTTGGGAGCAGAGGGATCAGATATAAAAGAAGTTATTACCTTCAACTGAGATAAGGCACAATAACATAGTAATTTTTAGAATCGGTGTTGTGAAAATTTAATAAAATAATCGAAGGGGCCTAGTATCTACAATGGAGAACCAACAGGTAGTATTTAAGATTGAAAAGTAATGAATAAGAGAATATTTCTTAATATTTCAGCGATATGGAGATCAAAGACACCAAAAAACAATGATTATATCCAGGCATATTGAAGCAAGCTAAAGAGACAGATTAGGTTGTCACATGAGTGGCAATTAAGTTTTTCGAAGCAAGCTATACAACCAATTAAGAAAGCCGAGTCTATAAAGCTTGAAAGTGTATTTCTCTATTGTCATTGCAAACTTGGGAGATGTCTAAACAAATAAGATTTGTTGATTATTTCCCTACAGATAGTATACTCTGTAGCAGGATGGATACTCCCATTAGACTGTTGAGTGAGAAAAGACAGATGGATTTCTTAGGGAAGGTCACAGACCAATGTTTGAGAAGGGTTTTGTTGCAGAATGATGCACTCATAGTGGGGGCGGCAAAGGTGGTCTTGGGAAAGTTGTTTGTTGTAGAAGTAGAATGCTATAGGGTTGATACGGACATAAGTTTGAGGTTCATTGCTTCTCTTCTGGATTTGAATATTGTTAAATCAGAGGTGGAAATAATTACCCGCAAGATTTTTATCCCAGCTCTATTGGGGGGCCTTGGCGAAATGTTGGTGGTAGCAACATATGGGGCTGATCTTCCTCAGCCAAAAGATATGGCTTTGCTGAATATCCCTGGTGAGGTGATAAGATACTATCCTTTTATTTTAGACATTAAGGGTGTAGATTTGATTTTACATTGTGAGTAGGCTAGGGTCGGGGCAAATTTTTTGAGGAAAATGTTTCAGTTAGAGGCAGTCCAGGGTTTCGACTGGGTGGAAGAATTCAATCAATTTTTGCATGACTTTGGTGATGTTTGAATACTAAGCCTATTTATATAAACTTTTTGTTATCTTATCAGTAAATATAAGCAAGGTTAGGGTTTCGTATTGAAAGCTCAGGGCTGGGTAGGGAATGCTTTCTCAATGTAAATGTTCAGAAGGATAAGATTGGCCCTGCATGGCCATTTTGATAGTCTCTTTTGGACCCTGCGCGGTCATTTTATTTCATCAGATGATTAGTGAAAGGATGGGAAGGGTAGCATGATATGGCAATATTGCCAGCTGATACAGAATACAACAAATATGCCTATGAGGCACCACAGATATGTAAACTTTTCTGAATTAATATATTATACTAAACTCTCTTATGCATACAAAAAAACACATTATATTATTTTTGATAGCTGCATGTAATGTCTTATGTCTTGGAACAAATAAGTTTTTGTATGTGCTTTTTTTGATTCTATCGAATAACAAAGAAGCAACTTTTTACTTTGAAAAAACAAAAACTAACCCATTGTGATGTACAAACAAATGGAGGGAAAGACTACAATAGTGCTAGACTATACGAGTACTCTAGAAAGAGACATGGATTGGCAATGAAGTCCCCCCAACTGAGGACCATGACATCCCTAAACACAATGTACTAATGCATTGTCAAAATCTATGTATGCACTCTATTACAACTAACCTCTAAGCTTCCATATGTAAGTTATATGTTCTCCCTTATTTCCATAATCTATGTATAGTAGCTAATTACACTTCACTACTATTCTAACCAGCTTCTATCAAATAGGTAATGATTACCCTTATTTACATAATAAAACAACCATTACTTACTTGAATAGTACTTACTCGCATGTGGTTTCATAGCACTCACCTCGAGTTCAACACGACTATACTACTATGAATATCATGCACATGCTCATCGAGTTCATCATCATAATCACTATCAACATTGACATGAAGTTGTAGAGTTTTGCAGAGAGCTCTATTGACAGAGCCTTTTTATTTTCATTCTGCTTTCATATAATTGTTCTGCATGTGGTTTAATCATCATGCAAAAATTAATATAAGTCAAGTAAAGAATGCAAAAGCTATAAATTTTTGTCCAAAAGAATATTTTAAGCATGAAGAATGACAAAACATTGGGACAGATTAACTTATAACTTAAAGAATGCAAAAGCTATAAATTTTTGTCCAAAAAAAGAATGACAAAACATTGGGACAGATTAACTTACAACTTAAAGAATGCAAAAGCTATAATTTTTTGTCCAAAAGAACATTTTAAGCATGAAGAATGACAAAACATTGGGATAGATAACTAACAACTATTATATTACCTCAACTAATTCAGCACAACTATGACGAATGTGCTGCACATTCTTGTCCAGTTCATCATGATCACTATCAATATCGACAACTTTGTTGACATCATGAAGGAGCTTTCATTTTCTTGCTACTTTGATAAAATTTCTCTGCATGTGGTTTAACCATCATGCAAAAAAATATACAAAGCATTCAATAGTCAAGTAAATAATGAAAGCTATAAATTTGTCCAAAAGAACATTTTTTGGATCACTCCAACAATAAATAAACTGGTTTGGATTCTCCTACGCTCATATTTCAATAATCTACATATTAAGAGGCATTTGTATACAGAATTGCCAAACAAGAAGAAATGAGATCAATAGAGCCTCTTACCTCATTTGAATCTGTGGATTTATGATCATTCCATGTAAAAACTATAGGGTTAACAGAGGCAACCAATTGCGAAACTTGCTGAGTGAGACCGAATATGCAACTCATTACTTGTTGGTACCCTTCATTTGAATTGACATGGCTATGAAATCTCTATTGATGAACTAGATTTCCACTTCATCCTACTCTTAGATTTACTAGGTCGATCTAGTGCTACCATATAATTGACAATATCTTATGCACCTACTTCCCTATTACTATTTTCCACCTAAAATACAATGTCAATTTCAACATATAGTCAGTTCAATAAAAAATTGAAATAAATAACACAATCTAAATTGAACCAAAAATCCATCACTTATTGCACTCATCTCGAGTTCAACATGACTGTACTACTATGAATATCATGCACATGCTCGTCGAGTTCATCATCATAATCACTATCAACATTGACATGAAGTTGTACAATTTTGCAGAGAGCTCTATTGACAGGGCCTTTTTATTTTCATTCTGCTTCATATAATTGCTCTGCATGTGGTTTAATCATCATGCAAAAATTAATATAAGTCAAGTAAAGAATGCAAAAGCTATAAATCTTTGTCCAAAAGAATATTTTAAGCATGAAGAATGACAAAACATTGGGACAGATTAACTTATAACTTAAAGAATGCAAAAGCTATAAATTTTTGTCCAAAAGAAGAATGACAAAACATTGGGATAGATTAACTTACAACTTAAAGAATGCAAAAGCTATAATTTTTTGTCCAAAAGAACATTTTAAGCATGAAGAATGACAAAACATTGGGATAGATAACTAACAACTATTATATTACCTCAACTAATTCAACACAACTATGATGACTGTGCTGCACATTCTTGTCCAGTTCATCATGATCACTATCAATATCGACAACTTTGTTGACATCATGAAGAAGCTTTCATTTTCGTGCTACTTTGATAAAATTTCTCTGCATGTGGTTTAACCATCATGCAAAAAAATATACAAAGCATTCAATAGTCAAGTAAATAATGCAAGCTATAAATTTGTCCAAAAGAACATTTTCTAGATCACTCCAACAATAAATAAATTGGGTTAGATTCTCCTATGTTCAGATTTCAATAATCTACATATTAAGAGGCATTTGTATATAGAATTGCCAAACAAGAAGAAATGAGATCAATAGAGCCTCTTACCTCATCTGAATCCATGGATTTATGATCATTCCATGCAAAAACTCTAGGGTTAACAGAGGCAACCAATTGCGAAACTTGCTGAGTGAGACCGAATATGCAACTCATTACCTATTGGTATCCTTCATTTGAATTGACATGGCTATGAAATCTCTGTTGACGAACTAGATTTCCACTTCATCCTACTCTTAGATTTACTAGGTCGATCTAGTGCTACCATATAATTGACAATATCTTATGCACCTGCTTCCCTATTACTATTTTCCACCTAAAATACAATGTCAATTTCAACATATAGTCAGTTCAATAAAAAATTGAAATAAATAACACAATGTAAATTGAACCAAAAATCCACCAGTTATTGCAAATTTGTCCATTTTGGCCTACAAACTGCCTTGGCCAAAAGTATATCCAACCCTCACATTATTTCTTGGTCTCTTGCCTCTGTTACTCTTTGCCAAATATTATTTGGAATGCATACTTTATTTCAATGCCTCCCATTGTTTGGGAGATAGAGTGGAGTCTAACCTCTCTTTTCCTCCATGATTGTTTTTCTGCAATTGTATCTAAAATTGTTCATCAAAATTCTCATCTTTTTCTTGTAATATTTTCTAGAGATTTGTCCACCAATAGTCTCAAAAGCATTTTCCATAGTTCATGGATCTTTCTCTACAAAACTTGATTTGCAAATATCCAAATGGACCCTACATCTTACACCCAACTTGGAGGCCCACTTTGCAATATTTGGCCCAATGGGCTCACCATCTCTTGATACCTCAACCAAGAATGGCTTCTTGCATTCTAATTTTATTTCTTTTGTATTCCTCTCTATAGATCTGTACAAATCTTGACTCAATCTTTATCTTTTGACAAAAGTAGACACATCTTCTATTAAACCACTACCAATTTTTTTGGTTGATCCTCTAGTTCCATCAAAAGTTCTAGATGCAATAGATGCACTCTGAGGCACATCATATGCAAGCGGTCTCTCTTCATGATTTTCATTAACTAGAACTTCATGCTCCTTGGCCACATCAGGTGTGGTATGAGTAGGTAGACTAGTACCAGTCTCTGTAGATTTTACTTCAAACACATCCTTTAATGTTGAATAAATCATCTGCAGACCCACTGTTCCTTTGCTTTGATGTTTTTCAATAATCTCTCTTAGACTTTGTGCTAAGAGATCATCACGACGTTGCACATCACCATGTGCTATATTAGGCTGCACATCACCATGTGCTATATTAGGTTGCACATCACCATGTGCTATATCAGGCTACACATCATCACAACTATTGTTTTCACCAACTACATTTATTGAGTCACAAATGCGTTGGCTTCTACGAGATGGTGGCACTGTATCTTTTCTTTCCTTTTGTTTTTTCTCTACATTTTCTTTGCACTCTTTTTCTTGGCTATAAAAAAATATCATAGTATGTCTTATATACATAAAGCTCTTGCCTAAAAATTTTCATTAAACACTATTAAACAAATAATATACTACTTAGTGGATTTACAACTTGCCTGTTTGTCAAACCAAGACGCGATAAATATTCATTATTCTTGGCCACTTTTTCTCTATGAAAGCACTCATAATTTGTCATTGAAATTTCAGCATTATGATCACTACCATCTAATTTGCGCCTTACAATCCTTTTCCTCATTTCCTGAAGTCCAAATAAACAATAATGTATAAATCAACAACTTGAATTAGTAAAACTTTATTGAGTTCATAAGTTGATAACTGTTGACTTTCCAATCTGCTGATAACTGCAAATGGAAACTTAAAATAGAATTTAGTTTACAGATTAAAAAGAATTTGTAGTCAAAAATCATGAAGATGTTTACAATTACAAGTATCAGACAAATTTTCCTTAGGTATATATTCACAAGAAAAGAACTCATAAAAACATAACACAAGCAAGATGAAGGAAAAACATACTCTAGTAAGGTTATGTCTGATTTGTCTCCAGTTATCCTGGGAGTTGAACCAACACAAATATATATCTAATATTCACCTATTGAGACATTTCTTGTTCTTGTTCATTAATTTCCTCAAAATCTACAAACTCTATTTCTTCTTCATGTTCCAAGTCAATAATCTTCAATTTCTTGGCCGGAGGTGAACCAGGAGACTCATTTCTTCTACTATATGGCTTGACTGAACTCCTTGGGTCATATGTAGGTCTCTTTTCACCTGCTGGAGCACTTTCAATCAAATTCTCTACATTGGCAAAAAACTTCTGGATCCTTATTATTTGATCATTCTCATCTACAAATGCCCCAGGGTATGCAAGATTTAGATTTTTCCTCATTATTTCCCCTTCCTTCATTGCTTACCACCTATTCCTTAGGAAATTAATTTCATCCATAGTAGAGCATTTCCTTACTATATCTTCATCAAACAGGACTTGATGGGTGACCTATGGCCTTTTGATGCCTAGTCTTACTCTGGTGATGAAACCTTCTGGGTCAAATACCCGTGGGTCCTCAAACCCCATCTTATAAACTCCCAATACTAAGTCTATTTGATCCAAAGCATCCTTGTTTGTAGCCCAGAAATCAAAAAACTTGGTGGTAGTAGGGAAAAATGACCCTTTCTTCTGTAATCTCAAGTCCTCCTTATTTGATGCTTTCAATTACCTGATGATTTCCAAGTATGCAATTCTTCTTGGCACATATTTTGACAGGATGTATGGGGCAACCTTGCTCCCATAAACTCTAATACAAGTAGTGTGGGTGTGCAGAAACCAATCACCCCAATTATGCTGAATTCCCAGCTTAGGGGTTCTCTCAAATGGTCTCAAGAAATCTAATACATCCCTTGGAACCCTTTCACCTTCAGTATCCATGAACTTCAACAACCTTCTCACAAAATGTTCTTCAAAAACCACATAATTTGAACTTTCACAATGCATATCTAACAAATGAGTCCATAGTTGGACAGCAAGAAGAGTACCATCCTTATCTTGCTCTCTCACATATAGATCTTTATGCCACAACCTTGTTCCAGCATACAAAAACATATGGCACATAATTGAATACCATTTGAATTCCACCTTTGTATCTTCAACATACAAATTGTTCTTAATTTTCACCAGTTGATCATGCATCTTATCGGCTACATAGGTTGCATAATCAAATGCTTTAGTAGTTGAAATATCTTGTACATTTACAACCAACATCATCATAGGAACTGGAATCTTATACATAGCATCTCTTCCCAGTACATGGCACAAAGTATGGTAGGTCTTTACAAAGTAATGCATGAATTGTGAAACATCAAAAGGCTCTTCTTCAATATCTGATATTCTAATTAGCTTTCCATCAATTCCCCTTACTCTGTGATTAGGCAACTTGAATACTTTGTATGCATGCTGAGCTCTTTTGTATTCATCTTTTAGGACATTAATATCAGCATTTTTGTTTGCAACAAGATTAAGGCCAAATACCTTTGTGGTCCTAATCATTATTTCACCATTTCCTGCCCTAACAACCCTAACACTAGGATCATATCTCTGTGCAATAGCCCTCACCAGGTCTGGATTCACAAATATGTTAGGGTACATCAATTTTGCCACATCTAAGTTCCAAGAATTGCAAATAGGGGCATTGTATTCCTTCCTATCATGCCGGTGTTTGAACAGAGTCCACCCATGCATAGGCAATTTAGCATACCGACACCCAAAACACAAATCTAGCAGTCTATCATTCAGCCCACCTAGACCGTGTGCATTCACCAACCTTCTTGAAGATCCAAGCAATTATTTCATCAAATTCTCATCTAGACTCCTTTTAGAAGTGAAAGGCTGACTTGTTTGACTCATTTTGGAACCATTTTCTACCGCACTAGGGTTTTTCTCTTCTAAAAATATTTAAAATTCCCTCTAGCAGGGAACAATTCAATTCAAATAAATGCAGCAGGCAAGAACGACTTACTATTTTAGGTTGCAGAAGTGCTTGAAATCACAATATCTTCTCGCCTAGTTGCTCGCTACGTAGAAATCCTCTTCATGTTTATGAAAATGCCATGAAAAACCCTTACTTTCAACTTTAATCAGACTTACAGGTTAGGGCTCAGTGTATAAATGCATGTCTTTTCGGCCATTACTGTGAATTTGTGATACAAAGGTGGCTTCGAACATCTAGTCAGAAAATTTAAACTCCAGCCATTGATATGCTGCTCATACTGTGAAATTGATGACTCAAGATCAACCACCAGATTTGAAAATCCAAGCCTTTATGTGAAAAGTTTGCCAACCAATCAAATTATTCTATCCTAGAAGTGCGCTTTTGCTGACTTTTCCACTTTGTTGGGTGAATATTTTGTCTTCAACTAACTAAAGACAAAATGGTTATATCGACCACAGTGTAATGAGCTAAATTTCTCCTCTCAGCAAGGTGAGGTCCCCTATCAACTATCACAAACTTATTTAAACTAAATACTAACTTAGGGGTGAAACCATATCATCCATTTCTCTTTTTTAGAAATGATGTTTACAAAATGAAAGAGCACTTTCTCGATACAAATTTGAATAACCAAGAAACCCACGAGAGTACAAAGTCTATCATTGCTTCTTTTACTGATTTATAACTCAGAACCAAGTAGGATAAGGTGCAGCTCAAAGTCTTCACCGAATGCTATGATAAAACATATGATAACAAAAGATAATAACAACTCAAAGTCTTTCCAATATCTTTTATTTCAAAACACAAAATCACAAACTAAAGATAATTGTTGTAGCACAAAGTCTCCACAATCAACTTTAGAACATCTCCCAGATTATTCACACTCACACTACAATTTGATCAAGCAGATAAGATAGTATTAGGAAAAGGACATAAAAACAATTTCCAATACGCCACAAGTTATTTCAACACAAAGTTTGAACGATCACTTGCTTTTCTATTCACTTGATAAAATTTGATTTACAATTTGAACACAGTCTCAAAATGCTCTTCAATTTGGCAGAGTTTCTCTTCAATAACTAAAAGATGATCTTTACAATAGAGGCCCTCTTTATTTATAGGGAGGAGCCTGGAGAAAAAATAGGAAAATCCTAACTGCTTTGACTTATTCAAATAGAAGAGTCCTATTTGACTTAGGACTTCCTTTGTCTCACATGTAATTACATTTTAGAAAATTACATATGAATATGTCCACAACAAAATTCAAATTACATATACAAGAATACAATAAACTAAGGTATCAGCTTCCTCCATCATTCTTCTTCAGAAAATTCTGGTACATGGCCTGTATGGCTGCCATTTCACATGCATCTGGTTTAGTTGTATTTTCTGAGATAGTGCGGGCTTGAAGAATTGCATCTTTCACTGCCTTTATTGCCTTCTCATGTTTGTCCAGATTGTCCTTCAAGCTCTCAAAAGTTGAATGTTGGTCATAGAGATTATCCATGGAAAGTACTGAAGGCACCTCCTCTTCAAATTTCCTTTGAACCATCTTTTCGAAGGAACTTATCATCTCATCTGCTGAAAGAAACTTATGGTCTTCACCTGCGAGGGTGCATGGAAGTTCTTCCATCCTGTGTAGAAGCGTGACATCGCTATCTTCAATGGCTTCTCGAGCTTGACATAGATCTTCAAGTAAACCTTTTATTATGTGGATACGATGAACCAAAGACTCCTTGGTTTTAAGATATGATTCCCTGTTTACAATGACCTCAATGGTGATCAGATTCTTTATCTTAATCTTTTTCATCTCTATCCACTCCTCCAAGCTCTCTTCTTGATCCTGCAGTTCTTGGGAGAGTAAGTCAACCATGTTATCAAGCTCAGCTTTGGCTTTGTCCATCTTCTCTTTTCTTTCTACAATGGTCTTTAGTAGAATTCGCCCTTGAGCTAACAAACATTCCACAATATCTCCTACCATCCTTCCTCTAGGATGAGTTTTTTCAACCTTCTAGATCAGGGGATCTTCTACAATCACTGCCATGGGTTCCACAATTTCAGATGACTTAACTATTTTTTGAAGAACTGCAGCAAGCTATTCTGCTTTAGCCTTATACTATTGTTTTTCCTTTTTGACTTCATCATATTTTTTGAGCAGGGTGCTAGTAGTAGTTTGAAAATCTACTTTTATGCCCTCGTGAGTTAGCTTGCCTAACTCAACCCTTGAAATGACATAATCATTCATGTCAAAATTGTCAATAGTAGCGTCTTCTGGTGGTTTAGCAATCTCTGCATATCTGATTCCTTTCTCATTGATCAGCCTAGAAACAGTCTTAGGCTTCTTCTTCAAAGTCTTTGATTTTACAAGTAACAGTTTTTCAATAGCAATCTCATCAGGTGAAATAGCTTACTTCTTCCTCTTTGGAGTGTATGTAGACAACCATGGGGCAAGCACAAAAGCACCAACAATCGGAGATGAGTCCACTATTTGTTTCGTCGAATCCATATTTACACCTATTATAGTTACAATAGGACTGGTGTTGGTAAAAACTACACCTATATCAACAACCTTCTTTGAAGCATCTAGAAGATTTTCTAAGACAGAATTTTCACCGTTGTCAAAAGATGAAGAAGATAAACTTTGGATAGAACCGGAAGAATAAAAAATGGTCCTAGGATCACCAAGTTGTTCCTTTTCTACATCCTCATCCTTGCCTTGTTCAGTTTCATCTTCTTCATCAGATTTATCAGATACTTTCGTTTGTTGGGAATCCTTAGACTTCTGAACATTTTTCTCTTCAGGCTCAACATCTTCAATCTCTATTTGATCAACATTTGTATCTTCAGCACCTGATTCAGTGACATTGGAGGTTTTTACAACTTCCCTCTTCTTCCCTCCCTTGGATACAAACTTAATTTTTGGTTTTCATATTTTGGAGGAAGAAGGGGTGTCACTCTTGTTCTTGGTTCTATTCTCTACCTTCTTTCCCGTCTGTTCCTATGCTTCAGTCTCTGACCTTGTGAGAAATTCCTTCAATTTGATCCCTTTGCTCTCTAACCATATATTTGTATTGGCCAGGATCGGTTGAAATCTTTTCCTTATAGATGTTTCCTCTTTAACTGACCATTTCACCTCTGGAAGAGGTGATACTTCAAAATTCTTAGTGTTATATTTGGGATCTAGAACATCCCCATCATCCTCCATTCCATCTGGAATATCAGCAAGGCCCATCTCTTCTATCCGACTCAGATGAATTCTACAGTAGTCTAACTTCCTGATCTCGTTTTGTGTCTGGAGATCAACTGAAATATCTTCAACCATTGGCACATGGAAGGTTGACTTCCTTTTGATCTTATCCTGACTCTTCTGAAGTCAAAACAGTCTCTTTTCTTGAAAGTTCTCATAGTGATCAGTTGTAATTCAGAATCAACTATTTTTGCTTTATTAGCTGATTGAATTGAATACCTTCCAATTTCAACAAGGAACTTTAGCCCTAACTTCTTCAGCTCCATTTGTTTATTATGCACTACAATTAGCTATCTGCATAACTCCATGAGAACAATATGGTCACTAGGATATCGTGGAAGAATATAAGGGTAGACAGGATAATACCCTAGCCTGAGATATGTGAAAGTGGGGAATTGTAAGAACAAGAAGCCGAAAGAATTCACAACCTCCCAAGCTTCATCTAAGACCCTTTTCTGAACAAGTTCATTATCTCATAAGCACATGAATATTGAAAACAAGGCATCATTGAGCCTTCAGAAATGATGGATTGATCCGTTCAGGGTAATTTGAGGGTAATACTCATATACAAGAACCAATCTCTTGTCACCAACTTGAGTCAAACCTGGAAAGCTTCTCATGCTAGAAGCAACATATACAAGATACGAGGTGATATAGAATTTGAAAGTTGTGCTGACCTTCACCAGTTGTTCATGCAATGCATTACTGATCTGCTCTCCCAAGAATATTCTCTGTGAGCCTCTAAGAATCACCTTGATGTATGTGTACATCCATTCTTGAAATGTGGAAGAAGAAGGGAGTCCTCTGATGTGACTCAAAAGTGTGATCAAGTCACAAACTTCCTCTACAAAGTCACTCTGAGGGAGATCCTTTGGCCATCTAGTGAGATTACTTCTAGGGATTTTAAACCATTTATTATTTATATACCTTCTTGCAGCTTCCACATCTGTATCATAGTCATTTTGCCCTTGAGCAAAGTCAATTTGTCCAATATTTTCAATAGGTGGACACATGAAGATTTTGTCAAGGAATTCTGCATCCAACCTCACGATCACATTCCCTTGGGAATCTATCACAACCCTAGTGTCCCTGTTGTAATGGATAGCCACCTGAAGGACGAACTCAGGATTATGTACAGAAACTGGAAATGAGGCAACCAAGTGAATATTGCTATCGATGATCTTTTGCATGTGTCTGGATGGGTTTGTCTATTTTGTTCTGTCCACAAATTCTGCCATGTCCACATGTCCTATTTCTATATCCCTAATTTCATCAATATTTGACTGCACTGAAGTCACCGGGAAGACACCTTGGTACTTGTACTTCATGATTTTGGCCTTGGATGGAGACGACTCCGACATCAGCTCTGAAGAGAACTCTAGAAGAAATATCTACCATGAACACTTGTTGAGAACTGCAAAAGGCTATGATCTCACAGTTAGGGGAAAAATGGATAAATTGGGATAACTGCGATTCCATGATCATGGACAGGAAAGCATGCTTTGAACGGCTTGAGTACATGCAAATCAAGGTAAAGGGCGGTCAAAATTCAGGAAAATATGCACGGGCGGTCAAAATGACCGCTCGTGAATGAGGGATTATTTCACATGTGTAAAGTCAACTGTTTTGACCGCTTTTACATGTGTTTGGGAAGAGTTTGTCATTCTTGCGCAAAGTCGGTGAAAAATACCGCGTTTGCATGTGTTTTCTGGAAAAATGTAAGTTTTACATGTAGGGGCAGTCAAAATGACCACCCTTACATGTAGGTAACTTTTGCAAGTCTATAGGCATATGCAAGGTCGGCTAAACGGACCGCCGGTGCATGTTGAACAAAGGGTTTTGATGTATCATCGGTGGTTTTAACCGCCACTACATCTATTTTGTTTTGGTCTCTCCGAATTGTGTAAGAGCGGTATATTTCACCGCCTTGGCATGTTGGAAGTTTTGCAAGGGTCATGTAAGGGCGGTGGTTTTAACCGCCCTTACATGTGTTTGGGAAGAGTTTATCATTCTGAAGGATGTAACGATGGGTGATAACTCTGCCAAAGCATGAATGTTAAAACACAACCAAGGTTTTCACAAAGTGGTGAAGTGAGGCACAACGAATGTGCCACTATTTAAACAAAAGAACAGTGAAAACTACGCATACAACATAGGGTTTCAAACTACACTGACGTTTGCTTTTGAGGACTTGAAGCAAAGTGAACATCTACCTAAATTTTCAAAATGGAAAACATTTAAATAAAACCCAATTAGAAAAAGCAAGAAAAAGAAATGAAGACTTACCTTGAAAGGCTGACGCGAAACCCTAATTCATGCACAAACAGTGAAATACAGTCGAATCTGCCAACGTCACGATCAAATGATCTCCAAGAGGGTTTACCAAGTTTGTTCAAGGTTTTGAAAATAGAAGATAATTAATAAAATTGACCAAAACATGTTTAAAAAGGTTAAAACTTGAAGCCATTAATGCCAACACGGGTGGCATTAATGTCCCTGATTCGTAGAGATATGATTGGTCAGCAGAATTGACCGACAATGCATCAGGTGATCACCATACACGGGCGGGGAAAACGACCGACTCTGCATATAAAAAGAAAAAGATTTAACAGATGCACAAGCGGTGAATAATATCACTACTACATGTTAAGAGGTCAAGGGACATGCATGAGTGGAGGTTCAGACCACTCTTGCATGTCAAAGTAAAATTTTAGTAAGATATGTGAAAGCAGCAAAAAGAGTTGACTCTACACACAAAATAACCAAAATACATGTAAAAGCGGTTATTTGGACCGCTATTGCATATAATAACAAAACTTTTCTAACACCCCAAAATGTTCCATAATTGATATTTTGGTGAGCTTACGACCACAACAAGCTTTGCAATTTTTGAGAAATCATCATAAGGAAATGTCGCAAACTCTTCTAGGATGTCAAATGACTTCACTTGAGATCAAGAGTACTTATCTCATTTTGCGAACTTAGAGTGTAGGCTACGAGACTGACAAGTTTTGTAGGGGTTGTCTACAAAAATGAGCGTACTGATTTTGAGAACAATAGCTGGCTCTAACTGGGGAACTTCCATCAATTAAACTTTGAAATGATCAAAGGGAGAAGGATACAGCCTCTAAGTGCCTTCATCCATGCCATTGGGCCATAGAGTCAAGCTACCAAAAAGAAAAAGACACAAAAGACTAAACAAAAACACAAAAATAAAAACACAAAACTATACAAATGTATAATTGAACTTATCTGATACTTCAAGGATTGAAGTGCTTTAGATGTTGTCCACTATGAGGCAACAAGAGTGGTGTTCCATCCAGATACTCCAGCAAGAAGCTATTTTCACCACAGAGCTATTGAATGGTGAATGGGCCTCTCCATAAGGAATTAAACTTCCCATGCATTCCTTTTGGTTCTCTCCTCTTGTCCCATAACAAGACTTGATCTCCAACTTGAAACTCACGAGCCCTTGCTTTCTTATCAAAGAGTTTCTTCACCTAACTTTGATGTTCAGTGATATGATCTACTACCATAGCTCGTTGCTCCTCAAGTTTAGTTAGGTACATGATCCTTGTGTCAATAGAACTTTCAAAAGTTCTATCTTCCACTGCCTTCACCAACTTCAGTGCTAAAAACCCAAGGTAATAGGTATCTCTATATTCAGTCCATACAGAAGCTGAAACGGTGACATACCTATTGCCCTTTTAGGGGTAATTCTATTTGCCCATAAAGCATCGAACAACGCTTTATGCCAAGTTCTCTGATTATCTTCCGCCAGTTTCCTGATAATGGTAACTAGATTTTTATTACTTGATTCCTCCTGACCATTTCCTTGGGGATAATAGTTTGAAGAGTGAGAAAGAATGATCCCATGTTCATAGCAAAAGCCAGTAATCTCATGCGAAGAGAAGCAAGTAGCATTGTCTGCTACTACCTTGTTTGGGACTCCAAACTGGAAAATAATGTTTTCCTTAAGTAAATTACATACCATTTCAGAAGTAGCATGCTTTACTGGGATGGCTTCCACCCACTTGGTAAAATAATCTGTCGTGGTGAGAACAAAGTTGTGTCCCGCACTTGATGGTGGGTTCACAGCACCAATGAAGTCGATGCCCCATTGCTGAAAAGGTTCTTCAATCACCACTGGCTTAAGAGGTAGTGCCACCAACTTAGGTTTCCCAACAAACTGTTGACATAACTCACACCTACGTACCCAATTGTATGCATCCTGAAACAGTGTGGGCCAATAGTGTCTAGCCCGCAAAATCTTATGAGCCATCACAGGTGTAGAAAAATGTCCTCCACAGGCCAAATTATGGAAGGACTCCAGAAGTCTACTTTGTTGCGCTTTATCCACGCAATGGAGAAACACTCCATCAAGGCTTCTTTTGTACAAACCATTGTCCCATAGGACATAGTTAGCTGCTTTCAATTTAACAGTTCTTTTCTCCTTATAAGATAGATGAGAAGGATACTCACCATAGGTAAGAAAATGAGCAATATTTGAATACCACTCATCTATAGTATTGACAAAAAGAACAGTTGGCATATCCTCAACTTCTTCTTCTTCATCCCCTGTCTCCTTTGGTATATTGTCAGCAATCAATTGACATAAACCTCTGCCACACACAAGCTTAGTAGGTTTAATATCAAGATCAAACTCTTGGATTTTAGCAGTCCAATTTCTTCTTTTGGTTCCGAACTCCTACTGAGTCAGAATCGACTTTACTGTTGTATCAGGCACCAAAACAATAGCGTGTGAATTCAGAATATAGAACCGGAAATGCTTTACTGCCTTAACCATGACATAAGCATGCTTCTCCATATTTGAATATTTTAATTCATGAGCCTTCAGAGGACAACTCATAAATGAAATGGGAGATTCCACACCTTCTTCATTCTGCTGAACAAGAATGGCTGAAAGTGTATGTTCAGAAGCGTCGCTGTATACTATGAAATCTTTGGTATAGTCAAGACAAATAAGGACTAGAGCATGAGCTATAGCCCTCTTGATATCCTCAAATGTCGCCTTGCCTTCCGCACTCCAACAGAAAGTATCCTTACCCTTCATCATGTCGACGATGTGACAGGTTTTCTCTACAAATTCTGGAATGAACCTCCATAGAAAATTCACCTTTTCGACAAAAGAATGAACTGCAGTCTTACTAGCTGGCAGAGTGAGACTTTGGATGGATTTGACTCTCTCTGAGTCAATTTTAGTGCCTTCTCAGGATACAATGTGACCGAGAAGTTTACCTTTTGTAACCCCAAAAACTAATTTCTTAGGCTTGAGAGAGATACCATTTTGTCGACATCTTTCTAGCACCTGTCGCAAATGATACGCATGATCATGACGCTGTTTGGAGAAAACAGTCAAATCATCAAGATAGACCATAATGAACTTCCCCATCTCATCTTTGAAAGAGAGATCCATTGCTCTCTGGAATGTGGTGCCAGCATTGATCAAATCGAAAGGCATCCTGTGATATGCAAACATGCCCCAAAGTGTTGTGAAAGCAGTCTTATACTGATTTGCTTCACTGACCTCTACTTGATTATATCCCAAAAAACTGTCTAACATAGATAGCATTTCCAAACCAGTTACTGTTTGCAACACTTGGTCCATGATGGGTAGGGGGTAGTTATCTTTTAGAGAAGACTGGTTGAGATTCCTGAAATCAACACAGATATGGATTTCCCTGTTCTTCTTTCTTACAGGAACTATATTCATGATCTAGGTGAAATGATGAATTAGAAAGATTATACTTGCATTCAACATTTTATGAATCTCATAAAGGATAGTACCTGATATTTTAGGATTGTATTGCCTTTGTTTCTGCTTGTGAGGCAATGACCCAACTTTGAGAGGAATTTCATGTTGAATCTCCTTAGGCCTGAAGGACTTCAGATCATCATAAGAATATGCCAAAACATCAATGTAATGATGAAGGAGTGTAATAAATTTGAACTTCTCATTAGCAGTGCAACACTTCCCAATGTTAACCATTTTGGGATCAACCTCAGAACTCAAATTTACTTGTTCAAATTCCATAGAGGAACTTAAATCAAGTTGTTGTTGCTGTTTAATATATCTGTCATGCTTATCAAATAGCTTTTCTAGGGAAACCAAACCTTTTGGAATCTTATTCCCTTTTAGTTGAAGAAACTCTTCACCAGTTTGTGAATCTATTTTGGAAACGTATTCCTGTGGTGGAGATTCACTACCTTCAAAATAGAGCTCATCAAAGCTATTTGTCTTTTCCAAAGAAATCTATGATTTGGTTATCACCATTAAACACCTGCCAATGGTCAGCGTTATCAGGTACACTTGGTTAGAAGACCAGCTCAATTGTGTACTTGTTTCCTTTGAAATCTTTATGAGGAATCATGAGAGTGGCTGAGACAGCTAATGAATCTGCATGATCATTAAACTCTCTAGGCACCACAGAAATGTTGAAAGTATCAAAACCTTCAATGTAATCTTGTACGCTATTGCGATAATGTCTCAATCTTTCATTTTTGGTTTGATACAAATTTCTCACTTGACAAACCATTAATTTAGCATCTCCTTGAGCATGAATATTTTTAACACCTTTAGCATGAGCAGCCTCTAATCCAAGTAACAATGACTCGTATTCAACGGTGTTATTGGTATTGTTGAATTGTAACTTGTATGAGAAAGGGAAGATATCACCCTGTGGAGATATCAAAACAACTCTGGCTCCAAAACTAGTAGAGGAACAATTGCCATCAAATTCTAAAACCCAAACTTCATTAGAATTCAATTTTTTGGAATTCCTTTGACCAGAAGATTCTTCTTCATCAGTGAGGGAAGAATCTGGCATTACTATACCTTCATTTGCACTTTCATCTGAATACTCTTCTGATTCTCCATCTGAATGGTCTGAACTCTCATCTAATGAACTAGAAGTATCTTCAGTAGACAAGAAATAATTACCCATTCCTGAGGACTCAAACAAAATTTGAGCTTTGGGATTTGCCATTTGGGTAACAATGTATTTTGCCTCTTTCTCAGGAAACAACTTTTGCATGATGCCTTTAACAGGTATCCTTGCTTCGGATAGATCCATATTCAGTTCCCCACCCACATCTTTACAAAAATTATGCTCGAGCAGAATGCCATAAGAAGTTGGAACATCAGCTACTAGGACTGTCATCTTAATCCTTTTGTCTGCAAAGGCTACAAATGCAAATTGGGCATCTTTGATTTGACCCAACAGTGGTACTTGCTTATTTTCCATGGAGAAACATCTTCCAAAGGTCTTAGTTAAGGTGAGGCCAAGGGCGTCTGCTACTTTAGCTCGCATGACATTATCGGAGGCCCCAGAATCTATTATGCAATTGCTCAACTTATGACCATTTACCAATAGAGAAACATAGAAAGGTTCTATTTTTCCGGAGGCAACAAGGGGAGTAGTGACAAGATTATTTTGGGTGGATTTGTTCTTTGAGGAATCATGGGCAACTTTTGGAAAATCTTGTCCTGTAGGGATAGTCTTGTTTTTGATGTATTTAGCTAACCTATCAAGCTGTTCAGGATTAGCTTGTAAATACTCAACCTTAGACATTTGGATTTTAGTCTTCTTGGCATGATCTATTATATCAAATAACTGAAATGAACTAGAGACAGAGGAAGGAAATCCATCATTCTGAGTTTTATTAGGGGTAGTACTGGTCTCAGGGACAAAAGTAGAAGATACAAGATCATTAGATGTACTTACTTGCTTATTGACCACCGGGTCTTTCGATTGAAAAGGTAACAGAGTTCCCCGTTTGGCAATTGAGATCACTGGTTGAGGTTCTTCTCTTGCCTTTCTTTTATCAACTTGTTGAGTTGACTGATTTTGGGACCTAGTAAAAATAACATATGCTCCATCATACACTTCTCCTTCTTTTTCAACTTCATCTTGGTAATTTAGAAAGCCAATGGTAGAGTCGCCCGCTAATTCTTCTTCTCCTTTTGCAAAAAGATTAGCATCATTCTCCTGGTCCAACTTGGGTTGGAAAGAATGATCATGTTCTGCTTCATAATAGCCAACTGCTAAGTTGACTGGCGCTGCTTCAATGGCAAGCTTCCCCTGTGTGGGTGGAAGATGATTGTGTTGCCCTTGATTTTTAGTAGCATTGCCTTGATATGAATTGTTGGGAAATGTCCTCCTTGGTATATCTTGATAAGGAGGGGTAGACATACCTTGGGACATTTGCCTTTTCAGAGCTAGCAATTCATTTGCTAACTTTTACACCATAGGATCCATGGTGCTTGTGGAAGAATTATTAGTAGAAGAGGAACCTCTATTTCTGTTAGAATCTCTTCTTATCTTACCCACAAGGATAAGATCATCTTCAACTTCAGTAGCCAAAATTTGAGCTGTAGGAAGATCTGCAGGGCTGACCCATCTTAACGAAAGCTCACCTTGGGAAGCTGAGTATTGATAAAGAAACACTTAAGATTTTCCGCCGTTGGCTGAGCGGTGGTAGGAGTCCTATTTCTCAGCTTATTAAACTTAGCGATGAAGTCTTGCACGGGTTCATGAGGTTCTTTCTTCATTTGTGTGAGCTAAGCCAATAAGGCATGTGCATCTTCTACAGGTTTGAACCTAGCCTCAAACTTGGTCTTGAGAGTATTCCAATTGGTTATAGTATGAGCTTGAAGATGGTATAACCAATCTGCAGTAGCACCTTGCATTGTTTCCACAAAAAGTCTTACTACTACATCTTCATGCTCAACACTTATTACACCACAAGCTATGCAGAAAGTTGCAATGTGTTCATCCGGGTGGACTTTCCCATCACCATAGAACTTAAGAAAATTATTCCTTGAACTACGAGGCAGTTCATGCAATGGTGGAGTTAAATTCAAACGACAAAATGTATTACCCCAAGGGCCTTGAGCTGCCATGGTGCGCTGATTAAAGGGTGGGATAACAAACCTTTGTGGAGTATGAATAGATAAAACTCTACTAGTACTAGAACTAGAGGCTTCACCTGGTATTGGAGACCTGGCGCTGGTAGGAGGAAAACTCCTAGTTCACTAAAGTCGAGGTCATGGAGGCAAAAGACCAAAATTATTTTGCTGCATCAACTCAAATACATGATCAATGATACCTTGAGCTCTCTTACTTCTTATATACAGTGAATCTTCCAGAATGTAGTGTACTCAACAAAGTTTTGAAAAATCTTGAAACAATGGAAAAGAATTGAAATGATTCAACTCAGAGTGTGAGGCTTCAACTTGCGTGTTCCATCCCCAGCAAAGTCGCCAAAAACTGTTGGGTGAATATTTTGTCTTCAACTAACTGAAGACAAAATGATTATATCAACCACAGTGTAATGAGATAAATCTCTCCTCTTAGCAAGGGGAGGTCCCCTATCAACTATCACAAACTTATTTAAACTAAATACTAACTTAGGGGTGAAACCATATCATCCATTTCTCTTTTTTCAGAAATGATGTTTACAAAATGAAAGAGCACTTTCTCGATACAAATTTGAATAACCAAGAAACCCACGAGAGCACAAAGTCTACCATTGCTTCTTTTACTGATTTATAACTCAGAACCTAGTAGGATAAGGTGCAGCTCAAAGTCTTCACTAAATGCTACAATAAAACATATGATAACAAAAGATAATAACAACTCAAAGTCTTTCCAATATCTTTTATTTCAAAACACAAAATCACAAACTAAAGATAATTGTTGTAGCACAAAGTCTCCACAATCAACTTTAGAACATCTCCCAGATTATTCACACTCACACTACAATTTGATCAAGCAAATAAGATAGTATTAGGAAAAGGACATAAAAACAATATCCAATATGCCACAAGTTATTTCAACACAAAGTTTGAACAATCACTTGCTTTTCTATTCACTTGATAAAATTTGATTTACAATTTGAACACAAAGTCTCAAAATGCTCTTCAATTTGGCAGAGTTTCTCTTCAATAACTAAAAGATGATCTTTACAATAGAGGCCCTCTTTATTTATAGGGAGGAGCCTAGAGCAAAAATAGGAAAATCCTAACTACTTTGACTTATTCAAACAGACGAGTCCTATTTGACTTAGGACTTCCTTTGTCTCACATGTAATTACATTTTAGAAAATTACATATGAATATGTCCACAACAAAATTCAAATTACATATACAAGAATACAATAAACTAAGGTATCAACTTCCTCCATCATTCTTCTTTAGAAAATTCTGGTGCATGGCCTGTATGGCTGCCATTTCACATGCATCTGGTTTAGTTATATTTTTTGAGATAGTGCGGGCTCAAAGAATTGCATCTTTCACTACCTTTATTGCCTTCTCATGTTTGTCCAAATTGTCCTTCAAGCTCTCAAAAGTCAAATGCTGGTCATAGAGATTATCCATGGAAAGTACTGAAGGCACCTCCTCTTCGAATTTCCTTTGAACCATATTTTCAAAGGAACTTATCATCTCATCTGCTAAAAGAAACTTATGGTCTTCACCTGTGAGGGTGCATGGAAGTTCTTCCAGCCTGTGTAGAAGCATGACATCGCTATCTTCATTGGCTTCTCGAGCTTGACATAGATCTTCAAGTAAACCTTTTATTATGTGGATACGATGAACCAGAGACTCCTTGGTTTTAAGATATGATTCCCTATTTGCAATAACCCTGATGGTGATTAGATTCTTTATCTTAATCTTTTTCATCTCTATCCACTCCTTCAAGCTCTTTACTTGATCCTGCAGTTCTGGGGAGAGTAAGTCAACCATGTTATCAAGCTTAGCTTTGGCTTTGTCCATCTTCTCTTTTCTTTCTACAGTGGTCTTTAGTAGAATTCGCCCCTAAGCTAACAAACGTTCCACAATGTCTCCTACCACCATTCCTCTGGATTGAGTTTTTTCAACCTTCTGGATTAGGGGATCTTCTACAGTCACTGCCATGGGTTCCACAATTTTAGATGACTTAACTATTTTTTAAAGAACTACAGCAAGTTGTTCTGCTTTAGCCTTATACTATTCTTTTTCCTTTTTGACTTCATCATATTTTTTGAGCGGGGTGCTAGCAGTAGTTTGAAAATCTCTTTTATGCCCTCGCGAGTTAGCTTGCCTAACTCAACCCTTGAAATGACATAATCATTCATCTCAAAATTGTCAACAGTAGCATCTTCTGGTGGTTTAGCAATCTCTGCATATCTGATTCCTTTCTCATTGATGAGCCTAGAAACAGTCTTAGGCTTCTTCTTCAAAGTCTTTGATTTTACAGGTAACAGTTTTTCAATATCAATCTCATTAGGTGAAATAGCTTGCTTCTTCCTCTTTGGAGTGTATGCAGATAACCATGGGGGAAGTACAAAAGCACCAACAATCAGAGATGAGTCCACTACTTGTTTCGTCGGATCCATATTTACACCTGTTATAGTTATAATAAGATTGGTGTTGGTAAAAACTACACCTATATCAACAACCTTCTCTAAAGCATCCAGAAGATTTTCTAAGACAGATTGTTCACCGATGTCAAAAGATGAAGAAGATAAACTTGGGATAGAACTGGAAGAATAAAAAATGGTCCCAAAACTGGTTCTTACAGAAGTAGGGGTATTATCAGAAGAAACAATGAAAATAGGTGAAAGAGGAACACTTGGAACTATTGGAAAACTACCAGAAACTAGAGCATGAGGAAGGGGTGTAGAAACTTGTGTTCCAATGGGAAGATCTTTCTCAGGGGATTGAGGTGAATCACCAAGTTGTTCCTTTTATACATCCTCATCCTTGCCTTGTTTAGTTTCATCTTCTTCATCAGATTTATCAGATACTTTCATTTGTTGGGCATCCTTAGACTTCTGAACATTTTGCTCTTTAGCCTCAACATATTCAATCTCCATTTGATCAACATTTGTATCTTCAGCACCTGATTCAGTGACATTGGAGGTTTCTGCAACTTCCTTCTTCTTCCCTCCCTTGGATACAAACTTAATTTTTGGTTTTCATATTTTGGAGGAAGAAGGGATGTCACTCTTGTTCTTGGTTCTGTTCTCTACCTTCTTGCTCGTCTATTCCTGTGCTTCAGTCTTTGACCCTGTGAGAAATTCCTTCAATTTGATCCCTTTGCTCTCTAACCATATATTTGTATTGGCTAGGATCGGTTGGAATCTTTTCCTTATAGATGTTTCCTCTTTAACTAACCATTTTACCTCTAGAAGAGGTGATACTTCAACATTCTCAGTGTTATATTTGGGATCTAGAACATCCCCATCATCCTCCATTCCATCTGGAATATCAGCGAGGCCTAGCTCTTCTATCTGACTCAGATGAAGTCTGCAGTAGTCTAACATCCTTATCTCGTTTTATGTCTGGAGATCAGCCCAAATATCTTCAACCATTGGCACATGGAAGGTTGACTTCCTTTTCATCTTATCCTGCACTCTTCTGAAGTCAAAACAATCTCTTTTCTTGAAAGTTCTCATAGTGACTAGCTATAATTCAGAATCAACTATTTTTGCTTTATTAGTTGATTGAATTGAATACGTTCTAATTTCAATGGGGAACTTTATCCCTGACTTCTTCAGCTCCATTTGTTTATTATGAACTACAATCAACTGTCTTGATAACTCCATGAGAACAATACAGTCACTAGGATACCGTGGAAGAATATAAGGGTAACCAGGATAATACCCTACCCTGAGATATGTGAAAGTGGGGAATTGTAAGAACAAGCAACTGAAAGAATTCACAACCTCCCAAGCTTCATCTGAGACCCTTTTCTGAACAAGTTCATTGTCCCATAAGCACATGAATACTGAAAAGAAGGCATCATTGACCCTTCAGAAATGATGGATTGATCATTTCAGAGTAATTTGATGGTAATACTCATATACAGGAACCAATCTCCTATCACCAACCTGAGTCAAACCTAGAAAGCTTCTCATGCTAGCAGCAGCATATACAAGATATGGGATGATATAGAATTTGAAAGTTGTGTTGACCTTCACTAGTTGTTCATGCAACGCATTATTGATCTTCTCCCCAGAATATTCTCTGTGAGCCTCTAAGAATCACCTTGATGTATGTGTACATCCATTCTTGAAACTTGGAAGAAGAAGGGAGTCCTCTGATGTGAATCAAAAGTGTGATCAAGTCACAAACTTCCTCTACAAAGTCACTCCTAGGGAGATCCTTTGGCCATCTGGTCAGATTACTTCTAGGGATATTAAACCATTTATTATTTATATACCTTCTCGCAGCTTCCACATCTGTATCATAGTCCTTTTTCCCTTGAGCAAAGTTAATTTGTCTAATGTTTTCAATAGGTGGACACATGAAGATTTTGTCAAGGAATTCTGCATCCAACCTCATGATCACATTCCCTTGGGAATCTGTCACAACCCTAGTGTCCCTGTTGTAATGGCCAACCACCTGAAGGATGAACTCAGGATTATGTGCAGAAATTGGAAATGAGGCAACCAAGTGAATATTGCTGTCGATGATCTTTTGCATGTGTCTGGATGGGTTTGTCTGTTTTGTTCTCTCCACAAATTCTGCCATGTCCACATGTCCTATTTCTGTATCCCTAATTTCACCAATATTTGACTGCACTGAAGTCATCGGGAAGACACCTTGGTACTTGTACTTCATGATTTTGGCCTTGGATGGAGACGGCTCTGACATCAGCTCTGAAGAGAACTCTGGAAGAAATATCTACCACGAACACTTGTTGAGAACTGCAAAAGGCCATGATCTCATAGTTAGGGAAAAAATGGATAAACTGGGATAACCGCGATTAGATGATCATGGACAGGAAAGCATGCTTTGAAGGGCTTGAGTGCACACAAATCGAGGTAAAGGGAAAAAGCGAGTGAACAGGTCTTGAAAGACGAATTTTCCCAATGTTAGGAAAAATTTAGGAAAATATGCACGGGCGGTCAAAATGATCGCTCGTGCATGAGGGATTATTTCATATGTGTAAAGTCAACTGTTTTGACCACTTTTACATGTGTTTGGAAAGAGTTTATCATTCTTGTGCGAAGTCGGTGAAAAAATACTGCCTTTGCATGTGTTTTATGGAAATATGTAAGTTTTACATGTAGGGGCAGTCAAAATGACCGCCCTTACATATAGGTAACTTTTGCAAGTCTATAGGCATATGCAAGGTCAGCTCAATGGACCGCCGGTGCATGTTAAATGGAGGGTTTTGATGTATCATCGGTAGTTTTAACCGCCACTGCATCTATTTTGTTTTGGTCTCTCTGAATTGTGTAAGAGTGGTATATTTCTCCGTGTTCGCATGTTAGAAGTTTTGCAAGGGTCATGTAAGGGCAGTGGTTTTAACCGCCCTTACATGTGTTTGGGAAGAGTTTATCATTCTGAAGGATGCAACGACAGGTGAGATATCTACCAAAGCATGAATGTTAAAACACAACCAAGGTTTTCATGAAGCGGTGAAGTGAGGCATGATGAATGTACCACTATTCAAACAAAAGAACAGAAAAAACTACGCATACAACATAGGGTTTCAAACTACATTGACGTTTGCTTTTGAGGACTCGAAGCAAAGCGAACATCTACCTAAATTTTCAAAATGAAAATGTTTAAATAAAACCCAATTAGAAAAAGAAAGAAAAAGAAATGAAGACTTACCCTAAAAGGTTGACGTGAAACCCTAATTCATGCATAAACAGTGAAATACAGTTGAATCCACCAATGCCACGATCAAATGATCTCCAAGAGGGTTTACTAGGTTTGTTCAAGGTTTCAAAAATAGAAGATAATTAATCAAAATGACCAAAACATGTTTAAAAAGGTTAAAACCTGAAGCCAGTAATGCCAACACAAGTGGCATAATGTCACTGATTCGCAAAGATATGCTTGGTCGGTGGAATTGACCGACAATGCATCAGGTGATCACCATATGCGAGCTGGGAAAAAGACCAACTCTGTATATAAAAAGAAAAAGATTTAACATATGCACAAGCGGTGAATAATACCGCTACTACATGTTAAGAGGTCAAGGGACATGCATGAGAGGAGGTTCAGACCGCTCTCGCATGTCAAAACAAAATTTTAGTAAGATATGTGAAAGCGGCAAAAAGAGCCGACTCTACACACAAAACAACCAAAATACATGTAAAAGCAGTTATTTGGACTGCTATTGCATATAATAACAAAAACTTTTCTAACACCCCAAAATGTTTAATAATTGATATTTTGGCAAGCTTACGACCACAACAAGCTTCACAATTTTTGAGAAATCATCATAAGGAATTGTCACAAACTCTTCTAGGATGTCAGATGACTTCGCTCGAGATCAAGAGTACTTCTCTCATTTTGCGAACTTAGAGTGTAGGCTACGAGATGGACAAGTTTCATAGGGGTTGTCTACAAAAATGAGTGTAGCTGATTTTGATAACACACTTTTTCTCCTACGCAGCCATGTGGCATCATTTCATAGTAGCATAGTAGAAAATGGATCACCTCCTTCTGGCTCTACAGGTGCGTGCTAAGGCTTCCACGTGGATTTCCACTACATATACCTTTTTCCTTCCTTCAGAGACCCGCCACATGTTGCCATCTCATAGTAGCATAGAGAATCTTTCCCATTGACAAGATTCTCATGTGGGGATGCGCTACCATCAGATCCTTTTATACTGCAGCTTCGCTACTTCACTTGATCCTTTGACACCTGACACCATATCCTTCGTTCAATTGAATGGTTGATATTATGGCCATAGGCGACGATGTCCTTGACACCTGTCTTCATCTTGTAGCCCCATGGTGCAAACATGACATCACCTTCAGCGCTGTGTGGGCTTGCGATATCCTGCCAAGTGGCACTTTTAGACCTTTACAATGATATAAAACCAAGACTTAGCAATGCATATGATTTAATGGGCTAGAATGGGTAACTCAAGACTTGGGGCTGGTCAACTTACGACATGAAAGACATAAGGTTATAACTTAGCTAACCAGGAACCTAGGCTAGATAGTCAACAACAAAATAGAAGATAAAGTAAACTTTCGACCATAAGACTTAGGGTTTCAAGGAAAATAGGAAAATACCCAAATGAAACTGATTTCCACTACATATACCTTTTTCCTTCCTCCAGAGACCCGCCACATGTCGCCATCTCATAGTAGTGTGGAGAATCTTTCCCATTGACAAGATTCTCCTACAGGGATGTGCTACTGTCAGATCCTTTTATACCTACGGCCCCACTACTTCGACACCTAGCACCATTTCCTTCATTCAACTAAATGGTCAATATTATGGCCATAGGCCATGATGTCCTTGACACCTGTCTTCATGTCGCAGTCCTGTGGTGCAAACATGATGTCACCTTCAATGTTGTGCGGGCTTGCAATATCCTACCAAGTGGTACTTTCAGACCTTTACAAGGATATAAAACCAAGACTTAGCAATGCATATGATTTAACGGGCTAGAATGGGTAACTCAAGACTTGGGGCCGATCAACTTATGACATGAAAGACATAAGGTTAGAACTTAACTGGCTGGGAACCTAGGCTAGACAATCAACAACAAAATAGAAGATAAAGTAAAATTTTGACCATAAGACTTAGGGTTTCAAGGAAAATAGGAAAATACCTAAATGATTATACTGTGTACCAAATTAGCAGTGAACATCTCAAGTTTTGTAAACAATGTACCAATAGAATAATGATGATTACATTAAAAAATGTATCAGTAAAATAATAGTGAATAAGCATACCTATACTCAGATCTTTATTACATTCAATAATAAATTACACCTTACATATAACCAAAGTTTAGGTGACAAGCTAACCTCTTAAGGTGACAGGCTAATTAAGGTGACAAAACATCATAATCATTTGCATTTCCAGCAAGATCAGAATCCTAATCACTCGTGTCTGCATCTTCTTGATTTTCTTCCTCATCCTCATCTGTGACATGCAATACATTCTCTGTCCCAGTCTCTTCATTGGTAATCAAAATCTCTTCTTCAAACACTCCATCATCGTCTTCATCCACTTCTTCGAATATTTCTTGTAAATTAACATATTGCCCATTAGGCATTATATCGACAACTTCCATGAATTTTTGTTTCGAACAAGACTCTATTTGAATGACATATGACCATCCTGGGATTCTTACATAATCAATTAGAAATGATTGGTTAATATGAAGAGGGGAAACATACGGCTCATCAGTCTCTGATAAAAATTATCATGTATTTGCATGTACAAATCCATACTCATCAAATTGTACTATGGATGGTCGAATCCATTTACATTTTAATAATATATGACTATTTTCACCAAAATCCACTTGAATAATTTCTTGGATGAATCCAACATAAAATTTCTTCTCAGTTTCGTGAAGAAATTCAACACTAACAACACAATCACAATTTGTCTTTCCTTTGTCTTTTTCTTCCACTCTTATATGACTACCATAGGCCCACATTCCACTAAAACGCATAGCCCATAAATGTGGAGATTGTGAAAGCTCACTTTCCTCCATTGTTATCTATTGACCTTCTTCTTTTACATCACTGACTACATTAGCAATCCATTCTTCAAATTTTAGAAAAGAATCACCTCTAATCAAATCATGACGTCTACGCTTTTGAGGTTGATGTTGCATCCAAGCTTGATTCTTTTATTCATATTTTCTACATAGAATATTAACATACAAATAGTAAGATTAATAATATAAATGCGTAAATGCAATTGAGTAAATACATTATTGTGTAATTTTTTTTACCTACGCCACTTATCGAATGAAAATGTGTTTTAAAGAATATAAGCATGTATCACACTTCTTTCTTGATGTGATATCTTGAAGCGACATCCATTACCTTCTAATACTTCACTTGCAACTCTCTCATCTTCATCATCATCCCATACACGTCAATTGACATTTTTAAAATCCTTCATATGTTTTGTGCAAAATCCCATGACCTCTTGCATTGAATATCCCTTAGACATGCTGCCTTCAAGTTTTTCCCTAGTATGAACAATTTTCTTTTAAACTTTCATATATCATTCTATAGGATACATCCATATCATTCTTGTTGGGCCACAATGCTCTAGTTCATATTCTAGATGTATCAAAAGATGCATAGAAATGGTAAATATTGTTGGTGGAAATTCCTGTTCCAATAGACAAAGGACTTCAACAACCTCCTCCCTCAGACTATCAAAGTTTGAAGGATCTAATACATGTAAACTCATTCTCTTTAATATTAGGCCCAGCCTTATAATTTCCAATCTTGGCCCCTTTGCCAAACTTGATACATTTACCACAATAGGTAAAATATTCTTGATTATGACATGATAGTCATGGGTCTTGAGGCCTCTTAAGCCATTAATGTCAGTTTGGCTTCTAATACTACTACTTACATATCCAATGGGAAAGCAAGTCTGAGACATCAACTGTAAGAATTGTGCACGTTGTTCCTTTGTCTAGACATAAGGAGCACTAGGTTTTCTATATTTTTCATCATAATATTTTTCAATCCAAAGTTTTTTACGAATCTTTAGTTGTCATAAGTCTTCATGTGATGAAATAGTATCAAAAGCACCAAAAAGAGTTTCTATAATAGCATAGGCTATATTTTTCTTAGTATGCATAAAGTCAATAGTATGCCTAATGGATATATCCTTAAAGTATGGCAACTTATAGAATATGCATAACTATTTTATGCCGCTTTCATTACATGGATCATATCTATTACCATCAATCCCATCATTTTCAATAAATGACATTCTTTTTTGTCCATTCTCATCAATGTAATCAACCATTATTTGCAATGGTGCTTCATGATTCTCTTCTTGACCATTGAAATGTGTTTTTTGTCGACGATATGGATGATCCATTTTAAGGTAAGCACATCCACAATAAATACACTTACACAAACTTCTTGAGCGTCTCACAAAATCCTTAAAGTTGCAAGCAGGACATCCATGGTATCCATGAACACTGAGACCAGACAATATGCCATATGCAGGAAGATCATGAATCGTAAACAATTAGGAAGCTCTTAAAGTGAATATGATTGAGTGACCATCCCTTAAAGATTGAATTGCTTCAATTCCTTTCCACAATTCCATTAGCTCATCATATAATGGCTCTAGATAAGTACCGATTGTATTTGAAGTCACACTTTTCTTTCCTAGTATAATCAATGATAACGATAAGAATGAGGGTTTAGTTGGTAACCATGGAGGCAAGTTATAATTTGTTAAAAACACTAGCCAAGTTGACCATTTAGTACTTTGACCTAAGAATGGGTTCACCCCATCTAGAGCCAAACCCAACCTTATATTACAAGGATCTTGAGAAAAATCAAGCCATCTGTTATCAAATTCCATCCATGTCTTAGAATCAGGCACATGTCATTGTTTTCCATTGGTGCTCTTATTTTGGGCATGCCATTGCATAAGTTCGACAATGTCTCTGCACCTATACATTTAGAGTAATCATGGGATTATCAAAAAATGGCGAAGAACCTTTCTAGGAACCACAACTGATTTCAACCCTTGTCTATATCTTGCTTCATGACATTTCAGACATTCACTCTCACTTGCAAGATTATTGCAAAATAATGCACAACCATTCACACATGTGTGGATGTTTTCATACCCTAAGCCTAGCTTAGTGATTTGATTTTTACATTGACTTTGTTTTGTTGGCAATGTGGAGTCAGGATGTAACAATGAACTTAATAATGTTAATAACTGATCTACACTCTCATTTGTCCAACCAAACACCACTTGCAAATTAAGAATTTGAAGGATTGTTGTCAAATGACTTAACTTACAATTAGCATACACAGACTTTAAATCATCCTCCATCAACTTGGCCCAATCATCATTTAGAACCTCATTCAACATTCTATTAACTTCAAACCCTTCGTCTAACATTACTACCTCTTCATCTATGTTTGGTGCCACTTCATCTATGTTTGTTGCCTCTTCATCTCTCACACTCTACAATTCTATCATATCTTCATAATAATTGTAACCCCAAGGGTTTATACCACTATGCCCATATCTTATCATATGTCGATAAATTAGATTTTTTTTTCACCTTTCCACTAAGACAATCATTACATGGACATGGATATTTGTCCATGTCCCTCTCATTGGCTACTCTCTCATCAAATGTATGGTATTGATCCGTAGTCAACCTTCAATGTTGATCCATCTATAATGTTCTACACATAGCAACAAAAATCATTTGGGGAAAAATTGACAAACCAAAAGTTTAAGATTTTTTAAAAAAAATAAGGGAAAAATTAGATTTTTTAAAAAATGTAAAAAATTGTAGAATAAGAGACAAACTATTTTTTTAAATTGAAAGATATTTCCATAGCAATAGAGTTATAGAGAGAAAATAAAATAAAGAGTTTAACTAATGAATTGTAAAAAATAGATTTTTGTAGTTTATATTCAAATTGCTGATTACATTGCATTGCACATCTTTCAAACTCAAAGCATTACTTCACATTGCATAACTAATAACTAGATGCTGATAGATGATAAAATTTCAATTACAATATAGTTTTTACAAAGTCAACCTAAGCAGTTATGCAATTACTTCACATTGCATAACTAATAACTAGGAGCAGCTACCAAGTGCATTTGCTTGTCATGACATTCCATGAGACCACATTTCATTGAGGCATTTTTTCAAGCAGTTCATTGCCTTGTCTATGCTACCACATTTTTCATACATGTCTACCAAAGCATTTTATTAAACAATTCATTGCCTTGTTGCTATGGCTAAAAGCCTAAAACAAGTGCTTTCGAACAAGCTGTGGATGCTTGGAAAAAATCTAGCAAAGCATAATAGTAAGCAATAACATAGACAAGGCAGTGAACTGGTTGAAAAAATGACTCAAAGAAATATGGTCTCATGGTGATGGAATGTCATGACAATCCATAACAATTCACTTGTCATGGCATTCGTCATGGCATTCCATCACCATGAGACCACATTTCTTTGAGGCATTTTTTCCAAACTTCATTGCCTTGTCTATGCTACCACATTTTTCATACATGTCTACTAAAGCATTTTATCAAATAGTTCACTGCCTTGCTGCTATGGCTAAAAGCCTAAAATAGGGGATTTCAAATAAGCTATGGATGCTTGGAAAAAATCTAACAAAGCATAATAGTAAGCAACAAGCTATGGTCTCAAGTTATTTTTTGGCATGAAAATTAGTGTGATTTTATTTGCATTTTTTTGTAGGTTTTAAATGCATTTTTTTGGCAATTTTGCTATTTGAAATGGGGAAAAATCTCTGTGGTCAGTTTTGTGCATTTTTTAATTGTAGGATTCTCATAGTTAGTGAAAAAGGTAGTGTTCATGAAGGAATGGAAAAGATGCGTAGAGCCTTTGAATTATACCCATACTGTGTAATGGCATTGAATCATTTAGCAAACCATTTTTTCTTCACAGGGAAACATTTTCTTGTGGAACAGTTGACTGAGATAGCTCTTGTTTCAACTGACCACCATCTCATGAAATCTCATTCATATTATAATCTTGCATGATCTTATCAAAGTAAAGGTGATTATGACACCGCTGACTGCTACTACATGGCATCAGTCAAGGAAAGCTAGAGGCCACATGATTTTGTGTTGCCATACTTTGGGCCAGGACAGGTTCAATTGAAGCTGGGAGATCTTAAGAGTTCTCTCTCAAATTTTGAAAAGGTTCTGGAGGTCCACCCTGAGAACTGTGAGAGCTTAAAAGATGTAGGCCATATATATGCTCATCAAGGGCAGGCAGAGAAGGCTTTGGAAATTTTAAGAAAGACAACTTGTGTAGATCCATGTGATGCCCATGCATTTATCAAGATGGGTGTAGCCTTAGATTCTCTCAAGACACCAAAGTATCTTCTGAAGAAGAGCATAGAAGAAGTACCCATTGAATTGTTAAAAAACATTGGGGTTCTTCATTTTGAGCATGATGAACTAGAGTTGGCTCAACAAACATTTATGGAGGCATTAGGAAATGATGTTTTGCCTCTACATAAATCTCTGTGGTCAGTTTTGTACATTTTTTACTTGTAGGATTCTCACAGCTAGTGAAAAAGGTAGTGTTCATGAAGGAATGGAAAAGATGAGTAGAGCCTTTGAATTATACCCGTACTATACAATGGCATTGAATCATTTAGCAAACCATTTTTTCTTCACAGGGCAACATTTTCTTGTGGAACAGTTGACTGAAATAGCTCTTGTTTCAATTGACCACCCTCTCATGAAATCTCATTCATATTATAATCTTGCATGATCTTATCATAGTAAATGTGATTATGAAACCACTAGCCGCTACTACATGGCATCAGTCAAGGAAAGCTAGAGGCCACATGATTTTGTGGACAGTTTCAATTGAAGCTAGGAGATCTTAAGAGTTCTCTCTCAAATTTTGAATAGGTTTTGGAGGTCCACCCTGAGAACTGTGAGAGCTTAAAAGTTGTAGGCCATATATATGCTCAGCAAGGGCAGGCAGAGAAGGCTTTGGAAATTTTAAGAAAGGCAACTTGCATAGATCCACATGATGTCCATGCATTTATCAAGATGGGTGAGTTATTAATATCGTCAGACCCTAGTGTAGCCTTAGATTCTCTTAAGATAGCAAAGTCTCTTCTGAAGAAGAGTAGAGAAGAAGTACCCATTGAATTGTTAAACAACATTGGGGTTCTTCATGTTGAGCGTGATGAACTAGAGTTGGCTCAACAAACTTTTATGGAGGCATTAGCAAATGGCATTTAGGTTGAATTCATAAATAAAAGCCCCAATGCCAATTCTACAGTTTTTTTTTGTGCGCTTTAAGGATATGGAATTCTTCCAATGACTAGAAGAAGGTGGTATTTCACTTGAGTTACAAGTTCAATTCCCATATGCTCCAAAATGCGTAGAGGAAACTAATGAAAAATAGTCCCCTAAACCCTAAACTGCCTGTATGGTTCTGGTACTCAGTTGCCTATGTAACTATTGTAAGTTGCCAATCAGAAAGCTATAGATTGTGTTTAATGTAATGAGGGTTTCAAATTACCTCTAAATTCTCTGCAAAGGGCATCCCCAAATCTGACTTCTCTACAAAGGGCCTCACTGACTTCAAATTTGTTGCAGCAAACTCCAAATTCTTTGCCCTCCTTTTCAGAAGTCTCTAGGTCCTCTCCAAACAAGTTGTATTGCCCATGCAAGTAGCTGCTATAACCCAAAACGCCTCAGTGCCATGCTAACCAACTAACAAAATGAGGAATTCAATGAATAATGAATCGTGCGCAATACACTCCTGCCAATAATTTCTTGAATATTTTTTTAAAATTTTGTCTAATTTGTATTTGCGTGACTAACTATTTAGTCATTTTTATTTGTATGACTAAATAATTTTTTAGTCGACAACCAAATTAGTCATTTATTTACTCATTTATAGCTGAGTTGCAAAACATTAGTAGAATTTAGTCATTTTTAGTTGTTGTGACTAAAATTTTTAGCCACATAGTCATTTATTTTCTAAATTCTACTAGTGCAACAATGGATGCATTCTTGTAAAATGCCTTAGTGGCGTTTAGTATAAAGGTTCCAAGAGCCATATTTTGTATTCTTCACCTCATGGGACTAAACTGACAACACCAACATGTCAATGTGGGTTGGTGTATGCTAGAGGAGGCCCTATTTCATTCCCCAAGTGTTCCAATTCATTTAGGGTACATTATGTAGTGCTTCTGTTTTGAGTATGGTTGTCTTTTCATTGATGTCAAAATGTTGATGATCTTGGTTATGATCTCTTAGATTTATCAGTGAAACAGTTTTGTGAAGTTACAGTGGGTTAATCATTTCAGTGAAGTTTTAGTGGATCTCAGTGAATCAAAATTGCCTAGTCTTGATCATCTCAGTGAATCACAGTTACCTAGTCTTGGTCATCTCAGTGCACAATTGCTTAGTCTCAAATGGTATACTTGACTTATTTGTTTCAAGGTGTGACATTTGTTTCAAGGTGTGATATTTGTTTTTCAAGTTTTGTCTTGTAAGTTCATTGGTCAATATCATTTGTTGCCTTCCACGAATTGGTCTGTCATATTCACAAGTTGTGTCTATGGTATATCCTGCAAAAATATTCACAAGTTGTTCTATTGTTACATCAGGTTATATGTAGTATGTTATAATGCTGCAAATGTCTAACTCTCCATATGTATGTCAAAGTTCTTTAAAAATGTCCCAAGTCATTATCATAAATTCCTTTTAAAAACTGTCAAAGCACTTTTATTTTAATCTCCTATTGACCAGTCGAGGAGGTTATCGGGTCTTAAGTAATGACTTGAGGGTATGTACTTCGTTGTTTTTACCGGCCCCTTGTGTTAGGTGTTCGGTTGAGCCGGTGTAAGCTTCAAATGGTGGGCGCGAAAAAGCTAATCAACGGCTATGTTTTGAATGATAGTTGGTGGGGGTGTCCTCATCGGATGGTGGAGTTTTAAATGGAGCTCCATTTAGCATCCTAAATTTGACGGTTTCTGTGTTAAGAAAAGGCAAGAAAATCAAGTTTTGTTTCTATTCTTGTGAGACAGCGAAGCCCAAGAGATGTGAAGTTTTGAAGGTTTGAAGTTAGAAAGTTTGTTAAGATGTTTTTGTCAGATTTGGAAGGTTTCCTACGACATAGAATATGAAAAGAATGTAATCTTCATGATGTTGTTTTAGTTTTTATTTTTCTTTCAGAGAATGTGATATGAATAAAATATGATGTTGGAAGTTGAACCAATTTTTGAAGATATTGTATGATGGAAGTTCATTTTGTATAAAGAGAGATTTTGAATGGCAGGTGGGAGTTGTTGCAGATAAGAGATGATCTTGAAGAGTGTGAGAAAGTTTTTCAGAGCATGAGATAATTAGTTGCAAGATGTATTTTGTTATTGATTGCAGGTATATTTTGACATGAAGAGACATCTTCTTGGATAGTGAGATTTGTTCAGTTTTGGAGGTGTGATTGTGCAATCAAGGTTGGAGTTTTTTTGATTAGAGCAGAACAATATTTCCTTAGAGAAGGTTAAAGCTTTGAAAAATAATTTTGGAGAAGGTTAAATTTTTCAATATTGCAGTGAAAGAGTCTATGAAATTGAAAAGTATGAATTGAGTTGTTTTGAGATTGATTTGCAGAGATAAAGGTATGAAATACTTTGAAGATCAAATTTGATTGATTGTTGTGAAGATGATGTTTAGTATGATGATGACATTTGAAGGAAAATATACATTTTTTTGTTTTTGAAAAGGAGAAATAAGGTTTTGATCTTATTGAAACAGGGAAACCCCCTGAGTTGTACTATTCATTGAATTTTTGATGTTGTAATGTCAGTGAGACATGCAGAGAGGTAAAATATGCCAGTGAGGTAGAATTGTAATGTTAGTGAGACAGTTGTAATCTAAAATTTTTGTTAAGCCAATGAGGCAGTTGAGTGGTTTTTATACCCTAGGAGGGTTTTCCACTCGGAAAAATTTCTTGTGTCAAATTTTGTGTTGATACTCTGCATAATTTTGTTCTATCTGAAGAATTCTATAATTGTGAAATTAAATTAATCAAAAGGTGTAAAAAGTGTTAAAATTGTTATCAACACTGATTCACCCCCCCTCTCAGTGTTGTGTGTATTCCTACACATTATACTGGTAAAGTTTCCTAAGAGACCTAAGAGAAAAAAATTGCCAAACTTTAACAGAGTAGTCCTTAGAGTTTGTGGCACCTAAGAGTGATCCATTTGGACCTAAAGTTACATGTTAGGTCCCTCCATAATAACCTCTCTATTTTCATCAACTCAACACCATTTGATTGTGCCAACAATGGATACATTCTTGCAAAATGTTTCATTTACATTCAACATAATATTGCTAAGAGACATATTTTGTATTCTTCACCTCATGGGATCGAATTGAAAATACCAACACATCAGGGTGGGTGGGTGTATACTAGAGGAGGCTCTATTTCATTTCCCAAGTGTCCCAATCCTTTCAAGCTACATTGTACCAACAAAGTCTCTTAAGAGACCTAAGAGCAAAAACTGCCAAACTTGGATGAAGTAGTTCTTGGAGTTCATGGAACCTATGAATGATATGTTTAAACCTAAAACTAAATGTCAAGTCCCTCCATAATAACCTCTCTTGGTTTTTATCAACTCAGCATTGTTTGATTGTGCCAACAATAGATGCATTCTTTCAAAATGCTTCATTTTCATTTAGCATAATGTTGTCGACAGTCATATTTTGCATTCTTCACCTCATGGGACCAAACTAATAGTGCTGACACATCAGGGTGGGTGGATTATGCTAGATAAGGCCCTCCTTCATTCCCCAAGTGTCCCAATCCTTTTAGACTACACTTATCGTAAAGTCTCGTAAGAGACCTAAAAGGAAAAAACTGCCAAACTTTGATAAAGTAGTTCTCAGGATTCATGACACCTAGGAATGATCTGTTTGGATCTAAAACTAGGTGTTAGGTTCCTCCACAATAATGTCTCTCAATTTTCATGAAATCAACATTGTTTGACCATGCCAAAAATGGATGCATTCTTGCAAAATGCCTCAGTGGCATTTAGTGTAAAGGTGCCAACAACCATATTTTGTGTTCTCACCTCATGGGACTGAACTGATAGTGCCAACACATTATGGTGGGTTGGTGTATGCTAGAGGAGGCACCTAGGAATGTCTCATTTGTGCATATAGGTGGATGTTGGGCTCATTTCATAGCAGTGTAAATTTTCCAATTACATTCATTTTTCTACCGAACCTCATGGGATTGAACCAATAGTACCAACATGTTAGGGTGGGCCAATAAATTCTAGTGGAGGCCTCATTTCATTCCCCAAGTCTCCCAATCCTTTTGAGCTACATTGGACTAAGAGAGTCTTTTAAGAGCCATAAGATATTTTGTGTTAGCCAACCTTTAGTGAATTAGTGTTTAATACATAGAAAAGCTACAACAAATTGTGATTGATGTCTATTATTAATAAATGTTTTAGTATTCAATGCATAGCTTTTGTTTTGTGTTGCAGAGAACAATCAAGAAAAGCTTGAGTTGACTCATTAAAGTAAGCAATTTCTGACTCTATAATAAAATATTTTACAAATCACTAACATATTATTCACAACATATTATATTAAATTAGGCAATTTCTGACTCTATTATTTACAACTCAACAATTTATATGATAATACCTTCTCAACTTTATATGTTCAAACATGAAATAATCCTTTTCAAAATTATCTCTATTAAATATTTTTAAAAATCTTAAATGTGAAAAGTATACAAAATATTCTCAAAATGTAGATTCAATAGATGTTTTTAAATTTTATGTAAATTATATTGAATGTCTCCATGATGAAAGCTAAATACTTTAATCGCTGATCTCAATCCCTTGAATACAATAGCTTTATGTCCAAAACACCTGCATTTATATATTAAAAATTTGTTAAGCAAAATAAACAACATTGGAACTACAACTAACTTAAAATTTTACATAAGAAATTTGATGGAAGATTAAGAAGCACTAAGTTTAGAATTCTATCTTAGATGTCACCTTAGGAATTACATCAAATGTCTCCAAAATAAAATCTAAATTCTTTAACCATTGATCTCAATCCCTTGAATACAACAACTCTATTCTCTAAAACACCTACATTTATATATTAAAAAAGTTAAGCAAAATAAACTTCAACCTACTTTTAACTTAGCAATGGTGGATGTACTATCATCATAACCTCATTGAATACTCATAACATAGTCATGTTGTAAGTAGAATACATAAAATTCCATTTCCAATATCATAAGTAAATCTAAGTACTCCAACCTTGTGTGAAATACACTTGCATTTATAAATTAAAAAATGTTAAGAAAAATAAATAACATCAACTACAACCAACTTAAAAAATGTTATAAGAAGTTTGATGGAAGATTAAGAAACAATAAGTTTAGAATTTTATCTTTGATGTCACCTTAGAAATTATATTGAATGTCTCCAAAATGAAAGACAAATTCTTTAACCACAGATCTCAATCCCTTGAATACAATATCTCTATTCTACAAAACACCTGCATTTATATATTAAAAAATTGTTAAGCAAAATAAACTTTAACCTACTTTTAACTCAGCATGGTAGATGTATTGCCATTGTAACCTCATCATACTCATAACACAATCATGGTCTAGTTAGAATACACAATGATGTTTCCAACCTCATAAGTAGATCTAAGTAATGCAACCTTCTATGAAATACACCTGCATTTATAAGTTAAAAAATTATTAAGAAAAGTAAACATCAACTATAACTATATTAAAATTTGTTATAAGAAGTTTGATGGAAGATTAAGGAACACTAAGTTTATAATTCTATCTTAGATGTCGCCTTAGAAATTATATCAAATGGAAGGGAGTAGATCATAAAGGGATTGTTCTTAACTTTTCATGCTCATTTTAGCAATCATTTTGACAAACTCACTCTACCTCATGAAAACTTGTTGAACATACAGAAGTAGTAAGAGGGGGAGTGAATCAATACTTCATCAAATTCTTTCCTTCTAAAACATTCAATCAAATGTAAGCATTTAAACCATGAGAAACAAAACAACACACAAGCACATAACAACAAATTTATGTGGAAACCCAAAATGGGAAAAACCTCAGTGAGCAAGCTGCTTGGATCTACTGTCCAAATCTAGACTCACAAATAAAATAGATTTACAACAAATTTTATGGGTTCCAATCCAAAGGAAGCTACAACTCCATGATACAAAGTTTTATGGGCTCTAACCCAAAGGAAGTAACAACTCCCTAAAGTGCTACAACACTTACAATAGTTACAATAAGAGGCTCCAACCTCTGTACCAAAACACTTGACTGATTATGTTGGTTCAATCACCTTCACAACATCATCTCTTTTGACACTAACATATGACTTCAAAATCTCTGCTCGAACAACTCTGCTATCTTCAAAACACTTTTGTAACACAACACAATACTACCTTTGTTATGAATCATGCATTATAGCCTTTAGAGTTCCTTCTCCACTTTTTTGATCACACATCTTTCTGCACAAACACATATGCTCACTCTCACACTCACACATGCTCACATACTCATACATCCTTTACAATAGTTTTGATCTTTCTTTTATATCCTTCGCAAGTCTTAAAAACATAACCTTTGTCGACCTAGATGAAACATGCAACAACCAAACATGTTGGCTCCCAAATCTCTTGCGGTAATGTAGGAATCAAATCCCATTATGTGGTTCATGCCAAGAGGTCTACTAGATCCAATATATATTTGCACACATTTCTATGCTAGCGCACACTTCCAAACACATGGTACAATCACTTAAATACACCTAGTCAACACAAAAAACGCTTATCCTTTCATGCATTAGCTCCAAACCTAATGTATTACCAGAGAAACAAAATAACAACAGGTAGTTCACAAAATAAGCATTATATGACTTGAAACACCTCCTCATATATTCCTTTATCTGTTTAATGCTTCTTCTTGCTGGCACATGTAAACAGATAGATGTCGGTATCTCTTACAAAGTCTGATTACACTGTCTTAATATAGAATAGTGAAAAACATACTTGCAGAGAACAAAAGCACTTGAAACTTTAATAGAGCATACATACTAACCATTTGAGCTTGTCTTTCAAACAACAAAGCTAAATATTAAATTACGATGAAATGTGGTAGCTTTTACTTTCTTCCTTGGATAACCTTAACCAGCAACATGACTTGTCCTGACTCAGCTGACCCTAGAAAAACACTACGGTGCTTCATATCCTTTGAAACTTGAGTATATCATACCTCTTATTTGTATCTAGCTATCCTCCAAGCTGCTATATCATGTCTTCAAGTGTGGAGAAATATGGAGCATTATATTGTACCTTTGAGACTGCAATAATACTGTAACTGTGAGGCCGACTATTTTACCTCCAATAGTTTGATCATTGTGCTATTCAGTAGTGACTATGTTTCATAGTGCAGACTTGATGTTTTATCTCACTGATTTGATATATGTGATTTGATTCGGTCATATTGATGAGATGCTGTGTTTCGATATATGGATTTATATTAGATGTTATTTTGTTATGAGATTCTAGTTGTTTATGTGATTGGAATTAATTGGCATGTGATGGGAAATGCAGTTAATTTGGATTTATGTATTGATAGATATTGTTGTATTGTTTGCCTGAATTTAATTTCCAGTTGCTTCAGCTATCATTTTCATGACAGAACTGACACTTGATCGAGATGTGCAAGTTTTACTTTCCCTAGCCACGGGAATTTGGAGGTAGAGGATTCACACCCTGTTATTCCCGGTTAAGCCGATCCGTTCCCAAGAGGGATAAGGATCACATGTGAAATTTGCATGATTTATTGTGCTTTGTTTAAATTTTAATTATTTTTAAGCCTTAGTACCCCCTCTCTTTCTTATTTTGATTAATGTTAAGTGTTGTAAAATTTTAATTGATTAATGTCAATTGGTATTTTTATTATTTCTTTTGGGCCATTATATGTGGATTTTTGACCCCTTTCATGACCCCTAGGGTCCCAAAAGTTACCCTAGGTGGTCAACCATGAGCCTAGGGTCAACTTGGACCACCTAACCTTAGTTTAGACTCAACCTAGGTCACCCTAAACCATGGTGGAGTAAGAGTGACGAAATTGGGAAGAAGGGAGATGAGGGATGGGCCTTGCCTTGGGAAGAGCACCTCTCCCATCCCTAAGTTTTTGGGAAACATTCCCAAGGAAGACTTGGGAGGTCTCCAAGAGTCCTCCCAAGCTCCCAAGTGAGTGGGAGCACCACTCAAGGCCATTGTCTTGTGGAAGGGTGAGTGGGAATCCAACTCACCATTTGTCCCCCTCCCACTTGTGTGGAAGCACAAGTGGATGAGGTGGAGATGGAGGTGAAGGGAGAGGAGGACACTTGTCATCCTCTTACCTTCTCTCTATTCCAAGTGGCTTTGGTGGAGGGAAGAGATGGTGACAAATGTCACCACCTCATTCTCTCAAGGCCAAATAAAGGGCCTATAATAGCTCCTCTTGTAGAGGAGTGGGGGTTCTTCCATCCTATGGTTTCTACTTGGATTTTTAGAGACTTCTTGCAATTTGGATTTCCTTACTAAGTTTGGAGGAGTTAGAGAAGGTTGGGAAGAAAAACTGAAAGGATTGGAAAGCATTGGGAAGGCTAGGAGTTCTTCACCAAAATTCCACTTCCATTGCCAAGACCTTGAAGGTAGGCTTTTATCCTGTTGCTTGCTTTGCTATAAGATGTTTCCATGTTTGAATTTTGATTGTAAATTTGTTTGCATTGTGTTGTTTCTATTTGTATTTGGTGTTGGGTTGGGTTGTCATGGTGAGAGCACCTCCAATGGAGGAAATGCTCAACTAGTATGGATAGGGGAGAGGAACAATCCTTGGGGGCTCTCCCACAATTTGTGTTTATGTGTTTATGCCTTGAGGGCCTATTATCATTTGAGGAGGAGATGTCTATATGGCAAGAGTGCCAAGCATATTGGTGTGAGATTCTTGTGGATTGAGTCATTTCAGGGATTTTGGATAGAGGTCATGTGATGAGATTTTTCCTTATCATTGGGAGCCCTTTTAAGTTGAGAGGTCTATTCCCTACCCTCACCAAGCTCATTTCTATGAGCATAGCTATGTGTTAAACCTATGGGGTGTTCTGATTTTGTGTTATTGTGAATAAATTGTGGTTGTGAATGGAACCCTGTGTGAATTCCCTACCTCCCTAGCTCAGGGGTGACCCATTTGCGGGTCTACAGTAGGGAGGAGAGCTTTCCTTTCTTGTGGCTAGTTTTTGTGCTTTGCTATTTTGATCAGTTGCAGGTTCACTAGTGTAGAAGGAGAAGTGGGAAAGAACTCTTCCTTTGTGTGGCTTAGAAGTGTTCATGGCTGTAAGAAGCCTTGGCCATTAAGGCCTTGTTGTACTATAATTTCTGCAAGAAATTACTATGTTACTGTCAAAGTATTTAGCTGCAAATGTTACTTGATGTAATTTCCCTGTTAATGGGGTTGAATTAGTTATCTTCCTTGTTAATGAAACCTACCTAGTTAAGTGAAATACATGAGAAAAAAAAATAGGCATAGATTTATCATTACCAATGTTATTTCAAAAAAAATAAATCAGCATACTACTTTAGGTTACTATGTTGATCTTGTTGAAAATTGAAAAAAAGAAAATGTTTTTTTTTCTGCCTATCAGTTTGTGAAGAGATTAAAATGCATGAGATATAAGATTTACAACTTGCTGTCATTCAGCTTCCAAAGAAAACTTATATGTGTTAGAAAGAGGTTGTTCAGATCTGTTTTAGTGGAAAGAAAGAATGTAGTTGAATTAAGCCTAAATCATTTCAAAAAAAAAAAGTATATATTGCAACTTACAATTCTGCCATATATCCATTTAAATGATGTGCTTTTGGTCTGTTTATGTTACAAATGGAAAGTTAGCATGCTGTATAAATTCTTTGTGTGCTGTTGTAAAAATTGCTATTATGTTTTCTATGTGTAGTAAAGCATGTATGAACACATTGAAAATAAATATTTGACGGTTAATTATACACCTTGTTTTAAGGAAGAAAAAGAAACAAAAAAAAAAAAAAACAATATATAAACCCTTGCTGTTATCTTAATGTCCATATTATTTGATATATTTCAAAAAATATATATCCATGTTTGAGTTCCATGATAACTGGAATATAGTCCATTTTGTTTATTTTATTTTATTTTTTTTAAAAAAGTGTGATTTGAAAACAGCAAGGTTCTTTTTTTTTTAATTTTACATTGAACTAAACAGAACCATAATTAATTGTTAAATTTAAAAAAAAAAGATCCATGTTTGAGCATCTAAGGTTAAACTGAAATATAGTTTCCTTCTTTTTCTTTAAAAAAAAAATATATATGTGACAATAAATTAAATATTTGCATTTGTATTTGTATTTGAGTTTATATATATATATTGATGATTTAAATAGATTTATACTAGATTCATGCAAGTTAGGGTTTGAGCAAATATATATATTTACATATAGATAAATATATATACATATATATATTTATATACATATATATACATATATATATTTATATATATACATATACATATATATATACATATACATATATATATACATATCTCATCTACATTTGACATATTGAAGACTGTTTTTTTTTTAAAATAAAAATAAAAAATAAAAAAAAAATTTAAACAGAAGAAAAGGAAAAAAAAAGAAGGGAGGCATGGGGGACAGCGGCCATGACAACCGCCGCCCACCATGCCTCCCGCGGACAGTATCAAGGGGTGTGGGGTGGGGGGTGTGGGTGGGGGCTCGGCCCCCTCCCCACACCCCTTACCCCCCTTTAACATCCGCGTTAGAACCCTCGCCTCATGACACAGACCCCGCTCCAAAACCTTTCACCCCCGCTGGTGTCCGCGGCCCTCTCCACCGCACACTCTCCTGTCCGCTGCTCCTCGGCCACCACCAGTGAACCCTCCACTCTACCCTCTTCCTCACCTTTTGTCCTCCGCCCATGCTACCACCTCCGCCACCACTTTTCTTCACACAGCTCCGCCGCCGTACCACTCTCCACCTCCAATGGTTGCTACCTGATGCAAAACCTAAAATCTGCATACACAAAAAAAAAGGAAACAAAAAAAAGACAACAAGAGAAGTGATATAAGGATTAGGGTTAGGAGAAAGAATAGAGGAAAAGAGAGAGTTTAGGGCAGCTAAGAGTGAGGGGGTTTAATAAAATAATTTTTACGGACATTTCTAGATTTAGAATATAAAAAGGTAATTTCTTTAATTATTTATCTCATGTGGTTTTAAAATGTTAATTTCTTTAAAAGCTCAATTCCTTTATTGTTTGTTATAGTCTCTTGGAATATATTTAAGGAGAGACCTACTATTTTATTAAATCAAATGATTAATATATTCATATAATATTAAAATAGGCGAATTGTATTTTCTTTATAATTTTCTTTTATATTAATAAGGATATATATATATATATTTATTTATTTATATAAATGAGTATTTTATATATATATATATTTTCATATATAAATAAATGTTTATGCATATGAAATATCGAAGTTAACAAATGCGTAATTTCATTCAAATGGTTAAATGTACTTTCTTGGTACAATTATCTGTGTAATATAGATATTCATCTTCCGCTACCGATCTCTAGCTACAAAGAAAAGAAAAGCCTTTTGGAACGATTAGCAGGGGTTATAAATCCCTACCAATAATATTTAACCACAAATAAATGATTAGGGGAGGCTGCATAATGTCTTTCCCCTTATTTGAAAACGTAGAATAAAATGGTGATTCGGGATGATCCATTTACCACAGATTTTATTACCAAGCGAGAGTAATTATCATAACAGAACCTTCTACCCATTGATAGTTAAATTATGTCATCTTTATCGACCACTTGTCGGTTCAAGTTTTAATTAGGGTTCAGGTGTATCTAGTCTAACCCTTTAAGCGACATCTTACTCGTCGCATACTCCCTTATCGGTCTTCACCTTCCTCGATTGAGTTGTCATGTTTACGCCCCTGGCGTATTACCACCGAGCACGTGAGTGCATGCAAGGTGGTTCTTAGGGTAGGGAGAAAATTTTTTCGCAGTTCGTGTCATGACCACATGGCAAATGTGGGCATGACACGCGTGTTTGTGTGTTGTGTCCACATGGGAGATGCGGGCATGACATTTGGTATCAGAACCTAGGTTTTTAAAACACTGGGCTTGTTATAGGCACATTTTTGTTTTCACAACTATGTTTTGACTTGTGGCTAACTCGTTTTGTAGGATGCCTCCCAGACGAGTTCAGCGAGCGCAGACCCAGTGCACTCCACCCCCAGAGGTACGCACTGATTCATCAGCTGCGGGACCGGGTCAGCCGGAGCCATAGGTATAGCTGGATCCATAGGTTTAGCCACTCTTACAGCCTCAGGCAGTTCCTCAGGCACCACAAGCACCACCGGCCCCACCAGATATGGGACCACAGATTTTACAGGCCTTACAGGCTATTTTAGATAGGCTCCCACCGGTAGTAGCAGAGCCATGTGTCAAGCCCTGCGAGGATCCACGAGAGGAGCCCCGTGTAGAGCCACGTGGGGCACCATGTGAGGAGCCTTACGTCGAGCTACCAGAGACAGAGGAAGTTGGTTCGGCCAACAGGGCTCGTAGCAGGAGCCCCCCACATTGGGCTAGACAGGATGAGACAGTGCGTGTAGAGCACTTGGGTCACAGGCCTTATGAGTATCATGTAGAGGAGCCCATCAGGGGGCCTAGAGATAGAGGGGATCCCATCAGGGACATATTGAGGCTGAACCCTCCTAAATTCATCAGGACCACGGAGGGAGCCGAGGCAGAGGCCTAGCTTATCAGTTTGGACAGGTGCTTCACGTTGCATCCTTACAAGGGCAACACGAAGGCCCGGGTGGCGGTACACTTACTACGGGATGCAGCAGCTACCTGGTGGATCATTGAGGAGTGCAAGTGCCACCTATCTTTAGACACCCTCACCTGGGAGACCTTCATTGAGTGCTTTAATGCATGCTATTTATCACACCACTACAGGCAGCGTCGTCTGAATGAGTTCCATGACCTTCAGCAGAGGGGACTTTCAGTGGCTCAATATGAGGCTAGGTTTACAGAGCTATCTAGATATGCAGAGTATCTCCATGACGAGAAACTCCTAGTACATAAGTTTATCAGAGGGCTTAATCACGGTATAGCAAGGCTTGTGCGGATGGTAGACCCCCAGACTTTGAGTGATGCTGCCAAGAAGGCATACATCCCTGAGGAGATCCAAGGATGAGGGCAAAGCTCTCGCCCTCAGTTTCAGGATCGAGGACAGCAGCAACATCATTAGAGCTACCGTAGGCCACCACAGCCACCTCACAGAGGAGGATTCAGTTCGGCATCTTTACCTCCTAGACCCTCACAACAGCAGTAGCCACAGTAGCAGACGAGAGCTAGGACACAGCAGAAGACACAGGGGGGACCTAGTAGAGGTTGGCAGCAGCAGGGCCCACGTAGAGATCAGAGGCAGTTGAGACCACTTGCGGGACCCGCGAGGATACAGCAGTCTTATAGGGGTTCACTGGGGTCTACCGGCAGATCAGGACAGCAGCAGACGGGTAGGACCCAGACAGTACAGATACAGGTCAGAGGCCCTTGTTATGTTTGTGGTGGAGCAAGACACCTAGCTAGAGAGCGTCCACATGGGTACACAACAGGGGGACAGCCTCGTACAGGAGGTTCAGAGTAGATAGTAGGTGATGCGGGTAGATCCCACCGTATGTTTGCAGCGGTAGATAACCGCCAGGCAGATTTTTAGGCATCCGTGATTGAGACGACAGGTATGATTGGGGGAAACTCCATTTCTATTCTTTTTGATTTTGGTGCTACAGATTCATTTATATCTCCATCGTTAGTGGAGCGTTGCAGGCTGGTGGCCTCTAGGCAGGGTGATAGGTGGGTGGTTGAGTTGGCTTCAGGAGCCAAACTATCAGTAGATACCTTAGTCCACAACTGTGAGATTGCTTTTAGACCCTTCACTACAGTATGCGACCTTAGAGTCATGACATTAGGATCCTATGATGTGCTGTTGGGCATGGATTGGCTTGCAGCTCATCGAGCCAAGCTAGATTGTCGCCGAAAGGTGATTAGCTATTTGGATGATCACGGTGCATTAGTAGAGATTGTGGGCATGCAGAAGCCCACCATAGTACATACGATATCCGCTCAGCAGCTTAAGCACTGCATGCGAAAGGGATGTCAGATGTTTGCCATCACAGTGAGCGACAGATCAGATGACGAGCCAGAGGCATCATTGGATGATCATCTCATCCTCAGAGAGTTTGCTGATGTTTTCCTAGCAGAGTTACCGGGGATGCCTCCCTGACGTGAGGTAGACTTTCATATAGACTTAGTGCCGGGTGCTGAGCCAGTGTCTCGTGCACCCTACAAGATGACCACAAATGAGCTCACTGAGCTCAAGCTATAGTTGGAGGACTTGCTGGAGAAGGGGCACATCTGACCGAGCGTTTCACCTTGGGGCGCTCCTGTCATCTTCGTGAAGAAGGATGGGTCTCTTCGTTTGTGTATGGATTACAGGCAGTTGAATAAGGTGACGGTGAAGAACCGTTATCCTCTGCCCAGGATTGATGATCTTTTTTACCAAATGCAGGGAGCCAGGGTGTTCTCTAAGATAGACCTGAAGTCCAGGTACCATCAGTTACGCATTGCAGAGGCAGATATCCATAAGACTGCCTTCCGAACTCGTTATGGGCATTATGAGTTCACAGTGGTTCCCTTCGGCTTGACGAATGCCCCTGCAGTGTTCATGAGTCTCATGAACAGGGTGTTCCGTACATTTTTAGATCGGTTCGTGATCATCTTCCTCAATGACATTTTGATCTACTCATGGACCGAGGAGGAGCATGAGGAGCACCTTCGTCAGGTTCTATAGTGCTTACGAGAGCAGAAACTTTATGGGAATTTGGTGAAGTGTGCATTTTTCAGGATAGAGGTTCAGTACCTAGGACATATCCTTTCCGGCGATGGAATCTTAGTAGATCCATCGAAGATCAAAGCTATCAGGGATTGGCCAGCACCCACTAGTGTGACAGAGGTTAGGAGTTTCATGGGGTTAGCTAGTTATTACTGTCATTAGGTTGAGGGTTTTTCTTGGATAGCGCACCCCATCACTTCCCTTCAGCAGAAAGGGAAGAGTTTTCTTTGGACTGAGCAGTGCAAGAGGGCCTTCGAGGTCCTCAAGGAACGTCTTACCAGTGCTCCTATTTTGGCGGTCCCTGATCCTGCAATAGATTTTGTGGTTTGCACGGATGCGTCACTTGAGGGATTGGGAGCAGTAATTATGCAAGGTGGTAGAGTGATCGCGTATGAGTCGCAAAAGCTTAAAACCCATGAGCTAAACTACCCCACTCACGACTTGGAGTTAGCAGCAGTGGTTCATGCTCTAGTCCGTTGGAGACACTTCTTGTTGGGCCGTCATTTTGAGATCCATTCTAACCATCATAGCCTTCAGTATATATTCACACAGCCGAATCTGAACACCCGTCAGTGGCGTTAGATGGAGTTCCTCTGCGAGTATGATTTTGACGTCCACTACATCAAAGGGAAGGAGAACGTGGTCGCTGATGCATTGAGTCGGAAGCGCCACGAGCTCTTGACCCTGACTTTGCGAGTCGACTTGAGGGACCGCATTATTCTGCATTTGCCAGAGGATGAGTGGTATCTAGAGGTGTAGTAGGAGATCAGATCACAGAGGGCCCTTGTAGGCAAGTTTGCAGGGTATACACTGGACACAGATGGTTTGCTTCGACATCGCCAGCGCATCTATGTACCCTGCGCAGGTGACCTGCGCACTATAGTGCTATCAGAGGCTCATAGAGCACCATATGCGGCAAATCTGGGGGTGAAGAAGATGCATGCCGATCTTTGACAGCTATACTATTGGGCAGGTATGAGACGTGACATAGCAGAGTTTGTTGCCCGTTGCCTCGAGTGCCAGAGGGTCAAGGCCGAGCATCAGCATCCAGCAGGTCTGTTATACCCACACGATATACCTGAGTGGAAATGGGACACCATTTCCATAGATTTTATTGTTGGTCTTCCTATGTCTTCGCGTCACCATGATGCCATCATGGTGACAGTCGACAAGTTGACCAAGGTGGCTCATTTTTCTCCTATGCGCACGACGTACAATGCGCCAGCTATGGCGAGGGTATTCTTGGATGACATTGTGAGACTACATGGGGTACCTCGCTGCATTATTTCAGACAGAGATCCAATGTTCACTTCAGCATTTTGGAGAGCCTTACAGTAGGCATTGGGCACACAGCTCAATTTTAGCTCCGGTTATCATCTAGAGACAGATGAGCCGACAGAGCGGGTGAATCAAATATTGGAGGACATGCTTCGGATGTATGTTATGGACCATCAGTCTAGATGGGAGGAGTATCTTTATCTAGTCGAGTTTGCCTACAATAATGGGCATCATAGCTCATTAGGTATGCCTCCCTTTCAGGCTTTATATGGTAGGCCATGCAGGACACCATTGAGTTGGGACCGTATTGAGGACAGAGTCGCCATTGGTCTAGAGCTAGTACAAGATATGGAGCAGCAGGTCACACTGATTCGACAGAGGTTACATGAGGCTCAGTATAGGCAGAAAAAGTATGCCGATACTAAGAGGTTAGATTGGAGTTTTTCAGTGGGAGATAGGGTATTCCTCAAAGTGCGGCCACACAAGAGTCTAATCCGTTATGGAAAGGGCTCTAAGCTCGCACCACGGTTCGTAGGTCCCTTTGAGATTTTGGAGCGGATAGGACCAGTTGCCTATCGTCTAGCTTTGCCACCTAGCCTGTCACGTATACATGATGTTTTCCATGTTTCTGTTTTGAGACAGTATATATTTGATGTATCTCACGTTCTGGACTAGAGTGCCTTACTGGTAGAGGCAAGTGGGCAGTTGGTAATGGAGCCAATTCACATATTGGCTTGTCGGACGCTGGGCCTTCGAGGTTGAGAGCTGGACCAGGTTAGGGTCCAGTGGGATCATTACGACGAGGTCACAGTGACATGGGAGGATGCTGCTAGTTTGAGAGCACTCTATCCTCACCTTTTTGATGACTTCCAGGAGGAAGTTCAGTCTTAGGGGGGGAGGATGTGAGGCTGACTATTTTACCTCCTATAGTTTGATCATTGTGCTATTCAGTAGTGACTATGTTTCATAGTGCAGACTTGATGTTTTATCTCACTGATTTGATATATGTGATTTGATTCGGTCATATTGATAAGATGCTGTGTTTCGATATATGGATTTATATTAGATGTTATTTTGTTATGAGATTCTAGTTATTTATGTGATTGGAATTAATTGGCATGTGATGGGAAATGCAGTTAATTTGGATTTATGTATTGATGGATATTGTTGTATTGTTTGTGTGAATTTAATTTTCAGTTGCTTCGGCTATCATTTTCATGACAGAATTGACACTTGATCAAGATGTGCAGGTTTTACTTTCCCTAGCCACGGGAATTCGGAGGTAGAGGATTCACACCCTGTTATTCCCGGTTAAGTTGATTCGTTCCCAAGAGGGATAAGGATCACGTGTGAAATTTGCATGATGATTTATTGTGCTTTGTTTAAATTTTAATTATTTTTAAGCCTTAGTACCCCCTCTCTTTCTTATTTTGATTAATGTTAAGTGTTGTAAAATTTTAATTGATTAATGTCAATTGGTATTTTTATTATTTCTTTTGGGCCATTATATGTGGATTTTTAACCCCTTTCATGACCCCTAGGGTCCCAAAAGTTACCCTAGGTGGTCAACCATGAGCCTAGGGTCAACTTGGACCACCTAACCTTAGTTTAGACTCACCCTAGGTCACCCTAAACCATGGTGGAGTAAGAGTGACGAAATTGGGAAGAAGGGAGATGAGGGATGGGCTTTGCCTTGGGAAGAGCACCTCTCCCATCCCTAAGTTTTTGGGAAACATTCCCAAGGAAGACTTGGGAGGTCTCCAAGAGTCCTCCCAAGCTCCCAAGTGAGTGGGAGCACCACTCAAGGCCATTGTCTTGTGGAAGGGTGAGTGGGAATCCAACTCACCATTTGTCCCCCTCCCACTTGTGTGGAAGCACAAGTGGATGAGGTGGAGATGGAGGTGAATGGAGAGGAGGACACTTATCATCCTCTTACCTTCTCTCTATTTCAAGTGGCTTTGGTGGAGGGAAGAGATGGTGACAAATGTCACCACCTCATTCTCTCAAGGCCAAATAGATGGCCTATAATAGCTCCTCTTGTAGAGGAGTGGGGGTTCTTCCATCCTATGGTTTCTGCTTGGATTTTTAGAGACTTCTTGCAATTTGGATTTCCTTACTAAGTTTGGAGGAGTTAGAGAAGGTTGGGGAGAAAAATTGAAAGGATTGGAAAGCATTGGGAAGGCTAGGAGCTCTTCACCAAAATTCCACTTCCATTGCCAAGACCTTAAAGGTAGGCTCTTATCCTGTTGCTTGCTTTGCTATAAGATGTTTCCATGTTTGAATTTTGATTGTAAATTTGTTTGCATTGTGTTGTTTCTATTTGTATTTGGTGTTGGGTTGGGTTGTCATGGTGAGAGCACCTCCAATGGAGGAAATGCTCAACTAGTATGGGTAGGGGAGAGGAACAATCCTTGGGGGCTCTCCCACAATTTGTGTTTATGTGTTTATGCCTTGAGGGCCTATTATCATTTGAGGGGGAGATGTCTATATGGCAAGAGTACGAAGCATATTGGTGTGAGATTCTTGTGGATTGAGTTGTTTCAGGGATTTTGGCTAGAGGCCATGTGATGAGATTTTTCCTTATCATTGGGAGCCCTTTTAAGTTGAGAGGTCTATTCCCTACCCTCACCAAGCTCATTTCTGTGAGCATAGTTATGTGTTAAACCTATGGGGTGTTCTGATTTTGTGTTATTGTGAATAAATTGTGGTTGTGAATGGAACCCTGTGTGAATTCCCTACCTCCCTAGCTCAGGGGTGACCCACTTGCGGGTCTACGGTAGGGAGGAGAGCTTTCCTTTCTTGTGGCTGGTTTTTGTACTTTGCTATTTTGATCAGTTGCAGGTTCACTAGTGTAGAAGAAGAAGTGGGAAAGAACTCTTCCTTTGTGTGGCTTAGAAGTGTTCATGTTTGTAAGAAGCCTTGGCCATTAAGGCCTTGTTGTACTATAATTTCTGCAAGAAATTACTATGTTACTGTCAAAGTATTTGGCTGCAAATGTTACTTGATGTAATTTCCCTGTTAATGGGGTTGAATTAGTTATCTTCCTTGTTAATGAAACCTACCTAGTTAAGTGAAATACATGAGAAAAAAAAATAGGCATAGATTTATCATTACCAATGTTATTTCAAAAAAAATAAATCAGCATACTACTTTAGGTTACTATGTTGATCTTGTTGAAAATTGAAAAAAAGAAAATGTTTTTTTTTCTGCCTATCAGTTTGTGAAGAGATTAAAATGCATGAGATATAAGATTTACAACTTGCTGTCATTCAGCTTCCAAAGAAAACTTGTATGTGTTAGAAAGAGGTTGTTCAGATCCGTTTTAGTGGAAAGCAAGGATGTAGTTGAATTAAGCCTAAATCATGTCAAAAAAAAAAGTATATATTGCAACTTACAATTCTGCCATATATCCATTTAAATGATGTGCTTTTGGTCTGTTTATGTTACAAATGGAAAGTTAGCATGCTGTATAAATTCTTTGTGTGTTGTAAAAATTCCTATTATGTTTTCTATGTGTAGTAAAGCATGTATGAACACATTGAAAATAAATATTTGACGGTTAATTATACACCTTATTTTAAGGAAGAAAAAGAAACAAAAAAAAAAACAATATATAAACCCTTGCTGTTATTTTAATGTCCATATTACTTGATATATTTCAAAAAAAATATATCCATGTTTGAGTTCCATGATAACTGGAGTATAGTCCATTTGTTTATTTTTTTATTTTTATTTTTTTAAAAGTGTGATTTGAAAACAGCAAGGTTCTTTTTTTTTTATTTTACATTGAACTAAACAGATCCATAATTAATTGTTAAATTTAAAAAAAAAAGATCCATGTTTGAGCATCTAAGGTTAAACTGAAATATAGTTTCCTTGTTTTTCTTTAAAAAATATATATATATGTGACAATAAATAAAGGAATTTGAAATCTGAGGATGTTGTAAATATTTGCATTTGTATTCGTATTTGAGTTTATATATATATATATATATATTGATGATTTAAATAGATTTATACTAGATTCATGCAAGTTAGGGTTTGAGCAAATATATATATATATATACATATAGATAAATATATATACATATATATTTATATATATATATATATATGTATATAAATATATATATATACTTATATCATCTACATTTGACATATTGAAGACTATTTTTTTTTTAAATAAAAATAAAAAATAAAAAAAAAATTTAAACAGAAGAAAAGGAAAAAAAAGAAGGGAGGCATGGGGGACGGCGGCCATGACAGCCGCCGCCCACCATGCCTCCCGCGGATAGTATCAAGGGGTGTGGGTGGGGGCTCGGCCCCCTCCCCACACCCCTTACCCCCCTTTAATGTCTGCGTCAAACCCGTCGCCTCACGGCACAGACCCCGCTCCAAAACCTTTCGCCCCTGCTGGTGTCCGCGGCCCTCTCCACCGCACACTCTCCTGTCTGCCGCTCTTCGGCCACCACCGCCGAACCCTCCACTCTACCCTCTGCCTCACCTTTTATCCTCCGCCCATGCTACCACCTCCGCCACCACTTTTCTTCAGACAGCTCCGCCGCTGTACCACTCTCCACCTCCAATGACTGCTACCTGATGCAAAACCTAAAATCTGCATACACAGAAAAAAAAAGGAAACAAAAAAAAGACAACAAGAGAAGTGATATAAGGATTAGGGTTAGGAGAAAGAATAGAGGAAAAGAGAGAGTTTAGGGCAGCTAAGAGTGAGGGTGTTTAATAAAATGATTTTTAAGGACATTTCTAGATTTAGAATATAAAAAGGTAATTTCTTTAATTATTTATCTCATGTGGTTTTAAAATGTTAATTTCTTTAAAAGCTCAATTCCTTTATTGTTTGTTATAGTCTCTTGGAATATATTTAAGGAGAGACCTACTATTTTATTAAATCAAATGATTAATATATTCATATAATATTAAAATAGGCGAATTGTATTTTCTTTATAATTTTCTTTTATATTAATAAGGATATATATATAAATTTATTTATATAAATGAGTATTTTATATATATATATATATATATATTTTCACATATAAATAAATGTTTATGCATATGAAATATCAAAGTTAACAAATGCGTAATTTCATTCAAATGGTTAAATGTACTTGCTTGGTACAATTATATGTGTAATATAGATATTCATCTTCCACTACCGATCTCTAGCTACAAAGAAAAGAAAAGCCTTTTGGAACGATTAGCAGGGGTTATAAATCCCTGCCAATAATATTTAACCACAAATAAATGATTAGGGGAGGCTGCATAATGTCTTTCCCCTTATTCGAAAACGTAGAATAAAATGGTGATTCAGGATGATCCATTTACCACAGATTTTATTACCAAGCGAGAGTAATTATCATAATGGAACCTTCTACCCGTTGATAGTTAAATTATGTCATCTTTATCGACCACTTGTCAGTTCAAGTTTTAATTAGGGTTTAGGTGTATCTAGTCTAACCCTTTAAGTGACATCTTACCCATCGCATACTCCCTTGTCGGTCTTCACCTTCCTCGATTGAGTTGTCATGTTTACGCCCCTGGCGTATTACCACCGAGCACGCAAGTGCGTGCAAGGTAGTTCTTAGGGTAGGGAGAAATTTTTTTCGCAGTTCATGTCATGACCACATGGCAAATGTGGGCATGACACGCGTGTTTGTGTGTTGTGTCCACATGGGAGATGCGGGCATGACAGTAACACTCTTGTCTTCACTCTGCTAGTTCTAGAAAAATTTGCAGTAATTTTTATGCTCTAAAACTTGAAACATGCATACCTCTAGTCTATGTATAGCTATCCTGCAAACTTCAATGTCATATCTTCATCTGTGGTAGAATGTGGTACAATCTTCTAAGCTCCTTCAGTACAAATCCTTGTGCCTTTGACAATTGAAAACTTGTATACTTTCCTTCATATCTTATGCAATGCTTTTCATCAAGATGCAATGAATACAATATTCACAACACCATAGACAACAATCACAACTCTTTTAATAAAAAACAAGAATCCACAACTTCTTCATGTTAGCATATCCTACAACTTGATAACTTTCACCTGTTCATGAACTTTAGAAGATAAGGTACAACTGTGTATAGATGATATTGATCCAATAGCATGCTCATGACTTTCATCACCATATCTTTCACCTCACAACTCCTCTAATCATCACTCCTTTGTCTACTCCTCTCATCATCACTACTTTGTCTACACCTTTGATTATCACTCCTTTGACATATACATCACTATGCATTCCACATCACAACTCTTGACATCAATGATCACCACTCTTTTGACATCAATGACAACATATGCAACAATCTGCCCCTTTGTCATTGATGGAAACACTAACCTGATATACAAATTTTTCTCCCCTTTGACATCAAGGGAAAAGGGCTAGTGGTCTTCTTCTGTACATACAAAACATACAAGCTCCCCTTGTCTATCCAATCCTTGTCATCCTTCTTAGTCTCTTATCTACCTGCTCCCCCTAAGAGGTAGCCACCATCAATCCAGGGACAATAAATATATCTTGAACTACTCCACCTAGACAAATGCATCCTCTGTGCATCTAGTTAGAAGAAGGAGGGGCAACAAACCCTAACTTCTATCTAAGATATTCAAATGTATCCTTAGAAACTGATTTTGTAAAGATTCCAATTTTATTTCATGATTTGCAACCTTTTCTCTTAAAAAGTGATACTCGATGGATATATTCTTGGTTCTAGAGTGCATCACTAGATTCTTTGAAATATTGATGGCACTTGTATTGTCACATAGGATAGGAATGGGCTCATCATACATTACCTTGATATCCTTCAATGTTTGCTTCATCCACAATACTTGAGTGCAGCAGGATGCTACAGTTATAGACTCTGCTTTTGTTGTTGATAAATAAATTGAATCCTATTTTTTGCTAAACCATGAGACTAAATTGTCTCCCAAAAAAAAAGCTCCACCACTGGTACTTCACCTATCATCAACACTGCTAGCCCAATCTGCATTAGTATATGCACTCAGAGAAAAACATTACCTTTTTGATACCATAATCCAAAAAAAGAAGTGCTCTTCAAATATCTAAATTTTTTTTTGACTGCCTTCACATGTGTTTCTTTGGATCAACTTGAAACCTTGCAACCATACAGACAACTTGCATAATGTCAGGCCTAGATGTTGTTAAGTACAATAGCCCCCAATCTTAGATCTATATAAAGTCTGGTCAGCCTAAGGTGACTCATCATCTTTACTCAAATGACAATCTATTTCCATATGAGTACTCACTAGTTTGCAGTCTTCCATACCAAACTTTTTCAACATCTCCTTAACATACTTTACTTGTGAGATGAAGATACCTTCATCTGATTGAGTTATTTGAAGTCCAAGGAAGAATGATAGCTCACCTATCATAGATATTTCAAATTCCTTTTGCATCTCTTATGCAAACTTATTACATATTTTGAACATCATTGGCACCAAAGATTATATCATCAACATATACTACTACTACTAATATTTTCTCATTTTCAATTTTGATGTATAGATTGCTGTCTACATACCAACCTTCCATACCAAGCCCTAAGGGCTTGTTTGAGACCATATAAAGCATTCTTAAGTCTACATACCATGTTTTGATCTTCTGATAGCTGAAATCCTTCAGGCCACTCTATGCAAACTTCTTCTAAGTCACCATTCAAAAAGGCATATTTGACATCCATTTGATATACCTTGAAGTCCTTGAGAAATGCAAATGTAAGAAACATCTTGATTGCTTCCATTCTTGCCACAAGAGAAAATATCTCCTCAAAGTCAATTCATTCCACTTGTGAATAACCCTTGCAGGCCAACCTTGTTTTGTTTCTAACCACTTCTCCATCTTCATTCAATTTATTCTTGAACACCCATTTTGTGCCTATCACATTTTTGTTTGTAGCTCCAAGGGCACCAATTCCCAAGTCTAATTTTTCTCTCTCTGATTGAGTTCTTCTTTCATTTCTCAGATCCATCCTTATCCCTACTAGCATCAGTAAAAGTTTTAGGTTCTATCTTAGACAATAAAGAGAAGCTTACCTATTTATTTTCCCTTAAAAATCTTCTTCTAGTTTGGATTCCTTCATTCTTGTCTCCAATTATCTAATCTTTTGAGTGATTCTTTTGAACATACTTGGTAGGAGTCTTGGTGGCCTTCTCTTGTGTTTCTTCCTTTTCTTCAGCTTCTTTCTCTTCTTCTGTGCAAGCAGATTAATCTAAACAACAATCTTCTTGCTCATGTGTGAATGGATGTGACTCTTCATCAACCCTAATGTTTTCTCTCTCAATTATCTTCCTCAGTCTCTTATTGTATCATTTGTAATCTTTTCTTCTAGTTGAGTATCCAAGAAAAAATCCTTCATCAGGTCTTGAGTCAAACTTTCCCAAACCTTCTTCATCTCTTCTAATATAACATTTGCTTCAAAAAATTCTGAAGTACTTGATAGAAGTCGGTCTTCCTTTCCATAGTTCATATGGTGTCTTAGTGTTGTTCACTCTTAGTTGTCCTCTGTGAAGAATACAGACATCAGTATGGATTGATTCTCTCCAATATGCATTAGGTAGCTTGGCTTCATTCAACATTGTTCTAGCCATCTCTTGGAATTTTCTATCCTTCCTTTCCACTACTCCATTTTGCTAAGGAGTTCTAACAATAGATAAGTGTCGCTTTATTCCATGTTCTTCACAATATTCTTCAAACTCATTTGATGTGAACTCACCACTTCTATCAGACCTTAAGCACTTGATACTTGAATTCATTTCATTTTCAACCATGGACTTGAAAATGTTAAACCTACTCAAGGATTTTGATTTTTCTTTTAAAAATGTAACCCATGTCATACTAGAGTAATCATAAATAAGAAACATAAAATACCTCTCACCTTGGAGACTCTTTGTCTTGGTAGGACAACATAGATCAATATGAAAATTAGTTCCAATGGCCTTGTAGAAGAGTACTCCTTGGTCTTGAATATTGTCCTTGTGTACTTCCTAATCTGACATTCTTTACATAAGGTGCTTGTAGGCTTGGTGATCTTTGGTATGCCTCTTACTGCTTGTATGAAGTTGATTTTCATAAGACTATCAAAATTTATGTGTCCCATCCTTTTGTGCTACAACTAACTTTCATTTGCCTATCCTAGAAGACACTCTCTTCCATTAACACCCTTTAGGTTGTACAATTTGTTTTCTATCCTAGAACCTTCTGCCACCAATTTAGCAGTATTTTCTCTTCTGATTTCACATCCTTGTTCATGAAATAGGAGATTGTATCCTTTGCTACACATTTGACTTACACTAAGAAGATTATGGTTGAGACCTTCTACATATAGAATATATTATATTTTAGATTTTCCATCAATACTTATGGTCCCCTTTACACAAATCTTTGTAGATGTATTATCTCCAAACTTGACTAATCCACCATTCCACTTAGCTAGATTGATGAATTTTCTCTTGTCACCTGTCGTTTGGCTTGAAAATCCACTATCTATTACCTAGCGACTTGTATGCCCTTAAGCATGAATTGTTGTCTGGACAATCATTGAATTTTTAACCTCATTATTTGTTTCCTATCTTATGGAAGTGTCACTCTCCTTATCTTACTCAATAACATCTACCATCTAAATTTTTAATTTTTCTAATATACTTCTGCAATATCTTGCTATATGTCTAGAGTTGTCGCAAATATGACATGTCACATTGACATCCACTAGTGAAACAAGAGGATTCCTACTTACAAAATTTCTTCTATTCATTCTAGACTTGCACTCCATAGCATTATGACCATACTTATTGCAGATAAAACAATAACCAAAAAATGCATGATTGAACCTATTTATGAGGATCTATCTTACATGGAAAGGTCTTCCATATCTTCTTCCCTGAGACATGACTAGGATGAGATTTGCTTCTTCAGGGTCATCTGGATTTCTAGACTTTTCTCCAAAGTTGATATTTTTGTCCAGGTAATCATATACTTTCTCCCATTCCTTTGTGCATTGATTTATCTTGGCTCCAATTAGGGATTTTTGTTCTTTGTTCTCTTTCCTTACACATTCCAAGTCTTCAAGAGTAGAAATAAGTTCATCTTCAAAATCAACTTCACATTCTTCTTCATCTATAGTCTTGTCAGAAAATTCAAAGATTACCATAGCCATGAATAGTGACTCTCCTCTTTCATCTTCCAATGAGTAGTGATTTGCTTCTTCCAAAGAGCTGTAGTATTCTTTGGAAAGGATGTTCCTTTTAAAGTTGCTCCTTTTGAAACCCTTGCTGCTATTTTTATTTTCTCTGAAAGGACATTTAGATGCATAATCACCAATTTTCCACATTTAAAATATTTGAAAGGTAACTTAACTTTATACTTTCTTGAACCCTTCTTTAGCTTTCTTACAAAGTTTTCTTCTTCTTCCTTAGACTCACTGTGTGGACTAGAAGTTCCTTCTATCTTTGTATCTTTAAAAGTAGCTTCCCTTTTGGATGTATAGGTTTGAACTTCATTTATCATCTCATAGGCAATGAGGGACCCAAACAGATCATCCATGGTAAGTACATTTAGATCTTTGGCTTCTTCAATAGTATAAAATTTTGAATCAAATCTATGAGGGAGAGATCTCAAGACCTTCTTCACAACCACTAAGTCAGTCACTCATTCACCATGCGCTCTGATTCCATTGACAACTTCATCCACCCAGAGCAAATAGTTAGCAATGGTTTCCTCTTCTTTCATTCTCAGATTCTCAAACATTGCTTTGTAAGTTTGTAATTTTTCTTTCTTTACTTTGTCATTTCCTTCATAGAGATTTTTGAGTTTATCCCATATTCCCTCGGCTATCTTGCACTACATTACCTTGACAAACTCTAAATTGGTTAGACCACTTAAGATAGCATTGTTTTCATGGGCCTTCTTCACATTTGAATCTACAATAGGATGAGCAGGCTCAGTATACTTATCCATTGTAGCTCTCCAAACATAGTACCCTAGGGAGGTAAGATACGCTTCCATACTTAAACTCCAAAAGGTATAGTTGGTTCCATCAAATAGAGGTGCTCTGTTAGAGGAAGAGAACCCTTCCTGGGCCATGTGTTCAAATCCAAGATCTACCTTCATCTGTTAGGATGCACCAAGGAACCTTGCTCTAATACCAATTGTTGAACACCTAAAAGTACTGAGAGGGGGGTGAATCAATACTTCATCAAATTATTTCCTTCTAATACACTCAATCATATGTAAGCATTTAAACCGTGAGAAACAAAAGAGCACACAAGCACATAACACCATATATACGTTGAAAACCAAGATGGTAAAAACCACGGTGAACAAGCTTCTTGGATCTACTATCTAAATCCAGACTCACAAATAAAACATATTTACAACAAATTTTATGGTCTCCAACCCAAAGGAAGCTACAACTCCTTGATACAAAGTTTTATGGGCTCCAACCCAAAGGAAGCAACCACTCCCTAAAGTGCTACAACACTTACAAGAAGAGGCTCCAACCTCTATACGAAAACACTTGACTAATTCTGCTGGTTCAATCACCTCCGTAGCATCATGTCCTTTGACACTAACATATGACTTCAACATCTCTACTCAAACAACTCTACTATCTTCAAAACACCTCCGCAACACAACACAATACTACCTCTGTTATGAATCATGCATTATCACCTTCAGAGTTCCTTCTCAACTTTCTGGATCACATATCTTTCTGTACACACACATACACTCACTCTTACACTTGAACACACTCACATACTCATACATAATTTGTAACAATCTTTAATATTTCATTTATATCCTCCGCAAGTCTTCAAAATATCACCTTCGTCGACCTAGATGAAACATGTAATATGAAACATGTAATAGCCAAACATGTCACCTCCCAAATCTCTTGCAGTAATGTACGAATCAAATCCTGTTATACGGTTCAATGTAAGAGGTCTACGGGACCCAATATATCTTTGTACACATTTATATGCTTGTGCTCTAGACCTAATGCGGTACCGGAGAAACAAAATAACAACAGGTGGTTCACACAACAAGAATTATATGACTTGAAACACCTTCTCATACATTCCTTTCTCTAGTTAATTCTTCTTTTTGGTGTAAGCAAACAGACAATGATGTCGATATCTCTTACATAGTCTGATTATATTGTCTTGATATAAAACATTGAAAAACATACTTGTGATGAATAAAAGCACTTGAAACTTGAACATAGGATACATACTGACCATTTGAGCTTGTCTTTCAAACAACAAAGACAAATATTAAAGTGCGGTGGCTTTTACTTTCTTCCTTTGATAACCTTAACCAGCAACATGACTTGTCCTGACTCATCTGACTCTAGAAAAACACTGCGGTGCTTCGTATCTTTTAAAACTTGAGTATATCATACCTCTTATCTATATCTAGCTATCCTCCAAGTTGTGAGATCATATCTTCAAGTGGGGAGAAATGCAGAGTATTATACTGTACCTTTGAGATTGCAACAATACTATAACACTCCTATCTTCACTTTGCTAGCTCTGGAAAACTCTGCAGTAACTTTTATGCTCTGAAACATGAAACATGCATACCTCTAGTCATCTCTAGCTATCCTCCAAACTCTAATGTCATATCTTCATCTGTGGTAGAATCTAATACAATCTTCTGAGCTCCTTCAGTACAAATCTCCGTGCCTTTGACAATTGAAAACTTGTACACTTTCCTTCATATCTTATGCAATGCTTTTCATCAAGAGGTAATGAATGCAACATTCACAACACCATAGACAACAATCACAACTCTTTTCATCAAAAATAAGAAGCCAAAACTTCTTCGTGTTAGAATATCCTACAACTTGACAACTTTCACCTATCCATGAGCTTTAGAAGATAAGGTACAACTGTGTACAGATGATACTGATCCAACAACATGCTCATGACTTTCATCACCATATCTTTCACCTCACAACTCTTTTGATCATCACTCCTCTGTCTACTCCTCTGATTATCACTACTTTGTTTTCTCCTTTGATCATCACTCATTTGACATCATATACACAACACTATGCATTCCAAATCACAACTCTTTTGACATCAATGATCACCATATGCAACAAAACTCACTTAAAATGTTGTTTCTAGTCCACCATTGCATAATCATGATAGTCATAGCACATTTATAACAGTAGAGAGGACAAAAATAAGGCTACAAATAAGGACAAAATAATGAATAAGTAGTCATAAAATTGTTATAACGACAGAGAGGACAACCATAACTACAAGGGACTAGATCATAAAGAGACTATTCTTATCTTTTCATGCTCATTTTAGAAATCACTTTAACAAACTCACTCTACCTCATGAAAACTCACTTAAAATGTTATTGCTAAGACCATTGTACATTCATGATAGTCATAGCACAATTATAACAATAGAGAGGATAAAAAAAGGGCTACAAATAAGGACAAAATGATGAATAAGTAGTCATAAAACTATTATAATAACATAGAGGACAATCATAAATGCAAGGTACTAGATCATAAAGGGATTGTTCTTATCTTTTCGTGCTCATTTTAGGAATCACTTTAACAACCTCACTCTACCTCATGAAAAATCTAGAACAACCCATTAAAGGATGTACAATGGCATGAATTTCCTCTAAATCATTTAAATTTTGATAATTCGTATTTGGTGATAGTTGTGTTAGGTGAAACTAAGATGGAAATCTAATAACTATTTCCTTGAGGTTGAATCAAGTAGGGACTCACTTAAATTTGGTACAAGTGAGTTAAGAACTATTTAATCTATATATTGAAATTACACTAAAACTACACAAAGCTAGAATGTAAAGGTTGGTTAACTACATATATCAAAGCACTAGACAATGCATTCATAAATGGATTAAACACTGGTAGTAGGGAACTATCACACACAAATGTTCACTATCAAATTACCCTTCAATTTTAGGATACACTTTATTGAGAACTATCATGTATAGGGTCATATGTAACAACCATGGGAGGTTTAAACATAACCTTAGGAACAATAAATTGCTATCATGAAGCATCTAGGATAGATTAGGTATGTATTCAAACTATTGTACTAGCACATTTTGGTTATGCTAAATAATCTCATTACAAGGACATTATGACACATGATTGGTAGGTCATCATAATAATTATGAATCAGTAAAATTCATGTCAAGAGGCCATAAGATCCAGACATAGTAGTCTATGAGGGTTATATTAGGGACTATTTAAAACCAAAATGATTCTTAAAACTACTCTTAAATGTCTCAAACTAAAAAATAAGCTCTCTTTAATATAGAAATCAGTACACAAAATGCTAGAAAGTAAAATATTAACAAAATGTGAATATCAAAATGTTTTTGAACATAAATGTACACTAAAAATTATACCCGGCATCTAGGATGCCATGGTAGATAACCTCTTTCATAGACCTAGACAATCAAAAGCATGCATTATAATTAAAGAAACATGATTTTCAATAAAACAAATCCAAAAAATGGAAAAAACAAGAATCAAGCACTAAAATGAAAATTGTCATACTTGTCCTATCTGGACTTGTTTAGATGCTATTCAAGAATGCCTGAGGGGTCATCTCTTACTTTCAGAGTATCCAAAATTGCTTCATGATCAACATTACTAATTGTCCATAATTATTTTATTTTTGGTTTTTCACGATGCTTAAATAACTTAACATTTGTTTTGTAGCTAGGTACAAATACATGAGTATGGTTTTATTCTTCTCAAAGTCTTCAAATGCAACTATTCCATTATTTCTAATCATATATATTTGTAGCCAAGTCCTAGCAATAACAATTGATTCTATGAGTTATGTGAACCCATCATCATCTATCATAGCTTGTGTTAGCTTTTGTTTTTCCTGTAAACATCGTTCCAACCAATAGTTCGGTTTGTCTTCATCCCCATGTGGTGAAAAAACTACATAAACATGACCTAGTTGTACAAGGTCTAAAAATGTTTATAGTCAAATGAGATCTCCATGTCATTGAGTAAAGATGAATGAGCTTGAGATAAAGGGGTTAGATATCATGGAATTCATGCATCTACCCACTCACTTGACTCACAATGATCCTGGTCATATTTAAAACAATTTTGACAAAACAAGCTAATTCTGATGTCCAAACAATACATGTACTTGCATCTAAGCTTTGAAATGAATTCATCTTTGATGATTCGTTGACTCTCTAACAATCCAATTTATTTCCCACTATCCCCTCATCAATGAATCAAAAGAACCCGTGCACTTCTAAATCAAGTGCCACTCCTTGCGACGATGCACAGTTACACCACTTAACAATAGAATCTGCATCATTGAATGTAGCACCACCTCTAATCTTTAGTTGTTCTTTAACTAGAGCTCTCTTCATGCATGCACCCATTCCATCATGCTCCCATTTTCTGTGTCTAGCTTCAAAAAACTCTAAATATCAGGTATATTCTTCTCTACATGCATTTTGATCAACTAATAGAACATATGAGCATTCTTGAATTGACCGGTGTAGTTATCTGACCAAATGAGATGTTGAACCATTATAATATCTTTTTCTTACAAGAACTCATAAAATTGTTGAAAATAATATTGCACATACTCTAATGATGAGATAAATCATCACTCATGTAAAATGGTACTTTCTAACTATCTTCCTATTCTCTTCTATACTCTTAGGGCATGTCTATATGTGATGTGAACAAAAATAATAATAAGAATAGAATTGTAGTACTGGGATTGGACTTGATTTTGTGGCTGCAATGTGTAGTTTTCTACAAAATTGAGTACAGAGACAATAGTTCCAATCGGGAAAAACATTTATACATCCTGAACTATTGATCTAACCATCGAGACCTGTGGATGTGTATGTCATACTTGTAAAAGGGTTTTTTCTTAAAATCAGAAATAAAATTAGGAACACTTACTTCTCTTGCAATCAACTCACATCTAGAACTTTCACCTCTACTCTTCAAATTATATTTCACTATCTCGTATCTCTTTCTCTCAACCATTTGCTTTCCAAAATAATGCTCATTGTCCTCATGAATACTTTATATAAACTTTGATAACCCACCACATTGTAAACCCTTTTCATTTAAACAACCATTCTTGTAGAAAATGCAACTATCGTCTCTAAGACATAAAAATAACTATAGTAAGTCCTTAGATGACTTTGGCAATTGAATTTCACCAAACTCCTGTAACATTTTGTTAGTGTGCAAAGTAGAACACATATTATATAATAGTTCATGATACATAGAAAACTCCAGATGGTATTTACAACATGTATTATGAATTTGAAGAGGCACACAATAAAATGGCTTACAAGATTCAAGTGCTCTTTGTGAGATTTTCAAACTTGGATGAGTTTCACAAAATTGTTTGTACAGTGTTGTTTGGATACATTTCAAGTAATGTTTAGGATGTGGTGTGAAATATTGATCACCAATTCTTAACTTTAAAACATATTTTACATTGGGTATACTCTAGAGTTAGAGTGTCAAAATCATTCAATTTCATCCTTTGTGTTATTGATTAGCTTCTTATCAACTCATGGAAGCCTACCACTGAAAGTTTGAGTATCATTTTCAAGAGGAATATCTAGTCTTGATCTTAATGCTATTTCTTTTGCCAATGTTTTAAGATTTAGGCTTCAATCAAGATAAGTTTGTCTGATTAATCTATCCTTAATTTCTTTCTCACTATTAAGGTTGTTATTACTCTATGGGCAACTCTTTTATCTTTCTCCTTACTAGTCTTTCCAATAGAATTGAATGCATTAAAAAGATTTTTAAAATTTATTAAATTTTCTAATTAGACACTTTGTTTACTCAAATCTTTAATTTCTATAGTAAAGGTCTCATTTTGTAAATATTTAGTAATTGTACAAAAATTTGCCATTGTTCGGTTAGTGTTTTATTTCCAAAGTATTCATTGAAAAGTTTTGAATCCCACAACCAAACGGTTCATGATGACTTCTTGCCTTCAAGTTTTTCCATTATGTTCTCATAAATTTCACGTAACCATTTTGGGGTTCTTGGATGTTTTACAATTTCATTAGGTTCATTAGAAATTGAAGGATGTGGGATTTCATTTCATTATTGACAAAGTTCCTCTCTTCTTATGTAATTTGGAGATGCAATGATTTTCATTGTTTCATCCATTGTATCAATCTCATCAATGTTATGAACAATTAGATTATGAAATACAATTTCAATATCATGAGATTCATATCCACAATCTTCAAGCATATGTCTACATTCTTTGTCTTCTTTATCCATGATATTACTCTTATCAATAGGTGTTTTATAATATTTTACAACATTTTCATTTGCAATATCATGGTCAATTTTCATTATATTCAACATTAACAACTTCAATTTGCATGTCATTTGAGGGTAAAGAAGAACCTTCACCTTCATGAGTATCCACCAAACCTTGCCTTCCAATCCTCTTTCTTGCTCTATATTTTTCCCTAATGCTTCCATTTCCTCCAATTGAAGTTTTCTCCTCCTTTTTGCTTTACGACAACTATTTCTTCCCATTAAAAGAACAAAAACTATCACCCTAATGATTGGTACAATCAAGTTTTGTGTTCAATAGTGTAGAAAAGTATGATTTTGTCTATAATATGCAGATATCACAAGCTTCTTGAGAGTAGGGCATTTGTGGGGGTGGTTGTTAGGCCCAACAAACTTCTTTTTGATTTTTTTGGGCTTTTAGGTAATGGGTATCTATTTCATAAAATTGATATCCATTCCTAATAATAGATATACATTACCCAAGGCTGAAATCCTTCATCAATAGTAACTAACAGATATCCTAGTGATGGATATCCATTCTATAAAATGAATATCCATTACCTAAGGCCAAAATGGTTTGGCGTTGTCAGGTAACAGATATATGTTATTATTGAATATTCTTTACTTCCACAATTTTTTTTTTCCTTGGGAATGCCTTGGGGTTGTGTTTAGGAGTGTCAAGCATGACTTTTTCTCTGCTCCAATGTGTTTAGAGGTTTCACCCTCTTTTTGTGACTTCAATCTTCGTGCTGCCAATGTTTTTTAATCCAAATTTGATGAAACACAAAGAGTTTATTCAGGAAAATGTGAACATTTTAAAAATATAAGATATGTTTGATTATAAGATTATTAGATAATTATTAATAATCTTCTACATACAGTATGTCTAAAATCTTGATGAACACATAGATTGAAAAACATCCATAACTTTCAAACTATTTTACCTTTTTCAAATTTGAAAGATGTGTCACACTCTATGCTTTTGTTGCTATAGGTTAAAAAAATGAATTTTATATTTTTGATCAAGTTATGTTGGATGGAAAATTATTTTTTAAATTTTTTTAAAATTCATAGTAAAAAATTCATAACCAATTATTTTCTTAGAAAAATATTTTAAAAAAATATGCATCACATGCGAGCATGTCCTTTACTTATATTTAAAGATTTAATTTTTTTTTCTCATACTTAGGTTGGCCAGAATGACACTTGTTATTTTTTACAAAAAAATTAGTAGTGCTTCATTGAAATATTCATATTTCACCAAATAATTTTTTTTTCGAAAAAAATAGTAGCTCATAAACTACATTCAATTCTCTACAAATTTTGTTCTTATATATTTTTTAAATTGTGTAGATAATCCATTGAAATTTTCACGTTAAGTTTTTTTAGCATTTTCATTGCCACTTAGAGGTATTGTTTGGCTAATGGGTGAATTCATAAAGATGGGGGACCAAAAAGTCACCACCATGGTCCAAAACAAGGAAAAATATGAGTGTGTTATAACACGCTCGTATTTTTCCTGACATAAAAAGTGCAAAACATTTGTCCTTTCTGCCATTCATTGGGAGAGAGCTCTTTTATGAGCCAAAAATCTAAGAAGAAAGTGCAAGCACATCCAAGGAAAGCCTCTCCAAGCATGTGCAAGAGAGAAAATGTCATTTTCACAATGCCACCTCGCCGACAAAGACGTCGTGTAGCAAATTTGGAGGGTCTAGTAGTTGAAGAAGGTAGGGTTTGATCAATTTTTGTTAGTTTTAGAAGAATTTTTGGATTTTGATTATTTGATTAGTTTTTATATTGCATTTATAGTTTTTGAGGCAAGAGAAAACCCAAATCTAGCTGATGAGTGTGAAAATGACCCCCAAAACCCTCCAAATCCTCAAAATCCACCTTCACTTCCTCACAATGTAAGGGATAGTCAAGAAAACTACCTATGAATAATATAAGAAAACAAGAAACATCTTCAAACTATTATTCAAATGCTAAATAATCCAAGTGGAACCACTAACTGTAAGAGGGTGCTTGCAAAGTCACTAGAGGAGATTGTTTCCCACACCGATTCAGTGACAAAACAAATCACCAAATTCCAAGACTATAGGGAGAGGTGTCAGCAATATTATGTCGACAAGTTGTCATATGAACAAGTCAAGAATGAAAAAATTACAACATCTCAATTATGTGCACAATTTATTAATCCCAAAACCCGCCAAAGATTAGAAGAAACTTGCAAATAGTTTCCTATTCATTGGTGTAGGAATGAAGAAATATCCCCAAAATTTTGGGATAGATGGTACATGGTCTTCGATGAGTGTCCATGCAACAATGATGAGGTACCACAATATTTCTTGAGGAAACTCTATTGTGAGTTCATCCTCAATAAAATTCCCAATTATTTTGACATTCGTGAGTTCTAGGGTAGAGGTGGTGGCTCTGCCCAAGATAGACTTGGGGCTCAACGAGATGAAAATCATGTGCCTGTACCCTTGTTGAGGCCAGAATGTAGGTCACTCCCTTTGAATTTGAAGGAAAGTGTTGAGGTGGAGACATTACATTCATTGACTACTCTCACCCAAACTCTATCACAGCATGCCGATGATCTTACCCAGGCCAATGAGGGTGAGAGCAATAGGCATCATGTGTCCCCACATTTGTGTAGTTCATGTGGGAACCTATGTGATTATAGGACATAGGATGCATGGTAGGACTCTTGGCAAGATGCTGAGACGCAGGCTGCATGGCAGGACTCTCGGCAAGATGTTGTGTTGCAGGAGCAGCATCCAGTGATGGAGACATCCATATTTGATCAACTTGTTATCACCGATGATCTCTTACAGACTACATTTGGTATTGACTCTTAGGTAATTTGTTACAAGTTTCATCTTGATTTAATATATTGTTATTTGAAATTTGTAATTAATTTTATATGATTATCTATATTATAAGTCAAAAATAACATGTATGTAATTGTCTACACAATGAAATTCCAAGGTAAGAGTCTTCATGCTACCTCCGTTTTCCATCCATTAGTGGGTTATGAGAGGAGATCAAGTTAGCAGGTATGTAATTTATCACATGACCGAAATTATTGTAGATATGTAATGGTAATATTATTTTGTGACAATTTGATAATTTCAACAATCACCAACACCTCCATGGTTTCCTTGGTCCCCTAGACACAAATCCACCACTTTTACAGAGGTAAATTTAACCATTTCTAATCATTATGCATTTTTAAAATAATGTTATGTATTTATTTTGGTCGAATAATATTGAACTTGATTTTCAGATACTGAATGTGGAGACTCCTCCTCATCTTCATGAGTCAGTGCAGATAGGCATTGCTGCAGCCATGATGTCTTCAAATCCTTTGACCGAGGTATGAGCCAATAACATGAAAACATCATAATTTCTTATTTCTTATTTTATCTCATTTCATTTGATGTACATAAATGGTATTTATGTTTAGTCAATTTTTCTTTTCGATGCTTCTCATAGGAGGTCACAACTCTAGCCCATCTAGCTACGGACAAAGAAGCTAGAGAAAAGATGATGGAGAGTGATCATCAAATGGCGTTAAGTGATCGATTACATATGTGATGTTATATATTTCATGTACATTTTCTATAGTAATGTTCATATTGTTTGATTATATTAATAGGTGGGGTTGCATGAACTTGAACTGTCAAAGAGGTCTACTTGACGGCAGAGAGAGGATGAGTCATGGATTGGCTCTCCATCTTCACGGTCACGCAAGGGCTACCGATTATTTCATAAAAGTCCATAGGAAACTAGTTTTTGGGACATTCTTTTTATGCCTAGATGGCTTTTTGTGTACATACTTTTGTATGTTACTGATGTATATTTTTGTATATATGCCTGTATGGCTTTGTTTGGACATGCCTGTTTGGCTTTGTATGTAAACTAGATGTTATGTTCATGAAATTATGTATGACAGTTTATATTAAATATTTAATATGATGATCAATTATCATTACAAGAATTTAGTTTTACATGTGCCAATTGCATTTGCTTAATAGTAACTTATAAATCATTTTCAAATAATCCATTTTGTGCATATCTTGCAATCATTGCATTCTGTGGGACTGTGCATTTCTTTGAGGCATCATTCAAAAAATTCACGTGCCTTGTCTATGCTTCCACACTTTCCATACATGTCTACAAGGGCAGCTGCAAATACAATACATGTGACAAAATTCCTATATCATTTATGCTTTCATGGTTGTCCACGCCATGTTCCCTAGATCCCATTCTGGCATAGGCAAGGAGAAAGTTGGATAAGGTTGTGCAATTTGGTTTTAGACGTACCAAAAGTTGCGTTTAGTTGAAATTTACTTTTGTGCATTTTCTTGAGAGTTTTTAAAGCCTTATGAAAAATCCATATCTTACAATCATTGCATTCCATGAGACAAAATTTCTTTGAGGCATCGTGTCAAACAGTTCATGTTCATTGTATATGCTTCCACACTTTTCATACATGTCTTGTAGGGTACTTACAACTACAACAATTGACAAAATTCCTATATCCTTTATGCTTTGATGGATGTCTATACCGTGTTCCAAAGATACGACTTCTAAGGTTTTTGGAATTTAGTTTTACGTGCTTGCCAATTGCATTTTCTTGAAACTTTCTAAAGGCTTATAAAAAAATCCATTAAATGTTCATATCTTGCAATCATTGCATTCCATGAGGCAAAATTTATTTGAGGCATCATGCCAAACAATTCACGTGCCTTGTCTATGCTTCCACACTTTGCATACATGTCTCTGAGGGAAGTTGCAACTACAACATCTAACAAAAATCCCATATGTTTTATCCTTTGATGGATGTCCATTTTAGCATAGGCAAGGAGGATATTGGCTAAGGTTGTGGAATTTTGCTTTACACCCGCCAATCACATTTGCTTGAAAGTTTCTAAAGTCTTATCAAAAAATTCATTTTGTGAATATATCTTGCAATCATTGCATTCAATGAGGCAACATTTCTTTGGGGCATCATGCCAAACAGTTCATGTTCTTTGTCTATGCTTCCACACTTTGCATACATGTCTATAAGGGTAGCTGCAAAATTACAACATGTGACAAATTTCCTATATCCTTTATGCTTTGATGGATGTCCATACGCTATTCTAAACAATCTATTTTAGTGGATGTCCATACCCTATTCCAAAGATCCCATTTTGGCATTTACACATGTTAATTGCTTTTTCTTGTATGTTTCTAAAGCCTTATCAAAAAATCCATTTTATGCATATCTTGCAATCATGGCATTCCATGAGACCACATTTATTTGACGCATCATGTCAAACAATTCACATGTCTTATCTATGCTTCAACATTTTACATATATGTCTTCTAGGGAAGTTGTAACTACAACATCTATCCAAATTACCATATCCTTTATGCTTTGATGGATGTCCATGTACCATGTTCCAAAGATCTCAGTTTGGCATACGCAAAGAGGATGCAGTCAAAGGTTGTAGAATTTGGATTTACACCTACATATTGCTTTTGCTTGAAAGTTTCTAAAGCCATATCAACAAATCCATTTTGTGCATATCCTACAATAATGGCATGTTCCATGAGACTGCATTTCTTTGAGTCGTCATTCCACGCAAGTACAATATTTGATAAAATTCCCATATGCTTCATAGTTGTTGTACTAGACTCTTTTTGTATCTAGTCAAATAGTTCACTTGCCTTGTCTGTGCTTCCACATTTTGCATACATCTTGATAGAATAGACCTTGTAGATGTATGTAGCATCATGATGCATCTTGAAGGAGAAGTTGACCCTTTTGATGTGTTGTTTGGTAGCAGACCTTTGTTTGTTGATGATTGCAGACTTGGAGGCAACAACTTTTTGATTCTCTTGTAGTGTTAGACTTGTAGGCTTGATAGATTCTCTTGCATATGTGTTGTTGCAAATTGTAGTGTTGTTGCAGTTCTGTGTTAGCAATCTAGTGACAGTGGTGACAATGATGTCTGTCAAGTGTGATCTAGTTTATAGTTGTTGCACATCTATTAGTTACATAGTTTAAACATGTCAAACATATATAATATGTTGCATATCCATTAGTTGCATAGTTTTACTTTGTTACATAGAGAGGATGTAGTCAAAGGTTGTGGATTTTAGCTTTACACCCACCAATTGGTTTTGCTTGAAAGTTTATAAAGCCTTATCGACAAATCCATTATTTGCATATCCTGCAACCATACCATTCCATGAGACCACATTTATTTGAGGCATCATGTCAAACAGTTCACTCACCTTCTCTATGCTTCCGCATTTTGCATACATGTCTTCTAGGGTAGTTGCAACTACAACATTTGATAAAATTCCCATATGCATTTTGTAAGAATACATGAGATACTATATATTTCTATATGATTACCCTAATTAGTAAGAATTAATAAGAAAGAAGCATAATGGCAATAATTGGCATTCAAGGATTTCTAATGAAGACCTAGGGTTTGGGTACCAATGGCAACTCACCAAACCCTCGTACACAGTCAAGAAGGCACAAAACAATCAAAGGAATGGATGGTCAAGGGACTATCATGAAATCATAAGGTTGTTATCTGACAAAATTCTGGTATCCTGTATGCTTTGAGGTGTTAGGTCAAACCATCCATGTGCCTTGTTTATGCTTCCACACTTTGCATACATTTCTACAAGGGTAGCAACAATTACAACATCTGGCAAAATTCCTACATCCTTTATGCTTCGAGGTGTTGTATGATCAAACAGTCCAGGTGCCTTGTCTATGCTTCCACACTTTGCAAACATGTCTATAAGGGCAACAACAATTACAACATCTGGCAAAATTCCTATATCCTTTATGCTTTGATGGTTGTCCATACCATGTTCCAAAGATCCTAATTTGGAGGATGCTAGAAAAGGTTGTGGAATTTGGCTTTACACATGTCAATTGCATTTGCTCAAAATTTTCTAAATCCTTTTCAACAAATCCATTTTTTGCATATCTTGCAATCATTGCATTCCATGATAGAAGATCTCTTTGAGGTGTTAGGTTAAACAATTGACATGCCTTGGGTGTAAAACAGGAACATACCTAGCCTAAACATACCCATCCGGACATGTTGGAACTGTTAGTTTGGTCGCATTAGGAGCAGGACGAAAGTTACACCACTTTGCAACTTTACACTACCTCCTGACGATTTTGGGGGCAATAGAAAACCTTTCACCACAGTCGAAGGTCTCAGAGATATCAAAAACTAAGAGAGGTTATTGTAGAGGGGTTCTACGTGATCATGTTGCCTTAGATGGAATGTTTCTAAGTATCACAGTTTCTGAATAACAGCTTGTCAAAGATTGCTTTCTTTTTGCACTTTGGACTCTTCAGGGATATCACCGGTACAATGTAGCTCGAACTATTTTGTCATGTTTGGGTACAAAATAGGACTATGCCTAGCATAAACATACCCATTCAGATGCGTTGGAACTGTCAGTTTGGTCACATCAGGAGCATGACGAAAGTTACACCCCTTTGCAACTTTACACTGCCTCCTTTTGACAATTTTGGGGGCAAGAGAAAACCTTTCACCACGGTTGAATGCCTAAGAGATATCAAAAATTGAGAGAGGTTATGTAGAGGGGTTCTACATGATCACGTTACCTCAGATGGAATGTTTCTATGTGTCATGTTTCTGAGTAACAACTTGTCAAAGATTTCTGCCTTTTTGCACTTTGGACTCTTCAAGGATATCGTTGGTACAATGTAGATTGAACTGTTTCAGCATGTTTGGGTACAAAACAGGACCATGCCAAGCCCAAATATACGCATCCAGATGCATTGGAACTATCAGTTTGTTTGCATCAGGAGCAGGATGAAAGTTACACCCCTTTGCAACTTTACACTACCTCCTTCTGACGATTTTGGGGGCAGCAGAAAACCTTTCACCATGGTTGAACACCTCAGAGATATAAAAATTAGAGAGAGGTTATTGTAGAGGGGTTCTACATGATTGCATTGCCTTAGACTGAATGTTTCTAAGTATCACAGTCTTTGAGTAACATCTCATCAAAGATTTCTGCCTTTTTGCACTTTGGACTCTTTAGGGATATCACTGGTACAATGTAGCTCAAATTATTTCGGCATGTTTGGGTACATAAAAGGACCATGCCTAGCCCAAACGTACCCATCCAGGTGCATTGGAATTGTCAATTTGGTCGCATCAGGAGTAGGAGAAAAGTTACACCCCTCTGCAACTTTACATTACCTCCTTCTAATGATTTTGGGGGCAGCAGAAAACCTTTCACCACGAGTGAATGCTTCAGACATATAAAAAACTGAGAGAGGTTATTGTAGAGGGGCGAATGTTTCTAAGCTTCATGGTTTCCGAGTAACAACTTGTCAAAGATTGCTACCTTTTTGCACTTTGGACTCTTCAAGGATATCGCTAGTACAATGTAGCTTAAAATATTTCATCATGTTTGGGTGCAAAATAGAACCATGCCTAGTTTAAACTTATCCATTAAGATGCATTGGAATTGTCATTTTGGTTGCATCAGGAGTAGGATGAAAGTTACACCCATTTGCAACTTTACACTACCTCCTTCTAACAATTTTGGAAGCAGCAGAAAACCTTTCACCACGGTCAAATGCCTTAGAGATATAAAAAACTGAGAGAGATTATTGTAGAGGGGTTCTACATGATCGTGTTGCCTCAGACGGAATGTTTCTAAGTGTTACGGTTTTCAAGTAACAACTCGTCAAAGATTGCTACCTTTGTGCACTTTGGACTCTTAGGGATATCGTCATTACAATGTAGCTCAAACTGTTTTGACGTGTTTGGGTGTAAAATAAGACCATACCTAGCCTAAATGTACCCATCCAGATGCATTAGAACTGTCAATTTGGTCGCATCAGGAGAAAGATGAAAGTTACACCCCTTTGCAACTTTAAACTACCTACTTCTGATGATTTTAGGAGCAGCAAAAAACCTTTCACCACGGGCGAACACCTTAGACATATCAAAAACTGAGAGAGGTTATTATAGAGGGGTTCTACGTGATCGTCTTTCTTCAGACTAAATGTTTGTATGTGTCATGGTTTTCAAGTAATAGCTCGTCAAAGATTGCTGCCTTTTTGCACTTTGGACTCTTCAGGGACTTTGCCCGTAGCCTACTGCCTCGAATGATTAGGGCGTTTGGCACATGAAACGAGACCTTCCCTAGCATTTACCCACCCACCCCGACCTGTTGGTGAAGTCTGTTTGGTCCCACGACCTATGGAATGCAAAATGTCACTACTAGCACCTTTCCACTGCATGAAACTAAAGCATTTTGCAATAATGCATTTGATTTTGGCATGGTCAAATGGATTGAAGTTGACCAAAAATGAGAAAGGTTATTGTGGACGTACCCCACATGCACCTGTAGGTCCAAATGAAACATTCCCAGCTACCACAAATTTTGAGAACTACTCCGTCAAAGTTTGGTAGTTTTTTCATTTTAGGGATCTTAAGGGACTTTGCCAGTAGCCTACTGGCTTGAACGAATCGGGGCGCTTGGCACATGAAATGAGACCTCCCCTAGCATTTTCCCACCCATGTCGATGCATTAGCAAAGTCTGTTTGGCACCACAAGCTATGGAATGCAAAATGTCACTCCTAGCACCTTTCCACTGCATGAAACTAAAGCATTTTGCAAGAATGCATTTGATTTCGGCACAATCAAATGGACTGGAGTTGACCAAAACTGAGAGAGGTTATTGTGGATGGACCCCACATGCACTTGTAGGTCTAAATGAAACATTCCCAACTACCATGAATTCTGAGAACTGCTCTGTCAAAGTTTGGCATTTTTTTCATCTTATGGATCTTAAGGGACTTTGCTGGTAGCCTAATAGCCTGAACGAATTGGGGTGCTTGGCACATGAAATGAGACCTCCCCTAGCATTTACCCACCCACATTGACGCATTGGTGAAGTCCATTCAGCCTCATGGTCTATGGAATGCAAAATGTTACTCCTAGCACCTTTCCACTGCATGAAACTAAAGCATTTTGAAAGAATGCATTTGATTTCGGCACGGTCAAACAGACTGGAGTTGACCAAAACTGAGAAAGGTTATTGTGGATGGACCCCACATGCACCTGTAGGTCCAAATGAAATGTTCCCAGCTACCACAAATTCTGAGAAAATGTCTGTCAAAGTTTGACAATTTTTCTATCTTAGGGATCTTAAGGGACTTTGCCGGTAGCCTACTACCCCGAACGATTGAGGTGCTTAACACCATATTTTGTGACCAACATCAACATCATGAGGACACTAAAGAAATCTTTGACACATGAAGACACTAAGAATATTGAAGACATGGAGGACAAAGAAGCATGAAGACATGAACAAACTCCTGTCATGAGGAAGAACCACAACCCAATCCAACAAGTGTCTTTATATCACAAAACCCAACAACATATCGTGAAAGCATAATGGTATCATCAAACAATAGACAATAGACCTACACAATTATGCATTCCTTACTTTCAAGCAAATGCAATTGACATGTGTAAAACCCAATTCATGTAAGGATAATTGATCATCATATTAGATATTTAATATAAATTGTCGTATACATAATGTCATGAACATAACATCTAGTTTACATACAAAGCCATATAGGAATATATACAAAAATATACATCGGTAACATATAAAAGTATGTACAAACAAAGCCATCTAGGCATACAAAAAATATCCAAAAAACTAGTTTCCTATGGACTTTTATGAAATAATCGGCGGCCCTTGCTTGACCGTGAAGATGGAGAGCCAATCCATGACTCATCCTCTCTTTTCTATCGAGTAGACCTCTTCAACAGTTCAAGTACATGCAGCTCCACCTATTAATACAATGAAACAATATGCCATTTACTATAGAAAATGTACATAAAATATATAACATCACATATATAATCGATCACGTACTGCCATCTGATGATCACTCTCCATCATCTTGTCTACTGGATCAATTACCGCCATCTAATGATCACTCTCTATGATTACTTACCGTCATCTGATGATCACATATGTAAAGGAAAATGGTAAGAGAAGCAAACCTACTAGATGTATACTAGAGGGAAGCAATTCATACTACTGTTTATATACAAAACAAAGTATAAGTAACCATCTAGGAAAGTTTTATGCATACTTACAAATTAATCCAAAGAACCATCTGGGTCTTCTCTACTCTTTATTGTGTCAAGTATTGCCCCATGGTCAGACTCACACACCTTCCACAAGGTCTTGTTCAAAGGTCTACCTCGATATTGTATCAAATAAACATTGGTTGCCATGGCAAGGTTCGAGTAATGATGAATCTTCTGATGCGTGTCAAAGTCCTCAAACAACCAAACATTAACACTTGGATGTGGGTACCTTCTAAGCCATGTTCCAGTAACAACCACTAATCCTGTAGGGTATTCGATGTTTTCTCCATCTGTAACTGGGGCCTCCAATTTCTTTTTGGCCTCAACACAACGACACAAGTAATAATCTGACCCCTCTTTGTTATCTTCATCTGCAATAACTGCATAAACACACCCTACAATGATATGTGCAAAACATTAGATGAAATTAGTCAACATTACAAAAATACTACAAAGTAAGATAGCATTAGGATTTATCTTGAAAACTATGCAAGTATATATATTACCTAGTTGAACTAGATATGATATTTGGTTAAAGTCAACTGATGATTCCATCTTCTTTAGTTCCAGTACCATTGGGGGTCGATACGTGTCAAGTGGGCTAAGATAACTCAACCACCATTCATCAAACCCACTCCTTTGACTCGCACTCATTCTAGGCTTGAATGAAGAACAAAAGCATGCCATCTTTCGTGTATGGATACTCCATGAACTTTCAATTGAGCTTCTGAAAGTGTGTAGCTCACTTTGTCTTGTCAGTGTCCAACAGTCTTCATATGGTGCTGTGAAGCCTATTATTTCACTCCCTTATTTTTGCTTGTTTCATATTACTGTTCGAGACATTTTAGACATTTGGGGACTGATGATCTCAATATGCAGATTTTATAGACTATATTTCTTATTTTGGTTAGTTATGCTTAGTATGTTGTGATGAGACTATATCCTAATTTTGATTCACTGATGATTAGACAAGTGATATGCATTCTTATATTATTAGAGATACTAGTTGTGAGATCATGTTATGGATTTACTATGTGATTTTTAACTTGAGATGGTTTATAGAAATGCAAATTATGAATCTAATTATGATGTGATTTTTATGATGTTATAAATGATTATGCGATAGTGTGAGTGTATGTTTTCCTTGCTTCGGCTATGATATACATGTTGGATTAATCTGTTGTTTAAGTGTGCAGGTGATTTTCCCAAGCCACGAAAAATTAGAGGTCATTCCACAGTTTTTGTGAATCCCGTGTTGAACCGATCTAGTTCCAAGAGGAACCAAGATCAATTGTTGTAAATGTGTAATGTTTATTTGATTCAATTTTTGTGTTTTAATTTTTGTGACCCCTTTTCATGTGATTTTCTTCATCCTAAGTTGCTAAATTTGGGTTAAAAGTAACCCTGGGTTGTACCCCTAGGGTCTAGGGCCCAATTGAGCATGTATAACCCTAGGATAACTCCCATATGGTCACTTAAACTTCTCCCTAAAGTGAAGTGACGAAAATGGAAGTTTGGGGAGGATTGGAAGGTTGGGTCAAACCTTCAACCTTATCCACACCTCATTCCAAGGCATTGGAGTACCTTGCATTGAAGGCCTGGGAAGTCTTCAATACCCCTAATTGTGGAGGACCCAACTCCAAGGCTCTCGCATTGGTGAGAGTACCTTGGGGTTTTGTGGGCTTTCATGGGAGGATAGGATATGGACACGTCGTACCCTCATTCTTTTTGGGCTCCACCTTGATCTCACAAGTGTGAGAGAGCACAAGTGGAGGGGGCAAGACTTGGTGGAATGAGAGGGTGACATGTGTCACCTCCACATTCCACGGAGCTTGCAAGTGGATGTGAAGAGAATTCCTCAAGGCTCATGAAGAGAGCCTATTTTACTCCCTCTTGAGGAGAGGGAGAGGGTTCTTGATTTTTTTACATCTTTTATTTTTATTGAGGCTTTGGGAGAGTTAGAGAGTTTTTGGAGGCACATTTGGAGGAAGGACTTGGAGGTGGAGTTGGAAGGCTCTACTTCAACTATCTTCCATTGTTGGGCATTTCAAGGTAGGATTCAAGGCTTAAAGCCTTCCCTTATGCATTTAGCTTTTTGTTGTGTGCTTGCATTGTGCATGTTTTGTATTTTGATGTTGTGGGGTTTGAGGGAATTTGTAAGAGCCTCTCCATTTGGAGAAGATGCTCAACATGTGTGGGGTCGGGGAGGAGTGAACCTCCTCGAGGTCACCCTCCTGGTGTTAGTATTTTTATGGCCTTGAGGGCAAGATTTTGAGTATGGAGCATATTGTCTAGCATGAGTGCCATGGTGAAATATATGTGTTTCTTGGTGTATTTATTCTGGGCCTGAGGCATTGCTTGTGTTGAGATTTTAAGATTTTTGGAGTGGCCTCTTGAGTTGAGTGATGTCCACTCCCCTACCCCTTCAAACCCATTTCTATGAGTTTTGTGTTGTGAAAATCTATGGGTGTTCTTCATGTTTTGTTGGCTTGCTTCTTGTTGTGTTGTGGAGTGTTAAACCTTGTGTGTGGATGACCTCCAAACTTGAGGGTAACTCATTAGTGGGTCTATGGTAGGGAGGAGAGTGTTTTTTTAGTGGCTTGGTTTTCCCTCCCTTGTTTTAGTCTTGTAGGTGTTATTGTTGGCTATGGAGCTTAGAGGAAGTGTTTTTACTTTCATGTGCATTGTGGTTTTGGCTACTTGGGAGCCATGGACAAAAATGCCCCATTTGTTTGCTGGATAAAATGTAATGAGAGTGAATACTCTCTTCAAATGTATTGTTTAAATGATTTTGTGCTATATTCTAGTTTGTTGAAGTTGCAATAATGTACTAGATGGTTGGTAATTTTATGTTATTATTTTGTTTATTGAAGTGAAAAAAGGCATTGAATATATATATATATATATATATATATATATATATATATGTTGCTATCTTTAAATTTATTTGTAAACAAAAGAAAAAGATAGTGTAGATTCTAGTTACTTTCCCTTAGAATCATTATTTCACAGTTTTGCATAGTTGAATATGTTCCTATAATTAATGTTCATCTAAAATAATTCTTTGGAATATATATACATAATTATAGTATTTAACCTAACTATTTTTTTTAAATTTTTATACCAGAGGTATAATTAATAATGTAACTGTGGAAACAAATTTTATGTGTATATAAATATATATATATATTGAAGTATATATATATGCTAGAATAATATTTAATATTATGCAGAATAAAATAAAATTGCTTTTTTGTTTACTGTGTATATACCCTAAGTATATATATATGTACTTATTTATTATTAACTGCTAAATCTAGATCGAAATGTTTTATTTTATAAACGAAATGCCAAATAAAAATGTCGATTGAGGGAAGTGACTATGTTAGCTACTATTGTTTTTAAAAAAGAGATAAGTGTTTGTGGTGGGGGGGATTCGAACCCCCCACCGAATTTTCCTCCATGCGTTGCTATTTTTGTTGAACATTGGTGTTGGGTGGGGGGAGAACCCCACCCACTACCCACCGTTCGGTGGGTAGTGGGTGGGATCCACCCCCTCTCCCCCCACACCCTCTTTTAAAACTCTCACAAAAAAAAATGTTAACTCTACTAAAAATTGAAACTTGCGCTACAAATAGTTGGCGGTGCCATCCACACAACGGCCCCCTATAGTATGCATTCATTCGGCCCTAGGCCAATATCACTGCTGTATCTTTTTCCCTCTAATATATATATATATATATATATATATCTTTGTATATTTAATGTAAAAAAAATTAATATATGTATATTTGCCGGACAACATTTGTAGCATTTTTTCTGTGACTCAAGAATATATATATTCCGTTTTAAAAAAAAGGGCTTCCAAAATAGGTATATATTTAGTGAATATACCTCTGTGGGGATTTCCTCCATGGCTGCCATGAACACAGGCCTGCAAAAGCAAAGGAAAATGAGATGAGAAAAAAAAAAAATCGGAGAGAAAGGAAATAATAGAGTTACTTAGGGTTAGGGCTCTTTTCTTGCCATAAGGAAATTATTTTTTTTATGGGCCAACTTTTAGGGCTTGGGTAGGATTTTAAATTAGTTTCTCTTGTGAGGTGAAAATATAATTTAATTTTATAATGTGGGAGATGGGTGCACTTTAGTTTTCTTAGGGTAATTATTTTGTTTTACCTCATTAGAATTATTTCTTTTTACCTCATTGGAATTATTTTTATTTTAACTTTTAGGTGGGAAATGATTTACATGTTATTGAGCCCTTTAGTTTTCTTAGGTAAATTATTTTCATTTTACTTTGGGGTGTATAAGGTTAATGTTAGTTTTTGTAGATATGGTTGTATTTTATTTATTCAAGGGTTAGATTATTAGTTTAGTGATTTATTAGACTTGGGAATATTCTTTTATTTATAGGACACTTTAGGGGACTTTATTACTAATATTGGGAACCTTAATTTTAATAATGTAATTAGTGAATTATTATTACAATAGTATAATAGCATGGTTGAATTTATTAATTTAATCTAATTTAATCTTATATTTTAGATTAATCGAAGTAGGATATTATTTTAAATTGTTGTTTTATTATTTTATTTAATTATTAGAATAATTCCTATATATGCCCTAGTGGCGTTATACTGCCAGATTTTTCTGGGAATTAGGGTTAATTTTCTTAAGTGATTTAATCCTTATGTTGAGTAATATTTTAATGTTTCCACAAACTAGTTATTTGATTAAGTGGTTATTTATTCTTTTAATGCTTTAGAATTAGGGTTTTGATTTCAACTCGTGTCGAAATCCCGTCACTCACTTAGGACAACTTAGGGTTTCAATCAATCAATCCTAACTCTAATGGTGATGCTCCTCGCATCGCATAGACACCCTTAGTAGGCTACCATCGCGCAGGGGTTGCAAATGATACTTGCAATACCCACTTTTGATTGTCATGTTTACGTCTTATGCATATTGCCACCGAGCATGCTGACGCGTGCGAGGGGGTTTCTAGGGATGCGTGGAATTTTTTTTGATATTTTGTGTCATGACCACATGACAAATGTGGACATGACACGTGTGTTGAGTGTCATGACCACATGGGAAATGTGGGCATGATATTTGGTATCAGAGCCCAAGTTTAAACAATAGGTTTGTTTGGGCACATTATTATTCCATAAATTCATCTGATTCATGAATACCTTGTTTGTGTAGGATGCCACCCAGAATGAGGTGAGTGCGTTCACGCGCCACTACATCTGTGGAGGTACATAGCGACTCATCAACTGAGGGTTAGGGATCACCAGCACCACAGTCACTACAGGCACCACCTGCACCTGATATAGGGCCATAGCTTTTACAGGTAGTATTAGAGAGGTTAACACTGGCCGCAACAGAGCCACGTATCGAGCCATGTGTCGAGCCCCGCGTTGATCTGCGAGAAGAGCCACATGAGGAGCCATGTGCTGAGTCACGTGCAGAGCCATGTGTCGAGCCTCGTGTCGAGCCGCGAGTGGCACCACATGTAGAGCCTTATGTAGAGATACCTGACACTACAGCAGAGGAGGTCAGTTCATCTTACAGAGCTCGTAGCAGGGGCCCTCTGTATCATACGAGGTGAGAGGAGGCTGTGAGGATAGAGTAGATTTATCACGGACCTTATGACTATGGATGGTGAGAGGGGGTGGATGAGCCTTTTAGTGGACACAGAGATCGAGGGGACCCCATCAAAGATTTACTTAGGCTGAATCCACCCACCTTCGCGGGGACCATAGAGGGAATTGAGGCTGAGGCTTGGCTCATCAGTTTAGACAGGTGCTTTGCTTTGCATCCATATGGGAGCAACATAAAGGCACGCGTGGTAGTTCACCTTTTAAGAGATGCAGTGACGACATGGTGGCGCACTAAGGAGTGCAAGCATCGTCTATCATTGGATACTCTTACATGGGACACCTTCACTAAGCGCTTTAATGCGTGTTATCTTTTGTATCACTATAGATAGCATCGGATTGACGAGTTCCATGACTTGCAGTAGTGAGGTTCCACTGTAGCATAGTATGAGAGCAGGTTCATTGAGCTGTCATGGTATGCAGAGTATCTCCATGATGAAAAACTCCTGTTCACAAATTTATCAGGGAATCGAATCATGGGATATTAGGACTAGTGCACATTGCAGACCCCCAGACCATGAGTGAGGCTACCGAGAAGGCATACATTGCAAAGGAGATTCAGAGTCAGGGTCAGAGTTCACATCCTTAGTATCAGGATCGTAGCCAGCAACAGCAACAGGGTTGCCACTGACCACCACCACCACCACAGAGGGGAGGATTTAGTTCTGCACCGTTACCTCCTAGACCTCCACAACAACAGCAGCAATAGCAGTATCGACAAAGGTCCAGGCCCTAGCAGAGGGCACAGGGGGGTCACAATCACAGTTGGTAGCAACAGGCCCCGCATAGGGATCAACGGTAGTAGGGACCACCTGTTGGGCCCGCTAGATCACAATAGTCATATAGAGGTTCTCAAGGGTCCACGAGTTAGACTGGATAGCAGTAGGGTAGTAGGACATAGTCTGAACGGGTACAGGCTCAGGGGCCATGCTATGTTTGTGGTGGGGTAGGACATTTAGCTAGAGAGTGCCCATAGGGCTTTACGATAGGGGAACAACCTTGTGCAGGAGGATCAAAGTAGATAGTTGGAGATGTGGGTAGATCCCACTGTATGTTTGTAGCAATTGATAACTGCCAGGATGATTTCTAGGCCTCAGTGATTGAGACCGCAGGTATGATTGGGGATGTCCCCACTATTATTTTATTTGACTCTAGCGCTACTGATTCTTTTATATCTCCATCGTTAGTGGAGCATTGTAGGCTGGTGGCCTCTAGGAAGGGCGATAGGTGGGAGGTAGAGTTGGCGACTGGGGCCAAGATGATAGTAGATGCCTTGGTTCACGATTGTGAGGTATCATTGGGGGCCTTCACTACATTATGCGACCTTAGGGTTATACCCTTAGGATCCTATGGTGTGGTTTTAGGCATGGATTGGCTTGCGGCTCACATAGCCAAGCTAGATTGTTGCCGAAAGGTGATTAGTTGCTTAGATGATCATGGCACATCAGGCGAGGTAGTGGGTATTCAGAAGCCCATGACAGTTCGTATGATATCCACTCAGTAGCTTAAGCGCTGCAAGCAGAAGGGATGCTAGATATTTGCCATCACTGTTAGCGATAGATAAGAGGATGAGCTAGATGCATCATTAGATGACCATCCCATCTTGAGGGAGTTTGTTGATGTCTTTCCACCAGAGTTACCAGGTATGCCACCTCGCAGAGAGGTAGACTTCCACATTGATCTAGTGCTGGGTGCTCAGCCAGTGTCTCGTGCACCCTACAGGATGACCACACATGAGCACACAGAGCTCAAGTTGCAGTTAGAGGAGTTTCTCGAGAAGGGGCACATCTGACCTAGCATTTCTCCTTGGGGTGCACTGGTCATCTTCGTGAAGAAGAAGGATGGGTCTCTTCATTTGTGCATGGACTATAGGCAGCTTAATAAGGTGATGGTGAAGAACCATTATCCTCTGCCTAGGATTGATGATCTTTTCGACCAGATGCAGGGAGCTAGAGTGTTTTCTAAGATACACCTGAAGTCCGATTATCATTAGTTGCACATCACAGAGGAAGTCATCCATAAAATTGCCTTCCAGACTCAATATGGCCACTATGAGTTCACTGTGGTACCCTTCATCTTGACAAACACCCCTGCAGTGTTTATGAGTCTCATGAATGGGGTGTTCCGTACATGGATCAGTTTGTGATCATTTTCCTTGATGATATTTTGATCTATTCATGGATCGAGGAGGAACATGAGGAACACCCACATCAGGTTTTGTAGTGCTTGAGAGAGTAGCATCTTTATAGCAACTTGGCAAAGTGTGCCTTTTTTAGATTTGAGGTGCAGTATTTGGGGCACATCCTATCTGGCGATGGTATGTCTGTAGATCCATTGAAGATCAGGGCTATTAGGGATTGGCCAGCACCCACCAGTGTGACAGAGGTCAAGTGTTTTATGGGGTTAGCTGGGTATTACCGTAGATTCATAGAGGGACTCTCCAAGATAGCACACCCCATCACTTCCCTTCAGTGAAAAGGGAAGAGCTTCACTTGGACTGAGCAGTGCGAGAGGGCCTTTGGGGTCCTCAAGGAGCATCTTACTAGCACTCCAATCTTAGTGGTTCTGGATCTAGCAATAGATTTTATGGTTTGTACTAATGCATCACTAGAGGGTTTGGGAGCCATACTTATGCAGGATGGTAGAGTGATCGCATATGAGTCGTGAAAGCTCAAGACCCATGAGATGAACTACCTCACACATGATTTACAACTCACAGTAGTGGTTCATGCTCTAGTTTGTTAGAAACACTTTATTCTAGGTTGTCACTTTGAGCTTCATTCAGATCATCACAGTCTTCAGTACATATTCATGCAACCAAATCTGAACACCTGTTAGTGGCATTGGATGGAGTTTGTTTGTGAGTATGACTTTGATGTCCACTACATCAAAGGGAAGGAGAATGTGGTTGTCGACACATTGAGTTAGAGGTGCCACGAGAGCCTGACCTTGACTCTAAGTGTGGACTTGAGAAGGTGCATCATACAGCATCTGCCTGAGGATGAGTGGTTTCTTAAGGTGCAGTAGGAGATCCAGTCACAGAGGGCCCTTGTGGGCAAGTTTGCAAGATATTCCCTAGAGGTAGATGGGCTACTTAGACATTGACATCGCATCTATGTACCCCGTATAGGTGACCTACGTGTAGTAGTTCTTTCAGAGACTCACAGAGCACCTTATGTAGCACACCCAGGGGTGAAGAAGATGCATGCTGACTTGTGACAACTGTACCATTAGGCAGGTATGAGACGAGATATTACAGAGTATGTTGCTCGATGCCTTGAGTGCCAGAGGGTCAAGGGCAAGCATCAGAATCCAGCAGGTCTTTTATACCCTCACAAGATACCTAAGTGGAAATGGGACACCATTTCCATGGATTTCATTGTTGGTCTTCCTATGTCATCTCGTCACCATGATGCCATCATGGTGACGGTTGACAAGTTGACCAAGGTGGCGTATTTCTCACTTGTATGCATGACATACAATGCACCATTAGTGGTGAGAGTATTCTTGGATGAGATTGTTAGATTACATGGGGTACCTCGCCGCATCATTTCTGATAGAGATTCAGTATTTTCATCAACCTTTTGGAGGGCTTTACAATAGGCGTTGGGCACGCAGCTCAACTTTAGTTTGACTTATCACCCTGAGACAGATGGTCAAATGGAGTGGGTGAATCAGGTATTAGAGGATATGCTCCACATGTATTCTATGGACCACCAGACTAGATGGGAGGAGTATCTATATCTAGTTGAGTTTGCCTACAATAATAGGCATCACAGCTCGTTGGGTATGCCTCCTTATCAGGCCTTGTACAACAGACCTTGCAGAACACCGTTGAGTTGGGACCGTATTGAGGACAGGGATGCTATTGGGCCAGAGTTGGTACAGGATATGGAGCAGCAAGTGACCTTGATTAGACAAAGACTTTAGGAGGCACAAGATCGACAAAAGAAGTATGTCGATGCTAAGAGATTAGATTAGAGCTTCTCAGTCAGGGATAGAGTATTCTTGAGAGTGCGGCCACACAAGAGTCCAATCCATTATGGAAAGGGCTCTAAGCTCACACCACAGTTTGTTGGGCCTTTTGAGATCTTGGAGCGGATAGGATCCATAGCTTACCATCTAGTCTTGCCACCTAGCCTATCGCATATCCACGATGTATTTCATGTACCTATTTTGCGGCATTATATATCTGATTTGTCTCATGTATTGGACTGGAGTGCTCTATAGGTAGAATCAGATAGGCAGCTAGCTTTGGAGCCAATTTGTATATTGGCTTGTCAGATGTTGGGCCTTTGAGGTCAAGAGCTAGACCAGGTTAGGGTTCAGTGGGACAAATATGATGAGGTCACGGTGACATGGGAGGATGCAACTAGATTGAGGATGCTTTATCTTCACCTCTTTGATGACTTCTAGGAGGAAGTTTAGACTTAGGGGGAAGGATGTGAGGCCTATTATTTCACTCCCTTATTTTTTCTCATTTCATATTACTGTTGGAGACATTTTAGACATTTGGGGATTGATGATCCTGATATACAGATGTTCTAGACTATATTTCTTATTTTGGTTAGTTATGCTTAGTATGTTGTGATGAGACTATATCATAATTTTGATTCACTGATAATTAGACAAGTGATATACATTCTGATATTATTAGAGATACTAGTTGTGAGATCATGTTATGGATTTACTATGTGATTTTTATCTTGAGATGGTTTATGAAAATGTAAATTATGAATCTAATTATGATATGATTTTTATGATGTTTTAAATGATTATGCGATGGTGTGAGTGTATGCTTTCCTTACTTCGGCTATGATATACATGTTGGATTAATCTATTGTTTAAGTGCGTAGGTGATTTTCCCAAGCTACAGAAAATCGGAGTTCATCCCACACTTTTTTGTGAATCCCGTGTTGAACCGATCTAATTCCAAGAGGAACAAGATCAATTGTGTATTGCATGATGAATTTTCGTAATGTTTGCATATGGTGTCTTTTGGGGCTAGGTCTACCCATTTACTGTTGATTGTATTATGGTGTTGTAAATGTGTAATGTTTATTTGATTCAATTTTTGTGTTTTAATTTTTGTGACCCCTTTTCATGTGATTTTCTTCATCTTAAGGTGCTAAATTTGGGTTAAAAGTGACCTTGGGTTGTACCCCTAGGGTCTAGGGCCCATTTGAGTATGTCTAACCCTAGGATAACTCCCATATGATCACTTAAACTTCACCCTAAAGTGAAGTGACGAAAATGGAAGATTGGAGAGGAGTGGAAAGTTGGGTCAAACCTTCAACATTATCCACACCTCATTCCAAGGCATTGGGGTACCTTGCATTGAAGGCTTGGGAAGTCTTCAAGACCCTTAATTGTGGAGGACCCAAATCCAAGGCTTTCACACATTGGTGAGAGTACCTTGGGGTTTTGTGGGCTTTCATGGGAGGATAGGATATGGACACGTTTCATACCCTCATCCTTTTTGGGCTCCACCTTGATCTCACACATGTGTGAGAGAGCACAGGTGGAGGGGGCAAGACTTGGTGGAATGAGAGGGTGACATGTGTCACCTCCAAATTCCATGGAGCTTGCAAGTGGATGTGAGGAGAAAGAAGAAGGTGACATGTGTCACCTTCTTATTCCTCAAGGCTCATGAAGAGAGCCTATTTTACTCCCTCTTGAGGAGAGGGAGAAGGTTCTTGATTTTTTTCATCTTTTATTTTTATTGAGGCTTTGGGAGAGTTAGAGAGTTTTTGGAGGCACATTTAGAGGAAGGACTTGGAGGTGGATTTGGAAGGCTCTATTTCAACTATCTTCCATTGTTGGGCATTTCAAGGTAGGATTCAGGGCTTAAAGCCTTCCCTTATGCATTTAGCTTTTTGTTGTGTGCTTGCATCGTGTGTGTTTTATATTTTGGGGGAGTTTGTAAGAGTCTCTGCATTTGGAGAAGATGCTCAACATGTGTGGGGTGGGGGAGGAGTGAACCTCCTCAAGGTCACCCTCCTGGTGTTAGTATTTTTATGGCCTTGAGGGCAAGATTTTGAGTATGGAGCATATTGTCTAGCATGAGTGCCATGATGAAATCTATGTGTTTCTTGGAGTAATTATTTTGGGCTTGAGGCCTTGCTTGTGTTGAGATTTTGAGATTTTTGGAGTGGCCTCTTGAGTTGAGTGATGTCCACTCCCTTACCCCTTCAAACTCATTTCTATGAGTTGTGTTGTGAAAATCTATCGGTGTTTTTCATGTTTTGTTGGATTGCTTCTTGTTGTGTTGTGGAGTGTTAAACCTTGTGTGCGGATGACTTCCAAACTCGGGGGTGACTCATTAGTGGGTCTATGGTAGGGAGGAGAGTGTTTTTTTAGTGGCTTGGTTTTCCCTCCCTTGTTTTAGTCTTGCAGGTGTTATTGTTGGCTATGGAGCTTAGAGGAAGTGTTTTTAGTTTCATGTGCATTGTGGTTTTGGCTACTTGGGAGCCATGGCCAAAAATAACCCATTTGTTAGTTGGATAAAATATAAAGAGAGTGAATACTCTCTTCAAATGTATTGTTTAAACAATTTTGTGCTATATTGTACTTTGTTGAAGTTACAGAAATGTAATAGATGGCTGGTTATTTTATGTTATTATTTTATTTATTGAAGTGAAAAAAGGCAATGAATATATATATATTGTTGGTTCTTTAATGTTGTTTAAAAAATAATATATGCATTGTATGTTTCTATTTTTAAATCTCTGTTTTAATTAAATAGTTGTTATTTTATATATATATATTTATATGTTGCTATCTTTAAATTTATTTGCAAACAAAAGAAAAAGATAGTGTAGCTGCTGGTTATTTTGCCTTAGAATCATTATTTGACAGTTTTGCATAGTTGAATATGTTCCTATAATTAATGTTCATTTAAAGTCATTCTTTGGAATATATATATAGTATTTAACCTAACTATTTTTTAAAATTTTTTACCAAAAGTATAATTTATAATATAACTGTGGAAACAAATTTTATGTGTATATATATATATATTGAAGTACCTATATATATATATATATATATAGATATATATTTATTTATAATACATATACATTAATTTATGCTAGAATAATATTTAATAGTATGCAGAATAAAAGAAATTGTTTTTTTTTGTTTACTTGTATATACCCTGAGTATATATATATATATATATTATTAACTGGTAAATCCAGATCGAAATGTTTTATTTTATAAACGAAATGCCAAATAAAAATGCTGATTGAGGGAAGCGACTGTGTTAGCTGTTGTTGTTTTTAAAAAAGAGATAAGTGTTTGTGGTGGGAGGGATTCGAACCCCCCACCGAATTTTCCTCCATGCGTTGCTATTTTTGTTGAACATTTGTATTGGGTGGGGAGAGAACCCCACCCACTACCCACCGTTCGGTGGGTAGTGGGTGGGATCCGCCCCCCCACACCTCCTTTTAAAACCCTCACAAAAAATAAATGTTAACTCTGCTAAAAATTGAAACCTGCGCTGCGAATAGTCAGCGATGCAGTCCACACAACAGCTGCCTATAGTATGCATTCATTCAGCCCTAGGCCGATATCACTGCTGTATCTTTTGCCCTATATATATATATATATATATTCCTAAGTCACAAAAAAAATGCTACAAATGTTATCTGGAGAGTCACAGAAAAAATGCTATATATATTTCTTTCTCTATGTATATCTAATGCAACAATAAAATAAAAATTAATATATGTATATTTGCTGGATAACATTTGTAGCATTATATATATATAATGCTACAAATGTTATCCAGCATATATATATATATATATTCCATTTAAAAAAAGGGCTTCCAAAATAGGTACATATTTAGTGAATATACCTTCGTGGGAATTTTCTCCATGGCTGCCATGAACATAGGCCTGCAAAACTAAAGGAAAATGAGATGAGAAAACAAATGAAATGGGAGAGAAAGGAAAGAATAGAGTTAAGGAAATTTTTTTTTTATGGATCAACTTTTAGGGCTTAGGTAGGATTTTAAATTAGTTTCTCTTGTGAGGATATAATTTAATTTTATATTATGGGAGATGGGTGCCTTTATTTTTCTTAGGGTAGTTATTTTGTTTTACCTCATTGGAATTATTTCTTTTCATCTCATTAGAATTATTTTTATTTTAACTTTTAGGTGGGAAATGATTTATATGTTATTGAGCCCTTTAGTTTCCTCAGGTAAATTATTTTTATTTTACTTTGGGGTGTATAAGGTTAATGTTAGTTTTTGTAGATATAGTTGTATTTTATTTATTCAAGGGTTAGATTATTAGTTTAGTGATTTATTAGACTTGGGAATATTCTTTTATTTATAGGACACTTTAGGGGACTTTATTACTAATATTGGGAACCTTAATTTTAATAATGTAATTAGTGAATTATTATTGCAATAGTATAATAGCATGGTCGAATTTATTAATTTAATCTTATATTTTGGATTAATTGAAGTAGGATGTAATTTTAAATTGTTGTTTTATTATTTTATTTAATTATTAAAATAATTCCTATATACGCCCTAGTGGCGTTATGCTGGCGAATTTTTTGGGAATTAGGGTTAATTTTCTTAAGTGATTTAATCCTTGTGTTGAGTAATATTTTAATGTTTATGCAAACTAGTTGTTTGATTAAGTGGTTACTTATTCTTTTAATGCTCTAGAATTAGGGTTTTGATTTTTATTCGTATCAAAATTCTGTCACTCACTTAGGACAACTTAGGGTTTTGATCAATTGATCCTAACCCTAATGGTGACGCTCTTCACATCGCATAGACCCCCTTAGTAGGCTACCATTGCACAGGGGTTGCAAATGATACTTGCAATACTCGCTTTCAATTGACATGTTTATGCCTTATGCATATTGCCACCAAGCACGCTAATGCGTGCGAGGGGGTTTCTCGAGATGCGTGAATTTTTTTTGGTATTTCATGTCATGACCACATGACAAATGTGGACATGAAATGTGTGTTGTATGTCGTGACCACATGGAAAATGTGGGCATGATAGGTGCAATGTTAGTATCATCTATCAACCAAAAAAATTTACGAACTGAAGACTTACCTTCATTACCTGGACCCATCAAAGCATTACACCACTTGACGATTGATTTTGTATCTGTCAAGTTTGCATTGTCTTTATACTTTAACTCTTCTCGTGTTATGGCTCTTTTGATACATGCTTCTGCACCATTATGCTCCCCCTTTCCATGCCCAACCTCACAAAAGTTCCACATATGCTGAACACCTATAATATTATGCCTCTTGCTCAACCAATAGAAATTTTGTGAGTTCTTGAATTGTGATGCATAGTTATCCGACCATATGATATGTTGACTGAATTATATGCCCCTTCTAGCCAAATAATTATAGAACACCTGAAAGCAACCTTGCACGAACTCTATGGAATGCGTGCAATCATTTCTTATATAAAAATGATACTCCCTTATGATCTTTCTATCATCCTCTGTACTATCATTCGCATGAATGAATGTGATATGTACAAATATAGAAACCTGTGTCAAGTTGTAATATTGGGATTGCACCTCACGCTGTGGCTGTAGACTGTAGTTCTCTGCAAAGTTGACAACTAAAACAATGCTACCAATTAGAAATGTGTCCTTGCATAACTTGAATTACAAGTCCAACCATTGAGCTCTATGGGCATGTCTTACATACTCATACACTATATTGTCACGAAATATATACATAAACTGATACACTGGAATCTTTTGAATAACATATTCACACCTCTTTGCTTCTTTGCCATCTTTTGTATTGTATGCCACTATTTTATACTTGTCTAACTCTACTAGTTCATTTCCAACCACATGTGTTCTTTCCATATGTTTACATATTGGCATACGTTGCAAGCCACCACAATGCTAACTGTGTCATCCAAGCATAATTTCTTGTAGAATATTTGACCTTTCTCTCTATCACATAAAATTATTGATATGAAGTCTCTTGAAGTAGTTGATGGGGAACATATGCCACAATCCTACAAAACATTGTTAGTATGCAAATCTAAATATATAGACCGATAAACATCAAAATGGTTAGAAAATCTAATATGTAATCTACAACAAGTAGTGACTGTGTGATTTATTTTGACAAAGAAAGGTTTTAGCATTTTAAAATATTTTTAAGAAATTTTAATTTGATGATACATCTCTAGAAATTTACCAAAAAACTGTGTTTGAGTCATATCCAAAAAATACTTTGGATGTGGCTCATAGTTTCGACTACCGATTCTCCTTCTTACCACATCCATTTGATTCAGAGATACCCTTATGTAATTCTTCCAAAAGTCTTCAATTAGTAATCTCAAGCTTCAAAAACAACTTTGTCTTTCTGTGGGAGTCTCCCAGAGAATGCCCACAATTCATTAGTGTTTGGGTCCTCAACTCCTTGAAGTCTTCCAATGGCTCTCATTAGATTTTTTCTACTTATTTTCAATGCTTGACTTGTTTTTCTAATGATGCAATCTTTTTTTGTTTGTTGGCTTACTATTGTCGATGCAATGACACGTCGTGTGACATTACTATCTTTGGTGCGTGAGGTGGAACCCACACTCTCATATGCACTCATTAGATTCTTGACAATTGATTTTTCACTTGAGGTATTTGATATTCTTAGGCCAAGAATCTTCATAGTGGGCCTAAATTTCAGATTTCTTATCAATTCAACAAAGAGTTGACATCTTCTGGTTTCATTTAAATTCTCAAAGAATATTTTCCATATCTTATTCGTATATCTTTGGCAAGAGTGCATGGGAATCTTATCCTGCATGGGCTTCAATACATTCTCATCAATATCAATTAGAAACTTAGGCTTCCTATGTAAAATTCTAGGAGGCATTTTAATTGGTAAAGTAGACTCAACATTAGGAATTTCTTCAATATTTACTTGAGATGGGATAGATGATGTACCTTCAATTGGAGGTGAAAAAGATAAAAATGGTGTACCTTCAACTTGAGGTGTGAATGATGGTGTGCCACCAACTTGAGAAGAAAATGTAGATGTACCTTCTACTTCACCTGTGAAAGATGGAGTGTCTCCAATTTGAGAAGATAATGATGGTGTTCCTTTAACTTGACCCATGGACAATGGAGTGCCTCCAACTTGGAGATTCTCTTTCCTCATTGCATGGAGGTTTTGCATTCATTCCCTTTGTGCCACCAATTCCATCTCTCTCTTATCTTCATTAGACGTGTCATGTTCCTCTTCAATTGGCAATGGTGGAATGTCTTCTTGTATGGTTGAGAATTTCTTACTTTCCCGAATTCACCTCATTCTTTCTCTTTTCCTCTCATTCTCATCTTCACTCTCTTCTGGTGTTAGAGTATTTGATCATTTCCTTGGCATGATGATGATTTCTACAAGCATGATGAATAAGATAATGATAATTAGAACCTTTATAATGACAATGAATAATGGTTACAATGAAAAATACAAAATAAGTTGTCATGTTTGGTGATTTGCATCACTTTAGGAGCTCCAATTTCATGAAATTCATCACTATCCTTGTTTATTAAGATATGATAGACCATGATCAAAGTTGAATCATAAATAAGATAAAAATCATTAAAAGATATGATAGACCAAAAACTGTCCCAAAAAACACTCAAATTCCTTGAATTGACAACATCAAGATCATGAGAAAACTCCCCTAATTCTTGCTTATGTTCATGTGTGAGCATTTCCTAGACTAGGGCAGTATCATGGAGGTATCTAAAATACTTTTAAACTCATCCAAATGCACAAATATCATGCACCTCCCCTTGTGGTGAAAGATTAGCTTGATTTATACCCATTTTCTCAAAAAAATTAGCAACTTCTTCTTCATATTCATGGCTATTGTAGGTTTGACAAAAGTCACTTTTATGATGCCCAGGTTGTCCTAGACATGCATAAGGTTCGTAACTTCTGAAAAATCATTCTTTAGTTCATTTTCTTGACCCATGAAAAAAGTTATAATAACTGTCCCAAAGTTTAGAGGAAGACGTGTGAAGACAAAAATCATGACTTGAATGAATACCTTTGTGAGTAGTTTCAAATGGGGCATTGGTAATTACTTAAACCCTAACTATGAAGAATATCATTATGAATAAAAGAGGAATGTGGATTTGGGAGGTCATCAAGATGTTGTCTTAGTAAGTATAATCTGGTGCAGGAGTACCCTCTTGGTCAAAATGTTCAAACTTTGGGTTTTGTCTTATTTTGTGTTGTTTCATGTGAATAAAGTCATTTTGGGCCATGGATGATCATTTGGAGTCATTGTCGAAATTTTGGAGTCAATTGGTTAAAATATGTAAAAGTTGCTATTTGTTGTCAATGTTGTCAATGACAACTTTTCTAAGTAATGAACCAATTTGCAAAGTTGTTTCAAAAGTTAGTTGGGGTCAGTTGAATGGTGATATGTGTTGTAGTGGCCAAAAGGGTATCTCAAATTGGTCTCACTTTCTGAATGTTAGGTCTGCTCCAAAAGTTATGTCCAAAAAGGCTTTTTTGAAAGGCTACAAGGATCAATGGCAGTTTGAGAAGGAAAGCCAATAGATAATGACTAAGGGTTCTTGTGAGTGGTTGTTTGATTGTGTTTGATAATTTAATACCCCTGTTCTACATCATAATCATTATGAGGACTAAATATATTGCATACTATTAAAGTATTTGTCTAAGCTCTAAAATTAGAACCATTATACAAGGCTCATGGGACTCTCAACAAATGTGCTATGAATGTCATCCTATAAACCTCCAATCCTATTACAAAATGAAGATGGGGATTGTATTAAGTGTTTAATAGATGCTATCATCACACATTCTATCATCAAGATGCTATTCATAATCATTACACTTGGTAGGTATTTATGTGATCATCTTATCATGTTACAATAAAGAATTACCAACAACCCTATGACAGTCCCTAGATGACTGTCATTAACCCTCATGATTGTCATGAGACATTCACCCAAGGTGAGCCTATTTAGCATCATGGAATTAGCCAACATGTCTCACAAGATGTTAAATTTTGTAGAAGGATTATCATGAAGGCAACTAGAAGGTAAGGGAAAAGATTGTCATACCAAAATCACTGAGAATGATGGGACAATTATGCATATCTCTTCTATAATAGTTGAAAATGGACATCTTCATAACCATCCATACTCTAATCGATTGGCAAGGCTGCCAATGAGTTGTGAAGCATACACACAAGTAAGGGTAATGAGTATGGAACAATAAGGATATAATAAATCTCTCATTTGATGGTTTCCCACTATGTACATGATAACATTTTCTTCTAAACTCAGACCTACCTCAGTGACCTAAGTGATGTATGTGCAAGGATAGTGATAGGAAGGGGAAATTTTTATGGGGATGGGGGTGATGGGAATTTTTAACTAGTGACTGCCAACACCTTGTCTATATGGGATTGCTAAAATAATGGCAATACTGTGTATATTTTGCGCCCTAATTTCCATTTCAAGTAAATAAGAAGTTAGTTTTTAGTATAGGGGAGGGCTGCATATAGGGTATTTGGAAGAAAACCATAGCCTCAATCTCAAATTTGATTGCAAAAGGCAAGCTATCAAAATTCCATGATTTGGACTATCCTTGTAATGCCCCGTCATGTAACCCCAGAGTGCTAGATTAAAAGTGCAAAAGTTACAGAACTAATTTTTTTTTGAAAGCATGATAGTGTAAAGTAGAAACCAGACATAACACATTGTATGAAATTACTCTTCTAACCACTCTAGGGCAACATAACTGCATTAATAATAGGAAATAAAACTACAGAAACCATAACCATTACACTACTAAAATAATTACCAATAACTTCCACTGAAGCAGAATAGAATTGTAGTACCCTGTCCATGAACACTTTGATAGGCAACACTTATCAGCAAGCAAAGCGGAAATAATTTCTCTTATAAATAGGACAACAAGTGAGGTTCAGCAGATCAAACACATCAATAGTTATCAACTTGTCTCCCAAGGCGTCAAAGATGCACTACTTAACAATAAACAACATCATCACATGCATTGCTAACTAACATCGGTAAATCATATAACTCTATAACAATAATGATTAGTAAAATACGTCTACATTCCATGCCATAACCTAGGTAATCAATTTGGATAAGAATACATGTACTTTTACCAAGTTTATACGATTGAGTACATCAACATGAGATTTACATAATCGACATCCTGATTACAACTGAATATAAACAATGAGATACAATAAATACACAAGACTAATGCATGAGCACAGGAACTATCTTCAAACAGGTACAAGGTCTGATGTCTGGCACACAGGGTGAATCCTCCTCGCTCACGAACAACAGCAAGGGAGAAAACCAATGGATCTAGCTCTTTCCACCCAACCATGTGGAACCCTGAGGTCCACCCCCCGAGCTAGGAGTTAACATGAGGGCCCCACAAGAACAACGGTCAGGCAGACAGTGGATTAAGAACATCACAAGACTCCAACATCACTAGCCAATCTCACAACAACACAACATTACTTCTAGCGGTAACACATGACAACTGTCTTCATAACAGAAAATATGCATAACGGTGCAAGGCATCAACCATCTTGCAACCAGTCACAATACAATGAATCACTCAAGCAAGGCACAGGTCCTCTTGCTCCAATATCTCAACCATAACAAGGAATTAAAACAAGCTCAACACAATAGGAGACCACAACTTACAAGAAGAGCTCGACAGTATGGGTTCAAGACCAAACAACAGGTCTAGGTAAACACATTGCAAGGCATTGACCTTCTTGCAATTATGGCACAAACATAAGGCAAAGTCCCAATACATAATTCAAGGTTCCAAACGAAGTAATACTTGGGAGATCTATTCTATTCCGATGACGGTGTGACCCCATTGTCTTGACCATCACAATAGTTCAACAAACTTAGACAAATAATGATTGCAATACTCCTGAGAACTTCATCATTACCCCAAAATGCATTCACAAGATACCATGCACATGAACACAAAATTACAACCTAGGCCTTTGGGACCAAAACACTCTATTAACTTGCACAAGGAGTCTCATTAAGACCAATCAATCAAACATATGATCAAACTTGTTTTCTTGATGTAACTGAGTTCACATACACCCATTATCTTAGCAACTCTTAATATCAACTTAATTAATAAATTTTACAAGGATAACATAACAAGTTCACTGACGGATTAACATTCGACCAAAACTGACTTGAACTGGACATCTTCACTACAATATAAATATCTATTTAATAACCTCATACAAGGTTTAAATAACTGCATCAAGGTAATTAAAAGACACATAACGATATGCAAATTTTTCCGTATAAGAGATAAATAATTCTAACAATAATAATAAAATAATAATAATAACCAAATTCTATATTTATTCACAAGGAAGACTTTAACATAATAATAGTATATTTATATAACATAGAGCATTAACGATTTTAACCTTGTAAAACAAGAAAGAACCAAAACCAAAATTACATTAAGATTCCTTAATATTGTCGTAGATCAATTAAATACGATGATAGAATTATAACTACTTATCAATTGGAAAACAATAATATCAATAGTGTAAATTGATTAAATAACTACTTGCCATTTAAATCCCATCAAAACTTTATAAAAATGTTACTCTACCCTAATAGCAAGGAAGACCAATTAAAATTAAAGCATGATTGAAAACTTGTTGCGAAGGGATTTACAATAACATTAAATAGCAACACGAAACTATAATTACACAATAATCCAGTTGATTTGCGAGACACGAATGTCATAATCCTAAGGCAACTCGTTACTATTCGGGATGAAGATGAAGTAACTCAATAATTGCGATAGGAATTCTAAATTCGTTCTCGCGGAGTTTCAATTAGGGAATCCATAAAAACACCTCTAGAATATATCATAAACCTATTTAACTTTCAAGGTGAGGAAAACAATTAACTATTCCGCAAGACCTCGATTGCACCAATATAGATTAAACACTACTTTACAACAGCTCTAAATCTATCCTAAAGAATTTAATTTTCCACTAAAACTTCGCTATCCAGAAAGAACGTGACACTAGTTTGATAGCCGGCATTGATCTACAACTAAGTTTGTCTATTCCCTAATCCGATGATTCCATCTTATGAAAACACACATTTCTCACTATTCTAACACATTGTTTAACTGGCTCAAGCATGGGTTTAGTTAAAAGCTGACGTGGACAGATTTAAGTTGAGCACATATGATTGTTTAAACGTTTGTAAGAGCAGCTATTCCCAGGCGAACCACTGGCAGGTAATCAAGGAACAACTACTGCATCAATCTACCGCACCAAGGAGTGCACAACTGGAGTTTACTGACGACAAACTATTTCTGCTAGTCCTAGGGCGACAACTCAGACAGCCACATCTAATCCTATGATGGCAACATTCCAAATTCCGGCACAAGGGAGGACAACTCACTGGCTGTGGCAAAAACGGTAACTTCCAAGCCAGTCAAAACCAGAAAAGACGTGGGTACACCTCAAAACGCCCAGCAAGAAGGAAAAGGCGTGGTATGAGACAGCGATTGCATCTGCAGTAAAAAGCTTCGGAGCCAAAGACATTTTTTTTTTTTTTTTTTAAGTTAAAAAAAAAACTAAATATTGTATTAAATAAACAAAAAAATTACATAAAACAGATAAAAGAGTCAAATATATGTGCAGTCACATGGCGGCTGGTAAAGAAGATACAAACACAGCTAATCTCGTAAAACTAATCTTAGCACTGTACCCTAACGTTACAAACCCTGCCTGCTAAGACTATTTGAAATCTTACAAAATAGCTTAAGTGTTGCATCAAAAAAAAAATAAATTCACCAAATTACTTTGTTAATTCTAAAACATAAATTATAATTCTACAATTCTCTTGCACAGCTTAATTATTCTTGACAATTTCTATGAAGGACGAAACTTTCTTGGGAGACTTGTTACAAAATGTTTCACCAAAAATAAAATCACCAACCTACATCGTTTCAGACATTAGCAGTAGATTGTCAGTATAATGTGGTGTAACAGAATAAGGTTAATTGTGTAGCTGCAGTGCTGAAACAGTAAGGTCATTTGTTTCTATGTGAGAAATCCAGATTCAAATGACAACACAGCTACAACTCACATAAGAGCTAAGAGCCTTGTTCTAGATGGGGGTTGAGTCAACATCAAACTTCTAGGGCATGAGACGCTACCCTCAAGAAAAGACTCTTATCTTTTGCTTTCTGGAGAAATATATTGAAACTTCAAATTTAACTTTTTGTTAAAATCAATGCTGTCAATGTACCCATGAGATTAGACAAACTTACACCAATCATCACGGCTAGATTTCTAGAATGTGTATAATATAAGCAATATTCATTTCATACTACTATATTTCATTATTTAGACTTAAGGTGCTTTGATATCTCTTGCTATTGTTGTGCGAATACATCATAGGAACATGACAATACCCAGGTTTTTATTTTAATAGATAACGATTAAACCCTTTGATAATCAATTTCAAACTAGAGTTAAACCAAATGCCAAAATCTCCCGGTCAGGGTTAAACAATATTTAGAAAGCCCTAATCTAAAGTTTCCAAATAATGTCTGATATTGCAGAAAATTTCCAAATCATGTTCGATATCGCAGACAGGCATCTAAAATCCTTTAAATTAATACTAATAAAACATCATTTCATTATCAAAAGCATCTATAAAAAGTTTTCTGAAATATGTGTACACAGAGTAGAAAACCCTTTGATATTATTTATCTGCATGCAAAAGAATCCACAAACAAAACTCGATTCCAGATCCTATTAAAACCGAACGGGACTAAAAACAAAAAAATAAAATAAAATCCTCTAATACATTTAATTAGCATCTAATACATGCAATTAATAGCTGAAATCATTAAACAAATCAGAAACATAATTATTAACAAGAAAACCACAAAAGCGCAGACCAAACAACCGAAAAACAAATGAATTTCCATACCTTTCCGTTGTAGATATTCTTCCAGAAAACTCAAACTGAAACTTTACGCAGCAGAGTACCAAATGATCAGACATTTTGGGGCCAAATCGGAGGCATTACCACCCTTTTTTTTTTTTTCAAGGCCAAGATTGAAAGTGTTGTTTCTGCAGGGCATTTTAAAACCCTAGCCTCCTCTCGAACCAACACAGTGGCAAGAAAGAACCCTAGCTTGAAAAGAGAAACAAAGGCCGTCCGGGAAAATAGCACCCTAAATCTTTTTTTCCCCCCAACCTCTCCCAAAAAATATATATATATATTTTTTAAAACCCCTAGAATAGACTAATAAACCACGGCAAAATTATTATCTTATAAATCTAATATTAACATGCATTTCAATAAACACAATTTACATTATATCAATCTATGCATTAACGAAATTTATGAACATTGCCATATACCGTTTAAACATTTACAACACTCACAAATTAGGCAATATAATTTATTTATTAATTCACATAGTATTAAATAATTATATTTTCTACATTATTTAATTCTCATTAAAACCATTAATATTTATTTAACATAATTATATTCCTAGTTAAGTAATTATATTCGAATGCATCAAAACACTGACGTAACACAGGCAACTCTGACCTTGTTAAACCTCGTGGTGGCACTGAACTTGACTGACAAGCAAGATTGGAAGACAAGACAAGACCACAATGACGGAGGCAAACAGACAACCGACACAAACGACCAGGAACCCCATGTTAACTCCGTTCCACGAATCCATCGGCTAGGGCACGCTCAGACCTGCTAGTCCAGGTGGAGTCGATGCCCGGTACCTGCATACTGCATCGAAACAACAGGGTTGTACATATATACATGTTATCATAAACATAATGAACGGAAGTCGCAGCGTGGTAGGGTACTTGGACACAAGTAATGCCACACTGTTCCGTTCAGTAACTCATCAAATAAATAACTGCATCCAATCCTAGACATACATCATAATCATGATCAACAATACCTTAAACATAAAGTAACATTAATATGAAATCATGATCATTTTAAACTGAAATTAACATCAAACCATAATATGTCCATCAACTAAGAATGCACAAGGTACAAGAGATCAAGCATCATCTAACATAATCCATATCTAGTTCGTATGATAATCAAGTGTCTAGCAATATCAAAGAAAACATCAACCATAGCATAGAAATCAAAGTGTCTCAAAACTGAAAACATGCACTAAAGGACTATCATCGGTACTAGGATTGTCATAGGAATCATGAGAACAACATCTATCGCAAACGAAAAGGCGAGGGGCATTACAATCCTAAGTAACATTTTGAAATTGTTTAGCAAATTGTCAATACACTATCTATGAATAAATCTCTCCATGCCTCAAGATTATTGTAGTAAAGTATATGGTAGGAAGGAGAGTGTTTTTTTAGTGGCTTGGTTTTCCCTCCCTTGTTTTAGTCTTGCAGGTGTTATTGTTGGCTATGGAGCTTAGAGGAAGTGTTTTTAGTTTCATGTGCATTGTGGTTTTGGCTACTTGGGAGCCATGGCCAAAAATAGCCCATTTGTTAGTTGGATAAAATGTAAAGAGAGTGAATATTTAGATGCAAATAAGCCTGTCACAGCTATGAGGGTAGTCATAACAGTCCTAACTATCTAAGACTATCACACCTATTTCTAGAGACAGCCATTATTGTTGATCACTTCATGCACATGATAATAACTTTATTCGTAAGGTTCTAAGAGGATTATTTTAGAGATTTTTCAATACAGACAAAAGGTGAAAGTTTGAAGAAGATTGACCAAGTGCTCATAAAGGATTGTCATGTCATAACTGATTTATTCAAAAGGATAGTCATATTCATGAAATTTGGATTGAGTTTTATTTCATTTGAGGTGGTGTGATGGAGTTTAATTATGTTCAATAAGTTTCACATATGATTGTCCTAACACTGCAAACCATTGAAACACACATGAAGGAAATCTAAATTACTGAAATACATAGTGTGCAATTCATAGAGTAGTCCTAGGGATAGCCATCTAGGGTTATTGTGATTAGATAATTATGGAATAATGAATCCACTATGACATGATGAATTATATGAATCATGAAGACAATAATGGAGATCCATGGAGAAAACCAAGGAGGACAAGATAAAACACGAAATTTGTGAAGTTGCCAATTGCAACAAATTTACCACCTAGCTATCCTTAACTAATCCATGATTGCAAATGGATGTATTTTGGCTTCTATTGACTAAAAGTGACTTATTTATGATGAATATAATGCTCAGAATTGTTTCTTGTAGGTCTAAGAAGTTCTGAAAACAAGTGGACATTAGCTAGAGCTATCTTGGAAACATGAATATTTGGAGACATACCTAGGACTGTCATAAAAATCATTAAACTAATCTCTATAATTTAGGGTATTGAAAGGTATATAGTCGATCAAGGTAACCACCATCATGTGCTAACAAAGGAAAATTAGGAAATTTTGAAATATTGTTGTGTCATGTGCATACAAATCCTCATGAATAAGTGCATAAGGAATGTCCTAGCCCAAGACACTAAAGAGGTCTCCACATCCTCCAACCTTCTCCAAGAGAATTCATACTATGAAACATGCATGGAGAAGTTATCAAAAGGACACCTAACAATTATGTCTAAATGATCAATAGAGACAAGTAGGATTGCCATAAAAGGGGCATAAGATAGTCTAAGATTCAAGCCATTGCATGGTTCTATTGAATGAATTGAATTATGCATATTAAGGAATAAATCCTTTTATATCATCCTAGTGCAAAAATTAAGAGTCTTCCAAAATCAATTTTGGCTCCATTGATCATGACTATGAGTATGACAAACAATTGTTTACTAAAATTATTTTATGAAGTATTTGATATTGTTTTTCTCTTGTATAGCTAAAAATGGGTGAAATGAAGGCATGAAGGGACGAAACAAGGTGAAAACATGAGAAATTTGGAGTCTCTTTGACTGAACTAACTGATATACCTAGACACATATATATCTTAGAACATAAAGAACATAAAGACATAAAGAACATATATATGTGAATTAAAATGGACATAAGTTGAACATATCTTAGAATTAGATATTGCAGTTGACCAATTCTCCAAAATATGGCTTCAAAATCCTCAAATTCTTCTTTTTCGCAAGTTTGATTATGAATTCCATATAATCCTAGAATAGGATTAGTGAAATTTATGGAAAAAACAAACATATATCATCAAATTCAATCTATATATCAATGGTAATTAGCTTTGAAACAATATCACACATGAAACATACAACTTTCAGTTTAAATAATCAAATTTTATCCAAAAACATGCAAAATCAGTTCTTCTATGTTGAAAAAACAAAAAAGGTGGTGGATTGATATAAAAATGATTCTCAATAAGTCAAACAACATAAAAAGTGTTTTCTTGTTTGATATACTGCATGAAAAATAGGAATAACAGTCATGTGGGGTTTGAAACATGGATACCACATACTTTTTTACCATTTTTCATGCTTCCCAAAATGCACTCGTGTTATAACGTGAACACGTTCTAGGAAGCATGAAAACATAAAGGTTCATGCATGCAAAAATCATAACCTTCTCAATGTTGGTGTGAAAATCATGGTCTAGGATGTCATGCTCTCACATAAAATTTATTGTAACTATGCATGTAGTACATCAAATAGGTAATCAAGTGGCAGTCCAAGAGTATCCCTAGACTCAAATATCCATGTGGTTCATGAAATCGAACTTGTTTATACTAGGAGGGACAAATGTAACCTTGTATCTATATGCGAGAGTCTCTCTCTCTCTCTCTCTTAATTTCTCTATCCTATATATAGAGAGGGACTGAGAGGCATGCAGAGATAGAGGGGGACATGGACATGGATACGGAGAGAGCCCTAGGATATCCAGAAAGAGATGGAGAGATAGAGATAGAGTTAGAGAAAGGAAAAATATATAAAGAGGGGCAAATAGAGAGATAGAGAGGGATAGGTGGAGATAGAGACGGGGAGAGGGAGAGATGGGGATTGAGATAGAAAAAGGGGTCTATAGAGGGAGAAAGATAGAGATACATATAGAGAGAGAGGAGAGATATAGGGAGATAGATCTAGCAAGGGAGAGATAGATAGGGAAATACTAAGAGAGAGGTAGAGAGGGATATATTAAGAGATAGGGTTATGCGGATAGATAGAGATAGGGAAAGAGATGGAGAGATGTCTAGAGACATAGGGAGAGTGATTTCAAGAGGTAGAGGGATGGAGATAGAGATAGAGAGGAGGAGAGAGAGGTAGCAAGGGATAGATTAAGAGATAGGGATCCATATGTCCAGAGAGATAGAGATAGGGAAAGAGATCAAGAGATACAACTTTAAGAGACATAGGGAGATAGATTTGAGGTAGAGGGATTGGGAGAGTGATAGAGAGGGGGAGTGAGATAGTGAGGGAGGGAGAGATAGAAAGGTAGAGTTAGAGAGAGGGGATCGAAAGAGAGAGCAAGATAGAGAGACATGGAGAGAGAGAGAGAGATAGAGAGGTAGGTATAGTTAGAGAGAGGGATAGAGGATACATAGATATCTCTCATAGGCCCGGTCTCCTCTATATCTCCCTATTCTCCTCTCTACCTATAATGTTAAAAAATTTCCCCTTGGGGGCTTTTCCCTCCTAAGGTTTAGCTCCCAGGTCTTTACTCTACATTTAGGACATCTTGCATCATATTTTGACATCCTGATGAAATGAACCCTGAGTTTCATGACAAATGGGACCTAGGGGGATCCCTTGAACCTAACCCTAACCAAAATAGAGGGGAAGGACTAGGACACTCGTTCCCTAGTCCTGCCATATTTTGGGTTAGTCCCAAATTTTAAGTATCGGCTTGTGACCGCTATTTAGGTCCTATGTCGACACAGTAAGTTTGAATTACAAAATTCTTGGCGGGAGTGTTTGTAGTTGCATATAAAAGCATGTTTAGGTATTCATTTGTAAACTAGATGGACATTAGATACAATTGTGATTCTCAATCTTTTATGAAGGTGATTCAAGGCATTCATTGCGTGTTAGAGAAGTACTTGTGTTGTTTATGTGTTTGTATTTGCAGATTTGAGCATCCATCTTGTCATGGCATGAAGAGCTTCTTCCTTCCATGAGATCTTCACTACAAGGTGACATCATTTATGTTTTTGAGCATTTATCATTTAGTTTTTGCCTCTATTTCTCAAGGGCATGCACTTTCTATCTAACAACGATGTTCAAAAGTCTTGAATGTCTCTCTGGGGCTCGACTAAGGAAAGCCTCTAAACACCACAACCCCCTCTCCACTTTTCTGTGATTGTAGGTTACAGGTTGAAGAAGCAGGAAAAGTGGAGTTGTAGGAGAGTGTTACAGAGTGTCAGATTCACATATCAGAGTTAAAAATAGCACCTTGGACTCAGGCGCCTACTACATAGTCCTCCAGATGCCATGACAGGAAAATCTCTGATGCAGTAGAAACATGTTACAGATCAAGTTTCCAAATCTTGACAAAAACCTGGGCATTGGACTTGAATGCCCACTCCTTAGTCCCCGACTGCTCTGCTTCCTAAACTTTGAAAACAGGTGCACATTTATTTGTCATTTTACATCTTTCTATAGCAGCATTTTCTAGTATTCATTTATTTGCTTTCATATTTGCATAATTAGGGTTTTGATGTATCATTAAGCACAATTGACAATCAAATCATACAAATCCAAGTTTCCCTACATTCTTAAGTGACCAAGAGTATGATAGTGCATTGCCACTCAACCCAAAGTCCTTGAATGTAATTGGTGAAAGGAGGATAGGCATCAAACTAATCAAACACCCACTATCTAAGTTTTACAAACTTTATACTACCTAAACCATAAACCTAAACCTCTAAACCTTAACCCCTAACCCCTAAACCATAAACCCTAAACCCTAAATAATTCCCATAAACCATAACCCCTAACCCCTAAACCCTAAAAACGAGCAACCCTAAATTCCTAAACCCCTAACCCCTAAACCATAAAACCTGGAAGCAACCCTAAACCTCTATCTCCCTATCTCTCCCAATCTTTATTGGTCCCCTCACTCTATCTCTCTCTAAACCCTAAATCCTAACCCCTAACCCCTAACACTTAAACCCTAAACCCTAACCCCTAAACCTTAAACCCTAAACTTGAGCATCCCTAAACCCCTAAAGCCTAAATAATTCCCCTAAACCCTAACCCTAAACCTTAAACCCTATTTACTTGAGCAACCCTAAACTCATGTAAACCTCAAATGATGCTCCTGACCCCTAAACCCTAAACTCGAGCAACCAGGCTAAACACCTAAACATATAGTTCGATAGGGGATGATAGAGAATCAATCAGAAATGGATGTAGAATTCTTGGATCTTGATTAAATAATTATACTCATTGGGATGTTATTTGATAGGATCCAAGTTATTTGTTTGATTGTCTATGTTTACTTGGGGAACAAGTGTCATCATGGGATATTGATGGATAATAAATAAGACTAGCACAGGATGATGGATAGGGATAATGGGATGATGGATAGGAGTGATGTGGGTTACTTGCTCATGGATAAGATCTTGATCATAGATAATATCTTGATCATAGGGAGGATAAGCATGGATAGCACGATATTATATATGGATAGGGTAAGTGGGGATGCATTGATATTCATTGAATTGGGGAGTAAGAGGTGGTGATGGGGGTTCACTAGGAGATGTTGGAGGATTAATGATGGGATTGATGTATAGAGGGATTTGTTCATTTCCACTCTTTTCTAAGCAACATCAATTTTCTTTTGGAACATGGGTTTTAGATTCTTTCTAGAATGCCTTGTTTGATTGCACTCATGACAGGTGCACTTTGTTTGCTGAGCACTTCCATTTCTTCTTGCCCTTGATCTATAGTCAGATGCTTTATGTCCAAACTTATTACAAGTATAACCGTTTCTGTAAAAGGATTGAGCATTATCCATAGTATACCTTGGTATTTTACTACTTCACTCATTTGCCCTATGTCCCATCTTATTGCATGCATAATACCTAATAGAGTTCTCTCTTATCTTCTACATTCAATAGATTTATGATCAAGTTTATTGCAAGTGTAACATCTTGAAGCATTTTGATTCATATTGTTTCTACAATCCACAACTTTGTGACCAAACTTAATGGAAATAAAACAATTACTATTAAATCCTTGAAAATACCTAATGTGAGATGGTTGCCTTGTAGGTTGAGGATTTTTGAAATTCTTCTTCACATTTTTCTTGTCTTTGGAAAGGAGTGAATTCATCTTCTCTTGTAACTCTTTAATTTTTTTTTCTTAGGATCTTCAGTGTAGGTTTCTTCCTTCATAGTCTCAGACTTTCCTCCTAAATGAAAGTTATCATATAAATTTTCAGAGGCATTGATCATAGGACTTTTTCCCTTTTCAAAACCAAGACCTATTTTTTCTTTTGATGGCTTTTGAGAGCTTAATATTTTATCAAGAATATTAGTTCCTCCTTTCAGTTTTAGTCCCTTGTCAATCTTTTCTTTTTCCTTTTCCAATTCTTTCCTTAGATTGACAACTTCTTCCTCAAGTTTTGAACATTTAGTTGATTCCTCATTGAGGTTGATATTTAAGCAATCTTCAATCCTTTTTTATTCTTCAACCATGAACTTTAAATTTGAGATCATGTCTTTAGTCTCCTTGAGCTTGTCACATCCTTTATTAGAGCTTTTACTTTGCCAATTTCTTCTTTTGATTCTTTGGCTTTTGTCTTCAATTTATCAATTGTCTCTTTTGCTTTTTCAAGCATATCTTCATATTCTAAGTTTAGATATTTTGCTTCCTCAAGATCATTAAGGGTTGACTTGTCTTCTTCTTCCAAATCTATTTCACACTCATTAGACTCAAAGTCCCAACCTTCAGGTTTCATTGCTCTAGATCTAGTTCTGGTGCAAAAATATCATTGTCCATCATTTTAGATTCCATGTGTTCAAGTAGAGGATCTACCTCAACGGTTAATCTTTGTTGATTTTTAATTTTGCAAGTAATCACCAACAATGGGAAATTCCAAGAATGTGGGATTGACTCTAGAAATAACCTCTAGATTTTAAAGAAGTTGGTTCTTCTCAATGGGTTTTGAGGAAAAGGGAAGAAAAAACAAGATTATAAAAGTAACACCTAAATCTGCCAAGCCAATGCACCAGAAATATATTAAGATCCACACTAATAGCACATTGATTAAACTTGTAGAATCTATTGATAAAGCTAAAGAGCATAAAGCATGATTAACATTAACAACATGTATATATCAGATTCATCAAAGGCTCATACAGAAAGTAAGAAACAAGAATTAGAAACACATCATGATATGCACAAAACACCACTCTCTCTTCATTGTTTGATAGGAGAACAAAGAACATAAGGAAAAGTTTGCACAGAATACAATATTTAATCCCTTAGGAGAGGCCCCTGTTAAGGAAAGAAAATATGCTTCTAGTCTAGCAGCTAAAACTCTCTAATCTCTGTGGTATTTTTCCCTAGCATGGACTCTGCTATTTATGGCACAAAATTTGAAGTTTGAATCTAATCATTGAGATCCTAACAGCCTGGCAATCAGAGACTTTAGTTAACTATCACTTCCATTATTAGTCTCCTACACTGCAAATCCTCTCAGAATATTTAGTCTCTGTTCTCCTGTGCCATTGTAATTGATTCTGTGAGTCTCAGATTTCTCTTTTATATCGTAGACTCTCCTGCCCTTTTCCAAGTTTGACACTTGTACCTAATGACCAATGGCGTAATAGAAATAGTCATTTGAAATTGAGACTCTAATATCGTGTGCCATTGAGACACATGGCGCCTTCCTCTACATCTACAAAAGACTCAAAATGGGTACGTGACAGGCTAGCGCTTATTTCAGAAAAACTCCAACAAAAGACTCCTCCATTGAGTGCCCTATCGACACTTGTCACTTTCCACTAAGATTCTCCTTTAAAAGAGTCTTGGGCCTGATGGGGATGCGTGGCAGATTTTCATAGCATCTAAGACTTAAACCAAAAGAGACTCCATAAACGAGCACCATATGAACATGGTGAGCTCCACTACATTCAATAAAAGACTCATAGGGACACATGTCAGTATGACACTCCATATACAAAACTTTACCAAAGAAACATTTCAAATGAGTGCCCTTCTGACAAGTGGTGCTTTTCACTGAGATTTGGAGGCTTAACAAAAGAAACTCTACATTGAGCATGAAACTGACACTTGGCATCTTCCATGGTATCTGCAAAGATTCTTTATTTATTACCAGTAGACAATGACATCACAACCTTTTCCTTCACCCCCTTTATTATTAGAAACTTATAGACCTATTGTTGCACCATGTGGAGCCTTGGTGCAAGCTGGGAGAGTTTGTAGTTTCAAAATCTTTCAAATGAGTGCCTCTTTGACACTTGGTGACTTCTGTGGCCCTGAGACTCTTTATTCTTCAAAACATTCATGGCCCTGACATGCCTCAAAAAATAATACTTAGCCGAGACTCAAACAATTATATATATTGATGTATATATCAAAATGTAGAGTTTAACTCTACAGTTCTTGGTGACCAACATGGACTCTGTGCCTACATAGAGAGAACTATAATATTTATGTAAAAAGGAAACAAAACCAAAATTGTACCTCTCACTGTAGCTCTTCAAAGCTTCTGCAAAGTAGCCTAATAGCTGGCCCATTCTACCTTTGATAGACATTCTTTTTATGAAGAGCTTGAAAAGCTCTATCTAGTTCAATTATCTCCCCGTGGGAAAATGTTTGTAGACTTTGCACCACTGCATGCAGCTAAAACTCCAATTGAGCTATAGGAAGTAGAACTAATTCCACTTCTGTGAAACTTGATGAGTCACTCAGAGTTTGAAAAGTGGTTTGATCACTTTGCTTTGTTAGTAGTAGAGTCTTTATTTGGTCCTCCGTTAGGACTGTGCTTCTATCTGGGAATGGAGAGGGGAGTCCTAACTAGACCAGATTCTCAATGTGTTTATTCCCTTGACTCCTTGCTTCAAAAGATATAATAAAGTTTTACACTTAGTGGCGGCTTTGTTGCAACTCAAAATTTCATTCACTTTAACAGTTGTTGTCAGTCTATTAGTGATCCCTACAGCTTGCAAAATCTCATCAGAAGTATCATAGAAGTTTTGAAGTAAAAGCTGTGATTTAGAAACCTTCCTAGCTACTGAGGATAAGTTTTTTTTCAACAAAATAGTCCACTTTGTCAAAAAGATATTGAGCTATTGAAATGAACTTAAGTGCAAGCTTCAACTAAGTCATATCATTAGATATTCACTACTAGGAAGAAACATATAGCTCCTTTACCATTGTTAATACCCCAGCATTTTGAGGCTATTGGGTGAGATCTAGAGTTAATTGTTTAAACTTTTCCTACACAGCTAGATACTGGCTCTACGAATTGCTATTCTCATCCTTGACAACCTTAAGATTCTAATGTAGTTGAATGACTTCCTCAATTTTATCACCATATTTCTTCTTCAAAAGGCTCTTTTCCTTTTCCATTGTATCTATTAAATCTTTGACCTGTTGTAGCTCAGTCTGCAATCCAATCACCTTTGTTTGTGAAGCCTAAAAGACTTCTTTGGACACTATTTCTTTGATATCCTTGATTAGCTGGTCAATTTCTTGGTCCTTGGCCTTATTTTCCACAGTTATGTGTCTCACAGTAGCTTTTGTCTGAGCTAATTCCACCTCTACATTTTGTAGCTTCTTGGAAGCTTTGAGAAATTTAGTAGTCATCACAACTGAGGTTTCTCTCATTAGCTCTACTTTGTCTTGAGGCCTGAATTGGGTAAGATCCATTGCCACAACATTCATTGTATAATCTTCGGGTTTCATTTGTTGAAGTGGCTTAACCACATTGGGGGCCATATGAGTAATGGTCAATGAATGTTGAGTGGGGTCATAAAGAGACCTCATTTGAATAGCAGTAGGGGCTCTACCTTCTTTCTTTCTTTATTTTTCCTTCCTGGATTCTCTTTCCTTTTTAGCAGCTTTTGCTTGACTTTGGAAAACAGAGTGAGAGGCTATTAGACCACCAAAAAAAGGGGACCTTGATGGGAGACCATAGAAAATGGTTGTCATTTGTTGGCTGGGGGCTTGTGTTGATGTTTCCCTCTTAGGTAATGATGGGGAAAAAACTAGCAAACTAAAAGTTTGGGAAATAGAAAGAGATGTGGCACTAGGTGGAGGTGATAGTGATTGTAATGGCACAATAGAGCTGGCAGGAAACAATGAAGTGTGGGAAATTTAGACAACCACCCCTTGAGTAGAAGAAGACTAAGAGAAAGAAAAAGGAGAAGAGGAACTTACCAAGGCAGCTAATGAAGTTAGTGGAATCTGCAAGTGGGAAACATCTGTGACCTCTTCCTCTTCTTCTTCATATCCTTGAAGGATCAATTTGCACCTTTTCTTAATAGGGTTGTTTGTAGGGTCCTCTGGTGTTTCTTCTATCATCACTTGCTGTGGTGGGACCAGTGAATCTATTGCTCCTATATTCTGTGGAATTATCGCTCCAGGGTCCCCAGGTGCTGAAGCTATTTGGACCGAAAGAGATGATAGTGTTAGCTGCTGTTGCACCAAAAGATTGACCTATTAATGCCTGATACAACCACTTGACTTAACAAGCACGGGAGGTGGTTAAGCCCTTGTCGCAAACCACCGCAGTACAGCGTTGAACAAGGAGACCAAGGGCCACACTTTGCAACAATCCCCCCAATGCAAGCACAGGGTTTGAACCCGTGACCTCAGCTCTAATACCAATTGTTAGCTACCATTGCACCAAAAGATCAACCTATTAATGCCTGATACAACCACTTTACTTAACAAGCACGGGAGGTGGTTAAGCCCTCGTCACAAACCACTGCAGCGTAGCGCTGAACAAGGAGACCAAGGGCCACACCTTGCAACAAATAGTTGAGAATCTTTTTGTTGCTCTAATTTGTTGAGGGATGGTAGCCAACTGGTAGACTTTGGATTTGGCTATACTGATTCACTGCCTGCCTCTTCCTCTAATTTCTGATGCCCTAGGATATTACTTGTGTTTGGGCTAGAGACTAGAGTCATATGAGCCTCATCCCACAGGCTTTCACATTTCTCATCTGTATCAACATGTTCAAAATACCTTTCTGGCTCAACAATTTTTTGTCTATATTTCCAATATGCAACAATTTTATTTGTTTCCCATCCTCTCTTCAAAGTGCTTGTCTTAAGCCATGGGTCATATTCTTATTTGGGTCATACTTCCTGACGGGTGTGTAAAATGTTTCCCATGGTTTAGGGGGCTCATTAGGAATGTCAGTTACCTCTACATAGACATCTGTGGTGTCTTCTATTGGTGACCTTCTATCTTCAAAAAGTTGACGACTCTCATGTACAAAAGAGGCATGAACTTTATTATTAATGAACCAAGAAGTAATGAAACTATCAAGGTCATACTTCCACTAGTCTAGAACTATAACTAGCCCATAATTTTCTAGTTTCTTCATTAAAAGTTACTCTGCCTCTCTCTTCACCAACTTGATGCCACATTTAGACCATGGAAGATCATAGATGGCCTTCTTTTTCCTTTTTTCTCCAAACTCAGAGTCAATAATAGATAACTGTCAAGCCATTTCTAGAGCTAATACATTAGTTGTCAAAACCTTCGGGAGCAAGAAAGGCTCCTCTCCAAAACCATGGACCTTGATCATAGTATAATGAGCCCCAAAGAAATAATCACAAGGGATTCTTAAATTTGTTATGAGTCCTCTCACCCTATCAGTCATTCTATTTTTGACCTCTTCTAGATCTAATTATTCAATAAGGGGTGACACAAAAAGCTCCACAAATTCATAAGCATTAGAGGTTTCAAACAACAAATGGGTCCATACAGACACAGGGATTACCCTTTGAGCATCTACCTCAAGATCATATAGATTCAAATGCATGTGCTATAGGAAAAGATGGTAGTTCTGATACAAAATTAAATGAAAGAGGTATGATGAATACTTGAATGCTTGTGTATTTTGGAAGTTGGACAACTGGTGAGTCAACACATAATCTATATGCTCCGCAAAATCAAACTTATACTCTTGCATCCATTTGACTGTCTTGAGATGAAAAATAGCCCCAAACTACCAATCATGTACATTTGCATCCTCATCTTTCCTGACGATGAATACCAACATTGAATAGGCATCTTGTACATCTAAAGTTAATGAATGTAGAGGAAGGGGTAGAGATGGTAACTCGGTATTGTTTTCATCAAGATGTAACTCCCTATTCAAGAAGCCCTACTTATTTTGCATTTGATGCTAAATGTTTTGTAATTTAGCCAAATCATAGAAACTAGCAGATGGGTCATATGTCAAACCAAGCATGTCATGAATAACCTATGCATGAATGATGACCTAGATGATTTTTCCCTAAATAATGCCAATTTTGGAGTCAAAGTTATTTGCACACAACTGAACCAATTCTAGATATGAATGGATGAGAGGAACCATGTACTGAGCCAAACTAGAGCTCCAAATTCTCTTGCCAAAAGATTCAGACTTGCCCTACTTTGCCTAGATAATTAGTCTCACATGTGCCCCTTCTCTTAGAGTCTTTGGGTTCTTGGAAATCCTAGGGTCAAAAATACCATCTGCATAATCAACAACCTAAGAATGGTCTACAGTCTTACCTTTACTCAACTCTTTTGTTCTTGGAAGCTTGACTCTAGGTTGTGCCTTGGTAGCTGCGTATGGTCGATTCTTCTTCCATTTGTCTAAAAATTTGAACAGTCCCTTTTGCTCACCACCTTTTGAAGATTGTCCCTCCTCTACCATTTCTATTCTGAAATTGATTGTGATTCTTATTAACTTTGCCACGGACCTACTTAGAAACTTGAAACTGTAATAGTGCCTTGGATCTCAAGGAAAATTCTTCTGTCGATACTATGAAAATAAGGAGTTGAGACTTTCTTTTAAATCCTTTCAGTCCTTCAGTATGAGTTAATATAACTCTTTAATGAGGCCATCATTTCATATTTAATGACTCTAAAAATACGTGCCTCAAGGGCGGCTAACTAGATCCTTTAGATCTATAATAATTATTCAAAATTCTTGCCATTAATATTTCCCATTGAAGGTCATTAGATACTTTTAGATTTTTGGGTCTTCAATGGTCTTGAATGAAAAAGACACTTAGGAAGTCAATGGAGGCTTCAACTGCTAACACGTGTTCAAGGAACACTTATTCAAAAGAGGCAGGAAAACAAAATCAAGAAAAACAAAATGGAAGGGAAACTATACTAAATATAATACAAGAGGCAAGATTAGATTCTATGTAAAAAGTTTCAAGAAGATCCTGTTGACATGAATCTCTAATGATTCTCCCTCCATTGTTTCTAATTTGTAAGCATTGCACTGCTTATAGGCAATTATCTTAAAGAGGCCTGTCCACAAAGAATCAAAATTTCAATGGTGACCTGGCTTTGCGGCTCTTTCATCCCATTTTAAAACCCAACTACCAACCTCAAACTTTGGTTTAGAAGTCTTCTGATCAAACCAACTTTTAACAGTCTAATGGCAGTTTACCAAGGATTCATGTGCCAATTCCCTTTTCTCTTGAAGTTCCAACAATTTTGTAAGCCATACTTGCATTGGACCACTTTCTTCTATTTCAATCTACTTAATCAGTTGTAGAGCTAGAATCTCCAAATATAGAGGCATTACTGCACTTTTACCATACACTAATTAATAAGGAGAGACCTTGATCACTTGCTTTGTTGTGATTCTATCTGCCCATAATGCTACCTTCAAATGTTTATGCTACTTTTTCTAATGCTTTGTTCCAATTATTTTTATGAGTCTAATCAGGTTCTTATTTGTTGACTCAAGAAGGTCATTTCCTTATGGGTAATAACTTGATGAGGTCTTTAAATAAATGCCATTTTTTAAAGCAAATTCATAAATTTTTGACCCTAAGAATGCCTTAACATTATTAGATATAATAGTGCGGGGAGGACCAAACCTAGTGGCAATTTCTTCAAGGAAATTTAGAATGACCTTCTAAGTGGCTTCTTTCAATGGGACCTCTTCATTCCATCTTGTGAAATAATCTGTAGCAGTAAGAATCCATTTATGTCTTGAATTTGACACTAGATTAATCATCCCTATAAAGTCCAAACCCCACCGGGCAAAACGTTCTTCCATGTAACTATGGGGCTTAAGGGTAAAGCTGCATTCCTTCTTTGGATGACACAAAACTGGCATGAATGACATTCCTTGACCATTTTATGGAAATCAGAGAACATTACGGGCCAATAGTATCCTGCTTGGATAATCTTGATGGCTGTAAGTTTTGCAGAGAAGTGTCTTCCGGACGTGTCATAGTGCATTTCACATAAGATTCTACAAGACTCATCCCTTTCCACACATCTGAGCAAGATCTCATCAAAATTCCTTTTGAAAAGAATATTTTTTATCATAATAAAACTGGATCCTTGTTGCCTATAGTATCTATTCTTTTCCAGAGTAAGTAGGCTAGGGTATTGACCAGTTTCTATAAAATATTTTCTTTTATGAACCCAAGAGACTAACTCACTCTCCTATAGCTTCAGTATAGTCTCTTGGATATGTTCTTCATTTGATGGAGCCTCTGAATCTTGGGCAATGTATTGGCAAAGGCCCCTTCCTCTTATCAATTTGGTTGGCTTAACCTCCACATCATACTCTAAAATCTTAGTTATCCAATTCGCTCTCTTTTTAGTGATTTCTCCTTCCATTATATATTCTCTGACACTAGAATGAGCCACCAATATCAAAATCTTATTTCTTGTTACTAAGTGCTTGAACTTCTTTAATCCTTTTACCATAGCATATGCTTGTTTTTCAATAAAATTGTACCTGGATTCATACTCATGTAGTGTTCTGAAAAAGAAAGCAATAGGATGTTCTCCTTCTTTCACTTGATCCTTTTGAGTCAGAACCATTGTTATACTGTGTTCTCCTCCATATACATACATTATGAAATCTTTAGAAAAATAGGGATTAGGTAACACTGGGGCAGTAGAGATGACCCTCTTGATATTTTGAAAAAGATTGTTTGCCTTCAATTGTCCATTTAAAATTAAGATCCTTTTTTGAACATTAGTGTGATAGGTCTAATTGATCCTACAAAATTAGATATTAATCTAGTGACAAAGTTAATCTTTCCTAAGAAAGATCATACTACCTTCTTGTTCATAGGTAGAGACAAATCCAATATTGCTTTAACTCTATCTGGATCTATAGAGATTCCATCCTTTGAGACTATGTGTCCAAGAAGTTTACCTTGAGGCACTCCAAACACACATTTCTTAGGATTCAAAGAAATTCCAAACTCTTGGCATCTTTGGAATATGGCTTCCACATGATCAAAATGGTCTTCAACGAATTTTGTGAATACTGTTAGATCATCTAAATAAATCAGAATACTCTTATTTATCAACACTCTAAATGCTATGTCCATAGCATGCTGAAAAGTTGCCCTAGCATTCAAAAGCCCAAAAGGCATCTTTGCATATGCAAAATCTCCCCAATTGGTGGTGAAAGTAGTCTTGTATTGATCTTCTTTTGCCAACTAGATTTGATTGTAACCTAAGAAACCATCCAATAAAGAAAACCTTTTAGCTCCAACTATAATTTGCAAGATTTGTTCCATTGAAGGAAGTGGGTAATGATCCTTTAAAGAGGCTTTATTTAGGTCTCTGAAGTCAACACACAGTCTAATCTCTCCATTTTTCTTCCTTACTAGCACTAAGTTGGGCACCCATGTTGAGTGTTTGATTGGAAAGATTATTTTAGATTCTAATAGCTTCTTGAGTTCCTCTACCATAAGAGACTCAATCCTGGGATTTACTAGTATTTGTTTCTGACGCACATGCTTTGATCCTTTGGTGAGTTCAATAGTATGCAAAACTATATCCTTATTGTAACCATAAAGATCCTCATAAGTCCATGCAATCACCTTGTCATATTTGTTACACAGAGATATCGGCCTATCCCTTTCTTCTTGAGTAGTAATATTGCCTACTTTCAGTTTTAGATTCCATTACTAACCTCAATCTCTGAGTAGTCATCCTTGCTAGCTACAAACTTTCTATTGTCTAGACTTGCATCATTAGGGTCAAAAAGATTCTCAAGGGTTATCAATCCTTTTGGAAGCTTATTTGATTTTAATTGCATTATCTGGTCACCGTAGGCCTCTTCAATCTTGGGCTGCAATTGATCTCCAAATTCCCTAGACTGCTGTAAGAATAAAAGGATTTGAAGATCATTATCAAAAACTTGCCAATTATCTCCATTGTTAGGGATAGCAGGGCAAATAATAACCTTGGGTACTTCTTCATTGACCAACAGATCTTTAGTTGGGTCAAGCTAAGATCCAATTTGGGCCATTCTATTTGCTTTAGCATTCTTGGCCCTTGGTATAACCTCTATATTGAAGGCATCAAACTCTTCACTTAAGTCCCATATATGGTGATGGTATGACCTCATCCTCGCATTCTTTGCTGCAATTGTCTCTCTGAACTATTTTACTACTAATTCAGAGTCACCAAAGACTCAAATTTCTTATCTCTTTCTTTTTATGAGAATCAGACCATGTACTAGAGATTCATATTCAACTTCTTTATTGGTACAAGAAAAATGGAAACGTAGGGCTCTAAGAATCTTTTCCCCTTTTGGTGAAGTAAGGAAAATGCTTACTCCAATACCATTCTTGCTCCTAGCTCCATCAAAATTCAGAGTCCATATCATATAATCTTCATTAGGATCTTCCTTTTCTTCTCTTAGTTGACTCATTATCTTAGGTATCTTAGTGTTTTCATCAAAAATGACATATGTTCCTAACCCAGTAGAATCATAATTGCCGAAAGGGTCACTCTGCATCATATTTGATAGATGGTTCACATCTTCTTAATTTCCACCAATTCCAATCCATTCTCCCATTTCTTCCATGTAAACTCTTTCCTCTCTATTGATCATAGCATGATATGCTTCAAACTTTGATGTTGCTTCATCAATAATATGTTCCTCACACAAAGGTTTTGACAACACTTTCATCTTTGAACCATACTTGGTCCTCATAATTAGATGTGACCAATCTAAAGACATGTATCCTACAATTTTAGCTATGAAATCTTTAGATAGGCATAAACCAAAAATAAGGGGAATATTAATGACCACTACATCTTGTAGTACGATTATATTTGGGTAGGTATACAATTTTAACAGAAGTTGTTTTATAATGCCTATGGTCTGGACTAATTTTCCATCTACCTGCATCGCCCCTTTAGCTAATGGCTCATATTTTATTTTTAAGGCATCTACTATTTGCTTAGGCATAACTGTGGTACTTGCACCTGAGTCTATCATGGAATTGTGTAGTAACTTCTTTCCCACTATTAGGGTCAAATAAAAAGGATTAGGCTTAATCTTACTCACCTCTTCTTTTGCATTCACCAGAGCAGACCCCTGTTGTGACTGAGATGCTTTGGATTGATCTTTTCCTTTATCTGATGAGCCTTCCATGGTGCCAGTAGTCTTAGGTTCATTTTGACATTCTAGAGCTTCTTGCAATAGTACCTTCTGTTCAGGGATGGCTAACATGTCCCATAAGGATACATTAGTAGGAGCCTTTTTCAACTTCTCCACCACATTTATTGGTCCTAGTGACTGCACCTTAGGATAATAGGGACACCTTGTCCTTTCCATCATTGAGTTAGAAACTCCTTGACTTTGAGTCATCATTGAGATATCATGTCTTGCTATGGGGATATAGGAAGCTTGAATTGATGGTCCTTTTCTTGATTCAGTCGTCACACTAGGAATGACTTCTAGTGTCTCCACCATCCTCCTCTTTGACCTAGTATAATAATCTGACTAGACTAGGGGATTCTTGGAGGTCAATGCTTCATTGATAAACATTGATTCTTCTTCTTCAATTCATGAGAATAGTGCATGTTCAGGGGTGATTTCTCCTTCTTTCTTTATATACATGCCTTGCATTTGAGCCACTATTGCTGCATTTTGAACACCAGGTGATTGATATGCGTATGATTCTGATGATGGACCAGCTTGGTTTCCCATTCTAGTTCTTTGTTCTACCACCTTTTGTTGTAAGTTTCCTTTGGGACAATCTTTGGGCATATGTACATTATTACAAGGGAAACACCATGCATTCATCTCTTCAGCCAAGTTATTATGTCTGGAGGAACTAATTCTCTACCTAGATTAGCTGGGATAGTTTGTAATGGTGTTGGCATAGGGACAAGCTGATTAGATGGCTGCGACAAGTTTGGTCTTTGTGGCCCATGATACTAATTTGATTGATATGTGGGTCTATTTCCTTGAAATCCCTTGTAGGGAGGCTTTTGATATGAGGTTTTTTGTCTCTTAAGGTTAATAATTTTATTAGAAAAGGTTCTGAAAATGCTCTTAACATCATCCATTTTAGATGGAGAGGAAGAGGATGCCAAGGTTGTTGGTCTTTGAGGTGTAGGAAATGTATACATAGAAACAGGGACTGACAAAACATTAGGGGCTTCTTCTTGAATAGGAATTGACTATTTCGAGAACATAGGCATAAGGGGTCTTGGGGATAATTTCCCAACATCTTTTAGACTATTTTTTGCTTTAACAGCTAAATCATATGCTTTAGGAAGGGTTTGCCCTCCTAATGATTGGATCATAACTGAAATATCAAAATTGAAAGCCTTAAGGTAGAAGACAATTATCATACCTGCTAGTGGTCGAGCGACAACTAGGATTCTTTGCCAGGTCTTCTAGAATTTGGTGTTGAAATTAGTTATGGATTCTTGGGGTGCTCTCTTTATGGTTATCAGTTGTTGCAAAAGAGAGGACTTGTCTCCCTTCTCACTAAATCTTTCAAATAGTGCATCTCCTAGTTGATCCCAAGTTCCAATAGAATTAGGTGCTAAAGATTGATACCAATCAAGAGCTCTTCCTTTAAAAGAAGTAGATAGCAGTCTCATAGCAATATTTTTCTTTGTGATATAATGCACTATGCATACATCAGCTACATCTTGTAGATGTTCATCTAGGGTTTTGAAATCCTCTCTTGTGAATTTAGGTAATTCTTTTAGAGCATTAGTCGGAATTGGGTCTCATGTATCTGAAGGTGTTGGAAGAATGAGTGGGCTACCACTATTCTAGTTGACAAAATGTCAAGGTGGAGCTAGGGCACCCATTTTTCCTCTTGAGATATTTTTCTGATTTGTTCTTCTTGAGGTAGTTGTCAATGGTGACAACAATAGTCCTAGATTAGTAGTAGATCGAGCTCGGGTAGTTGGTCCGCAACTCTAACTTCTTGCAGGATGTCAGCTCATGTGCTTCTAATCAAGAATCGGTAAATTATGTTCCATTGGGTGTGCCAAAAAATTATTGATGTTTAATTTTGTAAGTAATCACCAACAATGGGAAATTCCAAGAATGTGGGATTGACTCTAGAAATAACCTCCAGATTTTAAAGAAGTCAGTTCTTCTCAATGGGTTTTGAGGAAAAGGGAAGAAAAGAAAAGATTATAAAAGTAACACCTAAATCTTCCAAGGCAATGTGCTAGAAATGTATTAAGATCCACACTTAATAGCACAGTGATTAAACTTGCAGAATCTACTGATAAAGCTAAAGAGCATAAAGCATGATTAACATTAACATGTATATATCAGATTCATCAAAGGCTCATACAGAAAGTAAGAAACAAAAATTAGAAACACATCATGATAGAACACCACTCTCTCTTCATTGTTTGATAGGAGAACAAAGTACATAAGGCAAAGTTTACATAGAATACAATATTCAATCCCTTAGGAGAAGCACCTGTTAAATAAAGAAATTATACTTCTAGTCTAGCAGCTAAAACTCTCTAATCTCTGTGGTATATTTCCCTAGCATGGACTCCGCTATTTATAGCACAAAATTCAATGTTTGAAGGTAGTCGTTGAGATCCTAAAGGCCTGAAAATTAGAGACTCTAGTTAACTATCGCTTCTATTATCAGGCTCCCATACTGTAAATCCTCTCAAAATCTTGAGTCTCTGTTCTCCTGTGTCGTTGTAACTGATTCTGTGAGTCTCAGATTTCTCTTTTATATCACAAACTCTTTCTCCCTTTTCCAGGGTTGACACCTATACCTAACGGACAACAACGCAACAAAAATGGTCATTTAAAACTAAGACTCTAATATCATGCATCATTGAGACACATGGCACCTTCCGTTGCATCTACAAAAGACTCAAAATGGGTATGTGGTGGGCTAGCGCTTATTTCATAAAAACTCCAACAAAAGACTCTCCATTGAGCACCCTGTCAACACTTGTCACTTTCCGCTGAGATTCTCCTTTAAAAGAGTCTTGGGCCTCATGGGGATGCATGGTATATTTTTGCAGCATCTAAGACTTAAACCAAAAGAGACTCCATAAACAAGTGCCATACGAACACGTGGTGAGCTCTGCTACATTCAATAAAAGACTCACAGGGACACATGGCAGGATGACGCTCCATATACAAAACTTTACTAAAGAAACCTTTCAAATGAGTGCCCTTCCGACAAGTGGTGCTTTTCACTAAGATTTTGAGTCTTAACAAAAGAAACTCTACATTGAACATGGCGCTAACACTTGGTATCTTTCGCGGTATCTGCAAAGACTCTTTATTTATTACCGGTAGACAATGACATCACAACCTTTTCCTTCGCCCCCTTTATTATTAGAAACTTAGAGACCCATCATTACACCATGTGGAGCCTTAAAGAAACTCAATGTTGACCAAGGATTTAATCATACAAGAGCTTAACAACATCCATACACCTTACTGGAGAAGTACCATACCAAACTATGCACCCATAAGATGAGAAATATATCTATCTATAGAGAATAGAGTCTTCCAGACCTTATGTAATGCTTCACATCCCAAGTTATATTGTTGTGGTGTAGTGCAGGGCATGAAACCTTTTGAGAATGATCATAGACATCAATGTATGCTACTTACCATATCCGCGCACCTTTTTCTAAATTTTCCAAAGGAATTCAAAAATAACTTAGGTACCTAGAGTTCCAGAGGACAGTTATACTTAAACTTTACTTGCTTGTCTTTATAGACCACCAGAGCACTTAAAACTCCATCAAAACATATGTAATACATTTCTTAGTTACTCATCAAAATCACATGATAAATAGATCTCTTCTGGAGGAATGCAGAGCATTCCGTTGTCTCCCCATTACTGTCTGGTGATGGCCGATACACCGTTCCTTGTAAGTTTTCATGGTGACAACATGAGGAACTGAAATCTTAGATATATCATCATAGTACATATTAGAACCTATCATGAGAACCGCATGGCCAAATCTTTCTTTATGGAGAAGTGAGGACCAATTCAAGTTGACTCAGTCTTAGGATGTGTACTGTGAATGCCTTAGTCAATTTTCTACTTCTTACCCTTGAGTGTGTACTCCCAACTGATGAGATATATAAGTGTGTATGTAGGAACCATGCAAGGATATGAGTGTTTACCTCTGCATCATGTTCAAGCCCAAAACTGATCCATACTTAGATTATTTTCTCTTCTCCTGGACTGATTAGCCTTGACCATACTAACTCTTCCTTTGCACAAGTTTGTCTATACATTTCCATCTGTTATGTTAATATCAATGAAAACACATATTGCCAAAATTTATATCCCCTCAACTATCCATGGCCTATCTTTGACATGCCTCAATTTGGGCATCATGGGGCTTGTCGTCTCCACTCCTAACATTTAGGAAGATGCAGTGGAGATTATCTGCTTAAAAATAATTAAAATCTTCTCTGAAATATGAATGAGGATTCTTAACTTCCTTAGTTTTACTTATGCTTTTAACTATATGCAAAGGCTCTCACAAAATTAGAGATGTTGATATGCATTTAAATATTTAAATATGCAAGCAACGGTTAAAGCATCAACGATGACACTCTATAAAACTAACTTAAACAACTTATTCCTTTCCAAAAAAATAGACTAGATGGGTCAACTACTCAAGTTGACTAGGTAAATAGAGGTGAAAACAACCTCGTTCAATGTTGACGTGGAATACAAAGTTGTTGACACAATGGTGACAACCTCATGCAAGAAGAAGATGGTTACAACATTATAACATTACCAATGTGACCAGACTACATAAATGTAAAACAAACACTACGTTTGACCAAACCTCTAACTACTTGTGTGCGAGTTCCTTGATGGCACGTCAATCACTTATCTCTCACGATCTATTTCCCTCTCCCCAATGATGCTTTCCCTCCTCATCTGGGAGGGGGAAACACTTTCCCTACATTCACCTCATTTACACAATGAGTAGTTAGTCCATCACATAAATCAATGAGATATAATAATAACATTTTGTATAACATTTCATTGATATTTAACAATATAAAATACACTCATTTTCTAGGCTAACATATCTGTTGTTCTCAAAATCAACTACGCTCATTTTTGTAGACAACCCCTACGAAACTTGTCCGTCTCGTAGACTACACTCTAAGTTCACTTATCGAGACAAGTCCTCTTGGCCTTTCTCAAAGTCTCCTAATATCATTGAAATGGTTTGCGACATTCCCTAAGATGATTCCTCAAAAATTGTGAAACTTGATTTGGTCGTAAGCTTGCCAAAATATCAATTATTGAATATTTTGGGGTGTTAGAAAAGTTTTTGTATTCACATGCAATAGCGGTCCAAAAGCCCGCTCCTACATGTGTTTCGCTGTTTTGTGTGTAATGACGGCTCTTCTAGCCGCTTTTACATATTTTATTAAAGTTTTTCTTTTAAACATGCAAGGGCGGTCCTTTTCACTGACCATGCATGTTCCCTGTCATAGTTTAAGATGCAATGGTGGTCATAAGTACCACTCTTGCATAAAGTTTCTAAACATGTATGAGTGGCCTTTTTCACCACCTTAGCACAATCTCTCTGAATCTTGAACTACGAGTGCCATTAATGGCATTCATGTGGCCATTAATACCTTGCTTTTAACCCTTCTTAAAGCATTTTGGTCACTTTTCTTTTTAGTTTTCATCCTCAAACTTATCGAATAGTCATTTAACACCATGCGAAGACGATCAAACCGCGGAGCTCGTGGATTGTACTAATTTCGCACCTAGGGTTTTTCGTTACTATTTTCAGGTAGGATGAGGTTTCTTATGTTTTTGTTGTTGATTTACTTCTTTATGTTAGAGTTTATTTAACATTTTTCATTTGAGATTCATGTAAATATTTTTTTTGCCTTGCGTCATCGTTTTGCATGTTTGAATGTAGCTTGAAACCCTTAATAAGAATGCTTGTGTTTTCACCATTTCTTTGTTCAATAAGCGGTAGATTCGCTGTGCCCTACTTCATCACCATGTTAAACTTAGGTTTTTCTAATAAGTTTCTGAATGTGTATGAGTGGCCTTTTTCGCCACTGATACACATTCTTTTCATGTTTCAACTTTTTGGTATGTCGTGCGGGGTTTTCCACCGCCCTCACATCCCTTAAAGGTTAGGTCTTTCCTACATGTAAGGGTGGTTAAAACTTCCGCCCTTACATAGTCCTTATGTTTCTCCCAACATGCAGGAGAGGTCGAAACTCCTGCCTTTACACATAAGTTTGAGTTTATGAAAACACATGCAGTGGCGGTCCTTTTAGCCAACTTTGCATGTGCCTCGACTTGCATTTTTCCCACTTGCACTGGCGGTCCTTTTCGCTACCTATACATGAAGACTTGCATCTTTCCCACATGCAGGAGAGGGCCTTTTCACAGCCCTAACATGAGATTTAACATTCCAACATGCAGAAGAGGTCATTTTGACCTCCTGTGTATGAATTTTTGTAAAATTTCCTAACACTGGGAAAATTCAACTTTCAAGGCCTATTAACCCGCTTTCGCCCTTTACCTCGATTTGCATGCACTCAAACCATTCAACGCATGCTTTCCTGTTCATGATCATCGAATCCCAGTTATCCCAATTTATCCATTTTTCCCCTAACTGCGAGATCATGGCCTTTTGCAGTTTTCAACAAACATCCGTGGTAGATATCTCTTCCAGATTTCTCTCCAAAGCTGATGTCGAAGCCATCTCCATCCAAAGCCAAAATCATGAAGTAAAAATACCAAGGGGTCTTTCCTATCACTTCAGTACAGTCAAATATTAATGAAACCAGAGATACAAAAATAGGACATGTGGATATGGCAGAATTTGTGGACAGAACTAAACAGACAAACCCTTCCAGACACATGCAAAAGATCATTGACAACAACATTCACTTGGTTGCCTTATTTCCAGTTTCTGCCCATAACCCTGAGTTCATTCTTTAGCTGGCTAGCCATTACAACAGGGACACTAGGGTTGTGACAGATTCCCAAGGGAATGTGATCATGAGGCTGGATGCAGAATTTTTTGATAAAATCTTCATGTGTCCACCTATTGAAAACATTGGACAGATTGATTTTGCTCAAGGGCAAAAAGACTATGATACAGATGTGGAAGCTACAAAAAGGTATATAAACAATAAATGGTTGGAAATTCCTCGAAGTAATCTGACCAGATGGTTGAAGGATCTCCCTAGGAGTGACTTTGTAGAGGAAGTTTGTGATTTGATCACACTTTTTAGTCGTATCAGAGGACTCCCTTCTTCCTCCAAGTTTCAAGAATGGATGTACACATACATCAAGGTGATTCTTTGAAGCACACAGAGAATATTCTGGGGAGAGCAGATCAGTAATGCATTGCATGAACAATTGGTAAGGGTCAACACAACATTCAAATTCTATATGACCGCATATCTTGTATATGTTGCTGCTAGCATGAGGAGCTTTCTCGGTTTGACTCAGGTTGGTGACAAGAGATTGGTTCATGTGTATGAGTATTATCCTCAAATTACTCTGAAGGGATCAATCCATCATTTCTGAAGGATTAATGATGCCTTCTTTTCAGTATTTATGTGCTTATGGGACAATGAACTTGTTCAGAAGAGGGTCTCAGATGAAGGTTGGGAAGTTGTGAATTCTTTTGGCTGCTTGTTCTTACAATTCCCTACTTTCACATATCTCAGAGTAGGGTATTATCCCAGCTACCCTTATATTCTTCCACGATATCCCAGTGACCGTATTGTCCTCATGGAATTATGTAGATAGCTTATTGTAGTACATAATAAACAAATGGAGCTGAAAAAGTCAGGGATAAAGTTTCTCGTTGAAATTGGAAAGTACTTAGTTCAATTAGCTAACAAGGCAAAAATAGTTGATTCTAAATTACAGCTGGTCACCATGAAAACTTTCACTAAAAGGGACCATTTTGACTTCAGGAGAGTACAAGATAAGATCAAAAGAATGTCAACTTATCATGTGCCTATGGTGGAAGATATTTGGGCTGATCTCAGGACACAAAATGAGATCAGGAAGTTAGACTACTCCAGACTTCATTTGAGTTTGATAGAAGAGTTGCGCCTCGCTGATATTCCATATGGAATGGAAGATGATGGGGATGTTCTAGATCCCACATTTAACACTGAGAATGTTGAAGTATCACCTCTTCCAGAGGTGAAATGGTCATTTAAAGAGGAAACATCCATAAGGAAAAGATTTCATACAATCCTAGCTAACACAAACATATGGTTGGAAAGCAAAGGAATCAAATTGAAGGAGTTTCTCACAGGGTTAGAGATTGAAGCGCAGGAACAAACAGGCAAGAAAGTAGAAAACATGACCAAGAATAAGAGTGACACCCCTTCCTCCAAAATATGAAAACCAAAAATTAACTTTTTATCTAAGGGAGGGAAGAAGAAAGAAGTTGCACAAACCGCTAATGTCACTGAATCAGGTGTTAAAGATACAAATGTTGAGCAAATGGAGGTTGAAGATGTTGAGACTGAAAAGCAAAATATTCAAAAATCTAAGGATGCCCAACAAACAGAAGTGTCTGATAAATCTAATGAGGAAGATGAAACTGAACAAGGCAAGGATGAGGATGCAGAAAAGGAATGACTTGGTGATCCACATTAGTCCCCTAAGAAAGATCTTCCCACTGAAACACAAGTTTCTACACCCCTTCCTCATGCTCCTATTTTTGGTAGTTTTCTAGTAGTTTCAAGTGTTCCTATTTTCATTATTTCTTTTGATAATACCCCTACTTCTGTAAGAACCAGTTTTGGGACCGTGTTTGATTCCTTCGGTTCTATCCCAAGTTTATCTTCTCCATCTTTTGATATTGGTGAACAATCTGTTTTGGAAAATCTTCTGGATGGTTAAGAAAAAGTTGTTGATACAGGTGTCGTTTCTACCAACACCAGTCCTATTGTGACCATAACAGGTGTAAATATGGATCCGACAAAACAAGCAGTGGACTCATATCTGATTATTAGTGCTTCTGTGCTCCCTCCATGGTTGTCTGCATATACTCCCAAGAGAAAGAAGCAAGCTATTTCGAGAGATGAAATTGATATAGAGAAGCTGTTACCTGCAAAATCAAAGACTCTAAAGAAGAAGAGTAAGACTATTTCTAGGCTTATCAATGAAAAAGGGATCAGATATGCAGAGATTGCTAAACTACCAGAGGATGCTACTGTTGACAATTTTGACATGAATGATTATGTCATTTCAAGGGTTGAGTTAGGCAAGCTAACTCATGAAGGAATAAAAGCAGATTCTCAAACTACTGCCAGCACCTTGCTCAAAAAATATGATGAAGTCAAAAAGGAAAAAGAACAATATAAAGCTAAAGCAAAACATCTTGCTGTTGTTCTTCAAAAAATAGTTAAGTCATCTGAAATTGTGGAACCCATGACAGTGACTGTAGAAGATTCTCTAATACAGAAGGTTGAAAAAGCTCAGACCAGAGGAAGAGTGGTAGGAGATATTGTGGAATGTTTGCTAGCTCAAGGGTGAGTTCTACTGAATACCACTGTAGAAAGAAAAGAAAAGATGGATAAACCCAAAGCTGAGCTTGATAACATGGTTGACTTACTCTCCCAAGAACTGCAGGATCAGGAAGAGATCTTGGAGCAGTGGATAGAGATGAAAAAGATTAAGATAAAGAATCTAATCACCATCGGGGTCATCGCAAATAGGGAATCATATCTTAAGACTAAGGAGTCTCTGGTTCATCGCATCCATATAATAAAAGGCTTGCTTGAGGACTTATGTCAAGCTCGTGAAACCAGTGAAGATAGCAATGTCACGCTTCTACACAAGCTAGAAGAACTCCCATGCACCCTCACAGGTGAAGATCATAAGTTCCTTTCAACAGATGAAATGATAACCTCCTTCAAAAAGATGGTTCAAAGGAAATTTGAAGATGAAGTGCCCTCAGTACTTTCTATGGACAATCTTTATGATCAGTATTCAACTTTTGAGAACTTGAAGGACAATCTTGACAGACATGAGAAGACAATAAAGGAAGTAAAAGATGCAGTTCTTTGGGCCCACACTATCTCAGAAAATGCAGCTAAGCCATATGCATGTGAAATGGCAGCTATATAGGCCATGTACCAGAATTTTCTAAAGAAGAATGATGGAGGAAGCTGATATCTTAGTTTATTTTATTCTTGTATATGTAATTTGAATTTTGTTGTGGACATATTCATATGTAATTTTCTAAAATGTAATTACATGTGAGGCAAAGGAAGTCCTAAGTCAAATAGGATTCTTCTGTTTGAATAAGTCAAAGTAGTTAGGATTTTCCTATTTTTGCTCTCGGTTTCTCTTATAAATAAAGAGGACCCCCATTGTAAATATTATCTTTTATTGATTGTAAAGAAACTTTGCCAAATTGGAAAACATTTCAAGACTTTGAGCTTTTTATGTTTATCATATTTTTCAAGTGAATATCAATATAAGAAGGCAATTTGAGTATCAAACTTTGAGTTGAATCATCTTGTTTTATGATATCAGTGTTCTTATGTCATTGGTGTTATATTATATTGAATCATTGTTGGAATCGTGGGGTTTATTGAAATTTGAGAGGAGTGTTCTTGTTTTGGTTAAATAGACTTTGCACTATTTTTCTCATTGCGGGAGTTTGTGTTTATTTGTGGGAACAGAATTGTTTAGAGACTTTGTGTTGTAAACTGTTGTGTTCAAGTTAGTTATATCATATTGGGTGAAAGTGGAGACTTTGGGCTACATTTGAATTTAATTAAGTTTATTTGTGAGAAATTAGCCAAACGATAGAAAACTTTGCGTTCCTATGGTTTATCTTGGTTCAAGAATTATCAAATATCATCTATTGTGAATTTGTTATTTTGTAAGAGAGAAACATCTATTCTGAAAAAAGAGAATAGGATGCGATGGAAAAACCCCAAGAATAGTTTTAGTTTATTTAAGTATTAAAAATTGTTTGTTAGAAGGAGCTCATTATCTAGAGGGAACCTCCCCTTGCTAAGAGGAGAGACTCAGTCTCATCATAGCTGTGGCGATATAACCATTTTGTCATTAGTTAGCTAAATGACAAAATATTCACCCAACAGTTTTTTGGTGACTCTGTTGGGGAAGGAACGCGCAACTTGAAGGCTCACGCTCTAAGTTGAAGCACTACAGTTCTTTTCCATTGTTTTCAAGATTTTTCAAAATTTTGTTGAGTACACTACACTCTGGCATATTCATGGTATACAAGAAGCAAGAGAGCTCAAGGTATTATTGATCCTGTATTTGAGTTGATGTAGCAAAATAACTTTGGTGTTTTGCCTCCATGACCTCGACTTCAGGGAACCAGGAGTTTTCCTCCTACCAATGCCAGGTCTTCAATACTAGGTGAAGCTTCTAGTTCTAGTACTAGTAGAGTTTTGTCTATTCATATTCCATAGAGGTTTGTTATCCCACCCTTTAATCAACGCACCATGGCAGTTCAAGGCCCTTGGGGTAACACTTTTTTTCCTTTGAATTTAACCCCACCATTGCATGAACTACCTCGTAGTTCGAGGAAGAATTTTCCTAAGTTCTATGGCAATGGGAAAGTCCACCCAGATGAACACATTGCAGCTTTCTGCATAGCTTACGGTGTATTAGGTGTGGAACATGAAGATGTAGCAGTAAGACTTTTTGTGGAAACATTGCAAGGTGCTGCTACAGATTGGTTTTACCATCTTCAAGCTCAGACTATAACGAGTTGGAACACTCTCAAGACCAAGTTCAAAGCTAGGTTCTGTTGTGTGGTTACACAACACGCCCCATTTTGACTTGGCAAAACAGGGACCCAACTTTTGTTTTGGCTTGTGTTGTCTGTTTCTGGCGGTTTGGTAAAATTAAGTCAGGTGCATCATCATCATGAAGGTCGAGATGAGGTAGGTCATCATCATGAGGTTAGTTTTTCAAAGTTCATATTTTGTTTTTATGACTTCATGGTTAGAAAGAGCTTGAAATTTCATGCAGGTTTGCCTTTTACATCACTTGAAAATTCGTCCATATGAGGGAGTTGTGAGCAGTCAAAGTTTTGGTCAAACTTGATAATTGTTATATGAACATCATCATCATGATATTTGGAAAGCCCCCCCCGATAATATCCTGAGGTCGAAACATCCGGACGTCAAGTTTAAGTCGTAGTAATCTTTTCCCGTCAGGCGGTCTTTTATATCGCCAAAGGTCATCATCATGATCTTATTCTATCACCTGATGAAAATCATGCAGTCCCGAAACATCCGGACGTCAATCTTAAGTGCTAGTGAACTTTTCCCGTCAAGCGACCCTGGAAACATCATCTTCATCATGATATTCTAGCATCATCAGCATCATGGTATTCTCACATCGCGATCATCATGATATTCCAACATCACCCGATATTATAATATCATGCTGATATTGTAATATCACCTTACTTAGAGAAATCTGCCATCTGCATAATTTGCGCGCGCACGACCAAGTCTTGGTGATCAACATCATCATGATATTTCGAGACCCGACATTTCTTAATATCCTCCTGACCTCCTTTTGCGTGATCATGATGATCACCTTATCTTTCGAAACGGAGGATGGTTTTCCTTTCCCAAACCTTGTTGAACAAGATCATCATGATCTTGTTAGTCTTTCCCGACAGTTCGTAGTATCATCCTGCCGACAAGTATAACATTTTGCAAATATGATGATGACGATGACGTCACCATCACCTTTGTCCTTCAGCAGGATATTTTCCAAGGCGTGATCCATTTCGCCAATATGATGATGACGATGACGTCATGTTCGAAGATTAACACAAGCCCCGGATATCCTGATGACGTATCAGGACTTTCAGCAGGATCATATTTTAGATCGCCCAGTGCGAATATGATGATGATGATCATCATCATCTTGATCTTCCGAGGATCGCCTTAGCCGAAAAGGGGTCATACTGCTTTCATGACCTGATCATCTTCCTTAGAGGGAACCCGATATTCCATTTACCTCCTGATCTTAACGAAACATGACGATGACGTCATCCCTTTGCATTTTAACCAAGCCTGATGATGACGATGACGTCATCATGATTTTCCTCAGCGGCAGGATCATTTTCCAAGTCCTCCTTTTTGTCTTCATCATGATGATGATGACGATGTCTTTCTTTCCCGAATGTGCAAAAACAAAACATCCTGATGTACTTTCCATCAGAGCATTAGGAAAGGAGGATCATCATATTTTGTGATATCCTGCGGCCACTTTGAAGATATATAGTTGGTCATCATCATGATTTTTGGCGTCGGTATAACTGTTGCCGTCGGCCTGAGAAAAAATTGTCACCCTGATCATATGTAGTCACGCCGATGCAAATATGATGATGATGCAAGGCCGGATTCTAAGGATGGTTGAAAGGCGATTATTTCTTTGTATAATCTGTGATCATCATCATCATATTTCGAACCCGATATACAAGAAAAGGGGCAAAACATGAAGCGATAGAAATTTGAAAGCCCGACTACCTGATTTTGGTCAACGATGGTTGACCTGATTGTTTTTATGCTGTTTATGCATTTAGTGCATTTTTTTCACAGGTAAGACCTGTTTGCCTGTAGCTGCGCATTGGGAGGTATGTTTAATAAAATGTTTACTTCCTGTTGCTTATCATGATGATGATGAACCTAATGTTTGTCTGTTTACTTGCAGGAAATCATCATGATGATGCTGCTGAAGCTGAACATTGAAGTCATGATGCTGCTGAAGCTGAACGTTGAAATTATGATGATGCTGCTGAAGCTGAGCATTTCAAAGTTGCGCATGGAGTCAACATAGGCCAGACATGAGGAGGATATTGTCAAATATGCTGTTCGCCAGCTGGAGGCCGAATCAATTTGAAGATGCTGGAATATTCTGTGCCAGCTGTGCATTTGCCAACTGACGAAGCATGTGCTTTTCATCTGGGCCGTTGTTTGTTGTGAGAGGATCCTGATCCTTGGATCATTGTAACTGTTTTCTGGCAGTTGCTCTATATAACATCCAGAGCTTGTCATTTTAAAGATATAATACATTAGAATACACAGACGCATCGGGCAAAGAGTCCATTACTGTAGAATAAGTTAGGAGATCGGATTACTGAGACTAATGAAGATAGAATTGTTGAAATGTCAAGGTTCTTTCTTCAGATCACTGTAAATGTACCTGTTCTTGAGCATACTGAATGAATATGAAGTTCCAGATTACATCCTGACTGTAAATTTTACGTAATCTTCTGTTGATTTCTGGATATGTACTGGTGAATGCTGTGTTCAACTGGAAGCGCTTTCATTTCATTACATGTTGTTGTCAACTTTCCTTTGAAGCTTTGCACTAGATCATGCGGATTTGTGGAATGTCCTGGTGAAGTATGATTTCTAGTTTTCCTTCTTTTCATTGCAAGTATGGGAGCTAGTATGTGAATCAGTGATCTAAGTCCAGTAATTTTAGGAATCTCACTCTCTAACCCTTTTCCTTTTTTTCAATTTCATTAATTCATCACCATAACTGCAAATCATGATAAATAACAAGCAGAAACAGTGAAATATGCTGAAATCCCGTAGGTAACTGAAGATCCTTAGCATATTTGAGTTAAATGCATGTAGTATTGGAAATATCATGCAAAGAATCATAAATAATGATAGAAATCATGCAAATATCAGCCTGTATGCACATTATTTGACTAAATTTACAGTGCAAAGGTAGAATTGTTGGAGGCTTATGCAGAGCGAACATCCAGAGCAGGATATTTGAAGAAGATGATGATGAACAGTGCAGAAACACGTAAGGCCCCTGAATGGAAAACAGCAACACACATCAACCACTGAGTAACGTCAGTAGATTAAGAACTAATCAACGGAGACTTGGGATCATGAGTTCTTTGAATTCATCGTATCTTTCAAGATGAGTAAAGGTTGTTGTGTAACTTTTATTCTATGTTTGTGAATGACTAACATCATGACCAACATAAATTGGCGCTAGAAGGAGGGCCATTGTCCGGAAGATCACGTTCATCATCAGTACTTTCAGGTTTGATGACGCTCAGAGTAAGGTAACTTCAGATCATTTGTGAATTTCATCATATTGCGTAAATATTTGCTGCGACAAGTTTGTATTTGCACATTCTGTGTAAAGATTTCCAAATTTCACATAAATATTGCAAGCTTTACAGTAGATTTCTTTAAATTCACTAAATATTGGCCAAAGATGCATAAATTTGTTCAAGCTTTGAGAATTTGAGCCTTAGACACGCGAGATCTGGTGCTACCGGTCGAAATATCCCAATATCCTGTCATATTTGTAGTATCTTCGCAAATATCGCGTAAATATTCAGTCTGATTTGCAAGTTGACCGCAAATATCACCTCGTCCGGTGGAATCCAGCCAATATTTGCAAAGTTTCAGCTAATTGGCCTCCAAATCGAGAAATCCTGGCTCACAGGATAAATACCAGGTCTAGACATAGTGAAATTTTCGAAGAGTTGCCTGTCAGAGGTTTTAGACCTAGGACTGTAGACGTCCACCATACTCCAGAGTCTAGTACGTCCAGAGCTTCACCAGGACCTCCTCCTGTAACTCCTGTTGGTTTGCAAATACCTTCAGGTATACCAGTGACACCTCCTGTTCAACCTCAGGGTATACCTTTAGTCCAACCTCAGCCAACTGCACCACCAGTTCAGCCCCCTCAGGTTGCAATGTCGTTCTTTGCAGCAGAATCACCATTGACCTTTACTGCGTATCATGAGTTACCAAAGTATCCGGACAAGCTTTGTCCAAAATACCATCCTTATCAGGATGCGGATGATCATATCAGGACGTTTAAAGAAGCTTGCTGCAGAGCCAGAATAGAGCATCAGGATGTGGTGTGCAGATTATTCCCTTTTTCCTTAGGGGAAGAGGCCTATAATTGGTTCATCAGTCTTGGTCAATCTTCTGTAGGTTCGTGGGCTGTCTTAGAGAAGGCCTTTCTTGACAGATTCAAGGTCCCTATTGATCCATCCATGAATTACCACCTGTTTGCCACAATTAAGAGATTGGAGCATGAACCTATTGCAAATTTCAATGCTAGGTTCCAGAAAATGTTGTCCAAGCTAGTTACCCCATATGTGGTGGCTGATGATGCTGCTAGAAGTATTTATTATTCAGCCCTGGATCCATTAACCGCCATGTTCATCAGGAGAACACATCCTGCGATCACCACATTGACAGGAGCTTTTCAAGAAGCTATCAAGGTAAATCAACAGCTGATACCTGCTCCTACTCCAAATATAGCATTCCCTGCTTTGCCCGGCATGCAGTCACAATATCCAGCACAGTATCCTGCAGCTTATCCTTCGCAATATCCTGCACAATATCCAAATGGAGCAGTGATGCCCCCAGCAATCATGCCTGCACCTTTGCAAGTACCTCCATTGAGTATCATGCCTCCTCCTAATGGAAATGGCCAATTGCCACAATATCCTGCACATACTCAGACACCTCAAGGTACAGACCTATCCCACAATAACCATGGATCTTCCTTTTTCCAGCCTCAGCCTGAAAATGTAGTGGCCAAAGCTCAAGAGGAGAAAGAGGAAATCAAAGAAATTGCTGCTCAGTTGAGAAAGCTCACCACAGAAGTAACACACTTGAGAAATCAAGGGTTTTATTCACAGTCAGGTCAGAATAGGAGTTATTCCAATGACAGACCAAATTACCCTGACAGAGGATACAACAATAACTTCAACAGTAATGCTGCAAATAACAATAATCCTCCTAGGCAGCCTAGAGTGTGGAACTCCAGGCCAAATAATGGTTCATTACCATCACCCCTAGACAATCAGCCTCCTGGTGAAGCCAAACAGACTACTAGAGTCAATCTTGCTGAAGCAGCCCTTACCAATTGGTGCAGGATTCACAACACCAATGCACATGCAGAATTAGATTGTCCACAATTTAGGATTGCTGCCAGCATCTTTCAGACTGAGGTGTCTAATACTTCTGGAAATCCACCTCAGGCAGAAGGAAATGAAATAGTTCCTTGTGGATATGACTCAGCTTTTGTGCTGGAAACCTACACTAATCAGCCTCATCAGGATTATAATCAGACCTGTGAAGAATCTGCCTTAACCTTTGAAGCAAATTATGTCTTCCCTTTTGAGGATGAAAATGAACCTACAAGGGAGCATGAGGAAGTACATGCATACCAGTAGCAATACCCTGGTAAGCACAATTATAACCTGAGGAGTAATGCCAACAGACCTGCCGGTCCATTGACATCATCTCTACCTCCAAACAACTTCAACACACCTCCTGATCCTAAGGCTAGCAATAACCCTGGGTTCCCTAAGGTGAATGCTCAGTACTTGTCTCCTCAAAACACAGTAACAAAAGTCGCAGGTGCACCTCATGAATCTGACAGGTTAGTCAGCTATTTGGCTAATGAAATGAAGAAAATCAAGATCAGCCTGTCCCTATCTGAGTTACTGAAAACTCCTGCCATCAAAAGGGCATTCATGAAGTCGCTGGATGATCCTGCTTCTAAAGAGGATAATCACCTTTCGAGTCAATCCAATAGCAGAGACCATACTGCTAAAGATAGCACTGTCAAGCCCAAAGTGTCAGCCACAGTCCAAGCTGCTGAAACCTCTCACATGACCTTGTACAGAGATAAAACTGAATCACCACCGTTTCTCCTCACCATAAGAATGTTCAGTAAGAATTTGCACAACTGCTTAGTTGATTCAGGAGCCTCAACTAATGTTATGCCTTTGTCAATATGCAACGCATTAGGACTGCATCCTGCTAAATCATTAAAGAAGGTCACTCAACTGGACAAGACAGAAGTAAGTGTCGTAGGAGAACTCACTCATATTCACATGCAGCTAGCGTCTGATCCTAGGATCCAGTATTACATTGACATTCAGGTAGTTGACATACCTGATACATACGGGATGTTGCTTAGCCGGGACTGGTCTAAAACGCTTAACGGATACATGTCCACAGAATTCAGTCACATGTGGTTGCCATGGAAAGGTATACCTAATCAGATCAGGATTGATGTTGAGCCTAGGATGAAACATATGATCACGGAATATAACAGAACAAATGAGATCATGTATGTAAACGTAGAACCTGGAGTTTATCACATCAGGCCGCAAACCGTCCAAATAGAAGAGGTCCTGATGCTTGATGCTCATCATCATCATGATGATGATTATCATGAGGATATGCCAGTTGTAGAACTTAATAATGATCCTGATAATGACAACGAAATAGATCACTTCAAGGATTTTCAGATGCATTTATCTACTCAGATAAAACGTTGTCAATTATTAAATATACCTGCTAATGATATCTTGATTGACGGATGGTGCAGACTACATGGCGAGGCACACTCGGAAAGGACTTGCGAACCATGCTTAGACATGATCATGCTGGAGCAGACGTATAGTGAAGCATCATCATCATATTCCGAGGTGAGTGCTACATCTGATGATGATGATGATACTAATTTTTATTTGTCTTCTGCAGGAACAGAAGAGTCGACGGATCCTGATGAGGATCATATCCAAAAAACAGAAGAGATCCTGGTGTCCAATCAGACAAATGATGCGAGAAAGGAAAAGATCACTCCTGGTAGTGATTGCTTCATGGAACCGGATTACGAGTTGTCTGATGAGGATAAAGGCAGTGACCTGACGAAGTTCGAAGAATTTCTGGTCAAAGAAATAAAAAAAATGACACAACAGTGTAGATCTCCCCAGGAGGTTTTAATCAAAAGTTGGTGTAGGCTGCATGAGGCGCCTCACTCAGAAACCACTTGCTCACTGTGCTTGCACATTTTGAAGAAGCATGCAGTTGTATGTGCTGAACATCATCCTCCTGCTAGGATTGAAGAGAAAACAGAAAAGCCATCAGGCTCATCAGATAAAGGAAGGAAGAAGCTTGGAGATGATACACCTAAGTTAAGGTGGATATCAGGCGGAGCAGCAGCTAGAGCTGCAAAGAAAAAGGAAAGTTCAAATAAATGTCCTGCTGAAGATAAGCCTTGGATCCTGAGGTTTGATGGATCCAAATCTAAGCAAGGTTCTGGAGTAGGGATTGACCTTACTGATCCATCAGGGAAATCCCATTTAGCAGCTTACAGACTACAGTTCCCCTGCACTAATAATGTCACAGAGTATGAAGCTCTGATTCATGGACTGTTGTTTGCACATAAGAAGAAGGTGAAGATCCTGCATGTCTTTGGAGATTCAGAACTAGTTGTGAGGCAAGTACGAGGAATTTACTCTTGTAACTACAGAAAGCTGTCAAATTACAGACATCGTGTGTGGGACCTGATTGAAGACTTTGATGCCTTCAACATCGTTCACGTGCCAAGAGAACAGAACCAAAGGGCAGATGCACTTGCTCAGGCCGCCAGTACGCTGGAACCACTGTCTATATCTGGTCTGAAGAGATTTGCAGTAGAATTGGTGTCAGTACCTTCGGTACCTGACAATGTGACTAATCTCCAAGTGTTTGATGATGATCAGCACATCCTGGATTTCATATCAAACAGAGATGTATTTGAAGCTCAGATCATAGATGAAAATGGTATGGAAGATCATGTCTGGGAAGAAGATGAGATTTTAGAGTTGCCTGGCAACACAATTCCCAAAGGTATGATTGAATTAGAAAGAGCCTTTGATCTGGATAATATGCTCAAGCATAAGGATCTGCCTAAGGCAGATGGAGGTCAATATTCACAGGTGAATATTGGACAAGCTGATGACAAGAAGAATGTCTTGTTGGGTAAGGTTTGTACACCTGAAGAGTTAGATGGAATAACTCAAGCCCTTAAGGATTATATACATGTAATTGCATGGACTTATGACGAGCTGAAGACGTATGACACTTCTGTCATAACTCATACTATACCCCTCAAGCCAGATGCAAAACCTTTCAGACAGAAGCAGAGGCCAGTCAATGCTCTGCTTGAGCCCATCATCCTTGAGGAGGTCAAGAAATTGTTAAATGCCCGGATAATATTTCCGGTAAGGCACTCCACTTGGGTGGCAAATCTGGTACCAGTCAGGAAGAAGAATGGAGACATCAGATTGTGTGTGGATTTCAGGAACCTGAACAGAGCATCAGAAAAAGATAATTATCCTTTGCCCTCTTTGGATGAAGTTCTGCAGATGGTAAATGGAGCCAAGATGATGTCCTTCTTGGAAGGTTTTTCAGGATACAACCAAGTGATGGTTGATAAAATTGACAGATTAAAGACTGCCTTCACCACAAAATGGGGGATATTTGCATATAGACGTATGCCGTTTGGATTGATAAATGCTGGAGCTACATTCCAGTGAGCAATGGACATAGCCTTCAGAGGCTTAATAGGAAAATGTATAGTCATCTACATGGATGACCTGACAGTGTTCTCCAAAGAAAGGGGAAATCATGTTGCTGATCTCAGAAATGTACTGAAGAAGTGTGAAGAATATGGAATATCTTTGAATCCCAAGAAGTGCATATTCGGGGTCACAACAGGAAAGTTACTAGGCCACCTAATCACAGAAGATGGGATTATCATTGATCCTGACAGGGTGGAATCTATTATGAAATTACCACTTCCAGGAAGCAAAAAGGAGCTTAAATCTTATTTTGGTAAGATAAATTTTGTGAGGAAGTTCATCACTGGCTTTGCTGAGATTGTCAGACCACTGAATGCCATGTTGAAAAAAGATGCACAAATTGACTGGACACCAGAAGCCAGAGCTGCTTTTGAAGATATAAAGAAGGCCATTTCAGATGCTCCTGTCCTCATTAGTCCAGATTATACAAAAGATTTCTACATCTACTCATTTGCTTCAGAACATACTTCTGCAGCAGTGTTAACTCAAAGAAATGAAGATAAAGAAGAGAAACCAATTGCCTTCATGAGCTGTCCTTTCAGGGATGCTGAGTTGAGATATGTAGATGTTGAAAGACAGGCACTTGCATTAGTCAGAGCAGTAAAAAAGTTCAGACATTATATACTGAGGAGCAAAGTGATTGCTGTGGTACCAGATGCAGCAGTAAAGATGCTGCTGATGCAGAGTGAACCTGGTGAAAAAAGGGCCAAATGGATTACGGTACTACAAGAATATGACATGGAGATCACACCCATGAAGTTAGTAAGAGGACAGGCTCTGAGCCAGATGATATCTGAAACTGATCCAAACATCATCAGTCAACAGTATGTGATCGATGAGAAGGGCAATAAAGAATGGTATTCAGACATCAGGCACATCCTGATCACTGGAAGATGTCCTTTGAGGATGCAAGCCTCACAGAGAAGAGCCTTAAAGATGAGATCCCAGAAATATATGATGAAAGGAGGAGCCCTGTTTAAAAAGAATTATGAAGGGATATACCTGAGATGCTTAGAGAAACCAGAAGCTAATAAAGTCTTGACAGAGCTACATGACAAGTTTGGAACTGCCCACGGATCAGCGTTGGCCACAACACATGCAATCCTCAGAGCAGGATATTACTGGCCTACAATTTTTAAAGACACAGCTGATCATGTTAAATGTTGTCATGTTTGCCAGGTTGCTGCCAACAGAGAAAAATATGCTGCACAACCATTGCAGCCAGTGATGGAAGAGCGCCCATTTGCACAATGGGGCATGGATTTCATAGGACCAATCAATCCTCCATCTTCTTCAGGCCAGAGGTATGTCCTAACAATTACTGATTATTGTACCAGATGGACTGAGGCTATCAGCAGCAAAACTTGTACTGCTGATGATGTCATTAAATTTCTGGAAAGCAACATTGTCACCAGGTATGGAACTCCTTATGCATTGGTAAGTGATAATGGTTCTGCCTTCATTTCCACTAAATTGTCAAGTTGGGCTTTTGATCATGGGATTATACTTAAGTTCTCATCCAATTACTATCCCCAGGGAAATGGATTAGCAGAATCCACCAATAAGAATTTACTGAGTATCATAAGAAAATTGATAGAGAAAAATCCCAGGGAATGGAACTCATTTCTGAAGTATGCCTTATGGGTAGACAGAACTAGAATGAAAATTGCATTAGGAAACTCACCTTTCCAGCTAGTATATGGGGTAGATCCTATCCTCCCTATAAACTTGAAAATTCCTACTCTGCAGTTTGCCCAAGACTATCTAGGCATAGATAATAAACAAGAAGTCAGGTTGCTTCAGTTGATGCATCTGGAAGAAAAAAGAAGCCAAGCAATTGACCAATTTGCAAAACATCAGGCTGTTGTCAAACGCTGGTTTGACAAGAGAGCCAGAATTAAAGCTTTCAGGATATTAGATTTAGTCCTGATGTGGGATAAAGCCCATGAAAGGAAAGGTGATCATGGTAAGTTCGATAGACTATGGATAGGTCCCTTTCAGATTTCTAAAATTTTAGGAGGCAACACTTATAGGCTTAAGAACCTGATAGGTGAGGATGTCCCGTTGCCAGTCAATGGACAATTCCTCAAACATTATTTCCAAGCCTGAGTGACTTCGTGGCAGTCTTGTGTATCATATTGTATATTTGTATAGTTGTTTGTACAGTGTTTGCTTGTTTCTGTTTTGTGTTGTTGGTTGGGACCTTGTTCTGGTAAGTCAGGATGATGCACTTCATCACCTAAGAAAATAACTAAATTGTTAGGATTCAAGTGATAAGATCACGTTTAAATATAGGTTGTAATTCATTCTGATAAATACTCATGATCAGGTTTATGATGTCTTTTCATCAGGGTACTTTTTCTTGTCCAAAGTGAATCAAACACAATGAAACACCTAACAGCCTTGGGTTTGTTGAAGATATGAGTATAGGTGTTAAGTGAAAAATCTAAAGGGACTCCCTTGCTACCAATACAATCTCCAACCTAAAGCTGCAAGTGACTACACCTTGTACAAATGAGCAGACATGATGATATCAAATTTAAATTTTTAAAGGAAAATTAGAAACAAAATAAAATTAGGCCATCTAAGTAACTCTACCGGGGCTATGGACGCTTGCTGGCAGTGGGGCTCTACTTAGGGAGATTGTATAGATAACCTTGCCGGGGTTATAGACACCTGCTGGCAGCAAGGCTCTATCCAGGTTGGCTATGAGGGATGATCTCCAACTATGTAGTTTAACACCAGTTACTTATGTTTTCAACTTGCTTTCAAGATGAGGATAATTAATCATCTGCACACACCTGATCCTTTGTTAGCTTTATCACCATAATGAAATTTTATCATTCAAAGATCATGATGATTTACTTAGACAGAATTAGAATGCTATAGATGAATGTGATCACATCACTTGAATCATTTGAATTTTGTTGTTTTCTTTGGTGGCAAGTTGTTGTGTGGTTACACAACACGCCCCATTTTGACTTGGCAAAACAGGGACCCAACTTTTGTTTTGGCTTGTGTTGTCTGTTTCTGGCGGTTTGGTAAAATTAAGTCAGGTGCATCATCATCATGAAGGTCGAGATGAGGTAGGTCATCATCATGAGGTTAGTTTTTCAAAGTTCATATTTTGTTTTTATGACTTCATGGTTAGAAAGAGCTTGAAATTTCATGCAGGTTTGCCTTTTACATCACTTGAAAATTCGTCCATATGAGGGAGTTGTGAGCAGTCAAAGTTTTGGTCAAACCTGATAATTGTTATATGAACATCATCATCATGATATTTGGAAAGCCCCCCCCCGATAATATCCTGAGGTCGAAACATCCGGACATCAAGTTTAAGTCGTAGTAATCTTTTCCCGTCAGGCGGTCTTTTATATCGCCAAAGGTCATCATCATGATCTTATTCTATCACCTAATGAAAATCATGCAGTCCCGAAACATCCGGACGTCAATCTTAAGTGCTAGTGAACTTTTCCCGTCAAGCGACCCTGGAAACATCATCTTCATCATGATATTCTAGCATCATCAGCATCATGGTATTCTCACATCGCGATCATCATGATATTCCAACATCACCCGATATTATAATATCATGCTGATATTGTAATATCACCTTACTTAGAGAAATCTGCCATCTGCATAATTTGCGCGCGCACGACCAAGTCTTGGTGATCAACATCATCATGATATTTCGAGACCCGACATTTCTTAATATCCTCCTGACCTCCTTTTGCGTGATCATGATGATCACCTTATCTTTCGAAACGGAGGATGGTTTTCCTTTCCCAAACCTTGTTGAACAAGATCATCATGATCTTGTTAGTCTTTCCCGACAGTTCGTAGTATCATCCTGCCGACAAGTATAACATTTTGCAAATATGATGATGACGATGACGTCACCATCACCTTTGTCCTTCGGCAGGATATTTTCCAAGGCGTGATCCATTTCGCCAATATGATGATGACGATGACGTCATGTTTGAAGATTAACACAAGCCCCGGATATCCTGATGACGTATCAGGACTTTCAGCAGGATCATATTTTAGATCGCCCAATGCGAATATGATGATGATGATCATCATCATCTTGATCTTCCGAGGATCGCCTTAGCCGAAAAGGGGTCATACTGCTTTCATGACCTGATCATCTTCCTTAGAGGGAACCCGATATTCCATTTACCTCCTGATCTTAACGAAACATGACGATGACGTCATCCCTTTGCATTTTAACCAAGCCTGATGATGACGATGACGTCATCATGATTTTCCTCAGCGGCAGGATCATTTTCCAAGTCCTCCTTTTTGTCTTCATCATGATGATGATGACGATGTCTTTCTTTCCCGAATGTGCAAAAACAAAACATCCTGATGTACTTTCCATCAGAGCATTAGGAAAGGAGGATCATCATATTTTGTGATATCCTGCGGCCACTTTGAAGATATATAGTTGGTCATCATCATGATTTTTGGCGTCGGTATAACTGTTGCCGTCGGCCTGAGAAAAAATTGTCACCCTGATCATATGTAGTCACGCCGATGCAAATATGATGATGATGCAAGGCCGGATTCTAAGGATGGTTGAAAGGCGATTATTTCTTTGTATAATCTGTGATCATCATCATCATATTTCGAACCCGATATACAAGAAAAGGGGCAAAACATGAAGCGATAGAAATTTGAAAGCCCGACTACCTGATTTTGGTCAACGATGGTTGACCTGATTGTTTTTATGTTGTTTATGCATTTAGTGCATTTTTTTCACAGGTAAGACCTGTTTGCCTGTAGCTGCGCATTGGGAGGTATGTTTAATAAAATGTTTACTTCCTGTTGCTTATCATGATGATGATGAACCTAATGTTTGTCTGTTTACTTGCAGGAAATCATCATGATGATGCTGCTGAAGCTGAACATTGAAGTCATGATGCTGCTGAAGCTGAACGTTGAAATTATGATGATGCTGCTGAAGCTGAGCATTGCAAAGTTGCGCATGGAGTCAACATAGGCCAGACATGAGGAGGATATTGTCAAATATGCTGTTCGCCAGCTGGAGGCCGAATCAATTTGAAGATGCTGGAATATTCTGTGCCAGCTGTGCATTTGCCAACTGACGAAGCATGTGCTTTTCATCTGGGCCGTTGTTTGTTGTGAGAGGATCTTGATCCTTGGATCATTGTAACCGTTTTCTGGCAGTTGCTCTATATAACATCCAGAGCTTGTCATTTTAAAGATATAATACATTAGAATACACAGACGCATCGGGCAAAGAGTCCATTACTGTAGAATAAGTTAGGAGATCAGATTACTGAGACTAATGAAGATAGAATTGTTGAAATGTCAAGGTTCTTTCTTCAGATCACTGTAAATGTACCTGTTCTTGAGCATACTGAATGAATATGAAGTTCCAGATTACATCCTGACTGTAAATTTTACGTAATCTTCTGTTGATTTCTGGATATGTACTGGTGAATGCTGTGTTCAACTGGAAGCGCTTTCATTTCATTACATGTTGTTGTCAACTTTCCTTTGAAGCTTTGCACTAGATCATGCGGATTTGTGGAATGTCCTGGTGAAGTATGATTTCTAGTTTTCCTTCTTTTCATTGCAAGTATGGGAGCTAGTATGTGAATCAGTGATCTAAGTCCAGTAATTTTAGGAATCTCACTCTCTAACCCTTTTCCTTTTTTTCAATTTCATTAATTCATCACCATAACTGCAAATCATGATAAATAACAAGCAGAAACAGTGAAATATGCTGAAATCCCGTAGGTAACTGAAGATCCTTAGCATATTTGAGTTAAATGCATGTAGTATTGGAAATATCATGCAAAGAATCATAAATAATGATAGAAATCATGCAAATATCAGCCTGTATGCACATTATTTGACTAAATTTACAGTGCAGAGGTAGAATTGTTGGAGGCTTATGCAGAGCGAACATCCAGAGCAGGATATTTGAAGAAGATGATGATGAACAGTGCAGAAACACGTAAGGCCCCTGAATGGAAAACAGAAACACACATCAACCACTGAGTAACGTCAGTAGATTAAGACCTAATCAACGGAGACTTGGGATCATGAGTTCTTTGAATTCATCGTATCTTTCAAGATGAGTAAAGGTTGTTGTGTAACTTTTATTCTATGTTTGTGAATGACTAACATCATGACCAACAGGTTCACACTTGCAAAAGATGCACATGCCTTGTTAGCACAACTAACATAGATGAAGAAAGAGCCACATAAACCCATGCAAGATTTCATCGCTAAGTTTAATAAGCTAACAAACATGATTCCTACAACCGCTCAGCCAACAATGGAGAATCTTAAGTGTTTCTTTATCAATACCCAGCTTCCTAAGGTGAGCTTTCTGCTAAGGTGGGTTGGCCCCACAAATCTTCCTGCAGCTCAAATTTTGGCTACTGAAGTTGAAGATGATCTTATCCTTGCGGGTAAGATAAGAAGAGATTCTAACAGAAATAGAGGTCCTTCTTCTGCTGATAATTCTTCCATGAGCACCATGGACCCTATGGTGTAAAAGTTAGCAAATGAATTGCTAGCTCTGAAAAGGCAAATGTCACAAGGTATGTCAGTCCCTTCTTCTTATCAGGATATACCAAGGAGAACATTTCCTAACAATTCATATCAAGGCAATGCTGCCAAAAATCAAGGGCAACACAATTGTCTTCCACCCACACAGGGAAAGCTCGCCATTGAAGCAACATCGGTCAACTCAGCAGTTGGCTATTATGAAGTTGAACATGATCATTCTTTCCAACCTGAGTTGGACTAGGAGAATGATGCTAATCTTTTTACAGAAGGAGAAGAAGAATTAGCTAGCGACTCTACCATTAGCTTTCTGAATTACCAAGATGAAGTCAAAAAAGAAGGAGAAGTATATGATGGAGCATATGTTGTTTTTACTAGGTCCCAAAATTAGTCAAATCAACAAGCTGATAAAGGAAAGGCAAGAGAGGAACCTCAGCCAGTGATCTCAATTGCCAAATGGGGAACTCTGTTGCCTTTTCAGTCAAAGGACCTGGTGGACAATAAGCAAGTAAGTACATCTGACAATCCTGTATCTTCTACTTCTGTCCCTCAAACTAGTACTACCCCTAATAAAACTTAGAATGATGGATTTCCTTCCTTTGTCCCTAGTTCATTTCAGCTATTTGATATAATAGATCATGCTAGGAAGACCAAAATCCAAATGTCCGAAGTTGAATATTTACAAGCTAATCCAGAATAGTTTGATAGGTTAGCAAAATACGTCAAAAACAAGACTGTCACAAGACTTTCCAAAAGTTGCCCATGATTCCTCAAAGAAAAAATCCACCCAAAATAATCTTGTCACTACTCCCCTTGTTGCCCCAAGAAAAATAGAACCTTTCTATATTTCTCTGTTAGTAAATGGTCATAAATTGAGCAATTGCATAATAGATTCAGGGGCCTCTAATAATGTTATGCCTACCAAAGTAGCAGACGCCCTTGGCCTCACCTTAACTAAGACCTTTGGGAGATGTTTCTCCATGGAAAATAAGCAAGTGCCATTGTTGGGCCAAATCAAAGATGCCCAATTTGCATTTGCAGCCTTTCCAGACAAGAGGATTAAGATGACCGTCCTAGTGGTTGATGTTCCAGCCTCTTATGGCATTTTGCTCGGGCGTAATTTTTGTAAGGATGTGGGTGGAGAATTGAACATGGACCTGTCCAAAGCTAGGATACCTGTTAAAGGCATCATGCAAAAGTTGCTTCCTGAGAAAGAAGCAAAATATATTGTTACCCAAACGACAAATCCCAAAGCCCAAATTTTGTTTGAGTCCTTGGGAATGGGTAATTATTTCTTGTCTATTGAAGATATTTATAGGTCATTAGACAAGAGCTTTGACATTTCAGATGCAAAATCAGAGGATATTTCTAGTAAATCAGATGAAAGTTCAAATGAGAGCATAATGATGTCGGAATCTTCTCTTTCTTATGATGAGGAATTCACTAGTAAAAAAAACATCAAAGTAGGAAATTCAAATGATGTTTGGGTTTTAGAATTTGATGGCAGTAGTTCCTCTACCGGTTCTGGAGCTGGAGTTGTTTTGATATCTCCACAAGGTGATATCTTCCCTTTCTCATACAAGCTGTAATTCAACAATACCAATAACACCATTGAATACAAGTCATCGTTGCTCGGATTAGAGGGTTCTCATGCTAAAGGTGTTAAAAATCTTCATGCTCAAGGAGATGCCGAATTAGTGGTTTGTCAAGTGAGAAATTTGTATCAGACCAAAAATGAAAGGTTGGGACATTATCGCAATCGCATTTGGGATTGCATCGAAGGTTTTGAGGCTTTTGACATTTCTGCAGTGCCTAGAGAGTTTAATGATCATGTAGATTCATTAGCTGTCTCCACCACCCTCATGGTTCCTCATAATGACTTCAAAGGTAACAAGTACACAATTGAGCTGGTCTTCTGACCAAGTGTACCTGATAATGCTGACTATTGGCAAGTGTTCAATGGTGATAACCAAATCATAACTTTCTTGGAAAAGATGGATAGCTTTGATGAGCTCTACTTTGAAGGTAGTGAATCTCCACCACGGGAATACGTTTCTAAAATAGACTCACAAACAGGTGAAGAGTTTCTTCAACTAAAAGGAAATAAGATTCCAAAAGTTCTAGTTTCCCTAGAAAATCTATTTGATAAGCATGACAGATATATTAAACAGTAGCAAGAACTTGATTCAAGTTCCTCTATAGAATTTGAGCAAGTAAATTTGAGTTCTGAGGCAGATCCCAAAATGGTCAACATTGGGAAGTGTTGCACTGCCGACGAGAAATTTAAATTCACTACTCTTCTTCGCCATTACATTGATGTTTTGGCATATTCTTATGATGATCTAAAGTCCTTCAAGCCTAAGGAGATTCAGCATGAAATTCCTCTCAAAGTTGGATCATTGCCTCACAAGCAGAAACAAAGGCAATACAATCCCAAAATATCAGGTACTATTCTTTCTGAGATTCAGAAAATGTTGAATGCAAGAATAATCTTTCCGATTCATCATTCTACCTAGATCGTAAATATAGTTCCTGTAAGAAAGAAGAACGGAGAAATTCGTATCTGCGTTGATTTTAGGAATCTCAACCAGTCTTCTCTAAAAGATAACTACCCCCTACCCATTATGGACCAAGTGTTGCAAACTGTAACTGGTTTAGAAATGCTGTCTATGTCAGACAATTTTTTGGGATATAATCAAGTAGAGGTCAATGAAGCAGATCAGTACAAGACTATTTTCACAACACCTTGGGGCACGTTTGCATATCGTAAGATGCCTTTTCATTTGATCAATGCTGGCGCCACATTCCAGAGAGCAATGGACCTCACCTTTAGAGATGAGATGGGAAAATTCATTGTGGTATATCTTGATGATTTGACTATTTTCTCCAAACAACATCATGATCATGCATATCATTTGCGACAGGTGCTAGAAAGATGTCGACAAAATGGTATCTCTCTCAACCCTAAGAAATCATTTTTCATGGTTATAGAAGGTAAACTTCTCGGTCATATTGTGTCCCAAGAAGGCACTAAAATTGACTCAGAATGAGTCAAGTCTATCCAAAGTCTTACTTTGCCTACTAGTAAGACTACAGTTCACTCTTTCTTCAGAAAGGTAAATTTTCTGCAGATATTCATTCCAGAATTTGTAGAGAAAACTTGTCACATTGTCAACATGATGAAGGGTAAGGCTACTTTTCATTGGAGTATGGAAGGTAAAGCAACATTTGAGGATATTAAGAAGGCTATAGCTCATGCTCCAGTCCTTGTGTCCTGACTATACCAAAGATTTTGTAGTATACAGCTATGCTTCTGAACATACACTTTCGACCATTCTTGTTTAGCAGAATGAAGAAGGTGTGGAATCTCCCATTTCATTTATGAGTTGTCCTCTGAAGGCTCATGAATTGAAGTATTCAAATATGGAGAAACATGCTTATGTCATGGTCAAGGCGATAAAGCATTTCTGGTTCTATATTTTGAATTCACATACTGTTGTTTTGGTGCCTGATACAACAGTAAAGTCGATTCTGACTCAACAGGAGTTCAGAACCAAAAGAGGCAATTGGATTGCCAAGATCCAAGAGTTTGATCTTGATATCAAACCTACCAAGCTCATGTGTGGCAGAGGTTTGTGTTAGTTGATTACCGACAATGTACCAAAAGAGATAGGGGATGAAGAAGAAGAAGTTGAAGATATGCCGATTGTTCTTTTTGTCACCACTACAGATGAGTGGTATTCAAATATTGCTCATTTTCTTACCTATGGTGAATGTCCCTCTCATCTATCTTATAAGGAGAAAAGAACTGTCAAATTAAAGGCTGCTAACTATTTCCTATGGGACAATGGTTTGTACAAAAGAAGCCTTGATGGAGTTTTTCTCCGTTGTGTGGATAAAGCACAACAAAGTAGACTTCTGGAGTCTTTCCATAATTTGGCCTATGGAGGACATTTTTCTGCACCTGTGATGGCTCATAAGATTCTACGGCCTAGGTACTATTGGCCCACACTATTTCAAGATGCATACAATTGGGTACGTAGGTGTGAGTTATGTCAACAGTTTGTTGGAAAGCCTAAGTTGGCTGCCCTACCATCAAGTTGTAATTGAAGAACCTTTTTAGCAATGGGGCATTGACTTCATTGGTGCTGTGAACCCACCATCAAGTGTAGGACACAACTTTGTTCTCACCACAACTAATTATTTTACCAAGTGGGTGGAAGCCATCCCAGTTAAGCATGCCACTTCTGAAGTGGTATGTAATTTTCTTAAGGAAAATATTATTTCCCGGTTTGGAGTCCCAAACAAAGTTGTAGCAGATAATGCTACTTGTTTCTCTTCCAATGAGATTACTGGCTTTTTCTATGAAAATGGGATCATTCTTTCCCACTCTTCAGACTATTATCTGCAAGGAAATGGTCAGGTAGAATCAAGTAACAAAAATCTGGTTACTATTATCAGGAAACTGGTGGAAGATAACCAGAGAACTTGGCATAAATCGTTGTTTGATACTTTATGGGAAGATAGGATTACCCCCAAAAGGGCGATAGGTATGTCACCATTTTAGCTTCTGTATGGTCTGAATGCGGAGATACCTATTACTTTAGAGTTGCCGGTACTGAAGTTGGCAAAGGCAGTAGAAGATAGAACTTTTGAAAGTTCTATTGACAAAAGAATCATGTACCTAATTGAACTTGAAGAGCAGTGAGCTATGGTAGTAGACCATATCGCTGAACATCAAAGTCAGGTGAAGAAACTCTTTGACAAGAAAGCAAGGGCTCGTGAGTTTCAAATTGGAGATCAAGTCTTGTTATGGGACAAGAGGAGGGAACCAAAAGGAATGCATGGGAAGTTTGATTCCCTATGGAGAGGCCCGTTCATCATTCATCAACTTTGTGGTGAAAATAGCTTCTTGCTAGAGTATCTGGATGGAACACCATTCTTGCTGCCTCATAGTGGACAACATCTAAAGCATCAATCCTTGAAGTATCAGATAAGTTTATTTGTACATTTGTATAAAATTGTGTTTTTTTTTGTGTTTTTGTTTAGTCTTTTGTGTCATTTTCTTTTTGGTAGCTTGACTCTATGGCCCAATGGCATGGATGAAGGCACTTAGAGACTAGATTCTTCTCCCTTCGATTGTTTCATAGTTCGATCGATGGAAGTTCCCCAGTTAGAGCCAGCTGTTGTTCTCAAAATCAGCTATGCTCATTTTTGTAGAAACCCCCTACAAAACTTGTCCGTTTCGTAGACTACACTCTAAGTTCTCTTATCAAGACAAGTCCTCTTGGCCTTTCTCAAAGTCTCCTAATATCGTTGAAATGGTTTGCGACATTCCCTAAGACGATTCCTCAAAAATCGTGAAACTTGATTTGGTCGTAAGCTTACCAAAATATCAATTATTGAATATTTTGGGGTGTTAGAAAAGTTTTTGTATTCACATGCAATAGTGGTCCAAAAGCCCGCTCCTACATGTGTTTCACTATTTTGTGTGTAATGATGGCTCTTCTAGCCACTTTTACATATTTTATTAATGTTTTTCTTTTAAACAAGCAAGGGCGGTCCTTTTCGTCGACCATGCATGTTCCCTGTCATAGTTTAAGATGCAATGGCGGTCATAAGTACCACTCTTACATAAAGTTTCTGAACATGTATGAGTGGCCTTTTTCACCACCTTAGCACAATCTCTCTGAATCTTGAACTACAAGTGCCATTAATGGCATTTGTGTGGCCATTAATTCCTTTCTTTTAACCCTTCTTAAAGCATTTTGGTCACTTTTCTTATTAGTTTTCATCCTCAAAGTTCTTGAATAGTCATTTAACACCCTGCGAAGACGATCAAACCGCGGAGCTCATGGATTATGCTGATTTCGTGCCTAGGGTTTTTCGTTACTATTTCTAGGTAGGATGAGGTTTCTTATGTTTTCGTTGTTGATTTCCTTCTTTATGTTAGGGTTTATTTAACGTTTTTGTTTGAGATTCATGTAAATATTTTTTTTGCCTTGGGTAATCATTTTGCACGTTTGAATGTAGCTTGAAACCCTCAGCACGAATGCTTGTGTTTTTGCCATTTCTTTGTTCGATAAGCGACAGATTCTCTGTGCCCTACTTCATCGCCATGTTAGACTTAGGTTTTTTTAATAAGTTTCTGAATGTGTATGAGCAGCCTTTTTCACCGCCGATACACGTTCCTGCCATGTTTCAACTTTTTGGTATGTAGTAGCGGGGTTTTCCACCGCCCTCACATCCCTTAAAGGTTAGGTCTTTCCTACATGTAAGGGCGGTTAAAACCGCCACCCTTACATAGTCCTTATGTTTCTTCCAACATGTAGGAGTGGTCGAAACTCCCACCTTTACACATAACTTCGAGTTTTCAAAAACACATGCAGTGGCAGTCCTTTTAGCCGACTTTACATGTGCCTCGACTTGCATTTTTCCCACTTGCACCTGCAGTCCTTTTCACCACCCATACATGAAGACTTGCATCTTTCCCACATGCAAGAGCGGGCCTTTTCACCGCCCTGACATGAGATTTAACCTTCCAATATGCAGGAGTGGTCATTTTGACCGCCCATGCATGAATTTTTGTAAAATTTCCTAACACTAGGAAAATTTGCCTTTCAAGGCCTGTTAACCTGCTTTCACCCTTTACCTCAATTTGCGTGCACTCAAGCCATTCAACACATGCTTTCCTGTTCATGATCATGGAATCATAGTTATCCCAATTTATCCATTTTTCCCCTAACTGTGAGATCATGGCCTTTTGCAGTTTTCAACAAACGTCCATGGTAGATATCTCTTCCAGATTTCTCTCCAGAGCTGATGTCAGAGCCGTCTCCATCCAAAGCCAAAATCATGAAGTAAAAATACCAAGGGGTCTTTCCTATCATTTCAATATAGTCAAATATTATTGAAATCAGAGATATAGAAATAGGACATGTGGATATGGCAGAATTTGTGGACAGAACTAAATAGACAAACCCTTCCAGACACATGCAAACGATCATTGACAACAACATTCACTTGGTTGCCTTATTTCCAGTTTCTGCCCATAACCCTGAGTTCGTTCTTCAGGTGGCTAGCCATTACAACAGGGACACTAGGGTTGTGACAGATTCCCAAGGGAATGTGATCATGAGGTTGGATGCAGAATTTCTTGATAAAATCTTCATGTGTCCACCTATTGAAAACATTGGACAGATTGATTTTGCTCAAGGGCAAAAAGACTATGATATAGATGTGGAAGCTGCAAAAAGGTATATAAACAATAAATGGTTAAAAATTCCTTGAAGTAATCTGACCAGATGGCTGAAGGATCTCCCTAGGAGTGACTTTGTAGAGGAAGATTGTGATTTGATCACACTTTTGAGTCATATCAGAGGACTTCCTTCTTCCTCCAAGTTTCAAGAATGGATGTACACATACATCAAGGTGATTCTTCAAGGCACACAGAGAATATTCTGGGGAGAGCAGATCAATAATGCATTGTATGAACAATTGGTAAGGGTCAACACAACATTCAAATTCTATATGACCTCATATCTTGTATATGCTTCTGCTAGCATGAGGAGCTTTCCCAGTTTGACTCAGGTTGGTGAGAGGAGATTGGTTCCTGTGTATGAGTATTATCCTCAAATTACTCTGAAGGGATCAATCCATGATTTCCAAAGGGTTAATGATGCCTTCTTTTTAGTATTTATGTGCTTATGGGACAATGAACTTTTTCAGAAGAGGGTCTCAGATGAAGGTTGGGAAGTTGTGAAATTTTTTGGCTGCTTGTTCTTACAATTCCCTACTTTCACATATCTCAGAGTAGGGTATTATCCCGGCTACCCTTATATTCTTCCATGATATCCCAGTGACCACATTGTCCTCATGGAATTATGTAGACAGCTGATTGTAGTACATAATAAACAAATGGAGTTGAAAAAGTCAGGGATAAAGTTTCTCGTTGAAATTGGAAGGTACTCAGTTCAGTCAGTTAACAAGGCAAAAATAGTTGATTCTGAATTACAGCTGGTCACCATGAAAAATTTTAAGAAAATGGACCATTTTGACTTTAGGAGAGTACAAGATAAGATCAAAAGAAAGTCAACTTTCCATGTGCCTATGGTGGAAGATATTTGGGCTGATCTCAGGACACAAAATGAGAACAAGAAGTTAGACTACTGCAGACTTCATTTGAGTTAGATAGAAGAGTTGGGCCTACTGATATTCCAGGTGGAATGGAAGATGATGGGGATGTTCTAGATCCCAAATATAACATTGAGAATGTTGAAGTATCACCTCTTCCAGAGGTGAAACGATCAGTTAAAGAGGAAACATCCATAAGGAAAAGATTTCAACTAATCCTGGTTAACACAAACATATGGTTGGAAAGCAAAGGAATCAAATTAAAGGAGTTTCTCACAGGATTAGAGATTGAAGCACATGAACAAATAGGCAAGAAAGTAGAAAACATGACCAAGAATAAGAGTGACACCCCTTCTTCCTCCAAAATACGAAAACCAAAAATCAAGTTTGTATCCAAGGGAGGGAAGAAGAAAGAAGTTGCAGAAACCCCTAATGTCACTAAATCAGGTGTTGAAGATACAAATGTTGAGCAAATGGAGGTTGAAGATGTTGAGACTGAAAAGCAAAATATTCAGAAATCTAAGGATGCCCAACAAATAGAAGTGTCTGATAAATCTGATGAGGAAGATGAAATTGAACAAGGCAAGGATGAGGATGTAAAAAAGTAACAACTTGGTGATCCACATCAGTCCCCTGAGAAAGATCTTCCCACTGAAACACAAGTTTCTACACCCCTTCCTCATGCTCCTATTTCTGGTAGTTTTCCAGTAGTTTCAAGTGTTCCTATTTTCATTGTTTCTTCTGATAATACCCCTACTTCTGTAAGAACAAGTTTTGGGACCATGTTTGATTCCTTTGGTTCTATCCCAAGTTTATCTTCTCCATCTTTTGATATTGGTGAACAATCTATTTTGGAAAATCTTCTGGATGGTTCAGAAAAAGTTGTTGATACAGGTGTAGTCTCTACCAACACCAGTCCTACTGTGACCATAACAGGTGTAAATATGGATCCGACAAAACAAGTAGTAGACTCATCTCAGATAATTAGTGCTTCTGTACTCCCTCCATGGTTGTCTACATATACTCCCAAGAGAAAGAAGCAATCTATTTCACGAGATGAAATTGATATAGAGAAGTTGTTACCTGTGAAATCAAAGACTCTAAAGAAGAAGCCTAAGACTATTTCTAGGCTTATCAATGAAAAAGGGATCAGATATGCAGAGATTGCTAAACCACCAGAGGATGCTACTGTTGAAAATTTTGACATGAATGATTATGTCATTTCAAGGGTTGAGTTAGGCAAGCTAACTCATGAAGGCATAAAAGAAGATTTTCAAACTACTGCCAGCACCTTGCTCAAAAAATATGATGAAGTCAAAAAGGAAAAAGAATAGTATAAAGCTAAAGCAGAACAACTTGTTGTTCTTAAAAAAATAGTTAAGTCATCTGAAATTGTGGAACCCATGGCAGTGACTGTAGAAGATCCTCTAATACAGAAGGTTAAAAAAGCTTAGGCTAGAGGAAGAGTGGTAGGAGATATTGTGGAATGTTTGCTAGCTCAAGGGCGAGTTCTACTGAAGACCACTGTAGAAAGAAAAGAAAAGATGGATAAACCCAAAGCTGAGCTTGATAACATGGTTGACTTACTCTCCCAAGAACTGCATGATTAGGAATAGAGCTTGGAGGAGTGGATAGAGATGAAAAAGATTAAGATAAAGAATCTGATCACCATCGGGGTCATTGCAAATAGGGAATCATATCTTAAGGCTAAGGAGTCTGTAGTTCATCGCATCCATATAATAAAATTCTTGCTTGAGGACTTATGTCAAGCTCGTGAAACCAGTGAAGACAGCGATGTCATGCTTCTACACAGGCTGGAAGAACTCCCATGCACCCTCACAGGCGAAGATCATAAGTTCCTTTCAGCAAATGAAATGATAAGCTCCTTCGAAAAGATGGTTCAAAGGAAATTCGAAGATGAAGTGCTCTGAGTACTTTCTATGGACAATCTTTATGATCATCATTCAACTTTTGAGAACTTGAAGGACAATCTTGATAGACATGAGAAGGCAATAAAGGCAGTAAAAGATGCAATTCTTCGGGCCCGCACTATCTTAGAAAATATAGCTAAGCCGAATGCATGTGAAATGGTAGCTATACAGGCCATGTACCAGAATTTTCTAAAGAAGAATGATGGAGGAAGTTGATATCTTAGTTTATATTATTCTTGTATATGTAATTTGAATTTTGTTGTGGACATATTCATATGTAATTTTCTAAAATGTAATTACATGTGAGGCAAAGGAAGTCCTAAGTCAAATAGGATTCTTCTGTTTGAATAAGTCAAAGTAGTTAGGATTTTCCTATTTTTGCTCTCGGTTTCTCTTATAAATAAAGAGGACCCCCATTGTAAATATTATCTTTTATTGATTGCAAAGAAACTCTGCCAAATTGGAAAACATTTCAAGACTTTGAGCTTTTTGTGTTTATCATATTTTTCAAGTGAATATCAATATAAGCATGCAATTTGAGTATCAAACTTTGAGTTGAATCATATTGTTTTATGATATCAGTGTTCTTATGTCATTGGTGTTATATTAAATTGAATCATTGTTGGAATCATGGGGTTTATTGAAATTTGAGAGGAGTGTTCTTGTTTTGGTTAAATAGACTTTGCGCTATTTTTCTCATTGCGGGAGTTTGTGTTTATTTGTGGGAATAGGATTATTTAGAGACTTTGTACTGTAAACTGTTGTGTTCAAGTTAGTTATATCATATTGGGTGAAAGTGGAGACTTTAGACTGCATTTGAATTCAATTATGTTTGTTTGTGATAAATAAGCCAAACAATAGAAAACTTTGCGTTCCTATGGTTTGTCTCGGTTGAAGAATTATCAAATATCATCTATTGTGAAGTTGTTATTTAGTAAGAGAGAAACATCTATTCTGAAAAAAGAGAATAGGATGCGATGGAAACACCCCAAGAATAGTTTTAGTTTATTTAAGTATTAAAAGTTGTTTGTTAGAAAGAGCTCATTATCTAGAGGGAACCTCCCCTTGCTAAGAGGAGAGACTCAGTCTCATCATAGCTGTGGCAATATAACCATTTTGTCATTAGTTAGCTAAACGACAAAATATTCACCCAACAATAACTTCACATCAACATATTTATTTCCCTTTCTAACTAGCTATCTCTGAAATAAAATGGTGAAATAAGTTTTCTTTTTAAAATGGGGTGTAACAAGGAAGATCCTACAGTGACAGGGGTGACCCAGAAAGAAAAAATGCGACATCAAAATTGAAACTAGGGATGAAATGGGGAGGTTGATTAGATGATTCTAAAGGGTTGGAATGATACAAATACCCCTAGGGAACATGAATTTCTTGTCTTGTGAAGTGGATTGATGTGGTTATCGGGGCTAGAAAGTGACAAAGGATTTGTCAAACTTTGGTCAGAAGGCAAGCTAGAAGGTGTGCAGGACCATAGGTTAGTCTAAAGATTAGGAAAACATAAACAAAATGAAAAATGAACAAAAAAGGTCACCAAGAGGAACACTATTGAGAGATATGTATATATTCACGCTTACATGTACATGATTAGGGTTATAGCTCATTCTTGGATTGCCGTGTAGGCATGTGCATCTTTTTCATACTTACAACTTCCATTACAATAACTACTATCACACATATTATTAGGATGCACTTCGATGGAGGGCCTTTAGTAACTATTTTTATGGAGAGGAGGTCTCATGAGACAAATTTATTTTTTTTCTACAAGATAAATTAAAATATTTTTTGAGCTTCTACTTTTTAGCTTTAAAAGATAAATTAGAATATTTATCAAGCTTCTACTTTTAGTTTTCAAATTTAAGTGGTACATGTGGGGTGGGGCTTAAATTTTCCTCCATAGAAAAGAATTTTTTTCTTCAACTTTCTAAAAAAAAAATTCAACTAAATTATTTAACTTTTACTGTTGTGAAATACTTAATAGACCATTGACTTGACTTCTATTAAAATTTTAAATTTATCTAATATTACAAAATTTATGGGACTGCCATACTTTAAAATACTCCTAAAATATTTCAGCAATCCCCCTCCATATCACCACAACCTTAGACCAACAATGAAACTAAACAAAAATGCCTAGACAAAATGGCAACTATTTTATGTCCTTTTACTATCCTACAATAGTGGGCTTATTTGTATGCATCACTGTTATGATTTAGTGGCATTGGGAACATAAATGTCAATCAAGAAGATACCAATCAATTGAAAAGATTGCACTCAACATTATTTGTTTTGTAGCTACTAAAATGATTTATAAGTTGTCATTTTGTTGTCATCTACCATGAGACATGAAAGTTGAGGGGTTTAATTTACCAACATCACTTGTGTACTTTTTCGGTGAATTTGATGGTGGACCTAGTTATCAAGTAACATTCCTTTCACATGACAGGGTGGCTTAATAAACATCAGATTGTCTATATATGTGTGTGTGTGTGTGTGTGGAGAAGCATGTGTTTTAAAGTTTATAAGAGTAGTGGTGGAAGCACATACTAAGAACCATTTGAGAAAGGGCTATTTTTTGCCACAATTTGGTGAAGAGGGTGGTTGGGTGAGTGGGCAATGAGTACGCACAGCTGAGAAGAAGTGGTAAAAGATGAGCTTCGTTGTAGATAGGCAAATGGGAAATAATGGAGGTCAAGCACCCTTGCGATGAGTGGTTGCTCTCTATGAGAAGCACTTTAACAAAAATCAGTCTCGCCAACAAAAGAAGAAGGATGGATAGGCTGCCAATAAAAAGAAAAGTGTACGGGATGTGTCTAGTCTTGCCTAGGGAAAATTGGGTTTGAAGGCTTCACATGACTTGCCTAATAGTTTATGTAAGCCCAAAGCCAAGGATAGGTCCATTGATTATCAAAGAGAACAAGAGTCTTGTGAAATAAATTTTGATGAAAAGAGTGGGAGCTGCAAGTTTGCATTTGTGATTTCTAGCCATAATATGGAAATTGAAGCACCAACAATGGACATTGTCGGCTGGTTGAAGTCCCTCACCAGAATGGTACTTTGGGTTCTTTATTTTAAAAAATTATGTCAAGTGACCTTTAGTCTATTGGTGACGTTGAATAGTTCACAAAGAAGGAAATAAACTATAATCTTCTCTTATAATGTTGGCTCCTATAATGGTGGCCTTCACAACATGTGGTTTTGTTGAGTTTTCCATGGACCAGCTAGGAGTTGAACCTAGGACCTTCCATTTACATGTTGGAGTGCTCTACCAACTGAGCTACTGGCCCTTTATTGACCAATCCATCGTCGATTCAGGTGTGGATTATTTCTAACACCCCCCTTAAGCAACACTTTAGGTGCTTGGGGCTCCTAGCCTGATTCTGATACCATGTTGAATTTTTCATGGACCAGCTAGGAGTTGAACCTAGGACCTTCCATTTGCATGTTGGAGTGCTCTACCAACTAAGCTACTGGCCCTTTGTTGTCCAGTCCAGTCCATCATCGGTCTAGGTGTGGATTATTTCCAACACCCCCATTAAGCCACACTTTAGGTGCTTGGGGCTCCTATCCTGGCTCTGATACCATGTTGAATTTTCCATGGACCAGCTAGGAGTTGAACCTAGGACCTTCCATTTGCATGTTGGAGTGCTCTACCAACTAAGCTACTCGCCCTTTATTGACCAACCCATCGTCGGTCCAGGTGTGGATTATTTCCAACAGGTTTCACCACTACTCAATTTTTTAAGGAGATATTTGTGAAGCTAGTGATTCCTTTTATTTGTCTTTTATTTTAAGCAGTTATTTTAACTTGTAGCTTTTACTATATAAAAAAAGACAAAAACAAGTTATCAATAAAAATTAATATACAAAATTTAGGGGATAAGAAATTTAGAATAAAATGAAAAAAAAGAGAAGAAAATATATCTAGTCACATGACATATTTTTCATTATGCAACATAATTTCAGCCCCTCCTTTTTTAATAGCTTATTTTCTATCCCTAAAATATAGTTGCTCCATTATTATAGGGAAAGATCTAAATTATCTTTATGCATAATTTAAAATTTGCATGGGGCCACCTCTGTTGCTCAAACTTAAGTAGTAAATCCATTTATGCAGCTACATGGGGCCATGGGGTAATATTCGAGTTGTTGCTACATTCTAGATATTGAAATTTTAGCTAGGATAAATAAGGGGTTGAAATTATACAACCATTACATAATGAAAAATATGTCACATGAATTTTTCTTTCCTACTCTTTTATATCTCCATCTAAATCTTGCTTTTAATAATTGGTTTTTTTCAAATTTAAAAGATGAAAAAATTAATAATTTGGCACTTACTTAAAATCATGGGACCATAGCTATTTGAGTAGTGACTACTAAAAAAAATTAGCTAAACATTTTCATGGATCACTCTGTTATTGGACTTTTCTTAAAGATCAACTAGTTAAATGCTGAAAGGTTATTTTTTTCTATTTTAAAACAAAGCGACTATTTATCACTTTTGTTCATGAATGAGGTGAGTGGTGGAAATGTAATCTTTCCTAGTTGAAAATAGCAGGTTGTAGGTTTAAATCTTCTCCTTTTACTACTTCAAAAGTTTGGCACTAAGTGATTTTTAAGCAGAGTGCCATTTTTGTTGATCTTTGAGCATAGTGCCATTCACCCTAACTACAAAAAGATTTGGGAGCCATTCACCCTAACTACAAAAAGATTTGGGATGTTTATCCTCCCCCAAAAAGGTTTCTATTTAATTGTATCGTCTGATTCATTTTTGATGTTTTTATGTTGCAAACATTAGCTTTGTTGTTGCAAAACTTGACAAGCAAAGACTTTATCAAGAACATTGTGACATTGCAAGTGCAGAGATGCAAAGACAATCCTGGTATGGCATGGAAGGTTTTCAAATGCAATCCCTACATCTTGGGTGGAGCAGAAAACCCATATATGTATTTGTCATTTCTAAACCACCTATGCAAATTGGCAAAAGAAGACCATAGTGTTGTGGGTGAGTGCTAAGAACAGGATGGTTAAGAGTATACAATGTAAATATATAAATAATACTCAATCACAATTGAAGAACATCAAAACCATTATCTAATGCAAAGAGTTCTTTAAAAAAGATAAGATTTTAAGACCAAACAAGGTCTAGTATGTTAGAGAAATAAGTCACACTCAACTGTAATAAGAGTGTAAAAAAGCCCCAATCACAAATTAGGTTGGTAGCTTGGTGCTACAACACCCCAACATGAACATGGAAGGTCTAGGTTTGAGTCCTCATTGATCCATGAAAAATAACACAATAATATCAATATGTGTTACATAGGGATGCACCCCTTCCCTGAGACCCCAATCCCCATCACCATCCTTAGGCATCCCCAAAATCAAATATACATTTTAGAATGTTTAGAGAAAAAACTCACACTTGGCAATGAAATATTGTTTTTATAGTGTTGTCATGATTAAATTTTATTGTTGGTATACTGCTGTCATGATTAAAGTTACTGCCATAATACTGCTATTATGATTAATTCTATTGTTGTTATTCAACTTATAGTCTTATAGTGTTGTCCATTAACTTGTAGAAATTTGACTCTCTCTCTCTCTCTATATATATATATGTTGTCATGATTAAATTTTACTGTTGGTATACTGCTATCATGATTAAAGTTACTGCCATAATACTGCTATTATGATTAATTCTATTGTTGTTATTCAACTTATAGTCTTATAATGTTGTCATGGCCCTCAGACTATCATCCCTTAAATGCGTCCCTGTCATCCTCCTATCCCTATGGAACATAGATATCAATAGATATAAAAACGCAATACTAGATTAAAACAATATAGCACTCCATGAGCAGAATGGACTTTGAGGAGAGGAAAATAAGGCAACAATATATTTAATTATTAGCAATAGAAATAAAATCGATATGACAACAACTATGGCAGGATTTGAATCATGAGTCAGCATTGCATCATCTTTCCCTTATTTAAAAATAATTCTAGAACTCTTGGTTCAAGAGAATCTAGTTCAATAAATGTGACGAGTTCTTCTGTGATCCAGGTTGTAATGTCCCCTAAATAGATTTATGCGAAGACCAGATTTTTCTTAGAATTTTTCAATATAAACTAGAATATAATAGCCAATAATTAATTCTAGAAACGTAATTTTCTGATTTCCAAAATATACCCTAACTGCTGCAGATTCAGAACAAACCCTATATGGGCGGAAAATGGCTCAAAACCCTTCAAAATACTTGATTTATTTCCATAAAAATCAGAATAGTTGTTTACAATGCCAACATGCAATTTTTAGAATTTGTTCAAAACTTATTGCACCCATTGTAAGATTCGTACATCTGTAGGGTTACGGGTTTTCTATTGTACGCCTGGCTGTGAATGCTCCTGCTTCTATACGGTTGGAAAATTAATAATAATTTTTCTGCTGCTGTCTAAACCCTAGAAAATGTAGTTTTCAGATGCTGCCCTTGACTAAACTGTACGACATTGGTCGGGTATGCCGTACGACCACCTCGGAAGTGCATGACAAGCTGGAAATGTTTAGATTTGATTGTTTGATGCTCTCCTTGTTGATTGATACGAATTTGGCATCACTGAAATATTTGATGAAGCAATAAATATTGAATTTCTTTTTTTTTTCCCGAATGGAGTGACCAGTTTATGATGTGAGATAGCTCAGATCTGCCCCTATTATTGCTTACAAAATTCACCAAATTTCTTAGAAATTCTTCTTGAAATCCTCAATAATACTTTGACAACCAAAATTCTTCTTGAAATCCTTAATAATGCTTCGACAACCAAAAGGTGGAATTTTTCTTGCAATTCACATTAGGTCATTGATGGAATATGCTTGATACTCTGAAAATCTGCAACAATTCAGATTGTAGACAATCGTCCTCTAGAATTTGAACATGCTAAAGGTTTTCATCCTTAATGCCCTAGATTGAACAAATGTTCAATTTTGAAAATTGTATGCAAAGTGATAGCTTGAAAATAAATGTTCAAATGAGAAGCCAAGCATCCTATTTATAGTTGTTTCCTTGCTCAAAAATTGGACCCTAGTATTAAAAACACTTTTAATATTTAGCCCAAACATTTAATACAAAGAAAGTTATCACTTAACATGATAAAATGAAAGTTTATATATTTGTAGCCGATAGGCTTATTAGTGGGAGCTTTTGCTCCTAGAAAGTGTCATCCTCCTTGTCTGCTATTGCTGAATAAAATTTACCGGATTTTCTATTTTCCTCTATGTTCCGTTGTTATTTAAGTGATATCGGCTAATAAAATAATATTCTTCCATGCTGAAAAAATAGTTCAGCAAAGGGTTTATGGGGTTTTGCGGGGTTTTTATGGGGGCATCAGAACCACATGAACCACACCTACATCACCCCATAAGATCACTCAGTGTAACATTTGTATTTCCAAGCTTATTAATCCTAAAGGTAAAATATTTCAAATTTATAAATATTAATTTAAGTTTATTTAATATTTTCTATAATTTAAATTTATAAATTAATTAAATAATATTATATTTTGAACGATCAATAAATTTGTGTTTTTTTTAAATTAGGTAAAAGATCAAAAATCAACTTTTACGAAATAGTATGGCATTGTGTTACACCAATTACATTTTCTCTTCTTGCAACGACAACAACAATTTCAACAAAAATATGCAAGTCCTTTTCAAGGATTTAAATATGTATATTCTTATTCAGTTATAATTTTAAATAGTTTTAATTTTTTGGTTTATTTGATTATGTTATATGTAATATTTTGGTAAAAAAAAAAATGATTTGTACTTTTTATGTTGAACTTTTATGACTATGTTGTATTGATTCATTTTGGATATAATGTATCTTCTTATTTATCTAACTATTATAATGATAATAGTTCATGTTGTATTTTATAGATTTTGTAATGATTTATGTGCTCATTTATAAATGAATGAGAAAATTATAGTGATATATATGTCTATGAATATGCATATCCATATATGTACATATACATATACATCACGACTATTATTGCATTTGTGACTATGCTATTTGATCAAGGTCGTGATGCTTACTTATGGCATGTGTACATATATAATTGGTTGTGTTATTATTTTATTTTAGTTACAATATTTAGATGTATTTGATGTGTACAATGAGTGTTTTTTTTGGTGAATAAGTGCTACGAGTATGACAAGGATATATTAAAATAAGGAACCAAATACATAACTCAAAAACGGTTGAAGACAACCAATTACAAAGCATAGCTATATTTCTTTAACTATTGGACATAGTACCAAAGGAATCTAAGACCATCAGCTAGTTCAATGGCTCTTTCCACTTGGGATGGGGATAGAAGATCCCCGTATAGGTTGACAAAATAGGCAAAAGTTTCCATGTTGTTCCTCTGTATGCCTTGCCTGTAAACTGCCATAGCTTGACCTATCACTTGATTCTTATTTATTGCTGCTGCATCGAAGACCTTGACCATCGAGCCATAGGTTGGCCATTTGTTAATGTTGGAAATAGTGGCCTTTGTTGCGTTCACCATGGCGGCTTTGACGAAACTAGTTACCATAAGCTTCCCACTGCTTTTCCTTCCCAAGATCAGAACAAAGTTCACCAGGAACTCTTCATATAGGAAGCCATCGTGGATATGACCTTCGCTGAAGACATGAGCCCCTACTACTTTGAATATTGAGTCTGTCACTTCCTTAAAGCCCACGTTGAAGAGGTGTCTAATCTATGTTTTTGGATCTTCTACTACGTTTTCCTCCTGTTCCTCATCATCATCCTCTCTTTCTTCCTCCTCTTCATCCTTCTCTTCTTCTTCCTCTTCCCCGCTTCCTTCCTCCTCTTCTTTGGAATCTACAGTCTGGAAAATGCAAATGCAGTTGATAGACATCCTATTTGCCATTTCATTTTGTGAGAACTGTCATTTTTTTTGCTCCCTTTTTGTAGTAAAAGTTGAGTGTTCCTAAGGAAAATTGACTTGCAACCAATGCATGTGAATGCCTGTCTCCCATATCTTTGAGGAATCACTCCGTCCTTCGAAAATAGATCTTCTGTAAGCAGATAAATATACAGTCTTCACCTTCTTACTTTGAGTGACAGCCTATCTATCTATCCAGCCCAGTCTTTGTTTCAATTCTTGAAAAGGAATATTCACTGTTTATGTTCAGCTAGGACTTGAAGACACCATTGAGGCCAGCCAAATCCTTTGGCATGCTGAGATGCTAAAAATGAGGCAGGTTGCCCCTTAATGCTTTTGAGTCGACAATGATTTTGGCACCCCACTAGAGGTGCCCCATAAGAAATCTGTTAATTTAATGTTTGTAATGCAATTTCCTATTCTTGGTGAATTTAACTTACTATAGGTATTTGTTTGTGCTCACTTGGTTCCACTGTCAATTCCTTTGGTGTCCTTCCTTCTGATAGATTCAATTTCATTTCAGGTTTATTTTGGGTTTTGAGATCCTAGGAATGTGAGTTTGAAAAGATAGAACCTATCACTTTGTTTTGTGTCTGAGAGGAAGCCTCGTCGCCTACATTGCCTACTAGATTCGTTGCACAAGGGCTGCTTACTGTATTTTCTTCCTGATTTTCTTTTCGATTTAGATAAGGCTCTTGACCATTGGGGCCATGGATGTCATTGTCTGGAGGAGTATAGGGGTGTGAGGTGACCTTGCCCTCAATTGTCCATTCTAGATTTTTAGAGTTTTTCCTTTCCTTCGGGCATGAGTCTTGATAATGGCTGCGGCTGCGACAATTTAAGCAAAAGTAGCACCTTTCTTCAATCTCCAATTTTTGTGTCCTCTGAAAATCCTTTGTGTGAAGAATAATTTCACCTAGAATCTTATAAATGGCCGCCACTTGAATTTTGGTAAACAAATACGAATCATTGTTAAAGAGGACTGCATCAATAGTTGTTATCGTTCCTAAAGATCACACAATTTTTAGAAGACAATACTTAGTCCAAAACTTCAGTGGAAGATTATAAAGTCTGATCCATTTAGGTTTGTCATATGGATCGCATTTCGTGGGATTGAAATTTGGCGACCATTTTCGCATATACAATGGTGCTCTAGCTCTTGTACAATTTCTTCCCCTTAAAATCATGTCACGATCAACAGATGAGAGGAAGGCGGCCAGAAAAAAAACCTTTGGGAAGAAATTTGATAATGCATTGAATTTGATAAATTTCTTTCACCCACTCCTTAACTTAATTTCTACTGAGCTTCACCCCGATGAAGCAACATATTAGGGTTGTCTCTAAGAGTACTTTGGCTTCCTTTTTGCTTTTTTTTGTTATGTCAATCCAGATGGAGGGTTTAGGAAGAACTTCGCCTATGCTCACCATTCATCCAAGAGAAGATATAGAGTGCAATGAGTGTTTTATGTCATATATGAAGATAAAGTGCATATTTAGATAATGTTATACCATTTGCATTAAATTTATTTGAATTTTAATGAGGATTAGGGATTATAATTAAAAAATTGTCTTCCATTGGCTATATTAAATCGTTCCAAACAACAAACAGACAAAAAACATGGCTACATTCCTCCTCGCCCTCTTAACAACACATGGGTTTCAATTTTTTTCTTTTCCAATTGAATTTCTTAAAGGATATAAGGTAAGAAACTAATTTCTTTATCATTTTAAATTATTTATTTGACTATTAATAAAAAAATTAGAATTATATATTACATTACACATTTTCTTACATATAATAAATAAATATTTATAATATTACATTTAATAAAACATATGCAGATAAATATATTATTTGGCTTTCAATTAATTTAAAACAACATAATATAAAAATAATTTAATAACATTACATTAAATATTGCTTACAAATTCTATTACTGATTGTCACATTTGAAAAACTTGACTGTTATGTGCAAGGATAATTCTTTTTGACAAATAATTGAAAGCTTTTTCAAAGCTTCAATATTTTAAAATATTTAATTTATATCTTTAATTATTAATATATTTAATTATGCTGAGAGGCATTCTACACTCACAGCAAGGGCTGAAAGATTCAGATTCCCATAAACAATTAAGATTCAGATTCCATGTAAACAAAATTCATAAAATGTGTAAATAAATAAATTCATGGAAGCCAAATGGATAGAAAAATAGAAAAACTTGGGCAGTTATGGAGTGAAATCTTTATCACGTTAAACAAAAAATAAATAAATACGTGGAAGCCAAATGGATAGAAAAAAGAAAAACTTGGGCAGTTATGGAATGAAATCTGTTGATTTATTTTGATAATTTATGGATTTATCTTTATATTTAAAAAATTTACAAATTTATATTATTGATTTTTTTATTTTTTATTTTTTGACAAACATAATCTGAGTTTTATCGTTGCCGAACTTGAACACAATCTCAAACCTTGTGACATAGGTAAAAACAATGCAGAATTTTATTTTTTTAAAGCTAGTATCCAACTTAATACAAGAAACACATTAAAAAGAGCACTGGAAGCCATGCTAGTCAAACCTGAGACATCCTATTACAAAGTCGTAATCAATGTCTGAGCAATAGAATTAAATTTGAAGACCTAACTTGCATGCTTTGTAGCCTTCAAAGTATAGATCATTTGCCCTTTCCAAGAAGACTTCATCCATTTGTTCATGTATCCTTGAAATTCAGAAAATCTTCAAGATGAACACTGCAATGCAATTCCTAAATATGGTACTAAAATTAAGAGAATAATTAGATCAATGAGAATAATTCATGTTGCTTGACCTTCATTTTGTCTTATAAGTCTTGTGAAAATCATCATAACGTACACACCAAAAAAATTAAAAATTAATGCAATCAATGGAAGTGACATGACAAATCCATATCCACAATGCTCAACCTTAACACAAACTCAAAATGGGATTGGTTCATCTTGCCCTCACTAATTCTAAATCGATTGCTATAGTCATGCTGGCGTAGGCAGGACCGATAAGAGATACAACTGTGAAGTTTAATAAAGCTTTGGTGTTTTAACTGATGCACTTAGTTTTAAAATAAAATAAAAACCAAAACCAAAAAAAAACCAAAACCTAATGATCATATTCTTATTCTTATTTAAAATAAACTTATGTAACATTTCACCCTATGGGCTACTTCGTTGGGCATAAATTCCATGCAACTGGTAGTATTTAACATTATTGCACCTACTGGTTACCACACATAAATCAATTTCCAACATACAAAACAACTTACATAAAACATCTTGGCATAAACTCATACAATCATTGTTAAGAATACTCCAACATGATACCAATATCTCTGCTTCAGATGAGACCAAAGCAATGCTCTTGCAATGAAAGAAGTCCCTTCCAACCAAGGATGATCTTGCTAGACTTGCTGCAGCTGTTTGGACTGCCAATCAAAAGTAGGCTTTAATTGGGAATTTTGTCAAACACATCGTTTACATTTCTTCTTTCTCCAACAATGGCTTCCTTTTTGTCTCTTACCAAGCACTTCTAGACTACACTGCCACACTAGCCCAACACATCTGGACAAATGAAATCCCTTTAAATGGCTCACACCCCACTTTTGTTGCATTCCTCTTCCTTGGCCTTTTCAAAAATATTTGTTTAGTTTTGCTATCCCTCTCTTTCTTTCTGCCTTGGAATTTCTCTACTATATGTGGACAAAATCACCTTTGCTAGTGGCTATGTATGTCCTTTCTTTTTCTTTCACATGGTTTGTCTTGCTTGCCTGTCATGCCCAGACCAAAGTGCCTCTTCTCCCCTCCAAACATTCTTTTCCAATTGGTACCTAAAACATTTTGTTCCAATCGATGCATAAAACACTCTGTTATGTCTTTCTAATTGCTAATGCTCTTTTCATTATATATATATATATATATATAGGTTTTGTCTCTTGCCAAAATACAGGAATTGGGTTACAGTTTGTGATTGTCCTATTCTTTCGACTCAACATATGGTCTTTGTTTGTCCATCTCTTTTTATGCACATCAACTATATGTGAAAACTAAATGACACTCCTGGAATAATGGGATGAGGATAACCCTTTGATAATGGGCAAAAGGACAAAGTCAGGGTAGTTATTCATTTATTTATGTTTTTGTTGTGATGAGGATTGTTGTTTACCAAGAATACTCTTGTATAAGACACCCTTGGTTCGAATTTTGTGAGCATAATGCTCAAAAACATAGGCTAAGTGGTAGAACTACTCTTTTGGTCAACTGCCATGGCCATGGTGTTCCTTTCCACCATGTCAAGTACTCTGTTTGTGACCACTTTTGTCTCCTTCCTTTCTAGCTCTCCTCTTGATCATATACTCTTTCATTTCCTTCAACTTTTATCTTCTTTGTAGTTCTGGACTAATTTCTTCTCCTCATCTCATTTTGGAGGTTACTGTAAGTCTTACCACCAAACTCTACATGGACTACTTCCACCTCTTCATTCTTGTGCACAACACAAGGCACATCCTCTTCTCTCTTAATGTCCTTAGGAAGGATTTCTTCTTCTACATTATCCTTTGTTTTTAAAGATGACTCTAGTTGTTTGAAGAACAACTTATCCTCTACACCTTGCTCTAGGTGCACCTATAGCAACACCTTTCCTTTCTCTCCTTCACATATGTAGTTTTAAAGATCCACATCCTTTTCAACTACTTCTATTGCAACACTACCCTCACTCTCATTCTCTTGGACTAAACTAAACTCCAACTAGTTACCCGTCATCTTCTCTTTGCCTTCACTTATCTGGATAGGCATTGCAAGCATGCTTTGCATAAGGTCATCCACGCTCTTATTGCTTGTATATGAACAAACCAATTTCAAACCCTTGAGAGTCTCTTCTACATTATCATCTACATTATCTAGTAACCTCTTTTGCACTCTTCATTATTTTTGAATGACATGTATCCATCCACTCCACTCCTTCCTTTGTCTCTATGTCATTTGCTTTCTACACTATCCAAACTATTGGGAAACGAGGTGTATCAACCTTGCTGCACATTTCCTGTTATAGTTATTTTTATTTAATATTTTCCTACAACTATTACGCATTGTCAGTGCTTTGAAAATTAGTTTTTTAGGTGTCAAAAGATGCCCACATGGTAGTATATTATGGAAGGCCTATTTTTAGGCATATTATGACAGATTCTATGACATCTCTAAGGGTTAAAAATAGGGGATTTCATTTTGGACATGAGAGCTTATTTTTAGACTGGAATCTTGGATGAGAAGCTTCACATATGGTTTTGTAAAGCCACAGATGGTTTCTTGTATAGCTAGAAGTCTATAAATTAGAGGCTTGAGGAGTAGTTTGTATAGTGTGAGTTTGCAGGTATTGTTATGATGTTGGAATGCTACTGAAATTCTTCCAGAATTGTTTACTGGTGATACTTCTGTAATAAACTTGCTCTACAAGTGTATGTAATCTTGGTATTGGATTTGAAATACATTGAGTAGGTTTTTTACCTGAAAGGGTTTTCCCCATGTATATCTAGTGTTTTGTGTCTCTTTGTTTATTTTATGTCTTTGAATGTGTTTCTGAAATTTCTGTGACTGTTAGATCAGATTTAAAGTTTTGCATAATTTCTTTCCTCAAGATTAGGGTAGGAAGTTGTTTCTGCTAGTTTAACTTCCTTACAAGTGGTATCAGAGCCTGATCACCTTTGGTTTTAGTTGTGGGTTGTTGGGTTTTTTGTGCTAATCAAGGTTTGAGTGGGAGCTTGTGCAGAGGATACTTTGTGATCTTGTTGCAGATATTTTTTTTCAGATGGTGAGCATATCTAGGAGGATTGAGGTAGAGAAGTTTTCTGGCACAAACTTTGAAATGTGGAAGCTGAAGATCTAGAAGATCTGTTAATTGATCGAGATCTATGGGATGCAGTGGATGAAAATGTCCATAGGCATGTGGATCCAGATTTGGCTGCAAAATATGATGTAATGGATAGAAAAGCTAAAGGTCTCATAAGATTGTGCCTTGCAGATTCGATTCTGATAAATGTCTATGAAGAACCCACTTCGAAGAAGCTTTGGAAGAAGTTGGGTGAGATATATCAAGCTAAATCTCTAGCAAATAAGATTTTCTTGAGGAAGTTGTATTCCTTGAGAATGGAAGAAGGTGGATGAATTTCTGAGCATCTAGAAACATTCAATATGTTGGTGACTCAGTTGACCTCAGTTGGGGTGAAAATGGATGAAGAAGAAAGGTGCCAAATTTTGTTGTGTTCGTTGCCAGACTCATGGGATAGCCTAGTCATGGCTATTGGGAGCACTGTAGTCATCTTGACGATGTAGGATGTTGTTGGTTCTCTACTCGCTGAAGAGATGAGAAGGAAGGTCTCTCTAAATGCCAAAGAGGCTTTGAGTGTTCAAGGAAGACAAAAAGAACAAGGCAAAGATGAGAAGCAGCGTGGCCATTCCAAGTCCAAGAATAAGGGGAGATCAAAATCTCCTGGTAAGTCCAAGGCAATATACTGGAACTGTGGCAAATCTAGACACTTCTGAAAGGAATGTAAAGAAGAGAAGAAAAAGAAGAAGAAGAAGCAAGATTCTAATTCTAAGTCTGAGAAAGAAGATGAAGATGCCTTTATTGCAGCCTTGGCCACTTGTGTAGGTGATAATGCATGGTTGATAGACTCAAGTGCATCTTTCCACATGACTCCTAATAGAAATTGGTTTAGTTAGTATGAAAACTATGATGGTGGTAAGGTATATTTAGGTGATAATTCTTTCCTTGACATTGTTGGTTGTGGTAGTATTCATGTGAAATTTTCTGATGGTAGAGTTAGACGATTTGATAGTGTCTTGCATATCCCAGGACTAGCAAGAAATTTATTATCTGTTAGCAAGCTAATAGATGTGGGTGTGCATGTATAGTTTTCTAAAGCAGGTGTGAAAATGGTGAGAGGTGCTATGGTGATAGCAAGAGGAAGCAGATTGGGTACATTGTACCAGGTTGATGCATGCACAGTTGAGTACAATAGCACTTATGATAAAATTAAGCTAGAAACTACTTTACTGAAAAAAGAGATGGTTTCCTCTTCTGCGGATGGTCGTGGCTTTTGGGTACCCAAGGGTGCTTTGTCTACCGAATCAAAGTTGCCTACCGAGAAGACCATGTTATGGCACCAGAGACTTGGCCACATTGGAGAGAATGGTTTGAAAGCCCTGAAAAATAAGAACTTTGTTGAAGGTTTGAATGATTGTAATCTAGAGTTTGATTTCTATGAACATTATATTTATGGCAAACAGAACTGCGTTTATTTTTACTCGTTTCTCATAAGTCTTCATGTATTTTGGATCTACTCCATTCAGATGTATTTGGTCCTGTTGATGTTGCTTCTATTGGTAAATCAGTTTATTATGTTACTTTCATTGATGATTTTAGTAGGAGAACATGGGTATATTTTTTAAAGAGAAAATCTAAAGTTTTCAGTCATTTTAAAGAGTTTAAGGCTATGGTAGAAAATCAGACTGGAAAGAAAATTAAATGTTAGAGGACTGACAATGGCAGTGAGTATTATTCTGCAGATTTTGACAGATTCTATATAGATTGTGGGATTAAAAGACAAAAGACAACTCTATATTCTCCTTAGCAGAATGGAGTTGTAGAAAGAATGAACAAAACATTGATGGAGAAGGCTAGGAGCATGTTGAGTGGAGCTGGTCTAGAACAAAAGTTTTGGGCTGAAGCTGTTGCCATTGCTTATTATTTGATAAATAGATCTCCTACATCAGCGCTTGTTGATAAAACGCCTATGGAGGCGTGGTCGGGGAAAAAGCCTTCACTCAGACATCGAAGAGTTTTTGGTTGTGAGGCATATGCACATGTGCCTAAGGAGAAGAGAACAAAGTTGGATTCTAAGGTTGTCAAATGTATCTTCATTGGCTACAGCTATGGTGTGAAAGGATACAAGCTTTGGGACCTTGTTGCACATAAGGTAATTTATTCCAGAAGTGTTATTTTTAGAGAGACTAAATCTTCTCCTATTACTTTTTAGCCAGAATAGCATTTAAATAAATTGAACAGAAAAAAGATGTGATTCAACTTCCTTCTATGCCTAAGGAAGTTGAATTGAGGCCCCAAGATAGACAAGAAGTTGACGAGAGCTCATCAAGCTCTGAATCTTCAGAAGAGGTAGAAGAAGAGGAAGAAGTGGAAGAACCTCCACCTCAACTTGTTTGAAGGTCTACAAGGCATAGGCAACCACCTAAAAGGTATGGGTATTCATCTGATGATTGGAAGTGTATATTTGCTTTGAGTACTAACATTGATGAGCCGAGATCTATGCAAGAGGCTTTGTGTATGGATGATGTAGAGTCTTGGAAAGTTGCCATGGATGAAGAGATGGCAGCCCTTGAAAGAAACAATACATGGGACCTAGTACCATTGCCTGAAGGATGAAAACCTATTGGATGTAAGTGGGTGTTTAAGAAAAAGATTGGTTCAGATGGAAATGTTGAAAAGTATAAGGCACAGTTGGTTGCGAATGGATACTCTCAGGTTGAGGGTATTGATTACGGTGAGATCTTTTCCCCTGTTGCTAAAATGACATACATTTAGTTTTTATTATCTATTGTAGCAACTTATGACCTAGAGGTTGAACAAATGGATGTGAAAATTGTTTTCCTTCATGGTGATTTAAAGGAAGAAATCTATATGGCACAGCCAGAGCACTACGTGGTGAAAGGTAAAAGCAAGTTAGTTTGTAAGTTAAAGAAATCTTTGTATGGCCTTAAACAAAGTCCTAGGATGTGGTACCAGAAGTTTGATACTTATGTGTTGAGTTTGGGATTTGTGTGGTCTAAATCTGATCACTGTGTATATTTTAAATCTGATGGTGATTGTTTCTTGGTAATTGCTTTATATGTTGATGACATGTTTATTGGGAAAGGCAAAGGTTTGATTGCAGAATTGAAATCTCAACTCTCTGTGAAATTTGAAATGAAAGATCTTGGTGCAGCAAAACACATACTTGGGATGGAGATCAGAAGAGATTGTGAGAACAGAAAGCTATGGCTTGGCTAGAGTAAGTATGTTTGTTTAGTTTTGAAAAGGTTGAACATGCAGGATTGTAAACCACTTTGTGTTCCTGGTACATTGGGAATGAAGCTCTCTATTTCATAATGTCCTACATCCCCATCGAAGATGGAAGACATGAGCAGAGTGCCTTACTAGAGTGCAGTTGGAAGCTTAATGTATGCTATGGTCTGTATAAGACTAGACATTGCCCAAGCAGTGGGAGTTCTTTCTCGTTATATGTCTAATCCTAGAAGAGTGCATTGGGATGCAGTTAAGAGGGTTCAGATATTTGCGGGGTACAAAAGAATACTCTATTTATTTTCATGGTACAGGAGATCAACATTCCCTGAGTATTCGTGGTTTTGTGGATTCAGACTAGGCTGGTGATGTCGATAGTAGAAGGTCCACCAATGCTTATGTACTTACTCTTAATGGTGGCACAATCAGTTGGATGAGCAAGTGACAGGCTATGGTCGCTTTATCCACTACTGAGGCAGAGTACATGGCATCTACTCATGCCTATAAAGAAGCCATTCGGCTGAAACGTTTGTGTTCAGATATTGGATTGAAACAGGTTGCAGTTACAGTTTATTGTGATAGTCAAAGTGCAATTTGCCTTGCAAAGAACCTGACTTTTCATGCCAGGACCAAACATATTGATGTTCAGTATCACTTCGTGAGAGATATGGTCGAGGATGGTAGGGTGAAGCTAGAAAAGGTAGAGACTGTGGTGAATGTTGCACATGCATTAACTAAGCCTGTGAGCACAACAAAATTCAGGTGGTGTTTCGAGTCTATGGGCCTTTTGGCCCCTAGCAGTTGATCCATGATGATGTTATTCCCCTGGCCCTTGCAAGGTATTTGACAAGTGGGAGAATGTTGGGAAACGAGGTGTCTCAACCTTGCTGCACATTTCTCGTTGTAGTTATTTTTATTTAATATTTTCCTATAGCTGTTACACATTGTCGGTGCTTTAACAATTGGTTTTTTAGGTGCCAAAAGATGCCCACATGGTAGTACATTATGGAAGGCCTATTTTTAGGCATATTATGATAGATTCTATGACATCTATAAGGGTCAAAAATAGAGGATTTTATTTTGGACATGAGAGCTTATTTTTAGATTGAAATCTTGGCTGAGAAGCTTCGCACATGGTTTTGTAAAACCACAGATGGTTTCTTGTATAGCGAGAAGTCTATAAATTAGAGGCTTGAGGAGTAGTTTGTATAGTGTGAGTTTGTAGGTATTGTTATGCTGTCGGAATGCTACCGAAATTCTTCCAGAACTATTTATTGGTGATACTCCTGTAATAAACTTGCTCTGCAATTGTATGTAATCTTGGTATTGGATTTGAAATACATTGAGCAGGCTTTTGGAGTGTGGGGTTTTTCACCCGAAAGGGTTTTCCCCACGTATATCTCGTGTTTTGTGTCTCTTTGTTTATTTCATATCTTTGAATGTGTTTCTAAAATTTATGTGACTGTTAGATCAGATTTAAAGTTTTGCATAATTTCTTTCCTCAAGATTGGTGTAGAAAGTTGTTTCCACTACTTTAACTTCCTTACACAAACTTGGATTGGTTTGGGTATGAAAGTAAAACATTCTTCTTCCCCCTTGACTGCATTTCATAGTTGCTTATTAGAGATTAGTAAAACTTTGGCACTGCTATCCGCTTCTTCTCCATGCTCCTTAAAGGAACCCAAAGTGAACTTCCTTCCACTCTTCTCAAGCATGTATGTGTTGGCTCTCCCATCATGTACAACTTTCCTATCAAATTGCCAAGGTCTACCCAACAAAACATGACACACATCCATAAGCACATCACACCAAATTTCATCCTTATATGAACCAATCTAAAAATTGACTGAGCATTGTTCATTTACCAATAATTGATGACCTTTTTGAAGCCAAAGTACCTTATAAGGATTTGGGTGTCTTACCTAGTTTTTCTACCAGATATTAAATTGTCTGTCACATCAACAATAACTTTACAACACTTACAATTTGCAAATAGTTCTAAAAAGACTTCCGTTGCAATGGTTCGTTGTCCTCCTTTGCTGGGTTTAGTAGCACACTATTGTCCTTCTTTGTTGGGTTTAGTAGCACACTCTTCATTATGGGAATTTCTCCTTGCTTCAGTTCTTCAGTGTGATTAGGAGATGCAACTGATTCATCATCAACTTGTACAATATGAGTTCCACTTCATTCCTCCTACCATCCTCTTGTAATTGTGGGCATTCAAAAGCCCTATAACCATCTTGACTACATCTGAAACATGCGCTACCAAATGATCTACCTCTTCCTCTACCATAGTTTCCTCTTCCTCTCGGTGCATCTGTTCCTTCTCTAGATGGCTGATTTGGGTCTTGTGAAGTATTGGATTCAACTCCTTTCATATCTTGATTCCTTCAAGTGCCTTGCATATTTCACCTCTATCAAATCTTCCCCTGCGTCTTGTTGCATTCTATTGCTTTCTAGATAGCTTCTCCTCATCTTTTAAGGCATATTGATATGCCTCATCCACAATACCCATTTTGATTAAAATTAATTCATCTTGGAGCTGAAATCTTAGTCCATTGAGGTATCTAGCAGCTTCTTTCTCATCTTCTTCTTGCATATTTGTTTTGATTTGTAAGCATAATTTTTTTCCACTGCACTCTTGTATAGAAAACTCCTATCTCAAAATTTGAAATTGTTTAGACAACTTGTGTTGGTTTTTTAACATCTTAGGCCATAACCTCACCTTTTCCTTCCATTGTCTTCTTCGTGATTTCTGAATGCTGTTCTACCGTAGGGCAGCATGCAACTTCATTTTTGTTACAACGAACTTGACCCTCCTAGGATCATCTTCCCCCAAGTTTTCCATATCAAAGTACTTGTCAAGCTCTTTCACCCAATCAACAAAGAGAACCAGGTCTAAATACCCTGTAAAATTTGATACCTCCGGCTCGATCTTTGTTCCTTGCTTGATTATAGCTTGAATTGATCTCTCCATGGGTTCTATCTTTATCAAACAACTTATATTTAGGTTTCAACTCATCCCAACTCTTCTCTCTTATACAGATATACAAAATAGTTCACCAGAACACCTCTATGGATTTACAAGCCCAGGCTTTGGTAAAACCACCTCTAGTACAAGCAAGTTTCCCATTGTTTAAGAACAGGCTTCACGAAATAGACCTATAGTCTTTGACACTTGGTGTTGGCCCATGTAAAGGCTGGAACATGCATTTATCATATGCTTGATAAGTTCCCATGCTTTTCAAGCAATTACCAATTTCTATATTACTTATGAATGTTTCCCTTATGGAACACAATGTTTGAATTGCAGATGGCATATTTGGTGTTGCAGAGAAAGGGAGCACCGGAGAAGGTGATCGTATTGAGTATCTATTCAGAAGTTTTTCTCCGAATGAAGCTGCAACTCGTGCAGTATTTGAACCTGTTGAGGGTATTTATATTATGGGATACTCAAGGCAACTTCCGTCGCCCCAGCAATGGGGTGGAATGAGAGTGTGTGTACATCTAACCATGTCAGAGTTTGTGTACATAGAAGAAATGAACCGGTGCTGTGCATCCAAGAAAAAAGCAGGATCCGCATTAAATCATTTATGGCCTCGTAGCAGTGTGTTCCTTGTTTACATTTTTGTACGATCCATGGATGAGAAGACAAGTAACTCACATTAAACAGACAATTTTGCGGTAGGGTTCCCGCTGCCACTGGCGAGATCTGATACGCCCCAGCGGAACTCAACAACAATATCAGAAAACAAATCAAGGTAATCCCACACATGGCTTCCTGTAAATCAGTCTGCAATCATCTTAGCACAAACACTCTTTTAATAACAGTTTGCTCTCTGATCAGGAGGAAGTTTTCAAACATTCATTTAATGCCTTCCAGCAAATCATCCAAACAACGAATAACCATTATTTAGGAAAAACAAGCGTGCTTATTTGGGCGTCGTTGAAATCAGAGTTCACATGGGAGGCATCCTCTAGCTTTACTCACCTCTGCCAAAAAAAAAAAAAAAACATATTTCATAAAATAAATGGGTTAGGTACATTCCAAGTTGCATGGCAAAACAGGTAAGTTGAGAATTAAAAATTATAGGATAGTCAGATTATATTTCCACATGGTTGCCATTGGAAAGGCCAAGCCTGAAGCACACAAAACAAATTTAATTTGAAGGCATCTGTGACAAACTTGTATAATATTAGCTTTTGATGGAAACAAGAGGCACTGAAAGTAGGTAGATTATACAACAAAGAGGCCCGAGCCACCTAATCTACTGACAAAAGTGAAGCCAATAGTACCATTAACAAGCTTGAATCTATATATATAAAGAAGATGCTACAATACAAAGGCAACAGAGCAAAACTATAATAATACCAAGACAACAAATAGCGTGAATATTTAATATATATAGACTATGTCTATTAACATTAATTATAATATATTAATAGTTTAGAAATAATATATATATTTTAAATTCTATAATATTATATATATAAATATACTAACAAAGTGTTTTTCATATAATTAGGTAGATAATATTAATATAGCTATAATATAAATTAATATATAATTAGTAATATTATATCCAAATAGGGACAAGGATATTTATTAGATATAATATATGATCTAATTTTATAGTTAGATATATAATATTACTAATTTGATGTATATAGTAAAATAGATTAATTAATATTACTATAAATATAATTAATATTATATTATAATTAAATACCTTTGATTTATTATAACCTTAATATTAGTATATGTTAAACTATATTTTAATTTATATTTTAATAAACTATTAAGTGATAAGTTACACATCACTTATGGAATATGAGATGAAGAGCAATAAGTTTGAACTAACACACATTTTTACAGTAATTTATAATTTTAACAGGTAATTCTCTTTACTTCATCCAATATTGGATCCAAATTTAGTTTAGATATAATATAGAAAAAATAGAATTTTTTTACTATTTTTTTTTACATTATTGATTAATATATTAAGTTAATAAGAAGTTTTTAATTTAGAGTAAAGATATTTTTAATATTTTTTTAAGTGATTCAAGTATTAGTTAATAAGGTAGCTCATCTCTACATTCACATAAAATATTAGGGTGGCCCAACATGTTTTTTATAGTCATTTGTATTTGACCTTCCTTGTCAAGTTATTAATTTATAATTTTAATGGGTAATTCTCTTTACTTAATCTAATATTGCATCCAAATTTAGTTTAGATATAATATAGAAAAAATAGATTTTTTTACTAATTTTTTTTACGTTATTGGTTAATATATTAAGTTAATAAGAACTTTTTAATTTAGAGTAAAGATATAGTTATTTTTAATATTTTTTTAAATGATTCAAGTATTAGTTAATAAGGTGGCTCATCTCTAGATTCACATAAAATATTAGGGCAACATGTTTTTTACAGTTATTTGTATTTGACCTTCCTTGTCAAGTGATGATTGGCCTCATGACCATTCCTTGCATAAGGGCCAAAGATGAGGCTATAATAGCAAATCTCATCCACACTTCCACATAAGGTCCAAAGATGAGGCTATAATAGCAAATCTCATCCACACTTCCACATCCATGCATGTTAAGGTCCAAAACTTCTTAGCCATATGCCCACATCAAAAGATGAAGGATTGCCCAAATAACTAAAGTGAAGTCCTGAAATATGTATGACTCAATCAATGCATGAATCTACATCTTTTATAAACTACAATCATCTCCCTTTTCTCAATAGCATGTAAATTGTTATAATACTAACCATATAGGCCATCGGGTAGCTTCTGCGCTTGCCCCATATGAAGAACTTCTGTGCAAAATACATAGTTGTGAAGAACCTCTGTGCAAAGAACACTCCACGTTGGATCGCATTGCTTACCATGAGAGCATAGGCAGTGGAGTTGGAACCCCCGCCTCTGATGGAGATGAGCACCATTTTTCTACTGCACTATTTTGGTGAATTTGCCCATCATTTCCTATTTAGTGTTTCAACGAGAAGCGCCAAAATGAAATAAAATTAAATTTGGTGCCCATATTATTAAATATAATATAATATAATATTATTGTATAATATTAAATATATTATAATATTAATAATATAATATAAATATAATATAATATTATATTATAAATATTATATTATATTATAATATCTATATTATATAATATTATATTATTGTCTAATATATATTATTATTAGTCGATAGGCTTTCATATATGAGAATTATAATGCCCGAAATTGTCTCACGCCGTAAAAAAATTCATGGTGGGAAATTTTCTTAACTCTTCGGTTGTTCTCTATGAAAAGGGTTTAAAAAATAACTCAGGTGAGCATATCAAATTGCAAGATTTGAGGTGAGATGAAGGGGAGTGCGAACAGAAAATAAAAGAATCGCCTTCTGAGGAATCGATCCAAGGTTATGGAGGAAATCTTCTTTCTAAAAAAGAGGTATTTGCATAGTTCTTTGTTATTCTAGCACAAAAACTAATATCTATTTGTTTCAATTTCATTACGCACATAAAAATTGAAACCCCATTACACTCGCCTGCATCCCACTCGCACATCACTTCATGAGGACCGCATGTGTACATATTATCTAGGTAGATTTGTATCCACTCAATCTTAGAATTTATGGCCTCTGGCACCTTGTATGTTGCTTCATGCACTATGTTGTGCAACGCTAATTTTGAGTAATCATCTGGTTCTGCATGAATTAATATAAATAGGAGCCGGACACATATAGCCACAACAAAACAAAGCTCTGACCATAGAACATTATGAATCTCACAGACAAAGATGCTCAGATCCTCTACATTTCTTGCTAAGTCAATGAAAGGCAAATGTGAATGCTATTTGTAGGGAGTGAAACTCTATTATATACAAAAATATCATCACTTTCTATAAGAGATTGAATATAATTTTCCATCGCCATCTGTTGTCATTTGAGATCACTAAAGCTTCATAGAGACCATATTCATACTATCTCCCAGTAGGCCTATATAGCCTCTTATGTCCATCATCCTAAACAAATTCTTACTATCTCCCAGTAGGCCTATAGAGCTTATGTCCATCATCCTAAACAAACTCCCTAAACCCTAAACATGAAACCCTAAACTCTAAACTCTAAACCCTAAACCCTAAACCCTGAACCCTAAACCTAAAAACCTAAATCTAAAACCCTAAACCCTAAACCCTAAACACTAATCCCTAAACCTGAAACACTAAACCCTAAACCCTAAACCCTAAACCTTCAACCCTAAACACTAAAACTTAAACCCTAAACCCTAAACTTGAAAGCTAAAACCCTAAACCCAAAACCCTAACTCCTAACTCGAAACCCTAAACTTGAAACCATAAACTCTTAACCTTAAACCCTAAACACTATACCCTAAACACTAAACCCTAAACCCTAAACACTAAACCCTAAACCCAAAACCCAGAACTTGAAACCCTAAACCCTAAATTCTAAACTCTAAACCCAAAACCCAAAACCCAAAACCCTAAACCCTAAACACTAAACCCCAAGCCCTAAACCCTAAACCCTAAACACTAAACTTGAAACCCTAAATCCTAAACCCTAAACCCCAAACCCTAAACATCAAACCCTAAACCTAAAACCCAAAACCTTAAACACTAAACTGTAAACCCTAATTCAAAACCCTAAACCTGAAACCCTAAACTCTTAACCCTAAACCCTAAACACTAAACCCTAAACCCTAAACCCGAAACCTGAAACTTGAAACCCAAAACTAGAAACTTGAAACCCTAAACCCTTTAATCCTTAACCCTAAACCCTAAACCCCAAACCCCGAACCCTAAACCCTAAACTCGAAACCTGAAATCTAAAACCTGAAACCCTAAACGCGAAACCTGAAACCCTAAGCCCTAAACCTTAAACCCTAAACACTAAAACCTAAACCCTAAACCCTAAACCCTAAACCCTAAACCCTAAATGACCTAACCACTAAACCCCAAACCCTAACTCGAAACCCTAAACCTAAAACCCAAAACCCAAAACCTAAAACCCTAAACCCTAAACCCTAAACCCTAAGCACTAAACACTAAACCCTAAAACCTAAACCCTAAACCCTAGAACTAAAGTGAACTAAAATTATATAGTATATTTAAAAGACATTTTATAATTAATAATTTTGTCTTTATTTTATTTGTATTAAGGAAGCCTTAATACCAATTCCTCTAGGGTACCTTGCATCCGTCTCCTTTTCATGTGGACTCTGCGCAGCATACAGAAACCCAAATGCTTCGATGATTGCCCCTACCTTACCAGCTACCGCTGATATCTCGTGACACGTCGACTGCAACCATGCAAGGAATAGCTCTACTGGAACAATGAAGGTGAGGGCCATGGCCCTCACCATGACTCTCAATGTGCACGACTCTGCTCCAATGAAACAAAATAAGTTAGGGTTTTAAACTTTTTTGAGTTACAGTTTACCTTTTAGGGTTTCAACTTGAAGCAACGGGTGCCAAAAGTGAAATGGAGGTGGGCACCAATGCCAAAAGTGAAATTTAAATGAAATACATGTATATGATAGCCCATGCATAATTTTGGCACCCATATTATAATATTAATAATATAATATAATATAATATTATAATATTATATTATAATATTATATTATAATATAATATTATAATATATTATATATAATAATAATATAATATTATATTATATTATAAATATTATATTGTATTATATTATATTTAATACTATATAATAATATAATAATAAAAAAATATTATATTATAATATTATAATATTATATAATATAATATAATATTATATTATAAATATTATATTATATTATATTTAATATTATATAATAATATAATATTATAATATATTTAATAATATTATAATATTATATTATGATATAATATTATATAATATAAATATAATATTCTAATATTACTAATATAATACTATATTTTTTTAAATACAAATATAATAAGCGAAAATGCAAAAAAAAGCAGAGTGCCTACAACAAAGCTACATTAACAATTTTACCTAGAATCAAACTAGGGTAGAATACCCTCGATGTGAATTGCACTGGAAAGAGAAGGCTTCTCAGGGGTGCTGGGCTCCCCCTTCGTAACAATATGAGGAACAGGGCTAGCATATTGTTAGGAGTAGGAAATCGTAGAGGGGAGGTAGGGCAAATGCTGGTGGAGAAAATGCCCAAGCCAGGGCTTCCAAAATCTGGGCTATCCCACTTACGTCAACAACCCCAGCATTCGCAACTGGAGCTAACACCACTTCGTTGGGTAGGGAAAGAAGCCACATTACTTAACTACCCCCTGCGGTCTCCCACCCTTCCCTTCCTAGGCAAAGAGTTGCAGAGGGTTTTTCAAAATCGGCCCCTAGGATCATTCATTCACAGGAAAAGCCCTTGATAAGCAATATGGTAAATCCCAAAGCACCCCACCATCGGCCGGTCTCTCAAAACCCTAAACTCAGATATATAGCATTTAACACTCGTGGAAGGGGCAACGATCAGGTGGTAATTCAAGGTCAGGCAAACCCCAGACCCCCATGGTCGAACCAACAAGCGAGATCAAGACATTATAAAAAAACGGAGGCCGTGGGGAAGAAAGCGCCAATAAACTTCAGCAACATTTACTTAGATGGTCTAGGGAATCATTGCAGAACCCACAGTTTTTTTATCCGATGGTGTGGGATAGGGCAACCTGCGAAGGTAATCGTGGATTGGGTTCAAGTTCTCCTCAAAAATTAGGTAAGTATCACTATCACCTCTGAAGATTTCATATATGTTGATTGCAAAAGTTCAGATTTCAAAAAAGAAATTTTAAATAGTAGAAGTTTGGTCTACAAAGGGCATAATTTCAAATATATAGACTGGCAACCGAATTTCAACCCCAGTAAAATAAAACTGAAATCTGCCAGATGGGTCAAATTGCCAAACCTTCCGGTTGAGCTCATCCATAGTGAAATCTTAAGGGAGATAGGTAATCACTTGGGAGAATTCATAGGAATAGAAAAGGATTTCTTATCCAACTCTGATGTTCTCTTGTTAGTAAAATTGGATATAAGTATGGGAACCCTCGAACCTCTTGAAATTAAAATTAACTGGGCCAATTATTGTATTAAGCTAGTATTTCATAAGGGCCCTCCCCACAGTAATTTTATCAATAGTACACCAAAAACACATACTAATAAGAATCCCAAACCCCAGTCAGTGGAGGTAAACATCATATTCAATGATAACAAAGGTAGATTTGTAGTGGATTACCAAAGGACTAGCCTTCCTTCCCTTAAACAACACCATTGTGGTAATAGAGAGTTAACTAGACAAGATCAGAACCTAAGTATGGTAATAGCTCAGTCCAGAAAATGCCCCAAACCATCTCAGAATTCAAAAAGGAATACACAAAGGCAGAGTCATGAACTTACTATACAGAATATGAACCCCACATAGGAAATATCAGATAAAGGAACATTGGTAGTGGCTGAGACTGCAAAGAAGAGTTATGGACTTCAAATAGGCAAGGTTAGGATGGAGCTTGAGGAGGGGGAAGTTCTTGTAGAAGAAACTAGTAATGTTAACCCCCAAGCAGGGGGAGGAAGCTCAGATCTAGAGGTTTCAGAAACACCAGAATGGGTCCCAAACACTTATGAAACAGAGGAAAAACATAAGGTGAATGGCAATCATAAGAAACCCATAGATAAGGTCAGCCATAGGGACTTAGAGGAGATCTGTCATGAGATCCTCGACAAGGCAATAGAGGAAGTAGTAATCGAAGAAGCAAACAAAGAGAAGGAAAAACTTATCACCAAGATCTTGGAACTGGAAGAATTGGAGAAAAGGTAGGAGAATGGTAAAGAAGACCTAAAAGAGAAGGGAGATAAAGAGCTAGAGGAAGCAGACCCACGGTTGGGAATCACCATAACTAATTTTAGTAAAGAAACCTCAGATTGTGTCAAAAGTAATTAAAAAAGGGGCAGGAAATCATTACTGGTACTAAGAGAGAAAGCATGTGAGGCAATGGATAAGACTAAGATTACCACATTGTTTAATGCAGGGAAGGGGAAGGACCTTCCGACAGTACCATGAGAGTACACACTTGGAATGTTAGGGGTCTCAACGCCCCTAACAAACAGTGAATCATAAAATGCTATATAACCAACACAAAACCAAACATACTAATGCTCCAAGAAACCAAACTAAATAAAGATGAGATAGACACTCTAAATAAGAATCTAGGAATATGGGAACTGGTAGGAGTCCTAGCAGAGGGTGCATTGGGGGGCCTTGGGGTGATCTAGGATCCTAGAATGGTTTCATTTTCAGTAACAAGTTGTAAAAAGAACTGGATGGTGGGGAACGTCAGAAGCATTAGAAGCAATCTACACTTCTTTCTTATTAACATCTATGGCCCTTCCCAGAACTAGGACAAGAGATTAGTCTGGACAAAAAAAGAACAATTCCTGGGAACCTTACAAGATTAGGTTTGTTTTCTAGGTAGAGATTTGAATGTGATCTTAGACCCTAAAAAAAGCTGGGAGGATTTGTGAGGTTATCCATAGTAGCAATTGACTTTAAGGACTAGGTTCATAAGAACAATTTAATGGAAATCAAAATTGCTCAAGAAGGTTTTACATGGAATAACAGAAGGAAGGGCTTTAGCAATATTGCAGAAAAATTAGATAGATTCTTGGTCAGGGGCAACTGGGCACAACTCTCTTCTATTCTGTAGGCTGAAATCCTACCATATTCGGGCTTTGATCACTACCCAGTCTAGCTAAGTATTTCAGAAGACTGCCAATCCAAATGGTGCCCATTCAAATTTGAACAAATGTGGGTCAAAGATAATAACCTTTTAATCTTAATTGAGCAATGGTGGAAAGAAACTAGAGTTTCTGGATCTAAGCTTTTTTGTTTAGTATCCAAAATAAAAACTATCAAATGTAAGCTTCTTAGTTGGAATAAGACTAACTTTGGTAATATCTTCGAAATCAAAACTAAGTTAGAAGAGGAACTTGAAAACCTCAATAGAAGTGTGATAACTAAAGGCATGGACACATAATCATATGCAAAAGAAAAATAGCTGAAAACAAAATATGAAGATATCCTAGCCAAAGAGGAAATCTTTTGGCAACAAAAGTCCAGAGAGACATGGCTAGAAGCGGGTGATAAGAACACTAAGTTCTTCCACAACAGCACGAGAGCACGCAGAAATGCAAACAGGATCTTTAAAGTTAAAGATGTGAATAATGTCTGGATCGAAGATCCTCAACAAATTGCATATGAAACAGTTAGGTACTTTGAGGATATTCTTAACAATCAGGAAGGATCTAATTGGTTGCACCAACAAGCCGTACTGAAAGATATTCCAAAGATTATGATGGGGAGCCTTGGTCAGTAAGACTTCCACCATCGGTGAACTCCTTGTTTGTTCTCCCAATATGCCGATATACCAATTTCGTATATGCTTGGTGTGACTTTCTATTACCGGTGGCAATACCCTGATTCACCATTACAACTGGTCATCCGATGAAAGATACATTCTCCACATACATTCCCAACATGCTTTTGTGATATGCATTCGCAATATACATTCGGTGAGACTCTTGTCTTCGGTGAACGCTCACACATTTAGGCCGATGTGCCAATGGACCTACTACTCATCGGTGTGACGAATGCCTTCGGCCAATCCCTAAGGTCTCTTACCGCCAGCCGATTCCTCCCGATAGATCTCCTATCAATGGCTCGATCCTCTCTTCGGCTAGACCACCCTCGTTGCTCTGAGAGAGGAATGCTTTTCTGATGCCCTATGTCTCACCGATAGCATCTTCAACTCCTCTGATCAAACCCTAGTACATGGAGATGCTAGGCCATCTATTGTGCACAACCCTCGATCTGGAACATCTACACCGCTGAATCGGAAAATAAAATAGGAAACAAAAAACACATATTGTATAATGAAGCCATTCCACTAATTTCAACATAAATCTTATTAGTGGAATGCTTCACCTTGCCATATCACAACAATGGAAATACAGAAAGAAAGGAAATCTACAATTATACGATTTGCAGTTATAAGAAATGGAAATCAAATGGGTAGAACAGAATTGCATTATTTCTCCTAAGCATAATACAATTACATTCACACCCTTCTTCGATCTGATTACATTCGATATTATGTCTGTATGCATTTGATTCATTTCTTTGGGGTTTATAAGCTTGCCCTGAGGTACAACAACTCATTCCAAGCGGCTGGGAGAAAACTAACTGATTCCAACCGTCTAAAACTAACAACTTGACCCAAACAACCTAAGTCACTAGTGACTTACAAACATAAATCAAAATGCATTGGTCAAATAGACCTTATTACAACACAAAACCTGTTTTAAAATAGAACATGAACTTAAATGCCTCACAAAGGCCACCTTGTGTTAGGTGCTCCTGCACCATACACCCCACCTAGAAAAGAACTGATGTCCCATGAGTTGATTCTTTGTCTTTCTCCACCTTTATCCTTTGCTGCATCATGCCTTCCCCATGATCTCTGGACTGCAACTTGCTTCCATGGAATCAAAAACTCATGCCTAGCATTGTAGGCTCTACTCACACCTTGCCATGAGTGAGTGCTTGCAACCAAACTTGGATGTTGCATGTCATGATTGCTTACTGTCATCTCTACCTGAACACCTGCATTCAAAACCTTATTTGATGCTTCTTGTACTACTGCTATGGTACAATATATGTGCCTTTCAATTCTTGTTTGCTCTAGAGGACAAACAATGGTCCCTACTATGATAGGATCTCTTTCTTTCCAATCAACTTGTGGCTTCTTGCAGACCTGCTCTTTGACCTTCTTCTGATCCATCTCAGACATTACCATCTGATCTCCATCATTCAAAACTGAAATCACCTTCAAACTATGATCTTTGGTAACCTCACTCCTTGAGACATCCTCAACTGTCCTTGTCTCTCCTTCATTGATCTTCACAAACTCTTTCTTACCCACCAAAATAATCTTGGCTACCTTGCTTCAGCATCCTCCTACAATGGAGTCATCACAAAAGTGTTTCCATCCTTCTTGATGGTGTATGTATTAGCATATCCATCATACAATGCTTGCCTATCAAATTGCCATGGTCTACCTAAAAGTAGGTGACAACACTCCATGGGCAAAATGTCACATAAAATTCTCTCCTTATATTCTCCAATCTGAAAATCAACATATGCTTGTTCATCTGCCAAAAGTGATTGACTATCACTTACCCAAGATGCTTTGTAAGGAGTTTGATGAGGAATCCTTTCTATGTTCAATTTATCCACCATTTCCCTGGACACCATATTATCTATTGAACCAAAATCTATAACTACCTTGCATATTTTACCTTTTCTTTTGCAATTGATCCTAAAAAGAGCTCTCCTCTGTGATGGTTCAGTCTTCATTGGTGCTTTGAGCAATGTCCTCTTGATCATCAGATTTTCTCCCACTTCTGATGTCAAATTCACTTCAGGAGATGTCAGACTCCCTACATACTCTTGAGTCAATGTGGTTCTTCTCTCATTTCCATGAGAAGTTGAGGCCTTTTCTAGACACTTATAAGCTGGGTACCCTATCTGGTTATAGTTATAACATCTCATGTTGAAGAACTTGGATCCTCTGACTGATCCATTTGTCCCATCTCTTTCATTTGGCCTCCTTCCTCGGTAGCCTCCTCTGCTACTTGAGTCCCCAACTTGCTCTTCTTGGCTAGACTCACCACTAGGCCTTTGATTAGGACTTCTACCTCCAAAACCGCCTCTAAAATTTCTATCACCTCTTCTTTTACTTTGCTGCTCACCTTTCCTCTTCAGCTTCTCTTCAACTCTTAATGCTACTTGAAAGCATTTTTCCATGGTTTCAGGGGTAAATAAACTTATCTCATCTTGAATATTGATCCTTAGACCATTTAGATACCTTTCTACCTTGGCTTTACCCTCTTACTTTCAGGAACTTCTTTGTATTCAAAGTAGTTGTTCAGAGCCTCAATCCACTCCATGACTTCCTCAGCATTCATCTTTCCACTAAACATGGGGACATCTAACCGGGCCTTCGAAGAGTCCTTGCCAATTGTCTTGATGGCTTCTAAGAATTGATTTTGTTCAACTGGTATCTTTGCCTCTTCTTGTTCTTCTACTTCTTCCTCTTTCTCTTCTTCTCCATTAGAATCATCATCTGATTTATTTCCTATCTTCATTGACTTCAATTCTGCTTGGAGTGCTTCCTTGACTCCAGTCTTAATCATCTCCTCCATCTCCTTGAATTTCTTGACCACTTCGGTGGTCATCCCCTTTGGAGGCATATCGCTAGCCTCTCCTTCACTTTCTCTGTCTGACATAAACATTCACAGATAATGCCAACACTTTTGCAAATCCTTAATTTGACTATAACACAATGCTCAATCAGCTGTCCATCCTACACGCTACTTCACAGACCCATTCCTCTCATCCAACAACAAATCCTGGAGATGCACTACCACTCTCTCTCACAGTGGCCTCACTCTACATCCTCTTCCAACCAAACCTCTATTGGTGAATGGTCTTGACAGACCTCATCATCATCTGCCCACACACTACAAGAATCCTATTCCTTCTCGCAACTAGATGGCACAAGCAACTCTTCATCTGCCTTCTCAGTGACAAAAATCAAATACACAACACCTCTGCCTAGAGCTTTCGCTGGCTCTAATACCAATATGATGGGGAGCCTCAGTCGGTAAGACTTCCACCATCGGTGAACTCCTTGTTTGTTCTCCCGATATGCCGATATACCAATTTAGTATATGCTTGGCGTGACTTGCTATTACCAGTGGAAATAACTTGATTCACCATTACAACCAGTCACCATTTGTATCTGATGAAAGATACATTCTCCACATACATTCCCAACATGCTTTTAAGATATGCATTCACAATATACATTCGGTGAGACTCTTGTCTTTGACGAACGCTCACACATTTAGGTCGATGTGCTGATGGACCTACTACTCATCGGTGTGATGAATGCCTTCGACCAATCCCTAAGGTCCCTTACCACCAGCCGATTCCTCTCGATGGATCTCCTGTTAATGGCTTGATCCTCTCTTCGGCTAGACCACCCTCGTCGCTCTGAGTGAGGAATGCTTTTCCGATGCCCTCTGTCTCACCAATAGCATCTTCAACTCCTCTGATCAAACCCTAGCACATGAAGATGCTAGGTCGTCTATTGTGCACAACCCTCGATCTGGAACATCTGCACTGCCGAATAGGAAAATAAAATAGGAAATGAAAAACACATATTGTACAATGAAGCCATTCCATTGATTTTGACAGAAATCTTATTAGTGGAATGCTTCACATTGTCATATCGCAACAACAGAAATACAGAAAGAAAGGAAATCTACAATTATACGATTTGCAGTTATAAGAAATGGAAATCAAATGGGTAGAACAAAATTGCTTTATTTCTCCTGAGTACAATACAATTACATTCACACCCTTCTTCAATCTGATTAGATTCAATATTATGTCTGTATGCGTTTGATTCTTTTCTCTAGGGTTTATAAGCTTGCCCCGAGGTACAACAACTCATTCTAAGCAGCTGGGAGACTGATTCCAAGCAGCTGGGAGAAAACTAACTGACTCCAAGTGGATGGGAGAAAACTAACTAATTCCAACCATCTAAAACTAACAACTTGACCCAAATGACCTAAGTCACTAGGGACTTACAAATAGAAATGAAAATGCATTGGTCAAATAGAGCTTATTACAACACAAAACCTATTTTAAAATAGAACATGAATGTAAATGCCTCACGGAGGCCACCTTGTGTTAGGTGCTCCTGCACCAAATTATCTCAAAGGATCAAAACAAAGACCTCAATGGTAAATTTACTAAAACTAAGGTGGAACTGGTGATCTCTCTAATGCAGCTAGACAAAGCTCTGGGACTAGATGGCTTCCCAGCATTTTTCTTTCAGAAATGCTGGCACTTCATAGGAGATGAAATAGTTGATACTTTAGAAGGGGTAAGAAATTCAGGTAGCATTCTAAAAGAAGTAAATAATACTTTTCTCTCTCTCATACCAAAAAAAGAGAAGCTGAAAAATCTGGGGGATCTGCAGCCTATTTCTCTTTGTAATACTATATATAAGATCCTCACTAAAACCTTAGCGAACAGAATTTAGACAGTTCTACCAGACATCATAAGTGATGAGCAAACAGGGTTTGTCCCAGGAAGATCCATATTTGACAGAATTATTATAGCCCAAGAAGCCATTCACTCCATACAGCAAAATAAAAAGCCTAGTATGTTAATTAAATTAGATATCAGTAAAGCCTATGACAAGGTTGACTGGCGTTTCCTTTGCAAAACTTTAGAAGCCTTTGGATTTTCTAAACAATGGATAAACCTCATTTATGCATGCATTTCTAACCCCAAGTTTTTAGTTTTAGTCAATGGGACCCCTGAATGTTTTTTAGTATATCAAGAGGATTGAGACAAGGGGACCCTATCTCCCCTTTTCTCTTTATTATAATGGCAGAAGTTCTAGGGAGAATGATCACCAAGGAAAGGGTAGAAGGAAAGGTTCAAGGAATCAAAATCACTCCGGGTGTAGATCCTACAACTCATCAATAGTTTGTTGATGATACTATGCTCTTTGGTATGGGATGCATCGAAGAAGCTAAGGCATTCAAAGAAATCTTGGACTCATACTGAAGGGCCTCTGGACAAGAGGTTAATGCTGATAAATCAGCAATTTATTTTTTCAAGATAGAGCTGGAAACTGAAAGGGAAATCTGCAGAATTTTATCCTTTAAAAGAGAAGAGATGCCTTGTAAATATTTAGGTATACCTTTGGGTAAAAGCAACAAGACTAATTCTCTCTAGGACCATATCACCTCTAAGATCAGGAAAAAAGTGGAATCATGGAAAGGCAAGTGGCTATCATCAGCAAGCAAAGTTACAATGCCAAATTCGGTTCTCTCAGCTATCCCAATATACCAATTATCCTATATGAATTTGCCGGCAGAAAAATGTGAAGAAATCAACAAAACTCTAAGAACTTTCCTATGGCAGGGCTTGGAGGATAAAAAGAAAATGGCACTTGTTGCGTGGGATAAAATCTATAGACCAAAAGAGGAAGGTGGCTTGGGTTTGAAAACTTCAAGGAGCATAGCAATGCATTAGGTGCTAAACTCGTATGGAAAATGTATTAGCAGCCTAATTTAAAGTGGGTTAAAATCCTTAGATATAAATATCTTAGAGGTGAGGAACCAACCTCCCTATTCAGAATGGTCAATCCCCCTAAAGGTTCTCGCCTTTGGAATTTCATGATGGATTGCAGAAAGCTCATTATGTTCAAACTGACTTGGAGTCTTGGTGATGGAAATCAAGCACTTTTTTGGGATGACTCTTGGGGGGGTTCGAGACGTTAAGTAGCTTGGGTAACTTAGAAAATGCCAAAAGAATCCTAGAATCTTGATGGGGAAAGCAAGTAAAAGATTACATAGATTTCCTGAATAATGGGGAGAGTCAGGGCTAGAATTAGAAATCTTTGTAAAATATGAACCTCTTGAATAATGAAAAAAAGAAATTGATAGATATCCTTAATAATAGGAAGGTATCCCTCAAAGGAGGCTCAAATAGATTAGTTTGGGATGAGGCCAAATCAGGTAACCATAAAACTATGGATGGTTATAAAATTTTAATCAAACAATAGCTCAGACCAAAATCAGAGATCCCACTGAGACTCTGTTGGGATAAGAACTTTCTTCCAAAAGCTGGGATGTTTGCATGGATGGCCCTACAGAAGAAAATATTAACAACAGATAGGTTCATGAAGATGGGTTATGAAGGGCCTAGCTGATGCCCCCTATGTGAAAATGAGTAAGAAACAACAGATCATATTCTTCTTAATTGTCAATTTTCTAATAAATGTTGGAACTGGCTAAGCAATAAGATGGGATGGATTATAGCCCTTCCTAATAACATACTAACCTATTCCAGTGTTGGCCTGATACGCACAAACGAAGCATTTACCATATGTTATGGACAATTACCCCTTCGATTATGATATGGGAAATTTGGAAAGAAAGGAATAGAAGGATATTTAAAGATAGAAAATTATCTTTTGAACAGCTAATTAGTAAGATTGAAGCTGTTATCATAGAAATTGTCAATAGCAGGGTGCTTAGTAACCCTAAAAAAGATACCTCAATGTCTCACTGGGACGATAAGATGCACAGGAAATGGGTAGGATTAAAATTGCCCTCCTTTGTGGGACCAGGTAGCCTTAACTCCACCAATAAGAGACAGGAATGTAAGTGGCAACCTCCTAAAGAAGGTTGGTTCAAGCTTAATTTCGACGGGGCGTCTAGGGGCAACCCGGGAGCAGTAGGTATAGGTTGTATAATTCATGACTCTGAAGAGAGAGTAATCGCAACCTTAGCCAAACCACTAGGAGAAGCAACAATCAATATAGCAGAACTGACTGCTCTGATTGAAGGTCTAAAAATCTGCAAAGACTTGAAAATTAAAAAAGTTGAGGTCGAAGGAGACTCCGCAATCATCATTAATGCCTTACGTAAAGGGAGTATGCCTAATTGGAAACTAAATTCCCTTCTGACTATTGCCCTAGACTTCACTGCTTCTTTTATAAGGTGCACATTTAACCATATTTATAGGGAAGGTAATAGTAAAGCTGACTCCTTGGCTAATAAAGGCACTGATGGCATATGCCTTTCTACTAAAGGTCAACCCTAAAGAAGGATTTTTAAACTCCTAAAAATATGTAGGAGGGATGCTCACTTTTCTATTTAGAACTACTTACAGTCTCATTAGACGCATATACCTTTATGTAGCCAATAAGATCTCCACTAGTTCAATCACATATTCAAACTAATACTGAGTCTGCATAGAGTCCTAGTTTTAGGATAGCATTGGAGAATGTAAGAACAATGGAGATGAAATCAGATTCTTATTTATCAGGTGTACATCACTTCAAATTAAAGATTTGAAGTTTGGTAATGATTTGTAGTCCTTCATACAAAATTAACTAAAAATTATAATTAGAAGTCATGATGCATCATTTTAACCAAATTTCACCCTTTCTTGAGTTCCACATTGGATGTACTTGAAACATACATATAATACACGAAACATACAACAATAAAATCTCATTTCATAATCTTTTCGGTTCTGCAACATGCATATAACTTTGTATATCGTCTTGTTTGGTTCCCTTTGCCAAACATACAAACTCAAAATACACACAAAGCATCTTATACAAACCCTCTCTTTATACATGTTCATCGGCTTGTATATTGAAATATACAAAGCATCTTGTATATCGGATTGTATATTGAAATATACAAAGCATCTTGTATATCGACTTTTATATCGAAGATATACATTGTTATTTATACAAGCATCTTATGTTATTTCGGCTTGTATATCGAAGATATATATTGATTATTTATACAAGTATCTTATGTTATATTGACTTGTATATCGAAGATATACATTGTTATGTTATACATTTTAATATACAAAGCATCTTGTATACCGGCTTGTATATCAAAGATATACATTGTTATTTATACAAGCCCGATATGCCCGATATGCAAATGGTGGAGCCCACATTGTTATTTATACAAGCCCAATATATCATCTAGTATATTGAAGTATACAAAGCATCTTGTATATCGAAGATTTACATTGTTATCTTATGTTATATCAGCCTATATATCAAAGATATACATTGTTATTTATACAAGCATCTTGTAATATCGACATGCATAACGAAGCTATACATTGTTATGTTACACATTTCAATATACAAAGCTTCTTGTATATCGGCTTGTATATCAAAGATATACATTGTTATTTATACAAGCCCGATATGCATTGTATGTTTATTGAAATGTATAACCTGAAACATGCATACAATGCACGAAACATACAACAATAAAACCTCATTTCATAATCTTTTCGGTTCCGCGACATGCATATAGCTTTGTAGATCGTCTTGTATGTTTCCCTTGGCCAAACATACAAACTCAATATACATACAAAGCATCTTATACAAACCCTCTCTTTATACATGTATATCAGCTTGTATATTGAAATATACAAAGCATCTTCTATATCGGCTTGTATATCAAAGATATACATTGTTATTTATACATGCATCTTATGTTATATGTATTTCGGCTTGTATATCGAAGATATACATTATTTTTATACAAGCTTCTTGTATATCGGCTAGTATATCGAAGATGTACATTGTTATGTTATACATTTCAATATACAAAGCATCTTGTATATCGGCTTGTATATCGAAGTTGTACATTGTTATGTTATACATTTCAATATACATTGTTATGTTACACATTTCAATATACAAAGCATCCTGGTATATCCATGATGTAAATAAAGTGCAATACATCTTCCAATATACTTTATGTCATGATGCATCATTTTAACTAAATTTCAACCTTTCTTGAGTTCTGCATTGTATGTATATTGAAATGTATAAAACATACATACAATGTACGAAACATACAACAATACAACCTTATTTCATAATCTTTTCGGTTCCACTGGATGCTTGGTGAGAGTTCTACTGACTTCACCATCGGCATGACTTTCTTCATCGCTGTGTGATTAATATTCTTCCCCGATCTCTCAAGTGTCACCGATATGGCTATCGGTGAGAGTCTCGTCGATGAATGTGACTATCATTGTCATCGGGGTAATCTATGTCATCGGGATAACATATTTAGGGTTACCCGATCATAGTCATCTCCCCAATAGCCTTTTATATCCTGGATTGGAAAGAATTTCATAACATGTCACCGATATCATCGGGAGAATTGCTTTGGTTAGACTTATAATCCTTGTTCCGATTCACTTGTTCTCGCCGATGGTTCTTAGTCTTCACACTTATTGGTGTAAGTTACACTGAAACACTTTTATTCAATTGGTGAGACATTAGAGTATTGGAGAGTCTTTAATCTTTCTTTCCAATGCTTGTCTCCTACCGATGACTGCTAGTCTCCTCCGTTCTACTAGATGATCGGTGAGAGTCTTACCAAAATTTCTTATCGGTATGATCTACATCATCAGGGGGTCTTGTAGAGTATTCGTCGATAGTCTTTAGTTATACCGATCGGCATGACTAGTAGCCTTCTCTCCAACAAAAGGTCATCGGTCTCATTTTCTCCATTGGTGACTTTTGAAATCTTCTCCTCGACCCTTATTCTCATGCCGATAGCCTTTTTAATAAGTTTCCCATGGATCGGTATAACTTACTTGAGGTCTTGCCAATGTAAGAAATTGAGGCCCTTTACATTATTCGTGATAAAAGTCATAGAATTTTATGGGATACATCAGTTGTTTTATTCTGATTTTGGGCAAAATATTTTTGGTTTGGTCAGGTATGGATGCGCAAGAATACAAGAAAATTTTAAATTCTCCCGTCCCAACACTTTGATTGAAACTTGAATCACTACTGGCATGTGAGAAGGCAAGAACTTAGATTGGCAATAATGAGGTTTCGAGTTGAGCTTTGGCTGCCATTCCAGTTCATTTGAGAGATATTATAGATTTGACAGGTAAAAATGTTTTTCTTTGATGGGTTAAAGTTTAGATGGTTCACCAACATTATCAGTGACTAGATCGATCACTTATGCCCACACTTAGGTATATATATTTGCATTTTTACAAGTATATACATTTAGATGTTGGCATATATAGGGGATCAGTCAACTAGTTTGGGATTTAAGTTAACTTCAAAGCAATTGTGTTTGAATATTTATGATAAGATTGGCAAGAGCAAGTATTTGAATTTTTCCTCTTAGGCAAAGGATTTAGAGAACTAACAGGTGTTTGCAGGAAGAGAAGTCTATGTTTATCCTTGTTTTGTTTAGCTAAGATACGAAAAGAGTTGGAAGTTTTCCCTGTGATTTCAGGTAAGACAGGCAATTTGGTAGGAGCTAGACAGAAGAAGCCCCTCACTTGATAATAGACAGCTGATCTAATACTTTATGTCATCGAGGACATCCCAGGAGCTGAAGATCCAACAAGTCATATAGCAAAAGAATATCAGAAGAAAGGCCCTAGTATAGGGCAATGTTTGTGCTTGTACCCCATAGATTGTATAAGAAAGGATGAGTCCTTGTTGGGCTTGACCCCGTATAAGATCTATAAATAAATAGTATGTACTAGACTGCAAAAGTCCTGGGCTAGACTGGAGGTTTTCTTTGCTCTGTTCTTTCCTACCGGTGCCCGCACTGAACAGAGCTGTATTTTATTGTATTTTATTACTGACTTTATATATTAATGGCCTCGGCCTTTTACCAATAAAATAATAATACTAATAATATAATACTATATAATATATATATTAAATATATATTATATTATATTATATTATATCATATTATATTATATAATATCATATTATATTATAATATATTATATTGTATTGTATTGTAATATAATATATTATTATTATATTATATTATAATACAACCCACTCCCTCAATTCAAAATATTTTTTTAATTATCCACTTTAGTTGTGTTTTCTGCTCGATGACCAAATTAGTCATTTATTTGCCATATTTCTACTAGTGCTTGAAAAAAAAATTATAAGTTTAAAAACAGATTTGGAAAAGGCCAGAAGTTTTGAAGAAAAATTCAAGATAAGTACTGCAAACCTTGATGAAATGATTGCTATCCAAAGGAATGCTGATGACAAACATGGTTTAGGATTTGAAAAAGGAGAAAGCTCAAACTCTGGTCAAATGAGCATTGAGTCAAGGGAAAACAAAGGATACCAATTCATAAATCAAAGAAGAAAACCTAGAAGACCTCTAGTCAGACAACCAAATTCTCAAAGGTACCCATCTTTCAATGTTTATTGTAATTCATGGAATAGGTATGGTCATAAGGCTACTCAGTGTACGAGTAGAATAAATCAAAAGATTCCATGATTCTCTGGTTAGTGATTCAATTGCAAGAAAATTGGTCATAGAACAAATGAATGTAGAAATTAGATCAGGAAAAGTTTCAACAATGGGAGGAATGAACAATCATTCAAAAGTAAATGCTTCACTTGTAATAGAATTGGTCATAGAGCTATTGTATGCAAAAATAAAGTGAGTCAAAGTTCTATTAGGTGCAATGCATGTTATAAAATGGGACACAAATCAAATGAATGTATAAGCTCAGTAATAACTAACTTTCAAAATACAAGGAATAGTCAACCATTCAATGGAAAGTGTTTTGCATGCAATAGATTTGGACACATGGTAAATCAATGTAGATCAAATTCAATCAATGGAAGGAATCAAAATCAAAATAATGTGATGTGTTTCAATTGCAACAAATCTGGACATATTACAAGGTTTTGCAGAAGCAAGAATGTGAAGAGAAATCTCTATCCCAAAGAAAGGAAAACATAGAAGAGGAAAGATGAGGGAAAAGAGAAAATTATTCCAACTGAAACCAAGAAAGAAATGGGCAAGGTATGGATCAAGAAAGAAGTAATTGAAGTCAGGGATCAATCCACACTAGTATCTGGTGCAGATACTTCCTCTGGGAAGTAAATCGAGAGCTCTGGCTCAGGGGGAGCAGTTTTGAAAATACAAACCCCTAGCGAGAAAGTCAGTGCCAGAATCTGGCACGAAGGTATATGATAAAATCTGATGTGACACATCTCTTAAAGGAAGAACCGGAAGTAAAAGTCCCACCAATGTGGCATATTGTGGAGCAATCCTAATTGACTATATTCTATAGTAAAGGGTTTTAGCAGCTTTTTGGAAAGGACATTTAATGATGACTAGGACAAATCGCACAAAGGTTAAAAAGTGTATTGATCTGCTCTGCAAACTATGAGATTTTTCAACTTGTGCTGTGGAGGTTCTCCTCTTGACTAAGGATAAATGATTCTATTTGGTCACAGACGCATATAGAAGCCCATGGAAGGTCGTATTTGTAGTAGTTGTAAATCAAGCAAGGACTATGGCAGATTTTGATAATTTGATGCTGGAGGAAATAGGTAGAACTAAAGCCCATAATGGAAAGCATTGGAATCGAGCTCCAACAAAGAGGAAGCAATATGATTCCTTTTCAGATGATGGTAGTGATTCCAATTCTTATAATGGGGATGATTTTGATGATAGAAAGACATCTGGGTCAAAGAAGAGATTTGATTTTGGTGAAAAAGATAATGATGATGTGGGCTAGAGAGATGATTTAGATAGTGATGGATTATCATTTGGGAGTGATTTGTACAAAGATGATGAAGATAGGGAATGGATTCGAAAGATGTCTAAACTAGACAGGGAAATAATTTTAATAGAAACAGTGGAGGCAAAGGATAATTTCTTTGTTTTGGTGAGAAAGAGGGCTGAAGCTCAACAAAATGAGACTAGGAATTAGAGGGGACAAGATGTAGGGACACCATCTTCATAGATGCATTCTTCTGTGAAATCTACTAGGATAGTGAAAGGAAATACCTTAAGTGAATTCATTGTAAGGGAGACAGAAGACACAGGATTCAGATGTGTAGAGAAATCAAAGGGACACTGCTAGGTTATCTAAAGGATGGGATTCTTCACTTGGTAGATGAAAATCTCATGCTAGTTCTAGTGTTAGTCCATTATACTCTAGCAATAGGGATCAGAATCCAAGCAGTCATGGAGATCCAGATGACAGTGATGAAGAAGGTACACATTCTGATAGTCCTTCCTATGAAGATATTAACAGTATAACAATCCAGAGATCAAAGCTTGCCAAGAAGTTCATGGAGCCATTCTTTGAAAAGAACATTGTGGGTTGTGTTGTGAGAATTGGGATTGGTATGTCAAGGTCAAAATAGTGTATTTACTATCTTTGCATAGGTCAGAAATGTAGACACATCTAATGCTGACAAGCATTACAAATTTGAGAATAGGATTATCCACAAGTACTTGGATTGTGTTTGGGACAGTGATGTTAGTACATATAAATGGTAGGTGGAGAGGATGTCTTATACTCTACTTCTTGAGAAAGAATTTAAGGAATGTGAATGGGAAGTAGAGCACACTAAGGGTTGAATTTTTGGTAGAGCTGATGTGGAAGAGAAGAAAAATGCACTGAAGGAAATAAATAATTTTGTCTATTCTGTAGAAACTGTAAAGCAAATGTTGCAGGAGAAGAAGATGGCTTCTACAAGGCCATCACATCTTGCTACTGAGAAGGATAGGCTAAGGAAGGAGGTGAATCTTGTAGAGAGCATACATAGTTATTAAGAAGTAAATAGGTTCAAAACATTGTTGAAAGACTTAGAAGCCCTTTCACTTCAAAGAAAAGGCAAGAATGCAAAAGCCATAATGCTTGCAGAGATAAATAAGAAAAATAATTTGAAAATTTTAAGAATGCTTCAATGATCAAGCCTACTAACTTTAATCTCAAAGCAGGTGAGACGGGGTATGATCCTTTCTCTCATTGCTGGAGTAGATCACAAAATTATTACAGTGCAAAGAGTGATGCTACAGAAGTAAACACAAAGGCAATATAGGCAGAACTGAAATAGATCTATCTTCTGAGTATGAAACTGAGGATGTAGAAGATAGGGATTAGTTAAGGAGTCCTAGACTGGAAAAAAACACAAAACAACAAGAGCTTATGGACATAAATCCTTTGGAATGAAGTTGAGGAGAAATATCTGAGAGCAAGAGACACTGCAGATGTCTTAGTTGGTATTGGAAGGGAACAAGTTGCAGATGAAGCCAATTGACACGCCATCAGATGTATAGAAGCTAGAAAAACTAGTTCTTCTGAATGGCCACATCCATATCCTAGAAAGTGCAAGAAATAGTTGGAACAGAGAAATAACTCTGATAACGACTATCTATAGTGACATTTTGTCTTCAGTCACAAATTAAGACTGCGTTTGTAAATATGTGACAGGTACACACATTTTTGAAGTTTTTGAAAATATTTTTTTTAGGCTACACCCTTTACCATTGATGTCAAAGGGGAAGAAGTAGATCAATTAAAAATGGATAAACATCGTAGGGGGAGTAGGAGAATAAAGTGTATATAGTAAGGGGGAGCAGTCAAGCATTTTCACAAAGTGTTGCCATTAATGCCAAAGGGGGAGATTGTTGGCAAGAGACACTGCTACGGTATTGACTTGTATGTTGACATTGATGGAAACAAGGCTCAGAGGTCCTATCACCATGACAAGAAGAGATATCTCCAGAAGAACATATTCGATCCTAGGTCTAGTTGACAGAAAATGGCTAAGTATGAAAAGTATTCTGAGTAAAGGATAGTAGGTCAGATAGTATATCTCCGCAAATGATGATTAGTTAATGCGGTTTAGGTATGATGTTCTGAGTTGTTCGATGGTGTTATGCTTCAAAGGTTATGTCTTGATCTCCTTCGGAAGTCACCTTGAAGAATTGTCTAAGTCTGGGTAAGCAAAGGTATAGTAGGAATAGTGAAAAGGGTCTAGTTCAGTGGTCCGCATTCCTCCACATATAAGTATTTTTTTATGCCTATTTAAGGTGTTGTAAACACTTATAAGAAGTGTCTTGCTCCAGCGTTAGGAGATCTAAAGTCCACCGGAAGGTTAGCTACAAGCTGCTAAGTATCGACATAGTGTTTGAAAGAGTTTGACAGAGATAGAGTTTGAGTTCTGATGCTCCACATTTCTCTGCAAGATGATATCATGCCTTGTTGTTCTAAGGATAAGATTGGGAATATTTAAAGAGTCCTTGATACAATTTTGGAAGTGTTTTGTGACTTGCAGTAGAAGTTGTAAGTCAGCAAATGAATTGGTCAAGCATATTCTTAAGGAAGAGTCTGACCAGTATGTTAAATCTTTGTGTGGAGAAAAGTTAACATTTGGAAGATCTATGTAAGTAATTAAATGATTAGACCGGACCTATATTAACATGTTTGAGAAAATATTTGGGTCCACATAACATACAGTGGATTGGATCAAGCCGACAAGGTACATCTTTCTATGTACATGTTTCACTTCTTGGATGCTGACTTGATTATGGATTAACTCATGATGCGGATATATAAGAGCAATGAATTTTAGTTGTGGTGTGTGTGTGGCATACGAGCATGCAAATAGAAGAGCAGAGTTAGAAGATCAACATCAATGAAGACTTGGGATTTAGAGTTTAGTTGCTAAATGACTACACCCTGGCATAGTGGCAGATGCTTAAGCAATATTCAATTTTAATGTGGAATTTGACTGGAAGCAAGATTTTGTCACCAAGGCAGTAAGTTGACAGTGAGCCTTCATCAGGGTTTAACATCCCTTATTGTAATCTTGCTAGGTTTAGGGTTGAGGCAGTGAGCCTGCTAAATCTAGTTGTACTTCATAGCAGTGAGCCAGTATGTTAGGCCTATGGAGTGACCAAGCCTAAACAATATTTTTGTAAAGATTGCAATATATATTTGAGAGCTAATCCTCTCCGTGGTTTTTCCCTTCTTGGGTTTTCCATGTAAAAATATCGGTGTTCATATGTCATGGTTTCATGGTTGCTCATCATATGCATATTATGTTTTTGTTTAATTAATTTTGGGAAATGGTTGAAAGCTAAAGTGCATGAAAATATTTTTAAAACACTAATTCACACCCCCTCTTAGTGTTCCTGACAATCAACAATTGGTATCAGAGTAAGGTTCCTCAGAAAAAGTTTAACAACTTAAGGAAGATCTGGGATAGTATGATCATGGCAGCAAGAAGGTATGGAAATTATGATTGATATAACCAACTAGAAGTAGCTCTTATGGATCTTGAAAATTCTGAAGTAGAGGTCAGGGATCTAAAAGAAAACTTGCAACAAGCTGATGAATGCATCTTAAAGCTGAAAGAGCAAGTCAAGAAATTCAAAGACAAATACAAAGAAGTCAGTGACGAATTATTATCAGCAAATAAAGCCCTAAATAATTTGGAAGCAGAAGTTACAAAAAGAACAAGAGTAGAAGATGATCTAAATTTGGTTGTGAAGAATAGATCAGAAGATTGTGTAAAACTTGAAAAAGAAATTATTAAGTTTAAAAATAGATATGGAAAAGGCCAAAAGTTTTGAAGAAAAATTCAAGATTTAAGTACTGCAAAGCTTGATGAAATGATTGCTAGCTAGAGGAATGCTGATGACAAACATGGTTTAGGATTTGAGAAAGGAGAGAGTTCAAACTCTAGTCAAATGAGCACTGAGTCAAGGGAAAACAAAGGATACCAGTTCAAAAATCAAAGAAAAAGACATATAAGACCTCCGATCACACAACCAAATGCTCAAAGGTACCCATCTTTCAATGGTTATTGTTATTCATCCAATAGGTATGGTCATAAGGCTACTTAGTGTAGGAGTAGAATAATCAAAAGATTCCATGATTCTCTAGTCAGTGTTTCAATTGCAAGAAAATTGGTCATAGAACAAATGAATGTAGAAATCAGATCAGGAAAAGTTTCAACAATCGGAGGAATGAACAATCATTCAAAGTTAAATGCTTCACTTGCAATAGAATTGGTCATAGAGTTGTTGTATGCAGAAAGAAAGTGAGTCAAAGTTCTATTAGTTGCAATGCATTCTATAAAATGGGACATAGATCAAATGAATGCAGAAGCTCGGTAAGAACTAACTTTCAAAATACAAGAAACAATCAACCATTCAAAGCAAAGTGTTTTGCATGCAATAGATTTGGACACATGGCAAATCATTATAGATTAAATTCAATCAATGGAAGGAATCAAAGTCAAAAGAATGTGATGTGTTTCAATTGCAACAAATCTGGACATATTGCAAGGTTTTGCAGAAGCAGGAATGTGAAGAGAAATCACTATTATGAAGAAAGGAAAACAGAGCATAGGAATGATGAGGGAAAAGAGAAAGTAATTTCGGCTAAAACCAAGAAAGAAATGGGCAAGGTATGGATCAAGAAAGAAATAATTGAAGTCAAGGAAGAATCTGCACCAGTATCTGGTGTAGATACTTCCTTCAGGAAGTAAATCGAGACCTTTGTCTCAGGGGGAGCAGTGTTGAAAATTCAAACCCCCAGCCAGAAAGTGAGTGCAAGAATCTTTCACTAAGGTATATGATAAAATCTGATGTGACACATCTCTTAAAGGAAGAACCGAAAGTAAAAGGTTCAATGCGGCATATTGTGGAGCAATCCTATTCAACTATATTCTACAATAAAAGGTTTTAACAGCTTTTTTGAATGGGCATTTAATGATGACTAAGACAAATCGCGTAGAGGTTAAAAAGTGTATTGATTTGCTATACAAACTATGGGATTTTTCAACCTGCGCCATGGAGGTTCTCCTCTTGACTGAGGATAAATGATTCTATTTCATCACACATGCATACAGAAGCCCTTAGAAGGTCGTATTTGTAGTAGTTATAAATCAAGCAAGGACTATGGCAAATTTTGAGAATTTGATGTTAGAGGTAGTAGGTAGAACTAACGCCCATAATGGAAAGCATTGGAATTGAGCTCCAACAAAGAGGAAGCAATATGATTCCTTTTTAGATGATGGCAATGATTCCAATTTTGATAATGAGGATGATTCTGATGATAGAAAGACATCCAGGTCAAAGAAGAGATTTGATTCTGGTGAAAAAGATAATGATGATGTGGGCTAGAGAGATGATTCAGATAGTGATGGATTATCATTTGGGAGTGATTTGTACAGAGATGATGAAGATAGGGAATGGCTTCAAAAGATGTCTAAACTAGATAGGGAATTGATTTTGGCAGAAAGAGCAGAGGCGAGGGATAATTTCTTTTTTTTGGAGCATAAGAGGGCTGAAGCTCGCCAAAATGAGACTAGGAATTAGAGGGGAAAAGATGTAGGGCCACCATCTTCACAAATGCACTCTTCTGTGAAATCTACCAAGACAGTGAAAGGAAATACCTTACATGACGTGGTTGCAAGGAGATAGAAGACACAAGATTCAGATGTGCAGAGAAAGTGAAGGGACACTGTTGGGTTAGCTAAAGGACAGGATTCTTCACCTGGTAGATGAAAATCTCATGATAGTTCTAGTGTTAGTCCATTATTCTCCAGCAACAGGGACAATAATCCAAGCAGTCGTGGAGATCTAGATGAGAGTAATGAAGAAGGTATAAATTCTGATATTCCTTCCTCTGAAGATATTAACAGTATAACAATCCAGAGATCAAAGCTTGCCAAGAAGTTCATGGAGCCATTCTTCGAAAAGAACATTGTGGGTTGTGTTGTGAGAATTGGGATTGGTATGTCAAGGTTAGAATAGCATATTTACGATCTTTGCATAGGTCAGAAATGTAGACACAACCAATGCTGACAAGCATTACAAATTTGAAAATAGGATTATCCACAAGTACTTAGATTGTGTTTGGGGCAGTGATGTTAGTACAGATAAATGACAGGTGGAGAGGATGTCTAATATGCCACCTCTTGAGAAAGAATTTAAGGAATGAGAATGGGAAGTAGAGCACACTAAGGGTCAAATTTTTGATAGAGCTAATGTGGAAGAGAAGAAAAATGCACCAAAGGAAATAAATAATTCTATCTATTCTGTAGAAACTATAAAGTAGATGCTGTAGGAGAAGAAGATGGCTTCTGCAAGGTCATCAAATCTTGGTATTGAGAAGGATAGGCTGAGGAAGGAGATGAAGCTTGCAGATAGCATACACAATTATTAAGAAGTAAATAGGTTCAAAACAAGGTTGAAGGACTTAGAAGTCCTTTCACTTCAGAGAAAAGGCAAGAATGCAAAAGCCATAATGCTTGAAGAGATGAATAAGAAAAACAATTTGAAAATTTTAAGAATGCTTCAATGATCAAGCCTGCTAACTTTAATCTCAAAGCAGGTGAGATGGGGTATTATCCTTTCTCTCGTCGCTGGACTAGATCACAAAATTATTACAGTGCAAAGAGTGATGCTACAGAAGTAGACACAGAGGCAATATAGGCAGAACTAAAACAGATCTATCTTCTAAGTATCAAAGTGAGGATGTAGAAGATAGGGAACAGTTAAGGAGCCCTACACCAGAACAAAACATAGAACAAGAGATTATGGACATAAACGCTTAGGAATGAAGTTGAGAAAAAATATCTAAGAGAGCAAGAGACACTACAAATGTCTTAGTTGGTGCTGGAAGGGAACCAGTTGTAGATGAAGCCAATTGACATGCCATCAGATGTACAGAAGGTAGAAAAGATAGTTCTTCTGAATGGCCATGTCCATATCCAAGAAAGTGCAAGAAACAAATGGAACAGAGAAATAGCTTTGATAAAGACTATCTATAGTGACATTTTGTCTTCAATCACAAATTAAGATTGTGTTTGTAAATATGTGACAGGTACACACATTTTTGAAGTTTTTGAAAATATTTTTTTCGGGCTACACCCTTTTCCATTGATGTAAAAGGGGGAGAAGTAGATCAGTGAAAAATGGATAAACATCTCAGGTGGAGTAGGAGAATGAAGTGTATATAGTAAGGGGGAGTAGTCAAGCATTTTTCACTAAGTGTTACCATCAATGCCAAAGGGGGAGATTGTTGGCAAGAGACATTGCTGCAATATTGACTTGTATGTTGTCATTGATGGCAACAAGGCTTAGAGATCCTGTCACAATGACAAGAAGAGATGTCTCTAGAAGAATATATTAGATCCCAGTTCTGGTTGACAAAAAATGGCTAAGTATGAAAAGTATTCTGAGTAGAGGATAGCAAGTCAGATAGTATGTCTCCACAGATGATGATCAATTAATGTAGTTCAGGTATGATATTCTTAGTTGTTTGATGGTGTTATGCTTCAAAGGTTAAGTCCCGATCTCCTCCGGAAGTCACCTTGAAGAATTGTCTGTCCAGGAAAGCAAAGGTATAGAAGGAACAGTGAATAGGGTCTAGTGCAGTGGTCTGCATTCCTCCACAGATAAGTATTTTGTTATACCATTTTAAGGTGTTGTAAACACTTATACGAAGTGTCTTATTCCAGAGTTAGGAGATTTGAAGTCCACCGGAAGGTTAGCTACAGGATGCTAAGTGTCGTCATACTGTTTGAAAGAGTTTGACATCTGGACAAGTATGTGCTTAAATCGAGCATCTTCCTTCACCCATTCAGCATATGCAAGAGCATCTGAAATAGGACCAGTGTACTGCACATGAAGCGATCATGTTTAAGAAACTTGAATGTGAAATAAATGGAACTAATTCAAAATGTGACTATTTTGGTCATGATAGGTTACAAATCATCCCTAGCCAATACAAATATCACCAGTCTCTAACTAAAATATCATTTACCAATTTACAATATAGTCCATTATCATCTATTACCAATAATATTCTTTTGATTTTGCAATGTGGGATTCAATGACAAAAATCTAGACATGATGTACCATATACAGAGGGATTCTGAAAATAGTTAAATACCACTCCATATGTGTTACAAAAAGCATAGCTAAGGCCTTGTAGATTTGGTGTTAGTTGTGAAACGAAGAGGGATTTTAAGGCAACATTGAAGTTTCTAGCCAGATTGTTCTCAATTTAAACAAAAAAAAAAAGAAAACTTTCCATTGCAATTGCAAAACTTCTAGCTCTTGGGTTTTTCCAGCTATAAGCATTTGAGATAGAAGCAGGGTTATCAACAATGGCTATTTTGTGCCACTGACATGTGATTTGCAAGCTCTTGTTCTACTTACTTCTGGAATTATGTGTAATGTGCCACTACCGTGTGTAAGTGGATTGGCAAGATTCAATTTAGTCTTGTAATGTTGAAATCCAAGTGCAAGTTTGAATAATTTCAACTTCAAATTGGAGTCTAGCATGGCAATGACCTAATAAATGACCTAAACTTTTTACCCTTAAATAAACAGTGAATTTGTTGGCTGTAACATTTATGTATACTATGTAGCTTTGATAGGGTTCAATCAAACATTTGTACAAAATCAACTCATGCAAGGTCTTACAGATATATTTTTCGGTAAATATGCAATATAAAGGTAAAATCCTAGTTGATGAGTGTACCTGCCTATAATATCCTCAATCAGCTAGGGAATTTGTCTCCTTGTGGCCCTGTGTGCTCTATTGTTCACTAGAGACTAGGGTTAAGATTCCGTGTCCAAAAATACTGATTGGCAAAAACAAATAGTATTTACTTTAGTTACCAAGATTCACTACTGTGTGTGTGGCATTTTGAAATATGGTTCACATGTGCATGGTTGTGGAAAATTGCAACATATATGAAATCAAACACAGAAAATATAAAAATTGATATATTAAAAAATATAATAAAAAATTAAACTAAGCAATAAGATTAACACATCAAAAATAATAGATTCATCATTTACATGTTATACAACTATCAAGAAATAACACACCAAAATTCAAATTAGGAAATCTGAATTACATTGATGGTTAGCTTAGTAGCTGAGTATTGAGTGCCGGCATGTGTGCTCAGGGGATTGAGTGTGCAAGCATTTTTACATAGAGAGAAGGGGCCTTTTTAAAAAAATTTCAAAAACAACCTGGAGTGCTTTTGAAAGCCCAATATGTTTCTATGATCTACATGGGTAGCAACCAATGGCTCCAAATCCCACGCTAACAATCCTTCGTGCTCCCAGATTATATATTCTCTACAATTTGTTAGCCATATGCCCACATCCAAAGATGAAGGATTGCCCAAATAACTAAAGTGAAGTCCTGAAATATGTATGACTCAATCAATGCATGAATCTACAACTTTTATAAACTACAACAATCTCCCTCTTCTCAATAGCATGTAAATTGTTATATTACTAACCATATAGGCCGTTGGGTAGCCTCTGTGCTTGCCCCATACCAAGAACCTCAGCGCAAAATACAGGGCTATGAAGAACCTTTGCGCAAAGAACACTCCACGCTGGATCACAATGCTTACCATGAGAGAAAATGAAATGGAGTTGGAACCCCCGCCTTTGATGGAGATGAGCACCATTTTTCTGCTGCACTATTTTAGTGAATTTGCCCATCATTTCTTGTTTAGGGTTTCAACGAGAAGCACCAAAATGAAATGAAAATTAAATTTGGTGCCCATATTATTAAATATAATATAATATAATATAATTGTATAATGTTAAATATATTATAATATTAATAATATAATATAAATATTATATTATATTATAATATAATAATTATAATATAATATAATATTATAATATTGAATAAATTATAATATTATATTATTATATAATATATAATATAAATATAATGTTGTAATATTAATAATATAATATTATATTATTGTATAATATATATTATTATTAACCAATAGGCTTTCATATATGAGAATTATAGTGCTCAGAATTGTCTCACACCATAAAAAAATTCATGCCAAGAAATTTTCTTAACTCTTCAGTTGTTCTCTATGAAAAGGGTTTAAAAAATAACTTAGGTGAGCATATCAAATTGCAAGATTTGAGGTGAGATGAAGGGGAGTGCGAATAGAAAACAAAAGAATCGCCTTCCAAGGAATTGATCCAAGGCCGTGGAGGAAATCTTCTTTCTAAAAAAGAGGTATTTGCATAGTTCTTTGTTATTCTAGCACAAAAACTAATATCTGTTTGCTGTAATTTCATTACGCACATCAAAATTGAAACCCCATTACACATACCTGCATCCCACTCGCACATCACTTCATGAGGACCACATGTGTACATATTATCTAGGTAGATTTGTATTCACTCAATCTCAGAATTTATGGCTTCTGGCACCTTGTATACTGCTTCCTGCACTATGTTGTCCAATGCTGATTTTGAGTAATCATTTGGTTCTATATGAATTGATAGAAATAGGAGCCAGACACATATATAGCCACAACAAAAGAAAGCTCTGACCATAGAACATTATGAATCTCATAGAGACAGAAATGCTCAGATCCTTGGTATTCCCTGCTAAGTTGATGAAAGGCAAATGTGAATGCTATTTGTAGGGAGTGAAACTCTATTATATACAAAAATATCATCACTTTCTATAAGAGATTGAATATAATTTTCCATCCCCATCTATTGTCATTTGAGATCACTAAAGCTTCATAGAGACCATATTCATACTATCTCCCAACAGGTCTATACAGCCTCTTATGTCCATCATCCTAAACAAACTCCCTAAACCCTAAACATGAAACCCTAAACCCTAAACTCTAAACTTGAAAACCTAAATCTAAAACCCTAAACCCTAAACCCTAAACCCTAAAACCTAAACCCTTAACCCTAAACCCTTAACCCTTAACCCTAAACCCTAAACCCTAAACACTAAACACTTAACACTAATCCCTAAACTTGAAACTTGAATCTTGAAACTTGAAACCCTAAACCTGAAACACTAAACCCTAAACCTTAAACCCTAAACACTAAAACCTAAACCCTAAACTTGAAACTCTAAACCCTAAACCCTAAACTTGAAACTCTAAACCCTAAACACTAAACCTTAACTCGAAACCCTAAACATGAAACCATAAACTCTTAACCTTAAACCCTAAACCCTAAACACTATACCCTAAACACTAAACCCTAAACCCTAAACCTAAAAACCCTAAACACTAAACCCTGAACCCTAAACCCAAAACCCTAAACCTGAAACCCTAAACCCTAAACCCTAACTCAAAACCCTAAACCTGAAACCCTAAACTCTTAACCTTAAACCCTAAACCCTAAACACTATACCCTAAACACTAAACTCTAAACCATAAACCCTAAACCCTAAACACTAAACCCTAAACCCTAAACCCAAAACCCTAAACCCTAAACCCTAAACCCTAAACCCCAAACCCTAAACCCTAAACCCTAAACCCAAAACTGAAAACCCAAAACCATAAACCCTAAACACTAAACACTAAACCCCAAACCCTAAACCCTAAACCCTAAACACTAAACCTAAAACCCTAAACCCTAAACCCCAAACATGAAACCCTAAACACTAAACCCTAAACACGAAACCCTAAACCCAAAACCCTAAACCCTAAACCCTAACTTGAAACCCTAAACCTAAAACCCTAAACTCTTATCCCTAAACCATAATCACTATACCCTAAACACTAAACCCTAAACCCTAAACCCTAAACTTGAAACCCGAAACCTGAAACCTGAAACCCTAAACCCAAAACCCTTAACCCTAAATCCTAAACCCCAAACACCAAACACTAAACCCTAAACCCTAAACCCTAAACCTAAAACCCTAAACCCTAAACCCTAAACCTTAAACCCTAAACACTAAAATCTAAACCCTAAACCCTAAACGACCCTAAACCCTAAACCCTAAACTCAAAACCCGAAACCTAAAACCTGAAACCCAAAACCCAAAACTTGAAACCCAAAACCCTAAACCCTTAAGCCTTAACCCTAAACCCTAAACCCCAAACCCCAAACACCAAACACTAAACCCTAAACCCTAAACCCTAAACACTAAACCCAAAACCCAAAACCCAAAACCCAAAACCTGAAACCCTAAACCCTAAACCTTAAACCCTAAACACTAAAACCTAAACCCTAAACCCTAAATGCTAAACCTGAAACCCTAAACCTTAAACCCTAAATGACCTAAACACTAAATCCTAAACCCTAACTTGAAACCCTAAACCCAAAACTGTAAACTGTAAACCCTAAACCCTAAACACTAAACACTAAACACTAAAACCTAAACCCTAAACCCTAGAACTAAAGTGAACTAAAATTATATAGTATATTTAAAAGATGTTTTATAAATAATAATTTTGTCTTTATTTTATTTGTATTAAGGAAGCCTTAATACAAATTCCTCTAGGGTACCCTGCATCCATCTCCTTTTCATGTGGACTCTACATAGTATACAGAAACCCAAATGCATTGATGATTGCCCCTGCCTTACCAGTTACCTTTGATATCCCATGACACATCGACCGCAACCGCGTGGGGAATAGCTCTGCGGGAACAATGAAGGTGAGGGCCATGGCCCTCACCATGACTCTTAATGCGCCTGGCTCTACTCCAATGAAACAAAATAAGTTAGGGTTTTAAGCTTTTCCAAGTTAGGGTTTACCTTTAGGGTTTCAACTTGAAGCAATGGGTGCCAAAAGTGAAATGGAGGTGGGCGCCAATGCCAAAAGTGAAATTTAAATGAAATACATGTATATGGTAGCCCATGTATCATTTTGGCACCCATATTATAAAATTAATAATATAATATAAATATAATATTATATAATAATATAATATTAAATAAAATATTATATTAAATATTATATAATATTATAATATTATATAATATTATATTATATTATAATATATTATATTATATTTTATTATAATATAATATATTATTATTATATTATATTATAATACAACCCACTCCCTCAATTCAAAATATTTTTTTAATTATCCACTTTAGTTGTGTTTTTTACTCGATGACCAAATTAGTCATTTATTTGGTCGTTTATTTAGTTATTTCAACCGATGAACAAATTAGTCATTTATTTAGTCATTTATAGCTGTTCTGCAAAAAGTTTTAGTCACGTGACTAAAAGTTTGTCACCTGGTCATTTATTTTCCATATTTCTACTAGTGCTTGAAAAAGAAATTATAAGTTTAAAAATAGATCTGGAAAAGGCCAGAAGTTTTGAAGAAAAATTCAAGATAAGTACTGGAAAGCTTGATGAAATGATTGCTAGCCAAAGAATACTGATGCCAAACATGGTTTAGGATTTGAGAAAGGAGAAAGTTCAAACTCTGGTCAAATGAGCACTGAGTCAAGGGAAAACAAAGGATACTAGTTTAGAAATCAAAGAAGAAGACCTAGAAGACCTCCAGTCAGACAACCAAATGCTCAAAGGTACCCATCTTTCAATGGTTATGTTTATTCATGTAATAGGTATGGTCATAAGGCTACTCAGTGTAGGAGTAGAATAAATCAAAAGATTCCATGATTCTCTGGTCAATGAATCAATTGCAAGAAAATTGGTCATAGAACAAATGATTGTAGAAATTAAATCAGGAAAAGTTTCAATAATGGGAGGAATGAACAATCATTCAAAGGTAAATTTTTCACTTGCAATAGAATTGGTCATAGAGCTATTGTATGTAGAAATAAAGTGCGCCAAAGTTCTATTAGGTGCAATGCATGCTATAAAAAGGGACACAGATCAAATGAATGTAGAAGCTCAGTAAGAACTAACTTTCAAAATACAAGGAACAGTTAACCATTCAATGGAAAGTGTTTTACATGCAATAGATTTGGACACATGGAAAATCAATGTAGATCAAATCCAATCAATGGAAGGAATCAAAATGATAAGAATGTGATGTGTATCATTTGCAAAAAATATGGACATATTACAAGGTTTTGCAGAAGCAAGAATGTGAAGAGAAATCTCTATTCCAAAGAAAGGAAAACAGAGCAGAGGAAAGATGAGGGAAAAGAGAAAGTTATTCTGGTTGAAACCAAGAAAGAAATGGGCAAGGTATGGATAAAGAAAGAAGTAATTGAAGTCAGGGATCAATCCGCACCAGTATTTGGTGCAATACTTCCTCTGGGAAGTAAATCGAGAGCTCTGGCTCAGGGGGAACAGTTTTCAAAATTCAAACCCCCAGTGAGAAAGTCAGTGCCAGAATCTAGCACGAAGGTATATGATTAAATCTGATCTGACACATCTCTTAAAGGAAGAACCAGAAGTAAAAGGACCAATGTGGCATATTGTGGAGAAATCCTAATTGACTATATTCTACAGTAAAGGGTTTTAACAACTTTTTGGAAAGGACATTTAATGATGACTAGGACAAATCGCATGAAGGTTAAAAAGTGTATTGATCTACTCTGCGAACTATGGGATTTTTCAACTTGTGCTGTGGAGGTTCTCCTCTTGATTGAGGATAAATGATTCTATTTGGTCACACACACATAGAGAAGCCCTTGGAAGGTCGTATTTGTAGTAGTTGTAAATCAAGCAAGGAATATGGCAGATTTTTAGAATTTGATGCTAGAAACAGCAGGTAGAACTAACACCCATAATGGAAAGCATTGGAATTGAGCTCCAACAAAGAGGAAGCAATATGATTCCTTTTTAGATGATGGCAGTGATTCCAATTATAATAATGGGGTTGATTCTAATGATAGAAAGACATCCAGGTCAAAGAAGAGATTTGATTCTGGTGAAAAAGATAATGATGATGTGGGCTAGAGAGATGACTTAGATAGTGATGGATTATCATTTGGGAGTGATTTGTACAAAGATGATGAAGATAGGGAATGGATTTGAAAGATGTACGAACTAGACAGAGAAATAATTATGGCAGAAAGAGTGGAGGCAAAGGATAATTTCTTTTCTTTGGTGCAGAAGAGGGCTGAAGCTCGATAAAATGAGACTAGGAATTAGAGGGGACAAGATGTAGGGACACCATCTTCATAGATGTGCTCTTCTGTGAAATCTACCAGGATAGTGAAAGGAAATAACTTAAATGAATTCGTTGCAAGGAGATAGAAGACACAGGATTCAGATGTGTAGAGAAATCGAAGGGACACTGCTGGGTTACCTAAAGAGGGATTCTTCACTTGGCAGATGAAAATCTCATGCTAGTTCTAGTGTTAGTCCATTATACTCTAGCAATAGGGATCAGAATCTAAGAAGTCGTGGAGATCCAAATGACAGTGGTGAAGAAGGTACAAATTATGATATTCCTTCCTCTAAAGAGATTAACAGTATAACAATCCAGAGATCAAAGCTTGCCAAGAAGTTCATGGAGCCATTCTTCGAGAAGAACATTGTGGGTTGTGTTGTGAGAATTGGGATTGGTATGTCAAGGTCAAAATATCATATTTACCATCTTTGTATAGGTCAAAAATGTAGACACAACTAATGTTGACAAGCATTACAAATTTGAGAATAGGATTATCCACAAGTAATTGAATTGTGTTTGGGGCAGTGATGTTAATACAGATAAATGGCAGGTGGAGAGGTTGTCTGATATGCCACTTTTTGAGAAAGAATTTAAGGAATGCGAATGGGAAGTAGAGTGCACTAAAGGTTGAATTTTTGGTAGAGCTAATGTGGAAGAGAAGAAAAATACACTGAAGGAAATAAATAATTTTGTCTGTTCTATAGAAACTGTAAAGCAGATGTTGCAAGAGAAGAAGATGGCTTCTACAAGGCCATCAAATCTTGCTGCTGAGAAGGATAGGCTGAGGAAGGAGTTTAAGCTTGTAGAGAGCATACACAGTTATTAAGAAGTAAACAGGTTCAAAACAAGGTTGAAAGACTTAGAAGCCCTTTTACTTCAGAGAAAAGGCAAGAATGGAAAAGCCATAATGCTTGTAGAGATGAATAAGAAAAACAATTTGAAAATTTTAAGAATGCTTCCATGATCAAGCTTACTAACTTTAATCTCAAAGTAGGTGAGACATGGTATGATGATTTCTCTCATTGCTAGACTAGATCACAAAATTATTACAGTGCAAAGAGTTATGCTACAGAAGCAAAAACAGAGGCAATATAGGCAGAACTAAAACAGATCTATCTTCTGTGTATCAAACTGAGGATGTAGAAGATAAGAAATAGTTAAGGAGCCCTACACTGGAATAAAACATAGAACAACAAGAGATTATGGGCATAAATCCTCCAAAATGAAGTTGAGAAGAAATATCTGAGAGAGCAAGAGACACTGCAGATGTCTTAGTTGGTGCTGGAAGGGAACAAGTTGCAAATGAAGCCAATTGACACGCTATTAGATGTACAGAAGGTAGAAAAGCTAGTTCTTCTGAATGGCCACGTCCATATCCTAGAAAGTGCAAGAAATAGTTGGAACAGAGAAATAGCTCTGATAATGGCTATCTATAGTGACATTTTGTCTTCAGTCACTAATTAAGACTGCATTTGTAAATATGTGACAAGTACACACATTTTTGAAGTTTTTGAAAATATTTTTTCTGGGCTAGACCCTTTGCCAGTGATGTCAAAGGGGGAGAAGTAGATCAGTGAAAAATGGATAAACATCATAGGGGGAGTAGGAGAATGAAGTGTATATAGTAAGGGGGAGCAATCAAGCATTTTTCACTAAGTGTTGCCATCAATGCCAAAGGGGGAGATTGTTGGCAAGAGACACTGCTACGATATTGACTTATATGTTTTCATTGATGGCAACAAGGCTCAGAGATCCTATCACCATGACAGGAAGAGATATCTCCAGAAGAACATATTGGATCCTAGGTCCGGTTGACAGAAAATGGCTAAGTATGAAAAGTATTATGAGTAGAGGACAGTAAGTCAGATAGTATATCTCCGTAGATGATGATCAGTTAATGTTGTTCAGGTATAATGTTCTAAGTTTTTGGATGGTGTTATGCTTCAAAGGTTAAGTTCTAATCTCCTTCAAAAGTCACCTTGAAGAATTGTCTAAGTCCGGGTAAGCAAAGGTATAAAAGGAACAGTGAAAAGGGTCTAGTTCAGTTGTCTGCATTCCTCCATAGATAAGTATTTTGTTATACCTTTTTAAGGTGTTGTAAACACTTATACGAAGTGTCTTACTCCAAAGTTAGGATATCTGAAGTCCACCAGAAGTTTCACTACAAGATGCTAAGTATCGGCATAGTGTTTGAAAGAGTTTGAGAGAGACAGAGTCTGAGTTTTGATGGTGCACATTTCTCCGCAAGATGATATCATGCCTTGCGGTTCTGAGGGTAAGATTGTGAATGTTTAAAGAGTCCTTGATATGATTTTGGAAGTGTTTTGTGATCCACAGTAGAAGTTGTAAGTCAGTAGATGAATTGGTCAAGCATATTCTTAAGGAAGAGGCTGACCAGTATGTTGAATCTTTGTGTGGATAAAAGTTAACATTTGGATGATCTATGTAAGTAATTAAATGATTAGACTGGACCTATATGAACATGTTTGGGAAAATATTTGGGTCCACATAAGATATAGTGCATTGGATCAAGCTAACAAGGTACATCTTTCTATGTACACGTTTCACTTCTTGGGTGCGGACCTGATTATGGATTAACTCATTGTGATAGGTAAAAATTAGGTTAATAAGATCAAGTAGAGCCATGAAAACCTAACCTTACCATCATCAAAGAATCTAATCTAAATGAAATCAAAAGCATGCAATTCAAGAACAATATCACCTAGATCGTATGATTCCTTGTTTATGATGTGGATTGCTTCTCAACAATGAACAATTATGAAGATAAAAGTTGCCATGATGGATGGATGATAATAAAATGATAGATGGATGTTAAAATAGATGCTCAGTGCTCAATATGCTCAAGATGATAATGTAGATGCTATGTGAATGCTGGATAGATGCAGTATGGAATGAGAGGGTGTTTATATAGACCTCAACCAAAATCAATCAACGGTGGAGATTTGGTGGCTATGTGAATGGCTAGGATTGAATGATAATAATAGATGAATGTGTAGATGACAAGTGGAGGGAAGATAAGCCTTATGTGTGAACATGTACATAAAAAGTACTACATGTGAAAGATATTAAATAAAAGATGTAGTACCACTTATCTTTTTTAAATGAAAGAGACACACACGTCAGCTCATTTGAGATAAATGATAAGAAAAATTAATTAAATAAATAAAATTTATTTAATTAATTGGAAAGTGGGTTTTGTAAAGGGATTTTTAATTAAATAAATAAGATTTATTTAATTAAAAATAGATAGAAATAAGATAATTAAATAATTAAAGATTATTTAATTATAGCTTAGAAGAAAATAGAAGAAATAACTAATGAATTAATTAAATAAATATAAATTTATTTAATTAACAAAAGAAATAGATGTGTTAGAGAAATTGCTCAAGTGTGTTAGACAAATGCAGACGATAGCTAATGCAATATTTGAATGCTAATGATAAATAGGTCAATTTTGGGTGTCTACATTTTTCCCCTCTTTGATACAATGTTCGTTAGAGTGTTGTGTCAAAGAAGATACTATGATCACTTGATAAACAAGGTTATGCCCCAATGTAACTAGCAGGTGATGCCCCCTTGAGAGGTAAACCAGGCTGACTAGGAAGGGCTGGATTGGCTTGCGATAAGATGAAAGGCTAAAAACAAAGCTGACACAAAGAAAATGATTGATCTTGGTTGAGGACTATATAGGAATATGTTGGAATGGATAGATGGTATGACAAATTTGGAAAGTAATTGCTCAAGAATGAAAAGAAATGCAATCCTGATGTTTGATATAGCATATGGATGTTATGTACCAGGGTATAAAAGACCAAGGTGTCGAGGTATCCAATGCGAAACTAGCATACTACAATCTTGTCTTAACGCATGAGGTCAAGATGTTGAACCAACATACACAAGATATGAATAGAAGCTAGTGTTTTGAGATGGACTTTGACGCTACAAGAAATGGTTTGAGCTTATCTCCACTACACATAGTGACACCTTACTAGTTATATGTATGGAGCTAGTCTTAACATAGAATAGTCTCAAATGCATAAGAGACTGTTTAGCTTCACAAATGCTAGAGATATTGATATGTAAGATGCTAATCCTAACACGTACAAGTTACCAATATGCATAGGAAGAGAATAAGATCATCCCGCAGACATGGCATATGAAAACAATATGACCATGCCCCATTTCGTACTTCATCGCAACATACCAAGATATGATAGATCAAGGCAATCTTGATTAGGCGTAGAAAATGGACAAAAGATAAATCAAAAGACAAAACAAAAGATACCATCATCACATTCTCTTGCCAAATTTAAGTGCTCTTGGATGTATTTAAGTTGGCACCATGTTGAGAGGAAAATTGCATCCTGTTGAAGGCTAAAGATGTTGATAAAATGCTATAGCAAATGTTGGCTTAAGGCATGCGGACAAATAGCTTTTGGCTTAGTCTAATTGGGTAAAGTTCTTGAGCTTTCAATAATATGGATGGTTTGCTTCCTTCTTGAGCTAGTCAAAGAGAAGAAGATGGAGATGAAAGAAGATGAAGATGGGGTGGATTGTCTATGCTTGAGTACTGGATACTTCCTTCGTATTCCAGACTACCTACATACCCTGTATCCACAGGATCAAAGCACATTTACGATGATGATGAGACATGATGAATATATAGTTCTGGGTTTATTGATGATGTAAGTGATGAAAGATAGAAGAAAGGGAGATGAAAGATTGAAGGATGATTAGAAGAAGGATGAAAGATAGATGATGGAAGAGGGGCTATCATCTTTGCCTGAATTAGAGTGCTTCCTTCACATCTCAAATTGCCTACATACCCTGTATCCATGGGATCAAGGATTTAATGATAGAGTTGGTGATGTAGTTCTTTCTTATTGTGCTGATGGTTGATGTCAAAGAGATCAACTTTATTGCTCAGATTGTTGCGATGTTTTCGATGTTTAAGTTTGAACTGATTGTGAATATGGTGAATCCTAGTTACAAATGTTTGTCATGCTTGAAAAGAAATGATGTGCTATGTTTGAAGTTTGAGATTTTGTTGTGTTATGAGCTTGGGTGATCGCTGCACTATGAGCTAGAGTTATAGGTATCCACTTCCAAACAAAGCTGAACAAGTGCCCCCAGTGTGGAATGAGGTTTTATTGTGGAGAAACATCGATGGATAGTGCATGTGGACAAGATACTAAGGTACAAAATGATATAGTTACCGCAACAATGTTCAAAAAAAAAAGATAGCTTGCATTGACAGAGGCGAAGATGGAACAGGGGTTTTCATTATGGAGAAACAGATTGTGATGGTTGTACAAGGCAACATGTGGATTATGATCTGGATTATGTAGGATAAGATGGCGAAATATGTTATGAAAAAATGGTGATCAAATGAACTAAGAAGGTGATGGGAGTTGGTCATTACACATAGCGCCTGTTTTCTAGGTTTTCACTATGGTACTTATCCAAGGTGCCTATTTACCAGGTTTTCACTAGAGGACGGATTATTTATCTTGTACTCTTTTTTTTTTTTTGAGATAGTTGAGATTCATGGATAAAACTTCTTGAGATGGATGCTATTAACTGGTTCATCCAAGGGAATGCCTTCTGGTGTTGAGGGAGTGTATGCACGTGATCCATAAACTATTGTGATGATAAAAGGACCAAGCCAATTTGGTTTAAACTTGCCCTATTTCTCATAATGTTGCTGATTCCTTTGATTTTCTTTAAGAACAAGATCTCCAATTTGAAATCTGCACTCCTTCATTTTTTGTTGTAGCTACAACATAGACAATTTTGATAGACTTGGAGATGGTTGAGTGTTGTAAGGCACCGTTCATCTAGTAGCTCAAGATCATGGAGTCTAGATACTCAATATTCTTCATCTCATATAGTATGTTGTAAAGATACTCGCAGTGAGGGGATCTTGACCTCAATAGGTAGGATAGCTTTAGTGCCATACACTAGGGCATAAGGTTAGCTCCAGTGGGAGTTCTGATACTTGTTCTATATGCCCACAATGCAGGATGGAGTTGTAAATGCCAATCACGACTAGCTTCATTAGTTGTCCTTTTGATGATCTTGATAATTGTTTTGTTAGAAGCCTCAGCTTGGCCATTGCTTTGAGGATAGTAAGGTGTAGAGAATCTATGTTGGATATGAAACTTGTTACAAAGATCTCTAACCTCTTGATTTTTGAAGGGACAACCATTATCAGTAACAATAGCTTGAGGAACTCCATAGTGGCAAATGATATAGTGTAGGATGAACTTGGATATTTGTTTGCTAATAATATAAGTCATTGGTATAGCTTCCACCCACTTTGTGAAATATTTAGTGGTGGTGATAATGAATTTATGACCATCAGATGAAGTAGGATGGATTTTACCTATGAGATCAAGTCCCCACTACGAGAAGAGCCATGGAGTAGTGATAGGCTGAAGCTCATGTGCTGGTGCATGTATTAAATCCCCATGTTTCTGACATTGTAGACATCTTTTTACAAATTCTTGTGCATCTTTCTCCATAGTTGGCCAATAGTATCCAACTCATAGAAGTTTCTTAACAAGGCCAGGCCCAGTGGAATGCGCGCTGCAGACACCTTCATGTACATCATGTAAGGCCACTTTCACTTCCTTAGAATCAAGACATCTAAGAAGGATACCATCAAGACTCTGACAATAAAGAGTGTCTCCTAGGATAATGTAACAAGAGGCTCGATGTATAAAGGTTTTGTGTTGGATGTTAGATAGTTGAAATAGAAAGGTTTGATTGTGGAGATACTCATATAAGTCCTCGTACCAAGGCGAATTGGGACCAACAATCTCACATATAATCTCAGACTGCGGTACTTCAAATGTTGGAATTAGAAGCTACTCAACTAGAAACTCACATTTATGTGTATTAGATGGAATGTCTAGAAGGGATCCAATCATAGCCATGGCATCTGTTGCTCTGTTTTGTAACCTTGGAATTTGCTCAAAGGTGATATTGCCAAAATACTTTTTAAAATCATCAACCATTACCTTGTATGGAAGAAGCTTCTCATCTTTGGTTTGATATTTATCTACAACTTGTTTGATAACTAGTTGAGAGTCACCAAAGGCTTGTAGTTGTTTGATAACCCATTGTACTGCTATGCGTAATCCTATGATTAAGGCTTCATACTCTGCTGTGTTATTGGTACATGGAAATGCAATTCTGTATGATTTGGGAATATAATCTCCTTGAGGGGTAGCAAAAAATATCGCTACTCCTGATCCATGCTGTGTATGAGATCCATCAAATTATAGTTGCCACAATATTGGTGAAGTTAAATTGAACAATCCTTCATCAGGAAATTTTGGATGTATTGGATGAATATCTATGATAGGTGCTGCAGCTAATTGATCAGCAATTACTTGTCCTTTTATGGTTTTTTGATCTACATATTGTATGTCAAATTCACTCAAGATCATAACCCATTTTGCTAATATTCTTGTGAGAATTGCTTTGGAGAGAAGATATTTGAGTGGATCAACATTAGATATGAGCTTTGTTGTTTGGTTCAACATATAATGTCGCAACTTTTGGGAAGCAAACACTAATTCTAAACATGCTTTTTCCATAGATGAATAATTAAGTTCACATCCCACAAGAGTTCTACTGATGTAGTAGATGGCTTGTTCTTTCCCTGAATCATCATGTTGAGCTAGAAGGGCACCCAATGCTGCTATTGTTGATGATATGTAGAGCAATAATGGGTGATCAAGTACAGGAGGTGTTGCTAGATATTCTTTTATTTTATCGAAGGCATGTTGACACTTTTAATCCCACTTAAAAGGTTCACCCTTGTGAAGAAGATGTTGAAAAGGATGACATTTGTCTGCTAGTTGTGAGATAAATCTGTGGATGGACAGTAACCTTCCTTGTAGACTATGAAGCTACTTAAGATTTTCAGGTGGAGGCATTTCCATGATATCTTTTACTTTGGTTGGGTCCACTTCTATCCCTCGTTGAGACACAATGTATCCCAATAGCTTTCTAGATGTTATGCCAAATACACATTTTTTTGGGTTCAGTCTAACTTGATACTTCTCTAGTTGATCAAAGATTTGTGCTAATACCTGTAGATGTCCTTCTCTTGTCTTGGATTTCCCTAGAATATCATCAACATAGTCTTCCATGATAGTGTGAAAAAGGTCATAGAAAATAACTATCATGGCCCTTTGATAAGTAGCTCCAGCATTCTTGAGACCAAAAGGCATTACAACCCAATAGTATGTGCCCAATGGACAAATGAATGATGTTTTGTCTTGATCTTCCTCTGCTATTCTGATTTGGTTGTATCCTGAAAATCTATCCATCAAACATAGCATTTCATGTCCAGCTATGAGATCTACAATATTGTCTATGCTAGGTAGTGGAAAGTCATCTTTAGGGCATGCTTTGTTAAGATCTCTGAAATCTATACAATAGCGAACTCGTCCATCAGGTTTTCCTATAGGTACCAAGTTTGAAATCCATTCTGGATAATCAATAGGCTTTATGAACTTTGCTTCTAATAGTTTCTAAATCTCTGCCTTAACCAATAGAGCTACTTGTGGATGCATTTTGCACAATTTTTGTTTGACAGGTTTTGCATTAGGAGATACTGCTAAATGATGTACCACAAGTGATGGATCTAGACCTGGCATATCAGCGTAAGTCCATGCAAAGTTTATATCTCTTTTTATGAAAAATGTTGTGAAGTCTCTTCTTTCTTGCTCTGATAGTGATGCTACCAAAAAAGTAATCTTTGGATTCTACTCTGTACCCAAGTTCATGTCTTGTGATTGTTCAACTAGCACTGTTGATTTCTCATGATAGTCAGTGGCTACAGGAAGATCAAATCCCCCATCCTTAGGTGCCTCAGAGAGATTTTCAACTTCAGATACATCCTTTATTTTTACTTTTTCACAGTCAAGAGGCACCTTTCAGTTTTCACCTAGTGACCTATTTTGTTTGATTTTGTTTATTTCACTTTTGTGACTGCAGGATTTGATACTTCCGCCAAAATATGCTAGTCTAGGTAGATCCATCATGAAACCTGCTTTGTGATCACCCAAAGGAATGCCTTGTCTTATGCCCATGAATTTTGCAATAGCTTCATCATTCTCAAATGTATCTAATATCGGTGCCCCCTGTTGGTGCCAATCGATGAGGTCAGGATATACGAGTGAAAGAGTAATGGTCAAATGGTTATGGCTAGAGGAAGTTGTGGAAATCATAAAGATGGAGGTTTCTTGAAAAAGGTTGGTAATATGAAGGGAGGAATCATCAATGGTATCCAAACTAGAAATCTCTCCTACCGAAGAAGGTCCAGCGTCCATATTGGAAACACACTTAATGTCTTTGGAATGCGGTACCTCTGGCTGATAGCCAAGGCCTTGCTTATTAAACTTCTTAGACACAAAAATGGGCTCAATAGGTCCTTGTTCCTGTGATCCCAATCCACCATGTCCTTTGTAACCCATGTTCTTAATGATACGAAACCCATTGTTATATCTCTCTACTTCAAGTTGGACTTGGTCGTTCTCATCAAAGAATATCCAGGAGTTGATATCATCAATGTCTTCATCATCCAGGAATCCACCTTTTATGAATATTGTGGGTGGGGCTTTTATGATAGCTACAGATGAAGATGGATTGGATGTAGAAGGTTTTCCATGAGATTTGGGAGACAAGGGAAGAGTTCCCACACAACAAGATTCTTGCAATGTGTACTCACCAGTGCCATGTTTGATGTACTTGAACAGAGATTGGAAGCGGCTTTGCTAGAAGATGGCTTGAGTAGGATGGATGGATCGACATATGATGAAGATAGGTATGCTTTGGTGTTGATAGGAATGTGGTTAGGACTCTAGTATTTAGATTGAAAAGCATGACAAAACTTGAATGGATTCGGATCAGCATGGATAGTAATCTCAACACCGTTATGTGGAAACTTAAGACATTGATGGTATGTAGAAGGAACTACTTTGAGGGCATGGATCCATGGACGACAAAGGATGATGTTATAAGGAAGCTCAATATCAAGGAATTGACAATGGGTGTCAGTAGTGACCGGTCCAACTTGAATAGGCAAGTGAATAATGAAAGGAAGCAAGGTGTGTGGAAAATGCTTCCTACACTAACCTAATGAGGAGAGGGCTATGCAAATTCAAATTTATCCTAGCTATTACAGCAATGTTAAACCATTAACATGAGATATTGCAGAAAAACACAAGAGCCAAAAAGTAGACAGAAGAAGAGAGACAAAGATTTACGGTGGGGAAAACCCTTATCGGGTGAAAAACCCCACACTTAGAAACCTGCACAATTTATTAACAAATCTGAAAGTTGTTTATGATACACTTGCAATGTGAGCTTCAATAGTCTTCGACACTCATGTTTGGAGTCAATCTGATAGCATAACAGTACCTGTAAACCTATGATACAAACTCCATCTCCAATCACCTGTATAAATAGGAATTACAAGGCAATATTGGACCTATCTTGGAATGGGCGTCCAACATGGCTTCTTAGACCAAAACCCACACCCAGGGACACTTAATCAACATTGTAGAATGTGCCTGACACTTGTCCATAGTTCCCATCCTAAAGAGGTCACCTATTTCCAAAATGGGCTATGACAAATGTTCTTACGACACTTACGACCGTCATAGAATCTGTCATAGTGGTTACAACTTACAACTGTAAGATAATTTGTCATACACATGCTATAAATAGCATATTCTCTTACAAAATGTCATATTCCACCTTGGGGTGCCCAAATATGCCTTATTCAAAGATTCTTCATGACACATGTCATCACCTGTCTTACAACCTTCTATTTCCAACTCTTATATGTCATAGATTCGTCATAGGAATTTGTCATAACCGTTTCGGTCAAACATTCCTTACACAACATGGAAGATGCCGACACATGGTAGAATATTCCTACCACTAAGTGGGACACCTATCTCCTCATGTGAGGACAAAATAACAAGTTGTCATATTCCATGTAGGATTGACACATCACCGTGCCACATCCCACAACATGACAATATGGAATTTCCAGATATTTACAACATAGGCAATTAAATAATAAATACAAACATTACAAATGTAGAGAATTATCAAGGTTGAGAAACCTTAATTCCCAACAAATAATCCCTTCAAAATCTCTCTCAGCATCATCATATGCTCTGATAGTAATGACCTTGGAAGTGTCAACATCTTTCGCAGAATATCCCAATTGTTTTATTAGTTTCAAAGAAAATATATTAAGACCAGCTCCACCATCTACTAAGATTCATTTGATACAATGTTGTTTGACAAATACTTATATGTGGAGGGTTTCATTATGTGAAGGATGAAGGGAGGGCTGAAGAACTTTATCAGAAAAGGTTAAATAACAAGGCACTGCAATGCTAGCGACCATAGATTGGAATTGTGTGATATCAATATTGTTGGGTACCAAAGATTCTTATAAGGCTTTATCAAGGATAGCTTTGTGGGCAGCAGATATGTGAAGCAACTCAAGAATGGAAATGTGCGCATGTGTTTTGCCAAGGTGATCAAGGATATTACAGCTAGAAGGCGGTCGAGCCGGATGGACAGGTGCTCCTTCAATGGTAACACGATCTCTTCGAGTAGTTACAACGCAGTTAAGTGATGGAAGGATTGGTGGATGTGAAAGAAGGATAGACATTTGGGTTTGTATTTTGGAAAACATGAGGATTGGCATATGTCATATGTTGGGTGACAATGGGCAAACCTTGGGTTATGTAAGATGGCGGCATTGATGTAGGCTGATCAACATAAGAGACCATAGCATTAGGATTAGCTTGTGAACCAATAGGCGGGTCACTCATGTCAATGAGACTAAGATTGGGATTGTATGATGGATTGGATGGATTTGTGGAGATAGTGGAGACCATATGTGATGTAATGGGGGTAGCGGATTGTGATGGTTGGGAAACTTGGACCATTGGTGTTGTTGGGATAACTTGGGAAGCTTGTGGAAAATGGGATATGGGGATAGCTTGTGATGTTGGAAGATTTTACACTTGGGAGACATGGATGGCTTGTGTTACTTGAGGCCCAAATATGGTCATGGTAGGAGAGGGAGTATGTTGGGAAACATGGAAAGGTGGAATGTTCAGATTTTGTGAAAGGAAAGGGAGTACATTGGTTGGAGTTATCAAAGGTTCTAAGGTGTACTTGGAGCATGGTAGGTCAAATGAGGTAACAATAGGAAATGAAAGAGATGGATTGGAAGACGTATTTTGTGGTATGGTATGGGATGGTGTGACTATAGTGGATGGTTCCTTTGCAACAATAGTGGGAGTGCTTGGATCATGTTCTCGAATAGCGAACATGTCAAAGTCTTTTGGTAGTTTAGCTCCCATGTGGGCAAGTTGCAAGAAGTAGCGATTAGGATCAGATAAAACAAGCTTCTCAACTTGGTCCTAGACATGTGTGTCTTGATAGTTAGATAATTCCTCTTGGGAATGTTCTCTGTAAGTTGTAAAAGGATGTGATTGCACTTGATGAGATGACTCTCCAATGGTGTACTCATGGGGCACAAACAAGTGAGGAGGCATGCCTGTTGTAAATTGGGTTGCATCTCTATGAGGCATTCATCGTGATTGTTGCATTGTGGCTTCCATCTCAGCTTGCAGTTTTGCTTCCATTTCAGCTTGATATTGGCTCCTAGTTTGAGGCATTATGGTTGATGTTGAAAATTGGACTTTAGCTTGTCAAGATTTTGAGACCCAAAAAGATGATGGATTGTTGATTGATTATTTGCTAGTTGTTGGTTGGTTTGCTGTTGTTGGTAGCTAGGTGTTGGTTGCTTTGTTGTTATTGGTAGCTAGGTGTTGGTTGACCTTCCCGAGAGAATAGGTCACACACTCAAGGGAAAAATTGTTTGCTAAGGTTGCTGTTTTTTTGATGTTGCTAAAGCTAAAGCGAAAAGATGATGTTTTGTTGATTAATTGGGTTGATTAATTATTGTTTGGTTTGTTGGTTTGGGATCTCAAAAAGATGAAAAGTTCATAGAATCCAATTGTTTGGGATACTCAAAGTAGGAGACAATGTCCAGGTATCTGTAAATGATCAAAGACAGGTCCAATAGCTAGTACTGAAGTTAAGCAAGCTATAAATGTAGTTGATTCGGCTGTGTCACTAAGATTTGCTGATAATTGACCATAGGTGACAAGTAATAGCTTATATTCGACTCAGAAAAGGCCAAAAACAACTGGGAATAGCTTAAATGTGATTTGGTTTTGGTTCAGGTAACAGGCTACAGTGTTAACCAGAGGTGAGCCAATTTAATACAGGTAATCAGTATTGACTCAGAAGTGATTTATTGTTGATCAAAGGCGACTCATTTTAGACCAGAAGTGAGCAACTGTTGTTCAAAGGTGATTCAATTTAGGCAAAGGTGACTGGTTGTTGTTCAAAGGCAATTTAGTTTAGGCAAAAGGTGATTGGCTTTTGTTCAAAGGCAATATGATTATTTGTATGTGGTCAGTTTAAGCTCAAAGGTGACTGTGTCTGTCAGGAAATATGTCTGAATTGTGTTTTTGACAAGAAAATAGTGATTTCAGTCACTCACACTCACAACAATCACAAACTTGTACAACCTAGGCTAGGAAAGGACTATATTTGTTGAGTCCCCTGGCCGTGCTTATTCAAAGAGGATAGCTTCAGGATCTTGGTAGCACCGACTCCCCTCCATAGCACACACTTCTCACGCATACCAAGATCTGGGTTTCCCAAGGCTTGTCCCCCCACCAAACCTTAGGATTGTCCCTGCTATCTCTTCTAAGAACCACGTGAATCAGGGTGGCTTCAAAGGTCCAACCTTTTACATCAACAAATAGAAGGTTTTTGGCTACTACACAAAGTTGCTAATAAGTGCATCCGTTCGGGTGGCTATACGTGCGACAATACTACTCTTCGTTATGGAGTCTCCCAGCTTTCAAGGGTTACGCCTTGGAGGGTTTTGGGGGAGGTTGGCTGTTGGTATAACACAACAACACCCATTGTTTGTGGCTTTAGACACAAACACTTTTCTTATAAAGCGGTTCACAAGGACTTAGCTTTAGCCCATTACTGCTTGGGTCGTATCCCTTCTCGCATCGGGAAGATAGGCCCTCTAAAGATAATAACAAGTTCTCATACACCCAAGATCCATTTGATAGGCAAGGGGAGAGGATACTTTTGCTATTAAATTTGGGTTACAAACATACACATGTAAGCAATCAAGAAAGACAAATCAAGCATGGAGCAAGAAATGATTCTTTTTTAAGCACCAAGCCCAAATATTCCTAAATTAGTGAAAAACCACAAGTCTTGGACCGATCGAAGCTATAACAGATATGTTAGTAGTTTTATAACCTCCTTTTCTTGGACAATCGATAAGATGCTGCACAAATACCCAATTAGTAACTAAGAAAACAAACTGCAAATGATATAGACTGAAAGCGACAGTTACCAGAGGTGATCAACTGTTGATTAGGAATGATCTGTATTGTACTGGAGGTGAAATACTACAGATCAGAAGTGATGCCAGTAATGCTAGATGCAGAATAATAAAGCTCACAAGCGATGCAAAAAATTAATAGGCGACTGGTTACGGGTCATAAGTGACTCAGATCTGTGAAAAAAATAGAATGTAACAAAAACCCTAGTTTTGCAAAAGGCGATCCACATAGCTAAAGACGATCACTGTTAGGTTAAAAGTGATTCAAATAAAAGCATAAGCGATCACTGTTATCTTGTAAGCGATCTGAAATAGGAAAAAGGTGACTACTATTCGCTCAAAAGTGATCCTAGGAAGGCTAAAAGTGGTAGGTTTCAGCTCAAAAGCAATGTGTTTATGCAGACAGTGACTAGTTTTCACTTAGAAGTGACTAGAACTTGTCGTAAGCGCTCAGAAAATATGATCTTCACCAAAACAACTTCAAATAACAAAGTTAATCAAGGATGTGAGTCCCACTAGGCATGCCAAAATGTGATAGGTAAAAATTAGGTTAATAAGATCAAGCATAGCCATAAAAACCTAACCCTACCATCATCAAAGAATCTAATCTAAATGAAATCAAAAGCATGCAATTCAAGAACAATATCACCTAGATTGTATGATTCCTTGTTTATGGATTGCTTCTCAACAATGAACAATTATGAAGATAAAAGTTGCCATGATGGATGGATGATAATAAAATGATAGATGGATGTTAAAATGGATGCTCAATGCTCAATATGCTCAAGACGATAATGTAGACGCTATGTGAATGTTGGATAGATGTAATATGGAATGAGAGGGTGTTTATATAGACCTCAACCAAAATCAATCAACGATGGAGATTTGATGGCTATGTGAATGGCTAGAATTGAATGATAATAATAGATGAATGTGTAGATGACGAGTGGAGGTAAGATAAGGCTTATGTGTGACCATGTACATAAAAAGTACTACATGTGAAAGATATTAAATAAAAGATGTAGTACCACTTATCTTTTTTAAATGAAAGAGACACACATGTCGGCTCATTTGAGACAAATGATAAGAAAAAGTAATTAAATAAATAAAATTTATTTAATTAATTGGAAAGTGGGTTTTGTAAAGGGATTTTTAATTAAATAAATAAGATTTATTTAAATAAAAATAGATAAAAATAAGATAATTAAATAATTAAAGATTATTTAATTATAGCTTAGAAGAAAATAGAGGAAATAGCTAATGAATTAATTAAATAAATATAGATTTATTTAATTAATAGAAGAAATACATGTGTTAGAGAAATTGCTCAAGTGTGTTAGACCAATACTGATGATAGCTAATGCGATATTTGAATGCTAATGATAAATAGGTCAATTTTGGGTGTCTACACTCATGATGTAGATATATAAGAGAAATGAATTTTAGTTGTGGTATAGGTGTGGTGTGTGTGTGGCATACGAGCATGTGAATAAAAGAGTAGAGTTAGAAGAACAGCAGCAATGAAGACTTGGGATTCAGAGTTTAGTTGCTAAATGACTACACCCTAGCATAGTGGTAGATGCTTAAGCAATATTCAATTTTAGTGTGGAATCTAATTGGAAGCAAGATTTCGTCATCAAGGTAGTAAGTCAACAGTGAGCCTTCATCAGCGTTTAACAGCCCTTATTGTAATCTTACTAGGTTTAGGGTTGAAGCAGTCAGCCTGCTAAATCTAGTTGTACTTCATGGCAGTGAGCCAGTATGTTAGGCCCGTGGAGTGACCAAGCCTGAACAATATTTTTGTAAAGATTAAATATATATTAGAGAGCTAATCCTCTCCGTGGTCTTTCCCTTCTTGGGTTTTCCTCGTAAAAATCTCGGTGTTCATGTGTCATGGTTTCATGGTTGCTGGTCATATGCATATTGTGTTTTTGTTTAATTAATTTTTTGGAAATGGCTAAAAGTTAAAGTGCATGAAAATATTTTTAGAACACTAATTCACCCCCCCTCTCAGTGTTCCTGACAATCAACAATTGGTATCAGAGCAAGGTTCCTTGGAAAAGTTTAACAGCTTAAGGAAGATCTGGGATAGTATGATCATGGCAACAAGAAGGTATGGAAATTATGAGAGATACAACCAACTAGAAGTAACTCTTATGGATCTTGAAAATTCTGAAGCAGAGGTTAGGGATTTGAAAGAAAACTTGCAACAAGCTGATGAATGCATCTTAAAGCTGAAAGAACAAGTCAAGAAATTCAAAGACAAATACAAAGAAGTCAGTGACCAATTGTTATCAGCAAATAAAGCCCTAAATAATTTGGAAGTAGAAGTTACAGAAAGAACAAGAGATGAAGATGATCTAAATTTGATTGTGAAAAATAGATTAGAAGATTGTGTAAAGCTTGAAAAAGAAATTATAAGTTTAAAAATAGATTTGGAAAAGGCCAGAAGTTTTGAAGAAAAATTCAAGATTTTAGTACTACAAAGCTTGATGAAATGATTGCTAGCAAGAGGAATGCTGATGAAAAACATGGTTTAGGATTTGAGAAAGGAGAAAGTTCAAACTCTAGTCAAATGAGCACTAAGTCAAGGGAAAACAAAGGATACTAGTTTAAAAATCAAAGAAGAAGACCTAGAAGACCTTTAGTCAGACAACCAAATGCTCAAAGGTACCCATCTTTCAATGGTTATTGTTATTCATGCAATAGGTATGGTCATAAGGCTACTCAGTGTAGGAGTAGAATAAATAAAAAGATTCCATCATTCTCTGGTCAGTGTTTCAATTGCAAGAAAATTGGTCATAGAACAAATGAATGTAGAAATCAGATAAGGAAAAGTTTCAACAATGGGAGGAATGAACAATAATTCAAAGGTAAATGCTTCACTTGCAATAGAATTGGTCATAGAGTTGATGTATGCAGAAATAAAGTGAGTCAAAGTTCTATTAGGTGTAATGAATTCTATAAAATGGGACACAGATCAAATGAATGTAGAAGCTCAGTAAGAACTAACTTTCAAAATACAAGGAACAATCAACCATTCAATGGAAAGTGTTTTGCATGCAATAGATTTAGACACATGGAAAATCAATGTAGATCAAATTCAATCAATTGAAGGAATCAAAGTCAAAAGAATGTGATGTGTTTCAATTGCAACAAATATGGACATATTTCAAGGTTTTGCAGAAGCAGGAATGTGAACAGAAATCACTATTCTGAAGAAAGGAAAATAGAGCAGAGGAATGATGAGGGAAAAGAGAAAGTTATTCTGGCTGAAACCAAGAAAGAAATGGGCAATGTATGGATCATAAAAGAAGTACTTGAAGTCAGGGAACAATCTACACTAGTATCTGGTATAGATACTTCCTCCAGGAAGTAAATCAAGAGCTCAGGCTCAGGGGGAGTTGTGTTGAAAATTCAAACCCCCAGCTAGAAAGTGAGTGCCAGAATCTGGCACTCAGGTATATGATAAAATTTGATATGACACATCTCTTAAAGGAAGAACCAGAAGTAAAAGGGTCAATGCGGCATATTGTGGAGCAATCCTAATCAACTATATTCTACAATAAAGGGTTTTAACAGCTTTTTTGAATGGGCATTTAATGATGACTAGGAAAAATCATGCAGAGGTTAAAAAGTGTATTGATCTGCTCTACAAACTATGGGATTTTTCAACCTGCGCCATGGAGCTTCTCCTCTTGATTGAGGATAAATGATTCTATTTCATCACACATGCATATAGAAGCCCTTGGAAGGTCGTATTTGTAGTAGTTGTAAATCAAGCAAGGATCATGGCAGATTTTTAGAATTTCATGCTGGAGGCAGTAGGTAGAGCTAACGCCCATAATGGAAAGCATTGGAATTGAGCTCCAATAGAGAGGAAACAATATGATTCCTTTTTAGATGATGGCAATGATTCCAATTCTAATAATGGGGATGATTCTGATGATAGAAAGACATTTGAGTCAAATAAGAGATTTGATTCTGGTGAAAAAGATAATGATGATGTGGGCTAGAGAGATGATTCAGATAGTGATGGATTATCATTTAGGAGTGATTTGTACAAAGATGATGAAGATAAGGAATGGCTTCAAAAGATGTCTGAGCTAGACAGGGAAATGATTTTGGCAGAAAGAACAGATGTGAGGGATAATTTCTTTTTTTTGGTGCAGAAGAGGGTTGAAGCTCGACAAAATGAGACTAGGAATCGGAGGGGAAAAGATGTAGGGCCACCATCTTCATGGATGCACTCTTCTATGAAATCTACCAGGACAGTGAAAGGAAATACCCTAAATGAATAGGTTGCAAGGAGACAAAAGACATGAGATTCAGATGTGTAGAGAAAGCGAAGGGACACTGTTGGGTTAGCTAAAGGATGAGATTCTTCACCTGGCAGATGAAAATCTCATGCTAGTTCTAGTGTTAGTCCATTATTCTCCAGCAACAGGGATCATAATCCAAGCAGTTGTGGAGATCTAGATGATAGTGATGAAGAAGGTACAAATTCTGATATTCCTTCCTCTGAAGATATTAACAGTATAACAATCCAGAGATCAAAGCTTGCCAAGAAGTTCATGGAGCCATTCTTCGAAAAGAACATTGTGGGTTGTGTTGTGAGAATTGGGATTGGTATGTCAAGGTTAGAATAGTGTATTTACCATCTTTGCATAGGTCAGAAATGTAGACACAACCAATGCTGACAAGCATTACAAATTTGAGAATAGGATTATCCACAAGTACTTGGATTGTGTTTGGGGCAGTGATGTTAGTATAGATAAATGGCAGGTGGAGAGGATGTCTAATACACCACCTCTTGAGAAAGAATTTAAGGAATGAGAATGGGAAGTAGAGCATACTAAGGGTCAAATTTTTGGTAGAGCTAATGTGGAAGAGAAGAAAAATACATTGAAGGAAATGAATAATTTTGTCTATTCTGTAGAAACTATAAAGCAGATGTTGCAGGAGAATAAGATGGCTTCTGTAAGGCCATGAAATCTTGCTACTAAGAAGGATAGGCTGAGGAAGGAGAGAAGCTTGTAGAGAGAAAATAGCATTATTAAGAAGTAAATAGGTTCAAAACAAGGTTGAAAGACTTAGAAGTCCTTTCACTTCAGAGAAAAGGCAAGAATACAAAAGCGATAATGCTTGAAGAGATGAATAAGAAAAATGATTTGAAAATTTTAAGAATGCTTCAATGATCAAGCCTGCTAACTTTAATCTCAAAGTAGGTGATATGGGGTATTATCCTTTCTCTCGTCGCTGGACTAGATCACAAAATTATTACAGTGCAAAGAGTGATGCTACAGAAGCAAACACAGAGGCAATATAGGCAGAACTGAAACATATCTATCTTCTAAGTATCAAATTGAGGATGTAGAAGATAGGGAACAATTAAGTAGCCCTACACCAGAACAAAACATAGAACAACAAGAGATTATGGTAATAAACCCTAGAGAATGAAGTTGAGAAAAAATATCTGAGAGAGCAAGAGACACTGCAGATGTCTTAGTTGGTGCTGGAAGGGAACAAGTTATAGATGAAGCCAATTGACACGCCATCATATGTACAGAAGGAAAAAAGACTAGTTCTTTTGAAAGGCCACATCCATATCCTAGAAAGTGCAAGTAATAGATTGAATGGAGAAATAGCTCTAATAAAGACTATCTATAGTGACATTTTGTCTTCAGTCACAAATTAAGATTGTGTTTGTAAATATGTGACAGGTACACACATTTTTGAAGTTTTTAAAAATATTTTTTTGGGGCTACACCCTTTTCCATTGATGTCAAAGGGGGAGAAGTAGATAAGTGAAAAATGGATAAACATCTCAGGCAGAGTAGGAGAATGTAGTGTATATAGTAAGGGGGAGTAGTCAAGCATTTTTCACTAAGTGTTGCCATCAATGCCAAAGGGGGAGATTGTTGGCAAGAGACACTGCTCTGATATTGACTTGTATGTTTTCATTGATGGAAACAAGGCTCAGAGATCTTATCACCATGACAGGAAGAGATATCTCTAGAAGAATATATTCAATCCCAGGTTTAGTTGATAGAAAATGGCTAAGTATGAAAAGTATTCTGAGTAAAGGATAGTAAGTCAGATAGTATGTCTCCACAGATGATGATCAGTTATTGTGGCTCAGGTATGATATTCTTAGTTGTTTGATGGTATTATGCTTCAAAGGTTAAGTCCTGATCTCCTCCGGAAGTCACCTTGAAGAATTGTCTAAGTTTCAGAAAGAAAAGGTATAGAAGGAATAGTGAATAGGGTCTAGTGCAGTGGTTCGCATTCCTTAGAAGATAAGTATTTTGTTATTCCATTTTAAGGTGTTGTAAACACTTATACAAATTGTCTTATTCCAGAGTTAGGAGATCTGAAGTCCACCAGAAGGTTAGCTACAAGCTGCTAAGTATCGACATAGTGTTTGAAACAGTTTGATAGAGACAGAGTATGAGTTCTGATTGTCTGCATTTCTTCGCAAGATGATATCATGCCTTGTGGTTTTGAGGGTAAGATTGGGAATGTGTAAAGAGTCCTTGATATGATTTTGGAAGTGTTTTGTGATCCACAGTAGAAGTTGTAAGTCAATAAATGAATTGGTCAAGCATGTTCTTAAGGAAGAGGCCGACCAATATGTTAAATCTTTGTGCAGAGAAAAGTTAACATTTGGATGATCTATGCAAGTAATTAAATGATTAGAGTCGACCTATATGAACACGTTTGGGAAAAGATTTGGGTCTACATAACATATAGTGCATTGGATCAAGTCGACAAGGTACATCTTTCTATGTACACGTTTCACTTCTTGGATGCCGACTTGATTATGGATTAAATGATGATATAATTATATAAGAGTGATGAGTTTCAGTTATGGTGTAGGTGTGGTGTGTATGTGGCATACGAGCATGCAAATAGAAGAGCAGAGTTAGAAGATCAACAGTGATGAAGACTTGGGATTCAGAGTTTAGTTACTAGATGACTGCACCCTGGCATAGTGGCAAATGCTTAAGCAGTATTTAGTTTTCATGTGGAATCTGATTGGAAGCAATATTTCATCATCAATGCAATAAGCTGATAGTGAGCCTTCATTAAGGTTTAACAACCCTTATTGTAATCTTGCTAGGTGTAGGGTTGAGGTAGTCATCCTACTAAATCTAGTTGTATTTCATGGCAGTGAGCTAGTATGTTAGGCCCGTGGAGTGACCAAGCCTGAACATTATTTTTGTAAAGATTGCAATATATATTTGAGAGATAATCCTCTTCATGGTTTTTCCCTTCTTGGGTTTTCCACGTAAAAATTTGATGTTCATGTGTCATTGTTTCATGGTTGTTGTTCATATGCATATTGTGTTTTTGTTTAATTAATTTTGGGAAATGAATGAAAGTTAAAGTGCATGAAAAGATTTTTAGAACACTGATTCATTCCCCCTCTCAGTGTTCCTAACAATCAACACATCTCATCTTCATAATTCAAGAAACCAATATTAGAGTCACAAGCCAACTCTTCTTCTCCCTCCATGAAGAAGCTGACACCATCTTCTTGATCAAAATCTTTTTGAGGTGGATTATCTTTCTCCACTTCATAGTAACCCATCACTACATTCACTAGAGGTGCTTCCAAAGAAATCCTTCCTTGTGCTGGACAAAGTCTATTTTGACCTTTATTTCTTGCAGCATTGCCTTGGTAATTGGGAACATTGGGAAACGTTCTCCTTGGTATGTCCCTATAGGAGGGGATTGACATATTCTAAGACATTTGTTTTTTAAGATATAACAACTCATTAGACAACTTCTACACCATAGGATCCATGGTGCTAGTAGAAGGTGTACTTGTAGAAGGTTGTGATATTTATATCATCCTTAATCATAGTAGTCAAGTTCTGAGTTGCTACCAAATTAGCTAGATTTATCTGCCATAGAAGAAAACTTACTTTTGGTAGTTGAGTGTTAATGAAGAAACACTTCAAATTTTTAGTACGCTGAAGAAGAGATCTTAGAGGTAGAAGATTGAAATTATATTGTTGCATTAATTCAAAAATAGGATCCACAAACCCTTGGGCTCTTCTGCTTCGTGTATACCTTGGTTTTGCCAAAGTGTACTTATAACACCCAAAGATTTAGAAAAATAAAAACTATTACAAAGAATAAGGCCGATATACTTAAAAAAAAAGCATGAGGCTCTTAGTTGTGTATTTGATCCCCAATAGAGTTGCCAAAAACTATTGGGTGAATATTTTGTCTTCAACTAACTAAAGGAAAAATGGTTATATCAACCACAGTGTGATGAGATTAAATCTCTCCTCTCAGAAATGGGAGGCTCCCTTCTTATTGCTAACTAAAATCAAGTAGTAACTAACTAGATGTATTTACACTAAAACTAGCCATGAGGTATTTTCATATCATCTATTTCTCTTTTTTTTTAGAAAAAAGATGTTTGCAATTCACAATACAAAGCTTATGTCATACAATCACTACAAATCACTATCTTAGAGAAATAATTACCAATATGTATGAGTTACACAAAAGAATATCCAAAATAATACCAGCATGTTTCAATCATGAAGAAACCCATGAAAACACAAAGTTTTGCATGGCTTCTTATGCTAAATGAAAGTTAGGATTCTGGAATAGAGTGTAGCCCAAAATCTTCACCATATGCTGAGATATAATAAATCCATCACATAAATCAACTTGCAACCCAAAGTCTTCAAGTTATTTCGAATTCATGAACATAACATAATTTCCACAAATGATATTGCAGCTCAAAGTCTATGAAAATCAGATTTGGTAATTCTCTTAATCACTTGATATACATGCCTATACTTCAACCACTTATCAAAGATAATGCAATAGAAAAGACATAAGAACAGTTCTACCACATAACAAATTTGATCCAAGACAAAGATTGGATACCAACTTGCTTTCTTTGTATTGATAATCAATTGAAAATTGATTTACAAAAAGAATCTCAAAGTCTTAACTTGCTTCTCAAATTGGTAGCACTTCACTTCAATGATTCAAATATAATATTTACAAAGAGGCCCTCTTTATTTATAGGGTGAGGCCGAGAGAAAAATAGGAAAAGTAAAACTAACTATGACTTATTCAATAAAAAGAGTCCTTATTGATTTGGGACTTTCCTTGTTTCCACATGTTATTACACATTTGAAAAGTACATGTAGATATGTCCAAAGCTAAATACATAAAGCATATAAGAAATGTTTGGAAAATAATTTAAGGCATGATCATCTGATCAACTTCCACCACTATCCTTCTTCATGAATTCTTCATACATTGTTAGCATCGCTTGCATTTCAAGGCTATCTGGCCAAGAAGTGTTCTTTGAAATAACACAAGGCCTAGTTATTGAGTCTTTCACATTGGAAGCTTCCTTTTCATGTCTTACCAAGTTTACCTTAAGGTTATCCAGAGTCAACTGGTAATCCAATAGTTGGTCCATAGAAGTCACTGAAAAAGATTGTTCTTCAAAGTCTCTTTGAATCATGCTTTTAAACTCTTGTACCATTTCATCTTGAGAGAGAAACTTATGATTATCATCTATTAACTTGCATGGGTGTTCTTTCAGCTTGTTGAGAAGACTAACATCGTTATCTTCACTAACTTCTTGGGTGCTCTACAAGTCCTTGATTAAATCTTTTAGAACATCAAGATTCAGTGAATCAAAGTCTCTTTAGTTTCAACATACAACTCATGATTGGAAATGATCCCAATCCCTAACAAAGTTTTCAACTTCAACTTCTTCATTTTCACCCACTTTTCTATACTTGCATCCAAGTCTTGGAGTTCTTGTGACAAAGCATCAACTACCTCATCCAATTTGGCCCCCACCTTTTCCATTTTATTTCTTTTATCCATAGTAGTTGTCAGAAGAAGTGTACCTTGTTCAATCATTCTTTCCAATAATTCCCCAACCACTCTTCCCCTTGCATGTATTTTCTCAATCTTCTGAATAATAGGATCTTCAACAATAATTACCATAGGTTCCACTAACTTTGAAGTCAATGTGATCTTTTGTAATACTGTAGTCAACTATTTAGATTTGGCCTTATATTGATCATTCATTTTCTTCTCTTGATCAAATTTGACAATAAGAGAATTGAGTGTGAATTGGGCATCAGCCTTTGCACCCTCATGTGTGATCTTCCCCAATTCAACTCTTGAGATTGAATAGTCATTCATATCAAAATTTTCAATAGTTGTATCAAGAGGAGGTTGTGCTATCTTGGCATACCTGTAACCTTTATCATCAAAAAGCATGGATAGAGTCTTTGGCTTATTTTTGGTTTTGTCTTCACATGCACCAATTTCTCGAAGTCAAAGTCATCTGGGGAGATGACTTGCTTCTTTCTCTTTAGGGTATACGATGAAAGCCATGGAGGAAGTACTGTCAAATTTACACTTGGATTGGAATCCATGGTTCCTATAGAAGGAGCTAAACTCACACTAGTTGTTGTCAAAATTAGGGAAGTATTGGTAAAAATAGCACCTAGCACATCAACATTTGGAACCTGTTTAGAAATTGACATGAATTCATTTAGAACAGATTGATCACCAATATCATATGATGGGGAAGACAAACTTGGAAAAGATCTAGAAGAACCAAACACATCATCAAAAGTAGTCTTGGGACTATCAAAATGGTTTTATACAAAGATGGAGAAGAACCAGAAGATTGGATAACAATTGGAGTAATTGGGGTAATAGAGACAGTGGACCTAGAAGGGGAAATTGGAAAAGTGTTCAAAGGAGAAGAAACATGTGGCTCCTGGGACATGTCCTTTTGAGGAGACATGGTAGGATCTTCATGTTGTTCCTATTTTTTTCTGCTTCCTATTCAATTTGTTCTCTTTCCTCTAAAAATATTTCCCCAGTGGCTAACTCCTTAGTAGCCTATTCTTCAGTAGCAATCTCTTCATCTACCTTAGCTTTACCATCCTTAGACACAAATTTGATATTAGGCTTGGTACCCTTGTTATAACTTGGTGCATCACTTTTGTTCTTTCTCCTTAGCTTAGACTTTTTACCTAATTGCTCTTGATTTTCCTCCTCAGATCCAGTGATGAAGTTCTTCAAACGGATGCCATTACCTTGCAACCAAACATTGGTGTTTGTCAAGATAGGTTGGAATCTTTACCTGATTGAAGTGACATCTTTCTTTGACCATTGAATAATAGGCAACACAAAATCCTCAATGTTTTCACTGACATAAGAAGGATCCAAAATGTTGCCATTATCCACCATAACCTCTAGAGTGTCTGCCAACTCCAAATCTTCAATCTGACCTAAAGTCAACTGCAGTAGTCCATATTCCTAATGTCTTCTTCTATCCTTAGATCAGCCCAGACATCCTCTACCATAGGCACATGAGATAAATATTTCTTCTTAATTTTATCGTTAACCCTTTTGTAATCAAAGTTAGTTCTTCTCTTGAAATGATTCATAGTAACCAGTTGCATTTTAGAATCAATGGTCTTGCCTTAGTAGAAGTGGAGATAGAATACTTGCCAATCTCAATTGGGAACATGAATCTAGGTTTGTTCAGCTCCATTTGTTTATTATGTACAACAATGATTTGCCGTTATAATTCCATTAGCACAATCTTATCACTTGGATACTTTGGTAACATATAGGGATAACCTTAGAAATACCCAACTCTTAGATAAGTAAAAGTGGGAAATTATAGACACAAACAACGAAATCTGTTAACTACTACCCAAGCTTCATAAGAAACTCTCTTCTGTTCTAATTGTGTATCAAAAAGACACAAGAACACATCAAAGAAAGCATCATTAACCCTCCTGAAGTGATGAATTTCTCCATCCAAGGTTAATTGAGGATAATACTGATACATTGGAACCACCCTCCAATCCCCTTTTGATGTTAATCCTAGAAAACTCCTCATAGAAACAACAACATAAACAAGATATGAAGTCATGTAAAATTTGGAGGAAATAGATATTTTGATGAGCTACTCATGTATTGTATTACTAATTTGCTTCCCCCATAATATTGGTTGTTTTCCTTTCAGCATGACCCTGATATATAGGTACATTCACTCATGAAAAGTGGAAGAAGTAGACAATCCCATTACTCTACTTAGGAGAGTAGTCAAATCACTAACCTCCTCGATGAAATCACTTCAAGGAAATATTTTAGGCCATCTTGAGAGATTTTCCCTTGAAGACTTTAGCAATTTGTTATTGATTAGCTTCTTTGCTACCTCAAGATCTTTATCATATTCTATTTGTGACATATCAAAGTCAATATCTGCACATGATTCAAAGCTCAAACACTTGAAAACTTTATCAAAGAACTCTTCATCTAGTCTCATGATCACATTTCCATTGGCATCATGAACACTCATGTTATCCTTGTCGTAATGAGTTTCCACTTTAGGAACAAACTTAGGATTATGTGCAGCAACATGGAAAGTAGCCACCAAGTGAATGTTGCTTTCTACAATATGCTTCATAGCATGATTGAGGGGTTGTTTCTTCGTCCTCTCCAAAAACTTGTCCATGTCCACATGACCAATCTAAGTATCTCTGATCTCATCCACATTGGATGTCATAGATGTTACAGGAAACACTCCCTAATACTTATACTTCATGACTTTTGTTTCCCTTGGTGATGGATCAGTCATCTAAATCACAAGTGTCTTTGAAAGATGGACCTCAGAAAATGTGCAGAAGAAACTGCAACATAAGATTCATGATTTGGTAATGTTTAGAAAAAATGGCAATAGGGAATTGCAATGATCAAGATTATGTTCAAGAGCATGAGCTTAGTGGGGCTAGAGAGTGATCAGGGCGAAGAATAGAGTGAAAGCAGGCAATGGTTGAAAAAAAGGAAAATTTTCCCAGAGTTAGAGAAATTTTTGGGAGTGATGTAATGGTGGTGAATTTTGTTGCCTCTGCATGTAGGGTAGATTTCTTTTGTGCAAGGGTGGTGAATTTTGCTGCCATTACATCTTGAGTAAGACTTGCAAGTTTTTAAGTAGTAAAAATTAGTGTTTTTGCATGCTTCATAAAACTTCAAGTGTTGGCCTAACAAATTTTTCCGCTTGTGCTTAGAATATACATTGTGAAGTATTATGTATGGAGAAAATTTTGCCACCCTTACATATAGGTAAAACTAAAAGTTGATGCTTGGGAAGTGAATTTCACCATGCATGCCCAATTAGGAAAACTTAAGTCTTTATATAAAGGTAGAAAATTTTTTTGCCCATGTTTTATGGGAAAAACTCTCAAGTTTCTATGGGGTCAGAAAATTTCACTACGCCTGCAGCTAGGGTAAAAATTCCCTAGTTCAATACATAACATAGCCTTGTTGTAAAGTTAGCGAATTTCACCAATGTTGCTAAGGGGAATAAAACTAGGTTTCTCATTCACTGGTAGAAATGGAATGATGGTAAAATTAACCGCTATAACAAGGTTGGGGTCGTGCTAAGTTTGAACAAACTGCAAATAATGCCAACCAATTAGTATTTCAAATACAAACAAAATGGTGATAACCATTGTTGAATTCTTGATAGGAGAATAAAACACATTACAATAGAAATGAATAAAAAATGTATAGTAAAAAATGAAAAACAATGAAAACCATATCATCAATAACATAGAAAAATGAGAAAGAAAATAGAGAGAAAACGAATCTCTTACCTGTCAATAAAGACAAAACACCAATGAAAACCCTAGCTCTGCTCATCGATCGAATCCACTCAATGATTTATACCAGCAAACTTAGGGGTTCTCTAAGGGCTCAGAACAATCATGAATGCAAAAGAAAGAAAAAATAATAAAAATAAAACAAATAAAATCTATTTAACTCACCATAACCTGAGTGCATTAATTACACTCAATGTGAACTAAAAGTTTCTTGGGCAGTGAATTTCACGGCCAACACAACTTAAACAAACCTAACATGCATCAACGGAATTTTTTTGCCACCATTGCATGAGACAAGAAAATCAATATGCATTGACAGAAAAAAAAATGTCACCCGTGCATGTTAATTAAAAAATTTTCTAACTCCCGGTAAATATCAAACTTGCAATTTGACATGTTTTCTATTTTACTTGTTTACACAAACCTCAAGAAACTAAAACGAGACAACACTCAAATGGGTTGTCTAGAGCTAGGAGACCACACACAAGGACAAATGTGATTCACCTCATTTTGTGTACTTAGAGTTGTAGCCTACGAAACAGACAAGTTTCGTAGGGGTCATGCCCTACAAATTGAGTGCAACTAAATTTGAGGATAATAGGAATCTAAACCTGGCTTTTCAACGTGAATGAAGAATTCATATGTTTTTACATATTTTCCTTGACTTCACCCTTGATGCTGACAGACTTTTTTTAATCCAAATTTGATCAAATTAAAAGGGTATATTTAAGACATTGTTAGGATTCTAAAAAATAATATATGTCTGATTAGAATTTTAATAGGTAATTATTAATAATTTTCTACCTACACTATGTTTGAATTCCTGAGAGACACACTAATTGAAAAATATCCATATCTTTCAAACTGTTTGACATTTTTCAAATCTGAAAGTTGTGTCACACTCTACACTTCATTAACTATAGGTCTAAAAAAAATTGAATTTCATATTTTTTTGACCAAGTTAGGTTGTCTAGAAAATTACTTTTTAATATTTTTAAAAAGTTGTATTAAAAAATCCATAACTAATTATTTACTTAAAAATAAAATTCATAAAAATATGTGTCACATCTGGACATGTGTCCTCTACTTGTATCTAAAGATTCAAAAAAAAAATTCTCATACTTAGGTTGGCTAGAATGACACCTACTTTTTTTTTTTTTTTTCAAAAATTGAAGTAGTGCCTCATTGAAATATCCAATTTTCACCAAATAAATTTATTTTTTTCAAAAAAAAATAGTAGCCCATAAACTACATTGAATTTCCTACAAATTTTATTACTACATATTTTTCAAATTATGTAGGTAACCCATTCGAATTTTCTCATGAAGTTGCTTAAGTCTATTTTTTAGCATTTTCGTTGCCACTTAGAGGTATTGTTTGGCCCATCATGATCCTGCACATACCCTTTTACTGTACACTCTAGCCTCCCATTGGGGAGGATTTCTACAATGTTTACCTTGAGGGAATTGAAATTGGACCTCTAGGATCTATAACTAATCAGGGGTTGATTAAGCCCATCCCTAAGGATAAGCAAGAAGACATAGTAAATGTATGACACCACATCACTTTGATTAATACATCTTATAAGTTCATTACAAAATCTTTGGCTAAAAGAATCAAAACCATTACTCAAGAGATTTTCAGGGCTGAGCAAGCTAGTTTCCTATGGGGCAAATTTATTTTGGATAATTTGTTGGCCTGGGAAACAACTGAGTGGGCACAACAAACAACTCAAGATGCCCTCATAATTAAACTTGATTTTGACAAGGCCTATGACCACATCTAATGGCCTTCATCCTCAAAATGCTTCAACAGTTGGGATTCGGTCCTAAATTCTATTTGCATGTTTGAATGTTGTTTATAGATGCTAATGCAAGACTAGCTATTGATGGTTCTCTTTCCCCTCAATTCTCCTACAAAAGTCTATTTTCCAAGGCTACCCTCTAGCCCTATTTCTTTATGTTCTTTTATATAATGCTCTGGGATATCTCTTCCATCATGCCCAAATACACTATCTTATCTGTGGCATCTCCTTCCATGGCAATGTGAGAGCCCTCAATTCTCACTTCGTAGATGATAGTATGGTTTTTGTTCATAACTCTATTGAATAAGTCATCAATCTACTGGATACTCTCAATTATTACTGTGTTGTCTCTGGTCATAACTTGCCATGCACAAAATTGAATTTCTAATGACATACCCCAGACATTTCTACTTGATCATCTACTATATCTTGAGCATCTATCCAAACTTTAGTGTTGGGCAGAGAATCCACATCCAATAGGTAGAGCTTTTTCTCAACACATCGATGTCCCCGAGTGAATTTCTCATCACAATTATAACAAAGTCATTTTTCTCTATGTGCCCGCATCTCTGCTTCAATCAAATGCTTGATAGGAGTTGTTCTAAGAGCTGGCATTGTTTGTGATATTTGGGGGGTTGTATTTCTAAATGGAACAAAATTGGATATGAATCATTGCTGAGTTGTGTTCTTGTCCTCTGCCAAGTTAGCCAACCCTAGAGCTTCCATCATTTTGCTAAGATGAAACATTTTAACCTTAGATCGAATTGCATCCTTCAGACCACTGACAAAACAACTCTTGAATAATTAATTAGACAATCCTTCTGTGTGATTGGCTAGTTTTTCAAATTCTGTTTGATACTCTCTCATAGTGCTTGTTTGGCAAAGTTTAGTGAGTGTTCCAGTGAATTCATCAAAAGCACTAGGGCCAAACCATTGCAAAATGAGTTTGCAAAAACTGGTACATTGTGTCTCGTCATGAGCCTTGATGTACAAACATAACCATTAAAGGGATTCATGTTCCAAGTGAAAGGATGCAAACGGGACTTTGTTGACATCAAAAGTATTATGCAGACTAAAATATTGTTCTACCCGGTATATCCATCCAATCGGATCTACACCATTGAATTGAGGAAAGTCAAGCTTCGACCAATGAAATTGCTAGAAGAAGAATGTTAGGAAAAGTGTCTCAACCTTGCAACTTTGAAAGATTACTATTCTTCCCAATTTTGGTCTTTTCGAATACCCTTTATCTTGGAGAATGATCTAGAACTTTCAAAGTTTCCAAAAGGGCTAAAAATGGAGGGACTTTCTATTTTTAGTAACTCTACATTTATTCTCAGATTGACCTAAAATTTTTGCCAATGGTGCAAAATTGCTAAGTAAACATCTTAGGTGAGTTTTGACTCAAGATCATATAAGGATTGCGAGATATTTAAGTTTCTATTTTTGAAACTGCCAAAAAAGTTTTGAGCTCAGTTTTAAGGCACTTAGAGGTCCCTAAACATCCTAAAAATTGTCGTAACCGATGAAGTAGGTTATAGGGTGATAGATCTCTTCACAAGCTTTCTGACGCATCAAATGGTTCATCAATCGGACACACAGATCAAAAGTTATGGCAACCCAGTGTGTAAAGAAGACTTTGGTTGTAATCTGTTGTTAATGGCTAAATATTGAAGATTGAGGCCAAACGTTTTTTGATCAAGATCTTGAATTTTGGACTTGAGGGCGAAAATTTCATCCTCTATGTTTTTTTCTCCTGATCAGGTTACTACCATAGCTAGAAGATTTTTTTTTGAAATGGGTAGCAAAATGTGTGCTAAAACACGTTTAGTAAAGGGAAATTTTAATTTAGGGAAAATTCCAATGAGTAATTGGGGTTTGACTATGTTTTGGACACTTTCTAAGGGGAAGGGGAGAAGAAAATGGTGATTTCAGAAGCGGGGTGACAGAATGGGAAAATTTGTCCAAGAGAGAAAAAGGAGCATAAATATGAAAGGAATGATGTGGTAGAATCTAAAGGCTATTGGGTGAGAATCAAAAAAGTTATGGCAAACCCTAAAAATAGACACATGTGGGATTTCTGGCTTTGATAAGTAGAACTGTGATAGGGGACCTCAAGGAAGGAAATGTGAGGAATGAAATTTTAGGTGTTCTAGTGAATTTTGAGAGGAAACAAAGCTAAGACAAGAAAGATATGGTGAAAAAATGATTTTTTTGGAAATGATCTGCCAACTTCTCTAGATGGATTTAATCTGTGATTTGTCAGCTATCAATAGATATGGACCCCAAGTATGTTCGGCTTCCTAAAGGTTCAGGGGAGTCACTCTGGCCACCAATGTTGTCTAATGGCTTATGTATTGGGGCAATACCCCTCACTCCATGACTCAGGTAAAAGTGATAACCACTTTGCCACAAACAACTCTTGGTTTACCTCACGGATGGGAACTATTGTGATGCTCACAACATGCCCCATTTTACTCCTTAGCAAAATGAGGACCCCTGCTATGGCTGGCTTTCTTGGCTTGTTTGTGTGGGTCTGCTTGGTGGTAAAAGGGAAAAGGAACTGAAAGTACAAAACTTGTTGAAAATGAAGAAAAAATAACATTGAGTACCAGGGCATAGTATGGGTGAATTCCTTGTCAAAAGTGAGTAAGGATTGTTTTTTGAACCATTTTAAAATTCATAGTATTTTGAAAGTTATAAGAATTTTTGGTAAATGTACAATCAGAGGGTTTGTATGTTGCATATACAAAGCTATTTGTATATACAAAGTCGCCCATATACAAGGTCATTTGTATGTCGTGTCTTTGTGTTAGTCGCAAAAGGAAGTTGTTAGGTTTTTTATACGTGGTTATCCTTGTATGCATTTTATTAACAGTTTATCTTCACATACAAGCCAGACCCAAAAAGAGTTAAAGTTGAAATGAATATTCGGTCGAATCCGGTGAATGTATGTTAGGCTTGTATGTTTGGCAAAGGCGAAATATACAAGCGGGATATACAACAGATTATACATGTCGCGGAATCAAAGTTTTATGAAATAAGATATAATGGTTGTATATTTTGTGCTTTGTATGTATGTATTGGGAGACATGCATTGTGATATATACAGCACAGAATTGAGAGAAAATTAAAATACGATATAAATGATGCATCGAGACTTAAAGTATATCTGGGGATTCATTGCAATTTATATACATCGTGGAACCCAAAAGTTATGAACTAAGGTTAAGTCATTGCATTTTTTTTCTTTGTATGTATCTTACATACAAAGCCGATATGCATTGCACTTTTACGACCCGTGGAACCAAAGAGTTATTGAAATGAGATTAAATTGTTGTATGTTTTCTCCTTGTATGTATGTTTCGGAGTATACAAGGCGAAATATACAAAGTTTTATATACATTGTGGAGCCGAAAGTAAGTACAATGTGGTTTATAGAAAGGACAAGTCCGAAGGGTGATACGAAAAGAGGTTGTATGCATTTTTTCTTGTATCTAATGGTTTGATACAAACATCATATACATTGCGGAGATATGCAAAGTGAAAGATACAAAGAAAAGATACAAGCTGGATGTCAAAGAAATTAAAAAATAGAAAAGTCTATGTATGTTTTAACGCTTGTATGTTTACAACATACATACCTGATATACAAAGAAAGTAAAGGCATCGAGAGAGAGAAAATGAATGAAATGGTTTGTATAAGTTTGTTGTATATGCGCTTATACAAGAGTAATATACAAGCAGCGATATACAAAGAAGTACGGAAAAGGTATAAATGGAAAAGAACTGTAGTTTGATTGTTTGCATAAAGTGATCTTATATGTTTGAAGATACAATGATGATATACAAAAGAAAACATACAAGGGATAATATAAAGAAAGGCATGTATGCCAAGATGAGCTAACGGTAAAAAGTTTAAAAAACGTAAACACTGTAATAGAAAGCTGAAGTTGTAGCGCATTAATTGTTGTAATTAATGCAAGTCTAACACTCAAGAAAAGTAAAATTTAACGAGGGTTAGGGTAAAATTAAGGTTATTTCACTTTCAGATATACTGCAAAGAGTAAAAAATTGTAGAAAAGAAGAACTGTTATAGTAAATTGAGCAGAACTTGTTGAGGCGACAGAGTTACAGTAGCTGGGCAAAAGCAAAAAGGTGAAAGTAAGTCAACACCAATGGTTAAATGGTCACAAAAAATAGGTATTTATCCCAAAACACCGTTTCTTTTCAAGTGGTAAAATGCAATGTTGATTTCAGTAATTTCAGTTTAAAACGTATATATTTGTCAAATTACTGTTTTAACTGTTAATTAGCTAAGTAGAGCTTAAAGAATTTAAAAGGTAAAAGATAGAAAAGATAAATGAGTTAGGGTAAAATGGTAAAAGTAGAAATTCACAGTAAAAAGCTTAGGCATGAAAGTAAAATGAAAGTTAAAAGATGCATGTTTCTACAGGATGGCCCCGAAATAGAAGAAAGATACAGGGGGTGAGGTAAAAAAGAAAGGAAGCCATGAAAAGAGATAGAGAAAGAAGAATTGCCCTTGCATAGAGGTTGTCTGTCCCTGATCAGTACGAGTGGAGTAGGCATAGATACAGACATAGGAAATTATGATGCAGAGGATGTGTTGAAGAAAATTACTGCTGTAGGTGCTTCACAAGATATGAAATGTATTTGGGAGAGTGGACTATACAGAGCTGCGGGGTTCCCACTGGCAATGGAGGCTAGGGATTTGTGTTTAGACTGTGACTTTATATGATCTAGCCAGCAGGAAGATCATGGTGTATGAAAGACTAATTGCTGATTTAACTATAGAGGGGATTGCCAAAACTTTTGGATTAGAAATTAATGAAAAAATGAGAGATATTGATATTGATCAATATAATGATGATTTTTACACAAATGAAGGGGAATGTAAAGGTAAAATATTCCGCAGTTGGTATAAGCCAGAGAGAAAACCCAAGGCTGTAGCCAGGGTACATAAGAATTTGATGAGGATATACTTCAAGAAGAAATTCATTTGATGATCACCATGCTGAGTAGGTTAGTTGGATTGAGAGATGGCACCAAATGTGAACCATGGATGTTCACTGTCATTGAGTTCATAAGAGTAGGAGAAAAGGAGCAAGGGCAAATCCACTGGGCCAAGGCAATAAGCATAGCTATTTGGAGGTAGGCCATGCTGAGAAAATAGAAAATGTTGCCCTTTTATTTGTCTTCTTATGTGTTGTATTCATGTGCTATAGAAATTACACCATGCATACATGGAATAGAAAGGGTTGGTATCCTAGGGAATGGTCATGATCAGAAATTAGTGTATGAGCACTACCCTGAATTACAAGAAGAGAATGCATTGAAAAAGTTTGCTTTGGTTAATGATGTCTTTTATACTTACATGGTAAGGGTGTTGAGAGAGGAACCTGAAAAAAGATTATCTAAAGATGCAGAAGATGCAATTGGATTGCATAGTTCTTGGTTCATTCAGTTTGAGCATTTTACTTATATAAGGACTGAAGGATTTGAAGGAAAACCATTTATGCTGCCTCAGTATCCTTCTGATAAGTTGATTTGTGTTTGAATTTTCAAGGCAAAATTTGAATGTTTTTAGAATGTATAAGAGGAAGTTCAATAATAGAGGAAATCTGAAGTTGCCTTGGGCTATTGGTAGAAACTATTGTTTCAGTGAAGAGGTTGCAAGTTATTCAGAACAAGAATTGAGATATTATGGCTTTCAAGAATTTGATTTAGTCAGGAGGTTTGATCCTTTTCACAGAATCCAAAACTTTGTGGATAAAAAATATAAACATCAGATACATATTGAAGATTTTTGGGCTGATTGCAAGAATGACAGGGAAGTGAGGAAAAGAGCTCATAAAAGATTAACTATTGAGCAAATGAAATCTATAGGTAACATATATGTTCCTCCAGAGGTTCAAGAAGATGATAAATTGTTACATCATAGCTATGCAGAAGCAAGGTTGGCTCCTATTACAGAGCATGATTGGTCAAAACCTTGGAATACATCTCTAGATGTATTGTCTAAGCCAGTAATATTATTTTCAAAGACATGGCTATAAGATAAAATTGAGGAACTTAAGGCTGAAGGAAAAGAAATCACATATCCAAAGAAAGGGAGAAAAAGAAAGGCAGAGCCTAGTGAGGACCTACAATGTTTTTATGAGAAGAAAAGGAAGATTGTAGAAGCCAAAATTGTTGAAAAAGATAAAATGCTACTTTAATGGATCCATATGCATTAGGCATAATAGTAGCAGTGGCATTGGATACCTTTGTAGATGCAAGGTCAATAAGTCATGAAATTAGTGCAAAATAGGCACAAACTACCAAGGAGGTAGAAGGACAACAAATTAGAAGGGCAATCCCAATAAGTTTGTCAAAGGGTGAAACTTCTAAACCAGTTGGTATAATTGGAGCATAGGAAGTAGGTGAAAAGATGAGCAATATATCTAGTGCCTCCACATCATCAGAACCAAGACAAACATATATTAAAGTAAAAACAAAATTGGCTGAAGAAATGCAACAGGAGCCAGAAATTTACAAAGCCACACAAACTATGGAGACTGTGCATATTGAGAGTAGTGATAGTGAGGAAAGAGCAATGTATAAGGGAAAAGAGATTGAAATAGAAGAGGATTCTAGTGATTTCTTGAGTGAAGAGGAGGAGCCAAGCATTCAAGCTGAAATAGAAGTTGAGCACAGCATAGAGCATGAAGAAGAAAAGGTACAGGAAGAAACAGGATCAGTGGATCCATTTGGTACCTTAGTTCCTCCTGAAATCATCAAGGATGTGCAAGAAGAGGCATATAAAATTGAAGAAGCTAAAAGAGAAGTTGCATTTGAGGAGATACTCATAGAAAGGCATGATTCAATAGAAGAAGAAACAAAAGAGGACACCTCAGGTGTGGATGCCTTAAATATGCTGAACATGTATGACGAGCAAAGTGAGGAAGAAAAGAATACAGAAGATGTGCAGGATCAAGGAAAAAAAGTAAAAGAAGATAGCACAAAAGAAAATTCCCCTATACATACAGAGAAAGTACAGATAGAAGATACAGACAAAATAGAAGATGAAACCAAGGGGCCTGAAGGTATAGAGGCAATAGAAAAGATGGATGAAAATAAAGTTGATGAACAAACAGAAGATGTTAACATGCCAGATGTGGAACAAATACGTGCAGAAGATGATCAGGAAAAAGAACCATCAGAAGAAGAAGCTCCTGAAGAAGAGGCTAAAGATGGAGGAGATACTGAAATAGAAGAGGAAGAGAATGAGGTTTAATCAAAAGAATAGAAAAATGATCCCCTGGGACAAGAAACTCCACAACAGCAGCAAAATCCAATACAACGACAAATTCCAGAACAATAAGAACAACAACCAGAAGAACAACAAGAATAACAACAACAGCAAGAACATCAGCAACAAGAAGAAGTGGAAATAGAGAGACCTCATGAAGAGGTAATTGATGAAGTTAAGATTACAGAAGGTACAAAAGAAATTCCTGCATGGTTAGGAGGAGAAATAAGAAAGGAGAAAAAAGAGGTATAGTTAGTACCAATTGATATTAAAAGTTTGCTTGGTGAGAAGACCACTCCAAGAAAAGAAAAGAGAAAGGCTAGGACAATGTTTGCTATACAGAGAGGTCCAGATGGATCTAGAATGCTGAACCTAGCCATACCACAGAAGGAAAAGGCAAAAGGTGAAATAGCCTTGGAGGAGTATAAGATATTGAATCTTGACCTTGGGAATTCTACAAGAGAATAACACATTAATGAATGGGAAGATATGCACCAAGTGATAGTAGAAATGCTGAGAAAGGATAAGGACAAATAGGAATACTTAAAAGGACACATTGTCCAGCTTCAATAATTTATTAAAGGGATATTTGATCCCAGTGCCACAGTCCCGGAATTGCCTAATAACATAGCAGTGGTATCAAAAGAAGAAATAAAGGACATGGAGAATAAAAGGCTCAAAGCTAACATTTTTGATGAATGGTTTAGAGATTTTATGCAAGAAGGTGAGCAAATAATAAGGCAAGTTGTGGGAAGTTGGAGGGTAGTTGTAGAAGAAAAGAACAAGTGTTGATACTTATACATAAGTGCCAAGCCAGAAAAGAAGAATGCATGTCTAAGATTGAACAGTTGACAAAAGTTGAAGGAAGAGAAGAAGAATTGATCAATGAAGGAGCAATTATTGTTGCATTGGCAAATCAAGTGCCACGGATAAGATTAGAGCTTAAATTTGAGGAAGATAACATCAGAAAATGTACAACAATTATATAGGATTTAGAGGAAAAAGCAGATCAAATGATAAGAATGCATAAGAAGATAATAGAAAGACTCCTGTAGCATGAATGTATGGAAATGCCAGCATATGATTTAGAAGGGCATTAACAGAGTTTAATGCCATATTTACACCATGCATAGAAAATCCTGATGCAAATCTTAGCAAATAGATGATGGATACATTGATGGAAGACAGTGCAAAAATGAAGAAGTATAAGGAGAGAAGAGAAGGATCAGAGAATAGAGAAAAGAAATTGAAGGAAGGAGTTGTGATGCAGGAATACATATTGGCAAAAAGTCTAGGAGGGGACCGCACCTTTGTAGAAGGTGTAATCAGCAATTTCAAAACATATTTGAAAGAATGAGAAGACAAAGAAGAGCAATGGTTTTAAGAAGAAGTCAAAAATAAATAACATCAGTGAGAGAAAGTCAATGAAGAAAGGGGGAATCTTATTTTTTAAAAGATTCCAACAGCATCCTTCGAGGGAAAGGAAAGATGCCAAATAGATATTTTGGCAGACGGTTATGAGGCAAAGATACATCGTTGATCAATAATGGAGGGATCTCAGTCGTAGATGGAAATTGTAGCTGTAGCAATGAGAAGTTTAAAATCTATATAAAGAACTTTGCTACCTATACATCATTTACACAGGGATTTGTAGAAATTAGCTAGCAATTGTAATTTGTTTTGAGACTTTGAGAAGAAGGAGTATTTTAGTTTAGAGGAGGTCAGCTGTAACTGCACTAAGGAACGCATGGAATGTCCAGCTTTCTTATTGTATCTGTAAAGCATTGTAAGTTTTTGTGAATTTGATTAATGAAGCTAAGAGTCATTCATACATTGTAAATCATATATGACTGTGTGTTTTGAATATAAATGAATCTAGAATTATGCGTCTATATTCAGAGTGTCTTCTGGCTCTTCTTTGTATTTGAAACAATTTCTCTTAAAGCTCACAATCTTGGATGCATATTCGTGAAAATACTCTGGATATTCGCATTTAATGATTTAGTCTACTGATTTAATTAAATTTGCTGTAATTCTTACCATGTGCACAATAGAGCATTTAGATCCTGTAGCAAGTGATGTTGAATTTGAATTTTTCTAACTTTTCCCAAACTTTGAAATACTTAGCTTAAATGCAGAAATCTAAAGGAGATTGTCTAACATTTGAAAGAGTTAAGAGCAATTGACTTGATATTTGGCAATCTTTATACATATTTGAAAAGGAAAGCATGTTTTAATATAAAATCATACAAAGCTTCAGGATACAATACTATATTTATGCAAAGAGATAAATAATTTGTTAATATTTGCAATAGTTTGCATAATTTGAGTCCAGTAAGTCATCAATCACCTTAAATCAAGTAAGGTCCCTTGCATATTATAGCTTCATAGTAACCTATTGAACTATCCACAAGGTCAAGACCTGACCATACGGAAACTTGGGATTAAGTAATCTTAATTGATTTCTTCATATCTTTCAAGACAGTTAGGTTCATTTTATGAATTTTAACTTTTGTTATGAATGTGTAAAAACAATCATCAACAGGAACTAGTCAATCAGGTAGGGGTCATTTCCCTTTTTGTTGGCAGGTCCCCTCAATGGGCCAAGTACTTTAGGGTTCCTATGCTACTCCTCACAATGAATTTTAGGGCTATATGTCCAACCACTTCTCACAATTAAGTGGATAGGGATGTTCCTTGATCCGAACCTGCAATCCAAATAAACAATACAAATGTGCAAAAAATGTAGCTGCGACAATCACAGCGCCTAGAGGGCCACTACGGAAAAAAAAATTCACCAAAAATTCTACCCAGTGAGCCCAAGAAAGTGCTCTAATACCAAATGAGAAGAACCTCTTGCAACAATATAATGAAAAGTGTATGAAATAATAGAATTATATAAATAGCAGAAACACAGAAGGAATTTATTGATCGTAGGCCACTTTGAGGGGGTAACCTCCTTTGAACAAGCTCAATACAATAAATTTGTGGATACCTTCATTGGCCTCAACATATACTCATATCCTAGGTCTAATCAAAACAACTACTACTTCCCATGAATGTGGGATAATATAGTATGCTCACAGGATGACCTACAAAGCATATGTGTCCATATCAACTTTAATATACTAAAAAAGTAAAGAGAAGGGTTAAACAAGAGTTCTTAACATTTTCAACATATGAAGCATTAATTAAATTTATGGGAGCTTATGGCAATTTGCCTCGTTATCATCATAATTGTGGATTTTCCTATTGTTTAAATGTAGAAGCATATTTTGGGAAAAACACTTGTTTGACAAATGATACTGTAGCATCCGTGAAATCATCACATTCAGCTAGCATCCCAGACCCTAGTACTTTACTTAATGGAAAGATTGTTGATGTATTGATGCAGAAGAATAACCCTAAAAAAGTTATCCCTATAGGAGATTTCTTAAAAAAGAAGAAAAAGAAGAAATAACAAAACTCTCACATGATTTTCTTGAATTATTTGCTTGGAATTATTCTGACATGCCTAGCATTGATCCTTAAATTGTACACAATGTAGTGTTATAACCCAATGCCAAGATGGTAAAACAAAAATTTGAAAGATGAATGCAAAGGTCGCATTATTAGTCAAAGATGAGATAGAAAAGCTTTTACAAGCTAGTTTTATTTGCCCTATTGATTCACCTTGGATTTAAACATTGTGGTTGTTGCTAAACCCAACAATCACATTCAAATTTAGCCAAACATTGATATATGATTGTTGATTCAATAGTTAGCCATGAATTACTTTCCTTCATGGATGGTTTTTCAGGTTATAATCAAATCTTTAGCAATCCTCAAGATCAATACAGGACAACTTTTATCACCTTATGGGGAACATTTTGTTGGGTGGTCATGCCATTTGAATTAAAGAATGCTGGAACAACTTACCAAAGTTCCATAACACTTATTTTCCATGATTACATGCATCACATCTTATAGTATTATGTCGATGACATTCTAGCGAAGTCCATTTGTCACCAGGATCATGTCACAGTCCTCTATCAAATCTTTGAATGGATATGGAAATACATGCACTTAAATCCTTGTAAATGTATTTTTGGCATAGACAATGGTAAGTTTATGGGATTTGCTATATTACATGCTTCCCCTAACTAGTTTCTCATCTTGCAAAGAAGATTGTGGATTTACAATCATTTTAAAGGTGCTCTCTATAAATTTGATAGTGAAGTTTAACAAAAGGCTAAAATATTGTGATTGTGTTTGCCTAAAAATAATTTAACCTTTATGTTATTTTAAACTAGTGTATATTTATATATGGCATATACTAGCTTGATAATGGATAAAACTCCATCTTGTGATAGGACATAACAAGCTCAAGATCAAAACATTTAAAGATATTATTTCCATCATTTATGCAAGAAAGAGACATGAAGAATTCATCCACATGGGCATTATATTGGTGGTAGGATTATTTGGTTATAACAAGATATTCTTATTGTAGTCATCAATCATACCATCATTAGATGCTTGTGTTTTGCAAAAAAAGTTATTAATTTGTGACTGGCCATTGATGTCACATTCTTAGCTTCTAGAAACTATCCTACTTTGCACTATTCTATGTCATGTCTTAAGAATTTAAGTTTTTTGATTTGTGACCAACCATTGATGCCTTTGAGGTGCTCTCAATAAAATTAATAGTGATGAACAAGGTGTTGCTAAATATTGTAAGCCTTTTGGACAAATAAGGGTTTAGCCTTAGTGCTAATTTTTGTACATTTTTTCCTATAAATTATGAGAGATGGCCCCAATAGAACCCTCATTATTTTATAAAGAAGAACTAATTCCTAATTTTTATAGCAAATGATTCCACTATATTTAAAATGAGGCTAGTTTATATGGAATGAGTTGAATATTTTTTGAATAGATTTTTACAAGGACTAGTGGCAATGCAAATATATTTTTAAAATAATAGATAGGTTTGATTTATTTGGAATTATTCTAGTTTATTATTAAGTCTAATTTAATTCCAATATTTTTTGGATTTTGGACTAATAAGTCCATATTAGGCCTAGTTTATTTGGAATGAGTTAATTTAAATTCAAATCAGTCTAGACTATTTTAAATAGCATTTAAAATTTAGACTAGTAGTAATTCTAGATTAATCCAAATAATAGGACTAGTCTAGTTTATATGGATTGAGTAAAATTTATTTTAATTATAGTCCAATTTACTTCAAATATATTTTAAAATTCTATGCTAGTAATTGTTGGTGCAGTATTTTACTATCTTGAATTTAGTTTATTTACTTTATTGCATTGTGTACACCTAGGATAAGATAAGGCTTCTTACGTAGGTATCTACTTAGGTAGGTTGTACTTGCATCATGTGACTTGTACTTTCCTTATTTGGTGGAAATGTTATGCACACATGTGACTACATCTCCTTTATCTCACATTGATTGTACATTCACATCCTTTGGTGTTGTATCCAATATATATCCACCTCTTGCTCTCATATGAGCATCTCATTCTATGGCATCCTTTGATTGTAACATGGTTTATTCTTATCATATTGGTCTTCTTTGTGCTTTCCCTTGGACCTTATTGATCTTGGGTGGATCTCTTCATAGATAAATCTTACATGAATCTAGTGTGGTTGAGAGTCTTTGAATAGTCTCTTGAGAGATCTTATATTTTCTTAAAAAATTGAGTATGCTTTTCTTTTGCATCCTTGGATGATTTTAAGAATAAAAAAGTATGATAGAACTACTAGATTCTAGGGGTTCTTGTTTATGGATTTGAACTGTACATGCATTTTGAAGATTAGTGGAGTAAATCTAAGATCACCATTCAGTCTAGAGAATCTGAGATAGTAGATTTTACTTTTTTTTCATACTAGTTGGACATTAGAGGCCAAATCTACAAGGGTTTGAATTTGGAAGTGTTGATGGTGTTTTTAGCACGCAGCAACATAGGTAAGATATTAGGTACCTTATCTCTCTTGAAAAGTATCCTACCCTAGGTATGACTACTCCAAGGATTCTACAGCTAGGTCTTAGTGTGTAGGAATAACTTAGTTGGTATGTCTAGTTGTGCCAACAAGGGGTCTTACATGCAAGATTGAAACTATTACAGCAAAGTGTGCAAAACCCTATGATTATTTTCAGCTGATTTAGGAAATATGATTGCTGCTTAAAACCCTAAGTCTAATAACTTTTGCAAAAGAAAATGCAAAAGAGTGAAGGGTTAGAAAGAAGTCCTAAGTGACAATCACAATGCAAAGCATGTTATTGGTAGACAAACATTCTTAGGTTAACCACTTTTTGTTTTATCAAGCTACAAGAATGCTACAGTGCCGCAGAAAATGATGCTATCTTCAATGGAAACTAAAGATTTTCAGATCACATTTATTCATTAAACACCTAGATTACAGCAAAATTTAACTTATAAAATGCAATTGAACTAAGTTCAGTTTAATGGCATAGGCTAACTATACAAGGTAATCCACAATCAGTAAGATACTAATAGCATGGATCAGAGTGTTCGTCAAATACCTTCAACAAACCATTAACATTGCAAAAGCACAAATAACTAATTGCAGATCAAGAAGTGCACCATGAAAAAAAAATCGATGACACAGTAGGCAAATTCCCATAAAATTGTAGTAACTTGCTTCCCATTAATCAAAAATTTGGCAGAGAGTCAACAATTCAACCTCAAGAGTTTGTTACAATGAGAGAAATGATAGCTCTTTATATAGAGAAAGTGCCATACTAAGTTTTTGAATGAATGATGGAGATTATCTCAACACCAATGGTCTAGATTACATGGCATTTAATAAGATACAACAGTTTGTTACAAGACTCGGATTTATATTTGTCTTTTGGGAAAAAGATGAAATACAATCTCTAAATACATTGAATATAGACAAAATAGACACCCATCAAGCTGTATATTATGAAAAGTCAATTTCCAAGGCATAATGTAGCCAAAATAGAGTCACATGACCCTCGAAAGCAGGAGCTAATTGAAAGTGACGAGATTTCAAAGATCCAACTAGAATAATTTACTACTCCTCATCTTCCAAATCGACTTTATTCTCCTCTACTTTCCTATTATTGTCTGCTATGAGGGCTGATAATGCTAGGTTGATATCATCCAGGTCTGGATCTTTGACATACTTTGCCCTAAACTTCAGTCGATCAATCTCTTTTGAAAACTTGGAGTATATAGCATCTCTCGACTTCTATTTTTTTAAAATTCTATAAAGGCTACTCTAAGGTTGCTAACCTTTTCTAGCTTCCCAATCACATTTAACGGTGAATCCCCATGAATAACTTGATATAATTTGTCTTTACACTACTACACATCGATTGGGGCTAGATCATCAAAGTTAGAATTCAAACAATCCCTTAATGTATAATTTATCTTATAAATTACCTCCATTATTTAGGCTCTTGTTGTATCAAAAGAATCCTTTACATTATTAAAAATCTCTTTTCTCATTGCAATTTGCTTAGATGATTGCTCTAGCTTATTCAATCTTCCCTTCGTCAAAATATTCTCTAATAACAAAACTTCACTAGAGAGATTCAACATTGCCTTGACTATGGGATAAATATGAGAATAATATTCCTCATATGGTACACAATCATCACGAAGCTCTTCCCATTCATCTTTCAAAATATAGAAATCCTTGTGCAGAAGGGCTACAACATCAGTTACCTCACATCTTTCATTATATACCCTGTGGAAACATTCTTGTGTTACTACTGCAGTGGTTTTAATATTATCAAAATTAGATAATTCCTCCTTTGAAAGGAGAGCAGGGGCTGCCTCGGGTTCTCCATTTGAGTTCATCAGTTTTATGAGGAATTTGATACAAGCCCAGAGTTCTTCATTTTATTTCTTCAGTTGCTACTTTGTTAACTTGTCTTTATTTAATTGGTCCAAAATTGTAGACACAGTCCCTTTGAATTCATCAATATTTTGTCCCCTGGTTGCTAGCCCTAGATTGACAGTAGTGATGGTATATTCTTCTGGTCTCACACTATCTTTATTTTCCTCTGCACGTGGGATAGCTACTTTGGTAATTCTTGCCCCTGCTGTATCCTTATAAATTCTTGATTATATTTTAGCCTTCTTTTGTTTCTTTGGGTTCTCAACCCAGGATAAGAAGGCATCCAAATATAGAGTCACCACTTCAACTTCAAGAGCTTCATTTCCTAATCTCTGTTGTAGCAAATCTGGTGCTGAGGAAGTATCTTTGGAAGAGTCAATATGACTGTCTTCCTTATTAAATGAATCATCAAAAACATTTGCCACTGCTGCTTCCTTCTCTATCTCCTTATCTTTATTTGCTTCTAGATTATCCTCTTGTATATTATTATGGGGGGATTCAGGTTGCTTAATGTTTTGTAAGTTCTCTAATACCTCTTGCTGAGCAACTTCCAAAGCTAAATCAGCCTTAGCCCCATCCACTGGACTGCCTACTATCTCTTCCACCTCAATTGTACCAGAGTCAAGAAGAGGTTCCTATGTCGTATCTTCAATCGTCTTCTTCTCTTGGGACTCTAGCTTTCCACATACTTTCCCTATTCCTAACAATTGAGGGACAACTAGAGATATTAGGGTAGAATCTTGGGTGACAATAATGGGGTGGGTCAAATAATCAACTACCACAACAAAAGAATTGGTTACAACTGAAGGCAAGTAAACATGGGACAATTTGCAAAAGAAGCAAATCCTAGGGATGGTGGTATCAGAGGAGTAGAAATCATATCTAGGAAATGGGGATAGATGATGAAAGACTAGGTGATGGCAAGGGGAGAGATGGTGAAAGGATAGTGGAGATGGTTGGAAGGGAGAATTGTGTGGGGAAGGAAATGGATGAAATGGATGGTAAGGACATGGTGGAAATAGAAGATAGTGAATTAGAAGAAGCAATAGTAGAAATGTAAAGTAAAGAGAGAAAGCCAAGAATGCCTGAATCTATGGCTAAGAGTGAAGGAGAGACTTATACAATTTATGGGGATGGAGGAGCCAAAGGTGTAGTTGTATCATTAGTAGAAGCAGTAACAACTATAACTTTTGGCCTTTTCATCTTGGAGGTCTCTCCGTTTTGACTAGGCATATCTTTCCTTTTTGCTACCCTTGTCCTTGTGGTAGGAGGTGGATCCTTCTTTTGTGCCTTAGAAGCATCTTTCTTAGTTTTCCCTTTTTCTACCAGTGGGACATGTTCTTCACTATCAGTTTCAGTCCCTTTAGCAGTCTCTAGCTTTGTAGCATCTTCTACTTCTATGGGTTGATCCTCCTCATCACTGCTAACTTTCTTTGTGGCTTCCTCTGTGTATGTCAAATAGTCCCTGCTTGTTCTAATACTACAATTTCAGCCCTAACCCATTGCTTGCTCAGTGTTATTATATTTTTCATAGCTAAATCTAGGGAGCTTTCTTCTAAATTATCCCAGTTTGGAAAGGGAATTGGATGATTGAATAATGCTTCCCACAGTCCTCTTTGCACTAAGTTTCCATCATCTATCATCTAGTCTAGGACTTTCATTATGTGGAATCTCCTAATTAAATCAAGAGGTAGCCTAGAATAGTTTTTCCTTAACACTTCATAGTCATCAACACAATTCACCCAAAAGTCTTCAAAATGTTCCTTATGAAAAAGCTTCTTGCTTACATATTTCTTGATAACTCCATGTGGATCAAAATGCTTCCTTCTTGTGTGGAAATGGAGGTTCAGTAGTTGCAATTCAATGCCTAAATATTCTGTTGTGCCAAGGGTGGTACAATAATAGTTGCCCTTTTCTAGTAGGATTAGGAACTTGATGTTTTCCTCGTGCAAATGTTTCAATTTTTCTACACATGGGAGAAGTTTCTTAGTGAGCTCAAAGAGCACTATTCTATCAGTTGGATAATGGAGCAACTTGTATGGTGTTCCAGTAAATCCTTGGACTCTTAGATAACTGAACTTCTAAAATTGGATATACCATCTTCCATAGGTTTGCACAATATTCATAGCTTCAAGAGTTAATCTCATAGCAGTACTTTCTTGAAGAATCTGAGTAATGTGCATGGTGAAGGCATCATTGACTCTCTGATAGTGTACAATAGACTAAGAGACTTCCAGTTGGGTATAGAATTCATAAACCATAAGCTTCCCATTAGCATTCCTAATGACTCCTAGCCTAGACAGCTTAGGGTATACCACTTGTCTAGCTAGGGCATACACTACATAATAAGTCCATCTCAATGTTTCATTAGTGTTAAAAGCAATGAAAGCTTTATGAATATTATCACTGAGGATCTGGGCCCAATGTATTTTCTTCTCCCCATGAAAGATCTCCTCAATATAAGCAAACATCCACCCTTCAAATGTGGAAGCAGTGGGCAAACCCATAATTCTACTCAAGATAGTCACTAGGTCTCCAATTTCTTCCTTAAAGTCACTTCTATACAAGGTGTGAGGAAGTTTGTTTTGAGACCTTTTATGCTTCAACAAGTTCTCATTTATCTATTTTCTACAACCTTCTGGATCCTTCTTGTACATCTTTTCAACTTCTTCTCTATCAATTATGGAGAGCCTAGGGAACACAAGTATGTCAAAGATTTCTGTAATAGACACGACACTTAAGTCTGCTAGAACCTACCCATCTTGAGTTTGGATGGTCCTAGTTTCTTGATCATATCTATTCGCACAAGTTTCTATCAACTCCAGGCATTGGACTGATGTAGGGAAGGCAACTGCTTCACCTATCCCATTATCTTTGATTTTTTTGGCCAAGGGAGTTGGATTAGATCCCTGGACTCTGATTCTGAAATCTTCTATATCTTTGTGTCCTAAATCTGTATCCCTGATATATTTCCAGGCCGAAGTGATCTTAGTCACAGGAGGGATTTCTTTGAATTTGTACTTCATGGTGTTATCCAGTACAGCCATTTATCCTGCAAGACTGGACCTAATAAGTAAATCTATTCATATAGTTGATAAGGTTGTTCTTGACTTAGGTTTTTTAAGACAGTCAATTAATCATAATTTGACACTCCTAGTTATAAAATCCTAGAGGTCTTATCCATTAAGCCTAAGGTTTGCATGTTTTCTAATATTTATTACTTAATTATGCAAAAAGAAGCAATAAAAATTTGTGTAATAAATACAAGTTCTCAATGAGAAATCTTTCAACTTTAGCTCAAGAACATGCAAATTTACTTTATTTCATCTTTAAACCAATTTACCTGATCAAACAATCCCTTTTTCCCTTAGAAAATTTCATGAAATACAGTGTGCAAAACAACTAGTGTGAATTTTGGGGTCTACTGCAAAATGTGGGGAAATCAAGTTCTACTACCTGGTGGGAAGTTTGAGGTGTGCTACAGTGGAAGTTTTCAGTGCTAAGCAATGGACGTGGTTTTTAGTGCAAAGTGGATATCATTAGGCTAGCATCAATTTCACATGTTATCAACTGGCAGGGAATTTACAGTGTATCGGCTAGGAGCAACCATAGCTAAATCAAGCGCAAAGCAGCATAGGAAAATTTTTAGCACTGGATGGGGAATATTGTGTCAATAGGGATTTCTAGTGGTACCGACTAGCACAAATTTTTAGGAAGTATTACTCAAGCACAATAGGATAGACTTTTAGCATGAAGGAAGTTGACCACGATTTTAGCACAAAGCTTATTTGATGCCACTGGCGGAGATTTTGTTAAGTGTGACTTTTGGGAGGTGTTGCCAAAGGAACTGGGACTAATTTTGAGTGTAAAGGAGGTTGATCATTATTTTAGCGCAAAGCTTATGATCGATAGTCAATGGAGCTTTTAGGATCATTTTGTACCCTGATAGCTTGGCGCATGAGTTTTGAAGGATACTGCATAAAAGTGGTAGAAGTTGATTTTAGGGTTGGGTCGGTGCTTCTCATTTTTAGCGCAAAGCTCTCAAGACACCTTGGTGGGGATATCAAAAGGTAGTGGTTAAGTGAAGTTGGAGCTTATTTTAGCACAGACGCAGAAAAATAGTTTTTTAGTGCAAAATGCTTAAAGTGCATTGAGAGATAAATTCAAGTGCAGTGATAATCTTTTAAAGGTGCAGAAGGTGGTGACATCATGTTTTAGCAAGAAGTTGTTGATGTTGGTTTGTGGAGGTTTCAACAAGTGTGGGGTAAATGCAGTGAATGTCCCTTTCTCCTCAAAGTTGCTAATGACAAGTCTAATGTTGAAAGTTCTCTCTAGCTTGGAGATCTAGGTTTTGTTGATGATAAGGAATACTGAGAGAGGGGGTGAATCACTATTCCATAAAACCACTTCTTAACTAATTTATTTATCCAATTTCCAAAGTTAACAATGTGAAAGCAGAATAAACATAGGAACAACAACCATAAAGACATGACACATTAACACTAGGATTTTTACGTGGAAAACCCAAAAAAGGAAAAACCATGGAGAGGATAAGCTCTTAATATATATTGAAATCTTTTACAAATGGTGATGTTCAGGCTTGGTCACTCCATGGGCCTAGAACATGCTGGCTCACTGCCATGAATTACAACTAGGTCTAGTAGGCTCACTGCCACAACCCTAAACCTAGAAAGATTACAATAAGGACTATTAAACCCTAATGGTTACTTACAGCCAGTCTCACTACCAAATACAAGTGAAATTATGTGAGAAATATGAATACTTCAACATCTTCTATCAATATGCCAGGGTACAGTCATTTAGCAGCTGAAAACTAAATCCTGAGGCTTCATCATCACTGATCTTCTATCTCTGCTTTGCTATTCTGGTATTCGCATCAATCACATCCACATAATACTTTTTCACATCATTCACATTCACATCACTATAGAAAACACTAAATTTAATCCCATATATATCCGTAACACTTAAGATCTTCATATTAGGTCGGCATCCTTAGATGAAGCATATAGATAATAAACTTGTAGCTTGTCAGCCAAATCCATTATAAAAACTCCCAGTGGACTCAAGAAACACTTGAATTGCATTCACATATGTCAGCCACAACTATAGAACCACTTAGGATAAATCTCTAATCAATAGAACTTACCATACAAAGATCAGACTATCATGTCGGCCTCAAACTCAGACTTCTACTGGTTCAATTCATCTTTCAAACTACATATTTTACTGGGAACTATAGGGATTGTTCAAAATCATACCAATCATACCTTCAGAGCCACAAAGCAAAATATTCTTTAGCGGACCATTAGAACTCAGACTTTGTTATAGTCAAATTCTATCAAACACTTTAGTGGTACTCAGCATCTTGCAATTATCTTTCTGGTGGACTTTAGATCTTACAACTCTAGATTTAGACACTTCATACAAGTGTTTACAACACCTCAAAACTGCATAACAAAATATGTACTTGCAGAGGATTCAGACCCTTTTTTCTTTGCACTGTACACATTCCCTGTCTTACCTCTATTCATCTAGACTTAGAAATTTTCTCCAAATGACTTCCACAGGAAGTCATGATCTAAACACTGGAATATATCCTCATCAAGTGGCTATGATTCAACATACCTAAACTGCATTTGCCGGTCTTCATTTGTGATGCATATTGATTCCCTTTCTATCCCTTACCTTGAATACTGTCCATACTTAGTCATTTTAGCCTTCTAGACTTGAGTACTTTTATGCTTTGTTGTCAATCCAAGTTGGTCTTCCGAAATGATGTCTTCTTGTCATACTAATGTATCCTCTCTGCCTTGTTACCATCAATGACAACAATCTGGTCTTCTTCATAATAGTGTCTCTTGCCAACAATCTCCCCCTTTGGCATTGATGGTGACACTTGGTGAAAAATGTTTGACTACCTTGACTACTCCCCCACTCTATATTTCTTCTCCCCCTAAGATTTTTGCCCATTTTTCATTGATCTTCTTCTCCCCCTTTGACATCAATGGCAAAGGTGTAGCTTCTGGAATAAAAAATTGTCAAAACTGCAAAATTTGCTATACACTGCCACATATGTATAGACCTGTACAATCTTCAACTTTATTTTACATGTGTTGGAGGATATCATTAAAAATGTTCTTTATTTAGGCCAGCTCACCATCCCATCTTTTCTTGGCATTGCCCAAAATTTGAATATGACCACTAAGTAGAAAAACTATTCTCTCTACCTGGTGAGGATCAGAATGTGTATCAGTATGTGAAGCTATTTGTGCTTCAGCTGCAAGATTAAACATTGAGTCTAACTTAGGACTAATTAGTTCTCTCAGTTGACACATTTTGGTTCTGATTTGATTCCTCACTTATTAGATTGCTAGTCTCTCTTCTTCAAATTTCTTATCTTTCCTTTTTGGAGTGCTTGAAATCCATTCTACCAGAGCACTTATGGACTTTGATCCTTCTAGGCTGGATGTTGCCTTACTTGATTTCTCATCTGATGTTTTCTCTAACTACTCAGATTCTATCAACATTCTGGAAGACAATTCTAAGAATGTCCCAAATCTGTCCTCTTTGGAATCAATAGGTTTACTTAGTAGTGCATCAGCTAATTCAGTCAAGACATTCTTCAACTTCATAACCAAGTGCAGGAACCCATATGGTTCTTAGTTCCACAGCTTTCCTTTGAAGCATTTGTCTTTATCCACCATGAATACAATATCCTTTCCATACTTTATTACTACATTTTTAGGTATCCGCAACCTACTTGACATTTTCTTTTGAAAGTCTTTGAAATAATTCAATAATATTTTGTTCTACTTATCTGCATTACCCAAACTCTGTAAGTGATTTCTTATTTGAGTAGGTATAGGTATGTGATCAAGCAAGACAATATTTTCTAAACCAAGTAGTTGTCTTAGGAAGTAAAAGAGTAAACAAGTAATCAATGTTCCATTTTTGAAAGGATGATTAGTTTCTTTTGTTCTTCTCAAGTTCTCCATTAGTTCACTCCTGAGCAATTCACAAAGGTCGTAGTCTATATTATTTTTGATCATGTGATATGCTGTGTATATAGCTGATGTAGACAAAGTGTTTTCTTTGTTAGAGTAGTACACTTTGTATCCAACAATCATTGATGCAAATTTAATAGCTGGATCCTTGATATCATTTACTATAAGGCCATTCTTCTCAAATTTGGCTCCTATTAGATGCATTACCACACTGTTCTTCATTTTCTTTATGCTGAGAATCCTTCTGGAGGAGCTCATACCGGTTATAGCTTTGATGGCTTCTTTAGTTATCAGATAGGGTTCATCAAGCCCTAACAATTCATCATGAATTCTTCTTAGTATAAACTTGACCCATGAATCAATCAGAATTGTGGGAAAATCCAACCAGGTGTAAAGTTTCTTTTCTCCTAGAACTTTATAATCATCTTTCAACACAATATCCATAGTAGTCAATTCATCCAAATATAGTTTTCCTAACTTCATGTGATCAAATTCTTCTAGACTGATATGAATGTATGCTCCGATATCTTCCATATGTATAACCCCATGTGGGGTAATTGAAAATGCCCCTCTTTCACCGGATTAGGGTTTCCTCGATCTTGTTTCGAAATCCTTTGGAGAATATTGTAGATGCTTTGAATCTTGCTTTAGTTCCCCTCAGTCACTTGAGCTCATGAAATGCAGAATGATTTTTCCTTTAGATACAACTTCTTTTATCATTCGCATGCCAAAACCTAAGTCATTAATGTCACGTTACAAAAAGATGTTAAACACCTTCCTAGCAACCACAAACACTTTAGATTACTCCACAAATCTTCTTAGTTGGACCTTTTCTTCTGGAACTTGCTTCAGAGGATCTGTCATATGATTCATTTTATCATATCTTCATGCTAGATTCTAGCACTAGCTGATTGGATGGGGGGTTTGAATTTTCAATGCAGGTCCCCCTGAGCTAGAGCTCTCACTTTACTTCCCGGAGGAAGTGTTTGCATCAAATGCTAGTGCGGATCTATCCTCTTCTTTAATTACTTCTTTCTTGATCTAGATCTTGTCCACTTCCTTCTTGGTTTCAATTGGATCAACCTTTTCTTTTCCCTTATCATTCCTCTGCTCTGTTTTCCTTTCTTCAACATAGTAATTTCTCTTCACATTCTCGCTTCTGTAGAATCTTACAACATGTCCAAATTTGTTGCAATTGAAGAATGCAAAGTTTCCTCAAGTCCTTGATTCCTTCTGAATGAATTCATCCTTGATCTACATTAATTAACCATATGTCCAAATATATTCATGCAAAACACTTTCCATTGAATGATTGACTATTCCTTGTATTGTAAGACCCATTTCTTACCAAATTTCTACAATCATTTGATTTGTGACCAATTTTCTTGTAATTGAAATATTGACCTGAGAATGATGGAACATTCTGATTTACTCTACTCCTACATTAAGTAGCTTTATGACCAAACTTATTGCAATTAAAATAATGGCCATTGAAAGATGGAAACCTTTGAGAATTTGGCTGCTTGACTGGAGGTTTTCTAGGTCTTCTTCTTTGATTTTTGAACTAGTTCCCTCTATTTTGCTTTAACTCGGTGTTTGTTTGACCAAATTTTGAACTTTCTCCTTTCTCAAATCCCAAACTTTGCTTATCATCAACACTATTTTGACCAGTAATTATCTCATCAAGCTTTGCAGAACTTAACTTGAACTTTTCTTCATAGCTCTTGGCTTTTTCCAAGTTTTCTTTTAGACTCACAATTTCTTTTTCAAGTTTGGCATAATCTTCTGATTTTATTTTCATCATTAAATTTAGATCTTCTTTTTCTTTTGTTCTTTCTATAACTTCTGCTTCCAAATCATTTAGGGTTTCATTTGTAGATATCAATTGATCACTAACTTCTTTGTATTTGTCTTTGAATTTCTTGACTTGTTCTTTTAATTTTGAGATGCATTTATTAGCTTCTTGTAAGTTGTCCTTTAGATCCATGACTTCTACTTCAGATTGTTCAAGGTCGATAAGAGTTGCTTCTAGTTCCTTGTAGCTTTCATAATTTCCAAATCTTCTTGCTACCATGATTACACTACCCTAGATCTTCCTCAAGCTGTTAGACTTCTTCCAACGAACTTGGATTTGATACCAATTGTTGATAATAAGGAATACTAAGAGGGGGGTGAATTAGTATTCCACAAAACCACTTCTTAACTAATTTATTTATCCAATTTCCAAGCTTAACAATGTGAAAGCATAATAAACATAGGAATAACAACCATAAAGACATGACACATTAACAACATGATTTTTACGTGGAAAACCCAAAAAGGGAAAAACTATGGAGAGGATAAGCTCTCAATATATATTGCAATCTTTTACAAATGGTGATGTTCAATTTTGGTCACTCCATGGACCTAGAACATGTTGGCTCACTGCCATGAAGTACAACTAGGTCTAGCAAGCTCACTGCCAGAACCCTAAACCTAGAAAGATTACAATAAGGGCTATTAAACCCAATGGTTTCTTACATCTAGGATCACTACCAAATACAACTAAAATTATGTAAGAAATATGAATACTGCAATATCATCTATCAATATGCCATGGTGTAGTAATTTAGCAGCTGAAAACTGAATCCTGAGTCTTCATCATCATTGATCTTCTATCTCTGCTCTGCTATTTTGGTATTCGCATCAATCACATCCACACAATACTTTTTCACATCATTCTCATTCACATCACTATAGAAAACACTAAATTTAATCCCATACATATATCCACAATACTTAAGATCTTCATATTAGGTCAACATCCTTAGATGAAACGTATAGATAATAGACTTGTATCTTGTCAGCCAAATCCATCACAAAAGCTCCTAGCAGACTCAAGCAACACTTGAATTGCATTCACATATGTTAGCCACAACTATAGAACCACTTAGGATAAATCTCTACTCAATAGAACTTACCACACAAAGATTAGGCTATCATGTCAGCCTCAAACTCAGACTACTACTGGTTCAATTCATATGTCAAACTACATCTTTTACTATAGACCACAAGGATTGTTCAAAATCATATCAAGGATTCCTTAGACATCACCAATCATACCTTTAAAGCCACAAAGAAAAATATTCTTTAGCAGCAAAATGCGGACCATCATAACTCAAACTCTATCACAGTCAAACTCTGTCAAACACTTTAGCGATACTCAATAGCTTGCAATTATCTTTTCATTGGGCTTCAAATCTTACAACTCTAGATTTAGACACTTCATACAAATGTTTACAACACCTCAGAACCACATAACAAAATATGTACTTATGGAGGAATGTGGACCCTTTTTCTTTGCACTATACACATTCCCTGTCTTACCTCTGTTCATCTAGACTTAGATATTTTCTCCAAATGACTTCTGGAGGAAGTCATGATCTGAACAGTAGAATATATCCTCATCAAGTGGCTCTAAGTCAACATACCTAAACTACATTTTCCGGTCTTCATCTGTGAGGTATATTGATTCCCTTTCTGTCCCTTACCCTTAATACTATCCATACTTAGTCATTTTGGCCTTCCGAACTTGAATACTTTTGTCCTTTGTTGTCAATCCAAGTTGGCCTTTCAGAATGATGTCATCTTGTCATATTGATGTATCCTCTTTTCCTTGTTTCCATCAATGACAACAATCCAGTCTTCTTCATAGCAATGTCTCTTGCCAACAGGTTTCAAAGGTTTCACCTATAGACACCTAAAAATATCCAACATCTTCTCATTAACATGTCTTGCCCTATGTACCCAAGTCATCACCTAATTAGTTAAATAAATTTTATTTATTTGACTAATTCATTTTATCCCCTTTCAATCCCAACATCCTAACTTCTATAATTAAATAAATTTTAATTATTTATTTAATTATTCATGACCATTAATCCTCTCTAGTTAATTAATTATTTTTAATTATTTAATTAGTCACTTATCTATTTCTCCTATAATTAAATAAATTTTATTTATTTAATTATCCACATCATCTTCCATCACAATCCAAATTAATTAAATAAATTAAATAAATTAAATATTTATTTAATTAATAAAATCCTAATAAAAATCCTCTTGCTTTCTTTCTAAAAATACAACTCATGCATATCTAATTAATTTATTTAATTAGATAATTTATTGATTTATTCCTCTCATCTTTTTAGGATGTATTTCCTTTAAAGCATAAAATAAAATCGCTTTATATCTTTTCTATCCGATCTTATCTTTTTTTATTCCCTCTTTTGTCCTTTAAACGAAAAATAAAACCAAATCCAATCCTTATCTTATCTTCAACCCTGTGTCTATAAATATGGCCTCTCACAAGCCATTTGGTATGCATTAATTTTGATATCCTTACTATGTTGAAATCTTCTTCCAATTCTCTATCTATTTTCTATCTAACTTCTTCTATCCTTTTCATCCAATCGTCATGCTGCAGAAGTGAGCAAATCAACATCAATTCAATCTACAACAATCTCACATGCATAATTCATCATTCGAGGTATTCAAAAGGTTTGGGTAAAAAGGTAATTGCATTTATTATTTTATCTTCATATTTTATCTAAATTTCACATTTACATCACCCAATGTCTTTGGACACAGATGATTCTAGGGTTCTATAATGATAAGCTTGATTCCTATAACTTATAGAAGTCCATCTACTAAATGTGTGCTCAAAATCTCAATATTAGACCTAAACCCTATGAATTCTCTGACATGACAGAAAACTAATGACACAAAGAAATCAAGCAATCCAGGCTACAAGGGATTTTAAACATTTAAAACCTCTCAGCTACTAATTACCTTTGAACAAAACCAAACCCTACACCCATTGGCTAAAATGCAAGGTAGAGTGAAATTTAGGGCACCAACCTGATGTAGGAGCATCCCTGGTTCAAGAGCAATCTTGCATTAACCAAAAACATTTTCATTTTAGTTTGTTTATTTTCCAGTTCAGTTCAGGCAGTTCAGTTAGAAGTAGTTTCTGTATTTTTGGTCCAGTTACATTTCAGATCTTTTGGAGATGGACTTAGCATCTACATTCATTCATTTACATCATATCTAGAATTCAGAGATCTATATGTCAATACCGGAAACATATCGCTATTAGAAGATTGGTTGTTTCTCAGAGCAAAGCATCCTGATATTCACAGACAACTAGCTAAAGGAGAAACTTGTGGAATCATTTCTAGATCTTTGGAGCCTAACAACAGATCATTCAATGATCTTTGGTTCATGGCCGACCTTCCCAGGAGATCCACACTTCATTCCATTCATTTTTTAGAAGTGTTCTATGCATTTAGGTTGGACGTATCTATGTACACATGTTACAGTTCTTCATTGGAATTTGGGACCTTCCTTGGTTGACGCGGAGGAATCTATTAATCTAGACTTAATATAAATTGATGTAATAGATCCTTAGGAAAGTAGTTCTCATGATTTAGGAGATTGATAGTTCATATTTTGTATGAAGGAGCTTCAAAGCTTTATCTTGCACATGTATGTAATCAGGTCTGTGAGCCCTAATTGTAAGCCTGCATGTTGCCGGTTGATCTCTATTTGAATTCTATGATATACTAAATGAATAAATCTATATTTGTTCCATTTCTTTGAGTTGTTTTTGTTGTGTTTACTCTTGCTGCACGGTCTAGATAGTTTATTCTATGAACCCTCCTACCGTGACTGCACCAAGTGGTATCAAAGTGAAAGTTTGAATCTTTCGGAGTGAATTGAGTGAAGTTGGTGAGGGAATTCTGTAAGATCTCATTGTGGACAAATCACCGAATTGAGGCAGGTTACTTGTGTTGCAACTGATTGTCAATTGTGAGGCAGTTATCACCTTGTAGCCTGATCGCTAAACCTGAGGCAGTTTACACTTGATCTGAGGAAGAATGCTACCAAGGAGAGTTTCTTCTATTAGAACAATGGCTAGTGGAATAGATGAGATGATGGAGATAATGAAAACCATGCAAATTCAGTTGGATGTTGTTGAAGAAGATAGACAAAGAGGATTAACACCGAGACCTAATGTCGAAAGTGATGATGAAGAAGAATTTCAATTTGTTGAACAAACTGGTGAAACCCTAGGAGGTGATGAAGAAGAAGACTCAAATCAAGTAAAGATGTTGCGAGCTATTTCAAAGATTGGAAAGCGACCTAGAGTTGATGTGCCGAATTATACTAATAATTTGAACCTTGAAGAATTGATTGATTCTATAAATGATATGGAAGAATACTTTGAATATGAGGAAATTGAAGATCTGGAGAAGGTGAAATTTACAAAGACAAAGATGAAAGGACATGCTGCTATATGGTGGAAAGAAGTTAAGTTGGAAAGAAATAGAAGAGGAAAAGAAAAGATTACAAAATGGGATAGGATGGTGACAAAACTGAAGAATCAATTTATACCTGCTGACTATGAGTTGGAACTGTTGAAAGATTGCAAAACTTGAGACAAAAGGAGAAATTTGTGAAGGAGTACACTAAAGAATTTCATAAGATGATCATAAGGATAGGACATAGTGAAGCAAGCAAGGAGAAAGTAGTTAGATATATCAATGGACTAAGATTAAACATTCAAGAATCTAACTAAGCTTGGTGAGGATGACATCTTTGGAGGAATCATATCAGTTTGCACTAAAGGTTGAAGATAATCTAAATAAGAGGCATGATCAGAGACAGAGAGGAAGAGGAGGTAAATTTTAGAGAGGTAGGACTTATTCTGGAGGAGATTGATCATTTCTAGAGCAAAACAAGTTTGATAGCCCATTTAAGAAGGATGACAGAGATACTATTGCATATCGGAGGAATGACAAAAATTTTCATCCTAGAGGCAAATATAATTCATACCGGAACAAGGGATACAGAAGAGAAGGAAGAGGATTAGATAAGAGAACATTTAGAGGTACTTGTTTCAAGTGTGGGGATGAAGGACGTACAACATTTGAATGTAATCAAGGTAGTACAAGTAAGATGATAGAGAATAGCAGAAGAACAGCCTATGTTGAAGAAGAACCTATTGAACTAGATGACCCCTGTTCTGTTGGTAAACCAGAGAAAGGAGAATCATTGGTGATGAGGAGATCACTATTTCAAGTAGAGACAAATGAGGAACCACCACAGAGGAAGTGTTTGTTTAGGACTGTTACCATTTTTTCACCACAACTCAAAATTGGCAGAGCTGATGTGACAAGTTCATTTTTAGGGTGAAGGTTAACTTTCTTCTATTATGAGTTATTTGCATAGTTATTGTGTTTTAGTATTAATTGTAGTTCATTTGTTCAAAGGAAGAAAAGATTTCAGATCATTCATTGCATTGCAGAATATTCAAGAGAGATAAGTATTTCATTCACCACAATGATTATTCATTTACAAAGTTGGAATACATAAAAGAATAAGCATTGCATTGAAAGAAATAATGACATATCAAATGTCCCACACAAGTTGTGGGTATAACTGAGCAATGCAGACATATGCAAGCTATAGATCTGATGATAAAAGGAAATGAAAAAGAACATATGAGAATATCAAATATCCATCATTGCCTTTTTTATCAGAAGGTTGATGTCAGTTGAGAGTTGGTCTTCATGTCCTTATCTTCAAGCTCCAGATAATACCAAGTGTACTTGCAAAATGGGGGAAAAGCCCTGTTAGAAGCTCTAGATATTTAAGATTATCACATGCTTTCATCAACAGACATATCAACTTGTAGACATTATGCATTTCATGTGAATGGATCAAATCAAGCGTGAAATAGATCAAATCATCATGAGAAAGATCAATCAACATCAAGAGGTATATTTTTATGCTAACTTGTTTGTTCACTATGCAGGTATAGGAAAAGTAATGTTTCTGATTTGGAGACATTAAAACATGTGGAGAAAATGTGGCTCCCACAAGGGTTGAGCCCAACATGTTTTGCTTTTTTATTCATTTGAAAAGGATATCAGATTGTAAAAGACATGATGCATCATTCAAGACAATATTATGCATCATAGCAATCAACTTGTAAAAAAGTGAAGTCATCATGATAAAAGTGAAGAGGAGTAGTTGCTCCTATAAAATATGCCCACTTGATAAATAGACTGTCAAAATCAAATCAGACATGTTCAAATTACTTCATATCATGTTACAAAAGAAGCAGTGATTCTAAATCAAGTTGACAATATGTAGAACATAGAGGTACAGTCATGTGAAGGTATTCCTCTTTATTTCTATCATCATTGGAATGTCTTTCTGCTATTCATATTTATGCCATAGATATGAGAAGTCATCTAGATAGGTCAAACATCATTCAAAATCAGACCTTAAGATGTCATAGAGGTACACAAGGGCAATGAAAGATCAGATGAATGAAGGATTTGCCATGATTGTCATTGTGTAAACAAATAGCAGTCCCATAGAGTGTAGATTTACATGGGGTAAAGGCTACATGAGCCATTTCAAAATGATGAACTATCATGATAAACATGTTCATAATGCTATTAAATTGTTATGATACCTTTTAAAGACACATAGAAGAAGAATGATGCCAAATAAAAAGTACCAGAACAACAATGAAGATAAAAGGCATATATAATAACAATGTATGAAGTGATAGTTATAGCTATAGGAGATAGCTCAAAGAAACAAGTTATAGTCATACTATGTTATAGAGCTGAAACATCATGCATATCATACCAAGGTTCAGTTTTCATACATCAAGGACATTGCGAGTAAAAAACATATCAGATCATGATCATATTATATTATGAAGTGATAGAAGCTATAGAAGGTATCATAAGAGCTCATATTTGAAGGTTCATGACATACAGGAGATAACTGAGATAAGAAAAGAGTGTTCATAATCAACATCTTATAGTTTAAAGTTATATTGCAAAAGATAGTGAAGGAAAACAAATGCAGAACAACCCATATGGGGAAATCACAGTATGAACAGTCATAGCCATGCACATAGGAGGGTCTTATTGTTAATATTTAAAACCCTTATTTTTTCCTTCTTGAAATCCTTGTTGCATATAGAAAGGAAGAGATACAAAAGAAAGAGCTACAAGAGGCCCCATTGCTCAAAAATGTCAAAGCCCTCTCATATCTAAAAACCCTTGTCTCAATTTTTGTATATAGTCAAAATAAGATGCTGAAGAGAGAAAAAAATGTGAAAGAGGGTTATTGTGCAAGTAATAGCAAGTCGTGGCTATTAAAGGCCATTCTAAGCAAAGAATGAACAAAACCCATATAAATCTTTGAAACCCTCTTCACATTTTTTGAAAACCTTATAGTTTTGCATCTATAGAAGGGTGAAAGAAATTACAAGATGCAAGATATTATCAAGGCCGTTACTAAGAAGCCTCATTTTGAATTGAAAATACAAAATCTACTTTACATCTTGTAACCCTTGTTGCATTTTTGTACATAGCTAAAGTAAATACTACAGAGAAGGTGATAATGGCATGGCCGTTACAAAAGAAGCCTTGTATGCAAAGAAATATCAAACCCTCACTATCATTTTTTGAAAAACCTTATGTTTTTGCATATTTAGAGTCAAGAAATAGATACAAAATAAGAGAATGGAATTGTCATGCCCACTTTTACTAAGTGGCCACAACACGAGGAAACCCATGTCATGCCCACATTGCCCATGTGGTCATGACATGAACTACTAAAAAATTTCCCCCTGACCCTAAATCCCCATTACACAAGGCGGGGAAGGAAGACAAGGTGTGGATGAAACATCCAAGACACCTTGTTAGGTGTGTCAAACCAAGGGATAACAACATTAAGTGATGAAACAACAACCATGCAAGAAGAATTAATTCAAACATTCATATAACTAAAAGGTAGGATATCACATTCATAAGCAAATGAGGTACAATATCAACCCTTCTAACATACAATAGTAGAGAGAATTTATCGATGAATAATTTGAATCCAATTCTAAAACAAACCATAGAATCTTTAATGCAAGTACTAGGGCTACAAAATATAGATAAACAATATAGCATAATTGAGATTATTCACCACAATAAATTCTCCTACAAAACAATCATCTATTTTAAAATCAAGAGATAATAGTTTACAATTGTAACTATTAAGGCTACTTCCCAAACATGGAAGATTCACACTTCAAGAATAAATCACAATGAGTGGTAAAAAAAATAACATAAAATAAGTACAATCTCCATGCCAATGATATAGTAATCAACAAGGGTACCTCAAGATGATACCACACTAGAATCTCGTTGAGTCTCCACAAGATCAGTTGAATGGGACCAATGGAGGATGCTGCCCACCACCCAACCATATTGCCATCATTGGACACAATAGATGTCTATTGTGCCCTAGGAAACCCTCGAGCTACGGAGAGAGGAGACCACAGAACCACTTCTAACATGGCCAAAATCATATGACAAGGACCTCAAGCAAGAACTAAGGTCAACCACATAAATACAAGACATGAGACACTTGCACAACCAACACATCACATGGGGATCACCCATTCTAGGAGTACTCAATGCATAATCACCCAAACATACACATAACACAATTCTGAAGTATAGAGCACCGCAAGGAGGCTCATGACCCAAGAAAACAAGAGAAGGAAACATGACTAATACAAGGAGCATCAATAACAATTAATTTCATAGGTAAACTTTTCTAGACACAGACACATTTAAATGTTGTTATTGCAATTAAGAGAGGGAGGGACACACAAAATCCATAAAACACTTCTCACTTTAATGCATGCAAGTAAATATTTTGCTAACATGATAACATAGGAGCTAAGATATTACAACCTCTTGTTTAACGAATAACATAAGGTAGTCAAATAAGAGTGATAATAATGCATAAGGGTCCCTCATCCAAAATGAAGGATGAAGTCTTTTAATCACCCAAAAAAAATATAATCTCATACACATCACCATAATAGGAAGGCTTCATAGTTTAGAATTATCTAAGCATGTGCATTCCTGAGTACGGCAAGAGGACAAACCTAAGAGCACTACCATTGTGATAATCATAGCATATTTATTATGAGATCATTATACCAATCTTACATCAAACTGATGTTCACATGGTCAAACCATTCCCATAGCCAAATTTAAAGAATATTTTAAACTATTGTTTGATTAAATCAATACATTAAATGTGAAACAAGATCGTGCAAGGAGAATAATTCTATGAAAGTGGTTAATCCTTGATATTTGGAGTTTTAAAAGAAGACAATCTGATAATGAATGCTACAAGGGTTATATTGCAAAAGTTGTCTTCAGGGTAACCTCGCCTACTAAGGGGTGTCGAGGCATGTAAAGGGGTCAACTCTCCCAGGCGTGAGCCCCATTAAAACAATAGAAAGTCATTTCATTTAAATAAGGAACAAATAGAACTAGCTAGAAACTTCCCATGCCAAGGTGATGCACCCCATAATCTAATGTTCTATGCTCTCTTATGATTTGTATTTTCATGCTCATCTCTATGTAATAGATGGAGTCATTAAGTTCTCCCTACACAGTCCAAAATCACTTATGAGGGGATGCTTTCCTTCAATGACCAAGACCTTAAGAGTTCTAAGGAAAATAGAAACAAAAGAAAGATGGACACACTTCAAAATAGAGGAGCATCCTTTTTAGGAAGGCACACCTCCCTAGGCTATAGACTAGCAATGAAGGCCACACCAGACCAGGGAGGTCAACCTTGTAATTGGAGTCACACCTCCCACTATGGCCACGATCCCTCAACAACAAAGGATGAAGGTCTCATTTTTCATTGCCCCTACACCAATGATGTGCCTAAAATTGTTTGCTACACCTTAGAAGTCAACAACCCCTCTCTCTTGTGTTTTTATTCTATCCTATAAATTAGATTTTTGTTGCACTCAACCTTTGGCATCAGACATCAATGCCATACATAGGAAAAGAAAAAAAAAGATCTAATAAAAAAATATTCTTGCATGGCAATGATGTTCTCTATACCCTAGAGACCTTGGTAAATAAAAAGAAATGAAAATAGGGGAATACCTCCCTGATAAAATAGTGGTGTGCAAGGCATTAGCTCTGTAATTGAGCATTGAGTTCGTTGTCTGTGTGCTTTGTGAGAAGATGGAAACACAAGGGAATAGTGTGAATAATAGAACTCCATACTTCCTCCCAATACTCGCTACTAAGGAATGGAGCATATATATTTTTTAAGCTCGCTCCCATATTACAAACATTTTTCCTCTCCCTCATTTTAGCCTTACTCTTCTCTAAAATAAAGAGGAAACATGGCATCTGTTTATAAATCAAGCTTGATCTCATGGTCTTTATCCTTGGGGAGAGAATGAACGACACAGGGGCAACGCAAATGGTAACCACCCATATTCCCCACCGCTTTAGCTCTTTCATAAATAATGACTCTAGGGCTCTTCACCAGAAGGTTACCATCTCTATCTACTCTCTAGAAATCATTGGACAATCGACGTCAGGTCGTTGTAGGATGGATCAACTAGGTTAAATTCACATTCTTCTTAGTAAGATACAGGGGATTAAAAAAGAGGTCGCGATATCACTAAAAGAGAAGATTTACATGCCATCCAATCTCACTGCTCTAGTCACCCTCGGTTCCCCTTTCCCCCCTAGACTTCCACCCCCCCAAAAATTGAAACCTCCTTCCCCCCAACCCTAAAATCCAACTCTCCCTCCAATATTCTCTCCCTGAACCCTAAAAGCTTATTTCCTTATTGTTATTTTGCAAAACAAAATCTCTCCCTTCCCCCCAGCCCTGAAACAACACTAATCCAAATTCCATTAAATAAAATACTAATCACGCATAAATGAAACTCTTTAAAAACAAAAAAGAAAAACACAAAAATTTTAAAAGGCCGAATCATATGATAGGAGGGATTTTTGTACAACCTATCAAAATTTATATAGAATAATGATGACAATACATATGTATTTATCTGACTTTAATATAAGTTACTTATACTAAGGTATGCCATAACATTTTAAGGGCACCTTTGAATGGATAATTGTCATGAAGGAGAAATTTACTTGACAAGCAAGATCCTTTAACGATTTAAGCTCGATCTACAACCCTTAGCTTAAACCAATTTATACGATGGAACAACTACATCATGATTAGAACAACCATTATAACCAAGGAACATATTCACTTGAATTATAAATTACATGGTAAAGAAGTTTCTAAAGTAAGATCTTTAAGGAGACATTCTAAATAGAAGCATTAAACAATTTCATTTCAAGACAAAATTCAGCGTTTTCTATTCCAGTGTTGCAACAAATTTTAGACACAATGGGAAAGAAATATCATGAACAAGCTTTATTTCTAACCTTAAAATCTTGTTTGAATTCTATCTCACAGCCAGGTAGATTAATTTTCAGGGATAGAATAATTTACCTTAAATACCTACATGCTTTCTTCTAAACAAGTCTAATGCTTAGATTCTACTAATCTAACTATATTTACTTCAACCACTAACTTTTAAATATGAATGAATTTCAAGAAAACATATGCTAACATACAAGGAAATAAGTAGCACACCAAGGCAAGCATAAAGGAAAACCAATAAGAGAAAGGGACTTCAATTTGACCATACTCAAACAACGAACACGACATTTCACGGGTTTACGCATACCAAAAAGGGTTCCAAAACTAAAAATAATTCTGATTATATGTAAATGGAAACTCTAGAAGTAGTCCTCTATTCGGAACTGAATAGGAGAGTTTAAGAGGCTAACATACCACAAGTCATAGGGCCAAAACTCAACCACTGGCTAGGTTAGGTGAATGACCTAGTAGTTCAGTGATTCCATGTCTCCTCCTCCACATCCACTCATTGGTCAATGCATGTATAAGAACATCCTACACACTCAAGATGACACATCAAATCCAACAATGGAGATCATAGCTGAAGTAGCATGTAATGACCAAATGAAGATGTATAATCTAGCTGGGTTCATATCATCATACAATTACTTCACATAATAATCAACTCATTTATCGTTTAATCTAGAACTATAAGGTGAATTGGTATGTACCAGTGAGACACATGTAGGCCTTACATGAATGGCTATGGTGAAAAAAACCCTATCTCTTTGAAGGGATAAAAACCCATATGAAATTCTTGAAAACCTGACATATTTTGTCAAGTTACAGTCAAGAAAATGTGAGAATAATGCATATACAGGCACGACTACTACAGAGATCTTTTTTCTTCAAAGAAAACACCCATTTCAAAAATTTTGAGACCCTTATCATTTTTCAGACATAGTGAAAGGAAGATGAGGTACAAGAAAGCTAAATAGCAAGAAGACTCACCTCATTGTCTTATATGTAAAGCTCTACAGGCCCTGACTCCATTGTTTGAAACTCTCAAGATACAAAGTTACAGTTGCAGAAGACAACATAGAGACAATGAAAGGTTTTGTTAAGAGTTGTAATGTATACACAGTCACTATGGCCATGGCCATATGAAGGAAAGAAAACCACAGAAATAACAAGAAGTTGTTAGTAAGAAACTAAAGATACATGCTCACCTTCCTCCTGCATCAAAATCTCATAAAAATGCTAGAGATTCGACCAAGAATAGGGTAAGAAAACTAGAGAATATGCATTCCCCTTCAAACCCTAGCAATGTCCAGTGAAGTTGTAGAGCAAAATGAAGTCAAAGTGAAAGATAGAAATGAGTGAAAACTTTTAGGTTTAGTTCCTTTTGTTTGATGATGTCTTTTTTCCATCTATTTTTAACTTGACAAAAATCAAATTATTGCCCGAGGTCAAGACTTAAGTCTTGATATTTCCTAATGATGATGCCAAGAAGGGTCGTAGGATGAGTGATTATTCCTTTTTACCTTTAAATCTGCTAAGTCAAAGGGTCAAAATCATCAGATGGAAAGGCTTAAGTGTCTTTTTCAAATGCCCTGGTGCTTTTATCTCCATTGTCCATGATAGTCGACAAATCAAAAGTTGAGATGCCTTATATGTAAATAAGGTTTTTATCTTGCATGGAGTGATAAGGGTTATCTTTATACCTTGATGAATATGTAATGCAAGTATGCTCTCTTTTGCAAATGTAATGGAGTGATAAGGGAATGTTCATATGCCTTGAATGCATGTAAGATGCAACTTGGAGCTTTCATCTTGTATAGAGTTATAAGGTGGTCAAAGATGCATGATTATCATTTTTTGTATGTAAATGACTTTTTATTTTGCATGGAGTGATAAGGGGGTAATATTTTTCTCTCATGTATTAAGACTTAATTTTGGCATCAAAATCATGCAAAATTGTGCAAATTAGGCAAATGTAATTGGCGAGATAAGGAGTTTTTCTTTTTCTTCCACTTGCATAATTTTACAACTATTTATCATGTAAACAAATTAATAAAGTAATATATTATAAATTACTTTATTATTTTGTCACAAGTTGTAAAATTGGAGAAAGTTATACAAATTGAGCTTCATAATAAAGTAAGTCATGCAAATGATTACTTTATTAATTTTTCCACATGATTATCATGCAAAATCATGCAAAATGGATGAGTTAAGTTAACTAAGGCTATTTGGAGACTTTTTGTATAATTTGGAGGACAAATTAGAAAGTTTTGGTCAACTTCTTGGTCAAACACATGGAGAGGATCAATTTGGAGCTATTTTTGCTCATTTTGAGGTAGTTTTGACCCTTATTTTTAGGGATTTCTTGGTTTGCTCATGGATCAAATTGGAGGGCTTATTTTTAGAGGTAGTTAGTTGTAGTTATATTTTCCATGCCTCTTGGAGAGAGCAAATTGTATATTGTAAATAAAAACTTAGGTTTTTCTAGTTCCTGCATTCTTTTCTCTTTTACACATTGAGAGACAGAGTTTGTTTGTAACTTTTTTTAGTTCTTGCCTTTTTTGCGCTTTATACTTTGGAAGAGCAGAAAGGTTTTGTAACTCATTGATTATAGATTTTATAGAGATTACAGTAGGTTACAGGTTCCATTTTCTTGTCTTTTATGCAATATTTTCCTTTATTTTTCGTTGGAATCAAGTGTTTGCCTTTCCATTAATGCTACTTGTATGAGTGATTTGATGAAATTTTATTGTGTCTAAAAATCAAAACCTTTAAAATTATTGTCTCATTCTTACTTGAAAGTGTTAAGCATAGTGATATCACAGGTCTTAGGTTGTGCTACTGAAGTATTTTTCCTTCATGTTGTGAAAAACCCTTTTTCCTTCATAAAGAAGATAATTTCCAGCCTTCCTCAAAAATATTTTTGTGATTACACTGCCAAAGGTGGATTATGTGGATAGATTTCTAAGATCTATTGTGAGTCAAATTTGCAAGTTTTCCATCAAAATTAGGTGCATCACTACATTTACAGTTTCAGTTTTAGTGATTCCATTAGATTTTTTTACCCTTTTCTTGAAAATTTATCATTTTATCAAGGGAACTAACCTATCTAGAGGTTCAAGCTCACCATAGGTCACCCACAGCCTGAGTTTGATCCCATGTTTCAAAGGATTACAGAGTTTCACAAACTTTGCATAAGGGTGCAATCCTAATCGACAACAAGGACAAGATGCAAATCAGTAGGTAAGTGTTGTAAAGTTGTAATTGATAGTGGTAGTTTAGATAACCTAGTTTCAGAAGAGATGGTGACTAAGTTAAAGTTGGAAAGATTGAAACACCCTAAGCCATATCAGATAGCATGAATTCAGGATGATCATAAGGTACTGGTGAGAGAACAATGTTAGGTGAAACTTCATATTAGATCTTACCGTGAGGAATTCTTGTGTGATATATGCCTATGGATGTTTGTCATATCTTGTTGGGTAGACCTTGGAAATATGATAGAAAAGCTACACATGATGGGAGAAAGAATGCATATACTATAACAGAAAATGGAAAGAGAATTACTTTGATTCCTTTGGAGGATGATCCTAAAGATGTAGTATGTGGAAATGCTAGAATCTATTTGGTAGATGGAAGGAAATTTTTGGATGGTTTGAGACATGATAATATGTGTTATGCCTTAATTCCTAAGAAACCTAAAGCATTGAAGAAAGAAGAATCACAACCGAAGGAGATAAGAGAGTTGTTGACAGAGTATGAATACATCGTATCAGATAATGTGCCTGATGGATTGCCACCTATAAGGAGTATCAGTCATCACATGGATCTTATTCCTAGAGCAAGTTTGCCTAACAAAGAAGCACACTGGATAACACTAACAGAGAATGAAGAATTGAATAGATAGATAAAAGAGTTGTTGAGGAAAGGTTTGATTAGAGAAGGTTTGAGTCCTTGTGCAGTACCTATAGTGTTAGCACCAAAGAAGGATGGAGAATGGAGAATGTGTACTAATTCTAGAGAAATAAACAAGATCATAGTTAAGTATAGATTTCCTTTACCTAGGATGGATGATATCATGGATTGTTTGAGTGGAGCAAGATATTTTATGAAGATAGACTTGAAGAGTGGATACTATCAAATTAGAATCAAAGAAGGAGATGAATGGAAGACTACTTTTAAGACAAATGAAGGATTGTATGAGTGGTTAATGATGCCTTTTGTATTGACAAATGCATCGAGTACTTTCATGAGGTTGATGAATGAAGTCTTGAAGAAATTCTTGGGTAAGTTTGTGATTGTATACTTAGATGATATTCTGATTTTTAGTAAGACAAAAGAGGAACATTTGTGGCATATTAGACAAGTTTTGTAGAGGTTGAGAGAAGAGAAATTACTGATGAATATCAAGAAGTGTAGTTTCATGAAGGAAGAACTGGTTTACTTGGGATTTGTGATTTTTGCAGAAGGATTGAAGATGGACCTTGAGAAAGTGAAAGCAATTGTTGAATGGCCTACACCAAAGAACATTGGAGAAGTTAGATCATTTCATGGATTGGATAGTTTCTACCGAAAGTTCATCAAAAATTTTAGTTTAGTTTGTAACCCTATGACAGAGACAATGAGAGGTGACAGAAAATATTTTAAGTGGACATCTAGAGCAGATAAAAGTTTTGAGTTGTTGAAGTAGAAAGTGATAGAGAAACCTATTTTGGCATTACCAGATTTCAATAAGGTATTTCAAGTTGATTGTGATGCAAGTAGAAATGCGATTGGCTCAGTATTAAGTCATGAAGGTAGACTTGTAGCTTATTTTAGTGAGAAGTTGAATGATGTAAGGAAAAGATATTCAGTTTATGATCAAGAGTTCTATGCCATAATTCAAGCCTTGAATAAGTGGAGACATTACTTATTACCTAAAGAGTTTGTGTTGTATATAGATCATCAAGCATTGCAATATTTGAATAGTCAAGGTAAGTTGAATCAAAGACATATGTGGTGGGTAGAGTTCATGCAGAGTTATACTTTTGTGTTGAAGCATAGGAGTGGAAAAACAAACAAAGTTGTTGATGCCCTAAGTATAATGTAATGCCCCGCCACGAAACCCTAGAGATATGTTTAACTAAGTAATAAAAAGGTGATTTTAAAAAAAAAGAAGTAATGATAACAAAGCATAACATGATCTAATAGAAACAAGTTAAACTAACATCCGTAGGGATTACATAGCTGCATTATTGGAATCATACATAGCTCATTCAAATAAATCAAATGAGTCAAACTAACATCTTTCATTACACCATCAGATAAATATATCAACATTTTTGCAATTAAGTTACAAGTACAAAATAGTTTATCTTACAAGAGGAATTACAAAATTTCATTGTTACAAAAACTCTTTCTTTCTGAATACATCAAATTACATAAGGAATTCCACTAATACAATTAGTACTAAATTTTGTCTTCAAATACAGGTGCAAAACTAGAATCTACCACAAGAGATACATCCACAAACCATAGCACCAGAATCAAAAAGAATGGAAATACCAATACCTCGCATCAACTTGAAAGTCTCCACAACTATGCCCTGATGCTCTGCCTGGCGGTTATCAACCATTGTAAATACCCTGTGTGACCTGCCTACATCAACTACGGTCAGCTCTAAAGCTACTGGCCTTTGACCAAATCTTGCAGCACACAAAACGGTCTATGCACAAGTATAATACATATCAAACAGTCACATAGTGAAAGTGAATTGCAACGTCCCTAGACACTCATGAATGAGTGGTATGACATTGTCTCTTTTCACACCACACAATAATCAGATCATCCTATAATATAAAATTAGTCGCATAAAAATCAATTCTATCATATGCCAATCATAGTAAGATCAACATCATAATCACCTGAATGTAAAATAATGTTAGAGCATATGAATTATCAGTGTCGCAACAAGTATTATCAATAAAACATGCTAACTACATCATATGAAACCACACATGAGGATAATCAAGAATGCCACCAAGATGAATGTAGCATCTACCAACATCATATAATGTACAACATCAACTGTCTAACATAGCCTAAATATTCCTATTATTTTACCTTTATCTTCATGCTCCTTAGCCAGACTATGTGCACATCCAAGATGAGAATGGAGGGGCACTACATCCTCCCCCCTAAAACCTGACTTACTCCTGGAAGTCACAGACTAGGGTGGAAACATAACATATTAGTATTGTAATTTTCTATTGCCAACATACACATCCATATTAAGCAATTGTTCATAAGATAGGCACAATCATTCAATAAAGACAAGAAGGACATCAATTCCTCACCTTAAGACGTATCATGTGATCTACTTATAAACAACCACACATATTTTGAGAATTTCAAATGATTTAGGGAATTGCATTCACATATTAACAAGGAAAAATACATCTTATCTCTTATTTCCACTACGGTTCCAACTAATTCCCAAACATGAAAAGTACAATTGTTTGCAGAGTCTTCCCTTGTACACACTATCAGAGGCTCAAATTGAACATAATAGAAACAACACTTAACATGAAATGGGGCCAACAAAACTAAACATTTGGAATAGCCACCATAGATATTTTAAAAAAATGCAAACCGAAGTGGGGAATAATCAAATCCAATCTTAAGTCACAAAATGCCAGTAATTTTCAACAATAAATCAAGTATGGAGAACAAAAATTTTGGGTGGTCACTCCTATCATAAGAAAGTTCAAAGGAAACAAATTTCATCATTAGCCGCCAACAACACATGAAACAACTATCAAAATTTCAAAATAATCAATTACAAACAAATGCACATCACGATGTGACTAATTTTATCCACAAAAGGGAGTATCCACTACACAACACCCCAGGACTCAAAGTCCAAAATGTGTTAGAGAATGTACACCAAACACATGGACAACTTGTTATATGGAGACTAATCAGACTCAGAGGTTAAATTTACCTCACTTTTATCAACACGGTTCCCCCCCAAATTATTTAATGGCGTGGTTTCTATTACCTGACATAAAAAACCCTATTTTTGTAACTGACATAAGGCTTGATAAAAGCAGCTAAGGATTAGGGTTTCTGTTGATATTGTATTGTAGCATTTGCAGTGGTATTGAGTTGCAGGGATTGCTAGTTGTAATTGATTTGATTTACTGGATAATAATATTGGACTCTCTATTTGGCGGATGTAGCCTGAGTCTGGGTGAACCATGTTAAAACTTGTCTCTCACTATTATTATTTCTGTGTATTTCTATTTCTCTGTTTAATCTTTATTTGCATTTAATTGATATCTTCTGCTGACTAAACCTAACAAGTGGTATCAGAGCAGGTTGTGTTTGATTATCGTCTACAAGAAGGTCTCACAGTTGAGTGGGAGCAATGGCGAATGAGGGTAAATTGAAGGTAGACAAATTCAATGGGTAGAACTATTAGTTATGGAAGATGCAAATGGAGGATTATCTCTATCAAAAGGATTTATGGAGGCCATTGAAAGGAGTAGCCAAGAAATCGGTAGCAATGACTGATGAGGATTGGAATCTTCTGGACAGAGAGGTACTGGGAACCATTTGGTTATGCCTGGCACCATTGGTGGCATTCAATATAATGGAAGTGAAGACAAATGATGGTCTGATGAAAGCTTTGGCTAAATTGTATGAAAAACCCTCATCCTCAAATAAGGTATTTCTCATGAAGCATTTATTTAATTCTAAAATGATTGAAGGTGGATCTGTGACAGATCATTTAAATAAATTTAATATGATTACCAGTCAATATACTTCTGTAAATGTCAAATTTGATGAAGAAGTTAGAGCTCTCCTGATATTATGTTCTTTGCCTGAAAGCTGGAATAGTTTGGTAATGGTGGTTAGTAACTCTGTTTCTAGTTCAAATACCCTAAAATTTGATGATGTTATTGGTGTTATTCTGAGTGAGGAAATTCATAGGAAAAGCTCAGGTGGATCCACATCAGGTAGTGTTTTGAATATAGAAAGCAGGGGTAGATCAAAGGAGAGAGGAAAAGGTTTTGGAGGTCATGGGAAGTCACGAGGAAAATCAAAGGACAAGAGATCCCAATCCAGAGGATAGAAGGATTACTGGTACTGTGGGAAACCAGGTCATCTGAAGAAAGATTGTTGGTCTCAGAAGAATAAAGAAGGAGACAAACAAGAAAGAAATAAGGAGGCAAATGTGGTAAGTAATAAATCTAAAGACGATGCTTTGATTCTTTCCCTAGATAATGCTGATGATTCATGGGTTTTAGATTTAGGGGCCTCATTTCATGCTACACCCCATAGAAGTTATTTTCTTAATTATGTCCAAGGGGATTTTGGCCTGGTTTATTTGGGAGATAACGAACCCTATTAGATTGTTGGAAAGGGAAAAATTAAGATTAAGTTATAGAATGGGAATCATTGGCTACTACAAGAGGTAAGGCATGTTCCAAGGCTCAGTAGGAATTTAATTTCAGTAGGGCAGCTAGCTGAAGAAGGTTGCATTGTTACATTTATTGATAAAATTTGGAAGGTTTCAAAAGGTGCCTTAATAGTAGCAAAAGGTGTGAAAGTTTATATTGTTATACAAGTCGTACCATTCCTTCTACTTTAGCTATTGAAGAGAAAAAACAAACAGGGTCAGGAACAGTTGCTGCAGGTTCGCAGAAAGAGACTGAAACAGTTGATGCAGGTTCTGAGACAACACTGTGGCATAACAGACTTGGGCATATGAGTGAAAAAGGGATGAAGGTACTTCATTCTAAGAAAGTTTTACCAGGTCTGAAATGTATTAATATGGATTTCTGTGAAAGTTGTGTGTATGGAAAACAAAAGAGAGTCAATTTTCTCAAGGATGGGAAGCAAAAGAAAGATGAAAATTTGGAGCTTGTGCATACAAATGTATGGGGACTAGGTCAAATATCTTCTCTTGGTGGCTCTCAGTATTATGTTACATTCATAGATGATGCAACTAGGAAAGTATGGATTTATTTCCTTAAGCAAAAATCTAATGTATTTGAAACATTTAAGAAATGGAGAAGCTTGGTTGAGAACGAGATGAGTAAAAGATTAAAATGTCTCAGATCTGATATTGGTGGTGAGTATTACAGCAAAGAATTTGAGGATTATTGTTCCTTTAATAGAATTTGTAGGTAGAAAATGGTTCCAGGGACTCCACAAGAAAATGGAGTGGCTGAATGCATGAATAGGACAATAATGGAGCATGCAAGGACCATGAGATTGCATGCTGGGCTGCCTTTAAACATATGGGTAGAGGTTGTCAACACCGCTGTATATTTAATTAATAGAGTTCCTTCAGTTCCTTTGGGCTGTGGTATTCCAGAGGAAGCATGGACAGGTAAGAAGGTGAGTTATTCTTTTCTCAAAACCTTCAGATGTGAAGCATTTGCACATGTAGAGTCTGAAAATAGAACCAAGATGGATGTAAAATCAAAAAAATATACTGTAGTTGGATATGGCATTAATGAATTTGGTTATAGACTTTGGGATTTTGAAAATCAAAAAATTGTGAGAAGCAAGGATGCTATATTCAATGAGAAGGTGTTGTACAAAGATCAGTTGTAGCAGCATGTGAAGAAAGAAAAGGATTATGTGGTGCTGGATAATACTCCAAATAGTGATGTTCAAGTGGTTCCTCATGCTCTGCAACCGCAACAAGAAATACCACAAACTCCAATGAATGTTAGATAGTCAATAAGTTTAAGTAGACCTCCTGAAAGGTTTTCTCCCTCTTTGTATTCTATTTTGTTAACAGATGCTGGTGAACCAAAAGGGTATGATGAAGCTAGGTGGATACACAGGTTCAGTGGGAGCTTGCAATGAAAGAAGAAATGGACTCCTTGCTAAAAAATCAGACTTGGGAATTATGTAAGTTGCCTGCAAGTAAAAAGGCTTTACCAAACAAATGGGTTTATAGGATGAAAAAGGAAGATGGAGGTAAGAGAAGATTTAAAGCTAGGTTAGTTGTAAAAGGATTTTTAAAAAAAAGGGCATTGATTTTGATGAGATTTTTTCTCTAGTTGTTAAGATGACTTCTATTCGTATTATTTTAAGTATTGTGGCTGCTGAAGATTTGCATTTGGAATAGCTAGATGTGAAAACTACCTTTCTCCATGGTGATTTAGAGGAGGAGATATATATGGAACAGCCCCAAGAATTTGAGTTCAAAGGTAAGGAGAAACTGGTGTGCAGATTGAAGAAGAGTTTGTATGGCCTGAAATAAGCACCTCGACAATGGTATTTGAAATTTGATAGTTTTATGGCTAAGCATAGCTACATCTGGTGTAATTCTGACCATTGTGTTTATTTTAAGAGGTTGGATAATGAAAGTTACATTATTTTATGTTTATGTGTTGATGACATGCTTGTAGCGGGGTCTAACATGGATCATATAAGAGTGTTAAAACAATAGTTAGCACAGTCATTTGCTAAGAAGGATTTGGGGGAAGTAAAATAAATCATTGGTATGAAAATTTACAGAGATAGGAATAACAAAAAATTGACTCTATCTCAGGTTGATTATGTTGAAAAAGTGTTGCAGAGATTTCATATGGAAAATGCAAAAGCTGTCAGCACACCTTTGCCCAGTCATTTAAAATTGACTAAGGAGATGTGTCCAAAGACACAAGAGGAGGAAGACAAAAGGTCCAAGGTACCATATGCTTCAGCTGTAGGAAGTTTAATTTACGTCATGGTATGCACGAAACCATATATTGTAGATGCTATAGGATTCGTAAGCAGGTATATGAGTCATCCCGAATTGGAGCATTAGAATGCAGTAAAATGGATTCTCAGATATTTGAGAGGTACATCCAATAACTATTTATGTTTTGGAGGCCCTAATACTGATTTAGCAGGCTATGTAGACTCATATTTGGTAGGGGATATTGATACCAGGTGAAGTACTACAGGTTATGCCTTTACTGTAGGTGGGACAGTGGTGATTTGGATCTCACAGTTGCAAATGTTGGTTGCTTTATCCACCACAGAGGCAGAATATGTAGCTGCAATAGAGGCAAGCAAGGAGATGATAGGGCTGCAATCTTTCATGGAAGAATTGGGCAAATAACAAGTTAATAGTTATTTGTTTATGGACAGCCAGAGTGCCATACATCTTGCAAAGAATTATGCCTTGCATTCAAAGACCAAAAACATACAGTTGAGGTATCACTTTATTTGGTCGGTGTTGGATGATGGACAATTACGGTTGGAAAAGATACATATAGATGAAAATCCAACAGATATGTTTACAAAGGCAGTGACAAGGTAGAAGATGAGCTCCTCTCCAGCTTTAATTGGTCTTCTAGACTGAAAACAACAAAAACAAAACAACAGAGTCCAGGGTGCTTATTTCCAGTGGGAGCTACAGGGTCAATGGTGTTATGATCAGTCTCCAAGTGGGAGATTGTTGTTATGGGAGATTGTTGTAATCAATTTTATTTACTAGATAATAATATTGGACTCTCTCTTTGGTGGATGTAGCCCAAGTTTGGGTGAACCATGTTAAAACTTGTCTTTCACTATTATTATTTCTGTGTATTTCCATTCCTCTGTTTAATCTTTATTTGCATTTAATTGATATCTTTTGTTGGCTAACCCTAACATAACTAAGTTTTCTACATCTTCATATCTATGAAACTTTTATACAAAAAATTAAGGTAAGACAGTCGCTACTTATATACAAAAATTTTCTATCGTTAATGTAGTACAATTTCTTTTTTACAAAGCTATGAACATATGCAATTACTTCCTTATGCAAGAAGATATTTACAGAGGGAATGTATGATATCACATACAAGAACAATTCAAAACTCTAATTGACTTACAGTATCACATTCATGATCTCATGGGTCCAACACAAGCTCCAATTTGATCTCCTGCACATGGTTCTTACACAGGCATACACAATGATAACTTCCACAACAAAACTTCCACATGAGGTCATGGCCAACAAGGAGATAGATATCAGATTATCAATCAACCATGTAAAGATACCCCGCACATGACAACACCACATAACCACATGACTCACGATGCATGATGCCACCGAATAATTAAATCATTCCAATACTTACACATATACAAAAAAAATGCAATTAACATAAAGACGGTATGGTGCTTCTACACCCATAGCTAAACATAACCCCCATGTATGATTACTTCACCAAACCATGCAATAAGGTCCCACAACACAAAAGGCTAACATGACTCCAACATACAAGTACACATGACATTCACAATAGAGTCACCACTTCCTCCAATAGTCAAAAAGATAAAAGACTAATAGATGCAAGGACTACACATGACTCCAAAACAACACTAGTCAATAAGGACATCACAAGTAACTCAAACATCACTTCCAAAGGCATTCACAAAACAAAGGGAAGAACACAACTAGAGAATGCTAGACTGTAGTAGGGATGAGTGTCATTGCATGGTCCTAACATGGGTTACCTTGACAATCTCTAGCTAGATGCCGGCCCCCATCCATGGGTTACCCTAACCTTCAAAATCAACTTCCTTGTCCTCACGAAAGGAATGTTGGTTCCGCATGTGTCACCCTATGGGGCTGGCATCTAGTGAGAGACTGTCTGGGTAACCATAGATGGGGAACGGTACTTAGTGAGGGACTGTCAGGGTAACCCATGGATGGGGGCCAGCATCTAGCTAGAGACAATCAGGGTAACCCATGCTAGGACCATGCGATGACACTCATCCCTACTACAGTCTAGCATTCTCTAGTTATGTTCTCCCCTTCATTTTGTGAATGCCTCTAGAAGTGATGTTTGAATTACTTCTGATGTCCTTATTGGCTGGTGTTGTTTTGGAGTCATGTGTAGTCCTTGCACCTATTAGTCTATTGTCTTTTTGACTATTGGAGGAAGTGGTGACTTTGTTGTCAATGTCATGTGTACTTGTATGTTGGAGTCATGTTAGCCTTTTGTGTTGTGTTCTTGTCTTCTTAATTGTTTCATGTTGTGGGACCTTATTGTTATCTCCTAGCATGAGGGTGGACCTTAGGGTTCCACATGGTCGGGTGGGTGTGCTTATATCTCCATTGGTTTCTCTTGTTGTTGTTCATGTGCAATAAGAATGTACCTTGTGTAACAGATTTCAGATCTTGATCTAGATGAGAAGATAGATACTTATGATCATGTTCTAGTCTTGTATATTAGTTGAATCATGTATTGTTATCTTGATGTATGTACTCCAATGTAATTTGGATAGAGATTCTATAAACAATGTAATGTTGTACTCTCTTGTAAAAGAACTTGTTTATGTACTTGTGATCCTATATGCAAGTTCCTGATGTTACTTATCTGATGATATAATATGGAATTGTATGTGTTTATTCATCTGATGCAATTAGACTTTGAATGAACCATGGTTGTTATTTAGTTCATCATGTTTCTTAAGATCTTGTTACTTGTTCATCAGTAATGCAGCCTTGGAACCCTAGAGGATAAAGATTAACTTATGTTAGGAGTAAATATGATTTACATTTTGTTGTTATTTATTTCTTTAAAAAAAAATCTTTTTTTGTAATCTTAGTTGTGTTATCCTCTGGTTTCCTTAGCAGGGCATTACATAGAAGAAGAAATTTTCTAATAGAGATGAGAGTTGAAGTGTTGGGTTTTGATGAATTGAAGAGCATGTATGAGGAAGACACTAATTTTGCAGAACCTTGGAAAACATGTAGAGAACCTATTGTGACAAATAGGAGCAAGTGGTTGGATTATTTTATTCAAGAAGATATGTTGTTCAAAGGAAATTAGTTGTGCATACCTAGAAGTTCAATGAGAGACAATTTGATCAAGGAGAAGCATAGTGGTGGATTTGCAGGACATTTTGGCATTAATAAGATAGTGGCTTTGGTGAGTGAAAACTACTTTTGGCCCCATATACATAAGGATGTTCATAGATTTGTGCAAAGTTGTAGAGTTTGTCAAGTTACAAAAGGGAGTAGTCAGAATACTGGATTGTATAAACCTTTGACAGTACTGGATAGACCTTGGGAAAACATAAGCATGGATTTTGTGATGGGATTGCCTAAGACACAAAGAGGACATAATTCAATATTCATAGTGGTTGATAGATTTTTAAAGATGGCTCATTCCATACCTTGTAAGAAGACAACTGATGCAGTGCACATAGCAAACCTATTTTTCAAGGAGATTGTAAGATTGCATGGATTACCTAAGAGTATAATTTCAGACAGAGACACAAAGTTTGTTGGATACTTTTGGAGGACACTTTAGAAGAAGATGAAGACAGATTTGAAGTTTAGTTCAACTTTTCATCTATAGACCGATGGACAGATAGAGGTAGTGAATAGGAGTTTGGAAAACTTGTTGAGATGTTTCGTTGGAGAGAAATCTGGAAGTCAGGATTTGATTCTTTTACAAGTAGAGTTTGCATATAATAATTGATGCAGAGTGGCACAAGGGAAGCAACACACAAAGGTTTACTCTATTGTCCTTTGCCCACTCACCCACTTCAACTAGCCTTCAACCAACCAACCAACTAAAGGCACATACAAGGCTTATGAAGGATTTGATGTCCAGACTATTGTCCAACCCCTAAGGCTTCTCCAACATCTTAAGACAAATCAACAAACACTTTCTATGCAGTTGGTTTGCCAAAACTCTTCAACCTATACCTTGACTAGTAAGGCTACTAGCCCTCCAAACTAGGTTTTCTCAACAAAACTTGACAAAATGCCATATGACCAGGCAAGCAAATGATGGTTTTAGATACACTCTATGGAACCCTATCAAACTCCCAAGTCTCCTGTTCCAACTCTACTCCAGCAATCCAGAACACTCATTTGGTCTTCTAGGCCTAATTGATCAATTTAGGCTAGGTTACAAAGCAAGTGCTCAAAATTGGGGTCATAAACCTAGGGCAGGAACTTGGATCTCTTCTATGACCTACAAACAACTCACAAACCAACTTTCATTCGCTCACCTATCAGATTGTGTCATCTACATCAATAAATTACACAATTCTGGCCAAATACATAGGAATACTTGACCTAGGGCATCAAATTAAAAATAGAAGACTGCATTTTCAAACAAAAAGCTTTTGGAATCTTATAGTACATACCCCTAGCCTGCATTTCACCAGTTTTTGTGAATTTTCAACAGTGGGAATGCATTCTAGGGCCGGATTTCTATGGCTGCCCTAGAAAACAGGGTTTCTGGACCTGTTTTGAAAGAAAAATCTATAACTTTTGATCCTGACCACTTCAGGACCTCAAACTAGTTGCATTAGAACCCTGACTCCAAGAGCTTTCAGAAAAAGTACATTTGTACCCCTAAAAATCTGTACAGGCCGTACACATCCAGAAAAATAGCAAAAAATAGTTAGTTTTCCTGATTTTTGTGCCCAAATTCTGTACAAAAACTTCCTCCTCCGTGATGGAGCAATATTTCCTCCATATCAACCTATCCAAGTTGGTTTCTAACTTCTAAAAGGAGATTCAACCGCCCAAACTAAGTTTTGAACCGCCCAATGTGTCATTGGCAACATTGGCAACTTGTTACACTATGGAGTTTTTGCATTTTCAAGAGGATGGCGATTAGGTTTGCTTGTCAAATGGAATCAAACTTCCATCACACTCCTTAGACCATGCTAAAACACTAAGACAACTCAAACAAACTCAAAAAGCCAATATTTGACCTTCTAGGCCTAAGTGGCACAACTAGGTCCAAGTGGACTAAGAAGGATATGAGGTTTATAAAGTTACCCCAGACCTCTTGACCACATAAGAATAGACCTTCCAACATGGCTATGAAAAGCCTTATTACAATCAAAACCACAACTTTCAAAAAAAATGCAAACAAAGTGACGTTAGGAACCAAGGTGCTCCCAGGTGCCCTGCACCAATAATTCAGTGAACAAGAGTACTGAAAGAACACCTTTTGAGATTGTTACCAAAGTAAACCCTAAAGGAGTTGCAGAATTGAGAGATGTCAGTATGGAAGAAAAGAGAAGTGCAGAAGCAAAAGAATTTATAGATCACATGAAGATAGTACATGATCAGGTTAAGAAGCATTTGGAGAATATGAACAATAAGTACAAAGAGAAGGTAGATGAGAAGAGAAGACATAAGGAATTCGAAGTTGGAGATGAAGTGATAGTGTACTTGAGAAAAGAAAGATTTCTAGTTGGGACATATAACAAGTTGAAGATGAAGAAGTTTGGACCTTGTAGGATACTTAGGAAATTTGATTCATGCAATGCATATGAAGTGGAGTTACCAGAGACATTGGGTATCTCACCTATTTTCAACATTGCAGACCTATATTAGTATCATGAAGCAGAGTTCAGTGATAGCATGGAAGAAGACTTGAAGAAGCAGTTACCAAACAAGCACCGAAGTAGATTGAAGACATTTTGGACAACAGAGTTGGACATAGCACTAGAGGAAGACAATACAAAGAATACCTTGTGAAGTGGAAAGACAGACTGGAAGAAGATTCATCATGGATTTCTTAGACTGAGGTGGACCATCTTGGTTCTCCCCTAGCCCCAACAAAGTGAGGGACTCACTTTTTCAATAATCCCAGATGTCTAATATAGGAGCATCCCTAGTTCAAGAGAAATCTTGCAACAACCAAAAACATACGCATTTTAGTTTGTTTGCAGTTTAGTTTGTTTCATTTCCAGTTTAGTTCAGGCAGTTCAGTCATAAGCAGTTTCTGTATTTCTGGTCTAGTTACATTTGAAATATTTTGGAGCTAGACTTAGCATCTAAATTCATTCATTTACATCATATCTAGAATTCAGAGATCCACATGTCAATATCAGAAAGATATCTCTATCAAAAGATTGGTTATTTCTCAGAGCAGAGCATCCTGATATTCACTGACAACTAGCTGAAGGAGAAACTTACGGAAGCATTTCTTGATCTTTGGAGCCTAATGACACATCATTCAATGATATTTGGTTCATAGAAAACCTTTCCAGGAGATCCGCACTTCATTCCATTCATTTTCTGGAAGTGTTCTATGCATTTAGATTTGACCTATTTGTGTACACACATTACAGTTCTTCATTAGAATTTGGGACCTTCCTTGGCTGACGCAGAGGAATCTATGGATCTGGACTTGATATATATTGATGTAATAGATCCTTAGGAAGTCAGTTCTCATGATTTAGGAGATTGATAGTTCATATTTTGTACGAAGGAGCTTCAAAGCTTTATCTTACACATGTATGTAATCAGGCCTGTGAGCCCTAATTGTAAGCCTGCATGTTGCTGAATGATTGAATATGTATTTGTTCCATTTCTTTGAGTTGTTTCTATTGTGTTTACTCTTGCTACATGGTCTAGATAGTTCATTCTGTGAACCCTCCTACTGTGACTGCACCACAACATGTACTTGAATGACTGTAAAAGTAGGAGGAAATTTATCACTGGAATGTACTCTTGACTCAATTGCACTACGTCCAAATCGTTTAACACCTACTTTTAGTTTGTAGAGCTCTTTAGTGATTATTAGAATGCAAAATAAGCTCGAATGAGTTTGAAACCCCTTTATATTTCCCATTTTATCCACCATTAATGTAGATTACCATGACATCATGGCACGTAATGAGTCTTGGCACGGTTTTCAGGATCTAACACTGTAGTGGGCCTTTTGACATTTACTGCTTTCATGCAACATGGATTTAGCACAATCCTATTAAGCTCTATTCTGGTGCCAAATCTATTCATCAGGATTTTAGCATCTACCACCCTAGCGGGTCTTTTGGTCCCTACTAACTATTTACAGTGCACCTCCTTTTTAGCACAGTGAAGTAGAAGTCATTTTCAGCGCTTGCGCGAGTATGTAGTACCATTGGTTTTTGGCACTAAGGAAGTAGCAGTTGTTTTTAGCACAAGGATCTTTTAAGACTTGTTTTTTGACATGGTGAGGGTCTTTTAGACTTTTAATGATTCTCCTAGGGGCAATGAAAATAATTCCACCTGATTCAAGCAATTTGATTCATAAATGGATAGATTTGACTTCACAAACTCATCTTTTCATCAAGAGACAATTACTAGAGACTAAGCCAAACATCTAGCAAGGCAAGAAAATGGGGTCTCCATTTGACAAAATAGGGTGTGTGTGCAAGGCACAACAAATGGTGACTCTACTGGGGAAATGCTCTAGAGCATTTCTAAGATAATCATTAGCTTTGAACCTAGAATCTCTATGTTTCCCACATATTAGGCTAGACTGCATGATACAGGATCAAAAGAGCAGAGACCACTAACTTAAAATTACTATCCACATCCTAAAAGCCTAAGTGTGTGCAATTACATTCATTCCCATCCTTCCATGTCTAAGATTGTCAAGGTTCACTTGCGTTAAGCTACGTAAAGATACACACCTTTTGAACTACCTGGACATTTCCCCATTACCAGAAAGCATCTATAGTCTTGATAGAGTTGTCTATATGATTCCCTAAATCATCGCTCTACTACTCGTTAAGCATCCATACTCCCTGATAGAGTTACGTGAATCCTCCAGCTGGTCAAAAATTTTATAGCAGAGTTAGGAAGTATTAATTTAGCAAGGTATTCATTTGATAATGCATTTGAGCTTAGCTCTTGATATGAGTACTAAAAAGCACTGCATACCCTTGTAGCACATGATAAATATCACATGGGCTATGAATTGGTTCGACTTCGTTGGGCTAGGAATCATAGTCATGGCAAAGGTGAGCCTATAGATTTTTCACTTAACCCAAGATCACCAAGACTCCCTTTAAAGTTTCAGGATGATTTAAAGGTGTGAGAGATATATGACTAGAAAATGCTCCAAGTGAACCAAACTGATAACTCATTTCCCATGAACAAGTATCACTCTTATCTGAGAATAACAATGGAACCCATAGGAAGACTCGAGTGGAAAGCCAAAGCTTGTCAGAGAAATTCCCTAGATTACCTACCCGAAGAGAGCCTATTGTAGGATTGTACAACTACCACCATGTTCAAGAAATGGAGAACCCTAGCAAAACAAGAGTAGGAAGCAAAAGCAAAGAAAGCAAGGGCAACCAACACCTAACAACTAAGGGGGGCAAAAGCGAGAGATAGAAACTAAACTAACAACAACCTAACCTAACCAAAACAAATCAGAAACCTAACTATGTACACTAAAGGTGGAGAGGCCTCCTAAGCCTGGAAATAATGCTTTAGGATCTACCCATTGACAAGCAGTGGGAGTTCTTCACCAGTTAGACTTTTCAATTGATATGTGTTGTCTCCAAGGATCTCATGAATCTGATAAGGACCCAGTCAAAGTTTGTCAAATTTTCTATGTTTACCCTTGTTCTCATGGGCTTTGTTACAGGACCAGATCAGAGATGGAGAAAGCCTTGACCTTGGCTCTCTTATCAAACCAATGCTTCACTATACCTTGATGTTTGGCAAAGTTTTCAATGGCAACATCATATTTTTTCTTCTAGCTGTAGGAGTTGAGTTAACTGATCTGATATATTGTCATCTTGCTCTAAGTAGCCTTGTATGAATCGCAGCATAGGAATTCACAAATGGATGGGAAATATGGGTTCCAATCCATAAACCAAGTGGTATGGTGAGGTATCTAGAGCAACCTTATGTATGATTTTGTCTGCCCATAAGGCAAACTTAAGTTGATGTGCCAGTCTCTGGGGTTTTTATCTAATAACCTTTTAATCACCTCAAGCAGGTTTTTTTTTGTTGATTCGGCTACCCTGTTCCCTTGGGGATAATAGTTAGATGAAAATTTTAATACAATCCCATAATCAAAGGCCCAATTCAAAACACGTAAAGAGGAAAATGTGGGACCATTGTCATAAACAAGAGAAAAAGGATAGCCAAACCTTGTAATAATGTGCTTTTCAACAAATTCAATTACCACTTTAGTCGTGCATTGTTTACAATCTTGTGCTCTAGATCATCTTGTACAATAGTCAGTAGTGGTTAGAATTTATCTATGACCCCCAAAGGAAGGTGGGTTGATCATACCAATAAATTTGAGACCCCATTGCGCAAACAGTCATACCTCCACCACTAGTTGTAATGGCATAGAAACATTTCTTTCTCTCATAACAGCAGTTTGGAAAACATGGTAGGTTCAAGTGTGCGTATGGACATCCTTGAACAATGTAGGCCAGTAATATCCTACCCAGAGGATTTGATTTATAATGGAATGAGCTAAACCAAGGCCTATTCTGAACTTCTCATGAAAACTGGTTAAGATCTATGCTACTTTTGCTTTGTCCAAACATATCAGATAAATCCCCTTGTGGTTTTTCTTGTACAAGACTAATCCTTTGATCATAAAATTGTTGCTCTTCAATCTTAAGGATCTCCTTTGCATTGAGTTTAAGTGAGGTGGATATTGCTAGTTGAGTAGGTAGAATAAAATATCATTGTACCATTCATCTTTCAAAATGTCGTCCACCATGTACTACTGGGATACCAGCTTGGGATCTCTATTTTTGCCATGGTCTTAGTGAGTGCTTGTCCTTGTACCAACTTCATACATTGAATCTCCAAGTCAAATTCCTGCAACACCATGACCCATTTTCCTCTTCACTCAGTTAACTCATTTTGTATAAGTAATGCTTTAACAATAGCATCGGGAACTATTACAGTAACCCTACTCCTTAGAATATAATGGCAGAACTTCTTTACTACCTTAACTAAAGCATAGGCCTCCTTTTCCACATTTGGATATCTTAATTCTGCATCTTTCAATGGGGTGCTCATAAAATAAATTGGTCTTTCATCATCAACTCCCCTTCTCTGTGTCAGCATTGCTACATAGGTATGTTATGAAGCAAAGGAATATATGGAAAAGGGTAGAGCATAGTCTAGACTCACCAGTACAAGGGCATTAGCTATCATCTACTTAATTTCTGCAAAGGTGGCTTTGGCTTCTGGAGTCCATTCAATCTTAGTAACTTGCTTCAACATGGCATTCAGAGGTCGGACAATTTTGGCAAACTTGGTGATGAACTTCTGTACAAAGTTAATCTTTTTGAAATAAGATTTCATCTCCTTTTTGCTGGCTGGGGCCTGGATCTTTAGTATAGCCTGAACTCTATCTGGATCTACTGAAATACCTTCCTTAGAGATTACATGTCCTTGAGCAATTTACCCTCTGTGACACCAAAGATACATTTCTTGGGATTTAATGAGATCCCATAATCTCTACATCAATGCAGTACTTTCCTTAGATAAGAAATGTGATCACCTCTCTTTTTGGAGAATATGGTCAGATCATCCATGTAAATGATTATGCATTTGCCTACCAAACCTCTAAAAGCAATATCCATAGCATGTTGAAAGGTGGCCCTCGCATTGATCAAGCCAAATGGCATCCTCCTATATGTATAAATTCCCCATTTACATGTGAAGGTAGTTTTAAGCCTGTCAACATATTCCACCATCACCTAGTTGTAGCTGAAATAACCATCCAAGAATGACATCATTTGAGCTCTATTAACTATTTGCAACACTTCATCTAGAGACGACAATGGATAGTTATCCTTTTCTAAAGCTCTGTTTAAATTCCTGAAATCTAGACACAACCTTATCTCTTCATTCTTCTTGCGTACTGGTACTAGGTTTTCAATGCATGTGTAATGCCTTATTGGGAAGATGATTCTAGCTATTGGCAATTTTTGAACTTCCTTGAAAATTAATGGCTCTAAGAGAGCATTAACTGGCTTTTGGCATTGTCTAAATGGCCTCACACTTGGTTTGAGAGGTATGGTGTGGGTTATGATCAATGTATCATATGTTTTCAAGTCCTCATAACTCCATGCAATAACATTGTGGTAATCCATCAATGCTTTAATGAGTCATTCTCTTTCCTCAGGGGTACATATCTTTCTGATAAATATGTTCTTGATTTCTTCTTTTGTCCCAAAATTGTATGGTTCACACTTCCCTCCAGTCAAATCAGTCTATTTCCTTTGAGTTCCAAAATGATCTGAAACAAATATTCTTTCTAATTCTACCTTACCTCATGGGATTGAGTATTGGTTTTTAAATTCAGGACTCCTTCTATATATACGTCAGCTGGCTCTGCCTCTTCTTCATTAATGATTTGAGTAGTCAATACATCTGAGGATGTAAGAAAGTCAATGATGTGCTTGTCATTCTCAAAGACCTAAAAATGACTAATGTTATTGGGCACAGAAGGGGTTGGTACAAGCTCGACAGTAAATTTCTTCAAATCAGACATAGCCAGAGGCTCTAGTGAACTTGTAGCCTGTTCTAAGGCATGAACAACGTGATTTTGCTTTCTTGGGATCACTTGGATATTAAAACCATCAAAGCATTCAATGAGGTCCCAGACCCTATTTTGGTACCGACTCAACCTCTTGTCATGGCATGAATACATCCTCCTTACTTGTTTGATCACCAGCTCTAAATCACCAAACACTTGGATTACTCTCACCTTCTTCTAAAGTTCCATTAATAGTCTGTGTACCTAAGACTCATACTTAGAAACATTATTTGTATAGGGAAATTCTAGCCTATATGCTACTAAGTAGGAACTCCTTGTAGGGCTGATTGACTCAAAACCTACCCCAGAACCCTGTCTAGATCATGATCCATCAAATTTTAATGTCCAAATTTGAGATCCCTCTACCTCTTTGTCAAGAGTGAATTTATGTGATACATTTTTCCTGTACAGGCAGATCTCTCCTTTTATGTTGAGTAGTCATCACCAAATGCTTTTGAACTTGGTATACTACATGTTGACATAAAGAATAGGTAAATTTTAAATGAGATGCCTTGTGAATGTGACACTAGTTGGGCAATAGCAGCTCCTCCATTTGTATCTTTTTCCCATCTTCTATCTGATCACTCATAAACTTAGCTACGAAGCTCCTAAACCCTTCAAAAATCCCAAATTTATCATTTGAGGAAGATTCTTAGTCTGATTGCACATAAGCCTCTATACTTTCTTGACATTTTGTCAAAGTTGGGTCTAGATACTTACCCCAATCCAACATAAGTATTTACTCCTACTAGTTTACTTGAGGAAGATAAACTCCCATGTCTACCTTTGAATATAAAATTTCATTGGTCTAATTGTATTCTGTAATCATATGCTTCATCTTAGGTTCTCTTTCAATACAAGTTTGATTGGCCAGTCCTTTCCATGGTAGCCACATGTGGAAGAATTCCATGGCCATGTAGCCATTCAATGTCTTGGACCAGTCCCTGCTCAATAGCATACCATATTGGTCTGGGATATCAAGCACGTGGATATCTATATAGTGTTGCACCCTAGGGTTTGGTGCAAGTTGCATGTGGATGTGGTTTAGTTCTCCCATGACATTAATGTCTATCTTGTCTGACTGAGTAATCTCTCTAGAAGATTTGGCAGGGATTAAACCCAAAGCTTTGCAAATTGACAAAGGCATAACATTGGTGGAGGCTCCCGAATCTACTAGGCAGTTATGGAGGTTCTTTCCAAATATACTAAGATTCAATAGAAAGGGAGGGGACTCTCTCTTTTCTTTATATAGAGTCACCTTTTATTCTGTGTCTATAATGTGAAATCTTTCTTTTCCTTTATCAACTTGGTCTTTTGATGGGGTCTCTTTTGAGGTGGGATCAATTCTAACATTTGTTCCCATGTCCTGGAGGAAGGTAGCTCTAACCTCTGGGATTTTCATCAACTCGAATACAGACAAGCTAACCTTCATCTTCTTGAGTTCATCCACCACATACTTCCCTAATCTAGGTATTTCAGACCTCTAGGAAGTTCCAGCTACCTGGCCTTGATTCGCAACTTGGGTGTTATCTTGGGAGGCTCATGATTATTGGAGGCCTTAGGATCAGGTGGGATTTGGTAATTATTAGGAGGGATGGAGGTGGTAAAAGGGCCTTTTGGCTTGTTACTTCTAAGATTTTATGGAGTCTTATTATACTACTGATATGCATGGACTTCATCACATTCTTATTCCTTTGATTGTTTTTCATCTTGAAAAGGAAAAGTATAACTATCCAACACAAGGGAAGTATCATACCTCTGAGTGGGTACTAGCTCATATCCGGTGGGTGGGATCTCCTATGTTTCAACATTTTGAACCTCCCTCTGGAAGATGCTAGGTGCAATCTAAAATTTGTGACAATCCAATTCAGAGTGTGCATTAGTGTTATGAAGCCTACACCATGAAGAGAATGATGTTTCTACTAACATCACATGACCAAGTGGGTGAATTTCCACATTTTGATTCTCTAATGGTGAAGGAACTTCACCATTATTTAGTCCTATGTTCCAAGTTTGATTTTGTCACTAATAATTTTGATTCTAATGTTGGTTCTGATTGTAACTCCTTTCCTGCAAATAGGCATTATGATTTCTCAAATGAGTGACTTCAACAATAAGCTTCTTCATTTGTTCTGCCAATTCTCTAATGTCATCTTTGTCATCCCTTGCTTTAGCAGCTTCAGCAGACTGTAAAAAGGGCATTTGTGTAGGTGGCAATTATGAGATTGGTGCTCTAGGATGCACTACCAATGCTTGTGTTGTCACAGGGGTTGGGATAGGATTCATCACTAGAGTTTGGTGGGCCAAGGTGTGATTGATTAGTGGTATTTGATTCTACATGGCTAAAGGACCCATATGATTTAAAGGACCAGTTGTATCTTGTCCTAATTGTGAATTAACAGTGACTGCTTCAGCATATGCTTGTGCCAAACTAGTAGGGGTAGGGTTAACTCTTCTAATGAACATGGAGGTCAACTTGTCTAAGGTTGCATAATAGATTAGGAGAGCATCTAACTAGGTCAATATGAAAGGAGCCTAGAGATGGCTGAAATTCTTATGAAATTTGTTATTGAAAGAGCTTAGTAATTCACCCTCAGCCCTGTGAATCTCCATGAAAGATCTATAGAGGTCAGCAGGGATTGTAGGCATCCAGAATTGATTTAGGAATGCATCCTTTAGTAGCTGCCATAAATTAATAGAGGTTGTAGGTAGATTGATGAACCAATAGTATGCTTCATCCTGCAGTGAATAAGGAAACAACCTACAGATTATGTTTTCATGTTGCACTTGCTGCATAAACATGCTTCTTTAAAAAATCTTGATATGCTCCTTAGTAGTTCTCTCAGGGTCATTGGGATGAAACTTGGTGCAACATTTGTTTGGGTTTTTGGGTAGGTCATGATAGGCATTGAAGTTGAGTGGAGATGGATTGTTGGCTGCAAAGAAGACCATTAGAATTGAATTAGCTATCACTACTAGTGAGTTCCCTTGTATTATGACTAGATTTCATGGAATAGATTGGGCTCTAGGAGTCCTTGGTACTCCCCGGTCTTTCCTTGTTTTCCTAAACTAGGTCAAAGATAAGAGCTTCTCTCTAGCTGAACTAGTCCTGGTGTGCTTCTGTCTAGTCCCCAGACTTGCTAACTCTATGGAAGGGTTTATATTAGTGCCCTCCTTCTAGCACCAATTTTGTTGATGGTATTTTTAGCAGGCAACAATGCAGGTAAGATATTAGGTACCTTACCTCTCTTGAAAAGTATCCTACCCTAGGTCTTAGCTTGTAGGAATAACTTAGTTGGTATGTCTAGCTATGCCAACAAGGGGTCTTACATGCATAATTGAAACTATTGCAGTAAAGCATACAAAACCCTATGATTATTTTCAGGTGATTTAGGAAATATGATTGTTGATTAAAACCCTAAGTCTAATAAATTTTGTAAAAGAAAATGTAAAAGAGTGAAGGGTTAGAAATAATTCCTAAGTGACAATCACAATGCAAAGCATGCTATTGGTAGACAAACACTCTTAGGTTAACCACTTTCTATTTTACCAAGCTACAAGAATGCTACAGTGCTGTAGAAAATGATGCTATCTTCAATGGAAACTAAAGAATTTTAGATCACATTTATTCTTTTAACACACAAATTATGATGCAATTTAACTTATAAAATGTAATTGAACTAAGTTTAGTTTAATTGCCTAGGCTAGCTATAAACAGTAACCCACAATCAACAAGATACTAATAGTATGGACCAGAGTGTTTGTCAAATACCTTCAACAAACCATTAACACTGTAAAAGTACAATTAACTAATTGCATATCGATAAGTGAGCCATGAAAAACAAAATTGATAACACAATAGACAAATTCCTAGAAAACTGCAATAACTTGCTTTGCATTAATCAGAAATTTGGCAGAGAGTTAACAATTCATCCTCAAGAGTCTGTTACAATGAGAGAAATGGCAGCCCTTTATATAGAGAAGGTGTCATACCAAGTTTTTGAATGGATGGTGGAGGTTGTCTCAACACCAACAGTCCAGATTACATGGCATTTAATAAGATACAACAATTTGTTACAAGACTCAGATTTATATTTGTCTTTTGGGAAAAAAAGATGAAATATAGCCTCTAAATACATTAAATATAGACAATATAGACACCCATCAAGCTATATATTATGAAAAGTCAATTTCCAAGGCATAATGAAGCCGAAATTGGGTCACATGACCCTCAAAACCTAGAGCTAATTGAAAGTGACGAGATTTTAAAGATTCAACTAGAATATTTTACTGCTCCTCATCTTCCAAATTGACTTTATTCTTTTCTACTTTTTCTGTTGCTGTATACTATGAGGGTTGATAATGCTAGGTTGATATCGGCTGGGTCTGGATCTTTGAAATAATCTACCCTAAACTTTAGCCTATCAATCTCTTTTGAAAACTTGGAGTATACAACATCTCTCGACCTTCTATTTTTTCAAAATTTTACAAACGTTGTTCTAAGGTTGCTAACCTTTTCTATGTTCCCAATAATATTTAATGGTGAATCCCCTTGAATAACTTGATATAATTTGTCTTTACAGTACTGCACATCGATTGGGGCTAGATCATCAAGGTCAGAATTCAAACAGTCCCTTAATGTATCATTTATCTTATAAATTACCTCCATTATTTGGGCTCTTGTTGTATCGAAAGAATCATTTACATTATCAAAAGTCTCTTTTCTTATTGCAATTTGCTCAAATCATTGCTCTAGCTTATTCAATCTTTCCATCATCAAAATATTCTCTGATAACAAAACTTCACTAGAGAGATTCAGCATTGCCTTGACTCTAGGATAAATATGAGAATAATATTTCTCATATGGTGCACAATCATCGTGAAGCTCTTCCCATTCATCTTTGAAAATATAGAAATCCTTGTGGAGAAGGGTTACAACATCAATTACCTCGCATCCTTCATTATATACCCTATGGAACCATTCTTGTGTTGCTGCTGCAGTGGTTTTAATATCATCAAAATTAGATAATTCCTCTTTTGAAAGGAGAATAGGGGCTACCTTGGGTTCTCCATCTGAGTTCATTAGTTTCATGAGGAATTTGATATAATCCCAATGTTCTTCGTTTTGTTGCTTTGTTAACTCATCTTTATTTAATTGGTCTAAAATTGTGGACATAGTCCCTTTGAATTCATCAATCTTTTGTTCCCTGGTTGCTAGCCCCAGATTGACAGTAGTGATGGTATATTCTTCTGGTCTCACACTATTTTTATTTGCCTCTACAGATGGGACAACCAATTCAGTGATTCTTGCCCTTGTTGCATCCTTATAAATTCTTGATTGTATTTTAGCCTTCTTTTGTTTCTTTAGCTTCTCAACCCGAGCTACGAAGGCATCCAAATCTAGAGTCACCACTTCAACTTTAGGATCTTTATTTCCCAATCTCTGTTCTAGCCAATCTGGTGCTGAGGAAGTATCTTTGGAAGAGTCAATATGACTGTCTTCCTTATTAAATGAATCATCATAAACATTTACCATTGTTAGTTCCTTCTCTATGTCCTTGTCTTTATTTTCTTCTAGATTATCCTCTTGTATATTATTATGGGGGGATTCAGGTTGCTCAATGTTCTATAAGTTCTCTAATACCTCTTGTTGAGCAACTTCCAAAGCTGAATTAGCCTTAGCCCCATCCAATGGACTATCTGCTATCTCTACCACCTCAATTATACTAGAGTCAAGAAGAGGTTCCTCTATCGTATCTTCAATCATCTTCTTCTCTTGGGACTCTAGCTCTATACATACTTTCTCTATTCCTGACAATTGAGGGACAACTAGAGATATTGGGGTGGAATCTTGGGTGACAACAATGGGGCGGTTCAAAGAATCAACTATTGTAACAAAAGAATTGGTTGCAACTAAAGGCAAGTAAACATGGGACAAATTTGCAAAAAAAGCAAATCCTAGGGATGGTGGTGCCGGAGGAGTAGGAATCATAGAGGAAATGGGACAGATGATGAAATACCAAGTGATGGCAAGGGGAGAGATGGTGAAAGGATAGTGGAGATGGTTGGAAGGTAGAATTGTGTGGGGAAGGAAATGCATGAAATGGAAGGTAAGGACATGGTGGAAATGGAATATAGTGAAGTGGAAGAAGTAATAGTAGAAATGGTAGGCAAAGAGAGAGAGCTAAGAATGCCTGAATCTATGGCTAAGAGTGAAGGAGAGACTGACACAATTGATGGGGATGGAGGAGCCAAAGTTGTAGTTGTATCATTAGTAGAAGTAGCAGTAGCTATAACTTTTGGCCTTTTCATCTTGGAGGTCTCCCCCTTTCTACTGGGCATATCTTTCCTTTTTTTTACCCTTATCCTTGTGGTAGGAGGTGGATCCTTTTTTTGTGCCTGTAGATGAAAAATTGATGCAAAAGGCAAGATGAAGATAATGCAAACAACCCAATTACCTTTACCTTTGAATCAATTCCTCTACATGTGATAGAACATGATAGATGCACCCAAATCTACCAGATTTGTTCTCTTTGATGGATGTTTAATTAGTTGGAATGTTGATTGCTCACTTCTGCATATCATAACAATGATATGAGGATGATAGATGGAGATGAATGTGATAGATTCAAGAGTGATTTTGACAGAATGAGCATACTTGAAGAATACATGCCCCCAAATGGCTTGGGAGAGGGTTGATTTATAGGCTTGGGATGATTTGGATGGATAGCTAAGATTAAAAGGCTAATTGATTGATGTGGTAGGGTAGGATTGATTTGGTTATCCCACTCTTCAAGGAGATTGTAATCATGTGACAAGTGTCAAATGGCCTTCCACCTTACATGGAGACAAATGTGGAATTTTCTATTTTTGGAAAGGAATGATGTGGAATACATTAATTAAATAAATATTTAATTTATTTAATTAGTTTAGATGAGGGAAAAGTGGAAGTTAATTAAATAAATATAATTATTTAATTAATTGATTATGGAAGGATAAATGGGATTATGATGGGAAATTAATTAAATAAATAGAATTTATTTAATTAATTGGCTAATGGATAAGTGGGATTAAGAGTGGAATTAGGACAAAATGTTGTACATGATGTCTTAATAATGTTTTTGACTAGGTATTGCAAGACATGGACAAATTTGGGTGTCTACATTTTCCCCCTCTTTGAGATGATGTTTCGAGATGATAAGATTTATGTCGAGTAACATCATTTCAAAGAAGCTAAGGTATGGATAAAGGAAAAGGATGGGATAAAATAGAGATGTTGATGTAAGTATATGATGAGGATGATGATGAAATGGGATGATGATGCCCCTCGAGAGGATTGGCAGTTTGGTTAAACATAAGTAGGCTCTTGAAATTGAAAGGATTGGTAAAGGAAGAAATATAAGGGAATGGATAGAAGAAATGAATGATGCATTATGCTACAATGAAAGTGAGTAACCATGATGTTTGATTTAGCAGTAGACATTATGCACCAAGGTATAAAGACCCAAGTGACGACATGTCTTGTGCCTCAACATAATACAACCTTGTCTAATGTATGAGGAAGAAAACTTAGGGCATTGAAGTCCTAGTGCACAAAAGGTATGATGTGACCTTAGATGCAAAGGATAGTACAAAAATCTATTCCAACATACACAAGATATGAATATTAGCTAGAATGATACTGATGTGATACAAATGCAAGATAAAAAGATAACACACACAAGCAAGCAACAAGCAAGCATGCACAAATGATACAAAAACAAACAAGGTATTGCCCGTGTCAAGCTGTAAACCAATGATTAAATGATTGATTGATGATGATGATAATAGTGTTGTCATTGCAGGGAATGCTATATCCCTAGATCAACACAAGGATGTGGGAATAATATATCCCATTGATGATGATGATGATTGATTGATTAATGATTTGGTTTACAACAAGATTAGGATCAAGACCATTGATGTGATTGGATAATTTGACAAGATTGATTAACTTGATTAGTATGGATTAATGATTGACTTGCATTTGATCATTGCTTGGATTCTTTTGATTGATTTGATTGAATGGAAGGATTGATTTGATTGAATTGGATTGATATGAATGTGATTGATGAATTTGATGGATTGATTTGATGTGCTTTGATTTTGATTGATTGATTGATAGATTGGCTTGATTTGATGATTTGATTAGATATTTGATTTTCTTTGATGGATTTGTTATTTGATGATGATTGATTGTTGATGAATTTGATTTGATTAGATTTTTTTTTATGGATTTGTGATTTGATTTGATGATTTTGATTGATGATAGATGATAGTTGATTTGATTGGATTTGGTTTTTGATGAAGTGATGGATTTGATTTGAGGGTTGGTTTTATTGCTTGGATTTTTATGGATATTTGATTTTTTTGTGTTTTTGGAATATTTGATTTTTTTGTATTTTTTGTATTTTTTGAATATATATATATATATATATTTGGATTTTTGGGATATTTGTTTTTTTTGGATTTTTTTGAAATGTTTTGGAAAATGCTAATGGATTTACAATTTAGGCAGCCTTTGTGATTGATACCAATGACAAGGGAAAACCAAGTCTAGATGCAAGGATGGATGAACAGGATTGGATAGATAAAAGGATGGGTGATAGTAAATGGGATGGAAGGCTCATGATAAATGGGTGAATAAAGGGATAGGCCATAAAACGGAAAGCTCATGATAGATGGATAACTATAAGAATAGGCTATGGAATAGAAAGCTCAAGATAAATGGATATATATATATATATATATATATATATATATATATATATATATATATATATATATATATATATATATATATATATAAGAATAGACTATAGTGGATGGATGTATGCCTCATAATGGAGCTAGGATGTGATCTCCAAAGACTATGTCACATAGGAACATCATGCCCCCATTCTAGGTATAGACTTACGATTTTGCATGACAAAACTTATGACAAAAGGATGACATGATGGATTTTACATGACAAGGATTATGATAGAATTGGTTTGGAAAGGATGGGGTATACCAAGAGATAACCAAAGCATATTTCAACATTTTGCCCCCATGTCTCTATCAAGATCAAAAGGAGGAAAGGAGGATGGATGGAGTCAATATGATATGTACATGAGTGTAATGGATAAGGATGGTAGGATAGGATATGGAAATGGTAGGACATGATAGAAAGTGATATGATAGGATAGATAGTGTGGATGAGACAAGGTGCCCCCAAGTGTAAGTGACATAGAAGATCAACCTACACATGATGTCTGTTTGCCAGGTTTTCATCATGGTACTTATCCAAGGCACCTGTTTACCATGTTTTCACCATTGGACGAAGGGATTTCTCTTTACTTTTTTGATTTTTTTTTTGTATGGGATAGCATGACAATTACACATGGCACCTGCGAGAAAGTTTTCACCATGGTAATGGATAGGATGGACTTAAGTATCTAGTGCTATGAAAGTGATAGTGTCATTTAAAATGGATGTCGCATGGACCATGGCAAATGTTAATATGCTCAAGATGTTGGTAAGGGATTGCATGAAAGGGAGATGGATTAGGTGGATAGTGTATGATGAAAGGTTTGTGTAAGGATGGATGAAAGGTAGGCTAATGGATTATGATGTGGATTATGTATGACATATGGAAAAGGATGGATGAAAGACTTATGCAAAACCATGGACCATAGGAAAGTGATGGGGGAGATATGTAAGATAATGGATGAAGGTTGGGGAGATGAAGGTATGTGGGAATGTTTTGGAATGGAAGGGAATAATGACCAATGATTGTACACACCGTGATAAATAATAAATCTTTTGATGGGAAGGTGATGCAGGAAGCAATGGGGATGTTGTGCCTCACACACATGCCCCATTTCGAAAAATAGGGACCCCCTCTTTCAAATTTGGTCTAGGATGTCAAGTGAGTCTTTTTCCTTCTCCTAGGTGGTCAAGTGGTCAAAGTGTATGCTTTTCCATGTCAAAAGTTTGAAGTAAAAAAATTCATTCTAAAATCTGCTAAGTCAAAGTCTTTAAATTTCTCCCAGTGAGTCTGATAGTCCTTTTGCGCTAAAACTAGTCCTAACTGACCTTTGTGCTAAAAAAACTCTCAACTAACCTTTGCGCTATAATCTTTTGTCTCCGACCTTAGTGCTAAGTTAAAAAATCTCTGACTTGCATTGTTTTGCCCATCTACCAACCAAATCAGACGGTGGCAAAATCCTTGCTAGTCTGAGGAAATTAAAAGCCCCGCAAAGCACGTGTAACTGAGCCTATTGTCCAACGCTAAAAGTGTCATCCTATAACCAAGTCTATCACACCCCAAATCCCTGCCAAGTCAGAGGTGACCAAATACTGCGCAAGCCCTAAATCTGTTTAATCTCCTGACTGACAGCATACATCCTGCTTTTATGGTAATTAAGTCAGGAGGAATCAAAGGGATTTACATCATTCAAAGCTCATTTCTTCATTTGATAAAGTATTTTGGAGAGCTTGCAGTGATTCATCAAGTGATTCCCTTATTTAGCCCATGGATTTGAACCAACAATCTTGCCTTTGCATGTGCACTGCACGTCGACTCACCTCAACTATACCAAGTAGGGTTTCAACTTGCCTTTAGGGATTCTTTTTGTGTGGCTAGGGTTTCATATTCAAAGCACATTTTTAGTAGTATGGAGTTGGGCATGTTATTAGGGTTTCATGAATTAAACTGTTTTTACTGATTTACAAGCCCTATTTTGAATTCTCTCAGGAAAATGTAGTTTTTAAGCACCTTAGGCAAAATGAAAAAAATTCACCAAACTTAGCAAAATTTGAACACTTGGAATCGATCTTCAAACTGGTTAAACAAATTGGGTTTGTGCTGACGGCGTGTCTACTGACCTTCAAAAACTTGATCCATCTAGTTAGTTGGCAACCACAAAAACCTGCACTAGAACATGGAACTCACTTTGCGCTAAAACTGTCCTACACTAACTTTGCACTAAAAGACCTCCTCTCTGACTTTGGTAAGAAGCCTAAGAAATCTCTGCCGATCGGCAGCGATTGAAACCTCTACTGGCGACAAAAGAATGACTTTGCGCTAAAAGTAACTCCATCTGACTTTGCGTCAAAACACGCTATCACTGACTTAGTCAGTCAACTTTAAAACTTGTGCAAGGTCTGACAAGACCTAATCCCACGCAAAAACAGTAAGATTACCCTAATCAACCTATGCTAAGCTTCTAACCGACCGACCCAAACGAATAGCTCAAGTTGGTACTCCCTGAAATCCGCGTAGGTCGGTTGATCACGAATCCCATGCAAAATGTTGAGTGCACATGAACACTGAAAGACCTGATGGTAGGACACTCAATTTTCCTGCTGAGGTTGATTAACCCCAAAAGTAGCGCTTTCCTGTCTGTAGGTTAGTTGACCCTGAAATTAGCACAAATTGAGCAAAATGATTGTTTTAAGGAATTTCCAAAAGGAGAAGTGTCTGAAATGATGTAATAATAACTGTAAATGATGAATGATGATGTTTTACATGTTTTAAATGAGATTTTTGTAGCATTGAAGTGTTTATTGCATGCATTGATATTGAATTTCTTATTGTTGAGTTATGTAATGGATGCAATACTAGTAAAGGTCAGATATCTATTCTTTTAAGAGCATGTTAGTAATTTAGTAAATCCATTGTAGATTCATTGGTTATGACATGGTTGAGAGTCTAGTGGTCTACTTGATAGTCATAGACCTTAAACTTAGGAGTTAGTGAAAATCTCCCAAGGTATCAAACTTATAAGGTCCAGTCCTGCAGGTTAGATGACTGCACAAGCTCAAATCATGAGATACGAATTCAAAGGCATCCCTCTTGAGAAAAATATTCATACCAGATGGAGTAATATAGGAGATATAGACTTGGGTCATATTGACCTTGATGATTTCAGACTTAGAATCTTCGGTCCAAATCCAACACCTAGGGTAAAGAAAGTGAAAGATAGTGGGATCGCACAAGCTGCTGCCTTCCCTACATCTGTTCAGTGTGCTGAACTTATATCTGCCTGTGCAGATAGATATGACATCATGACCAGAACAATCCAAACTACTAATGGAGACATCTTGGCTAACTTAAGTACACCCTCCTTGGCTGAAACTTTTGATATCCCATGGCACACAGTAATGACCATGCTAGATAAGGCAAAATTAGAGGTCACATACAAAAAGGATGAAAGTAGATGTAGGAAGCATATGAATGAAAATTGGGCAAAGAGCAAAAGGTTTGCCATAAGCAAATTCCCTCAAATACTACACAAAAGTGACTTTCATGATGAAATAGGGGATTTGGTAACTTTCTTGAGTAGAATATACGGATTGACTGCAGCATCAACTTTTGAAGGGTGGATGTTTGTTATAGTTAAAGAGATATTGAAAGGAACTAAGTTCCACTGGTCACAAATTCTCAGTGATAACATTCATGAGACATTTAGCAACTTAAAAAAAAGATTTTTTAGGTGGACATCCTATGTCTTCTATGCATTAGCAAGAAGAAACCATTCTATGGGGTTGTCTAAAGTAGGAGAAGTAGGAAATGATGAACAAACCCAAGTCAAAGTATATGAGTGCTATCCACAATTCACATTGTCTCAATCTCTGATGCATTTTAAAAGGGTGAACGATGCCTTCACCATGTATATAACAAGATTGTTGCAAGGTAACATAGCCTTGAGGATTTCTACAGAAGCTATGAATGAAATAACCAGATATGGAAGGTGGTACATCTAGTTTTAAAAGTTCACATATCTAAGGATACAACATTTTACTAGGATAGCTTACAGACTCCCTAGATATCCTAATGATAAGACAGTCCTCTTGGAATTGTCTAGGTAATTGATCACTTGTGCTGAAAAACTCAAGCACTTGCACAGAACCAATGTACAATTTCCCATCTGATTAGGCAAAGGGATTTATGCATGTCCTTCATTGGCATCAGTTGAGCATTCAGATAAAGAACTTCAACTTCTCAACCTCCACTAATACAATGCAAGGGATCACTTTGATCCAAATAAGGTGATGGAGAGGTTTGTAAGCAAAAAACTATTCCACAAGATGCATATAGAAGACTTTTGGGCCAACTGTATGGATGATTACAAGGTTATAAGGAAAGCTCATTCAAGGTTATCTTTAGCTTTTATAATGAAATTTCACATCATTGCAGTACCAGACCAGTTGGAAGATGATGAGAATGTTATGGTTAGAGGAACTTGGGAGGTTCAATACCGCCAACCAATCCCTCTACCTAATTGGGCCAATGCTGAGGAATGTTCTCTTGGCATCATAATGAAAGAACCTATTAGACTAAGTAAAGCTTGGGTGAGAGGTCAGATGGCTACCTTGGAGAAGCAAGGGGTACAACTCACATATACTGCACCTGAGTCAGATAAAGAATATGGAGGAGAAGAGGATGAAACAATAGACATAACAGATGAGGTAGAGCCAGTTCAAAGGCAGAAATTAGATAGTGAAGAGCATGTACCATTAGTAGAGAAGGCTAAGGCACAAAAGAGCAAGAAAACTTCTGCAAAACCATCTAAGAAAGATCAGCCTCCTTCTACAAGGACAAGAGCTTTGAAGAAAAGGGATGTACCTAGTGGCTCTGGAGAAGGCTCTAAGGCAAAGAAAATCAAGGTAAAAATTGTTTCTCATACTACAGAAGTTGCTAATGTAACTCATGATGAGACCAATCTACCAACCTCTCCATCTCCTTCTGCTCTAGATGTGAATACAACTATACTCTCCTCAATAGCTACTGCTACTACATCCACTTCCATTGCTTCCAATGCTGTACCTATGACATTGGCTACCATTTTTTAGGAAACTGTCTCTATTCCCACTTCACCTTCTATTACTATTTCAACTATTTCTTGCTCATTGGCAACATCTTCTAGCACCCCTAGCGGTCTCATTTCTTCTATTGTTGCCACCTCATGTTCCTCTACCATTACCATGCCTTTACCTTCCATCTCTTCCACTCCATTACCTACCTCTCCAGCATTACCTCCCATTTCTAGAATTCTTTCACCTTCTCTTCCCTTAACCTCACTATCTATTTCTTCTCCCATCGTCATTTCCTCTATCTTGCCAACCTCTTCTATCTCACCAACTTTGGGGTCGGCCATGTTTGCCAATTTGACACATAAACTTATCTTCAATTGCAATGCCCATATCCTCTATCATTCCTATCTCTCAGATGCCCATGGATCAAAATTCAACCTCCTTGGTTGTACCATTTCTACTAGGAATTGACAAGGTATGTGCTGAAATGGGTTTGCAAGACTCAGAGCTAGAAAAGGCTGTATGTACTGAGGAAAATAATAAATATCAAATGAATCCTTGCCTGAAATAGATAATTTTGAAGTTATTGATATATCTGACAGTCCTCCAGAGAAAGGTCAAACAGAGGCAATCTTCAAATCAGCTTAAGAGAACATGATGGTAAATTGGAGAAATCTCACTGTTGAAGGAGATAAAGAATTGGATACAGATAGGGGGTCAGAGCAAGAACAAGGGTTACTTGAAGGACCTCCCAAAACTAATAGTGAAAACATTAATGAACTGAGTAAGCCTTCTTCTTTAGCACCTGAGTGGTTACAAAATAGATTGGCATACCTTGAACCACAAGTAGAAATAATGCAATTGGATTTGAACACAATCTTGTCACAAGCTCAGAGGCCAAAGAAACAAAAGAAAGCAAAAATACAATCAAGGATTTATAAAGATGAGACTGGATCTAGGATTGCTGAAATAGTTGTCCCATCGGCTGACACAAATAGAGAACAAATCAGAGCTGAGGATTATGCCATCTCAATAGTTAAATTGGGACCAACCACACATGCTCAAAGAGTTGATGAGTTTAAAGGATCTATCACTTCAATTCTAGAATAGTTGGATAGAGATGAGCTGTAAAAGAAAGAATTGAAACAACAGAATGAGGAACTCCAGACTTGCCTCCAGTTTCTAATAAAACTAGTTGATGCTGGTGGGGATATAAGGATAGTGCCAATCTTCCTATCGACAGATGAAATGGAAAAGCTCGATGAGTTAAGGACCATGTCACAAGGTACTCAGAAGTGGTTAATCAGAGCATGTGAAAAAGGATGTGAAATAATTGATGTTGCAACCAAATCACATAAGAAGTTAGTTGAGCTTCATGAGAAGTGGAAAGATCTACGGGAGTAGTGTGACACTTTCTAGGAATATTATTCTCACATGTTTCCTAGGGTCAAGAGTATTAGAGATTTGCCTACATAGACTTTATTGGTTGAGAATATTCTAACTGGTGACAAGTTATCCAAGGCTATTGATTGGTACCAACAGCTGAAATTGAGAAAGGAAACCTTTGAGAACATAAAAGAAGCTTATAAACCAGTAAATGAAGAAGTTTGGGCATTAATCTATGATATTAATGATAGTTTAAAAGATTTCTTGGAAGAGGCTTACAATGATTTTGCACCCTATGATGTTGAGAAATGCAAGAACAAATTGCATAAGGTCATTTTTGACAATACTGAGATGAATATGGAGGACAGGTTGGATAAGGTCAGTGACCTCAAGGCTGAATTCAATGCATTCCATAAAGTAGGGGCAAAAATAGAAAGGATATACAACCAATTTAGCCACGAGCTGGAGATGTTTGAATATCAAGTCATCCATCTCAAAAATCCAGATCCTTTGGAAATCAATCCAACACTTGAAGCATGGCTCAACTACTGCAACAAGCTGGCAGAAGAAGACAAAATCAATTTGGATGAAGAACCTTAATGTGTTTTAATTATTTTGAAGAATAATCCTGTCATTTATGTAAATTGCTATATTTAGAGCAATATGTGATGCTATTTTTTCTTTATTATGCCTTAAAAATGAGCTTTTCCATATATATTAAGTTGGGTAGTCAAATTGTCTAGATTTAATGTATTTGGGGGCTATTTTTCATCTTTTTCATAAGAGACAAAATGTAATTTGGGATTTGCTATGAGCTATAAGAAAAACATTTATTGATGTAATTTGGACCGTCAGTGTTAAGTTATTCTCCACTATCTATTGAAAAACTTGGTATGTTGCTTTCCTATATAAAGGGCTGCCTGTTCCATTATTTGTAAGAGAGAATTCTTGATGCCGAATTGTTGACATTCTACCATTTGAAGTAATATAAAGCAAGTTTCCATAGTTGTTCTGAGAATTTGTGTATTGTGTTCCTTACTTGGTCTTCATGGTTCACTTCTTGCTCTCCCATAGTTAGTTAGTTGTGCTTTTATAATGTTCATGGTTTGCTGAAAGTATCTGATGAATACTCTATGTCCATACTTTTAGTTATTTGTTGATGGTAGATAACTATGCAAATTTAGTCTGGGTTGATCGGATGTGCTTAAGTTCATTTGCATTTCAAGAGTTAAATTGCACCGTCTATTAGGTATTTAATGAATGAATGTAATATGAAAATATTTCAATTTCCATAGAAGATAGCATCATTTTCTATAGTGTTGCAACATCAATTTTCAATTTGGTAACTCAAAAGACTGGTTGAATTTCAAAGTGTTTGTCTACTTAAAGCAGTCCATACATTGTGAATGTCACTTAGGATTTCTATAAAACCCTAACCCTTTTTGCATTTTCTTTGAAAAAGCATTGTTAGATTAGGAATTTCAACAGCATTTTACATTGTTTTATTAGCTGAAATCATAAAGGATTTATATGTTTTTTCTGTCCCAACTCCAAAAATTGTAGATTGCATGTAAGACCCCTTGTAGTCATAGCTAGAACATTCCAATTGAGAGATTCCAAGCAAGCTAAGACCTAGCTGTAGAAACCTTGGAGTAGTCTTACCTAGGGTAGGATACTTTTCAAGGGAGGTGTGAAACCAGCAATCACACCTGTGTTGTTGTGTGCTAAAACACTCATCAACAAAATTGGTTCTAGAAGGAGGGTGAACGAAGAACTATTTCCCTCTACAAAATCAGCAAGTCTGGGGACTAGACAAAGACATACCAGATCCAACTTGGCTAGAGAAGAACTGTTGTTTTTGATAAAATTTAGACAAACTAGAAGAGACCAAGGGATACCAAGGGCACCAAGAGCTCAGTCAACCCCAAGGAACATCATTGCACCACCTTTTAATCCCCTAGTCATGGCCTTTTTTGCAGAAAACAACCAATCCCCATTTCAATTCAATGATTACCATGATATGCCTAAAAATCTTGATAAGTTCTATTCTAAATTCAAGGTGAATGATCCAGACAGAACCGTAGATGAGCATATTAGAATCTTTGAAAGCAACATGTTTATGCTACAAGTACAATATGAAGATGTGATATGCCGGTTGTTTCCTTATTCTTTGCAAGATGAATCTTATTATTGGTTTTCTAACCTCCCTGCAACATCTATAAATTCATGGCAGAATTTAAAGAGTGCATTTCTAGATAGGTTTTGAATGCCCACTACCCCAGCTGATCTCTACTGGTCTTTTGTGGAGATTCGACGAGGCAAAGGTGAGATGATAAGTTCTTTTAAGAATAGATTCTAGAAATATTTTAGTCATTTGCAAGCTCCTTATGCCATAGCACAAGATGTAGCTTTACTAATTTATTATGCTGCCCTGGATAAACTTACATCCATGTTCATAAGGAGAGCTAACCCCATTCTTGCTACTTTAGCTCAAGCATACTCCGCAGCCGTCACTATAAGTACTCAGTTGGGACAAACAACCACTGGTCCATTGAATTACATGGGACTTGTAGCCATGCCTAATCAAATACCTATGATTAATCAAGCCTTGGCCAACCATACCCCAATGATGAATCCAATTCCTAACCCAGCTGTAACACAAGCTTTGGTAGTTCATCTAGGAAACCCAGTAGCCGAAATGCCTCCTGCACAAACACCTTTCCTACAGTATTCAGAGGAGGCTAAGGTAAAAGAAGATAGAGATGATATTAGAGAGTTAGTTGAGTAGATGAAGAAGCTCACTACAGAAGTTTCCCACCTCAGAAATCAAAATGCTTATCTTCAGCAGAGAGGTCAAAATCAGAATCAATTTCAAAATCAGAATCAATTTCAAAGTCAAGGCCAAAATCAGTACCAAAATCAGATTTTTTAGTAACGATCAAATCAATCTTGGAATACAAGACCCAATAATGGAGGATTGCCATCACCCTTGGACAATCAAAGCAATGATACTAGACCTCCTGGACGTGTGATGTTAGCTGAGGTAGCTTTGTCTACTTGGTGTAGACTGCATAATACAAATGGTCATTCTGAACTAGACTGCCCAGAATTTTAGATAACATCCAATGGAGATTCAAAATGCTAAAACTCAGGAGAATCCACCAACGGGATATGAACTTGTTCCTTCACAAAGGTATGATATTGCTCTAGTACTTGATAGTTATACATTTCCATTTCAAGATGATAATCAGCCTGAGGAAGAAGAGTTTGAAGAAGTCAATGCTTATCATCAATATAATAAAACTCCATACAACCTGAGAAGTAGTAAACCCAAGGATCATTTTACCACTTCCATTCCTCTGAATAGCTACCAAATTCCACTAGATCCAAACCCCTCTAATAATCCTAAACCTCCGAAAACCACACCTCAACCAGTATATCAAGGGGTTGCCACCGAGAAGTCTCAATAGTTTGACATAACCAAAATGGGGTAGTATGTTTATGAAGAGATTAAGAAGATGAAGGTCAATTTTTCTGTGTATGAGTTATTAAAGATACTTAAAGTTAGGATAGCCTTTTTCCAATATGTGGGTGTAGGTAGTAAAATAAACTTCCCTCAAAAGGATGTACCTGTGAAAGATAATACTGATAAAGGGAAGCAAAGAGTGCATGTGACTGATGTTGAGAAAAATATGACATTGTACAAGGATAAGAGGGAGAGTCCTCCTTTCCTCTTAACACTTAGGATATTCAACAAAAATCTTCACAACTATTTGGTAGATTCTGGTGCCTCCACTAATGTAATGCCATTATCAATTTGTAAGGCATTGGGTCTCACTCCAGCCAAGTCTTCCAGGAAAGTGACATACCTAGATAAGACTGAGGTGAATGTAGTGGGTGAACTAAATAGGATACATATGCAACTATCTTCTGATCCAAGAGTACAGCAATATATAGACATTCAAGTGGTAGATATCCCAGATCAGTATGGCATGCTCCTAAGTAGGGACTAGTCCAGAACCTTAAATGGTTATATGGAAACTAATTTTTCTCATATGTGGCTTCCATGGAAGGGATTGGCGAACCAGATACGCATTGAAAGAGAACCAAAAATGAAACATATGATTATGGACTATAACCAAACCAACAAAATTTTGTTTATAGAAGTTGATTTGGGAGTCTACCTTCCCCATGTCAATCAAAGGAGATTCTCATGCTAAGCTACAATAGATTTCCTGATTCTCCACTTGTAGAAAAACTAGAAAGTACAGAAGCATATGTTCAATCAGATTCAAGAAATTCTTCAGAGGAAGAAGAACCTAGGATATTTGAAGGGTTTCGAGATTTTGTAGCCAAATTTGTAAAAGATCAGGCTGCTATAGGAAAGTAGGTTTAGATGGAGGAGTTACTGCTACCAAATTGGTGTCGTATACACAATGCATCGTATTTTGAGTTTACATGTCAACTCTGTCAAGAGGCAATGGAGCAAGTGCAGCGATGGTTGAAAGTGCCTATCATCCCAAAGAAAGATCCAGCTGTCATGAAGAAAGAAGAACCAAAGCCTATGACTAATGAGAAAAGATCAACAAAACAAGATGATAGTAGCAAAGATTTCTACCTCTAGACTTTGAGGTTTGATGGATCAAGATGTAGACAAGGGTTTGGGGCAGGTGTTGAATTAATTAGCCCCACTGGGAGTTCATATCTAGCATCACATAGACTACAATTTCCATGCACAAATAATGTTACTGAGTATGAGGCTCTAGTGCAAGGATTGTTGATGGCACTACAGAAGAAAGTCAGAATTATCCAAGTATTTGGTGATTCAGAATTAGTTGTGAAACAAGTAAGAAAGCAATACTCATGTAATGACAAGAAGCTAAATAGGTACAGAAACTGAGTATGAGATTTGATTGAATGTTTTGATGGTTTCAATATCTAGCTGATACCTAGAAGACAAAATCATGTTGTAGATGCTTTGGCTCTGACATCAAGCATGTTAGAACCAACAGCCATGGTAGGATTAAAGAAGTTTTCTATTGAATTCATCACTATCCTATCAGTACTAGACAATGTCACAAATTTCCAAGTCTTTGAGAATGATAAACACATAATTGACTTTCTTACTTCATCAGATGTTTTCATAGCTCAAATAATAGATGAAGAAGAGATAGAACCTATTGAAATGGATTTAGAAGGAGTATTAGATCTGAAAACAAACACAATTCCAAGGGGAATGGTAGAATTGGAAAGACTATTCGATTCAGACAACCTAGGAACCTAGAGAAAAGAAGAGGAATCTCTCAGAGGCAAAAGTGAGCCTTTTAATTTGGGGACAGATGAAGAGATTAAAAATGTATTAATTGGCAAGGCTAGTACTAAAGAAGAGAAGGCTGACATTATTCATGCATTAAGAGATTATCATGAAGTTATAGCATGGAGCTATGAAGACCTCAAGACGTATGACACATCCATCATTACTCACACTATTTCCTTGAAACCTGGAGTGAAGCCATTCAAACAAAGGCAGTGGCTAGTGAATGCCCTATTAGAACCTTTGATTTTCAAAGAAGTATAGAAACTGCTATCAACAAGAATCATATTTCCTGTCAAGCATTCCGCTTGGGTACCAAATCTAGTTCCAATCAGAAAGAAAAATGGTGAAATCAAACTCTGTGTCGACTTTCAAAACTTAAATCGGGCATCTGAAAAGGATAATTACCCACTGCCATCATTAGATGAAGTATTGTAGATTGTTAATGGATCATAGATGATGTCTTTTCTAGATAGGTATTCAAGTTACAACCAGGTAATGGTTGAATATGAAGATAGTGTTGATAACTAAGAGGGGGGGTGAATCAGTTATCTTAATTATATATATATATATATATATATATATATATATATATATATATATATATATTAGAGTGCTTCTGGATTAAACTGTGTGTGTTTTTGCTTCAACGTTTCAGATCATGCTCAATGATCCATCATTAGGAAGAGGACATTGTATGAATTGGATTGCAAACTGGACCTTAAAAAAGAGTAGAGAGGAAAACAAGGGAGGGAACATAGTACGAGGGGAAGGAGGTGATGTGAAAGAAAGAGAAACAAAAAAAGAGAAGCAAAAAAAGAATAAAATAAATGAACAACCATGCAATAAAAGTAAATATATAAATATAACTATAGATCTAAGTGCTTCATACTAAAGATACATAAATAATACTACAACATCCTATATTATTTGTAAAATAACTAGTGCTAAACAAATGCATATATGTATATAAAAATGGAAAACAAACCAAGGGTGCATAAAAGAGAACCACAAACGAAAAAGAATATAATGAAAAGGAGGGAAAACACAACGAACAAGCCAAAGCAAAAATTGAACTCAACCAATGAGAGGGAATAAAGTAAAATACAAAAGGAGGGGAGGTGTAGAAAAGAGATTAAAAATTACACAAAAGAATAAAGCATACCACAATAGCATGGCAGAATATACAACATGCAAAAGTATTCAAATACTAAATACCAATTGGAAATAAAAGTGAACATTAAATATGGATATAAGAATAATGTTAATTATTATTTCTAAATAGCGTATAGTGTATGGATATATTAGTACATCGAAAAACCTATAACAACTGAAGGACACAAAAATATAATAAAATAAAGATGCATACACTAATATATTTTTGTGTCCTTTGGTTGTTATAGGTTTTTCGATGTACTAATATATCCATACACTATACGCTATTTAGAAATAATAATTAACATTATGCTTATATCCATATTTAATGTTCACTTTTATTTCCAATTGGTATTTAGTATTTGAATACTTTTGCATGTTGTATATTCTGCCATGCTATTATGGTATTTTTTATTCTTTTGTGTAATTTTTCATCTCTTTTCTACACCTCCCCTCCTTTTGTATTTTACTTTATTCCCTCTCATTGGTTGAGTTCAATTTTTGCTTTGGCTTGTCCGTTGTGTTTTCCCTCCTTTTCATTGTATTCTTTTTCGTTTGTGGTTCTCTTTTATGCACCCTTGGTTTGTTTTCCATTTTTATATACATATATGCATTTGTTTAGCACTAGTTATTTTACAAATAATATAGGATGTTGTAGTATTATTTATGTATCTTTAGTATGAAGCACTTAGATCTATATTTATATTTATGTATTTACTTTTATTGCATGGTTATTCTTGTGGTTGTTCATTTATTTTATTCTTTTTTTGCTTCTCTTTTTTTGTTTCTCTTTCTTTCACATCACCTCCTTCCCCTCGTACTGTGCTCCCTCCCTTGTTTTCCTCTCTTACTCCTTTTTAAAGTCTAGTTTGCTATCCAATTCACACAATGTCCTCTTCCTGATGATGGATCATTGAGCATGATCGAAAACGTTGAAGAAAAAACATACATAGTTTAATCCAGAAGCACTCTAATATTATTCATGGACTGTGGAAAACTCATGCCTACTATCTTAATTATTTTAACTTCTTGTTCTTCTTTAACAACTAGTGCAACATCAAATCATATAAGCATGCATAATCATAAAAGAATAAATAAATCATTACACATAACACAATGATTTTGACGTGGAAAACCCTGTTAAGGAAAAAACCACGGGGTGACTAACCCAAGATTGTATTCTCTATTAAAAGAATAGAAGTACAAAATGGCACTTGCCAATTAGGGCTCATTGCCTGAGCACACTGCTCACAAGAGGCTCACTACCTACAAGAGACTCATTATCTACAAGGTATAAAGAAAGTAACTAGGTGATTGAACTGATGAGAAGCATCCACATATGTTGAGGTTCAGTTTTGGTTAGGCTCAATACACTAATCTACTACACTTCATTCTTCCTCTTCTTTGTTGCTGTTGTCCTGTCACCTATCGGACCTGTATTGCTGCTTCCACACTATTCTCTACTTTTCTTCGTACAACACAATACACCACACATTCCTTCACATCTAAATCCATCTGGTATATATATCCGCACCAAGGATTTCAACATCTTTCTAGTCAGCATCCAGAATACTCAATATTTTCCCAAACTTTGATCTGTCAGCTGAATCCTTGCATACTAAGTGATGTGTATCAAAGAGATACTTATAGAAGTCATCAATCATGTCGACTAACCATGAATGATCCCTCAAGAAATTTGATCACCATCAATTTCTCATCCAGATTAAGGTCTGATGCTCTGCCGGTCAGTTCTTCCTCTGTCTACTCTGCCAAACAGGAACCCAACACTTAGGTGCTCATATCTCTTCACTCTTTCATCACCAGAGGCTCAATCTCTAGAGTGTATCAGTCATGGTACTCCTCTTGACTTCCCCAAGTCTGCACTTTGCTGAGATACTTCATCTGAGAGATCCGGACCTGCTTGTCAGACCTTGCTGCATGCTCTGTTCTTGGTCACCGGACCAAAATACTCTTCAATCTGACTTCCGGTATAGACATACCATGTCTTGCGGATGTGTGGGATGGACTTTGTTGTCATCAATGACAACATTCATGAAGCCACATAGTGTCTCTTGCCAACAATCTCCCCCTTTGGCATTGATGGTAACACTTAGTGAAAAATGACTAAGTGTCACACTACACTCCCCCTTGGCTAATGCTCTATTCTAATGTACACTTTTCTAGAGCTCCCCCTTAGCTAGATTCCACATTTTTTACTACTCCTCACTCCCCCTTTGACATCAATGGAAAAGGGTAGAATCCACACACTAAAATTCCCAAAAATCCAACTATACTTAGCCGCATAAGTATATATACATGTTATACTTACATATACTAAAGTATATCTGCAAAAGTTGTCTTCAACTAGACAAATTTTGTTGCCCAACTCTGCTTCATCCTATCTAAAATTGAAATGTGACCACTCAATAGGAATGCAAAAGCTTCTGCCCTCTTTAGATTTGTCAGATCACTGGTCCGGGCTGTGGTTTGAGCATCAGTTAGGGCCTCATGCATGGCCTCTAATTTAGCGATAATTATCCTTCTAAGTTCACCCATCCTACTTATTATATTCTTCCTTTCCTTTTCAAGTTTCTTTAGTTCATTTAGAATGGTAATAGTCTGACATTCCTGGTTTATTATGGATGTGATGAGAGGATCAAAATTCTGAGATACACTTGATAGTTTATCCTCTTGCTCTTTCACTTTCTTCTCAATATCCTTTGTCACTTTAGACCAGGATAAACAAAATTTATATATTTCTCTGCCATCTTTAAGAGCATTTTCTAAGCTCTTTATCCCAATATCCATAGTTCTTCTATCATTTGTTATTAGCCCTTGTACTTCAGAGAATCTCTTACCCAAAAATTCTTTTCGGACTTTCTCTTCTACTGCTTTCTCTAAAGAGTCAAAATGTGTATTAACAAAATTAACAAGAACTTTAGATTACCGGATGTGGAGGCCAAAGGATCCTTTTGGAAGGATGGCATGATTTTCTCTAGCACACCAGATGCAATCTCTACTAGCTCACAATCTTCCATGTGAGACTTCAGAAGCTTTTTTTTTGCTTTGGCTTGAGCAAATGGTGCTACCTTCATTGTCTGGACCGGAGAGAGGGAATCAAAATTGAATGGTCCTTGAAGTAGCTTTGATTCATCTAATTCCATCATTTCTTTTGTCAAGAAGTCTTTGACTGCTTCTACAGTGTCTCTTACCAGAGACAGAGTTTTCTTCCCTTCTATAGCCTCAGCACTGTCACTTTGACCTTCTTCTCTTCCCTTCACTTCTTCTTCTTGATTGATTCTCTCTTATTTTCTTTCTTTTCCTTCAATTCTGGAGTCTGCTGGGGGATCTGAAAGAGAGATGTCTACCTCTCCATGGACTTCCTCTTCCGGAACAGAGAAATCTAAGTCCTTAGTCTTCTCTTTATCCATCTCTTTTGATTCTTCTACATTTTTCTCAGTACTTAGCCCTTTGTCATCCATGGCAGAATGTTCATCACCTAAGTTCTCTATGATAGGAAGTTTGAATCTTTTAAATGCATTCTGGAGAATATCCTCTATTTATTTAGCAACTTGATCTATCTCTCTAAGCATAAGATGGTTCATTCTTACTTTGCTCCGGAACTCATCCATGCAGTCTTTAAAGATCATGTTCATTTGTTGAGAGGTAATGGAAGGATAGAGTTGGATAGCAATCTGTTCTCTGATCTCTAAGTCCTTTGCCTTGACATTCTCCTTTCTCATTTCAAGTTCCTTCTCTAAACTTTTGGGAATTAGAGAGATGATTTCAATAAATGCCTTATTATATATGTTTAAATACTTAACTGTGGCTTCTTCCAAGATCCTTTTATTTGCGTCATTATACTCATCATAGAATTCTGTCATTGGTTGCAGATTCCCATCCATAGTAACTGCCTTGACTACATCATCAATGGATAGAGTAGGGCTTTCAACAAACTCTTCTACTTCTTCTTCCTTGCTATGACTAGTAGAGGGTTCACCAGATGATTTCTTCTTCTTCATTTTCTTGACTTCTTCATCGGTCTCAGTTTCTTCATCATCCTTCTAACTCATATAGGACCTTGTGGCCTTTTTCTTTGTTCTCTTCTCTCCCTTTTTGGATGTCTGGGCTTCCAGTTTTGATGCTTTTTGGCTCTTAGAGGTGGCAGGTGCAGAGCTTCTGGAGGATTTGGTCTTGGAGGGGGCTTGCACTAGAGCACTTTCTTTTTTTGTTTCTTGCCTTTCTTTCTCTGCCCTTTCCATCTTCTCTCTGTTGGCATCAACTGCCTCCTTTGATATTCCATGCCTCTTGGCAAATTCTTCTACTTCCCTTCTAACTTTTCTCTTGATCTCAGGTTGTCTTAGTTCAACATGAACTTTTACACTCAGTTCTTGGAAGGTTCCAAACCTCTCTGCCTTAGGGTCCTTGGGCTGACTCAACAGGTGTTGGATGTGTAGCTCTAGGATTTTCTCATCAACCTCATACCCCATTGGCATGATCCACACTATTCTCAGTTCCACTGCCTCCATTAGGCATTGATCATTGTCTACCATAAAGCACACTATATTCTTGTACTTCTCAACCAATGATTGGGGGATTCTTTCTGTGGCTTGTATCATACTTTGAAAGTTCTTGAAGTAGCCCTAGAGTGCTATATTATGTGCCTTGGCATCACCAAGCCCATGCATACAATCTCTGATTTGTATGGCTACTGGTCTGTCATTTTGCCATAGCCAACCATTGGATCTGGGTAGCTCATTCATGAAGTAAAAAAAACAAACACAGTATTAGCCCACCATACTTGAATGAGTTCTTCTTGTCCTTCTTGATCTTTTGTAGGTTTTCTCACAATTGGCTTAGAAGAAGCTCACAAAGATCATAATCTACATTCTCCCTTAACATCTGATAAGCAGCATAGATTGCAGTTCTGGATACAGAATTCTACCTACTGGAGTGATATATCTTATAGCCAATTATCATAGATGCAAACTTGATATCTGGATTAGTGATATCTCCAATTGTCATTGCTCTCTTGTCAAATTTTGATTTGGTTGCCTCACTCACTGTCTGATTCTTGACGGATTTGAGAGCAGGTAACCCACTGAATGAGTGTAATCTGGTTACCGCCCTAATTGCATCCTTGGTTATCTTGAATGGCCTCATCAACCACATAAAGTTGTCATGCATTCTACTCAGAATATACCGGACCCATTCATCTTCTGCAAAATAGGGGAAATGGATGCAATGTCTAAAATGCCTTTCCCAGATGGCTTTGTACTGAGGTTTGAGTTCAAATGATTCATCTATTAACTGCTTGTGGTAGATATCCATCAGCTTGGATTCCCCAAATTCTTCAATGTTCGCATGAATGTATGCCCTAACATCTTCTACATGCAAAACCCCATGCGGAATGCTAGAAAATGTGCCTAGGGGATCAACTTCTAGGGATTTGTAGGGATGTTTCTTGAATTTAGGTCACGGTCTATCAGTGATCTTCACAACATTTGGAGTAGCCATCTTTCAAAATATTTAGAGAGAGGTTTTCAAGAGCGAAAAATACCTTTACGCTTCTAGGGTTCACGATATGAGCCGGATCGGATTGCTAGATGAATCGACTTTTGTGGTTGATCTTTGAGAGGCTTAAGACAATTTTGATGTAGAGCTCCTCTTCTCTTCTTTTCAAATGCAAATGTACAAATGATGAACAAAAGAACCTTTTTATTTCTGCACAAACCCTAATTCCATTTTGTAATAAATGCACAACTTAGGTTATTCTGGTTGCTTTGTTTTCCTTGTTTTTGAGAGAGATCTTTCTAGATCACTAAGATACACCTAGAATGATAACTTACAAAGTATCTCCCTTTCTCCAATCATTCCATCTAACCGCAAATCCAAATATTTCAATTTTGAATTATATCGAATCTAACTATGAAAGTCCTACTTTTGCCAGATGATTGTCAAACCGGATTAATCTTGGATGATTAACCTTTTCAAACTCCTTGCGGATCTTTCATATCTTTACCGAGGGTTATTTACATGTTTCTCTGAGAGTCCTTTTGATCCGCAACTTTCCATGTGCCAATTTCAGGCACTAATTGACTGGCTGGGGGAAATTGTTTTCTTTTGTGACTCCCCCTAAGCTAGAGCTCATCTATTTAGTTTCTAGAAGGAATATCAGCACCAGATTCTGGTACGGATCCATCCCCAACATTTTATGTACTTCTCTTTACCCAAATCTTGTTCATCTCCCTTTGAATTTCTTCCACATTCACTTTTCCTTTTCCTTTGTCTTGGTTTTGATTATGATGCACCGGACCCTTTTTGTCCTGATTCTTACTTCTATAGAATTTAGCAATATGACCGGATCTATTGTAATTGTAGTAAACAACATTTCTTTGCATATTTGACTGGTATCGTCTTGATCTACATTGATTAGCCATATGTCCCATTCTATTACATGTAAAGCATCTACCATTGAATGAATTGTTTATTTGCAAATTTCTACATTCATGACATTTGTGACCATACCTTTTGTAGTTAAAACACTGTCCGGAGAAGGATGAATTAGTCTGATTCATTCTTCTTCTACACTGATTTGCTTTATGACCAAAGTTATTGCAATTGTGGCAGTATCCATTGAAGGATGGATATCTTTGAGCATTTGGTTGCCTTACCGGAGGTCTTCTAGGCCTATTCCTTGGATTTCCTAATCCAGAGTTCTTCTAACCGGATCCAGAGCTTTCACCTTTCTCATAACCCAAGCCTTGCTTGTCATCTACCCTCTTTTGGCTTTCAAGAAGAACTTCAAGTTGAGCAGAGCTTATCTTGAATTTCTTTTTGTATTAATTTGTTGTTTGAAGATCCCTTTTAAGAGTGTCAATCTAATTCTCAAGTTGTTCTTCATTATCTCTAGCTTCTTCAAGATCAGATTCTAGATGCCTGATTATTCTATCCATTTTGTGGCAGTCTTCTGAGTTCTCCTTGAGAGATTATCTTAGATCATCTACAATTTTTCTTTTCTCTTCAATTTCTTGGGTGAATTTCATAACCCCTAATTCCATTTCATGTCTTACCATAATGACCTCTTTTGATAGCTTCTCACATAACTTGTTCTTCTCCTTCAGATCTTCATCAGTATTATTGGCTTCACTTTGACTTGCTAGTTGTTGAAGTAGTTCCTTTCTCTTTTTCATAGAGATACTCAGTTTCTCTTTTAGTTCATTTATGAAATAATCTAAGGCAACACTGAAGTGAGACTACTCAAGATCATCTAAGGCAGACTAAAGTTGTTGCATCAAACCATACATATCCATTGAGATTCCCAGATCTTCCTCAAGCTATTAGGCTCTGTTTGGAGAAACTTATCTCTAATACTAATTGTTGATAACTGAGAGGGGGGGTGAATCAGTTATCTTAATTATTTTAACTTCTTGTTCTTCTTTAACAACTAGTGCAGCATCAAATCATATAAGCATGCATAATCATAAAAGAATAAATAAATCATTACACATAACACAATGATTTTGACGTAGAAAACCCTGTTAAGAGAAAAACCACGAGGTGACTAACCCAAGATTGTATTATCTATTAAAAGAATAGAAGTACAAAATGGCACTTGCCAATTAGGGCTCGCTGCTTGAGCACACTGCTCACAAGAGGCTCGCTGCCTACAAGAGACTCACTATCTACAAGGTATAAAGAAAGTAACTAGGTGATTGAACTAATGAGAAGCATCCACATATGCTGAGGTTCAGTTCCGGTTAGGCTCAATACACTGATCTAATGCACTTCATTCTTCCTCTTCTTTGTTGCTGTTGTCCTGTCACATATCGGACCTGTATTGTTGTTTCCACACTATTCTCTTCTTTTCTTCGTACAACACAATACACCACACACACCTTCACATATAAATCCATCTGGTATATATATCCACACCAAGGATTTCAACATCTTTCTAGTCGGCATCCGGAATACTCAATATTTTCCCAAACTCTGATCTATCGGCTGAATCCTTGCATACTAAGTGATGCATATCAAAGAGATACTTATAGTAGTCATCAATCATGTCAGCTAACCATGAATGATCCCTCAAGAAATTTGATCACCATCAATTTCTCATCTGGATTAAGGTTTGAAAACTGTCGGTCAGTTCTTCCTCAGTCTACTCTACCAAACAGGAACCCAACACTTAGGTGCTCATATCTCTTCATTCTCTCATCACCAGAGGCTCAATCTCTGGAGTGTATCACTCATGGTACTCCTCTTGACTTCCCCAAGTCCACACTTTGCTGAGATACTTCTTCTGAGAGATACGCACCTACTTGTCAGACCTTGTTGCATGCTCTGTTCTTGGTCAGCGGACCAAAATAATCTTCAATCTGACTTCCGGTATAGACATACCATGTCCTGCGGATGTGTGGGATGGACTTTGTTGCCATCAATGACAGCATTCATGAAGCCACATAGTGTCTCTTGCCAACAGATAGATTGAATACATCTTTCACACGCAAATGGGGTATCTATGCATATCATCGAATGCCATTTGGTTTAATAAATGTTGGTGACACCTTTCAATGGGCAATGGACATTTCCTTCAAGGGGCTAGTTGGGAAATGTATTATTATCTACATTGATGATTTCACAGTGTTTTCGAAGAGGCAAGAAGACCATGTGGCAGACTTGAGGAAAGTATTACAGCGATGCAAAGATTATGGTATATCGCTCAATCCCAAGAAGTGTATCTTTAGAGTGATTAAAGGGAAGTTACTGGGGCATGTAATATACAAGAAAGGTATATCTATTGACCCAGATCAAGTATAAGCAATACTCAAAATAACGCCCCCAGCCAACAAAAAGGAACTCAAATCATATTTTGGTAAGATCAACTTTGTACGCAAGTTCATTATGGGTTTTGCTGAGATAGTTCAACCCCTTAATGCCATGTCGAAGAAAGATGCTAAAATGTATTGGACTCTAGAAGCCAAAATTGCCTTTGTAGAAATTAAACAAGCCATAGCCAATGCCCCATATTGGTAAGTCTAGATTATGCTACCATTTTAGATCTACTCATTCGCATCTGGCACACTTATGCTGCAATGTTGACACATAAGAGATCAGTCGATGGTGAAAGGCCCATTGCCTTCATGAGTACTCCATTGAAAGATGCAAAGTTGAGGTATCCTAATGTGGAAAAACAAGCCTATGCTCTAGTAAAGGTAGTCAAAAAGTTCTGTCACTACATCCTAAGGAGTCAGGTGATCGCAATAGTTCTAGATGCAGCAGTTAAAGCATTATTGATGTAAAGTGAATTAGGAGAAAGGAGAGGAAAATGGGTCACAATATTGCAAGAGTTTGATATAGACATTCAACCTATGAAGCTGGTAAGAGGACATGCATTGACCAAATCTATGGTGGAAGTAGAGCTAGGTTTACTCTCCCAGCAATATATGTTAGAAGATTACTCAAAAGATGAATGGTATGGAGACATCATATTTTACCTACTCAATCAACATTGTCCATCACGATTAAATTTGATTCAAAGAAGAGCACTTAGGCTAAAAAGCAACAGCTATATGATAAAGGGATCAGTCCTTTACAAGAAGAATCATTAGGGGATCTATCTGCGATGTCTAGACAAAATAGAAGTGGATCAAGTGTTGACCAGTTTTCATGAGAAATTTGGGACAGTTCATGGATCAGCTCACTCAACTGCTAATCAGATTCTTTGTGTTGGATATTATTGGCCTACCTTGTTCAAAGATGCATACTCACATCTAAGGACCTGTCATATCTGTCAGACTGCTGTAAATAGAGAGTGACATGATGCCATGCCCTTGCAACTAGTGGTGGAGGTACGACCATTTTCTCAGTCGGGCCTCAACTTTATCGGTATGATCAATCTGCCCTCCTCTACAGGCCACATGTATATTCTGACCACTACTGACTATTGCACCCGATGGTCTGAGGCAATAGCTTGTAAACAATGCACCACAGAGGTAGTTATTGAATTTGTTGAAAAGCATATTATCACCAAGTTTGGATGTCCATTTTCTTTAGTTTGTGATAATGGTCCTGCCTTTTCATCATTGCATTTTTCTAACTAGGCATTTGATTATGGAATCATTCTGAAGTTCTCATCTAATTACTATCCACAAGGGAATGGAGTAGTTGAATCAATGAATAAAAATCTGCTTGATGTCATTAAGAAATTGTTAGACAAAAACCTTAGGGACTAGCACATTCAACTCAAATTTGCCTTATGGGCTGATAGAATTTGACACAAAACTGCCTTGGATAGATCACCCTATCATCTAGTCTATGGGATTGAGCCCATCTTTCCCATTCACTTGAGGATTCTCATACTGCAATTGATGCAAGACTATCTTGAAACTGATGATAAATTATCTTTCTGATTAGCTTAGTTGCTGCACCTTGAAGAGAAACATGACGCTTCTATAGAGAACTTTGCTAAACATCAGGGTGTAGTGAAACAATGGTTCGATAAGAGAGCCAAGGTCAAAGCCTTCCACATTTCAGATTTGGTCTTGTATTGGGATAAAGCCCATGAGAAGAAAGGAGAACATGGTAAGTTTGATAAACTTTGGTTGGGTCCGTATCAGATCTATGAGATCCTTGGTGACAACACATATCGACTCAAGAGCCTTTCTGGTGAGGAGCTCCCATTGCCTATCAATGGTCAGTTCCTAAAGCACTACTTCTAGGCTTGAAAGGTAGTCATGCTTCCCCCTAGTGTACATAGTTAGGTTGTTTGTCTACTTTGGTTAGAATAGGTTGTTGTTAGATTAGGTTTGCTTTCCTACTTTCACTTTCCATAGTTGTTAGTGTTTTTTTTTCCTTAGATTAGTTGTCCTTTTGTCTTCACTTTTGTTTGCTACACTTGCTTTTTGCGTGGGATCTTTGTTTCTAGAATGTGGTGACAATTATGTGGACTTGCAAATGCTTCTTGGTTGGGTAGATGATCTAAAGTCTTTATTTGAGAAACTAAGGTTCTATTTAAGTCTCGCTGTGGGTTTTGTTGTTATGCTAAGGGGTATGATGTATGTTCATGGAAAATGAATCATTAGTTGGTGCACCTAAAGTATTTCCTAACCATATATCTTTCACACTTTAAATGATCCTGAAGTAGCTAAGCAAGTCTGAGTGATCTTGTGTCAAGTTAAAGGGTTGGATTCCCATTCTACCACATACACTATTAATCCAGAAGAAATGGTAGGTGACACTAAGTGTCGCTAGCCTATATTAGGTAAAAATAAAAGGTGTTTTTCAACACCAGACCCATTACAGTGCATCAAAAGAGATTATTAGTTGAAAATTCTCATAAAAAGTATTGTCCAGAAATTGTTATCATTAATTATCATTGCATTGGAAATGCTATTGGAAGAATCATTATTTTCTTCCCTCAAAGCTCATCATATCTCAACACTCGAGCATTCTCTTGGTGGTAGAATGATCCCCAACTTCATAGTTTACCACGAAGGATCTTGGATGAGCTTAGTTGCTAAAGGATGGAAATGAATCCAATTGCACACACTTAGGTTTTTAGGATGTGGATGGTTGCACTAGTTAGTGGTCTTTGATTATTTGATAGGATATCATGCTTTTTCATTTAAATGTATGGGAAACACAGAGATTCTAGGTTTGAACAGAAAGTTTATCATTGAAATGCTTGAGAGCATTTCCTAGCAGAGTTCCTAGCAGAGTCGTAATTTGTTGTTCCTCGCACACACGCCCCATTTTGAAAAATAGGGACCCCCTCTTTCAAATTCAGTCTAGGATGTCAAGTGAATCTTTTTCCTTCTCCTAGGTGGTCAAGTGGTCAAAATACATGTTTTTCCAGGTTGAAAGTTTGACGTAAAAAAAATCATTCCAAAATCTACTAAGTTAAAGTCTTTACATTTCTCCCAGTGAGTCTGATAGTCCTTTTACACTAAAACTGGTCCTAACCAACCTTTGCACTGAAACAACTCTCAACCAACCTTTGCACTATAATCCTTTGTCTCCAACCTTGGTGCTAAGTTTAAACATCTTTGACTTGTGCTATTTTGCCCGTCTACTGACCAAATTAGACAGTGGCGAAATCCCTACTAGTCTGAGGAACTTAAAAGCCCCGCAAAACGCATGTAACCAAATCTATTATCCAATGCTAAAAGTGTCGTCCATCGACCAAGTCTGTTGAACCCCAAATCCTCACCAAGTCAGAGGCGACCAAAAACTGTGCAAACCCTAAATCTGTCAAATGTCCCGACTAACATAGCATACATCCTGCATTTATGGCAATTAAGCTGGGAGGAATAAAAGGGGTTTTACATCATTTGAAGCTCATTTCTTCATTTGCTAAAGTATTTTGGAGAGCTTGCAGTGATTCATCAAGTGATTCACTTGTTCAACTCGCGGATTCAAACCAACAATCTCTCCTTTGCATACGCACTGCACCTCGACTCACCTTAGCTATACCAGGTAGGGTTTCAACTTACCTTTAGGGCTTCTTTTTGTATGGCTAGGGTTTCATATTCAAAGCACATTTTTAGTAGTATGGAGTTGGGCATGCTATTAGGGTTTCATGAATTAAACTATTTTTACCGATTTACAAACCCTAGTTTGAATTCTCTTGGGAAAACATAGTTTTTAAGCACCTTAGGCAAAATGAAAAAAATTCACCAAACATAGCAAACTTCAAACACTTGGAATTGATCTTCAAACTAGTTAAACAAATTGGGTTTGTGCTAATGATGTGTCTGACCGACCTTCAAAAACTTGATCCATCTAGTCAGTCAGTGACCACAAAAACCCGCGCTGGAAAATGGAACTCACTTTGCGCTAAAATTGCCCTGTGCTAACTTTTCACTAAAAGACCTCCTCTCTAACTTTGGTCGGAAGCCTAAGAAATCTCCGCCGGTTGGCAGCAGCCAAAACCTCTGCTGGTGATAAAAGAATCACTTTGTGCTGAAAGTAACTCCATCTGACTTTACGTCGGAACACGCTATCACTGACTTAGTCGATTGACTTTATAACCCGTGCAACGTCTGACAAGACCTAATCTCATGCAAAAGTAGTAAGATTACCCTAATCATCCTACGCTAAGCTTCCAACCGACTGACCCAAATGACTAGCTCAAGTCAGTACTCCCTGAAATCCACGTAGGTTGGTTGGTCACGAATCCCATGCAAAATGTTGAGTGCACATGAACACTGAAAGACCTGGTAGTTAGATAGACCCAATTTCCACGCTAAGGTTGGTTGACCTCAAAAGTAGCGCTTTCTTGTCTTTAGGTCAGTTGACCCTAAAATTAGCACAAATTGAGAAAAATGATTATTTTTAAGGAATTTCCAAAAGAAGAAGTGTCTGAAATGATGTAATAATGACTGCAAATGATGAATGATGATGTTTTACATGTTTTAAATGAGATTTTTGGAGCATTGAAGTGTTTATTGCATGCATTGATATTGAATTTCTTATTGTTAAGTTATGTAATGGATGCAATAATAGTAAAGGTCAAATTTCTATTCTTTTAAGAGCATGTTAGTAATTTAACAGATCCATTATAGATTCATTAGTTATGACATGGTTGAGAGTCTAGTGGTTCACTTGATAGTCATAGACCTTGAACTTAGGAGTTAGTGAAATATCTCAAGGTATCAAACTTATAAGGACCAGTCCTATAGGTTAGATGACTGCACGAGATCAAATCATGAGGTACGAATTCAAAGGCATCCCTCCAGAGACAAAGATTCATACCAGATGGAGTAATATAGGAGATACAGACCTGGGTCATATTGACCTTGATGATTTCAGACTTGGAATCTTTGGTCCAAATCCAACACCTAGGGCAAAGAAAGTCAAAGATAGTGGGACTGCACAAGCTGCTACCTTCCCTACATCTATTTAGTGTGCTGAACTTATAGCTGCCTATGCAGATAGATATGACATCATGACCAGAACAATCCAAACTACCAATGGAGACATCTTGGTTGACTTAAGTACACCCTATTTGGCTAAAACTTTTGATATCCCATGGCACACAGTAATGACCATGCCAGATAAGGCAGAATCAGAGGCCACATACAAAAAGGATGAAAGTGGATGTAGGAAGCATATAAAAGAAAATTGGGCAAAGAGCAAAAGGTCTGCCATGAGCAAATTCCCTCAAATACTATACAAAAGTGACTTTCATGATGAAATAGGGGATTTGGTAACTTTCCTGAGTAGAATATACAGATTGCCTGCAACATCAACTTTTGAAGGGTGGATGTTTGTTATAGTTGAAGAGATATTGAAAGGAACTAAGTTCCACTGGTCACAAATTCTCAGTGATAACATTCATGAGGCATTTAGTAACTTCAAAGAAAAAAGATTCTTTAGGTGGACATCCTATGTCATCTATGCATTGGCAAGAAGAAACCATTATGTGGGGTTGTCTAAAGTAGGAGTAGGAAACGATGAGAATACCCAAGTCAAAGTATATGAGTGCTATCCATAGCTCACATTGTCTCAATCTCTGATGCATTTTAAAAGGGTGAACGATGCCTTCACCATGTATATAATAAGATTGTTACAAGGTAACACAGCCTTGAGGATTTCTACAGAAGATATGAATGAAATAACCGGATATGGAAGGTGGTACATCCAGTTTGAAAAGTTCACATATCTAATGATACAAGGTTTCACTGGGATAGCTTATAAACTCCCTAGATATCCTGATGATAAGATAGTGCTCTTGGAATTGTCTAGGCAATTGATCACTTGTGCTAAAAAACTCAAGCACTTGCATAGAACCAATGTACAATTTCCCATCCGATTAGGCAAAGGAAATTATGCATGTCCTTCATTAGAATCAACTGAGCATTTAGATAAAGAACTTCAACTTCTCAACCTCCACTACTACAATGCAAGGGATCACTTTGATCCAAATAAGGTGATGGAGAGGTTTGTAAGAAAAAAACTATTCCACAAGAAGACTTTTGGGCCAACTATATGGATGATTACGAGGTTATGAAGAAAGCTCGTTCAAGGTTATCTTTAGCTTTTATAAGGAAATTTCACATCATTGCAATACCAGATCCATTAGAAGATGATGGGAATATTATGGTTAGAGGAACTTGGGAGGTTTAGTACCACCAACCAATCCCTCTACCTAATTGGGCCAATGCTAAGGAACGTTCTCTTAACATCATAATTAAAGAACCTATTAGACTGAGCAAAGCTTGGGTGGGAGGTCAGATGGCTGCCTTGGAGAAGCAAGGGGTGCAGCTCACATATACTGTACCTGAGTCAAATAAGGAATCTGGAGGAGAAGAGGATGAACCAATAGACATAACAGATGAGGTAGAGCTAGTTCAAAGACAAAAATCTGACAATGAAGAGCATGTACCATTAGTAGAGAAGGCTAAGTCACAAAAGAACAAGAAAACTTCTGTAAAACCATCTAAGAAAGATTAGCCTCCTTCTACAAGGACAAGAGCTTTGAAGAAAAGGGATCTACCCACTGGCTCTAGAGAAGGCTCCAAGACAAAGAAAATCAAGGTAAAAACTATTTGTCATACTGCAGAAGTCGCTAATGTAACTCACGATGGGACCAATCTGCCAACCTCTCCATCTTATTCTGCTCCAGATGTGAATACAGCTGTACTCTCCTTAATAGCTACTGCTACTGCATCCACTTCCATTGCTTCCACTACTGCACCTATGACCTTGGCTACCATTATTCAGGAAACTGTCTATGCTTCCACTTCACCTTCTATTACTGTTTCAACTATTTCTTGCTCATTGGTAGTATCTTCTAGCACCCCTAGCAGTCCCATTTATTCTATTGTTACCACCTCATGTTCCTCTACCATTACCATGCCTTTATCTTCCATCTCTTCCACTCCATTACCTACCTCTCCAGAATTACCTCCCATTTCTACAATTCTTTCTCCTTCTCTTCCCTTACTCTCACTATCTATTTTTTTTGTCCATCAACATTTCCTCTATCTTGCCAACCTCTTCTATCTCACCAACTTTGGGGTTGGCCTTGTTTGCCAATTTGACACAAATGAACTTATCTTCAGTTTCAATGCCCATATCCTCTATAATTCCTATCTCTCAGATGCCCATGGATCAAAATTCAACCTCCTTGGCTATGCCATTGCTACTAGGAATTTACAAGATATGTGCTGAATTAGTTTTGTAAGACTCAGAGCTAGAAAAGGTTGTATGTACTGAGGTAAATAATGAAATATCAAATGAATCCTTGGCTAAAACAGTAAGTGTTGAAGTTATTGATATATTTGACAGTCCTCTAGAGAAAGGTCAAATAGAGGCAATCTTCAAATCAGCTTAGTAGAATGTGATGGTAAATTGGAGAAATCTCACTAATGAACGAGATAAAGAATTGGATAAAGATAGGGGTCAGAGCAAGAACAAGGGTTCCTTGAAGGACCTCCCAAAACTAATAGTGAAAATATCAATGAACTGAGTAAGCCTTCTTCTTCAATACCTGCGTGGTTACAAAATAGAGTGGCATACCCTGAGCCACAGGTAGAAATAAATTAGATTTGAGCACAATCTTGTTGCAAGCTCAGACACCAAAGAAACAAAAGAAAGCAAAAATACAATCAAGGATTTATAAAGATGAGACTGGATCCAGGATTGCTAAAACAACTGTCCCACCGGCTGACACAAATAGAGAACAAGTCAGAGCCAAGGATTATGACATCTTAATGGTTAATTTGGGACCAACCACACATGCTCAAAGAGTTGATGAGTTTAAAGGGTCTATCACTTCAATTTTGGAATAGTTGGATAGAGATGAGATGTCAAAGAAAGAATTGAAATAGAAGAATGAGGAACTTCAGACTTGCCTCCAGTTTCTAATAAAACCAATTGATGCTGGTGGGGATATAAGGATAGTACCAACCTTCCTATCGACAAATGAAATGGCAAAGCTCAGTGAGGTAAGGACCATGTCACAAGGTACTCAGAAGTGGTTAATCAGAGTATGTGAAAAAGGATGTGAAACAATTGATGTTGCAGCCAAATCACATAAGAAGTTAGTTGAGCTTCATGAGAAGTGAAAAGATTTGTGAGAGGAGTGTGATACTTTTGAGGAATATTATTCTCACATGTTTCCCAAGGTCAAGAATATTAGATATTTGCTTGCATAGACTTTATTGGTTGAGAATATTCTAACTGGTGACAAGTTATCCAAGGCTATTGAGTGGTACCAACAACTGAAATTGAGAAAGGAAACCTTTGAGAACATAAAAGAAGCTTATAAACTAGTAGATGAAGAAGTTTGGGCATTAATCTATGATATTAATGATACTTTAAAAGATTGCCTGGAATAGGCTTACAATAATTTTGCACCCTATGATGTTGAGAAATGCAAGAACAAATTGCATAAGGTCATTTTTGAGAATACTGAGATGAATGTGGAGGACTGGTTGGATAAGGTCAGCGACCTCAAGGCTGAATTCAATGCATTCCATAAAGCAAGGGTAGAAATAGAAAGGATATACAATCAGTTCAGCCAGGAGCTATAGATGTTCCAATATCGAGTCTGCCATCTCAAAAATCTAGATCCTTTGGAAATCAATCCAGCACTTGAAGCATGGCTCAACTACCGCAACAAGCTGACAGAAGAAGACAAAATCAATTTTGATGAAGAACCTTAATGTGTTTTAATTATTTTGAAGAATAATCCTATCATTTATGTAAATTCCTATATTTAGAGCAACATGTGACGCTATGTTGTCTTTATTATGCCTTAAAAATGAGCTTTTCCATATATATATTAAGTTGGGTAGTCAAATTGTCTAGATTCAACATATCTGGGGGCTGTTTTTCATCTTTTTCATAAGAGACAAAATGTAATTTAGGATTTACTATGAGCTATAAGAAATGCATTTATTGATGTAATTTGGACCATCGGTGTTGAGTTAATCTCCACCATCTATTGAAAAACTTGATATGCTACTTTCCTATATAAAGGACTACTTGTTCCATTATTTATAAGAGAGAATTCTTGATGCTGAATTGTTGACATTCTGCCATTTGAAGTAATACAAAGCAAGTTTATGCATTTGTTCTAAGAATTTGTGTATTGTGTTGCTTATGTGATCTTCATGGTTCACTTCTTGCTCTCCCATAGTTAGTTAATTGTGCTTATATAATGTTCATGGTTTGCTGAAAGTATCTAATGAATACTCTATGTCCATACTTTTAGTTATTTGTTGATGCTAGATAACTATGCAAAGTTAGTTTGGACTGATCAGATATGCTTAAGTTCAATTGCATTTCAAGAGTTAAATTGTGTTATCTATTGGGTATTTAATGAATGAATGTAATATGAAAATCTTTCAATTTCCATTGAAGATAGCATCATTTTCTGCAGTGCTGTAACATCAATTTTCAGTTTGGTAACTCAGAAAACTAGTTGAATTTCAGAGTGTTTGTCTACTTAAAGCAGTCCATACATTGTTAATGTCACTTAGGATTTCTCTAAAACCCTAACCCTTTTTGCATTTTCTTTGAAAAACCATTGTTAGATTAGGAATTTCGACAGTGTTTTACATTGTTTTATTAGCTGAAATCATAAATGGTTTATATGTATTTGCTATCCCAACTCCACAGTATGTAGATTATATGTAAGACCCCTTGTAGGTACAGCTAGAACATTCCAATTGAGAGATTCCAAGCAAGCTAAGACCTAGCTATAGAAACCTTGGAGTAGTCTTACCTAGGGTAGGATACTTTTCGAGATAGGTGTGAAACCAGCAATCACACCTGCGTTGCTATGTGCTAAAACACTCATCAAGAGATGTTTGCTTAGTGTATAGATGATGTAAGAATTTGGGGACCCACATAGACTTCGGATTTTCTTGATTGTTTCCTTGCTTGTGGGATTTTTGGGATATTTGAAACTTTGAATGAAATGGAAAAGTTGGGATTTTTGAGATGTGGATGAGGATGCCTCATTTGACTTGCTTAATTTGTGCTTAGGGACCCAAACCATTTTATTTTTGACCTTTTCTTGTGAAGGTTTGGGCTTGGGTAGTGGTTTGGATAGCTTTGTAAATGTACTTTGCTTTGACTTTTGGCATTGATGTCCCAAGGCATTTGGACCCTTAGGATTGTTGGTAGGATTTTTGGCTTTATGAAAGGAGGCATCCAAATTTTTATTTTGGAATCCCATGGGTTTGGTAGAAGCTTTATGTTTAGACAATATGTGCATTTGTTGGTCATGATTAGGATTGTAAGGGTGCTTATGGATAAATGGATTAAAAGTGGGTTTATGGATAAATGGATAAGGAGATTGGAGGATAGGGATATTAGGTGTTGGGAGTAATGGTGGTCAAGTGGATGGAGGGATATTAGGAGTTGGAAGGAGTGGAGCTAAAGTGGATGGTGGAAGGTGTATGGTCACATACTTTTGCGATTTGTAGGATAGAGAAGGTGAAAATGTGACATATGCTTTGGGTATACGATGTGGTTTGTGATGGAAAGTGGACTTAGGAGGAATGGAGGAATTACCAACATCTTTAAAGTGTTTACCTTGGGGTGTATATCCAAGGCCATATGAGTGTGGGGGAACCTTGACATGGATTGGCTCCAAAATACCTTGTTCATGAAGGCATAGGCCTTCACCTTGGTAGTTCATGTTTTGGAGGATGCAATGGACTATGGGACTTGGTGTGCTTTGAAAATTAGACTTGAGTTTGTTATTGGATGGATAAGGTGAGGTGGAGGACAAATGTTGTTGTTGTCCTAAGGACGAACATTCATGGATGAAGGTGGATAAATGAAGTGGACATGTTGGCTTTGAAGTGGGGTTGGTAGTGGATGTGGAAGGATCATTAGGATCTTGCTTAGCATTGTTTTCACTAAGATCCAAGTTATTTGTTTGATCCTCTATGCTTATGTGTTCTTGGGAGGCACATGTCTCATTCTGACAAGTGGACTTTTGCTCATTATGGATAGGGCTAGATGGCAGATGACTAGGAGCAATGTGGATATCTTGCTCATGGATGGATATAGGATTATAGATAGGATCAAGGTGCTCATGGATAGCTTCTTCATAGGTATCATCTTGATCATAAATAAGGTAAATGTTATGGATAGGTTGAATTTGGATAGCTTGCTCATGAATGGTTGTTGGGAGATGGATAGGATCAAGTGGTTCATGGATAGATTCATCATTATGGCTATCATCTTGATCATGGAGAAGATACATGTTATGGATAGGTTGCATGAAAGTGATTTGATCTTGACTTGGACTAGGGATTAATATTTCCACATGCATAGGGTTAAACTCTTGACACACCTCTTGGGTTGCTTGAATGGAATTGGGAGTGGGAGATGCTTCAATAGACTTGATGGGTTCTTCATGGTCATCAACATGAGGGTACAATGGGTCTTGACTTGCACTCATGGTAGGAGACTCTTCAATAGGCTCAATGGGTTGTGGACCACATGATGGGGTTGGAGGAATAGGCACGATGTTTGAAGGTTATTTAATAGGCTCAAGGATAGGTGTTTGACATGGAGATAGTTTATTCCTTTCTAATAGCCAATGGATCACGTCCTTCAATATTGTATGGGTGGATGGACAATAAGGGTATATGGTGTCGTATGCTTAGGATTGGGATTAGGTGGAGGGATAATAGGGGTGGAAGGTGTTGTAGGCTTAGGATTAGGATTCTGATTGGATAGAGGGATGATGGGATTGGACATATTAGGATTTGGATTGGATGGATGGATAGTAGGATTGGATGGTTTTATCAAGGGTAGCTCAAGTAATTGCACTTGGACCAATTGTTGTAGGGTTATCTCCAAAGAATTCTTTTGTGGAAGATTGGAGGAACATGAGGGTGAAGGTAATGGAAGTCTTGATGGATTAGAAGGTTGATGGACTAATGAATTAGGATTGGGAGTACATGTTGGTGTTGGTATAGGACTAGTAGGCTTGTGGATTCACCTTTGAGTTGATAATGATGGAGGGTACTCATAGGATACATAATTTAGATTGGTATCTCCCTCGTCAAAGGTAGCATGAGGACTTAAGGATGTTTAATCTTGTTGCATAGGATAACTTAGGCTCACATGTTCTTGTTGTGGAGGCCATTGATAGTCTTGTGAATGAATTTCATGGTAAGGTGAAATGGTGGGATACGTAGATAAAAGATCTTGGTGTTGATTTGAAGTTGAAGGCATTTGATCTTATTGCCAAGGTGGACTTGGGCTCACATGTTCTTGTTGTGATGTGGGTAGATATGTTGATGTGGAATTTACATAGAAAGATGTGGGATAAGTTGATATGGAATTAATTTGACATGTGGATGAATTAGATTGGTATGAATTTTGGGAATTAAGGTGTCTCAACCTTGTAAATTCCTTACATTATTAATGTCTGTATTTATTATTTAATTGCCTATGTTGTAAATATTTGTAAATTCCAATTGTCATATTGTGGGATGTGGCATGGTGATGTGTCAATCCTACATGGAATATTACAACTTGTAATTTTGTCCTCACATGAGGAGATAGGCATCCCACTTTGTGGTAGGAGTATTTTTCCATGTGTCGGCATCTTCCATGTTGTGTAAGGGAATGTTTGACTGAAATGGTTATGACAGATTCCTATGACGAATCTATGACATGTAAGAGTCAGAAATAGAAGGTTGTAAGATAGGTGAAGACATGTGTCATGAAGCATCTTTGAAAAAGGCATATTTGGGTGCCCCAAGGTGGACTATGACATGTTGTAAGAGAATATGCTATTTATAGCCTATGTATGATAGATTCTCGTACAGCTGTAAGTTGTAACCGCTATGACAGATTCTATGATGGTTGTAAGTGTCGTAAGAGCATCTGTCATAGCTCATTTTGGAAATAGGTGACCCCTTTGGGATGGGAGTTGTGGAAAAGTATCAAGCACATTCTACAATCTTGACCAAGTGTCATTAGGTGTGGGTTTTGGTCCATGAAGCCAAGTTGGACACCCATTCCAAGAAAGGTCCAATATTGCCTTGTATTTTCTATATAAATAGGTGCTTGGAGAGGGAGTTGTATCACAAGTTCTACAGGTATTGTTATGCTGCCGGTTTGACTCCAGACAGGAGTGTCGAAGACCATTGAAGCTTACATTGCAAGTGTATTGTAAACATATTTCAGATTTGTTAATACATTGTGTAGGTTTCTGAGTGTGGGGTTTTTCACCCGATAAGGGTTTTCCCCACCGTAAATCTTTGTCTCTCTTCTATCTACTTTCTGTTTCTTATGTTTTACTGCAATATCTCATGTTAATGGTTTAAAATTGATGTAATAGTTAGGATAAAATTGAATTTGCATAGCCCTCTCCTCATTAGATTAGTGTAGGAAGCGATTTCCGTACACCTAGCTTCCTTTCAATGTTTACGTGGAATTGACATGGAAAGATGTGGGATAAGTTGATGTGGAATTAATTTGACATGTGGATGAATTAGATTGGCATGAAGTGGGATAAGTTAATGTGGAATTGATTTGATGTGTGGATGGATTAGATTGGTATGAAATGGGATAAGTTGATGTGGAATTGTGGAATGGATTAGATTGGTATGAAGTGGGATAAGTTGATGTGGAATTGATTTGACATGTGGATGAATGGGATTTTGGACTTGTCTCATCCTCATAAATAAGGAGATAGCCTCCTCTAAGTATAAACTTGGTCTTAGGAGGAGAGGCTCCTTTAATTGTGATCTTGGGCTTTGGTTCATTCTCATTATTTGAATTAGGAGGATAGCCACCTTTAATTGTGACCTTGGGTCTTGGTTTATCCTCATGATTTGGATTAGGAAGAGGGGCTCCTCTAATTGTGACCTTAGGTCTTGGTTTATCTTCATGATTTGGATTAGGAGGATAGCCACCTTTAATTATGACCTTGGATCTTGGTTTATTTTCATGATTTGGATTAGGAAGAGGGGCTCCTCTAATTGTGACCTTGGGTCTTGGTTTATTTTCATGATTTGGATTAGGAAGAGGGGCTCCTCTAATTGTGACCTTAGGTATTGGTTTATCTTCATGATTTGGATTAGGAGGGGATCTTCTAATTGTGATAACCATTGTGACAAGTATTTGACTTGGCCTAAGATGATGTGGAATTATTAGGGTTTGATAGGATGTGATTGATTGGATGATTAGAAATTATGACCTTGGATGATTAGGTGGATGATTGAGATAATGAAAGGGATGATTAGATTGAATAGATGGATGAATAGGAGGATTGGATAAGTGACTAGGATGATGGTGATTTGATGATGTGGAATGATGTAGCTTAAGATGTGTGTTGACTAGGATGAATGCTTAGATTGATTTGTTTATGTGTTTGGTGTCTATAGCTTGATTTGGCAATGTTCAAACAAATGATTATGCATATACACACATGAATCACTCACACAAGACACATAAGCAATTTTAAATTTGAAATATGAAATGTGATGATTATTAAGCACACACTTGAAAACACATCAACAAGCCTAATGTCTAGTCAAGTGGGTATGGTCAATTAGGTCTTAGGTTAGATTGCACAAGGTTGACTAGGAATGAAATGAAAGCAAAATCCTACCATATAGCTGGGAGAAAGGGGCAACCCACTCTTCACCTTTACTTCCCAAAGGTATAAAGTTCTTTAAGGCTTAGCCAAGAGTGACAAGATTCCAACTTTCAAAGGAGGGTGTCTTTCGATTAAGCCTCGATTGAGGTTTTCCCTTGGAGTGGTGTGTCTCCAAATAGGCCTCCTAGGTAGGGTAAACAAAAGCAAATAAAGTGAGTTGTCACTTGATTCACACTTGCAGTGGTTTATTGACCCTTAGAAATGAGATGTGTGAAAGACAATTCAAGCACTTGTTCATTTTAGATCCAAAGCAAAATGTGTAGGAAGAAACTTGTTCTTTTTAGCCCAATTTTTTGATGATGTGATAGCAAACAATGTTCGTTTTAGAGCTCAAATCAAAGTGTGATGGCAGACAAGTTGTTTTGGTGTAATGAAAAGATAAAAGTTGTGTCAAGTGCACCTGGAAAGTTGTTGTCAAGTTTGATGATGAGGCACACACTGCAAGCCACGATTAGGTCCACAAGAAAAAGCAAAGCACAAGGGTTTTAAATGATATGTCTTGGACAAGCGAATAACCTGCAACCCACTTGTGAGTAGTTTGACGAAAATCATCTTTGACAAAATGATACTGATGTAAGCAAAGGGTTAGTGACATGCAAAATGACTAACACAAAAAATGACTGTCATAAAAAAAAATAAGAAACTAGTTATTCTAAATAAGTAAAATTAAAATCTAATTACAAGATAAATTTAATACTAGATAAAAATTTAATACTAAATTAAAATATAAAGTTAATACTAAAGTAAAAATGAAAATTTAAATTAAAAGCTAAATTAACAACTAATTTAAAATTAACAATATAAAACCTACTTTTTTTTTCTTAATGGACAAAGTCTTGTAGGATGTAGACTGGTGATTGGGGCTATGGAGTAAAAGGCGAGCAGGGGAGGATTTAGTTGCCACTGAAGGTGATGACAGGATATAGATATGGCTATTGTATAAATCAGGGTGTTTTACCAAAGGTGACAACATGAACTGTGGAGAATTAAGAATGTTGACCGAGGCAGAGGTTTGGGATGTCGACAGGAAGATCAAAGACGAAGAAGATTTGGCAAGAATGAGCCATGGATTGGAATGTTGGGAGATGCTGACGGATGTGGATGGGGATCAACAAGGATGGGGAGTTTAGGGTTTGACTGAAGATGGTGACCGAGCAGCCGGTGAAAAAACCCTGTGGATAACACTGTAAAATCTTGCGTAAAACAAAACACAGTCAAATAAAACAATGCATTGACTAGGATGTAATACCAAAAATCAATGGAAGAAGAAAGTGATAGACCATGCTAAGAAGATCAAGGTGTCTGCAGAGATGCACATCGGATCCGTACAGTATGGACCATTGGTTTAAAAAAAATTTCAAAAAAAAAAAAAAATTTGGGAAGCAAAACCAATGAAATTTATAGTCAAAATTCATGCAATCGGCCTCTTAGATGCAATGGTGAGGTCAAATCTTAAGAAGGATGCAACTTACAAAACTTTACCACCAAAACTAGACAAAAATGATGTTAAAAATGCAAATTTAAACACACAAACCTGCAAAAAGTGAGGGTTAGAGCCACGAGTGTGCTAGAAAATGTAGATGGAAAATTGATGCAAAAGGCAAGATGAAGATAATGCAAACAACACAATTACCTTTACCTTTGAATCAATTCCTCCACATGTGATAGAACGTGATAGATGCACCCAAATCTACCAGATTTGTTCTCTTTGATGGATGTTTAATTGGTTGGAATGTTGACTGCTCACTTCTGCATATCATAACAATGATATAAGGATGATAGATGGAGATGAATGTGATAGATTCTAGAGTGATTTTGACATCATGAGGATACTTGAAGAATAGATGCCCCCAAATGGCTTGGGAGAGGGTTGATTTATAGGCTTGGGATGATTTGGATGGATGGTTGAGATTAAAAAGCTAATTGATTAATGTGGACGGCTAGGATTGATTTGGTTATCCCACTCTTCAAAGAGATTGTAGTCATGTGACAAGTGTCAAATGGCCTTCCACCTTACATGGAGACAAATGTGGAGATAGAGACAAATATAGAATTTTCTATTTTTGGAAAGGAATGATGTGGAATACATTAATTAAATAAATATTTAATTTATTTAATTAGTTTAGATGAGGGAGTAGTGGAAATTAATTAAATAAATAGAATTTATTTAATTAATTGGCTAATGGATAAGTGGGATTAAGAGTGGGATTAGGACAAAATGCTACATGATGTCTTAATAATATTTTTGTCTAGGTATTGCAAGACATGGACAAATTTGGGTGTCTATAGTGCCTTAGAAGCATCTTTCTTAGCTTTGCCTTTTTTGCCAGTGGGACATGTTCTTCACTGTCAGTTTCAGTCCCTTTAGCAGTCCCTTGATCTGTAGCATCTTCTACTTCTATGGGTTGATCCTCCACATCACTGCTAACTTTCTCCGTGGCTTCCTTTGTGTATGTCAAAGCAGTCCGTACTTGTTCTAATACTACAATTTGGGCCCTAACCCATTCCTTGCTCAGTCTTATTAGATTTTTCATAGTTGCATCTAGGGAGCTTTCCTCTGAAGTAGCCTAGTTTAGAAAGGAAATTAGCTGATTGAATAATGCTTCCCATGGTCCTCTTTGCACTAAGTTGCCATCATCTATCAGCTGGTCTAGGACTTGCATTATGTGGAATCTCCTAATGAAATCAAGAGGTAGCCTAGACTAGTTTTTCCTTAACACTTTATAGTCATCAACATAATTCGCCCAAAAGTCTTTGAGATGTTCCTTATGAAAAAGCTTCTTGCTTACAATCTCTACATAACTCCATGTCGATCAAAATGCCTCCTTGTGTGGAAATGGAGGTTTAGTAGTTGCAATTTAGTGTCTAAATATTCTACTGTGCCAAGGGTGGTACAAGAATAGTTGCCCTTTCCTAGCAGGATTGGGAACTTGATGTTTTCCCGGTGCAAATGTTTTAGTTTTTCTACACATGGAAGAAGTTGCCTAGTGAGCTCAAGGAGCACTATTTTGTCAGTTGGATAATGGGGCAGCCTATATGGTGCACCTATAAAACCTTGGAGTCTTAGATAAGTGAACACCTAAAATTGGATATACCATCTTCTATAGGTTTGCACAACATTCATAACTTCAGGAGTTAATCTCATAGTGGAGTTGTCTTGAAGAATCTAAGTGATGTGCATGGGGAAGGCATCATTGAATCACTTATAGTGTACCAAAGACTCAGAGACTTCTAGTTGGGTATAGCATTCGTAAACTTTAAACTACCCATTAGCATTCCCAACAACTCCTAGCCTAGACAACCCAGGGTATACCACTTGTCTAGCCAAGGCATACACTACACAAGAAGTCCATCTGAATGTTTCATTAGTGTTAAAAACATTGAAGGTTTATGAATATTATCACTAAGGATTTGGGCCTAGTGTATTTTCTTCTCCCTGTGTAAGATCTCCTCAATATAAGCAAACATCCACCCTTCAAATGTGAAAGCAGTGGGCAAACTCATAATTCTACTCAAGAGAGTCACTAGGTCTCCAATTTCTTCCTTAAAGTCACTTTTATACAAGGTGTGAGGGAGTTTGTTTTGAGACCTTTTATGCTTCATCTAGTTCTCATTTATCTTTTTTCTGCAACCTTCTAGATCCTTCTTGTACATCTTTTCAGCTTCTTCTCTGTCAATTATGGAGAGCCTAGGGAACACATGTATGTCAAAGATTTTTGCAATAGACACGACACTTAAGTCTGCTAGAACCTACCCATCTTGAGTTTGGATGGTCCTAGTTGCTTGATCATATCTATTCACACAAGCTACTATTAACTCCATGCATTGGACTGATGTAGGGAAGGCACCTGCTTCACCTATCCCATTATCTTTGATTTTTTTGGCCAAGGGAGTTGGATTAGATTGCAGGACTTTGATTCTAAAATCTTCTATATCTATGTGTCCTAAATTTGTATCTTGATATTATTCCAATCCGAAGTGATCTGATTCACGGGAGGGATTTCTTTGAATTCGTACTTCATGGTGTTATCTCATGCAGTCATTTATCCTACAAGACTGGACCTAATAAGTAAATCTTTTGATATAGTTGATCAGGTTGTTCTTGACTTAGGTTTTTTAAGACAATTAGTTAATCATAATTTGACACTCCTAGTTATAAATCCTAGAATTCTTATCCATTAAGCCTGAGGTTTGCATGATTTCTAATATTTATTAATTAATTATGCATAAATAAGCAATAAAAATAGTTTTAGCAAGCTTTTGAGGCCCTACTGCACTTGTGTAATAAATACAAGTTCTTAATGTGAAATATTTCAACTTTAGCTCTAGAACATGCAAATTTACTTTATTTCATCTTTAAACCAATTCACCTGATCAAACAATCCCTTTTTCGCTTAGAAAATTTCATGAAATACAGTGTGTAGAACAATTAGTGTAAATTCTGGGGTCTACTGCAAAAAGTGGGCAAATCAAGTTCTACTGCCCGACGGGAAATTTGAGGTGTGTTGCAATGAAAGTTTTTAGCGCTAAGCAATGGACATGGTTTTCAGTGCAAAGCGGATATCTTTAGGCTAGCATCAATTTCACATGTTATCAAGTGGCGTGGAATTTATAGTGTATCAGTTAGGAGCAACTAGAGCTAAATCAAGTGCAAAGAAAGAAATGATATTTTTAGCACCAGATGGGGAATATCATGTTAGCAGAGATTTCCAGTGGTACCGACTAGCACAAATTTTTAGGCAGTATTGCTCAAGCACAATAGGATAGACTTTTAGCATGAAGGAAGTTGACCATGATTTTAGTGCAAAGCTTATCTAATGCTGCTAGTGGGGATTTTGTTAAGTGCAACTTTTGGGAGGTGTTGCTAAAGGCACTAGGACTAGTTTTAAGTGCAAAGGAGGTTGATCATGATTTTTAGTGCAAAGCTTATGATCGATAGTCGACGAGGCTTTTAAGTTCATTTTGTACCCTGACAAGTTAGCACACAAGTTTTGAAGGATACTGCATAAAAGCGGTAGAAGGTGATTTAAGCATTGGGTCGATGCTTCTCATTTTTAGTGCAAAGTGCTTGAGATACTTTAACAAGGATATCAAAATGTAGTGGTTAAGTGAAGTTGGAGCTTATTTTAGCACAAAGGCAATACTATAGGTTTTTAGTGCAAAATGCTTAAAGTGTATTGGGAGATAAATTCAAGTGCAGCAACAATCTTTTGAAGGCACAGAAGGTGGTGACGTCATGTTTTAGTATGAAGTTCTTTATGTTGGTTTGCAGAGGTTTCAACAAGTGTGGGGTAAATGTAGTGAAGGTCCCTTTCTCCGTAAAGTTGTAAATGAGAAGTCTAATGCTAAATGTTCTCTCTAGCCTGGAGATCTAGGATTCAAAGGTTTCACCCAACATCTTTGGACATAGATGATTCTATGGTTCTATAATGATAATCTTGATTCCCATATCTTACAGAAGTCCATCTATTGAATGTGCGCTCAAAATCTCAATATCAGACCCAAACCCTATGAATTCTTCAACATGACAGAAAACCAATGACATAAAGAAACAAAGCAATCCAAGCTACAAGGGATTTTAAACATTTAAAATGTCTTAGCTGCTAATTACCTTTAAACAAAACCAAACCCTAAACCCATCAACTAAAATGCAAGGCAGAGTGAAATTTAGGGCACCAACCTGTACTTGAAGGACTATGAAAGTAGGAGGAAATTCTTCACTAGAACGTACTCTCGACTCAATCGCGCTACACTCAAATTGTTTAACACCTACTTGTAGTTTGCAGACCTCTTTAGTGATGATCAGAATGTAAAATAAGCTCAAATGAGTCTGAAAACTTTTTATATTTCCCATTTTATCAACCATTAATGTAGAGTACCATGACAGCTTGGCACGCAATGAGTTTCGGTGGGGTTTCGAAGGGTTATTGCCTTAGCGAGGTTTTCAGGATCTGCCACCATAGTGGGCTTTTTGACATTTACTGCTTTCATGTAATGTAACATGGATTCAACACAATCTGATTAATCTCAATTCTGGTGCCAAATCTATTCAGCGGGACTTTAGCATCTACCGCCCTGGCGGGTCTTTTGGTCCCTACTGACTATTTGTAGAGCACCTCCTTTTTAGCGCAGTGAAGTAGAAGTCTTTTTCAACACTGGCGAGAGTATGCAGTACCATTTGTTTTTGGTGCTAAGGAAGTAGCAGTTGTTTTTAGTGTAAAGAACTTTTAAGACTTGGTTTTTGACATAATGAGGGTCTTTCAGACTTTTAATGATTCTCCTAGGGGCATTGAACATAAGTCCACTCGATTCAAGCAATTTGATTCACAAATGGATAGATTTGACTTCACAAACTCGTCATTTCCTCAAGAGACAATTACCAGAGACTAAGTAAAACATCTAGCAAGGCAAGAAAAGGGGGTCTCCATTTCACAAAATGGGGCATGTGTGCAAGGCACAACAAGGAGGTGCTTGCCAAATTCACTACGTGGCCATCATTTTTTAGCATTTTGAGTCAAATTTAACCCTACCATCATATCCAGAAGGTCCAAAAATTTCTATAGATTGACTATCAAATCTTTGCCTTTGGCCATTGAGGAAAAAATTTACCCCCTTGAAAAATATTCCTTGGCATAATCATTAGAATCTTGCTTGCATAGGCATTACATAGGTTGTATGAAGGTGTAAGATTTTTTCTTATGTTTGTTGAAAATTTTTCATATATTTTTTCTAAAAAACATCTAAGATTCAATACAAATATGTAGATTTATTATATTGTATTAAAAAAACTAAGAAATAAAAAATATTGTGAGGTATGCCATATTGGTACAACCCTACAAGATCTAAGTGGTGGCATAAAGCCACAAAACTTGTGTTAAAGGCTAGTGGCCTTGGTACAAGGTTGAGGCCTATTTTAGGCCATATGCCCCTTAAGGTACAAATACTTCTTTGTGTGGAAATCCCTAGTGGCTCATAATCCCTTTGTGGATTTAAAACCCATACCAAACCCTTTTAAAACAACATTATACCCCTCTATGTAATCTAGTAGACAACTAAAACAAAGTTTGTAATTCTCTAATTTGATAATGGATATAATACTTGGTGGTGCTTTTGGCAGTCCCTATAATGCCAACTAGCATATGATATGGTCCTCTATACCAAAATTTTATGAGGCCTTATATTTACATTGTGGTGTTCTAATTGTGTACCTTAGACATATGTTGTGATTTGATATGTTTTATCACTATACATGATGTTTTAGATTTCCATCAATGTATGTTTTTGATGAGGTTTTATATTGGCATACATACTATGTATTATGGGAGGTGTATGTCATGATGTTACATTCTTGAATTTGTTTTGTGTTTCGTGATACAATATCATACTTGTTGATGAGGTTCCTTGTGAATTTCCTCTATTGCCCAATGGATATACTAGGAAACTGGTCATGAGAGTTTTAGCACGAAAAAATGGCGTAGAGGTCACCAAAAATGTTGCCCAATTGTGCTTTCTAGCCCAATCAGGTTAGGTTGTAACAACATTTATATTTTCTACTTTGAAGAAGCAAATAGGTTCAAGGGGAAAGGAGAAGAAGGTTCAAGATTCTTAGTCATCCCTAGAAGGCCTACTGTCATGGTGGAGGGCCATTCCAGTGATCATATTACCATGATCATGTAGCAGCTCAATAAGAGCTGCTACATGAGCTAGATAAGATGGGAAGGACACTCCAACAGAGCAAGAGACAACCTAAGTCTCGTGGGAGAAAGGGAAGCTAATCCATGTATTGTAGATTGTGTTGCAATTTTTTTTCATTATTCATTCATTACAATTTGATACATTATCAAATGATAAAAGGTAGACAAATATTGCTAAATTCATTCATGATTATGAACATCTGTATCATGCAATCATTTTTCATTTATTTTTATGCAATTGATTCACAAAGAAGAAGCAATATGCAAAAACATTACATAAAATAACTATTCATATTCATGAGAAGAAAAGTGTTTGTATGCTTTCACACAAGCCATGGGATTAACTGTATATGATGCAATGAAAGAGAACAAGTACATCTGAAACAAAAGGAGCAATCATATAGGAAGGAGAAAGGATCTGTCATTACCTAAATGATGAATCCCCATAGTTGGCAGCATCATCTTCTAATTCATCATCAATATCTCCAAGAAGACTTACAAAAGAGACAAAGGAGGAATGTTAGAGCTCAGGATTCATCTTCACTCCTATATACAATAATATCAAAATTTACTTGTTATCTTACAAAAACATCTAGTCAAGAAGATAAAAGAGATAAACAGCTCCAAACTGTAGTTATACAAGCACTAGAAGGAAACAAAAGAGTAGATCAGATCACCATCAAAGAGGGGGCTCTTTAGCCTTATTTGTTTTCCTAACTTATTTGTTGAGTGTGTAGGTATAGGTACTTGAAGACCAATCATTAATCACTATTTTGAAGCTATTATAGCAGTCAACCTTACCAATCATTAATGGATGTTCTCAACCTTATTAGACAAACAAGTAAAAGGAGCAGCAAAGTAACATCAAAGTTGTTAGAACAAGCATCATGTATGACTGTCATAAATAGCATCCATTGCACTAAAACTTGACCATATGAGGATAGAGGAAGATTAAGGGTATACAACAAAGTTGTAGTAGTCTTAGGTAAAGAGGACTACAATAGGTAACCCTTGATAGAGCATCAGTTCAAGTGATGGAACAATCAAGGTATGGCAGGGAAACAACAAGTTGTCATTGCAGTCAAAGGATGAGCTATGATGGACAATAAAATCTCAAGTACATGGAGCAATTAGAAGGCATGAAAAGAGGTAGTGTGATCAGAAAATCTGAAATACAATAAAGATTAGTCAGCATCAGATGCCTAATGTAAATAGTAGAATAGAAAGGATTATAGTACAATAGAGGGAGTATGACAGTCATCAAGGTAGTTAGGACAGTGGAACATGACATAAGGAGCAATCATCAATTGCATTTGATAAGAACAGTCAGCCTCAGTAGTTAAAGACAAACATCAATGCAATGGTATAGTCTAGAAGCAATGCAAATATGCAAGCCTAAAAGTGACACATACAAATCATATCAGATAGAGATGAGATACTCATGAGTAAATACTTTAAGGGGTAGTCTTATCTCTTTAAGGAAGCATTCATAGACATGCCTAAAGAAGATAGTCACAAGAAAAAGACAATGACACTTGTGTGGACAGTAGACTGAATGGGAACAAATTAAGGTAGACAATCACACATGAAATAGTCATAGTGTTCCAAGAATCTCATAATGAGCAAAGTCACTATCAAAAGAAAGATAGGAACCACAAGTTTCTAACACCACTTCATAGAATATTTCACATTTTTCATAGAAAGAACCAATCATCAACATGTTGTTATGAGGATCTTGTAACTACATGAAGAGGGCTCTGTAAAGACTTTTAAAACTTACTCAACAAAGTAAACCTGCACTCAAAGAAGAGAAAGAGAGACTACATGTATAATGACTATTCTATACTTGTAGATACAATGTGTCCGGTATAAACTATAAAAAGTAGAGTAGTTAAGGTGACTGTTAAAGGGCAAGAACAATAGTTATTCTGACTATAGAGGTAGGTCCCAAGACAATGAGAGGATGAGTATTTAACATTTTCCAAGAGGTCTAAGATCCTTATTAGTTTTAGTGAAGAGAGTGCAATTATATAAATGTTTGGTTCCCTACCTACAAATAAAGATCATTTCTGTAGCTTTTCTTCCTTCTACAAGTAAGGGACTATTATGAGGAATCAAGATTAGAAGGAAACTTCACTACCAGAAGATATAGAGATCATTATGTTTTAATAGATCATGATGACTATGTTTTAGTAGACATAAGATGATGGGTAGAGATCAAAGGTTTTGGGACAAGCAAAATGAGCAAGCACTAGAATACCTAGTTCTATTAGTCTCCTTAGAGCCTAGTGTGATTCTCAAAAAAGGCCTACACTCTATTTTAGTTTTATGCAAGATAGTCATATTAATGTTGACCATATAGCCACAAGAAGTAGTCCATCTGACATCAAAATAAGGATATAACAGTCATTTTAAAAAAGAAAACTCTAAAATGCATGGTTCAATCCATTAAGCATTCAAAGAAAGCAGTCCACTATGAAAGGCTCAGCCAATATTGTGACAATGGCTATCTTGACAAAAACTTGTAGAATATCAAGTGGATGGAAAGTATACATAGGTGACATATTACTACACAGAAAGGGCAACCTAAATGTTCTTCACCAACAATTTCATAGAAGGAGAACAACATTGAAAGTGAAGGAGCCATAGCAAAATGAAAAGATTACTTACCAGTAAAAAAGTAACAAAGCTCATAGGTGTTCACAGCTTCAAAGCTAAGTGTTTCCATATAGAGAAAGAAGAGTTTTCACCATTATAATGAAAGGAAAACTAAACAAAAAACACTACAGGATATCATGGGACCTTTCATAAAGAAAATAGCAATCATCCCTTAAGTATGGAAGTAAAGGAGTTTAGCAGTCACTCATAGAACCTTCAAAGGATAGAACAAGGAGAACAAACCAGATTTTCTTTACTGTTTATCCAACAAGAGATCATACACAGAAAATATACATAAAACCACACATTTTCAAGAGCACATTCCATAGTTTGTAGTAGATAAATGAAGAAATAGCAATGTTGCATTTTGTATAATAGATGGAATGAGGTTGTTGCAAGGAAATAGATAAACCCTAGGAAGGGTTGTAGAATGAAGGCAAAAGCTCTCTCTTTGCATAATGACATAGCATAGAATAATCAACAAAGTGATGAACTTACCATGTGAAATATATAACTACAAAGGGAGCTTGTGAAGTTAATTTGTCAAGTAAAGCTTTCAAAGGTTCTTTCTATAGTTTTAAAAAGGAGCTTTCATGAAACCCTAACAAGAGGACATAGCAGAGAAGTAACCTTCCATCATTTGTAAGAAAAAGTAGCCCATCAGAATAATAGGTTAGCCCTAAGAATCCATTAACACACAATTATGAAGTCATGGTAAGAAGGGGAGCAATCAAGAATGACTGTGACAATGTTGTCTTGAGTACAAAGTAATATTCTAGCAAAGAACAAAATCTACAAGGAGATGCATCCAATTCATAATGAGTGAGAAATCTACCAGAGACATGAAGATAGATGTTCTATTTTATTGTATTGACATGTCACAAAACTTGTAAAGTTTCCATGCAGAGCTTCATAGTATTGTTCACTTACAAACCCTAGTAGAGGATGCAAAAGCAAAGTAGCCCACCATCATGCTAATCAATACATGAAGCAAGATGAGAAAATAGGGAGATAAAGTAGTGTCTCTTCCTTTTTACACAGGACTGATACTAGAGAAACAATATAAGAATAGATCCATAGTGATGTACTACAGAAAATGAAAATCTTAATTTTGTTATTTTCTAGTTCATAGTCTTCATACAAGAAATAGATGCAATAAAAAGAGAATGAGGAACATCTAAAAGTTTCTTAGAAAGGATGTTGCGGTTTCCAGTTAGAAATAGGTTCCTTAGTAATGCAAGAGCAAATGAAATGTAGAAAGAACACATGTCCTTTACAGCTTTCCCAACTAAAACCGTTCCACATATTCCTTTAGAAAACTACACTATTTTCTCATAATGAAATAGCAATGTGTATGAAGAGAAAGAGGTTTGTCAAAGTAGCAAGGAACCAGAGCAAGAGAAGTAGTTTCTACCAATTTTTTATTGAAACAAAAGACAAGGGGTTTTTTTTTTTACCATTTTCCTTATACGAAATGCACAACAATATGCATAGTGAAGTAAACTTAACACTAAAGCCAATGGAATAGGAGAAAATCCTCTAGAGCTACCATTCACAGTGAGTTTCAACACATACCCCCTTGGCGGTGCGCTCCAGACCCTAGGGCAGCATTATGATGGAGTGAAAAAGGCAAAATGATATGATTTTAGGGTTTTCTAGGTGTTTTGTTCACAACAGTGCCCTAGCCCGAGTGAGCTCTCAATTGTTTTTAACTTTTTTAAAGAAAATCATTTGAAAATAATACCTTGAGGCTGTGGTCACATCTTGAAGTGTGAAGAACTAGTGAGGTATGATGAGACCATGAGAAATAGAAGGGCATAATGGAGTTTTAAACCTGTTTTAGGGTTTTTGGGTCAACTTTAGACTTCAAAGGGGAAAATGCGGTTAAGTTTGAGCACAAATGATAATCATTATAACCTTTAGACATTTTGACATATGACTTAGGTCATTCTTATACATCATGAAGACTATTAGGAACTTTTTGCAAAAGATGGGCAATTTTGTGCATTATTATAGACCTTGGTGAGTTTTGTAAAGGATGGAGAAAGCACGTAAAACTCCTTTTTGTTTATTGCATGATTGGGAGACAAAATAATAATGTATTTAAACACTTATTAAGGGTAATTTTTTATAAGTTACCTTAATATTTGTTTCACAAAATCAAGGAGATAGTTGTAAAACACTTAGTAAGGTAAATCATGCAAAAAGAATTACCCTTAATACTTGTCAAAATAAGTATTTTTTGCCCTCAAAGCATGCAAGGAGAGAGATGGAGTTGAACTAAGGTTAGAAACTCATGCAGAGGGTTTCTTCACTTCTATTTTTGACTTGGAGTCAAATTGGTCTATTTTTGGTAGATTTTGGGTCACACACCTTGAGAGGAGGAGTCATGAGATAAAATAGCTCAATTTGAAGTAGTTATCGACCCTATTTTTTAGGCCTTTTCTTCTTGCTTGCTCAACAACTAGGAGTTGCTTTTTCAGCCTATTCATGCATCATTTGGAGTCCAGTTAGACTAGAGTTGAGTCCCCTTTGCCTTTTTGGAGACAAATTTTTGTATTATAGGAGAAGAAGCTTATGCTTTTTTCTCAGTTCTTTCTTTTTTTTGGCCTTTGCATATTGTAGAAAGAGATTCCAGTATTGTAACTCAGCTATTTTTATAGGTTTTATACAATAGCAGCTTCATTTTTAGCATATTTTTTACAATTTTACAGTTATTGCAGAGGTATTCCTTCATTTTTCAATAAAATCAGGTGTTCTTCTTGGATTCAGGTGTCTTGTCTCTTTTGAAATGATTTGATAAGGATTTATTGTGTTTTTTATTTCAAAATCTTTAATTTTTCTATCTCATTAATTGAATGCAAGTATACAAAAAAAGCAATTTATTATGATAGGTTGTAGGTTGTGCAAGTGAACTGTCTTATCCTTCTAAGTTGTGAAAATACCAGTTTTCCTTCAAAGAAAATAGAAGTGATTTCATGCCTATTTGTGAAATATTTGTGGTAAGATTGTTCAATTTGAGTTGTAAAAATAGGTATATTGAGAAATAGTTGTGAATCAAATTGCAAATTAGAATACAAATATTGGTGCATCGCCCCTTTAGATCAATTTCATTTTATTTAATCATTCTTCTATCTCTTTTCCTCAAAATTACATCAGATCTAAGGGGCATTTAAAGGAAGCTGACTCTTCCTGAGGCTCATTCTCATCATAGACAACCCATAGCCTGAGAGTGATCCAATGTTTCATGGGATTGTTGAGCTTATTGCTTGACTAGGTGCACTCCTTCGTGACAACATTTTCATCCAAGGGTATGGATCATGTATTTTAGATTCACATATGTGGATTTGTATATGATGGACTATTTTAGTGTTTCAACATCACTCTTTTCATTATACCTATTTTATGTGATTTCATTTTAATTATCTAGTTTATCATTATGTTCACAATGATTATCCATTGTTATACTTGAGTTTCTAGATCATGCAACCTTAGGATGATTATTAGTTGACACATTTAATTTCTATCATTTCATCTATGGTATCTCATTGGTGAGTATTTCTATTGTGCTTCAACTATTTTGTATTAAATAGGTATTCCTGATATTTCCCTTGAGTATGTAAGCATAGGTTATCCCCAATCATGATTAATTAGATATAGTCAACTTGGGTAAATGTGTTATGTTTTACCTTATCCTACCTTACTTGAAGTCATGCTATAAGATGAGTCCTATGTGGCCCTATGAACCTAAATCTGAATTATTCAATTGTGGATTCATGATCCATGTGTAAATGTTTATTCTGCCTACATATTTTCTTGATTTTTATGATTTATGTTTTTTAGTTATTTCTCATAAATTTCCCAACTTCAATATTTAAATTCATTTAATGATTTTGTGTAAGATATTCCATACTAGTGATTGACTTAAAATTAGAGTTTTCATTTTTACCCAGCATACATTAATGTTGTATGATTTAATGAAACGTATGTTGCAATCATTAAATCTTATTAATATCTTGTATGAATTGCATATGTTTCTAATTTTGCTTGTTTTCAAAAAGAAAATTTAATATAGACATATATGTATTTAAAAGAAATGAGAAGTAGAATTTTAATAAATTTAAACTATTTTTTTTGTTTTTTTCAAAATGAAAGGGAGAGCAATGTTTCTAAGAGAAGGGTTTTTGGATAAAAGAAAAACAATAAATGCCCATTTAGGGCATTGGAAAATGAGGGAAGAGTTTTAGCTTGCTTGTGGGGTGCTACTCACCTTACTCTTGGGTGTTATTTTTGGGAAAGGGTTATTTGGGAAGCTTGGGGGAATTAGCCATTTTCCCTTGTTTTCGTTTCATTAGAAAGTTTCTCATTCAACTCCCCATTTCACTCTTTCATTTCCTTGTGTGTAGTTGCATGATAATTGGCTAAATTATGTGGTTTTGGAATTTTTGTGTGCTTAAATTTCTTGAATATTTTCCATGACCACCTTAAGTGGATAAAATGGCTTTCCATTAAATGTAGGAATGATTTATTGAATAGATTGTTGAATTGATGGGAATTAATTTAATAATCCTTATTATATGAAATTGAAGATTTTACATTTTACATTGAAACTACAGAAAAAATTCTTCCAAATCTATATGTGCTTGGAAAATAATCTTTTACATGCCCTTGACTCCAAAAGAGTATGCTTGCATTTCTAAATTTTGAAGTTTAAAAATTTGACAAAACTTACATTAGAAACCTTGAAAATTATGAAAAGACATGTTTATGCTTCATTTATGAAGATGAAATGATGCATGGTGAATAAAATGTATTATGTGAACCTTGTCATGCATTCTCATTGTTCATAAGATGCAATTTTATGCTTTTGTTATAAATCTATAGGAGTTGAGGAACCTAGGCTAGGATGGAGTGGACTCGCACATCCATTCACTTGTTTTTTGAGAAATGAGCAAGGTTGAGGAAAGAAGATGTTTAAACAAAATGTAATTAAAATGAATGAGAAATTTCACAATTAAACACTATATAAAGATAACCCATGAGACACTTCCATATGCTCAAGAGGATACATGGAAAGGATTGTAAAAGATAGGCATGATGATTAGGCATTTTCAAGATGATGGATCTTAGGATTGGCTTGTGTATTAATAACAGTGTTGTTGGGGACCTCCATATTGTTGGGGACCTCCATAGGATTTTGGCATGCCCCTCAACTTTCACATGGTTGATACCCATGATAAAACTCCATTGCTAGTACCTACAACAACCCTCTCTTCCTTTTGTACCTTGGATTGCATATCCAATTGGTTCTTGTGATAGATCTTGTATATGTGAATTGATGTGTTCTTCCAAATATTGTGTTTGTATGTATCTTATGCTTTGTATGATGTTTTATATGTATGCTTGATGTTGTTGAATAATCTCTTCATACATGTTTACTTGGTGTGATAGTGTGATAATACATCTAGCATGTGTATGCATTAAATGGTGGACTTTTACTCCTCTTCTATGCCTTCTTGATGAGTCCTTGCATGTTTCATGGTATTTGTGGGCTTGTCCAACCATGTTTGGTTGTGAGTGCATTAGACTGCCTAAGTCAATTGTCTCCTAGTTCAAAGGGTTTGGCCTCAAGGCCTACATGGTTGGGTGGTGTTGAACCACTATTAGGGATTCATCAATTTCTTAGAATAACTTAGATTGCATGCATGGGCTCCATTATATCTCATTTTGGCATCATGTTCATTTTATGCAGTTGTAAGCATTCTATAAATTCATGACACTAATGTCCTTATGTGTAAAATTTTATAATGTTACTAGATAACATCATATTGTATTATGTTCTACCCATGGAAGTGATGTATTTATACTATTTGTTATGGTGTAATCAACCATGGAGTCAAGTTGTGTATGAGTTTCCTAAGTGGATTTATTATGATTATTTAATATGGAAAGAAGAATGGCTTTTTTAGGTATTCTTTCTTATCTGTTAAAGTGAGTTTCATCATAGCCTTGTTAGGGATCAATTACCTTTTTATATTTTGTGTGATGCTATAATGTATTGTCATGTCTTTATTCCTTGGGTGTTTCCCTTGTGGACCTTGCCATTTTCTCATATGGCATGTTCTTGATAAAGTGAATTCTATTTCATGGGGCTTAGTCTACTTTTTGAGGCATTTGAGAACTTTGTGCTTGGCCAATGTGGGACTCATGTGTGCCCAACTACTTGGACCAAACCATGTTTTAATAGTATGAAAAACAAGGAAGTTATGCCCCATTAATAAAACTTGAAAGCTTGTTGTCATTCCCTTGTGAAAATTTTCTACAATAGTTTGAGCTACAAATTGACCATCAAACATCAAAGTTTAAATTGTAGGGCATGAAGGGTTCAACCTTAGCTTAAAAACTAGTAGCTTGCATGTTATATTTTGGACTTGAAATCCAAAATGCATAATGTCAGTCAACCTCCAAATCCTAAGTTAGAGTGTTTTGGTGTTTGGACTTGGTCCAACAATTTTCATGTTTTGGCATGGTGAAGATTAGACCCCAAAGTATAAATAGATAAAGGTTTTTCAATGTTCAACATTTGGAGTGTTGTTCTATTTTTGTGTGGCACAACATGTCAATTAGACCCCAAAATCTAAGATGCACTATGTAACTCAGACTCCAAAGTTCAAATAGGTGTCAGGTTCATTAGATTTTGAGCCTCATTTCATAGATTGATAGGTAATGCTTGGGATTAGAGTTCTAAAGGACTAAGTAGTGGGTAATTTGAAGTTTTAGCCTCAATTTACAAAATATAAATTGTAGCTCAAAGGCTGAAGCCTCTAGATTGAGTATTTTCTTATTTGGAATGAACAATACTGATAGAGGAAGTGGTTCTTTCTTGGTTGTGAGGTATTTTTTGGAATGAAGGTTTGAGGTGCTCAATGTAAGTTAGACTCTGAGGTCCAAAGGGGCTTTGTCTTACATGTAAATTTGTGATTCAGACTCTAAAGTTTGAACTGTAGATTGCAAGTTATACCTTAATGTTTGAGGCACTACAATCTTATTATGGAAGTCTTTGTAGATGATGTAAGATGCAAATTTTAGCTTGAAGGCCAAAATCCAAGTTAGCTTAGGGGTTGTTTAATTCATAATTTGTAGTCTGAATTATGTAGTCTTCTCCCTAAAGTATAAACAAGTGTAATTTGTTCTTCATCTTCCCAAATCCTAAAATATCTAAGGGGTGTCTCATAAACTAGGGTGTAGGGGTTTGTACTTGTTGGAAAATGGGAGAGAGGACAAGGTAAAGTTGTAGGTATGAAGCTTTAAAATGTTTTCAAATCTAAAATTAATAGCATGTGTAAATCTGAAAATTACTTTTAATTTAGATGTTATAGTATTTCTTCAATTTAATCAGGGTAGTAGAAGAAGAGAGAACAATAGAAGAAGACACAATATTTACGTGGAGAAACCCTTGCGGGAAAAAAGTCCATGCCCAAAGATGTTTATTCTTGTATTAAATATCTTCAAGAAAGATTGCATTCAATATTGAAACATCATTGAATCTTGATGCACTTCTGAAGCTTCTTCAATCTTCTAAAACATGTAAACCATGTAATACTTTTTACTACAACTTCAAAGCTTCTATATTGAAATCTTGAAACTCAAATTACAATAAATTATATTTGATAACATGAGACAAGTCCTCATGCATAACCCAACCGCTCTAAATAGAGAAGACTAAAGTCAAACTATACCAAGCATCCTATTAACTATTAGTCCTAATTATGAGTGCCCAAGTTGTCCCATTCAAACTTAGTCAACAATAAAATATTTTCACAAATAAAAGCACAACTAAAAGCCTAAAGATTGGGCACCCATGTTGGCCCAATCTATTTCAATCAACTAAAGTGCATCATCACACATAAATCGCATGCAAACAACATGGATGTTTGATGTCCTCAATATTATTCTAAATTAACCTGTTATGTATATGCAAGTGATATGTAAACACCTATAGCACAATAAAAGAGATACCCATTAATTAAATCTGGTAGATGGAGTGTTTTACAAGTTTTTTGAGTTGGAGTATTCTATAAGCAACCTCATAAAAATGACATGCAACAACATTCAACTCCATATAGCTAACATGCAAGCACATGCAAGTCCATAGAAGAAACATGCAAGAAAATGCAAGCACATGTGAGTGACATGCAACAACATGCAAGTCCATAGAGGAAACATGCAATAACATGCAAGTGACATGCAAAAACATGCAAGTCCATGCAAGATTTTATGAACTCATGCAAGCAATATTCCAATATCTTGCATCTCTAAAATTTAATGATTCATAACGCATAGTGCCTTTTTTTCAACTCCACTTTAAAGATTCAGTGTTCATGGAATTGAAGAACTAAATTTATTATAGCTATAATTGAATTGAATTGCTTTGATAACATTATGCTTTGAATTTTTTTACTTGCAGTTTGATAAACTGCTCCATCTAATCCCTCTGGCATTGAATCTTAGCATCTAAATTGTTTCTTGCACATAATGTGTTATTATTATTATTGTTAAATTCTTTTCTACTGGTTGGAGTTGACTAATCCTCTTGAAGAATGAGACACAAGCCTGTAAAAACACATGATTTTAGCTACAACTTTAAGGAAGTGACCTCGAATCCTTCCAAAGGAAGACAATTCAGTGACTGATCTAACTCTCACACATTAAATGTTTGGGCATGGGCTTAACTCAGGGATGTCTACATAAGATGGCCAACATGTTGCCATGGCATGCATAGAACACTCCACTGTATTGTAACAACCCTAGATTATTCAAGATCAATAAATTTAGATGGCTAAATTAACACACACAACTTAAGTTATACAGGAAAATAACAAATCAAGGAGTAGAAGTCAACTAAAAGTCTAAATAGATGCACATGTTTGATTTAAAAACTAAAATAATTTTTACCTGATCTAAAATCTTTTTCAGCCATGCTTATAAAAATAGTATATTTAACTAAGCTTTAAAGTTGTTGACATCTCCTCACAAATTTTCACAAACAATCCAAACTTTAGATTGTACATACATGGATAAATTTATAAATTCAAATAGATATTTTCACATGTTCTAACAGAATACAGAGAGTACTTCTCATGTACAATTACATACATATTTAGCAAAATCATTATAGTTTAAGCCTCCTATTTACATAAATATTTTATTTAACAAGATCTTATTTACACTTGCATAGAGTAGAATTATTCTATTTAACAAAGCTCTTATTCTATTCTTATTCAACTACTTGGATAGTTTTCTCTTGTAACAAAGCTCTATGAGTCAAATTAAACAATTAAACACTTCTTTTATTGAATGGTAAAACTAGGCATTCAGGTAGATTTATATTAGTTGGATGCAACATACACAATAAAGATATGTTTAACAAAAAAATGTCCTTTACTTACCAAACTAGTATATTTAAAAATGAATTTTTCTATATTTACAATGATAGTATACAATCTAATTTAACAAAACTTTTAATAGATTTCAACTGGTATTTATACAAATAGTACATATATAAAAATCTTTCAATTATTTAAACGACATAAGATGTTTTCTAACATAATTTTTTTATAGCATGAGAAGAATAGACATGTGAGAAGAGGGCATCAGAAAACCCAAGAAAAATGGACAACTAATTTTTGAATGAGGGAAAAAATAAAATTTAGTACTACCAAATTTTTTGGCAGTTACAAGATGGCCAAAAGATAGCAAATATTTATTATAGGACATTGTTCACATTATCTTTCCCCTCCTTACCAAATATACTTATTTTCCATCATTTATCACAAATCCTCCTCCCAAATATAAAATCAATGTGCATGTTTTTTACCAAATAAAATTAATAGCTTAATGAAATGAAATAACTTGTATAATAGAGGAAAATAATAGAAAACATGTTGCAAATACTTGATAATAATAACTCATTTCAAGGGGGAAATTTTTCAAAAGTCTCCAAGGATGATCTAATTATCTAGATAAGAAAACAATAATGATCATACAACTAAATTGAGAGTTAAGTTAGCCATAGGCCAACTACTCATAACCTAATCACACTATTCACATAAATTATCACTCAAAGGTGGATGCTTATCCTTAAAATCATCATCTTCCCATGTGGCATCTTTATTTGGTAAATCCTTCCACTTTATGAGATACTTGATGATTTCCTTATTCCTCAACCTCTTTGTACATTTGTGTATATCTGTATCTCCATCCGGTTCCCTAACGATTATCCCAATTTCATCTTTCTTTGGTAACGTAGTATGTATACAATGTCAACCATTCATCTTCTCTAATAAACAAATATGAAGTGGATTTAAGTTTGAACCTTTAGGTAATTCAAGCACGTAGTTTTCTGTATGTTCAACATTATAGAGCATCCTTTATGGACCATAATATTTTGGTGGAAACTTTTTATTGGACCTTCCCTTTTGAGGTTCTAATCTCAAGTAAACACATTCACCAACTTTAAAACTCTTGTTAGCATGGTGTTGGTCCCTTGAAATGTTAGAACTTTTCCTTTTCCTCTTTGATTCCTTCATTTGCTCCTGAAACACAATTCACAAAATTTATATACACAAACTACTACTAGAATCAATTCAAACCCTAAATACTCCAAATGTACAAATCGCTATCAATTTAAGAACAAAACCCTTGTCACAATTTATTCTCACAAGAAAATATTTCACATAACATAAGACACAATCATGATAAATTCAACTATGCAATAAAATGATAAGGAGTTGGGAGGATATATCTCTCTACAGAATTCTAGGGATGAGCTCCTCGTTCTTTCTCCATGACTCTTTTCTTTTGCTATATAATATTCTCCAAGACTTTCCTTCTTTCAAGCCAAGACTCTCTCAAACAAGAAGCAAAAATGAAGCAAAAGTCCCTTCTCAAGTTGCAAGAGGGGTATATGTAATTAGTGACATGTCACACGTCCTCTACGAATGAGGAGGTCCCAAATGGCATCCATCTCATTCCCTATCCACCAATCCTCAACTCCCATGGAGTGACTTGACTCATGGCTCTCACACATGTGTGAGACGTAGGAGAGAGGAGTGTACTTGTACTCTTTTCCAAAACCATTCTAGGATTGGCTCCCACATGTGTGAAGCATGGTGATGAGTGTGGAATTGGTCTAACCCTCATCCTTGACCCTAGGAAGGTGGGATGGGATGGTGACAAGTCCACCATCCCTCTTCCCAAAACCTACCCACGCCACTTTTTTCCTAAGGAATTTGGGAGTGGTCAAATCCTCTCAAAAATCAAAATTTCAAAGCCCAAAAGGTCCCCAACCCAAAGGTATTTGACTTAGGGGTCCGAAAATACTAAAACATACATGAAAAATATATTCTAATGCTCTCTAAAGTCACCCATAAAACAATCTAAGATTAAACATATAGGATGATAACTCATCCTCCAAGCTAACTTAACATCCTACACACCAATATAAAAATCAACTTAACATCACAAAATGATGTAGGAGCAACCAGTGGTGTAAGGGAAATCTTGCATCACCCAAAAAAAGATGTTGATTCAAAACTGTTGATGTTGTTTTCATTTCTTTTCATAATTAGTGTTTCCGGTTCCATAATCACTTGAATAATGATGTAGAACCTTCAGTTTTTCCAAACTATTAAAAATGGTAAATTGTTATTTTCAGAAAGTTTGCATTTGGGAATGTATGGAAGTGAAAATTTACAAGAAGATTTGTAAATGAAATATAAGACCTTTGAAAAAGGAATTGGGCAAAGATCATTTGTGAGCTAAAAGATATTAAAGTTTTTGTTTCCCAAAAAACCCCTAAAAATTATTCAAATTTAGGTTTGAGGCAAATAATGATCCTATACAGCCTTGAAAATGGGTAGAAATGGTAGAGCTAGTTCTTAGTGCATAGAACACTCCACGAACTTTCTGTTCTTCAAACAGTTCATTAATTAGACACTCGAATCAAAAGTTATGGCTCTCGGAAGTTGACCTATTTTTGGAGGGAGATGCAAATTTTGAAATTTGGATGTTGGCTACTAACAAGGGCTATATATGACCATTTTTTGGGAATCCTTTGGAGTAGTATACATAAGGAGGAAAGTGTAGAGTCAAGAAAAGGTAGGAAAATAGAAACCCTAGCTGATTTGGGGTTACAGAAGGCCGAAGGTTCCAAAGTCTAGAGATAGGAGGCTATAATGTGATGTAGCCTACGGAGGATTCATCCTCTGATTGTATTTGAGCTTTTGTAATGTAATGTGTTGTCCAAATCAATAAAATAACATTCATATTTTCTATTTGCAATTTCCATTGTTGTGTGTTTTATGATTTACCCCCTTCATCAAGTGGTATCAGAGCAAGGGTTCCTAAGTGTGTGGATAGATCGTCGACCATGAGGAAGTTTGCACCAGGACCTAACGTTGTGGGTTTGCTGCAGAGATCAAGATGCCTCCATGAAGAAGGTGGGAGAAATGCTTTAATGGAAGAGGGTTTTAGATCCTTGCAAAGGCAAATCAATGCATTGCAAGAGGAGATGCGAAGAGGGTTTGAGTCAAGAATAAGGGAAGAAAGCAAAGATGAAGCTAAAGAAGATCTATCTCAGGAAGAACAAGAAGTTGCATGAGATCTTGTAGAAGTTAGGTTGTGGAGGGCCATTTCAAAGATAAGAAAGAGGTCCAGGATCAAAGTCTCTACTTATTCTAGGAATCTAAACCTAGAAGAGCTTGTTGACTGGATCAATGATATGGAAGAGTATTTCGAGTATGAAGATGTGAAAGATCCAGATCAAGTCAAGTTTGCAAAAACAAAGTTGAAGGGCCATGCTAGTATTTGGTGGAAGGAGGTTTAGTTAGAGAGAAATAGAAGAGGAAAAGGAAAGATTACTATATGGGATCGAATGGTTGAGAAACTAAAGAAGTAGTTCATTCCTATGGACTATGAGTTGGAGTTGCTAAAGAAGTTGCAAGGATTGAAGCAAGGTAACAAGTCTGTCAAGGAGTATATAGAAGAGTTTTATAAGATTAATATCAGGATAGGCCATGCAGAGGCCAAAAAGGAGAAGGTAGCCCATTACATTAATGGGTTGAGGCCAAGTATTCAAGAGGAGCTGAGCCTGGTCAGAATGAACATCATAGAAGATGCATACAAGTTTTCCCTGAAGATAGAAGAGAAGTTGAATAAAAGATTTGAAAGAAAGCAAAGGGGAAGTGGTCAAGGCAGAAGGACTAGTGGAAGATTCTATGGAGGACGTAATGAAGATCAAAAGAAAAAAGAAGAAGCTGACACTAGTTGAAATCAAAGAGGAGATAATGCCTACCACACTTGTGACCAAAAAAATGGTGAACAAAGAGGAAGAGGCAAACCGGGGCAAGGACCTAGAAGAGGAGGTTTCAAAGGAACTTGTTTCCAATGTGGGGAAGAAGGGCATCGAGCATACAAGTGTCTACGGCATCAAGGAAGGACAAATAGAAGACCTAAAGGTAATGCACGAGTTGTACATGTAGATGAAGATGTGCAGTCTGAGCATTCTGAAGATGTTGAAAGTGGAGAAACCCTAGTTGTTAGAAGAACTTTGTTGAATGAGGAGAAAGAACCAAATCAGAGGAAGAGTTTATTCCGCACAAGGTGCAAGTGTGAAGGTAAGTGTTGTGATATTATTATTGACACTGGAAGCATTGACAGTCTTGTTTTATAAGAGATGGTTAACAAGTTGAAGTTGACAAGAAGAAAGCATCCACATCCATATTGGATTGCATGGTTGCAGAAGGACCATAGAGCTTTGGGCAATGAACAGTGTTTAGATAAGTTCAAGATTGGGGACTACCATGATGAGGTGTTGTGTGACATCATACTGATAGATGCATGTCATATGTTATTGGGGAGGCCATGGCAGTATGATAGGTGTGATGTCCATGATGGCCATGCAAACACATATTCCATACACAAAGGATGGAGTTTGTCATAAGTTGAAGCCCTTGAAGGACGTGGAAGAAAAGGTATGTAGTACTGGAAGAATTTGCTTGGTAGATGGTAGGAAATTTTTGGAGGGTATGAAGCATGAGTGTCAGTACTTTGCATTGATTCCTAAGATAAGTCAAGAGAAATGTGAAGATGTACCAGCAAAAGTCTCAGATATGTTGGAAGAATTTCAGGAGATTACCTCTGATAATGTACCAGAAGGTTTACCATTGGTGAGGAAGATAAGTCATCAAATGGATTTGATACTAGGAGCCAATTTGTTGAATAAAGCAGCCCACAGAATGACTCCTGCAAAGAATGAGGAGCTGACCAGACAAGTTCACTAGTTGTTAAGGAAAGGACTGATAAGGAAGAGCCTAAGTCCATGTGTAGTGCTTATAGTACTAGCACCAAGAAAGATTGAGAGTGGAGAATGTGTATAGATTCTTGAGCCATAAATAAGACCACAATCAAGTAAAGATTTCCATTGCCAAGAATGGATGACATAATGGATTGCTTGAGTGGAGCCAAGTACTTTACAAAGATTGATCTAAAGAGTGGGTATCACCAAATCTAAATTAGAGAAGGAGATGGATGGAAGGTAGCCTTCAAGACAAAGGAAGGTTTGTATGAGTGGTTAGTCATGCCATTTGGGCTAACCAATGCATCGAGCACATTCATACGACTCATGAATGAAGTATTGTAATAATTTTTGGGAAGTTTTGTTATTGTTTATTTAGATGACATTTTGATTTTTAGTAAGAATTGGGATGAGCATATGATGCATATCAAAAGATTTTTTCAAGAAGCTGAGAGAGGAGAAGTTGATTAATCTAAAGAAATTTAGTTTTGCAAAGGAGTTAGTATACCTGGGATTTGTTTTCTCATAGGAGGGTGTTAAGATGGACCCAGAAAAAGTAAGGGCTATCCTTGAATGGCCTACACCAAGGAGTGCTACAGAGGTACGATCTTTTCATGGTTTGGAAAGTTTTTACAAAAATTTTATCAGGAATTTTAGTAGCATTTGTGCACCCCTAACTGAGACAATGAGAGGGGATAGAAAAGGGTTTAAATGGACTACAAGAGTAGCCAAGAGTTTTGATACATTGAAGCAGAAAGTCACAGAGCAACCTGTTTTGGTACTTCTAAATTTCAGTAAGGTATTTCAAGTGGATTGTGATGCTAGTGGTAGTGCTATAAGAGCTGTTTTAAGTCAAGAAGTTAAGCCCATTACCTATTTCAGTGAGAAGATTAATGATTCCAAGAAAAAGTATTCTATTTATGATCAGGAGTTTTATACAATAGTTCAAACTTTGAAGAAATGGAGACATTATTTGTTTTTGATTAGGGGTCAAATAAGTTTTGAAGGGACTCAAAACCATTTACAACCAAACGTTGTCTACCATCAACAATAAAAGAAATGCCAATAGCAAATCAACAACAACACACAACCAAACATTAGCAACCCAAAAGCTAACTATAGAGAAACCGCAGCGACGCTGCACTAGGAAACACCAATTAATGAGAAAACCCACTAACCCCACCTAAAAACAAGACCCTATCCGCATAAAAACATTCTTATGGTCTTGACAAGAGACCCCAGGTCTCGTACTTTCTAGGGTTTGAAACCCTCAGGCACGGAAGCCCCATTCCAAGAATCTGAAGCGGCCAAATTTGGAACATAGAAAATAAACCCAAAGAGCTTAACAGTATCCTCTGGGAATAGAAAAACATATTCAACAAACCCTCAGTAGGGTTGGACGAATATCTGCCTTTAGAAGAAGCCATACTCCACCTGTAGAATATAATAACTAGGCTCCCATTTTCTTCTGGCCCATTATCTAAAAACAACACAATAAGGTTTGCACTTACTATGTCCAAATTTTTTATTTTTTGGCTTTGGGGAGAAAACCCCAACCCAAAAAATCCACCACCATCGCTAGTTTGAATATTAGCACCAGTGAGAGAAGGGACAAACACATTCTCATCATGCAATACCTTCAACTCCATCTCCTTCTCAAGAGATCTAAACAACAAGCACTCATTAGGATTGGACAGGTACCTAATAATCCCAAACCTAGTTGCTCCTCTCTAATTCTCGGCACACAGAGTAATAACAAAGGCCTTCCATATTCTATTGGTCCAAATACTTAAGACACCAAAAATAACAGAAATAGGGATCTGAGATATCCCACCCAGATCTGAAACTTGGAGATGAAGGCACTGGGGACCAGCTAGAAACTCTAGCCCTAAAACCCCAGCACCATCTTTGGTATGCATTCCACCAATGGCAAACGCCACACCAGCCACAATCGACACCAAGAAACACGTCCCAATAGAGAGGACGTCACTGCATCCATAGAGGCACCAGAAGAAGGGACTGATAGCACCAATAGCACTGAGTGCAAGGCCTTTGCAGACTAGACCCCCGCATCCCTGTCCACATCCACATCGACCACACCATCTTCCTCTGTGTAGGAAAAACTCCTGCTCCTACTCATCTTTAAAGAGCCATCAAACTAGCTAGCCTCCATCCCCAGGAAATCCACCCTAAAATGGAACCAAAAGTACTGAGTCTTGGATGGAGAGCACTCATGAAAACACCACAAAGTGGCCACAACCTCAAAGGTGGTTCCCTCTTCAACCGCATCAAAGAAAGAATAAATGTATATGACATCTCTGCATCTGCATAGGCCCAAGAAGGAGGAAGGGATCGAATGCATAGAGCACCACCATACATCCACTTTCCCATCCTCATCATCCTCCCCCTCTCCATCCTCCTCTACACTATTCAAACTAGTACCCGCTCTCCTGTTCCCGTTGTCCATTTGGATAAGTAAAGCTATGGATACATTATTTGTTACCAAAAGAGTTTGTTTTATATATTGATCATCAGGCTTTGCAATATCTTAATAGTCAAGGAAAGTTAAATCAAAGGCACTTAAAATGGGTTGAGTTTTGGTAGAGTTATACTTTTGTTTTGAAGCACAGGAGTGGGAAGTCCAACAGAGTTGCAAATGCCTTGAGCAGAAGGAAAAATTTGTTGACAGAAATGAAGATAGAAGTTGTTGGGTTCGATGAGCACAAAATTTTGCATCCAGAAGATCTAGATTTTGTAGATGCTTGGAAATCTTGTTTGAAACTTATTACTTTGGACAAGACAAAATGGTTGGATTTCATAATCCAAGATGGGGTAAGTGCAAGAAGATGGGGGGCCAAAAAGGGGTCTTAAGTGGCCACTTTTTTTCTGAAACCAAGAAATACTAACTTTGATGAGAAATTGAGCATAATTACACTCAAAATTTTAAGATGCAACAAAAACAATGTTCGTAGTGCTCCAAATCTACTTTCGAAACTACCCTTTTTTTTAAAATGGTATAGATTCAGGGGTTCAAAAGAGGGAGCCATAGAAATTGGTTTTGTTTCAGTCAAAAAAATATAACATAGCGTGTTTTGTGGCTCCCTCAAAAGGTTAACTTTTTTTTGGTATTTTTAAAATCACTTCAGTGAGAAGTTAGCTAACAGGATGTAGTTTATGCCTAATTTTTCTGATAATTTTTTAATGAATATTTAATTTTTTACTAATTTTCAAAGTGGACACATCCTAAAAAATAGAATTTTGGCCGTGATACCCCAGTAAATTTTGAAAACTACTTGAAAATTAATTATTTTTTTAATATGTGTAGAATGGAGTCTAGTTTATAAAAATGTAATTTATTTGAAATTTCAATAAATGGTTAATTTATAATGAAAAAAAGACCAAACACTAGTTTTTGACCAAAAACAGACATAAAAGAAAAAAAATTAAAGATGAAAGGCTTAACATTGTCAAAATGTGAAAAAAATTACATTGTTAAATAAATAAGAGAAAGCCTAACATTACCTAGGTGCTCGATTTGTTCGACCTTGAAACATGTGCAAATCTTAGGGTTAGCACAAACAAAATTATGTGAAATCCTATAAAATATGGAAAAACACGTCTTTGGATGTTGGGAAGGCACTCCAAGCCTTTGGGTTAGAAATCCAAAGCAAATCCCAAGCCTAAGGCTTGGTATTCCCAAAGAAAAATATAATGTGAGCGTGTTATAAAACACTCGCATTATGTTTTGCCTTTTTTCATTTTTGCAAGTTTTCTCAATGTTTGCCTAGTTCAACATAACACGAACGCATTATAACACACTCACATTATGTCTCGATTGGAAGGATTTATGTTCAAGGTTCGTAAGTATGTTTGATGTATGTATATATGTATATATGTATGCTTGTATGCATATATGTATGGTTGTATGTATTTATGTACATGTATCTATGCTTGATGTATGTATATATTTATGCATGTTTGTATGTGATGTATGTATGTATGTATGTATGTAAGGGTTTTGGGTTTAGGGTATATAAGGACCTGATCTTGTATAGGTTTTAGGTTTGAGGGTTGAGTTTTGGGGGTTTAGGGTTTAAGGTGTAGGGTTGAGGTTTGAGGGATTAGGGCTTAAGTAATAGGTAGAGGGCAAAGGGTAGAGGGTAGATGATAGAGGGTTAATATTCAACTTGTTGAGTGTATAAGATTAAGTGTGTAAGGCATGGGGATTAGGGTTTAGGATATTGGGTTTAGGGTTTATGATATTGATTGAGGGTATATAATGCTGTAAAGGTTGATTTTTGGATGTTTGAGTTTTTGGTAGTTTTGGTATATATCCTCCTTTCACCCTTACATTCAAGGACCTAGGGTTGAGTTGCAATGTACTATCCTACCCTAGGTCACTATGAGATGTAGGGAAACTTGGATTTTTATGATTAGATTGACAATTTCCTTCTCTTATTCTCAATTGTACCTTAAAACCTTAATTATGCAAATATGATAGTAAATAGATGAATTATGGAAAATGATTCTACAAAAAGATGTAAAATATCAAATAATTGCACCTGTTTTCTAGGTCTGAAGGTAGAAAAGTTGGGGACTAAAGAGCAGGCACCCACTTGTCCAAGGCCCTAATTTTTTTTGAGATCTAGAAATAAGGTCTGCAACCTGTATCTACTATATCAAAGATTTTCCCGTTGCAGAACTTTGAGGACTAATGAGCGGGCACCCTAGTCTAGGGTACCGTTTTTCCTACTCTTCTACAATTCTAACACTCCAACATGCCCTCCTGCAACTTCACTTTGTCTGCATCATCAACCTATAACCTGCAATCATGAAAACTTTGGGAGGGGGTTGTGGTGTTTAGAGGCTTGCCTTAGTCAAGCCTCAAAGAGACATTCAAGCCTTCCGAACACCGTCATCAGATAGAAAGTGTGTACCTTGAGAGGCAGAGGCAAAACCAAATGATAAATGCTCAATAATCACAATAGATATCACCTTTTAGTGAAGATCTCATGGGAGGAAGAAGCTCTTCATTCCATGAGGAGATGGATACTCAAATCTGCAAACAAAAACACATAGACAACACAAATTTGCTCTTGCAACACAATGAAAGCCTTGAATCACCTTGAGAACTCAATATCTTGCTAGTAATCATCTAGTTTACAAATGAATGTGTAAACATTCTTTTATATGCAACTACAAACATTCTCACCAAGATTTCATAAATTCAAACTTACCGTGTCAGCCTAGGGACCAAATAACGATCATAAACTGACACTATAAATTTGGGCCTGACCCAAAATAGGGCAGGACTAGGGCACAGGCACCCAAGTCCTCCCCCCTATTTTGGGTAGGGTTAGGTTCAAGGGGTCCCGCTAGGCCCCATTTGTCATGATACCTAGGGTTCATTCCATCGGGATGTTGAATTATGATGTAAGATGTCCTAAATGCACACTAAAGACCCAAGAGCTAAACCTTTTGATGGAAAAGCCCCTAGGGGACATTTTACGACATTACATTTAGCCCCCACTTTAATATATGTATAAACGTGAGGTCAATACATGCATTAAAGTATGGTCAACAAGCACAACAAACATGCCAAGCAGATTGAAGACAATGATAGGCACGCAAAACACGAGGAAGATAGTTACAGTCATGCAAAACACAGAGAATACAGTAAATGCATAGAAGACATATTAATGCATGGAAGACAGGAATGATTTATTTTCTTTTCTTTTTCTCATATATATGAAATGTAAATGCAAGTACAGGAAAGTAAACAAACCTCCCATAATACAAGATGCACTCATCGCATAGGTTTTTAAACTTTATATGGGGCAACACACATGCAAGACATGCAAAACCTCCCAAAATGCAGGATGCACTCATCATGTAGGTCTTTAGACTGCATATGGGCAACAATCACGCTAAACAAAGAAAGTACACCAAAAACACACACTTTGAAGATAGAGAAAACACAAAAGACAAGCGATGGAGTGTCCCTATTTCTAGGTTCAGCACCATCTCAGGCACATTACAGGCACACATCGACGATTGCGCTTTGCCACAACAATCGTCAAAGACACGCTTAAGGGTTGAGTTAGTCACAAAATTGCTCCCTGCCTCCATAGAGGACTTTTGAAAATGATAGAATGATGCAATCTGCTACGAGTAATACACCATCCCCGCCTCCACAGATGGCTTAAAATAAGAAGGATATGCTCAATATCCTGCCTCCACAAAGGGCTTACATGATTAATTGATTTATTGCAAACAAAATTAGGATGCAAGATGCACTCATCATGTAGGTCTTTAAACTACACCTAAGGACAAACACATTGCTAACATCTACAATAGATAGCTTACCTTATATATGCCCCCACCTTAAGGTGGTTGATATCATGCATCGATATCAAGCATGTTAAGGTAGGAAGAAAACACACAAGGGAACATAGACTTTTGCAAAGCCCATGCCCCCCAGAGGTGACATGTTCTTTATGATCACCAAATGTTCCCATAAACACATCCCTGCAAGAAACATGTTAGTGCCCACATACAAACAACATCCATGCATATCAAATCTGAGGCATGCAAGATTCACGATAGACAAATTGCACGGAGCAACAGTATTGTTATGATTTGTAAATGAGATAGAACACCATCAAAATCACTACATGGAAAGCATGAGTGTGTCCACTAGCCAAGCATCAGATAAGATATACAACCCCATTGTCATATTAGGAACTAAGTCCAATTTTTGATTTCTCGCGAAAGGGATCCTAGGTTTGCATCAGTATAAATGTTTTTCATCGTCTTCCCACTAGATAGAAACACTAGAGGAAGGGAAACAAAAAATAAGAGAGGGGAAAAAAGTGTCTTAGGGATAGTCATGTAGGAGGGTGCCCCCAGGTCACCAACTGCAACGCTGTGTCCGCAAGACACAACACAACAATAAAATTAGAGAGAGAGGCAATATAGAAGAATGATGATACAAATAGAAGAAGGTCACAATAGAGGCGGTCTCTTGGTATCCTAGACCTTACAAGAGAATCAAGGGTCATCCCAAGAGGCCTAAACAACACATAACACATCATGGGGGAAGCACATCATAAGAGGGATAAAGGGTTAGAGATGCTTACCTATAGGGTCTTCGTACTAAGACTCGTCATCAAGCAAATCATCGTCATCTTCCCACTCCCGAATGTTATTATTCTTTTGTTCATTCTTAAATGCTTCTTGGTTTGATTCAATGTTAGGTGGAATGTTTTCATTAGTACACTTATTCACTATCATCTTAGGTGGTGGGAGAAACAAATTATTTTGAGTGATCTCAAAATCCATCCTTGAGGGATTTAATGTGAGAGACTTCTCTTCATCCACTAGTGCTACATCCTTAGTGATGTCCAAATGACTTGAATATTCAAACAAAGGAGGAACATTAAAGGTCTTCTCTTCCTTAGTGAAATCCAAGGTGTGTGAACAATCAATTAAATGAACAAGGTTGGTACGATGATCCATAGAGGTTTCATGCATTATGATAGAGTTGTTATTGTTGTTGGATGAAAGCTCATCGTCTACCCATGGAATGTTCTTTGTTGAAGGAGCTTTTCATTCACTAATGCTTCCTCTTGGCCAGGGAGAGCATTGGAATGGCAAAGTGGTGATGGCTCTTCATTTGCTAATGCTTCATCTTGGCCAGAGTGAGCATTAGAATGAAGATTTGGTGGTATGATGTTAAGAGATGTGTCAATGAAATCATCCTCTTGCATCAAAGTGTCCTCATGAGGAGGAACAACCTTGGGAGAGGGGTCATAAGGTAAACTGAAGTTATCATCACATGTTTTAGCAATAGGTATCATAGTGGAATTTTCCATAAAGTCACATAAGGCTTCATCTAACATTTTGAGGTCATCACTAGTATATATACTATTGATCATGAATTTGGTGAGATCATCTAATATCAAAGGATATATTCCCATGAGAATTGTGAAGCTATCAAAATCAAATATATAATAAAGGATTTCATATGTGGAGCACATAGAGAGATCAATATCATGTATGTATGCTATTTGTTCCAGAGCTTGAGGATGTTTATCAATGAATTTAGAGAAATGTTCAATGTCTATGATGTATGCAAATAAAGCTTCCAAATAAGTAGCCATGATGTATGTTTACAAATCAATGATGAATAAGATTTTAAAAGTTTTTCAAAAGTATGCCAAAAGACAAGTGCAAAGTTATATGCAAAAATGACCTAAGATGCTTGATTTTTTGTACTTTTTCAATGCAAATATATGAAAGAAAAGGTGTTGTAAGGATTTTAATCAGGGGCAAAAAACAATATGTCTAATATCAATCCAATATAGCAATAAGATCCTTCACACCACACTCTTGATGCAAATCTAAGATGATGACGAGTCAAAATATAGTGAAAATACACTAAAATATGTGAATTTTTTTCCACTAAATCTCAATGGAAAAGAGCATGACAAAGGGTGTTGTGAGGAAAATGATGATGGACAACAAATTATATCAGTAATAACAGCCACCTAATGCCAAAATATCTATCACAACACACATTTAGTGTCACCCAAGGTCAAACCCTAGTGAAAATATAGCAAAAAATAGGCAATTTTTCATGATTTTTCAAATCCAAGACCTAGAAAAAGGGGTGTTGAAAAGAATATAAGGAGGTGAAGAAAATAATATCAGTTATATCAGTCACCTACAAGCATAAAATCTATTACAACACACTTAGGGTGCAAACTAGGCCAAACCCTAGGGCAAAAATAGCAAAAATATGTAGTTTTTCACCAAATTTTCTATACAAGATGCCAATAGCAAGGTGTTGTAAAGAATTTTAGGAGGGGAAGAAGATAATACCCCTGATATCAGCCAATTAGTGTAAAAATATTCTTTACAACATGAATATAGTGCATGTTTAGAGAGTCGATAAGGCCAAATTTAGTGAAAATCAATGTTTTTCAAGCCCTAGGTTGGAGATCTTGATGTCAAATGCTATATGAATGTTTTGAAAGCTGATATATGATGAAAATTACATTCTCTCAGATCTGAAAATGTTTTCCATGCTCTAACATGGAAAATGCGGGTGCAAATCTAGTGAAAAATCAATGAAAATGCTAGTTTTTGTTGAAATTTTATGTGCAAAAATGCAAATTTGTTCTAAAATGCAAGACTACAGACAAATGCAAATTTTAATGAGCCTCTAAAATCATTAGAAAAATTTGAAACAAGATTTTACCTACAAACCCTAGATTTTGGAATTACTAGGTTATATGCAAAATTTACAATTTTCAACAAAACCCTAGCAATTTTATGATAAAAATGCAATGCAAATTACTGATTTTTTGTAATTCTCTATAATTTAAATCAGATCTAATGAAAAAATCAGAAATTTGATGAAATTCAAATTAATTCATGCAACATGCGAACCCTAGCATGAAATTTTTTTCCAAATTTTCCAAATTTTCCTTTTTTTGTAAATTCTCCAATGCAATAAGATGAATGATACTATGAATGAATGAAATAAATGAAAATATGAAGCACAACACTTAGAAAGGTGCAAACAAGTCCAATAACACAGGTTCACCAAAATGTAAAGGATGATTTTTGGATGTTTGAGTTTTTGGTAGTTTGGTGTATATCCTCCTTTCACCCTTACATTCAAGGACCTAGGGTCGAGTTGCAATGTACTATCCTACCCTAGGTCACTTTGAGATGTAGGGAAACTTAGATTTTTATAATTAGATTGACAATTTCCTTATCTTATGCTCAATTGTACCTTAAAACCCTAATTATGCAACTATGACAGTAAATGGATGAATTATGGAAAATGCTTCTGTAGAAAGATGTAAAATATCAAATAACTATGCACCTATTTTTGGGGTCCGAAGGCGGAAAAGTTGGGTACTAAAGAGCAAGCGCCCAAGTCCAAGGCCCTGCTTTTTGTCAAGATCTAGAAACAATGTCTGCAACCTATATCTACTATATCAGATATTTTCCCATTGCGGAAATTTAAGGACTAATGTGCGAGTACCCTAGTTCAAGTTGCCCTTTTTCCTACTGTTCTGCAATTCCAACACTCCAACATGTCCTCCTACAACTTCACTTTGTTTGCATCATCAACCTATAGCCTACAATCATGTAAACTTTGGGAGGGGGTTGTGGTGTTTAGAGGCCTGCCTCAGTCAAGCCCTGAAGAGACATTCAAGCCTTTTGAACACCATTGTCAGATAGAGAGTGCATGCCTTGGGAGGCAGAGGCAAAAACAAAATGATAAATGCTCAATAATCACAATAGATATCACATTATAGTGAATATCTCATGGGAGGAAGAAGCTTTTCATTCTATGAGGAGATGGATGCTCAAATCTGCAAACACAAACACATAGACAACACAAATCTACTCTTGCAACACAATGAAAGACTTGAATCACCTCTAGAACACAATAGCTTGCTAGTAATCATCTAGTTTATAAATGAATGCCTAAATATGCTTTTATATGCAACTACAAACATTCCCTCCAAGATTTCATAAATTCAAACTTATTGTGTCGGCCTAGGGACCAAATAATGGTCATAAACCAACACTAGAAATTTGGGCCTGACCCAAAATAGGGTAGGATTAGGGCATAGGCGCCCAAGTCATCCCCTCCTATTTGGGGCAGGGTTATGTTCAAGGGGTCCCCCTGGGCCCCATTTGTCATGATACCCAGGGTTCATTCCATCGGGATGTTGAATTATGATGTAAGATATCCTAAATGCACACTAATGACCCAGGAGCTAAACCTTTTGAGTAAAAAGCCCCCAAGGGGACATTTTCTGACATTACAAAGGCATAAGGTGACTTGGGTTGAGAGTGTATGGTTTAGGTTTAATTTAAGTATAGGGTTGAGGCACAATATTCAGGGTTTAGGGTATAAGGGTGAGGTTATAGGGTATAGTGATGAGGGTTTGTGGGTGTAGGCTTCAGGGTTTAAGGTATAAGGTTGAGGATTGAGGGATTAGGGCATAAGTATATGGTTGAGTGTATAGGGTTAAGGGTTGAGAGTTTATGGTTGAGGGATAATGTTCAAGGTTGAGAGAGGTGGAGAGGAAGGGAAATATCTAGAGAGTCGTGAGAGATATACAATTGAGAGACCTATAACCTAGGGAGAAAGGGGTGAGAGAGATAGGGAAGAGATGGGGGTGAGGTAGATAGGGGAAGAGAGGGGTGGATAAGGGTTTAGGATTTAAGGGTCAAGAATTTAGGGTTTAAGGGTTGAGTGTTAAAGGGATAAGGGATTAGGGTTTAGGGCTGAGGGATAATGGTTTAAGGTATAGTGTTTAGGGTTGAGAGTTTAGGGATAGGGCTTAGGATTTAAGGTTTAAGAGTTGAGGGTTGACGCTTTAGGAATAGCATTTAGGTTTTAGGGATAAGTGATTAGGGTTTAGGGTTGAGAGATTAGGGTTTAGGGTTAATGGATTAGGGTTTAAGGTATAGTGTTGAGGGTAGAGGGTTTAGGGATAGGTTTTAGGGTTTAGGGTTGAGGGATTAGGGTTTATGGTTGAGGGATTAGGGTTTAAGGCTGAGGGTTGAGGGTTGAGGGTTGAGGGTTTAGCAATAGGGTTTAGTTTTGAGGGATTAGGGTTTATGGTTGAGGGATTAGGGGTTAAGGTATAGTGTTGAAGGTTGAGAGTTTAGGGATAGGGTTTAGGGTTTAGGGTTGAGGGATTAGGGCTTAGGGTTGATGGATTAGGGTTTAAGGTTGAGGGTTGTGGGTTGAGGGTTGAGGGATAGGGTTGAAGGTCAAGGGATTAGGGTTAAGGTAGAGTGTCGAGGGTAGAGCAATTAGGGATAAGGTTTAGGGTTGAAGGTTTAAGGATTGAGGGTTGAGGCTTTAGGGCTCAGGGTTAAGGGATTATGGTTTAAGATATAGTGTCGAGGGTTGAGGGTTTAGGGATAGGTTTCAGGGTTGAGGGATAGGGTTTAGGGTTTAGGGATAAGGGATTAGGATTTAAGGCATAGTGTTGAGGGTTGAGGAATAGGGATAGCATTTAGGGTTTAGGGATAAGGGATTAGGGTTAAGGGTTGAAGGATTAGGGTTAAGGGTTGAGGTTTGAGGGATTAGGGTTTAAGGTATAGTGTTGAGGGTTGAGGGTTTAGGGATAGGGTTTAGGGTTGAGGGATTAGGGTTTAGGGTTGATGAATTAGGGTTTAAGGTTGATGGTAGAGGGTTTAGGGATAGGGTTTAGAGTTTAGGGATAAGGGATAAGGGTTTAGGACCTTGAAGGATTATGGTTTATGGTTGAGGGATTAGGGTTAAGGTAGAGTGTTGAGGGTAGAGAGATTTGTTGCAAGTATGGACCTAACTGGTGTTGTCATTGATGTCAACATACTCCTATTGCATTAATGATAAGGTTTGGATGAGCCGTGAGCTGAGGATTTTGAGAAAATTAGTCTCAATCAGGAACAGTGAAGAATAGTGATGACAGTAAGGCAAAAGTCCAAGATAGGATGAGGATCAGAGGATGTAGATTAAAGGGTTTGTAGATATGTGTCTGTAGGTGATCTAGTAGAGATTTTAGAGGTCCACATGAAGATATGAAGAAGTTGTGGCTGCTCAAGTAAAACCGGTTCTGGTAGGTGTTCAAAGGTGACAGAGTGTAACAAGAAAGGTCCGGTAAGATCCGGAAATGAAGTTTCCTATTCTACAGATTTAAGGGAGTGCTGAGGAAGTCTTTGTGGAGTATCAACTTGATTGGTTTGTGGTTTGAAGGTTTGCAAGCATCTATTCCTCTGTGATAGTAATGATAGACTATGTTCTTGAGGTTCCGGATGGAGAGAAGGATTTCAGTAAGCAAAAAAAGTGTGGATGTCCTTGGTGATTCAGGCAAGCTTGTGGAGGTCTTTGGATCGTGTCCAGTTTGTGTTGGTGGTCCACATTGAAGTTGGAGCTCACAATTGAAGTGCAGGCTGACCGGATGAGTTATGCATCTTACAGATGATCTTATGAATGTTTGCTGACTTAGATGATCATTCCTAAGTTGATGCCTTGTATAAATAAGAGATTACGAAGTTAGTTTGAAGTTGTCCTTTTGTGATGAGAGTGTGGTAGCGAGGAGGAGAGCGAAAGGCAAAGTAGAAGTATTGGCCTTAAATGGAACTGATTGAAGCATGGTGAAGATGCTATTCTCCAGTTCATGTATGTGATATTTATTTCTTTGTAGACAGTGTGTCTCTTGTAGGCAGTGAGCCTCTTGTGAGTAGTGTGCTCAGGCAGTGAGCCCTATTTGGCATGTGCCATTTTGTTCTTTCTATTCTTCTAAGAGAGAATACAATCTTGGGTTAATCACCCTATGGTTTTTCCCTTAACTAGGTTTTCCACATCAAAATCTTGGTGTCTTATGTGTTGATGTGTTTCTGCTCTTGATTTGAATGCATTATGGTTCATGATTAATATACTGCTAATCACTAAGAAGATTTAAGTGTTTAATTGGAGAAAGTTTTGCACAACTGATTCACCCCCCCTCTCAGTTGTGTGCCCTAAGTCTAACAATTGGTATCAGAGCCAAGTTCCTCTAAAAAGAGCTTAACCGCTTGAGGAGATCTAGGATGTCGTCTTACAAGAAGGATAGTTTAAATTTTGATGGAACCAATTTTTCTCTATGGAAAGGTTGCATGAAGTGTCACTTGCAATGCATGGGAATGGCATACTGGACCATGGTTACAACACAGTATGTACCTCCACAGGGTGGTCTGAAAGCTACAAATGAAATCATAGATGCTGAAAATAATTTGCAGACTATAGAAGCTCTTTTAAGTGCATTATCTGACTCAGAGCTCTCAAATGTTATTGACCTACCAACTACTTTTGAGATTAGGAAAAAACTAGAACTTTTGCATGAAGGAGACCAATATGTTAAATGTGCAAGATTACAGAGTCTGAAAGCAAAATTTGAAAACCTAAAGATGAGAGATGATGAAAATATTGCTACTTTTATGCCAAGAGTAAATGCGCTTGTTTGTGGAATTAGAAATGCTGGTGGAGTCTTGGATGAAAATGAGATTGTTGGCAAAATTCTTAGATCCCTTCCTGCTTCTTACAAAATCAAGGTTGCTACCATTGATGAATTCAGAGCCCATACAACTGTCACAAGAGATCAATTGGCTGGCAAATTGGCTGCATTTGAAATGACCGAGTTTGGAGATGATCCCCCCAAGACTGAATCTACATTCAAAGCCAGTGCCTCTATAAAAGGTAAACAAAGGTTTAATCTGGGAGAGAACTCATCAAGGAAACTGTCATGGTATGAAAAAGCAAGAAAAGACTTGGAAGAAGAAGAACTAGAAATTGCTCAACTTGAAGCCCTCATTGCAAAGAGACTGCCAAGAGGATCCGGTAAGTGTGAAGGAAAATTGCCTTTTAAGTGTTTTAACTGCAATAAGATTGGTCATTTTGCCTCAAGATGTCTGGAAAGATTTTCAAGGCCAAATCCTAACAGATCAAGGTTCCAAAAGAATTGTTACTATGTTCATGAAGAAGATGATAATGAAGGAGTAAAAGATGATGAATCAGAGACAAGAAACAAATCCAAAAGTGAATGGGTGTTTATTGCCATCAAGGAAGAAGAACCAATATCCTCTATATCTGTCAATCATAAAGTTTTAGAAAGAACTCTGGCTGCCCAAGTTGAAAAAAATGATGATTGGGTCATTGACAGTGGTTGCTCTCACCATATGATAGGTGACAAAAATAAGCTCATAGATTCGGAAAGGTATGAAGGAGGAGTGGTGAAGTTTGGTGATAATTCTGCTAGTAGAATCAGAGGAAGAGGAACTATTTCTTTTGATGGAAGGAACAAAACCAGTAATGTTCTATATGTTGAAGGCTTGAAGCACAATCTTCTCAGTGTTGGACAGTTGGTGGACAAAGGCTATGATCTCCGGTTCAAGAATGGAAAATGCAAGATCTTTGAAAGCTCTGGAACAGAGATTACATCCAGTACCCAAACTAAAGGTAATATCTTCCACTTGGTTGGCACTAGTAAAAGTTGCTTATTTGTTCAAGTTGATCAGAGTTGGTTATGGCATAGGAGAATGTGTCATGTGAATTTTGATAATATCATCAAGATAAGCAATACTCAGGTTGTAAGAGATCTTCCAAAATTGGTGAAACCTACTAATAGCTTGTGCAAAGAATGTCAGTTGGGTAAGCTGAGAAGAATCACATTAAAGAGTAAGGAACTATCTTCTACTGGATTATTGGACTTAGTTCATACTGACCTTTGTGGCCCGGCAAGAATCAAGAGTATGCAAGGTGATAGATACTTCATGTTACTAATTGATGACTATTCCCAGATGATGTGGGTAACTTTTCTAAAAGAGAAATCAGAAGCTTTTGAGAAATTCAAAATATTCAAGGCTATGGTAGAGAATGAAACCGGATTGAAATTGAAATGTCTGAGGTTTAATAGAGGTGGAGAATTCACATCCGGTGAGTTCATAGAGTTCTATGAGAAACATGGAATAAAGAGAGAGTTGTCTAGTCCTAGGACTCCACAGCAGAATGAAGTAGTGGAAAGAAAGAACCGGACCATATAGGAAGCATCTAGGACCATGATGATGGAAGCAAATGTTCCTCACATCTATTGGAGAGAAGCTGTCAGCACTACAGTCTATACTCTCAATCGAGTTCAAATCAGAAGCAATACTGGTAAGACTCTTTATGAACTTTGGTTTGGCATCACTCCTACTATGAGGTATTTAAGAGTCTTTGGTAGAAAATGTTACATTAAAAGAGATGAAGATCTAGGAAAGTTTGATGCTAGAAGTGATGAAGGAATATTCTTGGGTTACTCTACTCAAAGCAAAGCATACGGGTGTTATAACAAAAGACTCAGAAAGATGATAGAAAGTACAAATGTGAAGGTTGATGAGGGAATTGAGAAACCCTCAAGGTTTTATGAATATGATGAAGATGATCAGAATGGTGTTCTGACTCAAGGAGCCCAAGCCTCATATGTTAGTCAGATTCAAGCTAATCCAGTAAACCAGGAAGAAGAAATGAGTTTCAATGAGCCTGATCAAGAATCAAAAGTGCAAGTAATTCCTAAAGTTCCCATGCATGTAAGACTGAACCACTCTGAAGATCAGATCATAGGTGATAAAAGCAAAGGAGTACTAACAAGAAGGAGAATTGCTCAAGATTCAGAAGAGTATTGTTTGATTTCAAAGATTGAACCTAAGATAGTGAATGAATCTTGCAATGATGAAAACTGGACTAAAGCAATGGAGGAAGAGCTAGTGCAAATAGAGAAAAATCACACTTGGGATCTTATTCCCAGACCTAGAAACAAGAATGTGATTGGAACGAAATGGGTCTTCTGGAACAAACTAAATGAAGTTGGTGAAGTAATCAGGAATAAAGCTAGATTGGTCTGCAAGGGCTACTCTCAAATAGAAAGAATTGATTTTGAAGAAACTTTTGCTCCGGTGGAAAGAATTGAAGCAGTCAGATTATTTCTTGCCTTTGCTGCCTTCAAGGATTTCAAGATATATTAGATGGATGTCAAGTCTACCTTTCTAAATGGTGACTTGGAAGAAGAAGTGTATATAGAGCAACCAGATGGATTTCAATTGTCTGATCATGGTGATATGGTCTGCAAGTTGAAGAAGGCACTGTATAGATTGAAGCAAGCCCTAAGAGCCTGGTATGAAAGATTGGATAAGCATCTTTTTAAGATTGGTTTCAACAAAGGTACTGCTGACAGTAACTTATATTTCAAAATTGATCATGAAAACATCTTGATTGTTGAAGTATTTGTTGATGATATCATCTTTGGAGGAAGAGATAGTATGTGTAAAACTTTTGCAAATCAAATGAAAAGTGAGTTTGAGATGTCTATGCTTGGTGAAATGAATTTCTTCTTAGGTCTGTAAATCACTCAAACAAAGAAAAGAATCTTCATTTCTTAGACCAAAAATGTGAAAGAACTGTTGAAGAAATTTGGGATGGAAGATTCAAAGCCAATGAATACTCCCATGGCAACTGGATGTAAGTTGAGCAAAGATGATGACTCTCCTAAGGTAGACCAGACAAAGTACAAATCAATGATTGGAGAATTGTTGTATCTCACTCAAACTAGACCAGATATTATGCAAGTTGTTGGTCTTGTTGCTAGATTCCAAGCTGATCCTAGAGAATCCCATGTCATGGCAATCAAGAGAATTTTTAGATATCTGAAAGGGACAGTTGAGTATGGTCTATGGTATCCTAGAGATCATGATTTCTCTCTTCATGCATATACAGATGCTGATTGGGTAGGAGATGTGGATGACCGGAAGAGTACCAGTGGTGGTGCATTCTTTTTGGGAAAGAGATTGGTTTCTTGGCTAAGCAAGAAATAAGAGGCAATATCTCTGTCTACAACTGAAGTAGAATATATTGTAGCAGTAGGTAGTTGCACTCAATTTTTGTGGATGAAGCAGATGCTAAGAGATATCAAAGTGGAGTATGAGGAACCTATCACAATCTTCTATGATAATTCAAGTGCTATAAATATATCTAAGAATCCGGTGTTGCATTCAAAGACTAAACACATATCCATCAAGTTTCACTTTTTGAGAGAGCAAGTGAACAAGAATGAAGTCAGATTGGAGTTTCTGCCCTCCAAGGATTAGATTGCAAACATCTTTACTAAACCTCTACCTAAGGACTCTTTTGAGTATCTCAGGGAGAAGTTAGGGGTTATTACCCCTCCAGTGATGAACTAAGGTGCACTAAGGTGCATCAGTCCAGTGGATATTATAGTCATATCTTGTGATCTGGATTGATGGGAGCTGCTACTCAGGGGGAGCAACAGGTATGATTCTAAAGTGTTGGAATTGCAAGTATGTGCCCTTTGCCATTGATGTCAAAGGGGGAGAGAAGACATGTGAAAAACAAGTGGTTTCTGATCAAAGGGGGAGTAGTAAAGGGAGAGAAGACATGTGAATGGTTGTTGCTGATAGGTGGATCTGTGACAGTAAGAAGAAGTTCTTGACTTGATGGTTAAAATAGTTTTTCACATCTTATGTTGCCATCAATGACAAAGGGGGAGATTGTTGCAAGTATGGGCCTAACTGGTGTTGTCATTGATGTCAACATACTCCTATTGCAGTAATGATAAGGTTTGGATGAGCCGTGAGCTGAGTATTTTGAGAAAATTAGTCTCAATTAGGAACAGTGAAGAACAGTGATGACAGTAAGGCAAAAGTCCAAGATAGGATGAGGATCAGAGGATGCAGATTAAAGGGTTTGTAGATATGTGTCTATAGGTGATCCAGTAGATATTTTAGAGGTCTGCATGAAGATATGAAGAAGTTTTGGCCGCTCAAGTAAAACTAGTTCTAGTAGGTGTTCAGAGGTGACAGAGTGTAACAAGAAAGGTCCGGTGAGATCCAGAAATGAAGTTTCCTATTTTGTGGATTTAAGGGAGTGCTAAGGAAGTCTTGGTGGTGTATCAAATCGATTGGTTTGTGGTTTGAAGGTTCGAAAGCATTCATTGAGGAGTTTGATGCAAGAAGAAAAAAACACTACATAATTGGGTACTCTCTCCATTTGAATCTCTATTTTTTAGGTATGTCAAGTCTTTACATGCATGCTCTTTACATTTTCCTTTTAATTCTATTTGAATTACTTTATCATGCTTTATCATACATGTTTATATCACTTGTATGGTTTACATATTTTGTGTTTATATCAGTCTCACTTTTTTGATTTTATAGTTTGTATGCCTTGTCTATACTTCCACATTTTGCATACATGTCTTACATTTTACATTTATAGTTCATCATAGTTCTTACTACCCAAAGATCTTAGTCATCACACACAAATGTCCTTATAATAGACTATGTTTTAAATCATTTCATGGTATGCATAATAAAAGATATCTCAAAGGTCAACATTAATTAAAATAGACACAATCACAATATCATTGTTAAATCCCTTTGCATAATGAACCTTATAATACAAACTCATTAATGTCTATCTAATGAGATTCAACCTAAAGGACCTCATCATGCAAAATTCCATCATGTGTGTTTCGTTTAAACCTACATAGATAGCCTTAAGTTAAATCTCTAGATTTTATTACTCAAGAATCCATAAGGCCAGCCTGCAATCTCACATGGTGCAATGTATATTTTCTACACTTGGGCTCTTTAATAAGTATGTGCAATAATGAATTAAATAGACCTTAACATACCATGATGTCAAATTATACAAGAATAAATCCTTACAACATATAAATATACAATACCTTAAGCATAATGAAATACTATTATCTTGTCATATAACATGTTAAAATACAAATTAATAGGTGCCAAGATCATACAAGTAAATCCCAATAGGCTTAATCCAATCATGATCGATGCTATGCTACATTATTCTCATGTTGATAGTTCATACAAACCTTGTATACCAAATGTTTCCATTCCCATATCTATGACAATGTACCAAGTTAAATACTACAAATCAGTCACATTGCCATGGAATTGATATAGGGTCTCAAGATAGTTCAGCCACAGCAAAGTGCAAAGTTCAACATGAGTGTCTCCATGAAAATTATAAGCTTTAAGGCTGATCCCCTTGGTTTCCATAACATGATAATGTGAAGATAAGGGATTGATGTCACACATCAGTGTTAGGGTTAGCCGACAGAAGATATCAATTAAATGCAAATAAAGATTAAATAGAGGAATGGAAATACATAGAAATAATAACACCGAGAGACAAGTTTTAACGTGGTTCACCCAAACTCAAGCTACATCCACCAAAACAGAGAGTCCAATACTATTATCCAGTAAATCAAACCGATTATAACCAGCAATTCCTACAACTCAATACCACTGCAAATGCTACAATACAATATCAACTGAAACCCTAACCCTTAGCCACTTTTATCAAGCTTTTTGTCAGTTACAAAAATAGGGGTTTTTTATGTCAGTCAATAGAAAAATAACACCTGATGCATTTATAAAATAATTTGGGGAGAAACCGCACCGATAAAATTGGGGAAAATTTAACATCTGAGTCTGATTACGTTCCATATAACAACAATCAGAAAATCAGCCCTTACCTCATGCCCTAGTGTGATGTCTCCCACAATCTCAATCATGTCTCCTTTCATGACTAGATGGTTATCAACAAGTGCTGGCCCACGAGACATCTCCAAGTGAAAATCAAGTGTATCATGTGTCATAAATTTTGTCCCATGGCTGCAAGTTGAATCTTCATGTGTGAGGAGATGATCTCTATCATAGGAATGAAGTGAAATTTGTCCCATAATGCTTTGTATGGCTACAATAACATTGTGCAATAATGCTTTGTATGCTTTGTAGCATGGTTGAGTGACATTTACTCTTCTACATGATGATTTTATGTACATTTTGTATGAAGGGTTGAATGACATATATTTCATTTATTTGTATGGATTCATTTTTTAGGAACTAATATTTATCTCTTTATCATGCTACAAATAAATTCTCCATCATACCGAGGAAACGATTAAGGATTAAACCAACATAGGAAGAGAAGAAGCTAAGAATGAAAAGAAAGCAGCAGCTATGAGGGAATTTCATGAGAAGATGAAATTGGAAACAATTGTTGAAGACATGCCAATTGAAGAGGAACCTCAACCATCAAAAAGAGATATGGTATTGACAGCACAAAGGGAATGAATGCAAAATCTTCATGCTATGAGAGATTTGAATACCGCAATTAGAGACATGTCCTCTATCACAAATCAAGATGGAGAGACATCATCTACCACATCTCAAGTTGAGAGTACATCATCAGTCACATGTGAGGAAGGAAGTATGCCATCATTCCCACCTCAACCTCAAGGTATATCATCTATTCCATCTCATTTAAATATTGATGAAATTCCTAATGTTGAGATGAATTTACCTTTCTTAACACCACCTAGAATTTTGCATAGAAAGCCAAAGTATTTGATTGATATTGATAAGAATATTTTGCAGCCAATGGAAGGTAAGATTCCAAAACACACTTGTAGAAGATATGCTCATAATATTTGGAGAGTGTTATTTGAAAAGTTAAATGAGACCGCAAGATGTCAACTATTCGTTGAAATTATGTGAAGTATAAAGTATAGGCCCATCATGAAGATTCTTGGGTTGAGAACATCGGAGGCTTCAAGTGAAAAATCTATTGTCAAGAATCTAATGAGTGCATATGAGAGTGTGGGTAACACCTCACCCACAAAAGATAGTAATGTTACTTGACATTTCATTACATCGACAATAGTAAGTAATCAAATGAGGAAAGGTCGTCTCATTAGAAAGATAAGTCAAGCATTGAGAATTAATAGAAAAACTTTATCAAGAGCCGTTGGAAGATGCCAAAGAATTGAGGACACCGATGCCAATGAATTATGGGCATTCTCAGGGTGACTACCATGAAAAGATAAACCAATTGTTGAAGCATTGAGATCACTAATTGAAGACTTTTGGAAAAATTATACAAGGGTATCTCTGAATCAAAGGGATGTGGTAAGAAGGAAAATTGCCAGTTGAAATCGTGAGCCACATCCAAAGCATTTTTTGGGTATGACTCAAACACTATTTTTTAGTAAATTTCTAGCAATGTATCCTCAAATTAAAATTTCTCAAAGATATTTTGAAATACTAAAACCTTTCTATGTCAAAATAAATCACACATGCACTACTTGTTGTAGATTACATATTGAATTTTCTAACCATTTTGATGTTTATTGGTCTATATGTTTAGATTTGCATACTAACAATGTTTTGGAGGATTGTGGCATACATGCCCCACCAACATCTTTAAGAGACGTCATATAAAGAATTTTATGTGAAAGAGAGGAAGTTCAAATATTCTACAGGAAATTGTGCTTGGATGGTACATGTTAGTATTGCAGTGGCTTGCAACGTATGTCAATATGCGAATATATGGAAAGCACACATGCAATTGGAAACAAAGTAGTAGAGTTCAACAAGTATAAAACAGTGGCATACAATATAAAAGATGGTAAAGAACTAAAGAGGTGTGATTTGGTTATCCAAAAGATTCCATTGTATCAGTTTGTGTCTACATTTCATGATAGTATAGTGTATGAGTATGCAAGGCATACCCATAGAGCTCGATGGTTGGACTTGCAATTCAAGTTATTCAAGGGCACATTTCCACTTGGTAGCATTGCTTTAGTCATCAACTTTGTAGAGAACTATAGTCTACAACCACAATGTGAGGTGCAATCACAATATTACAACTCTACATAGGTTTCTATATTTGTGTACATCACATTCATTCATGTTTCTGATAGTACAGAGGATGACAGAAAAATCATAAGGGAGTATCATTTTTATATAAGTGATGATTGTACACATTCTACAGAGTCCATGCAAGGTTGCTTTTATGTGTTCTACAATGATTTGGATAGAAGGGGCATATCATTCAGTCAACATATCATATGGTTGGATAACTATGCATCACAATTCAAGAACTCACAAATATTTTATTGGCTAAGTAGGAGGCATAATATTATAGTTGTTGAGCATATGTGGAACTTTTGTGAGGCCGGGCATGGAAAGGGGGAGCATGATGGTGTAGGAGAATGTATCAAAAGAGCCATAGCACGAGAAGAGTTAAAGTATAAAGACAATGTGAAGTTGACAGATGCAAAATCAATCGTCGAGTGGTGTAATGCTTCGATGGGTCTAGGTAATAAAGGTAAGTCTTCAGTTCATAGATTTTTTTGGTTGATAGATGATACTAACATTGCATGATATGAGGATTGTTGTACACTAACATGATCAAGTGAGCTACACTCTTTTAGAAGCTCAATTGCAAGTTCATGGAGTATCTATACGTGAAAGATGGCATGCTTTTGTTCTTCATATACAATTCAAGCCTAGAATGAGTGTGAGTCAAAGGAGTGGGTTGATGAATGGTAGTTAAGTTATCTTAGCCCACTTGACACGTATGGGCCCCCGACGTCATTGGAACTAACACTGATGGAATCATCGGTTGACTTTGACCAAATATCAGATCTAGTTCAATGATGTAATATATCTGCTTACATAGTTTTTGAAATTTCTAATGTTATCTTACTTTGTGGTGTTTTTGTAATGTTAACTAATTTCATCTAGTTTTCTTCACATATCAATGTAGGGCATGTTTATGCAGTTATTGTAGATGAAGACAATGAAGAGGGAATAGATTATTACTTGTGTCATTTTGTTGAGGCCAAAAAGAAATTGGAGGACCCAGTTACAGATGGTGAAAACATCAAATACCCTACAGGCTCAGTGGTTGTTATTGTAACATGGCTTAGAAGGTACCCACATAAGAGTGTTAATGTTTGGTTGTTTCAAGACTTTGTCACACATCAAAAGATTCTTCATTACTCAAACCTTGTCATGACATCCAATGTTCATTTGATATAATATCAGGGTAGACCTTTGAACAAGACTTTGTGGAAGGTGCCAGAGTCTGACCATGAGGAAATACTTGACACAATAAAGAGTAGAGCAGACCTAGATGGTTCATTGGATTAATTTGTAAATATGCATAAAACTTTCCTAGATGGTTACTTGTACTTTGTTTTGTATATAAATAGTAGTATGAATTGCTTCCCTTACATACATTTTCTATGTTAATGTACATTTTCTTGAAAGTTTATAAATCATTTTCAAATAATCTATTTTGTGCATATCTTGTAATCATTGCATTCCATGAGACTCTGCATTTCTTTGAGGCATCATGTCAAATAGTTCACGTACCTTGTCTATGCTTCCACACTTTACATAAATGTCTGCAAGGGTAGCTTTACACCTTCCAATTGCATTTGCTTGAATGTTTCGAAAGCCTTATCAAAAAATCCATTTTGTTCATATATCTTAAAATTATTACATTCCATGAGACATTTATTTGAGGTGTCATGCCACCTATTCACATGCCTTGTCTATGCTTCCACACTTTGCATACATGTCTAAAAGGGTAGCTGCAAATACATGTGACAATATTCCTACATCCTTTATGCTTTGATGGTTGTCTATACCCTGTTTGGAAGATCCCATTTTGGCATAGGCAAGTATGATTCTGGATAAGGTTGTGAAATTTGGATTTACATCCGCCAATTGCATTCCATGAGACAATATTTCTTTGATGCATCATATCAAATAGTTCACCTTCCTTTTTGATGGAGGAGCATAAGCTCAAAAATGGTCAGATGCATGTAGTGTAAAGTTGAAAAGGTGTGTAACTTTCATTTTGCTCCATGTGAGGCCAAACTGACAGTTCCAACGCATCCGGATGGGTATGTTTAGGCTAGGCATGGTTCTATTGCATACCCAAACATGTCAAAATAGTTTGAGCTACATTGTACTGGCGATATCCCTTAAGAGACCAAAGTGTAAAAAGGCAGCAATATTTGATGAGCTGTTACTCAGAAACAATGTTACTTACAAAAAATTTGTCTAAGACTACGAGATCACATAGAGTCCCTCTACAATAACCTCTCTTAGTTTTTTATATCTCTGAAGCATTGGCCCATGGTGAAAGTTTTTTTGCTACCCCAAAAATGGTTAGATGCATGCAGTGCAAAGTTGCAAAGGGGTGTAACTTTCGTTTTGATCCTCATGTGGCCAAACCAACAATTCCAATGCATCCGGATGGGTACATTTAGGCTAGGCATAGTCCTTTTTTGCACCCAAACATGCCGAAATAGTCTGAGCTACATTGTATTAGCGATATCCCTTAAGAGACCAAAGTGCAAGAAGGCAGGAATCTTTGACGAGCTGTTACTCAGAAACTGTGTCACTTAGAACATTCCCTCTAAGGCTACAGGATTACGTAAGGTCCCTCTACAATAACCTCTCTCAATTTTATATATTTTTGAGGTGTTTGCCTGTGGTGAAAGTTTTTTTGCTGCCCCAAAAATGATCAGATGCATGTAGTGTAAAGTTGCAAAGGGGCGTAACTTTTGTTCTACTCCTCATGTGGCCAAACTGATAGTTCCAACGTGTCCAAATGGGTATGTTTAGGATAGTCATGGTCCTATTTTGCACCCAAACATGCCAAAACAGTCCAAGCTACATTGTACCAGCGATATCCCATAAGAGACCAAAGTACAAAAAGGCAGCAATCTTTAACGAGCTGTTACTCAAGAACTGTGTCACTTAGAAACATTCAGTATGAGGTTACATGATCATGTAGGGTCCCTCTACAATAACCTTTGTGTGATGCCTCATCATGTAACCCTAGAGAGTTAGGCTAATAGGTACTGAAATTATAGAAATATATATTTTTTTTGAAGCAAGTAAATTCATTTACACTAGATAGAATTAACACTATTTTAAGCATTAACACAAGATGATCAACTAACACCTCTAGGGAAACATAATTGCATCAGATAACCATAATTTATAACAACACAAGTAATAAACCTCATGATAAGAAGAAGATTAAATTACCCATTTATAGATATGAATAGTTACAAAAGTTCAAAAACAAGATTACATGATTACAAGATTCATGACTGATTACATCAGTTTATAATATACAACAATATTATACAATTTTGGAAGTATAGCACAACTCTGAGGATACAATACAATCTGGATCTAGAACACTTCTGCAGTGATCACGAATTAGGACGATCAAGGAAAACCAATGGATTAAGCTCTTTCACCTGACCTTGTGGACCCCTGAGGTCCACCCCCCGAGCTAGGAGATAACAATGATGTTCCCCGACACAAGCAAGGACATAAGGACTAACAGAAGATAGAAATACATGTGAACAACATTGAACACAACAATCAACATCTAGAGGCAATAGAATAGGGTAAGCTGGAGTGTAGTAGGAAGAAGTGTCATCGCATGGTTCTACATGGGTTACCCTGACTATCTCTCTCTAGACGCCAGCCCCCATCTATGGTTATCCTGACAGCCTCTCTCCAGGCATCAGCCCCATAGGTCACACATGTGGTCTTCCTTATTTTAATTAATGTGAAGTCTACCCTTTCCCCCTAGTCAATTATTAGATTTTCACCTGTTAAACACTTCCAATAGGTTACCCAGAAAGCCACTTTGGGCACTGGCACCACATCAGAAGCCACTCCCCTTCCTGCACTCAGTTGACCCAACCCAAACAAGTACTATACAAGGACACACATGACATACCTCCAACACTTATAACAAGCCAAAATAACCTGAGGCATGCAAAAGTCCAATTTTAATGAAACAAAAACTAGCTTTCTCTCTCTAGAATGCAAGTACTCAAAGCCATTGAAAGTTCAAGGTAGACAAGCCTCTAGAGTCAGGTAAATTGAAACATAATACCACTATTACTACATCCATTTCCCTATATGGAAAATAAATGAGGATTAAAATGAATATTACATTCCATTAGAACAATATGACTTAGAACCAAAGAATAATATAATAAACCAATTACATCATTACTACTTGACACTAATAACTAACAATGGAATTTCAAGCAAGACCATATTTAAAATTAAATCAACATATCACCATTGAACAATTTGAAACTGGAAAGCACTAAAATAAACCACTAAGAAAGAAACATACTAATATGATTGATTAAGATATGCAAGAACAGATACTATATCAGAAAGAATATAGATATAGAATGTTTTGATAATGATAAGAGACTTTGAAAAGGAAGTGCTCTAGTAGACATGTACAAAAGTGAGAGCTCAGACAAAGTACATTAACTATTCAACAAATTGCCTCAAAGAGATATCAAATTATGGAATGCAATGATTAAAGGATATGCATAGAATGGATTTGTAGATTTAATAACAACAATGAAGATGGCATAGGAATGTCTATCACTAATTGATAGATATATCTGAATTGACAAACTGGGTAATGCTAACTCTTTTGGATTAGCTTTCATACGTAACAGTTGAATCTTATATAGAAATTTCAGAGAAAATCCAATTTGAAAATATAGAGTTATTGGTGACACAACTAACTGTTTTAACAGAGATGAAATAGGTGAAAGGTAGACAGTCACAAAATATTCATATCTCCAAAACAACAAACTGGGTATGGACAATTTTTGGATAGGATTTAGGGAACTAAGTCATGCACCATATATCAAAAACTTAGAGGAACCCAGTTCTTAAAACAAAAGTTATGGCTAACACAACAGACTGCTAAAATAGAGATGAAATGGTTGAGAGGTAGACAATCACAAAACATTCATATCTCTGAAACTACAAGCTGGGTATGGCCGATTTTTGGATATGATTTAGGTAACTATGTCATACACCATATATAAAAAATTTAGAGGAACTTAGTTCATAAAATGAAAGTTATGGCTAACACAATAGATTGTAAAAATAGAGATGAAATGAGCGAGAGATAGACAGTCACATCAATCGGTAATTCCCAGAAATGCAATGATACAAACATGCACAAATAGATCTGATAACAAGGCTTCTAACCTCTAAAGCAAATTACCATCAACAAGAAAAATTATAAATCAAACATTTGCTTCAACAGAAAAATGAGACAGAAATTAGAACCAAAGGAACCTGATTTCGCTTGTTTGACCAGCTTGAAGATTCGATGTCGGGTTTAACTACTGCAACCACAAACCAGTCTCCCTCCAAAAGTTCCATCTGCTGAAGATCCTTATGAGAGAGAAATCTCCCCCTAAATACAGCCTAAAAACTCCCTATTTTTAGAGAAAGAAATCCCCTAAAATCTTCCAGAAGATTCCCCCCCACAAGAGGCAATAACTCTTGCATGAACAATATCTTATAGTTTGCTATTTTAAGTATTTTACAACCAGACCAAGATAAATATATTTTATGGTAACACAAATATTATTTATTTATTTATCTCTGGTCGCAATTACATTTATTATTACTATTATTATTATTATTATTTATTAACTTAACTTCTAGAATAATATATTTTTCATAAACTAAATTTACATAAGGACATTTATATATTTATTTATTTAACAAAAATGCTTCATAACTAATTATTTTATTTTAAGGCAACAATAACCAAAACAATACCAACAAAATAACCCAACTGTCAAACCATACCTGACTACTATGCAAGATCAGAAAATAAGACCACCATAACAATGATTGACTATCATGACCAAATTGACAACACTGATAGGGTACACAACTAGATGCTCGTCCTCTTCAAGGATGATGGCTAGGCTAGGGAACCATATGTTATCTCCATTCAACAACTTCCATTGGTATGAAGGCACGCTCAGACCTGCCAATTCAGGTGGAGTCAATGCCTGGTACCTGCAACCTGCAACAAACAAAAGTGTCGAATACATACATATAATCATCTAAGCAGACACATAGTGATAGAGAATCATAGCGTAGTAGGGTACTCATTATGATTAATACTACACTGTCCCTTCACAAAACACATCACAAGTATCCACATTAAACAAATTCATTAGTAAATAAACAACTAGATAACACATAGACAAATAATCACATTAATCATGTAGTTAAACTAATCTACATAATCAATTAACCTATAACTAATTACAACATAAGCATAATGTGCTAATCATAAAGTATCAATAGTGTTATCATAATAAACATCAATGAGTGTCATCCACTACATCATAACAGTAAGCCTACCATCAACATGTCTATTATACCCTAAGTATTCTGAGTATTTTACCTTCTTCTTCATGCTCCTTAGCCCAACCACCTTCTCATCCAAAGTGAGAATGGAGGGGCACTACATCCTCACCCCCTAAAACTTGACTTCCTCCTGGAAGTCACAAACTAGGGTGGAAACATAACATATTAGTATTGCAACTTTCTATTGCCAACATACGCATCCATATTAAGCAATTGTTCATAAAACAAGTACAATTGTTCAATAAAGACAAGAAGAACATCAATTCTTTACCTTTAAGGCAAATCATGTGATCTACTCATACCTAATCACACATATTTCAAAAATTTCATATAATTTAGAGAATTACATTCACATATAATCAGGGAGAATACATCTCATAACTATTTCCACTATGCTTTTGATTATTACCAACATACAAAGTACAATCCTCTGCGAAGTCCTCCCTTGAACATACTATTAAAGGTTTGAAATGAACATGATAGAAAAATCACTTAACACAAAAGAGGGCCAACAAAAACAAACATTTAGAATAGCCACCATAGAGATTTCAAAAATAAATGCAAACCCAAGTGGGAAAATAATCAAATCCAACTTTAAGTCATAGAGTGCAGGTAATTTCCAATAAATCAAGTAAAAATAAAAGGGGTTTGGTGACCACTCTTGTCATAAGAAAGTTCAAAGAAAGAAAATTCACTGTTAACCCCCAACAACACATGAAACAACTGTCAAAAATTCTAAAACAACCAAATTACAAAACAAATTCACATCACGGTGTGACTAATTTTAGCCACAAAAAGGGAGTATCTGCTACACAACACTCAAGGACACAATGTCTAGAATGTGTTAGCTAATGTACACCAACACTCAAATGATTTAGTTAACTACATACTCTTATTTAAGCAACTTTTATACAAAGATTTAAGGCAACACAGTCGCTACTTATATACAAACAACTTCTATTTTTAATATAGTACAATTTATTTTTACTAAGCTATGAACATATGCAATTACTTATGTGAGAAAATACTTACAAAGGAAATGTATGATGTCACACACAAGAATAATTAAAAACTATAATTGACTTACATTATCACATTTATGATCTCATAGGCCCAACACAAACTCCCGTTTGATCTCCTGCACATAGTTCTTACATAGGAATATACAATGATAACTTTCATAAACTACAATAGATCTTCCACAAGTGGTCATGACCAACTAGAAAATAGATGTCAGGTTATCAACAACCACGTTAGGATACCCCACACATGACATCACATAACCACATGGCTCACCAAATGATTACTCATTCCAATGCTTAATTGCATGCACTAATAGTAACCATGCTTCTTTCTTATAACGCACTAGTGACCACAAGAGAGACTCAAAGCCTTAACAAAACAACAAGCACTAACATTCAGGGAAGACATATTGTCAAATAAATCATCACATTATCAGAGAAGAGGAAGAGAGAACACATAAGTAAACAAGACATAATCAAAGGACAAGTCTTTAAACTTATCAACCTTCTAATCTCATACTAATGCACACCGATGAAAGGTACCATTACCAACTCACCACAAGAGAAAATCACTTAACCTAGAGCAACAACAACAATCCAGAGGTCTTAGTGTTACAACTTGGCTTTGATACCAAATGTGATGCCCTGTCATGCAACCCTAGAGAGTTAGGCTAACAGGTACTACAATTATAGAAATATATATATTTTTTGAAGCAAGTAAATGCATTTACACTAGATAGAATTAACACTATATTAAGCATTAAAACAAGATGATCAACTAACACCTCTAGGGAAACATAACTACATCAGATAACCATAATTTATAACACAAGTAATAAACCTCATGATAAGAAGAAGATTACATTACCCATTTACAGATATGAACAGTTACAAAAGTTTAAAAACAAGATTACATGATTACAAGATTCATGACCGATTACATCAGTTTACAATATACAACAAGATTATACAATTCTAGAAGTATAGCACAGCTCTGAGGATACAATACAATCTAGAACTGGAACACTTCCACAGTGTTCATGAATCATGATGATCAAGGAAAACCAATGGTTTAAGCTCTTCCACTTGACTTTGTGGAACCCTGAGGTCTACCCCTCGAGCTAGGAGATAACAATGAGGTTCCCCAACAGAAGGAAGGATAGGAAGACTAACAGAAGATAGAAATACCATAGGTTTCACATGTGAACAACATTGAACACAACAATCAACATCCAGAGGCGATAGAATAGGGTAAGCTGGAGTGCAGTAGGAAGAAGTGTCATCGCATGGCTCTACATAGGTTACCCTGACTGTCTCTCTTTAGACGCCAGCCCCCATCTATGGTTACCCTAATAGCCTCTCTCCAGGTGCCAGCCCCATAGGTCATAGATGCGGTCTTCCTTATTTTAATTAATGTGAAGTCTACCCTTTCCCCTAGTCAATTATTAGATTTTCACCTGTTAAACACTTTTAATAGGTTACCTAGACAGCCACTTTGGGCACCGGCCCCACATCAAAAGCCACTCCCCTTCTTGCACTCAGTTGACCCAACCCAAACAAGTACTATACAAGGACACACATGACATACCTCCAACACTTATAACAAGCCAAAATAACCTGAGGCATGCAAAAGTCCAAATTTAATGAAACAAAAACCAACTTTCTCTCTCTAGAATGCAAGTACTCAAAGCCATCGAAAGTTCAAGGTAGACAAGCCTTTGGAGTCAGGTAAATTGAAACACAATACCACTATTACTACATCCATTTCCCAATATGGAAAAAAATGAGGATTAAAATGACTATTACATTCCATTAGAACAATATGACTTAGAACCACAGAATAATGTAATAAATCAATTACATCATTACTACTTGACGCTAATAACTAACAATGAAATTGCAAGCAAGATCATATTTAAAATTAACTCAACATATCACCATTCAACAATTTTAAACTAGAAAGCACTAAAATAAACCACTAAGAAAGAAACATACTAATATGATTGATTAAGATATGCAAGAACATATACTATATCAGAAAGAATATAGATATAGAATGTTTTGATAATGATAAGAGATTTTGAAAATGAAGTGCTCTAGTAGACATGTATGCAAAAGTGAGAGCTTAGACAAAGCACATTAACTGTTCAGCAAATTGTTTCAAAGAGATGTCAAATTATGGAATGCAATGATTAAAGGATATGCATAGAATGGATTTGTAGATTTAATAATAACAATTAAGATGGTAGAGGAATATTTGTCACTAATTGATACATATCTCTGAATTGACAAACTGGGTAATACTAACTCTTTTGGATATAGTTTTCATAGGTAAGAACTGAATCTTATATAAAAATTTTAGAGACAACCCAATTTGAAAATATAGAGTTATTGGTGATGCAACTAACTGTTTTAATAGAGATGAAATGGGTGAAAGGTAGACAATCACAGAATATTCATATCTCCAAAAAAACAAACTGGGTATGGACAATTTTCAGATATGATTTAGACAACTAGGTCGTACACCATATATAAAAAAATTAGAGGAACCTAGTTCGTAAAACAAAAGTTATGGCTAACACAATAGACTGCTAAAACAGAGATGAAATGGTTGAGAGGTAGACAGTCAAAAACATTCATATCTCCAAAAATACAAACTAGGTATAGACAATTTTTGGATATGATTTAGGTAGCTAGGTCGTACACTATATATCAAAAATTTAGAGAAACCCAATTCATAAAACAAAAGTTATGGATAATGCAATAGACCGTAAAAATAGAGATGAAATGGGTGAGAGATAGATAGTCACATCAATCAGTGATTCCCAGAAATGCAATGATACATACATGCACAAATGGATATGATAACAAGGCTTCTAACCTCTCAAGCAAATTACCATCAACAGGAAAAATTATAAATCAAACATTTGTTTCAACAGAAAAATGAGACAAAAATTAGAACCAAAGGAACCTGATTTCGCTTGCTTGACTGGGCTAAAGATTTGATGCCGGGTTCAACTGCTGCAGCCACAAACCAGTCTCCCTCCAAAAGCTCCATCTGCTGAAGATTCTTATGAGAGAGAAATCTCCCCCTTAAATACAACCCAAAAACTCCCTATTTTAGTGAAAGAAATCCCCTAAAATCTTCCAAAAGTTTCCCCCCACAAGAGGCAATAACTCTTGCATGAACAATATCTTATAGTTTGCTATTTTAAACATTTTACAACTAGACCAAGATAAATATATTTTATGGTAACACATAAATATTATTTATTTATTTATCTCTAGTTGAAATTACATTTGTTACTATTATTATTATTATTTATTAACTTAACTTCTAGAATAATATATTTTTCATAAACTAAATTTACATAAGGACATTTATATATTTATTTATTTAACAAAAATGCTTCATAACTAATTATTTTATTTCAAGGCAACAATAACCAAAACAATACCAACAAAATAACTCAACTGTCAAACCATACCTGACTACTATGCAAGATCAGAAAACAAGACCACCACAACAATGACTGACTATCATGACCAAACTGACAAGACTGACAGGGTACACAACCGGATACTCATTCTCTTCAAGGATGATGGCTAGGTTAGGGGACCATATGTTATCTCCATTCAACAACTTCCATTAGTATGAAGGCACACTCAGACCTACTAATTCAGGTGGAGTCGATGCCTAGTACTTGCAAACTGTAGCAAACAAAAGTGTCGAATACATACATATGATCATCCAAGCAAACACATAGTGATAGGGAATCGCAGCATAGAAAGGTACTCATTATGAGTAATACTACACTGTCCCTTCACAAAACACATCACAAGTATCCACATTAAACAAATTTATTAGTAAATAAACAACCAGATAACACATAGACAAATAATCACATTAATCATGCAGTAAAACTAATCTACATAATCAATTAACCTATAACTGATCACAACATAAGCATAATGTATTAATCATAAAGTATCAGCAGTGCTATCACAATAAACATCAATGAGTGTCATCCACTACATCATAATAGTAAGTCTACCATCAACATGTCTATCATACCCTAAGTATTCTGAGTATTTTACCTTCTTCATGCTCAGCCCAACCACCTTCTCATCCAAAGTGAGAATGGAGGGGCACTACACTTTGTCAGTTTTTTATATCTCTGAGGCTTTTTCCTGTGGTGAAATTTTTTCTGTTGCTCCAAAAATGGTCATATGGATGTAGTGTAAAGATGCAAAGGGGTGTAACTTTCATTTTGCTCCTCATGTGGCCAAACCGACAATTCCAACATCTCCGAATGGGTACGTTTAGGCTAGGCATGGTCATATTTCAAACCCAAACATGCTGAAATAGTCTGAGCTACATTGTACTAGCAATATCCCTTAAGAGACCAAAGTGTAAAAAGGAAACAATCTTTGACGAGTTGTTATTCAGAAACTGTGTCACTTAGAAACATTTTTTTTGAGGCTATAGGATCATGTAGGGTCCCTCTACAATAACCTCTCTTAGTTTTCTATATCTCTGAGGTGTTTGCCAGTGGTGAAAGTTTTTCTACTGCCCTAAAAATGGTCAGATGGATGCAGTGTAAAGTTGCAAAGGGGCGTAACTTTTGTTCTGCTCCTTGTGTGGCCAAACTGACAGATCCAATGCATCTAGATGGGTATGTTTAGGCTAGGAATGGTCCTATTTGACACCCAAACATGCTAAAATAGTCTAAGCTACATTGTACTGACGATATCCCTTAAGATAGTAAAGTGCAAAAAGGCTAAAATCTTTGACGAGCTGTTACTAAGAAAACATGTCACTTAGAAATTTTTTGTCTTAGGTTATGAGATCATGTAAGGTCCCTCTACAATAACCTCTCTTAATTTTTTATATCTGTGAGGTGTTTGCCCGTGGTGAAAGTTTTTCTGCTGCCCCAAAAATGGTCAAATGCATGCAGTGTAAAGTTGCAAAGGGGTGTAAATTTTGTTTTGCTCCTTGTGTGGCCAAACTGACATTTCCAACGTGTCCAGATGGGTATTTTTAGGCTAGGCACGATTCTTTTTTTCACCCAAACATGTCGAAATAGTCCGAGCTACATTGTACCGGTGATATCCCTGAAGAGACCAAAGTGCAAAAAGGCGGCAATATTTGACGAGCTATTACTTGAAAACTATGTCACTTAGAAACATTTTTCCTAAGGCTACAGAATCACATAGGGTCCCTCTACAATAACCTCTCTCCATTTTTTTATATCTCTGAGGTGTTTTCCCAAGGTGAAAGTTTTTCTGTTGCCTAAAAAATAGTCAGATGCATGCAGTGTAATGTTGCAAAGGGGTGTAACTTTTGTTTTGCTCCTCATGCAGTCAAAATGATAGTTCAAACACATCTGAGGGTAAGTGCATGAAGATGGGGGGCCAAAAAGGGGTCTTAAGTGGCCACTTTTTTTCTGAAATCATGAAATACTGGCCTTGGATGAGAAATTGAGCACAGTTACACTCAAAATTTGGAGATGCAACCAAAACAATGTTCGTAGTGCTCCGGGTCTACTTTCTAAACTATTATTTTTTTTTTAAAATGGCATAGATTAAGGGGTTCAAAAGAGGGAGCCACAAAAATTGGTGTTGTTTCTATCAAAAAACATAACATAGCATGTCTTGTTGCTCCCTCAAAAGGTCAACTTTTTTTTAGTATTTTTAAAATCGCTTTGGTGAGAAAGTAACTAATAGCATGTAGTTTATGCCCAATTTTTCTAATAATTTTTTGATGAATATTTGATTTTTTACTAATTTTCAAAGTGGACACATCCTAAAAAATAGAATTTTGGTCGTGCTACCCCTATAAATTTTGAAAACTAATTGAAAATCATTTTTTTCTTTATTTAATATTTGTAGAATGGGGTCTAGTTTCTAAATATGTAATTTTTTTGAAATTTCAATGAATAGTTAATTTACAATGAAAAAAAAAGACCAAACAGTGGTTTTTGCCCAAAAACGGACACACAAACAAAAGAAATTAAAGATGAAAGGCTTAACATTGATAAAATGTGAAAAAAATCACATCGTCAAATAGCTAAGAGAAAGCCTAACATTACCCAGGTGTTTGATTTGTTCAACCTTGAAACACGTGCAAATCTAAGGGTTAGCACGAATGAAATTATGTGAAATCTTGAAGAATATGGAAAAACACGTCTGTGGATGTTGAAAAGGCACTCCAAGCCTTTGGGTCAAAAATCCAAAGCAAATCCCAAGCCCAAGGCTTGGGATTCCCAAAGAAAAACATAACGCGAGTGCTTTATAATGCTCTCGCGTTAGTTTTTGCTTTGCATTTTTCCTTTTCCGCAAAAGTTTGTGTTGTTTGTCATGTTGAAATAACGCGAGTGCATTTAACGCACTAGCTTTATGTTCCCCTTAAATTTTTTTATGTTCAAGGCTATTAATCATGTATGTATGTATGTATGCCAATCTGTATGTATGCATCTATGTATGCCTATATGTATGTATGTATGTATGTATGCCTATATGTATGTATGTATAGTGTCGAGGGTAGAGGAGAGCAGAGATGGGAGTAAGCCAGATAGGGGAGGAGAGGGGTGGATAAGGATTGAGCGATTAAGGTTTAAGGTTGAGGGTTGAGTGTTTAAGGATAGGATTTAGAGTTTAGGGATAAGGGATTAGAATTTAGGACCTTGAGGGATTAGGGTTTAAGGTATAGTTTAGTAGTTCTTGTGGATAGAGCCAGTAAACAATGGGAGATTATTTACCTGTTTCATAACAATATACCTCCCCTAAGTGCGGGGTGGACAGAAAGAAACATAGATGTACCCCAATGCAAATCTTTTCTCATAATGATCATCCTTCTGATTTCAACTGTTAATTACTCACTGTGGATGTACCATACGCAAAGATTTTCTCATAGTGTGTACACCTATTGGCATAATGAATGCCAGATGGGCTAGAAAAACATGCCATATAACATTACTAACATTAAAAAAGTTCATAGCCATTTTTCTGACATATTCTTGCAACTCAAATATCTTTAAGAGAAGAGTGTCAAAAATGATGGGTTTAACAACCTAACATAAGGCAAAGTAGTTTTGTTGGGTTTAGGGATAGGGTTTAGGGTTTAGGGTTGAGGGATTATGGTTTAAGGTATAGTGTTGAGGGTTTAGGAATAGGGTTTAGGGTTGACGGATTAGGGTTTAGGGTTGACGGATTAGGGTTTAATGTTGAGAGTTGAGGGTTGACGGTTGAGGGTTTAGGGATAGGGTTGATGGTCAAGGGATTAGGGTTAAAGTAAGGTGTTGAGGGTAGAGGGATTAGGGATAGGTTTAGGGTTGAAGGTTTTACAATTGAGGGTTGAGGCTTTAGGGTTGAGGGTTAAGGGATTGGGGTTTAAAATATAGTGTTGAGCATCGAGGGTTTATGGATAGGTTTTAGGGTTTAATTTTTAAGGGTTAAGGGTTGATGGATAGGATTTAGGGTTTAGGGATAAGGGATTAGGGTTTAAGGTATAGTGTCGAGGGTTGAGGGTTTAGGAATAGGGATAGCGTTTAGGGTTTAGGGATGAGGGATTAGGGATGAGGGTTGAGAGATTAGGGTTTAAGGTATTGTGTCGAGGGTTGAGGGTTTATTGATATTGTTTGGGGTTGAGGGTTGAGGGATTAGGTTTTAGGGTTGATGGATTAGGGTTTAAGGTATAGTGTTGAGGGTTGAGGGTTTAGGGATAGGGTTTAGGGTTGACAGATTAGGGTTTAGGGTTGATGAATTAACATTTAATGTCGAGGTTAGGGTTAGAGTGTTGAGGGTAGAGGGATTAGGGATAGGGTTTAGGGTTGAAGGTTTAAGGATTGAGGTTGAGGCTTTAGGGATGAGGGTTTAAGGCTTAAGATATAGTATCAAGTGTTGAGGGTGTAGGGATAGGGTTTAAGTTTTAAGTGTTAAGGGTTGAGGGATAGGGATTAGGGTTTAAGGTATAGTGTTGAGGGTTGATGGTTTAGGGATAGGGTTTAGGTTTGAGGGATTAGGGTTTAGGGTTGATGAATTAGAGTTTAATGTTGAGAGTTGATGGTTGAGGGTTGAGGGTTGAGGGTTGAGGGTTGAGGTTGAGGGATAGGGTTAATGGTCAAGGGATTAGGGTTAAATAAGAGTGTCAAAGGTAGAGGGATTAGGGATAGGGTTTCGGGTTGAAGGTTTAAGGATTTAGGGTTGAGGCTTTAGTGATGAGGGTTAAGGGATTAGGGTTTAAGATATAGTGTCGAGTGTCGAGTGTGTAGGGATAGGTTTTAGGGTTCAAGTTTTAAGGGTTAAGGATCGAGGGATTAGAGTTAAGGGTTGAGGGATTAGGGTTTGACGTTGAGGGTTGAGTACATTAAGGTTCGAGGGTTAAGGGTTTTGGGATAGGGTTGAGGATCAAGGGATTAGGGTTAAAGTAGAGTGTCGAGGGTATAAGGATTAGGGATAGGATTGGAGGGTTTAGGGATAAGGGATTAGGGTTTAAGGTATACTATCAAGCCCGTTGAGGGTTTAGGAATAGGGATAGCATTTACGGTTTAGGGATGAGGGATTAGAATTGAGGGATGATGGATTAGGGTTGAGGGTTGAGGGATTAGGGTTTAGGGATAAGGTTTAGGGTTAAGGGTTGAGGGATTAGGGTTTAGGGTATAGTGTTGAGGGTTTAGGGATAGGGTTTAGGGTTGAGGGATTAGAGTGAAGGGTTGAGGGATTAGGATTTGACGTTGAGGGTTGAGGCTTTAGGGTTTAGGGTTTAGGGATAGGGTTGAGGGTCAAGGGATCAGAGTTAAGGGTTGAGGGATTAGGTTTTGACGTTGAGGGTTGAGTACATTGACGTTCAAGGGTTAAGGGTTTTGGGATAGGGTTGAGGGTCGAGGGATTAGGGTTAAAGTAGAGTGTCGAGGGTATAACGATTAGGGATAGGGTTGGAGGGTTTAGGGATAAGAGATTAGGGTTTAAGGTATAGTATTGAGCATGTTGAAGGTTTAGGAATAGGGATAGCATTTAGGGTTTAGAGATGAGGGATTAGAGTTGAGGGATGATGAATTAGGGTTGAGGGTTGAGGGATTAGGGTTTAGGGTTGAGGGTTGAGGGATTAGGGTTTAAGGTATAGTGTTGAGGGTTTAGGGATAGGGTTTAGGGTTGAGGGATTAGAGTGAAGGCTTGAGGGATTAGGATTTGATGTTGAGGATTGAGGGTTGAGGCTTTAGGGTTTAGGGTTTTGGGATAGGGTTAAGGGTCGAGGGATCAGAGTTAAGGGTTGAGGGATTAGGGTTTGATGTTGAGGGTTGAGGGTTGAGGTTTGAGGTCAAGGGTTTAGGGATAGGGTTGAGGGTCGAGGGATTAGGGTTAAAGTAGAGTGTGGAGGGTATAAGGATTAGGGATAGGGTTGGAGGGTTTAGGGATAAGGGATTAGGGTTTAAGGTATAGTATCGAGCATGTTGAGGGTTTAGGGATGAGGGATTATAGTTAAGGGATGATAGATTAGTGTTGAGGGTTGAGGGATTAGGGTTTAGGGATAAGGTTTAGGGTTGAGGGTTGAGGAATTAGGGTTTAAGGTATAGTGTTGAGGGTTTAGGGATAGGGTTTAGGGATGATGGATTAGAGTGAAGGGTCGAGGGATTAGGATTTGACATTGAGGGTTGAGGGTTAAGGCTTTAGGGTTTAGGGTTTAGGGATAGGGTTGAGGGTCGAGGGATTAGAGTTAAGGGTTGAGGGATTAGGGATTGACGTTAAGGGTTGAGTACATTAAGGTTCAAGGGTTAAGGGTTTTGGGATAGGGTTGAGGGTCGAGGGATTAGGGTTAAAGTAGAGTGTCAAGGGTATAAGGATTAGGGATAGGGTTGGAGGCTTTAGGGATAAGAGATTAGGGTTTAAGGTATAGTATCGAGGCTGTTGAGGGTTTAGGAATAGGGATAGCATTTAGGGTTTAGGGATGAGGGATTAGAGTTGAGGGATAATGGATTAGGGTTGAGGGTTGAGGGATTAGGGTTATTTTGCGGCAATGTTATGTTCTAAAGATAGGCAAATAGTATCAATCTATAGCAGGACAAAATGTGAGCACATTATAATGCAAGCGTGTTATAACACGCTCGTGTTTTGTCCTACTATAGAAATGGTAAAAAAGTGTTGTCCCCTATGATCCAAGCCCACATGCTCTATTTTCATACTGATTTTGCGCGTGCTCTGACAAAAAAGAAGTGCTTTCATGCTATTGGGAAGTTCACATGCACATTTTACACATTCTACCACCTTTGCATGATCTTTCCACCACCTTTTCTACTTTGCCAACTTGAGAAGGAGGAAATAACATAGTTTTCACACCAAGTTTGATATATATCTATTCAAGTTTCAATTTTTGTAGTGTTGCAATGTTAATTGTGATTCAATTTTAGGAATTTAACATTATAGATTGGTTAATAGTATTGTTGTTAGTAATTATATTTGAGTGTTATTCAATTTAACATTGAAAAGGAAGCAAGTGGTGAAAAACTCAAATTGTTGAGGAGTTTGATGCAAGAAGAAAAAAACACTACATAATTGGGTACTCTCTCCATTTGAATCTTCATTTTTTGGTATGTCAAGTCTTTACATGCATGTTCTTTACATTTTCCTTAATTCTATTTGAATTAATTTATCATGATTTATCATACATGTTTAAAATAGACACATTCCCAATCAAGAAAGCAGCCTACAATCTCACATGATGCCATGTATATTTTCTACACTTGGGCTCTTTAATAATTATGTGTAATAAACAGACCTTAACATACCATGATGTCAAACTATACAAGAATAAATCCTTACAACATAATAAAAATACAATCCCACTATTATCTTATATTCATTTCTTAGGTACTAATATTGGTCTCTTTATCATGCTACAGACAAATTCTCTGTCATGCCAAGGAAACGATCAAGAATTAAACCAACACAGGAAGAGATAGAAGCTAAGAATGCAAAGAAAGCGGTGGCTATGAGGGAACTTCGTGAGAAGAGGAAATTGGACATGATAAATGAAGACATACCAATTGAAGAGGAACCACAACCATCACAAAGAGATATGGTATTGGTGCACAAAGAGAACAAATGCAAAAACTTCGTGCTATGAGAGATTTGAATATCATAGTTGGAGACACATCCTCTACCACAAGTCAACATGTAGGGACACCATCTACCACATCTCAAGTTGAGAGTACATCATCACTCACATGTGATGAAAGAGGTACGCCATTGTTCCCACCTCAACCGCAAGGTATGTCATCTATTCCATCTTCGATCGAAGGTATGCCATCTAGCCCATCTCATTTAAATATTGATGAAATTCCTAATGTTGAGATGAATTTACCTAACTTAACACCACCTAGAATTTTGCATAGAAAGCCAAAGTATTTGATTGATATTGATGAGAATATTTTGCAGCCAATGGAAGGTAAGATTCCAAAATGCACTTGTAGAAGATATGCTCATAAGATTTGGAGATTGTTCTTTGAAAAGTTAAATGAGACTGCAAGATGTCAACTATTCATTGAAATGATGCAAAGTATTAAATATAGGTCCATCATGAAGATTCTTGGGTTGAGAACATCAGAGGCTTCAAGTGAAAAATCTATTGTCAAGAATCTAATGAGTGTGTATGAGAGTGTGGGTAACACCTCATGCACAAAAGATAGTAATGCAACACGGCGTGTGATTACATCGACTATAGTAAGTAGTCAAACGAGGAAAGCTCGTCTCATTAGAAAGATGAGTCAAGAATTGAGAATTAATAGGAAAACTTTATCAAGAGCCGTTGGAAGACGCTAAAGAATTGAGGACACTAATGCCAATGAATTATGGGTGTTCTTGGGGAGACTACCAGGAAAAGATAAACCAATTGTTGAAGCATTAAGATCACTAATTGAAAACTTTTGGAAGAATTACACAAGGGTATCTCTGAATCAAATGGATGTGGTAAGAAGGAGAATCAGTAGTCAGAACCATGAGCCACATCCAAAGTATTTTTTGGATGAGACTCAAACACAATTTTATGGTAAATTTCTAGAGAAGTATCTTCAAATTAAAATTTGTCAAAGATATTTTGAAATGCTAAAACCTGTCTATGTCAAGATAAATCACACATGCACTACTTGTTGTAGATTACATATTGAATTTTCTAACCATTTTAATGTTTATAGGTCTATATGTTTAGATATGCATACTAACAATGTTTTGCAGAGTTGTGCCATATGTGCCCCACCAACATCTTCAAGAGACTTCATATCAAGAATTTTATGTGAAAGAGAGGAAGGTCAAATATTCTACAAGAAATTATGCTTGGATGGTACATGTCATCATTGCAGTGGCTTGCAACATTTGCCAATATGTGAACATATGGAAAGAACACATGCGGTTGGAAATGAACTAGTAGAGTTTGGCAAGTATAAAACAGTGGCATACAATACAAAAGATGGTAAAGAAGCAAAGAGGTGTGAATTGGTTATTGAAAAGATTCCAGTGTATCAGTTTATGCCTATATTTCATGACAGCATAGTGTATGAGTATGCAAGACATGCCCATAGAGCTCGATGGTTGGACTTGCAATTCAAGTTATGCAAGGACACATTTCCAGTTGGTAGCATTGTTTCAGTCATCAACTTTGCAGAGAACTACAGTCTATAGCCACAACGTGAGGTGCAATCACAATATTACAACTCCACACAGGTTTCTATATTTGTGCACATCGCATTCATTCATGTGAATGATAGTACAAAGGATGACAAAAAGATCATAAGGGAGTATAATTTCTATATTAGTGATGATTGCACGCATTCTACGGAGTTCGTGCAAGGTTGCTTTTGGGTGTTCTACAATGATTTGGCTAGAAGGGACATATCATTTAGTCAACATATCATATGGTTGGATAACTATGTGTCACAATTCAAGAACTCGTAAAATTTCTATTGGTTGAGTAGGAGGCATAATTTTACAGGTATTCAGCATATGTGGAACTTTTGTGAGGCTGAGCATGGAAAGGGGGAGCATGATGGTGCAGAAACATGTATCAAAAGAGCCATAGCACAAGAAGAGTTAAAGTATAAAGACAATGCAAAGTTGACAGATGCAAAATCGATTGTTGAGGGGTGTAATGCTTCCATGGGTCCAGGTAATGAAGGTAAGTCTTTAGTTCATAGATTTTTTTTGTTGATAGATGATACTAACATTGCACCATATGAGGACTGTTGTACACTGATAGGACCAAATGAGATGCACTCTTTCAGAAGCTCAATTGCAAGTTCATGGAGTATCCATAAGTGAAAGATGTCATGCTTTTGTTCTTCCTGTACAATTCAAGTCTGGGATGAGTGCGAGTCAAAGGAGTGGGTTGACGAATGGCAGTTAAGTTATCTTAGCCCACTTGATACGTATCGACACCTGACGACACTAGAACTAACACAGATGGAATCATCAGTTGACTTTGACCACATATCAGATTTAGTTCAACTAGGTAATATAGGGCACGTATATGCATCTATTTTCATCTAGTTCAACCAGGTAATGTCATCTTACTTTGTAGTGTTTTTGTAATGTTGACTAGTTTCATCTAATTTGCTACACATATCAATGTAGGGCACATATATGCAGTTATTGCAAATAAAGATAATGAAGAGGGAATGGATTATTACTTATGTCATTGTGTTGAGGCCAAAAAGAAATTAGAGGCCCCTGTTACAGATGGAGAAAACATGGAATACCCTACAAGCTCAGTGGTTATTACTAGAACATGGCTTAGAAGGTACCCACATAAGAGTGTTAATGTTTGGCTATTTCAGGACTTTGACATGTATCAGAAGATTCTTCATTACTCGAACCTTGTCGTGGCATCCAATGTTCATTTGATAAAGTATCGGGGTAAACCTTTGAACAAAATCTTGTGGAAGGTGTGTGAGCCTGACCATGAAGCAATACTTGACACAATAAAGAGTAGAGTAGACCCGAATGGTTCATTAGATTAATTTGTAAGTATTCACATTGATTTTGTAAAGTCATATTGCATTGAGTTGTAAGTATGCACATTAATTTGTAAGGTTTGTCTTTTTTTATTTCCTACTACATTTTTACACATATACATATTTTTACATCATCATGTTATGCATTTTTGATGTCCTGCTCCTGATACGACCAAAATGATTATTCTAAAACATCCGGATGGGTACATTTACGATAGGCATGGTCCTATTTTTCACCCAAACATGTCGAAACAGTTCAAGCTACATTGTACTGATGATATCCCTGAAGAGTCCAAAGTGCAAAAAGACAACAATCTTTGATGAGATGTTACTTGAAAATTGTGTCACTTAGAAACATTTTGTATGAGGCAACGTGATCGTATAGAGTGCCTCTACAATAACCTCTCTCACTGTTTTATATCTCTGAGGGGTTTACCCGTGGTGAAAGGTTTTCTGCTGCCCCAAAAATCGTCAGAAGGAGGTAGTGTAAAGTTGCAAAGGGGTGTAAATTTTATCCTACTCCTGAGGTGACCAAACTAACTATTCCAACATGTCTGGCTGGGTACATTTATGCTATGCATGATCCTTTTTTTCACTCAAATATGTCAAAACAGTCTGAGCTACATTGTACCGATGATATCCTTGAAGAGTCCAAAGTGCAAAAATGCAGCAATCTTTGAGGAGAGGTTACTTGAAAGTTGTACCACTTAGAAACATTCTGTCTAAGGCAACGTGATCACATAGAGTGCTTCTACAATAACCTCTCTCATTTTTTTATATCTATGAGGTATTTGCCCGTGGTGAAAGTTTTTCTGCTGCCCCAAAAATCGTCAGAAGGAGGCAGTGTAAAGTTGCAAAGGGGTGTAACTTTCATCTTGCTCCTGATGTGACCAAACTAACTATTCCAACGCGTCCAAATGGGTACATTTATGCTAGGTATGGTCCTTTTTTCACCCAAACATGTCGAAACAGTTTGAACTACATTGTACTGACGATATCCCTGAAGAGTCCAAAGTGCAAAAAGGAAGCAATCTTTGACGAGATGTTACTTGAAAATTATGTCACTTAGAAACATTTCATCTATGGAAACACAATCATGTATAGTGCCTCTATAATAACCTCTCTCAATTTTTTATATCTCTGAGGTATTTGCCCGTGGTGAAAGTTTTTCTCTTGCCCCAAAAATTGTCAGAAGGAGGTAGTGTAAAGTTGCAAAGGGGTGTAACTTTCATCTTGCTCCTGATCTGACCAAAATGACTATTCCAACGCATCCAAATGGTTACATTTACTCTACGCATGGTCTTGTTTTTCACCTAAACATGTTGAAACAGTCCAAGCTACATTGTACCGAGGATATCCCTGAAGAGTCTAAAGTGCAAAAAGGTAGTAATCTTTGACGAGATGTTACTCAAAAACTGTGTCACTTAGAAATATTATGTCTAAGGAAACGTGATCATGTAGAGTGCCTCTACAATAACCTCTCTTAGTTTTTTATATCTTTGAGGCATTTGCTCGTGGTGAAAGGTTTTCCGCTGCCCCAAAAATTGTCAGGAGGCAGTGTAAAGTTGCAAAGGGGTGTAACTTTCGTCCTGCTCTTGATGCAACCAAACTGACTATTCTAATGCATCTAGATGGGTACATTTACGCTAGGCATGGTCTTGATTTTCACCCAAACATGTCGAAACAGTTTGAGCTACATTGTACCGACGATATCCCTGAAGAGTCCAAAGTGTAAAAAGGCAGCAATCTTTGACGAGATGTTACTCAAAAACTGTGTCACTTAGAAACATTCTGTCTAAGGCAACGCAATCATATAGAGTGCCTCTATAATAACCTCTCTCAGTTTTTTATATCTCTAAGGGGTTTGCCTGTGGTGAAAGGTTTTCTACTGCCCCAAAAATTGTCAGAAGGAGGTAGTGTAAAGTTGCAAAGGGGTGTAACTTTTGTCCTGCTCCTGATGTGACCAAACTGACTATTCCAACGCATCCAGATGGGTACATTTACACTAGGTATGATCTTTTTTTTTCACCCAAACATGTCGAAATAGACTGAGCTACATTGTACCGACGATATCCCTGAAGAGTCCAAAGTGCAAAAAAGTAGCAATCTTTGACGAGATGTTACTCAAAAACTATTTTACTTAGAAACATTCTGTCTAAGGGAACGCAATCACGTAGAGTGTCTCTAGAATAACCTCTCTCAGTTTTTTATATCTATGAGGCATTTGCCCATGGTGAAAGGTTATCTGCTACCCCAAAAATCGTCAGAAGGAGGCAGTGTAAAGTTACAAAGCATTGCTAAGAAATCCTCAATACTCAAACACTCCAATGAACTGAAGTAACTTCTTCTTAGGCGCAAATGTAAGGGTACACAAGGGGAAAATGGTGCCTAGATGACTTAGTGCATTTCTATGACTTCATTCACATGTCTAAATGTTTGAGAAACTCCCCTATTAAGTGCTTGTCCTTATGTCAATGTTAAGCTTTATACCTCCTAGGTGCTCAATTAGGTGATGTCATTAGATACAACTTACCCTTAGGCACCAATGTAGCTTCTTCAATCCATCACACTTCTAGGCACTCAAATTTGAGGTCTTGGACTTGTATCTTATTCCTAGGCGCAATTGGATGATCTTCCTAGATCTAGGCGCTCATGATGGTGGGAAATTACATGAAGGGGTGCCTAAGTCCAATTTGACTTTGTATTTGATATTTTATGACTCCAATTGACTAGGAATGGATCAATTTCTAAAGTGTTGACTCAATAATGTAAGTTTAAGATCTTTTGCTCCTAGGCGCCAATTAATGAGTTCACTAGATGCAATTTCTCCTTAGGCACCAAAACTAGATAGTAGAGACAAGAGGAGGTGCCTAGCATCAATTTAGGCTCTATTCATTATTCGTAAGACCTTCAGTGATTAAACATGCTTGAAGTAAGCCTTTCTCTCTTGGAACTTACTTAATAATATAGATTTGTGATACTTTATCTAAGGCACCAATCTAGATTTATATGGAGGTGAAAGAGCGCCCAACATCATGAAGTTTTATACTTGGCATTTTTTATGCTTTAAATAATTATGAAGGTCTTAGGATGACTTTTCCCCTCTAGGCGCCTACTCTTAGATGTCCTTGGATGTAATTTTAATCTAGGTGCTCATGGAGGTATTGAATGACAAGCAAAGGTGCCTTAGCTTACTTAGCCCATTTCTTTGGATTTTGATGATCTTAACTCTTAAATGCCATCTAGTCTCATGCTCTTAAGCTCTCCTCTTACAAGGTGCCATATTGAATGGATTTAAACTCTCTTGTTATGCTTAGGCACCAATTCAAGGTCATTATGAAGTTAAAGAGTGCCTAGAATCCATTTGACTTAGCTTTTAACATTTCAACAAGTTTAAGCAATAGTAGAGATCTCATCAAGGAGTCCACTCAAAGGATTGTTTCATGTCAACTCTTCCTAGGCACCAATGTGTGATTAGATGACAAGGAAAGTGCGCCTAAACTCCAAACATTCAATCAATCTTCATATACATACTTCTCTCCTTCAAAGCACTCAAAGTGGTTAACTCATTCTTCAATTCCTTATTCTAGTTGGTTCTAAGACCTTTAGGTGCTATCATTCACCAATTAAAACCTTCAAAAACTTTTAAGGCACTCAAAGTGATGTCCATCACCAATCCACTCCTTAGGTGCTCAAATTTGATTGTAGAAGCAAGAAATTGCACCTAAGGTTTATTTTGCTCAAGACCTCCTTTGCAAGGCACCTTAGATGATGATCAAGGTAAGACTCAATGTAATCTCATAACCTCACCTTATATGCAAGAGGAATTACATTTAATAACCACAATGGTCATCAGGTGCTCATAACAAGAAATTAAGAAATATTTTCAATTGAGCAACTCATAAAGAATATTAATATTTTTTGTTCAACATGATGATTCATTTTTTTTTTAAATACAACTTTTATCTTTTAGTTCTAAAATGAGGTTTAGGTGATACTTGAATAACAATAGAAAGCTTATTAGATCAACAAACATCTTATGTAATACAATTGGACTTTAAATATTTAAAGTAGCCATCTACAAATATCCATTCAAACATGGATTTATAATGCAAGTATGGATGCCATCAATAAAAAAGATTTGTATTAACCAAATATCCATATAGGCATACATCAATATCTGTCGATATAAGTATAACATATATACAAAATAGCCATATAGGCTTACAAGAATGCCATATAGGCATACAATGTCAACTATATACAATACAAAATATATGTCCACAAATGCCATATAGGCATACAACAAAGGAACACAATAAAAAGTCATTCCCCTATGGATGGTGAAGAGAATAGATCACGGGTAGCCTTTGATCTTCTAGGGGATGGAGACGCACATGTGGGTGATCTACTACAAACCCGAGGGCTGCTCCTCCTATTTAGTTCTTCCTGCATCTTTAGTTGTTACAATAAAAAGTATAAATATTAATATATAGAAATTACATGTTATAAAAAATGAAACATTTAACAAAATAATCACTTACCACTGACATATAATCTGTCTCCTCACTTGCCTTAGTAGTAGAAATAGGCCGTGGTGATGTCATGTCCTATAGAAACCATCCAGATAGAAATTAAACTTTAAATCAACAATCTTTTAATTTTTCAAAAATAAACAACTATAACAATGAATGTAAATTGAAATTTACTAATCTGCATCATACCCCTGCAATGCCATGGAGCTATGAATCGCAGAGGTCACACCATGTTCCATTGCCCTCTGAACATTGGGAGGTGTCTTCGCAGCCTGCATCATCTAGAAATAAAACAACATTATTCAATTACGAAAACTATAATAGTGATGCAAATCATGGCTCCTAACATACACACACATTCATCTAAACATGGAAGTACACACAATAAAGCACACAAGTCACATACAAAAATCTAGTAAGTACAATTCATTCATTAAACTATTTATTTTATTACCTCCGTGAAGCTTTGTAGTCCACCATTGCTGGTAGGTGTTGTCGTGAAATCTCTAATATTAACCTATTCAACATCTAAAATTAGATATTAGAATACCATTCATATAATGATGCTATTCACATGTAATATTTATAATTGTTTACTAGTTACATACCCCAACAGTAGATGATCTAGTGTAATATGCAGGTGGAGAACCACTGAAAACTGCATCAACACTATTACCCTAAAATTTCATTAAAATAATCAAACTAAATTAGTTAATCTTGCATTTCAAAAATGAAATTTAATAAATCAAATTCAATAAACTTGCTAATATTTACCTGAGTATCAAGGCCAAAAGTCTCACTTAGGAGGGTATCTATCATCACCATCTGCTCAGTTGCAGATGTAGCCTGTGCACCTGCGTCCTGACTATCCATGGGGTCATAACCATAGGCTGACCTGTAAGTCTAACAAGTATGGGGTGGGATCCAACTCCTCGTACTATCTCCCAACCCACTCTGTGCTGTAGGACTGGCATGCTCTATGATGCTTTGGGTCAAGGCACTAATGGACTGAAGTGTATCGACCTCAACACTCTCCTTCACAATGGACGGGATAGAAACATGCTCATGGGCTGGTCTACTAATTACTCATCTCACTGCCCGCTGTGGTTCAACAAGTGCCCCTGGTCTATCTTGTGCTAACCCCCCACCTCTATCCTAGAAGTCCTGCATATCAAAATAGTTTGGCACTTTATTGAGGACAAACTCGCAGTAGAGTTTCCTCAAAAAATATTGCAGGACCTCATTATTATTGCATGGAGGATGGTAAAAAAACCATCCACCACCTCTGCCCAAAATTGTTCCTTATCACTTGGTTGTTGCACCAATGGATAGGGAACCTCTTGCATGTAATGGGTGGAGGTTGATTTATTTGTGGGTTTGTGAAAATCGAACATAAACTTTCTAATTTTGTAATTTGTAATTTTTTCACATCTTGGTATGACAGCTTGTCTGCATAATAGTCTCTAAACTCTCTCCTCTTATCCGTCCAACTAGATATTTGCTTGCTAATTGAATATACATTTGATAACATAGATTCAAGAGATTTAGCAAGCATGGACCTATGCAAGGTTGAAGTGAAAGGATCTTTCAACCTTGCAATTATATCTTTAATTTATTTTTTGTTGTTTTCAATTTGCCCCATTATATTTTCTTGTGTTCCAGGGGCATGTCAAGGAATGGATGGAGGAGGTTGTTGTTCCGTAGGTATTTCCTCCTCAGAATTTTGTGGATTTTGAGGAGGAGGAGGAGGTGCATTAACATTTCCTGACAATTAACGAAATATACATCAAAAATTAACTCAACCCTACCTATTTAGAAACAAATTCAAATAAATAAATAAATAAAACTCACTCCTTTGGCGTGCTTGACGTCATGGTGGCATTTTGGCAACGAATCGATAAGATTTTTGTGTTGAATTGAGTTTTGCAAAACACGAGTGCACTTCCCAGGGTTTGCAGACCGCGGGTATAGAGGAGAAGAAAGAAATGAAATGAGATAGATAACCTTTTTTTTTAATTTATAACAAGTCAAAACGTGCTCGCGTTATAACGTGAGTGCATTATGGCTTGGTTTGACAAGCCTTAGGCTCATCATTACCAAACCATAACGCGAGCACATTATAACGCGCTCACGTTTTGCATTATTTTTTTTAAATAATTTGGCAACTTTTTAGCCCCCCATCTTTTTGTACTTACCCCCGGATGGCTACGTTTAGGCTAGGCATGGTGTTGTTTCACACCCAAACATGTCGAAACAGTTCAAGCTACATTGTACTGGCGATATCCCTTAAGAGACCAAAGTGACAAAAGGCAACAATCTTGGACGAGTTGTTACTTGGAAACCATGTCACTTAGAAACATTTTGTCTAAGGATACAGGATCATGTAGGGTCCCTCTATAATAACCTCTCTCATTTTTTTAATATCTTTGAGGTGTTTTCCCATGGTGAAAGTTTTTCTGTTGCTCCAAAAAATGTCAGATGAATGTAGTGTAAAGTTGCAAAGGGGTGTAACTTTTGTTCTGCTCCTCGTGCGGCCAAACCAATAGCTCCAACGTGTTCAGATGGGTACATTTAGGCTATCTCCAAATTTTAAAATTCCACCTTGATATTTTTCAAAGCTTAAAAAATTACTTTTATCACTAGTCGTATGATGAGAACATCCACTGTCAATCACCCATTCATCCTTTTCAACAACCTGAGCAACCAAGGCACTTTCCACATTTGTACAACTAGTAGATTCAGTAGACACTGGATCTTCTTCCTTGATAGCAATGAACACCCAATCATCTTCAGTAGAACCCCCATGATCAGATTCATCATCTGTGACTCTTTCTTCTCTAGCTTCTTGGACAAAGTAACATTTTTTCTAACCTTTATATCTGTTAGGGTTTAGTTTTGAGAACCTCTCCAGACATATTGAGGCAAAATGACCAATCTTATTACAAGCAAAACATTTGAGTGACAACTTTCCTTCATACTTACCAGACCCTCTTGATATTCTTTTGGCAATAAGAGCTTCAAGATCTGTAGTCTCAATTTCATCATCTTTAAGATCCTTCCTTATCTTCACAAATCGGTTTGATTTTCTTGAAGAACTTTCACCCGGATCATATCTTTTCGTTCCATACACATTGGCCTTAAATGTAGATTCAGACTTAGGGAGAGAATCACCAAACTCACTCATTTCAAATGTTGAAAGCTTACCAACTAACTAATCCCTTCTGACAGTTATTACTGTCCTGATTTCTTCAATGGCTGTAGCTTTATGCTTGTATGCTGCAGGGAAGGATCTGAGCACTTTGGCAACAATTTCTTATTCTTCCAATACTCCACCTGCATTTCTGATACCGGTCACAAGTTCATTTACTTTCTACATGTAGGAAGTAATGTTTTCATCTTCCCTCATTACCAATCTTTCATATTTACCCTTCAGGCTTTGTAGCTTGGCACATTTAACATATTTGTCACCTTCATATAGATTTTCTAACTTTTTCTAGATTTCATGGGTAGTTTTCAAATCCAGGACATTTGCCAATTCTATATCAGACAAGGAACTCTATAAAGCTTCTTTGGCTCGAATATTGCATTCAACTTACCTGAGTTCGTCTAGAGTAGTAGGGCCATTTTTTAGAATCTTATACTCATTCTTTATTATTGACCAAAAGTCATTACCAATACATTCCAAATGACACTACATGCATACCTTCCAAAGGGAGTAATTTGTTCCATCAAATCTTAGACTTTCCTTCTTATAAGTTGCCATTTTGGATCTCCTCAAGCGGTCAAGCTTCTTTTAGAGCATCTGGCTCTGATATCAATTGTTGGAATTAAACCAAACAACTGAGAGGAGGGGTGAATCAGTTGTCCCAAAAATTAACCTTTTATTCCTTTTAATCTTCTTTGACAATTTGCAAATTGATTAATGATGTAAACATTAAAGCATGAAACAACATCACATAAGTAGAAACATAATCAACACATTTAACACCAAGATTTTTGACGTGGAAACCTAGTTAAGGGAAAAACCACGGTGGGTGTTAGCCCACAAGATTCGTACCCTGTTAAAAGTACTTAAAAAGAATGGGAAGGCACTTGCCTTCGGGATCACTGCCCAGAGCTCACTGTTCAAAAGAGAGGCTCACTGCCTACAAGAAATTTAAGTTTAACATAAAAAGAATTAACTAAGATATAGCATCTACTTCATGCTTGGTTTAGTTTCATTGAATACTCAGAAAACTTCTATTCTACTTCCAAACTCTTCTTCACTAACTTTTAACTCTATTCTTTTTTTGCTCTGCTGCTCCTCCTCTTCTTTGCTCTGCTCCTAATCATTTCTTCGGATTTATTATTTTCACTCAAGGATAATTTTCAAAAACTCAACTACACTCCTTTATATGCTTCATCAACCTTGGAATAAACATCAAGGTTGGCACACCAAACATCTTACTTAATGCGAATCACTAAGCTGTCGGCCAAACATTGCTGAGACTTGAATCTTCTTTCAACATGGCACGCTCCAAAGAATTGCTTCTGGAACATCTGTAATGTTGCAAGTATGGGATTAACTGGTATTATCATTGATGTCAACATACTCCTGTTACATTAATGATAAGGTTTGGATGAGCCGTGAGCTGAGGATATTGAGAAAATTAGTCTCAATCAAGAACAGTGAAGAACAGTGATGACTATTAGGAAAAAGTCCAAGATAGGATGATGATTAGAGGATACAGATTAAAGGGTTTGTAGATATGTGTCTGTAGGTGATCCAGTAGAGATTTCAGAGGTCCATATGAAGATATGAAGAAGTTGAGTGCTCAAGTAAAACCAGTTCCGATAGGTGTTCAGAGGTGACAGAGTGTAACAAGAAAGGTCCGGTGAGATCCAGAAATGAAGTTTCTTGTTCTGCAGATTTAAGGGAGTGCTGAGGAAGTCTTTGTGGTGTATCAACTCTATTGGTTCATGGTTTGAAGGTCCATAAGCATCTATTCCTTTGTAACAATAATGACAAACTGTGTTCTTGAGGTTCCGAAGGAAGGAGAGAAGGATTTCAGTAAGCAGAAGAAGTGTATATATTCTTGGTGATTCAAGCAAGCTTGTGGAGGTCTTTGGATCATGTCCAGTTCATGTTGGTGGTCTGCATTAAAGTTGGAGCTCGCAATTGAAGAGTAACTTCTGTATGGAGTTCTTCTTGAGACAGGCCGACCGGATGAGTTATGCATCTGTTAGATGATCTTATGAATGTTTGCCGACTTAGATGATCATTCCTAAGTTGATGCCTTGTATAAATAAGGGATTACGAAGTTAGTTTGAACTTGCTTTTTGGTGTGGAGATGAGGGTGTGGTAGCGAAGAGGAGAGTGAAAGGCAGAGCAGAAGTATTGAGCTTAATGGAACTGATTCAAGCATGGTGAAGATGCTATTCTCCAATTCAAGTATGTGATACTTATTTCTTTGTAGACAGTGTTTCTCTTGTAGGAAGTGAGCCTCTTGTGAGCAGTGTGCTTGGGCAGTGAGCCCTAATTGGCATGTACCATTTTGTTCTTTCTATTCTTCTAATAGAGAATACAATCTTGGGTTAATCACCCCGTGGTTTTTCCCTTAACCGGGTTTTTCATGTCAAAATCTTGGTGTCTTATGTGTTGATATGTTTCTGCTCTTGATTTGAATGCCTTATGGTTCATGATTAATATACTGCTAATCACTAAGAAGATTTAAGTGTTTAATTTGAGAAAGTTTTGTACAACTGATTCACCCCTCCTCTTAGTTGTATGCCCTAAGTCTAACAATTGGTATCAAAGCCAAGTACCTCTAAAAGGAGCTTAATCACTTGAGGAGATCCAGGATGTTGTCCTACAAAAAAGATAGTCTGAAGTTTGATGGAACCAATTTTAGTCTGTGGAAAGGTCAGATGAAATGTCACTTGCAATGTATGGGAAGGGTTTACTGGACCATGGCTGCAACACAGTATACACCTCCATAGGGTGGTCTGAAAGCTCCAAATGAAATCACAGATGCTGAAAACAATCTGTGGGCTATAGAAGCTCTTCTAAGTGCTTTATCTAATTCAGAGCTCTCAAATGTTATTGACCTACCAACTGCTTATGAGATTTAGAAAAAACTAGAACTTTTACATGAAGGAGACCAGTATGTTAAATGTGCAAGGTTACAGAGTCTGAAAGGGAAATTTGAAAATCTGAAGATGAGAGATGATGAAAATATTACTACGTTTATATCAAGAGTAAATGACCTTGTTTGTGGAATTAGAAATGCTGGTGGAGTCTTGGATGAAAATGAGATTGTTGGCAAAATTCTCAGATCCCTTCCTACTTCTTACAAAATCAAGATTGTTGTCATTGATGAATTCAGAGCCCATACAACTGTCACAAGAGATCAATTGGCTAGCAAATTAGCTGCATTTGAAATGACTGAGTTTGGAGATGATCCCCCCAAGACTGAATTTGCATTCAAAGCCAGTGCCTCTGTAAAAGGTAAACAAAGCTTTGATCCAGGAGAGAACTCATCAAGGAAACTGTCATGGTGTGAAAAAGAAAGAAAATACCTGGAAGAAGAAGAAGTAGAAACTGCTCAACTTGAAGCCCTCATTACAAAGAGACTGCCAAGAGGATCTGGTAAGTATGAAGGAAAATTGCCTTTTAAGTATTTTAACTGCAATAAGATTGGTCATTTTGCCTCAAGATGTCCGGAAAGATTTTCAAGGCCAAATCCTAATAGATCAAGGTTCCAAAAGAATTGTTACTATGTTCATGAGGAAGATGATAATGAAGGAGTAATAGATGATGAATCAGAGACTGGAAACAAATTAGGAAATGAATGGGTGTTTATTTCCATCAAGGAAGAAGAACCAATATCCTCTGTATCTGTCAATCATAAAGTTGTAGAAAGAGCCCTGGCTGCCCAAGTTGAAGAAAATGATGATTGGGTCATTGATAGTGGTTGCTCTCACCATATGATAGGTGACAAAAATAAGTTCATAGATTTGGAAAGGTATGAAGGAGGAGTGGTGAAGTTTGGTGATAATTCTACTGGTAGAATCAGAGGAAGAGGAACTATTTCTTTTGATGGAAGGACCAAAACTGGTAATGTTCTATATGTTGAAGGCTTGAAGTACAATCTTCTCAGTGTTGGATAGTTGGTGGACAAAGGCTATAATCTCTGATTTAAGAAAGGAAAATGCAAGATCTTTGAAAGCTCCGGAACAATGATTGCATCTGGTACCCAAACTAAAGTCAATATCTTCCACTTGGTTGGCACTGGTAAAAGTTGCTTATTTGTTCAAGTTGATCAGAGTTGGTTATGGCATAGGAGAATGTGTCATGTGAATTTTGATAATATCATCAAGATAAGCAATACTCAGGCTATAAGAGATCTTCCAAAATTGGTGAAACCTATTAATAGCTTGTGCAAAGAATGCCAGTTGGGTAAGCTGAGTAGAATCGCATTCAAGAGTAAGGAACTATCTTCTACCGGATTATTGGACTTAGTTCATACTGACCTTTGTGGCACATCAAGAATCAAGAGTATGCAAGGTGATAGATACTTCATGTTACTAATTGATGACTATTCCCAGATGATGTGGCTAACTTTTCTGAAAGAGAAATCAGAAGCTTTTAAGAAATTCAAAATATTCAAGGCTATGGTAGAGAATGAAACCGGATTGAAATTAAAATGTCTGAGGTCTGATAGAGGTGGAGAATTCACATCCAGTGAGTTCATAGAGTTCTATGAGAAACATGGAATAAAGAGACAGTTGTCTATTCCTAGGACTCCACAGCATAATGGAGTAGTGGAAAGAAAGAACCGGACCATACAAGAAGCATCCAGGACCATGATGATGGAAACAAATGCTCCTCATATCTATTGGAGAGAAGCTGTCAGCACTGCAGTCTATACTCTCAATCGAGTTCAAATCAGAAGCAATACTGGTAAAACTCCTTATGAACTTTGGTTTGGCATCACTCCTACTGTAAGGTATTTTAGAGTTTTTGGTAGCAAATGTTACATTAAAAGAGATGAAGATCTAGGAAAGTTTGATGCTAGAAGAGATGAAGGAATTTTCTTGGGTTACTCTGCTCAAAGCAAGGCATACCGGTGTTATAACAAAAGACTGAGAAAGATGATAGAAGTACAAATGTGAAGGTTGATGAGGGAATTGAGAAACCCTCAAGGTTTTATGAGTATGATGAAGATGATCAGAATCGTGTTCTGACTCAAGGAGCCCAAGCCTCATCTATTAGTCAGATTCAAGCTAATCCAGTAAACCAGGAAGAAGAAATGAGTTTCAATGAGCCTGATCAAGAATCAGAAGTGCAAGAAATTCCTAAAGTTCCCAGGTATGTAAGATTGAACCACTCTGAAAATCAGATCATAGGTGATAAAAGCAAAGGAGTACTAACAAGAAGGAGAATTGCTCAAGATTTAGAAGAGTATTGTTTGATTTCAAAGATTGAACCTAAAACAGTGAATGAAGCTTGCAATGATGAAAACTGGACTAAAGCAATGGAGGAAGAGCTAGTGCAAATAGAGAAAAATCACACTTGGGATCTTGTTCCCAGACCTAGAAACAAGAATGTGATTGGAACCAAATGGGTCTTCTAGAACAAACTAAATGAAGTTGGTGAAGTAATCAGAAATAAAGCCAAATTGGTCTGCAAGGGCTACTCTCAAATAGAAGGAATTGATTTTGAAGAAACTTTTGCTCTGGTGGCAAGAATTGAAGCAATCAGATTATTTCTTGCCTTTGCTGCCTTCAAGGATTTCAAGGTATATCAGATGGATGTCAAGTCTGCCTTTCTAAATGGTGACTTGGAAGAAGTGTATATAGAGCAACTGGATGGATTTCAATTGTCTGATCATGGTGATATGGTCTGCAGGTTGAAGAAGGCACTGTATGGATTAAAGCAAGCCCCAAGAGCCTGGTATGAAAGATTGGATAAGCATCTTTTGAAGATTGGTTTCAACAAAGGTACTGCTCACAGTAACTTATATTTCAAAATTGATCATGAAAACATCTTGATTGTTGAAGTATTTGTTGATGATATCATCTTTGGAGGAAGAGATAGTATGTGTAAAACTTTTGCAAATCAAATGAAAAGTGAGTTTGAGATGTCTATGCTTGGTGAAATGAATTTCTTCTTAGGTCTGCAAATCACTCAAATAAAGAAAGGAATCTTCATTTCTCAGACCAAATATGTGAAAGAATTGTTGAAGAAATTTGGGATGGAAGATTCAAAGCCAATGAATACTCCCATGGCAACCAGATGTAAGTTGAGCAAAGATGATGACTCTCCTAAGGCATACCAAACAAAGTACAGATCAATGATTGGAGGATTTTTGTATCTCACTCAAACTAGACCAAATATTATGCAAGCTATTGGTCTTGTTGCTAGATTCCAAGCTGATCCTAGAGAATCCCATGTCATGGCAATCAAGAGGATTTTTAGATGTCTAAAAGGGACGGTTGAGTATGGTCTGTGGTATCCTAAAGATCATGATTTCTCTCTTCATGCATATACAGATGCTGATTGGGTAGAAGATGTGGATGACCAGAAGAGTACCAGTGGTGGAGCATTCTTTTTTGGGAAAAGTTTGGTTTCTTGGCTAAGAAAGAAATAAGAGGCAATATCTTTGTCTACAACTGAAGTAGAATATATTGCAGTAGTAGGTAGTTGCACTCAAGTATTGTGGATGAAGCAGATGCTAAGAGATATCAAAGTAGATTATGAGGAACCTATCACAATCTCCTGTGATAATTCAAGTGCTAGAAGTATATCTAAGAATCTGGTGTTGCATTCAAGGACTAAACACATATCCATCAAGTTTCACTTTTTGAGAGAGCAAGTGAACAAGAATGAAGTCAGATTGGAGTTTGTACCCTCCAAGGATCAGATTGCAGACATCTTTACTAAACCTCTACCTAAGGACTCTTTTGAGCATCTTATGGAGAAGTTAGGGGTTATTGCCCCTCCGGTGATGAACTAAGGTGCACTAAGGTGCATCAGTCTAGTGGATATCATAGTCATATCTTGTGATCCGGATTGATGGGAGCTACTACTCAGGGGGAGCAGCAGGTATGATTCTAAAGTGTTGGAATTGCAAGTATGTGCCCTTTGCCATTGATGTCAAAGGGGAGAGAAGACATCTGAAAAACAAGTAGTTGTTGATCAAAGGGGGAGCAGTAAAGGAAGAGAAGACATGTGAATGGTTGTTGCTGATAGGGGGAGCTGTGATAATAAGAAGAAGTTCTTGACTTGATGGTTAAAACAATTTTTCACATCTTATGTTGCCATCAATGACAAAGGGGGAGATTGTTACAAGTATGGGCTTAACTGGTATTGTCATTGATGTCAACATACTCCTGTTGCATTAATGATAAGGTTTGGATGAGCCGTGAGCTGAGGATATTGAGAAAATTAGTCTCAATTAGGAACAGTGAAGAACGGTGATGATTGTAAGGCAAAAGTCCAAGATAGGATGATGATCAGAGGATGCAGATTAAAGGGTTTGTAGATATGTGTCTATAGGTGATCCAGTAGAGATTTCAGAGGTCCACATGAAGATATGAAGAAGTTGTGGGCACTCAAGTAAAACTAGTTCTGGTAGGTGTTCAAAGGTGACAGAGTGTAACAAGAAAGCTCTGGTGAGATCCGGAAATGAAGTTTCATGTTCTGCGGATTTAAGGGAGTGTTGAGGAAGTCTTTGTGGTGTATCAACTCTATTGGTTCATGGTTTGAAGGTCCGCAAGCATCTATTCCTTTGTGACAGTAATGACAAACTGTGTTCTTGAGGTTCTAGATGAAGGAGAGAAGGATTTCAGTAAGCAGAAGAAGTGTGGATGTTCTTGGTGATTCAGGCAAGCTTGTGGAGGTCTTTGGATCATGTCCAGTTCATGTTGGTGGTCCACATTGAAGTTGGAGCTCGCAATTGAAGAGTAACTTCTATATGATGGTGTTCTTCTTGAGACAGGCCGACCGGATGAGTTATGCATCTGTCAGATGATCTTATGAATGTTTGCTGACTTAGATGATCATTCCTAAGTTGATGCCTTGTATAAATAAGGGATTGTGAAGTCAGTTTGAACTTGCCTTTTGGTGTGGAGATGAGGGTGTCATAGCGAAGAGGAGAGTGAAAGGCAGAGCAGAAGTATTGAGCTTAATGGAACTGATTCAAGCATGGTGAAGATGCTATTCTTCAGTTCATGTATGTGATACTTATTTCTTTGTAGACAGTGTGTCTCTTGTAGGCAGTGAGCCTCTTGTGAGTAGTGTGCTCGGGCAGTGAGCCCTAATTGGCATGTGCCATTTGTTCTTTCTATTTTTTTAATAGAGAATACAATCTTGGGTTAATCACCCCATGGTTTTTCCCTTAACTAGGTTTTCCACGTCAAAATCTTGGTGTCTTATGTGTTGATATGTTTTTGCTCTTGATTTGAATGCCTTATGGTTCATGATTAATATACTGCTAATCACTAAGAAGATTTAAGTGTTTAATTTGAGAAAGTTTTGTACAACTGATTCACCCCCCCTCTCAGTTGTATGCCCTAAGTCTAACACAATATGCTTGAACCATCTAGTCGGCCAGGACTGGGAAGAACAATAGCACCAATAAGCTCAAACTTCAATGCAAACCTCCAAAATAGTAGTCACATGATCCAGAAACCTCCACAAGCATAATGAATTCAAGAAAAAACATTCATACTCCAAATCATCAGAATCACTTGCATCTTCTTCTGGAACCTCAAGAATATTATCTACCAGGATTGGTATCTTAGAAAGATTGCTTGCAGACCTACTAACCACGAACCACTTGAATGGATGATACACACTAACTTCCCAAACATGCATTTAGACCCATAGATCATTATTTAACATATCCAAAATGATTTGGACCACTTCTCTGACGCTCTATCTCTTCTAAATACTACAAAACTGGTACTACTTAGATGGCCATAGTTTCTGTTGGTTTTTCTTCTGAATCAGCATTAGGGTTTGCCAGTTCTAATGCACAGGCAGATTCAGCCAACTGAATACAGGAGGTTGCATGAGCTCCTCCCCTTCACTTCTGGTTCTTCCGCACCAAGGGGGGTTTCCCTACTTGATAAAAGTATAACCTTGACTAGCTCAATGACAGAAAGATTTAACTTGACAGCAACAGGCAGAATACCCTCATGTAAGGACCAAGATTTGTATAACAAATCACAAGGTTGGCAACATTCTTGGACATGATGTCTGGTTGGGTATGAGAGCATGCAGAGGTTCCTAATCCTAATCCTACAACTAACAGATGGAAGAATGAGGTGGTTTGATTTGATGTTTGGATGCAAACCTGGACCTGGTGTATAACCTCAACACAGAGCTAGATTGGTGCCTATCCAGGGCTTGGAGTCAGTAGACATACACCTGTGAATGATCATCATGAACAGCTAAAACTGGATTTCAGGGGGATACACATGATACCTGCCTTACAGACATCTCCCAATACAGAGTGTTAAGCTGTCGATACTTATGGCATCCCTATTGCAGTATACCCTTCCCACTATTCAATCTGAAAACAATTTAATCTACTCCTTGAGCAGAAGTTAAAAGATTAAACATTCAACATAGGAATTCTATGTTCTAGAATCTCAGACATTCCTTGAATACCTGGACTCAGAAGAAAGATACATGCAAAACTAGAGACAGAGTCAGCATAACACATGCAAATATAGCATTGTTCATATAAGATTAACCATGAAATCAGTGGATTCATGCAAAAACGTACAACAGGAGATACATAAACTCACAAGTTTGCTGCACAGAGCAACCAAAACTAGTTGTATCTTATTACAGAGCCAAAATGTCCAGTTTTCAACAACCTAAACAATGGTAACACAGTCTGCTTATAACAGACAGAGAGTGTACCACAGCCATTAATTACATGACTCTCACAAAATTTGCCATATACAGATCCTTCAAAGGAATGGCGCTCAAAATTTATTACAGCAACAGACAGAGGAACCTCGAGCCCTGCGCCGCCATCTGGGAGTCTTTATGTCAAAAATCTGGTACCTGACTGTGCAACAACTCGCCCATGCCCCAGCACAGTCGCCAATAAGGGTCTCAACCACCCATGTCTTCTCCTGCACAACACATACGGAAATTTCCCGCTCAAAACGTGCCTGAAGCCACAAAGGAAACTCATATTCCAACTTTAAAACATGGCCGTCGATCCTTCCATCGCTTGAAAATCGATGGCACCAAATCCATGTTGAAAAGTCACTATCCTGCAAAAATGTGCCATGTAGGCACCCTGAAAATGCACGTTTTGCCTTGCATATCATGCCATCGGTGTGACCAAGACCATCGGGAAGACCTTCACATCTGCATAAATCAATATCCCACATTCGTCCTGCAGAGACCATTCTATTACTTTAAAAACGGGGCCGCATGTATAATAGGTGTCGAGCGTTTTGTCGTGCTCGACACATGACCCTTCGTCCACAGCCCATCGGCCAAACATATACTATCGGCCTTCCTCAAAAAACTCCCGCCGACTCCAGTTGTCTCGCCGACGCCCAGAAGCCAAATACCACCTATCAGCCAGACCACCAACTGTCGGCCCAACGAAAAACACCTCTGTCGATGAACAAAGTCACCCTGATGATCATACCTTTCGGCATGATACCACTTCGTCGGCGCGCCCAAAAATTCTCCTACCGATACGCTGATCATACCGATGACCACCTCACATCTCCCGTCAGCCAGACATTGACCATCGGAGCAAATGAAAACTCCTCCACCGACATCAAAAGTTACGCCGATACAGCTCCATCGGCCAGAGTACCCCTGTCGGCCCAACCTTCCACACTTCATCCGATGCACCAAGTCACGCCGACAACATACCACATCCGGGTCTTCGATGAGACACACGCCAATGACAACTCATCGGCCAAACCTACGCCGTCGGCACAACTTAGAAATCCTTCGTCGATCACACATGTTACGCCGATGAACACAATGGCTAAATCATCATCGGCCAGACCTAGACTGTCGGAACAACACCTGCCCGCTCACCCGATATACAAAGTCGTGCCGATGGCACATCAGAACCCTCACTCCCATCGGCCAGACACATATCGTCAGAGCAACAAAAAGAACCCTGGCCGATAGCACTAGTCACAGCGATGACCAACAAGCCTCACCCTGCCCCCTTGTCGGCTAGACATATGCCCATCAGGAAACTAGAAAGAAGATACGCCGATGACAGAAGTCATCCCGATGGCACATCACCACCACATCGGTGGAACCAAAAAAAAAATACTCCAGCTGATAGGACAAAGTCTTGGTGATAAACAAAGAACACACCATGCTATTGATATGATCGCCAAGACGCATGAAAACTCATGCCGATGGGCAGAACATGATGACCCCTTCCATCAAGAAAGGTGATGTGGATGCTGCAAAACACTGAAGGGGTGCCAACACTTAAAATTTTTTGGATTTTAGGGAAGGTGCCTGCATGAAAAATGCTTAAGAACTGACAGTGAATTCAGGCACCAACAGTGGCTCTGATTGGGGACGTGCAGGTGCAAGACTGCAGCGAGAACCCCAGATCTCTAGGATGCAGACCAGTGCCTTATCCATTGGGCATAGAGTCAAACTTGCACCAATCTACATCATCAAACACATTATTTCAAAATAAACATGGTGGCCCAGGGCCACCAAAAAGGGAAAACCAGACTTTTCCTTTGTCAAACACCTGATTTTCTTTTGATTTCTTCAAATGAAGCCTAAAAGCATTTAACTGTCTGCAACAAGCCCCTTGGCAATTATTTGTGCTGCTGCTCATTTCTTTTTCTTCAACAAATCTACAACTAGCTTCATCAGCATATATAATTATCAGTTGTAGAATGTCATCATCATATGAGTCACTGATGTTGCTTGGAAAAATAATAGACTCAGATGAAACAAATGAATCCATATTAGAATTTCGCCCTTCCTCAAAAAATAAGAGCTCCTCTACATCAAACATGCAATATTCAGGCACAAGCAACATCTCATAATCAAAATTATCTTGATGAACATACAGATATCTATCATCATCATGCACGACAGTTTTGTCATTAATGTCCACCTGAAATGTCTCAAGAGAAGGCAGAAATAACTCAGAATGCAGCCCTACAATGAAAGCTTCATAGTCACCCCTGCAATCAACACTATTCCCAACTATATGAGCACACACATCTACAATTTTTCCATCCATCTCTGAATAGTGACCTTGTTTTTTATCTTCACCAGTGCCCTGATAATCAAAAACAAAGTTTTCAACCTCTGCACTATGAAGGTGGCCAAAATCTTCAAGGAAACATTCATAATCAGAATCCAAATATATTTCATCATCTGAAAGGCTCACATATGCATCTGAATGCTGGCAATCACTAGCATATTCACTGCCATGCCTCGAATCAATATTTTCTATATTCAGAGTGAAGCTCTGCATATCCACTTCATATAAATAATCAGGCATAACTGGGATATGCACACTGTGTTGGCAAGAGACACTATATGGATTCATGGTTGTTGTCATTGATGGAAACAAAGGTCATCCCACATATCCGCAAGTCATGGTGTGTCTCTACCGGAAGTCAGAATGAAGATTGTTGTGGTCCGGTGAACAAGAACAGAGCATGTGGCAAGGTCCGACAGATTGGTCCGGATCTCTCAGAGGAAGTGTCTTGGTGCAGTGCGGATTTGGGGAAGTCAAGAGGACTACCTTGAGTAGTATATTCCAAGGATTTAGCCTCCGGTGATGAACAAAGAAAAAGATATGAATAGTTGAGTACCGGATTCCTGAGAGACAGTGAGAACAGAGGAAGAACTAACTGACAGAGTATCAAACTATTTTCCGGATGTGTTACTGTTGATGGTAAAGGTTGTGAAGGCATGAATCATGTTTGGCCAACATGATTAATGATATCTACAAGTATATGCTTGATCCGCATTGCTTGGTGAGCAAGGATTCAGCCGACAGAACAGAGTTTGTAAGAAACTAGACTATTCCAGATGCCGACTAGAAAGGTGATGAAATTACTTGTGCGGATATATATAGAGGATGGATTTAGTTGTGAAGATATGAATTGTGTGAAGGTATATGCGAATAAGTGCAGAACAGAGCAGAAGTAGTAAGAAAGATCCGGTATGTGAAAGGATAGCAGAATAAAGAATAGAGGAAAGATGAAGTGCAACAGATCAGTGTACTGAGCCTAACCAGAACTGAACTCCAGCATATGTAGATGCTTCCAATCAGTTCAAGACTGTGATTCTTATCACTTTGTAGACAGTGTGTCTCCTTGTAGGTAGTGGGCCTCTTTGTGAGCAGTGTGCTTGGGCAGTGAGCCCTAATTGGCAAGTGCCATTTTGTAATTCCTTATTCTTCTAATAGAGAATAATCTTTGGGTTAATCACCCCGTGGTTTTCTCCCTTAATAGGGTTTCCACGTCAAAAATACTGTGTCATGTGTTTTTCATTTCATGGTAATGTTTGTTTGTTTGATTCAATGCTGCATTGATTAATAAGAAAGTTCAAAAGAAGAAATAATTAGGATAACTGATTCACCCCCCCCCCTCAGTTATCAACAATTGGTATCAGAGCTAAGTTCCTCCTAATAGAGCCTAACAGCTTGAGGAAGATCTGGGAGTTCAAATGGATGCATATGGTTTAAGGGAGCAACTCAAGACTGCCCTTGAGGATCTTGAATAGTCAAATTCTAAAGTCAATGAATTAAAGGAAAGACTCAAACAGGCTGATGAATTCATGAGAGAATTAAAGGACAAATTAAGTCTCTCTATGAAAAAGAGAAAGGAGCTGCTCCAACAATTGGCAAGACAAAGTGAAGAAAGCAATACAAATGAAGAATTGACTGAGAAAACCAAGTTATGTGAAAAGTTATCAAAAGAAGCCATTATGTTAAGACATGAAATGGAATCAGGAACTATAAAGTTTACTCAAGAGATTGAAGAGAAAAGAAAAACTGAAGACAATCTAAGACAATCTCTTAAGGAGAAATCAGAAGAATGCCTTCAGATGGATAGAATTATCAGACATCTTGAATCTGATCTTGAAGATGCCAAAGATAATGAAGAAAAACTTGAGGATCAAATTGTCTCTCTCAAAAGAGACCTTCAAACAGCAAATGAATATAAAGAGAAATTCAAGATAAGTTCTGCTCAACTTGAAGTTCTTCTTGGTAGTCAAAAGAGGACAAATGACAAGTATGGTTTGGGATATGAGAAAGGAGAAAGCTCCGGATCTGGTCAAAAGAATTTTGGATCAGAAAATCCAAGGAATAGACCTAGAAGACCTTCGGTAAGACAGCCCAATGCTCAAAGATATCCATCTTTCAATGGATACTGCCACAGCTGCAATCACTTTGGTCACAAAGCTAATCAGTGCAGAAAAAGGATGAATCAAACTAATCCATCCTTCTCCGGACAGTGCTTTAATTGCAAAAGGTATGGACACAAGTCTCATGAAAGCAGAAATATGCAAGTAAACAAATCATTCAATGGTAGATGTTTTACATGCAATAGAGTAGGTCATATGGCTAATCAATGCAGATCAAGAGGTTATCAGTCAAATATGCAAAGAAATGTTATTTGCCAAATCTGTAATAGGTCCGGTCATAATGCTAAAGTCTGTAGAAGCAAGAATCAGGACAAAAGAGCTCCGGTGTATAATCAGAATCAAGACAAGGGTAAACAAAAGATGAATGCGGATGAAGTTAGGAATCAGATGAACAACATTTGGGTGAAGAAAAGTTCAGAGAATGTAGAGGTTGGATCCGCACCAGACTCTAGTGCTGATATTTCTTCCGGAAATTAAAAAGTGAGCTCTGGCTCAGGGGGAGACTCAAAGAAAAACCTGTTCCCCCAGCCAATCAAGTGGTGCTGGATGTGACACAAGATGCAGAGTAAAGGGTTTGAAGATACCAGTCCTGAGATGATCCAGACAAGATTTCAGAGGTCCGCATGAAGATATAAAGAAGTTGTGATCGATCAAGTAAAGACCTGTTCCGGGAGATGCTCTGGAATGACAGAGGACTACAAAAGGGTCCGGAGAGATCCGGAAGTACATTATTTTACTCTACAGACTCGACAGAATGTTTGGGATGTTCTTGTAATGTGTCATCTCGATTTATTCATGATTGAAAGATCCGCATGATGTTCATAGATCAGGACTGATCCGGGATACTCCAAGCTATCTGGACAAGGCAAACTGGAATAATATAGGTGAAGCATTTATTACAAACAGATATTAGGGTTTGCAAAATGATATAAGGGATTTCTCAACAATCATTTGATCATTCCACATCCAAGAAGAAGCGAAAAGCGGAGCTCTGAAACAAAATTCATCAAGATCACCAAAGATCTCCTGCCGAAGTCATTACATACAGAAATCAATCCAGCTACTCCGTGCAACCGAAGACGCAAAAGGTATTTTCCACTTTCGATATCTTGCTACAAATCTTTTGAAGAAATGGCTACTCCAAATATAGTAAAAATCTCAGATAGGCCCCGACCTGAATTTAAGAAACATCCATACAAGTCATTGGAGGTAGATCCCTTAGGAGCATTTTCCAATGTTCCTCACGGAGTTTTACACACAGAAGACATTAGGGTTTACATACATGCAAGCATTGAGGAATTTGGGGAATTCAAATTGAGAGATCTCTATCACAAACAACTGATAGACAATGCTTTTGAGCTTAAACCAGAGTATAAGGGTATCCAGAAGAAACAATTTGATCAATTCATTCATTTCCCCTGCTTTGAAGAAAATGAATGGGTCCGGTATGTACTGAGCAGGATGCATGACAACTTCCTATGGCTGGATAGGCCCTGCAAGATCACAAAAGAGGTAATTAGAGCAGTAACTGGTCTATACTCTTCCGGAGGGATACCTATCCTCAAATCTGTCAAAAATAACATTGTAACTGAGGCCACCGGATCAAAATTTGATAAGAGGGCAATGACCATTGAAGATATTTCTGATCCGGATATCAAGTATGCATCCATGATAATAGGATACAAGATCTATCACTCCAGCAGGGAGAATTCTGTATCCGGAACTGCAGTGTATACTGCCTATGAAATGCTAAGGAAGAATGCAGAATATGATCTCTGCGAACTGCTCTTAAGCTAATTAATGGAAAATATACAGAAAATCAAGAAGGACAAGAAGAATTCCTTTAAGTATGGTACTCTTATATTATGTCTATTCTTCTACTTCATGAATGAGCTGCCCGGATCAAGTGGATGGGCATGGCAGAATGACAAACCTGTTGCAGTACAAATAAGAGACTATCTACATGGGCTTGGGGATGCCAAAGCAAGAAATACAGCCCTATGGGGATACTTCAAAAACTTCCAAAGCATGATGCAAGCAAGAGAAAGAATTCCCCAGTCTCTTGTTGAAAAATACAAAGACTCAGTGTGCTTTATGGTGGACACTGATCAGTGCCTAATGGAGGCAGTGGAGCCAAGGACTGTCTGGATCATGCCCATGGGGTATGAAGTGGATGAACAGATAGTGGAGCTGCATGTTCAACACATGCTAAGTCAGCCCAAAGATCCAAAGGCAGAAAGGTTTGGAACCTTTGAGGAGCTGAGTGTAAAGATCCATGTAGAACTCAGGGAACCTGAGATAAAGAGGAAGGTGAGAAAAGAAGTAGAGCATATTGCTCAAGGCCTAGGCATCTCAAAAGAGGCACTTGATGCCAGCTGGGAAAAGAGGAGAAAGGCTAAGGAAGAAAAGAAAAGTAAAGAAAGTGTTCCGGTTGAAACTTCCACCCGGACCAGATCATCAAAAAGATCTGCACCTCCCACAACCAAAAGTTCAAAACCGGAAGTCCAGGCATCCGGTAAAAGATCTAAGACAAAAGCCACAAGGGCTTATGAAAGCCAAAAGGATGAAGAGGAAACTGAGTCAGATGAGGGAGTAAAAGAAATAAAGAAGCAGAAGAAGAAAGGATCTGGTAAACCCTCCACAGGCCAAGACAAGGATGAAATGGCAGAGGTATTTGTTGAAAAGCCCACTCTGTCTCTAGAGAGTGTAATCAAGTCGGTTACGGTGGATGGAAACCTTCAACCAATGACTGAATTTTATGATGACTACAATGAGGCTGACCAAAAGATTCTACAGGAAGCCACAATCAAGTATCTGAACATATACAATAAGGCTTTCATTGAGATCATATCTCTAATTCCTAAAAGCCTAGAAAAGGAATTAGAAATAAGAAAGAATAATGCTCATGCAAAAGATCTTGAGATCCGGGAGCAGATAGCTATTCAGCTATATCCTCAAATTGATCCCAAGACAATGAACATAATATTCAAAGACTGCAAAGATGAGTTCAGAAGTAAAGCCAGGATGAATCAACTCATGCTTGGTGAGACTGACAAGGTGGCCAAAGAGACAGAAGAGATCCTCCGGAAGGCCTTCAAAAGGTTCAATCTTCCTGTTGTAGAGGACTTAGGTGCAGAAACAGCTGTGGGCTTGGAACCCTCTGCTCCAGAAGAAGTAGCCTATGAATAGGCTAGCATCTCTCCTCCGGTTTCCCCTACAGTCTTTGGATCCAAAGAAGAAGAGAAATTATAGGAGAAGGAAGCAGTGGTGAAAGATAAAGAGGTTGACAGTACCAAGGGTGCAGAGAAAGAGAAGACTCCATCAGAGAAGACCATGACTGATAGTGGTAAGAATGTGGAAGGAGAGAAAATCCCAAAGGACAGTTCCAAGACTGCAGAAGAAAAGAAACATCTGTCTCCGGCAAGAGACACTGCACAAACTGTTCAACAATTTTTGAGCAAAGAAACAATAGAGATCGATGAACCGGAGCTACTACAAGGCCCATTCAACTTTGATTCCCTCTCTCCGGTGCAGACAATGAAGATAGCCTCATTTGCAAATGCTAAGGCAAATGAAAAGCTCCTAAAGTCTCATATGGAAGACTGTGAGTTGATAGAGGCTGCCTCCGGAGTGCTTGAGAAGATTATGCCATCGGTCCAGATAGATCCGGCAGCCTCCTCTTCCGGTAATCTCAAAACCTTAGTCAGCAGTGTTAGTACACATTTTGAATCTCTAGAAAAATCAGCTGAAGAAAAGGTCCGGAAGGAGTTTTTGGATAAAAGGTTCTCCGAGGTTCAGGGTTTGATCATTAATGATAGGAGAAACATGAACATTGGGATAAAGAGCTTAGAAAATGCTCTTAAGGATGGCGGTGAAATATACAAATTTTGTATCTCCTGGTCCAAGGTAACAGTGGACATTGAGAAGAAAATAAAAGCGCAAGAGGACACACTACTAAGCTTGTCTCAAAGTTTTGATCTTCTTTCTTCCTCTATAACAAATCAAGAATGTCAGACTATTGCAGTCTTGAGTGAAATCAAGAAACTGGAGAAGGAAAGGAAAAATAGAATAAGCAGGTTGAGTGAGCTCAGGGGGTTAATTGTCCCTAAGCTAGAGGCCATGCATGAGTCCATAGCAGAAGCTCAAATCACAGCCCAGACAAGTGATCCGAAAGATCTAAAAAGGGCAGATGCATTTGCATTTTTGTTGAGTGGTCACATTTCAATTTTGGATAGAATGAAGCAAAGTTGGGCTACAGAACTGATCCAACTGAAGACATCTTTTGCAGACATTCTTCAGTATATGTGAGTATGTAAATATGCGGCTATGTATAGAAAATTTTTGAAAATTTTGGTGTGCGGACCCTACCCTTTGCCATTGATGTCAAAGGGGGAGTAAGGAGCAGTGAAAAATGAGGAATCCAACTAAGGGGGAGTTCCAGAAATTGTATATAAAGACAGAGCATCAGCAAAGGGGGAGCATAGTGTAAACACTTAGTCATTTTTCACTAAGTGTTGCCATCAATGCCAAAGGGGGAGATTGTTGGCAAGAGACACTATATGGATTCATGGTTGTTGTCATTGATGGCAACAAAGGTCATCCCACATATCCGCAAGTCATGGTGTGTCTCTACCAGAAGTCAGAATGAAGATTGTTGTGGTCCGGTGAACAAGAACAGAGCATGTGGCAAGGTCCGACAGATTGGTCCGGATCTCTCAGAGGAAGTGTCTTGGTGCAGTGCAGATTTGGGGAAGTCAAGAGGACTACCTTGAGTAGTATATTCCAAGGATTTAGCCTCCGGTGATGAACAAAGAAAAAGATATGAATAGTTGAGTACCGGATTCCTGAGAGACAGTGAGAACAGAGGAAGAACTAACTGACAGAGTATCAGACTATTTTCCGGATGTGTTACTGTTGATGGTAAAGGTTGTGAAGGCATGAATCATGTTTGGCCGACATGATTAATGATATCTACAAGTATATGCTTGATCCGCATTGCTTGGTGAGCAAGGATTCAGCCGACAGAACAGAGTTTGTAAGAAACTAGACTGTTCCGGATGCCGACTAGAAAGGTGATGAAATTACTTGTGCGGATATATATAGAGGATGGATTTAGTTGTCAAGATATGAATTGTGTGAAAGTATATGCGAATAAGTGCAGAACAGAGTAGAAGTAGTAAGAAAGATCCGGTATGTGAAAGGATAGCAGAATAAAGAATAGAGGAAAGATGAAGTGCAACAGATCAGTGTACTGAGCCTAACTGGAACTGAACTCCAGCATATGTAGATGCTTCCAATCAGTTCAAGACTGTGATTCTTATCACTTTGTAGACAGTGTGTCTCCTTGTAGGCAGTGGGCCTCTTTGTGAGCAGTGTGCTCGGGCAGTGAGCCCTAATTGGCAAGTGCCATTTTATAATTCCTTATTCTTCTAACAGAGAATAATCTTTGGGTTAATCACCCCGTGGTTTTCTCCCTTAACAGGGTTTCCATGTCAAAAATACTATGTCATGTGTTTTTCATTTCATGGTAATGTTTGTTTGTTTGATTCAATGTTGCATTGATTAATAAGAAAGTTCAAAAGAAGAAATAATTAGGATAACTGATTCACCCCCCCCCTCTCAGTTATCAACACACTGCTGCAAGACACAACTTCATGTATGTCTCTCATTTGATCAATTGGAGGGCACCTTGTGTCTGCAGGCTTGTCTTCTAAAGGCTGATAACAATCTTTGTTTTCATTATTACAAGATGTGCTTACATTTTCTACAACATTTTCTTCACGCATCACATCATGGCTGCACACATTATTCTGAAATATATTTCCCTCTATACACTCATCTCTCAATGCACATACTGGGAGAGCTGAAATATATTCATTTTGATAACTGCTTTGACAACTTACAGCCATGAAACCTACTGGCATTCCATATTTCTCATTGTTTTCTATGTCCATAGCAAATTGGAAAGCCTGGTGAAGTGTGGTTGGTTCCTTATCTCTCAACAGATAACTCATTTCTTCATCAAATGCAGCCAAATAAATTGTCAAGCACAATGCATTATTAGGTCTCATATATTCAGGGATTTGCCTGAGCAATTTAATAAACCTAAGATTAAAGACCGGAACTAGTTCCTCATCATCCCTTTGGATATTCATAAAATGTATGATCAATGAGGCCACATCAAACCTTTCACCAAACTGCCCTAGGAATGCAACTTCTAAATCCATCCATGAAGAAACTGAACAAACAGGCAGGTCTGAAAACCATATCCTAGCATCATCTTCCAATGACTGAACAAAGAGTCTCATTACTACATCTTCATCCTCTATCTCATAATCTTCTATCAAGTTACAAAATTTTTGCAGATGTTTGTTTGCCGATTCAAAATCTGATCCACTATATTTTGGCAAACATCTTCTAATTTTATTGGGAATAATATTTGGGTAACCATATATCCCTGTGAAATTTAGGGCTTTATATCTTTCAATTAAGAATGGTCTTCTCTGAGAGCACGACCAGGCTTGCTGTTCTGAACTCAACATTTTGAATTAAAGATGAATACCTGGATATATGTTGCAGCACTGATATGTTCTTTCAACAGAGTCGCCACCTCTCAGAGAGAGGATAGAATGTCAGCAAGGCACTTTTGTTTTTTTGGATTCATCACCCCAGCAGAGCACCACATGGTTCCTTTTTGCTGCAACAACTTCACTGGAAACTAGATTTTCCAGCCCTCAAGTTACTTGACTCTCTCTGTCCCCAGCAGAGTCGCCATTTTGTTGGTTTTTCTTCTGAATCAGCATTAGGGTTTGCCAGTTCTAATGCACAGGCAGATTCAGCCAACTGAATACAGGAGGTTGCGTGAGCTCCTCCCCTTCACTTCTGGTTCTGCCGCACCAAGGGGGGTTTCCCTACTTGATAAAAGTATAACCTTGACTAGCTCAATGACAGAAAGATTTAACTTGACAGCAACAGGCAGAATACCCTCATGTAAGGACCAAGATTTGTATAACAAATCACAAGGTTGGCAACATTCTTGGACATGATGTCTGGTTGGGTATGAGAGCATGCAGAGGTTCCTAATCCTAATCCTACAACTAACAGATGGAAGAATGAGGTGGTTTGATTTGATGTTTGGATGCAAACCTAGACCTGGTTTATAACCTCAACACAGAGCTAGATTGGTGCCTATCCAGGGCTTGGAGTCAGTAGACATACACCTGTGAATGATCAGCATGAACAGCTAAAACTAGATTTCAGGGGGATACACATGATACCTGCCTTACAGACATCTCCCAATACAGAGTGTTAAGCTGTCGATACTTATGGCATCCCTATTGCAGTATACCCTTCCCACTATTCAATCTGAAAACAATTTAATCTACTCCTTGAGCAGAAGTTAAAAGATTAAACATTCAACATAGGAATTCTATGTTCTAGAATCTCAGACATTCCTTGAATACCTGGACTCAGAAGAAAGATACATGCAAAACTAGAGATAGAGTCAGCATAACACATGCAAATATAGCATTGTTCATATAAGATTAACCATGAAATCAGTGGATTCATGCAAAAACGTACAACAGGAGATACATAAACTCACAAGTTTGCTGCACAGAGCAACCAAAACTAGTTGTATCTTATTACAGAGCCAAAATGTCCAGTTTTCAACAACCTAAACAATGGTAACACAGTCTGCTTATAACAGACAGAGAGTGTACCACATCCATTAATTACATTACTCTCACAAAATCTGCCATATACAGATCCTTCAAAGGAATGGCGCTCAAAATTTATTACAGCAACAGACAGAGGAACCTCGAGCCCTGCGCCGCCATCTGGGAGTCTTTATGTCAAAAATCTGGTACCTAACTGTGCAACAACTTGCCCATGCCCCAGCACAGTCGCCAATAAGGGTCTCAACCACCCATGTCTTCTCCTGCACAACACATACGGAAATTTCCCGCTCAAAACGTGCCTAAAGCCACAAAGGAAACTCATATTCCAACTTTAAAACATGGCTGTTGATCCTTCCATCACTTGAAAATCGATGGCACCAAATCCATGTTGAAAAGTCACTATCCTGCAAAAATGTGCCACGTAGGCACCCTGAAAATGCACGTTTTGCCTTGCATATCATGCCATCGGCGTGACCAAGACCATCGGGAAGACCTTCACATCTGCATAAATCAATATCCCACATTCGTCCTGCAGAGACCATTCTATTACTTTAAAAACGGGGCCGCATGTATAATAGGTGTCGAGCGTTTTGTCGCGCTCAACACATGACCCTTCGTCCACAGCCCATCGGCCAAACATATACTATCAGCCTTCCTCAAAAAACTCCCGCCGACTCCAGTTGTCTCGCCGACACCCAGAAGCCAAATACCACCTATCGGCCAGACCACCAACTGTCGGCCCAACAAAAAACACCTCTGCCGATGAACAAAGTCACCCCGATGATCATACCTTTCGGCATGATACCACTTCGTCGGCGCGCCCAAAAATTCTCCTACCGATACACTGATCATACCGATGACCACCTCGCATCTCCCATCGGCCAGACATTGACCATCGGAGCAAATGAAAACTCCTCCGCCGACATCAAAAGTTACGCCGATACAGCTCCATCGGCCAGAGTACCCCTGTCGGCCCAACCTTCCACACTTCATCTGATGCACCAAGTCACGCCGACAACATACCACATCCGGGTCTTCGATGAGACACACGCCGATAACAACTCATCGGCCAAACCTATGCCGTCGGCACAACTTAGAAATCCTTCGTCGATCGCACATGTTACGCCGATGAACACAATGGCTAAACCATCATCGGCCAGACCTAGACTATCGGAACAACACCTGCCTGCTCACCCGATATACAAAGTCGTGCCGATGGCACATCAGAACCCTCGCTCCCATCAGCCAGACACATATCGTCAGAGCAACAAAAAGAATCCTGGCCGATAGCACTAGTCACAGTGATGACCAACAAGCCTCACCCTGCCCCCTTGTCGGCTAGACATATGCCCATCGGGAAACTAGAAAGAAGATACGCCGATGACAGAAGTCATCCCGATGGCACATCACCACCACATCGGTGGAACCAAAAAAAAAAATACTCCAGCCGATAGGACAAAGTCTTGGCGATAAACAAAGAACACACCATGCTATTGATATGATCGCCAAGACGCATGAAAACTCATGCCGATGGGCAGAACATGATGACCCCTTCCATCAAGAAAGGTGATGTGGATGCTGCAAAACACTGAAGGGGTGCCAACACTTAAAATTTTTTGGATTTTAGGGAAGGTGCCTGCATGAAAAATGCTTAAGAACTGACAGTGAATTCAGGCACCAACAGTTTCTTCAAATCTTCATGCGGACCTCTCAAATCCTAACTGGAGCTACTTCACACAATCCTCTATACTACCGTAAGATCTGCATCCATTGATCTTTATTAATTTTCTCAATATCCTCAACATTCTAGTCTTCTATTTAGGCAACAAGATAAGATATAGTTGACACCAATAGCAACAAGAATATGTTGACATCAATGACAACATCGATTAGGCACATATTTGCAACAAGGCTAACATGCAAGCTTGTGCAATATCATGTAGATCATGACGTGAACAAAAAAACTTGCTTTCCATTTATCCATTTAACCAATCTTCCTTTCTCTTTTTTCTCAGGCATGTCTAGTTTTGAGAGACTAAAATTTTCAACCCAAAACTGAAATTCTCTTATCATCAATTGGGATGGATTCTTCAACAATTAAACTTTGAAACCTAGAGGCATACAAAAATGATCTACACTGCACCTATCCATATTACATAATGATCAACAAAAATGATCTGTATTAACCAAATATCCATATAAGCATACATCAATATCTGTCGATATAAGTATAACATATATACAAAATAGCCATATAGGCTTACAAGAATGCCATATAGGCATACAATGTCAACTATATGCAATACAAAATATATGTCCATCTCTAGGTTACAATAATATGTCATTCCCCTCTGTTCCATGAAGAGAATATATCACGGGGAACCTTTGATCTTCAAGTGGATGGAGATGCATATGAGGGTAGTCTACTATGATCCCAAGGGCTGCTCCTCCTATTTAGTTCTTCATGGATCTGTAGCTGTTACAATAAAAAGTATAGATATTAATATATAGAAATTACATTATAAAAAATTAAATATTTAACAAAATAATCACTTACCGCTACCATAAAATTCGTCTCCTCATTTGACTCAGTACTAGGATTAGGTTGTGGCAATGTCATGTCCTTTAGAAACAATCTAGATGGAAATTAAACTTCAAATCAATAATCATTTGATTTTTCAAAAATAAACAACTATAACAATGAATGTAATTTGAAATTTACTAATCTACCTCGTACCCCCATCAAAGGCATGGAGCTATGAATTGTAGAGGACACACCATGCTCCATTGTCCTATGAACTTCAGGAGGTGTCTCTGCAGCCTACATCATCTGAAAATAAAACAACATTATTCAATTACGAAAACTAGAATAGTGATGCAAGTCATGGCTCCTAACATACACACATGTTCATCTAAACATGGAAAGGACTCCAACCAAATAGATAAATGTAAAAGGGCTCCATCTAAATATATGGTTTATTGATGTTTAGACATAAATTACATGGACCTTTATTAGAGTGTAAGTTTGTAATAATCATGGTTCATTGGTGAAGTTATCAACCTATTAAGCAATTATTAAATTATAGGCTTGAAACAATGATGGTTCATTGGTGAAGATATTTGTGTCAAAATAGTCAAGTTTCATTTATAAACATATCAAAATAATGAAACATTATCAAGTTGTAGGAATGGAAATGGTCATGGTCCATTGTTAGAATATATTAGGCTCATGATTCAAGATTCTAGTAACACCTCTGTACAGCTCAGAATGTCTCTGTTTTGACTCTATCTCTAGGTTTTCCATCTCATGTGGTGGATTTTTGAATTTCACTTTTCATTCTATGGTGAACTCTCTTGGCTCTTCAACTAGTTGTGAACTCTTGTGAAGATTTGGCTCTCTTGGTGATATACTATAACTCTTTCTTATGCTTCCTCAAGTCTCCATTGTTGTTGTGCTCTTTTGGTACATGTTTATGTGAGTTCTTCGAGGATTTTGTGCTCTCTTTCATCTCAAAGAATATAGTAGTATTAAATGAAGGATCCTCATTAGACTTAGGTGGGTTAGATGTAGGATTAGAAGTAGGGATGGAAGAAATTGAGCCAATAGGATTGACATAGTTTGTAGGAGAATGGGTTAGTGTCGATTTGAAGATTTTGGTTAGGGTGACTTGTTGCCCCCATAATTAATACCTAAAACCTAGATGAGTTGGAGTTAATTATATGCTATATAAGATGTCATAGGCTCATACCCATCTTTGGTGTCATGTCCTAGGGTCTAAATGGTGGTAACTGGATGAGTTAACTAGAGAGAATTTGTCAAAGAATAGTGTGGAGGGGATCAACAAGGTTTGGTAGACATGTATGGAAAATGTGGTAGCATAGACAAGGCAGTGAGTTGTTTGAAAAGATGCCTCAAAGAAATGTGGTCTCATGGTGATGTCCTTGTCTATGCATTTGCTTGTCATCGCATTTCATGAGACCACATTTCTTTGAGGCATTTTTTCAAATAACTATATTGTAATTGAAATTTTGTCATCTATCAACATCTAGTTATTAGTTATGCAATGTCTAGTAATGCTTTGAGTTTGAAAGATGTGCAATGAAATGTAATCAACGATATGAATATAAAATACAAAAATCTAGTAAGTACAATTCATTAGTTAAACTATTTATTTTATTACCTCAGTGAAGCTTTGAAGTCCACCACCACTGGCAGGTGTTGCTGTGAAATCTCCAATATTAACCTATTCAATATCCAAAATCAGATATTAGAATACCATTCATATAAAAATTCTATTCACATGTAATATTTATAATTGTTTACTAGTTACATACCTCGACAGTAGATGTTGTGTAATATGCAGGTGGACAACCACTGAAAACTGCATCAACGCTATGACCCTAAAATTTCATTAATATTATCAAACAAAATTAGTTAATCTTACATTTCAAAAATGAAATTTAATAAATTAAATTCAATAAACTTGTAAACATTTACCTGAGTATCAAGGCCAAAAGTCTCACTTAGGAGGGCATACATCATCACAATCTGCTCAGTTGTAGATGTAACCTGCACACCTACATCCTGACTATCCATGGGGTCATAACCACAAGCTAACTCGCAAGCTTGACAAGTATGGGGTGGAACCCTACTCCTCGAACACTCCCTTGACCCATGCTGTGCTACAGGACTAGCATGCTCTATGATTCTTTGGGTCAAGGCACTAATGGACTGAAGTGTCTTGACCTCAGCACTCTCCTTCACAATGGAAGGGTTAGACACATGCTCATGGGATCATCTCGTGAATGCTCGTCTCGCTGGCTATTTTGGGTCAACACGTGCCCCTGGTCTATCCTGTGTTGACCCCCCACCTCTACCCTGGAAGACCCGCATATCAAAATAGTTTGGTACTTTGTTTTTTACAAAATTGCAGTAGAGTTTCCTCAAAAAGTATTATAGAACCTCATTATTGTTGCATGGAGGATAGTCAAAAACCATCCACCACCTCTGTCCAAAATTGTCCCTTATTACTTGGTTGTTGCACTAATGGATAGGGAACCTCTTGGATGTAAGGGGTAGAGGTTGATTTGTTTGTAGGTCTATAAAAATGGAACACAAGTCCAATTTTGTAATTTGTTCATTTTTTACTTGCTCATACGACAACTTGTCTGCATAGTACTTGTCATATTTTGCCTAGCCCCAAAATATTCTTGTTTCTCTCCTTCTATCAAAGAAATCCAATCAGAGAAAGCCTGAATAGAAGGAGGAAAATGTTTAAATCCCCAATTTCCTCATGATGTGCCTTGCAAAATTTCCCAAAGTATTGCCTAGAGTATCCTTGCAGAAAACCCAGAAACCCTTGTTTTCAGGTGCCTTCCATTGCAGAGATTTCTCAGTTTTATACTTAGTCATTTTTTTATGCATCGGAGGGTGACGCCATCTTCTGTTTGGGGGTTTTCTATCTTTTGGTCTATTTTTGTATATTGCTCTACATGTTCAATGTACATCAAGTTTCTTTGTATGCATTTTTATATGCATCTTTGCATGTATATTTGTTTGTATCTTTGCAAACATAAATGCATATACAAGGCAGGATACACTTGATCGCTTTTTCATGATATATTTGATAGCAGTTCAGATCCACTTTTGTATTTGTATGTCAAGGATGCAAAGGATATACAAAAGTTGATACATGCAGGTGGAGATGCAAGTCTGGACCTAAAGGAAAGATGCAATCTGTTTGAGAAGGCAAAGCTAGTTGTATGCAGTTTTGTATGTATGTTGCATTGTATATGTGATATACGAAAAGTCACATGCAAAATTTAGATGTAAGCAATGCAGATACAAGCCCGGACGTGACTGGAAAATTAATCCTGGTGAACAAAAAATGAGGTCTGCTTTTGTATATTAGGCAAATGTATTCATTGTACAATTGCATTTACAAAAGTCAAGATGTAGTTGTGGATGCCAATACAGAATCAAAAAGTGCAAAATGCATTTGTACATACCGAAAGGTAGAAAAGTCAAAACATCCCTTGTATGTATAAAGTGCATGTATATGCAATATATGAAAAGTCATATGCAAAAGTGCATATACAATTGCAGACCTGATTAAAAATAAATAAAATTGGTGAACCTTTGCTGGGGTCCACAATTGTATGTTAGTTTTATATATGTACAAGATGTAGACCGATGCATATACAAAAAAGAACATACAAAAGTAGATACAATTGCATATACAACTACAGATTCAAAGGCCAATTCAAAAGGAGGATGCAAGGGGTTTTCAACGAGACTTTGCATATCAGAGACTCAACTCATAGTCTCCTTGATAGCCTGATATATACAAAATGAAGAGTAGAAATAGTGCAGTGGTGGGTCCCAGTAACTCAGCGGTCTATTTTCAGTGATGGAGCCACATATGGAGATCAAATGGAATGATGACACATGTCAAGGCTGATCTAAAGGCCAATTCAAAGGCAGGTGGAAAAGGTGATACAAAAGTCAAGGCCCACTTTTGTATGTTGGCAATTGTATTGTATATACATTTGCATATACAAAAGCAAATACAAAGGCACATACAATCGCATATAAAAAAATTGAATATGCAAAAAGTGAAAGGAAAGAAAATTGCATAAATGCATAAAGTAAACCTAGCAGTGTAAAGTCCATATACAATTGCATATGCATGATCAGATACAATTGCATATGCAAAATGATATACAAGTGTAGGGTGTAGTTGACCACAACTTTGACCTTGGATATCTTTTGCATCCTGAGGAATTTCTACATGCTCCAAAAGGCAAAAGTGCTTATTTTTGCCTCCTCTTTCATATGGTAGGCTTTTGAAGGGAATAGTCTCACTTTCAAAATATGATCTGGATTTGTATGCTCGGCTGATAGGACATCTCAATGACCGATTTGGCGTGTACAGAGGCTGATATTTTCACAGTAACTCTGATTGGTGAGCTTTGTAGGTGCATTAATGGTGGATGGTCAAATTCTTCAATGCACATGGGGTCCTATGGCTCGCTGGTAGATATCCTCGTGGCCTACAATGACTTTTGTGCTCCTCACTTCATGTTTTGCCCTCTTTTGCGTGTGGGCAACCATTTCTTAGGTTGCAAACCTGCCAGTGACATGGTTCCTATCCTTTCACCATGCCCCTACCCATGTGCCCCCATTCCTACATTTATGACATCAGATCCTATGGAACAACCTCAGCGTCCCCTGCATAAGAATTTGACCTATATAAGACATTGTGACCTCATTGTTGAGGAGGATGGTAATTTTTGGGCTGTTATGCTACCAAATTTTTTGTAGTCAAACCTCTTAGTGTAATTACAGGGTAAGGGAATGTGACTCACTGTGCCTGAATCTGGCCTCCACTATCTCCTTGTTTATCCACTAATGAATGTAATTAGCTATACTATGTCTTTTCCTATTACTAGATATTCTATAATGTAATGGTTTATGGCCTTCATGATCAATATATGCATGATTTCTTGACTCTCTTGTGTCCTGATTTCTGTGTTTTACTTGGAGTTATAGTCTATTTTGTGAGTAATGTGGCTCCTCTGCAAGTTTGATCTTCATACCGAAGCCTCAATCAGCCTCATAAGTCTGTGTGAATTCCCTTCATGATTGAGATCATTGTTGTGTCTAGACCAACACCATTGCTCATTGAATCCGGTGCATCACCCTATTTCCCTTTCAGTTTCCTTCTAACCCTTTCCCTCTACAAGCATTAGCACTAGGTTTAGATATATTTCTCTAAGCATTAGGCTTAGAATGAGGAACCAGCCTTCTCTGAAGGTCTGATCTCAATTTGTAAAGTCCCACACTTTCGAGATCATTCCCACTGTGTCATTAGAATGCTTGGACTCTCTCCAAGTAGAGTGCAATTCTAGGTGACAAAAGTTTCTGGCATTCCTGGTGGGACCAACTTGATGATCCTTATCATCCATTGAAGAGTTCTGGTGTGCTCTTTAGTGTATCTTTCCATTTAGGGAAATCTCTTCAACACCATGGTGACTCTACTAAACAAAACTGCTAGTGAAAGCAACCCAAGTGACTAAAATTTTATCAAAAATCAAGATTTTGGCAGTTTTCCTGGTCTATTCAGCTTCCAAAAGCATCTCAATCACCTAGTGACTCCATCTTTGGTATATATCTAGTTTATCTCTGGTTGCAGACCTATTTTTCTCTAATTCTAACACTTTTATGATTATCCAGCATTTAGATGCTATAAAATGTCAAAATTTTATGGGAATCATGGCTATTCCCCTACCCCTAAGCCTAATATAGGCTATTGGCCCCCATATCAGTAATACCAGGCCCCAAATGCCTCTGAGTTTATGTCATACAACCCTGCCACTGCAAAATATCAGCATCCTCATGATGCTTACCTCCCTCCCACCCCTACTCAGTCTTCTTGGCAGCCTAATAATGCTTATTATCAACCCCAAAAAGACTACTTTGATCCTAGCTAGTGCAGCTACCCTCCTAATTCATCCCAAGAGGTTGACCCTATGAATCCTAATGCATTCAATAAGCTCATGAGCAATTTCCTGAAGCTTGATGGATGCCTGGATGATGAGAAAAGAAAATTGGGGTATAGCCGACCTCAGCGGTTTTATGATATCAGCATCATAAGCATGCATGGTCTCAAGAAGTTGTCCCTCGATCTAAATAGGGAGGTTGATGAATTTGCAGAAATGTTAGAATGTGAAATACAATGAAAGGCACAAGAAAGGGTTTTTCAAGAAAACCTTTCTATAAGGATGGTGGCTCATGACAATCAAATGAGGCAACTAGCCCAAGCATTTCTACCCATTCCTAGCTTCAAGCATCCCCTTTCTTCTGCACATGTTTATCCTATTTCAGAGGTAGCCCCCAAATTTAAAATCCTAACCATTAGGCAAGAAAATCCATCTGTGCCTCCAAAACGGCTTCCTAGTTTTAAAATCCCAAGTTTCAGAGGCCCTCAGCCTTCATAGGAGCCTGTTCTGACACAAATTCAACTCCTATATCCTATTTACAGCCCTTTCAAATCCCCTTATTGGATGGACCTAGCATGGACAGTTATGATGAAATTGCTAAGTTGAAAGAGCATGTGTTTACAATCCCAAAATTCAAGCAGTCCCTTTCTTCTACACATGTTCAGCCTATAGAAGAGCAACCTAGACTACAAGTTTCCAGGCTCCAAAGCCTATATCCCTCCACAAGCCCCTATTCCTGTGCAAACTCAAATTATCACTCCCCAAGAACAAATTTGTCCAGAAGCCTCTCCCATCCAAGAAATTCAAGAGGATATTCAGGCCTCTTTCCCTAATGCTATTTCAATCCTCAAGGGTGGACCTATTGTCTACCAAGATAATTGGAAAGATGAACCAAAAGAGGAGGTGGAAGAAGATAAAACTAATGAGGAGCAATTTGTTACTACACTCATAGAGGTAGAATTGTTTGAACCTATTGCACCTATGAGTATTGTTAACCCAAATAAGGGATTGAGTCCTCTAGACTTTGGCTCTTTTGAAGCCTTTTCTCATGCATTTGATCAAGCAAATAAGGTTGAAATGCAGAGAGTGCATGGAAAAAACCTTCAGCTATAGAGGCAACTTAAGCAAAATCTAGTGGAGCTACAGTCAAAGGATGGAGGCATAAGGGAAAAAGTTGCTAAGGTCACTCCAGAGGTGGATGATGCTACCTTGCTTCATGAGCTACCTAGTTATGATGAAGATGAGGAGGATTAGCAGCTGGTTGTGGATATGCAACAACAAGAGAACAATAAAAATAATGACAAATTGTTGTAGGTTGAGACCTAGCTTGATAGTGAAATTCTAGCCCATAAAGAAGAGCATATGAGTAGTCATGTACTAGAAAGTACAGGGGACTTGGTGGAGGTTCATTTTTGGGATGAGCTTGATGATTTCTACTCAAACTTGGATAGCAAATCAATGCCTCTAGATGAGGTAAACCATGAGCAGTTTGAGTAGATGAAGGAGGCAGTAATTCCTCCATTTGAGATCCAAGAACAAGAATATTCAGATCAACAACAGAAGGTTGTAGGATCAGAGCATAGATATACATGTAGCAGAGATGATTTGCTTCTCACTTCAAGGGGATGCCCAATCAAGCATCTAGCTTAGCTAGAGACATGTCAAGAGGAGTCACCACTTATCATTCTTACCTCTAAGCATGAAGTTGAACTTCAAAATGAGTGGGATCAGCCTATTTATTCACCACAAGCTAGCAGCATCAGCAATCAATCCAGGTGGATAGGTGAGTTTATCCCCTTTTTGGGGGAGGTGTTTTGTCAATTTGTTATATGCCCATCCCTCCCTCACCTCTTTTTAGCTACCCACATGCATGAGAAACATTGTAAATTATTAAGGAAGGGCAGTTGCTTTCAAGAACCAGTTAATGGCTTTGTTTAAGGTCATCTCTGACTGGTTAGTTTAGGATTATAGTAGGTTTTATTTATGCTCTAGGTTTCCCTTTTCCTAAGTGCTTCTGCACAGGTCACATTATCATTAGGAGAATGCATGCCCTTTCCCCTTTTTGTGTTTTGGAGGCAGGTTCCACTTTTCCAGCATGTTTTAGACTTGACTCTTTGCCCAATGATCAATTTGTTTAGTAGGCAAACATCCCCGAGAGGTTGCCAAAAATGTTGTCATATTTTGCCTAGCCCCAAAATATTCTTGTTTCCCTCCTTCTATCAATGAAATCTGATTAGAGAAAGCTCGAATAGAAGGAGGAAAAGGTTTAAATCCCCAATTTCCTCATGATGTGCCTTGCAAAAATTTCCAAAGTCTTGCTTGGAGTATCATTGCAGAAAACCCAGAAAACCCAGAAACCCTTATTTTTAGGTGCCTTCCATTGCAAAGGTTTCTCAACTTTATACTTAGACATTCATGAAAGGTAAAGAAAATTTGCTTTGTAAACTTAAAAAGTCTTTGTATGGTTTGAACCAATCCCCTAGGAGATGGTACTTGAAGTTTGATGCCTTTGTGTTGTCAATTAGATTTGTGAGATCGAAATTAGATCACTGTGTGTATTATAAATTTGATGGTGATCATATTCTCATTGTTGCACTATATGTTGATGATATGTTGCTCATTGGGAAGGGTAAAAATATGATTTTTGATTTAAAATCTCAGTTGTCAGCATAGTTTAAAATTAAAGATTTAGGGGTAGCTAGGTACATTCTAGGAATGGAAATCAGAAAAGACAGAACCAACAAAAAACTTTGGTTAAGCCAGAGTAAGTATGTGAAGACCGTATTGGACAGGTTTAGCATGGAAGATTGTAGAGCATTGTGTGTTCCCATTTCTTTGGGGACAAAGTTGTTTGTTAAGGATTGTCCAAAATCTCTTAGTGATGTGGAGGACATGAGTAGAGTACCTTATGCTAGTGTTGTTGGTAGTTTGATGTATGCTATGGTCTACACAAGACTAGACATTGCCCAAGTAGTGGGAGTCCTTAGTCGATTTATGGCTAATCCTAGACAAATTTATTGTGATGTAGTTACGAGAGTGTTCAGATATCTGAGGGGTACTTCTGAGTATTCCATTTTCTATCAGGGTAATATTTGAGGACCTCTGCATTCTGTTGATATTCATGGATTTGTGGATTTAGATTGGACAGGTGACATTGACAGCAGGAGATCCACCAGTGCTTATGTGTTTACATTGTTTGGTGGTGCTATTAGCTGGATGAGTAAGCAACAACCTATTGTTGCTTTGTCCATGACAGAAGCTAAGTATATGGCAGCAACTCATGCTTCTAAGGAAGCCATTTGGCTTAAGAGATTATGTTCAGATATTGGTGTTGATGCAGGTCAGATCACGATCAGTTGTGACAGTTAGAGTACAATTTGCCTTGCAAAGAATCTAACTTTCCATGCTAGAACAAAGCACATTGATGTTCAGTTTCACTTTATGCGAGACATGGTTGAGGATAGAAAGGTAAATTTGGAGAAGGTAGATACTTTGAAGAATGTTGCAGATGCATTAATGAAACTAGTGGGCATAAAGAAGTTCAGATGGTGTTCGGAGTCTATGGGCCTCTTGGCCTATAGCAGTTAAATCATATTTTTCTATTGGCTCTTACAAGGTGTTTGACAAGTGGGAGAATGTTGGGAATTAAGGTGTCTCAACCTTGGTAATTCCTTGTATTTATTATGTTTGTATTTATTAATTAATTACCTATGTTGTAAATATTTGTAAATTCCATATTGTCATATTGTGGGATGTGGCACGGTGATGTGTCGATCCTATATGGAATATGACAACTTGTAATTTTGTCCTCACACGAGGAGATAGGTGTCCCACTTTGTGGTGGGAGCATTTTTCCATGTGTTGGCATCTTCCACGTTGTGTAAGGGAATATTGACCGAAACGGTTATGACAGATTCCTATGACAGAATCTGACATTTAAGAGTCAGAAATAGAAGTTTGTAAGACAGGTAAGGACATGTGTCATGAAGCATCTTTGACTAAGACATATTTGGGTGCCCCAAGATGGACTATGACATGTTGTAAGAGAATATGCTATTTATAGCATGTGTATGACAGATTCTCTTACCGTTGTAAGTTGTAACCGCTATGACAGATTCTATGACAGTCATAAGTGTCGTAAGAGCATCTGTCATAGCCCATTTTGGAAATAGGTGACCTCTTTGGGATGGGAACTATGGACAAGTGTCAGGCACATTCTACAACGTTGACCAAGTGTTCATAGGCGTGGGTTTTGGTCCATGAAACCATGTTGGACGCCCATCCCAAGATAGGTCCAATATTGCCTTGTATTTTCTATATAAACAGGTGTTTGGGGATGGAGTTTGTATCATAGGTTTATAGCTACTGTTATGCTATCATATTGACTCCAGACACAAGTGTCAAAGACCATTGAAGCTTGCATTGCAAGTGTATTGTAAACAACTTTTAGATTTGTTAATACATTATGCAGGTTTCTGAGTGTGGGGTTTTGCACCTGATAAGGGTTTTCACCGTATATATTTGTCTCTCTTCTTCTGTCTTCTTTCTGGTTCTTGTGTATTGTTGTAATAACTCTATTAGATGTTGTATGTTGCTGTAGTGATAAGGATTAAATTGAATTTGTATAGCTCTCCCCTCATTAGATTAGTGTAGGAAGCAATTTCTACACACCTAGCTTCCTTTCAGTTGGTATCAGAGCCTAGCCAAAATTGGTCTTAGTTGTTGGGTAGGGGTTTTTTGAGCTGATCTTAAGTTGAGTGAGAGTCTGTGTAAAGTATTCTGATTTCTATTGCAGCAAGGAGATGGCAAGCACATTAGGAAGGTTTGAAGTGGAGAAGTTTAATGGCAGTAATTTTGAGTTGTGGAAGCTCAAGATGGAAGACATGCTTGTTGACAGAGACCTTTGGGAAAGTATTAATGGAACTAAACTAGCTGCAATGTCACAAGATGACTGGGATCTCAAGGATCGGAAGGCTAAGGGTCTCATAAGACTTAGTCTTACTGATTCTATGTTGTTAAATGTCCATGAGGAGACTACTACAAAACTACTTTGGAAGAAGTTGGGAGATGTGTATCAAGCAAAATCCCTAGTTAATAAACTTTTTCTGAGAAAGAAGTTGTATTCTCTTCAAATGGAGGATGAAGGATCTGTTGCTAAACATATGAATGCTTTTAACATGTTGGTTGTACAATTGACATCTATTGGTGTAAAGATGGAGGAGGAGGATCGATGTATGACCTTGCTTTGTTCTTTTCCAGACTCATGGGATCATCTTATCATGGCTATTAGAAGCACGACATCCACATTCAAAATGGAAGAAGTGGTTTCTTCACTGTTGTCTGAAGAGATGTGGAGAAAGTCTTTTGAGGCATCCAAAGAGGCCCTTGCAGTTTGTGGAAGACCCAAGGAGAAAGGGAAGAAGAAGGACAAGAAAGTTGAGAAGGGTAGATCCAAATCCCGTGGGAGATCCAAATCTCCTAGAAAGTGAAAGGCTCTTTGTTGGAATTGTGGTAAAACCAGGTATTTCCGAAAGGAATGCAAAGAGGAGAAGAAGAAAAATAAGAAAGCTCCTGATTTAGATTCTAATAAGTCACAAGATGACGGTGATGATTTCATCATAACCCTGGCAACCCATGCATCTGATGATGTGTGGCTAATTGACTCTGGTGCATCATTCCACATGACCTCGCATCAAGATTGGTTCACTAAGTATGAGGAGTTCGAAGGTGGAAAGGTGTATCTAGGTGATGACTCTCATATGAAGATTGTTGGTCATGGAGGAGTCTCTATCCGATTCTTTGATGGTCGAGTAAAGGGGATATCTGGGGTTATGTACACCCCAAGCTTAGCACGTAACCTTCTTTTTGTAAGTAGTTTGAATGATGCAGGTGTGCAGGTTGTCTATTCGAAAGAAGGATGCAAGATGACTAGAGGAGCTATGGTGCTTGCTAAGGGTACTAGGAGAGGTACTCTATTTCAGTTGGAGGCATGTATTTCACAATGCAATAGTTCTTCTGACTCAAGGAAGAGGGAAGCAGTCACTTCATACCCACCATCTGAATGAGCAGTGAAGAAATCTGTTGTTTCTAGTCTTGATGGTTGTAATCATGCATTGGAAGTTAAACTTCCTACTAAAAAGACAATGTTATGGAATAAGAGATTTGGCCACATTGGTGAGAAGGGTCTGCGTACCCTAAAAAATAAGAACCTCGTTGAGGGGTTAGATGATTGTAATCTTGAGTTTGACTTTTGCGAACATTGCATTTATGGAAAACAAAACCATATTCAGTTTTACTTGAGTTCTCATAAGTCTTTTGGTGTGTTGGACCTTATTCATTCTAATGTGTTTGGTCTTGTTAATGTTCCTTCGTTATCAAAGTCTATATATTTTGTATCTTTTATAGATGATTACAGTAGAAGGACATGGATTTATTTTCTTAGAAGTAAATATGAAGTCTATAACAAATTTAAGGAGTTTAGAGCCTTTTCTAAAAATTAGACTGGTAAGAAGATTAAGTGTTTGAGAACTGACAACGGTGGTCAATTCTGTTCTATAGAATTCGATAAATATTGCAAGGAGCTTGGGATTGAAAGACATAAGACAACTCCATACACCCCATAGCAAAATGGAGTTGCAGAGAGGATGAACAGGACACTATGGAGAAGGCGAAGAGTATGCTTAGTGGAGCTGGCCTAGAACAAAAGTTTTGGGCTGAAGCTGTTGCCATTTCTTGCTATCTAGTAAACAAATCTCCTACATCAGCTCTTGTTTGAAAGACACCCATGGAGGTGTGGTCTGGTAGAAAGCCTTCAGTAAGGTATCTTCATGTTTTTGGTTGTGAGGCATATGCACATGTGCCTAGGGAGAAGAGGTCAAAGTTGGAAAACAAGGTTGTTAAGTGTATCTTCATTGGCTATGGTGTCGATGTGAAAGGATACAAGTTTTGGGACCCTGTGGCTGAAAAAGTGTTGTATAGCAAAAGTGTCATCTTTAGAGAGCTTACACCTTCTTCCATTATTTTGCTGCTAGAAGAAATAATAAAGAAAGAGGATGTTGTTCAGTTTCCTACTACCACTGAGACGAATGAACATAAAGACAATGTTGGACCTGATGATGAGGAGAGCTCTAGCAGCTCTGAAAGCTCAAATGAAGAAGTTGAACCTCAACCTCAGCCATTGAGGAGGTCTACATGGATAAGAAAGAAACCTGAAAGGTTTGGTTTTACATTGCTTGATTCTAGTTTTTCTTATGCTTTAATAACTAACAGTGATGAACCTAGAACTATGTCAGAGGCTTTGGATATGAAAGATGCAGGTTTCTAGAAGAAGGCCATGGAGGATGAAATGGCTTCTTTGGAAACGAATCAAACTTGGGACTTGGTGCCTTTGCTTCCTGGATAGAAACCCATTGGATACAAATGGGTGTTCAAGAAGAAATTTGGTGCAGATGGTAGTGTTGAGAAGTATAAGGCCAGATTGGTTGCAAAGGGGTATTCACAAGTGGAGGGTATAGATTATGGTGAGATCTTCTCTCTTGTTGCAAAGATGACATCCATTCGATTCATGTTGTCACTCACAACAACTTATGACTTGGAGGTAGAACAGATGGATGTGAAGACAACTTTCCTTCATGGTGACTTGGAGGAAGAAATCTACATGTCACAGCTAGAGCATTACATGGTGAAAGGTAAAGAAAATTTGGTTTGTAAACTTAAAAAGTCTTTGTATGGTTTGAAGCAATCCCCTAGGAGATGGTGCTTGAAGTTTGATTCCTTTGTGTTGTCAATTGGATTTGTGAGATTGAAATCAGATCACTGTGTGTATTATAAATTTGATGGTGATCGTATTCTCATTGTTGCACTGTATGTTGATGATATGTTGCTCATTGGGAAGGGTAAAAATATGATTTCTGATTTTAAATCTTAGTTGTCAGTACAGTTTGAAATGAAAGATTTAGGGGCAGCCAGGTACATTCTAGGAATGGAAATCAGAAGAGATAGAACCAATAGAAAACTTTGGTTAAACCAGAGTAAGTATGTGAAGACTGTGTTGGAACAGGTTTAGCATGGCAAATTGTAGACCATTGTGTGTTCCTGTTTCTTTGGAGATAAAGTTGTCTGTTGAGGATTGTCCAAAATCTCCTAGTGAGGTGGACATGAGCAGAGTACCTTATGCTAGTGTTGTTGGTAGTTTGATGTATGCTATGGTCTACACAAGACCAGACATTGCCCAAGCAGTGGGAGTCCTTAGTCGATTTATGGCTAATCCTAGACGAGTTCATTGGGATGCAGTTAAGTGAATGTTTAGATATCTGAGGGGTACTTCTGAATTTTCCATTTTCTATCATGGTAATATATTTAGGACCTCTACATTCTGTTGATATTTATGGATTTGTGGATTCAGATTGGGCAGGTGACATTGACAACAGGAAATCTACCAGTGCTTATGTGTTTACACTGTTTGGTGGTGCTATTAGCTAGATGAGTAGGCGACAAACTATTGTTTCTTTGTCCACAACAGAAGCTAAGTATATGGTAGAAATTCATGCTTTGTCCACGATAGAAGCTGAGTATATGGTAGAAATTCATGCTTTGTCCACGACAGAAGCTAAGTAAATGCAGAAATTTAGAGTGCAATTTGCCTTGCGAAGAATCCAACTTTCCATGCTAGAACAAAGCACATTAATGTTCAGTTTCACTTCGTGCGAGACATGGTTGAGGATGGAAAGGTAAATTTGGAGAAGGTAGATACTTTGAAGAATGTTACAAATGCATTTAATGAAACCAATGGGCACAGAGAAGTTCAGATGGTGTTCGGAGTCTATGGGCCTCTCGGCCTATAGTAGTTAAATCCTATTTTTTTATTGGCTCTTACAAGGTGTTTGACAAGTGGGAGAATGTTGGGAATTAAGGTGTCTCAACCTTGGTAGTTCCTTGCATTTATTATGTTTGTATTTATTAATTAATTGCCTATGTTGTAAATATTTGTAAATTCCATATTGTCATATTGTGGGATGTGGCACAGTGATGTGTTGATCCTACATGGAATATGACAACTTGTAATTTTGTCCTCACATGAGGAGATAGGTGTCCCACTTTGTGGTAGGAGAATTTTGCCATGTGTCGGCATCTTCCATGTTGTGTAAGGGAATATTGACTAAAACAGTTATGACGGATTCCTATGATAGAATCTATGACATGTAAGAGTCAGAAATAGAAGTTTATAAGACAGGTAAGGACATGTGTCATGAAGCATCCTTGAATAAGGCATATTTGGGTGCCTTGATGTGGACTATGACATGTTGTAAGAGAATATGCTATTTATAGCATGTGTATGACAAATTCTCTTACAACTGTAAGTTGTAACCGCTATGACAGATTCTATGACGGTCGTGAGTGTCGTAAGAGCATCTGTCATAGCCTATTTTAGAAATAGGTCACCTCTTTGGGATGGGAGCTGTGGACAAGTGTCAGGTACATTCTACAATGTTGACCAAGTGTCCTTAGGCATGGGTTTTGGTCCATGAATCCATGTTGGACACCCATCCCAAGATAGGTCCAATATTTCCTTGTATTTTCTATATAAACAGGTGTTTGGAGATGGAGTTTGTATCACAGGTTTACAGGTATTGTTATGCTATTGGATTGACTCCAAACATGAGTGTCAAAGACCATTGAAGCTTGTATTGTAAACAACTTTTAGATTTGTTAATACATTGTGCAGGTTTCTGAGTGTGGAGTTTTTCACCCAGTAAGGGTTTTCCCCACTATATATCTTTATCTCTCTTCTTCTGTCTTCTTTCTGGTTGTTGTGTATTGCTGTAATAACTTTGTTACATGTTGTATGTTACTATAGTGATAAGGATTAAATTGAATTTATATAGCTCTCCCCTCATTAGATTAGTGTAGGAAGCGATTTCCGCACACCTAGCTTCCTTTCAAAAATGAGGTCCGCTTTTGTATATTGGGCAAATGTATTCATTGTACAATTGCATATACAAAAGTCAAGATGCAATCACGGATGCCAATACAGAATCAAAAAGTGCCAAATGCATTTGTACATATCGAAAGGTAGAAAAGTCAAAACATCTCTTGTATGTATAAAGTGCATGTATATCTTATATACGAAAAGTCATATGCAAAAGTGCATATACAATTGTGGACCTGTTTAAAAAAAATAAAATTGGTAAACTTTTGCTGGGGTCCGTAATTGTATGTTGGTTTTGTATATGTATGAGATGTAGACTGATGCATATGCAAAAAAGAACATACAAAAGCAGATACAATTGCATATACAACTATAGATTCAAAGGCCGATTCAAAAGGAGGATGCAAAGGGTTTTCGGCAAGACTTTGCATATTGGAGACTCAACTCATAGTCTCCCCAATAGCCTAATATATACAAAATGAAGAGCAGAAATAGTGCAGCGATGGGTCCTAGTAACTCAGTAGTCTATTTTGCAGCGATAGAGCCACAGATGGAGATCAAATGGAATGATGACATGTGTCAAGGCTGATCCAAAGGCTGATTCAAAGTTAGGTGCAAAAGGTGATACAAAAGTCAAGGTCCACTTTTGTATGTTGGCAATTGTATTGTATATACATTTGCATATACAAAAGTAGATACAAAGGCACATACAATCGCATATACAAAAATTGAATATGCAAAAAGTGAAAGGAAATAAAATTGCATAAATGCATAAAGTAAACCTAGCAGTGTAAAGTGCATATACAATTGCATATGCAAAGCGATATACAAGTGCAGGGTGCAGTTGACTACAACTTTGACCGTGGATATCTTCTACATCCTGAGGAATTTTTGCATGCTCCAAAAGGCAAAAGTGCTTATTTTTACCTCCTCTTTCATCTAGCTAGATTTTGAGGGGAATATTCTCACTTTCAAAATATTATCTGGATTTGCATGCTCAGCCGATAGGACGTCTCAGCGACCGATTTGGTGTGTGCAGAGGCTGATACTTTCACAGTAACTTCAGTTGGTGAGCTTTGTAGGTGTATTCATGGTGGATGGTCAAATTCTTCAATGCACATGGGTTCCTCTGGCTCACTGGTAGATATCATCATGGCCTACAATGACTTTTGTGCTCCTCACTTCATGTTTTGCCCTCTTATGTGTGTGGACAACCATTTCTCAAGTTGTAGACCTACCAATGACATGGTTCCTGTCCTTTCACCATGCCCCTACCCATATGTCCCTATTCTTGCATTGATGATCTCGGATCCTATGGAGCAACCTCAGCGTCCCCTGCATAAGAATTTAACCTATATAAGACATTGTGACCTTGTTGTTGAGGAGGATGGCAATTTTTGGGTTGTTATTCTGCCAAATTTTATGTAGTCAAACCTCTTAGTGTAATTGTAGGGTAAGGGAATGTGACTCACTGTGCCTGAATCTAGCCTCTACTATCTTCCTTTTAATCCACCAATGAATGTAATTAGTTGTACTGTGTCTTTTCCTTCTACTAGATACTCTATAATGTAATAGTTTATGGCCTTCATGATGAATATATGCATGATTTCTTGCCTCTCTTGTTTCCTAATTTCTATGTTTTACTTGGAGTTATAGTCTGTTATGTGAGTAAAGCATCTCCTCTGCAGGTTTGATCTTCATACTGAAGCCTCAATCAGCCTCATAAGTCTGTGTGAATTTCCTTCATGATTGAGATCATTGTTGTGTCTACCCCAAGATCACCATCACTCACTGAATCTAGTGCATCACCCTATTTCCCTTTCAGTTTCCTTCTAACCCTTTCCCTCTACACGCTTTAGCACTAGGTTTAGATATATTTCTCTAAGCATTAGGCTTAGAATGAGGAACCAACCTGCTCTGGAGGTCTGATCTCAATTTGTAAAGTCCCACACTTTCAAGATCATTCCCATTGTGTCATTAGAATGCTTGGACTCTCTCCAAGCAGGGTGCAATGCTATGTGACAACAGTACTCTCTGAATTCTCTCCTCTTTTTTACCCAACTAGATATTTGCTTGCTAGTTGAATCTACATTTGATAACATAGATTCAAGAGATTGAGCAAATGTGGATCTATGCAAGGTTGAAGTTGTAGGATCTTTCAACCTTGCAATTATGTCCTCAATTTATTTTTTATTGTTTTCAATTTGTCCCATTAGATTTTCTTGTGTTCCAGGGGCATGTTGAGGAATGAATGAAGGTGTTTATTGTTGGGGTTGTTTTTTAGTAGATATTTCATGTTTAGGTGATTTAGGATTTTGTGGATGCATTATCAATTCTTGTTAATTAAGGAAATTTACATCAAAAATCAACTTAAACCTACCTATTTAGAAACAAATTCACACAAAAAAATAAATACAACTCACTCCTTTGGCATCCTTGACGTCGTGGCAGCAGTTTGGTGATGAATCGGCAAGAATTTGATGTTCAATAATGTGAGCATGCTCCTTTGGGTTCGTAGGCCATGGGTGTAGAGAAAATGGGAGTAAAAAATGAGCACAATTGCTACTTTTTTTTTAATAGTAAAACATAATGCACTCATGTTATGTCTTAGAAGTTTTTAAAAAACTTTGGTCTCTTTTTGGTCCCCCAATTTTTTACACCCGCCTGATGATATGTTGTTTAAGTGAAGTTAGTTGTGCATTCCAAGGAGTTCCATCAGAGAGAACCTGATTAAGGAGAAGTATAGTGGCAGATTAGCTGGACACTTTGGTTGAGATAACACCATTGTTGTTCTTGGTGAGCATTATTATTAGCCACAATTGCTGCAAGATGTGTGGAAATTTGTGCAGAGTTGCAGAGTGTGTCAGATGGCAAAAGGAACAAGTTAAAATACAAGGTTGTATCAACCATTACCTATACCAGAGAGGCCATGGGATGATATTAGTATGGATTTTGTTCTTGGTTTACCAAGGACATAGAGAGGACACGATTCCATTTTTGTGGTGGTGGATAGATTCTCGAAGATGGTATATTTTATTCCTTGTAAGAAGACTAATGATGTTGTTCATATTGTAGAGTTATTTTTTAAAGAGGTAGTGAGACTACATGGTCTACCTAAGAGCATAGTTTTAGATCAAGATACCAAGTTTGTTGGTTATTTCTGGAGAACTTTGTGGAAGACGTTGAAGACAAATTTGAAGTTCAATTCTGTACACCATCCATAGACTAATGCATAGATGGGAGTGGTGAATAGGAGTTTCAATAACTTGCTATGATGCTTAGTAGGAGATAAATCCAAGGGATGAGATTTGATTTTACCACAGGTAGAATTTCCTTACAAAAATTCTTTCAATAGGAGTACTGGTAAATCACCATTCCAGATTGTATATGGGAATAGTCCAAGAAATGCTTCAGAGTTAAGGAAGCTAGACAAGGGAGAAAAGACCAATGCTGAAGCCGAAGACTTTGCAGAACACCTGAAGAATTTGCATGAAGAGGTGAGAAAGCACATTAATAAGATGAATATTTAGTACAAGGCTAAGGCAGATCAGAAGAGGAGATATAAGGAATTTTAGGTAGGAGATGAAGTCATGGTTCACTTGAGAAAAGAAAGGTTTCTAGTTGGAACATACAATAAGTTAAAAATAAAGAAATTTGGACCATGCATGATTTTGAAGAAACATGATTTAGGAAATGCATATGAGGTAGAGCTATCAAATGGGATCAACATTTCCCTTGTGTTCAACATTATTGATTTAACAAAATATCATGAAGGTGGAACAGAGGATGGGCCAATAGAAAGATAGTGGAGTATTCCAATATATAATTTAATAGAGGAGATAGAAGGGATCTTGGATAGCAATGTGGGAAGAAGTACTCAGAATAGGCAGTATGAAGAATATCTGGTGAAATGGAAAAGAAGGCTTGTTGAAGATTCTTCCTGGTTATCTAAGGCAGAAGTTGACCATTTGGGGTTTCCTTCAAACACTTGAGATGTGACAAGGTCACTTCTCAAAATTACCTTGGTTGTCCGATGCAAGAGCATCCACTGGTGTAAGGAAAATCTTGCATCACCCAAAAAAAGATGTTGATTCAAAATAGTTGATGTTGTTTTCATTTCTTTTCATAATAAGTGTTTCTGGTTCCATAATCACTTGAATAATGATGTAGAACCTTTAGTATTTCCAAAATGCTAAAAATGGCAAATTGCTATATTTAGAAAGTTTGCATTTGGGTACGTATGGAAGTGAAAATTTACAAGAAGCTTCATAAATTAAATATAATACCTTTGATAAAGGAATCAAGCAAATATCATTTTTGAGATGAAAGATATTAAAGTTTCCGTTCCCTCAAAAACCCCTGAAAATTATTCAAATTTAGGTTTGAGGAACTAAATGGCCCTATATGGCCCTAAAAATGGGTGTAACTGGTAGATCTAGTTCTTAGCATGTAGAACACTCTGCGATCTTTTTGATGCTTCAAACGGTTCATCAATCAGACACCTGGATCAAAAGTTATGGCCCCCAGAAGTTGACCTATTTTTGGAGGGATATGCAAATTTCAAAATTTAGCTGGTGGCCACCAAAAAGGGCTATTTATGGCCATTTTTGGGAATCCTTTGGACTAGTAGAGATAAGGGGAAAAGTGTAGAGTTAATAAAAGGTGGGAAAATAGAAACCCTAGCTGATTTGGGGTTACAAAAGGCTAAATGTTCCAAAGTCCAGAGATAGGAAGCTGTAATGTGATGCAGCCTACAGAGGATTCATCATCTAATTGTATTTGAGATTCTATAATGTAATGTGTTGACCAAATCAATAAAAGAACATTCATATTTTTTGTGTGCAATTTCTATTATTATGTGTTTTATGATTTACCACCTTCATCACAAAATAAATCATATTACAACATTTCACAACAATTAAATACTTTAGTCCTCATCATGGACTAAGGTCAAGCTTCACTAGAAATTCACATAGGGTTTAGTTAGATCATGCCACAACATCAATTCACTAGGAACTAAGATCACAACATAAACTTCATCATGTGAAGTAGTTCAAATTAGGGTTTTGACGATTCTCTCATTCCCCCATTGGCAATTTAATCCTACACATTCATGCCAACATTGATATGTCCAGTATACACATAGCCAAAACACTTTAATCGTAAATAATCATACTCATTTCTACTTGTATTGGAATTAAAATTCACATCTCAACTAGTGATAACTCATTTAGCTCATGTCCTACTCAAATCACCAAAGAATTTGAATTATCATTTTTAGAATAACATAATTATAGGATTTAGGTTCAACATCACATTATTCTACTTGATTTATTCTTGAGTGAATTGCATATTATAAGGGTTATTACCAGTAATATACTCGGTGTTTACATCTTACCACCATATCCACTTACCTGAATTTCTCCTTTCGTATGGCTAGAATTGATAACCACTTAACCATCTTGACAATCCCAAGGATCCTATTCCACTCACGGGTGTTCTCCTCATCAAGAAGCATAATGCATTAGTAATTCATTAAACTAAATATTAGTACCAATGTCATCCTTTACTTCATGTTTGAATTGAGCTCACTTATTGAAAATGAAATATCATCTTGAAATTTAACTCAATCACACAATATCAAAGGACCAAAATTACTAAATCAAATAAACACCCCTTGAATTTGATAAAATAAACAACTAGTACATAGGCTAAGGTTAGAGAGTCAAGAGATCCAATACATAATTCAGATCCATTAGAGGTAGCAACATCCTCAGCTAAAATATTGTGACTAGTGTTACAATAACATAAGCTCTCCTAGTATCAACAAACCAAGGAACAACATTCAATCCATATCATGAGCACACACATTTACAACATGATGTCTAGAGAGTTATCTAAAAAGTTTCTCCAAGCTTGGTTATATCAACACCATACCGAGACCAATGTCTTAGGTTTCTTCAAATAATTCCACTAGATAGAAAATTAGGTTCCACCACAATGAGAAAGGGTGTCACAATAGCCATAGGTAAGGCAAGTTCTTACAAGTCCCATGCACACAGAAAATTCTCTACACAAACTAGCTACATATAAGGGTAAAGGTGCACAATTGAGGGCACACTTGCAATGGTTGAAAGACGGGGATAAGAGCACCAATTTTTTTCAATACCTAGAGCATAAACATAAAAAAGAACATAATTATGTCATTAAAACAATGGATGTCTTATTGCAAACCAACCAAGATGAGACCATGAAAACTATCCATGAGTACTATGAACATTTAGTTTTGGATGACTCAAGTAAGAACCCTGTAATTCCTATTTTGGAAGACAATTTATCCAGCTGCATACCCCATAAAATGCAGCCTGAATATAGAAACTATTTAGATCACCACCTATCTTTGGAGGAGATTAAACAGGCTATGTTTAATTTAGCCTAATAGAAGAGTCTAGGTTTGGATGGCCTCCCAATTGAGTTTTATTGTGCACTCTGGCCATACATTAGGGAGAATCTCTACAATGTTTACCTTGAGGGAATTGAAATTGGATCTCTAGGATTTATAATTAATCAGGGGCTAATTAAGCTCATCCCTAAGGGTAAGAAAGAAGACATAATTAAAGTATGGCAACCCATCACTTTGATTTGTAATCTTATAAGTTCATTGCTAAAGCTTTGCTAAAAGACTCAACCCATTACTCAAGAGATTGTCAAGGCTAAGAAAATTGGTTTCTTAGGGGGCAAATTTATTTTGGATAATTTGGTGTTGGCCTAGGAAATAATTGAGTGGGCATAACATGTTGAATTCAAAAGGAAACTAAGAGGGTGGGTGAATTAGTTGTATCAAAAATTTCAAACCCTCATAAACATAATCTCTTTCACATCAGTTCACTTAAACCCTTAATTTGTTATGAAGATTAAACATGAAAAGTAGATAACAAAAACTTAATCACATCAACACCATGCACAAGAGAACACTAGATTTTTTTACAAGGAAAACCCTAAAAGGGAAAAATCATGGTGAGGATTAGCTCACAATATAAAGTAGTAGCAATACCAAATTACAAGAGGCTCATTGTTGAAGGGCTCGTTGCCTAGGGATCACTACCCACATAGAGAAAGGCTCACTGCCAAGGACTCATTGTCTAGAAGAAGAAGAAAGAAGTGGCTCACTACCAAAGATGAACTGATATATTTGCATCTGACACATCCATGGGTTTAGTTCCTATGAAGCACAACAAACATTTCCTTCACAACTATGCTGAAAGATGGTAGGCATCTTCTGTTCACTGCATTCAGTTGCCTAGCACATGAAAGTTCTTACTTCCTTGATCAAATTCACATCACACTTTTCACACGAATCACTCCCACACACATGAGCCCTTGACACTTATTTAAACCACCATCAACCTTGAAATCAATCCCCAAGGACGGAAACACAATCTTCAATCCTTGAAACATTCTCCAAGGTCGAAAAGCACACAATATTTGAATTAGGTCTGGACCTAAACATTCCATGGTACAAGGGAATGAAGGAAAACCAATTTAAGACTTATCTTGGACCTAAATCTATCCATGAATTACACACAACACCTACATAATCACCAAATCAACTCCACAATCAATGCTAACATCCAAGGTCGGCCAAACCATGTAAACATAGATAAATCTTCATCACATGCTTCCATGATCACAACCATAACTTGTAGAGCACACATAAGGATTTACAATCATCTGGAAGCACCCACAACTAACTTGAAGTGACTTGAGAACCAACAAATTCATCCACATCAACTTCCATCTAAAGAAGATTCATTGTCTACTCACAAATAACACTATCAAACTCTGCTACACAAGAACTTACTTTCTGGAGCACCAAATCACAAATCCTCTCGAATGAAGAAATGTAAAGACCTTATAAATTCATGGCCATAACCACATCACCTAAAACCATTCTATGGAGAAATGTGGAGCAAAATACTTTCTCCTAGACACCTCTGCACAACTCAGAAACATTGTCAAACACTATCTTCAAACTAGTGAACATAACTTCTACTGCACAACAATCCGGAGCACCAAATTTTAGATTTAGTATCTTCAAATATTTCTCAACAACATATACAAGCCACACACTTAGATCTCCAACATAGAATAAATGTAGAGCAAATCTTGAACAACACTCTATAAGACATAGGACTCCTTCAACACACCATTTCCAGTATTTATCAAATTTTCTCAAATGAACTTGGAAACCTAGCTGCATGATCAATTTACTAACATCATCAGCATCTATACAAGACATTCAAATTACTTTAACACAACAACTCAATCAAACAACAACAGAAACATCAGAAGATACAGTTGACACTAAAGACAACACAAACATGTTGACATCAACAACACCGATTAGCACATACTCGTAACAATCTCCCCCTTTGTCATTGATGGAAACATATGATATGAAAAACCATCAAGACACAACTCTGTACCAATCTCACTCTCCGCCTTTCTTTTACACATCTTCCTCTTTTTCTCTCCCTTTTTTTCACATGAACTTTCTCCCCCTTTGACATCAATGGCAAAGGGTGACACATCTTTCTCAAGATTTCTCCCTCTAATTATGATACTGCACATAATTGCACTATTCTCAACTGCTCTAAATACTCCCACTTAGGAGTACACACCAACCTATACCTTTCTTTGACTGCAATAGTTAATGCCACTACTTACTATCCTTGAGAGGTAGCCTCCAACATCAGTCCAGACAAGAATTAATATTGAATCATACTGGACTAATGCATCTCCTTATGAAACTAGTTCAAAGGAGGGGCAATAACCCCTAACTTTTCTTGGAGATACTCAAATGTATCCTTAGGAAGAGTCCTGGTAAAAATGTTAGCAATCTGATTCTTTGTAGACACATACTTAAGCCTCACTTCATTCTCTACAACCTTCTCTCTTAGAAAGTGATACCTAATAGAAATATGCATTTTCCTTGAATGCATCACTGGATTCTTTGAATATCACTGATATTATCACAAAAAATAGGAATTGGATCATCGTACTCAACTTTGATATCCTTCAGGTTTTGTCTCATCCATAGTACTTGTGTACAACATGATGCTGCTGCAATGTATTCTACTTCTATAGTAGATAAAGATACTAAATCCTACTTTCTTTCTTAACCATGACACAATTCTATCTCCAAGAAAGAATGCACCATCACTTGTACTTTTCCTATCATCTATATATTCATCCCAATCTACATCTATGTAGGCACTTAGGGTAAATTCATTATTCTTAGGATACCACAACTCATGATCTAGAGTGCCCTTCAAGTTCCTAAATATTCTCTTTACTGCCATGACATGTGACTCTCTAGGATCTTCTTGAAATCTTGCCACAAGACAGACTGCATGCATGATATCTAGTTTGGTAGTAGTTAGGTATAGCAGTCCTCTAATCATTGATCTATATTTTCTCTAATCAGCCTTAGGGGATTCATCATTCTTTCTTAGCTTGCAACTAGTTGTCAGGGGGGTACAAACTGGTTTAGAATCTTCCATTCCAAACTTCTTCAACAATTCTTTGACATACTTTGATTGTGAAATGAAAATACCCTTATCTATCTGATTAATTTATAGTCCAAGGAACAAGTTCATCTCTCCACACATTAACATCTTAAATTCTTTTTACATCTCATTTGCAAAATTCTTACACATATTTTCATTTCCACCGAAGATTATGTCATCCAGATAGACCTCAACAATCAAGATTTGATATTTGCCATCCTTGATATACAAATTATTGTCTGTAAACCCTTTACTAAATCCTTGCTACAACAAATGCATGTCTAACCTTGCATACCAAGATCCAAGAGCTTTTTTAGTCCATACAATGACTTCTTCAATTTACATACCCTATCTAGTTTGTTTGATAACTAAAATCCATCCGGTTTCTCTATACATACTTCCTCCTCCAACTCACCAATCAGAAAAGCAAACTTCACATCCATTTGATATACTTTGAAATCCTTATGTGCTACATAAGCAAGAAACAACCTAATAGCCTCTAGTCTTTCCATTTGAGCAAAAGTTTCCCCATAGTCTATTCCTTCCACTTGTGAGTACCCCTTACACACAAGTCTTGCCTTGTTCCTCACCACTTCTCTAATCTCATTCAGCTTGTTTATGTACGCCCACTTTGTTCCAATTACATTCTTATTCTCTGGTCTTGGGACAAGTTCCCAAGTCTGATTCTTCTCAATCTACATTAGTTCCTCTTGTATATCTATAATCCAATACTCATCCTTGCATGCCTCAACCACTGTTTTAGGTTCAACTTTTGAAAGTAAGCATAAATTTACCTGTTCTTCTGTAGCTCTACTTCTTGTCAATACACCTTTGCTCTTGCCACCAATGATCTAATCTTTAATGTGATGCCTCTACACATATTTTGGAGTCTTAGGAACTCTTTCTAGAGCTTCTTCTTCTTCAACTTGTGTTTTTCTTCCCAGAGTTTCTTGAACTTCAACATGTACGTCCTTCTCTTTGGTCTTTTCTTCTTCTACATAAGAAGACTCATCTGATTCATATCCATTATTCCCTAAAAAATTCTATATATCTTCATCAACTTTAACATTAGCACTTTCCACAATCTTTCTTAGCCTCTTATTATACTACCAGTAAGCTTTGATTTTGTTAGAGTATCTAAGGAAAATACCTTCATCACATCTTGCATCAAACTTTCCTAGTTCTTCATCTCTTCTAATATAACATTTGTTTCCAAAAACTTTGAAATATCTAGTAGTGGGAGTCTTTCCATATCATAGCTCATAGGGTGTCTTTGTGTCATTTGCTTTCACCTATACTTTGTTCTGGATGTAGACATCAATATGAATTATTTCTCCCTAGTACACTTCCAGGAGATTTGCCTTGTTTATCATTATTCTTGCAACTTCTTGGATATTCATGTTCTTCCTTTCAACTACTCCATTCTGCTGAGGAGTTCTAGGAGCAGATAGATGCCTCTTTATCCCATGATTCTCACAAAACATGTTAAACTTATTAGAACTAAACTCTCCACCTCTATCAAACCTTAAACATTTGATTTTTATATCCAATTCATTCTCAACCATTATTTTAAAATCTTCAAACTTATCCAAGCCTTCTAATTTTTCTTTAAGAAAAGTGACCCAAGTCATTCTAGAGTAATCATCAATAAATATCATGAAATACCTATCACCTTGAAAACTCCTTACTCTAGTTGGACCACAGAGGTTTGTATGTACCAACTCCAACAGTCTAAAAGATGACTAATCCTTTCTTTTGAAACTTCTTGTAAACTTTCCAAACTAACATTCTTTGCATACAACAATAATAGGCTTTGTTAACTTTGGCAAATCTTTCACATCTTGAGTTGAACTTATCCTTACCAGGATATCAAAATTAACGTGACATAATCTCCTATGCCATAGCCAACACTCACTGTTCTGTGTCATAAGACAATAACTAACACCACCCTTGAGATGATAAACATCTCCACCTGTCTTCTTTCCTATAGTAATTAATGTTCTAGAGATTTTTCTAATCTCACATCCATCATTCTGAAACATAAGACTGTAACCCTTGTGACACATATATCCAAGACATAAAAGATTATGCTTTAAACCTTTGACATATAGAACATAATCAATATTATGCTTTCCATCAAAACTGATTGAACCTTTTCCATAAATCTTAGCAGCTTCATCACCACCAAACCTAACTACTCCACCATCAAATTTTTCAAGTTTAATCAACTTACTCTTATCTCTCGTCATATGATTTGAGCATCCACTGTCAATGAACTAGTCATCCTTTTCATTCTGAGAATGAAAAGAAGATATTAGTGTTGGAGTACAAGACCACTGAGCGGGGGGTGAATCAGTGGTCTATAAACTTTTAAAATCTTTTTCACCTTTTGACTCACAAGATAGATAAAGAGAGAGACTTTGAAGGTTTACCAAATACATATGCACAAATATGATTATAAACATTATGATCAAGACCTCAAAGACAAAAAATTAGGGTACACACATAAATATAAACAACATGAACCATAACACATGTTTTCATGAGTGGAAAACCCTCATAGGGATGAAAAACCACTCAGAAAATGCCTCACTGGAAATGAAACCTCACTAGTTACAAGTATGTCTCACTGGAAAATACAATTACCTCACTGTAGATACAAGTGCCTTGGCTGATCCAAGAGCCTCACTGGCAAAACAATTTCCAATCTGATACAAGAAGACAACACAGAGTCTTGCTCTGTTTACATTAAAGACCATTGGTTATAGATGACTTCTACAAATCAAATACAAAATACTCCTTATATTTCCTTTACAAGACCACCAAGTACTCAATACAAGAGAATATTACAATGATATTATAAGACAAGGCAAGAAATTTTAATCAAAATGACATCATGGAAGAATCTCGAATCCTAAGAACACTCCTACATCATTTTCTTGTCACAATCAAATAGATAAAGTACATTAAACTATCATCAAAACATAGAGTACCTAATAAAAATGCTCTTACTACCTTCTACAATCAAAGCCTCCTCATCATAGTCTAACCTGACCATCTGACAAGCACATTTTGCCTATATAACTCACTGAATTTAAAAGGCTATCAGACCTTGCATATCTCTCATAAGATCTTTCTTTGCATCTATATCACTGTGATTCATGTTCTCATAAAATCTTTAATTTCTTCAAGATTCAAGCTATTCAATTACACTACATTTCTCCATTATCCTTCACAAATTGCATATTGATATATAGGTATGTGTCTGTAGAACCTTACAAACCAACTTCCATCTCACAATCTATCACACAAAACGAGTTACAAATTTCTCTGGCCTCCAAATTCATTCAAGATGCAGTTACAAGTAGTTAGGGCAAAATTATAAAATTCAACCGTTAAATTCAATTTAGAAGAGTAGTCATTGGAATTTGAAATGACTTTAAATCTTAGTTGTTGATATGCCTTTTTGTGCTCTGAGTTCTTTTAAACATAATCTTTGATATGGACTTGAACGCCCAATGACCTGTTAAGTCGGTTAACAATGAGAAGGGGTCAGTGAACCTTATGACCTAAACACCCTTTAGAAGGTTGCCTTAAGTGATAGCAACCTATAATCATAAGTCAACTTAAAAATAGAATATAAAGGAATGATGGTTAAACTAAGTCTTAAGGACTAGGGTTTTAGACCCTTAGAGAGATATGGTTTTAGGAACATTTGAAGAATAAGATCTATAGAGAAAATAAACCCTAAAACAACTTTTTCCCTTTGACATAACATTATTAAATCCTCGTTTAGACAAAGGATGGATCACAACAACATCAATCTTTAGGGCTTTTAGTGACAATCATTATAGTTTACTATTTTTGGTCTTAAAGAACTACACTTTGTTCCAAAGTCTAAATACATCTTTTGACAGATGCAAACTTAAAGACAATGAATACAACAAAACAAAGATACTCTAACCAAGAGAACAATGGGAATATGGTTTATGAATAAGAACTCAACCCAAGTTAATCAAAGACCTCTTATAAGATTCCACCACCAAATATGAAATTGCCAACTCTGTGAAAGTAAACATATCACTCACCAAACATCAAAATGATACAAACATTTTGTATCAACCCATAAAACAATACTCCTTGATTGAAGACACACACAACCTACACTTCTTCAACTTCAAGCACACAACCTGCATTTCTACAACTTCAAGCATAAGCACTTCTTCAACTTCAAGTACACAACCTACATTTCTACAACTTTAAGCATACACAACCTACACTACTTCAACTTTGAGCACACAACCTACATTTATGGAACTTCAAGCATAAGCACTTCTTATGACAAATATGATGAGCATACATCATACATCCTGATCTCAACAACTACATGAAGACAACCTGCATTGCTTCTTCTTGAGACAATCTGCATTGCTTTTACAAATAATACCAACCATCATCTCAACACCATCATCTCCTAAACCTCACAAGCATGAACTTGCATGACACATGAATGAACACCAAGCACTCTTGATCACATGAACTCCTGATCACCTCATGAATCACCATCAAGATACTTTGACATCAATGAAAAACATTCTACAATCTCCCCCTTTGTCATTGATGGTAAAAACTCTTCTTCACTCTCACATTCCCCCTTTGACATCAATGGAAAAGGGTAGCAAGCTCTTATACCTTAGTTAATCTCATGTCCTATTTCAAAATTCTTTTTGATGGACTAAAAACCAATCAAACACTGTCTAAATACTAGTGATATAGGCTTGACATTTCATACTGGTGAGACTACTAAATCTTGCATTCATATCTACGATGACATTTGCAATTACAACATTAGTAAACCTTTTGTATTAGAATGGATACCATATCTTGTTCCAAGACACTCATAGAGTTAAGGAATGCTAACAAAAGTTGCATAGACTATTTATATACCTACTTAATCATCTGTCCCACAATGAAACTATCACTTCACTATCTGATACAAATTCCAAACTGTATTTCATAAGTTATTTTGTCACAGAAAGCATGTACTTTGTCCAATCTACCACATTTTGCAAATGATTATCAGAGCGCTTAAAGATATTGTTATTGTCTGATATAGTAAATTTGTAGACTCACTGTCTTACTATATTGACTTATTGTTTGAAGCAATTATGGTATTTAATAATGTTGTTATAATACAATCAATATTTTTAGATAACTTGTCATTGAGATCACTCATAGAAAAGGAAAACTCTGATTGTCTATTAGACTATCCTTTTTGCACTAATCTAGTAAGTGAACCATTCTTATAACTGTGTTTGTAGATGTCAGTATAGACTGTCATAGATCAATTAAATACCACTAAAATATAGTCATGAAATATTGTTACCACTGGACAAATAGATAAAAACTATCATCACACATAAATGTGACATAATTGTGTGATCTTACACTCCTTAGTTCTTATTTGCAACCTTGATGTAATTCACAAAAGCACTATTTTGAGAACACCTTTGCATCATTTTCAAAGAATGTACCTGGCCTTTTATCTTTACATGATGACTAACAAAATGTGAATAAAGAATCTCTTGTGTTTCTTTTTAGTCCTATATCATTGCCACCTTCTGGTGCAAACATAGGTATAACTCTACCTTACATTGGTACAAGAACTTTGAAAAGGCTCCATATATTGCAAGATTACTCAAAGGAAATACAAACTTATAAATGCTAATATAGACCTCTTGAAAGCATATCAGACCTTTCATTTAGCAGATGAAATACCAAGATTATCCACTATGGAATGTGCAAGCTATGAACTCCAATATTGGCAACTAGCAAAGACACCCTATAGTGAAAGACCTGAAAATAGTCATTGCATCTTTGCATTCCTATATGTAACTATGCTATCACTTCACCACTTTTACCAGTCCTCTTTGAATATTTTGCCAATGACTTGATTATTTGTACAACTCTTGAACTGTCCCATTAACTGTGATGTTCATCTTATATGTGGAAATATTTTCATGACTGATCGAACTTGTCATTGTTCTTGTTTCCATTATTCAAAACATTGCTTCCCATATCAAAATCTTTACTCAGTCTCATGTTGACAATCTTAATGCAAAAAGACAATTCAAAAAGTGTTTGATACTGGAGAGTTACAAAGAGAGATTGTAGACCTATAATCTTCTTTGCTTCGTATCTTGCACTTGATAATGTAGGTCTTCATTGCTGGTCCTTACTACTCCTATTAATCTTCATGAGTGAATTCTTCATCTGAGTTATGAGACATTGAATCTAACAAGGACCATACCTGTTGTGTTAGAGAATAATGATATCTCCAATGAAGACTCTCAATATCTCTATATCCACAATATACTATCCTAATTGAACACACAGTCCTAACTTATTTGACATTGTCAACAAATCCAAAACTGATCTAGTACTGACATATCTTCCTAATTTTCTCTAGGGGTTTGAGTAATGTAACATAAGGCCAACTCCCCCTCAATTTATGCTTCTCTTTATGCACTTATAGATGTCACTTGTGCAGTATGCACAAGATTAGATTCTTTCTTCTCTTTTTCATGGTTCCTTCTCCAAACTGTTATAGAATCTTTGTTTTCCTTGTCTAGAACATTCACTTTTTTTTTGTTGACTATGCAATATGTAGATGATTTCCTCAATCTTCCTTTACACCACTATGTTTTGTGCCCAAACATTTGTAGTCTTGACCAAGAGAGAAATAGTTTCTTCTAGGCAATCTATGAGAGTCTCTATTGACATATCTTACATGCATCCAACAATTTCTTGCTAGGTGGCCAACTTTATTACAATTGTAACAAGCATTATTGCAGTCCTGATTTGACCAGCTATAAAAACTTTTCTCTTTATTCCATCCAAAACTATTTTTTTAAAAATCTCTATCCCTATGACCATAAACATGACATGCATAGAAATAACCGTGGAATTGAGAGTAATTGTACCTCATTGTTTGCTTGGTGGGTCTAGAGATCTTATAGACTTGATTGTCCTTCCTTCTTGATCTTCTGGAGCAGCAGCATGATAACTCAAGTCTATCTTCTTCCTAGGTTTCTTTCTTGCCTTAGAGGTTTGTCCTTCCTCATATCCTAAGCATGTGGTGTCTTTATAGTGTTTTTGTTTTCCCAACATTTCATGCAGCTTGCCTATGCTCTCTTCAAACTCCTAATATCTCTTTGACAGGACCTTGAGGCCTTCATAATCTTTTCTTAGATTGACAATTTCTACCTCTAATTTTAGACACTCAATTCTTTTCACCTCAAGATCAGATTTTTTTACATCTATTATTCTTTTTTCTTCTTCAATTTTAGTCTTTAGAAAAATAATCATTTTATCAGATTCATCAACTTGACTCTTTAAGTCTACAATCTGATTTATTGCCTCTTCAAAATCTAAAGAAACTTTTACAAAATCTAAACATACCTTGTCTTTGAAGTCTTTTTCTTGTTGAAGCTAGTCTTCTAATCTTTGATTCTCTTTTTAAAGTTGCTTGATCTAATCTAAGACACACAAGAGTTAACCTTCTAAATCAACTACACAATCATTTTCATCAAACTTCTGTCCATCTTCATCCATAAAGATGTCTCCTTCTTTGTCATCAATCTCAATAGCAAATTCATTTTCTTTATCACACTTTGTGTCAATTTTCAGGGATGGCTCATGCAACAACTGATCACTTGACTTGGATGGGGTTTTCTATTCAACATTTTGCTTGGTATCTTTCTTTTGTCTATTTCTTTTACATTTTCCCACGGTACTCCACTATCAGGACCTACCCAAGTCTGTTAGACTTCTATAGGGAACCTATGTTCTGATACCACTTGTTAGAGTATAGGACCAATGAGAGCCAGGGTGAATCAGTGGTCTATAAAATTTTAAAATCTTTTTCACCTTTTGACTCACAAGATAGAGAATGAGAGAGACTTCAAAGGTTTACCAAATACATATGCACAAATATGATTATAAACATTATGATCAAGACCTCAAAGGTGAAACATTAGGGAATACATTTAAATATTAACAACATGAACCATAACACATGTTTTTCATGAGTGGAAAACCCTCATAGGGATGAAAAACCACTCAGAAAATGCCTCACTGGCTTAACTAAACTCATGCCTCACTGGCTATATCATATGCCTCACTCGCAAAGAAAACTCACTGGTTACAAGTATGTCTCATTGACAAATACAATTGCCTCACTGGCAGATACAAGTGCCTCACTAGCTGATCCAAGTGCCTTAGTGGTTGATACAAGTGTCTCACTGGCAAGGTGTGCCTCACTAGCAATCTCACAAGCCTCACTGGAAAAATAATTTCCAATCTGATACAAGAAGATGACACAAAGTCCTACTCTGTTTACATTGAAGACCACTAGTTATAGATGACTTCTACAACTCAGATACAAAATACTCCTTATCTATCCTTTACAAGACCACGAAGTACTCAATACAAGAGAATATTACAATGATATTATAATACAATGCAAGAGATTTTAATCTCAATGACATCATGGAAGAATCCTGAATCCTAAGAATACTCCTACATCATTTTCTTGTCACAATCAAATAGATAAAGTACATTAAACTATCATAGTACCTGATACAAATTCTCTTACTACTATCTACAGTCAAAGCCTCCTCATCATACTCTGACCTAACCATCTGACAAGCACATTCTGCCTATATAACTCATTGAATTTAAAAGAATATCAGACCCTGCACATCTCTCATAAGATCTTTTTTTGCATCTATATCACTGTGATTCATGTTCTCATAAAATCTTTAATTTCTTCATGATTCAAGCTATTTAATTACACTGGATTTCTCCTTTATCCTTTAAAAATTGCATATTCATATATAGCTATGTGTCTATAGAACCTTACAAACCAACTTCCATCTTAGAATCTATGGCACAAAACAAGTTATGAATTTTTCTAGCCTCTGGATTCATTCAAGATGCAGTTACAAGTGCTTAGGGAAAAATTATAAAAGCCAACCATCAAATTCATTTTAGAAGAGTAGTCATTGGAATTTTAAATGACTTTAAACCTTAGTCATTGATATGCCTTTTCACACTCTGAGTTCTTTTAAACATAACCTTTGATATGGACTTGAGCACCTGATGACCTATTAAGTCGGTTAACAATGAGAAGGGTCCAGTGAACCTTATGGCCTAAACACCCTTTGGAAGGTTGACTTAAGTGATAGCAACTTGTAATCATAAGTCAACTTAAAAATAGAATATAAAGGAATGACAGTTAAACTAAGTCTTAAGGACTAGGGTTTTAGACCCTTAGAGAGATAGGGTTTTAGGAACATTTGAAGAATAAGATCTATAGAGATAATAAACCCTAAAACAACTTTTTCCCTTTGACATAGCATTATTAAATCCTAGTTTAGAAAAAGGATGGATCACAACAACATCAAGATTTAGGGCTTTTAGTGACAATCATTAAAGTTTACTATTTTTGGTCTTAAAGAACTACACTTTCTTCCAAACCCTAAATACATCTTTTGATAGATGCAAACTTAAAGGTAATGACTCTTACAAAACAAAGATAATCTGACCAAGAGAACATTGGGAATATGGTTTGTGAACAAGAGCTCAACCCAAGTTAATCAAAGACCTCTTATAAGATTCCACCACCAAATATGAAACTGCCAACTCTATGAAAGTAAACATATCACTCACCAAACATCAAAATGATACAAACATTTTGTATCAACCCATAAAACCATACTCCTTGATTGAAGACATACACAACCTACACTTGTTCAACTTTGAGCACATAACCTACATTTCTGCAACTTCAAGCATAAGCACTTCTTCAACTTCGAGTACACAACCTACATTTCTGCAACTTCAAGCATAAGCACTTCTTCAACTTCGAGTACACAACCTACATTTCTGCAACTTCAAGCATACATAACCTACACTTCTTCAACTTCGAGCACACAACCTACATTTCTGCAACTTCAAGCATAAGCACTTCTTATGACAACTATGATGGGCATACATCATACATCCTGATCTCAACAACTACATGAAGCTAATGTAACATGAAAACAACCTGCATTGCTTCTGCAAACAAGACCGACCATCATCTCAACACCATCATCTCCTAAACCTCACAAGCATGAACCCGCATGACACATGAATGAACACCAAGCACTCCTGATCACATGAACTCTGGATCACCTCATGAATCACCATCAAGACACTTTGACATCAATGACAAACATTCTACAATTACAGTACCTTTAGGCTTAGTACATGCTTTCAAATTCTTTTCTTTCACACAACTTCCAAAGTTAGTAGAACTAGTTTCATCTCTTCTAGCAATAAATAAGAATTCATCATCATTATCATCCTCAAAATTAGATTTATCATCAGAAATGCTTGCATGGTAATTTTTCTTATTCAACCTTCCTCTTTTTCCTTATTCTTAATTCTTAGAGCTTTATCTGGACATTTTGAAGAATAATGACCTATTTTTCCACAACTAAAACATTTAAAAGGTGAATTACCACTAAACTTACTAGTACCCTTTTCCATCCTTCTTACAAAGTTAGCCTCCACTTCATCAAAGTCTTCTGGATCTGATTCAATAGTCTTCTCTATTTTACTAGCTTTAAAAGCAATCTCATCTTTTGTAGTTCCACTATTTGTGCCAAACTCTCTTATTTCAAAAGTAGTTAGGGCGCCAAGCAATTGTTCTTTGGTAAACTGATTCAAATTTTGTAATATAGCAGACACCTTATGACTGTAAGATTTAGAAACAGTTCTATGTACCTTCAATATTACTTCTTGGTCATGTATTTTTCCACCAAGTCCCTTGTTGCCATTGACAACTTCATCTATCTAAACTGTAAGTATCTTGTAATGTTTTCATCTTTAGACATACACATGATCTCATAAGTGAGCTTCAAGTTTTGCATTTTAGCCCTTTTGACCTTCTCATCTCCTTCATAAACACTTTCCAACCTTTTCCAAATCTTATTAGTAGTTTTCAAATCCACAACTTTCATGAATTTAGAATTAGTAAGTCCACTTAAGAGAGCATTTTTGCCTTACCATCTATTTTTGCAGCTTTGATTTCATTTTCAGTATTTACACCATTTGAAGGTATAGTGTAATTTGATTCGACACATTTCTAGATTTCATAACCAGGGGAAATTAGAAAGGCTTCCATCCTTATCTTCTAGAGTGCATAGTGTGCATCATCTTGGATCTACCTCAATCTATTAAGCTTTCTTCAAAGGAACCTTTCTCTAATATCAATTGTTGAATGCATAAGGCAACTGAGAGGGGGGTGAATCAGTTGTATCAAAAATTTCAAACCCTCATTAACACAATCACTTTCACATCAGTTCACTTAAACCCTTAATTTGTTATGAAGATTAAACATGAAAAGTAGATAACAAAAACTTTATCACATCAACACCATGCACAATAGAACACCAAATTTTTATGTGAGAAAACCTAAAAGGGAAAAACCACGGTGAGGATTAGCTCACAATATAAAGTAGTAGTAATATTGAATTACAAGAGGCTCACTACATTTAGTCACCTAACACATGAAAGTTCTTACTGCCTCGATCAACTTCATATCACACTTTTCACACTACTCACTCCCACATGTACAAACCCTTAACACTCATTTATACCACTATCAACCTTGAAATCAATCTCCAAGGTCAGAAACACAATCTTTAATCCTTGAAACATTCTCCAAGGTTGGCAAGAACACAATATTTGAATTAGATCTAGACCTAAAAATTCCATGGCACAAGGGAATGATGAAAAATCACTTTAAGCCTTATCTTAGACCTAAATCTATCCAAGCATAATCCAAAACACCTACATAATCACCAAATCAACTCCATAATCAATGCAAACATCCAAGCTCAACCAAACCATGTAAACATAGAGAAATCTTCATCACACCATTCCACGATCGCAACCATAACTTGTGAACCACACACAAGGCTTTAGAATCATTTGGAAGAATCCACAACCAAATTAAAGTCACTTGAGAACCAACATATTCATCCGCATCAAATTTCGTTTGAAGAAGATTCATTGTCTGCTCACAAACAACATTGTCAAACTCTGCTTCACAAGAACTTGCTTTTTGGAGCACCGAATCACTAATCCCTTGGAATGAAGATAGCTAGGGACCTTATAGACACATGTCTAGAACTATAGCACCTGAAACCATTCTATAGAGAAATGTGGATAAAAATACTTTCTTTGAGACACCTCTGCACATCTCAGAAACACTGTCAAACACTATCTTCAAACTGGTGAACATAACTTTTACTGCACAACAATCCAGAGCACTAAATTCTAGATTTAACATCTTCAAACATTTCTTAACAACATATCCAAACTACACACTTAGATCTCCAACATAGAAGAAATGCAGAACAAAGCTCAAACAACACTTTGTAATCTAGAAGACTCCTTCAACATACCGTTTCTAGTATTTATCAAAATTTCTCAAAAGCACTTGGAAACCCAGCTACAAAATCAATTTACTAACATCAACAACACCTCTACAAGACATTCAAATCAATTTAACACAACTCAATCAAACAACAATAGGAACATCAGAAGACACAGTTGACACCAATGACAACACAAACATGTTGACATCAATGACAACACTGATTATCACATACTTGCAACACAACATGAATACCTCAAGATGCCCTCATAATTAAACTTGATTTTGACAAGGCTTATTACCACATTAGAGGGCCTTCATCCCCAAAATGCTTCAATGGTTGGGATTTGGTCTTAAATCCTATTTGCATTTTTTAATGTTATTTATAAATGCTAATGCAAGACTAGCTATTAATGGTTCTCTTTCCCCTCAATTCTCCCTTAAAAATTCTATTTGTCAAGGCTACCCTCTAGCCCTATTTCTTTATCATATTTTAGATAATGCTCTAGGATATCTCTTCCATCATGCTCAAGCGCATTATCTTATCTATGGCATCTCCCTCCCTAGCAATGTGAGAACCCTCAATTCTCATTTCGTAGATGATAATATGATTTTTGTTCATAACTCTATTGAATAAGTCATCAATCTACAAGATACTCTTGATTATTATTATTATGTAGTCTTTGGTCACAACTTGCCATGCACAAAATTGAACTTCTGATGACACACCCCAAACATCGCAAACCATGGATACCTAAAGAATGGAAAGAGATTAAACATGGATATATCACTAGATACCTTGGCATTCCTTTTAGAATTGGTGTCTTTGTGAAAGATATGTGGTGGTGGTTTCTAAACAAATTCAAAACCAAATTATTGTCTTGGTCGAACTATTTTCTATCTATGCATGGGCATATATAGGTAGTGAATAAAATTCTCTTGGCTATCCATGTTTACATCTCATCTCATTGGCTTCCCTCTAAAACATGCTATAATGAATTAACTCAGCTCATCTAGAATTATCTTTGGTCCAAATGGGGAAATAAGAAAGGTATGCCCCCACATCATGGTCTCATTGTATCCTCGCAAAGGATAAGGGTGGCTTGGGTATCATTGATCCTTTCACACAAGGGCTTTTCCTTACTACCAAATGGATTGTATGTGCTTTAGAGGGGAATGATCCGTGCAAACACTTGATCAAGTACCATATTCAAACAACTACAATGGGTAAATAATGGGAAACTACTCATTGAAATGATAAGATTTTACTAGCCCCATACTTTAAGATTCATGGATCAACCCCCCTAAACAATATTTGGAAGGCTTGGCAACTAGTGTCTCATAAGTTGACTTGGTACGATCAATCATTTAGCCATGGGATTAGCTTTGCTACACCTTCAATAATGTGGAGCCAACTTATTCAAGTAAACAACAAACCATTGACAATGATCCCTAGACTCAAAGCAAAGTGTCTCTTCAAAAAGGGTATTCAAGTGTTTCAGGTCCTTTGGGACCTGTCAAGCTTCATGTGGAAATCTTGGTGGCAACTTAAGATCTACTTCAATCTTAGCTATAGAGATCTTCATATCATCCATTAAGGGGTTAAGGTATAAAATAAGTAGGGTTATGGTTTAATGGTTTAAATATTTAGTGTTAACGTTTAAATATCTTTAGGGTATAAAATAATTAGGGTTATAGTTAGGGTAGAATCAGGGTTATGATTAGAATTATGGTTAGGGTTAGGTTTAGAGTTAGGATTAGGGTTCCTATTAGAAATAGGGTTAGAATTAAGGTAGGTTACTATTAGAATTAGGGTAAGAATTAGATTTAGGGTAAGCATTAGAGTTACAATTAGGGTTAGGGTTAGGGTTAAAATAATAGTTAGAATTAGGATTAGGGTTAGGGTTAGGGTTATTATTAGATTTAAAATTAGGGTTATAGTTAGGGTAGAATAAGGGTTATAATTAGAATTAGGGTTAGGGTTAGAGGGTTGGTGTTCCTATTAGAATTAGGGTTAGAACTAAGGTTGGTTACGAAAGAATTAGAGTTAAAATTAAGGTTAAGTTTAGTGTTAAGGTTAGTGATAGTGTTTCAATTAGGATCAACCTTAGGGTTAAAATTAGAGCTATGTTTAGGGTTAGAGTTAGGGTTAGGGTTAGGATTAGGATTAGGATTAGGATTAGGATTAGATTTAGGGTTAGAATTACAATTAGAATTAGGGTTACAATTTGAAAAAGGGTGACAATTAGAATTAGGGTAAGGGTTATAATTGAGGTTAGGGTTAGAATTAAGGTTAGGGTTGAAATTGAGGTTAGGGTCAGAGTTAGAATTAGGATTACTAAAGTAGGGTAAGCATTAGAGTTATAGTTAGGGTTAGGGTGAGGGCTAGAGTTAGGGTTAGAATTCAGGTTACGATTAGGATTAGAATTAGGGTTAATGTTAGAATCATGTTAGGGTTATAATTAGGGTTAGAGTTAAAATCATAGTTAGAATTAGGAAATAGGGTTAGAATTAGGGTTATTGTTATATTTAAAATTACATATATATATTGGGTAAGTACTACTAGAGGGGGTAGTTCCCTTTATTTCAATTTCAATAAAATGGTTACATCATGTACAAAAGTTTCACATGGGTAAGACAAATGACGCCCACACCACATGCCAAAGAAGGGAATAACACACAATGCAGTGCCAAAGCACAATACCAGACATAGCTTAGTGATACAAATTAATGCTACACAGTGCCTAGTACCAGCATTCCAAGGCAACACCAGTTAATGCAAACAAGGCCACCATCCTACATACTAACCACATAGCAATGCCAATGCACCGAACCTACACTCACAACTTCTTGAGGCAGATATCATTCACCAACCTAGCAAGACCACCGTGCTCATGTCACCCAATTTTGTGCACTTGCCAAATCTCATGCATGTTTCGGCAACCAAAAGAAAGGCTTCACAACATGTAATACCGAAAACAACATAGAGCCCGCACCAAGGAACAAGTAAAAGCCACTAACACACCCCACAAGACGTAGCTGGAGGAGTATTAAAAATCAACGTAGTCTTTTAATACCATTGCATTAAGCCCTGAAGGCACCGAGGCAGCATCCCAAATCACTTCCACCAACTTCAGATCAACACCAAGGTTAGCTAACAGATCGGCAGCCCCATTAGCCTCCCTAAAAAATGTTTCAGTGTGAAAGAAGAGAAGTAGTCTAGTAGTTGCTTTTGAACCAATTGTTTACTAATCAAGTTAATGCAGGTGAGAGAGTCCCCTTCAATTTCAATATCTTTAATTCCCTTGTCCAGATAGAGCCTGAGACCCCTAGCTAAATCTTCAAATTCCACCTTGTTGTTGGTAGCAAACCCGATCTTCCTCGAGAGAGCCAAGATGCACTCCCTTTTCTCATTTATAATAATGATTCCAACACTACCCTACCAGGGTTCCCCTTACTTGCACTGTCAAAGTTCAGTTTAAACTTGCCAGTGTCTGAAGGCAGCCACCAAGCATGGCTTCTATCAGATTTCCTGCTCACTGGAATGGAAGACGGGGGATGTAGCAAATCCCACCTCTTCTGAATTCTATTATCCTAGTCAAATAAGTAACAATCACATTTTGTACCTAGATTAGAGTTGACTACTTCACAGATGTCAAACTCAATCTTCTTGATCACCTCCCGAACTGAGAGATATTGATCACAAAAGCTCCTTTGGTTCCTTTCTTTCCAAATTTGCCACACTAGCATCGAGGGCACAACCAGATAGATATCAACCCACACATTCTTCCATCTTCTAATTGGCCAACTTATGAAAAAATCTAGGATGTTCGATGGGTGCAGAGTGAACCATTCAAGAAATAGGGCTAGCTAGTCCCAGCATTCTGAGGCAAACATGCATGTTAGCAATAGGTGATTTACAGATTCCCCATCCTTTTGACAAAGCAACTAGATGTTTGGGCCTTGAATTCCATAAGTAATTAATCTGTCCCCAGTCAAAATCTTTTTGTACAGCTTGGTAGTCCAAACAAATGCACCTGCTTTTGGTAAAATACCTGACTTCCAGCACAAATCGACAGGCCAATTAATCAATTGGCAGTTGAATACAAATAATAATATTCTAATAATGTAATAGTATAAATATAATATAATAATATTATGTTTATATTATTATAATATTATTATTTAATAATAATTTAAAAATATAAATATAATATTATTATAATTAATAATGTAATAAGAAATTAATTATACATTAATTATATTAATGTCTTAAATGTGATACGATATAATTATATATTAATTTAATTAACATTTATAATAATGTTATAATAATAATTCATAAAATAATCATATATTAATCATGTAATAACAATAATATAAATATAATATTATAATAATAATATTAATATATGTAATAATGTTATACCAAATTAATTATACATTAACATTTATAAAAATATAATAATAATAATATAAATATAATATTATTATATCTAATTAGTATTTTAATTAGGGTCAAGATTACAATCAGGGTCAAATTTAGGGTTAGGGTTAGTGTTATTGTTATGATTAGGCTTGCCGCTCTGAATGTCACTAGCATATTTATATTTCAAAAAATATATCTAAAGTACATCAAGAGATATCCTTCTCGAGGCACCTATCCTACCTATGTGTGGAGTTGAAGATTATAATCTAAAAAGTGAATAGAAGACTAGATATACAAGTATAAGATTAATGTTGATGGCATCGATGGCATGGGAGTTCTGCTCTGCATGCTAGGGGAAACCCTAGCCACGTCCTTCTACCAGTGCTACTATTTTGTGTTGGGGTGTTCGAGGAGGGGGTGTTTTGGCCGATGCCTGGGGTGGGGCGTTTCTTTGTGTGGAGCCTTTATGGCTTTTCACTAGCTTCTATAGCGTTTAACCCTCTTCTACTTGCATGGAGTGTTTTTCTCTGGTCATTTAGAGATCTCTTTTTTTCTTTTGCTGGCTCTTGCACTTGGAGGTTTGGGGATTGGGGATCTCCTTTCTTTATTTTTTGCTTTTTCCTTTTCTTTGTTAGGTTTTGTGATGGAGAAAGGTGATGTAAAATTATTTGTAGTGAACTTTTAGGATATAGACATGGCAGATCCATCTCCTTTTGTTCATACAAAGCCTTTGGAGCACTTAGGGAAGCTACCTCCTGGCACGAGCTCTACTTCTAGGAGTAGTCTTCCCAAGATCAAAAAAGTTAATGTCTATCTAGAGTGAAGTCAAGAGCGTCATGTCCTAATGATCCAACCAGACATAGTCTCGGAAGATGTGGAGTATCTAAGCAAACATGCTCTTATTTGCAAGTTTGTGGGTCTCCATCTTTCATTGCCAGTGCTGGAATCTTGGACTCGGAGGGTTTGGAATTTTGAGGGGGATATGGAATTAATGATGGCTACAAACAACTAATTCTTGGTTGTGTTTTTGTGCATGGCAAATAGTAATAAGGCATTTGAAGGTGGTCCTTATTTCTTCAATCAAGTTGATCTTTTCATGAAACCTTGGTGTGTGGGGTTCAACTCAGCTGAGGATCTCCCCTCTAAGGTCCCTGTTTGGGATCATCTTCCTAGGCTTCCTCTTGAGTTTTGGAGGAACGACATTTTGCATATGATTGTACTTTTTCTTGGCAAGGCATTCGTCTTGGCTCAACAAACTCTAGATCGAAAGGTAATTTATTTTTCCCGTCTTTGCATGGAAATTGATTTAAATAATGCTTTGCTAGACTTTGTGGAAATTTTTCTTGGATCCTCTTCTTGGGTCTAGTAGATTGAATATGAGACCCTACCTTTTTGATGTCAGTACTATCATGAGTATGGACATCTGCAAAGGAAGTGCCCTTGGCTCTCTCAGTTGTCCATGATAGCTAATATCTCCTCAGACTTTGGCCCTAAGAAAGATAAAGGGATGGCTCCTCTAGCAAATGGAGATGTCGATAAAGAGGGATTTATTACGGTTAAGCCCCCTAATAGGGGGAGAGGTCTAAAGAGAACCCTCATGGACAAGCAAACTAAAGGGGTCTTTAATCAGTTTGATGCTCTAGGGGACTTAGTTCAAGAGGAAGGATTCCTAGTAGAGCTACCTTCTGGGGTTGGATCTGGAGGTGTAACTTTGCCAAAAGATAGAGAAATCGATGCTTGGGATCTGACTATGGTGGTTGTGTAGGAGGGTCCGCTAGAAACAAAATCTTCCCCTAGTTGTTGACTGATCAAGGGTCAGAAGGGATTTTAGCAATAAAAGATATGGGTGATTCGTCTGATCTAGATCCTTCATTGGTGAAGGAGGTTTTAGATTTGGGAAAAGGTAGTGGTTTTATGGGTACCTTGGGTCTTTAGCCAAAGACCCTTAAAAAGGGGCCCCTAGAGAAAACGACCAAGGTAGGTCACAAGAAGGATCATGAAATGGTTAAACTTCTTGGGGAGAGTCTTTTAGATGTTGGGTTGGTGAAGACTATTTACTCTCATTTCTCCCAGCCACACAAATGATTGTTATCTCATGGAATGTAAGGGGTATGAATAGCATCCCTAGACAAAAGGCTATTCGTGAGATGATTGGTACTCATTTTCTTGATATTATCTTTATTCAGGAAACTAAATTGATTGTAGATGAGTTGTTGAGTAGAGCTCCAAGTATTTGGATGAGTGGCTTGTGTCAATGTGTGGGGGCTCATGGCAGTTCTAGTGGTGTTGCCTATTTTTGGAATCCAAGGAAGGTTGTTCCTCTTTGGAGGATCTTGAGTCACTCTTGTATTTATCTAGTTGCCTCTAGCCTAGACTCTGGTGAAATTTGTCTTTTCACTAATGTTTATGTTCCTCCTAATCTCCTGGGCAAATCATAGCTTTGGTCTCATGTTCAATATGTTCGGTCACTTGCTCCCCTGCTTCCTTGGATTGTAGCAAGTGACTTTAACACTGTTACTTGTTTAGAAAAAAGAGGTGGCAATGCTAGGCTTGACCTTTCTACTTACTTCGTAAGAGATAACATAGAGCTTCTACATTTGGTTGATGTGAAACCAAGCAATGGTACCTTCAATTGAAGTAATAGAAGATGTGGTGAGGGTGCTATTTCAGAGCATCTGGATAGATTCTTGGTGTCCTATTACTAGATTGGAGATAGGTGGAATACTAACTTAGAGATTTTAGATTTGAAGGGTTTAGACCATTGGCCCATTAAATTTTCAGTAGTTCCCTTCAGTGTTCTGAGGAGCCCTTATTTTAAGTTTTGACTTATGTGGCTAAGGGATCCTTCTCTCCAAGACTTAATGGCTGATTGGTGGCTCAAAGGAAGGCTTGCTCATGGTAGGGCTATGTATTCTTTTGCCAAAAGACTTTAGTATGTGAAATATAGGCTCAAGAAGTGGAATAGACAATGCTTTGGTAATCTACACCACAATAAAATAGCTCAAGCTCATTTGGACTTCATCATCCACCAAATCCATGATCAAGATCTTACTAAATATTTGAGTAGGGAGGAGACTATAGCAGCTAAGGCATTGGAGGAATGGGAGTTGTGGAAGGAGATTTTTTGGAAGGGAAAATCTTGTATTGATTGGCTTCAGGAAGGTGCTAGAAACACTGCCTTCTTTCACAACTCAGTTAAAGCTAGAAGGTGTTGGTTTTTTCCCAGACTGGATGCTTATTCCTAGATTTCCCTACAAGGTAGCCATCAATGATCAACAAGATCTCTGGGCCAAGGGCCAACAGTGTAGGAGATAGACTCTATATTTTATCTCCTCTTCTTCTTCAGGCTCTGCAAAACCTAGGGGGGTATTCCCTACTCAACATCCATGAGGATATACATACAAGGCTAGGATGCTGATAGAAAGCAGATAAGTCCTCCTGTAAGTAGACCAAAACTGTAAGATAAGAGCAAAGGGGCTAGCTTTGGGCCTATTTGCAGTTGTAGACAGAGGACTTGGATCCTAAAACTAATTCTACTGTCCTAATGGTTGTTTTAGAGTTTGATTTTGATTTTAAGTTTGGATGCAAAGCTGGACATGGTTGTAACACAAACACAAAGCAAGATTGGTGCCTATCCAGGGCCTAGAGTCAGTAGACATACACCTGTGAATGATATGCATGAACAACTAAATCTAGATTTTAGGGGGATACATATGATACCTGCCTTACAGATATCTCCCAATACAGAGTGTTAAGCTATCTATACTTATGGCATCCCTATTACAGTATACCCTTCCCAATGTTCAATCTGAAAATAGTTTAATCTACCCCTTGAGCAGAAGTTAAAAGATCAGACATTCAACACAGGAATTCTATGTTCTAGAGTCTCAAACATTGCTTAAATATCCAGACTCAGAAGAAAGATACATGCAATACTGGAGACAGAATTAACAAAACACATGCTAACATAGCATTTCTCATATAGAATTAACCATGAAATTAGTGGATTCATGCAAAAACATACAACAAGAGATACATAAACTCACAGGTTTTGCTGTACAGAGCAACCAAATCAGCTGTATTGTATTACAGAGCCAAATGTTCAACTTTCAACAACCACAAAAATGGTAACACCGTCTGCCTATATTGGCCAGAAAGTGTACCTGCAGCAATTGATTACATGACAAAATATCAAAATTTGCCGGATACAGATCCTTCAAAGGAATGGCGCTCAGAAATTATCAATACAGTAGGCAGGAGAGTTGACAGGGAGGCCTCGAGCCTTGCGCCACCGTATGGAAGTCCTCATTCACAATCGAGCAGTTTAATCACTTGTACCGTCACGCATATCCCTGCTACAGTCGCCATTGATGGCTCAACCACCCGCAGCCATCAAGAAATCAGTCGCAGCAATCAAAATGAAGTTCCCACCAAAATGCGTTTACCACAGGTTCAAAATAATGCAAGGAGATTAATCCCACATGCATGGTGCAGAGACCACCTTAGTAGTTTAAAAGCATAGTCACTTGCATAATAGGTGTCGAGCGCTATTGCCACGCTCGACACACGCTCCTTCACCCAAAAGCCCATCGCCCAGACCCAGGCCATCGGCCAACTCCCAAATCCTCCTGCCGATCTATCAAGTCTCGCCGACGACACCTCCCGAAAGCCTACAACTTCCATATCGGCCACAGAAGAACCATCAGCCAACTCCACAAAACTCATCCCAACATCAATAGTCTGGCCGATGACCACAAACTACACTCTGCACCCCCGTCGGTGTGACTCCCTCCATCAGAGCATCCAAAAATCCTCTGGCCGACCTCAACAGTCTCACCGACCGTTTCACTACATTCCCCTCATCAGCCAGAGCCTGACCATCAGGCTAACTCTCCAAACTCCCACCGATAATACGAGTCTCCCCGATGGCCACCAAAACATACTTTGTCGGCCAGACAACAACCATCGGGCTAGCCCAAAATTCCCTCACCGACATACTAAGTCATCCCGATGGTTCACTCTAAACACGCCCGTCGCCAAGACATAGACCATCGACGTAATAGAAAAGATGCTCACCGACAACACAACTCACGCCGATGGACCTTGGCCTCCTCCTTTCGTCGGTGTGACATACACCATCGGGCAAGTCAAAAACTCTTCGGCCAATCGCACAAAGTCACACCGATGCTCGTTCCAAATCCCTCCATCGGCGATATCAACACTATCAGCCAAACCCAAAGCTCCCCAGCCGATGGACCAAACTCTCACCGATGAAGTCTCCACATTCCTCACCTGTCGGTATGACCAAAGCCATCGGCGAACAACAAAATGCCTACACCGATAGAACTTGTCACCTCAATAGACACATCCTCCTTGGTCCCATCAGCCAAGCCCCCCATCGTCGACACAACTCAAAACACTCACGCCGACAATACAACACACGCCGATAACATCCATCGGCCAAACACAAATGAAGCCTACCGACGATGAATATCACACCGATGGCATTTCCATCGGCCAAACCAAACATATCGGAGGGAACAAAAAATAGCTAGCCGATAGGCCAAGCTCTTGCCGATGGACAAGAAGACCTAGTGTTTAAATGAAGAAACCCCCCAACATGCAAGCTCAACCTCTAGGCCAAAATGGGTACCAACAGAAGGAATGGTAATCTTATTACCTCTCTTGTTTCTCCAAAAGGAATTCAACTCTCTTCCCTTGGGGAGATTACTGGTGAGGCTTCCCAATTCTTTTCAGATCTTTTTAAGAAAGAATCTCCTCTTGTTAGAGAAGATGAAATTCACATTCTAGATTATATTCCCTTGCTTGTCTCCAATGAGATGAACACAACCCTCATGCTTCCCATCTCTCTATGGGAACTAGAGACAATGGTGTTCCAAATGAAGAAAGGTAAAGCTCCAGGCCCTGATGGTTTTCCTATTGAATTCTTTCAGGAGTTTTGGGAAATTATCAAGTTGGATCTTTTGGAGGTAGTGCAAGAGTCTCAAGGAAATAAGAAAATGTTAAGGGCATTGAATTCTACTTTTCTAGCTTTGATCCCTAAAAAGGAAGGTGCTAAAAGTCTAGACCAATTTAGTCCCATTGCTCTCTACAATGTGATCTACAAAATTATTACCAAATTGATTGTAGAAAGGCTCAAGCCTTTGTTCAGCTCATTGGTTTCAGAAGAACAAGGGGGATTTGTCACTGGTAGACAAATTCTAGATGGATTCATGATAGCTACTAAGGTTATTCATTCCATGGAAAATTCTAAGGAAAAAGCCATGTTCATCAAGCTTGATATGGAAAAAGCCTATGATACAGTCAAATGGGTCTTCTTGCAAAAAGTTCTTCTAGCTTTGGGGTTTGGCAAGGAGTTAGTGGAGTGGGTGATGAGTTGTGCGACCTCTACCTCCTTTTCAATTCTTATCAATGGGGAGCCTTCTGAGTTATTTGAAGCTTCTAGAGGCCTTTGTCAAGGGGATCCCTTATCTCCTTATCTATTCATTAATATGGCAGAAGGTCTAGCTAAATTTCTTAAGTCCTGAGTTAGACAAGGGTTGATTCAGAGCTAGAATTGAGGTAATAGTCTACCTCCTCACTCTCATCTTTAGTTTGTGGATGATACTACCTTAATGGGCCTAGCCAGAATTAATGAGGCTATGAATTTAAGGAAAGCTTTGGATTCCTATTTGGCTGCCTCTTGAAAAAAGATTAATGAGGATAAGTCTTCCATCTTCTTCTTCAATACCCTTTGGCTTATCCAAAGCAGGATTGCTCAGATTCTTAGTTTTTAGATTGGTTCTCTTCCTTTGAAGTATCTTGGGATTCCCATTGTTGTGTGGTCTCAACACAGGGAGATTTGGTAGGATATTCTAGATAAGTTCTGCATGCAGGTTAGTCATTGGACCCATGGATGGCTCTTGATGGCTAGGTGGGTGACTCTTTTGAAGTCTGTGGTTCAAGATCTCCCTATTTATAGGTGCTTTGTACAGGTTGCTCCCTCATGTTTCATCAAGGAATTTGATGCCCTTGCCTGACAATTTCTTTGGGTAGGCAATTTGTCCTTTTCCAAGTGGAGTCCAGTTAAGTGGGAATCTCTCTGTAGGGAAAAGTAGGAGGGAGGCCTTGGTCTGAAGCCTGCAGGGCTGATTGTCCAGGTCTTAGCTGCCAAATTGTATTAGAGATGGTGCACTTTCCAAGATTAGGATTGGGCTAGACTTCTCACTCATAAATACCTTTGGGGAGTGGACCCCTCTAATGTGTTTTGATATAGCCTTTTGGGGAAGGGATCTATGATTTGGGATACTGTCAAAATAGGGGCAAAGCTTAACAAGGATGGCTTTTTTTGGATATGTAATGGTGGATCTGAGGCTCTTTTCTACTCTGACTCTTGGGATGGTCACCCCCTATTTTAACTCTGTCCCCTCACTTGCTTGAAGCTAGGTGGAACAAGGTGGCAAACTATAAGACTCCTCTAGTATTAGGCCAAGTGGAGGTTATGCGATGGAAGGACCCTCATGAGTGGCCACTGAGGGGTAGTGAGGAGGATTGTTAGGAGCTTGCTAGCATTTTGGCTGGGAGAATGTGTAACTCTCTCAAAGGGAGAGATGTCCTAGCGTGGGGCCCTGATGTGAAAGGGAGATTCTCGGTTGCCTTGGGTTACTTTGAGCTGGACAAAAAGTTGTACAGGAAGGTTAGTGTTCCTTGGTGGAAAAAGGTTTGGAATAAATTTTCTTGGCCCAAGTGTAATTTTTTTGCTTGGTTGGTGGTTCAAAATAAGTGCCTTACCTGGGAAAATTTAAGAGAGACTTCCAGGGCCCCTCTATCTGTGTACTTTGCAACAACAATGAAGTATGTGTCTCTCATCTCTTCTTCTAGTGTCCTTTCTCCCTACAGCTTTGGCACCTTTGGTGGGGGATGTGGAATCATGCTTGTGTTCATGCCACTTCCTCGCTTGAATTCTCATAAAGTTTGGGTAGGCCTCTAGCTCATACCTCTTTTCTCTAGATTGTTTGGGATATTGGGCCTACTTTTATTATTTGGCACCTTTGGTTAGAGAGGAATAAGAGTTTTTTTCAGGATGTGAGGTTGGAGGCAATTCATTTATGGCAGAAGATTTATAGTAGAATCTAGGAGACCATTTTACCAAAGTGTGACCTCACAGTTAATGTGGATCCTAATGACTTGGACATTATAAGGAAGTTGTATTTGGTTGATAGTGGTTTGGGTTTATCTATTGGAAAACAGCCTTGGTAGGCCAAGCAGAAGCTTCAGTAGGAAGGATAGTGGACCCCTCCTCCTCAAGGAATTATGAAGGGTAATACTGACGGGTCTTCTAGAGGGAACCCTGGTCATGCAGAGATTGGGGGTATTGGTAGAGATAGTTCAGGGGAAGTTGTGTTTTTCTTCCCTTATAAAGGGTTCCATACTAACAATTTTATAGAAGCCCTTGCTATTCTTCGTGCTATTGAGAGGGCTTGCTTCCTTGGTTGGAAAAAAAAATTATGTGAATCTGATTCATAGATTTTGGTTGATATGCTATTAGAGCAGAGGGTGGATGGTGCTAATTGGTAGTTGGCCATTGTGGTTAAACAAATTTTGGAGTTTTGTTTCTCTTTGGAGTATGTTTCCTTTTGCCATATTCCTTGTGAGTGGAATAGACTGGCAGACTATTTGGCCAAGTGGGCCTCAGAGCACCTAGAGAGATGGGATGTAGGAGATTGGGATATGTTGGTGTAATTAAATATTTAATTACACTTTAATAAGTTTACTTAGGGCTTATTTTTAGTCTTAGGTTATTATTAAGTCATATTAGGGTTTTATTTAACTTGCAAATATAAAAACAAGTTGTCACATATAATTCATCATTCTTTTTCATTAATTGCATCCATTTATTGTGCAAATTGCTCTCATGTGTTTTTTTTGCTCTGTAGAAGGTTAATCTTTGGCTTGTAGAAGATTCTAGGGTTTTGAATTTGTCATAAATTCTTACATGGTATCAAAGCAGATCTACAACCTCCTTCTCGAATCTAGGAAAAATTTTGCATAGTCTTTTGTTGGGTGCTTTTTTGAGAAAAATCATCATTGCCATAAGATCCAGAGCAGCTAAAAAAGGCATATTTGGCTTTTATTTGGTTGAATTTGGTCTCATGAGGTGAGATCTATGAAGGTTTCATAGTGTTTTTTTCAGATTTGGAAGGGAGCAGCAATTTCAGAGCATTTTTGGCCAAAATCATCATCACCAACGCACTCAGAATGACCAAAAACCATAAGAATGCCTGTTTAAATGCTAAAATCAGAGATCAAAAAAAATCTCTGTGATTTTTGAGGGCACGTCCGATGCATCATTTTATCTAGTGGTTCAAAGGGTGCTTCCATGTCCTTTTATCTAGTAATCCGAAGGGTCTTCCACAGGGCGCATCCTTTTATCTAGTGGTCTAAAGGGTGCTTCCATAGGGTGCATCATTTTATCCAACAGTCTGAAGGGTTCTTCCACAGGGTGCATCATTTTATCTAGCAGTCTGAAGGGTGCTTCTGCGTCCTTTTATCTAGCGGTCCGAAGGGTGCTTCTGCAAGACGCGTCCTTTTATCTAGTAGTCTGAAGGGTGCTTCCACAGGGTGCCTCATTTTATCTAGTGGTCCAAAGAGTGCTTCTGTAGGGTGCATCATTTTATCAAGTGGTCCAAAGGTTGCTTCCACATCCTTTTATCTAGTGGTCCGAAGGGTGCTTCTGTAGGGCACATCATTTTATCCAATGGCCTGAAGGGTGCTTCCACAAGGTGCATCGTTTGATCCAACAATCCTCCATCATGCCCTCTTCTACAAACCCTAATGGAGTAATTTCATGAAAACTATCATAACTTTCACATCCGGAGTTTGTTTTTCGCAAATGAAATATTACTAGAAATCTAGTTCTACACACTTTCTGATGGTATGATCAATTTTTTTCTGATTTTTTTTTTTGCACTTATTTTTTCTGTTTGAAGTCTTGAGGCATCTTTTTTGGCTTTTGAGTTCCGTTCTTGCGCCTAGAATCTACATTTTTTGAAAATGAATAGGCGTTGGAAAGGTTTCAGCGAGCTCTACACAACCACCTATATAATTTTTTTAGATTCATCTCCAGGTATATTTTAATCAGTTTTTTGATAATATGGCTTATATTAGATATCCTGGACATGTTGTCTCTTGGAAAGGTTCTGTTTGCTTTGATAGGCTTCTGTTATCAGCATAAATCTATTTGCATGTTTTGATCTCTAATCATCTAAGGAGATGGGATTCTACCATTAGCATAAATCTAATTATAGATATTGTGGAAGTAATCAACATGAGAAAGAGACATGAACTCATTTCTCACATCATCTTTTTGAAATGCTTGCTTCAATTGCCTCTCCTCCTGATGAGATCATTGCTCCACCATCACCTACTGCTACTTCAAAGTTTAGTGTTGCATCATCACTGGCTTCTAGTGATTCTGTGCAGCAGGTCAATATTAGTCTTCCTGATCAACGTCATTGGGATTCCTATCTTGTAGGCATATTATCTCTTCTTGTGGAGTCTCACATAGCTGATTTGCAGGACACATTTCAGGGTTTATCTCTCTTGTTTGAGGCTATCTCAGGTGGCTTTGCATCACCACCTTCATCTTCTATTTTTCTAGATGCAATTCATATCATATCGTCTCCTGGTTCTTCTTCTCCGATTGGGCAAACAGTTTCTATTTTGGAGAAGAAATATTTTCCCAATATGAGGTCACTTGAGTTGCATTCAGAGGCACACATTTCGATATGGATTCCCTATTCATCCACGATGTGGGAATGGCTTCTACATTCACCAGTGGATCTATTTCTTCCGAAAGGGAGAAATGTTGTTTGCAGGTAGTGGATTGGATTTTATCTTCAAGATCTCTTCATTAGTTCTGGAGCTTCTTCTTCGAGGGGATTCATATTCTCTTTTTGCTCTCTCTTATGGGAGGCATTCATGATTGTACTTTTGTGATGGATTCAGTTCTTGGGGGATCTTAGTATTAGTCCTTCTTCCATCACATGTTCATGTACTTTTTTTTTCTCTTTTGGAGAGGGTTTTTTTCCCACATGGTTTTTCTCCTTTTCTCCACCTTATGAGAGATTCTTGTTGTTCATTAGTACCTAACATGGCCTTGTAGCCAGGACACATTCTTGCATTAGTTGCATGCTTTTCATTTCTCCCTAAGTTACACTTATGGGGGGGGTGTTGGTGTAATTAAATATTTAATTACACTTTAATAAGTTTACTTAGGGCTTATTTTTAGTCTTAGGTTATTATTAAGTCATATTAGGGTTTTATTTAACTTGCAAATATAAAAGCAAGTTATCACATGTAATTCATCATTTATTTCATTAATTGCATCCATTTAGTGTGCAAATTGTTCTCATGTGCTTTTTTCTTTGTAGAAGGTTAATCTTTGGCTTGTACAAGATTCTGGGGTTTTGAATTTGTCATAAATTCTTACAGGATCTTTTGTCACCAAAGTATACTCTAGTTTTAGATAAGTTAATTAAGGAGGACAAAGATAGGTAGGTGGCTTTCCTGGGGTTCCTAGTGGATCTCTTGTTGGTTCTTTGTGGGTCTGAGGCCTTTTCTTGTGTAATATTTCTTTGTTGATCAATAAATTTTTACCCCCTTCTTTAAAAAAAAATTCCAATCTAAAATTAAATAAATTAAAAATTAAATTAAAATTAAAATTTGATTTTTATTTTTTATTTTGTCCAATTTCTTTTTTGATTTCATAGTTTTTGTGATTTTCTTATTTTTAATTTCTTTTTTGGTTTTTATTTTTTATTTTTCCAATTTCTTTTTTTCTTTTTCATTTTTATTTTTCCAATATCTTTTGGGTTTTTATTTTTATTTTTTCCAATTTCTTTTTTGGTTCCATAGTTTTTGTGATTTTCTTATTTTTAATTTCTTTTTTAGTTTTTATTTTTTATTTTTTCCAATTTCTTTTTTGGTTCCATAGTTTTTGTTATTTTCTTATTAACAATTTCTTTTTAAATCACCAAAAATATCAAACCAAAAAAAATTGAAAAATTAAAAAATTAAAAATGATGGAAAAAAAAGTTTAAAAATCAAATAAACTATGGAAAAGAGATATCACTCAGCATGCTTTAGATATATTTTTTTAAATATAAATACACTAGTTTAAATATAGGTATGCTAGTACACTCACAGTGGGGTGGGGATGGGAGCACTCATTTTTTCTATGTAATTTATAAAAAAAATTAAAATACAAAAAAAAGAAATAAAAAATAAAACTTAAGAAATAAAAAAACAAAAACAAAAAAACAAATTTGAAAAGAAAAAAAATAAAAGAGAAATTAAAAATTGTTGAGGGAACAAAAGTTGAGAAAATGAAAGAACCAAAAAAAAATGAAAAATAAAAAATATAAACCAATTAGAAAAAAAAAAAATTAGAGAAAAATAAAAAATAAAAACCAAAAAAGAAATTGGAAACAGTTGGAAAGAGAAAAAGATCGATAAAATCACCAAAAATATCAAACCAAAAAAGAAATTGGAAAAATTTAAAAATTAAAACGATGGAAGAAAAAAAAGTGAGAAAATCAAATAAACTATGGAAAAGAGATATCCCTCAGTGTACTTTAGATGTATTCTTTTAAATATAAATATACTAGTCTACAATGCATTGGAGAAATGCCACCTAAGCTACTAAACTAGGGATACAATTTTTTAGAGTATCCAAATCATCAAATTCTCAAAACCCCATATAACATGAAAAACAAAAAACATTGTACAAAGAAATTGATGTAGCCAACAACATACACTCAACAAAATTGTACCATTAATCATGTGTGAGAGCCAAAGATTTGGAAAACTAGAAAAAATAAAGAAAACTTCTTTTCACCAACTCTGCTGCTACAATGAGAGAAAACTCTCTTATATCCAAGTAAACAATTTTTTTTTTAAATTACCTTTTTTGGCAGATTTCGACAATTGTCAGATTTTGCCATTTTAGGTAATTTTACATGCATATCTTGAGAATCCATTTTTTTCCCAAAAGTTTTCTAAAACTAAGGTAGGACGAAAAACCAACTAACATCCTAAATTTGAAACACGAGTTTCGAGTTATTAACAAAAGCAACTTTTAAAAAACTAGGAAAACACGCTAAATTGTCATTTTGAGGGCCAAGATGAAAGTTTGAAGCCTCGAAAAAGTGCCAAGATGGGGTCCAACCAACTAGGATGGGTTGGGAATCCACATGCCACCTCATAACACATCCACCTGTAAAATTTTAGCCCAAACCCACATCCAAGTCAAAAGTTATGACCTCCGGAAGTCCCTGCATCATTCTCCTCTGGTTGAAAAGAATGCAGCTCCTGCAAGTGAGTGTCTTCAAACTGCTGCCACTTGACTAGATCTAACCTCTGCACTTCCCACTTTGTAATCCATGTGCTATCTGTTGGTGGCAATCCTTCCCATTGTACTAAATACTTGTTGTAATGCCCTTGCCAAGTGTAGGTAGTTTTCTTATCAAGAACCTGTGCAATCTTTTCCTTCTTATGGGGAATGTAGTGGTGCCATGCCACTTCTGGTTGACTATCTTCAACATCATCCTCACCATGGAATGCATATAAATCAAAATTATTAAACACATGAGAAATATCGAGATCATCTAGTAAACTGACCTCATATGCATTATCATTGATCTTCTTTGTAATTTTGCAAGGACTAATTTTCTTGTACTTCAACTTGTGGTATGTTCCAGTAGGAAACCACTCTTTTCTCAAATATACCATCATTAAGTCACCTTCATTGAATGTCTAATGTTGCCTACTAGCATCCACTGTATTCTTGTACCTCTCATTACTGTCCTGCAACTTCTGTCTCACATCTTTCTACAACTATTGAAGGTGTTCTAAAAATGCTTCCCCATCATCACTGACCCTATCTTTCATTGGTAGCTGTACCAAATCTAGAACACCCTAAGGATTCCTACCATAGACAATCTGGAAAGGGGACTTTCCCATTGATCTGTTAACATATCTATTATAGGTAAATTCAGCCTGGGGTAATGCCACGTCCCATTGTTTTGGTTTTTCTCCGACAATACACCTCAACAAATTTCCTAGACTCCAATTGACTACCTTTGTTTGCCCATCCGTTTGAGGATTATAATTACTACTAAAATGTAACTTGGTCCCCATCTTCTTCCATAAATTCCTCCAGAAATGACTGAGGAATTTGGTATCCCTATTAGAGGTAATAGTCTTTGGAACACCATGTAGTCGAACAATTTCTGAAAAAAAAAACTCTGCTACCTTCGTTGCATCATTAGTTTTCTTACAGGCAATAAAATGAACCATCTTGGAGAACCTATCAACAACTACAAAAATAGAGTCATTACCTCATTGAGTATGTGGTCCAAGTCCCAACACAAAGTCCATGCTCAAATCTGTCCATGGTGTAGTTGGTACTAGTAATGGCATATACAACCCTATAATTTGTGAATGTCCCTTAGCCACTTGGTAGATCCTACACCTTGTTACATACTTAGTTATGTCCCTTTTCATCATTGGCCAGTAATATTTATCTTAGATATCAAGGCTATTGTGTTGTCCTTGCCAAAATGTCCAGCCAACCCACTACTATAAAATTCTCTGATAACGTTTTCCCTCATAGAGCCAGCTGGTATGCATAGTTGTTTTCCTTTAAATAGATACCCATCTTGCATTAAATATTCACCCTAAAGTGATCCAAGTTACTAGATACTGGTGCCTTCAATTGTTCCACAATCTCCCAAAATTCATCATCAAACTCATACAATTTTTTGATGGCATCAAAACCAATCACCTCAGTTTCTATTGTGGTCAAAAGTGTAACACTCCTACTTAATGCATCTGCAACCTGATTTTGTTTTCCAGACTTATGCTTCAGCACAAAATTGTAACCTTGCAAGAAAGAGACCCACTTGGCATGCCTACTATTCAACGTTTTTTGTGTGTTCAAGTATCTCAATGCAATATGATCTGTAAACAATACAAACTCCTGGGGAACTAGATAATGTCTCCAATGCCTCAATGCTTGAACAATTGTATAAAATTCCAAATCATAAGTAGAATAATTCTTTCTCACTTCATTCATCTTTTCACTAGAGAAAGCTATAGGTTTTCTAGCTTGGCTAAGCACAACACCTATTCCCACATGGGAGGCATCACACTCTACTTCAAATACCTTATCAAAATTTGGCAATGCAAGTATAGGTGCTTATGTTACCTTTTACTTCAAGTACTTAAAGCTCTCCTCATGATCCTTGGTCCATACAAACCCCCTTCCTTTGGTGCAATCTATTATAGGAGCTACAATACTATTGAAATTTTAAATGAACTTTCGATAGAAAGTGGCCAAGCCATGAAAACTTTTTACCTCTGTGATGCTGCTTGGACTAGGCCATTCTAGAATTGCCCTGACCTTTTCTAGATCCATTCTAACACCATCTTTAGAAATGACAAAGTGTACAAAAACCAAAGTATCCTACATGAACCTACACTTCTTCAAATTGGCATAGAGCTTCTCCTTCCTTAACACACTAAAGATGATCCTCAAGTGTTGTAGGTGCTCTTCTTTGCTATTACTAAATACCAAAATATCATCAAAATAAACTACCACAAACTTACCAATATAAGGTCGTAGTATAGTGTTCATCAATCTCATAAATGTGCTAGGTGCATTTGATAACCCGAATGGCATAACCATCCACTCATATAATCCATCTCCAATCTTAAAGGTTGTCTTCCACTCATCCCCTTCTCGGATCCGGATTTGGTGGTAGCCACTTCATAGGTTGATCTTGCTAAAATATTTGGCCCCTGCATGGACATCCATCATGTCCTCCATACGAGGTATAGGAAACTGATACTTGATGGTAATCTTATTAATTGCTCTGCTATTAGTGTACATCCTCCATGTTCTATCTTTTTTGGGGGTCAACAATGCAGGTACAGCACATGGGCTCATGCTCTCTCTCACCACACCTTTACTTATTAGTTCTGTTACTTGCTTATTCAATTTTGCACGTTGTGTTGGATTCATCCTATAAGCTACTTGGTTGGGTAGAGTTGCTCCTGGAATCAAATCAATATGATGTTGAATATCTCTCTTTGGTGGTAGACCATCGGTAATTCATCAGGTAAAACATCAACAAATTCTTTCAATAGCTTTGCTACTTCTGGGGGAACTGAAATATATTCTTCTTCACCTTTTTTCACTACTAATGCATAACAACACCCTGTCACCTTCATTTATTTAACAAGATCTCTTTCAGACAACATGGTCTCATCTTTTCCTTCATCCTTGAGAGGCAATAAAATCACCTTAGAGCCATCTTTCCAAAAAGATGTATGTGTTTTTCTCTCCATCATGCATAACTTTTCTATCATGCTGCCATGGCCTTCCCAATAACACATGATGGCATCCATTGGGACAACATCACACCATATCTCATCCTGATAGATCTTCCCTATGCTAAACTTAATTAGGCATCTTTTATCAATAGTGACTTCATTTCCCTTTTTAAACCATGTAATACGGTACGGATGAGGATGTTTTTCACAGTGTAAATTCAATTTTTCTACCATTTCGATAGAAACCATATTTTCACAACTACCTCCATCAACAATAACTTGACATACCTTGCCACCTGAAGTGCATCTGGTTCTGAAGATATTGGTTCTAAGCCATGAACCATCAAAGCTTTTGGCTTGTGTTTTATCCTTCTCTAGAATCACCATTGGTCTTCCCATCATGAGACTGTCTCCCACATCTGGTGGAACCTCTAGTTCCGTCCCTTCCACTTCATGTTGCATTTGAATCAGGTTCACCCTAGGTTGTCCTCCTTGATTTCTTTCTTGCATGTTATAATTTGAGCATTCAAATGCCCTATGACCTTCTTCTCCACATCTGAAACAAGTGAAAGGCCTTCTCTGGTTTTCCCATCCTCTATCGCTACCATAACCTCTACCTCTTTGAAATCCCCTTCCTCATTCTTGATTCAGAGGATCTTGTTGAGTGTCTACTTGTTTTTCCAATCCATGGGATGACTCTCCCTTGCCATAATTTGGACCTCCTCGAAATGGGGTTGATGTACCCCTTCTTCCTCCTCTATTCCTTTGATGGTACTATCTGTTTTGTTTTTCTTCAGCCTTTAGAGCTGATTGGTAAGCCTCTTCCATACTGTTGAGTTGATGCATGCTCAATTCATCTTGAATAGAGAATTTCAGGCCATTCACATATCTAGCAGCCATCTGTTCATCAGTTTCTTGATGCTCTATATGTATAGGCATCATATAAATCTCATTTGTATAACCTTGCACAGAAGAGAGGTTCTACTTTAAATTTTGAAACCTACGAAAAAGGGTTTGCACATAATCTATGGGAAAAAAATTTCTCTCAACTTCTTCTCCATTTTATTCCATGTCCTGATCTTATCCTTGTCTTTCCTTGTTCGTTCCTTTTGAAGATGATCCCACCAAATCATTGCATGACCCTTTAATTTGGTTCATGCGAATTTCACCTTATTTTCCTTTGTCATGGATTTCCATTCAAAAAAATTTCTCATGTCATTCAACTAGTCTATCAATTCCTTTGGTTTAAGACTACCTACATAATCTGAAATATCTACCTTGACCCCTTCATTTTTCCCTTCTAAGGTCTTGAGCATCCTCTCTTCAAAACTCATGCCTTCTAATTTTTCTTCTTCATGTTTTGTATCTTGATCTGCACCTCCTCGACCTATCTCTTCATCAAATTCGTCTCCTCCTCTACCCAGTCTTTGGTTTTCCATCCATGTTGTAAGTTCTGCTACTTGCCTTTGTAGATTTTACATTTCTCTATGCATTTGGGCAAGACCGCCTCTTCCTCTTCCTCTCCTAGCCATCTTCCTGCTCTAATACTAGATGATGTAGCCAACAACATACACTCAATAGAATTGTGCCATTAATCATGTGTGAGAGCCAAAGATTTGGAAAACTTAAAAAAATAAAGAAAACTTATATTCACCAATTCTGCTACTACAATGAGAGAAAACTCTCTTATATCCAAGAAAATAAAAAAATAAAAAAAATTACCTTTTCTAGCAGATTTCGACAATTGTCAGATTTTGCTATTTTAGGTAATTTTACATGCATATCTTGAGAATCCAGTTTTTTCCCAAAAACTTCATAAAACTAAGGTAGGATGAAAAGCCAACTAACATCCTAAATTCAAAACATGAGTTTCGAGTTATTAACAAAAGCAACTTTTAAAAAACTAGGAAAAAACACTAAATTGACATTTTGAGGGCCAAGATGAAAGTTTGAAGCCTTGAAAAACTGGCAAGCTGGGGTCCAACTAACTAGGGTGGTTGGGAATCCACATGCCACCTCATAACGCATCCACCTGTTAAATTTCAGCCCAAAACCACATCTAAGTCAAAAGTTATGACCTCCAGAAGTCCCTACATCAGAAATGTGAACAATACTTCATTCTATTAAACATCTAGTTTAACGTTCAAAGAGTCAATAATAATTTTACACCTCATCCACACCAAAAAGTGGCAAATATTTGTCCTATTTTTATAAGTCAGAATTGATCTTTGACTATTGAATTCGATAATGTTTAAAAATAGCCACAAAACTTATGACTTTCCAAGAAAAAAGAAGGCTAGTCTAATAAGAAAAATATTGTTATTTGAACCTGAACGCATATAATGTTTTCAAACCAAAGTAGACTAAACAAATGTCTTATTTGTTGTCACAGAACTTACATAGGCATGGATAATAGTAGGAGAACAACAATATGCGTGCACCTTGATTCTCTTGCAAAGCCTTCATTCCTTTGCATCTACAACTCTCTATTTTCCATGTAAATTATTCTTGTAAATATTGTTATTATTGCTAGGAATTATTTGACACAGAAGACCAAAGAAGAGGATATGTTGGCCATAGAAGTATTAATGGCCTCCTCTTTGTTGTCTTTGGTGCATTTTTTGTTCATTTAGTCAATTTGCATTTTAAGGGCGGTGTCGATTGCCTTACTATTCTTGGTGTGCTTTTACTATGCCTGGGATTAGACCATGAGACCACTGATTTACTCTTCCAGCTCCACATTCTTAGGCTTCATGTGAAAATGCTCCAGATTCTTTTCCTACAGCTTTCATGTTATTGCTCCCGCAGCAGTGCATAAAAAATGCCTTAGAATTCTTTTTTGTCCTTCCCACTAGGCCTCACATTATTCCTTCTTCTTGACAAGGAAGAAAAAAAATGTCTCATTTTTTCCTCGACTCCACAGAAGAAAATGAACTTAATGGATGCATTCACATTTGACTAAAATTTAATGATTGATAATGTATAGTGCCATTTTTTTAACTTCACTTTAAAGATTCAGTATTCATGGAATTGAAGAATTGAATTTGTTATAGCTACAATTGAATTGAATTGCTTTGACAACATTATGCTTTGAATTTTTTTACCTGCAGTTTGATAAATTGCTCCATCTAATCCCTCTAGCATTGAATCTTAGCAGCCAGATTGTTGCTTGCACATAATGTGTTATTGTTATTATTGTTAAATTCCTTTCTACTAGTTTGAGTTGAGTGATCCTCTTGAAGACTAAGATGCAAGCTTGTAAAAACACATGATTTCAGCTGCAACTTTAAGGAAGTGACCTTGAATCCTTCCAAAGGAAGACAATTTAGTGACTGACCTGACTCTCACACATGACATGTTTGGGCATGGGCTTAACTCAGGGATGGCTGCATATGATGGCCAATGTGTTGCCATGGCATGCATAGAACACTCCACTCTATTGCAACAACCCCAATTTATTTAGGATCAATAAATTTAGATGGCTAAATTAACACACACAAATTAAGTTATGTAGGAAAATAACAAATCAAGGAGTAGAAGTCAACTAAAAGTCTAAATAGATGCACATGTTTGATTTAAAAACCAAAAGAATTTTGACTAGATCTAAAATCTTTTTCGGCCATGCCTATAAAAATAGTATATTTAACTAAGCTTTAAAGTTGTTGACACCTCCTCATAGAATTTTCACAAACAGTCAAAATTTTAGAGATTTTCACAAGTTTTAACATAATATGGAGAGTACTTCTCATACACGGTTACTTACATATTTAGCAAAATCATTATAGTTTAAGCCTCCTATTTACATAATATTTTATTTAACAAGATCTTATTTACATTTGTAGAATTATTCTATTTAACAAGATCTTATTCAACTACTTCGCTGTGAGTTAAATGAATTTTCTGTATTTACAATGATAGTATACAATTTGATTTAACAAAACTTTTAATAGATTTCGACTTGTATTTATACAAGTAGTATAGATATAAAAATCTTTCAAATATTTAAATAACATAAGATGTTTTCTAACACGATTTTCTTACAGCATCAGAAGAATGGATATGTGAGAAGAGGGTGTTAGAAAAACCAAAAAAAAATGGACAACTAATTTTTGGACGAGGGAAAAAATAAAATTTAGTACTACCAAATTTTTTGGCAATTACAAGATGGCCAAAAGATAGCAAATATTTATTATAGAACATTGTTCACATTATCTTTCCCCTTCTTACCAAATCTACTTGTTTTCCACCATTTATCATGAATCCATGAATCCTCCTCCCAAATATAAAATCCATGTGCATGTTTTTTATCAAATAAAATTAATAGCTTAATGAAATCAAATAACTTGTATAATAGAGGAATATAATAGAAAACATGTTGCAAATACTTGATAATAATAATTCATTTCAAGGTGGAAAACTTTCAAAAGTCTCCAAGGATGATCTAATTATCTAGATAAGAAAATAATAATGATCATACAACTAAATTGAGAGTTAAGTCAGCCATAGGCCGACTACTCATAACCTAATGCACACTATCCACACACCTTATGGATGCTTATCCATAAAATCTTAATCTTCCCATGTAACATATTTATCTGGTAAACCCTCCCACTTAATGAAATACCTGACGATTTCCTTATTCCTCAAACTCTTTGTGTGTTTGCGTATTTCTATTTGGTTCCCTAATGATTATCCCCATTTCATTTCTCCTTGGTAACGACAAATGTATACGATGTCGACCATTCATCTTCTCTAATAAACAAATATTGAGTGGATTTAAGTTTGAACCATCAGGTAATTCAAGTATGTAATCTTCTTTGTGAAACATTTTATATAGCATCCTGTAAGGACCATAATATTTTGGTGGAAACTTTTTATGGGACCTTCCCTTTTGAGGTTCTAATCTCAAGTAAAACCATTCACCAACTATAAAACTCATCTTAGCATGGTGTTGGTCTCTGGGAATGTTTAGAACTTTTCATTTTCCTCTTTGATTCCTTCATTTGCTCCTGAAACACAATTCACAAAAGTTATATACACAAACTACCACAATCAATTCAAACCCTAAATGTTTGAATTTTCATATGTAATGCAATGATAACAACACCTCCTCCTCCTCTACTATGAGAGTGCATCTCTTTTTGCTGCTTGTACCCTCATCAATTCCTTTACCCTTTCTTTGCCTCTTGCTCTTGTTCCATTGCAAGAACTAAATGGAATAAATCCCTAAATTTCAATACACCCAAATAAGAAAAACACACATAATTTAAGATGGTATTTATAAAATCTACAACAATGCTTTGATAACAAGTTTTAGAAATATCTATTATTTTATATTGAAAGTTTTCGAGATTACAACTATAAAATCTATAACAACTATAGAATCTACAATACCTATAGTAATAGGTTTTAGAAATAATTATTATTTGATTCACAATTTTTTAAGATTGCAACTACAACATTGCGACACTTGCTAAGATGATAGCCATAGAATCTTCAATGCCTATAGTAATAGGTTTTAGAAATAACTGTTATTTAATTTGAATGTTTTTAAAATTGCAACTATAAAATCTTATTTCATTCCTAATTTCATAACGCTACTCCAAACACATAATATATGCTCAAAGCATTGGCAGGAACTGGAAGCAATGTGCCTCTTGTTAGAATAGACAATATAACTGTTTGAAGATTTTTTCTAAATAATTGGCAAATTGTTACACCTACTAGAAGCTTGTTACAACTTTGATACACAAGTATTGCTTGTATTAGGAGACTGCCAAGTTATAAATAGCAGCATCGTACAATCTAAATTGATCACTTGTGCTTGAATTTACTACAACTGTTTCAGAAATCGAGATTTCAGTCCTCACTTCAGATTTAAAGTTTCACACCAAAGGTTTCCTGCAATTGTTTCTGAGTCTTAATAATTTTCTAGAAGTTTACTTTTCTATGGTTCAGATTGAGACTTTTCCTCCTCCAAACCTAAGGTTCCCATGATAAGCCTTTCAGCAGTCTTAACAGCTAAAATATGTTCATAGGTATCAGAGATCCACTCTTAAAATTTTCAGAATTTAAGTTTTGTTTTTCCGACTAAACAGTAGGTTCCAGTTAATACCCTACTATAGCCGTAAACTGTCAACAAGACTAGAAACTATATCTTCGTTAATAGAATGCCAAGATATAGTTTAAGCCATCTCAAATGTAATTCCTCCACCTAAATCAAAATTAATTATCTATGTCAAAGGAACATCTATTTATCCTCATCAACTGCTATGCAGATGACATGTCCTGTTCTGAATATTTATAAACCTTACACTTTTTTTTGCATTTCTCAGACTTATACAATACTTCAAATAATATGAACAATAATGGCAATAAGAAATCATAACATTCAAATACTGAAATTGCAATTCTCCACACTGATACTAAATGATGATATAAAGTTTAATTACAGTCAACTCAAGATAATGTATCAAATCTGACCAACAATGAAGAGGTTCAGCTGTACAATCATAACTGTGCAGTGAGAAAATCAAGATATACTCACAAATAGAGAGGTGTAAATTAATTCAGATATTATCCAAAACTGACCAGTCACTTCTAAGTTCTAACACAGCGAAAATGAATAAGAGACTGCCAATATGATGCCAAACAGCAATCTCAATATTCCTCTAGCTCCTCCAATTGTAGCGGCAATCCAAACTGATGCTAACAACACTGCTGTCTTTAAACTGTCACCAAACTTCTACTGCGAACTGAAAAGGAAACTATTGAAAATCCTTTCGAGAGCTGCTCCTATCACTCTGAAACAAATTGTAATCTTCTGAAACTGAAAATACTGAATCAAACAATTATTTGAATATGAGCACAAGTGTTCAAATGATGATTTGAAAATAATGAGTAGAATGATCCTTTTGCACACTTATGATTGCTCTTATAAACTCCCTCTATTTCTAAATTGAAACTCACTTCAGAAAAACAAATCTTGTCATCTTAGTGAGGTGACTCATCTTTCTAAAATTAAGTTGTCTTTTCCCAAAGTTGAATAAGGAAATTTCAGTTACACAACTTAATGTATTTTCAAATTGAAACTTCAGAAAAAAAAAATCTTATCTTAGTGAGGGACTCATCTTTCTAAAAAAAAATTTATGACAGTTATCTATTCAAAGGTGTTATTCTATGACATATCTTAATATAAGTAAAATAATATATTTATATTTAAAAATATATATATCTTCTAGATTTTTGCATTTTCTTTTTTTGATTTTTTCCACCTTCCAATTTCTTTTTTTTTTTTAGCCCAGGGCTTAAATTTGATGGTTGACCCTGCCTAAAACTATTTTTACGCTGAGAGGCATTCCTAAATTCATAGCACAGATGGAGAATAAGAACTGAAAGATTCTTCTATGAAATTTTATAAAATTTTAATAAAAAATAAAAATATAAAAACAGAGAAGGTGAAAGGAATAAAAAAAAGAAAAAATAAAATGCAAGCGGAATAAAAAATAAAACCAAAAAAAGAAATTGGAAAAAATAAAAAATAAAAAACAAAAAAGAAATTGAAAATAAGAAAATCACAAAAACTATCCAACCAAAAAAGAAATTGGGAAAAAAAAAAAAAAAACTAAAAACTAAAAAAGAAATTGGAAAAAATCAAAAAAATAAAAATAAAAAAAGAAATTGAAAAATAAGAAAATCACAAAAACTATGGAACCATGGAGATAGGTGGAATACCACCTCAAAGATTTTAGATTGGAAGGCTTCAAACCACTGGCCGATTAAATTTTCAGTAGTTCCCTTCAGTGTTCTGAGGAACCCTTCTTGTGAGTTTCAACTTATGTGGCTAAGGGATCCTTTTCTCAAGGACTTAATGGCTAATTGGTGGCTCAAAGGAAGGCTTGCTCATGGTAGGGCTATGTATTCTTTTGCCAAAAGACTTTAGAATGTGAAATATAGGCTCAAGAAGTAGAATAGGCAGTGCTTTAGTAATCTACACCACAATAAAATGATAGCTCAAGCTCATTTAGACTTCATCACCCACCAAATCTGTGATCAAGGTCTTACTGAAGATTTGAGTAGGGAGGAGACTATAGTATCTAAGGTATTGGAGGAATGGGAGTTGTGGGAGGAGATTTTCTGGAAGCAAAAATATCATATTAACTAGCTTGAGGAAGGTGATAGAAATATTGCCTTCTTTCACAACTCAGCTAAAGCTAGAAGGAATGGTAATCTTATTACCTCTCTTGTTTCTCTGGAAGGAAATCAACTCTCTTCTCTAGGGGAGATTACTAGTGAGGCTTCCCGATTCTTTTTAGCTCTTTTTATGGAGGAATCTCATCTTGCTAGAGAAGATGAAATTCACATTCTAGATTGTATTCTCTTGCTTGTCTCCAGTGAGATGAACGCAACCCTCATGCTTCCCATCTCACTATGGGAACTAGAGACAATGGTGTTCCAAATGAAGAAAGGTAAAGCTCCGGGCCCTGATGGTTTTCTTATTGAATTCTTTCAGGAGTTTTAGGAAATTATGAAATTGGATCTTTTGGAGGTGGTGCAAGAGTCTCAAGGAAATAAGCAAATGTTAAGGGCCTTGAATTCTACTTTTTTTGGCTTTGATCCCTAAACAAGAAGGTCCTAAAAGTCTAGACCAATTTAGGCCCATTGCTCTTTGCAATGTGATTTATAAAATTATTACCAAATTGATTGCAGAAAGGCTCAAGCCTTGGCTCAGCTCATTGATTTCATAAGAACAAGGGGGAATTTGTCGCTGGTAGACAAATTCTAGATGGAGTCATGATAGCTACTAAGGTTATTCATTCCATGGCGAATTCTAAGGAAAAAGCCATGTTCATCAAGCTTGATATGGGAAAAGCCTATGATAGGGTCAAATGGGTCTTCTTGCAAAAAGTTCTTCTAGCTTTTGGGTTTGGCAGGGAGTGAGTGGAGTGGGTGATGAGTTGTGTGACCTCTACCTCCTTTTCAGTTCTTATCAATGGGGAGCCTTTTGAGTTATTTGAAGCTTCCAGAGGCCTCTGTCAAGAGGATCCCTTATCTCCTTATCTATTCATTATTATGGCAGAAGGTCTGGGTAGATTTCTTAAGTCCTGAGTTAGACAAGGGCTGATTCAGGGCTAGAATTGGGGTAATAGTTTGCCTCCTCACTCTAATCTTTAGTTTGTGGATGATACTACCTAAATGGATCTGGCCAAAATTAATGAAGCTGTGAATTTAAGGAAAGCTTTGAATTTCTATTTGGCTATCTCTGGACAAAAGATTAATGAGGATAAGTCTTCCATCTTATTCAATACCCCTTAGCTTATCCAAAGCAAGATTGCTCAGATTCTTAGTTTTTAGATTGGTTCTCTTCCTTTGAAGTATCTTGGGATTCCCATTGTTGTGGGGTCTCAATGCAAGTAGATTTCGCAGGATATTCTAGATAAGTTCCACATGTGGGTTAGTCATTGGACCCATAGATGACTCTCAATGGCTGGGTGGGTGACCCTTTTGAAGTCTATGGTTCAAGCTCTCCCTATTTATAGGTGCTTTGTGCAGGTTACTCCCTCAAGCTCCATCAAGGAATTTGATGCCCCTGACAATTTCTTTGGGCAGGCAGTTTTTCCTTTTCCAAGTGGAGTCTAGTCAAGTGAGAATTTGTCTATAGGCCAAAACAGGAGGGAGGCCTTGGTCTGAAGCCTACAGGGTGGATTGGCCAGGTCTTAGCTGTCAAATTGTATTGGAGATGGTGCACTTGCCAGGATCAGGATTGGGCTAGACTTCTCACTCATAAATACCTTCGATGGTTGGACCCCTCTGATATGCCTCGATATAGCCTTTTGGGGAAGGGATCTATGATTTGGGATACCCTCAAAAGAGGGGCAAAGGTTATCAAGGATGGCCTTTTTTGGATATGTAATGGTGGCTCTGAGGCTCTTTTTTGTTCTGACTCTTGGGATGGTCACCCCTCTATTTTAACTTTGTTCCTTCACTTGCTTACCCTCTGCAATAGCTTGCTTGAAGCCAAGTGGAACAAGGTGGCAGACTATAAGACTCCTCTAGTGTTAGAACAAGTGGAGGTTATGTGGTGGAAGGACCCTCATGCAAGGCTTAAATTTGACAGTCAATGTTGACTATCAAGCAATTTTTTTATGATAGTTATCTATTTAATATTGCTTTTAAAATCTTAAGAAATACTTTAGTATAAGTAAATTATATAAAAACCAAATATATATATGATCATAATCATATATAAGTTTTGATAGTTTGTCCAAAATCTCTCCTTTCATATGATAGAGTCTTTTCAAAATTTCAGTTGTATTTTACAGCTAAAATGTCTAAATACAGCTATACAACTGTCAAATTTAAGCCTTGCCCTCATGAATGGCCACCGAGGGGTAGTGAGGAGGATCATCAGGAGTTTGCTAGCATTTTGGCTGGGAGAATGTGTAACTCGCTCAAAGGGAGAGATGTCCTAGTGTGGCGCCCTGATGCAAATGAGAGATTTTTGGTTGCCTCGGGTTACTTGGATCTGGACATAAAGTTTTATGAACAGGTTGGTGTTCCTTGGTGGAAAAAGGTTTGGAAAAAATTCTCTTGGCCCAAGTGTAATTTCTTTGCTTGGTTGGTGGTTCAAAATAAGTGCCTTACCTAGGAAAATTTAAGAGAGGCTTACAGGGCCCCTCTATCTGTGTGCTTTGTAACAACAGTGAAGAATGTGTCTCTCATCTCTTCTTCTAGTGTCCTCTCTCCTGGCAACTTTGGCACCTTTGGTAGGGAATGTGGAATCATGCTTGTGTTAATGCCACTTCCTTGGTTGAATTCTAAGAAAGTTTGGGTAGGCCTCTAGCTCAGACCTCTTTCCTCTAGATTGTTTGGGATATTGGGCCTACTTTTATTATTTGGCACCTTTGGCTAGAGAGGAAAAGGAGGTTTCTTCAAGATGTGAGGCTAGAGGTAGTTCATTTATGACAGAAGATTTGCAGTAGAATCCAGGAGACCATTTTACCAATGTGTGACCTCACAGTCAATGTGGATCCTAATGACTTGGACATTATAAGGAAGTTGTATTTGGTTGACAGTGGTTTGGCTTTATCTACTGGAAAACGGCTTTGGGAGGCCAAGCAAAAGCCTTAGCAGGAAGGTCAGTGGACCCCTCCTCCTCAAGGAATTCTGAAGGTTAACATTGACAGGTCTTTTAGAGGGAACCTTGGTCATGCAAAGATGGGGAGTATTGGTAGAGATAGTGCAGGGGAAGTTATGTTTTTCTTCTCCACTTATAAAGGGTTTGTGATGCCCCATCATGCAAACCTAGAGTGTTAGACTAACAAGTGCACAATTTATAGAAAAAAAAAAAATTGAAGCTAAAAATAAGCATTATACATTGAAATACAACATTAAATGCTATGCACAAATAACACCTCTAGGGAACATAACTGCATAAAAAAAAACATAAGATTAAAATAATACAAGTGATATATATTATAATACAATAGAAGAGGACTTACATCATTCATTTGTAGAGATGGACAGTTACAAAGGTTCAAATACAATATTACATGACTAATCACATCAGTTACAAATGATACAATAGTGAATGATTACAGCAACTTAGAAAGTGTACACAAATCTAGAGCTGGAACACTTCTGCACTGGACTCGAACTGATTCTCCAAGAAGACCAATGGATAGCTCTACCACCCAACCATGTGGAAACTTGAAGTCCACCCCTCTAAGCTAGGAGATAACATCAAGGCTCCACTAGGCCAGAGTTACAATAATGAATACAACAACAAGATATAGTACTCCATGCAGGTAAACAGGATAACAAGGCTGCTCAGACAAAATAGTACTTGCCAAAATAAGACAATGAAATCATCAAGATAGGATCAACCATCCAGACAAGTCTACACTCCAGAGGTAACAACAGAAGATAAAACAGGAAGTAACTACGCTGCAATAGGGAGAGTGTCATCACATGGTCCTATCATGGGTTTTCCAGGCTATCTCTCACTAGAAGCCAGCCCCCATCTATGGTTTTCTTGGCGACCTCTCTATAGGCACCGGCCCCATAGGGTGACACATGTAAAGTCAACACTTCCTCTCATGGAGAGGAGGAAGTCAACCTTGCCAACCAGGCCTTTTCATCCCATCCTTAGCCTATGAAAGCACTCAAGGCATGGGAGAGACATCATACTTATCTTATTATATGGATCACTACCCAACCCACCTAGATCAATTATTTAGTTATCACTTACCACTTCCATGGGGTTTTCCAAGCAGCCACTTTGGGCACCGGCCCCGCCATGGAAGCCACTCCCCCTCATACAACTAGCACCCCTAATCAGTATCCAAAACAACATACAAGAGCAAGGGAACTGATAACATTTGATTTTTACAATTCAACACTTCCAATTCTCATTTCTATAATAAAACTTTTCCCTCACCCATAAAACCACTCAAATCAAGAATCATCTGGACCAAATAGCAACAAAAAATAGATTGCAGACCTAACCTTTGGAGTCGGCACATTGACACTATATCACATATAAGGCTCTCATCTAAAATGGAAACAAAGGTTTAAACAACCCGACACTTGATTAGCAACATGAGACTCTGAACTAAGGAATGTAATAAACCAATGCATCATTCTTCCCTGTTTACGCTACCAGGGTCCCCATACATGAACAAGAGACGTAATTTTCTCATAACACATTACTTGAATTGAAACCATAATCAACCTAGGCCTTGGGATTTCAAACTTGACCACTTGTACAACCCTCATTATGACAATATATGAATCATACACAAGGATATCCCAAATAGAAAAACTTTAAATCTCAAGGAATTAATAAAACAAAAGAAGGAGAACCATAATCCGAACATCCTAACTTAATCAAAATCAATGAAAAGTCATAAAATAAATCCATTATTAAAACAATCTCTAAGTTAAATCCATTTTGATTTCACTTAATTTAACTAAAGAAAAGAAACCAATCCTCATTTCTTAAAATAAATGTATCTAAATGTGTGTGTTTTAATTTAAACTCACTAGATCACATTTTGATCTTATGCACCACTATAAGGAAGCCTATTTCTATATTCTAATAACTACCAAATTTAATAAAAACAACTATATACATATACATATATCTATAAGCATATACTTCTATTTTACCATCCACAAATTCTAATAAAACAGCTATAAGCATCTATAGTTCTTACTATAAGCATAAGTCACTAGCTAACATATTGAAATGCCAAATTAAAATACTATAAACCTATATAATTTCTTAACATTTTACCACTTCAATTTTCAAAACACTACATATGTATTTTCCTAAGAGCATGGATTCCCGTCTATCCTCAATAAATAACAAGAAGGTAGAAAATTAACTCTATTCGACTAATTCCTTTCTAACAATATAATCCAAATCTTTTACACACTCACATCCAATATAAGCATAACCATATCAACTCAAATAGCAATCTAAAATTCGTATAAACATAGGTTTACTAATCAGTAATTTACTTAACCATTGTTAGTTGGCATCAACCATTCAAAGTTCACCCTAGCAAATAACAATAAGAATACTTATATATAAACAATGATCATATCTCAATATTCGCTTATTGCTTTTATCACTAATAGCTATAGAAGATGATATTGTTCTATACGTTAAATTATCATACTTTCCTAACATACTAGAGGTTCACTTAAACTTGTTTTCACTTATATCTATTCTAAATTAGCCATGACACAATGAACACAAATTACAGAATATAATTCATTATAAGTATAACTACAAATTTCTAAATGAACGACCACCAAAAAGAAGTTTCTTTCTATACTAACTTATCACAAAAGGATGGCAGAGAGTGTATTATAGGAAAGATGACAACTAACCGACACCACATGACTCCCTTGGTCAACTCTAACAGTCATACACGAGTCCTTTGAGGAGTTTCCTACGTCAAAGAAATAACCCATTCATATCTCACCAAAATTAGATGACACTACCAACAGAGAGAGGGACGACGAAAATCTGCAACCTTGGCATCACGCGGGAAAGAGACTGGGTTTGATACACTACAGAGGAATCTCATCACAGAGAGCAAATGGCTGGGTAGGCAAGATAAGTCAAAGAGAAAGGTGTAGCACAGATCATCATTCATTTATTTAGTTCAAAAGATATGAGAGAGGGTAGGACACACAAATGTCTGGCAAGTTACAAGCAATCTCAGCATCAGAAACCCTGACTTGTCAATGGAAGGACGATTAGGCACAGAGCAAACAAGAAGAAGAAGCATTACCATGGCTTGTGATGGCAGTGACAAGCAGACATTTATTCGTGAAGTTTTGAAAGAGCTCTCAATATTCTTAATGGCATTCGACCTAATGGGTGAAGAAGGTTTGGATTAAAATTTTTGACAAGAGAGGAGGAGGGTTACTAAAAGAAGACCAACCCATGATTTCTGGTAGGGCAAGCATACGACAATCACCATAGTTGACTGAGTTAAAATAAAAATCACCAATAAAATTGCTTTAGGTTGATGTCGATTTCAAATCCATAGCAAGAAAGTTTTGTTACACGTCCCCATAATGGGCCATATATTTCTTTGATTGAGATCACTTAAAGGATTAGGATAGATTAGACTCTAACCTTAGAGGGAGGTTTTGACATAGAAAAGACCAGAGGAGAAGTGAATCCTAAAAAAAAATATAACAGAGGTTAAAACGTTCACAACGACAAGGTGTGATCTCCAAGGTGAGGGTGTGGCCAGGGCATCAACATTGGATCACACAGGGCACAAGATGACACAAGCTACAAGATATTTAAATTCCAAATTACAGGACATGTAAATTTCATGCACAGAACATGCTGCAATAAGATTTAAAATACAAGCTACAACAATTGCAAATTTTCACAGAGAGAGACAAAATCACATACCCGAATTTCAGTCCCAGTTCAAATTTTCTCCAATTCTTGCAATCAATTCCTTGTTTTTCCCAAATTTTTGTCTTTTCTCTTGCCCAATCCTTCTCCAAAACAAAATTCCCCCCAATTTAAAATGGCTCTACCCATACATTATCACAGACATGCATCCCTTACCTATAATCCCACTACTCAGACAAATTTTAAAGTCTTACTTTTTATAAATATTCCCAAATCTAGAATCATATCTGACAACCAATAACCAATAATTTATAACCAATATTATTCTTTAATTAACTAGATACTAATAACTTGAAACAACAACTTATGACACAAATACTCTTGGATAAACAGATAATTAATTCTAGTCTATTTTAAAATTTTACTAAGGTGTTATTCTAAGTTCAAGGCTAAACCAAATATTATCCAATAAAACATAATAGAAGCATTATTATTTTAATAATAAATCATTAAAGTATTATCAAACTACACATAAGCATAATTACACACAACTCGACGATACTCCACAACACAAGATTACCAACATAAAAGGCAAGGACCAGGCGTCACAACACGACACAAGACCACAACAGAAGATAAGGACCGACCTAGTGGATTAAACATCGTGTTATCTCCCATCACTGATATCCATTGGTGGAAGAGCCCGCTTAAACCTGCTATATCAAGTGGAGTCAAGTCTCTGTACCTGCAGCCTGCATCTAAACAATTGGTTGTATATGATCAAATACATGTATGTCAACACACAGAGTTAGAGAATCACGGTGTAGTAGGGTGGTCGAAGTGAGTAGTACTACACCATCTCTTCTCTTGAAACAATACCATAACAACTTTTATTTGAATTTAGATACCAACAAATCAAATGAAACATGATAATATTAATTCATTACCAAACATGTCAAACTCATCATAACAGGGATAATAGTGATGTCATCGTAAACTCATACCACATGTCAGAACTAAATCAATCGAGCATAATCTATCATAATCAGAATAAGCATAAACCATAGTTTCAAAAACTCAAATGTCTCAGAACTGTCTGGAAGCAAAGGAAAAGCTAATAACTGTCTTAGATCAAGCATAGAGTAATGCAAAACTAACAGCTATCACAAGCCAAAAATGAGGGGGCATTACATCCTCCCCCCCTAAAATCAGGCTTACTCCTAGAAGCCTGCAAAAAGGAAAGGGTATAATTCTCTCATCCTAGAAGTATCCTCCCCGGTAGAAGAAGTCTCATCATTAGGATCCTAGTAGAACCTGACCTATTCCATGTCCCTTCCCCTGAGAGCAAGCCTCCTATGCTGTAGAATGCCTACGGGCTCCAAAGCTAGCTGCCCGTCCTCTACCTATAGAGCAGTCCAATGAAGAACATGAGCAATATCTGGATAGTAAGGTCTAAGTACGGAAACATGAAACACATCATGGATGCGTGAAAGGCTAGGCGGCAAAGCAAGACGATAAGCAACTGGACCAATCCTCTCCAACACCTCAAAAGGTCCAACAAAGCGTGGTACTAGCTTAGAGCCCTTTCTATAGCAGATTGGACTCTTTTACGGTTGCACACGCAAGAACACCCGATCCCCAACTGAAAACTATCAATCGATCCTATGAGCATCTGTATACTTCTTCTATCTATCCTGAGCTGCCACCAAATGATCTCTAATCCTCTCAACCTGCTACTCCATATCTCTAAGCATATCAGGACCTAGAAGAACTTTGTCCTTGAGCCGATCCCAACTCAGAGGGGTCCTACACAGACGACCATACAAGGCCTAAAATGGAGACATGCCGATAGAACTATGATATCCATTATTATAGGCAACTCCACTAGGTATAGATAATTCTCCCAACGGATCTGCCAATCCATCACATACATCCTCAACATATCCTCAAGAACCTGATTAACCCTCTCAGTCTGACCATCAGTCTCAGGATGGTAAGCTAAACTAAAGTTCAGTTGTGTCCCCAAGGCATGCTGCAAAGAAGTCCAGAGGGCGGAAGTGAATACTGGATCCCTATCGGAGATGATCCTACGAGGAATCCCATGAAGTTTGACGATGTCCTCCATGAACACTCTAGCCACCATGGTAGCATTGTAAGAAGAACAGACAGGAGAGAAGTGAGCTACCTTCATCAACCTATCCACAGTGACCATAATAGCATCGTGTTAGCGAGAGGATATTGGAAAACTAACAATAAAGTCTATCGAAATGATATCCCACTTCCACTCTGGAATCAAATGAGGTTGTAAAAGGCCTGTAGGGTGCTGATGCTCTGCCTTCACCCTCTGACACTCAAGACACCTCGACACAAAATCAGTAATATCCTGCTTCATGTCACTCCAAAAATACAGCTGGCACAGATCTGTATGCATCTTCTTAACACCCAGATGAACAGAATAAGGTGCCCGATGCGCCTCTGACAACACTAGGGTGCAAAGAACCTCAGAACTAGGAACATAAAGACGACCCAAATGTCACAAAAGACTATCTGACTCAAGAGAGTAACCGGTGAATCTACCCTCTAAAGGTCTACTAGACTCAATCTCAGATTTCACCTCCTAGCACCAACTGTCAGTAGAAAGTGTTGCGAGAATCTGACCTCTCAAATCAACTGTGAGAGAGACCGCTGAGATCTCATGCCTCCGATGACTAAGAGCATCCACTACCACATTCTCTTTGCCCTGAATAAACTTGACCTCAAAGTCATACTCGCACAAGAACTCCATCCAACGCCTCTGCCTCGCATTCAAGTTTGGTTGCATGAAAATATACTGCAAACTATGATGATCACTGTGCAGCTCAAACTGATGCCCTAAGAGAAAATGCCTCCATCTCACCAAGGCATGCACAATTGCAGCTACTCCAAGTCATGAGTGGGATAGTTCAATTTGTGACCCTTGAGTTTGCGAGACTCATAGGCGATCACGTGACCATCCTTTATCAGAACTGCTCCCAAACCTTCCAAAGAAGCATCGGTACAAACAACAAAGTCCTTGGTAGGATCAGGAACCACTAAAATAGGTGCACTGGTCAACTACTCCTTAAGGGTCTGAAAAGTTGCCTGACACTGCTCTGACCACACAAACTTCTTCCCTTTCCTTTGAAGAGAAGTAATAGGATGGCAATCCTCAAAAATCCCATAACAAAATTGCGATTGTAGCCTGCCAAACCCATAAAACTGCGGACCTCAGAAACATTAGCAAGTGCAGGCCAATCCATAATAGCTTGGATCTTCGAAGGATCCACCACAATACCCTCTCCAGAGATAACATGACCCAAATACTTCACCTCTGTCTGAAAGAATTCGCACTTTGACAAATTGGCATAAAGCTGATTTTCTCTCAGACACTGCAACACCTAACGCAAATACTCCTCATCCTCCTCCATAGTCCTCGAATAGATCAACATATCATCTAGAAAAACAAGGACAAACCTGTTGAGATAAGTGCGGAAAACATCATTCATCAGGCTCATGACTACTAAAGGTGCATTCGTCAACCCGAATGGTACCACTGTGAACTCATAATGTCCATAACAGGTACAAAATGCTATTTTGTGAATATCTGCCTCAAATATCTGCAACTGGTGATATCCTGACTTAAGGTCAATTTTAGAAAAAACCTTGGCCCCCTTAATCTGATCAAACAAATCATTGATCCGAGGCAAGGGGTACCTGTTTCTCACTATCACCTTATTGAGCTGTCGATAATCGATGCATAGCCGCAGAGATCCATCCTTCTTTTTCACAAAGATCATAGGTGCTCCCCAAGGAGAAACACTAGGTCGAATGAATCCTTTGGCTAACAGCTCCTCCAACTGCAATCAGAGTTCCTTAAGCTCCTGAGTGGTGATCCTATATGAAGCTCGAGAGATGGGCTCTGTGCCGGGAACAAGATCAATCCTGAAGTCAATGTCATGCTTAGGTGGCATCCCCAGAATATTAGATGGAAAAACATCAGCATACTCCCTCAAAAGTGGGTGATCGTCAAGAGATGCCTCTCGACTCTCCTCCATCTCCAAGTCACTAATAGATACTGCAAAAAGCTGACATCCCTGACGCATGCATCTCTTAAGTTGCATAGCAGAGATCATACGTAGGGAAATAGGTCTCTGAACTCCTACAACCTCAACCTCTGCACTAGAATCATCCACACATCTAACAAACTTATATCGACAATCAAGCACTGCCTGATGGGCCTCTAACCAATCCATCCCCAAAACTATATCATATGATCCAAGGGGTAGGATGCGAAAGTCTATTGTAGTAGATAGAGAGCTAATCTTCAACTCACAACCAGGCACTAGAGACTCAACTGCGACCTTAGCCCAAGAAGCTAACTCAACATGCCACCTATCATCCTGCTTTGTTGCCACTAAGCCACCATATCAACTCAAATAGCAATCTAAAATTCATATAAACATAGGTTTACTAATCAGCAATTTACCTAACCATTGTTAGTTGGCATCAACCATTCAAAGTTCACGCTAGCAAATAACAATAAGAATACTTATATATAAACAATGATCACATCTCAATATTCGCTTATTGCTTTTATCACTAATAGCTATAGAAGATGATATTATTCTATGCGTTAAATTATCATACTTTCCTAGCATACTAAAGGTTCACTTAAACTTGTTTTCACTTATATCTATTCTAAATTAGCCACGACACAATGAACACAAATTACAAAATATAATTCGTTATAAGTATCGACTACAAATTTCTAAATGAATGACCACTGAAAAGAAGTTTCTTTCTATACTAACTTATCACAAAAGGATCGTAGAGAGTGCATTAGAGGAAAGCTGACAACTAACCGACACCACACAACTCCCTTGGTCGACTCTAACAGTTATACATGAGTCCTTTGAGGAGTTTCCTACGTCAAAGAAATAACCCATTCATATCTCGCCGAAATTAGATGACACTACCAATAGAGAGAGGGACGACGGAAGTCTGCAACCTTGGCATCAAGCAGGAAAGAGACTGGGTTTGATACACTACAGAGGAATCTCATCACAGAGAGCAAACGGCTGGGGAGGCAAGATAAGTCAAAGCAAAAGGTGTTGCACAGATCGTCGTTCATTTATTTAGTTTAAAATATATGAGAGAGGGTAGGACACACAAATGTCTGGCAAGTTACAAGCAATCTCAGCATCAAAAACACCGACCCGTCGATGGAAGGATGACTAGGCAGAGAGCAAACAAGAAGAAGAAGCATTACCATGGCTTGCGGTGGCAGCGATAGGTGGACGTTTATTCGTGAAGTTTTGAAAGAGCTCTCAGTATTTTAATGGCATTCAACCTAATGGGTGAAAAAGGTTTGGATTAAAAATTTTGACAGGAGAGGAGAAGGGTTACTAAAAGAAGACCAACCCATGATTTCTGGCAGGGCAAGTACACGACAATCACCATAGTTGACTAAGGTAAAATAAAAATCACCAATAACATTACTTTAGGTTGATGTCAATTTCAAATCCATAGCAAGAAAGTTTTGTTACACATCCCCATAATGGGCCATATATTTCTTTGATTGAGATCACTTAAAGGATTACGATAGATTGGACTCTAACCTTAGAGGGAGGTTTTGACACAGAAAAGACCAGAGGAGAAGTGAATCCTCAAAAAAAAAATATCAGAGGTTAAAACGTTCACAACAACAAGGTGTGATCCCCAAGGTGAGGGTGTGGCCAGGGCATCAACATTGGATCACACAGGGCACAAGATGACACAAGCTACAAGATATTTAATTTCCAAATTGCAGGACATGTAAATTTCATGCATAGAACATGCTGCAATAAGATTTACATTACAAGCTACAATAATTGCAAATTTTCACAGAGAGAGACAAAATCACATACCCGAATTTCAGTCCCAGTTTGAATTTTCTCCAATTCCTGCAATCAATTCCTTGTTTTTCCCAAATTTCTATCTTTTCTCTTCCCCAATCCTTCCCCAAAACAAAATTCCCCTCCAATTTAAAATGGCTCAACCCATACATTTTCACGGACATGCATCTGTTACCCAGAATCCCACTACTCAGACAAATTTTAAATTCTTACTTTTTATAAAGATTCCCAAACCTAGAATCATATCCGACAACCAACAACCAATAATTTATAACCATTATTATTCTTTAATTAACTAGATACTAATAACCTGAAACCACAACTTATGACAAATACTCTTGGATAAACAGATAATTAATTCTAGTCTATTTTAAAATTTTACTAAGGTGTTATTCTAAGTTCAAGGCTAAACCAAATATTATCCAATAAAACATAATAGAAGCATTATTATTTTAATAATAAATCATTAAAGTATTATCAAACTACACATAAGCATAATTACACACAACTCGACGATACTCCACAACACAAGATTACCAACATAAAAGGCCAGGACCAGGCGTCACAACATGACACAAGACCACAACAAAAGATAAGGACCGACCTAGTGGATTAAACATCGTGTTATCTCCCATCACTGATATCCATTGGTGGAAGAGCCCGCTCAAACCTGCTATATCAGGTGGAGTCAAGTCTCTGTACCTGCAGCCTACATCTAAATAATTGGTTGTATACGATCAAATACATGTATGTCAACACACAGAGTTAGAGAATCACGGCGTAGTAGGGTGCTTGAAGTGAGTAGTACTACACTGTCTCTGCTCTTGAAACAATACCATAACAACTTTTATTTGAATTCAGATACCAACAGATCAAATGAAACATGATAATATTAACTCATTACCAAACATGTCAAACTCATCATAACAGGGATAATAGTGATGTCATCATAAACTCATACCACATGTCAGAACTAAATCAATCGAGCATAATCTATCATAATCAGAATAAGTATAAACCATAGTTTCAAAAACTCAAATGTCTCAAAACTGTCTGGAAGCAAAGGAAAAGCTAACAACTACCTCAGATCAAGCATAGAGTAATTCAAAACTAACAGCTATCACAAGAAAAAAATGAGGGGGCATTATAGGGTTCCATACTAACAATTTTATGGAAGCCCTTGCTATTCTTAGTGTTGTTGAGAGGGCTTGCTCCCTTGGTTGGAAAAAAATTCTATGTGAATCTGATTTATAGATTGTGGTTGATATACTATTAGAGCAGACGATGGATGGTGCTAATTGGTAGTTGGCCATTGTGGTTAAACAATTTTAAAGTTTTGTTTCTCTTTGGATTATGTTTCTTTTCTCCATATTCCTTGTGAGTGGAATAGAGTGGCAGACTGTTTGGCCAAGTGAGCCTCAGAGTACTTGGAGAGATGGGATGTAGGTGATTGGGATCTTTTGTCACCAGAGTATACTCTAGTTTTAGATAAGTTAATTAAGGAGGACAGAGATAGGTAGGTGGCTTTCCTAGGATTCCTAGTGGATCACTTGTTGGTTCTTTGTGGGCTTGAGGCCTATTGTTGTGTAATATTTCTTTGTTGATCAATAAATTTTTACCACCTTTAAAAAAAAAATTCCAAAGTAAAAATTAAAAAAATTAAAAAAAAAAAAATTAAAATTAAAATTTGATTTTTATTTTTTATTTTCTCCAATTTCTTTTTTGATTCCATAGTTTTTTGTGATTTTCTTATTTTCAATTTCTTTTTTGGTTTTTTTTTTTATTTTTTCCAATTTCTTTTTTTGTTTTTATTTTTTTTTTTTCCAAAATCTTTTTTTTATTTTTTTTTTCCAATTTCTTTGTTGGTTCCATAGTTTTTGTGATTTTCTTATTTTTAATTTTTTTTTGTTTTTATTTTTTATTTTTTCCAATTTCTTTTTTGGTTCCATAGTTTTTGTGATTTTCTTATTATCAATTTCTTTTTAAATCACCAAAAATATCAAACCAAAAAAAATTGAAAAATTAAAAAATAAAAAATGATGGAAAAAAAAAAGTTAGAAAATCAAATAAACTATGGCAAAGAGATATCCCTTAGCATACTTTAGATATATATTTTTAAATATAAATACACTAGTGTAAATATAGGTATGCTAGTATAGTCACAGCAGAGTGGAGATGGGAGCACTCATTTTTTCTACGTAAATTTATAAAAAAGAAATTAAATTACAAAAAAGGAAATAAAAAACAAAAAAGAAATTTGAAAAAACAAAAACAAAAGAGAAATTAAAAACCATTGAAGGTACAAAAGTTGAGAAAATCAAAGAACCCAAAAAGAAATTTGAAAAATAAAAAATAAAACTCAATTAGAAAAAAAAAATTAAAACAAAAAATAAATTAGAAAAATAAAAAAATAAAAACCAGAAAAGAAATTGGAAACAATTGGAAAGAGAAAAAGCTGGATAAAACCACCAAAAATATCAAACAAAAGAAAAATTGGAAAAATTTAAAAATTAAAATGATGGAAGAAAAAAAGTGAGAAAATCAAATAAACTATGGAAAAGAGGTATCCTTTGGCATACTTTCAATGTATTCTTTTAAATATAAATATACTAGTATGCAATGCATTGGAGAAATGCCACCTAAGCTACTAAACCAGGCACAAGAAATTTCAGAGTATCCAAATCATCAAATTCCCAAAACCCCATACAACATGAAAAATAAAAAACATTGTATAAAGAAATGTGAACAATACTTCATTCTATTAAACATCCAGTTTAACGTTCAAAGAGTTAATAATAATTTTACACCTCATCCACACCAAAAAGTGGTAAATATTTGTCCTATTTTTATAGGTCAAAATTGATCTTTGACTATTGAAATAAATGATGTTTAAAAATAGCCACAAAACTTATGACTTTCCAAAAAAAAACAGGCCAATTTGATAAGAAACATATTGTTATTTGACCCTGAACCGATATAGTTTTCAAACCAAAGAAGACTAAACAAATGTCTCGTTTGCTGTCATAGAACTTACACAGGCATGGATAGTAGTAGGAGAACAGCAATATGCACACCTTGTTTCTCTTGTAAAGCCTTCATTCCTTTGCATCTACAGATCTCTATTTTCCATGTAAATTATTCTTGTAAATATTGTTATTATTGCTGGGAATTATTTGACACAGAAGACCAAAGAAGATGATATGTTGGCCATGGAAGTATTCATGGCCTCCTCTTTGTTGTCTTTGGTGCATTTTTTGTTCATTTAGTCAATTTGCAGTTTAAGGAATGTGCCGATTGCCTCAGTATTCTTGGTGTGCTTTACTATGCCTGGGATTAGACCATGAGACCACTAATTTCCTCTTCCAACTCCACGTTCTTCGGCTTCATGTGAAAAAGCTTCACATTCTTTTCCTACAGCTTCCATGTTACTGCTCCCGAAGCAGTGCATGAAAAATGCCTTAGAATTCTTTTTTATCCTTCCCACTAGGCCTCACATTATTCCTTCTTCTTATCAAGGAAGAAAAAAAATTGTTATAGCTATAATTGAATTGAATTGCTTTGACAACATTATGCTTTGAATTTTTTTACCTGTAGTTTGATAAACTGCTCCATCTAATCCCTCTAGCATTGAATCTTAGCAGCCAGATTGTTGATTGCACATAATGTGCTATTGTTATTATTGTTGAATTCCTTTCTACTGGTTGGAGTTGAGTGATCCTCTTGAAGACTAAGATGCAAGCCTGTAAAAACACATGATTTCAGTTGCAACTTTAAGGAAGTGACCTTGAATCCTTCCAAAGGAAGACAATTCAGTGACTGATCTGACTCTCACACATGATATGTTTGGGCATGGGCTTAACTCAGGGATGGCTGCATAAGATGGCCAACGTGTTGCCATGGCATGCATAGAACACTCCACTCTATTGCAACAACCCCAAATTATTCAGGATCAATAAATTTAGATGGCTAAATTAACACACACAAATTAAGTTATGCAAGAAAATAACAAATCAAGAAGTAAAAGTCAACTAAAAGTCTAAATAAATGCACATGTTTGATTTAAAAACTAAAAGAATTTTTTCTAGATCTAAAAATATTTTTCAGCCATGCCTATGAAAAGAGTATATTTAACTAAGCTTTAAAGTTGTTGACATCTCCTCATAGAATTTTCACAAATAGTCCAAACTTTAGATTGTTGGATAAATTTGCAAATTCAAATAGAGATTTTCACATGTTTTAACGGAAAGTACTTCTCATGCACATTTACATACATATTTAGCAAAATCATTATAGTTTAAGCCTCCTATTTACATAAATATTTTATTTAACAAGATCTTATTTACATTTGCATAGAGTAGAATTATTCTATTTAACAAGATCTTATTCAACTTCTTGGACAGTTTTCTCTTGTAACAAAGCTCTATGAGTCAAATTAAACAATTAAACACTTCTTTTAATGAATGGTAAAACTAGGCATTTAGCTAGATTTATGTTAGTTGGATGCAGCATACACAATAAAGATATGTTTAACAAAAAAATTGTCCTTAACTTACCAAACCAGTATATTTAAAAATGATTTTTTCTATATTTACAATAATAGTATACAATTTGGACTAGTATATATACAAGTAGTACATATATAAAAATCTTTCAACTATTTAAACAACATAAGATGTTTTCTAAGACGGTTTTTTTTTACAGTGTGAGAAGAACGGATATGTGAGAAGAGGGCGTCAAAAACGAGGGGAAAAAAAAATTAGTGCTACCAAATTTTTTTACAATTACAAGATGGCCAAAAGATAGAAAATATTTATGATAGAACATTGTTCAAATTATCTTTCCCCTCCTTACCAAATTTACTTATTTTCCACCATTTATCATGAATCCATGAATCCTCCTCCCAAATATAAAATCCATGTGCATGTTTTTATCAAATAAAATTAATAGCTTAATGAAATGAAACAATAATAGAGGAATATAATAGAAAACATGTTGCAAATACTTGATAATAATAATTCATTTCAAGGTGGAAAACTTTCAAAAGTCTCAAGGATGATCTAATTATCTAGATAAGAAAATAATAATGATCATACAACTAAATTGAGAGTTAAGTTAGCCATTGGCCGACTACTCATAACCTAATGCACACTATCCAATCACATTACCTCTCAAATGTGGATGCTTATTCATAAAATCTTCATCTTCCCATGTGGCATATTTATCTGGTAAACCCTCCCACTCAATGAGATACTTGACGATTTCCTTGTTCCTCAACCTCTTTGTGCATTTGCGTATACCAATATTTCTATTTGGTTCCCTAGTGATTCTCCTCATTTCATCTCTCCTTGGTAATGACAAATGTATACGATGTTGATGCTTCATCTTCTCTAATAAACAAATATTGAGTGGATTTAAGTTTGATCCATCAGGTAATTCAAGGATGTAGTCTTCTGTGTATTCAATATTATATAGCATCCTGTATGGACCATAATATTTTGGTGGAAACTTTTTATCGGACCTTCCTTTGTGAGGTTCCAATCTCAAGTAAAACCGATCACCAACTATAAAACTCATCTTAGCATGGTGTTGGTCCCTCGGAATGTTAGAACTTTTCCTTTTCCTCTTTGATTCCTTCATTTGCTCCTGAAACACAATTCACAAAAGTCATATACACAAACTACTACAATCAATTCAAACCCTAAATGCTTGAATTTTCATATGTAATGTAATGATAACAACACCTCCTCGTCCTCTACTATGGGAGTGCATCTCTTTTTGCTGCTTGTACCCTCATCAATTCCTTTACCCTTTCTTCGCTTTGCCTCTTGCTCTTGTTCCATTGCTAACACTAAATGGAATAAATCCCTAAATTTCAATACACCCAAATGAGAAAAACACACATAATTTAAGATGGTATTTATAGAATCTACAATAATGCTTCTGGTAACAAGTTTTAGAAATATCTATTATTTAATATTGAAAGTTTTTGAATTGCAACTATAAAATCTATAGCAACTATAGAATCTACAATACCTAGGTTTTAGAAATAACTATTATTTGATTCACAATTTTTTTAGATTGCAACTATAAATTTGTAACACTTGCTAACATGATAGCTATAGAATCTTAATGCTATAGTAATAGGTTTTAGAAATAACTATTATTTAATTTGAATGTTTTTAAGATTGGAACTATAAAATCTTATTCCATTTCTAATTTCATAACGCTACTCCAAACACATAATATATGCTCAAAGCATTGGCAGGAACTACAAGCAATGTGCCTCTTGTTAGAATAGGCAATATAACTGTTTGAAGATATTTTCTAAATAATGGGCAGATTGTTACACCTACTAGAAGCTTGTTACAACTTTGATACACAAGTATTGCTTGTATTAGGAGACTGCCAAGTTATAAATAGCAGCATCGTACAATGTAAATTGATCACTTGTGCTTGAATTTACTACAACTGTTTCAGAAATCGAGATTTCAGTCCTCACTTCAGATTTAAAGTTTCACACCAAGGGTTTCCTGCAATTGTTTCTGAGTCTTATTAATTTTCTAGAAGTTTACTTTTCTATGGTTCAGATTGAGACTTTTCCTCCTCCAAACCTAAGGTTCCTATGATAAGCCTTTCAGCAGTCTTTAACAGCTAAAAAATGTTCATAGGTATCAGAGATCCACTCTTAAAATTTTCAGAATTAAGTTAAGTTTTTCCGACTAAACAGTAGGTTCCAGTTAATACCCTACTATTGCCGTAAACTGTCAACAAGACTAGAAACTATATCTTCGTTAATAGAATGCCAAGATATAGTTTAAGCCATCTCAAATGTAATTCCTCCGCCTAAATCAAAATTAATTATCTATGTCAAAGGAGCATCTATTTATCCTCATCAACTGCTATGCAGATGACATGTCCTGTTCTGAATATTTATAAACCTTACACTTTTTTTGCATTTCTCAGGCTTATTCAATACTTCAAATAATATGAACAATAATGGCAATAAGAAATCATAACATTCAAATTCTGAAATTGCAATTCTCCACACTGATACTAAATGATGATATTAAGTTTAATTACAGCCAACTTCAAGATAATGTATCAAATCTGAGCAACAATGAAGAGGTTCAGCTGTACAATCATAACTGTGCAGTGAGAAAATCAAGATATACTCACAAATAGAGAGATGCAAATTAATTCAGATATCATCCAAAACTGACCAGTCACTTCTAACACAGCTAAAATGAATAAGAGACTGCCAATATGATGCCAAACAGCAATCTCAATATTCTTCTAGCTCCTCCAGTTGTAGCGGCAATCCAAACTGATGCTAACAACACTCTTGTCTTCAAACTGTCACCAAACTTCTACTGCGAACTGAAAAAGAAACTACTGAAAATGCTTTGGAGAACTGCTCCTATCACTCTGAAACAAATTGTAATCTTCTGAAACTAAAATACTGAATCAAACAATGATTTGAATATGAGCACAAGTGTTCAAATGATGATTCGAAAATAATGAGTAGAATGATCCTTTTGCACACTATGATTGCTCTTATAAACTCCCTCTATTTCTAAATTGAAACTCACTTCAGAAAAACAAATCTTATCATCTTAGTGAGGTGACTCATCTTTCTAAAATTAAGTTGTCTTTTCCTAAAGTTAAATAAGGAAATTTCTGTTAGACAACTTGATCCTTTTTCAAATTGAAACTAACTTCAGAAAAAAAAAAAATTCTTATCTTAGTGAGGTGACTCATCTTTCTAATTTTATGACAGTTATCTATTCAAAGGTGTTCTTCATATCGTTTCTTTGATTTTCTCTTACAATTTCATTTTTGGTTTTTATTTTTTAATTTTTCCAATTTCTTTTTTGGTTTCATAGTTTTTGTGATTTTTTCCAACTTTTTCTCCTTCCAACAGTTTCTAATTTGTTTTTTGGTTTTTTTTTTTTTATTTTTCTAGTTTTTTTTTTTTTTTTTTTTTTTCCATTTTTTATTTTTTTATTTTTCCAATTTCATTTTTAATTTTTAATTTTTACCAATTTTTTTGGTTCCATAGTTTTTGTGATTTAGCTTTTTCTCCTTCAACTTTTTTTAATTTATTTTTTAGTTTTTTTTCTTTGATTTTCTTAAGTTTTATTTTTATTTCTTATTTTTATTTTTATTTTTATTTTTTCTAATTTCTTTTTTTTTTTTTTTTTTCCAATTTTTTTTTTCATATTTTTTGCTCCACCTTTCTGCAAAGTCAAATAAGGAAATTTTAGTTAGATAACTTAATATTAAATTATAATATTATTTCACTTATTTTAGAACCCCTTAGCCCAGGGCTGAAATTTGATGGCTAACCCTGCCTGAAACTATTTTTACACCAAGAGGCATTCCTAAATTCACAGCACATATGGAGAACAAGAGCTGAAAGATTCATAAACAAATTCAGATTCTATGAACAGCTTATTTGCAATTCCTCTGCTACACAAAAATAGGTAAAGATTCTATATTATCCTTTTCCCATAATTGTAAATAACTTAACCAGCCCCATTGCCAAGAGATATCTTTTAGAGGTTGCTAAACAATAGATGTTGCACAAAAATAAGGAAAGATTCTATATTATCCTTTTCCCATAATTCTAAATAACTTAACCAACCCCATTGCCAAGAGATATCTTGTAGAGGTTATGTACTTGGTTTTTGAGTTTTCCATAGCTTTTGTGATTACCTTTTTTCAATCCTTTCCAAAAAAAATTTTAAATTATTTTCATGGTTTTTATTTTTTATTTTCTCTAATTTATTTCTTGGTTTTTATTTTTTTATTTTTTTATTTTTTCCAATCATTTTTTTGGTTTTTACTTTTATTTTGTTTTCTATATAGTTTCTCTGATCTCCACCCCGATGTGACTTAGAATGTCTATTGGCATAAATAGCTATTATTTAATTTGAAAGTTTTAAGATTGCAACTATAAAATCTGCAACACTTGCTAAGATGTCAACTATACAATCTAATAGGTTTAAAAAATAGTAGCAATTATGTGATTTGGATGTTTTTAATACTACAACTATAAAATAATAGGTTTTAGAAATAGCTATTATTTGAATTAGAAATTTTTAAGATTACAACTATTAAATTTGTGAAAACTATAGAATCCACAATATCTATAACAGTTTTAGAAATAGCTTTATTTAATGCAAAAAAAATTAAGATTCTAATGGCAATGCCTAGAAGCTATAAATCTACTATACCTATAGTAATAGGTCTTAGAAATTAGAAATAACAACTATTATTTCATTTATAAGTTTTTAAAATTGCAACTATAAAATCTCCAACCCCATATAATATCATAACTATAAAATCTACCTTGCCTATAGTAACATATTTTAGAAATAACAACTAGTTTTAGAAATAGCGACTAGTTTTAGAAATAACTTTATTTAATTCAAAAAAATTAAGATTCTAACTATAAAATCTGTAATGCCTACTAAGAGTCTAAGATGGAAGCTATAAAATCTACAATACCTATAGGCTATAGTAACAGGTCTTAGAAATAACAACTATTATTTCATTTAGAAGCTTCTAAGACTACAACTATAAAATCTCCAGCTCCTGCTAACTATAAAATCTACCTTGCCTATAGTAACAAGTTTTAGAAATAACTATGAGTTGATTTGAATGTTTTTAAGGTTGTAACTATAAAATTTTGAAACCTTCATAGCTACAAAGTCTCCTAAGATTGCAACTATAAAAAAATTGCCAGACTTTTCAACCACCGGAAAATAGATATTAAAGTTTTTGGTTTTGTATTTTGTTTGGAAATTTTGGAAGAGGCATACTCTTAAGATTTTAGTTTGTTGACATTTATAGCTTAACCACAAAAAGAAAATTTTAAAAGTGAATCCAATCTAATATTAAATCTTGTATAAAAGCAATATTTTTGGTCATTTAATGTTTACCAATATGTTCGGGCATCGCATATTTATGCAACAAAATGCACAAGTAATAGATTCACTATGTTACATCCCCTTTTTAGATTCAATATTACTATTTACTTTTTCTTAAATAGTGTAGTCATGTGAATATGTTTAACATCATAGAAAACGATGTTATGATTAGAAAAGATTAATTTTATAAAATCATGGATTTTTACTTGATTATGATCAATCTGATGTTATGAATTAAAATATCTTTTTGATATGAAAATGAAATGATTTGATGTAAATGTGTTTTGATCAGAACATTGGTACTCTAACCACAAATTGTATATGAGATTGTTAATGGCAGGAATAGATGGAACATGTTCACCAAGAAGCAAGAAGAAGAGAAAGTATCTTTGAGAAAGAGAGAATAGACTCTAGAATAACCAATGGGTGTTTGCCACTAAAAATGAACATTAGGTAGATAAACCTAGTTGCTTTGAGATAAGTATTGATATTGGGTTAAGTCAATTTTGGATGAGAATGTCTAGGTTTATAAGAATAGGTCACTCTTCCTTTCGTATTGTTGTGATGAGTATCAGTAATCGACATTTGTGCCGTAATACTCTGAATCATGTCACCAGATATGGACAACTGATATATATTTATATATATAAATGTATACACTTGAGAATGAGTTGTATGTTGTGTCTTATTTAGTGGTTCAGCGTAAAAGTTGAAATTTGTGCGAAAAGTCGACCCCAAACTTCGTATTGTGTTTGTGCTCCAATCGTCATCGTCATCATAAAGCTCTACAAGTGTATGATGTAAATGTTTAATTACGAAATTCGACGGATGTAGAATTATTTCTATTGTGGGTTATCGTTGTATAATAAAAGGTTTAAATAATGTTTTAAATCTTTGAAATCGTCAAGTGTAGTACTATGGGTTATGTGGTAAGGGTAATATATAAAATCATATATAGTTATATTTAAATAATCATTAAGGAACAATTCTTTATTCTTTAATAGTGTTAGTAATTGGGCAGTAGCTCGAAGGGTTCACTTAAGTCAATATTGATGATGTCTTTTATTCCAAAACATTTTATTCATTCTTGAGCTTCAACCTTTAATGATTGGTCATCAGCGCAACCATTACTCCAAGTCATGTATTCGATCTAAACTCAAAAATTTGTTAGAGTAGTGTGGCATCATGTCGAAAACTAAAAACCACCACCTCACAAATTGTTAGCTCCACCTTGCGGATAAGCTGCAAGAATAGTAGAAGATAAAATGAATCTTGTGTTAGTAGTCATGGAAAGAGGACAGATGTTAATAGTCGAGCTTGGTAGTTACGAAGTAGATGGCTATGCAAATTAGTTAGGGGAGTTAGTTTTAGTTTTGGATGGCAGGAAAAAGAAAGAAGAGAACTTCTTGTTATGATATAGGGAGTTTTAGTTAGAGGTTGGATGGGGGGGATCACAAGGAGACCGTCAACTCCAGATTAGTAAGGAGACAAGTAGCTCAAAGGTCAAAAGGAGTCAAGCGAGGTATTTGAGCCATGAAGCCAACTAACAGGTTTTCAATTCTTCTTGCATAATCTATGTCTCTTTTACGGTCGATCTATTGTATTCATGTGCCAGTAAAGTTGATTATAACCTATTAATCATTATGTGAAATGATAATCATTTCCAAGTGATATCGAATGTTTGGATCATGCTCAAATCTTTAAGATCCTTAGTTAATAGCTTAGCTTACTTAATTGTATGCCAGTGTAATGATAACCGGTGGCTTATCAGAAGGGAAAACATTTCTTTTTGCCCAGGCTTAATGTCGACAATGTAGGGGCTTAGAAGGCTGTAATTCCATCATTAAAAGATCATTGCTAGTACTTCAATTTTATACAAGCTCTTTTGTGTCTAAATAGTGAACATTTATTTAAACCAGAAGTAAGTTTTAGCCTATCAAATACTATTAGGCTGATAGCATTATGGTGTGAAGGTCGCTCCATCAGGAAGTCACTATGTCTTATATCTTGTAATAGTAAACGACTGAGGATTTGCTCTTCAACTTTATTTCGTTCAACAATGTGGACCCTGTGTAAGTAACGGTTAATTATTTATAAACATGTGTTGGCTATTTTGTGGAACTTGTCTATCATGCAAATAGGCTCCGTTTGAGAGAACAACTTGGGTCCTTTTGTTCTTTATTGTTCTTCTTCTTTTAATAGGAAGTCGAATCAACTTCTCTTCTAGTCTCAACTTCTGTAACTGTAGAATGCTACATATGCTACCTCACCAACTTTAGAGATTAGAATGTATATGGAAGATAGTAAAATACCCAGTAGGCATAAAGTTTATGTCAGAAAGATTTCACATATCAAACCAATGTAGGGGTTGAATAAAAGGGTAATCTAGAAGATAGAACATTTTGAATTATAAGTACTTGTTTATGCAAATGAAAGTTATCTATTTTAATAATACAAAATGACTCTTTATATTAAAGAGGAAATTATTATTGTATTTAAGATTGGAAGTTGGTTAAAGACTCTAGTACATAGACTAAATCCTTGACAATGTTGCCATCATGCTAGCATAAAACTTCGACTCGATAACAAGTTAAAAGATGTCTCCCTTTTGGCTCTGTCGATAATGTAAAGTTCTATCTTTGAGAAGATAGTTTATATCAGCATCAAACTCTATGGTCCACCTGAAAAACTAGTATCGATAACTGAGGAATCAGTAAGCTAGAAATTATACCCTAATCACAAAAGTGGTAATGACTCAGAGAGTCTTAAAGTTTTACAGCAAACCAAACTGATATGAATAGAAGCATGTTGAGCCGGAAAGGCTAAGAAATTTATCATCATCAAATGTAACTGTAGGATTGTGATTAAATCAAGTCGAGTTGGGGTGGGTGAACTTACTATTTGCATTGATATTACACTAAACATATTCAAATCCTTTGGCTAAGGTAGTGCACCTGCCTCTAGTGCATTTTTAGTTCACCGTGACTAGATGGCATAGCTTGTGGAGTGGTCATGCTTGTTTAGAGGGTATCTAGGGGAATGGCATGATAACAAGTTACGTAGGTCACAACACCAGTACTCAGATGTCTAACACCATTGGTTATCCTAAGTCTATCCTCTTCGAGTAGGGTAGGACCACTTTCAAGTAGGAAGGTGTGTGGGAGACTGACGGTCTATGGTTGGAGGTTAAGCTCCTCGAAGATACTTTTTCTTCTAAACTCCAGAGGCTTGCCGAGACTTAAATTTGGATGGTCGATAATCGAGATGTAGTGACTTTGGTAAGTTTCTAATTTGAAAATGTTCTTATTAACTTTAATCATCATATTGATAAATGATGAAGATGGATAGACCCCTTTGTGTAACTTATAATTTCATGATTCTTAATTAGTAGATGAATGAATTTCTTTGTTTTAAAATGAAAAATAATTTATCACTTTCTACTTTTAAACTTTTAAAAAAAAATTATCTTTGGTTGAACGTAGATTTTAAGGTGAAAATTAAATTGGGTGTTACATATGGTATCAGAGCTAACCAAGTTCAGCACTAGGGCTGATGAGTCCACTAAGCTGGCTAAGAATCAACATTATGTGGGTAGCTCATGAATTGATTTACTGTGCCAGGATGGTACGTCTCAATAAAACTACAAGGAAGTCCTTTGCTGGTAAGGAACGTTACCTGCAAGCTAAGCAGAGACGCCTTGCGATGATTAAGACTATTGAGAAAACAAATGATGAAACTGACATTTGGCTAGATGATATGGAAACTTTTGCCAATGCCCTAACACAACTCAAGTGAATGAAAAGAGAACTCCTAGAGACATCTAGGATGGCAGCTTGAATCATGGTCAATTCCTGCCCTATTAGTGTACCAATGATCACTAGGGATTCCCGTATACCACCTAGGGATGAAATCATTATACTTTCATCCAATAGCAAATCTAAGGGTTATACACCCCGTGAATATGTGTCGGACAATGAATTCAAAGGTTACACCCCTCTTGTAAATATTGAGTGAAACATGAGATGTGTCTATCCTTAAAAAATGTTGTGCAAAATATAATAAAGTCAATTTTTCTTGAGAATAACTATGGTTATGAGCAATTGATATGTTTTGATAATATTCTAAATAATAAATCATAGAACTAATTAGTACTTGTTAAATTAGGTGGGAAAACAAATAAACATGGATCAATCAGAGTTTAATGAGAGAGAAGATCAGGAAGGTCACAACTCTCAGGCTAACTCCATCGATAAATTGGACAGAGTTCTTAATATGCTTGCTGAAACTAAGGAAAGGTTGGGCAAATTGGAAAAGAAAGTGATTGAAACTGAGAATACTGAGGGTGAAAATGAGTATTCTAATAATGCGAGTAAAAGTAGGCAACGAGAGAATGGCATGTCAAGTGAGAATCAAGAGAATACTGAATCTTAGAGGGAGACAAAAGATAAACTTACACTAGAATTATCTAAGGATATGAAAAAGATTATTTGTCCCAAATTTGATGGAACGAAAACCGGAGATGCAACAGGAAGCATTTCAGCAAAGGATTCATGCCGCCCTTGACAATCGACAAGCTGAATATTAGATTACTCCCATTGAGATGACAGGTACTTTATTTGGAGTCCCTATTTCTATTCTGATTGATACTGGTGCAACAAAAAAATTTGTGTCATCTAAAGTCTTAAGTAACTTTCCTAGAAGGGCTAGTTTTATGTCAAAACCATGGACAGTAGAATATGCAAATCTCTCAAAGGCTCAGGTAGAGCAATGTTTGTTCAAAGCTAAGATTGATATTTCAAACTTTTCCACCGAGGTAAACTTGTATGTGACACCTTTAGGGTCCTACGACATCATTTTAGGAATGAATTGGTTGTGGAGACATAGGGCCAAGGTGGATTGTTTTTATAAAACAATTGAATGTTTGGATGATAAAGGAAATAAAGTTAATTTTCAAGGTATTCAAAGGGAAATAAAGATCATGTCTATTTCATCAAAACAATTAAAACAGGCTAGGCATAAGGGATGTCAACTCTTTGCAGTCAAAATGGACCTAGTAGAGGAAGTTTTAGAGAAGCAAAACTTTGGAGGAAAAATACCCTTATCTTAGTAATTTCAGAGATGTATTTCTTGAGGAACTGCCAGGCTTGCCTCCAAAAAGAACCTTTGACTTTGCCATAGATATTAAACCAGGATCTGAGCCAGTATCTAAAGCTCTGTATAGAATGACCACTACTGAACTTATGGAATTGAAGGCTCAACTGCAGGAGCTACCGACTAAAGGTCTAATTAAGCCAAGTGTATCACCATGGGGAGCTCTGGTTATTTTTGTCAAGAAGAAGGATGGGACCCTTAGACTATGTATAGATTATTGGATGCTAAATAAGGCAACAATAAAGAATAAGTATCCACTGCCACATATTGATGATTTATTCGACCAAATGCATGGTGGAGTAGTATTTTATTTAAGATAGATTTGAGATTTGGATACCATCAGTTGAGGTTAAAAGATGAGGATATTCACAATACTGCATTTAGAATAAGATATGGTCATTATGAGTTTATTGTGTTACCATTTGGGTTCACTAATGCACCAGCTGCTTTCATGAATCTCATGAATAGTGTTTTCAGATCTACTACCTTGATAAATTTGTCCTAGTTTTCATAGATGATATTCTGATATATTCCAAAAATGAGGAGGAGCATAGACAACATCTTCAAATTGTTTTGCAACGTTTAAGAGAACACAAATTGTATTCGAAACTCTCGAAATGTACCTTCTTTTAGAAAGAAGTGTAGTATTTAGGACATACTATATCAGCAGAAGGGATATCAGTTGATCTAGCTAAAATAAAGGCTATTATGGAATGGCCTGTACCTTCTAATGTTTCAGAAGTACAAAGTTTTATGGGATTGGCCAGGTATTACAGGAAATTTGTTCTAAATTTTTCAAGTATTGCTAGCCCAATCACTTCTTTGCAGAGGAAAGGAAATCGGTTTGTATGGACAGGCGAATGTCAAAAGGCATTCGATTTATTAAGAGAAAAGTTAACAATAGCACCAATTCTAAAAGTCCCTGATCCTGAAGGGCAATTTGAGGTTATTACCAATGCCTCTAGAGAAGGTTTAGGAGGCATGCTTATGCAAAATGAGCATGTAATAGCCTATGAATCAAGAAAGTTGAAAAACTATGAGCAGAATTACACTCCTCATGATTTAGAACCGGTAGCAGTGATTCACGCCCTTCAGATGTGGCGACACTATTTGTTGGGAAAGACTTTTATACTAAAATCAGATCATCAAAGTCTTCATTACATATATACACAACCTCATCTCAATGCAAGACAAAGGAGGTGGTTAGAGTTAATATTAGATTACGACTTTGAGATTGCTTACATTAAAGGTAAAGAAAACTGAGTAGCTGATGCTTTAAGCAGAAGAAGACACATAACTTCTATAATCTTTGTTCATGCTAATTTTAAAGATCTAGTATTGCAAAGTTTGCCTGGAGACGAATACTATGAACAGGTGAAGCAAGCTTTGCAAATAAACCCCAAAGATCCAAGATATGATGGATTCCATTTTGAGTTAGACGGATTAATGAGATATAAGGGAAGAATCTATGTTTCTAATTCTGTAGAACTAAAAAACCTTGTATGGAAGGAAGTGCATTGTGTACCTTGTTCTAGACACCCAGGAGTAACAAAACTTTTAGTTGATGTCAAACCGCTATACTACTGGAAAGGAATGAAAAGTGACGCTGCAAGGTTTGTGGCAAGTTGTTTGGAATGTCAAATAGTGAAGACCGAACACCAATATCCTATCAGATTGTTATATCCATATGATATTCCAGAATGGAAATGGCAGGTTGTTAGTATGGATTTTGTTCAAGGGTTACCAATGTCCAAGAATAGACATGATGCAATTTTGGTTGTAGTTGATAAACTAACCAAAGTAGCACACTTCATTCCTAGAAATTTGATGGATGGAGCTCATATTTTGGCCCGTAAGTTTGTTCAAGAAATATTTAGATTGCATGGGGTACCTAAAAAGATTGTATCCGAAAGAGATGCTCGAATAACCTCCCAGTTTTGGCAAATTTTATTTTCAGCACTAGGGACTAAACTCAATGTGAGCACCACTTATCATCCTGAAACTAATGGACAAAAGGAAAGGGTTAACCAGGTCCTAGAGGATCTATTAAGAATGTATTGCATGGACCAGCAATATAGATGGGAGGAATATTTACTTCTTGTTGAATTTGCCTATAATAATTCCTATCATTCTGCCATTAAGATGGCACCATTTGAAGCATTCTATGGAAGGAAATATAGAACTCCTACAAGCTGGGACAAGCTGGAAGATAGGATAAGCATTGGACCATAAATGCTAGCAGATATGGAACAAAAAGTGAAAATGATTAGGAAAAAAGCCAAAAGCCAACGACAGGGAAAAAAGTTATGCAGATCGCAAACGGGTGCCTAGATAATTTTCTATTGGAGAGAAAGTTCTTTTACGAGTGAAACCCCATAAAAGCTCAATCAAGTTTGGTAAATCATCAAAGTTGGCTCCCCGATATGTTAGACCTTTTGAGGTCCTTGAGATTATCAATCCAGTGGCCTACAAAATTGCTCTACCTCCAGCCTTGTCTAAAATGCACAATGTTTTTCATGTTTCTTACCTAAAAAAATATTTTGTAGGTAATAATCACATTCTTAAATGGAATTCTTTATAGATACAAGAGCCAGGAGTGGTTGTGATTGAGCCACTTAAGGTACTCGAAATGTGTAAACTCCGGTTGCGTAATCAAGAGGTCTCACAATGCAAAATTCAGTGGGATCAATATGGCGAGGATAGCGGCACTTGGGAAGACTATAATGACATCCACCAAAGATTTCCCTATCTTTTCAAAAACATTAATGTTAAACTATAAAAGCTTGTTTTTATGTTAAAATTTTGCTTGATAAACTCAATCATCGGGGATGATGATTCTATAGGGGAAGGATATGTTACATCCCCTTTTTGGATTCAATATTACTATTTACTTTTTCTTAAATAGCGTAGTCATGTGAATATGTTTAACATCATAGAAAACGATGTTATGATTAGAAAAGATTAATTTTATGAAATCATGGATTTTTACTTGATTATGATCAATCTGATGTTATGAATTAAAATGTCTTTTTCATATGAAAATGTAATGATTTGATGTAAATGTGTTTTGATCAGAACATTGGTACCCTAAACACAAATTGTGTATGAGATTGTTAATGGTAGGAATAGATGGAACATGTTCACCAAGAAGCAAGAAGAAGAGAAAGTATCTTTGAGAAAGAGAGAATAGACTCTGGAATAACCAATGGGTGTTTGCCACTAAAAATGAACATCAGGTAGATAAACCTAGTTGCTTTGAGATAAGTATTGATTTTGGGTTAAGTAAATTTTGGATGAGAATGTCTAGGTTTATAAGAATAGGTCACTCTTCCTTTCGTAGTTCTCATGATGAGTATAGGTAATCAACATTTATGTCATAATACTCTGAATCATGTCGCCAAATATGGATGACTGATATATATTTATATATATAAATGTATACACTTGAGAATGAGTTGTATGTTGTGTCTTGTTTAGTGGTTCAGCGTAAAAGTTGAAAGTTGTGCGTAAAGTCGACCCCAAACTTTGTATTGTGTTTGCACACCAATCATTGTCATCATCATAAAGCTCTACGAGCGTATGATGTAAACATTTAATTACAGAATTCGACGGATGTAGAATTATCTCTACTGTGGGTTATCGTCGTATAATAAAAGGTTTAAATAATGTTTTAAATCTTTGAAATTGTCAAGTGTAATACCATGGGTTATGTGGTAAGGGTAATATATAAAATCATATATAGTTATATTTAAATAATCATTAAGCAACAATTCTTTATTCTTTAATAGTGTTAGTAATCAGGTAGTAGCTCGAAGGGTTCACTTAAGTCAATATTGATGATGTCTTTTATTCCAAAACATTTTATTCATTCTTGAGCTTCAAACTTTAATGATTGGTCATCAGCTCAGCCATTATTCCAATTCATGTATTCGATCTAAACTCAAAAATCTATTAGAGTAGTGTGGCATCATGTCAAAAACTGAAAACTGCCACCTCGCAAATTATTAGCTCCACCTTGCAAATAAGCTACAAGAATAGTGGAAGATAAAATGAATCTTGTGTTAGTAGTCATGGAAGGAGGATAGATGTTCATAGTTGAGCTTGGTAGTTACCAAGTAGATGGATATGCGAATTAGTTAGGGGAGTTAGTTTTAGTTTTGGACGGCGGGAAAAAGAAAGGAGAGAACTTCTTGTTATGATATAGGGAGTTTTAGTTAGAGGTTGGATGGGGGGGATCACAAGGAGACCGTAAACTCCAGATTAGTATGGAGACCAGTAGCTCAAAGGTTGAAAGGAGTCAAGCGAGGTATCTGATCCGTGAAGCCAACAAATAGATTTTTAATTCTTCCTGCATAATCTACGTCTCTTTTATAGTCGATGTATTGTATTCATGTGCCAGTAAAGTCGATTATAATCTGTTAATCATTATGTGAAATGATAATCACTTCTAAGTGATATCGAATGTTTGGATCATGCTCAAATCTTTAAGATCCTCAGTTAATAGCTTAGCTTACTTAATTTTTGCTCAAATCTTTACCAGTGGCTTATCAGAAGGGAAAACATTTATTTTTGCCCAAGCTTAACGTCAACAATGTAAGGGCTTAGAAGGCCATAATTCTGTCATTAAAAGATCATTGTTAGTACTTCAGTTTTATACAAGCTCTTTTGTGTCTAAACAGTGAACATTTATTTAAACCAGAAGTAAGTTTTAGTCTATGAAAATACTATTAGGCTGATAACATTATGGTGTGAAAGTCGCTCCATCAGGAAGTCACTGTGTCTTATATCTTGTAATAGTAAATGACTGAGGATTTGCTCTTCAAATTTATTTCATTCAGCAATGTGGACCCTGTGTAAGTAACGGTTAATCTTTTATAAACATGTGTTGGCTATTTTGTGGAACTTGTCTATTATGCAAATAGGCTCCGTTGAGAGAACAACTTGGGTCTTTTTGTTCTTTATTGTTCTTCTTCTTTTAACAGGGAGTCGAATCAACTTCTCTTCTAGTCTCGACTTCTGTAACTGTAGAATGCTACCTATGTTACCTCACCAACTGCAGAGATTAGAATGTATATGGCAGATAGTAAAATACCCAGTAGGCATAAAGTTTATGTCAGAAAGATTTCACATATCAAACCAATGTAGGGGTTGAATAAAAGGGTAATCTAGAAGATAGAACATTTTGATTTATAAGTACTTGTTTATGCAAATGAAAGTTATCTATTTTAATAATACAAAATGACTCTTTATATTAAAGAGGAAATTATTATTGTATTTAAGATTGGAAGTTGGTTAAAGACACTAGTACGTAGACTAAAGCCTTGACGACGTTGCCATCATGCTAGCATAAAACTTTGACTCGATAACAAGTTAAAAGATGTCTCCCTTTTGGCTCTGTCGATAATGTAAAGTTCTATCTTTGAGAAGATAGTTTAGATAAGCATCAAACTCTATGGTCCATCGAAAAACTAGTATCGATAACTGAGGAATCAATAAGCTAGAAATTATACCCTAATCACAAAAGTGGTAATGACTTAGAGAGTCTTAAAGTTTTAAAACAAACCAAACTAATATGCATAGAAGCATGTTGAGCCAGAAAGGCTAAGAAATTTATCATGATCAAATGTAACTATAGAATTGTGATTAAATCAAGTCGAGTTAGGGTGGGTGAACTTACTATTATTATGCTAAACATAATCAAATCCTTTGGCCAAGGTAGTGCACCTGCCTCTAGTGCATTTTTGGTTCACTATGACTAGATGACGTAGCTTGTGTAGTGGTCATGCTTGTCTAGAGGGTATCTAGGGGAATTGCATGATAACAAGTTACGTAGGTCACAACACCAGTACTCAGATGGTTAACACCATTGGTTATCCTAAGTCTATCCTCTTCGAGTAGGCTAGGGCCACTTCTAGGTAGGAAGGTGTTGGGAGACCGACAGTCTATGGTTGTAGGTTAAGTTCCTCGAAGATACTTTTTCTTCTAAACTTCAGAGGCTTGCCGAGACTTGAATTTGGATGGTTGACAATCGAGATGCAGTGACTTTGGTAAGTTTTTAATTTGAAAATGTTGTTATTAACTTTAATCATCATATTGATAAATGATGAAGATGGATAGACCCCTTTGTGTAACTTATAATTTTATGATTCTTTATTAGTCGATGAATGAATTTCTTTGTTTTAAAATGAAAAATAATTTATCATTTTCTACTTTTAAACTTTTAAAAAAAAAAATCTTTGGTTGAACGTAGATTTTAAGGTGAAAATTAAATTGGGTGTTACACACTATGTATATGCTATTAGAGTCATTATTTGAAAAGATGGAAAATAAACAAAAAAAAGTCTTTACAATACAAAATATAAGAATCAATGATAACAATTTTGTCACTTTTTGGGTCTTGTAATGATGTTTTCAAGTATATAAGAGCTTAAGAGTTCCCTTTCTTGCAATAGAGATGGCCTCAAAATTACCCAAAACATATTTTTTTAAAACTAATAAGTTTAATTAAACCACCAAATAACCATAAACCATTCAACCTTATTTATATCCTAATACTAACCACCAAACAAAAGGTTTACTATCAATGAGAGATATAAATCTGATTTGCAACAAAGATATTATAGTCATTGTTGAATCCATAATCCTGAAAAACAAATTATGGCAGTAGGCCATAATATTGTTGCATTATTGGTGAGAGTTTTAATTGTAGGTAGACTAAATTAAATAGAATAGTAATGTTGGGACTCTACCACCTAACCCTAACCTGCCTACAAATCAACATGACACCCTAGTTGTTAAAACTTCAAAGAACCTTCTTCCCCTTCGGAGCATCTCATTTCCAACTATGTAGTTGTTGAGACTTCAAAGAACCTTGCCTCTTCTCATCCCCAACAACTTTAGTCTTCTCTGCCTTCCCACTTAGTAACACCCACTCCCCTTAACCCAATTTCCCCTACCCCTTCTCCCCCTCATTCAAATACTTTATCTTTCAAAGAGGTTTTGAAAATTGATCATAGACTTCCAGAAAGAAGGAAAGAAATCAACCCCCTTCCCAACTCTAATGACCTGACCTCTTATGTGTCTTTTCATCCTTTGATCCCCTTGAGAATGCCTCATGGGATCCTTGTGAGACTTGAATTATCCTCTAATCCTTAAATTCTTATAAAAAATCCTCCTATGAACTCCTGTGAATCTCATGTGATCACGATCTCAGTCCTCTTCAAGGGAGAGACCTCCAATTGAAGATACTCTCGACCCTCGTGTCCTTATGTCTTCTAATCAGTTTAATATCCTCTTGATTTGTAATGCCCCTCATTTTTTTTGGCTTGTGATAGTTTCTAGTCTCACATTACTCTTTGTCAGTTCTGAGACTGTTGTTAGTTCTTCCATTGCATTTAGACAGTTCTGAGACATTTGAGTCATTAGGCTTATGGTTTATGTTTTTTTTTATCATGATAGACTATGTTTGACTGATATAGTTTTGACATGTGTTATAAGTTTATGATGACATTATTGTTAGTCCAGTTATGATGAGATTGACATGATTAGTAATGGTTTAATATTATCATGTGTTATGCGATTTGTGGATATCTGATTTTTAAATAAAAATGTTTATAGTCTTGTTTCAAAGCAGGGATGGTGTAGTACTACTCGTTTCGAGCACCCTATTACGCCATGATTCTCTAAGTCTGTGTGTGTTTGATATATATGCAGTTAATCGTATACAACCTATTATTTTTATGCAAGTTGCAGGTACCGGGCCTCGACTCCACCTGATTTAGTAGGTCTGAGTAGGCCCTTACACCAATGGATAACATTGATGGAGATAACATGAGGTTATTCCCCTAGGCCAGTCTCAGTCTTCAGTTGTGGTCATGTGTCATGATGTGACGCTTGATCCTTGCTCCAAGTTATTGGTCATCATGTGTTATGTGGAGTATTGTCGAGTTTGCTTAAGTTAGGCCTATGTGTATTTTGGTAATACCTTAATGAATTATTACTATTATAATAATGCTATTAATATGTTCAATTTGATAGTATGTTACTTAGTCGTAAAACTGGGAATGTTATTTAGGTAAATTGTAATATAGTTTAAAATTAATTATTTTAATGTTTTAATTTTTTTTTAAATATCTGAGTCATAAGTTTTATTATGGTTAATTATTATATTGTTATTTAAAGAATAATATGGGTAATTAATTTATGTTGTTAGATGTTAGATATATTGGGAGATTTGAGAGTCTCTATGTTAAGAAAAAAAAAAAATTCTGAGTAGTGGGATTCTGGTAACGGATGCATGGGCATTTACTACATTGGCTATTTTTTCTTCGAGGGTGATTTTTTTGGGGGGGATTGTTCAAGAGATGGGACAAAGAAAAATTTGGAGAGGAGATCGAGGAAGATTGGAGGTAGTTGAAGAGTTCGAAGCCTTGGAACGAAAATCCGGGTATGGTTACTTGTAAATTTTGCTCAAATTTGATGAAACTAGTTATGTCTGTCAAATTCTTGTGTAAAATTTGAACATGTTGGCTTATTCATTGGTCCTATTCCCCTATCACCTTCGGAAGCCAAGTACCTATAACTTTGAACCTTGTAAACTTGCCTTGTCACCTGAATGCCTGAGAAAATTCTAAGTCAATTGTCCTCTATTGCCTTATAAGAAACTTCGTTGATCCATTTGTGATATTTGCAAAACTCATCAAAGATATGGATCACTTGAAATTGTTCTACAGGTCCTATTTTACATGTTGCTCTCTATACCATCAAATTGCTTATCCAACTTTGAATCGTAGAACCCATTGTTGGAAAATGAGATTTTTAGCCATCTGTTGAATGAAAGTTTAATTGGAATGCTATCAAACATTTTACCTTTGTTGGGATTTCACCTCTTAATTCTTTAAATCTGCAAGACCTCACTCTATAACCTTGGGTCGATTTATGCCCAAATCGATTGCTGCCAGAATACCTTTTTCTTTGCAAACTTCTTCTCCCAAGTGGCCGTACGGCCGTACCTCATGGGAGTCTTTTGAATCTTTCTGATGAAAAAGATAATGTTTAAACTAAAAATTTTGGGCACTTAAGCTCAAGTCTATTTTTTAACTTTGCTATCCTCTCCCATGTGGCCATACGGATGGTCGTACGTCGCTGGCTGGGGTGGGGCAAAAATCTTGCTTGAAGTTTTCATTTTTCCTGTTGTCTGAAGTTGTCTTCACTGTATTTAACATGCCATTGTTTCTTAAATCTTCTTTCAATCCCTCTGACTTCTATTTTCTTCCTCATTTAAAAAAAATGTGCTCTCTTGTTACCCTTGACTGAATGCCCATCTGATTTTTTTTTAAAATCTTCCAGACTTTTCTCTGTATCATATTCTTTAATCTTGTTGAGTAGATCTATTGGCAAATGGATCTGTTAGGAGGTAGTAAGGGCTTTTGTAGATAGGGATTTTGAAAGTTTCCTTTTGAAACTCTTGTTTGGCTGATAGCAAATCCTTTTTAGAAGTTTATAAGTTTGGCTAACTGATTGTTAATAGATTTAGAGCTATTTTCATTCAGATTAGACCTTACATTTGTAATTGTTTAATATTAATTTGTTAGATATGTTGTAGGTAATAAATTTGTTTAGCTATGCATTGTTTTCTTTTAAGAAAATAAATAATAAATTATTGAATTATAGTGTATTGCAATATAATGATATTGGTAACAAAGCAAATATTTGTTTAAACCTGAAATAAATATTATTTTTCATGAGATAAATTAATACCTTCCTGTATATTGTGAAGTTAAAAAGATATATATATATATATATATATGAGATTTCTTCTATTTGTATAGATTCGTAATCTTGTAGAATTAACATTATTATAATAATGTTGCTTTAGAAGATGCAAGTTGGTTATATGAATTAATTAGTATGCTCATTAAATACAATTGTGTTCATACTATCCTAGGATACATTGATTTTAGTAAATATATCATAAGTTAGAGCTTTTGTGTGTTTCGAGTTATAATACTAGATTTCTATGGTGATGTCCACGTAAATGATATAGTATATGTTAAATCATTTCATTTCGATGAAAGTAAAAGCTTTGTTATGATCATTGATTTATATCATCCATTAAGTGTTATGTCAAGTTATTTTCAAATACGGTTTTGTTGAAGCCCCTCTGTTAGCTATTAGTAATGATGCAATTGGTTATTATATTATTTTTTTGGCCTGAGTCATATTGTTTTAGGGAATGACATAGTCGTTTAAACCCTTGTTTCTACGTTCAATTTGTCGACTCTAGAGGTTAGGCTACCTGGGTCTTCAATCTAATTTGGGTCACTCTGTTCAAATGTTCTATTGTTTTGAGATTGTTTAAATGGGCAAGTGAAGTGGTATTGTTGTGGTTAAAATTGGAGATAGCCTATGTAATTGACTTATTGTCCCCTGCCCATGCATGTTTTCGGGTTTTGGATATTGGGTTGGAATGCTAGTTGTATGTAGGAGAATGGCTTCCATGGTGGGGCTGGTGCCCAAAGGGGTTGCCTAGAAAACCCCATGGAAGTTGTAATCAAGTGATAACTTAATAATTGATCTAGGTGGGTTGGGTAGTAATTCACATAACAAGATAAGTATGTTGCCTCACCCATGCCTTGAGTGCTTTCACAGGCTGAGGATAGGATGAGAAGGCCTAGTTGGTAAGGTCGACCTCCTTGTCTCCATGAGAGGATGCATTGATTCCACATGTGTCACCCTATGGGGCCGGTGCCTTTAGAAAGGTTGCCAGGAAAACCATAGATGGGCGCTGGCTTCTAGTGAGAGATAGCTTGGAAAACCCATGCTAGGACCATGCGATGACACTCTCCCTACTGCAGCATAGTTACTCCCTTTCATCTCATGTTGTAGCCCCTGGAGTATTGTTTCGCCTTGATGATTCAATTTGTATTGATGATTTGTGTAGCTTGATGATCTATGTCAAGTTCGTATCTACTTGTCTATAATCTTTGACCTAGTGGAACCTCAATGTTATCTCCTAGCTCAGAGGGGTGGACCTCAGGGTTCCACATGGTTGGGTGGAAGAGCTATCCATTGGATATCTTGGATGTTAAGTTCAAGAATAATGCAGAAGTGTTCCAGTTCTAGATTTATTTTGCACCTTCAGAGTTGTAATTTTCATTCATAACTGTTGTTTATTGTGAACCGATGTGATCGGTCTTGTAACCTTGTATTTAACCTTTTTGTAATAATTCATCTCTGCAAATGAATGATGTAAATCCTCTTCTGTTGTTTTTTAATGTATATTCTGATGTTATAATTTTATGTTTATCTAATGCAGTTATGTTTTCCCTAGAGGAGTTAGAAGTGCACTTTTCTTTATGTTGTGTAGGATGTTATCTTTAGCTATTGTTAATGCAATTACTTGCTTCAAAAAAATATATATTTCTATAATTTTGCTCTTGTTAGTCTAACTCTCTAGGGTTACATGATGGGGTGTCACATTTGGTATCAGAGCCAAGTTTAAACACTAGGTACTCTGGTTATAATTCAGCCCATTATGTGACCTAGTGCTTAAACTCTGTAGATTAACTTTCATCCCTGTTGTTTCCTCTCTTTATATGTGTATTGAACTACCGTTGTGTGTTGTGGGTAGATGCCTAGAGGTAGAGGTCGAGGTCATGGCAGGGGTAGGGGTCGTGGGAGAGGTGGTGGCGGTACACCTCCTCCCAGCTCTCCTCATGGGAGTGCCCAAGAAGGTGGGGGTCAGAATATGGAAGGTCGGGACCAGCCTGAGGGAGCCTAGTTACGACAGTTACTTGAGGAAGCCCTTGCCCGTTTAGGCCCGAGATAGGGGGTTGAGCAACCTAGAGGAGGTCAGGAGGTAGATTAGCCAAAACGTAGTCAAAGAGAGAGATCCCCTAGACAGAGAGAGTTGACAGCTGAGCAGGAGGCCACACTAGCCAGCCATATGAGAGACCTTCTGAGGGCACGTCCTCCCACCTTTGATGGAGCTGGTAGTGGTCTAGAGGTAGAGACTTGGTTATTAGATATAAGCAGGTGTTTCACCATGCATCCTTATGGTAGCAACACCAAAGCCAGATGTGCTATTCTGCATCTTAGAGGTTTTGCTTCAACGTGGTGGCGGTTAGAGGAGCATAAGCTGCACTTGGATATCAGCATTGTTTCTTGGGAGTTGTTCTTAGAGAGGTTCAGAGCTTGTTTCCTATCTGATCATTGGAGGTAACGCCACGCAGATGAGTTCCACGACCTGAGGCAGATGGCCATGTCAGTTGAGCAGTACTAGCGTAGATTCTATGAGCTCAAATAGTATGCGGGTATCAGAGATGATGAGTCTATGTTAGTGCAGCATTTTATTAGGGCCTTGAATGCTTGGATTAGCGGAGGGGTCCATGTCTTCGAACCTAAGACTATGAAGGTTACAGTGGAGAAAGTCCGATTAGTGGAGGAGAATTTGGCTATGGCACTCAGAGGGCATACAGGTGTGCACATTGGTAGTGCATCTCCTGTTGATAACTGAGAGGGGGGTGAATTAGTTATCTTAATTATTTTAGCTTTCTGAATCTCCTTATCAATTAGTGCAACATCAAATCAAATAAGCAAACATAACCTTGAAATGGAAATAACATCAATACACATGACACAATGATTTTGACGTGGAAAACCCTATTAGGGGAAAAACCACGGGGTGATTAACCCAAGATTGTATTCTCTGTTAGAAGAATAAGATAGTACAAAATGGCACTTGCCAATTAGGGCTCACTGCCTGAGCACACTGCTCACAAGACGCTCACTGCTTACAATAGTTTATACAAGAAAACTAGATACTTGAACTGATGAGAAGCATCCACATATGCTGAGGTTCAGTTCCAGTTAAGCCCAATATACTGATCTGCTGCACTTCATTCTTACTCTCCTTAGGTGATGTTGTCTTATTACATTCCGGACCTGTCTTATTGCCTTCACACTACTCTTCTAATTTTCTTCGCACCACACAATACACCACACACACTTTCTCATCAAAATCCATCTGGTATATATATCCACACAAAGGATTTCAATATCTTTCTAGTCGACATCCAGAATACTCAATATTTTCCCAACCTCTGGTTTGTCGGCTAAATCCTTGCTTACCAAGTGATGCAAATCAAGCAGATACTTATAGAAGTCATCTAACATGTTGGCAAATCATGGATGATACCTTAAGAACCTTGATCATCATCAATATCTCATCTGGAATAATTCTGATGCTCTGTCGGTCAGTTCTTCCTCTGTCTACTCTACCAAACTGGACCCCAATACTTAGATGCTCATATCTCTTCACTCTTTCATCACTGGAGGCTCAATCCCTAGAATCTATTAGTCAAGGTATTCCTCTTAACTTCCCCAAGTCCGCACTTTACAAAGATACTTCCTCTAAGAGATCTGGACCTGACTATCGGACCTTGCTGCTTGCTCTGTTCTTGTTTACCAGACCAAGGTATTCTTTAATTTGACTTCCGGTAAAGATACACCAAGTCCTGCGGATGTGTGGAGTGGTCTTTGTTGCCATCAATGACAACACCAATGAAGCCACACAGTGTCTCTTGCCAAGAATCTCCCCCTTTGGCATTGATGGCAACACTAAGTGAAAGATGACAAAGTGTCACACTACACTCCCCCTTTGCTGATGCTCTGTTCTAATGTATATTTTTTCAGAGCTCCCCCTTGGCTGGATTCCACATTTTTCACTGCTCCTCACTTCCCCTTTGACATCAATGGCAAAGGGTAGAATCAGCATACCAACAATCCTCAAAAAAATCAACTATACTTAGCCGCATAAGTATAAATACATGATACACTTACATATATTGAAGTATATCTGCAAAAGATGTCTTCAACTAGGCAAATTCTATTGCCCAACTCTGCTTCATCCTGTCCAAAATTGAGATGTGACCACTCAACAGGAATGCAAAAGCTTCTGCCCTCTTAAGATCTGTCAGATCACTGGTTCGGGCTATGGTCTGGGCATCAGTTAGGGCCTCATGCATGGCCTCTAATTTAGGAATAATCATCCCTCTATGTTCACCCATTCTTCTTAATATGTTCTTCCTCTCCTCAAGCTTCTTAATCTCATTCATGATTACAATAGTTTGACATTCTTGGCTTATTATGGATACAGTGAGAGGATCAAAATTCTGAGAGAGGCTTGACAGTTTATCCTCTTGTTCTTTCACTTTCTTCTCAATATCCTTTGTTACTTTAGTCCAGGATATACAAAATTTATATACTTCTCCTCCATCCTTAAGAGCATTTTCTAAGCTCTTTATCCCAATATCTATATTTCTCCTATCATTGGTTATAAAGCCTTGTAACTCAGAGAATCTCTTATCCAAAAACTCTTTCTAGACCTTCACCTCAGCTGATTTCTCTAAAGATTCAAAATGAGTGCTGACAGAACTAACAAGAGACTTGAGATTACCGGATGAAGAAGCTGAGGAATCCTTTTGAAAGGATGGCATGATCTTTTCAAGCACACCGGATGTAATTTCTAGCAGCTCACAGTCTTCCATGTGAGACTTTAGAAGTTTCTCTTTAGCGTTTGCTTGGGCAAAGGATGCTATCTTCATTGTTTGAACCGAGGAGAGAGAATCAAAGTCAAATGGTCCTTGAAGTAACTCCAGTTCATCAATCTCCATCATTTCTTTAGTCAAGAAATCCTTGACAATTTCTGCAGTGTCTCTTGCTGGAGACAAAGTTTTCTTTCCTTCTACATTGTCACTTGTGTTCTTCTCAGCTTGACCTTCTTCTCTTCCCTTCACTTCTTCTTCTTTCTCCTCTATTCTTTCTTCTCCTTTGGATCTGGAGACTGCTGGAGAATCTGGATTTACTTCTCCTTGGACTTCCTCTTCCGGAATAGAGGAATCTAAGTCCTTAGCTTTTTCTTCACTAGTCTCCTTTGCCTCTTTTGCTACAGTCTCAGTAGATTCTTCTTTGTTATCCATTCCCGAGGGATCATCACTTAAATCCTCTACAATAGGAATATTGAATCTTTTATAGGCTTTCCAGAGGATTTCTTCTGTTTCTTTTGCCACTTTATCAATTTCTCCAAGCATGAGCTGATTCATTCTAGCCTTACTCTGGTACTCATCCTTGCAATCTTTGAAGATCATATTCATTTGCTTCTGAGTGATTGAAGGAAAGAGCTGAATGGCTATCTGTTCCTAGATCTCAAGATCTTTGCCTTAGCATTATTCTTTCTTATTTCTAATTCCTTCTCTAGGCTTTTGGGAATGAGAGATATGATTTCAATAAAAGCCTTATTATAGATATTCAAATATCTGATTGTAGCTTCTTGCAAGATCTTTTGGTCAGCTTCATTATAATCATCATAGAATTTAGTCATCGGTTTTAAGTTTCCATCCACAGTGACTGATTTGACTACATCATCAATGGATAGAGTGGGCCTTTCAACAAATTCTTTTGCCATCTCTTTCATGTCTTGACCTGTAGAAGATTCACCGGATCCTTTCTTCTTCTTCTTCTTCATTTTCTTTACCTCCTCATCTGACTCAGTTTCTTCATCATCCTTCTGACTGATGTAAGACCTTGTGGCCTTTGTCTTAGTTCTTTTCTCTTCTTTACTAGATGATTTTGCTTTCGGTTTAGATGTCTTTGAGATTTTAGCAGTTGCAGGTGCAGAGCTCTTAGAAGATCTAGTCTAGGAGGGGGCTTTTACTGGAGCACTTTCTTTTTCTGCTTCTTCCTTTTCTTTTTCTACTCATTCCATCTTTTCTTTGTGGGCATCAAGTGCCTCTTTTGAGATTCCATGCCTCTTGGCAACTTCTTCAACTTCCCTTCTCACTTTCCTCTTGATTTCAGGCTGTCTAAGTTCCTCATGAACTTTTACACTCAGCTCTTGGAAGGTTCCAAACCATTCTGCCTTAGGATCTTTGGGCTGGCTCAGCAGATGTTGGATATGCAACTCTATGATTTTCTCATCTACTTCATACCCCATTTGCATGATCCAGACTGTCCTTGGCTCCACTGCCTCCATTAGGCATTGATTAGTGTCAACCATGAAACACACTGTATCTTTGTACTTCTCAACCAATGATTGGAAAATTCTTTCTCTGGTTTGCATCATATTTTGAAAGTTCTTGAAGTAACCCCACAAAGCTGTATTTATTGCCTTAGCATCCCCAAGCCCATGCAAGTAATCTCTGATTTGAATTGCAACAGGTCTATCATTCTGCCATACCCAACCACTAGATCTGGGCAGCTCATTCATAAAGTAGAAAAACAAACATAATATCAGTCCACCATACTTAAAAGAGTTCTTTTTGTCCTTCTTGATCTTCTGTAACCTTTCCATTAGTTGGCTTAGAAGGAGTTCACAGATATCATAATCTACATTCTTTCTTAGCATTTCATAAGCAGTATACACAGCAGTTCCGGATACTGAATTCTCCCTGCTGGAGTGATATATCTTATAGCCAATTATCATAGATGCAAACTTAATATCCGGATCAATGATATCTTCTATGGTCATTGCTCTCTTATCAAATTTTGATCCGGTGGCCTTAGTCACAATTTGGTTTTTGATAGATTTGAGAATAGGTAACCCTCTGGAAGAGTGTAAACCGGTTACTGCCCTAATTGCATCCTTGGTGATCTTGAATGGTTTGTTCAACCATAAGAAGTTATCATGCACTCTGCTCAACATATACTGGACCCACTCATCTTCTTCAAGACAGGGGAAATGGATGTACTGACCGAAATGTTTATCCTGGATGGCCTTATACTGATGTTTTAGTTCAAAAGATTCATCTATCAGTTGCTTGTGGTAGATATCCATCATCTTGGATTCACCAAAATCTTCAATGTTTGCGTGAATGTAAACCCTAACGTCTTCTACATGCAAAACCCCATGCAGAATGCTGGAAAAATCCCCTAAGGGATCCACTTCTAGAGATTTGTAAGGATGTTTCTTAAATTTGGGTTGAGGCCTATCAGAAATCTTTACAACATTTGGAGTAGCCATCTTCAAAAGATTTACAGAGAGATTTTCAACAATGGAAAATACCTTTTACGCTTCTAGGGTTCGCTGAATGAGCTGGATTAATTTGTTGGATGAATCGACTTCAACGGTTGATCTTTTGAGAATTTGAGACAATTTGTTGTAGAGCCCCTTTTCTCTTCTTCTTGAATGCAAATGTGCAAATGACAGACGAATGAGCCTTTTTATTTCTGGGAAAACCCTAATTTCATAATGCAATAAATGCGCAACTCAAGTCATTCTGGTTGCCTAGTTTTTCTTATTTTGAGAAGGATCTTTTTCCGGATCACTGAGATATACTTAGAGTTATCCATGGTGATTAATAACAAACTATCTTACTTTCCCCAAACACTTGATCTATCCGTAGAACAAGATGCCTTGAATTTGAATCATACCGGATTTAACTGTGATAATCCTGTTTTACCGGATGACTGTTAAACCGGATCATTCTTGGAAGATTAGACTCTTCAAATCTTCCTGCAGATCTTCCATATCTTTACCAAGCTTTCTTTAGATGTTTCTTTGAGAATCCTTTAATCCACAACTTCCCATGTGCCAATTTCAGGCACCAATTGACTGGCTGGGGGTTTTGTTTTTCTTAGTGACTCCCCCTAAGCCAGAGCTCATCTACTCAATTTCTGGAAGGATTATCAGCACCAGATTCTGGTATGGATCCATCCCCAACATTCTATGTGCTTCTCTTCACCCAGATCTTATTCATCTCCCTTTGAATTTCATCCACGTTTACTTTTCCTTTTCCTTTGTCTTGGTTATGATTACGCTGTTCTGGACCCCTTTTGTCTTGATTCTTCTACAGAATTTGGCAATATGACCAGATCTATTGCAATTGTACCAAACAACATTTCTTTGCATATCTGACTGATATCCTCTTGATCTACACTGATTAGCCATATGTCCCATTCTATTGCATGCAAAGCATCTACCATTGAATGAATTGCTCATTTGTATATTTCTACACTCATGGGATTTGTGACCATACGTTTTGCAATTGAAGCATTGTCTGGAGAAGGATGTATTAGTTTGATTCATTCTTTTTCTGCATTGATTTGCTTTGTGACCAAAGTTGTTGCAGTTGTGGCAGTATCCATTGAAAGATGGATATCTTTGAGCATTTGGTTGTCTTACCGGAGGTCTTCTAGGCCTATTTCTTGGATGTTCTGATCTTGAGTTCTTTTGACCAGATCCAGAGTTTTCACCTTTTTCATTCCCCAAGCTTTTCTTGTCATCCACCCTCTTTTGGCTTTGAAGAAGAACTTCAAGTTGAGCAGAGCTTATCTTGAATTTCTCTTTGTATTTATTTGTTGTTTGAAGATCCCTTTTAAGAGTGTCAATCTAATTCTCAAGTTGTTCTTCATTATCTGTAGCTCCTTCAAGATCAGATTCTAGATGCCTGATTATTCTATCCATTTTGTGGTAGTCTTCTGACTTCTCTTTGAGAGATTATCTTATATCATCTTCTGTTTTTCTTTTCTCTTCAATTTCTTAGGTGAATTTCATAACTCCTGATTCCATTTCATGTCTTACCATAATGACCTCTTTTGATAACTTTTCACATAACTTGGTTTTCTCCTTCAGATCTTCATTTGTACCATTGTCTTCACTTTGACTTGCCAATTGTTGAAGTAGATCTTTTCTCTTTTTCATGGAGATACTCAGTTTCCCTTTTAGTTCATTTATGAAATCATCAGCCTGTTTGAGTCTTTCCTTCAATTCATTGACTTCAAAGTTTGATTGTTCAAGATCAACTAGGGCAGACTGAAGTTGTTCCCTCATACCATACACATCCATTTGAATTCCCAGATCTTTCTCAAGCTGTTAGGCTCTATTTGGAGGAACTTGGCTCTGATACCAATTGTTGATAACTGAGAGGGGGGGTGAATCAGTTATCTTAATTATTTCATCTTTCTGAATTTCCTTATCAATTAGTGCAGCATCAAATCAAATAAGCAAACATAACCTTGAAATGGAAATAACATCAATACACATGACACAATGATTTTGACGTGGAAAACCCTATTAGGGGAAAAACCACATGGTGATTAACCCAAGATTGTATTCTCTATTAGAAGAATAAGATAGTACAAAATGACACTTGCCAATTAGGGCTCACTGCCCGAGCACACTGCTCACAAGACGCTCACTGCCTACAATAGTTTATACAAGAAAACTAGATACTTGAACTGATGAGAAGCATCCACATATGCTGAGGTTCAATTCCAGTTAAGCCCAATATACTGATTTGCTGCACTTCATTCTTACTCTCCTTAGGTGTTGTTGTCTTGTTACATTCCAGACCTGTCTTACTACCTTCACACTGCTCTTCTACTTTTCTTCGCACCACACAATACACCACACACTTTCCCATCGAAATCCATCTGGTATATATATCCGCACAAAGGATTTTGATATCTTTCTAGTCGGCATCCAGAATACTCAATATTTTCCCAACCTCTGGTCTGTCGGCTGAATCCTTGCTTACCAAGTGATGCGAATCAAGGAGATACTAATAGAAGTCATCTAACATGTCGGCAAATCATGGATGATACCTTAAGAACCTTGATCATCATCAATATCTCATCCAGAATAATTCTGATGCTCTATCGGTCAGTTCTTCCTCTGTCTACTCTGCCAAACCGGACCCCAATACTTAGATACTCATATCTCTTCACTCTTTCATCACTAGAGGCTCAATCCCTGGAATCTATTAGTCAAGGTATTCCTCTTGACTTCCCCAAGTCCATACTTTACAAAGATACTTCCTCTAAGAGATCCGGACCTGACTGTCGGACCTTGTTGCTTGCTCTGTTCTTATTTATCAGACCAAGGTATTCTTCAATTTGACTTCCAGTAAAGATACACCATGTCCTACGGATGTGTGGAGTGGTCTTTGTTGCCATCAATGACAACACCAATGAAGCCACACAGTGTCTCTTGCCAACATCTCCAGCAGGAGTGAGTTCTCGTGGTGGTCATGCTCAGGCATCAGGATCTCATACACCCTTAAAGGGTGGACAGCAGCAGTAGTACTCTCAGTCTAAACTGAAATATTCGTAGCCTCAGCAAGGTAACAGATTTCAAAACAAGAAGAACCAGAATTTGTAGTATTCTAGACAGGAACATATTGATCGCTCTGCTCAGAACCCGTAGCCCGCAGCGAGCAGGGATAGTTTCCAGTAGTCTAGTGCCTTCTAGGGTGGCGGTGGTTTTGGTAGAGGCACTGGGTGCTTCTCTTGTGGCCAGCAGGACCATATTGCTAGATAGTGTCCTCAGAGGAGTACTTCAGGGTTTTGACATCGACTGGTGGCTTCAGAGCCAACTGTTGGTGATGCAAGCAGATTGCACAGAGTCTTTACAGCGGTTGATAAATGTCAGGAAGAGCATCAGGGCACCGTGGTAGAGACTTTTGGTTTCATGTGAGGTATTGGTTTTTCTGTTCTCTTCGATTCCGATGCATCTGATTCATTCATATCTCCTTCCCTTGTGGAGCGTTGTGGCTTAGTGGTGACAAAGCAGGATAATAGGTGGCAGGTTGAGTTAGCTTTCGAGGCTGAGGTTGCAGTTGAGTCTCTAGTGCACAGTTGTGAGCTGAGGATTGGCTCTCTATCTACTATGGTAGACCTTCGTATCCTACCCCTTGGTTCATATGATATAGTTTTGGGGACAGATTGGTTAGAGGCCCATCAGGTAGTGATTGATTGTTAGTGTAAGTCTGTTAGATGTTTGGATGATTCTGGTAGTGAAGTGGAGGTTGTTGGTGTCCAGAGAACTATTTCCCTACGTATGATCTCCGCTATGCAGTTTAAGAGATGCATGCGTCAGGGATGTCAGCTCTTTGCTGTATCAGTTAATAACTTAGAGATGGAGGAGAGTCAAGAGACATCTCTTGACGATCACCCACTTATGAGAGAGTTTGAGGATGTTTTTCCTTCTGAGATTCTGGGGATGCCACCTAAGCGTGACATCAACTTCAGGATTGATCTTGTTCCCAGCGCAAAGCCTATCTCGTGAGATCTATACAGGATGAGCACTCAGGAGCTTAAAGAGCTTTGTCTGTAGTTGGAAGAGTTCTTAGCCAAGGGATTCATTCGACCTAGTGTTTCTCCTTGGGGAGCACCTGTGATCTTTGTGAAAAAGAAGGATGGATCTCTATGACTGTGTATCGATTATCGATAGCTCAATAAGGTGATAGTGAAAAATAGATACCCCTTGCCTCAGATCGATGATTTATTTGACCAGATTAAAGGAGCAAAGGTGTTTTCTAAAATTGACCTTAAGTCAGGATATCATCAGTTGCAAATTTTTGAGGCAGATATTTATAAAACAACATTTCGCACCCATTATGGATATTACGAGTTCACAGTTGTACCATTCAGGCTAACGAATGCACCTTCAATCTTCATGAGCCTGATGAATGGTGTTTTTCGCACTTACCTCGATAGGTTTGTCCTTGTGTTTCTGGATGATATATTGATCTATTCGAGGACTATGGAGGAGCATGAGGAGCATTTGCGTCAAGTGTTGCAGTGTCTGAGGGAAAATCATCTTTATGCTAATTTGTCAAAGTGCGAATTCTTTCAGACAGATGTGAAATATTTGGGTCATGTCATCTCTGGAGAGGGTATTGCGGTGGATCCTTCGAAGATCCAAGCTATTATGGATTGGCCTGCACCTACTAATGTTTCTGAGGTTTGCAGTTTCATGGGTTTGGCAGGTTACTATTGCTGTTTTGTTATGGGGTTTTTGAGGATTGCCCATCCTATTACTTCTCTTCAGAGGAAAGGGAAGAAGTTTGTTTGGTCAGAGCAGTGTCAGACAGCTTTTCAGACCCTTAAGGAGCAGTTGACCAGTGCACCTATTATAGTAGTTCCTGATCCTACCAGGGACTTTGTTCTATGTACCGATGCTTCTTTGGAGGGTTTAGGAGCAGTTCTGATGTATGATGGTCACATGATTGCTTATGAGTCTTATAAACTCAAGGATCACGAACTAAACTATCCCACTCACGATCTAGAGTTAGCTTCAGTTGTGCATGCCTTGGTGAGATGGAGGCATTTTCTCTTAGGGAATCGGTTTGAGCTGCATAGTGATCATCGTAGGTTGTAGTATATTTTCACGCAGCTAAACTTGAATGCGAGATAGAGGCATTAGATGGAGTTCTTGTGTGAGTATGACTTTGAGGTCAAGTATATTTAGGGCAAAGAGAATGTGGTAGCAGATGCTCTTAGTCGTCGGAGGCATGAGATCTCGGTAGTCACCCTCATAGTTGATCTGAGGGATCAGAGTCTTGTAGCACTTCCTACCGACAGTTGGCATCAGGAGGTGAGGTCTGAGGTTGAGTCGGGTAGACCTTTGGAAGGTAGATTTGCTGGGTACTATCTTGATTCAGATGGTCTTTTGCGACATTTGGGTTGTATTTATGTTCCTGGTATGCAGGGTCTTTGTACCCTAGTTATGTCAGAGGCGCATCGGGCACCTTATTCTGCTCATCTGGGTGTCAAGAAGATGCATGTAGATCTACGTCAGCTGTACTTTTGGAGTGGCATGAAGCAAGATATTGCTGATTTTGTGTCGATATGTCTTGAGTGTCAGAAGGTGAAGGTGGAGCATTAGCACACTGCAGGTCTTTTGCAGCCTCATTTGATTCTAGAATGGAAATGGGACATTATTTCGATAGACTTCATTGTTGGTTTTTCGGTATCCTTTCATCGACACGATGCCATTATGGTCACTGTGGATAGGTTAACGAAGGTAGCTCACTTCTCTCTTATCTGTTCTTCTTATAATGCCTCTACGGTGGCCAGAGTGTTCATGGAGGACATAGTCAAACTTCATGGGATTCCTCATAGGATCATCTCCGATAGGGATCTAGTGTTCACTCCTGCCCTTTGGACTTCTCTGCAGCATGCCTTGGGGACACAGCTGAACTTTAGTTCAGCTTACCATCCTGAGACTGATGGACAGACCAAGAGGGTTGATCAAGTTCTCAAGGATATGCTTAGGATGTATGTGATGGATCGGTAGAGCCGTTGGGAGAACTACCTGTACCTAGTAAAGTTTTCTTATAATAATGGATATCACAGTTCTATTGGCATGTCTCCTTTTTAGGCCTTGTATGGATGTCCTTGTCAGACCCCTCTGAGTTGGGATCATCTCGAGGATAGAGTTCTTCTAGGACCTGACATGCTTAGAGATATAAAGTAGCAAGTTGAGAGCATTAGAGAGCATTTGGTGGCAGCGCAGGACAGACAGAAGAAGTATGCAGATACCCATAGGATCGATCGATAGTTTTTAGTTAGGGATCAGGTGTTCTTGCATGTACGACCACGAAAGAGTCTGATCCATTAAAAAAAGGACTCTAAGCTAGCACCACACTTTGTTGGACCTTTTGAGGTGTTAGAGAGGATCGATCATGTTGCTTATCATCTTGCTTTGCCGCCCAGTCTTTCACGCATCCATGATGTGTTTCATATTTCTGTACTTAGACCTTACTATCCAGATATTGCTCATGTTCTTGATTGGATTGCTCTACAGGTAAAGGACGGGTAGCTGGCTTTGGAGCCCATAGGCATTCTACAGTACAGGAGACTTGCTCTAAGGGGCAGAGACGTGGAGCAGGTCAGGGTCTAGTGAGATCCTAATGATGAGACTTCTGTTACCTGGGAGGATGCTTCCAGGATGAGAGAGTTATACCTTACTTATTTATAGGCTTCCAGGAGTAAGCCTGATTCTAGGGGGGAGGATGTAATGCCCCTTGTTTTTTTTGGCTTGTGATAGTTGCTAGTCTCACATTACTCTTTGTTAGTTCTGAGGCAATTGTTAGTTCTTCCATTGCATTTAGACAGTTCTGAGATATTTGAGTCATTAGGCTTATGGTTTATGTTTTTTTTTTATCGTGATAGACTATGTTGAACTGATATAGTTTTGACATGTGTTATAAGTTTATGATGACATTATTGTTAGTCCAGTTATGATGAGATTGACATGATTAGTAATGGTTTAATATTATCATGTGTTATGCGATTTGTGGATATCTAATTTTTAAATAAAAATGTTTATAGTCTTGTTTCAGAGCAGGGATGGTGTAGTACTACTCATTTCGAGCACCCTACTACGTCGTGATTCTTTGACTCTGTGTGTGTTTTATATATATGCAATTGATCGTATACAACCTATTATTTTTATGCAGGTTGCAGGTACCGGGGCTCGACTCATCAAAGATATGGATCACTTGAAATTGTTCTACAGATCCTATTTTACATGTTTCTCTCTATACCATCAAATTGCTTATCCAGCTTTGAATCTCAGAACCCATTGTTGGAAAATGAGATTTTTAGCCATCTGTTGAATGAAATTTTAATTGGAATGCTATCAAAAATTTTACCTTTGTTGGGCTTTCATCTCTTAATTCTTTAAATCTGCCAGACCTCACTCTATAACCTTGGGTCAATTTATGCCCAAATTGATTGCTTCTAGAATACCTTTTTCTTTGCAAACTTCTTCTCCCAAGTGGCCGTACGACCGTACCTCATGGGAGTCTTTTGAATCTTTCTGATGAAAAAGATAATGTTTAAACTGAAACTTTTGGACGCTTAAGTTCAAGTCTATTTTTTAACTTTTCTCTCCTCTCCCACGCGGCCGTACGGATGGTCGTACATCACTGGCTGGGGTGGGGAAAAAATCTTGCTTGAAGTTTGCATTTTTCCTATTGTCTGAAGTTGTCTTCACTGTATTTGACATGTCATTGTTTCTTAAATCTTCTCTCGATCCCTCTGACTTCTATTTTCTTCCTCATTTAAAAAACATGTGTTCTTTGGTTACCCTTGACTAAACGCCCATCTAAATTTTTTTTAAAATCTTCCAGACTTCTCTCTGTATCATGTTTTTTAATCTTGTTGAGTAGATCTATTGGCAAATGGATCTGTTAGGAGGTAGTAAGGGGTTTTGTAGATATGGATTTGGAAAGTTTCCTTTTGAAACTCTTGTTTGGCTGATGGCAATTCCTTTTTAGAAGTTTATAAGTTTGGCTAACTGATTGTTAATAGATTTAGATCTATTTTCATTTAGATTAGAACTTACATTTGTATTTGTTTAATATTAAGTTATTATATATGTTGTAGGTAATAAATTTGTTTATCTATGCATTGTTTTTTTTTAAGCAAATAAATAATAAATCAGTGAATTATAGTGTATTGCAATATAATGATATTGGTAACAAAGCAAATATTTGTTTAAACCTGAAATAAATATTATTTTTCATGAGATAAATTAATACCTTCTTGTATATTGCCGATGATGACGTGGTTCGGTGGTTAAGTCACTCGATTGTAGTGGCGGCCACCAGAGTTCAAACCCCTGTTGCGCCAATGAGCTCGCAAGGCTTTACGCCTTCGCTAGGCCAACGAGCTCGCTGGTTTAAAGTGTTCTTGTTAGGGGATGAGGTCCCCCATGTTGTGGCCTCACCGGTTCATTGCTCTAGGCAAAAGCATTCACGTGGAGTCGGAGGGCATGTCGCACCAGCGTCGCTGGTCACATTAAAAAGTTTACTAGGCGCATTAAAAAAAAAAAAACCTTCCTATATATTGTGAAGTTAAAAAGATATATATATATATATTAGATTTCTTCTATTTGTATAGATTTGTAATCTTGTAGAATTAACATTATTATAATAATGTTGCTTTAGAAGATGCAAGTTGGTTATATGAATTAATTAGTATGCTCATTAAATACAGTTTTGTTCATACTATCCTAGGATACATTGATTTTAGTAAATATATCATAAGTTAGAGCTTTTGTGTGTTTCGAGTTATAATACTAGATTTCTATGGTGATGTCCACGTAAATGATATAGTATATGTTAAATCATTTCATTTCGATGAAAGTAAAATCTTTGTTATGATCGTCGGTTTATATCATCCATTAAGTGTTATGTCAAGTTGTTTTCAAATACGGTTTTGTTGAAGCCCCTCTGTTAGCTGTTAGTAATGATGCAATTGGTTATTATGTTATTTTTTTTGGCTTGAGTCCATTGTTTTAGGGAATGACATAGTCATTTAAACCCTTGTTTCTACGTTCAATTTGCCGACTCCAGAGGTTAGGCTACCTGGGTCTTCAATCTAATTTAGGTCATTCTATTCAAATGTTCTATTATTTTGAGATTGTTTAAATGGGCAAGGGAAGTGGTATTGTTGTGGTTAAAATTGGAGATAGCCTATGTAATTGACTTATTGTCCCCTACCCATGCATGTTTTCAGGTTTTGGATATTGGGTTGGGATGCTAGTTGTATGTAGGAGAGTGGCTTCCATGGTGGCGCCGGTGCCGAAAGTGGCTGCCTGGAAAACCCCATGGAAGTTGTAATCAAGTGATAACTTAATAATTGATCTAGGTGGGTTGGGTAGTAATTCACATAACAAGATAAGTATGTTGCCTCACCCATGCCTTGAGTGCTTTCACAGGCTGAGGATGGGATGAGAAGGCCTGGTTGGCAAGGTTGACCTCCTTGTCTCCATGAGAGGATGTGTCACCCTATGGGGCCGGTGCCTTTAGAAAGGTCACCAGGAAACCATAGATGGGGGTCAGCTTCTAGTGAGAGATAGCCTAGAAAACCCATGCTAGGATCATGCGATGACACTCTCCCTACTACAGCATAGTTACTCGCTTTCATCTCGTGTTGTAGCCTCTGGAGTATTGTTTCACCTTGATGATTTGATTTCTATTGATGATTTGTGTAGCTTGATGATCTATGTCAAGTCTGTATCTGCTTACCTATAATCTTTGGCCTAGTGGAACCTCAATGTTATCCCCTAGCTCGGAGGGGTGGACCTCAGGGTTCCACATGGTTGGGTGGAAGAGCTATCCATTGGATATCTTGGATGTTAAGTTCAAGAATAATGCAGAAGTGTTCCAGTTCCATATTTATTTTGCACCTTAAGAGTTGTAATTTTAATTCATAACTGTTGTTTATTGTAAACTGATGTGATCGGTCTTGTATCCTTGTATTTTACGTTTTTGTAATAATTCATCTTTGCAAATGAATGATGTAAATTCTCTTCTATTGTTTTTTAATGTATAGTCTAGTGTTGTTATAATTTTATGTTTATCTGATGCAGTTATGTTTTCCCTAGAGGAGTTAGAAGTGCACTTTTCTTTATGTTGTGTAGGATGTTATCTTTAGCTACTGTTAATGCAATTACTTGCTTCAAAAAAAATATATTTATGTAATTTTGTTCTTGTTAGTCTAACTCTCTAGAGTTGCATGACGGGGTGTCACATGATTTATGAGGAAATCCTTGACTCAATAAATTTCTGCATACAATCTTGGAACATAAGGGGATTGACTATCTCATCCCATAAATATCATGTCAAATAGTATATTTGGAATAATCATTACCAATGTCATTATGCTGAACAAGAAGTGAAATATTTTGATACCTATCTGGATGCTTCCCTTGTTGTTATTTGGAAAGCCCTCTTCTTCCACACCAAACATGCTAAGGGTTGTGGTGGGGTGGTGTTGGGACTTGCCCCTTGGCTAGCCAAGTCTATTGTTGCTTCTGGTAAGGACCCTAATAATTATTATGTGTGGCCTACCACCCTTTTCCAAGGTAATCTTCTTGGTTTCTTTTCAATTTATGCTCCCAACTCATTGCCTGACAAAACCTCCCTGTGGGAATGGATTTGTTCCCATATTTCAGTTGCTGAGTGGTTGATTAGAGGAGAGTTCAACATGGTGGAACATCTTTCTAACCATAGTTGGGAGAGCCACATCCGACTATCCTAATTAGAATTTGAATCTTAGACCCTTTCTTGAAATTTATTAAGTGTGCATGATCCTATCATGGCCAAAATGGATTCTGATATGCCCCATTGGCTCACCTAGAGTAATTGTCAAGAAGGATTTCTATGAAAGATGAGCCATCTGGACAAGTTTTATATTTCACCCAATTTTCTTGTCTCCCCTTCCCCTTTAGGATATCTTATAATGCCCACTCATGAAAGTATCAATAAATAACCATAAATAATTAAAATTAGTAAGAAATAATGAAATAAACATGAGACAGGAGAAAATTCACTTACTCTAAATTAATAAAATTCCTATTCAACATAAGTATACTAACATTTGTCAAAACTATAAATTTAAGATATAAACATTTCCTATGCAATTACAATCCATTACAATAAATTCTATATGATCATCCACTCGCAAAGTGGGAAAAATACTTCCTTAGCTTCAGTATCCTGCACAATTTATAGACCTAGATCTGCACACTAAATGTAAACATTAGTTCTGCATAGTCAATAGATATACATAGCAAATATTAATGTACAAGATAATGAGACTAAGGCCCTAAGGGGCCGACCTAATGTCTCAGGGGCTCATGATGGCCTTACCTACGTATGCATAGCACAGAGACTTCATAGTTCAAGAAATGCAACCACATGATGATATCTTACAAATCAAAACCTCTAAATTATTATTCACAGGATAGAGACATCTTCTTAATCTTAGATACACATTCACAATTCAATCCATACTTAAGGCTAGTAGAAGATCGAGGCTTACCTATCTCACAATATACTCATAAATGACCTTCTTCAATCTAGTATACAAGTTTCTTCTATGCTTACTAATCATGCAAAGATAATATTAGATCTTCTTTTCAATGTAAACAAGATTTATTTCTCCAAGCTAATATAATAATAAAATCTAGTATAATCTTTATCTTGCAAGTAAGAACATATTATAAAGATATTTCATTCTTTACAATTATCTCTGTACTCCTGAATTATTTTAACTAGTTGCCCTATTTAGTACATTACCTATAACACACTTTGATACATACCTATATATCTTGAATAGATGATAATTTTCTTTTCCCACAACACACACATTCAACATCTATTGGAACATGCAAGCTCACAAGAAAACATTCAACATATACAATAAGGCATCATTCATAAACATAATCAGAATACAAAATGCATATCACATGCACATCAACATCATCAATGTCGCCATCAACGATGATCATATACAACTTCAAAACTTGGAAATCAAGTCAAGATAGTTAATTTCAAGTCTTTTAATTACAAAGAGATCTAAAGAACCTTCTTCAAGGATGCCAATTCCATATTCTAGACAATTTATCACTTATGGACTCATTATCACAATTATCTAACTTACACAAAAAATTATCACCTAGGAACATAGCTTATAGCTAAAACCATATCACACATTAGGTAAGAACAAAGTCATCAATAATTTAGTTTGAAAGACAAGTAACAACAATCTTATTCCATAAGCAAACATCACAAGATTCTCATAAAATTAGTTATTGAATATTTCCACAATATTGATATATATTATAACATTCATCTCAAAAGGTCGTAAACTATGCTATACAAGTATTATGTAGTCTCAAAAACAAAATAAAACTAATCTTCTAAACATTCTACTAATATAATGACCATAGGTCAAAATCATTTAATCTAAAATCTAAGAAGTTCAATAACTAAAACCTCTAATCAATTAATTCATTCAAATTAATATGGATTCAAATAATCTCTAAGTAGTAAGACCCTAGGGATAGTCCTAATTCCTCATGGGTTTGTACTAATCTATGTATGCTATTGAAATCAAGGACTCCATAGATGAAGATGACAAGGATTAAAGCATTGGTAACATCCTATACAAAGGGTCAACAAGATTCACAATGATCATGTCAACACAATACCTAATCATAGATAAAGAATCACATAATCTCTTCAGATCCAGTGAAAACAGGAGATTAAGTTATCCACTTGCAACAAAAGAGGGGTGATTAAGATTAACTATCTCCTATCAAGCTATTCATAAATTAAGCATCATATATTCTTAATTTAAAATAAGATAATCCATAGATACTAATAAATAATACAATCTTTCTAAGTGTCACGTCTTGTTTTTATGAACAATATGATTATTCTAGATTTGTGAACAATTATTGCAATTGACTCTTACCTTAAGTAAAATTGCATATGTGAAGGTAATTATTATGAGTTATATTGATGAAAATTAGAAATTGTTTTAAATATTGGATATTGTAGATATGATTACAATGATTTGACTCGGCTATGTTTTGGAGACACTAACCTATTGACATCGAGTTGAGTGCGAATAAATGCAAGTACTCATCGAAGACAAGAACATGGTTGAGGTAGAGGTGTTCTAGCCACTTGGCAAGAACTGATGGATGGATTACCCTGATGCAATCACACACATCACGTAGTTGCATATGCATTATCAAATGGCTTTATTGCATTAATGTGTAGTTTCTAATCGTTTTCAAATGCATGATGTGATTACTTAAATTTAATGTCTTTTCAAAGGATATTCAAATGATGTATTGTATGTTATTTAAATAAATAATAAAATATTGTTTAAAGATGTCTAGAAGACAATATGTTCCTTAAAAATAAATAAATATATTAAATTATATATATATAAATATGCAATATTGTATTGCATTTCTCTTCTTGATTATTTTAATTGGATTTGTTATAATAAGAATAGTTAAACTATGTTAAAAATAGCATTATTATATTTAGAAACTGAATAAAAGAATTAAAATATTTCCTGTCATCCATGCGACAATAAACTGCATAAAAGATATTACTTTTTGTTTTAAATAGAATTGGGAGCCTTTTAATTGATGGATGATCATGCAAAATGGTAGAGACTTCAGTTGTGAAATCAAAAGATTTGAGTTTCTAAACTAAAAATCAGGCATCACGAAAAATAAGAAAGGAGATTTTTCTGTTAAAAGAGAGGATCTAGGCAGAGAAAATATCCACGTTTTTGCAGCAGAGGTGACTTATTTTTCTGAGTGAAAGTAGCAAGGAAGAAAGGGAGATTTGTAGGCCGCGATAGGAGAGGGAACAAGGGGGCAGCAGCAAACTCACCGTTGACAATGAACTTCTCTAGGTTTTCTTCTTAATTTTGTTTGCATTAAAATTGCATTGTTAAGATTGTCAAAAAGATAGTATTGATTGCTTGTTTGGTGGGCAATTATTTTACTTTTGTTCGACCTTGTAATTGTCTTAGTCATCCTCCTCTAAATCTGCTTGGCGATATATTTTCCTCCCTACTACTAGTTATCAACTACATTTTTTAAACTTAACATTTTACCTTAAATGCTTATTCGACCTTGTCCTACCTTAGTCGCCCTTGGTTTGGGCCATTTTTTTTTACCTGTTACTAGCCGATCTCTTACTCATGGCCGTAATATCCTTAAATCAGGTTGTTGACCCCTATTCTAGCCACCGTCCATTTTATGGCCATTTAGCCTTCTATTTTGGTTGACCAATCCTTTGTGGTCGTTGTCTTTATTCTATCACCTGCTATTCTTCTTGGCTGATCGATGGTTTTAGAACACAAAAATCGCTTCCTTATTATAAACTTTGCTTGTCTAAGATCTGGCAATTTCCTCTATGCGATGCATAAGTAAGTGTTATTCTCATGTTTGGAATGATAAACTGAATGAAAACTATAAATCAAAACCCCCAGATCATTGATATAAATTTCATGTCAAAAGTTTTATGACTGTATTCTATCTTATTGGTTGAATGAGTGTTCGATTAGCAAATCAACCTCTTAAGGTAGATAAAACTATTATCTTTCTTGTAGCTTCATTTTCAATCTTATTTTGTTGTAGAAAATCCATTAATAACTCTACATACTAAGAAACTAGCTTCTGTAGCTATCTTTCATGACTTTCCAAAATTTCTAAGTTCCTATAGCAGAATATACAATGTTCCTGTAGCTAAATAAATTGTTCCTATAGTTATGTTTAAAACTAGTTAAAAATAGTATGTTGATTCAAAATAGAGATAATAGACTACATTATTACTTTCCTATGAATGTTGATGCTGAAAACCATTTATATTGATATTTATGACCGAAAAATGAATTAAACTTTGTTCCTGATCATCATTTTAATTCTGCAATAGCTCCTGTTGCAGTTTCGACAGGAGGACTATTTTTATTGTTTTTAAAACTTCTTATCACAGGAATGATAGTAAGGTAGATTTACATTTTAGAATGACTATTCTTGAGGACTGTTTTTATTGTATTAGACCTCTTATCACTGTTATGGTCTAGCAAGAGGAAATTTATAACTTAGAATGCCTTTTGTATGAAGATTGTGAACAAATTTTGGATTAGATAATATATCTATTTGATGTACTTATGAGTGTGATTGTGTAAGCAAAGATGAATGATTTGATTTGAAAAGTGTAATTCCTTGAATGTTGTTTGGGGAAAAGGGAATTTTAATTATTTATTGGTGAATTTGACCTTACTTTATTATGTGTTTCTTGCTTCTTGGGGAAAGGAGTAGATTTTTCACCTAGGAATGTTATTGGGTTACTTTTGGGACTAGGATGCCGAATGTGGATATTCAGATATGGCTTTTCTTCTTTTCAGAAATTGAACCAAGTTACTTATAAATGATTAGATCTAATCGGAATGACATTGAAATAGATGTTTATTGTCTAGAAAACTTATTTATTGATATCTCTGACACATCCTATTGTGAGACAATTTGTGGCTTGTAGACAACGGAGAGCATGCTCGCGTTATCGAAGGGCATATCATTAACAAATTGTCATTGATTCATCGTCAAAATGCTGCCACAATGTTGGGAAGGCTAAAGGAGTAAGTTCTATTTTCTTTCTTGTGTGAATTTGTTGCTAAATAGGCAGGTTTAAGTAGTTTTTTGATGTAAATTTCTTTATTTTACATGAATTGATAATGCACCTCCTCCTCCTTCTGAAGATCCTCAAAATCCTCCATCACCTGAACAACAAATACCTACTGAAGAACAACCCCAACAACAAACACCTCCATTCATTCCTCAATATGCCCCTAGAACACAAGAAAAATTAATGGGACAATTTGAAAACAATAAAAAACAAATTAAGGACATAATTGGAAGGTTGAAAGATCCTGCAACTTCAACCTCACATAGATCCACGCTTGCTCAATCTCTTGAATCTGTTATCAAATGTAGATTCAATTCGCAAGTAAATCTCTAGTTGGTTAGAAAAGAGGAGAGAATTTAGAGAGTTCTATGTAGACAAGTTGTCCTATGAACAAGTTAAAAATGAACAAATTACAAAATTAGACTTATGTTCCATTTTCATAGACCCACGAACAAATCAACCTCTACCCCTTACATGTAAGAGGTTCCCTATCTATTGGCACAACAACCAAGCGATAAGGGACAATTTTGGGCAGGGGTTGTGGATGGTTTTTAACCATCCTCCATGCAACAATAATGAGATCCCACAATAATTTTTGAGGAAACTCTACTGCGAGTTTGTCAAAAATAAAGTGCTAAACTATTTTGATATGCGAGACTTCCAGCGTAGAGTTGGGGAGTCAGCACAGGATAGACCAGGGGTACGTGTTGACCCACAACGGCCAGCAAGATGAGCACTCACCAGACCAGCCCATGAGCACATGTTTATCCCTTCCGTTGTGAAGCAAAGTGCTAAGGTCGAGATACTTCAATCCATTAGTGCATTGACCCAAAGCATCATAGAGCATGCTAGTCCTATAGCACAGCATGGGTCAGAGGAGAGTTCAAGGAGTAGGGTTCCACCCCATACTTGTTAGGCTTGCGAGTTAGCCTGTCGTTATGACCCCATGGATAATCAGAACACAGGTGCGTAGGCTACATCTGCAGCTAAGTAGATGGTGATGAAAGATGCCCTCCTAAGTAAGACTTTCAGCCTTGATGCTTAGGTAAATGTTAGCAAGTTCATTTAATTTAAATTATTAAATTTCATTTTTGAAATGTAAGATTAACTAATTTAGTTTCATGATTTTAATGAAATTTCAAGGTCATAGCATTCATTCAATTTTTAGTGGTTCTCCACCTCCATATTACACTATGACATGTACTGTCGAGGTATGTAACTAGTAAACAATTATAAATATTACATGTGAATAGCATTGTTATATGAATGGTATTCTAATATTTGATTTTGGATGTTGAATAGGTTAATCTTGGAGATCTCACAGCAACACCTCCCAATGGTGGTGGAGTTCAAAGCTTCACTCGGGTAATAAAATAAACAGTTTAACTAATGAATTGTACTTACTAGATTTTTATACTTTATATTCATATCGTTGATTACATTACATTGCACATCTTTCAAACTCAAATCATTACTAGATATTGTATAACTAATAACTAGATGTTGATAGATGACAAAATTTCATTATAATATAGTTTTTTGAAAAAATGCCTCAAAGAAATGTGGTCTCATGGAATGCCATGACAAGCAAATGCATAGACAAGGACATCACCATAAGACCACATTTCTTTGAGTCATCTTTTCAAATAGCTCACTACCTTGTCTATGCTACCATATTTTCCATACATGTCTACCAAAACTTTTTGATCCCGTCCACACTATTCTTTGACAAATTCTCTCTAATAAACTCATCCAATTACCACCAATTAGACCCCAGGACATGACACCAAAGAGGGGCACGAGCCTTTGAAATCTTATATAGCATATGATTGACTCCAACATCAGCTAGGTTTTAGGTATTAATTATGGGGGCAACAAGTCACCCCTAACTAAAATCTTCAAATCTACACTAACCCATTCCCCTACAAACTATGTCAATCCTATTGGCTCAATTTCTTCCATACCTACTTTTGATCCTACATCTAACCCACCTAAGTCTAATAAGGACCCTTCCTTTGATACTACTATATATTCTTTGAGATGATAGGCACATTAGACACTCAACCTTATAATTTCATTGTTCAACCCACTCCTACACCTGCCATCACCTTCTTGCCTAATAATGTGCCTACTGTTGATTATAATGATCCTCTATAGATTGAGGCACAAGTACACTATAAAATGATAGTTGAATCAAGGTGGAACTTCACTCTATATTATTCATTTCTCGACCACCTCCTTACCCACATTTGCCTCAAGTTGTCAACTTCACTCTCTCATGTATTTCTTCTATCTTTTCCCTCACCTCTCTATCTCTCACCTCTCTCTCGCCCCACCTCTCTACCTCTCCCCTCTCTATGTCTCTCAATCACTCCTTGTCTACCTCTCCATTCGTCCTTAGCCATCTAGGTCTCTCACTTAACCCTAAACCCTATCCCTAAAGCCTCAACCCTAAACCCTTAAACCTTAAATCATAAACCCTATCTGTAAACCCTAATCCCTTATCCCTAAACCCTAAACCCTATCCCTAAAGCCTTAATCCTCAACCCTTAAACCTTAAATCCTAAACCCTATCCCTAAACCCTCAACCCTCAACAATATACCTTAAACCCTAATTGCTTATCCCTAAACCCTAAACCCTCAACCCTTAAACCTCAAATCCTAAACCCTATCCCTAAACCCTCAACCCTCAACACTATATCTTAAACCATAATCCCTCAACCCTAAACCCTAATCCCTTATCTCTAAACCCTAAACTCTATCCCTAAAGCCTCAACCCTAAACCCTTAAACCTTAAGTATTAAACCCTATCCCTAAACCCTCAACCCTTGACACTATACCTTAAACCCTAATCCCTTATCCCTAAACCCTATTCCTAAACCCTCAACCCTTAAACTTTAAATCCTAAACCCTATCCCTAAACCCTCAACCCTCAACACATTACCTTAAACCCTAATCCCTCAACCCTAAACCCAAATCCATCAACCCTAATCTCTAATCCCTTATCCCTAAACCCTAAACCCTATCCCTAAAGCCTCAACCCTTAAACCTTAAATCCTAAACCCTATCCCTAAACCCTCAACCCTTGACACTATACCTTAAACCTTAATCCCTTATCCCTAAACCCTAAACCCTGTCCCCAAACACTCAACCCTCAACCCTTAAACATTAAATCCTAAACCCTATCCCTCAACCCTCAAACCTATACCTTAAACCCTAATCCCTCAACCCTAAACCCTAATCCCTTATCCCTAAACCCTAAACCATATCCCTAAACCCTCAATCCTCAACCCTTAAACCTTAAATCCTAAACCCTATCCCTAAACCTTCAACCCTCGAAACTTTACCTTAAACCCTAATCCCTTATCCCTAAACCCTAAACCCTTAACCCTCAACCCTTAAACCTTAAATCATAAACCCTATTCCTAAACACTCAACCCTTAAAACTATACCTTAAACCCTAATCCTTCAACCCTAGATGCTAATCCCTCAACCCTAAACCCTAATCCCTTATGTCTAAACCCTAAACCCTATCCCTAAACCCTCAACCCTCGACACTATACCTTAAACCCTAATCCCTTATCCCTAAACCCTAAACCCTATCCCTAAACCCTCAACCCTCAACCCTTAAACCTTAAATTCTAAACCCTATTCATAAACCCCCAATCCTTAATACTATACCTTAAACCCAAATCCCTCAACCCTTAACCCTAATCCCTCAACTCTAAACCTTAATCCCTTATCCCTAGACCCTCAACCCTCGACACTATACTTTAAAGCCTAATCCCTTATCCCTAAACCCTAAACCCTATCCCTAAACCCGTACCCCTCAACCCTTAAACCTTAAATCCTAAACCCTATCCCTAAACCCTCAACCCTCAATAATATACCTTAAACCCTAATCCCTCAACTCTAAACCCTAATCCATCAACCCTAAACCCTAATCCCTTATCCCAAAACCCTAAACCCTATCCTTGAACCTTGAACCCTTAAACCTTAAAACCTAAACCCTATCCCTAAACCCTCAACCCTCGATACTATACCTTAAACCCTAATCCCTTATCCCCAAAACCCTAAACCCTATCCCTAAACCCTCAACACTATACGTTAAACCCTAATCCCTCAACCCTAAACCATAATCCCTTATCCCTAATCCCTAAACCTTATCCCTAAAGCCTCAACCCTTAACCCTTAAACCTTAATCCTAAACCCTATCCCTAAACCCTCAACCCTCAACACTATACCTTAAACCCTAATCCCTTATCTGTAAACCCTCAACCCTATCTCTAAACCCTCAACCCTCAACCCTTAAACCTTAAATCCTAAACCCTATCCCTAAATCCTCAACCCACAACACTATACCTTAAACCCTAATACCTCAACCGTAAACCCTAATCCCTCAAACCTAAACCCTAAACCCTAATCCCTTATCCCTAAAACCTAAACCCTCAACCCTTAAACCTTAAATCCTAAACCCTATCCCTAACCCTGTTGATTGTTAAGAACACTGAGATGGGGGGTGAATCAGTGTTCTAAAAATCTTTTCATGCACTTCAACTTTCAGTCGTTTCCCAAAATTAATTAAACAAAAACATAATATGCATATGAACAACAACCATGAAATCATGACACATTAAAACCAAGATTTACGTGGAAAACCCAAGAAGGGAAAAACCACGCAGAGGATTAGCTCTCAAATATATATTGTAATCTTTACAAAAGTAATGTTCAAGCTTGGTCACTCCACAGGCCTAACATATTGGCTCACTGCCATGAAGAACAACTAGGTCTAGCAAGCTCACTGCCTCAACCCTAAGCCTAGTAAGATTACAATAAGGGTTGTTATACCCTACTGGCAGCTCACTACCACGATCAACACCTTTTCATATATCCGATTGAAGTACAACAATTCCTCTGCTCTGCCTTTCAGACCTTTCTAATGATCTTTTCATTTTCACTCAAGGACATCTTTTCCATGACTCAACTACAAGTATTTATACACTACATCAACCTTGGAATGATCATCAAGGTTGGCATTACAATCATCAACCATTGGAACAACCTCCAAGGTTGGCATTACAAATACTTACAAAGTAGGTCTTGACCTATTACAACCTTATGCAAAGGAGGTGAAGTAAAAGTGTATGTGGATCATGCCACGCCTTAGCTGAGACTCAAACATGATCTTCCATGCTTCAACATACTTCCACAATTTTCAAGGGATCTTCACAATTACTGGGATTAACCAAGTCAGCTAAGACTGGTTACACGCTATGTTATCTGGGAACAATCTTAAAACACAAACTCAATCCCTTAACGCTGACCAATGTCAAGATAGGAACATGATCAGGAGACATCCACAAGCACATTATAATCATCAGGAGCAACTGCACAACCTTTAACCACTTTACCCATAAGAATCTTCACACCAGAACACATGAACTTCACTGTCTTCAACTGTCAGGAAAGAAAGATACCTTGCAGACCACCAAACCATGAACCATTGCAACTGTAGGCACTCATCATCATCCCAAACTTCCCTCTAGAACTGTAGAGAAAAATACTTTATTACAGAGAAATGTGGAGCAGAATACTTTCTCCCTGTCCCATTTGAACTTACAGAAAAAGTAGGTTTCACTCTAGTGAACACAACTCACTCAGGTCTCCATGCGAAGGACTCAAACTTGGAATGTAGCATCCTCAGACATACCTCTAATTACTTCCAATCCATAGACCATAATCTCCAAGTAGCAATTAATGTGGAGCAGTTTACCAGACTGTTCTTCGGCATACATCTCACTGTCTGTTCTGCACTTCACTGTAACTCACTTGTTTCTTCCGGAGAGGCTAATTTTCTCAATATCCTCAACATACAAAGCTTCTAAACAAGTAATAGAATAAGATACAGTTGACACCAATGACAATAAAGATATGTTGACATCAATGACAACACCAATTAGGCACATACTTGTAACAATCTCCTCCTTTGTCATTGATGGCAACATATGATGTGAAAAACTGCAACAACCATCAAGACACAATTCTCCCCCTTTCTTTTTACACATATGCACTCTTTATCTTTCACACTACAAAAGCCATCAATTCTCCCCCATTCTCTTTGCATATATGTACTCTTTATATTTCTCAGTTTTTCACATGACTTCTCTCGCCCTTTAACATCAATGGCAAAGGGCACATACTTACACTCTTCTACTCTGATTCAATCTCTTTTCTAAATTCTCTAACTACTCCCCCTTTCTTGATGCTTTCTTTGACTACAACTTTGAGCTTCTCTTCTTCTTGGTTTGTCAAGCCTCAACTTTGAATCTTGCTATTGTTGCACTATTTCCTCTGTCAAAAACCCTTTTCCTTTTATAGTTCTTAATTCTTCCTCTTAGGAGTGCATATGCATAGATTTTCTTTCCTTTTCTTTGGGAACATAACCTTCCATCTTTTATCAATCATGACAACTTATGAAAACAACTCACTCATCTGTAACTTGTTCCCTTCCAGCACCAACTAAGACATCTGCAGTGTCTCTTGCTCTCTTAGATATTTCTTCTCAACTTCGTTCTGGAGGATTTATGTCCATATTTTCTTGTTGTTATGTGTTTTCTTTTGGTGTAGAGCTCTTTAACTATTTCCTATCTTCTTCATCCTTAGCTTGATACTCAGGATATAGATCCATTACAGTTCTGCCAAAATTGCCTCTGTATTTGCTTTTGTAGCACCACTCTTTGTATTGTAATAGTTTTGTGATCTAGTCCAGTGACTAGAGAAAGGATCCTACCTAGTCTCACTTGCTTTTTCTCTTAGGTGAAAGGACTTCTAAGTCTTTCAACCTTGTTTTGATCCTGTCTACTTCTAAATAATCATGTTTGCTCTCAACAAGTTCTATCTCCTTCCTTAACCTATTCTTCTCAGTAGCCAAATTTGATGGCCTTGCAGAACCCATCTTCTTCTCCTACAGCATCTACTTTACAGTTTTTGCAGAATAGACAAAATTATTTATTTCCTTTAGTGTATTTTTCTTCTTTTCCACATCAGTTGTAAAATTCACTCCTCAAGTACTTGTGGATAATGCTTTTCTCAAATTTTGTAATGCTTGTTAGCATTTGCTGCATCTACATTTTGACCATGCAAAGGTGGTAAATATGTTGTCCTGACCTTGACATATCAATCCTAATTCTCACACACCAGCCCACAATGTTCTTTTCAAAGAATGGCTCTATGAACTTCTTGGCAAGCTTTGATCTCTAAATTGCTATACTCTTAATATCTTCAAAAGAAGGAATATCAGGATTTGTGCCTTCTCCATCACTGTTATCTAGATCTCCATGACTGCTTGGACTCTGACCCCTATTATTAGAGGATGATGGACTAATACTAGAACTAGCATGAGACTTTCATCTTCCAGGTGAAGAATAACATCCTTTAGATGACCCAGTAGTATCCCTTCACTTTCTCTGCACATCTAAATCTTGTGCCTTATGTCTTCTTGCAACTAATTCATTTTAAGGCATTTCTTTTACTGTCCTGGTAGATTTTACAGAAGAGCGCATCTGTGAAGATGGTGGCTCTACATCTTTACCCTCTAATTCCTAGTCTCTTTTGTCGAGCTTCAGCCCTTCTTTTGTACCAAAACTTCTGCTCTCTTTGGCAAAATCATCTCCCTGTCTAGTTCAGATATTTTTTGAAGCCACTCCCTATCTTCATCATCTTTGTACAAATCACTCCCAAACTGTCTAAATCATCTTTCTAGCCCACATCATCATTATCTTGTTCACCAGAATCAAATCTCTTCTTCAAAGGCATCCTTGACCTAGATACCTTTCTATCATCAGAATTATCCCCATTATCAGAATTGGAATCACTACCATCATCTAAAAAGGAATCAGATAGCTTCCTCTTGTTGGAGCTTGATTCCGATGCTTTCCATCATGCGTGTTAGTTCGACCAGCTGCCTCCAGCAATGAATTCTCAGGATCCACCATAGTTCTTGCTTGATTTACAACTACTACAAATAAAACCTTCCAAGGGTTTCTATGTGTGTATGACCAAATGGAATCATTTATCCTCAGACAAAAGGAGAACCTCCACAACATAGGTTGAAAAATCCCATAGTTTGCAGATCAAATCAATACACTGTTGCGCTGAATTCCTTTTTATTCTCTGCACGATTTACCTAGTCGTCATTAAATTCTCATTCCAAAAAGCTGTTAAGACCATTCACTGTAGAACATAGTCGATTAGGATTGCTCCATAATATGCCGCATTGACCCTTTTTCTTCCGATTTTTCTTCTAAGAGTTGTGTCACATCAGATTTCATTACACATCTTTATGCCTAATTCTGGCACTCACATTATGGCTGGGTTTTTGAATTTTCAACACTACTTCCCATGAGCCAGAGCTTTCACTTTACTTCCTAGAGGAATTATCTATACCGGATACTGGTACGGATTGATCCCTGACTTCAATCACTTCTTTTTTTATCCATACCTTGTCCATTTCTTTCTTGGTTTTAATCTAATCAACCTTTTCTTTTCCCTTATCATTTCTTTGCTCTATTTTTCTTTCTTCAACATAGTAATTTCTCTTCATAATTTTGCTTCTGCATAATCTTGTAACATGTCTAATTTTGTTGCAGTTGAAACATACAATGTTTCCTTGCTCTTGATTTCTTTCTTTGAATGAATTAATCCTTGTTCTGCATTGATTGGCCATGTGTCCAAATCTATTGCATGTAAAACACTTTCCATTGAGAGAATGACTGTTCCTTGTATTTTGAAAGTTATCTCTTACTGAGCTTCTACGTTCATTTGATTTGTGTCCCATTTTATAGCATGTATTGCACTTAATAAAATTTTGACTTGCTTTTCTCTTGCATACAACAACTCTATGACTAGTTCTATTGCAAGTAAAGCATTTACCTTTGAATGATTGTTCATTCCTCCCATTATTGAAACTTTTCCTGATCTGAGTTCTACATTCATTTGCCCTATGACCAATTTTCTTGCAGTTGAAACACTGACCAGAGAATGATGGAATCTTTTAATTTATTTTGTTCCTACACTGAGTAGCCTTATGACCATACTTATTGCATAAATTACAATAACCATTGAAAGATGGGTACCTTTGTGCATTTGGTTGTCTGATTGGAGGTCTTCTAGGTCTTCTTTTCTAATTTTTGAATTGATTTTCTTTGTTTTTCTGTATTTCAATGGTTGCTTGACCAGATTTTGAACTTTCCCCTTTTTCATATCCCAAACCTTGCTTGTTATCAGCACTCTTTTGGTTCATAATCATTTCATCAAGCTTTGCAATGCTTATCTTGATTTTTTCTTCAAATCTTTTGGCCTTTTCTAGGTCTGTTTTTAGATTTGTGATCTCTTTTTCAAGTTTGGCACAATCTTCTGATCTATTTTTCACAATTAAATTTAGATCATCTTCTGGTCTTGTTCTTTCTATAACTTCTGCTTCCAAATCATTAAGGGCTTCATTCGCTGATAACAATTGATCACTGACTTCTTTGTATTTGTCTTTGAGTTTCATGACTTGCTCTTTTAGCTTCAAGATGCATTCATTGGCTTGTTGCAAGTTTTCTTTCAGATCCCTAACTTCTGCTTTAGAATTTTCAAGATCCATAAGAGTTGCTTCTAGTTGGTTGTATCTTTCATAATTTCCATACCTTCTTCCTGCCATGATCACATTATCTCAGATCTTCCTCAAGTTGTTAAACTTTTTCCAAGGAACCTCGCTCTAATACCAATTGTTTATTGTCAGGAACACTGAGAGGGGGGATGAATTAGTGTTCATGCACTTTAACTTTCATTTGTTTCCCAAAATTAATTAAACAAAAACATAATATGCATATGAACAATAACCATGAAATCATGACACATTAACACCAATATTTACGTGGAAAACCCAAGAAGGGAAAAACCACGGAGAGGATTGGCTCTCAAATATATATTGCAATATTTACAAAAATAATGTTCAGGCTTGGTCACTCCACGAGCCTAACATACTGGCTCACTACCATGAAGAACAACTAGGTCTAGCAGGCTCACTACCTCAACCCTAAACCTAGCAAGATTACAATGAGGGTTGTTAAACCCTGAGGGTTGTTAAACCCTATTGGCGGTTCATTTCCAGGCTCACTGCCATGATCAACACCTTTTCATATATCTGATTGAAGTACAACAATTCCTCTGCTATGCTCTGCCTCTACTCTTCTCTTTCTCTTCTCTTCTTTGCTTCTTCTCTGCTCTGCCTTTCAGACCTTTCTTATGATCTTTTCATTTTCACTCAAGTACATCTTTTCCATGACTCAACTACAAGTATTTATACACTAAATCAACCTTGGAATGATCATCAAGGTCGGCACTACAATCATCAACCATTGGAACAACCTCCAAGGTTGGCACTACAAATATTTACAAAATAGATCTTGACCTATTACAACCTTATGCAAAGGAGGTGAAGTAAAAGTGTATGCGAATCATGCCACGCCTTAGCTGGGACTCAAACATGATCTTCCATACTTCAACACGCTTCCACAATCTTCAAGGGATCTTCACAATTATTGGGATTAACCAAGTTGGCTAAGACTGGTTACATGCTACGTTATATGGGAACAATCTTCAAACACGAACTCAATTCCTTAACGCAAACCAATGTCAAGATAGGAACATGATCAGGAGACATCCACAAGCAGGTTATAATCATCAGGAGCAACCGCACAACCTTTAACCACTTTATCCATAAGAATCTTCACACCAGAACACATGAACTTCACTATCTTCAACTGTAAGGAAAGAAAGATAGCTTGCGGACCACCAAACCACGAACCATTGCAGCTGTAGGCACTCATCATCATCCCAGACTTCCCTCTAGAACCACAGAGAAAAATACTTTATTGCAGAAGAATACGGAGCAGTATACTTTCTTCCTGTCCCATCTAAACTTACAGAAAAAGTAGGTTTCACTCTGGTCAACACAACTCACTCAGATCTTCATGCGAAGGACTCAAACCTAGAATATAGAATCCTCAGACATACCCCTAACTTACTTCCAATCCGCAGACCATAATCTCCAAGTAGCAATAAATGCAGAGCAGTTTACCAGATTGTTCTTCAACATACATCTCACTATCTATTCTACACTTCACTGTAACTCACTTGTTTCTTTTAGAGAGGCTAATTTTCTCAATATTCTAAACATGCAAAGCTTCTAAACAAGTAATAGAATAAGATATAGTTGACACCAATGACAACAAAGATATGTTAACAACAATGGTAACACCGATTAGGCACATACCTACAACAAAACCCTCAACCCTGCACACTATACCTTAAACCCTAATCCCTTATCCCTTATCCCTAAACCCTATCCCTAAACCCTCAACCCTCAACCATTAAACCTTAAATCCTAAACCCTCAACCCTCAACACTATTCCCTAAACCCTAATCCCTCAACCCCAAACCCTGATCCCCCAACCCTCAACCCTCGACACTATACCTTAAACCCTAATCCCTTATCCCTAATCCCTAAACCCTATCCCTCAACCCTAAACCCTAATGCCTCAACCCTCAACTCTAATCCCTTATCCCTAAACCCTAAACCCTATCCCTAAACCCTCAACCCTCAACCCTTAAACCTTAAATCCTAAACCCTATCCCTAAACCCTCAACCCTCAACACTATACCTTAAACCCTAATCCCTTATCCCTAAACCCTAAACCCTAAACCCTTAAACCTTAAATCCTAAACACTATCCCTAAACCCTTATCCCTCAACATTATACTTTAAACCCTAATCCCTCAACCCTAAACCCTAATCTCTTATCCCTAAACCCTAAACCCTATCCCTAAACCCTCAAACCTTAAACCTTAAATCCTAAACCCTATCCCTAAACCCTCAACCCTTGACACCATACCTTAAACCCTTATCCCGTATCCCTAAACCCTCAACCCTCAACCCTTAAGCCTTAAATCCTAAACCCTATCCCTAAACCATCTACCCTTAATATTATACCTTAAACCCTAATCCCTCAACCCTAAACCTTAGTCCCTTATCCCTCAACCCTAAACCCTCAACCCTCAGCCTCAACACTATACCTTAAACCCTAATCCCTTATCCCTAAACCTGAAAACCTATCCATAAACCCTCAACCCTTAAACCTTAAATCCTAAACCCTATACCTCAACCCTCAGCCCTCAATAATATACCTTAAACCCTAATCCCTCAAACCTGAACCCTAATCCCTTATCCCTAAACCATAAACCCTATCCCTAAAGCCTCTGCCCTCGACACTATACCTTAAACCCTAATCCCTTATCCCCAAAACCCAAAACTCTATCCCTAAACACTCAACCCTCAACCCTTAAACCTTAAATCCTAAACCCTATTTCTAAACCCTCAACCCTCAACACTATACCTTAAACCCTAAACCCTAATCCATCAATTGGGATAAACCCTAATCCCTTATCCCTAAACCCTAAACCCTCAACCCTTAAAGCTTAAATCCTAAACCCTATCCCTAAACCCTCAATCCTTGACACTATACCTTAAACCCTAATCCCTTATCCCTAAACCCTAAACCCTATCCCTAAAGCCTCAATGCTCAACCCTTAAACCTTAAATCCTAAACCCTATCCCTAAACCCTCAACCCTCGACCGTATACCTTAAACCCTAATTCCTCAACCCTAAACCCTAATCCCTCAACCCTTAAACCCTTAATACCTCAACCCTTATCCACCCCTCTACTCCCCTATCTGCCTCACTCCCATCTCTCCCCTATGTCTCTCACCCCTCTCTGCCTAGGTTGTAGGTCTCTCTCTTGTATATCTCTCACGACTCTCTAGATATTTCCCTTCCTCTCCACCTCTGTCCCTCCTCCTTACCCATCTTTCTCTCAAGTTGTCAACTTGAATCTCTCATTTTATTCTATCTCTCCCCTCACCTCTGTATCTCTCAACTTTGTCTCCCCCTCACCTCTCTACCTCTCCCATCTCTATGTCTCTCAGTCACTCCTTGTTTGCCTTTCCATCCGTCCTTACCTATCTAGGTCTCTCACTTAACCCTTATCCCTAAAGCCTCAACCCTCAACACTATACCTTATACCCTAATCCCTTAACCCTATCCCTAAAGCCTCAACCCTCAACCTTTAAACCTTAAATCCTAACCCTCTACCCTCAACACTATACCTTAAACTCTAATCCCTTAACCCTCAACCCTAAAGCCTGAACCCTTAACCCTTAAACCTTCAACCCTAAACCCTATCCCTAATCCCTCTACCCTCGACACTATGCCTTATACCCTAATCCCTCAACCCTTAATCCCTTAAACCTTAAACCCTTAAACCCTAAACTCTCAACCCCTAGATACCCTTAAACCCTATACCCTATACACTTAACCTTGGACATTCAACCTTGAACATTATCCATTAACCTTTAAACCTCTACCTTATACCCTATACGAGCTCAACCCTATACTTATGCCCTAAACCCTCAAACCTCATCCATATGCCTTATACCCTCAACCTTAAACCCTAAACATAAATCATTCAACCTTAAAACCTTGAACATAAATCATTCCAAGCTAGACATAACGTGAGCACATTATAATGCGCTCGCGTTATGTTAAACTCAACAAACATCAGGCAAACTAGCAAAAAAGAAAAAAAATGCAAAACATAACATAACACGAGCGTGTTATATTTTGCTTTGGGAATCCCAAGCCTTAGGCTTGGGATTTGCTTTTGATTTCTAACTCAAAGGCTTGGAGTGCCTTCCCAACATCCAAAGATGTGTTTTTGCATATTCTACATGATTTCACATAATTTTGTTCGTGCTAACACTCAAATTTGCACATGTTTCAAAGTCAAACAAATCAAACACCTGGGTAATGTTAGGCTTTCCCTTAGCTATTTAACGATGTAATTTTTTTCACATTTTGACAATGTTAAGCCTTTCATCTTTAATTTCTTTTGTTTGTGTGTCTGTTTTTTGGCAAAAACCAATGTTTAGTTTTTTTTCTTTATAAATTAACCATTCATTGAAATTTTGAATAAATTACATTTTTATAAACTAGACTCCATTCTTCACATATTAAAAAAAAAAATTCAATTAGTTTTCAAATTTTACAGGGGTAGCACGACCAAAATTTTGTTTTTCAGGATGTGTTCACTTTGAAAATTAGTAAGAAATCAAATATTCATTAAAAAATTATCAGGAAAATTAGGCATAAACTACATGCTGTTAGCTAATTTCTCATTGAAGTGATTTTAAAAATACAAAAAAAAAAGTTGACCTTTTGAGGGAGCCACAAAACACGCTATGTTATATTTTTTTTTATAGAAATAACACCAATTTATGTGGCTCCCTTTTTTGAACCCCTTAATCTATACCATTTTTTTTAAAAAATAATAGTTTAGAAAGTAGGCTCAGAGCATTATGAACATTGTTTTTGTTACATCTTAAAATTTTAAGTGTAACTATGCTCAATTTCTCATCCAAGGTCAGTATTTCTTGATTTCAAAAAAAAAAAGTGGCTACTTAAGACCCCTTTTTGGGCCCCCCATCTTCTTGCACTTACCCAGAAAGAGGGAGCAATAGGACAACTCTTTCTGATGGAGTAGAATAAGTTGAAATTTTTAGAGGCTCTACCATTAATAGAAATGTAAGTTGAAGCAATAAAAAATAGAGTTTAAACTACTTGTAGAAAAAAACCCAAATCACAAGGATTTGAGCATGACCAAAAGAAGGGGCCATTCAATATGATCAAATGCCTTTTCAAAGTCTAGCTTAAGAAAAATAATATATTGCCTCGATTCCTTGGCCCACTCTATACATTCCCAAACAACAATTATGTTATCAAGATGTAGCAATGTTTAATTTAAAGGCAGTCTGCGTATATTCCACAATGGAAAGTAGAAGGTGATGGATGTGAAGAGCGAAGGATTTTTCAATAATTTTATAAAGAATGTTCAATAGGGTGATGGACAACCAATTAATGATAATCTTAGGATCCCCAACTTTAGAAATAAACTTGATATTTGCATGGTTTGTAATAGACACTAGGGAACAATTATGAATTACTTCCTTATAAACTTGGAGTAGGTCATGTCCCAAAAATCTATAATGTCCTTATAAAAATCATAAGGAAACTCATTAAGGCCTAAAGCCTTATCAAATTCATCAGTTGCATAAGAGCATCATAGAGCTCCTCCAAAGTGCATTGGGAATCACAAGTAATTTGAGTTGTTTAGGTAGGCTAGGTGGGAACCACCTCCAAACATTATTGAAGGACATGATGCTTCTCTAGTGTGTCTTCCTATGCCTTAAAGACAAACTTATAATGCTCCATGAAAGCTTGGGATATATCAAAGAGTGTAGAAATCCTCCCATGAGCGGTCTTATTTGCTTTAAGTTGGAATCAATCCTACTTGACACATAGTTTCAAAAAATAATTGATGGCTCTCTCACCCATGTTGAACCAAAACATGCAAGCACAAATTTGAGCTCCCTTACCTTAATGGTGATCTATAATCTTGAGGCTATGTTAGATGATCCATAAACTCAAGGTAGTTATAACACACTCCAATATATAACTTGTGGATTTTAAATGAGATGTTTCTAACTAACTTTGTATAAACCTAACCACCTCTAATGACTACCTATGACATATTACAAAGGACTAAAATAAAGGCGTGTCAAATACAAAACAACTTGTTTCACACATACATAATACTTGCAACACAATTAACTTTGGAGAAACCCTTAATTGGGTAGAAAATTTTAGGAAGAGTGAGCTAAGCTCCTCATGCCACTAATCCATAGTTTTACAAGTTACATTACCTTAATGGGTTGCCTCAGAGGGTTTACAATCATAATCTCATACTATCCTAAAATGAACATGCATGTAGCTCCTCTTAACTTGTGTAGAATGAAAGACTCTATACCTCCATAGGTGAGAGAATATGGAATATCTTTTCCAAAGAGAATATACCACCAAACTCCCTCAACATGGATTTGTTTTCTACATAGGCAATAATCCACAAACTCATTGTATTATCCCTAATGGATTAGCATGCAACCTCTACTAAAAATGAGATTCATGTAATAGTTTCCTTGTACCTACACCAGAATGCTCTTTGCTATCAACACCCTATCTCTACCTATTGGTCCTAGATCTAAATTTAAAATGGGAATCCATGCCTTCATCTCTAGTTGTAGATTGACTAGCCCTATATATTTAGTAGGTTGGCTTTAGTCTAGCCTATGCTTGCTCAACCAAGTGACCCCTATCAACACTATCTACCTACATGACTTGGATCTCACACAACCAACCTACTAGAACTTGGCATGATTCTAGAAGGTGCAACAACCTTTCTGCTTCCATACAACTAACAAAGCACAAATGGTTTCCCATACCATTTTAATCTAGGTGCCTCTTGTTCCCTCCCCAAATGATTAATCTTCCTCTCTCTTTCTCTCCAACCTCTCCATATTCCCATGTTGCCCTCTTCAATAGTTACTTCCTGCTATCTTACAACTTTTACCAAGTTAGAACTTGGCATGATTCTAGAAGGTGCAACAACCTTTCTGCTTCCATACAACTAACAAAGCACAAATGGTTTCCCATACCATTTTAATCTAGGTGCCTCTTGTTCCCTCCCCAAATGATTAATCTTCCTCTCTCTTTCTCTCCAACCTCTCCATATTCCCATGTTGCCCTCTTCAATAGTTACTTCCTGCTATCTTACAATCATAGATAGCAATGGGGACATCTATTGCCTAGTAAGACAGACACGTGTGGGTTATGCCCAACCAATAGGGAATACTACCACATGACTAAGAAGAATAAAATCTAGTCAAATAATTTCTCATAGAAGATGCATCCACCCACCAAACACATGCATCATGAGAAGATAATACAAATGGTCTCTGATGTAGTCATGGTTGGTGAGTCCAATGAAGGACTAACTAACCATGCAACTATTATAAACACACACAAGTACAGGGAAAAATAATAAAAAAACACAATTATATTTATTACTTAGCAAATGCAATTACGAAGAATCTTCCACAAGCTTGCAACATGTTAGGCCTCTACTTATAAAATAGATAAAAAAAATATCTTTTAGAGTTGTCAGTTGAGTGAGTAGATAGATTGATGCAGTCTAGTTCAGGGGTCTTCCCACACAGCCGATACTAGCAGCCATGCATTCACAATGTTTTAATCTTTTACAAAGATGGCTACAGGTAATTAAGAATTATTCATAGAGACAAAACACATAAAAGAGCACACATTTCATCAAACATTTTATTAGCAGTCTTCCATTGATGTAAACAGAGGCTTTATTTACAATGAATTCATCAATTCTTTTCCTCCCAGCCATACCAGTATTCCTTTATACATTGCTCTGCTTCAGCTTGAAAATTCAATTTCCTTATTTCTCCCTCCTCTGTGTATTAGATCCTCAACCTGCTCTTTTTTTTGTTTTATTTGGTGCTTTATTACAGCAGAAATTTGTATCACAGACACATTTATCTCTCTTAATCTACCCACATCATCATTCCTTTACCCATCTTGTTGTTCTGCACCCCTATTCTGAGCATCTCTTTGCTGTTTGCAGCGAGCCTCTATTCATTTTTTTTTATTACCTCTCATATGGCAGCGAATCTCTTTAGAAATATTCTCCTTCCCTTGACAGCCGCACTCAAATTCTCCACGCACTATTTGTTTTCTGAACAGCGAACTGATTTGTCTTCACTCTCTCTTTGTTCCTCCCATCTGGCAGCGAGCTTTGCTTACTTTTTTCTCCTTTCCCTGTTGGCCGCCACGCACTCCTCTGTGCTTTCCCCTCGTTTCTTTTCTTTCTAATTTTCTGTTCTCTGTTCTTTCAATCTGCCCGCCCCAATGAGCTTGGAACATGCTAAGCCTTTGTTGTCTGATTACAAAATAGATAAATTAACTTTCAAAGTTCAATTCAAATTTGAGTTGTCCCTATTCTTCTGATTCAACACAATTATTCTTGGGGCTCACCTCAATCCGATCTTCTATTATGCTCTTCTTGCTCTCATATATTGCTACCACTCCAAATGATATCGTTGTCCTTTATATAGGGGGCTATAAAATGATATACACCATACGAAAACATATTACACCAACCTAGGGGAATGTAATAAGGATTAATGGGCACAATATTCAATGATTTGATCATTAGTTGGCCTTGGATTTAGACACATCAGCTTTTGTAGCATGTATATTTAATGGTAATGCATAAATTCATCTTCAATAGTCTACCTTGAGCTAGGAGCCTTCAAATGCAATGTGGTTTTGTACATGACCCCTATTAAGACTCAAATTCAAATTAGTATATTATGAATTGGTCCGAGATTCAAAAAAAAATTGCAACTCAGAAAATAAGGTTCTATTATACAATCTCTAATTTAGGTCCTCAAGGTGAAAAATATAGACACGATGATCAAATCTTCATTAAATTTCAATGGAACATGTAAGGTGTTTTGATAGGTTTATATTCTAAACTGTAACTCAAGATATTTAATTAAGAAGAAATACAACATGAAATATAGATGATTGTGCCTATAGTGATAGATATGAAGCTTGAGCAAATAGATGCAAAGATAGTGAGATACAATGCTACAAACCTGCCTCACTTTATTGGAAAACAACTGGATAACATGGAAAGCACCTACAACACAAATAAATATCAAAAGAAAATATTTTTGGTTGATACATGATTGCTTTAGGCTAGGGATTCTCTTGCATTAGTCTCCTTGCAATGAACCACCTACCAAGGGAAAACTACTTAGTATAGAATTCAACAAGGCCTTAGACATTTCCTATAGCATTGCTACAAGAATACAAATAAGATGTTGCAAATATGAGTTTGATATGTTGTAATTGATGTCAACATATCCTTTTGTCAGACACAGTGAAGACAGTGCAGGAGATTGATCAATTCTCCCAGAAGGATGAACATCAAGCTATGTAGATTAAAGGGTTTATAGAGGATTGTATGAAGGTGCTCCAGTCAAGATTTGAGAGGTCCGCATGAAGATTTGGCAAAGTTATGGCTTCCTGAGTAAAATAGGGTTTTGTTGTTGTTCAGAGGTGACAGAGAGACAGAGTTTGGTTCGGCCTGATCCGGTATGTGAAGATTATGATCTGCGGATCTAAAGGCATGTCTGGGATGTTGGTGTGTTCACTCAACTCAAGTGGTTCGTGGTTTGGAGGTCCGCAAGAAATCTTTCAAGTGTGACAGTCTTGGCAGTATGTGTTCTTGAGGTTCAGTGTGAAGATGCAAGTGATTCTTGTGATGCGAAGTTGTGTGGTTGTTCCTGTTGATTTAATTGTGCTTATGGTGGTCTCTGGATCGTGTACCTATTGTGTTGGTTGTCCGCATTGACGAAGGATCTCGTGATTGAAGATTTCTTCTTAGTTGGTGGTGTTCTTCCCAGTCTTGACCAATCGGATGACTAATGCGCATTGTGGATGATCTAGGCAGAATTGTGCAAAGCATGGCATGTTGATCGAAGATGTTTTGGGCCCCAGCTATGTTTGGCTGACTTCATAATGATTCACATAAAGTATTTTGTAATGTAATTGTAATTGTTTGTAATGTTTTGTAATTGTTTGTAATGTTTTGTAATGCCGACTTTGATGATCATTCCAAAGTCGATGCCATGTATAAATAAGTGAATCTAAGTTGTGGAAAAGTGTGGATCGGTGCGAATATGTGGTGATAGCGAAGAAGTATTCAGAGCAAAGCAGAGATGTGTTTGGAGCTTAATTGGAACTAATCTTTGGCATGGTAGAGATGTTGTTTCTCAGTTCAAATCTTCTGTGAAACTCGTGTAATTTTTTTTGTAGTCAGTGAGACTCTTGGAGCAGTAAGCTCCGGGGTGAAGGCACGTGCCTTCCCATTCTTATTCTTTTAACGTAGAATAATCTTTGTGGGTTAAATCCCCACTGTGGTTTTCCCTTAACCGAGTTTCCATGTAAAAATTATGGTGTTATCTATGTTGATTATGTTTCTGCTCTTGTGTAAATGTTTCATGCTTTCATGGTAATATCATTAATTAGTTTATAAGTGTTAAAGAAGTTTAATTGCAGAAAAGATAGAAGAATTTGTGACAACGGATTCGCTGCCCCTCTCAATTGTCTGCCCTAATTCAACAATTGGTATTAGAGTTGGTTCCTCTGAAAGAAGCTTGACCACTTGAGGTGATCTAGGATGTCAACCTACAAGAAGGATAGTCTGAGATTTGATGGAACAAGTTATTCGCTTTGGAAGAGTCGCATGGAGTGTCATCTGCAATGTATGGGTGATCCTTATTAGCTGATAACTAAGAATGAGTACAAGGTTCCAACGAATGCTCCTACAACTCCTGATAAAATCAAAGATGTTGAAAATAACATTCGGGCTAAGGAAGCTTTGTTGAGTTCTCTAACTGATACTGAAATGACAAATGTCTTGGATCTGAAGACTGCTCATGAAATCTGGAAGAAGTTGGAGACTCTATATGAAGGAGATAAATATGTGAAACTTGCCAAGCTATAGAGCCTGAAGGGTAAATATGAAAAATTGAGGATGAGAGAAGATGAAAATATCACCTCCTACATGGTGAAGGTGAATGAACTTGTGAGCGGTATTAGAAGTGTTGGTGGATAGTTGGCAGAATCAGATATTGTTGGCAAAGTGCTTAGATCCTTACCTGAAGCATACAAGTACAAATCTGATGCTATTGAGGAGATCAGATATGTGGTAGATGTTACAATGGATCAGTTAGTTGGTAAGATTTCAGCCTTTGAATTGAGTGAGTTTGGTGATTCTCTTCCTAAATCTGAATCTGCATCTAAGGCCACCATTTCTGGAAAGCAAAGATATGATTTAGGTGAAAGCTCTTCAAGAGGATTAAGCAAATGTGAGAAGGCAAGGAAAGATCTTGAAGATGAAGAATCTGAGATTAAAGAACTTGAAGCTCTATTTGCCAAAAGGTTACCAAGAGGATCCGGTAAGTATGAAGGAAAATTGCCTTTCAAATGTTTTGCCTGCAATAAGATAGGTCATTTTACTTCAAGGTGTCCGGAGAGGGTTTCAAAACCAAACCCTAACAAGCCTAGGTTTGAGAAGAAGTGCTACTATGTCCAAGAAACTGCTGAAGAAGGAGTCACAAATGATGAATCTGATAAGGGAAATACCTCTGATAGTGAATTTGTGTTCATTGCTATCAAAGAAGAAGATCCGGTGTCTACTAAATCTGCTAGTGGTGTGAATGTGGAAAGTGCCTTGGCTGCTCAAGTTGAAGAGAAGGATGAATGGGTGATTGACAGTGGATGCTCTCATCATATGACTGGTGATAAAAGTAAGTTTGTGAGTTTGGAAGGATATGAAGGTGGGATTGTAAAGTTTGGAGACAACTCATCCAGCAGAATCTGTGGTAGAGGATCTATTTCTTTTGATGGTAAAAATAACACTAATGTTGTTCTGTATGTGGAAGGATTAAAACACAATCATCTCAGTGTTGGATAGCTGGTTGGCAAAGGATATGATCTCCGGTTCAAGGATAGAAAATGCAGAATCTTGGGAAGCTCCGGAACTGAGATTGCATCTAGCACACAAACTAAAGGTAACATCTTTCATTTAAGTGGTTCTGGTAAAAGTTGTTTAATTGCTCAGATTGATCAGAGTTGGTTGTGGCATAGAAGATTGTGTGATGTGAACTTTGATAACATTGTCAAGATAAGCTCTACTCAGGCTGTGAGAGACCTTCCAAAACTTGTGAAACCTGCTGATAGCATGTGTAGAGAGTGTATGTTGGGAAAACAGAGCAGAGTCGCATTCAAGAGTAAAGAACAATCTTCAAGTGGTTTGTTGGAACTTGTACACACTGATTTGTGTGGTCCTACTAGAGTTAGGAGTATACAAGGAGACAGATACTTCATGTTGCTGATTGATGATTACTCTTGGATGGTGTGGGTTACATATTTGAAAGAGAAGTCAGAAGATTTTGACAAATTTAAGGCATTCAAGGATAAGGTGGAGAATTCATTGGTATGAGGATAAAGTGTCTAAGATCTGACAGAGGTGGAGAGTTTACTTCCAGTGAGTTTAATACATTTTGTGAAAAAAAAGGAATAAAAAGACAGTTGTCTACTTCTACGACTCCTCAGCAAAATGGAGTTGTGGAAAGAAAGAACCGAACCATTCTAGAAGCTACAAGAACCATGATGATGGGGACAAATATTCCTTATTACTATTGGAGAGAGGCTGTGACTACTGTTGTCTACACTCTTAACCGGGTGCAGATCAAAAGAGATATTGATGAGCTGAATGAAAGTACTAGCAAGGCAAAGCAAGTTCAAACTCAGACTCAAACTACTCCAGAGAATTTAGTGGCTCAAGAAGCTAGTGCAGAGGTTGAAGAACAAATTCAAGAAATTCCTAAAACTCCTAGGTACATGTAAGGTTGAATCATTCTGAAGATCAGATTATAGGAGATAAAGTTCCAAAGGTGTTCTGACTAGAAGGAAAGCTGCTCAAGAACAAATGGAAATTTGTTTGATTTCTAAGATTGAACCAAAGTCAATAAATAAGGCTTGTAATGATGAGAGTTGGGTAAAAGCAATGGAAGAAGAATTGTTGTAAATTGAAAAGAATGATACTTGGAATCTTGTTCCTAGACCTAAAGACAAAAATGTAATTGGAACTAAGTGGGTCTTCCAGAATAAGTTGAATGACGATGGTGAAGTTGTGAGAAACAAAGCAAGGTGTGTGTGCAAAGGGTATTCTCAAGTAGAGAGAATTGATTTTGAAGAAACTTTTGCTCCGGTGGCAAGGATTGAAGCTGTCAGGGTATTTCTTACATTTGCTACTTTCAAAGATTTTAAGGTTTATCAGATGGATGTCAAGTCAACATTCCTCAATGGAGAATTGGAGGAAGAAGTCTACATTGAACAACCAGAAGGATTCCAGTTGTCTGATCAAGGAGATATGGTTTGCTTGTTGAAGAAAGCATTGTATGGACTCACACAAGCCCCAAGAGCATGGTATGCAAGATTAGATAAGTATCTGATAAAGTTGGGCTTTAGCAAAGGCACTGCTGGTAGTAATCTGTACTTCAAGATTGATCATGAATTCATCTTGATTGTTGAAGTGTTTGTTGATGATAGCATCTTTGGTAGTAATGAGAGCATGTGTAAGAGTTTTGCTAATTAGATGCAAAGTGAATTTGAAATGTCTATGCTTGGTGAAATGAATTTCTTTTTGGGTCTGCAAATCATTCAGACAAATAAAAGCATATTCATTTCTCAGTTGAAGTATGTGAAAGAATTGTTGAAGAAGTTTGGAATGGAAGATTCAAATCCAGTGAGCACTCCTATGGTAACTGGATGCAAGTTAAGTAAGGATGATGATTCCCCTAAGGTAGATCAGAAGAGGTATAGGTCAATGATTGGAGGACTGCTTTATTTGACTCAGACCAGACCTGATATCATGAATGCAGTTGGCCTTATTCCTAGATTTCAAGCTGATCCTAAAGAATCTCATGTTGTGGCAGTCAAAAGAATTTTTAGATATTTGAAGGGAACGATTGAATTAGGTCTGTCGTATCCTAAGGATGATGATTTCAGTCTTCATGCATATACAAATGCTGATTAGGCAAGAGATGTGCATGACAGAAAGAGCACTAGTGGTGGTGCATTTTTCTTGGGAAAGAGATTGGTCTCTTGGTTGAGAAAAAAGTAGGATGCAATATCTATGTCTACTGCAGAGGCAGAGTACATTGCTGCAGCAAGTAGTTGCACTTAATTTTTGTGGATGAAACAAATGTTGAAGGATATCAAAGTTGTGTTTAAGGAGCCTATCACAATCTTCTATGACAATTCAAGTGCAATAAACATTTCAAAGAATCTGGTGTTGCATTCAAAGACCCAGCATATATCAATCAAGTTTCACTTTTTGAGAGAGAAGGTGAATGAGAATGAAGTCAAATTGGAGTTTGTTCCTTCAGAGGATCAGATTACGGATATATTCACTAAGCCTCTACCTAAGGATACTTTTGAGTATCTCAAAGGGAAGTTAGGGGTCATTACCCCTCTTGTTTAGAACTGAGGTGCACTAAGGTGCATCAGTCCAAGAGGAATCACAGTCATATCTTGTGTCTCGGATTGATGTTAAAGAGACTACTACTCAGGGGGAGTAGTCAGTATGTTTCAGGATTGAGAAGAAGAAGAGATGATTGCAAATATGTGCACCCTTTGCCATTGATGTCAAAGGGGGAGAGAAGTGATGTGAAAAACTTGAGAGGAAGCAGTTGTTGGTGAAAGGGGGAGCAGTGAAGAAAATGGTTGCTGGTGTGTTAAGACAAAGGGGGAGAAGTTCTTGTCTTGATGGTTGAACAAGTTTTTCACATCATATGTTTCCATCAATGACAAAGGGGGAGATTGTTGCAAATATGTGTCTGATGTGTTGTCATTGATGTCAACATATCCTTCATTCAGACACATGAAGACAATGCAGGAGATTGATCAGTTCTCCCAGAAGGATGAACATCAAGCTATGTGGATTAAAGGGTCTGTAGAGAATTGTATGAAGGTACTCCAGTCAAGATTTGAGAGGTCTGCATGAATATTTGGCGAAGTTATGGCTTCCTGAGTAAAACAGGGTTTTGTTGTTGTTCAGAGGTGACAGAGAGATAGAATTTGGTTCAGCCTGATCCGGTATGTCAAGATTATGATTTGTAGATCTAGAGGCATGTCTAAGATGTTGGTGTGTTCACTTAACTCAAGTGGTTCATGGTTTGGAGGTCCGCAAGCAATCTTTCAAGTGTGACAGTCTTGATAGTATGTGTTCTTGAGGTTTAGTGTGAAGGTGCAAGAGATTCTTGTGATGCGAAGTTGTGTGGTTGTTCCTATTGATTTAATTGTGCTTGTGGTGGTCTCTGGATCATGCACCATTGTGTTGGTGGTCCGCATTGACAAAGGAGCTTGTGATTGAAGATTTCTTCTTAGTTTATGGTGTTCTTCCCAGTCTTCGCCAACCGAATGACTAATGCGTGTCGTGGATGATCTAGGTGGAATTGTGCAAAGCATGGTGTGTTGATCAAAGATGTTTTGGGCCCCAGCTATGTTTTCTCGACTTTATAATGATTCGCATAAAGTATTTTGTAATGTAATTGTAATTGTTTGTAATGTTTTGTAATGCTGACTTTGATTATCATTCCAAAGTCGATGTCATGTATAAATAAGTGAATCTAAGTCATGAAAAAGTGTGGATCAGTGTGAATATGTGGTGATAGTGAAGAAGTATTTGGAGCAGCGCAGAGATGTGTTCAGAGCTTAATTGGAACTGATCTTTGGCATGGTAGAGATGTTGTTTCTTAGTTCAAACTTTCTGTGAAACTCATGTAATTTTTCTATAGTCAGTGAGACTCTTAGAGTAGTGAGCTCCGGGGCAGTACGCCCTGAAGGCATGTGCCTTCCCCATTCTTATTCTTTTAATAGAGAATAATCTTTGTGGGTTAAATCCCCACCGTGGTTTTCCCTTAACTAGATTTCCACGTAAACATCGTGGTGTTATCTGTGTTGATTGTGTTTCTGCTCTTTTGTAAATGTTTCATGCTTTCATGGTAATATCATTAATCAGTTTATAAGTGTTAAAGAAGTTTATTTGCAGAAAAGATAGAAGAATTTGTGACAACTGATTCACCCCCCCTCTCACTTGTCTACCCTAATTCAATATAAGATACTATGGGTGTTTCTATTAGTAATAAAAAACATAGATGACTTTTGGGGTGAAGCCTAGATCACTCCTACCACCACTACAAGTGACTTCTATAATAGTATGAATGCTTTGTGGCATTTTCTATAGGTGAATGGGTAGCCCCACAAAGCTTATAAAGTTGTTATAGGTGTCAATAAGGTTGTTATAAACATCTTTACACTTTACTATAGATGACCTATAACTTACTACAGGTCCTATATCTTGACCTTACTCAATGAAAGAAAGGTGGCATGAATTAAGGAAAATTGCTACTATATGACTGGGATAGACAGTTGTGCATCACATTGGCATCTAAGCATAACAGGTCATTTAAATACTTGACATATCAACATAGTACAATATAAACACAAAAGCAACATTGGTTAACATGGAAAAGGGGAAAACACGTGAAAATACAAAACACAAATTGGCACAAAGGGTCAGAAAAGATTAAGGCAAGGGATGAATGAACCAAAGAACAATGCTAGGGGATAAAAACACTAAAGAGAGCCTAAAACATAACATGATAATTGCAAGGTATGCAATTTTTAGTATTACACTAGGAAAATCCACAAGATCATCCCACCAAAATTAATGGCACTACAGAAAAAAAAATCTTTAGCTGCATTCAATTGGGTTTCACTATGCCTTAGCTGAGTTCCCTTTGCAAATGTTACTATGCACCCATGTCCATACAATTATATATCATTTTCATCCCCTTCACAAAAGGAATCAATTAGAAATCTTTGATTTAAGGCCCCATTGGCAAAAACTAATAATTTTTTTTGGTCCTCGTCACTAAAGCTCCCCTCAACATAAAAACTAAAGTTTCAAATCTTTGTACGTCAACTAAATTTAGTAAAAGAATACATTTACACCTGACTTGACAAGCTCATTAATCCACTTGAAATTTGGCAACACTTTTGCAGGAAAGGGCTCTTGGAGGCTCTGTTTGCTCAATTTTCTATATATCTTAGCCCTCCAACCTTTTCCAAACTTGACCCTCTACATTGGCTCTTCATAAATGACCCATTGTTGTTAGTTGCTTTAACCTCCCATCAATTGTTGTCATATCATTGCTTGAGCTTGGTCACATTATTGTTGTAACTTGACTTGAACGTACAATCGTAGGTTCAAACCTAGGGGGAGTCATGACAATTGATGCCTAATAATTACATTGCTTGTCATTAATGTAACTCTATATTTTGCAAGTAATTTATCATCTCTACCGTGGACTTGCTTGGCTATGCCACTAGAACTTATAAATGGGTGAAACAAAAGTTACTACAAATGCAAATGATAGTAGTATTTCCATTCAGTTGTAAAATCTAGAAACTTTAATTATTGATTAGTAAGAAAAATAAAGAAAATATTAGAAGCAATATAGATTTTATAGGATGAAAGTTTCTACAATCTATAATTTTAAACTTTGAACTAAGTAAAATATGTTTATTGTAATTGGTTCATGATAAATTATTTTTTATTAATGTTTAAATTGTAAAGACAATAAAACTTTAAAAAATTATATTAAGAGAAGTAATTAAATCAAAAAATAAAAAATAAACTTTGTTAATATTTAAAATTTGAGAAGCCAACAAAAATAATATTAATATGAAACCAAACATTAAAAAGTGAAGAATTATTATTTTTATATAAAATAATAAAAATGACATTTATGAATAAATAAAAACAAATATGTAATTAATTATTTAATCAACATTTTAAAAAAATATTCACATTCAATGAATATTATAGAATTCTACCTACCACGTATCCAAAGAATAATTATTAATTATTAAAAATTAATTTGAACTTTTTATCTATTAAACCTTCTCTTAATTAAAAAGCATACGGAAGTGATCCATTCTCCTTCACGCACATTAAAAAGCATAGTAATATGGAAGGACACTCTTCAATGTACAAATTTATAAGCTTTGTAAGATCACCAGTCCCTGCGACTCTTTGCAAATCTCTGCATCTTCTTACAAACAGACTGATGAGTGTTGTTGGCAGCATAATGTTATGTAGCTTCTCACAAGAGTCGATCTCAATTTGCTCCAAGCAGCTCAGTCTGGCAAGACTTGGCAACTCTTCAAACTCAGGACATTTATTAATGTACAACCCTGTAAGCGTTGTAAGACAGGATATTGCTGACAATGTTTTCAATTTTTCACAGCCGGTAATCACAAGACAATCCAATGTCCTTATCTTTGCTAAATCCGCTTCAATAAGATTTTCCATTTCACAAATTTTGAGATATTGCAGGGGTTGACAGCAATTTCCAGTAATTAAAATCTTCGTTACAAGTCTCTGGCCTTCAATCTCTAAATTTTCAACGTCACTCATTACTGTTCTAGACCACCCCTCATTATTCAAAGCCACTTCCCCCTCCCAAAGTAGTTTGAAACCATAGATATCCAAGGACCTAACAGTAGTCCCCTCTACAGTATCATTGTAAGCCAGGTCCCCTGTTAATGCCGAGCCCTTCACATCTAAACTACGGAGATTCATTCTGAGGGATCCTAATAAAGACCAAATATCCATTTGGATGTCCTTAGTATGTAAAACTAACTTTTCCATGTTATTTAATTTTCCTAACAAATCTGGAAACTCTTCTAGAAAGGTGTCATGAATCTGCAGCTCTTTTAAATGGGAAGGTGCCTGTTATTCAAAATGTATTTATTTCAAATTTTCGGGTATAAACAATAGTCAGGAAACTACCATAACATAATGCACATCTAGTATACGGTCGATGAAGATTTAATTTTTGATGGAGATCAAGAACAAAATACCTGCACATTGCTCTGCCACAATTTTTGTAAACACCCATTGCTGATTCTTAAACACTGCAAGTTTTGAAGAGGAATCCATGAAGGGATGCTTGAGTTTATATCTGAATTCAGGTCAAGGTTACGGCAACTCAAGTACTCAATCTGAAGCAATAGCAGATAAGTATCAGAACCATTTTCCGGTTCCCCTAAAAAGTATGTAATTCTACAACCCATGGAATTGTCCAAAATGGAATGGAAACACCTGCTTTTGGTTTGTGCCAGGATGTTTCGGAATCCCTTCAATTCCTGCATCCACAGAATGCACTTACAATTGTGTCAATGTGTAGTAGTAAGAATTTCAGAATTTAAATATCAATAAGAAATGAAAACTAAAATAAAAATTTAAAAAAGAAGAAATAAAAATATGGAGGAAGGGCAAGCATACCAAAGATTTAAGATGTTGGGGATGCCACACACGACGAGGATGGCTCAGTTCATTTGCCATTTCTCTTCCCAAGTCCCGCAGGTGGTCATGCATTGTCAAAGCATTCCCGTTTGTGTCAGGTTCCCATTTCAAATCCAGGAACAATAGGAAAGCCCACTGCCTTCTTTCAACTTCCTCAATAAGACATTTCTCTTTTAGTGTTTCCAAAGCAAGGCGAGCTCTCCATCCATATCCCTTCCATATGGTCATGGCCTTGGTGATAGATTCTTCAATAAAAAAGCAAGCTATATCCATGAAAATCTGTTTTTCTACATTATCTAATGTATCAATGCTTATCCTCAATCTCCGCTTTATATCTCCGGGAAGAGTCTCCTTGGCTTTTTCCAATTCACCCTGCCAATACCACTGGGGTCTACCAAAAACATGCCGGCCCAGAACTATAATAGACAGATGTAAGCCTCGACAGACGTTAACAAAGTCCTGAACTAGATCCTCGTATCCGCTAAGTGGAAGGGGTTTCTCGAAAGCGGGCCAACAAAACAGCTCTCTCCCATCTTCTCTATCCAATCCTTTTAAATGATAACCAATGTCAATTCCTGCCCTTATAAGGACCCCTACATCTCTGCTTGTGATAATTACCAGATTATTATCAGACTTATTTAATATATCCTTCACCAGTAGGGCTTCTAACTGTTCCACATGATCAATGTCATCTAAAACAATTAGGAAACTGAAAGAGCTGCTCCTTTCCAAACGATTCCTCAGAGAGCTTGTCCCTTCCTCACTACTTAGAACACTGCTTTTATCTTCACAAAAGATATCTTTGAGGAGTTTACTTTGCAGTGAATGTAATTTACCACTGGCATATGCTTCCCTCACATCAAACAGAAAACTTGCGGGGTCTACTGCTCTTCTGGGTTTCATTCATTCAATGGTCAAATAGCCAATAGTAATTTTACATTTCATTCCCAACAAAAAGTGGTAAATATTTGTTCTATTTTTATTGCCTAAAATTGATTAGAACCCCACCCATACCAAAAATCCCAAAATCCCAACGACATTAGCTTTCTCTTTTGCTGCTTTCTTCATTCCACACTGTCTTTCAAAATCTTGAACAAGCTCATCGAGGCACCGCCTTTCAAAATCTTTTACAAGCTTAGGAAGTCCGACTGGATATCTGGCAACATGTAAACGTTTTGTCCTTTGCATTTCAATTTCCACTTCGGACACTATGTCAGTGCAGCCACTAGAACTGCGAGAAAAAAAGGAATTTGATGAGAGAAATTTTGGTCATTGCAATTATTAGGTTTTGTGAAAAGAAAATATACAAGTTGAGTTGCCAAGTAGATTGAAAACGGGCAGAAAACTTACTCTGAATTTTTGAGTTCGTAGCCTGTGGTATATGAAGCCTTTTGAAGGGCTTCCTTCCACTCCTTAATCTTGTCGAGATACCTGCCCTTCTTTTCATATTCAAGAAATGCATCATTATATACTCCCTTTTCGATGTGGCGGAGATCCGACGGTTTCACTTGATAAAAGAGGGGAATAATCTTGGCCTCACTTTGTAACATGAGAACCAGCTCCGCCAAACAATAAGGGGACTGTGCATATCCTTTGGAAAAGATGGCGATCTGCACTGAAGCAGATTTAATGGCTGTCTGAATGGCAGAAGTAAACAAAACTCCATGTTCCTTCTCTTCCGAATCAAGAAATGCCCGTATGCCTCGCTCCTTAAGGGAGTTGTAAAGCTGAGTAGCCAGGGTTTCTTTGACATCGGGGCCTCTGTGGTTGATGAACACATCAAACAGTCTGGAAGATTCTTCTACTTTTCTCCTTTTGTTGGGAGGTTCAAGTCCAGAGAAAGCATTTTGTTGGTGAGATAAGGATGAGGATGAAGAAGCCATAAATGCAAGGTTGGGGTTGAAACACAAAAGCTAAGCTAATCTCTGAAACGATGGATATGATTTGAGGAAGAATGGCGTGAATCGGAGTAGATCAAGGCCTGCATATAAATAGATGCCAGTGTATCCTCCCTCGAGGAAAGGATGGGGAAATGAAGGAAAGCGTTCCCTGTACTACAAATAAGAAGGAAAATGTTGAGGAAAGAGGAAAGATATTTTGTGAAAGAACCGAGAGGTTTGATCCACCCTCCTTCCTCGAAAGGACTGGGTGAGAAGACGTTACTGTTTAGCTCCTTCCTGAAATAAAAATTAAAAAAAATAAAACAAAGGTCTCGAGAAAAAAGCTTTCGCTCTGTAACTGCTGGAAACCCTACCTTTCATACTGTTCTCATTGTTGATTCTCAGGTACTTCTCTAAGCCTGTCTCAACTGGGTCCGCTTTGAATCCAGCAATGAAAAGGAAAGCGATAGAAAAAGGAACGCTGGAGGATGTTGCTGTTGAGAAAGAGACAAATCCTGTGGAACTTGCTCACCCGTGCAGTGTCGTTCAGATACAAGACACGCAAGAGCTGGAGCTGCCAGACGTTGGGACTCTGCCACCTAACCCTAACCCGCCCAGCAGTCAACATGACCCCCCAGTTGTTGAGACTTCGAAGAACCTTCTTCTCCTTCGGAGCCTCTCCTTTCCAACTCCCTAGTTGTTGAGACTTCAAAGAACCTTGCCTCTTCTCGTCCCCAAGAGCTTCAGTGTTCTCTGCCTTCCCACTCAGTAATCCCCAGTCCCCTTAACCCAACTTCTCCTACCCCTGCCCTCCTTTATTCGGATACTTCATCTTTCAAAGAGGTTTTGAAAACTGATCATAGGATTCCAAAAAGAAGGAAAGAATCCAACCCCCTTCCCAACTCTAATGCCCTAGCCTCTTATGTGCCTTCTCAGCGTTTGATCTCCTTGAGAACACTTCATGGGAGCCTTGTGAGACATGAATTGTCCTCTCATCTTGACATCCTTGTCAAAACTCCTCTTACGAACTCCTCCTGTACTGAATCCCATGTGATCACGATCTTGGTCCTCTTCAAGGGAGAGACCTCCCATTGAAGATATTCTCGACCCTCATGACATTATGTCCTCTAATCAATTTAATACCCTCCTTATTGATAAGGAAAACCTTGACGCTCAATGAATTGTCACATACAATCTTGGAACATGAGGGGATTAACTATCCCATTCTGTAAATATCATGTCAAACAATCTATTCAGAGTAATCATACCAATGTCATTATGCTTCAAGAAGTGAAAGTTTCTAATACTCATCTGGATGCTTCCCTTGCTATTATTTGGAAAGAAACCCTCTTCTTCCACACTAAACATGCTAAGGGTTGTGGTGGGGTGGTGTTGGGGCTTGCCCCTTGGCTAGCCATGTCCATTGTTGCTTTTGGTACAAACCCTACTAACTGTTGTGTTTGGGCTACCACCCTTTTCCAAGGCAATCTTCTTGGTTTTCTGCTCAATTTATGCCCCCAACTCACTGCGAAGTGGGTGATTAGGGGAGACTTCAACATGGTGGAACACCCTACTGACCATAGTTGGGAGAGCCACATTTGACTATCCCAATTGGAATTTGAAGCTTAGACCCTTGCCCAAAATTCCTTAGGTGTGCTTGATCCTATCATGGGCAAAATAGATTCCCATAAGCCCCATTCCTAGAGTAATTGTAATGAAGGATTTATGTGAAAGATGAGCCATCTGGACAAGTTTTATATTTCACCCAATTTGCTTGTCTCCCCTTCCCCTTTAGGATATCTTGTCCATCTCGACCTAGCTACCACCTAGTAGTCAATCCATTTTAGTCAAAGAGAATGTTCTCAAAATGCACTCTTATCGATTTACCATTAAGGTTGACTAGATAGAACACATGTTGTTCAGAGATCACAACATGATCAATATGTTTAAGCACCTTATCCCTTCCAACCCATAGATGAGACCACAAATACCATAGGTTCAATGTGGTAAGAGGCTACCAAAAATTCAAGTTTGACAGTTGCAAAAAATTTAAATTAGAATCATGTCTCACATTCTTTTGCTATGTTAGCTTTCTCAACTAGTAAACTTTATCCAAGCACACTGCTAATGGGGAGAGACAACCATCTCCACTCCTCTATCAGAGAGGGTGATTTTAGAGTGTGATGCTTAAGTATATGTGCTCTCAATTGAATCCTCAAGTACAACTTGTGTTCAAAGACTTGGTGATTCACGAGGCTATATAATTCACACTAAGTATCACATTTCGCTACATTCTTCACAATGGTTAGAGCTGAGATATCTATTGTCAAGAGTCATGTTCTCATGGCAATTGGTAACTAAAACACACATCTTCTTAGTTCTTAATGCAAGCTTCATTGATGTGTCTAGGGTGTTTGTGACATGATTCATCTTCCAATTCCCCTTGGTCAAGAGGTGACCTCTTTAGAGGTACTAGGAATGGTGTGTCCCTACCCCACTACATCAAAGAGGTAGAGATTGTGTCAAGAGAATTGTGTAGCTAGATGAGGGTTTTTTCCCCATGAACTACATGAGTGCACCCATCAACAACAAAGAACACTCCAAATGACATAGTCCCATAGGAAACATAAAGGGGGTTACAACTGACCTAATATGTTGTCGATAAGGTGATGTATCGTTGGTAAACTATAGATGCAACTGAGGCATGAGGTTTTGATGGGAAAAGACCTCAATCAAAGAAAGACAATTTGTCAACTAGCTAATGCCATAGTACCACTCTTTCTAAACCCTCATTAGAGGCATAGATATTGGTGGCATCAATCAAATAAAAATCAATGTAAAATGTAACCCCCACACCATGATGGTTCAGACCTTCCCTAGAGGCAATAATATTTGAACTTAAACTTAAAGAAAGTAACATGCATGTGGTACCACATCCCTTATGGGAGGTGATGAGTTAAAATGAATAAAACTAGTTTGACCTCAAGGTGGCTTGAAGCAAAAATTTAGTAACTTCCTTTAAACAAATGACATCATAGAGACTAAGTTGTTGACAAGCATCCTAGACAAAATAAATTGCAAGGAGCTTTTGTACGAATAGAAACATTCCATGAATAACATTCATGTGGAGGGATCCTCCATAGAGTGATTTGATTGGTCATTGTCATCATTTACAAATGCAATAAATAAGATGTCTAACAAAGGATTTTTATTTAGCATGATATAATCTCTAAGTGAATTAAAGTAATGTTTGTTATTGAATTCTCTCCTTGGAAAATCATTATCATTATTTAGGTTGTTGAAGCATTAGAAGGGTTGCGAACTCATATAGATGTCTCAATAGGCACATAGAGATTTGGAATAACAACCAATTGAGAAGGACTAGTAGTTGGGTTCTTAGCTAGGACTATGACATCATTTTTAGTAACAAGAATGACATTACCCTTTTGAATAAACTAGGTTTTGGGTTGGGGTTCATTGGGTTTGGTCTACATAAGCATAGTTGGCCTTTTACCATCAAATTTAGACCACAATATCTCTTGTACCATAGAGGTTTAGGATTCATCTGTCAATTTAGAAAATGACTTAGGCCTAAGAAAACAATCCCTAATTTCGTGGTCAGGTGCTTGACACATAAAAACAAGATTAAAGGTAGTTTGATATAAGTGATCTTCTATGTAAAATGCATACCACCCACCTAAATCTCAATAAATTCCTTAATATTTGAGGTGAGGTCCACTTCAATACATTCTCATTTATGGGGTTGATCTCTAAATAAAAAATTTATGTCATTGAAAATAAAACACCCAAGATGCCAGATGCTTTTCTCCAAGAAGGCCCACATAGGAACAACCATACTAGTAGATTTAGAGATGCTTGTTTTGATACTTTACAATCCTAGGTATGGCAAGAAATCACTAGCAAAGTGTTTCTAATAAACCATTATCTAGACTAGTTTGACAATATGTTGACCTATTAAAGGTCATAAAAGGTAAATAAGAAAAAACACCATGGAAAGGTTCCTAACCCTAGATAGCTTAATATCATGGGGTTCCCAAGAATTCTTAATATGAGAAAAAAAGGTATTTGTTGGAGGGGATACAACCCACATAATATGCAATAAGACTATAGTTCTCATACCGATTGCAAATGGATTCTACAAAATGCACTAGACAAAGAACATTAGTTTTGGAGGAATTACATCATCACAAACCTTCAAGACAATTTTTTGTACATGCTTGGGAAACATTCTTATTGTCATATGCAAAATTAGTGTAGAGGACATGGATTTTCCATTTATAAAGTCTTGGGTTTCCAAAAGGGTGAGACTAAGGGAAAAATAAATGCACTAGCACTATTTAAATTCACCTAAAAGTGGTATGATATGAATAGAGCCATGAGGAAACCCTAAACTTATAACATTAAAACATACCATAAGATGACAAACTAGACCAAAACACTCAAACTATCAATGACAAAATTATAATCCAAATACCTTTATTATAGAATGCTAAATGAAATAGGTATTTATAGTGTGTTGAATCAACATTACTAATTATTATACTTTATAAATTAAAGGTATTAATTAACCCCCTACAAAAATGTCTTAGTTTTTATTTTTAGAGGGGAAAAGTGTATAGATTTCCATTTAACCTTCTTTTCTTACACTCATTTTTAGCCCTATAATAAGTGTAATGCCTTAAAACCTAAAGTCTAGTAGCTATAGCCTTATCCCAATTGTAAATGGTCTAGGAGAATCCTCAATGTAGCCATTCCTATTCTATAGACTTGATGATGGGCACAAATTTTCCTTGGACAAGAGTGTCCTTGCAATTTAGTCCTCCTAATTTAAACCTTTTTCCATTTTCCAGACCCAACCCTTTGAAATAATTTGACTATCACCCATCAATTTGTACCAAATACTTTAGATTGAGCACCAAGGATCTTGTATTTAAGGACAAACCCTCGTTAGTAATCATCAATCGATTGAATCCCATTTGTGCTACATCACATAGAGGCTAAACACATCACATTAGTACTTGCATAACAAATATTGTGTTTATATGATTTGTCATCTCATCCACAAAGACTTAAAGATATGTTAGTCAATAAGAAAACAAATAACATAGATATGTTAAATAATTCATTTACTCTACAATTACATAGAAAATATAGGCATTAAAGAACCTTCCCCCCAAAAATGTCTTAGCTTCTATTTATAATGGTGAAAATTGCATACCCATGCCCATTTTTATTATGTTTTGGGCCCACTTCAATTAGAGTGTCCTTTATGCAATAACTAGTCTACAAGTGGAATATTCTTCCATAAATTTTGATCATGACATTAGCATAACTTAATCACACCATCACTCATACCTAGAATTTTATCTTGATCTCCAGATCTTCCATTCACCATCTTGGTTCAGATTAACTTGGGTGTAAAGTTGACCTAGGTCATTTTTACAGTCGTAGATCTAAAAATTGAACTTTAAATTCAAAATAAAAATATGTTTTGCTAATTCCCTCCTACTGATCACTACAATCCAACCTAGTATGTGTTTGTGTTGATCTATGTGCTATGTTGTTGTGTTTAAATACATTCATACATTTTTTTTTAAGAACCTAAGAATCATCAAAAGAGCACTCACATGAGAGCATCATAATAGAATCATATAGCATCCTAATTATGTCATCGACTTGCATCATCATCTTAGGCATATTGATTTTTTTCCTATTGTCTATGATTTGGGTTCATTATTGTTGAATTAGTCTTATTATGGGTCTAATTAATTACATGACAATTACAAACCAACAAAATCCCCAAATGTGTTTGTAAACACCACAAATTTCCTTACAATATTTCAAATATCAAGGGAAGACAAACATGTGACAAACAATCATTTCCTTCTAATTCATTTCCATGAGTCTAGGTTTGATTCCACACATTACATCATTTTTGTGGACACAAAGATTAGTTTTATGGACATGAATTTGAACTAGAGAGCAAAATGATTGATTTTCATATTCAAATAAATTAATCTAGAATTACACTTATGTTTTGGCTCCTTGACTTGATTCCATTCGCCCCCAATAGCATATTCCTTCATCTAAATTCTAGCTAAGTCATTTGTTTTATTCATTTAATTTTTGCATTTTTTATATTTATAGCATCATTATTATATATCTAGGTTGGTTGTTTATTTATTTAATTATCCTAGATAATTTATTTAAGTGTGATATTGCCCTTACATTTTTTTGTGAACCCAACATTCCTATGCAACCTAGGTTTTTAATCGTAGGGCTTCTCCTTCTTAGGGTTTTCAAATCTATTTTTTTATTTGTATATCTTATTTTTTAGATCTCATTAGGGTTTGGATCCCCTTTTCTTATACTTTATTGGTAACCTTCTTTAGGGTTTTGTGTTGTATTGTGTGGTCTTATTTTCATCTCACCCTATCCACCCTTTTTTTCCTCTTAGGGTTGCATTTGTTGATTTATTTGTAAATTTAATTGTTATTGAATTTTCTAACTTTATATCAAATCATATACGGGCCCTCTTATATATCATTTGGCCAAGTTAGGTTTTGTGAGTTATTTGCATGACAAAGTCTCATCCACATCCTCACATTCCTTTGAGAAGAAGTCATCATTTAAATCCTCAAATGGCCCAATCTAGTGAGAATGTTTTTTCTAATGGTCTTGATATGGGTACTATTATTGTTATCAGTATTATTGTGTCCACTGGTGAAAATTTTGATCATGAATGACATATAAAACATCAATTTACACATGAGCTTGCTATTTTGGCTAAGGTGAATAGTACTACACATTTAGTTCAATCCATTTATGATATTTGTTTCTTAATATTTCATTTAGATTGGAAATTCTTCAAGGCATTGGTGCTAGGGTTACTCCTAGTTCTTTGAATGGTGCATCCTCCTCATAGTTTTCACCTAGTTTTTTTCCTTTGGTAACCTCCTTCTTACACTCCTTTTCCTACTACATTGGATATTATTTCTATCTTGAATTCCCATCCTGAACTTTATGCATCCTCTCCTCCTTAATCCCATCCTAACACCTTTTCACAAGTCTACATTTTATGATATTCCTACTAGTGTTATGACTACACATAGTCTTAGTGTTTCTTCAATAATCTCCACTTCCACCACTACTGTTGCATCTTATTACCACCCTTCTAGCAACATCCCTACCTCCACTATTGTCATCCTTCATTCTCTTTCTTGTTCCATTCCTAGTTCCACATCTCATTACATACCATCTTTTGTATCTTATTCCATACAACATTCCACTCCTCCTAGCATGGCCATGTCTATGTCATGTCACTCTCTTTCTTACCATCTCATTTGTACCAATCCTTTTGTATCTCTAATGTCTAATACCATCATCCCTACTTCTACCTTAGATGCACTTATTTAAAAGCTCAATAGGGTTGGGCATAAATTTGATACCACGTCTAATGGATAAGATAAAGACGAATATGTGGAAGCATAAAATACACCACTTACATTTGACATTTACTTATCCTTTACCTAGTAGTTTTGTTGTAGCTTGATTTGAAATATACAATGAAAAAGGCGAGCCTGATACACATTGGATATCCTTCATTGCTACATGTTTAGAATATATTAATGAAGACAATGTCATGGATAAGTTATTTCCTTACACTTTAAAAGATTATGCTATTGAGTAGTTCTTCTCTTTACCTTATGGATCTATCCATTCTTTTTTCAAATTAGCCAAAGCATTTCTCAAGCACTTCAACATTAATATGGGCCTAAAGACTAGTATTGTTGAATTATTTCCAGGTGTTCCTAAGGACTTGATAAGTGAATACATAAATTGTTCTTATGATTTAGTACTTATTCTCTATGTTACATCATTAACTTCATGACAATGAATTGCATACTATTTTTATTAAGGGATTGTTACCACCTTTTCAAGATAATGTATATTTGAATAGATTTTATTCTTTTATGGACATGTATGCTCATGTAAAGAATATTGAATTTAAAGTTTATTGGATTAAATGTGCTAGTATAGTTCCTTTTCCTCATTCTCTCGCACCTTCTTACCCTTCCAAGTTCTAAAATTCTAATGCTTTTTCAAAGGGTAATGCTCAAAAAGACAAAAAGGAAAATGTGCATATTGTGATTAATATTTCCAATATGCCATCTTCCAAGCCTTATGCTTTTATAAGGTTTTACAAGAGCCCTTGGATGTTGTGCTTTCAAGTTCGTTGATTTCTAATTTGATAAATCTTCCACCTATTTTTTTATTAGATTCAACTAGAGGTATACTTAAGAACTATAATGAAAATGCATTTGTAACTTTCATAGAGTTAATGGACATCATATTCAAGGATGCATGACTTTGAAACATAAAGTGCAAGATTTAATAGATAATAATGTGATTCTTATAGAAGGCATCAATGACAGAGGCTATCCTTTGTTTTTCTCCCCCTAATTAGAATTTAAAGATTATAATAATTCATTTCCTAGTCATTCTAGTAATATCAATGCACATCATGAATAAGATCCTTTTGCTATGGCTCATACACATGTCAAAAGTATATCCAATAGAATCAACAACCTAGCCACCTAGACCAATCTAGAGGTGTATTAACACACTTTCACTATTATGGTGATCAATAGGGTGAACCACTATAATTCTTAGGCAGTGCATAAAGGCCCCACTCCATGCATCATGGATAAAGTAGGTTTCAAACACGTGACCATTTTCTACGTTTTTCAATGGTTCAACTATCTAGTATATGTCTAGGGGCTATGGAGGATTGTATTATTGATTCTTAAACATAGTCTAATATGGATGTTTTTGTGGGTATGCTACATTCTAGAGATTCATCATCTTCCTCTCATGCTACTCCATTGATTACATTTTTAACCCAGGGGATCCTAGAAAATAACTTCAATGGTCCATTGTATATCACTAACACTATCATATATACTTCACCTAATCAATTCCATATTGATCTAGCTTGTCAATTTAACATGTACAGTGAAGATTTGGTACTCAATCATTATATTAAGCAACAAGCTTATGCACATTTTGATGTTTTGCTAAATTGACTAATGGGATTTTGATCAAGACCATTGGTTCTATCATTCTAGATTTAATAGTTGATCCTAAGGAGCTTCTAGTACTATGTTATGTTATTCCATCTTTTGAGAGATTTGTTATGTTGCTTGGTAGGCTAGTGATAGAGCAATGCCTTCTATTTTACATCAATATGTTAAACTTTTGCATGAAGGCAAAGTGGTCAAATTCAATAGACTCACTATAAGTTGGTATCTAATTTGAGTCATTTTATTTTGAATATATTTGTAAAAACACTTAAAGAGCTTCCATATGAGTAAAAAAGTGATATATATGATTTTTTTCACCTAGAAGAACAACAAAGGACAAATCTGAGAAAAACTCAAGTAGCTACTTATGCACCTTCTCATTCTAGAGCTAATGATGATAAAAGGTCTAAGGAACCAGAAGTTGCATATCTATGATGTCCCTATGTTCCTACAATCTATGCTTATGATGTCTAATTCTTATGTTATCTATATGTCATGCTTATTATGCCTATATTTCTCCAAATACTTACACATATCTTATGATATCACACTTATTCTTGCATGTTTTTCTTATGCTCACATGCCTACATGTTTATGATCCTTCTCATGCCTATATATTTTGATTACATGTTTTTGATCCTTATCATGCCTATATCTTTTGTTTACATGTTTATGATCCTTATCATGCATATAACTTATAACCTCTCTATGCTTACATGATCCTTATCTAGCATTTATGTCACTATCTTTTCATTTGAGTTTATTGGAGGCAACATTGGGGGGCATCTTGTTGTTCCCTTGCTATATGTACCTTCATGATAATGTCTTGCTAATGTTTTTGCATGTTTATCACATATCTTTTACCATGTTACATATTTTTATTATGATTGTGTCATTTTCTCCAAGTTCCTCACATTCCTTGCATCCTTTGTTTGCAACCAATTGGAGGGGGCATATATGTCATTAACATTCCTTTTTGTGAGTAACATTTCAGCTTACTTAGATCTTTACCACTTTCTACTTAGATGGAATCTCTTACCCTTCTCCTCTGTATTTTGTTTTTTCATAGATTATTTTTCAATCAAGTTATTGTTAGTGCCTATTTCAAATGTGATAGGTGTTATTCATTGCATTTTTTTGTTTTGCTAGTTTTCAATGGAGTACTCACTAAGCATATTAATGTCCTTTGTTTATTTAAAAAATATTTAATTTCCACGTTGAGTGCTTGTTTTACTTTGAAATGTATCCTCATGGTGAAACATCAAAGTGGGGAACACAATGTAATGGTGAAAATTGTATGCTCATGCCATTTTCCCTTATGTTTTGGACCCACCTTAACTAGAGTGTTCTTTATGCAACAACAAGTCTACAATATCTTACCCCAATCCCACCACTACACATGCTCAAAAAGATTATCATGATTCCTGGACCTCTCATTCCCCATCTTGACCTAGGTCATTTTCACAAGATTACGGATCTGAACCCTGAACTTTTAAATTCAAAATTCAAATAAAATCTTGCCAACTCCCTCCTACTAGCAATTGTGAGTCAACAACACATTTGCATTGATTTATTTGCTTTGTTCTTGTATTTAAAGACATTGATTAATTTGTTTTGAAAGGACCTATGAATCATTAGAAGAGCATTCACATGAGAGCATCATTGCATAATCGTAGAGCATCCTAAAATTACATCATCAGCTTGCATCATCATCCTAGGAATATTGCATGCTAGTCTATTTTCTTCAATTTAGGCTCATCAGCATTGAAGGGGTCCGCCTAGGGGTCTAACTAAGGAGAACACTCTCCTTACAAATCAGCAAATTTCTCAATGCTGGTTGTAAACACTGCCAATTTCCTTATTGTATTTCACATATCAAGGTGAGGCAAACCTGTGAGAAACAATCACTTCCTACCAGTTCACTTCCATTGGCCTAAGTTAGATTCCATGTGTAAGATCATTTTCATAGTCTTAGAGATTAGTTCCGTAGATGTAGATTTAAACCAAAGAGTAGAACAGTTGATTTTCAGATTGATAGGCATTCATCTGGACTTACTCTAATTTCTAGTACCTTGGCAAATCGATTCCAATCATCTTGGATAACACATTCCTTTATCTGAATGACAGCTAAGTATACTTGTTTAATTCATTTAATTTCCACATTAATTTATACATTTATCACGGTGATTCATATATCTAGGTTCATTGTTTGTTTTTTTAATTAACCTAGATAATTTATGTAAATGTGATACTTTCCCTTACACTATTATACATGTAAGATCCAAAATACCATTTCAAACAGTCCTTTTTTTTAATGAAAAGACCACACACTAATATCAAGAGTTAAAGCATACAACCAGATCTTCAAAAAATACAAGTAGCATGGGATCATGCCCTAAAGGCAGATCGGCAAAGCTGGGAACAAAATAAATATGTGACCCCAAGAAATGGAAACAACCACAAAACAACAAGAGCAAACAGTCCATATTGACTTCTATCATTTGTGAGGATTGGACATATGCCAGTCAATTAAAAAACAGAGTATATGTTCATTTATATTATTGCTTAGTAAATGTTAATATTCAACAACACTCCCTGATTAACAGGGGTAATACATCCAAATAAATCACCTTGCCGCATTGAACTATTGATCAGCTCAAACCCGAACAACTAGAAATCTTGTACTCAATCCTTGTAAACTGACAATATTTTGGTAATGTACTTAGCACCCATGCCCACAAAATTGTAAACACCTAGTATTTGATCCAGATCTGATTGGCTATAACCTAACCTCGCCTGATTCCTTTAATGGATCATTGAAATGTACAAGACAGATGCAGACTCAATTAGTAGGACATTTCCAAAAACAAGTTAATTTTATTTCTATGAATATCTAAAATATTGCAATCTAATCTGAGAATTGAGACTTATCAAGGTCATCAAAGTAAGGATGCTGCATTGCCCTTTTAGCTGAGATTCTCTTGGATGGGTCATAAATCAACAACTTCTGCAAAAGAAAATAGTTTTCTTAGTCTTCTAATCAAGCATAATAATGAAAGCACTAAAACTGAATCAACTGGAAAGTATAAACATTAAAACAGATTGATAATACTTACAGACAGCAAGTCTACACCACTTGGTTCCATGTCTGGAACAAGAAGACTTAAATTTTGAAGCTTCCATTGTGGGTAGAGATGCCAGTTCCTCAACTGGGTCACTCCTGGCCATACCTCCTCATTAGGTGTCCCAAGATACCTAACTCATAGAAATAAAAAATAAGCTTATGGGTTTTTTTTAGAGATAAGACATGATATAAGAGGCATTTTATGAGAATAGCAAGGCCTAGAAAGTAGAACAATGTTTTTCCTGCTGTTTAAAAACCCAATCTTAAATTCTTTGTTAGGAAAAGTAGACAGACCTGAAGATGTGAATCAGTTGGCTTATTTCATTATCTCCTGTAAAGAGGGGTTGCATTCGAGACATTTCAGCTGCAAAAATTCAGGACCATTTCAGATCTATAATTATATCTCATAGAGCACTGTTGAAATTTATGTTCTGTAAGGATAAAAATTTAATGCTTTTCAAATTTGAAGTTTGAAAAGGGACCAACCTACCAAATATACATCCAACAGACCACATATCAACAGGTGTGGAGTAGTGAGTAGCTCCCAAGAGAATTTCAGGAGCCCTGTACCATAGGGTTACAATCTGGACCAAGAAGCACAATTAATAATTTGTAGAACAATAGGACATAGATATTCAAGGTATTATAAATACTGATGATCAATGGATTGCTATGTACAATAAACAGTACCCTCTTGAATGGTACCTGAAACTGAATACACTTCACCAAGCCCCAATAACACATAACCTATGAGAAATTAGAATTGTTTGGTATTGGGGTGCCTGTTGTTTGTTAATTTTGTATATAATTAACTGAAATTTAAAATGATATTTGTAGTTATACAAAATTTGGGGTACTATACCTGGTGACCTACCAGGTCACACTTCAATCTCCAACACAGAAACAATGTGGAAGGAGAAAAATAAGATCAAACGAAGCAAAGTAGATGTTCAACATAATAGACTTACCTGATGGGTGTACTCCTTGTTAGGAACGGTGAATGCCCTTCCCAGACCAAGATCTGCAATTTTGATTAAACTCTTTTCTTTGTCCACTAGAAGATTGTGAGGCTTCAAGTCTCTGCACACATAAATCAATATTTGCAAAAGTTGAAAACCAAGGAAAACAGAAATTATACAAAATCTATAAATCACACCTATGCATCACACTGTGACTGTGGCAGTAAGCAACCCCCTTGCATATCTGGTACATGAAGCTCTGCAATCAATTCCAGTGTGTAATCAGAAAATAGATTTTAAAATTCTAGTTAGAAATTATGTAATATTGCTCAACCAAACCATAGCTCATATGGTCTTTTTTATTGCTAAACATGCCTACTTAATTCTAATTTAAGAGTGTTATCTAGAAAGGTTTAGGTTATAGCACAATCCAAACTTAACATTGGATTTCTCAGATTTGGATTCTTCATACTTGATACTGAATCCTAGACTGACAGATATAAGGATTGCTATCATCTTCTTTAATTGCAAGCCAATTCTACATGTACAAGCATTTCCAGTTCCCCTTTAGTTACCAAAATATACCAAAATTCAAATTACAGAATAACTAGAACTAAATTTTCGTTTAACTTTTTTATATGGAGCTTTTATCCCTGAAATGGGTCTATTTTCTTTGAAATTGTATTTTTCCATAAACGCAAATGGAAATATGACTGCTCTCTCCTAGTTAAAAAAATGGTTTACCTTGATAATCTGGGGAGCTATTTTCCTCTGGGTAATCCAAGAACTCTTGATGTATTCTTTGAGATCACAATCCATGTATTCAAAAACCAAACAAAGCAGTGAATTTCCATCTTTGCTCTCAGCATGTTCTACATCTAGCAATCTGAAAAAGAATTTCAGTCACCAATAATTTACAAGCTATGCTAGACACCCATTCGACACAGCATTTCACAAATCTATATTGATATTCAGTCTGGGAAAAACAAATTTAAAGAAACCAACATCTAATCAGAGATATTACAAAATACAACCGGGGACTATATGAATCTATGAATATTTTAATGTGGGCGGATTCGAATATCTCTAATTTTAGGAGACCCTCCATATAGGATTTATGTGCAGTAGGAAAAGTGGCAATAAAATATCTACATAATGTTTTTCAGCTTAACTGTCAATCACACCCCTATGATTTATCAATACTATATTTTTCATTTTAATATACATGTTTAATACAACCTTCTCCTTATTTAAATTTTAAATCTTCTATCAATACCCAGGTTCAAAGATTGTTATGTCACTAGGCTTCTGTCCAGCATTCAGGTAATAAATGAGAAACAAATAATCTAATTATATTAAAAAAAAATTATTGCCATTTGAGATTGATCAATATGTGACTGTAGAAACCTAAGAAGTACTTCTGGAAAATTTGTCTTAAAGCTTTTAATCCATATGTTTTTCATACACGAAATATGTTGAGTGGATTGTGACTTAAAAAGCTTTTTTATATCAAATACTGGACTTAAAATATGTATCAGGTATACAATTACATACATACTTTACAATGCTATTGTCTTGAGACAGTGCCTGGAGAAGAGATATCTCCCGAATGGCAGATGGTGGAATTCCTTCCTCATCCCCATGCAACTTGTTCTTTTTAATAGCTACCAACTGGCCTGTAATCTTGTTCTTGGCTTTGTAAACCTTACCATAAGTTCCTTCTCCAATTTTCTCCAACTTGTCATAACCATCCATTGCTTCTCTACTTAAAAATTTAGATACTACAAATGAACCAAGGCTCCAAGAAAGTGACAAAACAGCTTGAAAAAAAATTACAGTCGAATTTGAACAGGAAAGGAAAATAGCCGTTGGGAGATATAGAGGTAAAGGTGCCTCTAATGATATATATGGGTATGATTTTTTTAAACCTGGATTCACAGTATTATATATGGGTAATGATCCTTTTTTACACTATTTTGTTTTTTTGCCTAGTCCATATGGACCTATATATATGATAGGGGTCCCCTGTGTATGTCTTAAAGATGTTTTTTTAGGGAGTAAAATATAGAACATTCTTGAATATTGCTCGATGAAAAATTAAAATACGTTAGAGCCGACTCAGGGACATGTATATTTTAATTTTAATTTTTTTGTATTCTAGGGAAATTGGAACACTTTTTTCTCCTAATAAGAAATTAAAATGTGGTAGGGGAAAAGACCCAATAGGTGAGATAGTATATGTGCATTTAAGGCCCAATATTTTTTGAAGTTTAGCACTAGTAGTTGTGACTTTAAGGTTGTTAGTGCTACTATAAGTACTAATAATTGAATGAAATGTGCCCTTTAGATTTAAAAAGCAACCAATCATGTGATGCCAAATCAGCGCACCATCAAAGGAGGTCTTAATACACACCTATTGGTCCACCCTTTTTTTGGGGGAACTATTTGACACCTCAACAAAAAGCATGCTGATGTGGCATCATATTTGATGATGTGGCCCTGAAACCTTAGTTAAAAGCAGGGACATTGCCAAGTAAGCTACTGTAAAAATTTTGGAGTGATTTGAAATTGCCACATATGATTTTGAGAGGTGTGAAGTTAGGGTGCACCACTACTGGGTCCTCTCCCCTAGAGCCAACTCAAAATTTATAGTTGTAACATAAAATGTAAAATTTGTTTATCTATTTTGGTTTAAAATATGAGTTTTGTTTCTCAAAATAGATGTTAGTATTTAAAATAACGCCTAATAGCATTGTAGAAGCAAGTGGTTGGTATGTTCTAATAGAGTTTATTGTAAAAGAAAAAAGTTAACATCTTATCTTTTTACTCTTTGTTTCAATTTATTATTCATTTAACTTATTTTGCACATAAGCTAATCTAAAATATTATTATTTATCATCTTACTTCAGTTCTAAATGATTCAAACCAACCTTCTTTGTGACTATTTTCATTTCCTAGACTTGACTTTAGGTGCAGATCTATCCCTTAGATAGGATCACCCCTTGTGGCCTAGTCCTCTTGATTCAAATCTCATTTCCCACTTTCTCAAGCTGATCCTTTTGGATATTTTGACCATTACTCATTAATTTGTGTACCAAATACTTCAAATTGAGCATCTAAGTTATCAAATTTAAAGACAAGCCTTAGTTCATTAGTTCATGTCACGACCTAGAAGTTGTGAGCTAGAAAAACTACAAATTTCACTTTTTTTAAGTATAAAAGTCTTATCTAATTTCTCAAATGTTATTAAACTATACTTGTTATCTTCTACACTAATGACTTAAGTGAATATTGAAGTACTAGGGTTTTACCATTGTGTTTTAGGTACTTGAGATGTAAGAACTAGAATTGATTATTGTATGTCTATTTCCTCAACATACTAGATATGGTCATATTAAGAATTTAGTGTAAAGTAATTCATCATAGTTAGTAAGGTTCTTATAGTGCAATGACATAAATCTAATATCTTATATGGTACACAATATAAATATCAACAAGGTATAGTGAAAACATTTAAGGGAACAAATTCAAACTTGTAAAGACTTCATATCATAATTCATTTCAATTCAATGCCAACCAAATCAAGCTTCATGAGTACAAGTTTCTATTCAAAGAAAACAACTAATATACCTACATCATACTTATAGAGTTAATAACAACAAATCTAAAATACAAAGATTTCTTTCTCCTAAGAAATATTTACATATATTTCCTAGATTTACGGTACTCTGATACATCATAATATACAATAGAAGGACAATTTTCAATCACTAATCATCAAGTTGGATGTGATAGAAAATGAAGAAATAAAGTCGATCCAACATGAATCATTATGTTAGATCCTTAATAATAGTACAATTGTGATAATAAAAGAACCATATAGTATTAGAACAAATATTGCATGAACTTTACCTCTAATTTTGGAACTACAACATACATGAACAAATACTTGAAATGAAAAATTGGAAGAGAGAGAGAATCATGGGAGAACTTTTCCACCAACCATAGAGTTATACAACTCCCTCATATGCCACCTTGAAAGGTGGGACCCTACCCTTTGCAGACATGGTCACAAGAGCATACCACATAGGAAGAAATTAGGAATAAGTGTAGATGACCACTATGATTCTCACACATAACACAAAACATCACAAGCATATCCCCTTGACCAAGGTTTAAAAAATAGTGCATACGTGTAGACCTTGACTCACATTACACAATAATAAATATCTCAAAATAATAGGTTTTACAAAAATTGATAGGTTTGGAACAACACATGGATCCTACCTAGCTACAGCACATAAAATCCTCAAGGTGGGATACTATTGGCCCACAATTTTCAAAGACATTGTTGAACATAGTAAACATTTTCATACTTGTCAAACTGCTACTAATAAAGAAAGATATGTTGCACAGCATTTGCAGCCAGTAATGAATATGCGCCCTTTTGCACAATGGGGGATGGACTTCATAGGAGCAATCAATCTGCCATCTTTAGCTGGGCACATGTATGTTTTAACAGTTACTGATTACTGCACCAGATGGACCCAAGCAATTGACAGCAAAACATGCACCACAGAGGACGTGATCAGATTCCTAGAGAACAACATTATCACAAGGTTTGGAATTCCCTTTGCGTTAGTATGTGATAATGGACCTGCTTTTGCTTCATTGAAATTTTCCAATTGGGCTTTTTGAATATGGCATAACCCTAAAATTTTCATCTAATTATTATCCTCAGGGAAACATGTTAGGAGAATCCACAAATAAGAACTTACTAAACATCATCAAGAAATTGGTAGATAAAAATCCTAGGGAATGGAACAACCTACTGAAATATGCACTGTGGGTGGATAGGAGAAGAGTAAAAGCAGCCCTAGGCAACTCTCCTTATCAATTTTTGTATGGAGTGGATCCAATCCTACCAATAAATTTAAAGATTCCCACTCTTCAATATGCACAAGAATACTTAGGTCTAGATGACAAGCTAGAGGTTAGATTATTGTAGCTCATGCATCTAAAGGAGAAGAGAGATAGAGCTATAGATCACTTTTCAAAACATCAAGTTGTTGTCAAAAGATGGTTTGACAAAAGAGCCAAAGTGAAAATCTTTAAAATATCAAACCTTGGGATAAAGCCCATGAAAAGAAAGGAGACCATGGTAAATTTGATAAACTATGGACTGGTATCTTTCAGATTGTTGAGATATTAGGTGACAGTACCTATAGGCTAAAAACTTTAACTAGAGATGATGTCCCATTGCCGGTCAATGGACAGTTTCTCAAACATTACTTTTAGACCTGAATAGGGAAAGTTAGAGTCATGTATATATGTAAATGCTTACTTGTATAGTTGTTTGTTTGTTTTGTTTATGATGCTTGTTGAGTTCTTGTTTAGGTTAGGCAATATACAACACCTTTTCACTTTAGAAAACAATGAAATTTTTGGAATTCAAGAAAGAATTACAAATTCCCACATAGGTTGTAATTCCTATAAGCTTAGGTACTTTGATCCATTCCATGAAATCATATTCATCAATATTAGCCTTTTTTGTTCAAGGAATCATCACATGAATACATTTAATAGCTTTGGATCAGTTGAAAGTACTAGTGTCTGGGTATATGCAGGATCATCTTGGGCCAAACAGTGGCAATAGGAAAACAATCACATTTTTACTTAGCCAAATTTGTGACTTGGCAAAGTTTGACTTTCATATATTTTGAAACAGATATCCATTTCTAGAAATTCAAAACGGATATCTGTTTTGGATTTCATGCCCTAAATTGCTTCACCCAATCCTTCATATGATTTGATTCATGATACATGGTTTGAGAAGGATACAGATGATATACCCTTACCCTCTAGTGATAAAATTATGAATGATACTTTATGTGGTGAAGTTACACCTTCGTTAATCCTTCATGACATTGTTATTCCTTGTGATGATGATGATCCTTCATGTGATATGTTAGGACATAATGCAAAGTTAACATGGCATGAACTCTCTTGGAAGGGTAAGCATGGACTATAAGAACATTGAACTAGTTGGATCTGTTAAGCTCGCCATTTATGAAAGAACCTTAAAGGTTAACCTTAATTAGGTAAGGTTATGTTTCAGTGTGGTTATTTATGCAACAATGTGTAAATTAATGTTACCTAAGGATAAATCTAACAGAGCAGAGTCACTTAAGATCCTAAGAGCAAAAACCTTACCAGGTGCCATATTTTTTGTTCTGCTCATCGTGGGGCCAAACAGACTACGCCAACACGTCGGGGTGGGTGGGTAAATGTTAAGGGAGGTCTTGTTTTATGCGCCAAGCATCCCAGTCATTCTGGGCAAGAGGCTACCAGCAAAGTCCCTCGAGATCCATGAGACCAAAAAACTGCCAAACTTTGACAGAGTAGTTCTCAGAATTCATGATAGTTGGGAATGCTTTGTTTGGACCTACAGGTGCACATGGGGTCCGTCCACAATAAGCTCTCTCAGTTTTGGTCAACCCCATTCCATTGGACTGTGCCGAAATCAAATGCATTATTGCAAAATGCTTCAATTTGATGCAGTGGAAAGGTGCTAGGTGTGATATTTTTCATTCCATAGCTCGTGGGGTCGAACGGACTGCGCCAACGCATCGGGGTGGATGAGTAAATGCCATTGGAGGTCTCATTTTGTGCACCAAGCATCCCACTCATTCTGAGCAAGAGGCTACCAGCAAAATCCCTTAAGATCCCTAAGACCAAAAAACTGCCAAACTTTGACGGAGTAGTTCTCAGAATTATGACAGCTAGGAATGTTTTGTTTGGACCTACAAGTGCACGTGGGGTCCATCCACAATAACCTCTCTCATTTTTGGACAACTCCATTCCGTTTGACCGTCCTGAGATCAAACGCATTGTTGAAAAATGCTTCAATTTGATGTAGTGGAAAGGTGCTAGGTGTGACATTTTTCATTCCATAGCTCGTGGGGTCGAACAGACTGTGCCAACGCGTCGGGGTGGGCAGGTAAATGCTATGGGAGGTCTCATTTTGTGCGCCAAGCATCCCAGTCATTCCAGGCAAGAGGCTACCAGCAAAGTCCCTTAAGATCCCTGAGACCAAAAAGCTGCCAAACTTTGACGGAGTAGTTCTCAGAATTTGTGATAGCTGGGAATGCTCTGTTTCAACCTACAGGTGCACATGGAGTCCATCCACAATAACCTCTATCAGTTTTGGTCAACCCCATTCCATTTGACTGTGCTAAAACCAAACGCATTGTTGCAAAATGCTTCAATTTGATGCAGTGGAAAGGTGCTAGGTGTGACATTTTTCATTCCATAGCTCATGGGATTGAACAGACTACACCAATGCATCGGAGTGGGCGGGTAAATGCTAGGGGAGGTCTCGTTTCGTGCGCCAAGCGTCCCAGTCGTTCCAAGCTGTAAGCTACCGACAAAGTCAAAAGTTGCTAGGATTGAAATTTTGCATTCCACAGGTCCTAGGGCCGAACGGATTACTCCAACACATCGGGGTGGGTGGGTAAATGCTAAGGGAGGTCTCATTTTATGTGCCAAGGCTCCCAATCCTTCCGAGCTGTAAGCTACCGGCAAAGTGACTTTATTGGTACCTTAGAGCTTGGAACGACTGGGATGCTTTGTACACAAAATGAGACCTCCCCTAGCATTTACCCACCCACCCCGACGTGTTGGAGTAATCCATTTGACCCCATGACTTGTGGAATGCAAAATTTTAATCCTAGCAACTTTTGACTTTGTCGATAGCTTATAGCTCAGAACGACTAGGATGCTTGGTGCACGAAATGAGACCTCCCCTAGCATTTACCCACCCACTCCAATGTGTTGGCGTAGTCCGTTTGACCCCACAAGCTATGGAATGAAAATTGTCACACCTAGCACCTTTCCACTGCATCAAATTGAAGCATTTTCTAAGAATGCGTTTGATTTCGACACGATCAAACGGAATGGAGTTGACAAAAATTGAGAGAGGTTATTGTGGATGAACCCCACATGCACCTGTAGGTCCAAACAGAACATTCCCAGCTATCACAAATTCTGAGAACTACTCTGTTAAAATTTGGTAGTTTTTTGGTCTCAAGGATCTTAAGGGACTTTGTCGGTAGCCTCTTGCCCAGAATGACTAGGACGCTTGGCGCACAAAATGAGACCTTCACTGGTATTTACCAACCCACCCTGACACGTTGGCACAGTCCATTTGACCCCCTAAGCTATGGAATGAAAAATGTCACACCTAGCATCTTTCCACTGCATCAAATTGAAGAATTTTGCAACAATGCATTTGATTTCGGCATGGTCAAATGGAATGGAGTTGTCCAAAAATGAGAGAGGTTATTGTGGACAAACCACACTTGCCCCTATAGGTCCAAACAAAACATTTCCAACTATCACAAATTCTGAGAACTACTTTGTCAAAGTTTGGCAGTTTTTTGGTCTTAGGGATCTTAAGGGACTTTGCTGGTAGCCTCTTGCCCGGAATGAGTGGGAAGCTTGGTGCACAAAACAAGACCTCCAATGGCATTTAACTGTCCACCCTGATGCATTGGCACAGTCCGTCTGACCCCACAAACTATGGAATGAAAAATGTCACACCTAGCACCTTTCCACTGCATCAAATTGAAGCATTTTGCAACAATGCATTTGATTTCGGCATAGTCAAATGGAATGGGGTTGACCAAAACTGAGAGAGGTTATTGTGGACGGACCCCACGTGCACCTATAGGTTATTGTAGTTGCAATTACCATGTGACACATGTATGTAATATGTGAAAGCATAGACAAGGCACATGAATTGTTTGGCAAAAGACATCGAATACATGTCATCTCATGGAATGGCTTATGTAGAAAAAGGTACAAATGTGCAATATTAAGAAATACAAATGAGAACTAAAAATCATACCTCGAGTATAGTCAAAATAACCTACGATGCCATACAAAATAATTTACGATGCCATGCAAAATAATCTACAATGCCATGTAAAATAACTTTATTCGCAGTCCTGTATAGTCAAAAGCATGCAATATAGTTAAAGAAACAAGATTTTTAATAAAACAATTCTAAAAAATAGAAAAAATAAGAGCAAGTTAAGATAAAAAATGTCATACCTGTCCATCTGGAAGTTTAAATGCTAGTCAAGCGTACCTGAGGGGTCATCTCTTACCTTCAAAGTATCCAATATTGCTTCATGATCAGCATTACTAATTGTCCATAGTTCTTTTGATTTTGGTTTTCCATGATGCTTTAGTAACTTGACATTTGTTGCTACAACTAGGTGAGAATACATCAATATGGTTTTATGCTTCTCAAAGTCTTCAAAGGCTAGCATGTCATTCTTTTTAATCATATATGTTTGTAACCAAGTCCCAACAATAACAACTGATCCTGTAGGATATGTGAACCCATCATCATCTGTCATAGGTTGTGTTAGTTTTTGTTTTCCCTGTACACATCGTGCCAACCAATAGTCTGACCTCTCTTCATTTCCATGTGGTGCAACAACTACATAAACATGACCTGGCTGTACAAGGTCTGAAAGATGTTCATAGTCAAATGAGCTCTCCATGTCATTGATGGAAGATGATTGACCTTCATATAAAGGGATTAAATATCATGGAATCCATGCATCTACCCACTCACTTGACTCACAATTGTCCCAATCACATTTAATACAACTCTGACAAAAACAAGCTAATTCTCGTGTCCAAATAGTCCATGTACTTGCATCCGAGCTTCGAAATGAATGCATCTGTGATGATTCACTGATTCTCTAACATTCCAATTTCTCTATCGCTATCCCATCATCAACCAACCAAAAGAACCTGCACACTTCATAATCAAGAGCCACTCCTCGTGACAATGCATAGTTACACCACTTAACAATGGAATATGCATCACTGAATGTAGCACCACCTCTAATCTTTAGTTGTTCTTTAAAAAGAGCTATCTTCACGCATGCACCTGCTCCATCATGTTCACCTTTTCCGTGCCCGGCTTCAAAAAAATTCCAAATATGAGGTATACCCTTCTCTACATGCATTTTGCTCAACCAATAGAAATTACGAGCATTCTTGAATTGACCAGTGCAATTATCTGACCAAATGAGATGTTGATCCATTCTAATATCTTTTTCTTGCAAGAACTCATAAAATTGTTGAAAACAATATTGCACAAACTCTGTTGAATGAGATTGATCATCACTCATGTAAAAAATGGTATTCTCTGACAATTTTCCTGTTCTCTTCTGTCCTCTCGAGGGCATGTCTGTATGTGATGTGAACAAAAATAGCAATCTGAATAGAATTGTAGTACTGAGATTGAACTTCATTTTGGGGTTGCAATGTATAGTTTTCTGCAAAATCAACTACAGAGACAATAGTTCCAATCGGGAAAGAGCCTTTACATATCCTGAATTGTTGATCTAACCATTGAGACCTGTGGCTATGTCTGACATGCTTGTAGAAAAGATTTTTCTTAAAATAATCAATAAAATCAGCAATACTTACCTCTCTTACAATCAACTCACATCTAGAACCTGCACCTCCACTTTTCAGATTGTATTTCATTGTCTCATATCTCTTTTTCTCAACCATTCTCTTTCCAAAATCATGCTCGTTGCCCTCATGAAAACATGATACAAACTTTGATAACCCACCACATTGTAAACAGTTTTCATTTAAACAATTATTCTTGTAGAACATGCAACCATCATCTCTAATACATAGAAATAAATCCAATAAGTCCCTAGATGACTTTGGTAGTTGAATTGCACCACACTCCTGTAACATTTCGTTAGTGTGCAAAGTAGAATGAATATTGCATAATAATTCATGGTACATAGAAAACTCTAGTACATGTATTTGCAACATGTATTACGAACTTTAAGAGGAACACAATAAAATGGCTTAAGAGATTCAAATTCTCTTTGTGAGATTGTCATACCTGGGTGAGTTTCACAATATTGTTTGGCTACATTCCAAGTAATGTTTAGGATGTGGTGTGTGGTCTTTATCACCAATTCTTAACTTTACAACATCTTTTGCATTCGGTGATACCCTAGAGTTAGTGTGCCAAAATCGTTCAATTTCTTCCTTTGTGCTATCAATTAGCTTCTTGTCAACTCATGGAAGCCTACCACTGAAAGCCCAAGTATCATTGGCAAGAGGACTATCTAGCCTTGATCTTAATGCTAGTGCTTTTGACAATGTTTTACGATTCAATCTTAAGTCAACACAAGTTTGCCTCATTAATCAAGCATTTCTTAATTGTTTGCTTACTATTGAGGTTGTTATTACTCTACAAACAACTCTTTTATCTTTCTCCTTGCTAGTCTTTCCAATAGAATTGAGTGCATTGAAAAGGCTTCTAACAATAATTTTATTCCAATCAGACACTTTGTTTAACCAAATCTTTAATTTCTTTAGTAAAGGTCTCATTTTGTACATCTTTAATAATTGCACAAAAAGTTGGCATTGTTTGGTTAATGTTTTTTTCTCAAAGTATTCATTAAAGAGTTTTGAAGCCCACAACCGAACCGTTCGTGACGACCTCTTGCCTTCAAGTTTTTCCATTATGTTCTCAACAATTTCAAGTAACCATTTTGGGGTTCTTGGGTGTTTTCCAATTTCATCACGGTTATTCTCTTCTTGACAAATGTCCTCTCTTCTTATGAAATTTGGAGATACAGTGATTGTTCTTGTTTCATCCATGTTATCAACCTCATCAATTTTATCAACAAATGGATTATGGAGTGCAATTTCAACATCATGATGTTCATATCCACTTTCTTCAAGTGCACGTCTTTGTTTTTCTTCTTCTTCTTTGTCCATGGTATTGCTATTATGAATAGGTGTTTCATAACATTTTTTAATATTTTCATTTGCAATATCATGGTGAATTTCATTTTTATCTGACATTTCATTATAATCAAAATTAGCATCTTCAATTTGCATGTTATTAGATGGTAAAGAAGGAGATTCACCTTGATGAGCATCTGCCAAACCCACTTTTCTAATCCTCTTCCTTTCCCTATCTTTTTCCCTAATTGCTTCAATTTCTTTCAATGTAACTTTCCTCCTCCTTTTTGCTTTACGACGACTGTTGCTCCCCATTAGGGGAACAAATATATCACCCTTATGATTGTAACAAGAAAATTGTGTCTCCAAAAGTGCATAAAAATATTCCTTTCATTGTCATAGCCAGAAATCATGAGTATTTCGACAGCAAAGGGTCTCAGGGTGCGGATGTTAGGCCCAACAATATTCCTTTTGTCTTTTTTTCTGCATTTACATAACAGATATCCATTTTAGAAACGGATATCCATTTCTTAATTCCCAATTCTTTGCCAATGGACACTTTGCAACGTCCATATTGCTACTACAAAATAGATATCCATTTTCAAAACGGATATCTGTTTTGTTTTCCTCACAAAGAATGAAATAATCCACAAAGTATACAACTAGATATACATAAATGAGAATAGGAGATGGTAAGAACACATAAGAAGGACAAATTAAATGTTAAAATATATATATAAATAACTAAAGAATAAGAATGCTAAATGTGTAAGAACCATAAGTATGTTTAAGTATTACAAACATCATGATAAGCATGGAATATGGATACATAAGAGATAGAGATCACAAGCATAGATCATAGGAATATAGGGACATCATGGATATATAGCATAGGGATATATAAGTAAACAAGTAACATAGAAAAATATATGTTCTAAACATAGAACATAGAGATGTTTAGGAACCAAACAAGGCATAGAAGAAAGCATGGGAGGTAAGGATTGAATATACGAAAGAATACGAGCTAAACAAGTAACATAGGATAGAATATATGGTAATCATGGAAGCTAGGAACAACAAGTCATATGGGTTTGACATCTATCACCACCTTGACCACTTGATCCATGCACCACACGCATGTACATACAAATTTGTATAAAAGTATAGACAAGGAAGAATAAGCTAAACATTGCACACTTGTACATGCCTTCTCCAATTCAATAAAGTAATTTGTTCAAAGTCTTTAATGCCTTTGAATATGTACATTTGGATTCTAGACTAGGGATTCATTTTATTATTTTGGGTAAGTGCAAGAAGATGGGGGGCCAAAAAGGGGTCTTAAGTGGCCACTTTTTTTCTGAAATCAGGAAATACTTGCCTTGGATGAGAAATTGAGCATAGTTACACTCAAAATTTGGAGATGCAACCAAAACAATGTTCGTAGTGCTCCGAGTCTACTTTCTAAACTACTATTTTTTTTAAATGGCATAGATTAAGGGGTTCAAAAGAGGGAGCCACAGAAATTGGTGTTGTTTTTGTCAAAAAAACATAACATAGCATGTTTTGTGGCTCCCTCAAAAGGTCAACTTTTTTTTGGTATTTTTAAAATCGCTTTGGTGAGAAATTAGCTAATAGCATGTAGTTTATGCCTAATTTTTCTAATAATTTTTTGATGAATATTTGATTTTTTAGTAATTTTCAAAGTGGACACATCCTAAAAAATAGAATTTTGGCCGTGCTACCCCTATAAATTTTGAAAACTAATTGAAAATTATTTTTTTCTTTTTTTAATATTTGTAGAATGGAGTCTAGTTTCTAAATATGTATTTTTTTTTAAATTTCAATGAATAGTTAATTTACAATGAAAAAAAGACCAAACAGTGGTTTTTGCCCAAAAACAGACACACAAACAAAAGAAATTAAAGATGAAAGGCTTAATATTGTTAAAATGTGAAAAAAATCACATCGTCAAATAGCTAAGAGAAAGCCTAACATTACCCAGGTGTTTGATTTGTTCGACGTTGAAACACATGCAAATCTGAGGGTTAGCACGAATGAAATTATGTGAAATCTTGAAGAATCTGGAAAAACATGTATGTGACTGTTCAAAAGGCACTCCAAGCCTTTGGGTTAGAAATCCAAAGCAAATCCCAAGCCCAAGGCTTGGTATTCCCAAAGCAAGACATAACGCAAGCGCGTTATGGTTTGCTTTGCATTTTTCCTTTTCCGCAAGTTTGTTGTTTGTCATGTTTGACATAACGCGAGCGCGTTATAACGCGCTCATGTTATGTTCTCCTCAAATTTTCTTATGTTCAAGGTCATTAATCATGTATGTATGTATGTATGCCTATATGTATGTATGTATGTATGTATGTATGCCTATATGTATGTATGTATAGTGTCAAGGGCAGAGGAGGGTAGAGATGGGAGTGAGCCAGATAGGGGAGGAGAGGGGTGAATAAGGATTGAGTGATTAAGGTTTAAGGTTGAGGGTTGAACGTATAGGGAAAGGATTTAGAGTTTAGGGATAAGGGATTAGAGTTTAGGACCTTGAGGGATTAGGGTTTAGGGTTGAGGCTTTAGGGATAGCGTTTAGGGTTAAGGGTCAAGGGATTAGGTTTAAGGTAGAATGATGAAGGTAGAGGGATTAGGGATTAGGGTTTAGGGTTGAGGCTTTAGGGATAGTGTTTAGGGTTAAGGGTTGAGGGATTAGGTTTAAGGTAGAGTGTCAAGGGTAGAGGGATTAGGGATAGGGTTTAGGGTTGAAGGTTTAATGATTTAGGGTTGAGGCTTTAGGGATGAGGGTTAAGGGATTAGGGTTTAAGATATAGTGTCGAGTGTCGAGCATGTAGGGATAGGTTTTAGGGTTCAAGTTTTAAGGGTTAAGGGTCGAGGGATCATAGTTAAGGGTTGAGGGATTAGGGTTTGACGTTGAGGATTGAGTACATTGAGGTTCGAGGGTTAAGGGTTTCGGGATAGGGTTGAGGGTCAAGGGATTAGGGTTAAGGGATAGGGTTGGAGGGTTTAGGGATAAGGGATTAGGGTTTAAGGTATAGTATCGAGCCCGTTGAGGGTCTAGCAATAGGGATAGTGTTTAGGGTTTAGGGATGAGGGATTAGAGTTGAGGGATGATGGATTAGGGTTGAGGGATTAGGATTTAGGGATAAGGTTTAGGGTTAGGGTTGAGGGATTAGGGTTTAAGGTATAGTGTTGAGGGTTTACGGATAGGGTTTAGGGTTGAGGGATTAGAGTGAAGGGTTGAGGGATTAGGATTTAACGTTGAGGATTGAGGGTGTAGGGTTTACGGTTTAGGGATAGGGTTGAGGGTCAAGGGAACAGAGTTAAGGGTTTAATGTTGAGAGTTGAGGGTTGAGGGTTGAGGTTGAGGGATAGGATTAATGGTCAAGGGATTAGGGTTAAATAAGAGTGTCGAGGGTAGAGGGATTAGGGTTTAAGGTATAGTATCGAGTATGTTGAGGGTTTAGGAATTGGGATAGCATTTAGGGTTTAGGGATGAGGTATTAGAGTTGAGGGATGACGGATTAGGGTTGAGGGTTGAGGGATTAGGGTTTAGGGATAAGGTTTAGGGTTGAGGGTGTAGACACCTAAAATTGGCTTGTTTCACAAAACAATTTCCCATGTCTCGACACCCTCATTATTCCTCCTATTAATTAAATAAATTCATTTTATTTAATTAATTTATCCCTCATTGTCTACCTTGACCATTTACCCATTCCTTGTGATAAATTAATTTATTTAATTTATCACTTTTACCTCACAACTATATCCTCATTTGATTAAATAAATATTCACAATATTTATTTAGTTAAATTCTCCTTTTCCCTAATACTCATTAATTAGATACATCATGCTTATCTAATTAATCTAGCCTACTAATTGACCTACCCTAAGCTACCCTAGCCTACCTATCCCATAGACCTAGGTTAATTAAGCTAAACACTCAATTAACCTTGCTTATCCCCTTCTTCCATGCACCTTTTGAATAAAAATCAATCTTTTATTCAAATGGTCAAATCCCCCTTAACCCTCATTTATCACTCTCTTACACATGTAAGAGTACCATCTTCACATCTCCACATAAAGGTGAATTAAAAATTCACTTGTCATGTCCCCTCTTCCCAAAATGAATCTTTTATTCATTTTAATCCTCCACACCTTTCCCCATGTAAATTTAAAATTCACTTTTAATGAGAGCCCTCCAATCCCATTGACCAAGTTTCAACCCTTGATCTCCCTCATCCACTCTCCTTGTGACACTTGTCACAAGGCTATGGCTTCAATCCTAACCCTAACTCTCATTGATTCCTAGCCCTTGATCTTATTTTTCAATCCTTACCCTCCATCCTCCTTTCAAGAACTCTATAAATGAAACCCTCTCCAAGCCATTTGAGAGAGACTCAATCATGCACAAAACCTCTGCCAAAATCACTCCACAATCTCCTTCATCCCACTATCATAATGTCAAAATCTTGCCTCAATCCCATCTAATCTATACATCCACCTTGTCTCTCATCTTACATTGTGTTGTATGCATTGAGCAATCCACATTAGTCACACTAATCATGGGAACAATCTGAAGAGCTCTTGGGTGCATCTCCTTCCCGCATGGATTCATGAGGTTTCAATGAAGGTATAATCATTTTGTTTATGCATTAGATTAGTTTTATCTTCATTCTAATCTCACCGATCACATTGGCACGCTCGGTGGGACCCACAAGGTCTGAATCCAACTTGATGTGTGAGTTTTTGTGTGCAAAGACGTGTTTCTACAGGTGTAGCGCCATTATACCCTCGCAGTGGCGCCATCACTAGCTTGTTTCAACGCCATCCTCTGTTTTGGCGCCATTTCTACGAAGAATTTTTTTTTTCTAACTTCCACTCACATGTCTCTTTTAAAGTATTTTTTTGCTGTTTTCATGTCAAAATGCTCTCAATTTTGCAGGAATGTTGATTAAACAAGGGGAGGTTATGCCGAAATTTCTCTAGAAGGAAAAATACTTTTTTTGCAGGTCAAACACATTTTAGCCCCGTATCGACGCTATCTGCCCAGAACGACGCTATCTTCAAACCGTGATCAGAACCTTTGACAGCACACAGTGGCGCATTCATAGGCCTCTTTTAGCGCTATCTCCTTATTTAGCGCCTTCCTTGTCATATTGTAACGCCATCTTCTATTTTAGCGCTTTATGTGTCTTGTATTAGCGCTATTTACAGTAGTAGCGCCTTCTGTCTAACTCTGTGACGCCATATTCTATTTTGGCGCATTCTGGGTCTTTTATTAGCGCTATCTTGTGGATCAGCGCCATCTGTGTAAGGGTCAAAATCTCTGTCTATTTTCTGTCAGTGTCACCATCTCCTATCTCAAGGGGCGCTATGGACTGTCTATTTTGGCGCCATTTCAGAAACTGACTTTTCTTCTCTGTGCAGGGACTGACAGTTTTTCCAGGTTATCACCATCACTTGAGGACACTTTTGCAAAAACATTTCAATTGGGCTCTTAAAATGAACTCTTTTGCATGCTAGCTTAGACACACGTTTCAATTTGGTGCATTAAAATCAACAAATCAATCAAATCTTTATGTGTGTGCCAAACATTTAACATTGGTGTTTCTAAAATTAATCATTGCTTGCAACAAAACAACTTTAGGCACATTTTCCATTTGGGTTTAAAATGAACATTAGCTCTTGTTTGCCGTGTCTGGTGCACTTGCACGTTTGTGTTCTCCCATAGGGTAGAATCAAAGTATCCTCTCCCCTTGCCTTCAAAAGGATCTTGGGTGAAGGGAAATGGTTCTATTCTATTTTTTTTAGGACGTGGGCCTGCCCTTGAGACACATCCATTCGGAGAACTCATTGGCGACCCCAAGCGGTACTTTCATCCGGTCCGCAATATGTAAATTAAGGATAAGGCGAAAGCCAAGTCTAATCGGTATGAGCGCTTACCATTCGGTGCTAGCTTGAAAGGAAGTAGTACCCTCGAGGTATATTAAATTCCTAGTAGAGCTAGTCAAAACCCTAAGTGGTTTATCGGATGCTCGTAAGGTGCCAATCCCCCGGATGTTCCCCCATTACGAACCTTTGTTTTAGTGGCCCAAATCCTTAAGGTTGTACATGCTTGATTGTCACATTTTTCATAAATCAAACCTTTAACCATTGTGTCTTCGTGCTTGATCGTTTGTCTACTTGCCAAGAAAAAATCAAATTCATCCATCAATCCAACCATTCACATCCTCTAGCGCCTTTTCCTCTCTATTTCAGCGCCATTTTCCACCTGTTTTAGCGCCTTCTTCATCCATGTCAAAAAATCAAATTTTCCCATCAAAAACATCAATTTTATAAGCCCATTTTCAAAAAAATTCCGGTCGAGAGGCTGCGCCCCCGAACCCCTACAGCGGGGGGTCGCGTCCGTCCCCCCGCACCCCCCCTCCACGTCGAGCTGAGTTTTCATCCCAACACTGCTAAACCATCCCCCCATTTATCAAACCCCACAAATTGAGCTTATCCAATCCCTTTATTTGAGCTTGATCAAATTCTATTCCACTTCTTCTCTAGTCATAATCTATCTTCATCATCCTAATCATTCTTATCCACTTCATCTTAATCTAATCACCCATCTATCCTAATCATCCTAACCACCTATCTTATCCACATCATCATCCAAATCATTCAATCCAATTTTATCCTAATCACTCTCATCACCCTTAATCCAATTCATCAACATCATTCTAATCCCATCTCATCCAAATCAAATCCAATCCAAAATCAACATCAATCCCAGTCATTATCCAAATTACCCACATCATTATCAAACTCCAAATCCAAATCAACCCAATCAAAAATCAAGACCTTAATCGATCACCTAATCAAACCAACCCAATCAACCCTCTTGCTTAAGATCATTAGTCTATCTTAAGCATAGAGAATCATCCAACAAAAACAAATCAAATCAAATCATCTTAAGGACTTGAATTTTGATCCCACCATCACAATCATCCATTATCCCCCATCACCCCATACCATCTCCAACGAAATGGATCTTCATGAAACAATACAACAATTACAAAGACATAGAAAAGTCTACGAGAACATGGATCCTAATGCTAAGGAACAATTCAAAAATGCAATTAAAGATATGCCCTTAGCACACCTCATCATTGGAGAATCCCAATCCCCTATCCAACCTTCATCATATCAACAAACATCTTACACATCATCCCCATCCACATCATATCAATCGTCATTCTTTCAATCCTCATATCAACCTTCAACATCCTACATATCCACACCATCAACCTCATATCAACCTTCAACCTCATATCAACTTCCATCATATCAACCTTCAACATCCTACATATCCACACCATCAACCTCATATCAACCTCCATCATATCAACCTTTACCCTCATATCATTCACGATCCCCTTACACATCCATGCCATCATACTTATCCACTCAACCAATACCTCCAACTTGTCCATCCCCCAACCTTTGTCATGCTAACTTTGATCAAGGGAACACCAATCTCGCACACCTTATATCCAAAATCCAAACCTCATATCAACAACCAAATCCCCCATCTCCTAATCCCCATCCTCTAACCCTCCCATCACAATATCCCTCCAACCTTATCAACCTTAATCCATCACCTTATGCATCTCCCAATCCACCAACCCCTATCACCCATCCACCATCACCTATCCTTGAACCTACCCAAGAACCATCATTACCTAATCCTATCACTCACCTATCCAATCCCATTCCTAACCCCACATCATCCACCATCATTATCCATCCATTACATTGTTCTTCAACCCATAAACTCATGAAGGATACCATCCATTGGCTATTAGCAAGGAATCAAACACCCTCATGCAATCCAACACCCACCAAACCTCTTGAACAATCCCCTATCATAAGTCAAGAACCATCATGTATCCATGTTCAAGAACACATAAGTCAAGCACCTATCACATCCATCCAACCACCCACCACATCTATCCAAGTCACTCCCACTTCTATCCAAGCACATAAGCTATGTCAAGAATCAAATCCAAAGCATGTGGAAACATCAACCCCTTCTCCTAATCAAGATCTAACCATCCCATCTAATCCCATTACTGATCCCCTCCCATCTATTGATCAACTTATTGATCTCACCCCATCTTCTACCACCCCTTCACCATCCCCCATGAATCCTTCACCTCCATCTACCAATCCCATCCAACATCCATCCCCTTATCCACTTGGCACAAGCACTTTCATCTGTGGTGACTCCCTTGTAGGAGGCGAACAACTTCCATCCACCACCTATCTTTCTCTAATAAGTAATGGATTCACGTCTTGTTTCCAAAGCAACAAACATCCCATTGCACGTCGCATACTCCAACACATGAACTATCAAGGCAAAGGCTTAGGCCTTCATGAACAAGGCATCTTGGAGCCCATCCACACCACATTCCATCCATCTTCGCATGGTCTTGGATATACATCCCAAGACAAACAACATGAACATGTTGGTACCATCCACCCGCCTTCCAAAATCCATTCATCCAATCCCAAACATGGTGCATCTCATCGCACCCCCAAAACATATGTTGCCATCCCTCCTCCATCATCCTATCATTTGCAAAAGCATGTGACCATCCATCTCCCTCCATCAAATTTACCTCCACTTCTTCCAACTCCAAATATTCCTATCAAATTCACTTTACCTCCTATCTTACCAACTCCTAATATCTCCATCCTCAAATCTCCTCATCCATTTATCCATAAATCCACTTTTTACTCCACCCATAAATCCTCTAAAATCCCCAATCAAGACCAACAAAAGCACACACCTTTCAAACATGAATCTTCCCCCAAATCCATGGGATTCAAAAATTTGAATGCCTTAATGCATAAAGCACAAAAGCCTAAAGATGTTACCCCTTCCAAGCAAAATCAAAAATCCAAAAGGCTATCAAAGCCCACACCATCACAAGAAAAAGCAAAAACAAAAATGGTGTGGGTCCCTAAAACAAGATCAATCAAAACAAATGAGGCATCCACATCCCAATCTACCCCAAAATCCCAAACATCCCCCTCCCTAGCTAAAAATCCCATAAATCCTAAATCTATTTGGGTCCCTAAAACCCCAAATTGACCATCCAAAAATCCTCCATCCCGATCCCCATTACTCCCAACTCCACATCCACAATTCAAGCTTCCGAATACATCACGGTGTGTGCAACCGTTGGTCTTGGTTCCTCTCCACCACTTAACATTCCCACATACTCCCATCTCTCCATCTTTCGTTCACTATCCTACATATCTTCCCCATCACATTCCTATGGTCCATGCTTTTGCATAATTCATATCATAATCCATTATCCACCATACATTCCATCTTCTCCTATCTACCAACAATCCATGCAATAATCATCCATAATGCTATCCAACATGGGACCATCTTCTTCATGCTATGGAAACAGATGCTAGAGTCCCCATTTCAAAAAAAAAAAAATCCGTCCAATGGTGAAAACCACTCCTTGTGGCGCCTTGGGCAAGTACCTTGATGAAAACCCCTTGTGGGTGTCATGCGTAATCCCTTCTCCATCCATTTTGCATCCCTACACTTGGGGGCAAAACCATCTAATCTCCACATCCATTATATCCTTTGCACATCTTATCCACTATCTTATTCTAATCCTATCATATTCCTATCCACTACCCTCTATTTATCCTACCATTTCCCATCCATCCTATCCATTGTATCTTTTTTCTACCATTTCCCACCTTAGATCTTGATAAAGACAAGGGGCAAAATATCAACAACATGCTTTGGAGACCTCTTGGCATACTCCCTTTGTAAGTATATCTTCCATCCATCTATTGCAAAGTCCATCCATTCAAACATGAACCCATCATGCAAAATCCTAAGCATTGGGGCATATGATTCCTTGAAACCTAGCCCTTGGAAAAAATCCTCATCCCTATCTTCCATCTATCTAACATGCATTCCTATCGCTTGTCCATTCATCTACCACGAATCAATTATCCATCATCCTTTCATCGCCAACCCCCCTATCCAACCCCATCACCCTCACCTCTAGACTTGGTGTTCCCTTGTCATTGCTATCTAGCATAAAGGTCATCCACACGAAAATCCAATGCAACCATCTCATAATAAACCATTCCTTTTCCAAAATCAAAAAATCCAAAAACATCACAAAATCATAAAATACCAAAAACAATAGAAAACACACAAAATCCCAAAAATATCCATCATAAAATCAACATTGCTCCATCAACATCTCATCATCCAACACATCATTCAATCATTCATCACATCATCACATCTATCATCATCTCACATCATCATCACAAATCAGAACTACATATCATCATCACCCGCATCTTAATGTGCCTTGATCCCGTGGATACAGGGTATGTAGGCAGTCTGGAATACGAAGGAAGTTTCTAGTACTCAGGTACATAAGATGCACCCATCTATCCTCAATGAGCTTACACTAGATCCAAGCATCGCATCACTTATCGAAGCATCGTCCCTTAATCAAAATCATCAACTATCAAATCAACATCAACCTTAACTTGTCACCATCATATCTTGAGCCAATCTTGCAACATCAAATCATGATCTAATCATCAACCGATTCCTGCCTTAGGATATGTCTTTCCTACAATAGGCAGAATCTATCCATTCATCATCCATCTTGGCAAGAGATACAATGGTTACTTGTTTGGTTCGTTGGTCTTTTTGTTTTTGATTTTTATCTTTTGTCCTATTCGAAGATCACATCAAAGCTACCTTGATTTCACTATATCATGGTATGTGGCGAAAACATCTAGAATGGGGCATAGTCTTGCTTTCGTATGCTGTGCTTGTGGGTTGGTTTCATTACTCCAAGCTAGTATTCATATCTTGTTGATCATAGGGTCGGTTCTAGCATATTGATCCCCTTATGCATCTAAGGTTCATCATACCTTTTGTGTACTAAGGACTTATGCTATGAGTCCCCTTCCCTCGTCAGGACAAGGTTGTACTATCTTGGGCATGCATGGGATCATCCCTTTGTTTGCGTGTCTAGTCCATGCAAATGTTGGATAAACATCATCACCCTGGTCTTCTATACCTTGGTGAAAACATATCCACTTTGCTATATTAAACCTAGGATTGCTCTAAATCATTTTTCAACACAATGATCATCCACCAATCAATTTCCCACCATCATCATCCATTCATCTCACTACTTATCCTCCAACCACTTCAGCCAATCTCTTCCATCCATTTCGAGAGCACAATCGTGTTCTTGCAACCCGCCTATCCTCTCGAGGGGGCATCATCCTTACTAATTATCCCCAACCTTACCCTATTCTTCTAAGCCAAAATCTTTTTTTCTATCCAATCTAACTCTATGTTTTTACTTCTTTGACATGATGTTACTTAGCTGCAACACCATCTCAAAGAGGGGCAAATGTAGACACCTAAAATTGGCTTGCTTCGCAAAACAATTTCCCATGTCTCGACACCCTCATTATTCCTCCTATTAATTAAATAAATTCATTTTATTTAATTAATTTATCCCTCATTGTCTACCTTGACCATTTACCCATTCCTTGTGATAAATTAATTTATTTAATTTATCACTTTTACCTCATAACTATATCCTCATTTGATTAAATAAATATTCACAATATTTATTTAATTAAATTCTCCTTTTCCCTAATACTCATTAATTAGATACATCATGCTTATCTAATTAATCTAGCATACTAATTGACCTACCCTAAGCTACCCTAGCCTACCTATCCCCTAGACCTAGGTTAATTAAGCTAAACACTCAATTAACCTTGCTTATCCCCTTCTTCCATGCACCTTTTGAATAAAAATCAATCTTTTATTCAAATGGTCAAATACCCCTTAACCCTCATTTATCACTCTCTTACACATGTAAGAGTACCATCTTCACATCTCCACATAAAGGTGAATTAAAAATTCACTTGTCATGTCCCCTCTTCCCAAAATGAATCTTTTATTCATTTTAATCCTCCACACCTTTCCCCATGTGAATTTAAAATTCACTTTTAATGAGAGCCCTCCAATCCCATTGACCAAGTTTCAACCCTTGATCTCCCTCATCCACTCTCCTTGTGACACTTGTCACAAGGCTATGGCTTCAATCCTAACCCTAACTCTCATTGATTCCTAGCCCTTGATCTTATTTTTCAATCCTCACCCTCCATCCTCCTTTCAAGAACTCTATAAATGAAACCCTCTCCAAGCCATTTGAGAGAGACTCAATCATGCACAAAACCTCTGCCAAAATCACTCCACAATCTCCTTCATCCCACTATCATAATGTCAAAATCTTGCCTCAATCCCATCTAATCTATCCATCCACCTTGTCTCTCATCTTACATTGTGTTGTATGCATTGAGCAATCCACATTAGTCACACTAATCATGGGAACAATTTGAGGAGCTCTTGGGTGCATCTCCTTCCCGCATGGATTCGTGAGGTTTCAATGAAGGTATAATTGTTTTGTTTATGCATTAGATTAGTGTTATCTTCATTCTAATCTCACCGATCACAGAGTGATTAGGGTATAAGGTATAGTGTTGAGGGTTTAGGGATAGGGTTTAGGGTTGAGGGTTTAGAGTGAAGGGTTGAGGGATTAGGATTTGACGTTGAGGGTTGAGGGTTGAGGGTTTACGGTTTAGGGATAGGGTTGAGGGTCAAGGGATAAGAGTTAAGGGTTTAATGTTGAGAGTTGATGGTTGAGGCTTGAGGCTTGAGGGTTGAGGTTGAGTGATAGGGTTAATGGTCAAGGGATTAGGATTAAATAAGAGTGTCAAGGATAAGGGATTAGGGTTTAAGGTATAGTATCGAGTCTGTTGAGGGTTTAGGAATAGGGATAGCATTTAGGGTTTAGGGATGAGGGATTAGAGTTGAGGGGTGATGGATTAGGGTTGAGGGTTGAGGGATTAGGGTTTAGGGATAAGGTTTAGGGTTGAGGGTTAAGGGATTAGGGTTTAAGGTATAGTGTTGAAGGTTGGGGGTTTAGGGATAGGGTTTAGGGTTGACGGATTAGCATTTAATGTCGAGGTTAGGGTTAGAGTGTCGAGGGTAGAGGGATTAGGGATTGGGTTTAGGGTTTACAGTTTAGGGATAGGGTTGAGGGTCGAGGGATCAGAGTTAAGGGTTTAATGTTGAGAGTTGATGGTTGAGGCTTGAGGGTGAGGTTGAGGGATAGGGTTAATGGTCAAGGGATTAGAGTTAAATAAGAGTGTCGAGGATAAGGGATTAGGGTTTAAGGTATAGTATCGAGTCTGTTGAGGGTTTAGGAATAGTGATAGCATTTAGGGTTTAGGGATGAGGGATTAGAGTTGAGGGGTGATGGATTAGGGTTGAGGGTTAAGGGATTAGGGTTTAGGGATAAGGTTTAGGGTTGAGGGTTGAGGGATTAGGGTTTAAGGTATAGTGTTGAGGGTTAAGGGTTGAAGGTTTAGGATTAGGGTTTAGGGTTGACGGATTAGCATTTAATGTCGAGGTTAGGGTTAGAGTGTCGAGGGTAGAGGGATTAGGGATAGGGTTTAGGGTTGAAGGTTTAAGGATTGAGGGTTGAGGCTTTAGGGATGAGGGTTTAAGGCTTAAGATATAGTGTCAAGTGTTGAGGGTGTAGGGATAGGGTTTAAGTTTTAAGGGTTAAGGGTTGAGGGATAGGGATTAGGGTTTAAGGTATAGTGTTGAGGGTTGATGGTTTAGGGATAGGGTTTAGGTTTGAGGGATTAGGGTTTAGGGTTGATGAATTAGGGTTTAATGTTGAGAGTTGAGAGTTGAGGGTTGAGGGTTGAGGGTTGAGGTTGAGGGATAGGGTTAATGGTCAAGGGATTAGGGTTTAATAAGAGTGTCAAGGATAAGGGATTAGGGTTTAAGGTATAGTATCGAGTATGTTGAGGGTTTAGGAATAAGGATAGAATTTAGGGTTTAGGGATGAGGGATTAGAGTTGAGGGATGACGGATTAGGGTTGAGGGTTGAGGGATTAGGGTTTAGGGATAAGGTTTAGGGTTGAGGGATTAGGGTATAAGGTATAGTGTTGATGGTTTAGGGATAGGGTTTAGGGTTGAGGGATTAGAGTGAAGGGTTGAGGGATTAGGATTTGATGTTGAGGGTTGAGGGTTTAGGGTTTAGGGATAGGGTTGAGGGTCGAGGGATCAGAGTTAAGGGTTTAATGTTGAGAGTTGAGGGTTGAGGTTGAGGGATAGGGTTAATGGTCAAGGGATTAGGGTTAAATAAGAGTGTTGAGGATAAGGGATTAGGGTTTAAGGTATAGTATTGAGTATGATGAGGGTTTAGGAATAGAGATAGCATTTAGGGTTTAGGGATGAGGGATTAGAGTTGAGGGATGACAGATTAGGGTTGAGGGTTGAGGGATTAGGGTTTAGGGATAAGGTTTAGGGTTGAGGGATTAGGGTATAAGGTATAGTGTTGAGGGTTTAGGGATAGGGTTTAGGGTTGAGGGATTAGAGTGAAGGGTTAAGGGATTAGGATTTGACATTGAGGGTTGAGGGTTTAGGGTTTAGGGTTTAGGGATAGGGTTGAGGGTCGAGGGATCAGAGTTAAGGGTTTAATGTTAAGAGTTGAGGCTTGAGGCTTGAGGCTTGAGGCTTGAGGGATAGGGTTAATGGTCAAGGGATTAGGTTTAAATAAGAGTGTCAAGGATAAGGGATTAGGGTTTAAGGTATAGTATCAAGTATGTTGAGGGTCTAGGAATAGGGATAGCATTTAGGGTTTAGGCATGAGGGATTAGAGTTGAGGGATGACAGATTAGGGTTGAGGGTTGACGGATTAGGGTTTAGGGATAAGGTTTAGGGTTGAGGGATTAGGGTATAAGGTATAGTGTTGAGGGTTTAGGGATAGGGTTTATGGTTGAGGGATTAGAGTGAAGGGTTGAGGGATTAGGATTTGACGTTGAGGGTTGAGGGTTTAGGGTTGAGGGTCGAGGGATCAGAGTTAAGGGTTTAATGTTGAGAATTGAGGGTTGAGGCTTGAGGCTTGAGGGTTGAGGTTGAGGGATAGGGTTAATGGTCAAGGGATTAGGGTTAAATAAGAGTGTCGAGGATAAGGGATTAGGGTTTAAGGTATAGTATCGAGTATGTTGAGGGTTTAGGAATAGGGATAGCATTTAGGGTTTAAGGATGAGGGATTAGAGTTGAGGGATGACGGATTAGGGTTGAGGGTTGAGAGATTAGGGTTTAGGGATAAGGTTTAGGGTTGAGGGATTAGGGTATAAGGTATAGTGTTGAGGGTTTAGGGATAGGGTTTAGGGTTGAGGGATTAGAGTGAGGGGTTGAGGGATTAGGATTTGACATTGAGGGTTGAGGGTTTAGGGTTTAGGGATAGGGTTGAGGGTCGAGGGATCAGAGTTAAGGGTTTAATGTTGAGAGTTGATGGTTGAGGCTTGAGGCTTGAGGCTTGAGGTTGAGGGATAGGGTTAATGGTCAAGGGATTAGGGTTAAACAAGAGTGTCGAGGATAAGGGATTAGGGTTTAAGGTATAGTATCGAGTCTATTGAGGGTTTAGGAATAGGGATAGCATTTAGGGTTTAGGGACGAGGGATTAGAGTTGAGGGATGACGGATTAGGGTTGAGGGTTTAGGGATTAGGGTTTAGGGTTTAGGGTTGAGGGATTAGAGTGAAGGGTTGAGGGATTAGGATTTAACGTTGAGGGTTGAGGGTTTAGGGTTTAGGGATGAGGGATTAGAGTTGAGGGATTACGAATTAGGGTTGAGGCTTGAGGGATTAAGGTTTAGGGATAAGGTTTAGGGTTGAGGGCTGAGGGATTAGGGTTTAAGTTTTAGTGTCGAGGGTTGAGGGTTTAGGGATAGGGTTTAGGGTTGATGGATTAGCATTTAATGTCGAGGTTAGGGTTAGAGTGTCGAGGGTAGAGGGATTAGGGATAGGGTTTAGGGTTGAAGGTTTAAGGATTGAGGGTTGAGGCTTTAGGGATGAGGGTTTAAGGCTTAAGATATAGTGTCAAGTGTTGAGGGTGTAGGGATAGGGTTTAAGTTTTAAGGGTTAACCCCTACTATTTATGCTTGGATAAGGATTTGTCACAAACTAGAACTTCTACTTCTAAAGAAGATCTGTCTTTCTTCCTTGATGGGCATTTTCTATCAAGAACTTGATTATGAGGGCTTGCCCCTTCATTGTTATGCCTATCATATGGCGGAGCATCTGGCAAGCTCTTGCAAGAAACATGAAAAGTTCTCCCTCAAAAACCTTGTGGCCATTCAAGTCTAAAGGGGAAGGTTTGGAAAGAGATGTGATCAATGCAAAGGATGTGATCAATCTATAAAAGGACAAAACGCGAGTGCGTTATAACGCGCTCACGTTTTGTCTTGCTATTGAAACGGTAAAAAAGTGTTGACCCCCATGATCCAGGCCCACATGCTCTATTTTCTTACTGATTCTACACGTGCTCTGACAAAAAAGAAGTGCTTTCATGCTGTTGGGAAGTTCACATGCACATTTGACACATTGTACCACCTTTGCATGATCTTTCCACCACCTTTTCTGATTTGCCAACTTGAGAAGGAAATAACATAGTTTTCACACCAAGTTTGATATATATCCATGCAAGAAGATAAAAACACTACATAATTGGGTACTCTCTCCATTCAAATCTTTATTTTTTAGGTATGTCAAGTCTTTACATGCATGCTCTTTACATTTTCCTTATTTTGGATTGAATTACTTTATCATGCTTTATCATACATGTTTAAAATAGACACATTCCCAATCAAGAAAGCAACCTACAATCTCACATGATGCCATGTATATTTTCTACACTTGGGCTCTTTAATAATTATGTGTAATAAACAGACCTTAACATACCATGATGTCAAACTATACAAGAATAAATCCTTACAACATAATAAAAATACAATCCCACTATTATCTTGTATTCATTTCTTAGGAACTAATATTAGTCTCTTTTCATGCTACAAACAAATGCTCCGTCATGTTGAGGAAACAATCAAGAATTAAACCAACACAGGAAGAGATAGAAGCTAAGAATGCAAAGAAAGCAGTGGCTATGAGGGAACTTCGTGAGAAGAGGAAATTGGACATGATAAATGAAGACATACCAATTGAAGAGGAACCACAACAATCACAAAGAGATATGGTATTGGCGGCACAAAGAGAACGAATGAAAAAACTTTGTGGTACAAGAGATTTGAATACCATAGTTGGAGACACATCCTCTACTGCAAGTCAACATGTAGGGACACCATCTACCACATCTCAAGTTGAGAGTATGTCATCACTCACATGTGATGAAGGAGGTACACCATTGTTCCCACCTCAACCTCAAGGTATGTCATCTATTCCATCTTCGATCGAAGGTATGCCATCTAACCCATCTCATTTAAATATTAGTGAAATTCTTAATGTTGAGATGAATTTACCTAACTCAACACCACCTAGAATTTTGCATAGACAGCCAAAGTATTTGATTGATATTGATGAGAATATTTTGCAGCCAATGGAAAGTAAGATTCCAAAATGCACTTGTAGAATATATGCTAATAAGATTTGGAGATTGTTCTTTGAAAATTTAAATGAGACTGCAAGATGTCAACTATTCATTGAAATGATGCGAAGTATAAAGTATAGGTCTATCATGAAGATTCTTGGGTTGAGAACATCAGAGGCTTCAAGTGAAAAATCTATTGTCAAGAATCTAATGAGTGCATATGAGAGTGTGGGTAACACCTCACGCACAAAAGATAGTAATGCAACACAGCATGTGATTACATCGACTATAGTAAGTAGTCAAACGCAGAAAGCTCATCTCATTAGAAAGATGAGTCAACAATTGAGAATTAATAGGAAAACTTTATCAAGAGCCGTTGGAAGACGCCAAAGAATTGAGGACACTAATGCCAATGAATTATGGGCGTTCTCGGGGAGACTACCACGAAAAGATAAACTAATTGTTGAAGCATTGAGATCACTAATTGAAGACTTTTGGAAGAATTACATAAGGGTATCTCCAAATCAAAGGGATGTGGTAAGAAGGAGAATCGGTAGTCAGAATCGTGAGCCACATCCAAAGTATTTTTTGGATGAGACTCAAACACAGTTTTATGGTAAATTTCTAGAGAAGTATCCTCAAATTAAAATTTGTCAAAGATATTTTAAAATGCTAAAACCTTTCTATGTTAAGATAAATGACACATGCACTACTTGTTGTTGTAGATTACATATTGAATTTTCTAACCATTTTGATGCTTATAGGTCTATATGTTTAGATATGCATACTAACAATGATTTGCAAGGTTGTGCCATATGTGCCCCACCAACATCTTCAAGAGATTTCATATCAATAATTTTATGTGAAAGAGAGGAAGGTCAAATATTCTACAAGAAATTATGCTTGGATGGCACATGTCATCGTTGCGGTGGCTTGCAACATTTGCCAATATGTGAACATATGGAAAGAACACATGTGGTTGGAAATGAACTAGTAGAGTTTGGCAAGTATAAAATAGTGGCATACAATACAAAAGATGGTAAAGAAGCAAAGAGGTGTGAATTGGTTATTGAAAAGATTCTAGTGTATCATGAGTATGCAAGACATGCCCATAGAGCTCGATGGTTGGACTTGCAATTCAAGTTATGTAAGGACACATTTCTGGTTGGTAGCATTGTTTCAGTCGTCGACTTTGCAGAGAACTACAATCTACAGCCATAGCGTGAGGTACAATCACAATATTACAACTCCACACAGGTTTCTATATTTGTGCACATCACATTCATTGATGCGAATGATAGTACGAAGGATGGCAAAAAGATCATAAGGGAGTATAATTTCTACATTAGTGATGATCACATGCATTCTACAGAGTTTGTGCAAGGTTGCTTTTAGGTGTTCTACAATGATTTGGCTAGAAGGGGCATATCGTTCAATCAGCATATCATATGGTCGGATAACTATGCGTCACAATTCAAGAACTCACGGAATTTCTATTGGCTGAGTAGGAGGCATAATTTTACAGGTATTCAGCATATGTGGAACTTTTTTGAGGCCGAGCATGGAAAGGGGGAGCATGATGGTGCAGGAGCATGTATCAAAAGAGCCATAGCATGAGAAGAGTTAAAGTATAAAGACAATGCAAAGTTGACAGATGCAAAATTGATTGTCGAGTGGTGTAATACTTCCATGGGTCTAGGCAATGAAGGTAAGTCTTCAGTTTGTAGATTTTTTTGGTTGATAGATGATACTAACATTGCACCATATGAGGACTGTTGTACACTAACAAGATCAAATGAGATGCACTCTTTCAGAAGCTCAATTGTAGGTTCATGGATTATCCATACACAAAAGATGTCATGCTTTTGTTCTTCCTATACGATTCAAGTCTGGGATGAGTGCAAGTCAAAGGAGTGGGTTGACGAATGGTAGTTAAGTTATCTTAGCCCACTTGACATGTATCGACCCCTGACGACACTGGAACTAACACAAATGGAATCATCAGTTGACTTTGACCACATATCAGATTTAGTTCAACCAGGTAATATAGGGCACGTATATGCATCTAATTTCATCTAGTTCAACCAAGTAATGTCATCTTACTTTGTAGTGTTTTTGTAATGTTTGACTAATTTCATCTAATTTGCTACACATATCAATGTAGGGCACATATATGCAGTTATTGCAGATGAAGATAATGAAGAGGGAACAGATTATTACTTATGTCGTTGTGTTGAGGCCAAAAAGAAATTGAAGGCCCTTGTTACAAATGGAGAAAACATCGAATACCCTACAGGCTCAGTGGTTATTACTGGAACATGGCTTAGAAGGTACCCACATAAGAGTGTTAATATTTGGCTATTTCAGGACTTTGACACGCATCAGAAGATTCTTCACTACTCGAACCTTGTCGTGGCATCCAATGTTCATTTGATAAAGTATGGGGGTAGACCTTTGAACAAAATCTTGTGGAAGGTGCGTGAGTCTGACCATGAAGCAATACTTGACACAATAAAGAGTAGAGTAGACCCGGATGGTTCATTGGATTAATTTGTAAGTATTCACATTGATTTTGTAAAGTCATGTTACATTGAGTTGTAAGTATGCACATTAATTTGTAAGGTTTGTCTTTTTTTAATTTCCTCCTGCATTTTTACACATATACACATTTTTACATTGTCATGTTATGCATTTTTGGTGTCCTGCTCCTGATGCGACCAAACTCATAACTCACCCTACTTCTTCTAGACACCATTTGATGATCTCTCCAACACTCTGGATCCAGGGCGCCCAATCATGATGATAACCTATATACCATTCTCCCAAGGCACTCATAATGAATGAAAAGAAGACCAAGGGCGCCCAAGCTTAATAGACTTATTTCTTTCAATTTTGATGATCCAAACTCTTGCAAAATGACATCCACTTTCATGCCTTTAGATCTTCCTTCACATACAGGGCGCCAAATCAAGTTGAAAAATCTACATAAGGGCGCCAAAATGGATGAAAGGAGATATGAAATGCGCCTTAGGACTCCATGCTAAGGTTTGAGCCATTAAAGTCTCTTGATATTAGGCGCTCATGATGATGAAACTTAGAGTTTTTTCCTTTCCTAGGCGCTCATCTAAGATGTTTGAATGATAAGGAGCGCCTAGACCTCTATAATATACATTGGGCACCAAAATCAAGGTGATTTTAAGTTACTTTGAGTCATTTGGGGTTAGTTTGAGTCTTTGAGTCATGTTGCAAAAAAGTGTCAATGTTGTCAAGTTGCACAAAGCAACTTTTGCATTTTTGGTGTCCTGCTCCTGATGCGACCAAATTGACTATTCTAACGCGTCCGGATGGGTACATTTATGCTAGGCATGGTTCTATCTTTCACCCAAACATGTCAAAACATTCCGAGCTACATTGTACCGACGATATCCCTAAAGAGTCCAAAGTGTAAAAAGGTAGCAATCTTTGACGAGATGTTACTCAAAAACTGTGTCACTTATAAACATTTTGTCTGAGGCAACGTGATCACGTAGAGTGCCTCTACAATAACCTCTCTCAGTTTTTTATATCTCTAAGACATTTGCCCGTGGTGAAAGGTTTTCTGCTGCCCCAAAAATCGTTAGGAGGCAGTGTAAAGTTGCAAAGGGGTGTAACTTTCATCCTGCTCCTGATGTGACCAAACTGACTATTCCAACGCATCCAGATGGGTACATTTACGCTAGGCATGATCCTATTTTTCACCCAAACATGTCAAAATAGTCTGAGCTGCATTGTATCGACGATATCCCTAAAGAGTCCAAAGTGCAAAAAGACAGCAATCTTTGACGAGATGTTACTTGAAAATCATGTCACTTAGAAACATTCAGTCTAAGGAAACATGATCACGTAGAGTGCATCTACAATAACCTCTCTCGGTATTTTATATCTCTAAGACATTTGCCCGTGGTGAAAGGTGTTCTGCTGCCCCAAAAATTGTCAGAAGGAGGTAGTGTAAAGTTGCAAAGGGGTGTAACTTTCGTCATGCTCCTGATGTGACCAAACTAACTATTTCAATGCGTCCAGATGGGTACATTTATGCTAGGCATGGTCCTATTTTTCACCCAAACATGTCGAAAGAGTCCAAAGTGCAAAAAAGCAGCAATCTTTGACGAGATGTTACTCGAAAACCATGTCACTTAGAAATATGTTGTCTAAGGCAACGTGATCACGTAGAGTGCCTCTACAATAATCTCTCTCAGTTTTTTATATCTCTGAGACATTTGCCCGTGGTGAAAGGTTTTCTGCTGCCCCAAAAATCGTCAGAAGGAGGCAATGTAAAGTTGCAAAGGGGTGTAACTTTTGTCCTTCTCCTGATGCGACCAAACTGACTGTTCCAATGCGTCTGAATGGGTACATTTATGCTAGGCATGGTCCTATTTTTCACCCAAACATGTCAAAACTTTTCGAGCTACATTGTACCAACGATATCCCTAAAGAGTCCAAAGTGCAAAAAGGTAGCAATCTTTGACGAGATGTTACTCAAAAACTGTCACTTAGAAATATTTTGTCTGAGGAAATGTGATCACGTAGAGTGCCTCTACAATAACCTCTCTTAGTTTTTTATATCTCTGAGACATTTGCCCGTCATGAAAGTTTTTCTGCTGCCCCAAAAATCGTTAGGAGGCAGTGTAAAGTTGCAAAGGGGTCTAACTTTCGTCCTACTCCTAATGTGACCAAATTGATTGTTCCAACGTGTCTGGATGGGTACATTTACACTATGCATGGTCCTATTTTTCACCCAAACATGTCAAAACAATCCGAGCTACATTGTACCGACAATATCCCTGAAGAGTCTAAAGTGCAAAAAGGCAGCAATCTTTGATGAGATGTTACTCGAAAACTATGTCACTTAGAAACATTCTGTCTAAGGCAACGTGATCACGTAGAGTGCCTCTACAATAACATCTCTCAATTTTTTATATCTCTGAGACATTTGCTCGTGGTGAAAGGTTTTCTGCTGCCCCAAAATTTGTCAAAAGGAGGCAACGTAAAGTTGCAACTTCTTCAATTGCTCATTCCCGGAGGCTAATTCAGAATGATGAGCAAATGAATTGGTTTTTTACTAACTCAATCTTATTTTTTTGCAAGAACAAAGTCAGAAACTCAAAATTTGGCTAAGTCTGGAAAGCAAAAAGTTGACTCTTGGAGTCTAGGCGCCAATTTCACATCAAATTGTCTAAATGAGCGCCCAAGGATGTGGAGTCTTCAATCAAGGCGCTCTGGTAGGAAAAGTTGTTTGGCCTTCAAGATAAGGTTGCCTTAGTGAATTAAGTCAGTATGAAAGCCTATTCACTCTAGGTGCCAATCTCAAGTTGCATAATCATGAATGGGTGCCTCGAGCAATAAGGCATTACATCATGGTTCCAAGACCTTGAAATGGCGCCCAAGCATGTAGGAGGAATTTTCAAGGAGCCAGAATGTTTTTGAAACTCTAAGGAACTAGTCCAAAGACTCTATGGTGCCATATTGATACCATTGAGTCAACTTTCGAAATCAAACATATTGAAACAAGGTCTAGGAAGTTAGGCGCCATCTCTTGCCAGTTCAACCTCTCAGATGCGCCAACATTGGAAAGACTCTTAATGAGTGCTTAAGTTTGAATTGATCTTGTGATTAAAAGTTTGGTGATGTATTGGTGCAAGATGATCTTCAGTTGAAGCAATCTAAGTTCCAGGAAGGGTTTAGAAGTTATCAACCTCTTCACTAAGTTAGGCGCACTTTACAAGCTTTCTTACCCAAGAGTTGCACCTCATTAAGACAAGGCACATCTTAACCTCCAGGACTTTTCATTAAGACTCTAAGCAAGAAGGCACATTTCCATGGAGTAGCATACTCTAGATAGTGCCTAATGCCATCAAGGTGCAATTCCACCCTCACTTTGGTGGTCTATCATCAAGAAGGGGCATTGGGCATTCCTTGAACAGTTCTAAGCATTTGAAGTTTCTGAAATCACCAAGGAATGTTGGGCGCCATGTGTATCCTCAACAAGCTTGAGTTTACACCTAGACAAGTTCGCGCTTATTCATGTTTTAACTTCCCTCTTGAAGCGCCTAACTTGGGAAAAAGTTATCTTGTTGTTAGTCAAGTGTTTGATGTGTTTTGGAGACTCCAAAAGACTTCCTCTTGCTAGGCGCTCTTCTTGGCAACTACAACCTTCAACTGATGCCTAGATCCTAAAGAAAAACACTTGCAAGTGTGGGCGCACTTTCCTTGTGATGGAACATCAAACTGGCACCTAGAAATCATAATGCATGAAGTGAGCGCCTAGGATCCTATTGGTCCAATAGGTGGTTTTGGGATCCATGTCAAGTCATCAGAGATAGATATTTTGGCTTATTTGATGATGGTCTCAAGTCTCTCTACCATGGCACATTTTGATGATGTTCTTATTTAAACTCTTATGAAGACTATCTCATCCCTAAGTGCTCATCCTCATGATTTTCATGCACTTAGATGTCAAGGCGCCAAAACTAGTAGGAAAATATTTGGGGGGAAACCACGCTGATTAAAGTTGGGTAAATTTAACCTTCGAGTGTGAGTAGGCTCCATATAACAACAATATTTATATGATGTCCCTTTGCTTTATGAAACAAGCAGTATGTGTCAAGTCATAGGGATAACACTATGGTCCTTAGAAATTTCTCTGTGAGTTTTGATAAGATTATCTACTATTATGTGGATGCTTGATAGTATTAAAATTATTGGGCATTAAGTTGAGGTGACCATTCTTGTTATGATCATCACTTTTCACAAGGGGTATGTCAGTTATCCCATATATCATTACATTATGATTATTTTTCAATATCCCAATGGTGGAAGGATTGTTTTCACTATTATCTCTAGCTGGGGAAGTCATCAACAATCCAACTCTTGACGTCGATACAAGGTTCTTTTGAAGGAAAAGGGTGCCTAGGCTTATGGGGCTCAATTTGATGTATTTATTGAAAGCTCAAGGTGAATTGATGCTTATTGAAAATGCCACTTAGTCCTTCACTTGCATTCTAGGCCCCATTTCCTATTGACTTATATACTCCTCCTCATGCTAGGGTGCCATAATGAAGTGGTTTAGACAATAGTTGTGCTTCGCTTACTAGTGGCTTGTTCTCCTTCCACCTTAGGTGCACTTTTATGGTGGAATAGGTGTCAATGGGCGCCTTGTCTTAAATGAATGCTCTCTCTAAGTTGGGCACCCTTTTGAGGCTTTATGAGTTGCAAATTGCACCTTAACCCTTCATGCTTGTTGCTCAATGTTTGAATGTTTAAGAAAGTCTCCTTTAGGCGCTCATCTTAATGACTTTTTCTCAAGGCACAATCATCCTAATGACTTGGATATTCATCCTAATGTTTTAAGATATCAGGCTACTAGACTTAGTCATTTTCAAGATCTCAAACATAAAGAATAACCTGATGATTCATTTTTTTGTATTGCATATAGTTGACATTCTATGCTACTCATAAAGAATATTAATATTTTCTGTTCAACATGATGATTATTTCTTTTTTAAATACAACTTTTATCTTTTAGTTCCAAAATGAGGTTTAGGTGATACTTGAATAACAATAGCTAGCTTATTGGATCAACAAACATCCTATGTAATACAATTGGACTTTAAATATTTGAAGTAGCCATCTACAAATATCCATTCAAACGTGGATTTATAATGCAAGTATGGACGCCATCAATAAAAAAGATTTGTATTAACCAAATATCCATATAGGCATACATCAATATTTGTCGATATAAGTATAACATATATACAAAATAGCCATATAGGCGTACAAGAATGCCATATAGGCGTACAAGAATGCCATATAGGCATATAATGTCAACTATGTACAATATAAAATATGTGTCCACAAATGCCATATAGGCATACAACAAAGGAACACAATAAAAAGTCATTCCCCTCTAGTTGGTGAAGAGAATAAATCACGGGCAGCCTTTGATCTTCTAGGGGATGGAGATGCACATGTAGGTGGTCTACTACGAACCCGAGGGCTACTCCTCCTATTTAGTTCTTCCTGCATCTTTACCTATTACAATAAAAAGTATAGACATTAATATATAGAGATTACATGTTATAAAAAATGAAACATTTAACAAAATAATCACTTACCGCTAATATATAATCTGTCTCCTCGCTTGCCTCAGGAGCAGAAATAGGCCCTGGTGATGTCAAGTCCTATAGAAACCATCCAGATAGAAATTAAACTTCAAATCAATAATCTTTTGATTTTTCAAAAATAGACAACTATAACAATGAATGTAAATTAAAATTTACTAATCTACCTCATACCCCTGTCAATGCCATGGAGCTATGAATTGCAGAGGCCACACCATGCTCCATTGCCCTCTAAACATGGGGAGGTGTCTCCACAACCTACATCATTTGCAAATAAAACAACATTATTCAATTATGAAACTATAATAGTGATGCAAATCATGGCTCCTAACATACACACACATTCATCTAAACATGGAAGTACACACAATAAAGCACACAAGTCACATACAAAAATCTAGTAAGTACAATTCATTCATTAAACTATTTATTTTATTACCTCCGTAAAACTTTGAAGGCCACCACTGCTGGCAGGTGTTGCCGTGAAATCTACAATATTACCCTATTCAACATCCAAAATTAGATATTAGAATACCATTCATATAACAATGCTATTCACATGTAATATTTATAATTGTTTATTAGTTACATACCCCGCCAGTAGATGATCTAGTGTAAAATGCAAGTGGCGAACCATTGAAAACTGCATCGACGCTATGACCCTAAAATTTCATTAAAATCATCAATTTAAATTAGTTAATCTTGCATTTCAAAAATGAAATTTAATAAATTAAATTCAATAAACTTGCTAATATTTACCTGAGAATCAAGGCTGAAAGTCTCACTCAGGAGGGTATCTGTCATCACCATCGGCTCAGCTGCAGATGCAGCCTATGCACCTGCGTCCTGACTATCCATGGGGTCATAACCACAGGCTGACCCACAAGTCTGACAAGTATGGGGTGGGACCCTACTCCTCGCACTGTCTCCCAAGCCACTCTGTGCTACAGGACTGGCATGCGCTATGATGCTCTAGGTCAAGGCACTAATGGACTGAAGTGTATCAACCTCAACACTCTCCTTCACAATGGACGGGATAGAAACATGCTCGTGGGCTGGTCTACTGATTACTCGTCTCATTGGCTGCTGTGGGTCAACACGTGCCCCTAGTCTATCTTGTGCTGACCCCCCACCTCTACCCTAGAAGTCCCGCATATCAAAATAGTTTGGCACTTTATTGAGGACAAACTCGCAGTAAAGTTTCCTCAAAAAGTATTGCGGGACTTCATTATTATTGCATGGAGGATGGTCAAAAACCATCCACCACCTCTACCCAAAATTGTCCCTTATCACTTGGTTGTTGCACCAATGGATAGGGAACCTCTTGCATGTAATGGGTGGAGGTTGATTTGTTTGTGGGTTTGTGAAAATGGAACACAAGTCTAATTTTGTGATTTGTAATTTTTTCACATCTTGGTATGACAGCTTGTCTGCATAATAATCTCTAAACTCTCTCCTCTTATCCGTCCAACTAGTTATTTGCTTGCTAATTGAATCTACATTTGATAACATAGATTCAAAAGATTCAGCAAGCGTGGACCTATGCAAGGTTGAAGTGGAAGGATCTTTCAACCTTGCAATTATATCTTCTATTTCTTTTTTGTTGTTTTCAATTTGCCCCATTATATTTTCTTGTGTTCCAGGGGCAAATCGAGGAATGGATGGAGGAGGTTGTTGTTCTGCAGGTATTTCCTCCTCAGGATTTTATGGATTTTGAGGAGGAGGAGGAGGTGCATTAACATTTCCTGACAATTAAGGAAATATACATCAAAATTCAACTAAAACCTACCTATTTAGAAACAAATTCAAACAAAAAAACAAATATAACTCACTCCTTTGGTGTGCTCGACGTCGTGGTGGTATTTTGGCGACGAATCGATAAGGTTTTTGTGTTGAATGGAGTTTTGCAAAACACGAGCGCGCTTTCTAGGGTTTGCAGGCTGCAGGCATAGAGGAGAAGAAAGAAAGAAATGAAATGACAATACAAACCTTTTTTTTATTTATAGCAAGTCATAACGCGAGCACGTTATGACTTAATTTTTTTAAAAATTAATTTAGCCACTTTTTGGCCCCCCATCTTTTTGCACTTACCCTTCTATAAACTTGTGAATTACCATCTAATTTAAATGTTTACACACTAATCCACCTAGGTATCAACTTAATAAAGCTCTGGATATAAGCCATTATTTGATTTGAATAATCTTACTTTGGACAGATTTGTGAAGACTCCTAAAGAGCCTGGACATACAATTGTAAAGATGATATAGCCTCCATTTAAGAATAAAGATGATATATAATTTTAGTTTGTTGAAGGCCATGTAAATCAGTCATTGATGAGGACCCTACTACACCTAAAGTTGAGTCCTTTGTTTGGAACTTTGAAGCATGCAAAGAGGCAAGTGACTTGTAATGCTTAAGTAAACACGAGTCTCAAGATGATGTAGTTCAACTTGATGACATGTCTAAATGTCATACATTTTAGTTTGTATTGCATGAGGACTTCCTTATTCATGCATATCAAATTTATAAATAGGTATATTTTTCTGAAGTGTATGAGTTTGAGGCTTTCAATTTTTGCATTGACTCACTTGAAGATGCTAGCAACCATGTGAACATGATTAATATGGGATCCAAGAGTTGTCCTTTTCCCATGCATTTGGAGTGGATTGTTAGCCCTTATGATTGTTTAAATCATGTTGGCCTAGCATTTGAATAGTTGCTTCGTGACATGCATGTGAATAGATAATGTATAGACTTTATCACACTTTAGGGTTTTCCCATTATGCTAAAATGTTATGACTATCCACTTATTCTATTTTAGGCTACCATGAAATGAGGAGCTTCTAAAGGCAAAAATGTTGTCCCAAAAGAAGGCTCAATGTTATTCGTAAAGACATTAGATTGTTAAAACACAAATTCAAGGGTAGATATTCCTTGGGCTATTTTAGTATAAAGAAGCAAAATTGCAATATGACTATCCTAGGAATTAGAATGGTTGATCATAGGATATTCATGGCATTTTGATATTAATGGATGGATTGATGGATGTTTAGAGAGTTTAAGTTTAAATGTAATGTATGAGAATTCTTATTTATGAAGGATCTAATAGGTCTTATGTCTTATTTGTAGGCCATTCATGAAAGAAATGAAAAGATACTAAGGACTATCATAACACCTATTACAATTAGGTGCATCAAAGGATTGTCATCCAGGACCTTACCAATATGGGAACTTATCAAAACCATGTCATGTTTAAAATTAAAGGTTTTATCACCTCTTTGTCCCTATAGGCATATTAGAACAATAGGTCACATTTTATTCATATACCGGGGTTGAGAATAAACACTAAGCATTTGTAGTTATGGCAAGTGTAAATGGAAATAGATTACAACTTTAGCCAATCTATCCTCTACTAGATTGCACTGACTGAGTGGAAATTAAAAATTCCCTATCAATGTCCTTTATATACTGAAGGTATGGGTGAGAAAGGTAAACTTTGTATGTTGTAGACAAATGTAAAATATATTATGACAATAACGATAAGGACTGTTGGGCATGAATGCTATTGCTCTTATAGATTGTCAAACCAACCATAGGCTACCATAATAGTACACTGCTGACTATCATACCTTTAGGCATGGTGCCATGAACCTTATGAGTAGAATGCATTGGTATTTGTGAGAAATGTATTGCTTATGTTAAGAATAAGTATTTATATTGTTTGAACATCATCAAAAGGTGGACTACAAATACGACTTTGTCAAAGGAAAACTTTAGTGGCAAAAATCTAACTATGAACTATTGTGCCATCCAAGCACAATCATGACCAACATCAAGGGATAGTCAAGGCATGGTTGTCTTAAGAAACACAATTGAAATTGTCCATGGATATTTGAAGTAATTCGCAATATTCATGATCAAGAATCAACTTTGACTGTCTCAACAATGGTAAATTTGGCTTCAAGACAATAAAAAATGAGTTTAGGGATTCATTATCACCAAGTAATAAAGAAGAGTAACTGTAAGTGTCGACCTTCAATTTTATTATACAAGAGGATGAAGAAGGGGCCATAGTATTTTCATACCATAATACAACATACAAAAGGAAAATCATGAAGTCAAAACATGTGCAAAGGGTATCTATGTTAAAGAGGAGAATTGTGAATGGAAGATGACTATCACTGTCAAAATAAGATAGTCTCACTTAGGACAGTTAGGTGATTTGTGGATTATCATGACTACAAGGCATGAGAATCTTTCCTACGAAGAGGAAAGAAATATAAATAAAAGAAGATTGAAGGATTGTTGCACTTGGGTACAATGATCCTAAAGGATTGTCATGCTAAAAGGATAGTCAACAGTACAAAGATTCATATTTCAAGGCTATCCTTAATCTCATTCACATGGTCCTAATGTTGGTTTGATTTGCATGGAGTGAGATGACATTATCAGGATTAATTGAAAAGGTGAAAGGGTTTGGTACCAAATTTGGTCACAAGTGTAAAAATTGCAATAAGCTTGAGAATATTGTTCACTAAACCTAGAACTATCACCAAGCAACATCCGTTTCATAAGATGAGATCAACAAACATGTAAGAAAAACTGATATCAAACTTCTTGGTTATGCGTGCTTGATAAGAGCCCATACTTTTCACAAGGAGCCACCAATTTTTAACTAAATATTTCCATTAGAAATGGAAACTATTTTTTTTACACAAATAAAAACATTCAACATTTTATAAATTACCATACAAAAACTATAATTATAAGGATACTAATTTTGTCTTGCCCCTTTAACTTAAAAGTACACAACTACTAGATGTTCCCCTTAAATCCAAATAATCTCATAAAATATCAACTTAAAACTAAAGTACCTATAAACTCTTCCATTCATTTTTCATTCATAGGCTTTTTATAAATAGACACCATGAAGATATCTTATTATATCAGATTTAGAGAAAAATTTTAATCCTCTCCATCAATCAATAATTTCTTTGTAAAAATTATTTTAGTTTGTTTTATAAATGTTAGAATTTAAAACTTTCTTCTCACCTTAGACTATGGTTTTATGGTTAGAAATGAGGAAACAGATATCCGTTTTGAGTTGCTAAAATGGATATCCGTTTTGCTCTAGTACAAAGCAAGATGGATATCCATTTTAGTTGTTGACTTTTCATGGATACTAACGTGTTTTCATGTTTCAGTCTCTTCTTCTAACTTCACCCTTCGTGCTGATGACTTTTTTTTATGCAAAATTGATAAAACAAAAAGGGTTTATAGAGGAAATTGTTAGCTTTCTAAAAATATAGGTTTTTCTTAATTATCATTTTGTGAAATAATTATTAATAATTTTCTATATAGTGTGTGTCTGAAATCCTAATGGATACACTAATTGAAAAACATCAATAACTTTCAAACCATTTCACCTTTTTCAGATCCGAAACCTGCGTCACACTCTATACTTTTCTGGCTATAGGTTAAAAAAAATTCAATTTCAATTTTTTTTATCGAGTTAGGTTGGCTAGAAAATTACTTTTTAGTTTTTAAAAAAAGTCAGAGTAAAAAAATCATAACTAATTATTTTATTAGAAAAAATTTCAAATAAATATGCGTCATATCTGGACATGAGTCCTCTACTTATTTTGAAAGTTTCAATATATATATATATATACTCATAGTTAGGTTGGCTGGAATGACACCCACTTTTTATTTTTTTCTGAAAAATTTAATAGTTGTTCATTGAAATATTCAATTTTCACTAAGTAAATTTAGTTTAAAAAAAAATAGTAGCCTATAAACTAGATTCAATTCTCTACAAATTTCATTCTTACATCTTTTTCAAATTGTGTAGATAATCCATTCAAATTTTCACATGAACTTGATAAAGTCTGATTTTTTGTATTTCCATTGCCACTTAGAGGTATAGTTTGGCCCATCATGATCCTACACATACCCATTTGTGTTAAGTGAAAAATCTAATGATTTGCTCTTGCTACCATGGCAATTCTCAGCCTAACAAGCAAGTTCCTAAACCTTGCCAATGACCTTACAAGATCAAATCATATGAGAATTCAAAAGAGAAAAGAAAATATTGAAAATCCAAAGAAAATAAATTCTTTAGGTCATCAAAGTAACTCTACTAAGGCTATGGACACCTAACTGGAAGTGGGGTTCTACTTGGGAGAATTGCAAAGATAACCTTGCTGGGGCTATGGACGCTTGATTGGCAGCAAGGTTCTAAATACTATCATTTTCAACCTTTCTGAAGAAGGAAATGAATCAAATGCACACACCTGAATGCCTTCTCATCATATGGTTGTGTTAATGAATATGTTTAATTTGAAAGGGTCAAGGTGCTTATGTCTAATAGGAGTTGGAACTTCATGTCCTAATTTGTCCTCCATTCTTGAATTGATTGTAATTTGGTAGTTTTCTTTGGTGGCAAGTTGTTATGTGGTTACACAAAATGCCCCATTTTGCCTCAGTAAAATAGGGACCCAACTTTTCATGCTTCTGCTTATGTGTTTCCCTACTTTTGGGTGGTATGGTAAAAGTCATGTCTTAGTTTGGGTCTAGAAGGTCAAGTTCAAGAATTCCCTAGAAAGGTGTTCATTAGATAGATAATTGAAAAATAAAGCCAGTCAAATTTTAGTTATGGCCAGTCAAATTTTAGTAAATGTAGATATGGATATTACCATTGTAATATCCTGATCATTATCACAACATTCATATCCCCATGAATATCCATATGCAAGTGACGGCCCATCGAATTTTACCCAATATGAACCCCACCGACCTAGGCATTTTATGTTGGATATTTTGACATGGATATTTCATTTTAAAATATCCATGCTAAAATATCCCTATCTAGGTTACATCATTTTGTTTCATTTTAAATTAATATGTTGGGCATGCTTGTTGCAAGTATGTGCTAATCAGTGTTGTCATTGATGTCAACAAGCTTGTGTTGTCATTGGTGTCAACTGTGTCTTCTGATGAGATTGTTGTTGTTTGATTAAGTTGTCTTGCTAAAATTGATTTGGTTTCTTCGTATAGGTGCTGAAGATATTGAGGATATACTTCTATTGTTGGGTTTCCAAGTTCTTTTGAGAAAATTTGATTAATTATGGAAATAATGTGTTAAAGAAGTCTTCTGGCTTACAAAGTGTTGTTCGAGTTTTTTCTCCACATTTCTTTTGTGTTGGAGATATGAGTATGTGGTTTAGAAATGTTGTTTATAAGTGTTTGAAGATGCTAAATCTAGAATTTGGTGCTCTGGATCATTGTGCAACGGAAGTTTAGTTCACCAGTTTGAGAACAATGTTTTACAGTGTTTGCAATGTCTGGGAGAAAGTATTTTTCTCCGCATTTCTCCGCAGAATGGTTTAAGGTGTTGTAGTTCTAGATGTGTACTTATAAAGTCTATGTTTTCCTTTAGCTCAAGTGGTTCATGGTTTGGTGCTCTACAAGTACATTTCTTAAGTTGCAAATGATGACAGAGCATGATATAGCTGGTTAAGTACTCTGGTGTGAAGTTTCTTCAGGTGAAAGATGTTGCAAAGAAACTTGTTAGTTTTCAGGTGCTTGTGGATGTTTCTAGATCATGTTTGAGCTTGGTGCATGGTCCACATGTCATCTTTTGGTCTTGAGGAAGCATGCACTTAAAAGTTCATAGTGTTAACACAAGTTTGACTGACTTGGTTGTTTACACTAATTGCGGTTGTGCTTCATTGATTGTGAAAGCCTGTTGAAGTGTGTTAGAGTGGATTTATTTTTGTGCTAAGGCATAATGTGGTCTGCATTCATTCCTTTCCTCCACAGGAATGTTTAGGTCCAGACCTAATTTGAATTTTATGGGTTAAGTTGTGTTGCCAACCTTGGAGAATGTTTTCATGATTGATGATGGTATAAATAAGTGGCAAGGAGTTGTGGATGTATGGATACACGAGGGATATGATGTTTATGATGTGAATTTGATCAGTGCAGTGAGAGATTTCATGTGTCAGGATATTGGATGTAGTGAGTAGAAGGTACCTACTATTTTCAGTGGTACTACAAACATGTGTTTGTGTTGTGATGGATATTGAGCTTCATTGGAACTAAACTCCATGCATAGGTTAGATGCAATTATATTAGTTCAAAGCCTGGTAGTGAGCCACTCTTCTCTTCTTTCTTTCTTTCTTTCTTAGTGGGCAGTGAGTCCACTTGGACAGTGAGTCCACCTGCAGTGAGCATGTGAGCCTTTGTAATTCGGTATTGCTACTACATTATATTGTGAGCTAATCCTAACCGTGTTTTTTCCCTTTTAGGTTTTTCCACATAAAATTGGTGTTCTCTTGTGTGTGGTGTTGTTATGATTCATTTTTAGTTATTTTCTTTTCATCCTTAATCATCATAACATGTTTAAAGGTTAATGTGGATATGAATGTTTGTAAGGGTTTAAAGTTTTGTTACAATTAATTCACCCCCCTCTCAGTTGACTTGTGCATTCAACAATGTTGACATCATCTACCTAGATATTTTGCATTTGCCTAATATCCATATCCTTAGGCTTGTGAAGTATTCAAATCTTGATAACATCATTCAACCTTCACTTGCATGTAGCTAAAGTAAAAAGTTGACATCATGTGGATATTAGCTTACATGGATATTATCTTTTGAAGGATCCTACCTTATCTTAACATCCATATCTTGGTAGTGTCACATCAATTTTCCCTGAAGAAGAATTCTAAACTTGTTGATGTCACATGGATATTTGTCTATATGGATATTCTATGCTTGCCTATTGTCTACATCTTAGTCTTAATATCTATCCTGATGACATTGCATCATCCCATCTTGACACAAAAGCTTAAACCTAATGACGTTATCCAAACATTCATCATATGGATATTTCATACCCCTTAATATCCCCACCTTTTTGAATATCCATGCCCCTATCTTAGCCAACAATTTTGGGCCACCTGTCCACATGGATATCCTGACCTAGCTTAAATAGAATTAGAACCTGATAACATTCTTTCGATCAATGATAGTTGACCCAACCCTCATGCTGGCATCATATGAACATATCCACATGGATATATCCATATGGACATTATAATTCAAAAATCAATATACATATCCAGATATGCCCTTTTTTGCATTTAATGTCGGTGAAAGATTGTTGGCTTTTAAATTTAAAAGCGTGCCCGTTGACACCTATATTGATCTCTCGTGTTTCCCCTTTTGGAATCCACCTAATCTCTTGGAAGCCATTAATGAGACCTAATTTGGAAATTTTACTAAGTTAAAAGGTAATTGCCTTATAAATTTTCACATAATTGCATTTGAAGAGATGATAATTTGCACAGAGAACCTAAGAGGCGATTGTTATGTCAAAAAAATGCACCCTTGGGGGCTTTTTCCTTTTAAGGTTTAGATCTTGAGTCTTTAGATTGAATTTAGAGGATCTTGCATGATAATTCAGACTCCCAATGAGAAACCCCTTGGGCCTTGTGACAAATGGTACCTAAGGGGGACTATTTTGATGATCCCTGAACAAAGATAAGGGGGTAGACTTGGGTGCTAGCACTCTTGTCCAGCCATATTTTGGGTCTACCCTAAATTCAAATGTTAGGTTTGTGACCATTATTTGGGTTCGAGGCTGACATCATAAGTTTTAATTACAAAATTTCTAGTGGGAATATTTGTAGTTGCATATATAAGCATGTGTAGGTCATCATTTAGAAACTAGAAGATGTTTATTTTTCGAAGTTATTCACATACTTGTGACATTCATGGTGTTGCAAAGCAGAGCATTATTGTTGTGTTTGTTTTTGTAGGTTGGATTACATCTTCTCCTCATGGCATTGAAGAACATCTTCCTTCCATGAGAGCTTCATCGTCAAGGTGACATCTATTGTGTTTAATTATCATTATCATTTGGATTTTTACCTCTATCCCATGAGATATGTACTCTCTTTAGCAATGGTGTTTGAAAGACTTGAATGTCTCTCCAGGGCTTGATCGAGGCAAGCCTCTAAACACCACAACCCCCTCCCACACTCCTTGTGATTGCAGGTTATAGGTATTGGATCTGGAGAAAGTGGATTTGTAGGGAAGATTGGAGGACATTGAAGATTCAAGATCTGAAAAGAAGTGAACACTGTGAGAGATTCTAGGACATGAGCACTATCAACATTGTCCTGCACATTTGAAGCTACAGAAACAAATGGGACAATGATAATTAGGGTTTATAGAGCTTCTAACATCTGGCGGATATTCCTCATTGGACTAGGGCACTCTTAGTAGTGTCCTCCACATCTGAATTACAGGAAACTGAAGATACAGTGGAAATCAGTGTCGGAAGGAGATCAGGATTCTACAAAAAAAGCTACATCTTGGACTTGGGCACCATCACCATTGTCCTTGACATTTCCATTTTCTGAACTATGAAAAATAGTGAGTTAAGGTTCTCTGCCTATTATCTTATTTCAATAGCATATGTCGTAATTTGTAGATTTACTTACTGTTTTGCTTAAATGAGGGTTTTAAGAGCATTCAAGCATTAATTAGAGACATTATGTGATAACTTCTAAATTTCCCAACTTCCCTTGTGGTGACCCTATTATGATATAGTTGGCATTGATGTCAAAGGTTTGATATTACATGTTGATGCTCTGGTTCATGATCAGGGGTTAATACATAAGGGAGATGTATAATAGTGGTATATATAAATGTGATACTTTACTAAAAGAGTTCGTGATAAGGTGTTTGATGTTTGATACCATCCATTGTTAATCTTTAGTGTTATATTGGTTTCATAGTAAGAGTCCTTGTTGACGTGTTACTCATGATTGATGTGATGTCAAAACTCAGGTAGAGGATCATCTCATGTCATACTCAAGATCAGAGGGTTCAGGAGCATCTCATGTTTTATACTTCTGCAAGATGAATGATAGGATCTGATGCATGTTGAGTTTGTAGTGCTTACAAGATCTTGATATGGTGTTGTTTGGGGTATAAGAAAAGTTTCCAAGACCTAGGGTTTAGTGTTGATTATCTAAGGTTTATTATACTCATGATGAATTAGTTTCTCAATTCTTAGAATCCTAATATGCTGTCACAATTAGGGCTACCTTTTATTGTCAGAGATCTTTGTTTGAAATTGGGATGTGGTTTTTTGTTAAAATGCTAACCTAAGTGAGTTCCTAAACCCTTAAACCCTAATTAAAAGTTATCAAACCTTTCTATGACTGGTGTTACTTTTTGTTTTATTTGATTGGTGACCAGTAAGACAGGTCACAAGCCACTTAAATTATAACTTGAGGGGTTCTTATACATGTGATGACCGACCCTTCTAACCTAAGGAAACTGGATGAGATAGTCTACAAGGCACCAAAACATAATAAAACGGTGGATGTTTAATCCTTAGTGGGTGCGAGAGATTTTATCAATGGCTTATATTCAAAGTTTTCAAACTTCTCAACGGATCTTCCATGAAGTAAAAGTTGACTGGCAGTTTCAGATTTATGGTTTCTAATTATTTTATAACAGTTTCTTACCCAACCAGGGTGGCCAGGGAATTTTATAAAAGACACTTAGAGATGTTCTTGGTTTTTTTGATGGATGATTCGTGTTCTGAAGAAATAGGTCTATAGATACATGAACATATTGTCAAGTCTAGTGATGTCATCTGTGGTTTTGATAGGCTTGGATTTAAAGTATATTTTTAATGTATGACAAAGGGTTTTGACAAAAAGATGTACAGTATGCCATGAGATGCTTACATATTTATGTTTGCTATAAAAGTGTAAAATTGGATTGATGCTTATGATGTCATGTAGAGAGATTGAAGCCTTTGATGTTTAAAGAAGAATTGAAGGTATGTCTTTTGCCTGCAGAAAGAAGACCCTAGGTATTTAGATTGACATGTTGAATTTTTACTTAATAGGGGTGTTGAATGTATGAATATGCAAAGCTAGGCTATGTGATGATAATGGTGGAGATGAAGATCATGTTCATGGGTTGACTATGAATGAAAAAGTTATATACTGAGTGTTTGTTTATGCAGGGTTATGAATAATGTGTGATACTAGTCAATTGTACTTTGTAGCATACCTTGTCTGAAGGTCACTGTTGTGTATGTTCTTTTACTAATGTCAAAAGGTGGTGTGTTTATTAGAAGATGATATGCCTATGACAAGATCACATATACATACTTGATGAAAATTTGGAACTGTGTCAGGTCTACAAGGGAGCATAAGGAGTGAAGTTGAGTTGATATGGAAGATGTTTATACTTGTCTTAAGATGTCACTGTAATCAAATGCATTGTAGACAATTAGGGTAACCCCCTAAGTTAAGTTTTCTTTCTTATGTTCTTGTTTTGCCAGTGAGGCACTTGATTGCCAGCGAGGCAGTTGTATTTGCCAGTGAGGCATTTTTGTGTAGCCAGTGAGGCATGTTTTTCATTAAGCCAGTGAGGCATTTTCTAAGTGGTTTTTCATCCCTATGAGGATTTTCCACTCATGAAAAACATGTGTTATGGTTCATGTTGTTTATCTTTATGTGTGTGCCCTAATGTTTTGTCATTGAGGTCTTGATCACAATGACTATAATGATACTTATGCGTATGTATTTGATAAACCTTTGAAGTCTCTCTCATTCTATATCATGTGAGTTAAAAGGTGCAAAAGGTTTTAAAAGTTTATAGACCACTGATTCACCCCCCCCCCCGCTCTCAGTGGTCCTATACTCCAACAAGTGGTATCAGAGCATAGGTTCCCTATAGAAGTCTAATAGGCTTGGGTAGGTCCTGATAGTGGAGTACCATGGTGTAAAAGAAATAGAGAAAAGAAAGCTATTAAACAAGCCCTAGTCAAGTCTAGTAATGATTTGTTGCATGAGTCACCCCTAAATAATGATATAAAGTGTGATAAAAAGAATGATCTTGTTGTTGAGATTGATGACACAGAAGGAGACCTCTTTGTGGGTGAAAATGGATAGGAGTTTGATGAAGATGATTGTGAAATTGATTTAGAAGGTGAACTCTTGTGTGCCTTAGATGAAATCAAGCAACTCAGTAAAGAAAACTAAAGATTAGAAGACCAACCTCAACAAGAAGATTCCAAGAAAAAGGTACTTTCTAATCTTGCAAAAGTTTCTTTAGAACTTGAAGAGGCAAGAAATTTGATTGTAGATTTAAGAGTTCAAGTTGAATATTCAAATAAGCTAACTATTAGCCTAAAGATAGAAATAGAAGAAGCCAAAAGGGTTGTTGATTTTACAAAATCTGATCTTGAAGTTAAAACTAGTGAATGTCTAAAACTAGAATCAGAAATAGTCTCTTTGAGAAAGGAGTTAGAAAAGGCTTCCTCTAAATTGCACAAGAGTCTTCAGTTTGAAAAGAGTACTGAGTGTTTGAATGACATGTTGAGCAAAAAAAACACTATAAGGACACCACAGGTCTAGGATATGAAGAAGGACAAACCTCTAAGGCAAGAAAGACACCTAAGAAAAAGATAGATTTGAGTCATCATGCTGCTGCTCCTAAAGATCAGATTGAAGAAAAAGGTGCTAATGTTGAAAGAAGAAAAATAAGTAGGTTCTCAAGACCTCCACCTATCAAGCAATACTATTCAATGAGGTACAATTATTCTCAGTTTGATGGTTATTGCTATTCATGTCATGCTTATGGTCATAGAGCTAGAGACTATAGAACTCATTCAAGAAATGGCTTTGGATGGAATAAGGACAAGAATTCTTATAGTTTGTCAAATCAGAACTATAACAATGTTTGTTATAACTATAATAAGATTATTCATATAGCAAGAAATTGTTGGGTGCATGGAAGTACTCCTAGGATACCAAGAAATTATCATCCCTTTGGTCTAGATAGTAATATCATATGCTATGGGTGTAAAAATCTTGGACATACAACATATTACTGCAGAAGAAATCTTGTGAAGCCACCTAGTGATTTTAAGAAGTCAAACATGACAAATAAACAAAAGGAGCCTATGAAAGTGTGGAAAAGAAAACAAGGTCGAGTGGAAGAAAACCATAATCTTGTGCATGTTGCACAAGACACATCACAAAGTGCCTGAAAGCTAGCTTGAGGTAAGGGGCAGTAGATATCACATTTGGTCATTCATTAGTCTGGTTAATCAGGAGTTGCAGTAGGCTAATGTGTTTGATGGAGTTTGGAAGTGTTACAACAAGTGTGACAATGTACAAGGAGCTCAGGTTTAGGACAGATAGAGCAGGGAGTGTCTTTATTGTACCCTACAGGACAGAGATTAGGGATATGATATAGTACTTTCAAATTGTAGAGTCTATCTTCAGTATGGGTATCTCTGTGCTCACGAATGTTGTGTTCTTTTGCTCCATACTAGTGTGGTCCAAGTGTGTTCCAATTTATTCCAAGAAGGAGAAATGTCCTACATTATTGTTGTAGTATTCAGTGTTATCTTATCATGTCAACATGTGATAATGGATGCATATGGCAGTGTCTACATAGTGACTGTCAGTTTAGTTTTACAGTGGTTGAGGATGATAGCAGGTTCCCTAACCCAAACTATCATATCAATGCTCATATCAAACAGGGGGAGTTGTTCTAATAAAATGTTGTGCATAACAATGAATGTCTATTTCTTGCAGCATAGGTGTAAGTGTTGTCTAACAATGTGGTCAATGATAATCAGATAATAAGAGCAGTGATATAAGTAATCTACCATGATTTGCATAAAAATAGTGGCATCTTTGTGTTGTCTTCTCCTTCTACATGATCTGCTTGCTCATAAGCAACCTCTGATGACTGTAGGTGCTCATTACACTTTGATGAGATTGGCAAAGAGGGATAACGTGGCCTTATAACTTGTGACAAATGTAAATGATTTGATGCATGGCATGATATGCTTCTATAGTGCTTTGGCAATGCTAGGTATTTTGGGAACTTAAACAGTTTATGATAGTAACAGTGTTGTGATTATTTATAATCTATCTTGAATGCAGTGATAGACATACTTTTCCTTGATGCACACAATGATACTCCTACACAATATAGTAAAAACAATGAGCATTTTGATGATAGTCCATGGTTGATAAGTAGTTGCAAAACAAGGTTTGCAAGGTTTGCAAGTTTTGATAAGGATACTACAGTCATATTTGTTTCTTGGACAGGGGAGCTTCATTGTGTATTAAGCATCCTGTGTTAGTCCTTCTGCAGGGTACAGTGGTGTGAAGTAACAGTTGATTCTTATTGCTTGTTGTTTCTATTTTTAGTTTTATTCTCTTCATGGTGATTGAAGTTAGGGGTAGATGACAGAGTTTGGGATAGTGTTACCAAGCCTACATCATAAATGATGGTGTGTAAAATGTATAGATTGGGGCAGTACTATTTAGTTTACATGATGATTCCAAGTTACCTATGTTATGTTCAACAATGTCTTGTTTACTCCCCACTAGACTAATATCAGTGTCAGCATGCTGCAGTCAGATCATGATGGTGCCCTTCTACTCAATGCAATTGAATTGTTTGACAGATATAGTGACATGATGCTGACGAGATAGTTGACCTTTGTGTTGCAATTCTTTGTGTATGATCAGATTTTTAGGTTTACAGTAATAGAATATTCTGATTTGGCAACTGATTGGTTTTCTTATTGAGGTGCAGTAAACTCATGAGTTGGTTCAATGTTGTCATTAAAAGATGCTTTAATAAGTCCTGACAATGATTTTCTTGTCTAGGTGACAGTCACAGGACTTTATGTATGTTGCATACCTTTGATAGCTCTTGGTAAGTGTAGAATCAGACTCTACAAGCCTTGTCAGCATTTGTTTAGTCCGTAAGAGTTTTGGAACAGGGTGTTGGTTTTTTCTTCTGAATCAACATCAGGGTTTGCCAGTTCCTATGGCCAACTAATATAGGAGGTTGCATGAGCTCCTCCCCTTCACTTCTGGTTCTGCCGCACCAAGGGGGTATCCCTATAGCTAAAGATGTAACCTTGACTAGCTCAATAATAGAAAGATCTAACTTGACAACAACAGGCAGAATACTCTCATGTATGGACCAAGATCTGCATGATAGATCACAAGGTTGGCAACATTCTTGGACATATGTGTCTGGTTGGGTATGAGAGTATGCAGGGGTCCTAATCCTACTCCTACAACTAACAGGTGGAGGTGTTGAAATGGGTGGACATAATGTCCTGGATGCAAGACAAGGGGTTTTGGCTCATAACTACTGACCCAGGAGCAGACTGGTGCCTATCCATTGGGCAAAGAGTCAACTAGACATATACAATAGATGGTTTGCAACTTGTCATTCAAGTTTCAAGGGGTTGAGCTTGATGCTTGCCTTACAAACATCACCCAAGGATGGGTATTTAGCTGCCTCTACTTACAGATATCCCTATTAACATGCAACCTTCCCCATGCTCAACCTAAAACAATTTAATCCACTCCTTGAATGGAAGTTAGAGATCAAACATGTGATACAGAAAACCATACCCTAGAACCTAAGAAACCCTTAGCAACTAGATTCAGAAGAAGGAGAATAACATGCAGCAAATGGAGACAAGCAGATAAACACATGCAATGAAGCATTTCTCATAGAAAACAACAATGAAACTAAACATATGTGCAAAATACATTCATGTTGCAACTCATAAACTCCAAAATGGAATAGAACAACCAGTGTCATGCCCTGCCTTTCGTTATTTACACAAAAATGCCCCAGGCCTTCAACAACCAAACAAATGAGCAACACAGCTCTACTTATACAGTAAGGAGGTGCTCAGCCTTAATCACTGGGTGACTCAAAAGTCTGCCAGATACAGTTCATTCTGAGGAAATGGCACTCAAACATTCAATGCAGCAGATGGAAGAGGAGATAGGGAAAGGTCTCGAGCCTTGCGCCGCCGCCCGTGGATGTACAACTTCAATCAGGTACCTGATATGTCCACGTCTTCGCCCATACCCTATAACATCTACCATTAATGACCACCTACTCACGGCCTTGGGAAAAAAGTTAACTGTGCGCTCTTGAAACTTTCCCGCCAAGATATATCATCCTGATATTTCAAATCATGTGGGAACTAATTATCCCACATGCACCCCGCGGTGACCTCCTCAACACTTTATAAACTAGGCCGCGAACATATATGATGTCAGTGCTTTTGCTCCCAATGACACCAGTATAGATCTTGTCATCATCCTCCATCAACCAGACCGCTTCATCGGCAAACCTCATCTTTGTCCTCCTGACATCGTATGTCCTGCCGATGAACAAAATCACCTTGACATCAGCAAGCCTCACACCATCACCCATCGACCAGACCACTAATATCGGCGAACCTCATGTTTATCCAGCTAATATGAAAAGTCACCCCGATGAACATCCTAATCTTCATGTGAAATATCACCCCGATATTCACCCTCATCGGCATAACCAGATGCATCGGAGGAAGATCCTCCTGTTTAGCCGATACCAAATATCTGGCCGATGAAAATCCTGCATGTCCACAAAATCCTGATGATGTCACCGTCATATTGCAATATCAGGGGGATCTTTGTAAGATGACCGCTGCTAGAAATATGATCCCCTCGGACCTTGATGACGTCACCATCACATTGGCGCAGCGGTGATAGTCGGAAGATCACCGGATATTTCAGAATATCACCCCCCTCGGAAAAGATCATGATGCTAACAGGCAAATATCACACTCCTAAAAATATGACGTCAGCAGCATGGGTGATAAAGCAAACATGAAGTGATAAAATAACATCGGGGTGATCTTAACAAAGATCACCCAATATTCAAATATGATGACCCCAATGAATATCGGGTCATACTTAGAACCTTGCAGCAACATCATCAAGATGATCTTAACTAAGATCACCCAATGTTAAAATATCACCTCGGCGAAAGATCATGCAAGCAGAAAATATGATGACCCTCACAAGCAACATTAGGGTGATAACCAGAAATATGATGATGATGACCTCCTCGGAAGAAAAAATGATGCTGACATTGAAACATGTTGAGGAGGCCCAAAGACTTCAAATTTTTTGGATTTTTTGGGAAGGTGTTTGCATATACATATTCAAGCACCAACACAGGCTCTGTCTGGGGACGCATACCTCTTGCAGGCATGGTGAGAACCTCAGATCTCTGGGATGCAGACCAGTCCCTTATCCATTAGGCAATAGAGTCAAAAAGTTATAATGATCTGCATCACCAAACACAACTTTAAACATAATCATGGTGGCCCAGGGCCACCAAAAAGAAAAAACCAGAGTTTTCCTTTGTCAAACACTTGATTTTCTTTTGATTTCTTCAAATGAAGCCTGAAAGCATTTAACTGTCTGCAGCATCCAGCATTGCAATTATTTGTCCTGCTGCCCCTTTCTTTTACTTCAACAAATCTACAACTAGCTTCATCAGCACACATTGTCATCAGTTGTAGAATGTCATCATCATATGAGTCACTGATGTTGCTTAGAAAAATAATAGACTCACATGAAACAAATGAATCCACATCAGAATTTTGCCCTTCCTCAAAAAATAAGAGCTCCTCTGAATCAAACATGCAATTTTCAGGCACAAGCAACATCTCATAATCAAATTTATCTTCATAAGCATACAGATATCCATCATCATCATGCTTAGCAATTTTGTCACTAAGGTCCACCTGAAATGTCTCAAGAGAAGGCATAAATAACTCAGAATGCATCCCTACACTGAAAGCTTCATAGTCACCCCCGCAACTAGCACTATCCCCAACTGTTTGAGCACACACATCTGCAACATGTCTGTCCACCTCTGAATAGTGACCCTGTTTTTTCTCTTCACCAATGCACTGATAATCAAAAACAAAATTTTCAACTTCTGGACTGTGAAGGTGGTCAGAATCTTCAAGGAAACATTCATATTCAGCATCCAAATATATTTCATCATCTGAAAGGCTCACATATGCATCTGAATGCTGACAGTCACTAACATATTCACTATCCCTTGAAGCAGTATCTTCTATATTCAAAGTGAAGCCTTGCATATCCACCTTATACAAATAATCAAGAATAACTGGGATATGCCTATTGCTACAGGATGCAACCTCATGTATATCTTTCATTTCATCATTTGGAGAGCATCTTGCATCTACAGGCTTGTCTTCTAGAGGCTGATAATAGTCTTTGTCCTCATCATCACATGATGTGCCTACATTTTCTATAACATTTTCTTCATGCATCAGATCATGGATGCACACATTATTATGAAATATATTTCCCTCCACAAAATCATCTCTCAATGAACACATTGGGAAAAGAGAAATATATTCACTTTGATAATTGTTTTTACAACTTGCACCATGAAACCTACAGGCATTCCATATTTCTCATTGTTTTCAATGTCCATAGCAAATTTGAAAGCCTGGTGAAGGGTAGCTTGTTCTTTATCTCTTAATAAATAACTCATTTCTTCATCAAATGCAGCCAAATAAATTGTCAAGCACAATGCATTATTGGGTCTCATATATTCAAGGATTTGCTTGAGCAACTTAATAAATCTAAGATTAAAAGCTGGAACCAGTTCCTCATCCTCCTTTTGGATGTTCATGAAATGTATGATCAATGAGGCCACATCAAACCTTTCACCAAACTGTTCTAGGAATGCAATTTCTAAATCTATCCATGAAGAAACAGAACATACATGGAGGTCTGAAAACCAAACCCTAGCATCATCTTCTAATGACTGAACAAAGAGTCTCATTACTACATCTTCATCCTCTACCTCATAATCTTCTATTAAATTACAAAATCTTTGCAGATGTTTGTTTGCCGATTCAAAATCTGATCCACTATATTTTGGCAAACATCTTCTAATTTTATTAGGAATAATATTTGGGTAACCATATATCCCTATGAAATCTAGGGCTTTATATCTTTCAATAAAAAATGGTCTTCTCTGAGAGCACAACCAGGTTTGTTGTTCTAAACTCATTATTTTTTGAAAAGATGGAATACCTGGAAATATGTTGCAGCATTGGATAGGTTCAAACAACAGAGTTGCCACCTCTTACAGAGAGGACAGAATATCAACAAGGCACATGTATTTTCTGGATTCACCACGCCAGCAGAGCACCACATGGTTACTTTTTTTGATCTTGCTGCAACAACCTCACTGGAAACTAGATGTTCTAGCCCTCAGGTTACTTGACTCTTTCTATCCCCAGCAGAGTCGCCATTTTGTTGGTGACTTGGATGGATAAAATATAACAATTCTTTTTTCATCAATCCATCCCCAGTAGAGTCACCATTTTGTTGGTGACTCAGATGGATAAAATATAACAATTCTTTTTTCATCAATCCGTCCCCAACGGAGTCGCCATTTTGTTGGTTTTTTCTTCTGAATCAACATCAGGGTTTGCCAGTTCCTATGCATGTGCAGATTCAGCCAACTAATACAGGAGGTTGCGTGAGCTCCTCCCCTTCACTTCTGGTTCTACCGCACCAAGGGGGGTATCCCTATAGCTAAAGATGTAACCTTGACTAGCTCAATGATAGAAAGATCTAACTTGACAACAACAGGCAGAATACTCTCATGTATGGACTAAGATCTGCATGATAGATCACAAGGCTGGCAACATTCTTGGACATATGTGTTTGGTTGGGTATGAGAGTATGCAGGGGTCCTAATCCTACTCCTACAGCTAACAGGTGGAGGTGTTGAAATGGGTGGACATAATGTCCTGGATGCAAGACAAGGGGTTTTGGCTCATAACTACTGACCCAGGAGTAGACTGGTGCCTATCCATTGGGCAAGGAGTCAACTAGACATATACAACAGATGGTTTGCAACTTGTCATTCAAGTTTCAAGGGGTTGAGCTTGATGCTTGCCTTACAAACATCACCCAAGGATGGGTATTTAGCTGCCTCTACTTACAGATATCCCTGCTGACATGCAACCTTCCCCATGCTCAACCTAAAACAATTTAATCAACTCCTTGAATGGAAGTTAGAGATCAAACATGTGATACAGAAAACCATACCTTAGAACCTAAGAAACCCTTAGCAACCAGATTCAGAAGAAGGAGAATAACATGCAACAAATGGAGACAAGCAGATAAACACATGCAATGAAGCATTTCTCATAGAAAACAACAATGAAACTAAACATATGTGCAAAATACATTCATGTTGCAACTCATAAACTCCAAAATGGGATAGAACAACCAGGGTCATGCCCTGTCTTTCGTTATTTACACAAAAATGCCCTAGGCCTTCAACAACCAAACAAATGAGCAACACAGCTCTACTTATACAGTAAGGAGGTGCTCAACCTTAATCACTGGGCAACTCAAAAGTCCACCAGATACAGTTCATTTTGGGGAAATGGCGCTCAAACATTCAATGCAGCAGGTGGAAGAGGAGACAGAGAAAGGTCTTGAGCCTTGCGCCGCCGCCCGTGGATGTACAACTTCAATCGGGTACCTGATCTGTCCATGTCTTCGCCCATACCCTGTAACATCTGCCATTAATGACCACCTACTCGCAGCCTTGGGAAAAATAGTTAACTGTGCGCTCTTGAAACTTTCCTACCAAGATATATCATCCTGATATTTCAAATCATGTGGGAACTAATTATCCCACATGCACCCTACGGTGACCTCCTCAACACTTTATAAACTGGGCCGCGAACATATATGATGTCAGTGCTTTTACTCCCGACGACACCAGTATAAACCTTGTCATCATCCTCCATCGGCCAGACCGCTTCATCGGCAAACCTCATGTTTGTCCTCCCGACATCATATGTCCTGCCGATGAACAAAATCACCTTGACGTCAGTAAGCCTCACACCATCACCCATCGGCCAAACCACTAATATTGGTGAACCTCATGTTTATCTAGCTGATATGAAAAGTCACCCCGATGAACATCCTAATCTTCATGTGAAATATCACCTCGATATTCACCCTCATCGGCATAACCAGATGCATCGGGGGAAGATCCTCCTGTTTAGCCGATACCAAATGTCTGACCAATGAAAATCCTGCATGTCCACAAAAATCCTGATGACGTCACCGTCATATTGCAATATCAGGGGGATCTTTGTAAGATGACCGCTGCTAGAAATATGATCCCCTCGGACCTTGATGACGTCACCATCACATTAGCGCCGCGGTGATAGTCGGAAGATCACCAGATATTTCAGAATATCACCCCCCTCGGAAAAGATCATGATGCTGACAGACAAATATCACCCTCCTAAAAATATGACGTCAACAACATCGGGTGATAAAGCAAACATGAAGTGATAAAATAACATCGGGGTGATCTTAATAAAGATCACCCGATATTCAAATATGATGACCCCGATGAATATCGGGTCATACTTAGAACCTTGCAGCAACATCATCAGGATGATCTTAACTAAGATCACCAGATGTTAAAATATCACCCCAGCGAAAGATCATGCAAGCAGAAAATATGATGACCCTCAGAAGCAACATTAGGGTGATAACCAGAAATATGATGATGATGACCTCCTCGGAAGAAAAAATGATGCTGACATTGAAACATGCTGAGGAGGCCCGAAGACTTGAATTTTTTGGATTTTTTGGGAAGGTGCTTGCATATACATATTTAACCACCAACACAGGGTATGGCTTCCATCAATGTATCAAAGGAGGTTTGATGTTCATATCCAAAGGCAATACAGTGGGCATTTCATATGATATATCATAGTAGTATTCAATTATTTTTGTGCTAGGGTGGTGTTCATGTTATAAATGTCTTGAAAATGATATAATGCTCATGCTTCTTCTCCAAAATAATGAAGTTGTTATATTCTTGCCATGTTAGAATAGGATAGTCAGACTTGGTAAGGTTTTGGTTCAGGACAGTGCTTTGAGTCTTGCAATTGTCATGGTGTGTTTCAAGCATTCTTTTTTAGTCTTTCACCAGGTTCTACATCATAGGGGGAGTTGTGCAACCTTTCTCATTTGATGTCAAAGGGGGAGAGAGAAATTAGAGTGGTGTTTGCCATCAATGACAAAGGGGGAGATTGTTGTGATATATTTGTCATTGATGTTGTCATTAATGTCAAAGGTTTGATGTTACATGTTGATGCTTTGCTACATGTTCTCAATGTGATGTTACATATTGATGCTCTGGTTCGTGATCAGGGGTTAATACATAAGGGAGATGTATAACAATGGTATATATAAATGTGATACTTGACTAAAAAAGTTTGTGATAAGGTGTTTGATGTTTGATACCATCCATTGTTGATCTTCAGTGTAATATTGGTTTCATAGTAAGAGTCCTTGTTGAGGTGTTACTCATGATTGATGTGATGTCAAAAGTCAGGCAGAGGATCATCTCATGTCATACTCAAGATCAGAGGGTTCAGGAGCATCTCATGTTTCATACTACTGCAAGATGAATGATAGGATCTGATGCCTGTTGAGTTTGCAGTGCTTACAAGATCTTGATATGGTGTTGTTTGGGATATAAGAAAATTTTCCAAGACCTAGGGTTTAGTGTTGATTATCTAAGGTTTATTATACTCATGATGAATTAGTTTCCCAATTCTTAGAATCCTAATATACTATCACAGTTAGGGTTACCGTTTATTGTTAGAGATCTTTGTTTGAAATTGGGATGTGGTTTTTTGTTAAAACACTAACCTAAGTGAGTTCCTAAAACCTTAAACCCTAATTAAAAGTTATCAAACCTTTCTATGATTGGTGTTGCTTTTTGTTTTATTTGATTGGTGACTGGTTGGACAAGTCACAAGCCACTTAAGTTATAACTTAAGGGGCTCTTATACATGTGATGACCGACCCTTCTAACCTAAGGGAACTGGATGAGATAGTCTAAAAGGTGCCAAAACATAATCAAATGGTGGATGTTTAATTTTTGGTGGGCGCGAGAGATTTTATCAATGGCTTATATTCAAAGTTTTCAAACTTCCCAACAAATCTTCCATGAAGAAAAAGTTGACAGGCAGTTTCATATTTATGGTTGCTAACTATTTTATAACAATTTGTTACTGAACCAGGGTGGCCAAGGAATTTTATAAAAGACACTCAGAGATGTTCTTGGTTTTTTTATGGATGATTCGTGTTCTGAAGAAACAAGTCTACAGATACATGAACATATTGTCAAGTCTAGTGATGTAATATGTGGTTTTGATAGGCTTGGATTTAAAGTATATTTTTAATGTATGACAGAGGGTTTTGACAAAAAGATGTGCAGTATGCCATGATATGCTTACATATTTCTGTCTAATGTAAAAGTGTAAAATTGGATTGATGATTATGATGTCATGCAAAGAGATTGAATCCTTTGATGTTTAAAGAAGGATTGAAGGTATGTCTTTTGCCTGCGGAAAGAAGACCTTGGGTCTTTAGATTGACATGTTGAATTTTTACTTAATAGGGGTGTTGAATATATGAATATGCAAAGCTAGGTTATGTGGTGATAATGGTGGAAATGAAGATCATGTTCATGGGTTAACTATGAATGAAAAAGTTATATACTAAGTGTTTGTTTTTGTAGGTTTATAAATAATGTGTGATACTAGTCAGATGTACTTTGTAGCATACCCTGTCTGAAGGTAACTGTTGTTTATGTTCTTTTAGTGATTTCAAAAGGTGGTGTGCTTATCAGAAGATGATATGCCTATGATAAGATCGTATATACAAACTTGATGAAAATTTAGAAGTGTGGCAGGTCTACAAGGGAGCATAAGGAGTGAAGTTGAGTTGATATGGAAGATGTTCATACTTGTCTTAAGATGTCACTGTAATCAAATGCATTGTAGAGAATTAGGGTAACCCCCTGAGTTAAGTTTTCTTTCTTATGTTCTTGTTTTGCCAGTGAGGCACCTGATAGCTAGTGAGGCACTTGATAGCCAGTGAGGCACTGATAGCCAATGAGGCACCTAATAGCTAGTGAGGCATCTGATTTCTAGTGAGGCAATTGTATTTGCTAGTGAGGCTATAACTAGTGAGGTTCTCTTGCTAGTGAGGCATTTTGTGTAGCCAGTGAGGCATTTTTGTGTAGCCAATGAGGCATGTTTTTGATTAATCTAGTGAGGCATTTTTTGAGTGTTTTTTCATCCCTATGGGGGTTTTCCACTCATGAAAAACATGTGTTATGGTTCATGTTGTTTATCTTTATGTGTGTGCCCTAATGTTTTGTCATTGAGGTCTTGATCATAATGTTTATAATGATACTTGTGCATATGTATTTGATAAACCTTTGAAGTCTCTCTCATTATCTATCCTGTGAGTTAAAAGGTGCAAAAGGTTTTAAAAGTTTATAGACCACTGGTTCACCCCCCACCCTCTCAGTGGTCCTGTACTCCAATAGACCCAACCTGATAGGTGACTCTCCTCTCGAGTGGAGAAGCAACTCGATTGAAAAGCCATTGGAATGTTTAGTGGAAATGGGGATTCAAACTAAAACCCCCATACAACAAAATCTAAAACTCCTCCTTTTTAACCATTAAATAGTGATAAACATCAACAATGAACTATGACGAGCAATCTAATCATATAGAGGATCACCCATTTGTAGCGCTTCCCAGGCACATATTCATGTATAGGATAAGATCCTCACATCTAGGTACGTATATGACAAATCATTTCTTTTGTCATTTTCATGGTCTAAAGGTTATTTCATTTTTACCTGGATATCACCTATAGGAAGTGCCCTATTCTTTCAATTACAAAAACTAGAATGTTAACCCTAACATAACTCAATCCTTAGTTAAGACATGAACATGTTAAAATTTGCAGGACAAGATGCAACCTCGTATAGACAAATAGGATGCAGAATTCAAGACTGACATGTTCCCAAAAGGTAGGAGTATATGCAGTAAATACAGATTTGCAGAGGATACTCACTGTGACAGCATAGATATAGATGTTTTTAGAACAAGGATACAAAATAGCGAAGATAACCCTATTCTGAAGAACATAGTAGCTACTGGAATGTACTGCACTTCTAGATTTCCCTATGCTATAGAAGCTCTTGAATTACTGATTGAGTGCATACAGCATTATAATGTGGTAACTAGGAGGGTTAAACACCAAGGAAGGGTGTATGCCAACATCTCCGTCAATGGCATCACCAAGGCTTTCAACTTGCCTACACCTAAAGGATGTATGTGTTAAATCTGGTTACACTGGCTACATAATATGATGGGAACCAAAAGAATTGTAGGAAGATTATTTTCCTCTAATGGAGGGACTTAGGTAGCAAACCAAAGGCTGTGGCCCAGATGTCCAAGCATCTTTACAAGCATGAATTCTCTCCAGAAGTGTAGTATATGATGGTATTGCTTAATAGGATGAGTGGAAAACCTAACTTTGGTAATTTTGAGTCATGGATGTTTGGCCTAATCCGTACAGTGACTGAGAAGAAACAAACTGTACAATGGGCTAGGATAATTAGAGATGCCATGCATGAACCGATAGTTAAGTGGAGGAAGAATAAATGCAGAGTATTTTACATGACCTCTTATTTAGTATATGCATGTGCCTGTAAGTCTACCTTTGATGGATTGCATACTATTGGGAAGCTTGGTAGATTACCACATGAAAAGACATCATGGGAGCACTATCCCCAATTGGAGAGGAAACAATTTGTACAGCACTACAAAATGGTAATTGATTGTTTTATAATACATCTGGTCTGGCTTATGGAGGGGGATAGAGCTAAACATTTCTCACTAGGAGATATAGAGAAAATCCATCATCATGGGGCTTGGTTTGTCCAATTCCCCACTTATTCATACATTGGGATGGAAGGGTTCAGTGGAAATCCATTCATGTTACCCATGTATCCATCAGACAAGATTGTTTTAATGGAGATGGTCAGATAGATGGTCCTAGCTTTTGAAATGTCCAAGAGGAAGGAAGGCAGGGGGTATGTGAAGTTCCCTATAGAAATCAATTGGTTCATATGTGGATCGATAGACAATGCCAAATTGGCAGAGGTAGATTTGAAAATGTTGCATTTATAGTTGTTTCTATTAGTAAGAGATTATGATCCTTATCATTGCATAGAGAGACTCATCAATAAGAAATATAAACATATTACTCATCTAGAAGATTACTGGGTTGATTGTGATGATGAGTATGATGCAAGTAAGAGGAGATTTCAAAGACTAACCCTCAATCAAATGAAAACTTTGGGATATCCTGAAGTACCTCCTCATGTCAAAGCTGATGATGAGGATATCTTAGATATGGAGTATGTGGAGAGGAAAGTATATAATGAAGCATTAGATCCTCTTGATTGGACCAAAGAGGATGAAACATCTATTAAGGTTATCTCAGCCAAATTAATAGGGATAACCAAGAATTAGCTAAATAGAAAGATCAATGAGTTGAAATCCAATGGGGTTGTTATTACTTTTGACAAGAAAAGGAAGATGAAGGAGAGGGAAGAACTAGGTTTTGATGATTTCCTTGTATGTAAAAAGCAATTCATGGAGGCCAAGCTGGTCCAACCAATCTCATTAGGAGCTATGAAGGAGTTTACTTCAAAGGATGTTTCACTTGTATACAAGCCATCACCTCCTAGGGATACACCTATAAAGGTTGTTTCTATATCCATACCCAAGGTTGCAATGACAGAGGAGGAGTGTTTAGATGAAGAGATTGTGAGGGGGCATAAGGATGTGTTCGGGGGAGTGAATATCCCCAAGCAGAAAAGATACCAAGGCCCAATAATGAGAAGTGCTTTTGGGCCAGCTATCGTATAGAATCCAGGATATCAAGATCTTACATTGCATGTGGTGAGAATTGTAGCATAATGTGCTAGTAGTGGAAATTATGAGGGTAAAAAGTGAATGGTCCAAGGAGGCTAGAACAGAGGCATTAGAGAAAGAAGCTAATTAGCCTTTGCCACTTAGTCAAATAATCAATTTGATTGATGATGAGGTAACTCGGGATGTGACTGCCCATCCCCTAGAGAGCTTGTTGAAACATATAGAGCCTACAACTCAATATGTTGTTTAGGAGAGACATGATAAAGAAGTTGAAAGGGCACAATCCCCTAAGGTTGAAGTGCAAACAAGACATCTGGATGTCCTAGTGGACACCATCACCAGTTTGAAAGTAATAGACTTGACATACCAACTTGCATATGGTGATGAAGAGGAAATTGTTAAAGATAGCCAAATACAAGAGGGGGATATCTAGATGGGTGTTGATGTTCAGATTGAGGATGTCCAAATGGAGGGTATGTGATGTTATGTCCAGATGGATATGGAGAGGCCTGAGCGGCATGAGCACACGTCTGAAAAATAAGATAAAATAGAGAAAAGAACTGATGAGGGTGCTCAAAAGCAAAATGAAGAAGAGCCTCATCAAGATGATCAATCTCGGGATCAATTAGGAGAGCAAGTGGAAGGTGGTCCTGTGGGTGGAATAGGTCAAGATGAACAAGTTGACATGCTACATGTAGACTAGCAGCGACTGAAATCTCAAGACATCCAGGGGCAAGGTCCACAAAGAGAACAATTTGAGGATGATCCTAAGGATAGTTTAAGTTATGATAAGCAAGATGAAGCACCACACATGGACCAACAATCACTTGAACATGAGGAGGTCAACGTGGTAAGGGTGGTGATCTAGATATGGGTAAACAATAGAAAAATCTATAGGAAGTCCCACCACAAAAGGATCAAGTCAAGGAAATGGAAATACAAGATGCTTAGATTGAGCAGCATGACCAAATAAGGTCTGGATCTACAACATTGTCATGGATGTCGTCAGAGATGGAACATCCAGAGCATGAGCCAATACCATTTGATTTCAAATCTTTGTTTAGACTAGATAGTGCTAAACCCAAGCATAAGGCTAGAGCTATATCAATGATAAAGAGGGATGCTCTATCTGGAAAGAGGATAGCACAATTGGCAGTTCCAATGGTGGATAAGTCCAAAGGATAAATAAGGGAAGATGAGTTCCAGGTTACTTCCATTGACTTGGGACATTCAATAGCAGACCAAGATATCTAGGAGCTCAAGCAGAGCACTGAGGTTGTGGCCATTAGAATGAAGAAGATGAAGGGCAAGAATAAAGAACTAAAGGAGCAGAATGCTCAATTGCAAACATTCATTAAAGGTTTAGTGAAACCTACAGGATTAGCCTCCATAGTGCAACAAGAAGAAAGGCCCATTGCCTTAGCATTAGTAAGTGAGGAGGAAATAACAATCTTGGATTCTCAAAAGCATCAAGCCCAATTCATGAGCGATTGGTTCATGTGATTCATGAATACTGGAGAGAAAACAATAAGGACATCCATGTCCAATTTGGACACATTATTTGCATTAAAAGATAAGGCTTAATATTTGAGGACTTTTGGGCAAAGGCTCAAGCAATGTGACTATGCCTGGGATAGACTAAAGGTGGTCAAGAAAATGGAAGATCAAGATCTTCTAAGGAACAAAATTGCGAATATCCAATCATTGCCTAAAGTAGGCACATGGATCCCGGAGTTACAATTTGAAGTGGATGTTTTAAGGACATGCATGTCCAAGATAGGAGACTTAAGTATGAAGATCCATGACATGTTGTTAGATGACATGAAGGTTTTAGAAGAATTGTGTGGTGACTTCATGGTTGAAACAGGGGCAACAGATGAACAAGAATCCATCTAGATATTCAAGGACAGATTTAGGGCCGTATCAGAATATCCTGTGAAGCATTTTTTAGAGAATGTCATGGATGAGATGGTGGAGTTAAGTGTCAAGGTAAGTACATATGACAAGGAAGTGAATAGTAAGGAAGTGAATAGTAAGGAAGCAAATATAGTATCCTTGGATGAACAGGTAAAGGCATTAGACTATCCAAGGTTAAAAGTCCAAGTGAGTGACAAATCATAAATAGACACAGTAGTACATGCATATGACTTCTATAAGAAGTTAGATACATGTGTGGTTATCACTGAGGGGTTTGATATGTCAAAGTAGGATAATGGTTTGAAGATATTGAAAAGATATTCCTTGCCAGCTATTACTTGCTAATGGTTTCCAGCTGGCAACACATGCCACTATTATTGTTTACTGACTTGGTCAAAGTAATTTGAACCATTGATCATTTTGAAGAGATCCTAACCATTGGATCATTGTAACTAAATTTTATCCTTGTCTAATAAAAGGATATTGATTTTCATTTGTAAGGCAAAGCCAATTATTACATATCTGGCGAGAGAATTAAGAGTTTTAATTGAGATTGAATTGATGAACTTGTGAACACTAAGTATAATATTTTGTAACTTTGTGATTCCCCACAATTATTTCTCAAGATTAAATGTATATTTGCATACTTTTAGCATACTAAATGATAATGGAGACTTAGTTTACTACGTAATTGTAAACTTTGCGTAATCTTGTCAATGATTTCTTGATATGCTACTGTGAATTGTTATGCTCCTCAAAGGTGCATTCAACTAGTGCATGTTGTCATCATCTTATTCCTTTGAAGATTAGAACTTGCCATGCATAATTATGGATTGTCATGGTGAAACATGGTGTGGTTTATCTCCTTTTCATGAAGTTACATGTGGATCATTGATCGAAACTCAGTAATTTTAGTGATTTTAGAATTTTAGTTTTCTTTCATTTCAATTTCACAAATAATCATACAGAGCTGTAAATAATGGAGAATAACAAGCAAATATAGAGAAAATATGTTTAATTAACATAGATAATTGCATATCCTTAGAATATTTGAGTAGAGCAGCATGTTATAGTGAATATCATGCAAATAATGGAAAATGACAGTGAAATACTCACTTATTTGCATAGTATTTAAATTTAAGGTGCAGAGGTAAAGATTAGTTCAAATTGAGATAGTTTCAAAAGAACTAATCAAAGTTAGAAAGAACATAATAAATAGTCTTAGCTAGAGATAGTTTCAAAAGAATTAATCAAACTTATGACAAATTTACATGAATATCTGCAAATCCTAGCTAACGATTATAAGATTTGATGCAATTTGTTGAGAATATATGCAGATAAGGTGAAACAGGATTAATATTTGTGAACATTGACAAGATTCCTTGAATAAATACATAAAGCCTCTATTGGAAAATAGCATATCACGTCAAACTCTGAGTGACAACAAGATTGTCATGACCTGACACACAGAGACTTGGAATCATGAGTTCTCTGAGTTCATCGTATTCTTCAAGATAAATAGAGGTTTAAGTGAAACATTTATTTCTTGTTGTTGTACATAACAAATGCATCAACAACACCCTCTATAGGAGTACTAGATTCTCATTAGTCTAGTTATCTTACCTATGGTGAGAACCATACATCCATGGTTACTATATCTAAATCTTGCATGGTACTTGATTTATCTTATTCGTATTTGTCATAGTTTGGCATTATCTTGGAGATCATTTAGTACCATCTGAAGGATTCATCTTTATCTTTGGATCTTGTTCTACATTTATTTTCCTAAGGTTTTGATTTGTCACATTCTTCAGTTAGGCCTGGGACTCTTGATTTGATTATGGCTCCTTTTGGCACCATGTTGACACTTGAGTAGCTTCTAGAGACATCATATATTTTTAGCTCTATTCCCTCATACTCCTTCCAAGAATGAGAAGATATCTTGCACACACCTTTAGCTTTATTTCTTCCTAAGGGGAGAAATGTTGTTTAGTGATCCTAGAGCATCTTCAACGTTCAATATAGAGAATCGACCATAGGCACGAGAAACTACACATTGAGGGGGATTGCATGATCTCTCTTCTTCCCTCTATTCTAGGAGGAATTTCTTCCTCACATGGGGTTTTATCGTTCTCACTTTTTCAAGGGGGGTCACATAGACTTTCTCTCTTCATACTCTCTTAGGCAATTTTTGTCCTACAGGTTTTCTCCTTCTCTTCTTTCCAAGTGGATCATTTTGTACATGGGTATCTAACATGACCTAGTTGTCGAGACCCATTTCTCATTTCTCCTAAGTTGCACTTATGGGGTGTTTTGGTGTAATATTTTATTCACCTTGGATATAATACATCCTAAGTGTGATATTGCACCTATTTAATAAGATTACATAGGATAATTAGGAATAGTTAATTATTCTCACCTAAGTAGCTAATAAAGACATGTGTTCACTTTGACTTAAGGAACACAAGCATCACCACTACCTAATCAATCCTTGATCGGTGGTAGTTAGGTGTCACCTCTATTTAGTCAAGGCCACCTTTGTCTTAGTCAAATTAAGTGAACTAATCCACTAAGTAGTGCTTCAACTCTTGACTTCATAGTTAGACTAAGTTAACTCACCTTTTGATTGAGAGTGATTTAGAGTTAACTCATACCTCTTTATTGATAGAAAAATCTAGACTAGAGTCTAAGGTGTTATACTCTGTTATATTGAGTAAACCTCGGTGTGATGCAATAAAAAGGGAGAACTTAGATATGCACTAAGTATAAACCAAATTATAGGAAATTATATATATTCTTATATATACACCCATATGTACATAAAATCATATATTAATATACTTTAATGTCTTACACATGTCTTATAATTCATTCTTCATGATTTCCTCTTACTTATTATCTTCCTTCTTCTCACATATTTAATCCATATGATCCATGCTCTTATCACTCCCTTTCCTCTTCCTTATATAACCTCTTAATACCTTTCATGGTGCCTTTCCCTTTTGTCCTTTCATAAACACTCTTAATTATCTTCTTCACACGAATTCACCCTTTCCTTTACAATATTTATCCTTATTATAGCTTATTTAGGTGTTTTAGGTGTGTTTAAGGCTATTTAAGGCCTATATAATGGATATATGGGTCCAGAAATGACCCCAATGACTATTATGGTGCCTCACAACCTTCTATATCCTACCAACATTCTCCCCAGGCCTAAAGCATTGTCTTGTCCTCAAGACAACTTGGTGAAACCACATGTATCCTTAATGATTGCCTTTCTTGCCATCAATCTTCCTTAGTAGCAACCCTCTGACATGTTATAATTCTTCCTCAACAGTAGCCCTCTTGGTGCACTCTAATTCTTCCTTAGCAGCATTCCTCTAGCACGCTTAGCAGCACCTTCATTGGTGCACTCCAACTTCACCTTCTTTAGCAGCAGCCCTTTTGGTACACTCTATTTCAACTCCCTCATAATTAGATAGGATATTAATTTCTTATTCAATTGCACCCCTAGTGGCACACTCAATAGAACCCTCATTGGTGCACTCTAACTTCCTTCTCCTCTCACCCTTTTCCATTTGTTATTCTCTAGGTGCCTAACCCCCTCTCACGAGGCTAGATCCTAAAAGAATCCTTCACAAATCATAATTTTTTTTCTTGTTTATATTATTTCCTTTAATACTTCTTATTATTCCACACTTCTCTCTTTACTTGTTCTTTCATAATTCATTTTATGTTTGACTTGAGAATTCTTATGCTTGTACAACACTTTAAACATACTTGTAACATGTTTCCAATTTGATCCATCAATCCATCCATAATTCATTTGCATACAATCTAACATAGATTTATTTTTCCACTCTCTATTCCAACACATTTTTTTAGAATGATTCTTCAATCCACAAAAGCTACAAGGATGAAGATCCCAACATATTTATTTTCTATGTCCTTTCCTATAACAATGAGAACATTGCATTTCTTAAATTGATTTGTTAGTACTTGTTTTACTTGTAACATCATCTAATTTTCCATATCCAAGACCTTCTTTGTTTGGCTGCACTCTTGGTTTAATGGGCTCTTTAATTCCTTTTCATTCTTTCCCGAAACTTTTCTTGCATATCCTACTCTTCTCATCATCTTAAAACCAACATTCTTTGAATAAATTCTTGTGTCATTATCATCACAACTAGTAGATTCAATCTCCTTGTTATCTTCAACTTTACATTCATTTCTTAAAGAAGATTTAACTATATCACATGAATCATTTGTATCACATGAAACATCACAAAGTAATGGTTTAGACCTTTTACATTCATTTTCCTTTATGCATATTGCAAGTGATTGATCTAACTAAATATTTTGTTCTTTCAATTTTAATATTTCATCATTTTGTAGAATATTTAACCTCTTCAACTTTTCTTCCAAATCTTCAAATAACTTCAACTTTTCTTTTAGATAGTTCTTCATTTTTATCTTAAATTTTTTCTAATTCTTTTTCTAGATTATAGTATTCACATAAATATTCATTTATCTCCTTTGCTAACTCCTTTATCCTTTCTATTAGTGCTTTATTATCCTTTTTAACTTTCATCAGTTTTTCTTCCAAAAAGTCCTTTTCACACATCAAATTTTCATTTTCCTTCCTAATTATTTTACCAACTTTTCCCATTGAAACAAATAATTTATTTAATTGAATTGATCACACCTCTTCATAATAAATATTTTAACCATGTATAAGTTAAAAAATTCTATATTTTTTTATTTCTCCTTAATTTTTTAAACACCAATTTCTTCTTTGGTATGATCTCTCTCCTTATGCAACAACAAGAGAGGTTTCCACAATGGAACCAAATGTTGACAGAAAAACCTAGATCGGAGTCTAAGGTTTTATACTCTGTTATATGTAGTAAACCTTAGCACAATTCAATAAAAAGGGAGAACTTAGATATGCAATAAATATAAACCAAATTATAAAACATTATATATTCATATATATACACCCATATGTACATAAAATCATATATTAATATACTTTAATGTCTTACACATGTCTTATAATTCATTCGTCATGCTTTCCTCTTACTTATTATCTTCCTTCTTCTCACATATTTAATCCATATGATCCGTATGATCCATGCTCTTATATCTCCCTTTCCTCTTCCTTATATAACCTCTTAATACATTTTCATGGTGTCTTTCCCTTTTGTCCTTTCATAAACACTCTTAATTATCTTCTTCCCATGAATTCATCCTTTCCTTTACAATATTTATTCTTATTATAGCTTATTTAGGTGTTTAGGGTGTGTTTAAGGCTATTTAAGGCCTATATAATGGATATATGGGTCCAAAAATGACCCCAATGACTTGTGTGGTGCCTCACAACCTTCGATATCCTACCAACACTCTTGAACATGTCATCTCCTTGATTTATGCATTCAAAAGGCTTATATATTTTTATGTTACTCTTCGTACCTTGTCTCATAATATAGAATATTATTTTTTTATTCATCTAAATTTCTAATTAGCTTATATGCATTTGATCTTGTGTATGTTTTTCATAACAAATTTTAACATAAATATCACATATTCTCTTCCCTAAGCAATGTGTGGTAGCCTCTTCTAAGACATTCAAGAGAACAGAGTTTGTAAGACATAGCTAAATGGTTTACCATGCCTTCTTGTCCAACTTTGTGAAGTCTTCATTTGACATACCCACATAATTTATTTCTTTTACACTAACTCTCCATCAATCCCTTTATTCTAAGATATCCTCAATTTTTAACTTTCTTAACTCATACCCACTACCATTGAATTTTTCAATCTCTAAACAAAAAGTAAATGCCATGGCTTCAACCACAAACATATCTACAAACTCACTAAATTAAATACTCCCACTAAAGCAAAAAAACCTCACAACACTTCCAAAAAGGAACTTAACCATTGACTCTAATACCAAATGTTGAGAAACCCATGAATAATTATAGTGAGAAAATATACATAAAGTGCTCAAATCTAATTATCCATTGAAAGATAGATATGTGATTAACCATCAATTATAAAATTTAACATGGATAAATACTTATAACAATAAATAGAAATCAATAAACACATAATACACTCATAACACTAGAATTTCCATGGAGAAATCCTTATGGCAAAAAAACTCCACCACCAAAGAGATATCAAGCTTGTATTAATCAAGAATAAATCTTTACAACAATACAATCCACTTTATCTTCATTAGTCCAACAATATTTTGACAACATAACATTACTTTCACTAAAAAAGACGTAAGACCTCTATTCCATCCCTCCAACATATAGAGCAAATTAAAACTAGAAATCATATATGGTTTACAAAACTAGTGGCTAGAACCATGGGCCCAAAACCAAGTGTCCCACTTCCACCGCAAGAAAAAATCCAATGCCCCATATATTCATGAAGAGAATCTCTTAGAATAGTAAATAACTCCCATGAGAAAGTAACCTCCACCATATTGTTCGAAAAATTAAATTGTAACTCTCAAGTGCCCCATTATTCAACTAATTACAAGCCATGATTCTTCATACTCCATTATGAACTTTCATCTTCTTTTTTCTCTTTTTATGTCTTCTTGCAATAATCCCAAAATAACCACAAAATAATAATTAATATCGATGTCCCATGACACATGGGCATCCAAGTTCACCCATTTCATGTAGTAAGGTATAAATATATTAATTGACCATCTATACATATAATTATATACATTATACATAAGAATTTGCAAGGTAGATATCACCTTATCCTAACATTTTTCTCTTTTCACTCCAAGCAAATTTACATTACTTTTTTGGCTCCAAACAGATTCCCATTTCCATCCTCAACAAAATCTACTTTGAACATCTTTTTCTTGTTCTTTTTGGTTGGAGGAAATTTTAAACAAGTTGTGGCTTGTGCCTATTTTAAATGAATATTAGATGTTGCTCATTGAATATTTTTTTACAAGTTTTGAGTGGAGCACTCAAAGGAAGAAGAGTACACATAATTGGCATCCATATTTGTATCTTTTTGAGTGACTAAATATTTTAGTTTTTATCTTGACTACTTGTTTTACTTTGACATGCACTATTATAGTAGTTTACATGCAAGTCAAAGTGGAATCAAAATGTAGGGGTGAAAATTGCATACCCTGTACTTCTCCCCTTTATTTTGGGCTGATATTTATAGGTTATGTTTGATGTAATGACTAGTATACAAGTGGTGTATTTTAGTTCAAAATTTGAAAAATAACGTGAGTTCTATTTAATTCCATTTGTACACATCCCTTAAGACTGGTCTTTATCTTTAGTTTATCCATTCCTTATCCCGGGTCAAAAATATGTGGTCATTTTTGAAGCATGGAAATGAACCTAGAACTTTCAAAATTCAAAATTAAATTTGGAACCAAAGTAGTTGAGCCCAATTGGTGAGGATGATGGTATGTTAGACCATCAACCAAGGTTCAAATCCTTGATGGTGTGATTGAGCCAAGTTTCATCCCTCAATGACTTTGATTGAATGGATCCCCTTGCTCATGTAAAATTATCCAATTGGTGTATACTTACTCAAAATGTTGTAATTTTCTTAATGGAAGAGGTGTTGATATCTATGTCACCTAGTAGAAGCAATAAAAAAGTGGCCCCTTGCCGACTCCATCCAACTAGCCATTATGAGTTGACTAGAGTGTGAAAATTACTAACTTGTGTGCTAGGGTTTTGTATTTAAAGATAAACCCTAGTTCATTTCAAATAATAAAATATCCATCTAGGAGATCTCACTTAATTTACATTATCACATAGAGAGAATCAACATTGCATCATAAACTTACATCAACAACCTAGGCACCACTACATGTTTGCTTGCCATTTTTTATCATTTGTACCAAGTTGTTGAATCAATAATAGGGGTTTGGATAAAGGAGAACAATCCTTTCCCAACAAATTCATAAATAATGTCTTGATACCAACCCTTTCAAATGTAGGTTCTAGACATCAAGGTGAGGAGATCTCTAACATTGATTTTAGCACACTTTTTTTTTGTGAACGAGATTTAGATTTGTAGGCACAAAAGTGAGTAGAACATCATGCAAGGTATTTAGTAACATAAAGGCATTCATCTCATCATTTCCAGAGCACTAATAAATTAATAAATCAACTAATATCTATCATAGGAAATCTTCATCAAATCTAAAGCTAAGAATCATTATCTTATTTACTTAAATTTCACATATTTATTTCAGTAACTTAATCAATCCTAACTCATTAATTCTAAAGTTAATTAATTGTCTTGCTTGATTATTTATTTACCCTAAAGATTTATTAGAAAATCATAAGCTTTCTTATTTTCCTTATTATTTCTTCTAAAAAAGTGGTTATCTCAATTAAGATAGATAGATAGAGAATTCAATAATTTCCATGGGACCCACAAAGACATAAAAACTAAAGTGAGATGTTGCTAAAAAAATAATGAACAACAATAAGGCTCTAGCTTGAGTCTTTATTATTTTTTTCTTTTGAAATTTTATTCTCCTATTATGAATTTTAATCAAAAGTTACTCATTTTTTTCAACATTTCCCTTTTAAAATATGGTAAACAACAACCTCACCTATGTGTTGTCTTGGTAATTGTACCAAATTAATTCATATGGAAATCATTCCACGATATAGCACCATTCCATTTCAACCCTGCCCAAGGTGCAAGAAATACATATTCTCTCTTCCCAACTTTCTTCTAGAACTTTCCATCTACATGTCTTACATTGGAGTTAGTGTGAAACTATCCTTAGTTGGGCTATGAGCATCTTCATTTTCAATTTAATTTTTGCCCCTATGTATATTTTTTGGTCATGTTCATAGGTGGGATTGAACTTAGTCATATGATATTTCTTTTTCTGTAAGAAAAATATATAGTGCAAAAATATAAATATAAATACAGTGAAAAGCAATAAACCATACAACATAGAGATTTATGTGGAAACCTGGTTATGTACCAGAAAAACCATGGGCAAAGATCTCACAATAATTTAATTGATCTCAAGAACAAGTCCCTGTTACAACAATGCACATTATTTCATCAAGCTCGACTAATTGAACCAAAAAATCATCTAAGTTGGATGAATCCTTTTCAAAGAAGAATTTCCCAAAATAGTAAGTGTGAGTAGTACAGTTGCATGTCATACATGTGTCATATGGTTGAAATTTTTTTGCTTTATCAATGCTAGAATAAGAAAATTGACTTCACATACCAACAATCTCCCATTTAAAGTCAAATTTTTGCCTTACGAATGAATCCTCCTATTGAAAGACCAATGCCAATGCTACCTATCATCAAGTAATGTGCAAGCCTAGAGAAGTTCTACACCAACTAAACTTCTCTCTTCCAATGGGCTTTGTCAAAATATCTACTAGGCTTATATCAGTATGTATCTTGGCCAAAGAGATCTATCCTCCTTCCACCACCTCATGTATAAAGTGACATTGTATATCAATATGCTTTGTTCTGTCATGATATGGTGAGTTTCGTGCTAAGTACAAAGCAATCTGGCTATCACAATGCAACACCATGTTATCCTTCTTTACCTATAATTCACCCAAAAGTCTATGAAACCAGATTACTTCCTTACTAGCCTATGTCACTACCATTAATTTAGCTTTATTAGTAGATAAGGACACCATCAAATGCAAATTTGAGATCCAGATAACAACACCTCCTACTAAGGAGAAAACATAACCTGTAGTGGACTTTCTCTTATCTCGGTCTCCACCAAAATTTGCATCCACATACCCATTAACCTGAAGACTACTCCCACTATAACAAATAGTGTCATCATAAGTGCCCCTCAAATACTTAAGAATCCACTTCACAACCATCCAATACTCACAACAAGGATTTTCCATGTAACGACTGACTACTCCCACTCGTGCAATCTCTGGTCTAGTGCACACCATGGCAAACATAAGACTACCAACTGCTGATGAGTACACTACACAATACATCTATGTCCTCTCCACTTCAGTGCTAAGGCACTATTCTAAAGACAATTTAATGTGAATAGGAAATGGAGTACTATATGTTTGTGCATTCTGCATATTGAAGCGCTACAAAATCTTTTCCACATACATCTTCTATGACAACCAAATCTTCTTGTTCTTTCTACTCTATGTATCATCATTCCAAGAATCTAATTTGCACCTCCTAAGTCCTTCATTTCAAACTCCCTAGCAAGATGATCTTTTAACCTAATGATTCTATGCATGTTGGGACCTACTACCAACATGTCATCAACATACAAAAGTAAAATAATGAAACTGCCATCTTTATATACCTTTGAAAATAGGCATAATGATCAGCCTCACATCTACTAAAACTGAAGCTAATCATGAAGGAATCAAATCACTTGTACCAACATCTTAGCACTTGTTTCAAACCATACAATGATTTTTTCAACCTGTAAACTAGGTTCTCCTTGTCTTTTTCCTCAAAACCTTCTGGTTACTACATGCAAATTTCCTTAGAGAGGTCACCATGCAAGAAAATTATTTTAACATCTAACTATACTAGCTCCAAATCAAGACTAGCAAAAAGAGCCAAAACAACTCTAACTGTACTTAATTGTGCCACAGGTGAAAATATTTCATCAAAATCAATAAAAGATTTTTGTGCATACCCCTTGGCTACCAACTGAGCTTTATACCACTCCACATTATCATTTATATCCCTTTTTAGTTTGAAGACCCACTTGTTACCTATAGTTGTTTGCCCCTAGGCAATGGCACAACCTCCCACATCATATTTTTGTGTAGAGATCCCATCTCCTCCTCCATGGTAGCTCTCCATTTACTTGCATCTTCATCTTTAGAAGCCTCCTATTATGAGCTAGGCTCACCAACATCAATAAGTAACGCACAAGCTAAATTGCAACTAAGAGAGTACCTTTTTGGTGGTTTGGATACTCTAGTGGATCTCCTTACAAGGGGTGATGTGCAACCCTGTGGCTCATTTGTCTATTATTCATCATCATTATCATCATCATATAATTACTTTTGAATATTATGTTGCTGATTTTCATGAACATATGGTTGATTTTCATCTAGCACCTCCATATTAGCATCATAATTTTCCACCTCTACTGGAACAACTACTATACTTTGTTTTCCTTTACTTCTTTGTACTAAATTTTCATTAAAATAAACATCTCAGCTAATTATATCCCACAACTTGTATCCCTTTATACCTTCTGCATAGCCAAGAAAAATACGTTTCGTGGACTTCACATCCAACTTATTTATATCCTCCTTAGGAATATTAGCATAAGCATCAAAACCAAAAACATGAAGAAAAAATAATCAACAGGTTTACCTGTCCATATTTCTTCAAGAATTTTATGATCTAGAGTTGTAATTGTTGAGAAAAAGAAAATGTGAACAAGGTAAAGTTCCAGCTATGTTGCTTTTAAATGTTTTCAAATCACAAAAATAATCATGTGTGGTGTTGCAAATCTGAAAATTACTTTCAAGATTATCCAATTTAGATGTATTAGTGTTTATCCAATTTAATGAATAAGGTATGAAGAATTTAATTAAGGAACTTGACACATAATTTACGTGGAGAAACCCTTGTCAGAAAAAACTCCACACCCAAAGAGATATTTATGTTTGCATTAATTATTTTAATCAAGTTTACATTAACACTGAAATTCTCTCTGAATTCTGGCAGCACTTTGTTACTTCTTCAACTTCAAAAACTTGTCATTACATGTAATTAATTTCTCATCATTTCTACCAACTCAAGGCATCATTATATAGAATCCATGGATCTCAAAATACAATAAATTGTATCCAATAACATGAGAAGAATCCTCATGCAAAACCAAGTGCCCAATATAGTGAACTCTAAAGCTGCATAATAGAAATCAACTATTAACTGCAAGTCTCAAACATGGGCACCTAAGAACTCCCAATCAAACTTAGTCAATTGAAGTGTTATGTGACAAAAATGAGGTACAACTAAAAGTCTCAACATGGATGCCCAATAAATCAAACTCAAACTCAGTCAACTAAAGTGTTATGTGATAACAACAAAGTTGAATTGAATGTCTCTTCATGAGCACCTAGTAACTCCCAATCAACTCTATCAACTGAAGTGCTCCAACTCACACCAATGTCATGAAAACAACATGCATTACTTGGTGTCCCCAATATGAATATGTAACTACCTATTTGTTTCATGAAAGAGTCATGCAACAACCTATAGCATCATGCAAGAGTCATGTAGCGTTGAACCTAAGTTAGAGTGACATATAAGACATATGCACCTCCATATAAGTACATGCAATTGAAATGCAAGTACATGCAATTGAAATGCAACAATAGGAAAGCACATTCAAGTGACATGCAACAACATGTAAGTCCATGCAAGTAACATGCAACAACATGCAAGTCTGTGCAAGCTCATACAAGTGACATGAAACAACATGCAAGTCCATACAAGTAACATGCAACAATATGCAAGTCCATGCAAGCAACATGCAAATATCATGCATCCCTAAATCCAGTGTTAACTCCCACATCATACTCATGCAAAGTATATCAACATTATCCAATCACACAAACAAAAAAGCCAACTCCAAGTCCACATTGGATTCTCCTCCAAAGTAGGCACCCAAGATAGGTCCCACCTCCTAGTAAGTATCACCAAGTTGACATAGACTTCAAGAAGTCAACACAAAGTCTTCATGGGCTCCACTTCCAAAGTGGGCACCCATATTGGGTCCTACCACATAGGAAGTAACTACAACATGTCCAAGTGATATAATTAAATAATATTTTATCTCTCAAGTCTCCATGTGTTTGAGAACACTTTCCAAGAACTTTAGAGACATGAAAATGGTTATGATTGCAAAGTTAATGACAACTTATCCCAACATTCTCCCACTTGACATTATACATTGCAATTACATCTATGAGGTGATAAAATTATTTAACAACAAGGAAAAACATCCCTTAGCCAACAATGTACCATTGATTCTTCAATATGCTTTTGTGCTCCAACAAGATACCTACAAAAGCAACCCTGATAACCACTATCTCAAACAAGAACTCATCACATCATGTCACCCATGATAAGATAAGGAACATGCCAAGATGAAACAAATCAATTGTCACTAAAATCTACACCAATCTCTACATGAACACAAACATTAATTTCAAATGATAAGAAATGACTATGAGTGACTGCCACACTCATACCAATTGGATTAGCAACCACAACAAGTTGCTAGCTCATCCAAACTATCCATACCTCAAACCAATGTAAACAAAACCAACATAGGTAGAACTCCATGTCATCAACATATTAACCCCAAACTACAATCAAGTCCTTGTATATCCACCACACTAATCATCCATCCTCCCATTTCAATGCAACATACCAATGCACAAATGACCAAAGACAAGGCCAATCTAACAAAGTCTACATTAATATTGAATGGATCTATGGATATTGACAGTCCACATCTAAGTCTTCAATGCAACCAATGGGTAAAGACAACCCACTAAACTACACAACTTGTAGATCCCAACAATGAAACATGCAAACTCGTCATCACATCAATAACTTGCAAATTGAGACAACCAAGAGGATGTCGTGATAATGAAGAACATACATATCCAGGAACTCCCACTACATGGGTAATGCCAAGTCTGAAAACAAGATCAAAGCATTAAAAAATCCTCTTATAGCACTTCTTCTAGAGGATGTGGATAACTCCTCTACCATATAGTATCAAAACACATAATGATATGCATAAAACATCTCTCATTACCAATCTCCAAATAACTCTCCCAAGTCCTCTAAACTAGTGAAGAAAGAGATCAACGAGCTACCAAATTGTTGTTAAAAACAATGAAGTATAAACAACAACACTTGCCTCCATTCAAAACCTCAACTCCATAAACATAGGAACCTTCAAGAAGAAGATAATATACTAGGAAAGACAAAACTTGCTAATAAAACCATTTCTTTATACCACACTAACATGTGCCAAACTGTGTAAAGTAAGACCTCCTTCAGCACTCCCAAAATGAAAGGATATCAACATCTAACATTCAAATTGTGATAAAAACATGGCAGCAATAGATGTAAACCTCTCACTAAAAGTAGATCAAACTAACCAAACATTCCCATGACAAAGGGAATATGCCCAAAACCACAAAATATTTCTTGTACCTCTCCAAACAAGTCCTCAAAACTAGTTCCATAGCTCAAGACAAAAACAATTACAACAACAAAAATCCATAAAACTATGCATTCTTAACAATCCTTCAAAACTCACAAATCTCAAGACTAATGTATATGAGAAGACAAGATACAAAATAAATAATGCATATGATAATCAGGTGGGTAACACCTATTATTTCATTCACCTACCGAGTAGATCAAGTGTGGGATACAAGATTGTCTTCTGCATACACCACTAAATAAAAGATTATAATAAAGGGCAACCTTCTCATCAGGTCCATAATAGACTCACATCCATTTCCAAGTGTAGGCTCCTTGGTCCTTTTGTTGAAATATCATAATGAGTAATCATTCCAACACATATATCTAAGAACAAGAAATATCTAGTCTCACCCAAGTCTCTCTAGTATCCATGAGCATCGACTAATCAATCCATGCCAACTTCAAATGCAACCTACAAAATCATGAAGCTCCAAGCAAATGATTAATACTCAAAACCAAAAAAAACTAACCAAACCATTTTCAAAGCTCCAACTATAAAATTAGGAACATATCATGACATCATGATCTAACATCTTCTCAAAACAAGATCATATTCTCTAACAAACATATCATACTCCCAAGAGCACTTGTATCATTCCAAAACTCTAACTCATGACCAAGAGTGCATCATGACATAATACCATACATCCTCTAAACCAATGATCATTTCTCAAAACTGATAAGTCATAAACTCGACACCTCACTGAAGACTCTAAGAGTCCTCCATGGAAAACAAAGATGTCAACACCTCTTCAAATAACATGAAGATCTAGCATCCTCTGTCGATAGGAGCAAAGATGCCAATGAACCCAAACTAAGGGCATAATCCAAGAGCTCCTTATGACACCAAAAACCATTGCAAAAGATCATCCATCTTCAAATCAAATATTATCCATGGCTCACTACATACTGCAACAACAACAATTTAGAACCAATATCTTGAAACAAACAAGATAGAAACACACTATGTAATAACACAAAACTCCCACTGAAAGTGATACCAAGATATGTATGGTATCATGACCAACATCATTACTACAACTCCACTGAAAGTGAATAGAGCTTCTCATGCACCATAACTTACTGCTATAGATTCCAATGAACAACTAAATCAAGTACTCCAAACCATCCTTTTGTCTCACTACAATAAACATATCAATGCAATCAAGGTGACCAAGAAGAGGCCTACCAAATAGAATCCACATCAACTAATTTACAATATCTACACACATACAACATCTCTTAGGATAAAAACATGATTAGTGCTTCAACCTCAAATAATTGAATAAATATATTCAACCCCACATCAGTAACATGTAGAACAAATGCAACCAAATAAAACATGTAGATTTTTCCAAGACTCAAACACCAAGATCAATGTTAGACCTAATTTGACAAACAAATCTGCATAAGAGTAACCATAGATCATAAGAACCCAACAAGCAACCTTGTAAATCTATAATTGTTTCCATCTAGAAAGAGTCTGAACACAATTTTTCGACAGATCTACAAACTACAAATTTTGGTTAACATGTAAAACCTACAAAACCATCTCTTTGTAAATCTGAAACCACTTAAACATTCAGACATTCACACCAATGAACAAGATCAAATATGTCATTTGAAACAATGGAATACCACAAATCTACAAACCACAAATTTTGGTTAACATGTAAAACCTACAAAACCATCTCTTTGTAAATCTAAAAGTACTTAAACATCTAGACATTCACACCAATGAACACCATCAAATATGTCATCTGAAATAATGGAATACCACAGATCTACAAACCCATAGTATTTTGAAATAGGAAAATTGTAAAACCTACATATTAAAAATAACATGAATATGAAAAAAGAGAAAGTAGGTTGTTCAGGAGTGTCCATATCATAGAAATACTAACTCCACAACCCAAATACAACCAGTGGCAAATTATCCAGTGCTTTCATGTAACCAGGAACTAAAACCATGAACCCAACATAAACACTCCATATTCTAGTCCAAATAGTTAGTGTATTTCCATGTGATCAAAGTACCAAAGGAAACCATCCAACATAAACACCCTTTCACTGCACATGACTATTGTGCCTTGCACACATGCCTCATTTTAATAAAATGAGGACCCCCTCTTTTCATTTTGTCTTTTTGGCTTGAGTCTTGACTATGTCTACTTCTGCTTTGGAGAGAGTGAGGAATTTGTAGGTTTAGGAAGTTTACTTCAAAAGGGGAGTCGTTTCAAGCACTTTCATCCTCTTGAGTCTCATTTTCACCTTTGTGCATGATTTTGTGAGGTCCCGGGTTCTGCTTGCATATGTTGTTTTGAAGGAGGTCTGTGTTTTGACCTTTGGTGCTAATTTGTTCCTCAAATGGATATTGCACAAAATTCCTTTTCAATCGGATAATATCCAAACATTATTCTTGTTCCCACATTTCACAAGGAGGGGAGTATTATAAAATTTTCCTAAAAAGCGGGTGATTTGTTCTCAACTGGATATTGTGCTAAAATATAGTGGTACGAGATATATCTTGTGTGTCCTGAAAGATCCACTTGAGCTTAAACCTTTGTCATTTCTCAAGAAAGGGGAACTTCAAGTAGACATCAGATATTGTGGGTGTTTTGTATGGCAATGGATTTTATCCACTTGAAGGTCTTTTTTTCCCACTTGTCCGGTGCATGACAAAAAACTGGCTTTGGGTATTGGTGAATGTTGAACATGTTGTCAAGGGTAAGAGGCATTTATGGTTGTTCTTTCCATAGTATTTAAGCTTGGATTCGATTCATTTTCATTGTTAGTACTCGTATTTTCTAATTTTCTCGAGCTCCTAGGTGACTTCATCAAATCTAAAGTTATTTTCTTTAATCTTAAAGGTCTCCCATTGTGCATCATGGTTTTCCCTGCGTCAGCCCCCTAAAGAGTAATTCACATTTTCTAAGGAAATCAGATTAGCTATTCAAGTTCCTTTCATCTTCTTGCACTTGAATCCTATTTATATTGGGCATTTTTCTTAGATTGGTAGCAAGTGAAATTTAGGAACTAGAATCGACAGGATGATAGGTATATACGAAACCGTAGTGTCTTTTTCTATTTATACTCCTGTAGGGTTTGTGTCATTTGATTTTCATGTGGTTTTCGTTATGTAAATTTTCCTGATGATTAGGTTTTTATGGCTTAATTTCAAAATTTCTTCCATTAAACCTAGGTCATTTTTTGGATATTTTCATGTTGCCTTGTTTCATTTTAGGTTGGTTGCAAGAAAATCTTGAGGGAAGGGATTGTATCCTTCCAGGTTGGATTGATCCTCGAGTGGATCTTTGTATAAATTTTGCAATTAAACTTAGCTTGAGGAATCTAAAATTTGTGGTGATTCTAGGCCTCAATGGATATTATCCACTGAGGGCTCATAGACCCACTTATCCAGTGCAGTCACCCAAGCCCACTAAGTCCTTTAGGTGTTATGTCTATTAACATTTGTGATTATTTTATATGGCAGTGGATATTATCCACTTGATGATGCTTTTCTCTCTTATCCAAGGTAGTTCCTCGAGTCCACAAAGACATTAGCCCTGAAACCCTCCAGCTCTCGCAGAGGTTTTCTTAAAGGATAATGATTTTATCCACTTAAGGGGTTTTCCTCTGCTTATCCGATAGGGAGACTTAGACCCGCTTATTCAATGGTGCAACTTTCACCTACTCGAAATGGAAATGATGTCGCAGTAGTTTCACTTGATACAGAATATATCTTATCGAGCCCAAAACACCTACTAATCTAGTGATAGCTAAAGCCTCTGCTTATCTAGTGAAGCTTGAAATCCCTGCATATCTAATTAAGGTTCTTAGACCCACTTTTTAGTAGAAGTGGTTCATATATCCTATATGGACCCATTTTCCCACTCAAAGTGAACAACTTGACATAATTTTGTGGATCTAAAAGATTTCATCCCTTGAATCATGGAGAAATATGAATTTGACTATGTGCAATGCTCATATCCTATGAGGGTAGAAATACTCGCTTTTTGTCAAATTGGCTAAATTTGGTGTCATAGATGAAAACTAGTTGTTAGGAATTCTTGTTAATATCTTATTTAAGCTAATTTTAAGTAATTCCTAATCTACTTGGTAAATTGAAAATGGTGAAAATTGTTAAGGGGTATTCATTAAGGTGGTGCATGCAGGGTAAATGACTTCTCGAGTTGTTAATATGAAGTATGAGTTTAAGGGAGTTCCTCCAGTATCTAAGATCACTTCCAATTGGAACAACATAGTTGACACTGTTATCAACCATGTGGATTTGGATGACTTCAAGTTGAGGGTGTTTTGTGTTAACCTTACTAAATGGGCTCACAAAATAGGACAAAATGGCATAGCCCAGGCAACAAGTTTTCCCACTACAGTTCAGTGCTCAGAGCTCATCATGGCTTGTGCAGAGAGATACAACCCACCAACCAGGTCCTAACACAAGATGGGAGAATAATCACCAACCTCACTATAGAAGCTATATCAAAGGCTTTTGATATTCCTATGTTTCCCACCATGACTATGCTAACTAAGGAGACAAACCAGTGCATATATGATCAAAATCCAGAGAAATGTAGGAAGGTGATCAATGACACCTAGATGAAGGTGAGAAGGACTGCTATGTCTAAAGTACCTCAAGTACTATATACGAGTGATTTTAAACCTAAGGTAGGAAACATGGTGACACTCCTCAGTAGAGTCATGGGACTATCCACTGCATCAACATTTGAACCCATGATGTTTGGGTATATCGAGGAAGTATTGAAAGGAGAAAAGAAGATATATTTGTCCCAGATCATTAGTGATAACATCCATAGGTGTTTCTTGGCTCTAAATGAGACTTGGGTCTTCCACCTATCCTCTTATAACATGTATATCTTGGCCGGGAACTTTGTTTACCCTGGGATGACTAGATTAGGAGTAGTCATTAATGCTATTGGGGAACTTAAATTTTATGACTGCTACTCTCAGCTGCAACATGTTAATTCACTAGTTCACTATAAGAGTGAATGATGCTTTTACAATGCACATCACAAGGATGTTGCAGGGAGATATGTCTAGAAGGATATCACTGGAGGCTAGCAATGTAGTGTAGAATTATGAGTATTGGTTTATCCAATTCCCAAAGTTTACCTATCTCAGAGTGTAAGGGTTCAAAGGAGCACCGTAAAGGATACCAAAATATCCCATAAACAAGGTACTCCTACTTGAATTGACAAGGCAACAATGCACCTGCCATCATTTCCTAAAGGACTTGCATAGGGTTGTTTTCCAAGTTCCTAATTGTCCTAGGGAGACGATTGTTTATTTGCATCACCATTGGTGTTGTCGAATCATCAAATGTAGTTACAATAATTACACTTGATTTTCTATAAAGCTCGGTCCCATTTTGATCCATTTGGCACCCTTGAACAACATGTCAATAGGAAACTCTTCCATGTTGAGGAGTTAGAGGATTTTTGGGACAACTGTGCTGATGAGAATGAAGTCAAGAAGAAGAAGTGTTCAAGGTTATCTCTTGACATCATCAAGAAGTTTCATATAACACCGATGCCTGATCAAGTTGTTGATGATGGGTTTGTGGTGCAAGAAGCTGAATGGAGAAGGGTCTTTGGTCATCTAATTCCCCCTTCAAACTAGGTCAAATCTAAGGAATGCTCCCTTGAGGAAGTCATGAGGAATCTTGTGAGATATAGTAGAGCTTGGGTAGACGCTCAAGTTACACAACTTATTGCTTCTAGCATGCCCTTAACATATACAGATCCTCTGGAGGAAAGAGATAGTGATGATGAAGAAGATGAGCCTAGAAAAGAGGTCGGTTCAGAGAAGGCAATGCAAAGGGAGAAATCAGATAGTGAAGACACTAAGGATGAAGTGCCACTAGTAGATAGGAAAGGGAATGACAAAGTATTGAGGGAGCCTAGGAAGAAGGCCATGAGGGGAGTATCTCCCCAATTAAACTAGAACATCTAAAATGAAGCCAGGATAGACTAGAGAAGTTGAGGGGTCTAGGCCTAAGAAAATTAGAGTCACTTAGAAGGCTCAAGCCCCTAAAATTTTACAAGATCCTTCTACTACAACAACTATTACCTCTATTCCACTACCAGTTATCTCTACCCCTGCAACTCTAGATGTGCAAAACCTTCCTACTTCTTCTCCTCCAGCTGTACAAATTGCCTCAGTATCTTCTGTCATGTCAAGCTCAATCATTGATAGTTGTTTCCACCCCACCTCATTTCTCCATACCCTCTACCTCTGTATCATCATCCTCTATTAATCTCACTTCCACTTGCTATCCAGTTGCCACCACCTCTTCTATCTCTCCACCATCTTCTCCATCGCTCTCTTCCATCGGCATTCACACTTCTTCAATATCTCAAGCTCCTCTTTTCACTTCACTTCATATCTCTTATGTCCCATTTCTCACATCCTTATCCTTCCCCCCTTTGCCACCTATTTACTACATCTTGTCACCTCCTTTCTCCTTACCATAGCTTAACCTATCCACACCTATTGCCATTCCATCCTTCCCCACTTGCCCATCCATCCCACCTTCCTTGGGGCTTGCAGCATTTGCAAACCTTTCAAAAGTGCAACTACCTAAGGCAGTGGTTGACTCATTCTTTACAATAAACAATAGTTTTTCCTGGCCATTCCAGATTGCTGAGGTAAGTCATGGGCCATCCTCACCAAAGGTTCCCTTGCTAGAAGGAATTGAGAAGGTTTGCACCGAAATGAATATAATCAACAAAGAAGTCTGCATTCAAGACACCTTTGATAGTCTTCCTATAGATATGAGCATTGTAGAGATAGTGGATCTTGATTACAGTCCTCTGAAGAATCAGCCAAAATAGTAAAATATATTTGATAAAGCAGAGCAGGACACAGGTGATCAGTTGTGGTAGGTTGGGCAACCTTAGGAGGTTATTGCAGAATTTGCTAGGGAAGATATCTCAAGGAAAGACTTGGCCTTAGGAGGAAATGATTATTCAAATAAAGAGGGAGGACAATTGGAGCCCCCTATTGATTCCTTGATAGCTCCCAACTAGTTGCAAGAGAGGTTACAAGGCAAACAACCTCAAGTTGAAGTTGTTGATCTGGACTTATATAGCTTCTTTGCATGGCTTAAAACAAGCACAGGTCCACTCAAGGATATATAAGGATGCCTATGGATCCAGGGTTGTAGAAGTTGTACTCTTGCAAGTGCAGGTTAATAAAGTAGAAGGAAAGCAGAGTGTGGAATACGCCTTCCTAATACTAATCTTTAAGGAGAGAGATACAGAAATTCACAAAACTTTGCAATTATAGTTCATTTAAGATGCACAAACAAGAATAATAGAATAAACAATAAAGATTGAACACTAGATTTTATGCGGGAGAACCCTTACGAGAAAACAACCCATACACCAAAGCAAGATCACTTGTATTACAGTAAAATGTCAATTACATACAAGTTACAGAGCTGTGGTCTTTTAGGTGTCAATTCACGTAATGAATCTAGTAGCATTTAGTACAATTCACTCTCAAATCATCATGTCCACTCAATGTACTACAGCATTAAAATACAAACTTCTCAAATGTTACATGAAGCACATCACTTCAACTTCCACACCAGACAAAACTGTTACAAACTGAACTATCTTTATCTGTCATTTCTAGTCTTTATCGCCATACTGTAGAACTCTTTTTGACTAGCTGCGGGACTATGGTTTACTTCCAACTATACCATTCCACCACAGTCATCTTATACTGACCTTCACAATATGGTAGGACACATCGCAACACCGCAGGCTTGTTTACTAACCATTGCGGGGCCGCGGGGTATACCGCATTGCCGCAAGCAATCTTACAGACTGTCACGGGGTTGCGGTATAACTCATACACCTACCAGCCACTCCAGTCACTGTCACAGGAGAGTGGGGTAACTCCCGCTCTATTGTCGACACCATCAACAGACCACTGTGGGTTTACGGGTTAGGATTCCTCCTGTGCTATCACAATTCTTTATGAACAGCTGTGGGGTGGTGGTAAACACCGCACTACTATAATCCAACTTCCAGACTCTCGTGGAATGGTGGTAAACACTACCAGCCTACATCTCTCTCATCTGTACTCTATGGGATTGCGGTAAGGGCCCGAATGCAACCATGAAAGTCTAAGTTTGATGGCAACTGAGCTAGGATTTTATCAATGAGATTGAGACACACATTCTCAACATTCTCCCACTTGACGAAGAACTCACTAAACCCCTTCCAATGCTTGAAGTCACTGAACATTCTAGGCCCCAAGGCCCATCAAATTGGTACACCACTTGAAATTATCTGTGCTCACAGGCTTCATCAATGCATCAACAACATTTACTAGAGTATCAACTTTTTCCAGAATAACCTTTCCATCATCCACCATGTCATGAACAAAATGGTACTGCACGTCAATATGTTTTGTCTTGGCATGGAAAGTTGGATCCAAACAAATGGCACTCTGTCTGTCACAGCAAATAATAATCTACCCTGTATCAAAACCAATATTTGAACACAGTCTTCTAAGCCAAATGTCTTCTTTGCAGGCATGATTTGCTGTCATGTACTCCACCTTAGTAGTAGATAAAGTGACTACAGCCTGCCACTTGCTCATCCAACTAATTGCACCACCAAACAATGTGAATACATATCTGCTGGTGGATCTTCTGATGTTAATGTCCCCTACCCAATTAGAATCTACAAATCCATGAATGCTAACAAATCTTTGTGATCCAATAGAGTTACCATGATAACACAAGGCGTACTCTGAAGTACCCTTCAAATATCTAAAAACTCTCTTCACAACATCCCAATGTGTCCTTCCTAGATTAGCCATAAACTGACTAAGCACTCCCATTGCTTGGGCAATGTCTAGCCTGGTACATACCATTGCATACATTAAACTGCCAACTACACTTGCATAAGGCACCCTGGTCATGTCCTCCATCTCAATAGGAGATTCTGGACAATCTTCAACAGAAAGTTTCATTCCTTGCAACACTAGAACAACTAACTATTTGCAATCTGTCATATTAAACCTCTCTAGGAAAAAAACTATATAGTTGCTCTGGCTAAGCCAAAGTTTTCTATTTCCCTTATCCTTTCTGATTTCCATCCCCAGAATATACCTTGTTGCACCTAGATCTTTCATTTCAAACTGTCCTAAAAATTGAGATTTTAATTATGAAATCATACCCTTATTCCCAATGAACAACATATCATCCACATACAGGGCAATAATAAGTAGATGACCATTCTCATATTTAAAATAAACACAATGATCAGACTTTGATCTCACAAACCCCAAAAACAACACATAGGTATCAAACTTCTGGTACCACATTCTAGGTGACTGCTTCAAACCATACAGAGATTTCTTTTATTTGCAAACCAGGTTTTCCTTAGCTTTTTCAATGAAGTGCTCTGGTTGAGACATGTAAATCTCTTCCTCCAAATCACCATGAAGAAATGTTGTCTTCACATCCATCTGCTCAATTTCTAACTCATATGCTACGGCAAATGATGATAGAAATATGATAGATGTCAGCTTAGCTATAGGAGAAAATATTTCTCCATAGTCAATCCCCTCCACCTGGGAATATCCTTTCATGACCAACCTTGCTTTATGCTTATAAACACTGCCATCAAGACCAATCTTCTTTTTAAACACCCATTTACATCCAACAAGCTTTCAACCTTCAGGAAAAGGTACCAGATCCCATGTTTCATTCTTCTTCAATGATGCTATTTCCTCATTCATGGCTTCCAATCAGGAATCTGAATCAGGCATACCCATAGCCTCTCTAACAATCCTAGGCTCATCAGTGTTAGCAATCAAAGCATGGGCACAACTAGAATCCAACATAGGATAACCAAACCTTTCAAGTTGCCGCTTCTCACATGTAGACCTCCTCACCGACTGAGGCTGAGGTTCTTCATCCTATTCATAATTTTCAGAGCTGCTTGAGTTCTCCTCACTAACAGGTCACTAGGAGTACGTAGTTCATCCTTATCTCGAGTAAGAGAAATTTCAACTACCTCCTTCTTTTCTGCTTCTTTCACCTCTGGCTGTAGATCAACTATAGAAGGTTTCATCTCACAGAAGACCACACTTCTTCTATACAGTACCTTCTCTGTAACTAGGTTCCAAAGCTTGTACCCTTTCACGCCAATTCTATAATTGATGAAGATACATTTTATAGCTTTGTTTTCAGTTAGATCTTTTTTCACTAGGCACATATGCATACGCCACACAGCCAAAGACTCTAATGTGTCTAAAATAGGGCTTCTTACCAAACTACACTTCCATAGGTGTCTTGTCCATGAGTGCCAAAGTGGGAGCTCTATTAATTAGATAACATGTTGTAGCTACAGCCTCAACCCAGAACTTCTGCTCTAGACCAGCACTACTTAGCATACTTCTTGCCATTTCCATCAACATTCTATTCATCCTTTCTACAACTCCATCTTGTTGTGGAGTGTAAGGAGTCATCCTATGTCTTTTAATTCCATGGTCCTTGCAATACTTTTCAAAATCTGTAGAGCAAAACTCACCACCATTATCTGTCCTCAAGCATTTTATTTTCCTTCTAGTCTGATTTTCAACCAAGGTTTTAAATTCCTTAAACCAACTAAAAACTTCAGTTTTACTTCTAAGAAAATAAACAAATGTCCTTCTCGAATAATCATCTATGAACAAAACAAAATACACAGATTTTGATAATGAAGGAACATTAACTGGACCAAATACATCAGAATGAATATAATCCAGAATTCCAGAAGATTTATGAGGACTAGAATAAAAAGAAACACGGTGTTGCTTTGCATATATGCAATGTTCACAAAAATTGAACTCAAGATTAAAATCATCAAGCCTTCAACTAGACTTTTATTTTTCAAGGCTTTTAAGCCTTTTTCACCAATGTGGCTGAGCCTTTGATGCCACAACATTGTCTTCTCGATGGGAGTTTCATCTCCAAAGAATTAACACCCACAGAAACAACATCCTCCTTCTCAACATGATTAGATTTACTTGACTTTGCAGAAGCACTATTACATTGAACTACATGTGCATCCAGCTTATATAGAGTTCCAATTCATGCACCCTTAGCCAACACCATAGAGCCTCTAGTCATTCTACAAACACCTTTGAGAAAGAGACTTGTACACCAAGATTACATACAAAAAGTAAATTATGAGATAGACCTGGTATATGCATCCAATCATCGATTCCCTTCACTCTTCCATCAGGAAACCAAATTTTGAATCTTCCACAACTAACAATTTCTAGGTGAGAATCGTCACCCAGATACACCCTTCCACTAGCATACTTTTTGTACTTTAAGAACCAATCCCTATGTGAGGTCATGTGAAAGGACACACCTGAGTCAATCAACCAAACATCATATGATGCCTGAGTCACCAAGGATGCTATGAAGGCATCTGCATTGCTCTGAGAAGAATCATTATTAGAAGAGTTTTCCTTCTTATTCTTCTTCTTCTCCTCTTTACAATCTTTCTTGATGTGTCCAGTTTGCCCATAGTTCCAGCATTTCACCTTGGACTTTTTACCATGAGACTTTGATCTCCCCTATGACTTGGATTTAGACTTGTTGTCTTTCTTCTTTCCTTTCTCCTTTGTTCTGCCTTGAACAACAAGGGCCTCCTTAGCAATCTCAGAAGATTTCCTCCTCATTTCTTCTAATAGTAGAAAAGCAACCACATCTTCCATCTTAAAATTGGTTGTTGTACTCCCAATAGCCATTACCAGGTGATCCCATGTGTCAAGCAATGAACATAATAGGAGCATGCAACGATCCTTGTCTTCTATGTTCACACCCATAGACGCCAACTAAGCAATGATTATGTGAAACACATTCAAATGATCTACAACAGATGCTCCTTCCTCCATCTTTAAAGAATATAGCTTCTTTCTCATAAATAGCTTATTTACTAGAGATTTCCCTTGATAAATTTCACCAAGCTTCTTCCATAGAAGTTTCACTATCTTCTCTTCATGGACATTCGAGAGAACATAATCTGTAGACACTGAAAATCATGCAGGTCTTGTTAACACATGACCTTGTAATGTTTTACCCTAGGTCCTAGGTCATCCCACTCATAATTCTAACTCAATCACATTGCTAATTAATTAAATAAATCCACTTTATTTAATTAATCTCCTCATTCACGTGTCCTCACATAATTCAAATTAAATGTTTGAATTAATCCCTCACCTTTCATCTCATTCAAACAAGTGTCACATGTTACATCCTCCACTTAATATGCCTTCACATGTCAAACTAATTCAAATATAATATTTGAATTAGATCCCTTTCATTCTCCTTTGCACACTTGTCACATGACTACATTTTCTTGATGTGCAAGGAAGCCTAATCAATCCTAGCCATCCATGTCTTCCCAACCCTAATCGATCTTGTCCATCCATTCTAACTAGGTCTTTCCTATAAACCTAGCCTCCTCTAAGCCATTTAGGGGGGATGCAATCTAATTTCATACTGTTATGCTGCCAAAATCTTGAGCAACCAACATTGAACCACATTCATCAATCTCTCCCTTGCATCCATCTTGCATCTCTCTTGCATCCATCTTGTCGTCATCTTGCACATATCATTCGAAGTATATTGAAGGTTTGGGTTTGGTAATGCATGTGTTTGTTCCATCATTTAAGCTAATTCAAATTTTCAGTATACATTTTGGCATGCCCATGATTGTAACCCTCATTTTTGTAGGTTTTGTTGTCAAAATTTTGCTTTTCCTAACCCTAGTTTTGTCAAAATTTGTGAGTTTTGGAGTGACTTGTTGCAGATGAGCTCCTAGGCAGAAAATAACCTCACCATCACAATTAGGTGGTTGTATCCATGAATTTTGACTATAAATTTGTCTATCTTTCGTGATTGGAAATTTTTGAAATTTTTTGAATTTTTTTGCAGGTCGTACCAGACGGATCCGTACGACCTGTATGAGGTCTCTGATGGTATCAATTTATTTATGGTTTCTTTCAATTTTCTGGGTAATCCATTTCTATTACAGTTTATGTATTATCTGTTAGAAGTATTTGTGGTAGTGGTCAGGTTCTATGTCTTTGCAGGTATATCTGTCGGCCACAGAACCATCTATCACATTTTAAGTCTTAATCCCTGCAACCGATGACTTAAATATCTTGGACCATCATTTAAATTGTTAATGTAAGCTTCTGCTATAGTTCTCCCGCCATCCACAACCCATTATGAACCCTAGCGCCGCTTATCCCTTATTCCTCTGCCTTCAAGACTTCATCAGCTGTCGCCACCATTTGGCATGCTACTCCTCCCGCTCCATAAAACCCTACTACCTTTGTCAATGGTGACATCCCATATCCCTCTCCCATCGACTGTCTAAACTATCCCTTCCATCGCTCATAAAACCTTTGACAATCCCCACTCAGTGCTTAAAAACTTCTCTCTACTAGCTAAAAACCCCTAGTACATCCGCCCACCATCCTGCCTTCGACGCAGTCTCCAACCTCACCACCTCTTCTTGGCCTAAAACCTAACCCCCAACCTCACCACTTGATCCACCTCACACTCCATTTCTAGTCTTGTAACATCTGACCACCTTTATCTACTGTCGTCTCCTCCTACGTCTCTAATCCGCCTGACCAACGCTGGTGTGAAAAACTTGTCTATCCATACTCATTGACTAGCCTTTGACCACCGACCTACCATCATTGGATTTACTTGATCACCACTAAAGATCTTACCATCGCCACCAAGAAATGATCTCTTCTCTGCCTTCATAGTCATTGTCTCCTATCTGCCCATTGTTATCACTAGTTCGCCATTTGTGATTTGTGGATTTGTGGTTTCGATTATGTTGTTCTAGGCTACTTAAGGGTAACTGGTTTTGGCTCAAGTTAAGGTTTTCAAAAAAGAACTATTTTGCGTATAAGAAACTCATGTCTTTAAGTGCCTCAATTTCCATTCCATTTAAATGTTGGTAGATGTAAAGACCTGCCTAAAACCCTCATCGACTCCTAGTCGTTTCCCTATGTAAACTGTAGCAGTGAACTGATGAAGAGATTTGAACATTTTACTTTGCTTGCTTCACTCTGGATGGTAAACAGTTGGACGCTTTGATGGTTTATAGATGAAACACATTAGTTGTTTAAACCCTCCCATGCTTCACATCTAAATAATTTAAGCCATAGCTCCGCCATTTAAAACCACAGCTAACACTCTGTCGCCGCCCTTTTTTTTGCTTGGTCGAACTCCCTTGCATTTTGTCGAATCCAAGTCGCTGTTCCATAAACATTAGGTCAGCATCTAAAAATCATTGGTTAGTGTCCTAAAGTCCAATTAGCGCCTCGGTCAATGTCCTATAGTCTGCAACTACCAGCCTTGACCATTTAGTGTTAGGGTTTAAGTGTAGCAATAAGTGCTGAAACATTTAGGTTTAGGGTTTAATGTGGGTTTTGCTTTTTGATTCCATCGAAGGGAGGGGCATAAAACATTTGGCCCTCTTTTTTTATTATTTACATTGACTCAGGCCTTGGTCACATGGGTGACCAGGGGCCTTAAGGGCTCAAACCACCAACTAAAACCCTTAACCTCTATAGTAACCACCAGCGCCAAAACAATAACATGTGACTAGGAGAAGACTGAATCGTTAACATTTTTTGCAAACAATCAGCTAACCTCTTGTGCCTCTACATGCCAAAGGAGGCTATTTTTTTCAAATTTCCATAACTTTCACATACAAAGGCAAAATTTTGCAAATGAGGGCTCGTTGGAAAGATGGGAAGATGAACTATGTAGTGATGAAGGAATTTTCAGGTAACTATACTATTTCAATGCTTTTTTCTGGTCAAAGTCAAACTTGCATGAAAACTTCAAACGCACATAACTTTTGCATTTTTGATCAAATTTTCACAATTTTTTTTAAAGTGCATAGAATTTTGTGTAGAATTTGTTCATGCAATTCATTTTCCTATATCAATTCATCTATAGTATATTTTATCAGTTTCTTGATTTTGCACATAACGGATCTCTAGGCACTTTCACTTGCTCGTTTTTCAATTTGGTGGCTTGTAGGTGATCTCAAGGAGCTGGAGCAGCATTCACATCAGCATCACAATGAATTAATCAAGTGCACTTATTTCATCTCTTACCTCTTAATCATTGTTTGATCACACATTTCAATTTGGGCTTAAAACAAATATTGCTTTAGCAATCACATCGAAAAAAAAATTGGGCTAAAATTAACCATTGTCTTCAATCACACATCTTGACTTTGGGTTAAATAAGAACAAGTGTCTTCATTGCTTGGTGAAGTTGCATGTGATTAGTGGTGTGTATTCTCTTCTCATGTGCTTCGTGTGATCTTGAAAATCAAAAACACCTCTTATCCATTCAATTTTCACACATGCATTTCATTTTCTAAGGGTTAATTTACAACTGCGAGTGTGAATCAAGTGTGTGCCAACACCACACTTAATTTTCTTTTGTTTACCCTTCTTAGGAGGCCTGCTTAGAGACACACCACTCTAAGGGACGACCTCATTCGAGGCTGAATCGAAAGACACCGTCATTGGGAGTTGGAATCTTGTCACTCTTGGCTAAGCCCCAAAGAACTTTATACCTTTGGGAAGTGAAGGTGAAGGGTGGGTTACCCCTTTCTCCCAGCTGTGTGGCAGGATTTCACTTTCAAATTCCTAGTCAACCTCGTGCAAACATATCCCAAAACTTAATTGGCCGTACCCTATTTCAAACTAGACATTAGGTTTGTTGCTGTGTCTTCAAATGTGTGCTTAATCATAACATTTAAATCTTGAAAGGCAAATTCATCATCTTGTTTGGTGAGTGTGTTCATGCATTTGCTTGTGAAATCTTGTGTTTGATATTTCCCTAATCAAACTTCAAATAAACAATTGTCGCATAATCATCTTCAACCAACCTATCATAACACATATATTAGACCACCTCATCCACATCTTCCAATCCTAATCACCCAATTCATCAATTCATTTTAACTCACCTCCATCCTAAACAAAACCCTAATCTTATCCAAGTCATCATTACACATCATCATCAACCTCATTCTAATCAAACCCCTTTTCATTCTAATTGTCATCCTAATCACATCTAATTCATTCTAACCCAATCCTAATCATATCCTCCTTATTCTGCATCAGCAAATCAACATCAGCCTAATCATCCTAGTCATTACACATCATCCAATCATTCCAAGCCAAATCACATCACAACTACTTTCATCCCAATCCAAATCCAAATCAACCCAATCAAAAATCAAGACCTTAGTTGATAATCATCAACTGTTATCCAAACTTGCTTGAGAGCATTAGTATATCTTGAGTAAGTCAACCAATCAAATCAATCCAATTAACCCTCTATTACTTAAGTGTCATTAGTCTACCTTAAGTATAGAGAATCAATCCAATCAACCCTCTATTACTTAAGTGCCATTAGTCTACCTTAAGTATAGAGAATCAATCCAATCAACCCTCTTACTTGAGATCATTATTCTATCTCAAGCATAGAGAGACATCCATCAAAAGAAAACAAATCAAATCATCCTAAGGTCTTGAAATTTGATCCCAATCACTCCACATCATCACCTACATTTCTCATTTAAACCACTTTCATCCCAATCCATTCATCCTGATCACCTCAATCCAAGTCATCCCACCTTGTTATCCCACATTACCTTTCCCATTATTCTAAATCATCCTAGTCATCTACTCTAATAATTCCACCATCATTCATCCTAATTCCTTCAAGTCATCCAATCTCATGATCCTAGTCATCTTCGACATCCTAATCATCATCACCATACTCCTCATCATCCAAGTAAACCCCTAATCATTTCTGGCCATTACACATCATCAAATCTTCATCCAATCAATTCTCCACATCTATCACTTGTAAACATGGACAGGGCATTTCTAAACAACACCTATGAGAATGATCATTATGACACCAAAAGAATGCTTAATCAACTTAGTCAACTTAGATGGCTATATAGAAAGGAAGAAGACCCTGTGTCACCACAACATCAACAAGTCCCACAACATCAAGCCCTAGGCCAATATCAACGCTCCTAAATTCCATAACAAGCCCAACAAGCACATAATCCAAACACTAATGCCGCCACATCCATACCACAAATCACCCTTACTATTCCTAACAACACCACAAATGCAAGTACTTCTATAAGCCTACCATCTAACGATCCTAACTCCATTGCCATCATATCACAACTGCTTTCTCAACAAAATTCCAACATCAACCAATGTCCACAACAATCCACCTCACAAAACCTTTCACCTTTGAATCCTATCATGCCACCTCATCACCAAACCTATCCACATGGCAATCAAATGTCCTTACAAGAACAACATGCAAGTCCAAAGAACCCTATGTACATAAATCAAGAAAGTCCAAGTCATCTTATGCAAGACCTAAAATCCTTTGACAAGGGAGAAACCAACCTAGAAAGTGCCTCCTTTAAGTCACCTTCACCATCCAATCATATGGCAACACATGAGCCAACTAGTCCCATCCCAACACCTTTATCAAGCCCTTCATTGCCTTCATCACCTTCATCCCCATGTTCCACTAATCCTTCATTAAAAGATTCGATGGAGATACTTTTAGAGAAATTTGTCCAAGCAAATTTGATTGAGCTATACCCGTTCAAAGCATACTCTCCATTTATGATTAAACCTAGAGGGTATAATGAAAACCATTCTTGTGCATACCATAGGTATGGGGGCCATACCATATCCACTTGTGTCCGATTTCAAAGATTAGTCAAGAACCTAGAAGATAGTGGTAAGATTGTTTTGGATAAAACCAATCCCTCTAATTCCATTATTTTTCCATCTAGCCCAAATCCTAATCCCATTATCCATCCAACAAATCCTAATCCTAAGCCTTCAACTTCCACTATTATCATCCATCCACTATATTTCCCATTCACCCATACCCTTGCAAAGGATGTGATCCATTGGCTACTAGAAAGGAATAAAACATTGCCATGTCATCAACCACCTATTCTTGAACCTCCCCATGAGTCTTTAAACACGTTGTCTAGTCTTCTAACCCCAGCATGTGATCTACAAGCTATCAAGCTTATTAAAGAGCCTTCCACTTCCATTCAATAAAATCAAGAGTTATGTCAAGAGCATGATCCTAAGCATGAAGAAACAATAGCCCCTAAATCTAATCAAGATCAAGTCATCCCCATCCAACCTATCCATAACATTTACCTTCTTTATGATCAAGATGATACCTATAAAGAAGCTATCCATGAGCACCTTGATCCTATCCATAATCCTATAATCCATGAGCAAGACATCCAAATTGCTCCTAGTCATCCTCCATCTAGCCTAATCCATGATCCTACACCTTCCACTTGTCATGATGAGACATGTGCCTCCAAAGCAAACATAGAAGATCGAACAAATAATTTGGATCCCAATGAACATAAGAAAGATCCTAATGATCCATCCACATCCACCATTGATCCCATTTCAAATCCACCATATCCTACTAGTCTATCCACATTCATTCATGAGCATTCCTTCTTAGAACACCAATAGCCATTATCCACTTTACCTTCTCCATCCAATAATCAACTCAAGTTTAGTGTCCAAACTACACCTAGTCCTATAGTCAATCGCATGCTCCAAAACATGAACTACCAAGGCAAAGGTTTAGGCCTACATGAACAAGGCATTTTGGAGCCAATCCATGTCAAGGTCCCTCCTCGCTCATTTGGCGTTGGATACACACCCCAAGGTCAACAATCTAACGATGTTCCTCCACACTTCCTAAATCCACTTCCTTCCATCATAAACCCCGTCATAGTCCTAAAACATACGTTGCCATTCCACCTCCCTCATCCTACAAATGTCAAAAGCATGTGACCATTCACGTTCCACCATCCACTTTACCTCCACTTCTTCCAACTCCTAATTTCGCTCCATCCACTTTGCCACCATTGCTTCCAACACCTAACATACCTACCATCCATAAATTCCCTCACATTCCTAATCTTGATCAACCAATGCACACATTGTCTAAACATGAAGCTTTCACCCATTCCACCAACCCCATGGGATTCCAAAATAAACATTTGGATGCCTCTACTTATAAAGTCAAAAATCCTAAAAATCCTCATGCCTTAGGGCACAAACATGAAAAGTCAAAGCAAAGTACACCTAAAAGTCTACCTAAGTCCAAACCTTCACAAGCAAAGTCCAAAAGCAAAATGGTTTGGGTTCCTAAGCAAAAATCAATCAAGTCAAATGAGGCATCCACCTCTCAAAAATCCCAACCATCCCCCTCCATTCAAACATTCCAAAAATACCACATGAAAGGCAAAAATCATCAAAATACTAAGTCTATATGGGTACTCAAATACTTAAATCATCCATCCACTAATCCAACATCACCATTGCTTCCTACACCTCCATCCAATCACAAGCTTCCATTTTTAACATGGTGTGTGCAACCATTGGTCATGGCCCCATTCCATTCCACAACATTCCCACATACCTTCATCACCCCATTATTCAACCATTATCCTACATATTTCACCCATCACTCTTCTATAGTCCATGCTTTTGCATAAACCTTTCATCCATCCTTGCATAAGTCCTACATAATCCACATCATAATCCACTTTCATCCCCTACATAATCCACATTGTAATCCACTTTCGTTCCCTACATAATCCACATCATAATCCACTATCCCCCCCTCCATAATCCACATCATAATCCACTTTTGTTCCCTCCATAATTCATTATCTACCTAATCCATTTTCCTTGCCAACATCAATGAGCATAATGCCTTGACATGGTCCATTTGTGATGACATCCTTCTCTAATGGGACTATCACATTACATGGAACTAGACACTTGAGTCCCTCCTTTCCATATCCACATATCTTAGTCAAAAAAGAAAAAAAAAAGTAAAGAGAAATCCCTTCGTCCAATGGTGAAAACTTGGTAAACAGGCGCCTTGGATAAGTACCATGATGAAAACTTGGCAAACATGAGTCATGTGTAAGTTGATCTTCTATGTCACCTACACTTGGGGGCACCTTATCTCATCCTACATATCATTTTCACCTTGTCTCATCCTACATATCATTTTCCTATCTTATCCATTACATACATATACCTATCCCATTGCATCCATTCATCCACCCTTCCTCTTTTGATCTTGATAAAGATATGGGGGCAACAATGTTGAAACATCTTTTGGATATCTCTTGATGTACCTCACCCCCATACAACCCATCCTATCATTACCCTCTTTCCGTTACCCATATTTCCATCCTTTCCAAATGAACCCTATCATCCAAGTCATAAGCTCTGTCATGTCAAATCCTATCATCCTATTGCTTTAAATATTGTCCTAAAAAATCCTAAGTCTACTACCTAGATTGGGGCATGTTATTCCTATGCGACATAGTCCTTGGAGATCACATCCTTGCTCTCTTACACATACATCCATTCCATTCCATAGCCTATCATTTTATCCTATCCATTTATCATGATCGTTTCATCCATCCACTATCATCCATCCCTTTGTCCAATCCCATTCATTCCCTTGCATCTAGACTTGGTTTCCCCTTATCATTGGTATCTAGCACAAAGGCAACCTCAATTGTAAATCCAATGCCATTTCAAAATATTTCAAAAATCCCCAAAAAATCAAAATATTTCAAAAATACAAAAAAATCAAAATATTTCAAAAACCCCAAAAAAATTAAAATATTTCAAAAATCCCAAAAAAATCAAAATATTTCAAAAATACAACAAAAATCAAAATATTTCAAAAACCCAAAAAAAATCAAAATATTCCAAAAATCCAAAAAAAATCAAAACATTCTAAAAATCCAAAAAAAATCAAATATTCCTAAAAAGACAAAAAAAAATCAAATATCCAACAAAAAAAAATCCAACCAATAAGATCAATCCATCACATCATCAAATCAAGCCAATCTATCAAATAATCAAAAGCAAATCAAATAACATCATCCAATCAATTCCAATCAATCCATAACTTGATCAATTCAATCCATGTCATCCCATCAATAAAACGCAAATCAAAACTACATCTCATCTTTATCGTTAAATGTCTTGATCTTGTGGATACAGGGTATGTAGGAAATCTAGGATACGAAGGAAGTACCTATATTCAGGCATAGGCGATAGACTTCTTCCATCCTTCTTCTAATCTTCACCAATCATCTTCTTTCTTCCATCTCATATTTCTTCTATCATCTATCTCCCACATCATCAATCCATTCTTCAAATTCATCAAATCAATCAAATCAATTCAAGCAATGATCCAAATGCAAGTTAATCATTAATCCATACCAATCAAGTTAATCAGGCCTGTCAAATTATCCGATCACATCAATGGCCTTGATCTTAATCTTGTCATAAACCAAATCAATTAATCAATCATCATCATCAATGGGATATATCATTCCCACATCCTTGTGTTGATCTAGGAATATATCGCTCCCCGCAATGACAACACTATCATCAATCAAATAATCAATCATTGGTTTACAGATTGACAGGGGCAATACCTTGTTTGTTTTTGGTATCATTTGTGCATGCTTGCTTGGTTGCTTGAGTGTGTTAACATTTTCAACTTGCATTTGTATCTGAATCCAACCCAGCTAATATTCATATCTTGTATCTAGACAAGGTTGTATTATGCTGGGGCACGAGACACATCGTCACCTTGGTCCTTATACCTTGGTGCATAATGTCTCATGCTATATCAAGCATCATGGTTTCTCACCTTCATTGCAGCATAACACATCCATCCCTTCTTCTATCCATTCCTTTATCTTTTGCCATTCCATTTCATTTCGAGAGCATACCTGCATTTGTCCAACCCGCCTATCCTCTCGAGGGGGCATCATCACCCTATCCTTTTCTTTTATCCATTTCCTTAGCTTCTTTGAAATGATGTTACTCAACATAAATCTTATCATCTCACAACATCATCTCAAAGAGGGGCAAATGTAGACACTGAAAATCATGCAGGTCTTGTTAACACATGACCTTGTAATGTTTTTCCCTAGGTCCTAGGTCATCCCACTCATAATTCTAACTCAATCACATTTCTAATTAATTAAATAAATCGACTTTATTTAATTAATCTCCTCATTCACATGTCCTCACATAATTCAAATTAAATATTTGAATTAATCCCTCACCTTTCATCTCATTCAAACAAGTGTCACATGTTACATCCTCCATTTAATATGCCTTCACATGTCAAACTATATCAAATATAATATTTGAATTAGATCCCTTTCATTCTCCTTCACACACTTGTCACATGACTACGCTTTCTTGATGTGCAAGGAAGCCTAATCAATCCTAGCCATCGATGTCTTCCCAACCCTAATCGATCTTGTCCATCCATTCTAACTAGGACTTTCCTATAAACATAGCCTCCTCTAAGCCATTTAGGGGGGATGCAATCTAATTTCATACTATTATGCTGCCAAAATCTTGAGCAACCAACATTCAACCACATTCATCAATCTCTCCCTTGCATCCATCTTGCATCCATCTTGCCATCATCTTGCACATATCATTCGAAGTATATTGAAGGTTTGGGTTTGGTAATGCATGTGTTTGTTCCATCATTTCAACTAATCCAAATTTTCAGTATACAGAATCAACCAAGCATAGTCTGATCAGACCCTTGGCTTTCTGGTCCATTGCATCCCAATCATCTTGCAAGGTTTTTGATGGTTTGTTAGAGGACACTACAATCCATAACTCTCGATCCATGAGAAAATCTTCCATATTGAGTTTCCACAACTCAAAGTTGCCACCATTGAACTTCTTAATCTTTATTCTTCTGAATGTGCTCTCCATATTAAATCTGCAATAAGATTTCAAACTAGATTTCTTTGTAAAACTCCCACTAAATAAGATCAGCACAAAAAACCCGTCTTACCCACAAGGACAACAAAGTTGGCCAAGGTTTCATACCAACTGAAAGGAAAGCAAAGTGCAGAATACGCCTTCCTAATACTAATCTTCAAGGAGAGAGATATAGAAATTCACAAAACTTTGCAATTACAGTTCATTTAAGATGCACAAATAAGAATAACATAATAAACAATAAAGATTGAACACCAGATTTTGCGTGGGAAAACCCTTACCGGAGAAAAACTCACACACTAAAGCAAAATCACTTGTATTACAGTAAAATGTCAATTACATACAAGTTACAGAGCTGTGCTCTTTCAAGTGTCAATTCATAGAATGAATCCAGTAGCTTTTAGTACAATTCTCTCTCAAATTATCATGTCAACTCAATGCACTACAGCATTAAAATACAGACTTCTAAAACATTACATGAAGCCCATCGCTTCAACTTCCACACCAGACAAAAGCATTACAAACTAAACTATCTTTATCCATCATTTCCAATCTTTACTGCCATACTGTAGAACTCTTTTTGACAAGCCATAGGACTACGGTCTACTTCCAACTATACTACTCCACCATAGTCATCTTAGACTAACCTTCATGGGGTGGTGGGACACATCACAACACTACAGGCTTGTTTACTAACCACGTGGGGATGTGGGGTATACCTCATTACTGTAGGCAATCTTACAGACTATCATGGGGTGGCGGAATAACTTGCACACCTGCAAGCCACTCCAGTCACCATTACAGGAGAGCGAGGTAACTCTTGCCCTACCACCAGCACCATCAATGGACTATTGTGTGAGTTAGGATTCCTCTTGTGCTACCGTAAGTCTCTTTCCAAATAGCTGTGGTCCATGGCGGTAAACACCACACTACCACAAGCCAACTTCCAGACTCCCATGGGATGGCGGTAAACACCACCAGCCCGCATCTCTCTCATATGTACTCTACAGGACTACGATAAGGATCTGAATGCAACCATGAAAGTCTGAGTTTGATGGTAATTGAGCTAGGATTTTATCAATGAGTTTGAGACACATATTCTCAACATAAAGAAGAGGTTAGACCTAAGGATTATAACATTTCCACATTGAATCTTGGTCCCACCTCAAGGCTATAGGAAATCGAGGAGTTCAAGGACTTTGTTTCTACTATTATCTATAGGATGGATAAGGATGAATTTATAAAAAAGTAGTTGAAGCAGAAAAACAAGGATTTGTGTGCTTGTATCAAATATTTGGTAAAGCTCATGCATAATGATGATGGCACCGTAGTAGCTCCACCTATTCTTTAAAAAGAGGAGTTAGGAAATTTTGACAAGACCAAGCAAATTGCCTCAGTAACCAATGAATGGTTGACAAAGATCTACACTAAGAGCTACAAAGTCATTGTGAACTCAGTGAGATGCACAAGGATTTCTACGCTTTGAAAGAGGAATGAGATGAGATTGTTGAGGACAGTGAGGAATATGATTATTACCATTCCCACATACATCCCAGGGTTTAGGAAATGTGCAAGCTATCCTCTGAGGTTCTCATTCAAGAAAACATTTTAGCGAAGGATAAAATGAGTATATGCCTTTCCACTAGATGGAAATGCTAAAATTGTGAAGAGAAGTTTTTGATAAGGCAAAAATTGATGGTGTGGCAACAAAGACTCAGCTTTTGGAAGTAATATATGGTTTTGTTGATCTCGTCTGCAAGTTAATGAAATTATATTTAGATGATACAGTGGGTATAGATGTGTAGGAATGTAAAAGGCTACTAACTCAATCACTGTAGGGTAATCTGACTGAGGACTCTTTTTCCTTCAGTGTATCAGATATGAACAAGGCCAACAGTCTAAAGTTACAGATTAAGGAATTTAAGAAGAGTGCTTGAGCAAAGTTTGTGATTTATCATAACTTATCCAAGGTAGTGGATACTCTTAAATTCTCGGTCAGTTTTGTGAAGAATCCCCCTCTCGAGGAGATTAATCCAGCATTTGAGGCCTTGATGGCATATAGGAGGAAAGAGGAAGAAAATAATAAGGTGATTGTTGAAGATCATGCACCAGCATCCTTCGAGCCAGTGTGTACAGTGTCGCCTATGCTCTTTTCACCTTGTCAACTCATTATAAAATTGATTTGTCTTATTAGACGTATCAAAAAACTACTCTTTTGTCTTATTCTCTTATGCTGAAAAGTTGTATTTTTGTCTTTTTCCTAAAGGATTGAAGTAATTCCAAGTTTGTAACTGCCCAACTACCAAAATTAAATGATGAATGAATCTAGACCTTTTGTGCTGGATTAATCCTCACCCTCCATTGTAAAACTTAGTATGCCCGCCTCTCTATAAACGGGCGGTCATTTTCTTCATTTTGTAAGGTTGGAACAATGAATTGTTGAGACTCTACCAAAATTCTGAATCAATACAAAACATATTTACAGGTGTTGGCACATGTGAAGTTATTGTGTTATTAGATTTTGGATTTCATGGTTCATTTCCTACCTAACTTAGATAAAGTTCAATTACATTTTGGATGCTTGCTTTAGATATTTGATGATTTCTTTGGTTCACACCATTCATCCTTTGTTGATTATGAGTTACTTTGCATGGTTAGTCTAAAACCATCTTAATAAATCAAGTTCGATTGCATAATCTTGTTAAACTATGCCAATAATTGGGTGTTTAGTGAATTCACGTGATTTGAAAAAAAAATTACCTTTGAAGTTTGCACTATTTCTACAGCATTGTGGGAAACCTGGTTAAGCAGAAATTAGTTTTGGGGCATTTATCTATCTGAAGTAATTCCATCCACTGCGATTTGTCCTTAGGGTTTCACTTCTTTTTCTATCCCTCATCTTTTGAAGTTTCTTTGAAGTGGTTAGATAAATAGGTTAAAGTATCATGCCATTGGTAAAAAAGGACAAAGTTATTAGACTTCAAAGTCTGAACTACTTAGGGTTTCTGCATATTAGCAATTTTCACCATTCCTAAAACCCTAATAAAGCTCACTTTGCATGTAAGTCCCCTTGATTGGAACAACAAAACATACCCAACTGAATTATTTTGCAAGTCAAGACTTGATAATATAAACCTTGAGGTAGTCTTTTTCTAGATTTTCTGGGATTATATTCCTTTCAAAAGGAGTGGGATACTCAGTATTTCATCTACGATGTTGTGTGAAAAAACAACCATCAACAATGACCACAAGGTAAAGTAATAAAACCACCAAACAAGAGAATACACACATATTGTCAAAATGGAGCTCCAAGTCACTACCACAAGACCAACTCCATAAAGATCCATAACCTTAAGCCTCAAGTGCCCAACATAGATTATATTGACAATATCTATCTGAGAGTTACCTACCATGACTTCTAATCTTACAGATTTGCAAAACAATGTTAACACATAGAACATCCACTATAACCAAAAGACCTTCAACACTTAAGAGAAAGGCATCTCTCTCTTAATAGAACCATTGGCTCCGATACCAAATGTTGAGAAAAAGCAAGTGTGAACAAGGTAAAATTGTAGCTATGTTGCTTTTAAATGTTTTCAAATCTGAAAATTAATCATGTGTGGTGTTGCAAATTTAAAAATTACTTTCAAGATTATCCAATTTAGATGTATTAGTGTTTAGCCAATTTAATGAATAAGGTATGAAGAATTTAATCAAGGAAGTTGACACAAAATTTACATGGAGAAACCCTTGCAAGAAAAAACTCCACATCCAAAGAGATATTTATGCTTGTATTAATTCTTGTAATCAAGTTTACATTAACACTGGAATTCTCTCTGAATTCTGGTAGCACTTTGTTACTCCTTCAACTTCAAAAACTTGTCATTACCTGTAATTAATTTCTCATCATTTCTACCAATGAAAGGCATCATTTTATAGAAGCCATGGATCTTAAAATACAATAAATTGTATCCAATAACATGAGAAGAATCCTCATGCAAAACCAAGCACCCAATATAGCAAACTCCAAAGCTGCATAGTAGAAATCAACTGTTAACTGCAAGTCTCAAACATGGGCACCCAAGAAATCCCAATCAAACTTAGTCAATTGAAGTGTTATGTGACAACAACAAGGTACAACTAAAAGCAATGCCTAAATTTAACAATCGACCCTACCTATCAAGCAATTTTTTATGACGGTTATCTATTCAAAGATGCCCTTAAAATATTATGACATATCTTAATATAAGTAAAATTATATGTAAACCAAATATATATCATTAAAATTCTAAATAAATTTTGACATTCTATCCAAAATCTCTCCTTTCATATGATACAATCTTTTTAAAAATTTGATTGTATTTTATGAGAAAAATGTCTAAATACAGCCATATGACCATCAAATTTAGGCCCTGATTGAAAGTCTCAACATGGGCACCCAAGAAGTTAAACTCAAACTTAGTCAACTGAAACGTTATGTGATAACAACAAAGTTGAACTGAGTGTCTCTTCATGAGCACCTAGTAACTCCCAATTAACTCTATCAACTGGAGTGCTCCAACTCACACCAATGTCATGCAAAAAACATGCATTACTTGGTGTCCCTAATATGAATCTATAAGAACCTATTTTTATCATGCAAGAGTCATGCACCAACCTGTAGCATCATGCAAGAGTCATGCAAAGTTGAACCTAAGTTAGAGTGACATGCAAGACACATGCAACTCCATATAAGTACGTGCAACTAACATGCAAGTACATGCAAGACACATGCAACTCCATATAAGTACATGTAACTAACATGCAAGTACATGCAACTAACATACAAGCACATACAACTGGAATGCAACAATATGCAAGCACATGCAAGTGACATGCAACAACATGCAAGTCCATGAAAGCTCATACAAGTAACATGCAAAAACATGCAAGTCCATGCATGTTACATCCCCAACTTGTGATTTAGTTTAATCTTACTTTTGTATGGTAATCAGGATGATTAGTTAAGAGTTGAATGATTAGATGTTATGGAAAACATCAGATTAATCATTGTTTATGAGGAAACTAACTTATTCTAGTTAGATATGAGATTTCAAGATTGAAATGATTATTTAATTATGATTTATTGATCATATGATGATACACTAATCATGAATTTCTGGTGGTGAGTTTAATCAGGAAAATAAATCATCCTTTGAAGATGGAAGGAGAGTATCATCTGGGAGGAAGAGATAGATGTCAGGAAATGGGCCAAATAGCTATTTGAGTATCAAATTCTATGTCCTTATGAACCCTTTGTAAGTTGTCTTGAGTCATGTTTTGTGTCTAGGAAATTGATCTCCTTTTTGGGTCATCTTGTCAGTGGAGCTATCTCGACAATGGTTATGATGACTAAACGATGTTCCTTGAACATCATCAAAAGTCAAGAGTTAGTCTTGCGAAGAGATGAAGAATTCTATTATTTTTCTAATTTCCAATTTGGGATATTATTTCTTTATTGCTTATTTTTCAACAAAGGTCAATAGTCGATTGAGGGGTAGTACGACTCGACCCCATAAACCATAATCTATCAGTGTGTCATCCTTTGTTTTCATTATGATTATGATCTTTGATTTTATAGAAGTTATTTAACCCTTATTATTTAGCTAAGGGTGATTATGTTTGTGTGGACCTCTTTAGAGGTCGATGTCAATAGTATCTTGACTATGCATATAACTATATTATTTTATCCATATTCTTGCCATTCTGATATCCATCACTCACGAGGAGTGGGAAGAGAGATTTTAGACTGAGTGGAGGCTTGTTAGATCCCTCCTCGCAGACTGGCCAAGAGTGGACTGCGTGGATCAAAAGATCTTGTGAGGTGGCATGCAGGAAATGCATGTAAAGAACCATATTTTGATATTTATCAAGGGCTATCAAAGATAGACTTCATTCTGAGCTATCATCATTGTGTGTCTAGAGAAAAAGAGAGCGAGGTGGTGAATAATAGGGAGTTATCATTTTAGAAGTTGGCTACAAGGCTATCACAACTGGGAGATAGGGCGAGGAGGCTCGAAGCCCAGCATGTAGAACATTTATCAGTGTGTCGTATCACAAGTATGATGACTTAGAGCTCATGGATCATACATATAATGGTTTCCAATATAGTTTTAAACCTTTGTTTTTGGAGGACGTTGACTATGTCGACTTGAGGGAACTAATCATATATGCATATGCCATGCTAAGTCGTGAATATAATTATATGTATATCTTGATGATTATCTCTAATTGTCGAAGGCTCTTGAAGCCTCACTATATTCTTTTTGTGATGATTCTTTGAAGCTATTGTGGTTTTAGTGGCACTCAGCCAGCTTGAAATACCTTCGTTGGTTATGCATGCATGTGCACCTATGAAATACCAGTTAACCGATCAATCCATGTATCTTTAATAATGTTTTCTTTTAATTAATTATCAGTCGATAAGACTTGAAAACCTAGTGTTTATTACTGAGCCCGATAGGGTGGTAATCATTTGTTAAAGCGGGTTTAGGGTATCGACCTATGGTATTGAAACCACATAGGTGTTGCATGCCATAATAACAATGGTTATAGCCATGGTAGATGCAAACACTTTTAACTCATTGATACAATTGAGTTGGTGTCGTGAGCACTTGATTCTTTATCTTGCCAACCCGATAATAAATGATGTCGAGCCTTGACTGTTTGTGCATATTGTGTATATCATGGTTATTATGACTCTTCATGGAGATGAGTAGGTTATTATATAGATACAGATATATTATGGCTTTCTTGGCAGCCACGACTTTACGTTATATTCCCTATGTGAAGTAATTACTTGATAGGTTCTTTGATTACAAGAACTTACCCTAGTTATTTTATAAACTAGTGGTATTAGAGAAGGTAAATGCCAACCTTGCGAATGGCAATTATTTTTATACATTTGGCATTAGGAAAGTCTCTTATGGAAGAACTTATTAAAGAGGTCGAATCTATGAGTCTTTATGAGTATTTCATAGATATTATGATTTGAGTCTAACCTTGAAAATAGGTAAACAGAGTAAACACCGACCAAGTAGGGTAAGTGTTGAAACCAAGAATGTACTTGTTTCTTCATGAAATTTAGGATAGTGTGACATGGAGTCACTAGTCCCCAAATGTCTAGGAAATAAAGGACCCTAAGAATGGGTTTTTAAGACAAGAAATTGAATGTTCAAGGAATGGACTAAGATGTATTGAAACTTAATTATTCTACACCAAGAAGAGTCAAAAATATGTTTACTGTAGGACATGATAGCTTATAAGTTGAGATGAGGTGGTAAACATACAACAATGTTCATTGTGTAATGTTTATGTATGTAAATCTTTGGCCAAAGTAATGCATCCGTCTCTACATGCATTGTCGATCCACAGCGCTCCAGAAAGCATAATGTCTCTAGTAGTGTCATACATAGTTAGAGTGGATCTATAGTTGTGTGACTGTGAGGCATTATGAAGGACACAATACCAAATACTTGTTAGAAATGAAAGTAACACTACTTCAATGGAAATCTGATTCGAGATAAATTTTAGCAGACTTTAACTGTGTGTTATTAATGGAGATTGTAATCAAAACATAAACCCATAGTACAGAAATATACTAAAAGTATAATGAAGCACATAACACAAGTGTTTAATGTGGAGAAAACCCTTTCGGGTAAAAAACTCCACCAAGAAAAGAGGCCAAGTTGTATTATCTTCACAAAAGGAGATTACAAATACATTCACTTCCTCTGTCCTCCAACCTTCACTTCGGCAGAACCTGGGTACCTGTAAACTGTTATATACATCTCATCTACTATGCTATGGTTTTTATAGAATTTGCACAACCTCAAGACATTAAATGACTTCTTACAAGCTCATAACACTTGTCAAGAGTCAACAACATGACCTTGGGCGTCCATGGCCAAGAATAGGCTCTTACGGGGTCATAAATGCTGTCATACATGCATCCTACACTTGGGAAAAAGTGCCCATGCAAGCTTGAACGACTTGGGGCCAAAAATAGCCACTTACAACATCTTATGACGCGTCATATGCTATTATTAGTGTCATAGATTCTTATGACAACTTACAGTTGTCATAGAATCTCTTACACCCTCTTACAGCATCTATGACGTGCATCATAAACTAAAAATAGATTATTCCTCCACATGTACACCCCACTTTGACCAATTACCATTTACCATAGTAAATGACATCTCATAACTACTGCCAATAACTCCAGGACTTACCGTGCAGTAACTCCGTAATTACTGTGGACAGTAAATAATTTTTACAACTGCCGGTGAAACTTGTACATCCCTTATGGGTAATTACAAATAATAAATGGAATAATACAATAATGGGATTTACAAGGTTAATGACACCTTATCCCAACAATACTCAGATGGCTAACCTAACGGTTCCTTATATCTATCCCTTTCGTGAAGGGTAGGGTCGCTTCCAGGTAGGAAGTTGTGTGGGGGACTGTCAATTTGTGGTTGGAGGAAAAGCACCTGGATGATGCTCTCCTTCCCATGCATGAGACAAGTTGAGACTTATGAAGATGGATGTCATATGTTCCAGATATAGTGTTATTCATTTAATGACTTGATAGTTAGTTATTATGTATAATTTGATTGTTGGATATTGAGCATAGCTTTGTACATGTATAGTGAAAGTTTATTCACTAATGATATGTAATTGGATATTGAAAAGTGTAAGTTTTGTTATATTTTGATTTAGAATAACATGCTTAATTATTAAAATGATAATGATTCATTTTTGTTTACCTTGATTTGGATAATCATGATTTAATCTAACTCTTGATTAAGAGGAATAATTATGTTAATTTTTTGAGTATTATGGAATGTGATGTTAAATGAAAGCTCATACAAGTGACATGCAACAACATGCAAGTCCATGCAAGCTCATACAAGTGACATGAAACAACATGCAAGTCCATGCAAGTAACATGCAACAATATGCAAGTCCATGCAAGCTCATGCAAGCAACATGCATATATCATGCATCCCTAACTCTAGTGTTAACTCCCACATCATACTCATGCAAAGTATATCAGCATTATCCACTCATGCAAACAAAAATAACCATCTCCAAGTCCACATTGGATTCTCCTACAAAGTGGGCGCCCAAGATAGGTCCCACCTCTTAGGAAGTATCACCAAGTTAACATAAACCTCAAGAAGTCACACAGTCTTCATGGGCTCCACTTCCAATGTGGGTGCCCATATTGGGTCCTACCACATAGGAAGTAACTACAACATGTCCAAGTGATATAATTAAGTAATATTTTATCTCTCAAGTCTCTAAGTGTTTGAGAACACTTTCCAAGAACTTTGGAGACATATGAAAATGGTTAGGATTGCAAAGTTAATGACAACTTATCCCAACATTAGTGGGTGATCTATTAATTAAGAAATAGGTTGTAGTAATAGCCTCAACCCAAACTTTTTTCTCCAATCCAACAGTGCTCATCATACATCTAGCTCACTCCATGATTGTATGGTTCATGTGTTCAACAACACCATTTTTTGTGGTCTTCTAAGAACAGTCAAATGCCTTGCAATGCCATGCTTAGTGCAAAATTGATTAAACTCACCTAAACAAAATTCCCCTCTACTATTTATCCTAAGACATTTTTATTGTCTTTTCCTTCTAGTTCTTCACCAAAGCTTTAAACTTCTTAAAAGAAAAAAATACATTAGATTTCTTCTTGATAAGATAAATCCTGGTGTAGTCATGGTTAGGAGGGTCCTCAAAGAGAACAATCCAGACCATGCAGCTAGAGTAAACACAACGGAAACAACTCAAAGAGATGAAACAAGTATAGATTCAGTCACTCAGTATATCATAGAATTCAAATACAAATTGGCCGGCAACATGCGAGCTTACAATTAGGGCTCAAAGACCTGATTACAAAATATTAGAGTATGCACAAGATATAGCTTTAATGTTCCTTCGCACAAATTCAAACTATCACTATGTGAATCACTACTTTCCTAGGGATCGATTACATCATTATATATCATATCCAGAACATAAGATTCCTCTGCGTCGGCCAAGGATGATCACAAACTCCAATGAAGAGCTATAACGTGTGTACACAGATAGGTCAGACCTAAATGAGTAGAATTCCTCCACAAATGAATGGAATGATGTGCGGATCTCCATAGATCATTGAATGATGTGTCATTAGGCTATGAAATATGTGAAATTCTCTACGGGTCTTCTCATTTAGCTGATTGTTTAGGACTGTCAAGATGCTCTGTTCTGAGAAAATAATCGATCTTCTGATAGCGATAACTTTCTGGTAATTGATCTAAATGCTCTGAGAATTGGATATGATGTAGATAAATGAATCTAGATGTTAAATCCATATTCACAAGATGTGAAATGCAACTATGGTAGAATGCAGACCAAAATACAGAAATTGCTACTGACTGAACTGGAAAATGAAAAGAAACAAACTGAACTGCAAACAAATTGAAATGCAAATGTTTTTGGTTGATGCAAGATTGCTCTTGAACCAGGGATGCTCCTACATCAAATCCACACCTTACAAGAATAATCATGATCTATAAATGAAATAGAATATGATGAACCTGCAATAGATGTAATAGGTGCTTCCCAAGTATCTAAATTTGAATTAATTATCAAATTCTTTACTTCTAGTATTACAACTAGAAAAACTCAATCTATTTTATTTTCCAAACAAATAATGGTCACAAAAATTCAAATCTCTAGATTTGGCACTTGGGAGAAGGTTTCTATCTAGTAATACCTTGAGACCATGCTCACCCATGTGGCCAAGCCATTGATGCCAAGTTGTCACTAAGTCCATTTCAACATCTGACACCACTATAACCTCTCCACTACAAGTTTCTCCAACCAACCTATAGAGATTGCCAACCTTTTCTCCCTTTAGCACCACCAATGCTCCCTTTGTTACCTTGAGATAGCTATTTTCCCCACTGAATCGGTAACCATGTTCATTGATTACACCAAGTGACATCAAGTTTTTCTTCAATACTGGTACATGTCTTACATGCTAAACAATCCTTACTACCCCATCAAACATCTTGATTATGACTTCTCCTTCACCAATAACTTCACACGAGTTGTCATTTCCCATGTAAACCATACCTCCATCACGTGATCGGTAAGAAGAAAACCAATCCATGTGAGGAGTCATGTGAAAAGAGGCTCTAAAATCAATAAGCCAAACATGATGCAATGAACCTCTCAAATTAGTAGAAAATACCTCTCCGTCTTCCAATGGTGCTTCAACTTCTATTATATTTGCCTCAGATAGCTGCGAGCTAGGATTTTCTTTGTTTGCTTTCACCACCCTACAATCCTTTTGTTTTTTTGTGCAGTTCCAACATTTGACTCTTTTCTGTCCCTTGGATTTGGACCTAATTTGTCCACGCTCATTTTTTTCTCTTTTTAGAGTTCTACTCCTTGCAACTAGGGCTTTATTGGAAGAAGGCCCTTGAGATGTCTTTCGCCTTGAATCTTCAAAAAATATTGTAGCTCCCACATCTTTAAAGACAAGTTTCCCCTTTAGTACTAGTTACTACGTGCCATAACTAGTTGATCCCAAGTTTTAGGCAAAGAGCACAATAATATAGTTGCCTTGTCCTCTTCTTTGATTTTCACCTCTACTGAAGCCAACTTGCTAATCAGTGTGTTGAAATCATTAAGATGATCTATGACTGATGAATTGTCATTCATCCTCAAATTATACAGTTGTTGGCATAACATAACTTTGTTTGCATGAGTTTTCCACAATCCATGAAATAATATTTATTCTTCACTTTTAGGATATGCTTCTTTTATTTATATTTCATCATTGATTTGACATTCTATTGATAGGTTTTTATTAACCTATATTTACTTATCTTTTTTATTTCACTTTATTTTTATCTCAAGGTTGGCTAGTTTTGTTTTGCATCTTTGGGATCATTTGGGCATATAGTTAGACATAGGGTTGTGTCTTGATTAGTTGCATGGGCTCTCTCCTCTTCTTTACAATTTTTTGGTGCTTGTTTTAGTGCAATTTTAGGCTTGACCCGTTCATTTGGTTATCTCTCAAGTTATTGCATTTGTCGGTTTTATTTTTTCTTTTGTTTCCACTCAGTTGTCAACGTTGTTGTTTTACCTATTTTTTATATAGCATTTATATGACATATAAATATACATATTTGTATATTTTCAATTTTCACTCCATTATCTTTTATCTTACATAGCATTGTTATAGCATTTAGCCTTTATTCATTTACTTGATATTCTGTGGTTATGTATTCAAATATCATTTTTTTGATTTATTATTGACTTGTATGTATATTTTATATTTTTCTATATGTCATTCACATGATTTGCCCCACTTATTTGTCATCCATTTGGTTTACTTATTTTATGTATTTATTTATTTATCATTAGTTTGATATATATATATATATAGACTTGTATATATATTTCATTTACATGTTATGCTTCACTTATTTAACATCTTTTAGTTTTCTAATTTATCAATATATATTTTCCACTTATAAACTATTAACATCTTTATATCATTACCAGTCATCTCATTGTTTGGTAGCTTTTAATATTTTTAATTTCTTCTTTTGCACACCTCACCAACCCAAACCCCCCTGCTCTTCCTTTTAAAGGGTAAGTTTGCAATCCAACTCATAATCATCCTCTTCCTGATGATGGATCACTGAGTGTGATCTGAAACGTTGAAGCAAAAACATACATAGTTTAATCCAGAAGCACTATCACAATTATAACTTTGTTTGCCAATGACTTGGTCTCATACAACTTTTCAAGCTTTTTCCACAAGTCGTGTGATATTTTCTCATCTACAACATTGAATAGAACTGAATTAACTAGAGATAACTGGATTGTAGCTCTAGCCATGCTATCCTTTTCATCCCACTCTTCTTGTTTCATGGCTGAAGGTTTTGACGCTACCCCTTTGAGAACCAAAGCACATCCATCCTTCACCAATAAGGCTTGAACTTTTAGTTTCTATAGAGTAAAATTAGAAATATCAAATTTTTGAACCTCAAATCTGGTAACCGTGTTTCCTACCATTTTTTGCTTCTCATAAAGATGAAACCCAAAAAACAATTTCTACAAAAAATTGTGCTTTGATACCAACTGTAAGAAAAATATACAGTGAAAAAATATAAATGTAAACACAATGAAAAGTAATAAACCATACAACACATAGATTTACATGGAAACCTGGTTATGTACCAAGAAAAACCAAGGGGAAAGGTCTCACAATAATTTTATTGATCTCAACAATAATTTATTATTACAACAATCCACATTATTTCATCGAGGTTGGTTAACTGAACCAAAAAAAGCCTCTACATTGGACGAATCCTTTTCGAAGAAGAATATCCCAAAATAGCAAGCGTAAGTGGTACAACCGCATGTCATACACGCGTCATATGTGAGTGGTACAACCACATGTGGAACTAGTCATCAATTACTTTATTAATGCTGGAATAAGAAAACTGACTTCACGTACCAACAATTTCCTCCCCGGTTGCTTTGTCCACATGCTTATTTTGAACATTTCCCTCACATAGGTTTTAATCTTCTAATTGGTGGTTGGGCATTCTTATATATTGATATCCCATGTACTTATTTATTTTGTTCTGGATCCATGTCCCCTTTCTTCTATTTAAATCTTCTCTCATTGCAACCTTTGGCCCACCTGTATTCCTCCATGTTCTCTATTTTCCTTATATAGACTAGGAGACAAATCATAGTTGTTACTTCTACTAGAAAAGTACTTGCTTCTACTAGAATTATTTCACATGGGATCAACATTTTAATCTCGAAGTTGTTTGTGATTAATCATTTCTAAATTCTCTCCATTTGCCTCCACTTTAGACTTGATGTACCACTGGCCCAAACTTCACAACCATAGAGCACCAATGGCACTACTAGCAACCCAAACAAGACCTTGGTGGTTTTCTAGTCGCATTAATCAATGTCTTTTCACTTTTTTTGCAACGAGTATAGTGCTTTCCACTTGCCTTGAATTCTTTTCATTATGCAAGTTTCCCAACTAAGCTTGTTAGTGAAATCAAGGCATAGGTATTTGTATTTTGTGACTATCTCAAGCATGCATTTCCCTTAATATGAATATTATATCTTTTTCATCTTTTTTTCCAAGAGAATATTAAAATTCTTTGGTTTATTGATGTTGACTTGCATCTCAACTCTTTACAAAAGATCTCTAAGGCTTTTGAATGATCCCTTAAACTTTGGGTTGTTGTAGCAGTTAATATAAGATCATCCACATATAAAAGTTTGATAACATAATTAGCTACTTGGGTCTCCCCTTAATGTATCTATCCATTCTTATAGCTTGTCAATATATAGTTGGAATAGGGTGGGAAATAGTGGGTAGTCTTTTTTAACCCCTATGTCATTGTTAGAACTCTCTTATACCCCTGCATGTGTTATGGTTTTAGCTCTGAGTTTCATAAAGTCCACGGACCATAGCTTTGCAAGCACTCTTTTGGCACTTCAATTTCTCCCACCCTATTCCATAGCTTGTTTCTAGGGATAATGTTGAGTGCTTTCTTGAAGTCAACCAAGTAGCAAAAAACTTCTTTGCCTTTGTTGTCCCATACTTTTTCAATTAAATGTTTGAAAGTTATGCAATGATCTATAGTCAAATGTTTTGGTTTGAAGCTTGTTTGTCCTTTTTCTCTTTGTCCTCACTTTTCAACCAATAACTAATCTTGCATTCAACCATACTTCCAAACATATTTGCCATGAGGGTTGATCATATGTAATTTGATGGATTGTTGACCTCTCCACTTTTGAAAAAGGGTATGACTAGGTTGGTGGTCCATTCCTCATGAAATCCTTCTTCTGCAATGTTGTTGAAAATATCTCTAATGTGAGGTGCCATGATATCACTTCCCCACTTTAAGTATTTTGCTTATAAACCATCTATATCTCAAGTGTTTCCACTTGCTAGCCTATTAATCCTATTGTTAACCTCTCATATGGTGAATAATTATGCTTGTGTGCTAATTTTTGGAGGGGCATCCTTATCTTCTTGATGCTCATATAGATGCTTTATTTATTTTAGCCATTACATCAATTTGATATTATCCTTTGCTTGCTTTCTACTTGTTTGTAGCCCTTTCAAAAAATGTTTAGGGTCATTCTTCCCAAATCTTATCAACTCTTCCCTCCTAGTTTTTAGGTAAACTTCCTTTTTTGTTTTCACTAATTCCATGTACCTTTTTTTTACCTAACATCTTCCTTAGCTTCTTGAGATTTTTCTTCCTACCTTACACTCTTCATTAAACCACACATTTGTTGGGAAGTTGCCTTTTTTCACCTTCTTGAGGGTAGACCTTTTACACTTGTTTAGTGCATCATGGGTTGCATTCATTGTTTTTATGCTACCAATGTGACTTGTGTGCAACCTAATTTGCCTTTTTTCTACCTCGTGTAAGTTGACTTTAAATATTATTCTGATTATTTTCTAATTTTCTTACGTCCTCTTTATGTTTCCTTTGTCTTCTCTAAGCCTTTGGTTGACTTGGGTGTGCTCATGAGCTTGTTTGATTTTGGCAAGTTGATTTGTATGTTATGATATGATTTAAGATCAATCATCAATTCACCAATTCCTATCTCCATAATCTTCTGGGTTAATTGTTGGGAGCATATGACATAGTCAACTATGCTTTGACCATTATAGGTTGTGCATGTGTGTCTACCTAACCCTTGTCATGACCTCATACCATTGCATACAATAAGATTGTGTAAGCTACATAAGCTTAATAATAATTCCCCAAACTAAGTTCCATTCTTCTACCCATTTGCTGAGTTTCTTTCCCATCTTGTGTCTTTATCTTCATCTAACTATACTAGGTGTCCCCATTAGTTTTTAGAGCACTGATTTGTTTCTTGTTAGGAATTGAGATCTCCTTTTAAGAAAGTTGGAATAAAATTGGTGTCTTACCACTTTTACTAAAATTTAAAAATAAATGAACACACTGCCTCTTTTTAATTAATAAAAATGAAAAGAAAAGTTATTAAAGAGAGATACCCATTTCTATGGAATCCACTTATTCCAAACAAAATAAATAAATAAATATAAAGGCATCCATAAAGCTATTAAAGAGCAGATATAACAATCTGTCGAAAGCATGATGGGACTTAGTGTGGGGTGAAAACACCCTGATAGACCGCCATTTCCAGTCATTTTCAGAGTGAAAGAGTGGGAGTTAAGCAAGCCAAAAGCTTTGTACTGTTCACATTTCATACGAGGCATTTTTTAATTGGATATTTCTTCTAATTAATTATTTTTCACAACTTTGTTGTACGATGTGCTCATAATGGAATATTACGAGGTTTAAAAACAGGCGCGAAGTCCATCACATCATTAGCAAAACTTGTAGGAGATGTTCCACCTCAAACCCCAAATGCAGTTATAAATTTTCTGTAACGAGCTGCAATTTCATCTGCATTCCAGAGAGTTCAAAGAGAAGAAAATGTGCAAAGAGTTGAGCAAAATCATGGATCCAACAGAGAAGGGTGTGTGGTGGAGAGACGATGCACAGTGGGTTCTCTATTCCCCTGAAATCGCTGCAAAAATCGAGAGAGCGAAGAGGAATGGCGAGACAAATATTACGGTGGGTCCGTTCATATCTTCTCGCTATCCATCTGGAACGAATTATGCAATCGATCTTCTCGCAATGAAGCAAAAAAATCTCGCCACAGGCTTCTCTAGAGATATTAAGATAATCCCAGCATCCTCAACTCTGGTGAGTCACTACTTCTACCTCTGCGTTCGCTATGCTTGAAATGTCATCTTAGTCATATCGCATAAATGTTTTGTTTCTGATCTGTAAAAATAGGAAGAGGAGGAATCGGATGAAGATGATGAAAGCCTTGCCTCCCGATTTCGAAGAATGGGTAAAGATAAAAACAAGAAAGAAGCAGCAGGGAAGGACATTGTTCGCATGGTGCCCTCCATTACTGTAGACCTTCAGAAACTGAGCTACAACTGCATTGCCGATGGTCAGTGTAATCTGGTTTTGAAGCTTCCCAAGACTGTTGTGCATTCGGAAAGGCTTAACTCACTCACCAGAAAGGTTCTCGCTATCTAATCTCATATTTTCTTTATCTTTTAAATCGTGTAATTTGGGGTTTCCCTAGCTATGCATTATCCGGGGTTTTGATGTTGCAGACTCTGGCATTGCTGCTTGAAAAGCTCACGGCAAAAGATTTCATTAAGAGCGTCATCGCAAGCAAAATGCAGGGATTCAACCAGTCTAGCCATGCATGGAAGATTCGCCAGCGTAATTCGTACACTGTGGGGAGGGCAGAAAATCCGGATATGTATTCTTCGTTTCTGAACCACCTCTGCGGCTTGGCAGAGGAAGATGAGGGGCTTGTAGGTAAGAAATTAGCCATTTTTTTAGGGTTACTGAAGCCAATTTAGGGATGATGAACAGCTACTGAGTGATTGCATGGAATATAATTTTATTTGTTTTTTGTTAGGGTTACTGAAGACAATTTCTGGTTGAATTGCAGATGGTCTATTGCATGGAATAGAATTTTATTTGTTTTTTGTTAGGGTTACTGAAGATAATTTCTGGTTGAATTGCAGATGGTCTATTGCATGGAATAGAACTTTATTTGTTTTTTGTTAGGGTTACTGTAGACAAATTTTGGTTGAATTGCAGATGGTTTATTGCATGGAATAGAACTTTATTTATTTTTTGTTAGGGTTACTGAAGACAATTTTTGGTTGAATTGGAGATGGTCTATTTCATGGAATAGAACTTTATTTGTTTTTTTGTTAGGGTTACTGAAGACAAGTTTTGGTTGAATTGCAGATGATATATTGCATGGAATATAACTTTATTTATTTTTTGTTAGGGTTACTGAAGACAAGTTTTGGTTGAATTGCAGATGGTCTGTTCAGGGTTGCAGAGAAAGGGAACACAGGAACAGGTGACCGTGTTGAGTATGTGTTCAAGGGTTCTTCTGTGGATGAAGGGAGGAGTGTATTTGAGCCTGCAGAGAGTGGTGTTGTTACTGGATTCACTAGGCTTCTGCCATTGCCAAGTGAAGGGGGAAGAAAAGTCTCTGTCTATCTCACAATGTGTGAGTTTGTTCAAGGAACCCGCTACCTCACTGTGGTGAAGGGTGCATCTCTGCATATTGCCCAGCTTGTTCCGACCTTAACTCTCTGAATAGGAATGCCGTGTATAGCGCTATAAACCTCTGTTACTTTATGAGATTATAGAATATTGAATTTTGAAACAATATAAACCTCTGAGGATTACCTCGATAATATGTTATATGAAGTTTATGTTCTGTTTATAATCGAAAGTAGAAATGTTATTGCCTCGTTGATTTGATGGTTTCTTTGCTACCAATTTTGTATGGTTCATCGTCCTTTACCTTTAGGCTCAAGTTCAGTTTTTTCTTTTTCTTTGGGTGATCAGGCTGTAATTGTTCTATTCTGTTATTTGTTTGAGACTGCTTCTCTTTTAAGCTTAAGTCAATGTGTTAAAAAAGTGTTTTTTTCTTTATGATATAACCTTATATTAACCTCTAAAACTTTGGCAATTTTCAGTTTCTTTTTTTGTGTTTGGTCAATTCTGTTTGGTAACTTTCAGGTGCATTTCTGAATTGAATATGTTTGGGCTCTATAGGAAATGAAATGAGGAATTATTTTGTATCTGTTAATTCTGAGATAACTCCATCTGATTGCAGTAATGATGCCACTATCACTGTAATGAGTTCAACTGGTGGGTCTGCCACTCCATTATGAAGATTAACTCAGGGAAATGATATCGACAGAATCACACTTTTGTGTTGCATGCCGTTCTTTGCCCATTCCTTCTGGCAGAGTTTGATGAATATTTGCAAGTATTTTCATTTTTTAAAAAATTTCTCTTCGATAATTTTTCTGTATTAGGTTATATACTGTCTTAGAAAACTCTAAGATTTACTCGACCACCATGAGTTTGATCCCAAGTGTAGTGGATTTAATCTGCCGTGCAGATTTGATTTGTGTTGTACAAGATCAATCTGACATTATATACACTTGAAATTCTGTTCACCTTTTTCTTCTAGAAAGTTGAACTTGTGAAGGTGGTGTTAGGGATACCATTTAGGAGTTTGCTGACTTGATATACCTGTGAATGAGTTCTCCTAGGTCAAACCAAGCAACACAGTATGCCACTTGTCAATATGTTATTGCATTGAGACACTCCACCAAGGTGGGCATGAATCTAAATGGGAAATGGCATGGATATTGCTAATTTCACTATTACATTTTGTCCTTGCTTTGTTGTGTGTGTGAATTCAACACAAGCAAGCATTTTAAAGTATATGGACATTCTTAATCAACATGAAAGTAAATATTTAGACTCTCATAGAAGGATACTAATCCACAATACAAAGGACACATTGTTCTTGAGTTTTTGTAGTCTCTTTGGTATGAGTGCTCCATTGAAATTTATGAAACAACGAAAGGTATGCAATGAATAGCATCTCTCACACGATCAAAATAAGCACGAACTACATGTTGTTTCCATTGTCTACAATAAATGTAAAGGAGAGAAGGGATAGGAAATTCTTGTACAAGAAAAAGTGATGAAAATGCTTTGTGTAATGTGACCATGTAATGCATGATAAAATTCCACATAATGTGGTAATGTGATGTGATAAAGCTTTATTTGGATGTGATAAGTCTATGTTTGGATACAAAGATGAGTCTCGATCTATTAGAAGACACTATTTGAAATCTTGGCCATGAAAAGTGTTAGCAACAATATATGCCTCTCCTCTAGTTGGTTGCTTACATAGTATGCAAGGAATTGAAAGAGAGAAAAATGATACATGATAATAATAATGATAAAAGTAATAAATGAATTGACTCAGATGTAAGCATCTAAGCATGCAAAAATATATCATCATATAGCAAATGTGTAAGATCATAAATTGTAGATGAGGAAATGCCTCCACTATAGACAAATCATAAAGTAAAGATAGCCCTAAAGCTTAAATAAGGATCATCTAAGAATATAAAAAATGTAATCGAATGAAGAGATAAGTAGGATATAAGTGTGAAGGCACGCATCAGGATTATTGCCCACAATATAAGGCAAAATGATAAGTTGAAGACGGCCATAAAGGCAAGATAAAAATCATATAAGTATTAATGTTTTGTATGAGATAAGTTCATGTGACAAGGGCCTCAAATGTTTGATCATAAGATGAAGCATGATACATATCACAAGGCATAGTAGCATAAGGATAAAAGTATATGCATGGTAAGATCACAAGTATAAAGTGATAATCATTGAGGCACAAGTAGGTAGACATGATAGGGATATGATATGTAAACATATGTTGTGATAAAGATAAGCATATAGTGGTCATGGTACATAGAAGATATCATAAGTGTGTAGTATAATGAACATAGATCATGAAAACATATGTAAACAAGGAACAAGTGAAGATCCAAAACTTGGGAACATGGAACATGAACAAGGATAAAATTTAAACCAAGCAAGTGTAGAAGTGAACAAAGAAACATAAACAAATATGAAAAATGAAAACATGACATATAAGGAAGTCTAAGAGCTAAGCATAAAAGAAATATAGAAAAGTGAAAGAAAAAGAAATAAAGTGTAGATGTTATTATGAACAGTGCAAGGGATAAAATAACTATACTTTTATCCTTCTAAGTGTTCGATAAGCATATAAATTAGAAATAGCTTTAAGATTTGAAACAAACAAGCCTTATTTTGATCAATATCAATGAAACACAAGCGCTGGGAATTGAGGAATATATCATAAAACTAGAAATACTTATAGAAAAGGAAAGGAAACTCAAAAATAAAATGTTTGCACCTAGAAATTGTTAGATTTGAATGCAAAAATGAACTAGAAATGACTATCAGTGTTTGCTATTGAAATTTGGAGCTTATGTGATGAGTTTTCTAGAAAAGTAGGGCAATTGCCACATTAGAGAGCCACAATTGTAGCTTTGAAGGGATGCAGATATCCTAGTATTTGATACTTCCTAAATTTTTGCAAGAAATTGTGTCTTAGATCAAAAACCTTGTTTCAACATGCAATCAAACTTTGTTCACTCTAGAATACGGGATAACTAGATTTAAGCTAGAGGGACAAGAAAATTTGTTGTATTGCTTAGGAGACTACCTTGGTCTTTTGTTGAATATATTTCAATTTTATACACAACATTATGGGAAATCGAAAGTCTCTGCAAACCTAGATGGGGACGAATGTGCTATGTGTAGAGTTATAAACAACAAACCCTGGGGTTAGATCTAGGACAAGGTGATGTCTGATTGTGATGAAGGACAAAGTGAGGTGAAATTGGTAATCACAAAGGACAAGAAAAGGGTAGAATATTTCACATTTGATATGAGTTTCAAGGATAAGAGTTTCATATTTAAGGAGTTTGACAAGTGACCTATGGATTATGGTTGAAGAAAATGGGAGGAATAGGTTAGGCACTAAAAATGTGTAAGAAATACTACACAAGTAACCCAACTCAAGGGCTTAAGGGAGACTCCATAGCTTTAGACCTTCAATGCTAACTCCATTATCTTCTTGCCTTGGCAATGCACCTACAATTTTGTCCATTTGGAAGTGGAGAGAGAAAACTAAGTGTTCAATTGATGCATTATTTCCTAATAAGTAAAAAGTGGGTGTAAATATGAATTTAAATTAAGTTATAGGGATTGTGACTAGCAAAAATGTAGTCAGGGTTAGGTCAACTGACAAAAAAGAAGAAACAAACTACTATTGTTTTGTCTACTACAGAAGCTAAGTATAGTGGAGCTATCACTGTCGATCATGAGTTAGTGTGGATTCAGCACATGCTTTTCGAGTTCAGATTTCCACAGACCTGTCCTACAACTCTTTGGTGTGATAATCAAACTGCTGTCCACATCTCTCACAACCTAGTGGAGCACCAATGCACAAAGCATATTGAGATTCACATGCATTATATTTGATAACTAATACATGACAAGGTTGTTGATCTTAAGTTTTGTCGTACAAATGAACAGGTTGCAAACATCTTCATGAAGCCCTTGCTTGAGGCCATATTTGTTCAACTTAGACAACTTTTAGGAGTGAAGGAAGGTGTTGTCAAGGGATGATTGTTCATTGATTCCTTTGTCCTTCCCTTCATCGAAGCGCCTCTTAACGGGAATGCTAATGTATTTAATTACTCATACACTATTGTATAGTTTTAAGATGCACTTGTATATCCATTGTAACATAATTTGTGGATATTCATTATAATAATTCATGGATAAAGAATTTATTGGTGCTCACTTATCCCCATGCTATTTGTATAGAAGAATATCAATCAAGTTATTGACTTGATTGACTTTCACTATTAAAAGTAAAATCTTATTTTAAGTAGATGTGTTTTATTAGTTGGCTACTCTTAAGGAGTTGTGTTTTACTAGTTAACTATCTCTTAAGTAGACTCATTCTTTTAGATAACTACTCTCAATATCTTATCCCTAGGCTCTGCCTTATCTATATAAGAGCATGGAGAGCTAGTGGTTGAGGTATCACTGCGGAAGAGAGTTATTGTGATTTTGCAAATTTAAAGCTAGAGCTTTTAAATAAAGTAGTAGTAATGCTACTTGTTCTAAATTTGTGTTATATTATTAATATAGCTTTCATTGATTTATTATATTGCATTTATGCATATGGGTGAATGTTTATGATAGCTACAATGATTCTGGGGATTAATGATTAATAACAACTTATGGACTGGTACGGAGAGAATTCTTAAAATCCTTGACAAGGTTGTGCTATTTGGTCAACCTATTTTCTCCTTTGCTAGTTGTTATCCATTATTGGTGGAGCCCTTGCCATATGTTGTCCTTTTGGACCACTATCTAATTTGGTTCTGCATTGAATGGAAAATGGTGGGACCCAATGTACCAAAGGTGCAATTCTACTTTAACATGTCTTTGTTTCGTCATCAACCCACATTGGCTCATATCCTTTGGATTTAGAATATCAAGCCTAGACATGGCCCTAGGATTGGTCGAATTCAATGATGGAATGATGCCATTAAGAATAAGAACCCCTTTTTGTAGATCTACGGCTATCAGTTGGCACTTTTCATCACCACTCTTATGAAGCCACCACCTCAAAACTCCACCATGCCACCATCGAGCTAGAGGTGTGTAGTCATTTTTTTAATCTCTACAATTGTGTGTGGCTCAACTTTGCCAATAGAAAAAATCATGGATAATCATACAACTTAGGGAGTTCAACTTAAGGCCTACCTTCATTGGCTCAAAATTGGGGATAAAGTCTCCAAAGGAATTTTTCAATCCCTTCAATCTTGCCAATTTTCATAAAAGATTAAGCACATCAAAGAAGGTCAACAAGTTCTCTCTAAACTTGCTTCATTCTTCAAGATTTTGTCTACCATTATTAGTAGGTCTTCCAAGCACAATTACCTTCAGCTAAAGTTGATCAAGCCCTTCAATAATGTGTGAATATGGTCCCCACCAGGTTCTCTGCCTCAAAGCAGGCCTTTTGTGACCAATGTCTCACTTTGGAATATCTTTGTGAAGCAACTTTCTTTATGGGTAATGATAAAGCTCCTAGATGTGATGGCTTCCTATGTGAATTTTATAAAGCCTTATGGGATACAATTAGTTTCAATCTCTTCCAAGTCTACTAGATAGTTTTTTCCACTAGTTCTTTAAGGGCTCTCATAAATAAAGGAAATATTAAATTCATACCTAAGGCTAGTGAACTTGAATAAATCTACAATTAGTGGCTAATCACTCTTTTGAATACCCCCTACAAAATCATACCCAAGGCCCTTGCACTACACATCTGTTGTTATATGGAGCCTAGTCAGACTCGAAGGTTAAATTTACCCCACTTTTATTGACGCAATTTCCCCCCAAATTCCTACGGGGTCAAGGGGCAGCACCCCTGAAACCTCACACGGTTTTTTATTATTTTATTAAGGCGTCGGGAGTTATTTTTCATTGGCTGACATAAAAAAACCCTATTTTGTAACCGACAAAAGTCATGATAAAAATGGCTAAGAGTTAGGGTTTCCGTTAATGTATTGTAGCATTTTGTAGCGGTATTGAGTTGCAAGGATTGCTGGTTGTAATCGGTTTGATTTACTGGATAATAATATTGTACTCTCTATTGGTGGATGTAGCCTGAGTTTGGGTGAACCATGTTAAAACTTATCTCTCACTGTTATTATTTCTGTGTATTTTTATTCCTCTGTTTAATCTTTATTTGCATTTAATTGATATCTTCTGTCGGCTAACCCTAACAACATCTGCCATTTGCTTCTTCTTATTAGGCTAGAACAAATTGGTTTCATCAAAAGTTGTTATATACTTCACAACATTGTTGTTGTCTGGGAAGGCATGGAATGGGCCATGCAATCATAACAATAGGCTATTTTCATCAAGATTGATTTCACAAAAGTTTATGGCCAAATAGAATGACCTTTCATCCTTGCCATGCTCAAGGCCCTTAGTTTTGGCCCTAATTTTCTTTGGTATGTTTAAAGGTTTTTTGTAGATGTCTTTGTTTGCCTCACCATTAATGACTACCAATATTGATCTTTTAGAATTTTCCACTCCATTCATGAAGGCTACCCTCTAGCCCCATCCCTTTATGTCATGCTCATTGAAGGATTTGTCTATTTTCTTACCAATGTGGTCTCTCAATAGTGAATCAAAGGTATCTATCTTCCTAACTCTCCTCTCTAGCTTGTTAATGGTCATTTTGTTGATTATTCTTTTCTCACTCTCTTAGAGGAGCAAGATAATGTGAGGGAGCCTTTGTAGTGTTTGAATACTTTTTTCCTTGCTTCTAGATCTAGCATCTAGTGGCAAAAAATATAGTTTTATCACCAATCTTTCCTACCCAAACTCACTTGGCTTAATTCTTATGGCTGGAAATGGATTACTCAAGTGGAGGATTTTAGGTTTCTTGGTGTCCCCTTTAGCTTTCAATCATCTTTAATCACTCTTTGGCATGTTGTTCTCTCATGCATTAGAATAAATTGTACTTTTGGGTTGCCAAACATATTTCCCTAGTTGGGAAGTTTCAAATTTTCTCCAAAGTGTTGGTTGCTACTCATGTTTACTACTCTTCCAAGTGGGCCCCTTCCAAAGCCTCTTACCATAAGATGGAACATTTTCTGAAGGATTTTCTCTAGGCATCTTTGGAGCAAGGAAAAGGATTTCATAGAGTTGCCTAGGATATTTGTTGTCTTCCCTATGAATTTGGTGGTCTTGGCTTAATTGACACTTACAAATAGGGGTTAACTTTGTGTGCTATGGATTGTGTGGGCCCTAAAAGGAAATGAAGCCTGGAAAATTCTTCGCAAGCATTTTATTGTGTTATGAGTCCCTTAGGGATGTGAGGCTTGGGATGGCTTCTAGGATTTCACACAATCCTCATCATGTGAGAGTCAATGCAAATTTAAGGCACTTTTGTTGCCAAAAGTATCTATAATGCCTAGGTAGCTATCAAGTTGTAGCTTATCTAGAATGGGAATGCTTTTATAATTGGGAATTTTATCAACCAACAATCTCTTTGGTGGTCTCCTGTGATCACTTGCTAGGATAGACCCCTTACCAAAGTTCTTTAGGTTCATGCTTTAAGGTTGTATAAACGTGGAATTTGTACTATTTCATACCTTTTTTTCTAGAACTACTAAGAATTGACTTTCTTGGCCTAGAGTCAAAGCCTGGTAACCAAGATCTAGAGTCTTTTAACACTATTTTAGAATCAGTTCCTCCTTATATGATTCACAAGATTAGAATATATTATGCCAAGCTATGGTGGAAGGATTCAAAGTGGTATCTAGATACTTCATTTAAGAATTGCAAACTCTTTAAGGGATATTTTTGGCTTTCTCCCCATTTTCCAATGGTTCCAAAGCTCAATGTTAAGTGGAATCTCTAGTCTATTGCTTCTTAATAGCGTTGTAGGTTTCAAACAATTTGATCCACTCTCGTGGAGCCCAAGCTGGATCATTTTACTTGGTGTCTCTTGTATCAGGGTGTCCTAATTGGATCTCATTTTATCCACTTAGGTGTTTCTATTCCCCTCTATCTTTTTTGTGAACATATGGAAACTATCAAGCACTTGCTCTAGTTCTGCCCACAAGCTCAATTTATGTGGAGATGGATTCATGATTTTTAAAGCCTTTCAGGCTAATGCCTTTTTCTTGGCATATGATCCTTCCTAGAGATTGGCCCAAAATGTGAGTGAGATACACTCAAATTCGGCATGCTTTCATAGTGGACATTCTTTTTTCTATTTGGAAAGATAAAAAAATTGTTTTCTTCTCAAGTTCTATTATGGGCAAGTTTTTTTTGTTTATAATAAAGCTATTATATGCTCTAATGTTATGTTATAGATACATATCTAGAATAATAAAGTGGCTCTAGAAGTTTCCCACTTGTAGACTCTCATTGAGCACTAGGTTAATACCCCTTGTATGGTTGCTTTGTGTCACCTTTTGTTGCCAGCAGCGATGCCTCTTTGCCATGTGAGCACCATTGTGGTTGCAACCATAGCTCCAAACATGACTCGCAAGGCTCTCCCCATCATAGATATTGAGGTTAGTCTCCCTTTTCATGTGGATATTCTTCCACTTCTTAGCATGTTCATACTATCTGACCTAACAGTGGGAAGTTTCCCTACCTAGACCTTGCAATTTCTTTTGTGCATGTTGATCTTGCCCAATAAGAAGATAAAGACAAAGATGATACCATTATGGGTTGGGAACCCATTCCAAATGGCTAGGATATCCTTGATGGTTAGGGTCCTCCTCCTAATAAGGATCCCCCTTCTCCTACTCATATAGCCCTAGCGGCTTAGCGGTGTGACCACTTTTCTTAGTTTTGTTTCTGGGTTTGACTTTGGAGTGTGATTCCATTCCACCCGCTTTTTATGTTAACAATGTATTATATTTTGGTTTCTTTAATATAATTTTTTATAACATTATTCATCACAATAAAAAAATTGAATAATATTTAAGAGCTTTGTTTAAACATCACTTAATTTGGCTTTTGTTTTTTTTTTAATTTTGTAAGTGGTAAAATGAGTGTAATTTAATTTTGGGTTTTTTTTTTAGAGAAGGATTCTATTAGTCTCTTACCACCTTATACACACACAAAAGTGGTAGATATTGTCTTATTTTTAAAAGGAAAAAATTACATTTGACTATTAATTATAGTGATACTAAGGTGAGTAAAGAAGTAATATCATTCAACCTTAATAATTAATTAAGATGAGATGAAAGGACAATATAAATAAGAGGCTGCACAAGTATATATTTAATACCAAATAACTATCTAAATTATATAAATATTAGAAATTTATAACATTAATAATTGAAATTACATATTAGAATCCATTACCATTAACTTTTCTTCATCCTAATAATAAATCACATAATACGATCTAAAACATTAATACTAAAAATTTCTATACAACTTAATCTAAAACCACTCTTATGTTAACGATGATGAACAGTGTCCATCTCTTATAAAGGTATGGATGCCTTTACTTACAAAGGCTTAAAGGCTTTTAAGCATGTGTTTCAGGGAGCAGAGAATTCGAATGGACGCGGGCAGATATTATGTCATTCTTAACCATACCCGATATCCATCATGAAATGTCGAGTTGTTTGGCAATGAGAAGTATAATCACATGTGCGCCTGTAGCTCAGCGGATAGAGCGTCTGTTTCCTAAGCAGAAAGTCGTAGGTTCGATCCCTACCTGGCGCGCGCGATGTGCTTCATAACACGTATAGTTTTTATCTCTGATCATCGTCCGTTGGGCCAAACTTTTATCCAAAAGCATTGTATCATACCCATCCTGCTTAGTCATTGTCATCCATTTGTACAAATATTTCTTTATAGGCGATTCGGTAGCAACCTTTCATTATCCACTGCGGCGGATGGGTTCAACATTTTTAGTTGAGAAGTTCTATGATAATTTAGGTCTTTTAAAAAAAAAAAAACTATTGGTGGTGGGAGAGCTTACGTGGATTAATTAATTGACTTCTTTTCTTTTAGAATTAAACGTTGAGGGTACCTCATTTCTTATTTATTGCATTTATGTGCCCAACCTCATTCTTCATTTTTTATATTTATGAGGGATTTGAACCTTAGTGCATGGTGTAATCAAGGAAGGCACCATCACCCTTTCTAATTGTGTTGTGTTTTTAAAACATTGAAACTTTTCATTGTAAGTGACTCTTAGTCTATTGGTGAAATTGAATGACTTAAAAAGAGTTCACTAGGGATCAAGTCTTATTGAGTGTAAGGCCCATGATGCCTAAAAAGAATGAGGTCGATATTGTGCCCTAAATGCTTTGACTTCTACTCTCGATTCCACAGTCTTGTGAATGTATGAAACTAAAGTTATAGTACTCAATCATAATAAATGCATACATATTTAAATTACTATGTAATCACTATTTTGTGTATGTAGTGATTCCAAATATGTGTCTAGTCTTGTGAATGTATGAAACTAAAGTTATAGTACTCAATCATAATAAATGCATACATATTTAAATTACTATGTAGTGATTCCAAATATGTGTCTATGTATGGACACAAACTTAAAAACCATGATTGTGTCTTTCTTCCTTATTTTTCTCGCTTCTCCTCCTCTTTCCCCACTTGCATTATTGTGCTAATTATATTTTCAAGTTAGCCACAACTTGTTGCCACCAAATTTTATTATGATACAACCATACCACATCAAAAAAGAGGTAAGTTTGTTTTTTATATTTTTCATTTTATTTTGTTTATATTTTTCTATTTCTTACAATTGTTTAATTTTTATTTTAAACAACACTAGTTATACAACTTAGACACAAACCAAGAAACATACCTGTAGACACCTAAATTTGACAATGTCTTAATGTCATATCCTATCATCATTTAATTCATCTTATCATCACCTAATTCTCCTAACATCACCTAATTTATCCCTCTTTCCCACTTTCTAGAATTAATTAAATAATTTATAATTATTTAATTAATTAATCAATTCATTCATTCTTCTAAATATTCCAAATACTAATTAAATAAATTAAATATTTTTTTAATTAGCTAAATATCCATTCGTATATCCCTTTTGATTTCTTTCTATTTTTAACTCATGTGTATCTAATTAATTAAATTAATTAGATAATTCTATTAATTATCCTATCTTATCCATCTCGATTTATTTCTATTTCCAACTCATGTGAACTTAATTATGAAAACCAATAATTAAATCTTCTAATTATCTTATCATATCCTCATCTTATCTCTTTTGATTTCCTTCTATATCCTAACTTATGTGCAACTAGTTAAATGGAAATAAATCAAGGATCCTCATCCTTATCTTGCTTTTCTCCAAACATCTTATCTTTATCCATCTTCAAATTTTATCCTTATCCATCCACAATAAAAAATCTATAAATTGAACATCTTCTAAGCCATAATCATCACAACTTGAAATGCAATATTATGTACCTAACATCCATTATCTCGAACCAATCTATCTTTTAGGTGCAAAGGTGCAAGGAGTTGGGTAAGATTACTTTGTTTTCTCATTTTAATTATTTTCCTTTGGTTCACAGAGGTTGCATTGAATCTATAACAAGGTTTTAATTTTCATATTTTAATCTATTATTTGTTCTCATTTTTATTGCATACATTTTGTGCATCTAAAGAGAAAATCATGAATGTGGTGGATGCACTATAAGGAAAACTATCATGTTTGTATTAGTTGTAAGAATGTGTTGTCAGGCTAGGTAGTTGTATGATCATATATCTCCATGATAGGCTATCATATCTTAGGCGAATCTTTGAACCTAGTTGTTGGTTCTCTCTTTCCATATTTGTTGGTCTAATGTAACGAGGAGTTGATTAATGTTGCAACATTATAATGCGTTACAAACCTTTTTGTAATGGTCTATCATTATTGCATGTGGGGTATTTTTGATTTGCTTTGGATTAGTAAGTATTTATGATATGCAATGTTTCTCTATTCTTTTTATTTTATTACAACCCATATAGTCATCCTTCTTTCTCACATGTGACTTTGTTGCCCATTGGAGTAGGCATCAATCCTTTTGGCTTAGGATTCAATTCAATTCATTTTCATAAAGCTTATCTTTGTTTTCTATTTTAGTTTAGTTTCTTTCTCTACCTACATGCACAAACTGACATTATTAATTTTTCCATTTCTTAAAGGATTTATACTCAAATGAGATGTTCAGAGGTTTGTGCATGTAGGGGCCTTGCCCATCATATAGTCCATTTCTCTATAAGTTTACATTTTTTTTTGGTTGGTAAGAGGAGCTATTTCTAGCCCCACGTTGGAGATCACAAGGGGGACCTCCTCCCCATCAACACATTCCACTTAATCAACTTATTCAACTTAGAAGCCACACATGTTACTTGGGGGATTTGAACTTGGATCTCCATCGTGAGAACCTTATGGCCTTGCCATTTAAGCACAACCCCTTTCACTATAAGTTTACATCTTTAATTAGCTTGTGTCAAATATATAGTTAGAGGGTTGTGATAATGAGATTGCAAGATGTAAGTGTGTAAGTGATTTAAGGGGATTCAATTTTGGTGATTAGAATTGGTTATATTTTGGGTGCACTTATATGTTTGCTTGTAATCTTCTATTAATGAGGTCTAGTAGGCTTGTCCTTGACTGCCATTAGGGCATGGTAGTCAAAGCCTTGTTCTAATTTTCATCCTATCTTAAGACCTCAAGGGAATATCCCATTAGGTTCTATAGAGCTTGAAGAAGAAGATGATCACCATAATCCTATGCATTGGTTCAAAACCCCCTCTTTGTTGATGTATCACTCTCTATGCCTAAGATACCTTTTTTCCCTTCTCCTTGTGTTTTTTAGCCCCAAAACCCAATCATGCACTAGATAGATTTGTGAGACCCATCAAACCAAAAATTACTCACCACATTGTAGTTCCCATGATGGTGAATGAGACATTTGAGCTGTACACTCTTGTAGTGATTGGTGCATTGATTGACACAGTCATAAAACATACCTAGTACACATATTGCATGCTTTGATTCTTGCTAGGGTGGACATCTTGAGACTCCTTTTGGATCATAGATGCATCTCCATTTTGTTGTGCACATGGGGATTTTTTATTATAACCCCTTAGAGGAGGAAAAGATTAGCATTGTATTTATAGATCTAACTTCATTAGCAAGACATTTGGTGGGAACTGCAAACATTCACCAATCTGTTGGTACATTCATGAGTTGATGCAAGCATAGTTTTTTTATTTGTGGTGGATGGTATTTAACCAAAATCCATGTAATAACCATCAAGTACCCTTTTACTTCTAAAAAAAACTCTACCATGGGTTTGTCCTTGGGTAGATGCCCAATTACTTTGACATCAAGGAGTTCTAGGGCATATACTAAGGCTTTGAATATAATAAAGAGGGTTCTCATTATGCAATAAACAAATTTGTGAGACCCATCAAACCAAAAAGTACTCACCACATGGTGGCTCCCATGATGGTGAAAGAGACAATTGAGGTGGACACCCTTGTAGTGATTGCTGCATTGACTAACACATTCATAAAACATGGTACACATAGTGCATGCTCTAATTCTTTCTAGGGTGGACATCTCAAGATTCCTTTTGGATCACATAAGCATCTCCATTTTGTTGTACATGTGGGGATTTTCTTAGTATAAACCCTTAGAGGTGGAAAAGATTTATATTGCATTCATAGATGACTTCATCAATAAGACATTTGGTGGGGTCCCAAAGACTTTCTCTTTTTTACATTTTTAAACAACTATATTCTCAAATTCAATGTATTATTTTTAAAATGTTAGTTAATTATTATAATGGTGAAATTTGCATACCCATGCCAATTCCCATTTAGTTTTGGGCCCATTTTGATGGAATGTCTTAATACAATTACATATGAACAAGTGGCACACTCTTGTGCTAAGTTTGGCTCATGAACCAATGCTTATCCCTATTTGCTTTTGTATATTTTCACACCTATTTCCATGCATTCATCCTTGTCCCTATTGCAAGTATGTGCCTAATCGGTGTTGTCATTAATGTCAACATATCCTTGTTGTCATTGGTGTCTATTATATCTTATTCTATTACTTGTTTAGAAGACTTGTATGTTGAGGATATTGAGAAAATTAGCCTTTCTAGAAGACACAAGTGAGTTACAGATAAGTGCAGTATAGACAGTGAGTTGTATGCTGAAGAACAGTCCGGTAAACTGCTCCACATTTATTTATGCTTGAAGGTCATGGTTTGTGGATTGGAATTAAGTTAGAGGCATGCCTGAGGATGCTACATTCCATGTTTGAGCCATCTGCTTGAAGATCTGAGTGAGTTGTATTCACCAGAGTGAAACTTGCTTTTTCTATAAGTTTGATTGAGACAGGAAGAAAGTATTCTGCTTTGCATTCCTTCGCAATAAAGTATTTTGCTCTGCAGTTCTAGAGGGAAGTCTAGGATGATGATAAGTGCCTACAGTTGCAATGATTCGTGGTTTGGTGGTCTACAAGCTATCTTTCTTTTATGATAGTTGAAGATAGTGAAGTTCATGTGTTCCGGTGAGAAGATTCCTATGGATAAAGTGGTTAAGTTTTGTCTGGTTGCTCTTGATGATTATAGTGCACTTGTGGATGTCTCCTAATCATGTTCCTATCTGGACTTTGGTCCACGTTAAGAAATTGAGATGGTGTGTGAAGATTGTTCCCAGATAATGTAGCGTGTAACCAGTCTTGGCCGACATGGTTGATCGTAGTGATTGCGGAGATCTTTGGAAGATTGTGGAAGCGTGTTGTGGCATGGAAGATCATGTTTGAGTCCTAGCTAAGGCATGGCATGATCCATATTTCATTCCCTTTTCATGATGTTGCAATAGGTCAAGACCTATTTTGTAAATGTTTGTAATACTGACCTTGGAGATTGTTCCAATGGTTGATGATTGTGATGCCAACCTTGATGATCATTCTAAGGTTGATGTAGTGTATAAATACTTGTAGTTGAGTCATGAAAAAGGTGTCCTTGAGAAAAAATGAAAAGATATTAAGAAAGGTCCAAAGGCAGAGCAGAGAAGAGGTAGAGGAAAGAAGAGGAAGAGTAGAGCATATGAAGACCAGAGCAGAGGAAGAGAAGAGGTAGAGGAAGAGTAGAGCAGAGGAATTGTTATTCACAATATAGAAAGATGTTGATTGTGGCAATGAGTTTGGCAGTAAGATTCCAGTAGGGTTTAACAACCCTTATTGTAATCTTGCTAGGTTTAGGGTTGAGGCAGTGAGCCTACTAGACCTAGTTGTTCTTCATGGCAGTAAGCCAGTATGTTTAGGCCTGTGGAGTGACTAAGCTTGAACATCATTATTTCAAGATTGTAATATATATTGAGAGTTAATTCTCTCCATGGTTTTTCCCCACCTTGGGGTTTTGCACGCGAATCTGGTGTCTCTTGTGTTTTGATGTTGTATCTGCGGTTAAGTTTCTAATTTCATGCACTCATGGTTAAATCATAATAATTGTGGATAAGTGATGAATGTTTAAATTGCAGAAAGTGTTTAAAGTTTTGTGATAACTGATTCACCCCCCCTCTCAGTTGTCTGGTGCATATCAACAATTGGTATCAGACTTTGAAGGACATCAAAGTTGTGTATGAAGAACCAATTGCAATCTTTTGTAACAACACAAGTGCCATAAACATATCAAAGAACCCAGTGATGCATTCAAGGACCAAACACATATCCATTCGGTATCATTTTCTGAGAGAAAAAGTGATAGAGAATGAAGTCAAGTTGGAGTATATTTCTACTAAGGATCAGATTGTAGACATTTTTACCAAGCCTTTACCTAAGGATACTTTTGAGTATCTCAGAGAAAAGTTAGGGGTCATCACTCCTCCTGCTCTAAACTAAGATGCACAATAGTGCATCAGTTTGGAGGTGTTCAAAGCTTCGGATTGATGCTTTTTAGGGCTACTTCTCAGGGGGAGTAGTTAGAGAATTCAAAAGAGAGATTAGATTAGAACAAAAGAGTGTAAGTATTTGCCCTTTGCTACTGATGTCAAAGGGGGAGAGAAGTCATGTGAAAAACTTAGAGTGTAGATGTGCAAAAGAAAGGAGGAGAATTTTAGAGAAAGAAAAAAGTGCAGGTGTGTAAACAAAAAGGGGGAGAATCTTGTTTTGATGGCTCTTGCAATTTTTCACATCATATGTTGCCATCAATGACAAAAGGGGAGATTGTTGCAAGTATGTGCCTAATCGGTGTTGTCATTGATGTCAACATATCCTTGTTGTCATTGGTGTCAACTGTATCTTATTCTATTACTTGTTTAGAAGACTTGTATGTTGAGGATATCGAGAAAATTAGCCTCTCCAGAAAAAACAAATGAGTTACAAAGAAGTGTAGTACATATAGTGAGTTGTATGCTGAAGAACAGCCTGGTAAACTGCTCCGCATTTATTTCTGCTTGAAGGTCATGCTCTGGGGATTGGAATTAAGTTAGAGGCATGCCCGAGGATGCTACATTTCGGGTTTGAGTCATCCACATGAAGATCTGAGTGAGTTGTATTCACCAGAGTGAAACCTGCTTTTTCTGTAAGTTTAGTTGAGACAAGAAGAAAGTATTATGCTCTGCATTCCTCCGTAATAAAGTATTTTGCTTTGCAGTTCTAGAGGGAAGTCTGGGATGATGATAAGTGCCTACAGTTGCAATGGTTTGTGGTTTGATGGTCTGCAAGCTATCTTTCTTTTATGACAGTTGAAGACAGTGAAGTTCATGTGTTCTGGTGAGAAGATTCCTATGGATAAAGTGGTTAAGGTTCGTGCGGTTGCTCCTGATGATTATAGTGTGCTTGTGGATGTTTCTTAATCATGTTCCTATCTAGACTTTGGTCCACGCTAAGAAATTGAGATGGTGTGTGAAGATTGTTCCTAGATAATGTAGCGTGTAACTAGTCTTAGCCGACCTAGTTGATCCCAATGATTGCAAAGATCTCTGGAAGATTGTGGAAGCGTGTTGTGGTGTGGAAGATTGTGTTTGAGTCCTAGCTAAGGCATGGCATGATCTACATTTCATTCCCTTTGCATGATGTTGCAATAGGTCAGGACCTGTTGAGGATGATGTTGGTCATAAACAAACATAGAATAAAAGTTACACATCAACCTTTATTCATCTTGAAAGATACGATGAATTCAAAGAATTCATGATCCCAAGTCTCCGTTAATTAGTTCATAATCTACTGACGTTACTCAGTGGTTGATGTGTGTTGCTGTTAATCATTCAGGGGCCTTACGTTCTTTAATAATTTCTGCAAAGTTCATCATTATTTATCCAAATATCCTGCTCTATATATCTGCTCTGCATAAATCTCCAATAATTCTACCTTTGCACTGTGAATTTAGTCAAATAATGTGCTTACAGGTTGATATTTGCATGATTTCTACCATTATTTGTAATTCTTTGCATGATATTTTCAACACTACATGCACTTTGCTCAAATATGCTAAGGATTTTTTATTATCTACGAGATGTCAGCATATTTCTCTGTTCTGCTTGTTATTTATCATGGTTTGCAGTTATGGAAGTGATTTCAATGAAATTAAAATGAGAAAAAGGGTTAGAGAATGAGATTCCCAAAATTACTTAACTGAGATCATTGATCCACATACATGTTCCCATACAGCAATGAAGAGAAGAAAACTAGAAATCATACTTCACCAGGAAATTCCACAAATCCGCATGATCCAGTGCAAATCTTCAAAGGAAAAGTTGACAACAACATGCAATGAAATGAAAGCGCTTCTATTTGAACATAGCATTCACCATTACATATCCAGAAATCAACTTGAAGATTACGTAAAATTTACAATCAAGATGTAATCTGAAGCTTCATCTCCATTCAGTATGCTTTAGAATAAGTACATTTACAACGATCTGAAGAAAGAACCTTGACATTTCAACAATCCAATCCTCATTAGTCTCAGTAATCCGATCTCCTATTTGATTCTATAGTAATTGGCCTTATTTTGCCAGATATTCCCATCCTTCTTAATTTTGGACAAGTTCTGCCCTTTTATAGAACAAAGGCCAGAAAACAGTTACAATGATCCAAGGATCAGGATCCTCCCAGAACAATCAATGGTCCAGATGAACAGCACGTGCCTGCCAGTTGGAAAATACACAGCTGGCAGAGAATATTCTGGCATCTTCGAATCAGTCCACCCTCCAGCTGGCATACAACATATTTGATAATATCCTCCCCAGCTCCGGTTCATGTTGCCTGCCAGTTGGCAATTTTCAGCCACTTCATACAGCTCCAACATCCTGCAACAAACAGACAAGAATTAAGCATCATCATTTAATAACTAGCAGGAAAATAAACATTTACATTTTATCAGGCTGTGAATGAGCAAACCTATATATATATATATATATATCGGGTTATGAATATTGAGCATATGAGAAAATTCACGCAACTAAATGTCCATAGGTGGTCAAGAGGGTCTGGGTGACTATCGTTGACTGGAAAACATGCTGTCAGGCCCTAAAATAGTTTCAATATCTGATCAGGTCCAGCCAGGGTCATTTGAGCGATTTTTGATAAAAATATCGAAAATGTAATTTTTTGTATTTTCTACATCTTAGTCAATTGCATTTTCGGAGGCCTTCAGAGCGAAATTAGGGCTCAACACGTTCTCGGTAGCTTGGTGTTAAGCCTAAGTGACCAGGAAACTCAAACTAGATAACTAGTTTATCTTTCCAATGAGTCCAAAAAGTTTAAATTCTGATAACATGGCTAGGAGTTATGACCCTGCCAAGGGGAAGGTCAAAAATTTCCTAATTTTTGAGTTTCTCTGAATTTTTGCAAATAGTTTCACCTTCCGGTAGCCTTTTTTTGTATTCCAAGGATGATGGGGACCTTTCATATGATATGCAAGCCTTACATTTTCAGTTATCGCATGCATAAGATCATGCATATGCAATACATGCGCTTCTGTTCACTAAATTCCATTGAATAAAACTATCGGGTCCGGGTATGCACATTAGCTAATATAAGGGATATTAACTAACATGACTCTCTTCATAGATCAGGATATGATGATGATGTCATCATCATGGACAGGCTTCGTTAAAATGTGAAAGGTTGACATCATGGTCATACTGAAGGAAATTGGGACGTTAAGAAATATGACCCTAATAATGGGAATATCACCCTCCGAATAGTATGACATCATCGTCATGTTAGGAAATCAGGGGATGTTTGAAAATGACCCCCGCAACAAAAATGACCCAGTGTTGAAATATCATGATGACGTCATCAGGTTATCGACATAGTTCAGCGTTATGGCACTTATGACGACATCGTCATATTATGTGAGCAAGATCATGATCATCCTCCTCGAGAGGAAAAACCATCTTGACAATATCGGGTGATAAACGCACCCTTAAGTCGTGCTTTATACGTCAGGAGGATATTAGAAAATATCAGGTCGCGTTGAGATGGTGATGATGACCGAAGTCATTCCTTTTCTTATTTTAAGGATATCGGGGTGACGTCATCTGGATATTCGTTCACTATATCATTGAGGTATGATGACATCATCGTCATGTTATGCAAATAGGATCATGTTTATGAAATATCCTGCCGAGAGGTAAATGTGATGATGATGTCATCGTCATATCGTTTCTTTGTTTATCAGACTTGAATGACATCATCAGGATATTGGCTTAGGGGGATATTTCGCGGCAGGAGGATATTCAAATATCGGGTTACATTGAGAAATATGATCCTCGCGAAATGCATAAGGCCATCGATGGGTAAAGGACACTATCACTTAAAATTGACGTCCGGATATTCGGACCGCATGATTTATCGGGTGATAAATTAGATCAGGATGACCTTCGGTAACATGACTGATGTTACAAAGATATGATCCTGCTCTTGCGAATATCAGGTTTGACCAAACTTTGACCATTCATAATTTTCACACCCTAGCGAATATCAGGGTGATGCAAAAGGCAAACCTGCATGAAATTTGATGCTCTTTCTAAATATGAGGTTACTGGAATGAAATATGAAATTTGACAAACTAACCTCATGATGATGACTTACCCAGCCTCCCATGCATGATGATCTGCATGACTTACTTTTACCAAAACCTCCAGGAAGCACGAAAACAAGCCAAGCAAAAGTTGGGCCCCTGTTTTACCAAGTCAAAATGGGGCGTGTTGTGTAACCACACAACAACTTGCCACCAAAGAAAACAACAAAATTCAAATAATTCAAAAGGTGAGGATAAGTTAAAACATAAATTTCCAACTCCTATTGAGCATGAGCATCCTAATCTTCTCTAACTGGTATCATGTTCATCAATGTAACAATGAATTGATAAGGGATCGATTGTGTGCACGTGATTCATATACTCATCTTGAAAGTGAGTTGAATAAACCAGTGACTGGTGTTAGGATACATAATTTGGTTCATCCCTCATAGCCAACCAGATAGAGCCTTGTTGCCAATAGGCATCCATAGCCCCGACAAGGTTATCGTTGCAATTCTCCTAAGTAGAGCCCCACTGCCAGCAAGCGTCTATAGCTCCGGTAGAGTTACTTAGATGACTTAATCTGGATTTCAGAAAATCCATTTTTTATTTTATTTTATTTTTTATTTTGAAATTGATTTCATAAGATATAACAGTTATAGCTTCATGATGCAAGGAGTGGTCACTTGCTGAAGTTGAGAATTGCAATGGTAGCAAGGGCAACCTTTAGATTTTTCACTTAACACCTACACTGATATGTTCAATAAACCCAAGGCTGTTAGGTGTGTCATTGTGAGGATCGCCTTGACTCAAGAAAAGTAGTACTGATGAAAATGATACCACAGACCTGATCAAGAATACCTACACTGATATGAGTTACAACCTATAGAAAAACTTCTATCCAACTTTGAATTCTAACAATTTCTGTAGTGTTCTTAAGTAACAAGGTGCACCAGTTTTGCCCAACCAAAACAAGAGCTCAACAACGCAAAACACAAAGCAACCTGTACAAACAACTAACCTACAAAAAGGAAACAACAGAAAGCAAAACAAGTAAACTGTACAAACAACTAACCTACAAAATTATATACAAACCACTACTAGGCAAACAAAAACTAGAAAAGGACCCAAATACACCTGTATTTGCATACTTCTTTTGATTGTGCAGGAGCATTAGGGTATTAGTTATGGTTCTCAACCTAGCAAATTTATCTTTATATTCTGAAAAATATTCTGATATTCTGAATTCATTGTATTCAACAGAATAACCCTTGATGATCAGCAACTGAGGAAGCTCATCATGTTCATGATTAATCCATATGCATGTCCTATCTTTCAAATTTCCATAATCAAAACAATAATCAACATCATTCACTGTGGAAAGGAGAAATACAACCTGATGTATTTCTGGCTCTGTTGGACATGCCTCTTCATTGACAGCTGGTCCTCCATTTAGCTTTGCATTCTCATTGTTCATCTCAACTTCAAATCTCCCTTCAAATTGAAGGATGTATGGCTCTTGATGAATTATTTCTTCATCTTTATCCAGCCTTGTTCCTTCATTTGACGTGTATATCAGATTCTTGACTTCGGGCAGCACCTCAATGTTTTCTTTATTTTTCTGCACATCGGCATCTAAATGAGTATCTTCATAACCTGATATACAGAAATTCATCATTTCTAAATCATTTGACTGCAAAGGTGAAACTACTTTTGACTTATAGGAATACTCCCCTATTTCATTTTCAAAACAACATTGGATTGGCGTCTGATCATGCACAACAACTCCAAAGCTTTCTGCATCTTCAACTTTCATGAATTGTTCATCAAATAACTGACATTTTCCATCCAGTAAGGTATCTGGTTCCATTGACCTGAAACATTCTTGCATTTGATCATTCAATTTAAAGAAGTCAGCTATGAAATCAAGATTTACTTTCTTTTCTATGACTCCATTAGTTGCTATCATGGGAACTTCATCAGCAGTAGTGCATTTAAATTCTTCCACCTGTCTCCATTCCCTTTTACCATAAAATGACTCAAGGAAAGGTGTTTCACTATCCTTATCAAAAGTATTAGGATCAGAATCAAAGACTTTATCCTGACAAGCGGTTTCTTCTCCACAATTTTCAAAAGATTCATACCTGCACTCTGCCTCACCCTTACCGTAAAGTAGAGAACTCCTATCAATCTCACCATAGAATGACTCAAGGAAAGGTGTTTCCTCTTCTTTACCTTCTATAACTGATTCAGCTACTGTGTTTTCTAAACAACTCATCATTAGGGGTGTTGCTTCTCTTTGCTGTTCCAGAATTCGAGTCTTCTCCAACATGACCAAGCAAGCGTCACAATCCCTTTCTGAATGCTCTTCGTCATGTAATTTGCACCAACTTTCAATCAGGACATCATCAGTGGATAAACCTAATATTTGACTACACTGTATATTTCTGGACAAGTATAATTCAAAATCTTTAGAGCGGTCCACATCAGTGTTTGGACAACTAATAACTTCTGGTGCTGCATCTGCTTGTTGCTCCAAAATTTCTTCATTTTCCTGCCAGGCTTCAGCCCTGAACACATCTATAAAAAATATTATTCCTTTCACATGTAGATCCAACCTTATAAGAAAAGTTAGACAATTAATTTCACTGTGTTCTACAGTTTGGTGTATCCTGCAACAACTGGATAAACCGAAGTTAGATAAACTTTGAGGATAAAGCTACCTATTCAAAGTTTCCTGAAATAAAGGAATGTTAACTTGACAATTGCCTTCATATACATCCATCAAAATGAGACTCTATTTTTAATTTTTTAGTATTTTGAAATTTTAATGAGATCTATCATATCTCAGAATAAAACTTGAAAGTTCAGAAAATGTTGGTCAAATCTTTGAAGCTTTGAGCTAGATCTTTGCAAAGATACAGTTAGAACCCCTCAGATAAGAGATATTTGCAGACATTAACCTCAAATAATGAAATATTTATGTAATATTTGCAGAAATCTAGAAATTCCTTGTTGGCCCTCCTTCTAGCGCCAATTTATGTTGAGGATGATGTTGGTCATAAACAAACATAGAATAAAAGTTACACATCAACCTTTATTCATCTTGAAAGATACGATGAATTCAAAGAATTCATGATCCCAAGTCTCCGTTAATTAGTTCATAATCTACTGACGTTACTCAGTGGTTGATGTGTGTTGCTGTTAATCATTTAGAGGCCTTATGTTCTTCAGTAATTTCTGCAAAGTTCATCATTATTTATCCAAATATCCTGCTCTATATGTTTGCTCTGCATAAATCTCCAATAATTCTACCTCTGCACTGTGAATTTAGTCAAATAATGTGCTTACAGGTTGATATTTGCATGATTTCTACCATTATTTGCAATTCTTTGCATGATATTTTCAACACTACATGCACTTTGCTCAAATATGCTAAGGATTTTCGATTATCTACGAGATGTCAGCATATTTCTCTAATCTGCTTGTTATTTATCATGGTTTGCAGTTATGGAAGTGATTTCAATGAAATTAAAATGAGAAAAAGGGTTAGAGAATGAGATTCCCAAAATTACTTAACTGAGATCACTGATCCACATACATGTTCCCATACAGCAATGAAGAGAAGAAAACTAGAAATCATACTTCACCAGGACATTCCACAAATCCGCATGATCCAGTGCAAATCTTCAAAGGAAAAGTTGACAACAACATGCAATGAAATGAAAGCGCTTCTATTTGAACACAACATTCACTATTACATATCCAGAAATCAACTTGAAGATTACGTAAAATTTACAATCAAGATGTAATCTGAAGCTTCATCTCCATTCAGTATGCTTTAGAATAAGTACATTTACAACGATCTGAAGAAAGAAACTTGACATTTCAACAATCCAATCCTCATTAGTCTCAGTAATCTGATCTCCTATTTGATTCTACAGTAATTGGCCTTATTTTGCCAGATATTCCCATCCTTCTTAATTTTGGACAAGTTCTACCCTTTTATAGAACAAGGGCCAGAAAACAGTTACAATGATCCAAGGATCAGGATCCTCCCAGAACAATCAATGGTCCAGATGAACAACACGTGCCTGTCAGTTGGAAAATACACAACTGGCAGAGAATATTCTAGCATCTTCGAATTAGTCCACCCTCCAGCTGGCATACAACATATTTGATAATATCCTCCCCAGCTCTGGTTCATGTTGCCTGCCAGTTGGCAATTTTCAGCCACTTCATATAGCTCCAACATCCTGCAACAAACAGACAAGAATTAAGCATCATCATTTAATAACTAGCAGGAAAATAAACATTTACATTTTATTAGGCTGTGAATGTGCAAACATATATATATATATATATATATATATATATATATATATATATATATATATATATATATATATATATCGGGTTATGAATATTGAGCATATGAGAAAATTCGCGCAACTAAATGCCCATAGGTGGTCAAGAGGGTCCGGGTGACTATTGTTGACTGGAAAACATGCTGTCAGGCCCTAAAATAGTTTCAATATCTGATCAGGTCCAGCCAGGGTCATTTGAGCGATTTTTGATAAAAATATCGAAAATGTAATTTTTTGTATTTTCTACATCTTAGTAAATTGCATTTTCGGAGGCCTTCGGAGCGAAATTAGGGCTCAACACGTTCTCGGTAGCTTGGTGTTAAGCCTAAGTGACTGGGAAACTCAAACTAGATAACTAGTTTATCTTTCCAATGAGTCCAAAAAGTTTAAATTCTGATAACATGGCTAGGAGTTATGACCCTGCCAAGGGGAAGGTCAAAAATTTCCTAATTTTTGAGTTTCTCTGAATTTTTGCAAATAGTTTCACCTTCCGGTAGCCTTTTTTTGTATTCCAAGGGTGATGGGGACCTTTCATATGATCCGCAAGCCTTACATTTTCAGTTATCGCATGCATAAGATCATGCATATGCAATACATGCGCTTCTGTTCACTAAATTCCATTGAATAAAACTATCGGGTCCGGGTATGCACATTAGCTAATATGAGGGATATTAACTAATATGACTCTCTTCATAGATCAGGATATGATGATGATGTCATCATCATGGACAGGCTTCGTTAAAATGTGAAAGGTTGACATCATGGTCATACTGAAGGAAATCGGGACGTTAAGAAATATGACCCTGATAATGGGAATATCACCCTCCGAATAGTATGACATCATCGTCATGTTAGGAAATCAGGGGATGTTTGAAAATGACCCCCGCAACAAAAATGACCCAGTGTCGAAATGTCATGATGACGTCATCAGGATATCGACATGGTTCAGCGTTATGGCACTTATGACGTCATCGTCATATTATGTGAGCAGGATCATGATCATCCTCCTCAAGAGGAAAAACCATCTTGACAATATCGGGTGATAAACGCACCCTTAAGTCATGCTTTATACGTTAGGAGGATATTAGAAAATATCGGGTCGCGTTGAGATGGTGATGATGACCGAAGTCATTCCTTTTCTTATTTTAAGGATATCAGGGTGACGTCATCTGGATATTCGTTCACTATATCATTGAGGTATGATGACATCATCGTCATGTTATGCGAATAGGATCATGTTTATGAAATATCCTGCCGAGAGGTAAATGTGATGATGATGTCATCGTCATATCGTTTCTTTGTTTATCAGACTTGAATGACATCATCAGGATATTGGCTTAGGGGGATATTTCGCGGCAGGAGGATATTCAAATATCGGGTTACATTGAGAAATATGATCCTCGCGAAATGCATAAGGCCATCGACGGGTAAAGGACACTATCACTTAAAATTGACGTCCGGATATTCGGACCGCATGATTTATCAGGTGATAAATTAGATCAGGATGACCTTCGGTAACATGACTGATGTTACAAAGATATGATCCTGCTCTTGTGAATATCAGGTTTGACCAAACTTTGACCATTCATAATTTTCACACCCTAGCGAATATCAGGGTGATGCAAAAGGCAAACCTGCATGAAATTTGATGCTCTTTCTAAATATGAGGTTACTGGAATGAAATATGAACTTTGACAAACTGACCTCATGATGATGACTTACCCAGCCTCCCATGCATGATGATCTGCATGACTTACTTTTACCAAAACCGCCAGGAAGCACAAAAACAAGCCAAGCAAAAGTTGGGCCCCTGTTTTACCAAGTCAAAATGGGGCGTGTTGTGTAACCACACAACAGGACCTATTTTGTAAATATTTTTAATACCGACCTTGGAGATTGTTCCAATGGTTGAAGATTGTGATGCCGACCTTGATGATCATTCCAAGGTTGATGTAGTGTATAAATACTTGTAGTTGAGTCATGGAAAAGGTGTCCTTGAGAAAAAAATGAAAATATATTAAGAAAGGTCCAAAGGCAGAGTAGAGAAGAGGCAGAGGAAAGAAGAGGAAGAGCAAAGCAAAGGAATTGTTATTCACAATACAAAAAGGTGTTGATCGTGGCAGTGAGTCTAGCAGTAAGCCACCCTCAGGGTTTAACAGCCCTTAGGGTTTAACAACCCTTATTGTAATCACGCTAGGTTTAGGGTTGAGGCAACGAGCTTTCTAGACCTAGTTGTTCTTTATGGCAGTAAGCCAATATGTTTAGGCCTGTGGAGTGACCAAGCCTGAACATCATTATTTCAAGATTGCAATATATATTGAGAGTTAATCCTCTCAATGGCTTTTCCCCACCTTGGGGTTTTCCACATAAATCTGGTGTCTCTTATGTTTTGATGGTGTATCTATGGTTAAGTTTTTGATTTCATGCACTCATGATTAAATCATAATAATTGTTGATAAGTGATGAATGTTTAAATTGCAGAAAGTGTTTAAAGTTTTGTGACAACTGATTCACCCCCCTCTCAGTTGTCTGACACATATCAACAGTCCCATCCCCATTTGCACACATACCCACATATTCATCATTTATTATCCTATATTCACACCCATTTCTATACATTCAGTTCATGCCTCAAAATTATCATTTTCCTATCTTGGGTGAATCCTAAGTGCCTCCTGATCAATCTTGAGTTACTTAAGATTGATCCCAAATTTTTAAATTTCAAACTTCCGCTCTTTCCTTCTAGTCATTATGAGCTTACTTGGTACTCATTTGCACAACTTGGTACTAGTATTTTTATTTAAAGACATTCATTTGTGCAATTACATAGAAAAGGAGGCCTATAAGGAGCAAAATTATGTTGCAAGGTGTGCACCCTTGGTCTCCTTGTGTTGTGCAGTGCAGTGCTTGGGTTCATGACAAGGCTTAATCACCACATGTGGATTCATTAACTCTGGCGGTTGTATCGGGCATTAACAGGTCAATCTTTTGGTGCAATGACAACCATCTTTCTAACAATTGGTATTAGAGCCTAGGTCACAGGTTTGAACCCCTTACTTGTGCTAGGGGGATTGTTTCAAGGTGTGTGCCCTTGGTCTCCTTGTGTTGTGCAACACAGTGCTTAGGTTTGTGAGAAGGCTTAATCACCTCCCGTGGATTCATTAACTTTGGTGGTTGTATCGGGCATTAACAGGTCAATCTTTTAGTGCAATGACAACCATCTTTCTAACAAATCATTCTAGGAACATTTCAATTTGGAGCTTGAGAACTATGTCTATATCAGAATAACATGGGATATTTACATGCTTGAGAATGTAGTCTTCAATCATTCACTCATAATCATAAAACCAATCTAATAGGGGCTTGACCTAGTATAACTTGACCCTAATAATTTGGCAGTCTCTCCTAAGGTGTTTATAAATATTGCCTCAACAAATTCAAACACTAAGAAGGTGAAGGTGAAGATAAAGATATTTATACTACTATTTTCTACTAGGTTATTCTCACATATTACAGTTCATTTCTACTCAAAAAGTCATTCTTGAGTGATTAGGATCAACCTTGAGGGAATCAAAATCAACCCACAAATATTTTTAAGATTGCATGGAACCCAAGACATTCATTATACAATGACATTAATTTTATGTACCTTGGTGACTAGATTTTACATGGCATCAACATTAATACCTCATTATTGTTCCCAAAGCTAAGTTCACCTATCCATTGCATTTAATTTAAAAAAAAGGTTTTAGTTTATCAACCCACCTCATCAGTCTATCTATGTTAATGTGTGATTAGTGCTAACATGTATTTAATTAGACAAGGTTATTTATGTAAAGTGATTAATTTCTCTACATTTTTGGTGAACTCATCTACTCCTACACCACCCTAAGGTTTAGCCTTCTCATCAGAGTTTCTCAAATATATTTTTTTCTAAGTGATATATCTTAATGATTAGGGTTTGATTTCCCTTTGATCTTTGTGATTTATAACTTTATTATTCTTTAGGGTTTGTGGTTCTTAGTGTGACCTTGCTTTCACCCACCCTTCCCACCCTTGGATAGTTTATCATTATGGCTCTTCTTAGGTCACTTACTTTTACTGATATGCATGCATATATTTTTTATTTTGACATGTTCTTATCTTTTGTGATTCATGATCCTCTTTTCCTTGATACTATCATGATATTTTATGCTATGGGTGAGGATTTTTTTCTTGGAGGTTGTTTTAAATCATTTATTAACTTTCCTCCATTCATCGATTTGTTTAGTCATTAACCTTTCCTTTTAGACATACTTGCTTCACTTGTCCATAAGTCTCATATTGATCATATTTTTCCTATGGCTTGTGAGAGAAATGGACACATACATAGAGATGATTCACCATGTGATACAAACAATATGATGGCTATTAATGAGGTAACACCTTCTCTATATGCATAACATTATTATACCTTGTAATGATACTTATCTTATTTGTCATGATATCCCTATGTCCATACATTCATGTTCTTTCAATGAATTACCCTCTTATATATGTGATGATGAGTTTCACGATGATTGTCTTTCTACATCTCATGTTGAGCCTATGGACATTCATGATATTTTTCTAATAGTCACACCTTACATGATGATAGGAAATACATTGATGTCAGTCCATTATCTTCTCATGCAACTCACATTGATATTTCATTACCTTCTCATACACTACATGATGACAATATGATCCTTAGTAAGGGACTATTACATAATGATTATAGTACTACAAATATTTCTTTACATGTTAAATCATTCTCTCTTGCTAATTATGAGCATGTAGATGATGATATCTTATTGGCTATTGAGTTTAGACTTTTAAGGCCCAACTAACCTATGACTTGTCATACACTGATTAACTATGATTCTTATGTTGTAGAATGTTTCTAGATCTTCTTGTTATATAGTTGATCTATGTGAGTGTATGCAATGGATTAAAGCTATGGAATGATTGAAATCATGTATTATGATAACCCCATAACATATGTTAATTGTATGTTCATAAATCATATGCATGCTTGTTTAATGTGATGCCATATTGAATTCTTATGTGAGCATGATTAGGGAATCATTCTTATGTTGTTCATGATATTGATTGTGATTAGTGTATTGATATTTGACACAATTGAGATTACAAAATGCTTATATGATGGGATTGACTATTGTGATTAATAGCGTAACTATGTATATATCAAGTAACTATAATGTAATGTTGCACATGCCTTTATTTCCATGTTATGATAATGACAATATATTGGTCTAACCTATTATGCTTTGGTTATGAGTTTCAATATGAGATTTAATGTGTGTGTTAAGTGTGTAGAGCTTTAATAGGTATTGGCCAACAAAAGGCATGTGGAGAAAATGTACTCATGGATCCACTTTTTGCTATCTCATTCTACCTCATAGAGTAAATGAGACCTTTACATATGTTTAAACTAGTATTGCCTTGTCACTTTGGTCATGTAGGACTTAGTGACCCTTGTGTGAAACCATAAATTTTATCTATGGTGGTTAGGCCTTAGAATGTGACATCTAATTATTATCCATGTATTATGGAATGGATTATATGAATGCATGTATGTCCAAAACTAATTTGAAATATGCTTTGAGTGAAGAAGCCTTTTTTTGAGACATTGTAAATGGGTATTTTTTAATTCTTTTTTTATGAATTTTGACTCTTGGATGGGTATAGTTATGATAGAAAATATCTATAGGCTTCTAGAAATCCTTGGGCACTGGCTAGATATTTTCCTATTGTTTTGATATTTTGTTGACTATTTGAGGTGGAGTATTTCTCACTCCACCTTGGTTAATTGCGGACTAGGGGAACTTCACATGGTCTTGTAAGAGTTATTTTAATATTCTATCATTAATTTTAAACCATTTTTTAAGTGGAGTTGCCATTGTTGACTTAGAAATTTTCTTGGTTGAGATAATTCTAACTATCTTATTTATTTTGTGCACTCTTTTGGAAAGAATTATCTTTGTTGACTTTCTTGCGTTGGGATTCCAGGTTAAGAGAGAATGGAAACACGTCACCATTGGACCTATAAGGGCATGTGAGCTTGGGTTGAGTTTTATTTAACCCTATGCTTGGGTTAAAGGAGGGGGTTTCTTCTTTTGAATTTCATAATTACATTTTGGAAATAGATTTTTGAAGAGAAATCTTGGTAGAGAAAGATTTAATGGAGTTTTTTAGGGTTTCAGAAAGAAATTCCATTTTGGGTTTTGAGTATGTGTTGTAAGAGCTTGCAGATAATGTCTTGATTGTTTGAAGAAGATTTTTCTTCTTAGTGTTTCTTGGAATCTTGGAATGGGTTACATGGAGTCTCTTGGATAATCTTTAAGGGATTTGGAGAAATGAAGAAAATATTTGCTTCATCTTAATGTCCTTTGTTTTTAAATTAATGTATTTTACCTTATTTTAAACCATCTATTTCCATTCTTTCTTCATAGTAAAGTATGAAATGAGTAGAGGCTTGTGTTTCCATGATTTATACCTTGTGTATCTTGTTATAGTTTATGTATATTATGCAAATAGACCTTTGTAGAGAATCTTGTATCCTTCTATGTAAAGTAAACATTTGTGATTGAGTGGTAAACTGTATGGTTTGGTTCAAACCCTTGTTTTCCTAAATACGGCTTTGTGCAAACTTATTTGGTTCAAACCCTTGTTTTACTAAAGATGGATATGTGTAGACTTATTTGGTTCAAACCCTTGTGTTCTGTTGTGTGGCTTATGTTAAGCATGTGTGTTCTTGTGTAGGAGAAAGAGGACTCCCTTAATGGAGAGCTTGTTATGCCTTCTCATAAATGAATCTTCTCTTTCTTCCCTTTGAGATAACCATGAGTGATTTTGTTGTGAGAAACCTCATGTGAAACTTTAATGTGTCTTGTGAGAGACCTATGTAATAACTTAGGTGTTTGTTGTGTCAAACCTTTGCAAGATGAAAACATAAGTACTTAGTAGATCCATGACACTTCTCCCTTCACTTGGGAGTTGACTTGAGTAACCTTGGACATTCATGGTGTTTGAGGATGTCATATGCTCTAGAGATAGCTCTCTTCCACTAGTCTTTTGGTGGATTTTGGCTTGAAGCTCATCAATGTTGTTTTGAAGATCCACCTTCATGTTGGAGTTTGATAAACCCCTTGTAATTAAATTTAGTTCATTTCATTTATGTTGTAAATCTAGAGGAATGTATTTGTAAATTATGTTTTTAAGTAAATTATAAATCATAATGTTTTAGATATTTTTATGAGGGAAATAACTTGTAATTTTCAAAATGATCAAATTTGAGTTTAAAAATTTGAATATGTGGTTGGGAAAATTTATGATTGAACGTGTTGTAATTGAGGTCTAAATTTAAGCTATATCAAAAGTTATCTCTAATATTAGGTTTTGTGAAGTTCTTGTGAAAATTGTATTCATGGATGGTGTGTACTTATTTGTATGTCATTTAACACTTTTAGAGTTGCATTAGTACCATCGAATGATCATAAATTCAAATTCTTAATATGGAAGGATAGAAGGACATGTTAGAGTACATGTATACAAATTTCATCTTTAGATTTTGTGTAAATTGAGAGGGATTGTAGACTTATGATAGAGACTTATATTTACAATAGAGACCTAACATTTGTGGCAGTATCTTATCTATTATTTTTCCAAAACTATATGGAGGTCTCAAAGTACTCTCTATGCTATTATGTTTCCCTTTCGTAGGACATAAAAATGTTCTATTTTGATCAAGTTATGAATGATTCATTCTTAAAATTGTGTACATGATATATGATTGGAAAAGTGTGTTGTAATCTTTATTTTTGTGTTGAGTTGGTTTTTAGATTCCTCAACAATTTTGGAATCATTGGTTAAGTTCACACATTGATTTTGAAGTGTTTTCTCTAATCTAGTCTTTCTTACCCTATGCTGGAGGATTGCCTTGTTTGAATGTTTCCTTTGGGTTAATAATTGAATGAATCATAGTATAAAATTTTGTTTATTATGAAGGAAAATAAGTTAATCAATCCATACCCTTATTTAAATATTATAAGTGTTCATGCATATGTGTATTGTAACTAGGTATCTATCCTTGATTGGATGTATGCTTCTATGTACAAGAAAGAACCTAGTATGCATGTTTTTAAAGAGAAAATTAAATGATGATTAGTGTTCATTATTTCCTTATGGTATCTTATTTATAAGTCAAGAATTAAGTTACTTATGCTTGTCTAATAATTGTTGAATATATTTCTCTCTATTGAATACATAATTTCCTTGTATACAAGTTATAATTGTATTGGATAAGGAAAATGAAGTGGATTAATCTATCCCTTACTCCTTTATTTAATATTCATGATTGTGATGAGAAAGAGTAAACTTAGTTATGAGTGTGTAGTGTCATGCTATTCCTATCTTCTCTCTCACCATTTTGCATCCTAAAAGATAATTGAGATGAATATTGTTGTGTCAATATGATGTATGAGTGCTTTCTCTTTATCTCTCTTCTTCATTAATGTGTCTTGTGCATTGTAAAGGAAAGAATCATGTATTGTAGATTGGTTTAGTAAAGGAATGAAATTACTCACTATTATGCTTGATTTAGAATAATCTTGTGGAAAAAATAATCTCATTGATATGTTAGTGATAAGTACTCTCTCCCTACCTCTCTAGGATTGAATAAGTTGTTTATGTAGATTAATGATCCATAAAACTATAACTATTTTCTCTCTTGATATGAGGTATGTTCATTTGAATAGAAAGGAAATCATATGCATGCTTAAGAAATTAGTTGATAAGAATGAATGTAATTGACATCTCTCTAATTCTTACTTAAGAAACAAGAATGGAATCACCCATATGTGAATGGTGATAATATCCTTCTCCTCTAGGTAAGTGTAGGGAAATGGAGGCCAATGTTGGGAAAGGCATCTCAACCATGCATCCCAATATTCTATATTTAATTATTTGTTATATTTAATTATTTATTATTTTATCCTCACATGGGAAAGAGGGTGTCCCACTTTGAGGTGGCACCTTTGGCCACATGTCATAAACTTTGTAATGTGTGTAAGAAATTATAAGAGCATCTAATTTTATTATGGAATTATAAGATGTGAGGGTTATTTATGATGGATTCTATGACATATGTAAGAGCATGATCATAGGGAGTTATATAATAGAATTGAATTTTGACCAACTCTATGATGCATGTTATGATTCTTAATAAGGCATCTTTGAATGGGGATAATGTAGCCAAAATGGAGCACCAAGTTAGTGAGTTGGCTATGAAAGATTATGACAATGTAAGAGAATCTTCTAAGATTAGCATGTTGACTCATCATGAGAAGGGAATTGGAATTTCTCATGGGATTTTGGAATCCATTTTTTGGAGTGGTATTATCCCATGGTTTATGGTTTACCATTTGTGGTTTTTTGATTTGCATCTTCTATATATTGGTGCCTAGGATGGAGATGCAGTATGATGTGATTTTGCAAGGAGTTATGTTGCTGAAATTTCCCCAGACTTGTGTTAGTTGTTCTCGTATGAAGGATTTATCTTATTAATGTATTGTAATTGAATTGGTACTATAAATACCTTAATTTGAGATTAGGAGGCTAGGTTTCTTCCTGAAAGGGTTTTCCCAAGACAAACACTATGTCATTGTGGTATAATCTTTTGTGTGTATATTTTCCTTTTGAAACTACTAGATCATAATTTACATGCATTTCTCTTGTTGATTAGTATAGGAAGTGTTTCCACTACCATCTTCCTTTCATTTGGTATCAAAGCCTAATCAACCCTATTTCCTAAGTAGTAAAAGAAGATATTTTGGACTAATCTTGGTTTGAGTGGGAACCATGCATAAAAGATCTTTGTTTTCAGGGACAATGGCAAGAACATCATAGTTGGAGATGGAACAATTTAATAGCACAAACTTCAAGCTATGGAAGCTCAAGATGGAAGATTTGTTGATAGATAGAGATCTATTGTTAGTAGTCTTTGGAAGTAAACCTACAAATATGAAGGATGAGGAATGGGATGTGTTAGGTTGGAAAAATAGAAGCCACATTTAGCTTTGTTTGGAAAATTTAGTGCTATCAAATTTTGTGGAAGAACCCACTACTAAAAATCTCTAGGAAAATTTAAGAAAGTTGTATTGGGATAAATACTTAGTGAACGAGCTTTATCTATGGAAGAAGTTGTATACTTTGAGGATGGGTTATGAGGACTCAATTATTGAGCATCTAAATGTATTTTAACACCATTGTAAGCCAATTATTGCCTATCAGTGTGATGATGGAAGAAGAAGATTGATGCATGGTCCTATTATGTTCTTTGTTAGACTCATGGGACAATTTGGTGATGACCATTGGAAGTACTACTTCAAAGGTTGTGCTTGATGAGATAGCGGCTTCTCTTCTCTTAGAGGAGGTTAAGTGGAAGATTTTTTAATCTACCAAAGAAGCATTGTTTGTTTGTGAACAATCAAAGAAAAAAAGCAAGAAGAAGGATAAGAAAAAGGACAAGAGAAAATATAAGTCTTGAGAGAGATCCAAGACTCTTGGTAAATTCAAGATAAAATGTTGGAATTGTGGTAAGAAAGGCCACACCAAGAATAATTGCAATGATAAGAAGAAATAAAAGAATGAGTTAAATGATGATTCAAATTCTAGAGCTTCTTAAGATGAATCAAATGCATTTGTTGAATCCCTTGCCACACATACATGTGAGGATGCATGGATGATCAACTCTAGTGCCTCTTTCCACATGACTCTCTATAGGGAGTGATTTTATAATTATGAGAAGTTTGATGGTGGAAAGGTCTACCTTGGTGACGACTCTTTTTTGAGTATTGTTGGGCATGGTTGAGTTAATATTAGATTCTCTGATGGGAGGATCAAATTTATTTCAAGAGTTGTACACATCCAGAGTTTGGCATGGAACATGTTATCTATTAGCAAGTTAAATGTTGTTGGTGTGCATGTCATCTTTAGTAGTGGTGTGTGTAAGATGCTTCATGGAGCTATGGTGTCAACAAAGGGAGTTTGGGTTGTAACTCTTTTTCACCTTGATGCTAGCACCTACATTTAGTCGAACAATTAATAGTACCTACAACAAAAGGACTTTCAACACCTTTGCCTACAACTTTGGTATTTACAACATCTACAGCTACATGATCAGTACTTGCAGCAAAGGGGCTAGCAACACCAGGACTTGCAACACCTTAACTTGTAGCAAAGGCACTTGTAGTAAGGGGTCTTGTAGCACATGGAAATGCAATGTGGGACCTTAAACATGTTCTCACCTTAGAGAGAAAGCTACTAGCTAAGAAGACTATGTTATGGCATGAGTACTTGGGCCACATAGGTGAGAAGAGTCTTAGGACCTTGAAAAATATAAATCTTGTAGAGGGTTTGGTTGATTGTTCTCTTGACTTTAACTTTTGTGAATATTGTATTTATGGTAAATAGAATCATGTTTAATTTTTCTCAAGCTCACATAAGTCTCATGGGATTTTGGATCTTATTCATAATGATCTGCTTGGTCTATAGATGTGCCTTCATTGGCAAAATCCTTGTACTATGTTCCTTTTATTGATGATTTCTCCAAGAGGAATTGGGTCTATTTTATTAGGCATCTAAGGTCTTTAGTTAGTTCAAGGAGATTAAGGCTATTGCGGAAAGCTAGACAAATAGAAATATCATGGTGTTGAGAACAAATAATGGTGGAGAATATTGTTTAGTTGAGTTTGATAGATTCTGCAAAGAGAACAATATTGCATAGTATAAGACAACTCCATACACCCCTCAACAAAATAGAGTTGTAGAGAGGATGAACATGACATTGATGGAGAGGGAAAGAAGTATGCTCAGTGGAGCTGATTTGGAATAAAAATTTTGGGTATCGGTGGTTAGCACCACATGTTACTTGATTAGAAGGTCTCCTACATCAGTACTTGTGGATAAAATCCCTATGGGGGTTTGTATAGACAAAAATAAATTTTTTGGTTATGAGGCATATGCTCATTTGCCTAAGGAGAAGTGGTCAAAGTTGGATTGTTAGGCAATGAAGTGTATCTTCATCGACTATGGTGACAATGTCAAAGAGTACAAGCTTTGGGATCCTACAATTGAGAAGACATTATATAGTCAGAATATGATCTTTAAAGAGAACATGCCTTCTCCTTTAGTTGAGAAACTAGATGGAAGTATACAGTCTATAGTGACATTATAGCCAAGATCAAGACAACTACACTTGAGGATGAACTAGAGGTTCACGATGGACTTGATGATAAGGACAATATAGAGAGATTAGAGAGTTTGAAAGAAGAAGAACCTCTAGCTTAGCTTTTGAAGAGGTCCACTTGATAGAGGAGGCAACAAGAGAGGTATATCCTGCCTTATTTTAGATGTATTTTTTCCTTGATTATGAACATTGATGGGCCTTGAACTATGATTGATGAAATGGAGATGGATGATAGTGAGTCCTTGAAGTTGGAAATGGATAATGAGATGGTTTCATTAAAGAATAATGAAACTTGGGACTTGGTTCAATTATTGAAGGGGAGGAATCCTATTGATTGTAAATGGGTCTTCAAGAAGAAAGGGGAAACCATCAAGGCTCTAGGATTTTTGTAACCACTTCCTATTCTTGATAAGACTCAGATTGATATTTGTATGGGTTTCATTGTGGGGCTTCCAACATGGGGAGGTAAATAGGTAATCTTTTCTTTAATGCTTGATAAATATGCTCATTTCTATGCATTGCCTCACATTTACACAACTGTTGTGGTTGCTCAACACTTCTTGGGTTCCATGTTCAAACTTCATAGGATGCATTGCTCCATTGCCAAGGATCATGATCCTGCTTTTACTAACAACTTTTGGCAAGAATTATTAAAGTTGCATGGCACTAACTTGAACATAAGTTTGGCCTATCATCCCCAAACTGATGGCCAAACTAAGGTTGTCAAAAAATACCTTGAGACTTGCTTGCATTATTTTGTGTCTAAGCAATGGGGACTACAATGGGCCAAGTGGTTGCCTCTTATTGAGTGGTGGTATAATACCACTTATCATAGTGCTTCCAAGATGATGCTCCCCCACCTTTGTTAGGTACTTATATTCTAGGTTCTTCTAAAGTTGTTATGATTGACAATACCATGGCCAAGTGAGAGGAAATTTCCTTGATCCTTAATGAAAATCTAGTGCTAGTGCAAAAATTGCATGAAATAGTAGGTGGATTGGCATAGGATAGAATGTACCTTTGTCATTAGTGATTGGGTCTTTTTACGTCTCTAACCCTACAAGCAAATGCCATTGCAGGACAAGCATAGTCATTAGTTGGGTCCAAAATTTTATGGCCCTTACCAAATGGTGCAACACATTGGTGAGGTGGCATATAAGATTGCACTCCCACCCTATTCTAAGATCCACCTAGTTTTTCATGTCTCTTAAATTAAGAAAGTGATTAGAACTACTAATTGGATACCAACTGAGCTACCAACTTTGGTGAGGAGGGATCCATATTTTTAGAACCAAAAGATTATATTAGACAAATGCACCAAGCAAATTCACACTTGTTAAATTGATGAAATTTTAGTCCAATGGAGGGTTTTGTCACTTGAAGATGGCACATGGGAATCAACCAAGATTCTTTCCAAGTTTCCTAATTTCTAGCTTTGAGAACAAGGCTTTTCGAAGGGGGGTAAAGTTACAAACCTCATACTGCTATATGCATATGATATTATCTAGTATTAGGTTGGTGCATATGCTTTGAAAGTCACCCATAGATAATAGTAAATAATATGTGGATGCATATGCTTTGTAGCTCATCCCACTAGTAAGTTAGAATAAAGTATTTATCCCACATGTATGGGATAGTAGTTGTTATCTAAGTTAGTTAGATTCTTTTATTGTAACAACTTCCCAAGTGGAAGGTACCTTGGATATTTGTATTTGGAATATAAACTCTATTGGGAGGTTGTTCCCTCAAAGTGGTACTATGAAGATAATATAAAGCATTCTATTTCTCTCTATTCTGCATATTTATGTGTGTATTGTCTTATTTTCCTTACAAGTTCATTATAGATGGAAGCTACAATTGTTTGGGGATCTTTCAATCGACAAGATAAAGGTATGCTGAGAGGTGATAAATGTTGATTGCTGAATTGATGTGTTTGATACCTAGTGAGACTGATGCAAGTTGAGTTTGATGCCAATTGAGACTTGTGTGTTTGTGTGATATTCAAAGTAATATTCATTTTCTATGTCATTATGCAACGATTGAAAGTGTCCTAAGATGATGTACTTAAATAATCAACCCTAGACATTCAATTTCAACCTTTCAACACCCACAATCATGGGTAATGACTATATCCTAAGATTGTTGGCCTTGGAAAAGAAGATTTTTGAACTTTGAAATTGGGTGAATAGATCGTGTTTATGATCCAACTAGGGGGATGGGAACACATGGGCAATCTAGTCTAGGATGGGAAATGTCCTTGGGAACTAAGTTAGGCACATTCTTAAGTAGATGATATGACATGTCAGAGTACTAATTTGAAGTTTACGATTAGTGTCTCAAAATAAACAAATTATATGTTCGAACTTTACATCTATAAAATAAATGGATAGCAACATAAAATGAAAAAAGAAAGACAAAGTTATACACTTTTTTCCTCTACAATATTATAAGGAAGACAATTTAAAAAAAAGAAGAAAATCTTAAGGAATAAAATATTGGTATATAATTTATTTATTTATTGGTATATTGTTTGATTATTTCGGCCCATTTAGTGAACACATTTAAAAACCACTGCTCAATGATCTCACCCATTGCCATATACTAGTAGTTGCATGGAGTTTACACACAACGGATTTGCCAATAGGCTATTAGTAATGGAAGCAATAGATTGTGGAATAAAACATAGAAAAAAAGTCATACTTATATTGCAATGTGAGACAATGACAATGGTGTTTTGTTTTTTGTAATGTACAATAAGCATTTTTTTTTTACATTTAAAATATATGATATCTATGGTAAATGTTCCTTGTATGAATAGGAGCAATACATTGTTTATAGTAGCTTTAAATATATTTTAGGCAATAGAGTAGGAATTTGGGTTTTCATCACTAATATAGGCGTTCTCTTGTGTTATAGCATTTAGGGTAGTATAAAATGCATGAGTATTGACGAATGAAACATTAGTATGTTGCTATGAAGGAGTACATAATGTAGAGATATTTTTAAATTTTTAATGTAATAAAAGTCATTTGAAGTTGTAGTAAGTTCTCCATGGATCATTTAGTTTTTTTCTTCAAAAGATATTTTTTATATTACCAACCACTTAACTGTTAATATTACATATTGATCATCTTATAATACTAAATGCTATAGCTAACACCATCTCCTAGATCTCATCTTAAGCCAAATAATAAGAAACAAGAGATCGACAACATAATCACTCAAGTTAATTTTCGAGGAGATTTTCCCATTCATGAAATATTTGGAGACTTAACACTATAGAGCTAATTAAACTTTGAAGAGAACAACTCAACAAGGGGAAATCTTAAGCAAAAAACAAATGAGATTACAAATGTGAAGCAGTGGCAGCTGGTACCCAACTGTCACTACTCTTTAAAAAAATAATGGATTTGTTATTTGTTCAAGTTCTAAAGAAGAAGAAAAAGCATGTTTCTAGACCACGTAACACAAAATTAACCAGTATCATCATGGGCTTGAAGTGGATACACTCCTAGGATATTCTAGTTTGTTTTCATATTTTTTTAAAACTTGTGTAAATTGGAAAAATATCTGGTAGTTGTACGGAGTGTGATCAGCATGTACTTCCAAGTTCAAGTGCTTAAAAGTGGAAGGACATTCTCTTCTCATTATTACTGGCCTGAAACATGATTCGTCAAAAGCGTGAATTTTGAATATGATACCAAGATCTTATAGCATAATAGAGAAATGCATAATCTCAAATAACATTGGTTAAATAGGTTGGGTGTAAATGTCCATATGTATGATGTGTTTTGTATGCATCAATGTGTGATGAAAAGTGGATAGATGAAAACTGTGGACAAACCTTCACATTCCAGATAGACAATGACATTCCATTTGACATTAACAAGTAAATTTTCCTATGGAATAAGTTTAGATGTCAGAAAGCTAACTTGAGTGCCAAAGAAATTGTATTTACACTTTTGTAATTAGATTCTTTAAAAACAAATATTTATTTTAACTAAAGTTGAAAACAAAGCGTGTCAACTATGAGGTAAGTCTACCCATGCAATCTCACGATTTAGTAGGACTTAGCTGCTTATCAATAAAGTTGAAAAAATCATAGTGAGCAACAACTAATTTTATTTCCATGGTGGCTGAAATGATTGGAAATTCTATTTAGTAATTTTGGCATAACTTACATTCTAAATTTGACTATGTAGACTTCATTCTCTATTGCAATCCATCCACTTGTATTCCCCTACTCATCCACTTAGTAGAGCTCTTTTCAATGTGGAAATAATAAAAAACTCCTCTGTAACTTGAATAATAAGCTCAAAACAAGTAATTAAATTCTTAAATTATATTAAAAAAGCATAATGGCCTCCCATTTCCAATAAGGACAAGCATTTTGAAAACTTCATGAGATCCAAGAATTATAGTCTAAAAAATTAAATATAATGACAAGTGGCAAATAAGGAGTCTTTAGAACCTTAGGCAATGCTTACAGAGGCATGCATGTGTTGGACATAGGTGGCAACCATGTAGGTTAAGTGGAGACACGTAAAAAGATACTTCACATTTATATCAAAATGAGACCCAACAAAACAAAGATGGTAGATGGGGATTTTGTTGTAACAAATTTTTCTTTTAAAAACATCATGAAGTGCAACAAAGTAGGAGGAGCAACAACAAACAACATTAATTCCATGTTGTATTTGAATGGGGTGAAAGGGCAGACAGAGGATGGTCATGATCATGGCTTGTCCTTAACAAATCTGGACTATGTAAATGAGAAATGATGGCCCTGCTTTGCTACATACAACTTGTAGACTTCTCATGATCTGACTGTAAAGCCCCCAAATTTTGAGCTCTCTAGGTCACCTCTTGAGAGCACAAAGAGCCCCTCCCATTCCTTTGGGCCTTGTAAAATCATAGGCCTAGACACGCCCCTTGAGAACTTTGGAACATGGCATGAACATTCATCAAAGCATAATTGAGTTCATATTTTTCTGGTGTGAAGTTGCAAATGCTCTGGTAGACATGTATGCAAAATATGGAAGATAGACACGTACTAAGCTATTTAACAAAATGCATTAAAGATGTGGTCTCCAAGATTGCAGTGTGCAGGCTATGCGCATGGATTGTTTATTTTGAAATCTACTTAAGAAATATAGGCTTATTAAAAGGGGCATTCGATCAAAGTTTAACATATAAATACAACTTGATAACATGCCATATGCTATCATTTTTTAGGCTGTTGTTAGAGGTAAAGATTATATTTAAGGTTAGACCTTAAGACATGTGCCAATTTGGCCCATGAGCCCCTACTTTGGAATCCCACAAGGGTTTTATATGGCTACAACTCCATTGTGGTGAGTAGGGGTTATAAATTTGATGGTCCTATGACTATATTTATTTAGTTTAAGCTTAAAATGCATTGAAATATTTTTTAGGATTGTAGTGGATGTATAATGAAAATTTGGGCTTTGTGAATAAATTGAAAGTATTGAAGGTAATATATTTTAAGTACCTAATTTTACCCGCTTTTATCTTGAGTTGTAGCATTGAAGTGCAATGTTTAATGGACAATCATTCATTAAAAAATTACATGATGAGAAGGGTTTGTTATCAAATATGATTCGTCTACAACCCACCATTCATAGGGGATGTTGGAACCCACATAGTTACCATTTTCTATAAAACACACCCATGTTTATCTCTCTGCATCATTCTCAACTCAAGCTTATGTACTATCTGTAGTACATATACTTGCTTTTGCTTCACTTCAGGTTGGGATTTATTTTTGTAGTTCTTCATCCAAGCTTTGGGGATGGGGGAATGCAAGAAAGGTTTTTAAGGACACCAAATGTTTTTAATCTAGATTTTGGGGATGACAGGGTAACAACTATTAAAATAATATATAAAAATCCCCATCTAGACCCATTATGGAGAAGGGGATCTCCCCTCTTTGTAGTTGCTTGATTCAATTGGCCTTAATCTTTTTGTTTAATTGATTCAATCTGCTATGTTGGTTAGGCTAGGCCAGGCTACAATAGAGTGGGAGAGGTATGCTTTCATCTTCTAATAATAGTTGTTTGATTCAATCTTCTTGGTGATTTGATCCATTCAACCCAGAGATTGTTTGATACAAACTTAGAATGTAATATCACTGACTCAACTGAACTCGAGAACATTGATCCATATTTGAATTTTGATAGCACTAGATAATTAAAAATCAATCTCAAGCTCTATTTCCACTTATACTCACCATTCACTTTTACGTGGTCTCTCACCCGCAAATGGTTCCTACAGACTTACTGTCACACTAGTGACAGGGATTAGCAGTAATGATAAAGATTATACAAAACAAGCGATTCATAAACAAACTCATACATGCGATAGGAACAAGTTTAACATCACACTCACAACTTTTTGTGCAATGACAAGAACTTATTAAATCAGATAACCAACATGTTCCACAACCAATAGGTCTTTACTACAATCTTCACCATCGAATACCAAAAATGACAGGAAGTATGATCGTGTATATTATATCAACAATGAAAGCACAAGACACAATTCATGAACCGATTCCCAACTATTCTATACCCTTATCATAACATGACATTACACAACACATGGGCCTGTAACATCAGCCTCTACTCAGCTACAGAAAATTAATACTAATGCCTGCCTTTTCTTCTATCATCTCGATTCTGCTATCTGTCTTCTCACAATCTCATTCCACCTATTGCATTCACTCCTGGTGCAGGAGCACCCCTTCAAAACAGAACATAAGTCTATTTGACTTCTTGATGTAATAAGGTCCATTGGACCAATGTGTATGTTTTAGGTAAATCTAGGATTGTGTGTCGACAGTTATAGTTTGTTATGCTAGCTGTCTTTGCTGTATTCTCCTAGCCGCTTGGAGGTCCCCCAGCTGCTGGGAATTGAGTCTGTACTACTGTTTGTGTAGTTAAATACCCTAGATCAGGTCATTTGGAAGGAGATGAAGTAGGTGTTTGATGTTGAACAGTTCTGTGTTATGAACTGAGCTGTGAAACTCTGAAAGCAACTATTCTGTAATCATTTTCTGCAAGCAATAAAGAAGACTCTATTTTGTGTGATTCTACTGTTGCACTCTCACTGTGAAATCATCTGTAGGATCAAATGGGTTTTCAACCATTCCACCAGTAGATTGCTTCGCAATTGGTGGAATGGATGTATATAGTAGTTTAGGCTTCCATTCTATGCGTTATGTGTGTTGCAGGGTCGTTGATAGCTTGCTGTAAGAAAGCCTAGCATTCCCAATGTGCTAGGTTGACAAATTCTTGACTGGTTAGGATCGCGAAGGTTACTGGTTCAGAGCGGGAACAAGTCATTTTGATCGTTTGGATGAAAGAAGAACAGAGCCAAAGGCGCGAGTGTTAAAGTGGACAAGTCATCGATGGTCAGGGATATCGGCGTGAAAAAAGCCATCAAGTTGAGAAGACCGTTTTGAGCCAATAGAGGATACTCTTGCCGATCGGTGTAACAACCCCCGAGGTGTCACTGACAAAGGAAGCATCGGCGTGAGATTTAGCATCGGTGTGTTGGAGTTATGTTCAACCAACGGTGAAAGTCTCACCGAAGGGATAGATCGGGGTGACCGTTGGCAAGTCTCACCGATGATAATATGTATTAAGTCCATCGGGGTGAAGCAAGACGTTGGCGGAAGGACTTCAAGTTAGGCCGACAGTGGATGTTAGGCCGACACTAGAATTAGGGTTGAGTGCTTCGGTGTGACACTCAACATCGGGGAATGGCTAAGGATTCAAGCCGATAGTATCAGTCTTGCCGATAGGCAATGAGGAGACAAGGTCATCGGTGTGAGGTTGACTTTGGCGTGAGATTTGGAGTGGTTGCCGATAGTCATTGGTCTCACTGATAGGCAAAAAGGAGATTTAGTATCGATAATGTGGTTGGCGTTAGTGTGAGACGACTGTCGGGGAGACTTTTTGTGGATCGACCGACATTGGCAGTGTTGCCGATAGGCAATTCAACCGATAAGGGGATATCGGTAGGACTTAAGCGATTGGGAGAACAAAGTTTCGGTTGGCCGATGGGGAATATCACACTGATGGGTAAGTGGGGAAATATGTGCAGAGGTAAATGTAGGTCAACGAAGGTTGACTAGGTCCATTTTGACGTTCCTGTCTGCGGCTCTGCGTCATAGTGGTATCAGAGCGAAGGAAAAATCTTTCGGGAAGATAAAGAAATACAGAATGTCAGACGGAGAAGGAACATTAGAGGTTCCAGCAAAGATGACCAATGCCGAATTGGCTGTTCTGGTCAAGAAGTAGATTTCAGAGAGCATTGCTATAAAAATTCAGAATCAGGCATTGAAGGATGAGTTGGAGAAGTTGAGGGACAGAGTAGGTTCTGGTAAAGAAGAAGATAGGGAAGAAGAAGAGATCCCTAGGTGGAACGAGGAAGACGCTCATGTAGACCAAAGACCCTTGATTAATGCCTTCAAATCCATGGAGAGGAGAACCATGGATGTGAAACTAGATTTGCCAGTGTTTACAGGAAAGATGGATCCTGATTCGGTGATGGAGTGGATAGACTCCTTAAACAATTTCTTTGAGACAGAGGAGATACCAGAGCACTAGAGGGTGAAGATAGCCCAATAAAAAATGAAAGAGGCCACACTAACTTAGTGGAATTTCATCCAAGATGACAGAGTACAAGAAGGAAAGCGCAGAGTTGCTACATGGAAGAAGATGATGGCTTTAGTGAAGGAAGCCTATGTTCCATTGGATTACAGTATCCAATTACACAAGAGGAAGCAAAACCTGAAGCAGAAGGAGCTAGATGTCAGCTCATATACAGAAGAGTTCATGAAGCTTTGTGTCAAGACAAAGGTAAAAGAAAGTGAGGAAGAAAAGGTAGCCTGATACCTTAATGGATTGAGGTTCAACATTCAGGAAGATTTGAATCTGCATAACCCAGATACAGTTCAGAAATGATTTTAGTTAGCATTGAAAGTGGAAGAGAAGTTAAAGAGAAGACAAGAATAGAACAATAGGGGAAGGGGAAAACAGCACAGAGGTGGAAGAGGTCCTTTCAGAGGCAGAGGACATGGACATGGATATCAGGGAGAATCCAGTCATGACAACAGCAAGGGAGATAACAGTCAAAACCAGAGAGAAAGTTACAATCAGCAAGGAAACTTCAGAGGCAGAAGACCTTTCAGAGGAAGATCCCAGGGCAGAGGATCTATCAGATGGTATAATTGTAACAAAGAAGGCCATATAGCCAACAGATGTCTAGAAAAGGCAACAAGCTCAACAGGAGAAAGGAGAACGAATCTGATCCAAGAACCTAATAGTCAAAGTGCAACAAGCTCAAATGCTTTTCAAAGTGTGAATGCTCCTGACAATTATGGATATCCAGAGAGTGGAGAATCTCTGATGATGAGAAGAATAATGACTACCATGAAGGTACCTGATAAAGAACCCCCACAACGAAAGTCTCTTTTCAGAACTACATGCAAGGCGGGAGGTAAGGCATGTAAAGTTTTAATTGATTCTGGTTCTACTAAAAATTTTGTATCTGATGAAATGGTAACAAAGCTTAAGCTTAGAAGATTGCCTCACCCATCCCCATATAAAGTCTCATGGCTTACCCAAGGTCAACAAACAGTTGTAGAAGAGCAGGCTTGGGTAGAATTTTAGATTGGAGCATATAAGGACAAGTTGTTGTTTGATATCACCAAGATGGATGCTTGCCATCTCTTATTTGGAAGACCATGGAAGTATGACTTGAAGGCATGCCATGATGGTGTTAGAAACACCTATACAATCACCAAAGATGGTATGGTGACAGAACTGATCCCACGGACAGAAAAGGAGAAGTCAAAAGGAAAAGAGGTAAAGGTAATGTTGATGGAAGGAAAATAATTCATGAAGGAGGTAGCAGAAGAAGGTACAGTTGCATATGCCTTAATTCCATGTCTCACAGTGAACAAAGAGTAGCAGCAAGAAGCCAAGAAAGAGAAGAAACAGAGGTTCATAGACCCAGCTGTCCAAGAGTTATTGGATAAGTATAAAGGCATCATCTCTGATGGAATGCCCAGATCCCTACCACCACTACGGGATATCAGTCATTGCATAGATCTAATCCCAGGATCTACACTTCCAAACAAAGCAACATATAAGCTAACTCCATAACAAAATGCAGAAGTAGCAAGACAAATTGAGGAATTGTTAGACACAGGTCTAATTGGCAAAAGTTTAAGCCCATGTGCAGTACCAGCTGTACTAGCACCAAAGAAAGAAGGCACTTGGAGGCTTTGCACAGATTCCAGGGCTATTAATAAGATCACAATTAGGTATAGGTTTCCAATACCTAGGATAACGGATTTACTTGACTGTTTGGGAGTTGCTAAGTATTTCACAAAGATAGATCTGAAGAGTGGTTATCACCAGATTAGAATTAGGCTAGGAGATGAATGGAAAACAACATTCAAAACCAATGAAGGGTTGTATGAGTGGAAAGTTATGCCTTTTGGTTTGTCTAATGCACCTAGTATTTTTATGAGATTGATGAATGAGGTTTTGAGAGAATTCATGGGTAAGTTTGTCATAGTATATCTAAATGACATTCTGATTTTCAGCAACACAAAGGAAGAACATCTCAAACATATAGATTTGGTTCTCAAGAGGTTAAATGAAGAGCAGCTGATGATAAATTTGGACAAGTGTTTGTTCATGCAGGAGGAGATCACATATTTGGGTTTTGTCATTTCACAAGGAAAGCTGCAAATGGATAAGGAGAAGGTAAGTGCCATATTGTTTTGGCCAACTCCAAGGACTATGAATGATGTTAGAAGTTTTCATGGGTTAGCAACCTTCTACAGAAAGTTTATAAGAGGGTTTCGTCATATTTGTGCACCCATGCTTGATACTATAAAAGGAGGACATAAGTGGAGATTTGCTTGGACTAGGGAAGCAGATGATTCTTTTGAAACATTGAAGAAGAAAGTGGCACAACAGCCAGTCCTTGCACTACTAGATTTTAACAAAATCTTTTAGGTTGAATGTGATGCAAGTCACATGGCAATTGGAGCAGTACTCAGCTAAGAAGGTAGCCAATTGCATTTTTCAGTGAGAAGCTCAATGATGCTAAAACGAGGTATTCATCATATGATTTCGAAATGTATGCTTTGGTCCAGTCACTCAAGAAATGGAGGCATTACTTGATGCCGAAAGAATTCATAGTATTCACAAATAATCAGGCTCCGAGTTTCATAAACAGCTAGGAAAAATTGAACCACAAGCATATGAAATGGGTAGAAACTTTGCAAGCTTTTACTTTCACATTGAAGCATAAGAAAGGAGTCAAGAATAAGGTAGCAGATTGCTTGAGCAGGAGAGCTCTAACAGTCAACCAGATTCAGTTGGAAAGTGTTGGCATTGATTCATTGAAGACCATGTATGATGATGATGAAGATTTTGGAGAGATATATTAGGTATGTACTTCTCTTAGAGATAAATATCATGCTGAGTTCTCTAAATTTCTGATCCAGGATGGATTGTTGTTCAAAGGTGGACAGTTGTGTATTCCAAGGTGTTCTATGAGGTTGAACATCATAAAAGAGAAACATTGTGGAGCTATGGTAGGACATTTTGGTTTGGATAAGACTCTTGATCTTGTCAGAAGACATTATTATTGGCCTAAGCTACAATCAGATGTCAGAAAATTTGTAGAGACATGTGTGATATGTCAGAAAGCAAAAGGCAGATCCACTAATGCAGGTTTATATCAGCCTTTACCCATTCCTTCCAGACCATGGGAAAGCATAAGTATGGATTTTGTCTTGGGTTTACCAAGGACAAGGAAAGGATTTGACAGTGTTTTTGTTGTAGTGGACAGATTCAACAAAATGGCACATTTCTTGCCATGCAAAACCACTGCTGATGCTTCATATATTGCAGATTTGTTTTTCAAAGAAATAGTAAGGATTCATGGATTGCCATTGAGCATAGTGTCTGATAGAGATGTGAAATTCATTGGTCATTTTTCGAGGACTCTTTGGAAGAAACTGGGAACAAATTTGTCTTTCTCATCCGCATATCATCCTCAAACGGATGGACAGACTAAAGTAGTAAATCGTTCCTTAGGGAATTTGCTCAGGTGTTTAACAAAACAATATGGAGAAAAGTGGGATAATACCCTATCTCAGGCATAATTTTCCTATAATGATACTGTCAATAGGAGTACAGGGAAATCACCTTTTCAAATAGTGTATGGTATGCATCCAAGAGGAATTTTGGAATTGAGAGATCTACCTACAACAGACCCTGTTAGTGTAGATGGAGAAGCTTTTGCAGAAGCCATAAAAGAGGTTCATGATCAAGTAAAGACCCAGCTACAACAAACTACCTTGAAGTGTAAAGCATATGCTGATAAAAAGAAGAAAGATGTACAGTTTGGTGTTGGAGATTTGGTATGGGTTCATTTGAAGAAGGAAAGACTTGCTAAAGGTAAATATACCAAACTCATGCAGAGGAAGATTGGACCATGTTAGATTTTGAGAAAGCATGGACAGAATGCTTATGAGATACAACTTCCTTCTGATCTCGGTTTATCACCTATATTTAATGTATGTGATTTAACTCCATACAAGCATAATCCAGATGAAGAACAAGAACTACTACAGGATACAACAGCTGATGACATTCCAAAGCATGATCCCCCACAGTTGTAGAAGATTTTAGACACCAGAATGATCAAGAAGACCCGGAACAAACAATATTTGGAATATTTAGTGGCTTGGTAGGGAAAACCTGATTCAGAAGCAGTCTGGATGACTGAAGAATAGATCCAGAAACATGGTGCAGATCTACATACTCTCATCTCAAGTGGACTTGAGATTTCTTCTTCTGGGGAGTATGGTGCAGGAGCACCCCTTCAAAATAGAACATAAGTCTATTTGACTTCTTGATGTAATAAGGTCCATTGGACCAATGTGTATGTTTTAGGTAAATCTAGGATTGTGTGTCAACAGTTATAGTTTGTTATGCTAGCTGTCTTTGCTGTCTTCTCCCAGCCACTTGGAGGTCCCCCAGCCGCTGGGAATCGAGTCTGTAGTACCGTTTGTGTAGTTAAATACCCTAGATCGGGTCATTTGGAAGGAGATGAAGTAGGTGTTTGATGTTGAACAGTTCTGTGTTATGAACTGAGCTGTGAAACTCTGAAAGAAACTATTCTGTAATCATTTTCTGCAAGCAATAAAGGAGACTCTATTTTGTGTGATTCTACTATTGCACTCTCACCGTGAAATCATCTGTAGGATCGAATGGGTTTTCAACCATTCCACCAGTAGATTGCTTCGCAATCGGTGGAATGGATGTATATAGTAGTTTAGGTTGCCATTCTGTGCGTTATGTGTGTTGCAGGGTCGTTAACAGCTTGTTGTAAGGAATCCTAGCATTCCCAATGTGCTAGGTTGACAGATTCTTGACTGGTTAGGATCGCGAAGGTTACTGGTTCAGAGCGGGAACGAGTCGTTTTGATCGTTTGGATGAAAGAAGAACAGAGCCAAAGGTGCGAGTGTTAAAGTGGACAAGTCATCAACGGTCAGGGATATCGGCGTGAAAAGAGCCATCGGGTTGAGAAGACCGTTTTGAGCCGACAGAGGATACTCTCGCCGATCGGTGTAACAACCCCTGAGGTGTCACCGACGAAGGAAGCATCGGCGTGAGATTCAGCATCGGTGTGTCAAAGTTATGTTCAACCGACGGTGAAAGTCTCACTGAAGGGATAGATCGGGGTGACCGTTGGCAAGTCTCACCGATGATAGTATGTATTAAGTCCATCGGGGTGAAGCAAGACGTCGACGGAAGGACTTCAAGTTAGGACGACAGTGGATGTCTGGTCGACACTAGAATTAGGGTTGAGTGCTTCGGTGTGACACTCAACATCAGGGAATGGCTAAGGATTCAAGCCGATAGTATCAGTCTTGCCGATAGGCAATGAGGAGACAAGGTCATCGGTGTGAGGTTGACTTCGGCGTGAGATTTGGAGTGGTTGCCGATAGTCATTGGTCCTGCCGATAGGCGAAAAGGAGATTCGGTATCGATAAGGTGGTTGGCGTCAGCGTGAGACGACTGTCAGGGAGACTTTTTGTGGATCAACTGATGTTGGCAGTGTTGCCGATAGGCAATTCAACCCATAAGAGGATATCGGTAGGACTTAAGCGATCGGGAGAACAAAGTTTCGGTTGGCCGATGGGAAATACCACACCGATGGGTAAGTGGGGAAATATGTGCGGAGGTAAATGCAGGTCAACGATGGTTGACTAGGTCCATTTTGACGTTCCTATCTGCGGCTCTGCGTCAGCTCCTTCCTGCCATTATTCTATTCTTCTCTCTCAACTTTCAGCCTTCCTTTCTCTGATCGACCTCTACATCTTTGGCCTCAATCTGCAACTTCCACTTGGTGACTCAACATGTGGATCGTTTCACATTTAGCCTTCTTTCAATCTTACTACGACCTTTCTTTCTTATCAGCCTCCTCCTCAAATTGCATTCGGCCTCTTCTTTTATTCTCGGCCTTAGATCTTGTTTATGACCCTTCAATGTTCATTTTGGCCTGCGGCCTCACTCTTTTCCTCTTATAGCTTGACCATTACCAAAATGCCTTAATTGGCTTCTTTCCTTTTTCATGATTTCCTCTGCAATTATTGGCTTGCAATCAAACAACCGTCCATCTAGATTGGCTTCTTTTTCCTCTCTTATCGGGCTCCTTCTGTTGTTGGCCGTTCTTCTCATATCAGCCTCCTCTTACAACCCTTCTACAGATTCCTTTATATCTTATTGCTCAAAACGACAGAATCAATATCTAACTCATTGAGTGATGGTCGGTTTTGACAGAGAATAGGTCGGTAGTTACAAAAGCCCATTTAACTGGAATGTCTGTCTCTCTCTTACTCTACTCTGCCACCGTATGTCCTTCTCTTCTCCTCCTTTTCCTTTGTTTTCTGTCTGACTTTTCATATTCTCTGTTTCCTTGCAGTGATGATTCTCTTGCCGTTACCGACAATCTTCCACAACTGTTGACGGTTTGCAATTCCCTTATGTATTTCAGTTCTGTCATGCTGGCGACAAGAGGTTCCTCTTCACCAAATTTAGATTTATCTTCAATGCAAAGGCTGGCGATAGGAGCTCATCAGGAGTGACAGGAGCTTAAGGTAGCATGGCTTATTCCTGAAAGAAAAAAAAAAAATTGCAAACGACATAAGAATCAAATTTTGTTAAAAACATGATGCCCCTGCATCAAATTTTAAAATACAAATAAATTAAAAATACCCAAAAATAACTTAGACAAATTAGAAGCAGCTAAAGTTTTAAAAACTGGAACATTTTAATATATCTGCTAAAAATATAAACATGAGCCCATACAATATCAGTCTGAAATGGATTCAATTATGATGTTGGTGAATTTGGCTTGCTTGGTGTAAGTTTGTCTAGTCTTGTAGACACAATGAAGACACTTTTTAACAAACAATTATGTTTGAACATTTCATTGTATTTCCTCTGGAAAGCATAAAATTAGGATCTCTTCTAGAAACTTTTTTTTAGAAACATCCCATGTTTTAGTAGTTTAATGATGACTTAATCTTCATTTAGAACAAGGTTCTAAGATGGCATTCAAATAAACCTTTGACCACCATCAATAAGACGAGATCACAAGTTTACATCGCCTGATATTCTTTTAAGGGTTGTACGCTTATAATAATTTATTCCTCGTTTCTAACCAGTGATGCCTTCCTGTCTATGTTCTTATGTATGTATAGCAAAATGGATGCCCTCCTGTCTATGTTCTTACGTATGTATAGCAAAATGGATGCCCTCCTGTCTATGTTCTTTCGTATGTATAGCAAAATGGATGCCCTCCTATCTATGTTCTTACGTATGTATAGCAAAATGGATGCCCTCCTGTCTATGTTCTTTCGTATGTATAGCAAAATGGATGCCCTCCTGTCTATGTACTTGCTCACTCTACTTAAACATCATCCACTTCAATGATTAAACAACCAATAACAATTTTACACCTCATCCACAACAAAAAGTGGTAAATATTTGTTCTATTTTCATTGGTTAAAATTGATTTATGACTGTTGAAGTGGATGATGTTTAAGAATAGCCATCCTTATACCCTAAGGGATGCTCTGATGTCCTCGTGACCAGGCTCTGGGATCCCTTCACATTGTAATTACAATTGAATCTTACATTTGATTGATTTTACACATGAAACAATGTGATGGAAGGAGACACTAAACCTGATTATTGTATCAAATTTAGAAATGACACCTGTGGACCGGAAAAAAGAATAGTGGGTTTTTCCCGGCGGAAGCAAGCAGGCAAGCTGTGAGATAGTTTTCCGGCCACTAAAGAAGCCTATCGGCTAATTAAATTTAAAAGCAACCTGCGAATTTTGTCGTCTAAAGTTTAAACAAAATAAAGCTCGACCGTAATGACTGTCGACAAAATCGCCGCCTAAAAGTTCGCTTGGATGGCAAGCAAAAAACAACGTTTATTTACAGAACACTGTACGGTACCGAATAAACGGGGAGGAAATTAACGGAATTGCCTGAGGCGGCTCAAATTTCCTGTCATTATTGTGCGTGACGGTGTATATGTACTCCAAGATATCTGGAACGAATCTATACCTTACACGTTCGGCAAATTGAGCTCCAACGACGTACAATGAACAGAATGTACTTATCAACGTTACAGTCATAACATTTTTTTTAAATAGAGTCATAGCATTTGACGGCGCCATTGGAGCGGTCCGGAAGATGCTACCGGTCGTATGGTCCGTAAAAGCGGTTTTCAACAATCGGGGGGAGGAAAGGCGGATTTACCAGAAAAGTCTGCGTTCCCTGGTGGACAATTCAACAATTGAGAGCAAGATATTCTCCAATATTTGGCACGAACTTCTAGAACAAAAGGCAAAGAAGCAGAGAAGAAAGTGGGATTAAGCGATTTGGGGTAGGTACGTTTCCACGGCTGTTTCATTATAGATGAGATGAGCTTATATTAATTAATGTTCATTATAGCTGGGAGCTACAATTGTTTGGTGATATTTAAAAGTATGTTGAGAGGTGATAAATGTTGATTGTTGAATTGATGTGTTTGAAGCCTTTAATTGAGATGTATGTGCGATATTCAAATTTATATTCATTTTGCTTGTGACTATGCAATGATTGAAAGTGTTTTAGGATGATGTCCTTTAATAATTAATCTTAGACATTCAATTTTAATGTTTTGGCACTCACATTGATAGGTAATGACTGTATTGTAAGATTGTTGGCCTTGGAAAGGAAGATCTTTGAATTTTGAAATTGGGTGAGTAGATTGTACTTGTGACCTAGTCTAGGGGGACAACAAAAGTGCAATCAAGTCTAAGATGTGAAATGTCTTGTCCTTGGGAACTAAGTTAGGCATGTTCTTAACTAGATGATATGACATGACAGAGTATTAGCTTGAGGTTTGGGATTAGTGTCTCAAAACAACTAAATTATACATTAGATATGTATATCTATAACATAAATGGAAAGCAACATAAAATTGTCAAAGACCTATTGGTGAAGTTGAAAGGTTCTTGGTGAGCCCAGTAGGGATCGAGTCTTGTTGATGCAAGGCCACAGACACCGTAGAGCGAATTTGGTGGAATGGATACCCATGAGTCCTTGGCTCTCAACGGAAAAGTTCAATATTATGAGTAGTCTTGAAAAAAGTTTAAATATTTGTACATAATTAATTAATTTATCAGTATATAATTAATATTCCTTAAAAACCACCGCTGAACGACCTCGGTCCTCACCCACTTCCCTATATTAAATTTAAAATCAACCTGCGAAGTTTGTCGGTGAAGGAATTTTGAATGGGCAAATTGTCGTTTAAAGTTTGAACAAAATAATAGTTGACCTGTAATGACTGGGCCAAAATCCAGACCTAAAAGTTTGCTTGGGCAGCAAGAAAAAATAACGAACACTGTACGCGGTCTGAGTACCGGGGATGAAATTAATGCAATTGCCTGAGGAGGCTCAAATTTCCTGTCATTATAGTGCGGGACGTTGTATGTGCATTCCAAGCTCTCTGGAATAAATCTATACCTTACACGTTCCGTAATTTTGAGCTCCAACGGCGTACAATGAACATATTGTACTTATCAACGTTACAGACATACAGACGGCGCAATTTGAGCGGTTCCGAACACGCTACCGGCCGTAAAAGCGGTTTTCAGCAATCTGGGGGAGAAAAAGCGGATTTACAGAAAAGTCTCTGTTCCCCCCGGTGGGCAATTGAGAGCAAAATATTCTGCAATATTTGGCACGAGCTTCTAGAATACAAGGCAAAGAAGCAGAGAAGAAAGTGGGATTCAGCGGTTTCGGGTTTGGTAAATTTCCACGGCTGTTTTTCAGGACGAGGGCCGCCCATATTAATTGAGTCACCAGGCAAAACAAATCAGACAGAGAGAGAGAGAGATTGAGAGAGATTTCAAGCATTTTGGAAAAAAAAAGATGGAGAAGGGAAAGAGAAGCACGAGCTATGGCGATTTGGGCATAGACATAGCCGGGAGCTTCTTCAAATCGATAGAGGGCGTAGGGCCACTTTCTCCGAGCGGAGGAAACACAAAGATTACAGTAGTAGGCGTCGGAAATGTAGGCATGGCCATCGCCCAAACCATTCTGACACAGGAGCTGACAAGCGAGCTGGTATTGATCGATGTGCAGGCGGAAAAGCTAAGAGGGGAAATGCTGGATCTGCAACATGCCGCCGCCTTTCTTCCCCGCACCAAAATCATGGCGGACACGGATTATGCCGTTTCTGCCGGTTCAGACATGTGTATTATCACGGCAGGGGCTCGGCAGCGCGAAGGTGAATCGCGGCTGGCGCTGGTGGAGCGAAATCTGCAGCTGTTCAAAAGCATTGTTCCTCTGGTGGCAAAATATAGCCCTAACGCTATTCTTCTGGTGGTTTCAAACCCTGTGGATGTTTTGACCTATATTGCCTGGAAGCTTTCAGGGTTTCCATCCAATAGGGTTATTGGTAGTGGCACAAATCTGGATTCTTCGCGCTTTCGCTTCATGATCGCCGATCATTTGGATGTGAATGCGCAGGATGTGCAGGCGTATATGATCGGTGAACATGGCGACAGTTCTGTGGCGCTATGGTCTTCCATTAGCGTTGGAGGAATGCCTGTGCTGAGCTTCCTGGATAAGAATCAGATCCCCTATGAGAAGCATCATCTGGAGGCGATTCATCACGCTGTTGTTAATAGCGCCTATGAGGTCATTAAACTTAAGGGTTACACTTCCTGGGCTATTGGTTACTCGGCGGCTAACTTGGCGAAGAGCTTGCTGCGCAACCAGAGAAGAATCCACCCTGTTTCTGTTCTGGCCAAGGGTTTTCATGGAATTGAAGAGGAGGTTTTCCTTAGCTTGCCTGCGCAGCTGGGAAGGGGAGGGGTTCTCGGCGTTGTTAATATTCACTTGACGGAAGAGGAAACCCTTCGTCTCGGTAAGTCCGCCCGGGCCATTCTTGATGTTCAACAGCGTCTTTCTATTTGACAGTTTCTGTGTTCCCACGCCTTTTGCTTTGGTTTTTTAAGCCCTGGTTAGGGAAGTAGTTACAGCAGGCATGAATTCATACATTAGGGTTTCACAATCCTATTATATAGTTAGCCCATAGGCTTCTTGTTTGCAGAATAGCTGCGGAAGATTCCTCAGAAGCCTGTTTTGTCGGACAATTGGGCTGTAATCCTTATTAATTTTATAGTGTTTCGCCGCTTAACTTCGTTAGAGGATTACTCTGCACCTTACAGGTATAGCTGTGTTTCCTTGTCAGCACCTGTATGCTGGTCAGAATGTTTATTTAGTTCAGTATTTTAGATTTAATTGTGTGCAAGTTTTTTCCTCAATGTTTTGGATCACACTTAGTGATCCATTATCAGGAGAAAGAGCAAGAGAAGAGAAATATTTAAAGACTGTTATACAGCATAATATTTTTACTTTATAGATTTGTTTTTAACAAATTTCATAGCCATGATGTGGTAAAATGGTTGATAAGTATTCACTTCAATACTCTGAAAAATCTGCTTCACTGAAAACACAAGTGGTGGAGGAGCTTGTTTGGGTTAGCGCTGACAATGCCACTATATAACATAAATACACAATTGGTTAATAAATAAATTTTAATGCCATTAAAAATTCACTGCTATTTAAATTTACTTATTTTATAGATTTGTTTTTAACTATAGATTTGTTTTTAACAAATTTCATAGCAGTGATGTGGTAAAATGGTTGATAAGTATTCACTTGAAGAGAAAGAGCAAGAGAAGAGAAATATTTAAAGACTGTTATACAGTGTAATATTTTTATTTTATAAATTTGTTTTTAACAAATTTCATAGCCCATGATGTGGTAAAATGGTTGATAAGTATTCACTTAAATACTCTGAAAAATCTGCTTCACTGAAAACACAAGTGGTGGAGGAGCTTGTTTGGGTTAGAGCTGACAATGCCACTACATCACATAAATACACAATTGGTTAACAAATAAATTTTACTGCCATTAAAAATTCTCTGCCATTTAAATTTACACCAAAATAAATTTTAATAGATCACTATAAATAAGTTTTATTGCAATAATGTGCACTTGTTATAAATTCAAAAATAGTATTTCTTTGTTTGTAATGAAGAAATAATGTGAATGTATTATAATAGGCCTGTTCTGGTTTGGGATCTCTAAGCCATCTCTGGCCATAATGCTAGCATATTATAATGTGAGCAGCATGTTATAATGTTCTTATGTAATGTCATATTTTGCTTCAAATTGATTTTTAGCTTTAGTCTCCCATCTTGGTGCACATACTCTACGTCTTAATCTCATTCCATTTTCATGAGATGGTGGGAAAAAAGTTTTGCAATAGGCCAAGTTTGGTAAATGTCTTAAATTGTTTCCATATTTTCTAATTGCACTCTTGTGAAATCTAAGAAATATCTCGAACACTTAAAAATAGTAGAATTGGAGCTCAACAAAATCTAAGAGTAATTATCATTGTAAACCTTATACATAGAATTTAAAAGGTAGTTGTTCTCATGTAATTCTTCCACACAAGTTGCAACATGTTGATTTTTATAAAATTCACAAAAGTCTAGAAAGAATAGAGCATGGAATTTAAACCCAAAGCATGGTCTCTTGCAAAGGAAAATACAAATACTAATATTTTTATTTCAATGATTGAACAAAATAGGAAAGCATTATCCTCACACCTATTTTATTAATAGGTGTTGCACATGATTTTTGCTGCCATTTGAATACATTCTACTTAAATATCACATACTTCGATGGTTAAATAGTCAATAGCAATTTTACACCTCATCTATGCCAAAAACTCATAAATAGCTTTATTTTTATCGTCCAAACTTTACCTTTGACCATTGAATTGGGTGATATTTAAGAATAGATCTTTTGATATCCTCATGCTCTTTAACTATAACTCCATTAGCAAGATTCAACATGTGAATTTTATTGACGTAATTTCTATCTATTGTTAAATGATGAAAGAGTTTGGAGTTGACATCTTCTCTTTATTGAAATGTCACAACCCTTATTTTCTAATATTTAACTATGGAAATAAATATTATTATTAATATTATTTAATCGAATGTCGACTAATTTTGACTCTGTTACAGGGACGCTCTTGACGGAGAGAGTATCATCGAGGCAAAGGGTATTTCTTCGATCGAAGGCGAAATGTGGTGAAAAAAATCTGCACACACCCCATAGATTTCATTTTGTATCAATGAAAAATATAATTGCATTGCTTAATCATTTTGAAAGAAACAAATTAAACTAAATTAATTAGTTGCAATATTATCAATTGTCCTTTTCGAATTATATTAGATATTTGCATATCTTTTTGAAAAAGATTCTTTTAATTCAAACATTTTATTTTGGCCACAACAATGAGATGGCAATAAGAGATTTTGGAAAATCTTTATTCCTATCAGTTTTCCAAGTTTAAGGAAATTAATTTTAGAAAAGAAGAAAAGAGTGGGGTGTTGGAAAAGATTAGTTGAAATTATTTAGTTGTATTAATATATTTATTTTGTAGGTTAAACTAGTTAGTTGCAATAGATTTAATTCCAATAGAATTAATTGCAAATTGCTTGCATTGTTCTATTTTGATATTTCTAATATCTTCGAAAAAGATTCTTTATTTGATTTTATCTATTTTAGCCGCAAGAGATAGTTATAAATTTAATGAGGAAATCTTATGGATTAGTGTGAGTCCAAAATTAGAATGGTTTATTTTGGTGAGTGGAGTTATAAAAATTAATTGCTCTTTCTTTTCTTTATTATTTTCGAATGTGCATTCCTAGAGGAGGATTTGGTTTTTGATTTATTTTTCTTCAAGATGGTTATAAAAAGTTTTCATGCCTAGTTCAAGGCTTAATTTTTGGGGGTTAGTGATTTCAAAAACAAGCATGCAAAAGGAAAAGATATAGGAGAATTACAGGAAAAGTACAAAGAGTAAATCAATGAGAAAATATCTATGAGAAAGATTATCAGAGAAGGCATTGGAAGGGAAGGAGAGTGCAACTTCAAAATCAAAGAGTAAGAGTTGATCATAGTTGAGGAAAGAGTAATCATTCATTTAAGAAAGGAAGAAAGGACATAGAACTTCTAAGCCGGAGGCTTCACTAGGTAGAGAATATTATCTTTACAGGGCGACACCCAAACAAAATTAGGGAACAAAAATCAATCTCTTAGAATTATTGGGGAGTGCATTATCATTAATTAAACAATTTCAAAACTCCAAAGTAAGAAAAAGCCAAGGAAATCCTCTCAAAGAATTACCTTGGCTTAGAAGAAGGCCTCGGTGGCCTCACAATACTTCTCTAGAATTAGATTCAAGCCCTGAGAAATATTAATGCTCTCAGGTCTGTACTCCACACCTCTTGATTCAAACACAACTTTGAATAAGAGAATAACAAAATCGTGATGCACCTACAAAAAATAACCTATAAACCTTCCCAAACTCCACATAGTTCTTCACCAATTGTGACTACTCACATCAAAACTAATGTATTAGACGTTAAACATTTTATGGACCAAGTAGGAGTTGAACCCAAAACCTCCCATTTGCTACTAAGGTGCTCTACTATTGAGCTATTGACCCTCTTGGTGACTGGTCCATCTTTGGTTCTAGTGCGGTTCCCTTTCCAACACCCTCTCTTGAGTCACACTATAGGTGCTTTGTAAGCACTAAAAAAGTGCATGGGCCTACATGATAATTCAATGATGAGCTGTAATACTAAACACATACATGTAAGCATGTAATTATGCCCTCTCAACAAGATTCCTTTTAGTGACACGTGGATTGAGTTTCTTCATCTTGTTTGCACGTTTCCTTAGTCCCCTAGCTAACCCTCCTAGGTCCTACTTCTACATTCTTCACACCTTGTCGACAATTCGCTTTTTCTCGCTTTCTAGATTTGTCGATTTAACCTTCTAGTGTCATAAATTATGAAATACACTTTCCCTTGCTCATTTCATCCATTTTAACACTTTAGAGGCCTCAAATGGGTCTCTCAAGTCATCCCATATCATCAGTTTTATCTCCCTTTTCTTCCTTTCTTGGTTGCCCCGTGTTATTTCTTGATCTCCCTAAGTGACCCATGATCCTCAAGGGTGACTTTCTCTGCTCTTGACTTCCAGTTAGCTTCTAGGCTCTAGTGTAATCCTTAACCCGTTCTACTCATTTCTAGCCCCCAGTATCACTCGCAAGACCCTGATTTTGTGGGTCGCCCCTTGCCACTTCTTGGTCTCCTTGGGCAACCCATGATCTCCCCTAGGGGTGACCCATGATCCTTTGGGGTGACCACAACTGTCAAAAGGGGTGACCTGGTCGTGTTTTGAACGCGAATTCCTCTTCAATTTAGGCCTAAATTAGCTCCATTCTGACTCCAATTTGTATGCTAGTTCAACTCGAATTGAGCCTAGCTTATTCTTAACTCATTCTTCTATTCCAATCAACCATAATTAGCTCCCATTGATCTATTATTATCTCACCTTCCTCTCATGCTAACTCCCATTCCTCCATGAGTGATGAGCAATCAATTGAGTTCACTAATCAATCAATTGAGTTCACTCCCCAATCAACCTTGTTAACTCTTCAATCAAATTGAATTAAATTCCCAATCAATCCCACCTCTTGTGAGCTCCTCAAAACTATAAATACCCCCTCCCTCAAGCAATAAGGGAGGCAAATTCATTATTGCAACCATTCATTAGCTTTGTTTTTTCTCTCCACTTAACATTTTCATGCTCTTCGTAGGATGTAGGTGCCTTTTGCTTTTAGTATTGTTGCCAAAGCCTTAAAATGATTCATTTAGTGTTGTTACACTCATAAATTTCCAAGCCCAAGTGCTTCATTGCTTTCATAGGCAATTCCCAATTTTTTCAAAATCTAATTTTCAATTTCAATCAATTGCCCATTGATCCCTGCTGCCAAGAGGAGTTCCCTATTATTGCAGAGGAAAGGAAAGGTTGCCACACAAAGGATTTTTGAGGATACACCAGGATCATACGCCAAAGGATACAAGTTCTTTATGCTTTCATAGTAATTAAATCACAATTTGCTCTCGAAAAAAATAATCTTGATGTTTCAATTTCCTTGATAGGTTTATTTCAAGTTGATTAGATTAGCTTTGCTTAAATTATTTTATTTCAATTCATAGATTAATTTCATTCCAGATACTTTCAATTTCATAGTTTAGATGTAAAATCATTTTTAAAAAACACAAAAACATAGTTTAAATTGCATTTAGTAATTTCATTATTAAAGTGCATGTTCATATTTAAATTCGTAGATAATTAGTTCATTTTGTTATTCAATTTTGAGAAAAGAATAAAAAATTGTTTTGCATCCATACTAGCTTGCATTCATACCAAAAAACATAAAAATACAAAAACATTAGAAAACTTAGAAAATTTAAACCCTCGATTTGATCACGAGGTAGAATTCATTCAAACATAGTTAATCCCTTGATTCAATCATGAGGTACAATTCACAATTCAACATAAAAAACAAACATTTGATTTACATCAAAGTCAACTCATGTCAACCACAAGGTCAACTCTAGTCAACTCTCTAGACTATCAAAGTACTCGAATGTGCCCAAGAATTAAAGATGAGTGAGTTAGGGCCATCCTTGAGGAATTAGACGAAATACATCCTAGGCCACCACAAACACAATAAACGGTTAAAGAGCAAGAACATGCTCTCAGGATAATTTGACAAAGAGATCAATTACAATGACACATTCAAGACATAGGATAGGTTACAATGCACTAGGATCATCAATGATCAAAATTGACATCCATCTAGGCATTGGAACCTCAGGAATTCAAATAGGAGATTGATAACTAGTGACCCTTCAAGTCATATTATCTCAACCACAATAGCCATAGAAAGGGCTCAACACATTGCAATCCATATCAACCCTTAGGACTGCCCAACCACTCTTGGTGATGTTACGCTCCCACGAGAACAAAACCACCCCCGCGTCTTGCCCTCTCTCGATTGGATTTTGCCACAAGAATGAGAGTGACTTGGTGGTCACCCAAGGAAAAGAGGGTTCATGTGCTGTATTGAAGCTGTCTCATCCGTGTTTGTGCCTAAGTCACATTTTGAGAAACACATATTTTGGTGAACCCGACGTGAACTACAAATCCTTCTAGGACAGGTTGTTTGCGTTTCCACTTTCAAAATTCTTCCATAATCACTGAACCACTTTCAATTTCCACCATTTCCATCGCACTCACACTTGTATTCATTCTCGCTTTCATCACTGTCATTCGTTCCATTTATTCTATGGTGTCCAAGGCACCCCCGAATATGACAGACCCTAAACTCAATCTAGGGAGCATTCCCTCTAAAGATCTTGAAATACCCTCTTTTGACAGGTACGTGCCACCTCACCCAAGGGCACCAATTACCAATTGCTATGACTATGAAGACTTGGACTATGAAAATGATAGAAGCAAACCTCAACATTCTCTCATGTTCAACAATCCTGCATGGGAACAAGACTTATTGATACAACTTGCACATCAGAGAAATTGAAAAGTACAAGTAAGGTCAGAAATTTACCTAGTGGACCAACCTTCAACCAGTAACATGACTACACATCTAGATGACAAAGTAAGACACTTAGAGAGACACCTACAAGATGCTAAAGAAGCCATAGAAGTCTTGCATGTTGCTCTTCGAGAATAACGTGAAAACACCCTAAGAGAACAAATAGTTGGATCAAATCATGAAAATCCATTAAATGAAGAAACACAAAGAACAGGGGGTGCTACACCTACCAATCTCATAGCTACACTAGTTCAAAGAATTAGGACATTAGAGGTAGAGAAACCCATTCAAGAAAAACGAGCGAAAATGCATGATCATAATAGAATGGAACAAGACCAAGGGGCATCACAGAACCCCCCGTACTTAAACTTCTATTCTCGAAATGGGAGAAATGAAAGCTTCCTGAATGGAAATTATACCATGCAGAACTTTCAAAGCATTCAATCAAATCAAGTCACTATCCCTGGATACCAAAACTCCCTAATGGGGTGAATGCTCTCGACCCCACAATCTCAAAGTGCATTCTTGGGAACATACCTAGAATATTTAAAAGAGCCTCTTGAGAATGTCATATGAAACATGTTACTACCAAGACCTCTCTATGATTTTCTAAAGTTTAAAGGTGAGGGGGACCCAAACTCACACATCAAGGCCTATACAACCGTAGTTAAAGAAATCTTTCCTTGGGATGTAGTCATTGCTAGAATATTTTCAAAAATGCTTGAAGGGATCGCCTTAGATAGGTATTATCAACTACCTAAGGCATCTATTCATTCCTTTCACCAACTCATAGGAGAGTTTTTTATGGCATTTAACATGAACAAACTCATTAAAACAAGAATTCATGAATTCCTCACCATGAAACAAGACACGAATGAATCAGTGGAACACTTTGTTACGCGAGGGCTCAGACAAGTGATCTACTTGTCAACAAGTGCCCCAAACATGTATTACAAAGAATTGTGCGACCTCTTCTTACATGCCCTCAATAGGGATACTCGGGAGGAAGTACAAAACTTACCTTATAAATCTTATGAGGAAGTACTAGAAAGTGCCTTGCGAATTGATCAAGCTACCATCAATAGTGGACAAAAAACTTATGGCACGAACAGACAGTTAGTAACTCAAACAAATGACAATGGTGGGAAAACACTTGAACCACAATTAAGATATTGAAGAAATTTTGGCAAGAGACACTGCTCTGGTATGGACTTGTATGTTGTCATTGATGGAAACAAGGCTCAGAGAACTTATCACCATGATAGGAAGAGATATCTCCAGAAGAACATGTTGGATTCCAAGTCCGGTTGACAGAAAATGGCTAAGTATGAAAAGTATTCTGAGTAAAGGACAGTAAGTTGGATAGTATGTCTCCCTAGATGATGATCAATTAATGCAGTTCAGGTATGATGTTCTCAGTTGATTAATAGTGTTATACCTCAAAGATTAAGTCCTGATCTCCTCCGAAAGTCACCTTGAAGTCACCTTGAAGAATTGTCTAAGTCTAAGTAAGCAAAGGTATAGCAGGAACAGTGAACAGGGTCTAGTGCAGAGGTCCACATTCCTCCATAGATAAGTGTTTTGTTATGCGGTTGTAAGGTGTTGTAAACAATTGTATGATGTGTCTTATTCCAGAGTTAGGAGATCTAAAGTCCACTGGAAGGTTAGCTACAAGTTGCCAAGTATTGGCATAGTGTTTGACAAAGTTTGACAGAGACAGAGTCTGAGTTCTGATGGTCCGCATTTCTCTGCAAGATGATATAATGCCTTGCGGTTCTAAGGGTAATATTGGGAATGTGTAAAGAGTCCTTGATATGATTTGGAAGGTGTTTTGAGATCCTCAGTAAAAGTTGTAAGTTAGCAGATGAAGTTGTTAAGCATTTTCTTGAGGAACAGGTCAACTGGTGAGATAAATCATGATGCAGAGAAATGATAGTGTGTGAAAAATCTATGTAAGTAATTGAATTATTAGAGCCAACCTATATGAACACGTTTGGGAGAAGATTTGGGTCCACGCGACACATAGTGCATTGGATTGAGTGAAAAGGTACATCTTTCTATGTACGCATTTCACTTCTTAGATGCCGAGCTGATTATGGATTAAATCATGATGTGGATATATATATGAGAGCGATGATCTTCGGTTGAGTGGTGTATGTGAGTAGTGTGTATGTGTGTGTGATGCGAGCATGCGAATAGAAGAGTAGAGTTAGAAGAGAAGCAACGATGAAGAATTGGGATTCATAATTCAGTTGCTAAATGACTGCACCCTGACATAGTGGCAGATGCTTAAACAGTACTCAATTATCATGTGTGATTTGATTGGAAGCAAGTTTTTGTCATCAAGACAGTAAGCCGACAGTAAGCCTCCAGTAGGGTTTAACAACCCTCATTGTAATCTTGCTAGGTTGAGGGTTGAGGAAGTGAGCCTGCTAAATCTAGTTGCACTTTATGGCAGTAAGCCAGCATGTTCTAGGCCCATGGAGTGACCAACCCTGAACATCATTTTTGTAAAGATTGCAATATATATATGAGAGCTAATCCTCTCTGTGGTTTTTCCCTCTTTGGGTTTTCCATGTAAAATCTTGGTGTTATGTGTCATACTTTTGTGGATGCTGTTCAGTTGTATATTTTGCTTCTATTGGATTATTCTTTTGAAATGGTTAAAAGTAAAAATACAAGAAAAGATTTATAGAACACTGATTCACCCCCCCTCTCAATGTTCCTGACAATCAACAATTGGTATCAGAGCAAGATTCCTTGGAAAAGTTTAACATCTTAAGGAAGATTTGGGTCACGGCAGTAAGAAGGTAAGAAAATTATGAGAGATACAATCAACTAGAAGCAGCTCTTATGGATCTTGAAAATTCTGAAACAAAGGTCAGAGATCTGAAGGAAAATTTGAAACAAGCTGATGAATGCATCTTAAAGCTGAAAGAGCAATTCAACAAATTTAAAGACAAATACAAAGAAGTCAGTGACCAATTGTTATCAACAAATGAAGCCCTAAATGATTTGGAAGCAGAAGTTACAGAAAGAACAAGAGCAGAAGATGATCTGAATTTGATTGTGAAGAACAGATCAGAAGATTGTGCTAAACTTGAAAAAGAAATTATAAGTATAAAAACAGATCTAGAAAGGGCCAGAAGTTTTGAAGAAAAATTCAAGATAAGTACTGCAAAGCTTGATGAAATGATTACTAGCCAGAGGAATGCTGATGATAAACACGGTTTAGGATTTGAGAAAGAAGAAAGTTCAAACTCCGGGCAAATAAGCACTAAGTCAAGGCAAAACAAAGGATACCAGTTCATAAATCAAAGAAGAAGACCTAGAAGACCTCCGGTCAGACAACCAAATGCTCAAAGGTACCTATCTTTCAATAGTTATTGTAATTCATGCAATAAGTTTGGTCATAAGGCTACTCAGTGTAGGAGTAGAATAAATTAAAAGACTTAGAATCATTCTCTGGTCAGTGTTCAAATTGTAAGAAATTTGGTTATAGAGCAAATAAATGTAGAAATGAGATGAGAAAAAGTTTCAACAATGGGAGGAATGAACAATCATTCAAAGGTAAATGCTTCACTTGCAATAGAATTGGTCATAGAGTTGTATGCAGAAGTAAAGTGAGTCAGAATTTTATTAGGTGCAATGCATTCTATAAAATGGGACACATATCAAATGAATGCAGAAGTTTGGTAAGAACTCATTTTCAAAATATTAGGAACAGTCAATCATTCAATGGAAAGTGTTTTGCATGCAATAGATTTGGACACATGGCTAATCAATACAAATCAAATTCAATCAATGGAAGGAATCAAGGTCAAAATAATGTGGTATGTTTTAATTGCAACAAATCTAGACATATTGCAAGGTTTTGTAGAAGCAGGAATGTGAAGAGAGATCACTATTCTGAAAAAGGGAAAATAGAGCAAAAAAATGAGAAAGGAAAAGAAAAGGTTGATCCGATTGAAACCAAGAAAGAAATGAACAAGGTATGGATCAAGAAAGAAGTAATCGAAGTCAGGGATCAATCTGCACCAGTATCTGGTGCAGACGCTTCCTCCAGGAAGTAAATTAAGAGCTCTGGCTTAGGGGGAGCAGTGTGGAAAATCTAAATCCCTCAGCCAGAAAGTGGGTGCCAGAATCTAGGACAAAGGCGTATGATGAAATCTGATGTGACACAGCTCTTGGAAGAAAAACCAGAAGAAATAGTCAATGTAGCATATTGCGGAGCAATCCTGATTGACTGTGTTCTATAGTGAAAGGTTTTGATATCTTTTTGGAAATGATCATTTATGACAACTAGGTCAAGCTGTGCGACAGATAAAAAGAAACTTGTCTGATTTCAAAATCACTTTGTACTCGGAGCTATCAGAAATTCAGAAAGATCGAAGCTAAAGTAGTGACAACCAAGATTTGAAGCATTCGAAGAAAGGAAAATGCAACTCAGCAAAACAAGGTATTTCCGTAGAAACCCTAATTGTGAATCTTTTACTATGGCAACTCCACAAATTGTAGATGTTACTGAACGCCCTCAACCCAACTTCAAGAAACACTCGCACAAAGCAACCAAAGTGGATCAAACTAGTGCATTTTCAAGTATACCTTATGGAGTCCTGTATGTTGAGGATGTTAGGGCATATATTCATGTTGCCCTAGATGAACACAATAGCACTTGTCTGACAGATTTATATCTCAAGCATCTAACTGATGACCAGTTTGATCTAAAAAATGAATACAAAACCCTAAAGGAAAAGAAGTTTATTCAGTATGTGGATTTTCCTATGTTTAGGGAGAATGAATGTGTAAGGTACATTCTGAGCTGAATTCATGTGGTTAGGGCAACCCTTCAAAATCACCAAGGATGCAATTAGGTTAGTGATAGGATTAAGTTCCACCAGAGGTGTGCCCTTGTTGAAGGTTGTGAAGAATCAAATTGTTACAGAGGCCACTGGAGCAAGGTTTGACAAGAGGGCACTGACTATCAATGATATCACAGATCATGATGTAAGATTCACCTCAATGGTTTTGGGCTACAAGATCTATTTCTCTAACTGGGAGAATTTTGTCTCAAGAACAATAATCTATACTTCATATCAAATGGTCAAAGAGAATGCAGATTATGATTTGTGTGAACTATTGCTAACCCAACTACTGGAGAACCTGAAGAAGATAAAGGAAAGCAAGAATTACCCCTTCAAATATGGTGCGTTGGTCATCTACTTATTCTTTTATTTTATGAATGAGTTACCAAACATGAAGAATTTGATCTGGTTAAGCAGTAAACTAGTAGCTGTCCAAATTAGAAACCATTTAAATAGCATTGGAAGTGTTAATGAGCAAAACACAGCCTTATGGGGGTACTTACAAAAATTTCAAGGCATAATGCAGGATAGAGAAAGAATTCTTAGGAAAATTGTGGACAAATATAAGGATACTATCTGTTTCATGGTTACAAAAGACCAATGCCTAATGGAAGCTGTTGAGTCTAGAACCGTATGGGTAATTCCCATGGGTTATGAGGTAGATGAACGAATTTCAGCACCTGCTCAACAAACCTAAAGATGCCAAGGAAGAAGGTTTGGAACTTATGAGGAGCTATCTGTGAGACTCCATGTTGAACTTAGACAAATTGAATCCACCAGAAAGGTGAGAAAAGAAGTGGAAGTAATTGCTGCAAGGTATGGCATCACTAAAGATCAACTCAAGGAATCAAGAGAAAATGCAGAGAAAACAAAGAAGGAAAGACAAGAAAGTGAACAGGCTAAGGTTCCAGAACAGCCTATTAAGAAGCAAAAAGAGCCTGAAACAACACAAAGGACTACCAAAAGCTTTGCTACTTCATTCGGTACAACATCATCAAAGAAATCCTCTAACAAAGATACAAAGAGGAAGAAGATGAAGGGAAAAAGATTGTATGTCAGTGTGGGAGAAAAAGATGAAGAAGAGACAGAATCCGATGAGGAAGTAAAGAAAATGAAAGTTGAGGCTTTTAAAGTCTCCAAAAGTAGAAAGGAGAAGTCATCCAGAAGAAAGATACCCAGCAAAAGATAGAAGGTAGATAAGTCTCATGCCACATTAAAGATTGAAGATGTATTAAAGTCTGTCACTGTTGATGGTAACTTGAAACCTGTGGCTAAATTTTATGATGATTATAATGATGCTGACAAGAGGATTTTGGAAGAAGCTATTGTAAAGTATCTAAACATATACAATAGAGCCCTCATTGAGATCATTGGTGATCTCCCAAATACCTTAGGCAGTATTCTATCAGCCAGGAAGGAAACTACTATGGCTAAAGATATTGAACTTAGATAGCATGCACTAACAAGGTTAAATCTGGAGATCACTCCTGAAGAAGAAGTCAAAATTTATAAGGAACTCAAAGATGCCTTCAAGACCAAGAAAAGGATGAATTCATTAATGATAGGTGAAATCGACAACGTGGTCAAGGAAACAGAGGAAATCATTTTGGAAATATTGAAGAAAAACAACATTTCTACCATCCATGACAATGAAAAAATAAATGCTGAAGATGACTTATCTATTCCGAAAGTCAGCATGGATCAAGGTTTGGAGAAAACTGATACAAATCCTCTAGTAAAAGTCAGAGTAACAGAAAAGCAAAAGGAAAAATATGATGAAACCCCTATTGCTAAAAAGGGTCAAACTGAAACAAGTCCTCTTCCAAGACAATAAACTAATGATCCAGAAAACAAGGAGAAAATTGATGAGCAGATCAAAGTTGACAATTAAGAACTTGATCGAGCTGAGGAAAACACTACACTAGAGCAAATTATTGGTCAACAAGAGAATATGGACATGGAACCTTCGAAACAGATTCAAGAAAAAGAAATGTCTAAAGAAGCAGCAAGAGACACTGTGGAGACTATAAAAGGGTTTTTGGAGAAAGAAGAATTAGTTCTAGATGAGTCTGAATCAATCCAAGGTCCAATAAATCTGACACAATGTCTTCGGCACAGAAATTTAAGTGGGTTTCAATTGTTCAAGCAAAGGCTCAAGAATAGTTGTTGAAATCACTTACTGAGGATAGTAAACTGATTGATGAAGCATCTGGGATTTTGGAGAAGCTGTTGCCTACCCACAAGAGGGATTCATCCATGCCTCCAACAAGTCATTTGAAGGGATTAATAAATTTAGTAAGTAATCAATTTGAATCTTTTGAGAAATCTGTAGAAACAAAAGTAAGGCAGGAATTTGAAGGAAAAAGACTGGAAAAATTAAAGATAATGATAGCCAAGGATAAGATTTCGTTAGATAATTTAATATCCAACATTCAAAGAGATGTGAAAGAAGCTGGAGAAGTATACAAATTTTGTCTATCCTGGCCAAAAGCTGCTCAGGAGATTGAAGAAAAGATCAAAGAGCTAGAACAGAAAATGATGGACATCTCTAACAAATTTGATCCGACAACAAAATCAGTTAGAAATAAGGAAGCAGGAGTCATCCACATCCACAATGATCTAACTGACTGATTAAGAATACTAGTTCAACCTCCAATGCATCACCTTCTCCTGCTGCAGAAAAATCCAAAGAAAAATCTACCAATAAAGAAGGAATAAGGACAAAAATTACGAGCAAAAGAACATATGTTAGTGTGGAAAAAGAGGATGAAGAAGAAACTGACTCAGATGATGAAGTTAAAGAGCTGAAGGCCTCAGGAACTAAAGTTGCTAAAGTGTCTAAGGAGAAGCCCTCCGGAAGCACAAAGTCAAGCAAAAGGCATAAGCCAAAAGCTAGTTTTAAGAAGCCAATTCCTTTTATTTAGGACATTGTTAAAACAATCACTATAGATGGAAACCTAAAACCAATGACTAAATTCTATGATCATTACAGTGATGCTAACAAAAGAATTTTGGAGGATGCTATTGTAAAATATTTGTATGTATTCAACAGAGCACTAGTGGAGATTTTGTCAGAAGTTCCTAAAAGTTTAAGAGGCATTCTGGAAATAAGAAAACAAGCTGCCAAATCAAAGGATATGGAGCTGAGGGAGCATGTAATGTCCAATCTGTGTTCGGTGATCTCCAGAAAAGAAGCAGATAAAAATTTCAAAGAAGTCAAAGAGGAATTTAGAAGCAATTCAGATGAATAAGCTGATGATTGGAGAACTGGATGAAGTAGTCAAAGAAACAGAGCAAATTTTGAAGAAAGCTTTGGACAAAAATAAATTCAATATTGTCACAGAAGAACCGATTGACACTGATGATGCATCCATTCCAAATGTTGAGGAGTTGAAAGAAAGTGAACAACAAGATGACATCTCTATTCCGGAAGATGAAATGCTAAATAAAAGAGATGAAGAGATGGTGGAGGAAGTTAATATTGATGGTGCAGAGGATACTCAAATTCCTCCAGACCAATTTGCTGAAAAATATACAGAGATGGTTATAGAAGTAGATGCTCCTAGTGAATATGACTCTGTGAAGAATAAAGAGCAAGAATCAAAGGAGGTTAAGGACAAGAAGGAGAAACAACAGAGAATATTGAAGAGCAAAAGCAAGTTGACAGTACCAACAATGATAGATGGAGCTGCATTTTTGGCAAGAGACACTGCAGATACAGTGAAGGAATTACTTGAGAAAGACAAGCTTGAGTTTGATGAACCGGAGCTGATTCAAGGACCTATCAATTTTGACACTCTTTCTCCTCTAAAAAATAGGAAGCTAGCTTCTGTGGCACAAGAAAAAGCAAGAGAGGAGGTTCTGGAAACTCACATTGAGGACAGTGAGTTGCTTGGTCTTGCCTCTAGAATTTTGGAAAAGATTATGCCAACCCTTCAAAAGGATTCATCTGACTCTCCTTTCAGTCAGTTAAAGAATCTGATAAGCTCTGTAAGTACTCATTTTGAAACCTTAGAGAAGTCAACAGAAGTTAAAGTCAGAAATGAATACAATGAGAAGTGATTTGCTGAAATAAAGAAAATAATGAATACAATGAGAAGTGATTTGCTGAAATAAAGAAAATAATAAATTATGATAGATCAGTACTTGACACTAGTGTAAAGAGTATTCAAAATACTCTATCTAAAGGTGTAGAGATTTATAAGTTCTATCTAAATCAATCTAAAGTTGTTGAATTTACTGAAAAGAAGATTAAGGACTTAGAGCTCAAATTGTCTAACATTTCTCAGTCATATAGTCCTTTAACTGAGTCTATAACTTCCAAAGAGTGCCAAGTAGTGAGTCTACGGAATGAATTGAGTGATTTGGAGAAGGAAAAGGTTAAAGTTTTGAGCAGATTGGATGAGCTCCGGGGACTGATTTCCCCCAAATTAGAAACTATGTATGATTTATTGGCAGAATCCCAAGTTGTCACTGCTACTAGTGATCCTACTGGCCTTCAAAAGGTAGAACCACAAGCATTTTTGTTTAGTGGGCATATATCCATTTTGGGCAGCATAAAGAAGAACTGGGATAGTGAATTGTCACGGTTGAAAAATATTTTGGGGATATCGTTTTGCTAATGAACAAGGCTTAAGGATTGTATGTTCATATGTGGAAGTATAAACTTAGAGTTTTGACCCATGTACATAAAATTTTTAAGTGAATTTTGTTATGCGGATTCCAGCCTTTGCCATTGATGTCAAAGGGGGAGAGGAAAAGTAGTGAAAAATGAAGAATTAATCTAAGGGGGAGCATTGGAAATCACAAGTGTATTTAGTAAGGGGGAGTTGTTCTAACACTTAATCATTTTTCACTAAGTGTTGCCATCAATGCCAAAGGGGGAGATTGTTGGCAAGAGACACTGCTAGGCATGTCAGGTGTTGTCATTGATGGCAACTAAATCTATCTTACACATCCACATTACATCATTTGATCATACCGAAAGTCAGAGTGCAGATTTATCTAAGTCTGAATAGACATGAACAAAGCATTTGACTGGGTTCAACATATTAGTCCACATTTCTCTACAAATAATCACATTGTGCTGTGGATCTGAGGGAGTGTTAAGGGATGTCAGGGCTAGGTCTAAATCCAAGATTTTAGCCTTCGGTGATAAAAGGATTGAAAGTTACATGCATTTGAGTATCGAGTTCTATTAATCAGTTCAGTTCAGTCCAGTGAAGAATAGGCCGACTTGGTGTTTGATCCTTGTGCGGATGAAGAGAAGTGGTTAGTCAAGCAATTTATGAGATCTAGTGGAGTTGACCGACAGGTGAGGTGACTTGAACACATAGGTTTTGGTCCGCATTACTATGTGTGCATGGATTCAGCTGACAGAATAGTACTCTTGAAATAGTTTCCAATTTTTTTCTCAAAGCCGATTGCAGTTGATGTTATCCCATGTAGTGGATATATATGATCGATGTATTTGATCATTTGAGTGTGGTGTTGTGCGAATATGAAGGGATAAGTGCAAAATATAGTAGAATCAAGTGCAAAGAGAAGAGATCTAAGCTCTAAATCATGGCAGAGTAGAAGGAGATGAAGTGTGTAAAGTCAGTATATTGTACATAACTGGAACTGTAATTCTACATTGTTAGATGATGTTTCTCAGTTCAATCATTCCAGTAAACTCTTGTAATTAATTTTGTAGGTAGTGAACTCTGGGCAGCGTGCCTGAAGGCATGTGCCTTCCCATTTGTAATACTTTTAACAGAGTATAAATCCTTGTGGGTTAACCCCCACTGTGGTTTTTCCCTTAATCAAGTTTCCATGTAAAAATTCTAGTGTTATGTGTGCTAATTTTTCTTCTGCTCATGTGTTGTTGATTCATGCTTTCATGGTTATATCATTCATATGTTAATAAGTGGTAAAGAAGTTTAATTGCAACAAAGGATAAAAGTTTTGTGGCAATTGATTCACTCCCCCCCCTCTTAGTTGTCTGTCCTTATTTCAACAGACCTTACATAATGAACTTGAGATATACAACTTAGGTGCATGAGTAAATTGAGCTATGCTAATATTGAACCATGACACTATTATGAAATTATGCAAGGCCAAACAATCATCATAAGGAAAACTTCCAAGGGCATAAATAACTCATAATCATGGGTTCAAAACCCTAAGCACATGAGAGATAGATTAGTGTATGAACAAAGGCTTGGCTAGATTTTTATTGCATAGGTAAGGGTTTTAAGCTCATATGCATGTACATAACTTGACATAGGCTTCCAAATACAACTACAAACTTGTGCACGAGAATTATTACAAAAATGTCATTCTTCAAAGGAATGGAAACCCTTATGTGTAAATAATTTGATTGCATGCACTCAAATGCTACCAATAATTTTATTCTTGAACATACAAGATCCTTTGTATACTTTCTCTCTTATCTTATCTTTGATCTATATGAAAAAGTTGTGTAACAGATAGACCATTTCAATAGAATAAAATAACGTGTATGCTCTTTTTGGTCTATGAAATTGACTTTTTAAGATAGTTAGTCATTTAAAAAATTTTAATGCCAAATATATTAATTCAATTAGAATCAAGGTTTTCAATTTAATTGTTTCCACCATCTTACTAGTGTCTACGTCATCACTATTTAGATTCCTTATCTCTTCATCCTCATTGGAATAATCATATTCACACTCTGCAATTAAAATAGGTGGGTGTGAAGAACCAATAACTTCTAACATTTTGAGGCATGTGAATCATACAAGAGTGATAAATTTTAGTGCAAATAAACACATGTAGGACTTAAGAGTTTATAATTTCCAAATTGGAAGAAGAGGTGAATCATGCTAGGTTAATTACATGGAATGAAAAGAAATATTTGGGTATTAAGGATGTAGAATTACTAAACTACTTGAAAATGTGAATCACATATGGTTACTTACATGGAGTGTAGTAATTGCATGTGGGTATTAAGGACATAGAACTTTGAGCCAAAGGTTTCACCAGATAGAGAATATTATATTTATAGGGTGACACCCAAACAAAATCAAGGAACAAAAATCAATCTCTTGGCATTATTTGGGGAGTGCATTATCATGAATTAAACAATTTCAAGACACCAGAGTAAGAAAAAGAAAAGAAAATCCTTTGAAATAATTACCTTAGCTTAGAAGAAGGCCTTAGTGGCCTCATAGTACTTCTTTAGAATTAGATTCCAACCCTAAAACATCTTAATGCTCTCCTCTATACTCCACCCCTCCTAATTCAAACACAACCTTGAATCTGAGAATAAAAAGACTGACACGCCTACAAAAAATGATTTAAAAATCTTCCTAAACCCCATAGAATTATTTGCCAATGACTACTCACATCAAAACTAATGTATTAGATGTTAAAATTTTCATAGACCACATAGGAATCAAACTTAGGACCTCCCATTTGTTGTTGGGGTGCTCTACCACTGAGCTACTAACCCTCTTATTGATCAATCCATCACTGGTTTTGGTGTGGCTCATTTTCCAACACCTCCTTGAATCACACTACATGTGCTCAGGGATCCAATCTTGGCTTGGCACTGTTGACCTAGGCTTTGATACCATATTGAAATTTGCAACAAGTATTGTAAAACTAGATCATATTGAACTTATAGATAATACCAAATATATAGAATTATATTAATGTTCCCTTTGGATTTTACAACATATTGTGCAAATGCTTATAAAGCATTGCATTTCCATAACTTCCTCAAAACTACCTTATGGGAAACTAACTCCCAATAATTAACTTCAATTGCTTGGTCAATTTGAAAGATGTGGCCAAGAAATTTTAAAAATGGACATTTTCATTAACTTTCAAGTGGAATCAAAGACCATTCCCAAAACCTAGAATCACAAAGATTCACATATTACCATCATTGGGTAAATTGAAATACATTGTTCTTATTAATAAATTTATTCCCAGTAATATTGTGGATATCAACTTTGTTGAACTTGAAGAGAAAATAATGTAAATTGAGTATAAGATTAAACTCTGCTCTAATATTAATTGAAGGTATTTAAAGAAAATTTTTTAACTTTGATGATCCACAGATCATCCACCAATAATATACAATGCAAAAAATAAAGAAGATATAAATCAACATTCTTTCATTTGTTGTTGGGGTGCTCTACCGCTGAGATAGGGACGCTCTTGGTGACCAATCCATCTTTAGTTTTGGTGTGACTCATTTCTCAACATTATATTTGAAAGAACTACAACCCACATCATCCACTATTGAGTCAGATAAAAAAAACTGCTACCCATTTCATAAAAATCTACTAAATTATACATCTTTTAAAAAGACTTCCTCATATTTAATTAAAAAAATTTAAACATTTTTCTTAAAATTTATTACCTCTTCCAAAAACCTTCCAATATATATCTCTCTAGAGTTATCTAAAAAGAAAATGCAAAGCATCGCTAAATACTTTACTCCTTTCTGTAAACTTATTCTGTAAGAAATGCCACGCTTAGAAACGCCGAATTAAAAGCAGCTCTTGATTATGTCAAAATATTGATTTGTTAGACATAGATCTATTCCCCATCATGACATGATCAAGAGCTGCTTTTGTTTCGATGTCAAAATATTGATTTATTCCCAGGCAAGTGAAGCACTCCATCTCCCGTTTGCATTCTCCTAACAGGATTTCGACTTCTTTAACCAGTGTTTCAGCAGATTCCTAAAAATATATATGGAGTACGATTCAAAATATTCATACAAACAATTACAGTTAAAGACTGGAAATAGAAACATTATGTCTAAAACATATATACAATCAAGAAGAAAAAAAAAACCTGTACAATATATCTCGAAGCAAAGTTTAATGGGAACAGAAATAACTGATAAGTAGGCAGTGCATGAGTAGATCAAAAATATAATTATCAAAAGAAGCAGACAAAATTTCAGCGTCATAAGTAGATCAAAAATATTGAAATTTAAAAGCTTAATACTTGTGCTGAAGTTTATGAATGTAGATAGAGAGGCAAGACTATTTATATTGTTAATGGTAAGACTATGCGAAACATCTTAGGGTGGATGAGGTGTAAGATTGCTATTGAATGTTTGATGATTAAATCCGATAATGTTTAAGTAGAGTAATGAAGAACACTGGTGACAAAAGATTTATAGTTTAATGAGATTCATATTACTAGAATCTTTTATTTTTTCAAACACCAACTACTTTGAGTACACAGGGATTGTGAAGGCTCTCCTACCTTGACTCACAAATTGTAACAAATTGGAAACAAGACAAAATGGGGATCTTTGAAAATTGAATTGTCTACTGTGTTTTATGTTTCAGGGGCCGCATCACGTCGCACTCAACATGCAAGACGAAGAGATTTTCTCTGCTTCGTGGTTAATAGTCTTTGCATGTTGTTTGGATTTTTTTTAAATAAATTTTTAAAATAATATAAATTATTGATTTGAAATTGAAAGGCTTTCAAATTTTTTTTTCAATTTTTGTTAGAAATTTATAACTAGCAGTTGGACCATAGGTTCAATGGACAAGCTGATAATTTTCTACCTAGAGTGGATTTTTGTTTGAGTTTGATAAATCTAGATTAACGTTGTTTATTTTATATTGGAAATAGTAGGATGGTTATGTCACCTTGTGCATTGTTGGTTTGACTTCTTATATTGCGCCACCTTACCTCCTACACCGGATTCTGCTAATTATTCAAAAAATATTTTACTTTATAATTATTTAACAATTATTATTTTTATTTTACTTTATAATTATGAGTGTATCCATTGATCATATTTAATTTTTGAGTCTTAAACATTGTAAGGAAAGAGGTGACTAGATGAGGTAAACAAATAAAAAAGAATATAAACACATAGCATATGTGCCAAATTTAAACGGTACCTTAAAAATAAACTTGAATCAACATTATTTAAGGATTGTGTGGGTGAAAGACCTTCTAGTGAAAGCAATGTCTGAAATTAAATATTAGAAAAATGCAAAAACTAAAATCTAAAAATTTTGCCAATATGAAACTGATTTTGGTCGAAATTGGGAAAGGAATAGAGCTTTATTATTGTTTAAAATAGATAATGACAACTTAATAGAATTTGTTTTATTTCTTGAGAGGTATGAATACTAGCTCAAACCTAATCCAAGTGAATATAGATGTTACGTTGGGCAAGCAAAGCCTTTGGACTTGTGCACAAGAGTTTCTACCTTTACAAACATCCTATAATTGTTCTCCTACATAGTATATATTTATAAAGCACACTCTTATGTGCAATAAAATTCATGGAAAATAGTAGTTGCTAAAAATCACAAATATGTGTACAATATTAAAAGAAAGAGATGATATTAGGTAATGTGAAGAAAAAATATTACCTAAATTAGGATTCGTGGTTGTTCATTGGTGTTGTTGCTAAATAAATCAAAATACCTTAAAAATGGACCTGAATGTATGCACTAGTCATTAGTGAAACACTCCAAATAAAGATAAAAGTTTGAAGCTAGGGAAAGACTAGGCAGAGACAACAAAAAAAATGAATACAACTTAAAAAAAAGTGCCTAAAACATAGTCTTCAATTAGCAACAACAAGCTATAAAAAAAATCTTCATAATGTTTTTTTTTTCTTTCTTTTTAAGCACCTGGTAAACTTTTTAACGTGACCGATGACACAGGTGTGACATGCCCTCCAGCTCCATGCGGATGGGGGCAGACTGGACCTCATGACCTCCTTACCTGCAATAGGAATACTTAGCCAATCGAGCCAGGGCCTCTACCCATCTCCAGAATGTTTAAAAGAAGTGCAAATATTTCTAAAACAGATCATAACAAGAAAGTGAATAAATTAAGACCTAGAAAATGTAATTCCTCAACTTTGGTTCTCCACAAACAACCACTAAAACCATTATCCACCATTCCTCAAGTAAAAATTATCTATGAGCACTCTACTATATATATTGATGTCTACTCCAATAGTTAAGTTAGAAGCATCACTGAGAGCCTCTAGCTTTAAAACCATGACACTAATGCAAATGAATTACCTACACTAGAGGGTGCAAAGTTGGTAGCAGTGGGATGCAACATAGACATTCAAGATGGCAGGTCTAGGAGGTGTCCTTGTTGAAAAACACTAGCATATTTGAAAGTAAAATTTACCAAAGGAAAGGTAGTATATGTAACATTTTTCTTTATTGTAGGAATGGCGTGCTGGCAATGTAAATTGATAGTTCATTGTAGATCAGTGTAGTGAGGCGATTTCAATTTAAAGCGACAAGATTGTAATAGAGACAACATTACAACGATGGATGAAACGGGAGGAGGAATAAATACTATTCTTCTAGATTCTAACTAGAAAGTAGAAAGAGTTGATAGAGTGGTAAATAGTAAACAAAGTCATCAGCAAAACCATCACATATTTGTTGTTTTGCAACAAACTGGAAATAACAAGCATCTTGCCTCAAATTAAAATAACTACCATGAAATAGATCTTGACCATTGATTTTTCCAAAAAATACCATAAATAATAAGAAACAAATAAATTTGTTCACTTTGCATTTATTACTACTTTAATTTATTTTTGCCTTATTATAACACTAAATTGGGTCTCCCTCTAATTTACAAGTTCCTAAAAAAATCATCACAACAACAAAGTTAGCCATTGATGCAACATTTGTTCCTCAAGATCACTCTGTTGAGCAAGAAGGTACCCTAAACAAGGGATGTCATTCTAAGATTGTTAGGGGGGAGAAGGTTTGCCAAGCCTGCCAATACAATCTAACCTAATGTTGTTAATAGTGGGAGAAACTCTGTTAGAATTAAGTGCAATCAGGATGACTCTAGGAAGGGGGATAAATAGGTAGGTGATACTAGTTGACCCATCAAGGATCTGGAGGACATTACTACTGACTCAGATGTGTTGTCCCTTCACACAACTCCAAAAGTACTCAGGAGGAATCTTTAGATGAAGTTGAACTTGAATCCCCCCTGAAGATTCTGATGATTTAATTTTTGTTTCTCTTGCCAAGGTCAATGAGAAAATTGATGATGTGTATGACTCTCCTATCAAGGTGTATGAAGTTAATGAGGATAACAGTACTAATAAGGCTCGACATAGTTGTGAAACCTATAATGAAAAGTGGGTAGAGATGTATGACAGATTGAATACTTTCCAAAATAGATTAAGTAAGATTGAAGACAACACTGATAAGGTGCATAATTGTGAAACTTGTAATGATAAGTGGGTAGAGATGTATGACAGGTTGAATACTTTACAAAATGGGATGAGTAAGATTGAAGAAACCATGATTGAGATTGTTAATGTTAATGATAATATGATGAGCCGTTCTGCTATAGGTATTGTCGTTTTACAGGATGAGTTCAAAAAATGCAAGTAGATGTAGGAAGAGTTAGTAGATAAAACAAAGAAAAAGAAGAAAACGTTTAAGGTGCAAATGGACATTGGAACTGCTCCGTGGGAGGAAAAATTGAAGACCCTTTGTAAGGGTTGGAAGGATCTTGTAGCCCATCATGGGGCATAATTTGCTCTGTTTCTACTTTGGGAGCTATCTTTGTGTTGTCTTAGGAGTTGTTTTAGAGCTATTTTTTGTTGTGTAGGTGTGGGTTGATGCTATTCAGCCAGTCTATTTCTTTGTTTTGGTTGTGGTTGTTTTTCTCTCGTCTTTATACTATTGTAAGGGATTGTTTTTGAACTCTTTACTTTTGTAAGCGTTTGGAACCCTTTTTCCCTATTTATAATATAAAAACATTTCTTATTTTATAAGATGCTTGAAACACAGCTGAATTTTCTCTTTCTTATTCAGAACATTCTCAACTTCATATTTATCAAAAAGAAGGTTATTCAGACATTTTCCACCTTAAATTTGGAATAAGAAGATTTCCTCAAGTGAGTGTAGATTTTTTTAATAATCTGTTTATTCTTTATGTAATTGTTTGTGTTATTAGTTTTTTGTCCCGCCACTTGGTAACTACTTAGGCATGAAAAACATTTATGTACATATAGAAACAATTATTCAATGACTGTTCATTGTGATGGGGCCTCTTTACTCTTGGATATCAAACACATTGAAATCCACGTGTTTCGATCCCACACTATTTTCACGTTAGATGTCCTCATCTCACACTGGTTGCTCCGAACATGACAAAGATTAAATTGTGGTAAAGATTGGGATTGGGTCTCTCATGTCCACACCATGGGAGCTCCTAATCATGAATTTCAGTCCCTACCAACAAAGCGATTGGGAGTCCCACAGGTAAAAACAATGAAATAAAATGTTGTTTCTGAATAAGATGTGTGAATGTTTTCCTCTACTGATTTTCACAGTTTTTCTTTGTCCCCTTTAGTTTGTTGAGTTATCTCTGCATCTATAATATCAGAGTGGAAAATTAGATGTATGAGCTCTGTTTGGTATTCAACCAAAAAGTAGTGTTAACTAATTGTGCACTTGCAAAATGAATTATGAATTATTTTCTAGTGCCTGATATTAGCATATTCAGAGGTCCCAATTGGGATTGAGTTTAAAAGTGAGCTTCCTAATCTCAAATCTAAGGGAAAGTTTAGTTTGAAAGCCAAAAATGATTTACTCCCTCCAAATCAAAGGCTTAATCAATGACAGAAACAATTTTTCAAGGCCTTGGGAGTAATCTTTAAACACATGACTACCTTATGACTGAAAAAGTTTCCTGGCATGTCAATTCACCAAAGAAAATGCATACAAATTGAAGCAAATTAGAGCAATGAATACTTACCTTCTTCACAAAGAGCTAACATTGCACCCCTTTACCAGAGGTTGGTGCCCCAGATATCATGATCTTTGGTACCTCAGATTTCCCCTGTTAAAACATCATTAAGCAATTTTCAAAGAGGATTTTAAAAAACTGTGTGTATGCAATTTTAAAAACGAATCATGGTGACTTTCATAATAGAAATCAAATGCTAAAATCCCCACACAAAAATGCACAGATGTGTGAATATTGAAATGAACACGGCATAAGGGGAATTTAAATTTAAAAAAAAAATTACCGTCGCCATTGAAACCACAGGAATGTCAAGTTCCCCTTCTCTTTCTGCTGGAGACATTAACTCCTCTGTTAACGTTGGAATTCTCAATTCTTAGTGCCTGGTCACATAAAGATGATTCTCTGCCTGAAATTATCCATGTTGAATCTGCATCGTGAGAGAATGAATTTAAAGGTGAGGAAATTGAAGGCGCCCTCCCATTGGACTGAAAGGAAACTTTGGCTGCTATCAACGTCACCATTGTGGACACTTACACTTGTCCTAAGGCTAAGGAATTTCAAGAATGGACTTAACTTTCCAGGACAACTGTTATGAAGTTTTGGATGTATACACAGTTGGACATGTGGCTATACACATGGTTCACAAAACTTTGGGTATATATAGGCAATTTTGTTGTTACCCTGAGCTTCAGTAGAGCCAAAAACAAAAGAATCCCTCATGAAATTTGACAGAGATATTTTTGAAGAATCAGATTAAATAGATATTTTTATTCCGTTGATAAGTGTTCCCTTAATGAGAAGCATTAGATGAAATGTATAGATTAATGGTCTAGATTAAAAGGACTACTAGGAAATAGATCTTGGCCATTGATTCTTTCAAACAATATCTTATAATAATCCAAAAAAAAAAAGAATCCCTCTAATAATATGATAGCATATAGAATTTGATAGAGATATTTTGAAGAATTAGATTTAGATATTTTTAATTAACTTTGGCAGTCAGAGAGGATATTTTATTTCAAGTTTATCTTATTAAGGCTCTGAAGTCACAAACATATATTCATTACAATTTTTTTTTGTTTTTTATCATTTATGATAATGGTTGAAAAATCAATGGCCAAAATCTATTTCATGGTAGTCCTTTTAATCTCGACCGTTGATATATACATTTCATCTAGTGCTTCTCACTAAGGGAACACTTATCAGCGTAATAAGTAAATGTTACAATATCCAAATATGTTAATGAGTAAATGAACAACACTCAATAAAGACATGCGCATTGAAAATTTGGGACATAGATTATTTTAGATAATCCTAAATGGACTCTTTGGGAATTCACTAAAGGATCTCAAATAACTAAATGTCTAAGGTGCATATTTATTCGACAGAGCTTGTAGTGCACGTGATAAGAAAATTGTGCCTCTTTACTCAATTCTTTAAAGAATTGGGAAGTAAATTTTTCTAGATAATCTCAATGGTCAAGCATGAAAGTGACACATATTTTAATAAATCAAATTATATGATGCACATTATGGAATTATTTTTTAGCTGTATTGAATTTATTTTGAACAGTCTTGATAATTTAAGTAATAAAAACGTTTCTTTTAAGTCTATCAATGAAGGGAGAATTCAAATTGGATGCACCATTGTAATATATTTAACTAAAAGAGAGGGGTAAAAATTTATTCAAGCCAAAAAAGAGCAAAACAAAGCAAGAGCATTACACATTCCTGTCTATCTCCATTAATTGATCTAACTTTTGAGCCAAATCCAGGGGTAATTGGCCCCTTTCCACAATATTCCAATTTGGCAAATGATCAAAAGCCCATTTAGCCAAACAATCCGCAACCCCATTCCATTCTCGGGGAATGTGACAAAAAGAAACAAAATCCAAGGAAGCACACAAATTAAGAATATGTTTTATAATAACAGCCTAATGCCAACTGACATCCTCTAACTGCTGCCTCTTCAGCAAAGTCACCACCACCTGAGAATCTAACTCACAAATGATCCGTCTCCACCCAAGAGCACAACCACGCTTCACAGCATATAAAATGGCAAGAGCCTCCATCACATTGTTAGTATACCAACCCTTATATAAATAGAAAAAAATAAACTCCATAGTACCAAAACTAGTCTGCTGAACACCTCCAATACTAGCATGGCCAAGATTTCCACAAGAAGAACCATCCGTATTGATTTTCAACACACCCTGAGGAGGGACACACCAGCACCCCTCCCTATTTATCTTTCGAATAAGATGTCGACATCTCTTTCTCATCATCTATCCAAGACTTTGAGTAGCACCCCTCTGAAGAGGAAGATTGAGACGAGTGCAATAGGCAACCTCTTCAGGATCCACACCCTCAGCCAAGACACACTTAGCTGAAATAGATTCTCCCAATGAATGAAGAATCTTCCACCACAAATGTTGGACAATCAGCTTCACATCTTGAAAAATCATGTGATTCATCTCCAGCCAAATATCCCATATAGTAAAAGTCAGACCAAGAGCCCAAATAACTTGAAGAAAGGAGGTCTTAACAGGGGCCTTCCCCCACTGGGCAAAGAACCCTACCAAAGAAGAGACATGCCAGCAAGCTTGGTTCCACACAGCCCACCAAAGGTGTCAAAGCCTCCTAGAAAAGGAACATATATAAACACCATAGAAGAATTAGAATAGAAGAACTTATTTTGATTTAATAAATCAAAATTACATGAAGAAATGCAATGCAATAGATTTTACTATGTTGAAGCCCATAGTTCAGTTTGATTTTGCAAGTTTGAGGGTGAAAACCACTATTGTGGATGTAAACCAAGTTAAAATCCATGTTGCAAAAACAATTTATGATAAGGGAAAGGTGAAACTAAATATTAGGTCTAGACCCTTAGGATGTAAGGAACGGAGACCGGTCAAAGATTATGTTTTTACCAATTTGTACATACAAATATGTCATATTTATTGTTATTATTTACAGTTAAGACGAATAAGATGATCTAAGTCCAAAATCAAGGGAAAAATAAAAGGTTTGAACCTTTTTCCTTCTCACTTCTAATGACATACCATGGATCTCCTAACCTATTGTAAAACTTTACTTTGAGCACACGCTAGGAAAACACTTGCAACCATATATTATCAAGTTTTATATGTTCAAATTATATTTTACATTAGAGATTTAATGCCTCTTAAAAGTACCCATTTTGTGAATATATATTATTTTGCACTTTGAAATTATATGTTGTAGTAGAATATTCTTGAAAAACTTGGAATGCACATTTTGTATGCTTGCATTTAAAATACATGTCTATAAGGGCATTATTGATACAGATCCTACAAAATTTAGTTTCGATTACTAAATCTCTTTGTGTTCTTGCAAAGTATCCAAGATAGCATAAGATAACAAAATTCAAGTAAAAATAAGAGCTGCCATATGTGTGGATGCAAGTGCCACCCATGCTAGTTGCTTTTGACAAAAAAGGTCAACGGATTGGTCACAATAATTATTATGGGAATAACCCACAAACAATAAATTCCAAGACACCAAATTTCTTTTGGTCATCCTATCAGACACAAATCATCTAAAAAGCACACTCTCTAAAAAAGATATCATCTTTAAATCTATTTTTGATAGTAAAATCATGGACTTATTTGCCTTCCCTGAAAGCTCCCAAGTAGAAGCATGCAAGGATATATCAAATCCCATAAAAGCACCCAATCTTAACTTCTTGTAGGTAGGTCTTAATCAATTTTGATGCAAACATGTTGGAATTATCACATATACAGTTACAATATTTAAAATGTAACAACCATCCTTGGATACTACTACTTTTTACTATCTTTTTCATTACACCTTAATCATAGTCCTAATTAACCAACCAATTTCATTCATTAATACTTAATATATCAAGGTGAACACATAATAGGAACACTGCTCCAAAACCCAATCCTATTCCTCAAACTACCAACAAATGTGATTATGCCTACATATCTCATCAAGGGAATCAAAGGCTTTGTAGTTTGCACACACAATAATAGAAAGACTACATCCTCACAATCAACATGAGATATTTGACCTCTCTTTTGAATCATAACCATTAGTTAATATTATACTTACAATACAATCCATGTACAATAATATGATGGCAAACATATCCTAGACAAATGTTAGTATGATGTCAACAACAATGTATGAACACAAAATCACATAGTGACCAACTCATACATACATCACATATATAAATAATGACCAACTCATATGCACATAGTGACCAACTCATACATACTTCACATATATAGCTAATGACCAACTCATATACATATAGTGACTAGTTAGCAATATATAGTGAATGTGACCATATTGCATGCATCTTCCCATTACTCGATTCACTAACACATAATCCCTTTATAATAAGGTGACAAACTGAAAAGTGGAAAGCTAGTGCATCCTATACTACACCATCTCTCCTTCCCTTTTCTAGTTCACTACCAATTATAATGGCAAGAAAAGAAGATCCCATACTACTTGTTTTCATCACTAGCAAAGGCATAAGTGTAACAACACACAACACATGCATCAATTAATAATATTTTTACAACTCCTTGAACCTTTGAGTTCGAGGATCTTGACATCTATCGCCTACATTCTATTGATGAAAGTTGGTCCAACCCAATATTGAGTACCTCCTCGCATCTATCACATAGATGTTACTAGTGAGAGTTGACTAAACCCCAATATACGATGATTAGTTTCAAAATTTTATCACCTGCCCACTATTAGTGAAATTTAACTCGACTGCACTTGTATCAAACTTGGTTCTGACAAGTGAAGTTATATAATAGATAAATAAACTTAATTAGCATATGTTATGGTTTTACTTCACCTAGGACTAGTGGATGCACTATCAATCACCTAAATAAGTTTAATAATTAAAACATTGTGTACTCTACATCAAGCAAGACACAACACTAGCGGCACACACATTTCTTATGCTACACCAATGCCTATACTAAACTCCTACAACCAACGGATAATGGTATGTATTGTCTACATGTTAATGGTGAAAACCTATCTATCACTTACATGTTACTGGTGAAAGTCAAGACTAACCCTATGGTATGGCCAGTTACTTTTGCATGTAGGGCATGCTTCTTAACTAGTATCATTCTAAGAATCTGTTGGTAAGCTTAGTTGATAAGTGGGTGATATGATTTCAATCTTGGTGTACACTTAGGAAAGAGTGGGATGAGCTACATTTTAAGAAAATGATTATCCTCTACCTATGCCCTCATATTGTCCCTCTCTCAACCCTAGTTTTGATGCCACATAATTCAACTCATGTGTTTATCTCAATTATGGAATTGTGGTGTTTAGAAGGGACATGACCACTAATCTAACACATATTATCTTAAGGTGTAAAGCCTCAAAATTCAAGTAAACGCATTTTAAACTAACTCAAAATAAATGAAGTAAATAATCCACTTAAATACAACATCGCAATAATCAAAGTCAAAAGAAGTAAATAATCCACTTAAATACAACTATCAAAGGTAAAATATGTAATTAATCCGCTTAATCACAATATCTAAATAAAACAGATAAACTCATAAATAAAATCTCAATGTCAATACAATCTTACATATTCACGTGCTAAATCCAAGTAATAAGTACTATGAATCAATATACATAAATCCTTTGGCAACATGCCATAATACATCCAAATAGGTACGAATAAAAAATACATCATAAATAAAATACACTCTCCAGCAGCATGAACCAAAGGGTCCACCACTTGCAAGCCAAGAGACGGGAACATGACTCAGGTGCTTTTCCACCCAACCATGAAGTATTTACACCTCCATGGATCCCTTCTTGACACGAAGGAAACCCAGCCCTGCACGAAATGTCTAGCTACCTGGTTACAACTATAGGAGGGAACACCTGATGCATGCCTAATGCCTAAATATGCAATTCTATGTAAATTAAAGCAAATTGTCTCAATTTATCCAATATTTAGAATAGGACACATGAAGATTTTGTCAAGAAATTCAACATCCAGTCTCATAATCACATTCGCTTGGGAATCTGACATAGTCCTAGTATCCCTGTTATAATGATTGGCTATCTGAAGAACAAACTCAGGGTTATGGGCAACAACAGGAAAAGAGGCAACCAAGTGAATGTTGTTGTCAATAATCTTTTGCATGTGTCTGGAAGGGTTTGTCTGTTTGGTTCTGTCCACAAACTCTGCCATAGCCATATGTCCTATCTCGGTATCCCTGATCTCATCAACATTAGACTACACTGAAGTGACAGGGAAGACCCCTTGGTATTTGTACTTCATGATCTTAGTTTTGGATGGAGATGGCTCCGTCATCAGCTTTGAAGAAGAATCTGGAAAATGTGTTTACCACAGACGTTTTGTCAAAAATTGCAAAAAACCATGATCTCGCAATTAGGGGAAAATTGGGTAAATTGGGGTTACTGCGATTCGATGATCATGAACAGGGAAACATGCGTTGAAGGGCTTAAGTGTGCGCAAATTGAGGTAAAAGGCGAAAGCGGGTCAATAGGCTTTGAAAGGCAAACTTTCCCCAGTGTTAGAAAAAATTCAGGAAAATGTGCATGGGCGGTCAAAATGATTGCTCCTGCAAAAGGGACCATTCACTTACCATGGATAGATGTCTCAGTGGGGTTTCAGATTGTCGACACATCTCAATAAACAAACATACGGGAGTAACAATTTGCAACACCACTCATATTTTAAGAAAAACCTAAGGGCGGTAAAAAAACCCCTGCTTCATTTAAAGACGCATTCGAAACAAAAAATGAAAACTATGGTTTAAAGAAAATGGCAAAAATACATACACAAATGATACAGTTTTATTAATCTATAAAAGAGAAATCAAAACAAAAACAAAGACATTTACCACATGCCAAAACCCTAGTCTTTAAAACAAAAACAAGAATCAAAAGTAACAACTTACCTGGCAAGAATGAAAACCCTAGACGCAATCAAGAAATAGAATCTGCTTGGATCTGAAGTGCACACGAGATGGTGAAGGGAAATTGCCATGAAGGAGTTATCAATCTCTTTGGAGGTTTCTAAAATGAGTAATAAGAAAATTAAAATGAGTATAAAACACTTTGAAAGTCCTTAAAGTCATGAATTAAACATGGCATGAGTGCTATTAATGCCCACTTTGAGTTCGTAGATTTTGCGGGATCTACTCGGGTGGTAAAAACCCCTAACATCACATATGCATTAGATCATGTCGAAGCGGTGGATATGACTGCCTTTGCATACGAAATTGATTGACAAACAAGAAACATGCATGGGCGGCGGTTTTAACCGCTTATGCATGTTTTTCAAAAACAAGACAAACAAAACATGTATCGGAAAAATTTTTGGCCGTCATTACATGTTCAACAACAATATACATGTAAGAGCGGTAAGTTTGTCCGCTATTGAATGTGAAAACAAAAATTTTCTAACACCCCCAAAATAGTCAAAAATTGATATTTTGACAAGCTTACAACCTAGTCGATTTTCATGATTTTCGAGGAATCAACTTGGGGAATGTCACAAACCATTTCAGCAATGTTAGAAGACTTCGCGCGAGGCCTAGAGGACTTGTCTCGATAAGAGAACTTAGAAGTAGACTATGAAATGGACAAGTTTCGTAGGGGTTGTCTACAAAATTAAGTGCAACTAATTTTGAGAACACACCTCTTTGACTTCTTGGTTCCCACATCACCTCAAGCCCTCCTTCTTTTTAAGGTAGTTTCAAGTCTACAATTTATCATTTTTATTCTCTTGCTCCCTTTTCTCCTGATGATGGATCACGGAGTGTGATCCGAAACGTTAGGAAAAAACTAACAACACAGTCAAATCCAGAAGCACTATCTACAACATCATGGACTGTCGAAAATTAATGACTACTAGAAAATTGTTGTTTGACCAAAATCTGAATAACATTATTCGAATGCATAATGATTAGTAAAATTTACCTTAGTGAAACTTGATATATGACTACCCCCACCAAATCCTCATGATTTTGGAGGTCCAACATCCACCTGTTCATCATCAAAGTGTCATTTTAAGATTACCACAATTAATATATGACAAAAAAATACATGTAGTATATTTACTATTTGGTTACAAATTTCATACTTGTGTACTTGACATAACCTTGCATTAGACGATTGAAAAATGTAGGATGAGTACTTTGACCTTGGAATTTCATAATACATACAATTCTTTACATTAATTTTGACTTATAATAGATTAATATAGTTAATTATAGATTTCAAAAGGAAAAATAATAAATTGCAGAACCTTATTGAAAATTACCTGTGTCAATGCTAAAGGTCATATCTAGCAACTCATTTGTGTGGCATACTCCTAAAAATATGGAGCATCCTCTCCAATGTTTGTATCACCAGCATCCTCAGACCCATAATCACATAGATCTCCACAGGCCTGGCAAATGTGTGGGGACAAATGATGCCTACTAGCCTCACCCTCACCAGCCTATGAAAGATGCCTACTATGTTGTAGTAAGGTCTGCATGAGGGAAATGATAGACTATGTAATCGTCTCAAACTAAACACTCTCCTTCATAGTGGAAGGGAGTGTGACATGCTAAAAATATGGCTTGGCTAGGGGTCTCATTGGGTGATCCTTGGAACAATGTGCTCCCTCCCTATCATGTGCAAAGCCTTTATCTCTACCATAGAAATCTTGTATGTCAAAATAATTTATAATGTCGTTGAGGGTGAACTCGCAATAAAGTTTCCTTAAGAAATATTGTGGCACCTCATTATTGTTGCATAACTGATCATAAAAACTATCCACCACGTATCCCAAAAATTTCGATCTATTCCTCAGTGTTGGCGCCAATGAATAAAGAATATTTTGCAACTCCCATGTAATGGCTCATTAGTTCTAAGATCAATAAACAAGACACATAGATCGGATTCCAATATTTGTTTATATTTCACTTGTTTGTATGATGAATTTGTAGAATACAATTATTGTGCATTCTCCCTATAATTTGACCGTTTGTTAATTTAGCCAATCGTGGAATCTATGTGAGAAATAATTGATTCCAAGGATGTTGCAAGGGATCTTCAGTGTGTGTTGGTTGCATTGATATTTTTCAACATTTGAATCAATGTTTCAAGCTATTTTTTATTTTTCTCGATTTGCCCTAATATGTTCATTTTTGTCTCATGAGGATGTCAAGAAATCAATGGAGGAGGTTGGGGAGGGGTATTTTGTGCCCACTCTTCAACTAGAATTTCAGCATTTCCTCTATTCAGTGAATTAGGGTTGGGGGCATTTGAGGGGGCACATTTGCAAAAAAAAAATGAATCAAAACATTGCAAAATAAATGTTTCATTTTCAAAATCACAAAAAATACAGAAATCTTACATTGTTGATCTTGTTGACCTTGTGGAGTTTGTGAATGACCTCATGGAGTGTGAGAACATCATGGAAGCATTGTGTATGTGTGAAATATGAATGAGCAGCCTCAAGGTGCACTTACATAAAAGCCCTGACATGTTCTTGAAGGTTTGGGAGCAAACGTGAGGTTGTGGGTCCTATTTTTTTTCTTTTATTTGCAACTAACGTGAGCACATTTTAGCTTGGTAGTGACTGAGCCTTAGGCTCATCACTATCAATCAATAATACTAGCATGTTATACTGCACTCATGTTATATCCTATTTGGACCAAAAAGTAGTTTTGGCCACCTTTTGGTCCCCCATATTTTTGCACACACCCCCTTGCATCTAGCCCTTCTACCTTTTCATCTATTATTTCTCTTCCTTCCATTCCACAAACTCTTCCTTCTTCATCCACCTCCACTTCTACATTCCCAATCCCACCTCCCTCATTCTTTCAAGCCTGAATAAAGCTATTTTGTAGCAAGCTAATATAGACTTAGTCACTCAACCTAGCTCTCCTAGGGGACCATTGTAGCCACCTTCGGTGAATAATATAGGTAAAGTGATGAAGGAACTTGATGAATAGGGAGATTAACTAGAAAAGGATGCACTTATTGAACAAACACAAGTACAAGACACAATTTAAAAATACTCAATAGTTAGTTCAAAGGATGATTCATTGTAAAATTTCTAAGGATGGGCCACATCAAGAAACCCTACTTTCAGAGCCAAAAGAGGAGAGTGATTTGAAAATCAATAAGGAGATAGCCCTCCAAAATGATCCAAACAAAGAGGGGCAACTGAATAAAGACCAAGGTGCAATTATTGAGTAACATGATGCACAAGTAGAGGTTACATATAATACTCCAACAAAGGATTTGAATGAAGATGAGGCACAAACTTTAGTTGAATGGGTGAATAAGTCTAATAAGGGACAAATTGATCAAATTCCTCAACAACAAATAAGTGAAATCTCACAATTGTAGTAGAAATCTACTTCACAATTGAAACAAATATAGGAAATAATAAGTGATGATTCTTTGGTGCCTCAATGGTTGAATGTAAAAATCCAAAAATGGAAACCAATAATAAAGCTTGCATCCTTGGACTTCTCTAGCGTGATGACAAAGATTGATAAGCCCAAAGGGAGGAAGAAGCCTATAATCCTATCTTCAATAACAAAGGATGACATAGGATCTAGGATTGCACAAATTGTAACTCCGGTGGTAAATAAGGATGACATGGAACTCCAGGTGGTAGATTATTAGATAACCACTCATCAATCTTGGGTAGTCAACCAGAGTTCAAGAAACTCAAGATGTTCAAACTTTAGTCTCTTTAGTAGTCTTTAGGATGAAAATACTAAAAGAGAACTAAAGGAGAAAGTAGTTGAACTACAAGCATATATCAAACATTTGGTAGCTCCTTTATAGCAAGAGGATGGCACAATTACTCCTCTATCCATTCTCTCAAAACAAGAAGCCTCAAAGATAGAGAAATGAATCATGTGGCTAGGCATACACAAGAATGGATAGAGGAAATATATGATCAAGGTTGCCAAGTAATTGATATGGTTGTCAAAGCCTTGAAGGACTTTAATAAATTGAAAGAAAATATAGAGGTCCTATAGGATGCCTAAAAAAAACAAATTTGGTTAATCATTCACAAATCTTTTCTAGGATCAAAATGATGTGTAAATTAGCGCTAGCATTTTTGTTGAAGGAAAATATCCTTATTGAGGAATCTCTTGAGTTGCTATTTATGTGGTCAAAACTATTAAAATTTAGAAAAGATGTTATTGATAAATGTTTTACAGAAATCAACCATCTGAAGAGAGACATATTGGATATACAAGGTGACATCTTTGATGTGTTGCATGAATTGACTAGGTTATTCCTAGATTCCACTACAGAATTATGTATTGTTTACTTTTAGGGCCAACTAAAGTAAATCCTAGTGACTGGATTACAAGACCCTCCATATTCCTTCAATGTTGAACATATGAATAAAATAATGGACTTGAAGTGTGCAATTAGGACTTTCTTGAAAGAAACTCCCAAAAGGAAAGATTCATATAATATATGCTCCAATACTTATGATTCACAAAGGTTTAGATTTAATTTTGTTGAAGAATCAAATCTAGATGCTCTTAATCCTTCCGTTAATGCCTAGATGGATTATAAAAGGAAGGAGCAACTGAAGGATCAAATTGTTATTGAAGAAGATGCACTTGGTTGAAATGCAATTATTGGACCTATTCACACCATTGGAGCCATCCAGTTATTTCATTTTTGACTTCCAAGTTGGGTTGTGATGTAGAAGCACTCGAGCAAACTGGCGATCGGCATCACAAAAAATAATTTCAATTTGTTTTCTTTCAATTTTGGTTTTTTTTGGGTTTCATATGATGTCTCTCAGTTTTGGGAATGTGTGGCACAGTCAAATTTGCAAGATTTTAGTTTTCACCATATTTTAGCTCTGGCACATAACCGATTGATTCCATGGAAACTATTGTTTAGATGGATTGGTGAGGTTTGATATCAAATCCTCTTACAAGAATATTGTTGAATATATTCTAGAATTAGTGGCAAAGGTTTCATGGTCAAATCCTTCCTGGTTTTGAAGATTTATTTGTTTCATGATCAGTGTTGGCAGATTGGTGAAACTTTAAAATTTTGAATTTCATGAGGTTTGAGGCAGAATGGCTTGGTGGAGAATTTGGGATTGTCGACATCTTCATCTTGGCAAGTTTTTAGAAGAATTTGAGCTCTTGGTAGGAAGTTATGTTCAAAGTCAGTTTTTAGCTTCGTGTTCGTCCTATTGCAACCACATAAATGAGTTTCTCCAGTTATTTGAGTAGCATTCCAAGGAATAAGAAAAGGATATGGAGGTTGATACTCCTTAAACTATGAATCAAGTTGCTTAATCCAAGCATAACATTCTTCCGTAGTTAGAGATATTTGCATACTTACTGGGTAGAATATTTGGGCATGGCCGTTATGACTTTTATTATTTTATAAAGGTGCTAGGAGTTATTTTTTCTATTGACTGACATAAAAAAACCCTATTTTGTAACTGACATAAGTCTTGATAAAAATTGCTAAGGGTTAGGGTCTCTATTGATATAGTATTGTAGCATTTGTAGCCGTATTGAGTTGCAAGGATTGCTGGTTGTAATTGGTTTGATTTATTGGATAATAATATTGTACTCTTTGTTGGTGGATGTAACCCGAGTTTGGGTGAACTACGTTAAAAATTGTCTCTCATTGTTATTATTTCTGTGTATTTTTCATTCCTCTGTTTAATCTTTATTTGCATTTAATTGATATCTTTTACGTGCAATTCCTAACAAGTCTCTGATGTATAACTTTATGTGATTGTTTATGTCGCAATCTTGTTTGTGAGTTTTGTGTTCTATTTGGCAAGAGGGAGTACCTCTTACAGTAAGTGATATCAGAGTGGGTAATCCTGAGAATGGAGAGGATCCACCATGACCTATGGGAAGAAAAGGCAATTGAGAAGAGCTTGAAAGAATCGTTGCAAGTGTACAAAGTCTTGAGCGATTGAGAGCTAGAGCTAGGAGCCGTGAAGAAATTATTTTTTTGCAAAACGTTTGATGTGGGTAGTGATAGATTGCAGCAACGAACGAGATATGTATACTCGTGAGGAAGAAGCCCCTAATATGGGAAGGCTGGAGGAAGTATCAAAAGAGGAAGATCTATTTGATGATCGTGGATATAAATGCAAGGATGGATAGATTGGAAGCACTACAGCATGGAGAGTTTGTCAAGAGCAATGACAAGCAAGAATGTGTAGTGGAAGCATGCCCTGATGAAGGCATGAAATAAAAGAGTGAAGAAGTGGAGATGAATGCAATAGTGGTTGAAGATGAAGAAGTAAAAGACATGACAAACGAAGAGAAGATGGTAGAAGAGGTTGGAGAGAATGAAAAGAATGAAGATGCAACTGTGGAAATTGAGGTGGCAACAATGGAATGTGAAGATGTTGCAATAGATGGCAAGGGGGAAGAAGATTTTTTGTCACAAATTTCAGTGATAGAAGGAAAATGGTTAGAGAAGATTGTCGTAGTTTGAGGTGAGAGATATGTTGCAGCTAATGGAAGTGATAAGACAAGCATCATAGCAAAGAAAGAAACAAATGATGTAGCCGATGGTGATGAAGGAAAATTTGTAACAATGATTGAAGAGGTAAATTTATTTGCATGTTGTGATGATGTTGTTTTATTTTTAGTTGAGATGGTAAAGGTTGAAGAGTATGGAGAAGAGCACATAGAAATCTTTAATTTCCATGGAGTTGTAGATCCAGATTGGTATGAGGATGCTGCAGGTATTGATGAGGGATTCTGGTGGAGGTGGTCGGTTTGTGGTGGGATTAATCCCACAAAAGAGGAGAGAAGAGAAGTGAGTAATTGGAGGAGGAGAACAGAGAGCCATTCACTAAGGAGGACAGTCTATGGTGGATGTGAGTCCATGAGAGGAAGGAGGAATAAGGTGCACACTTGGTGGAGGACGACGAGAAGTGTCCCGACTAAGTGGTGGAAGAGGCAGAGGAAGAAACTCTTTCTATCTAAATCAATGATGGAGTTCACTACAAGATGTTTACAACTTGAAAAGGTAGTTCTATTACCCAACTCTATTTTGTGAGTTCTACTCACAAAATTTTCCAACCCAGTGTGTCTGATGCAGGAGCATCTAGGTGGATTGGTGATCGGCATCACCAAAAACAATTTTACTTTATTTTCTTTCAATTTTGGTTTGTTTTGGGTTTCATATGACATCTCTTAGCTTTGGGTATGTGTGGCATAGTCAGATTTGCAAGATTTCAGTTTTTGCCATATTTTAGCTATTGTACATAACTGGTTGATTCCACAGAAACTATTGTTTAGATGGATTGGCAAGGTTTGATATAAAATCCTCTTACGGGGAGATTTTTGAAGACATTCTAGAATTAGCAGCAAAGGTTTCATGGTCAGATCCTTCCTAGTTTTAAAGATTTATTTGTTTTGCGATCAGTGCTGGCAGATTGGTGAAACTTTAAAATTTCAAATTCCATGAGGTTTGAGGAAGAATGGCTTGGTGGAAAATTTGGGATTGTCAACATCTTCATCTTGGTAAGTTTTTAGAAAAATTTGAGCTCTTGGTAGGGAGTTATGTTCAAAGTCAGTGTTCAACTTTGTGTTCATCCTATCTCAGCCGTATAAATGAGTTTCTCCAGTTATTTGAGTAGCCTTCCAAGGAAGAAGAAAAGGATATGGAGGTTGATACTCCCTCAATTATGAATCAATTTGCTTCATCCAAGCATAACATTCTTTCGGAGTTAGAGATATTTGCATACTTGTTGGGTAGAATATTTGGGAATGGTTGTGGTGGCACTCCTTCAGAATTTTGGGTGTCGATGCTATTAGAAGTTGGATTTGAATATGAAGACTGTAAAACCAAAGTTTGACTCAGCAGGAGTGAAACTTCTAGAAATTGGTGTAGGCACTCCATCCAAAGCTCGTATCCTTGCTGAAAGACTATAATTCCTATTTGATTCTCTGTATGTTGATCCTGATTGCAAGGCATATAATGCTCTTGGATTATATTATAGCTTCATTCAGACATTCTTCAGTCCAGTTACTATGAAGATCTTTACAAGGTTTGACTCCTATAAAGATGTTATGAAGAATTTTATAATTTATGCCATGCCGAAGATATAAGTAGCATCTTGCAATAGGGTGGGATGTATGTTTTCAAAGGAAAGGAATTGTTGTATGCAAGGAAAGATGAGCGCCATGGAGATCATGCTTCCCTAGATGATATCCTAAGTGTTTCAATTACTAAATGTTAGGCAACAATTCGTCATTGGAGGCCGCGACTTAGAGGAATTTGAATAGGCCAAATAAATGATCAAACAATTTCAAGAGGGTGTCGACTCAACTCCTCCTTTTGTTTTCTCTTCTGTCCTTTCAGTTGCAAGTGCAATATATGGAAAGGATTAATGCCACAGGAATGCGCAGATAGTTTGGTGTAGGATTACGAGTTATTTTGACTCTAAGTGGGGACTCCCAGTGAGAGGCAACGTTTCACCTTCTAGCAGCATGGAATGCTAATGAAAATTTCTTTAGATCTATAAAAAAACCAAGGCATAGGAGGATAAGGCACGGCCTTTTCATGAAGGAATAAAATCAGAGATATAGAAAAGTTCGCTGCCTGGGAAAGAAGGAAGATATGGAAATGAGTTCGCCACCATAGAGTTTGGGAACAGAGAGGGTGTAAAGGGATTCGTTGCCAATAATAAAAAGAAAATACAGAGTGTGCAAGATGCCAAGAGGAGATAGAGAGTCACCAGAGATAAGCATGAGAAGGACTGAAGAAAAGCCATCCTATGAAGAGAGTGAGAGTGTCTGGTAGAGAAGGTTTTCAATGTAAGAGTCTAGTCCATGAGTGGAACAAGAGGCATGAATATGGATGTGCAAGTATGTGTGATAGTGGAGACTTTGGAGAGAGGCCATTGTAGACTAGAATTGTAAATATGTTGCAGATTTGTTTGATATTTTCGAAGTGGAATAAAACAAAAGAAATTTGTTTGTTGTAGTTTGTGAATTTAAGCTTGTGAGCAGAAAGTCTCTTCTGTATAACTTTGTGTGATTGTTTATATCGCAATCTTGTTTGTGAGTTTTGTGTGTTGTTTGCCAAGAGGGAGTACCTCTTGCATTAGGTGCCCCCTCTAGGACTTCGTGCCACACTTTTTTATTTTATATCTGTTTTTGCTAAAGTAGGACAAATTGCTTTTGAAGGGTTATTTTTTTTGTCTTTTATGCATAAGGTAAAAGGGAAGAATATTATCAAAAGGCCGACCTATTTTGGGCTTTGAAATTTACAAAAAAAAATTAACCATTAGACCTCAATTGGTTATAAAGGAGTCGTCAAGATGAATTTGGCCCCAAATATTTAATTGTAACTTGATTTGAGCCATTGGGAAGGATGAATCCTAGCCATCCATTATATACTAAGTTCTCTAGCCTCCTCTATAAAAGGCAAACACTTCTCTTTGTATAAGGATCTATAATTTTTTATACTGGTCATACTTCTGAAACTAATACAAACAACTTGCTTCATGGTCTCTTACCAATTTATTGTTAGAGATTGTTGATATCTATTAAGCTTTTGATGTTAATAGAAAAATTTTCTTCATAGTTCATTTTCATTTAGAAGATTTTTTTGTGATTTAGGAATGAATGATTAAAGAGTATTTCATGGATCTTTTATTTTCATACTACTGGTGATTTGCTGAATATAAGTTACTTAATGTAGTTAGCCTAAACACTTTTTAGTTTTTATGTTCAATTGTGAGATGTTTTATTAGGTTGTGCCAATATTAGATGTTAGATAAAATTATTTCATAATCTAAAAATCATTTTATTCCTTGGAAGATTGCACCATCTTTATGGCATTATGGGTTACCTAATGAAGTAGAGAATGGTTTACTTGAGATCTGATTATTCATGATTAATATCATAAATTGTAATAGTTCATAGTTAAGAATTTATGTAACCCTATCTCTTTCTTGCCTATCTTTTGAACTTTTTTTATCCAAGAGATTAGAATAGACCTGTTTAAGTTTTAAGATCAACATCACTAAGTACTAAAAATTAGATGAAAAGATATTGTTTCCAACCATAAAAGGTTGTATCCAAATTTAAGATCTAGCAAACTTCCTAGGGTTTGTAGGTAGTTTCAAACTCAGTTGCCTTTAGACCAAATCATATCCTAAGGTTCTAGTAGACAATTATGTAAGGCCCCTTGTTGGAACAACAAAAGACATCAAACAACTTAATTATCTTGAAAGGCCAAGACCTGACTAGTAAAGACCTTGGGGTAGCCAATTTTTGATTCATTGGGATTTGATTCTTTTGAGGAGAGATAAAGTACTCGGCATTTTTATCTAAGTTTTTGTGTGTAAAAACACTCATCAACACTACCCATGGAGTAGTGAATGATAGGCTATTCATAAACGGCTCATTTTTGGTTTCTTTTACCAATATGATATCCATAGGAAAGCAACAATTCAATCAAATAGAGCAAGCATCTGACATAAAGTATTTTCTTGAAAAAGAATGAGAATAAAAAGCTTCAATAGAATATAATAAGGTGCGTGCTCTTTTTGGTCTATGAAACTAACTTTTCAAGATAGTTAACTTCATTTGAAAGTTTTTAATGCCAAATATATTAATTTGATTAGAATCAATGTTTTCAATTTAATTGTTTCCACCATCTTACTAGTGTCTACATCATCACTATTTAGATTCCTTATCTCTTCATCCTCATTGGAATAATCCCATTCACACTTTGCAATTAAAATAGGTGGGTGTGAAGAACCAATAATTTCTAACATTTTGAAGCATGTGAATCATACAAGAATGATAAATTTTAGTGCAAACAAACACATGTAGGACTTAAGAGTTCATAATTTCCAAATTGGAAGAAGAGGTGAATCATAATGGGTTAATTACATGGAATGAAAAGAAATATTTGGGTATTAAGGATGTAGAATTACTAAACTACTTGAAAATGTGAATTACATATGGTTACTTACATGGAGTACAATAATTGCATGTGGATATTAAGGACATAGAACTTCTGAGCCAGAGGCTTCACCAGACATAAAACATTATCTTTATAGGGTGACACCCAAACAAAATCAAGGAACAATAAACAATCTCTTGGCATTATTTGGGTAGTGCATTATCATGAATTAAACAATTTCAAGACACTAAAGTACTTGAAAAAGAAAAGAAAATGCTTTGAAATAATTACCTTAGCTTAGAAGAAGGCTTTAATGGTCTCATAGTACTTCTTTAGAATTAGATTCCAACCCTGAGAAATCTTAATGCTCTCCTCTATACTCCACACCTCCTAATTCAAACACAATGCTCTCCTCTATACTCCACACCTCCTATTTCAAACACAATGCTCTCCTCTATACTCCACACCTCCTAATTCAAACACAACCTTGAATTTGAGAATTAAAAACTGTGACACGCCAGGAAAAAATGATTTAAAAATCTCCCTAAAACCCATAGAATTATTTGCCAATGACTACTCACATCAAAACTAATGTATTAGATGTTAAATTTTTCATGGACCACATAGGAATCAAACTTAGGACCTCCCATTTGTTGTTGGGGTGCCCTACCACTGAGCTACCAACCCTCTTATTGATCAATCCATCATTGGTTTTGGTGTGGCTCATTTTTCAACACCTCCTTGAGTCACACTATAGGTGTTCAAGGATCCAAGCTTGCCTTGGCACTATTGACCTAGGCTTTGATACCATATTAGAATTTGCAACAAGTATTGTAAAATTAGATCATATTGAACTTATAGATAATACCAAATATATATTCTAGAATTATATTAATGTTCCCTTTGGATTTTACAATGTATTGTGCAAATGCTTATAAAGCATTGCATTTCCATAACTTCCTCAAAACTACCTTACGGGAAACTAACTCCCAATAATTAACTTCAATTGCTTGGTCAATTTGAAAGATGTGGCCAAGAAGTTTTAAAAAAAAACAATTTCATTAACTTTCAAGTGGAATCAAAGACCATTCTCAAAACCTAAAATCACAAAGATTCACATGTTACCATCATTGGGTAAATTGAAATACATTGTTCTTATTAATGAATTTATTCACAATAATATTATGGATATCAACTTTGTTGAACTTGAAGAGAAAATAATGTATTGTGCATAGGATTAAACTCTACTCTAATACTAATTGAAGGTATTGAAAGAGAATTTTAAGTTTGATGATCCACAGATCATCCACTAATAATATACAATACAAAAAATGAAGAAGACATAAATTAAACATTCTTTCATTTGTTGTTGGGGTGCTCTATCACTGAGCTAGGGATGCTCTTGGTGACCAATCCATCTTTAGTTTTGGTGTGACTCATTTCTCAACATTAGATTTGAAAGAACTGCAACCCACATCATCCACTATTGAGTCAGATAAAAAAGACTGCTACCCATTACATAAAAATCTACTAAATTATACATCTTTTAAAAAGACTTCCTCATATTTAATTAAAAAATTTAAACAATTTTTCTTAAAATTTATTACCTCTTTCAAAAAGCTTCTCATATATATCTCTAGAGTTTTCTAAAAAGAAAATGCAAAGCATTGCTAAATACTTTACTCCTTTCTGTAAACTTATTCTGTAAGAAATGCCACACTTAGAAACGTCGAAATAAAAGCAGCTCTAGATTACGTCAAAATATTGATCTTTTGAACATAGATCTATTCCCCATCATGACATGATGAAGAGTTGCTTTTGTTTCGACGTCAAAATATTGATTTATTCCTCGGCAAGTGAAGTAGCTCCATCTCCCGTTTGCATTTCTCCTAACAGGATTTCAACTTCTTTAACTAGTGTTTCAGCAGATTCCTAAAAAAATATAGTGTGAAGTATGATTCAAAATATTCATACAAACAATTACAATTAAAGACTGGAAACAGAAACATTATGTCTAAAAAAATATACAATCAACAAGGGGAAAAAAAACCTATACAATATATCTCGAAGCAAGTTTAATGGGAACAGAAATAACTGATAAGTAAGCAGTGTATTAGTAGATCAAAAATATAATTATCAAAAGAAGCAGACAAAATTTCGGCTTCATAAGTAGATCAAAAATATTGAAATTTAAAAGCTTAATACTTGTGCTAAAGTTTATGAATGTAGATAGAGAGACAAGACTATTTATATTTATATTGTTAATGTTGTTAATGGTAAGACTATGCGAAACATTTTAGGGTGGATGAGGTGTAAGATTGCTATTGACTGTTTGATGATTAAACCCGATAATGTTTAAGTAGAGTGATGAAGAACACTGGTGACAAAAGATTTTTAATTTAAAAATCTTTTATTTTTTCAAACAACAACTACCAGGGATTGTGAAGGCTCTCCTACCCTGACTCACAAATGGTAACAAATTGGAAACAAGACAAAATGGGGATCTTTGAAAATTGAATTGTCTACTGTGTTTTATGTTTCGGGGGCCGCGTCATGTCGCACTCAACATGCAAGATGAAGAGATTTTCTCTGCTTTGTGGTTAATAGTCTTTGCATGTTGTTTGGATTTTTTTAAAATAAATTTTTAAAATAATATAAATTATTGATTTGAAATTGAAAGGCTTTCAAATTTTTTTTTCAATGTTTGTTAGAAATTTATAACTAGCAGTTGGACCACAGGTTCAATGGACAAGCTAATAATTTTCTGCTTAGAGTGGATTTTTGTTTGAGTTTGATAAATCTGGGTTAATGTTGTTTGTTTTATATTGGAAATAGTAGGATGGTTATGTCACCTTGTGCATTGTTGGTTTGACTCCTTACATTGCGCTACCTTACCTCCTACACCGAATTTTGCTAATTATTCAAAAAATATTTTACTTTATAATTATTTAAGAATTAGAAATATTTTACTTTATAATTAATTAAGAATTATTATTTTTATTTTACTTTATAATTATGAGTGTATCCATTGATCATATTTGATTTGGATATTTGATTTTTGAGTCTTAAACATTGTAAGGAAAGAGGTGACTAGATGAGGTAAACAAATAAAAAAGAATATAAACACATAGCACATGTGCCAAATTTAAACGGTACCTTAAAAATAAACTTGAATCAACATTTTTTAAGGATTGTGTGGGTGAAAGACCTTCTAGTGAAAGTAATGTCTGAAATTAAATATTAGACAAATGCAAAAAACTAAAATCTGAAAATTTTGCCAATATGAAACTGATTTTGGTCAAAATTGGGAAAGGAATAGAGCTTTATTATTGTTGAAAATAGATAATGACAATTTAATAGAAATTGTTTTATTTCTTGAGAGGTATGAATACTAGCTCAAACCTAATCCAAGTGAATATAGATGTTACATTGGGCAAGCAAAGCCTTTGGACTTGTGCACAAGAGTTTCTACCTTTACAAACATCCTATAATTGTTCTCCTACATAGTATATATTTATAAAGCACACTCTTATGTGCAATAAAATTCATGGAAAATAGTAGTTCCTAAAAATCACAAATATGTGTACATAAAAGAAAGAGATGATATTAGGTAATGTGAAGAAAAAATATTACCTAAATTAGGATTCGTGGTTGTTCATTGGTGTTGTTGCTAAATAAATCAAAATACCTTAAAAATGGACCTGAATGTATGCACTAGTCATTAGTGAAACACTCCAAATAAAGATAAAAGTTTGAAGCTAGGGAAAGACTAGGCAGAGACAACAAAAAAGATGAATACAACTTTTTTAAAAAGTGCCTAAAACATAGTCTTCAATTAGCAACAACAAGCTACAAAAAAAATCTTTAGAATGTTTTTTTTTCTTTCTTTTTAAGCGCCTGGTAAACTTTTTAACGTGACCGATGACACTAGTACGACACGCCCTACGGCTCCACACGGACGGGGGCAAACTGGACCTTGTGACCTCCTTACCTACAACAGGAATACTTAGCCAATCGAGCCAGGGCCTCTACCCATCTCCAGAATGTTTAAAAGAAGTGCAAATATTTCTAAAACATATCATAACAAGAAAGTGAATAAATTAAGACCTAGAAAATGTAATTCCTCAACTTTGGTTTTCCACAAACAACCACTAAAACCATTATCCACCATTCCTCAAGTAAAAATTATCTATGAGCACTCTACTATATATATTGATGTCTACTCCAATAGTTAAGTTAGAAGCATCGCTGAGAGCCTCTAGGTTTAAAACCATGACACTAATGCAAATGAATTACCTACACAAGAGGATGCAAAGTTGGTAGCAGTGGGATGCAACATAGACATTCAAGATGGCAGGTCTAGGAGGTGTCCTTGTTGAAAAACACTAGCATATTTGAAAGTAAAATTTACCAAAGGAAAGGTAGTATATGTAACATTTTTCTTTATTGTAGGAATGGCGTGCTGGCAATGTAAATTGATAGTTCATTGTAGATCAATGTAGTGAGGCAATTTCAATTTAAAGCGACAAGATTGGAATAGAGACAACATTACAACGATGGATGAAACGGGAGGAGGAATAAATACTATCCTTCTAAATTCTAACTAGAAAGTAGAAAGAGTTGACAGAGTGGTAAACAATAAACAAAGTCATCAGCAAAACCATCACATATTTGTTGTTTTGCAACAAACTAGAAATAACAAGCATCTTGCCTCAAATTAAAATAACTACCATGAAATAGATCTTGACCATTGATTTTTCCAAAAAATACCATAAATAATAAGAAACAAATAAATTTGTTCACTTTGCATATATTACTACTTTAATTTATTTTTGCCTTATTATAACACTAAATTGGGTCTCCCTCTAATTTACAATTTCCTACAAAAATCATCACAACAACAAAGTTAGCCATTGATGCAACATTTGTTCCTCAAGATCACTCTGTTGAGCAAGAAGGTACCCTAAACAAGGGATGTCATTCTAAGATTGTTGGGGGGGAGAAGGTTTGCCAATCCTGCCAATACAATCTAACCTAATGTTGTTAATAATGGGAGAAACTCTGTTAGAATTAAGTGCAGTCAGGATGACTCTAGGAAGGGGGGTAAATAGGTAGGTGATACTAGTTGACCCCTCAAGGATCTGGAGGACATTACTACTGACTCAGATGTGTTGTCCCTTCACACAACTCCAAAAGTACTCAGGAGGAATCTTTAGATGAAGAAGTTGAACTTGAATCCCCCCTAAAGATTCTGATGATTTATTTTTTGTTTCTCGTGCCAAGGTCAATGAGAAAATTGATGATGTGTATGACTCTCCTATCAAGGTGTATGAAGTTAATGAGGATAACAGTACTAATAAGGCTCGACATAGTTGTGAAACCTATAATGAAAAGTGGGTAGAGATGTGTGACAGATTGAATACTTTCCAAAATAGATTAAGTAAGATTGAAGACAACACTGATAAGGTGCATAATTGTGAAACTTGTAATGATAAGTGGGTAGAGATGTATGACAGGTTGAATACTTTACAAAATGGGATGAGTAAGATTGAAGAAGCCATGATTGAGATTGTTAATGTTAATGATAATATGATGAGGCGTTCTGCTATAGGTATTGTCTTTTTACAGGATGAGCTCAAAAAATGCAAGCAAATGCAGGAAGAGTTAGTAGATAAAACAAAGAAAAAGATGAAAACGTTTAAGGTGCAAGTGGACATTGGAACTGCTCCGTGGGAGGAAAAATTGAAGACCCTTTGTAAGGGTTGGAAGGATCTTATAGCCCATCATGTGGCATAATTTGCTCTGTTTTTACTTTGGGAGCTATCTTTGTGTTGTCTTAGGAGTTGTTTTAGAGCTATTTTTTGTTGTGTAGGTGTGGGTTGATGCTATTCAGCCAGTCTATTTCTTTGTTTTGGTTGTGGTTATTTTTCTCTCGTCTTTATACTATTGTAAGGGATTGTTTTTGAACTCTTTACTTTTGTAAGGGTTTGGAACCCTTTTTCCCTATTTATAATATAAAAACATTTCTTATTTTATAAGATGCTTGAAACACAGCTGAATTTTCTCTTTCTTATTCAGAACATTCTCAACTTCATATTTATCAAAAAGAAGGTTCTTCAGACATTTTCCACCTTAAATTTGAAATAAGAAGATTTCCTCAAGTGGGTGTAGATTTTTTTAATAATCTGTTTATTCTTTTTGTAATTGTTTGTGTTATAAGTTTTTGGTCCCGCCAATTGGTAGCTACTTAGGCATGAAAAACATTTAAGTACATATAGAAACAATTATTCAATGACTGTTCATTGTGATGGGGCCTCTTTACTCTTGGATATCAAACACATTGAAATCCACGTGTTTCGATCCCACACTATTTTCACGTTAGATGTCCTCGTCTCACACTGGTTGCTCCGAACATGACAAAGATTAAATTGTGGTAAAGATTGGGATTGGGTCTCTCATGTCCACACCATGGGAGCTCCTAATCATAAATTTCAGTCCCTACCAACAAAGCGATTGGGTGTCCCACAGCTAAAAACAATGAAATAAAATGTTGTTTCTGAATAAGATGTGTGAATGTTTTCCTCTACTGATTTTCACAGTTTTTCTTTGTCCCCTTTAGTTTGTTGAGTTAGCTTTGCATCTATAATATCAGAGTGGAAAATTAGATGTATGAGCTCTGTTTGGTATTCAACCAAAAAGTAGTGTTAACTAATTGTGCACTTGCAAAATGAATTATGAATTATTTTCTAGTGCCTGATATTAGCATATTCAGAGGTCCCAATTGGGATTGAGTTTAAAAGTGAGCTTCCTAATCTCAAATCTAAGGGAAAGTTTAGTTTGAAAGCCAAAAATGATTTACTCCCTCCAAATCAAAGGCTTAATCAATGACAGAAACATTTTTTCAAGGCCTTGGGAGCAATCTTTAAACACATGACTACCTTATGACTGAAAAAGTTTCCTGGCATGTCAATTCACCAAAGGAGGAAGAAAATGCATACAAATTGAAGCAAATTAGAGCAATGAATACTTACTTGAAAGAACTGCAACCCACATCATCCACTATTGAGTCAGATAAAAAAGACTGCTACCCATTTCATTAAAATCTACTAAATTATACATCTTTTAAAAAGACTTCAGGTCATATTTAATTAAAAAATTTAGACAATTTTTCTTAAAATTTATTACCTCTTTCAAAAAGCTTCTCATATATATCTCTAGAGTTTTCTAAAAAGAAAATGCAAAGCATTGCTAAATACTTTACTCCTTTCTGTAAACTTATTCTGTAAGAAATGCCACACTTAGAAACGCCGAAATAAAAGCAGCTCTTGATTACGTCAAAATATTGATCTGTTGAACATAGATCTATTCCCCATCATGACATGATCAAGAGCTGCTTTTGTTTCGGCGTCAAAATATTGATTTATTCCCAGGCAAGTGAAGCAGCTCCATCTCCCGTTTGCATTTCTCCTAACAGGATTTCGACTTCTTTAACCAGTGTTTCAGCAGATTCCTATAAAATATATATATGGAGTATGATTCAAAATATTCATACAAATAATTACAGTTAAAGACTATGAAACAGAAAAATTAAGTCTAAAAAAAATAGAATCAACAATGAAAAAAGTTACAGGATTTTGACTTCTTTAACCAGTGTTTCAGCATGTTCCCGGTATTCAGATTCCTAAAAAAATATATATGTGGAGTATGATTCGAAATATTCATACAAACAATTACAGTTAAAGACTGGAAACAGAAACATTATGTCTAAAAAAATATACAATCAACAAGGAAAAAAGAAACCTGTACAATATATCTCGAAGCAAAATTTAATGGGAACAGAAATAACTGATAAGTAAGCAGTGCAAGAGTAAATCAAAAATATAATTATCAAAAGAAGCAGACAAAATTTTGGCTCCATAAGTAGATCAAAAATATTGAAATTTAAAAGCTTAATATTGTGCTGAAGTTTATGAATGTAGATAGAGAGGCGAGACTATTTATATTCTTAATGGTAAGATTATGCCAAACATTTTAGGGTGAATGAGGTGTAAGATTATTATTGACTGTTTGATGATTAAACCAGATAATGTGTAAGTAGAGTGATGAAGAACACTGGTGACCACATATTTTTAGTTTTAATGAGATTCATATTGCAAAAAATCTTTTATTTTTTCAAACACCAACTACCAGGGATTGTGAAGGCTCTCCTACCTTGACTCACAAATTGTAAAAAATTGGAAACAAGACAAAATGGGGATCTTTGAAAATTGAATTGTCTACTGTGTTTTATGTTTCGGGGACCGCGTCACGTCACACTCAACATGCAAGACGAAGAGATTTTCTCTGCTTTGTGGTTAATAGTCTTTGCATGTTGTTTGGATTTTTTTAAAATAAATTTCAAAAATAATATAAATTATTGATTGAAATTGAAAGGCTTTGAAAAAATATTTCAATTTTTGTTATAGTAGAGATTTATAACTAGCGATTGGACCCATAGGTTTAATGGACAAGTTGATAATTTTCTGATTAGAGTGGATTTTTGTTAAGAGTTTGATAAATTTGGTTTAATGTTGTTTGTTTTATATTGGAAATAGTAGGATGGTTATGTCACCTTGTGCATTGTTGGTTTGACTCCTTACATTGGACCACTTTACCTCCTACACGGTAATTATTTAAAAAATATTTTACTTCATAATTATTCAAGAATTAGAAATATTTTACTTTATAATTATTTAAGAATTATTATTTTTAAATTACTTTATAATTATGAGTGTATCCATTTATCATAATTGATTTGGATATTTGATTTTTGAGTCTTAAACATTGTAAGGAAAGAGGTGACTCGATGAGGTAAACAAATAAAAAAGAATATAAACATATAGCATATGTGCCAAATTTGAACGGTAACTTAAAAATAAATTTGAATCAACATTTTTTAAAGATTGTGTGTGTTGAAGACCTTCTAGTGAAAGCAATGCCTGAAATTAAATATTAGAAAAATGAAAAAACTAAAATTTGAAAATTTGCCAATATGAAACTAATTCTAGTTAAAATTGGGAAAGGAATAGAGCTTTATTATTGTTGAAAATAGATAATGACAATTTAATAGAATTTTTTTTATTTCTTGAGAGGTACGAATACTAGCTCAAATCTAATCCAAGTGAATATAGATGTTACATTGGGCAAGCAAAGCCTTTGGACTTGTGCACAAGAGTTCTACCTTTACAAACATCCTATAATTGTTCTCCTACATAGTATATATTTATAAAGCACGCTCTTATGTGCAATAAAATTCATGGAAAATAGTAGTTTCTAAAAATCACAAATATGTGTACAATATTAAAAGAAAGAGATGATATTGGGTAATGTGAAGAAAAAATATTACCTAAATTAGGCTTCATGGTTGTCCATTGGTGTTGTTGCTAAATAAATCAAAATGCCTTAAAAATGGACTTGAATGCATGCATTTGTTCTTAGTGAAACAATCCAAATAATGATAAAAGGTTGAAGCTAGGGAAAGACTAGGCAACAACAACAAAAAAGATGAATACAACTTTTTTAAAAAGTGCCTAAAACATAGTCTTCAATTAGCAAAACAAGCTAAAAAAAATCTCCTCAATGTTTAAAGGAGTGCAAATATTTCTAAAACAGATCATAACAAGAAAGTGAATAAATTAAGACCTGGAAAATGTAATTCCTCAACTTTGGTTTTCCACAAACAACCACTAAAACCATTATCCACCATTCCTCAAGTAAAAATAATCTATGAGCACTCTACTATATATATTAATGTCTACTCCAATAGTTAAGTTAGAAGCATCACTGAGAGCCTCTAGCTTTAAAACAATGACACTAATGCAAATGAATTACCTACACTCGACAGGGTACAAAGTTAGTAGCAGTGGGAAGCAACATAGATAGTCAAGATGGTAGGTCTAGGAGGTGTCCTTGTTGAAAAGCACTAGCAAATTTGAAAATAAAATTTACCAAAGGAAAGGTAGTATATGTAACATTTTTCTTTACTGTAGGAATGGCGTGTTGGTAATGTAAATTGATAGTTCATTGTAGATCAGTGTAGTGAGGCAATTTCAATTTAAAGAGACAAGATTGTAATAGAGACAACATTACAACGACGGATGAAACAAGAGGAGGAATAAATACTATCCTTCTAGATTCTAACTGGAAAGTAGAGAGAGTTAACAGAGTGGTAAACAATAAACAAAGTCATTAGCAAAACCATCACATATTTGTTGTTTTGCAACAAATTGGAAATAACAAGCATTTTGCCTCAAATTAAAATAACTACCATGTAATAGATCTTGACCATTGATTTTTCCAAAAAATACCATAAATAATAAGAAACAAATAAATTTGTTCACTTTGCATTTATTACTACTTCAATTTATTTTTTCCTTATTATAACACTAAAAAAACCATCACAACAACAAAGTTAACCATTGATGCAACATTTGTTCCTCAAGATCATTTTGTTGAGCAAGAAGGTACCCTCAACAAGGGATGTTGAATTCTAAGATTGTTGGGGGGCAAAAGGTCTACCAAGCTTGCCAATACAATCAAACCTAATGTTGTTAATAGTGGGAGAAACTCCGTTAGAATTAAGTGCAGTCAAGATGACTATGGAAGGGGGATAAATAGGTAGGTGATACTAGTTGACCCATAAAGGATTTGGAGGACATTACTACTAACTCAGACACTATCCCTTCATACAACTCCAAAAGTATTGAGGAGGAATCTTTAGACGAAGAAGCTGAAATTGAATCCCCCCTGAAGATTCCTGATGCAAAGTGGCACAAGGGAAGCAACACACAAAGGTTTACTCTATTGTCCTTTGCCCACTCACCCACTTCGACTAGCCTTCAACCAACCAACCAACCAAAGGCACATACAAGGCATATGAAGGATTTGATGTCCAGACTATTGTCCAACCCCTAAGGCTTCTCCAACACCTTAAGACAGATCAACAAACACTTTCTATGCAGTTGGTTTGATCTCCAACTTCCCAAAACTCTTCAACCTATACCTTGACTAGTAAGGCTACTAGCCCTCCAAACTAGGTTTTCTCAACAAAACTTGACAAAATCCCAAAGATCTAGGCAAAAAAATGATGGTTTTAGATACACTCTATGGAACCCTATCAAACTCCCAAGTCTCCTGTTCCAACTCTACTCCAGCAATCCAGAACACTCATTTGGTCTTTTAGGCCTAATTGATCAATTTAGGCTAGGTTACAAAGCAAGTGCTCAAAATTGGGGTCATAAACCTGGGGCAGGAACTTGGATCTCTTCTATGACCTACAAACAACTCACAAACCAACTTTCACTTGCCCACCTATCAGATTTTGTCATCTACATCAATAAATTGCACAATTCTGGCCAAATACATAGGAATACTTGACCTAGGGCATCAAATTAAAAATAGAAGACTACATTTTCAAACAAAAAGCTTTTGTAATCTTATAGTACATACCCCTAGCCTACATTTCACCAGTTTTTGTGAATTTTCAACGGTGGGAATGCATTCTAGGGCCGGATTTCTATGGCTGCCCTAGAAAACAGGGTTTCTAGACCTGTTTTGAAAGAAAAATATATAACTTTTGATCCCAACCACTTCAGGACCTCAAACTAGTTGCATTAGAACCTTGACTCCAAGAGATTTCAGAAAAAGTACATTTGCACCCTTGAAAAATCTATACAGGCCATACACAGCAATAAAAACAGCGAAAAACAGTCAGTTTTCTTGATTTTTGTGCCCAAATTCCGTACAAAAACTTTCTCCTCCGTGCTGGAGCAATATTTCCTCCATATCAACCTATCCAAGTTAGTTTCTAACTTCCAAAAGGAGATTCAACCGCCCAAACTAAGTTTTGAACCGGCCAATGTGTCATTGGCAACATTGGCAACTTGTTACACTATGAAGTTTTTGCATTTTCAAGAGGATGGCGATTAGGTTTGCTTGTCAAATGGAATCAAACCACCATCACACTCCTTAGACCATGCTAAAACACTAAGACAACTCAAACAAACTCAAAAAGCCAATATTAGACCTTCTAAGCCTAAGTGGCACAACTAGGTCCAAGTGGACTAAGAAGGATATGAGGTTTATAAAGTTACCCCAGACCTCTTGACCACACAAGAATAGACCTTCCAACATGGCTATGAAAATCCTTATTACAAAACACATTAAACAAAAATCACAACCTTTCAAAAAAATGCAAACAAAGTGACTTTAGGAACCAAGGTGCTCCTAGGTGCCCTGCACCATACACCCACTGTCAAACAGAACTCAAGTCTCTTGAGTTGGAATGCTATCAAATGTGAAACCTGCCTTCTCAATGTCTTCCTTGCTCATCCAAGTGGCATCCTCCTGAGGTTTGTTTAGCCACTTCACCAAATAGTCATGATAGGTGTGCCTTCTAGTTTGTTTTGCAATCCTCTTGTCCAAAATGCACTCAATCTGATTTGGAGATGAAGGAATGAGTTCCTGGGGTGTGTGATTAGTTTGATCTTCTTCAACAACAGTCTAAGGATCAGATCCTTTATAGGGACAAAGGTCTGAAACATTAAAAATTGGAGACAAAGCAATGCCATCCGGAAGTCTGATTTTATATGCATTTTCTCCACATTTCTTGAGCACTTCACAAGGCCCAATCTTCTTCATGAGTAGCTTAGTGTGTTTACCTGCAGGGAGCCTCTCCTTCTTCAGATGAACCATTACTAAATCACCTTCCTTGAACTGCAAATCCCTTCTTTTTCTGTCAGCAAATTGTTTATATTTCTGAGAAGTGGACAGCAATTTTTGTTGTACTTGTTCATGGACATCATTCATGACTTGAACAAAGTCTTCAGCCAAGGCACTGCTGTTTTCCAATCCTTTAACCTCCCTTAGTTCCAAAATACCCCTTGGGTGAGTGCGATAAACAATTTGGAAAGGAGACAGGCCGGTGCTTCTATTGACAGTGTCATTGTATGAGAACTCTGCCTGAGCCAAAATTGAATCCCAACTAGCACCCTGCTCCTTTGTTAGGCATCTTAGGAGGTTGCCAAGTGACCTATTAATCACCTCTGTTTGTCCATCAGACTAAGGGTGATAGGCAGATGATAAGGACAAATTTGTACCTAGTCTCTTCCACAGTGTCCTCCAGAAGTGTCCAATGAACTTGAGGTCTCTGTCTGAGATTATGGACAAAGGTAAACCATGTAACCTGACTATTTCTTTGAAGAAAAGACCTGCTATGTGTGAGGCATCATGTGTGGTTTTACATGGGATGAAGTGAGCCATTTTTGAGAACCTATCTACAACCACAAAAATGCTGTCATGTCCATTCTTTGTCCTAGGCAAACCAAGTACAAAGTCCATACTTATGGAATCCCAAGGCTTTGAAGGAATAGGTAGAGGAGTGTATAAACCTGCATTTGATGTATGCCCCTTTGCTCTTTGGCAAATTTGACAAGTTTCAACAAACTTCCTTACATCGGTTGGCAATTTTGGCCAAAAATAGTACCTCCTAACCAATTCTAGGGTCTTATCAATACCAAAGTGACCTGACATGCTGCCACAATGCTTTTCCTTTATTATATTCTCTCTAACAGATCCTCTTGGGATACACAACATGCTACCCTTGAAAAGATATCCATCTTGCAACAAAATATCAGAAAAATCAGTATTATACCTTCCTGTCATGGCCTTGCAAGATAGGTATGGCTCTTTGAAGTCTTCATCTGCTGTATACTGATCTTTAATGGCATGAATACTTGTACTTTCCAACTGAATAGTTTGCACAACAAGATTTCTCTTGCTTAAGGCATCGGCTACCTTATTGGCCACTCCTTTCTTGTGTTTTATGGAGAAGGTGTATGCTTGGATGTACTCCATCCACTTGACATGTCTGTGATTCAACTTTTGCTGCCTGTTCAAGAAGCTTAATGCATGGTTGTCAATAAAAACTATAAATTCCTTTGGCAATAAGTAGTGTCTCCATTTCCTCAATGACTGAACCATGGCATATAACTCTAGATCATAGGTGGAGTAGTTTTGTTTTGCCTCATTTAACTTCTCACTAAAGAATGCTACAGGCCTCCCATCTTGACTTAAGACTCCTCCAACAGCCCTCTTACTTGCATCACACTCTACCACAAAGACCTTGTCAAAAATAGGAAGAACAAGGACCGGTTTTTCTGATATTTTTTTCTTTAACAGTTCAAAGGCTTGGTTGGCCTCATTTGTCCATAAAAACACACATTTCTTGCCCCCTTTTATGGTGTCAACAAGTGGAGCACAAATGCCACTAAACCCTCTAATGAACTTTCTATAAAAGCTGCATAAACCATGGAAACTCCTTACCTCCGAGGCTGTTGTAGGTGTTGGCCAATTAAGAATGGTTGCAACCTTACTTGGATCCATTTTTAGGCTACCCTTGAAGATGACAAACCCCAAAAATATCAACTCTTCTTGTAGGAAGACACATTTGTCAAGATTGATTCTCAACTTCTCCTCTTGAAGCCTCCTGAGCACTTGATGGATATGCCTTATGTGGTCTTCCTTGCTGTCACTAAAAATCAGTATATCATCCAAATATACAACAATAAACTTGTTAAGGAAAGGTTTTAGCACTTCATTCATCAATCTCATGAAGGTGCTTGGTGCATTTGACAAGCCAAAGGCATGACAACCCATTCAAATAGTCCTTCATTGGTTTTGAAGGCAGTTTTCCACTCATCCCCCTCCCTTATCCTGATTTGGTGATAACCACTTTTTAGATCTATCTTGGTAAAATACTTAGCCTTACCCAAGCAATCCATTAAATCTTCTATTCTAGGCATTGGAAATCTATACCTGATAGTAATCTTGTTGATGGCCCTGGAATCAGTGCATAGTCTCCATGTTCCTTCCTTCTTAGGTGCAAGCACTGCAAGTACTGCACATGGACTAATACTCCTCCTGATAAGCCCTCTATCCAACAAGTCTTGGATTTGTCTTGCCACTTCAGCATTTTGCTCTGGGGTCAACTTGTAGGCTGCTTGGTTTGGTAGGGTGGATCCAGGGATGAGATCAATGCAATGACTAATCTCCCTCTTTGGTGGAAGAGCATCCTTGCCTTCATCAGCTATCACATCATGGAACCTTTCCAATAATTCTTCCACTTCCTTTGGTCCAATCCTCCTAAGAGGTTGCTGCACTTTGACCTTCTTGGGATTCACATCCTTGGGCTTGATGACTACTGCAAAACATGGCACTTTCTCTTCCTTGAGGTTAGCCAAAAACTCCTTTTCACCTACCAACATAACTGAACTAGAAATGACTTTCTCTTTGCAATCATCAATCAAAGGAGTCATTGTAAACTTTTCACCATTCTTGGACAAATGAATCACATTGTTCTTACCATCATGTTGGGCACTTGTGTCATGTTGCCAAGGCCTTCCAAGAAGAAGGTGGCATGCATCCATATCCACTATCTCACAAAGAACCTTATCATGATATTCACCTATCTTGAATTCAACCCAACATTGCTCTTTCACCACAATTTGTTGTTCCTTGGTTAGCCAAAAGACTCTATAGGGGTTAGGATGAGGCATTCTTTCCAATCCTAACTTAGTCACCATTTCATTAGAAGCCAAATTTTCAGAAGAACCTGAATCAACTATTACCTTGCACACTTTTCCTTTCACCTTGCAAGTGGTTCTGAACAAGTTGTTTCTTTGGGGCTGCTCCTTGGTGGCTGGCATGATGAGTGACCTGTTGAACATGATGCATTCTCCACTCTCAGGTGGTGCAGACTTGGAAGAGGCTGTTTGGTAACTTGTGGTGCTTTGACAGTCCTCTTCTTGAAGGAGTTGTACTCTTCTTTCTTTCTGATTTGCAGCAGTGTTTCCAATCTTCTCCGGGCACCTAAAGGATTGATGTCCAATCTGATTGCAAGAGAAACACCTTCCAGTAAACACATTGGGACCTCTGCCCCCACTTCTTCCTCTGCCATTACCTCTGCCCCTAAACTGACCCTTATCAGCACTGTTTTTATCAGCCTGCCCTTGGCTGCCTTCTTGTGATCCGCCACCTTGGAATCTAGAGAAATCATCTCTATTTTGAAATCTGCCCCTGCCCCTAAAATTCTGATTTCCTCTGCCTCTGCTGCTACTGCCAAAATCCCTTTTTCTTCTCTGCTTATCCTCAATTCTCAATGCCATTTGAAAACACTTATGGACTGTCTCCGGGTTAAAGAGAGTTAATTCATCTTGAATGGAGAACTTGAGGCCATTAAGATACCTTGCAAGCTTCTATTTTTCATTCTCAGGCATCTTGGCTTTCAATGTCATCTTGTGAAACTCCTCTGTGTAGGTGCTCACGTCCATGTCCTTTTGTCTCAAGTTGTGCAACTTCTTGTTCAAGTTGACCTCATAATCCTTAGGGACAAATTGCTTCTTGATTTCAAGTACCATCTTCCTCCATGTAGAGATAGGATTCCTATCATCTTCTATCCTTTCATTTTGAATAAAATTCCACCAACTCAAGGCTGGCCCTTTCATTCTTGATTTGGCAATCTTCACTTTCTAATTTTCTGCCACTTCTTCACATTCAAAATAGTTCTCCATTGCCTCAATCCAATCAAGGCACTCCTCTGGATTCATCTTACCAGGAAACATCGATAAGTCTACCTTAGTGTCCTTCCTACTCAACTTTCCAAGTGCATCTAGGAATTATCTCTCTGACATGCCTCCTTGTGGCTCTTCCATAGGCACTTCTTCTTCCTCATCTTGATCCTCTTCATCTGAATCCAAGATGACCTCTGGCTTCTTCTTCTTGTCTTTGTCTTTCTTCAACTTTTCTATCTCAGCCTCCATCCTTTTGTTCTTGGCTGCTTGCTCTCTCACTATCTTTGCCAATTCGGCATTAGTCACCTTTGAAGGAATTTCCTCCTCTTCTCCTCTATCTCCCATCTCTTTGATGGCTCTGATACCACCTGATGCAGAGTGGCACAAGGGAAGCAACACACAAAGGTTTACTCTATTGTCCTTTGCCCACTCACCCACTTCGACTAGCCTTCAACCAACCAACCAACCAACGGCACATACAAGGCATATGAAGGATTTGATGTCCAGACTATTGTCCAACCCCTAAGGCTTCTCCAACACCTTAAGACAGATCAACAAACACTTTCTATGCAGTTGGTTTGATCTCCAACTTCCCAAAACTCTTCAACCTATACCTTGACTAGTAAGGCTACTAGCCCTCCAAACTAGGTTTTCTCAACAAAACTTGACAAAATCCCAAAGGTCTAGGCAAACAAATGATGGTTTTAGATACACTCTATGGAACCCTATCAAACTCCCAAGTCTCCTGTTCCAACTCTACTCTAGTAGTCTAGAACACTCATTTGGTCTTCTAGGCCTAATTGATCAATTTAGGCTAGGTTACAAAGCAAGTGCTCAAAATTGGGGTCATAAACCTGGGGCAGGAACTTGGATCTCTTCTATGACCTACAAACAACTCACAAACCAACTGTCATTCGCCCACCTATCAGATTTTGTCATCTACATCAATAAATTGCACAATTCTGGCCAAATACATAGGAATACTTGACCTAGGGCATCAAATTAAAAATAGAAGACTACATTTTCAAACAAAAAGCATTCTAGGGCCGGATTTCTATGGCTGCCCTAGAAAATAGGGTTTCTGGACCTGTTTTGAAAGAAAAATCTATAACTTTTGATCCCGACCACTTCAGGACCTCAAACTGGTTGCATTAGAACCCTGACTCCAAGAGCTTTCAGAAAAATTACATTTGCACCCCTGAAAAATCTGTACAGGCCGTACACAGCAATAAAAACAGCGAAAAACAGTCAGTTTTCTTGATTTTTGTGCCCAAATTCCGTACAAAAACTTTCTCCTCCGTGCTGGAGCAATATTTCCTCCATATCAACCTATCTAAGTCAGTTTCTAACTTCCAAAAGGAGATTCAACCGCCCAAACTAAGTTTTGAACCGGCCAATGTGTCATTGGCAACATTGGCAACTTGTTACACTATAGAGTTTTTGCATTTTCAAGAGGATGGCGATTAGGTTTGCTTGTCAAATGGAATCAAACCACCATCACACTCCTTAGACCATGCTAAAACACTAAGACAACTCAAACAAACTCAAAAAGCCAATATTAGACCTTCTAAGCCTAAGTGGCACAACTAGGTCCAAGTGGACTAAGAAGGATATGAGGTTTATAAAGTTACCCCAGACCTCTTGACCACACAAGAATAGACCTTCCAACATGGCTATGAAAAGCCTTATTACAAAACACATTAAACAAAAATCACAACCTTTCAAAAAAATGCAAACAAAGTGACTTTAGGAACCAAGGTGCTCCTAGGTGCCCTGCCCCAATTTTGATGATTTAATTTTAGTTTCTCCTGCCAAGGTCAATGAGAAAATTGATGATGTGTATGACTCTCCTATCAAGGTGTATTAAGTTAATGAGGATAACAGTACTAATAAGGTTCATAGTTGTGAAACCTATAATGAAAAGTGGGTAGAGATGTATGACAGATTGAATACTTTCCAAAATAGATTAAGTAAGATTGAAGACAACACTGATAAGGTGCATAATTGTGAAACTTGTAATGCTAAGTGGGTAGAGATGTATGATAGGTTGAATACTTTCCAAAATGGGATGAGTAAGATTGAAGAAGCCATGATTGAGATTGTTAAAGTTAATGATAATATGATGAGGCGTTCTGCTATAGGTATTGTCATTTTACAGGATGAGCTCAAAAAATGCAAGTAGATGCAGGAAGAGTTAGTAGATAAAACAAAGAAAAAGAAGAAAAAGTTTAAGGTGCTAGTGGACATTGGAACTGCTCTGTGGGAGGAAAAATTGAAGACCCTTTGTAAGGGTTGGAAGGATCTTATAGCCCGACATGGGGTATAATTTGCTCTGTTTCTACTTTGGAAGCTATCTTTGTGTTGTCTTAGGAGTTGTTTTAGTGCTATTTTTGTTGTTGTGTGGGTGTGGGTTGATGCTATTCAGCGAGTCTATATGTCTTTGTTTTGGTTGTAGTTGTTTTTCTCTCGTCTTTATACTATTGTAAGGAATTGTTTTTGAACTCTTTACTTTTGTAAGGGTTTGGGACCCTTTTCCCTGTTTATAATATAAAAATCATTTAAGATGCTTGAAAAATAGCTGAATTTTCTCTTTCTTATTCAAAACATTCTCAACTTCATATTTATCAAAAGAAGGTTCTTTAGACATTTTCCACCTTAAATTTGGAATAAGAAGATTTCCTCAAGTGGGTGTAGATTTTTTTAATAATCTGTTTATTCTTTTTGTAATTGTTTGTGTTATTAGTTTTTTGTCCCGCCACTTGGTAACTACTTAGGCATGAAAAACATTTACGTACATATAGAAACAATTATTCAATGAATGTTCATTGTGATGGGGCCTCTTTACTCTTGGATATCAAACACATTGAAATCCACGTGTTTTGATCCCGCACTATTTTTCACGTTAGATGTCCTCATCTCACACTGGTTGCTCCGAACATGACAAAGATTAAATTGTGGTAAAAATTGGGATTGGGTCTCTCATGTCCACACCATGGGAGCTCCTAATCATAAATTTCAGTCCCTACCAACAAAGCGATAATTGGGAGGCCCACAGCTCAAAACAATGAAATAAAATGTTGTTTCTGAATAAGATGTGTGAATGTTTTCTTCTATTGATTTTCACAGTTTTCCTTTTGTCCCCTTTAGTTTGTTGAGTTAGCTCTGCATCTATAGTATCAGAGTGAAAAAGAAGATGTATGAGATCTGTTTGATATTCAACAAAAAAGTGTTGTTAACTAATTGTGCACTTGCAAAATGAATTATGAATTATTTTCTAGTGCCTGATATTAGCATTTTCAGAGCTCCCCATTGGGATTGAGTTTAAAATTAAGCCTCCTAATCTCAAATCTGAATGTAAGTTTAGTTTGAAAGCCAAAAATGATTTACACCCCCCAAATCAAATGCTTAATCAATGACAGAAACAATTTTTCAAGGCCTTGGGAGTAATCTTTAAGCACATGACTACCTTATGACTGAAAAAGTTTCCTGCCATGTCAATTCACCAGAGGAGGAAGAAAAATGCATCCAAATTGAAGCAAACTAGAGCAATGAATACATACCTTCTTCACAATGAGCTAACATTGCATCCCTTTACCAAAGGTAGGTGCCCCAGATATCATGATCTTTGGTGCCTCAGATTTCCTCTGTTAAAACATCATCAAGCAATTTTCAAAAAGGATTTTAAAAAACCGTGTGTACGTAATTTCAAAAACGAATCATGGGGACTTTCATAATAGAAATCAAATGTTCAAATCCCCACATAAAAATGCACAAATGTGTGAATACTGAAATGAACACTGCATAAGGGGAATTTAAATTTCAAAAAAAATTACCGTTGCCATTGAAACCACAGGTGAACGTCAAGTTCCCCTCCTCTTTCTGCTGGAGATCTTAACTCCTCTGTTAATGTTGGAATTTCCAATTCTTAGTGCTTGGTCACATAAAGATGATTTTCTGCCTGAAATTATCCATGCTGACTCTGCACCGTGAGAGAATGAATTTAGAGGTGAGGAAATTGAAGGCGCCCTTCCATTGGGCTAAAAGGAAACTTTTGGCTGCTGTCAAGCTCACCATTGTGGACACTTACACTTGTCCTAAGGCTAAGGAATTTCAGGAATGGACTGAACTTCCCAGGTCAACTGTTATGAAGTTTTGGATGTATACACAGTTGGACATGTGGTTATAGACATGGTTCACAAACGTTTGTGTATATAGGCAATTTTGTTGTTTGCTTGAGCTTCAATAGAGCCAAAAACCAAAAAAATCGTTCTAATAATAGAGCATATAAAATTTGACAGAGATATTTTGTAGAATTAGATCAAATAGATATTTTTCTTAGGCTGGTAAGCATTCTCTTAGTGAGAAGCACTAGATGAAATGTATAGACCAATCGTCCAGATTAAAAGGACTACTAGGAAATAGATCTTGGCCATTTATTTATTTTTCAAATAGTATCTTATAATAATCCAAAAACAAAAGAATCCGCCTAATAATATGATAGCATATAGAATTTGATAGAGATATTTTGAAGAATCAAATCAAATAGACATTTTTATTTCGCTGATAAGCATTCCCTTAATGAGAAGCTCTAGATGAAATGTATAGATTAATGGTCTAGATTAAAAAGACTACTAGGAAATAGATCTTGGCCATTGATTTTTTCAAACAATATCTTATAATAATTCAAAAACAAAAGAATCCCTCTAATAATATGATAGCATATGGAATTTGATAGAAATGTTTTGAAGAATCAGAACAAATAAATATTTTTTTTTAACTTTAGCAGTTAGAGAGGATATTTTATTTCAAGTTTATCTTATTAAAGCTCTGAAGTCACAATCATATATTCATTACAATTTTTATTGTTTTTTTATCATTTACGATATTGGTTGAAAAAATCAATGGCCAAAATCTATTTCATGGTAGTCCTTTTAATCTGGACCGTTGATCTATACATTTCATCTAGTGCTTCTCACTAAGGGAACATTTATCAACGTAATAAGTAAATATTACAATATCCAAATATGTTAACGAGTAAATGAACAACACTCAATAAAGACATGCACATTGAAAAATTGGGACACACATTGTTTTAGATAATCCTAAATGGACTCTTTGGGAATTCACTTAAGGATCTCAAATAACCGAATGTCTAAGGTGCATATTTAAGACTTTACTCAATTCTTTAAAGAATTGGGAAGTAATTTTTTCTAGATAATCTCAATGGTCAAGCATTAGAGTGACACATATTTTAATAAATCAAATTATATGATGCACAATATGGAATTAATTTTTAGTTGTATTGAATTAATTATCAACAGTATTGATAATTTAAGTAATAAAAAAGTTTCTTTTAAGTCTGTCAATGAAGGGAGAATCAAATTAGATGCACCATTGTAATATATAAACACCATAGAAGAATTAGAATAGAAGAACTTATTTTGATTTAATAAATCAAATTACATGAAGAAATGCAATGCAATAGATTTTACTATGTTGAGGCTCATAATAAAGTTTGATTTTACAAGTTTGAGGGTGAAAACCACTATTGTGGATGTAAACTAAGTTAAAACTCATGTTGCAAAAACAATTTATGATAAGGCAAAGGTGAAACTAAATATTAGGTCTAGACCCTTAGGATGTAAGGAGTGGAGACCGGTCAAAGTTTATGTTTTTACCAATTTGTACATAGAAATATGTCATGTTTATTGTTATTATTTACAGTTAAGATGAATAAGATGATCTAAGTCCAAAATCAAGGGAAAAATAAAATGAATGAACCTTTTTCCTTCTCACTTCAAATGACATACCCATGGATCTCCTAAGCTATTGTAAAACTCTACTTTGAGCACATGCTAGGAAAATACTTACAATCATATATTATCAAGTTTTATATGTTCAAATTATATTTCACATTAGAGATCTAATGCCTCTTAAAAGTATGGTCCATTTTGTGAATATATATCATTTTGCACCATGACAATATATCTTGTAGTAGAATATTCTTGAAAAACTTGGAATGCACATTTTGTATGCTTGCATTTGACATACATGTCTATAAGGGCATTATTGATACAAATCCTACAAAATCTCTTTGTATTCTTGCAAAGTGTTGTTATATGAAGCCTAATCAGACTCAGAGGTTATATTTATCCCACTTTTATCAGCGCAGTTTCCCCCCAAATTCTTACGGGATCAAGGGGCAGCGCCCCTTGCGGGGGTTTGGGGGCAGCGCCCCCAAGACGGGGTCAAGGGGCAGCGCCCCTTGCGGGGTCCAGGGGCAGCGCCCCTAGCGCATTCCCTATCGCGATACAGGCCGGGGTTTTTTATTATTTTATAATGCACCGGGAGTTATTTTTTCATTGACCAACATAAGAAAACCCTATTTTTGTAACCGACAAAAAGCTTGATAAAAAGCGGCTAAGGGTTAGGGTTTTGGTATTGTATTGTAGCATTTGCAGAGGTATTGAGTTGCAGGGATTGCTGATTGTAATCAGTTTGATTTACTGGATAATAATATTGGACTCTTTGTTTGGTGGATATAGCCCGAGTTTGGGTGAACCACGTTAAAACTTGTCTCTCACTGTTATTATTTCTGTGTATTTCCATTCCTCCGTTTAATCTTTATTTGCATTTAATTGATATCTTCTTCTAGCTAACCCTAACACAAAGTAGCCAAGATAGCATAAGATAACAAAATTCAAGTAAAAATAAGCCATATGCGTGGATGCAAGTGTCACCCATGCTAGTTGCTTTTGACAAAAAAGGTCAACATATTGGTCACAATAATCATTATGGGAATAACCCACGAACAATAAATTCCAAGGCACTAAATTTATTTTGGTCATTCTATCAAACACAACTCATCTAATATATATATTCCCATATTTTGCATACATGTCTACAAGTGCACTCTCTAAAAAGATATCATCTTTAAATCCATTTTTTATAGCAAAATCATGGGCTTGTTTGCCTTCCCTGAAAGCTCCCAAGTAGAAGCATGCAAGGAGATATCACGTCCCCTAAAAGCACCTAATCTTAACTTCTTGTCGGTAGGTCTTAATCAATTTTGATGCAAACATGTTGGAATTATCACATGTATAGTTACAATATTTAAAATGTAACAACCATCCTTCGATACTACTATTTTTTACTATCCTTTTCATTACACCTTAATTACAATCCTAATTAACCAACCAATTTTATTCATTAATACTTAATATATCAAGGTGAACACATAATAGGAACATCGCTCCAAAACCCAATCCTATTCCTCAAACTACCAATAAATGTGGTTATGCCTGCATATCTCATCAAGGGAATGGGTATGTGCAGGATCATCGCGGGCCAAACAGTGGCAATAGGAAAAAAATTGTGTTTTTACTTAGCCAAATTTGCGACTTGGCAAAGTTTGACTTTGAAACGGATATCTGTTATCAGAACGGATATCCGTTTTTCTCTATTGTTTTCATTGTTTTTTATTTTATTATTTTAGCATTTTTAGCATTTTACTATTTAGGCATTTTAGCTATAACATACAATCTAAATTTTAGAAAGACTGTATCATATGAAAGGGGCAACCTTGTCATCTTTTGGAATGCATGATTTCTTTTAGTTCCATCCATTTTGGCATCATTTATTCTTGTGATTGAGAGTTCTCTCCACCCTCGATTGAACCATTACTTCCCCTAACTAATTCTCCTATCCTCTTGACTCTCAATCAATTCTTTAGTCCACTCCCAATAAGTCTTCTATAATCTCTCAATCAATTATTTAGTCCACTCCCAATTAGTCTTCTATAATATCTCAATCAATTCTTTAGTCCACTCCCAACCAACCCCACCATTCTTGTTGCTTCTTCTACTATTAATACATCTCTCGCCATCATTTTTAGGGGAGACTATCCATTTCTTCCATTTATGTCAAATTCTTGTTAATATCTCTTATTCCATTTTCCATTGATCCCAACACATCATGGATAGTGAATCACCTCAAAAGAGTTAAGCCATATTTTCATTACAACCCCCACAATAATTATTATACTTTTATAGTCCTAACTTTGTGAGCCTTTTCCATTTCAATTTTAAGGATTTGAAGGTTCTTACACTCTCCATAAAATCTCCAAGTTCTCAAGGCATCCTTATTCTTCCCATTGTCATCAAGAGGATGTTCTAATTTCTACAAAGGAGGATACCAAAATGTTGGATCCTTGAGGACAAAAGCTAGCACAGGTGCCATAAAAAGATTCCTTGAAGCTTCGCATGTTCTTTACATTATTTTAAAAAGATTTCAGTAGTAATTAGAAAACTTAAATTTGCCTAAGAAAAGTAACAATTTGTTGCCTCTTGTTGCCTCTTCTTGGTTATTTTAAAAAGCAACAAGGTGAAGTGACACATCCTTATGACCAGCATCAAGAAGAACAACAGGAAGTGTATTCGGATCTGGAAAAGATCAAGAAACAGAGGAACATCCAGTTGATGAGAATAAAGAGCAAGATAAAGAACAACCGGATGACTGAGATAAAGAGCTCGATGTGGAACATTATATGACATAGAACCAACAAGATGAACATCAAGTTGAACAATGAAAAAGTGGTATTAGTTGCACCTATATAGAGGAAGTGGTTTAGAGGTTGGTTAGGGGAATTATTTAGGGTTTAGAGGTTTAGGGTTGCTCGGGTTTAGGGGTTTAGGGTTTACAGTTTAAAGAGAGATAGAGAGAGGGGACTAAAAGAGTTTGGGAGAGATAGAGGAGACAGAGGGGAGAGATAGGGAGATGGAGAGTGAGAGGCATGTCCAAAGACATAGAGAGAGAGAGAGAGATTGAGAGGTAGAGGGATGTTAGAGATAGGCAGATAGAGGTTTAGGGTTGCTTGGGTTTAGGGGCATTATTTAGGGTTTAGGGTTTAGGGTCTTGGGGTTAGGGGTTAAGGTTTAGAGGTATAGGGTTTAGGGTTTAGAGAGAGATAAAGGACCAATAGGGAGATATAGAGGAGTCTGAGGGGAGAGATAGGGAGATAAAGAGTGAGGAACATGGCAAGAGACATAGCGAGAGAGATTGAGAGGTAGAGGGACAAAGGTGATAGGGAGATAGGGGAGAGATAGGGAGATAGGGGTTTATGGTTACTTGGGTTTAGGGTTTAGGGGTTTGGGGTTTAGGGTTTCTCAGGTTTAGGGGTTAGGGTTTAGGGGCATTATAATTTAAGGTTTAGGATTTATTGTTTAGGGGTTAGGGGTTAGGTTTAGAGGTTTAGGGTTTTGGATTTAGGGTTTATAGAGAGAGAGAGGAATGATAGGGAGATATAGAGGAGTCTGAGGGGAGAGATAGGGAGAAAAAGAGTGAGGGACATGGCCAAAGACATAGGGAGAGAGATTGAGAGGTAGAGGGACAAAGGTGGTAGGGAAATAGGGGAGAGATGGGGAGATAGTGGTTTAGGGTTACTTGGGTTTAGGGTTTAAGGGTTTAGGGTTTCTCAGGTTAGAGGTTAGGGGTTAGGGTTTAGGGGCATTATTTAGGGTTTAGGATTTAAATTGTTTAGGGGTTAGGGGTTATGTTTAGAGGTTTAGGGCTTTGGATTTAGGGTTTATAGAGAGAGGAATGATAGGGAGATAGAGAGAGGAGATCGAGGAGAGAGATAAGGAGATAGAGAGTGAGGCACATGGCCAGGGACATAGGGAGAGAGATCAAGAGAGGTAGAGGGATGATAGAGATAGGGAGATAGGGGAGAGATAGGGAGATATAGGTTTAGAGTTGATTGGATTTAGGGTGTACCTGGGTTTAGGGTTTCTTAGTTTTGGAGATAGCTAGATAGAAAGAGAGAGGAGACAGATAGGGAGAGATAGAGGTGACAAAGGGGAGAGATAAGGAGATAGAGAGTGAGAGAGAGAGATTGAGAGGTAGAGGGACAAAGGTGATAGGGAGATAGGGGAGAGATAGGGAGATAGTGGTTTATGGTTACTTGGGTTTAGGGTTTAGGGGTTTGGGGTTTAGGGTTTCTCAGGTTTAGGGGTTAGGGGTTAGGGTTTAGGGGCATTATAATTTAGGGTTTAGGATTTATTGTTTAGGGGTTAGGGGTTAGGTTTAGAGGTTTAGGGTTTTGGATTTAGGGTTTATAGAGAGAGGAATGATAGGGAGATATAGAGGAGTATGAGGGGAGGGATAGGGAGATAGAGAGTGAGGGACATGGCTAGAGACATAAGGAGAGAGATTGAGAGGTAGAGGGACACAGGTGGTAGGGAGATAGGGGAGAGATAGGCAGATAGTGGTTTAGGGTTACTTGGGTTTAGGGTTTAGGGGTTTGGGGTTTAAGGTTTAGGGGTTTAGGGTTTCTCAGGTTTAGGGGTCAGGGGTTAGGGTTTAGGGGCATTATTTAGGGTTTAGGATTTAAATTGTTTAGGGGTTAGGGGTTAGGTTTAGAGGTTTAGGGTTTTGGATTTAGGGTTTATAGAGAGAGGAATTATAGGGAGATAGAGAGAGGAGATGGAGGAGAGAGATAAGGAGATAGAGAGTGAGGCACATGGCCAGGGACATAGGGAGAGAGATCAAGAGAGGTAGAGGGATGATAGAGATAGGAAGATAGGGGAGAGATAGGGAGATATAGGTTTAGAGTTGATTGGATTTAGGGTGTACCTGGGTTTAGGGTTTCTTAGTTTTGGAGATAGCTAGATAGAAAGAGAGAGGAGAGAGATAGGAAGAGATAGAGGTGACAAAGGGGAGAGATATGGAGATAGAGAGTGAGCGAGAGAGATTGAGAGGTAGAGGGACAAAGGTGATAGGGAGATAGGGGAGAGATAGGGAGATAGTGGTTTATGGTTACTTGGGTTTAGGGTTTAGGGGTTTGGGGTTTAGGGTTTCTCAAGTTTAGGGGTTAGGGGTTAGGGTTTAGGGGCATTATAATTTAGGGTTTAGGATTTATTGTTTAGGGGTTAGGTTTAGAGGTTTAGGGTTTTGGATTTAGGGTTTAGATAGAAAGAGAGAGGAGACAGATAGGGAGAGATAGAGGTGACAAAGGGGAGAGATAGGGAGATAGAGAGTGAGCGATATGTCTAGAGAAATAGGGAGAAGGATTGAGAGGTAGAAGGTTGATAGAGATAGGGATATAATGGAGAGATAGGAGATAGAGTTTAGGGTTGCTCATGTTAGGGTTTAGGGGTTAAGGTTTAGAGGTTCAGGGTTTAGTGTTTAGAGAGAGAGGACCAATAGGGAGATATAGAGTGAGGGACATGGCTAAAGCATAGGGAGAGAGATTGAGAGGTAGAGGAATGATAGTGATGGGGAGATAGTGAGATAGGGAGATAGAGCTCGATAGAGGTTTAGGGTTTCTTGGGTTTAGTGTTTGGGATTTAGGGGTTTATGGTTTCTCAAGTTTAGGGTTTAGGAGTTAGGAAATAGGGGTTAGGGGTTAGGGGTTAGGTTTAATCATGCATCCTAGTCATTCCCCTATCATTCCTATATATCCTATCTCTCCCCTCTATCTTTCCCTCTCCCTTATCGACGAAGCAAATGGAAACAAGAAAACTAGGACTCCCTTTCTCAGGTTTAGGGTTTAGGGCTTAGGGGAATTATTTAGGGTTTATGTTTTAGGGGTTAGGGTTTAGTATTTGGAAGAATTATTTAGGGTTACTTGGGTTTAGGGTTTAGGGGCATTATTTAGGGTTTACGGTTTCATGTCAAAAGTAGTCTCTCTCTCTCTCTAAATCCGTAAACCCTAAATAATGGCCCTAATCCCTAACCCCTAACCCGCATCTACCTCTCTCCTATATCTACCTCTCTCCTGTCTCTATTCAAAAGTGCCTTTAAAATACTATGAGATACCTTAGTATAAGTAAATCATATAAAAATCAATTATATATATATATATATATATATATATATATATATATATATATATCATCATAATCCTATATAAATTTTGATAGTATTTTATAGCTAAAATGCCTAAATATCATCATAATCCTTTATAAATTTGCTTGTATTTTATAGCTAAAATGCCTAAATACTTAAAATGTATGCAATGCTAAAATAATAAAATAAAAAAAATGAAATACAATAAGGAAAAGGAAAATGGATATCCGTTTTGGAAATGGATATCCATTTTGGAAATCATAAAAAGCAAAAAAGACTACATTTTTGCAAACCCGTGGCTTTCAAAAACGCAGTCTCATCTTCAAAAAAATGGATATCAGAGCTGAGGAACGGATATCCGATCCAAAGAGGTAAGATTTAATGCATTTTTTTGGTTTGTTTTGTATTTTCAAGCAATTTTTTTGGTTTTTATGCTAAGTGGGTATGTTTTATAATTTAATTAGGTAAAATGGATGCACAAAATGAAAACCCAAACCCTCCACCACCAAACCCTCCCCCTCCAACAGTAGAAGAGAATATTCAAAGAAATATTGATCATATAAGCAGGATCATAGAAATGTATCGCCGCCACCCTCGATTGTCTATAATGACATCAAATTTAGAGGGAATCATTAATCATATTCAAACCTTGTCCACCCAACACGAATCATTTCGGCAATGGCGAGAAGCCAAGAAGGCCGAATATGCTAATGGTTTGTCATATGAGGAAGTCAAAGATTTAGAGATTACAAAAACTATGTTGGCCCAACACTTTGTCAATCCTAAAACCAGATTGCATGTTGATGTCCATAAGCCAAAATTTTCAATCAAATGGTGTATTCATGAGGGCATTAGTCAAAACTTTTGGGATCGTTGGTGGATGGTTTTTGATAAACCACCCAACAACAATTTAGATGTGCCTTTGTATTTCCTCCGTAAACTCTATGCAGATTTCGTCATGGGTCAACATGTTAACTATTTTAATTTTAGAGAGTTTCAAGGAGTGGGCAGAGGAATGCCTCAAGATAGACCTGGGGCAATTAGACAAGTACAAGGTCCCTATATTCCCCCTCCTGCTATCCCTTCTCCACCCCCAATGCAGCACCCAGACGTTGTTGCAAGTGCAACACAACAGGGCCTTAGTGCTATACACTCTTTGACCGAGCATTTGATTATTCAGACATCTCAGTATGCACAAGCACATGATGAAGGTGATGATATTAGATCACCTGGTACCACTAGACCGTCATCGTCCAGACATATATGTGTGCCCCATCATTGCATTTCTTGCAATCATTTATGCTTGGGTCCTATTATGGAGAGTAGTGAGCCACCGTTGAACACATCAGACTATGATCTCCATTCACGAGATGAGGCAATGGGGTCCAGAACTCAAGCTGAGGGGTCAGGGACAGGAGTAGAAGCTACCGGATCAGTAAACATTAGAGAAGAAGAAATGCATGAGCAATCTTTTGTGCAAGTAAAATTTAAAGTTAAATTTTATGGTCTATTCCATTTGAATATATAAACAACTTTATTAGTACTAATGTATCTAAGTGGGATAACAGTTGATGACAGAGGAGGAGTTGACAGAATTTCATCATGCAACTTTGTCTGCCATCCAATTTGGCTTGGACTTGCCGGTATAATTTGTTGTACACATTAACTTTTTTTTATGCATTTATTTCTGTGAGTAATTATATATTAATTTATATCTTGATGTTAATTTTATTTTATAGCCAATCGAAAATGTGAATGATGTGGCATCTTTGCCAATAGTCTTTTCTCAAACTCATTATCGACCCAAGGGACTATCATTTGCAGAACGGCTTTCTCAATGCCAACAAAGGGTGGAGGTAATTTGATTGAATTGTACTTTAATTGATAATTTAGAAAATTTAAATATTTGATTATAGTCATTTAGAGTCTTACATTCTTGTCCTTTTTAATTGATGCAGGAGGCCTCGATGGTGGTATGTGCTTGTTTTCTAGTGGATAAGTTTTTGTGTAGTGCATTTCCTATTTTGTTTAATAATTATATATTAATTTATTTCAATGTTACTTTGCTTTTATGTAGTTTGTTGAGAATGTGAGTGATGTGCCACCTTTCCCATCATGCTTCACTAGGACACCTGATCGTCTTAAGAGAAAATCATTTGCAGAACGATTGTCCGAACAACAACATAGAGTCGAGGTAATTGAATTGAATTTTTCTAAATAATTGATAGTTTATCTAGCGGTCTTATAGTTGATTGTAGTGATTTAGATGTATGTTAATAAATGAAAGTTCTTAATTGTAGTAGATAAGAGTCTATTTACTAACTTTAACTTGTGTTTTGACTTGTTAATGCAGGAAACTTCACCTCCATCAATTACTAGACATTTTGGTACAAAGAGGACACTTTTTCAGGATCCATCATAGATTGTGGATCCATCACAGATTGAGGATCCATCACAGATTGTGGATCCATCACAGATTGAGGGTCAAGTGGACTTGTAGTATTTGATGTAGCTATTTGGCATGTAGATTGTATATAGATTTTGAGACATGGCATATGCCACATTTTGTAAAAAATATTTTGAGTTGGCATATTTGCCAAATTTTTGTATATGTCTACCATTATGGACTAGATTTTAATGTACATACACCTTGATATACAATATAATTTAAATTTCTTATGTGCAAGTCATGATACTTCCCATGATGCCATACATTATGATGATAGTTCTTTAGTCTATTGATGATATGTTTAGCATTGAGAATGGTTTTAGATCAAGAGAATGGTTTTAGATCAATAGAATCAATATGAAAAAATTCCTTATATATGCCCTAATCAAATAAGGTCATGATAAACCATTTCATCATGTATTTAGTCTTCATCTTGTCAAATTTTGTAAATATGTCAAAGTTGTCATATGAAAAATGTAAAAAAAATGAAAAAGTATGGAAGATGAATAGTCAAGTACTCAAGAGTCAGTTGGAGACTATTGGTTTCCCTCAAATCATGTATAAATATGCATAAACCTTCGTGGAAGAGGCATTGGAGATGTATTGAAAACATTTTGAAGATGAATTGAAGACATGTTTGAATGAAATTAATGTCAAGAAACTCTATGTCAAGGACACTGGGGGCACATTACAAACATAAAAAACTTACATCTTGGGGGGAGGTGCCAATAAGGCCAATAAGGATACTATTTCAGTTGGGTGTGTGTGTGTATGCAAATCCCATTTATGGCCGAGAAGCTCTCTATTTACTACTATTTACACATCAGAGTATGACTATCCTAAAACAACATCGTGTATATGCTCATAAAAGCCATCAAACTCTGAGAATAAACTCGTCATTAGATAAGGAGTGGAAGGCTAAAGTCACATTCCCAAAAACCTCTTAAAATCACATGTCTCCTCTTATGAAAACTAGGGTCTTTGCCGATACATTGTTCTGTAAGAGCAAAGTCACTTAAGATCCTAAGAGCAAAAACATTGCCAGTGCCATATTTTTTGTTTTGCTCATCGTGGGGTTGAACGGACTGCGCCAACGTGTCGGGGTGGGGGGGTAAATGCTAGGGGAGATCTTGTTTCGTGCGCCAAGCATCCCAGTCATTCCGGGCAAGAGGCTACCGACAAAGTCCCTTAAGATCCCTAAGACCAAAAAACTGCCAAACTTTGACCGGGCAATTCTCAGAATTCGTGAAAATTGGGAATGCTCTGTTTGGACCTACAGGTGCACGTGGCATCCTTCCACAATAACCTCTCTCATTTTTGGTCAACTCCATTTCGTTTGACCGTGCCGAAATCAAACGCATTGGCGCAAAATGCTTCAATTCATTCCATAGCTCATGCGGTCGAACGGACTGCCCCAACGTGTCGGGGTGGGGGGATAAATGCTAGGGGAGGTCTCGTTTCATGCGCCAAGCGTCCCAGTCATTCTGGGCAAGAGGCTACTGGCAAAGTCCCTTAAGATCCCTGAGACCAAAAAATGCCAAACTTTGACAGGGCAGTTCTTGGAATTCGTGAAAGTTGGGAATACTCTGTTTGGACCTACAGGTGCACATGGCATCCTTCCACAATAACCTCTCTCATTTTTGGTCAACTCCATTCCATTTGACCATGTCGAAATCAAACGCATTGGCACAAAATGCTTCAATTTGATGCAGTGGAAAGGTGCTAGGTGCGACATTTTTCATTCCATAGCTCGTGTGGTTGAACGGACTGCGCCAACACGTCGGGGTGGGTGGGTAAATGCTAGGGGAGGTCTTGTTTCGTGCGCCAAGCGTCCCAGTCATTCCGAGCAAGAGGCTACCGGCAAAGTCCCTTAAGATCCCTGAGACCAAAAAACTGCCAAACTTTGATAGGGCAGTTCTCGGAATTCATGAAAGTTGGGAATGTTCTGTTTGGACCTACAGGTGCACGTGGCATCCTTCCACAATAACCTCTCTCGTTTTTGGTCAACTCCATTCTGTTTGACCGTGTTGAAATCAAACGCATTGGCACAAAATGCTTCAATTTGATGCAGTGGAAAGGTGCTAGGTGCGACATTTTTCATTCCATAGCTCGTGTGGTCGAACGGACTGTGCCAATGTGTCAGGGTGGGCGGGTAAATGCTAGGGGAGGTCTCGTTTCGTGCGCCAAGCGTCCCAGTCATTCCGGGCAAGAGGCTACCGGCAAAGTCCCTTAAGATACCTGAGACCAAAAAACTGCCAAACTTTGACAGGGCAGTTCTCAGAATTCGTGAAAGTTGGGAATGTTCTATTTGGACTTACAGGTGCACGTGGCATCCTTCCACAATAACCTCTCTCGTTTTTGGTCAACTCCATTCCATTTGACCGTGTTGAAATCAAACGCATTGGCGCAAAATGCTTCAATTTGATGCAGTGGAAAGGTGCTAGGTGCGACATTTTTCATTCCATAGCTCGTGCGGTCGAACGGACTGCGCCAACGCGTCGGGGTGGGGGGGTAAATGCTAGGGGAGGTCTCGTTTCATGCGCCAAGCGTCCCAGTCATTCCAGGCAAGAGGCTACTAGCAAAGTCCCTTAAGATCCCTGAGACCAAAAAATTGCCAAACTTTGACCGGGCAGTTCTCAGAATTCGTGAAAGTTGGGAATGCTCTGTTTAGACCTATAGGTGCACATGGCATCCTTCCACAATAACCTCTCTCATTTTTGGTCAACTCCATTCTGTTTGACCGTGCCGAAATCAAATGCATTGGCACAAAATGCTTCAATTTGATGCAGTGGAAAGGTGCTAGGTGCGACATTTTTCATTCCATAGCTCGTGCGGTCGAACGGACTGCGCCGACGTGTCGGGGTGGGCGGGTAAATGCTAGTGGAGGTCTCGTTTCATTCGCCAAGCGTCCCAGTCATTCCGGGCAAGAGGCTACCGGCAAAGTCCCTTAAGATCCCTGAGACCAAAAAACTGCTAAACTTTGACAAGGTAGTTCTCGGAATTCGTGAAAGTTGGGAATATTCTGTTTGGACCTACAGGTGCACGTGGCATCCTTCCACAATAACCTCTCTCATTTTTGGTCAACTCCATTCTGTTTGACCATGCCGAAATCAAACGCATTGGCGCAAAATGCTTCAATTTGATGCAGTGGAAAGGTGCTAGGTGCGATATTTTTCATTCCATAGCTCGTGCGGTCAAACAGACTACGCCAACGCGTCGGGGTGGGGGGGTAAATGCTAGGGGAGGTCTCATTTCATGCGCCAAGCGTCCCAGTCATTCCGAGCAAGAGGCTACCGGCAAAGTCCCTTAAGATCCCTGAGACCAAAAAACTGCCAAACTTTGATAGGGTAGTTCTCAGAATTCGTGAAAGTTGGGAATGTTTTGTTTGGACCTACAGGTGCACGTGACATCCTTCCACAATAACCTCTCTCATTTTTGGTCAACTCCATTCCGTTTGACCGTGTTGAAATCAAACGCATTGGCACAAAATGCCTCAATTTGATGCAGTGAAAAGGTGCTAGGTGCGACATTTATCATTCCATAGCTCATGGGGTCAAATGGACTACGCCAATGCATCAGGGTGGGCGGGTAAATGCTAGTGGAGGTCTTGTTTCGTGCGCCAAGCGTCCCAGTCGTTCCGAGCTGTAAGCTACCGGCAAAGTCAAAAGTTGCTAGGATTGAAATTTTGCATTCCACGGGTCCTGGGGCCGAACGGTTTGCGCCAACACGTCGGGGTGGGCGAGTAAATGCTAGGGGAGGTCTCGTTTTGTGTGCAAAGCATCCCAGTCCTTCCGAGTTGTAAGCTACCGGCAAAGTCACACTTTGCCGGTAGCTTACAACTCGGAAGGACTGGGATGCTTTGCACACAAAACGAGACCTCCCCTAGCATTTACTCGCCCACCCCGACGTGTTGGCGCAAACCGTTCGGCCCCAGGACCCGTGGAATGCAAAATTTCAATCCTAGCAACTTTTGACTTTGCCGGTAGCTTACAGCTCGGAACGACTGGGACGCTTGGCGCACGAAACAAGACCTCCACTAGCATTTACCCGCCCACCCAGATGCGTTGGTGCAACCTGTTCGGCCCCAAGACCTGTGGAATGCAAAATTTCAATCCTAGCAACTTTTGACTTTGCCGGTAGCTTACAACTCGGAATGACTGGGATGCTTTGCACACAAAACGAGACCTCTCCTAGCATTTACTCGCCCACCCCGACGTGTTGGCACAAACCGTTCGGCCCCAGGACCTGTGGAATGCAAAATTTCAATCCTAGCAACTTTTGACTTTGCCGGTAGCTTACAGCTCGGAACGACTGGGATGCTTGGCGCATGAAACAAGACCTCCACTAGCATTTACCCGCCCACCCCGATGTGTTGGCGCAAACCGTTCGGCCCTAGGACCTGTGGAATGCAAAATTTCAATCCTAGCAACTTTTGACTTTGCCAGTAGCTTACAACTCGGAATGACTGGGATGCTTTGCACACAAAACAAGACCTCCCCTAGCATTTATTCGCCCACCCCGACGTGTTGGCGCAAACCATTCGGCCCCAGGACTTGTGGAATGCAAAATTTCAATCCTAGCAACTTTTGACTTTGCCGGTAGCTTATAGCTCGGAATGACTGGGACGCTTGGCGCACGAAACGAGACCTCCACTAGCATTTACCCGCCCACCCCAACACGTTGGCGCAGTCCGTTTGACTGCACGAGCTATGGAATGAAAAATGTCGCACCTAGCACCTTTCCACTGCATCAAATTGAAGCATTTTGCGCCAATGCGTTTGATTTCGGCACGGTCAAACGGAATGGAGTTGACCAAAAACGAGAGAGGTTATTGTGGAAGGATGCCACGTGCACCTGTAGGTCCAAACAGAACATTCCCAATTTTCACGAATTTTGAGAACTGCCCTATCAAAGTTTGGCAGTTTTTTGGTCTCAAGGATCTTAAGGGACTTTGCCGGTAGCCTCTTGCTCGGAATGACTGGGACGCTTGGCGCATGAAACAAGACCTCCCCTAGCATTTACCCACCCACCCTGACGCGTTGGCATAGTCCGTTCGACCACACGGGCTATGGAATGAAAAATGTCGCACCTAGCACCTTTCCACTGCATCAAATTGAAGCATTTTGCGCCAATGCATTTGATTTCGGCACGGTCAAACGGAATGGAGTTGACCAAAAATGAGAGAGGTTATTGTGGAAGGATGCCACGTGCACCTGTAGGTCCAAACAGAGCATTCCCAACTTTCACAAATTTCGAGAACTGCCCAGTCAAAGTTTGGCAGTTTTTTGGTCTCAGGGATCTTAAGGGACTTTGCCGGTAGCCTCTTGCCTTGAATGACTGGGACGCTTGGTGCACGAAACGAGACCTCCCCTAGCATTTACCCGCCCACCCCGATGCGTTGGCGCAGTCCGTTCGACCACACGAGCTATGGAATGAAAAATGTCGCACCTAGCACCTTTCCACTGCATCAAATTGAAGCATTTTGCGCCAATGCGTTTGATTTCGGCACGGTCAAACGGTATGGAGTTGACCACAAATGAGAGAGGTTATTGTGGAAGGATGCCACATGCACCTGCAGGTCCAAACAGAGCATTCCCAACTATAACGAATTCTGAGAACTACCCGGTCAAAGTTTGGCATTTTTTGGTCTCAAGGATCTTAAGGGACTTTGCCGGTAGCCACTTGCCCGGAATGACTGGGACGCTTGGCGCACGAAATGAGACCTCCCCTAGCATTTACCCCCCACCCCGACGCGTTGGCGCAGTCCGTTCGACCGCACGAGCTATGGAATGAAAAATGTCGCACCTAGCACCTTTCCACTGCATCAAATTGAAGCATTTTGCGCCAATGCGTTTGATTTCGGCACTATCAAACAGAATGGAGTTGACCAAAAATGAGAGAGGTTATTGTGGAAGGATGCCACGTGCACCTGTAGGTCCAAACAAAGCATTCCCAACTTTCACGAATTCTGAGAACTGCCCTGTCAAAGTTTGGCAGTTTTTTGGTCTCAGGGATCTTAAGGGACTTTGCCGGTAGCCTCTTGCCCGGAATGACTGGGATGCTTGGCGCACGAAACGAGACCTCCCCTAGCATTTACCCCCCCACCCTGACGCGTTGGGGTAGTCCGTTCAACCCCACGATGAGCAGAACAAAAAATATTGTTCCAGTTGACACATTCTCAATCATTGACATGGATGATATCTCAGTACTATTCCTTTAGGCAGAATATGAGCTTCCAATGGAAGGCGCAATTGTGAGGTTAAGATGATGAAAAGTGTGCCTCATTCACAGTCATGTTTTACTTGTCTTCAATGATGATTCCTTGATTCAACTTAATCCTTTGATAATACATTTTAACCTCCTTGTGAAAGCGCACTTTCAAGGTTGCTTGAACAAGAGCTAGCACCTCAACATCAAGGCGCACTTTTGGTGTTCTAGAAACATGAACTAGCACCTCAAATATTAAGGCACTCATTCTAGGTTGTTTATTCAATAATTGGCACTAGTCACATATGGTGTAGAGAGGTAGATGTGCGCCCAAGTCATCATTTGATGCCTTCAATAACTATAAACTCCTTTGATGATGCATTTTATCCTTCCTATTCACTATCTAGCCTTAGGCGCACATTTTAGGTGATCAATCATAATCTAGTGCCCTAAGTACCAAGGCGCACTTTTAGATTAGTTTGATAAAGGATTAGCGCCTTCATTTCTAGGCAGAAGTTTGGAGTTGAAATACATCAAAATAACAAGTTTCTTCATCACTTCAAACATATTTAACACTTTGAAGATCTCCAATGCATGATTGAATATCAAGAAACCAATGTATCATTTCATGAAGGTCTTAAGTGTTGTAAATATGCATCTTCTTATTTAATCATGTGTTGTAAATGAAGGAATGCAATGATTGCAATATGTGCACAAAACGGAATTTTTGATAAAGATTGAAAGGAAATGTTAAGAAAATGCAATTGGCGGGTGTAAATCCAAAGTGTGGAAGCATAGACAAGGCATGTGAATAGTTTGGCATGACACCTCAAAGAGATGCTATCTCATGGAATGCAATGATTGCAAGATATGCACAAAATGGATTTTTTAAAAAGGCTTTAGAAACTTTGAAGCAAATACAATTGGAACGTTTAAAACCAAATTCCATAACCTGTGCAAGCATTCTCCCTACTTGTGCCAAATTAGGATCTTATATATACATATATGCACATAATGTCATGAAAATAATGTATAGTGTATATATCAAGCCATATAGGCATGTACAAATAAAACCATATGGGTATATACAATGATATACATCGATAACATACAAAAGTATGTTTACAAAGCCAAATACACATATGTAACAAAATGTCCCAAAATCAAATCTCCTATGGATTGCTATCAAATAATCTATGGCTCTTGCTAGGCCATGAAGATGGTGAACCAGTCAATGACTCATCTTCCATCGCTCATCGACTAGACCTCCTCGATAGAGATTTTTGAATTTCCACCTATTAATACAATCAAACAATGTGCACATTAATATAGAATTTAATATTCAAAATATATAACATGACATAAGTAATCAATCACTTACCACCAATTGGTGATCCCTTTTGATCATTTGTTGTCTCTCTTCTTCTATAGAGCTGGATGGGTAGGGGAGGTGACGTCCTGTGAGAAGCATGAACAAGCAGATTTAAAAGTAAACATGAATATCATGAATATGTACATTAAATGCTGCGCTTATTATAGGACTGTTCTAGTACTATTTTAGGACTGTTGTAGGACTGTTGTAGTTAAAACTATCCTAGTAGACATGTATAGGACTGTTATAGGACTGTCATCTCATGGAATACAATGATGGCAAGATTATTATCAAGATTAGTATGAAGATTAATTATGACTGTTATAGAACTTTTATAAGAATGCAAAGTAAGGAAGCATAGGCAAGGCACATGAACTGTTTGGTGGAATACCTCAAAGAAATGAGAATTTTGTCAAATGTTGTAGTTGCAATTGCCATGTGACACATGTATGTAATATGTGAAAGCATAGACAAGGTACTTGAACTATTTGGCAAAAGACATCAAATACATGTCACCTCATGGAATGCCTTATGTAGAAAAAGGTACAAATGTGCAGTATTAAGAAATACAAATGAGAACTAAAAATCATACCTTGAGTATAGTCAAAATAACCTACGATGCCAAACAAAATAATTTACGATGCCATGCAAAATAATCTACGATGCCATCTAAAATAACTTTATTCGCTGTCCTGTATAGTCAAAAGCATGCATTATAGTTATTAAAGTAACAAGATTTTTAATAAAACAATTCTAAAAAATAGAAAAAACAAGAACAAGTTAAGATAAAAAATGTCATACCTGTCCATCTGGAAGTTTAAATGCTAGTCAAGCGTACCTGAGGGGTCATCTCTTACCTTCAAAGTATCCAATATTGCTTCATGATGAGCATTACTAATTGTCCATAGTTCTTTTGATTTTGGTCTTCCACGATGCTTTAGTAACTTGACATTTGTTGCTACAACTAGGTGAGAATACATCAATATGGTTTTATGCTTCTCAAAGTCTTCAAAGGCCGGGATGCCATTCTTTTTAACCATATATGTTCGTAACCAAGTCCCAGCAATAACAACTGATCCTGTAGGATATGTGAACCCATCATCATCTGTCATAGGTTGTGTTAGCTTTTGTTTTCCCTGTACACATCGTGCCAACCAATAGTCTGACCTCTCTTCATTTCCATGCGGTGCAACAACTGCATAAACATGACCTGGCTGTACAAGGTCTGAAAGATGTTCATAGTCAAATGAGCTCTCCATGTCATTGACGGAAGATGATTGACCTTCATATAAAGGGACTAAATATTGTGGAATCCATGCATCTACCCACTCACTTGACTCACAATTGTTCCAATTACATTTAATACAACTCTGACAAAAACAAGCTAATTCTCGTGTCCAAATAGTCCATGTACTTGCATTTGAGCTTTGAAATGAATGCATCTTTGATGATTCACTGATTCTCTGACATTCCAATTTCTCTATCGCTATCCCATCATCAACCAACCAAAAGAACCTGCGCACTTCAGAATCAAGAGCCACTCCTTGTGACAATGCATAGTTACACCACTTAACAATAGAATCTGCATCACTAAATGTAGCACCACCTCTAATCTTTAGTTGTTCTTTAAAAAGAGCTCTCTTCACGCATGCACCTGCTCCATCATGTTCACCTTTTCCGTGCCCAGCTTCAAAAAAATTTCAAATATGAGGTATACCCTTCTCTACATGCATTTTTCTCAACCAATAGAAATTACGAGCATTCTTGAATTAACCAGTGCAATTATCTGACCAAATGAGATGTTGATCTATTCTAATATCTTTTTCTTGCAAGAACCCATAAAATTGTTGAAAACAATATTGCACAAACTCTGCTGAATGAGATCGATCATCACTCATGTAAAAATGGTATTCTCTGACAATCTTCCTGTTCTCTTCTGTACTCTCGGGGGCATGTTTGTATGTGATGTGAACAAAAATAGCAATTTGAATAGAATTGTAGTACTGGGATTGAACTTCATTTTGGAGTTGCAATGTATAGTTTTCTGCAAAATCAACTACAGAGACAATAGTTCCAATCAGGAAAGAGTCTTTACACATCCTGAACTATTGATCTAACCATCGAGACTTGTGGCTATGTCTGACATACTTGTAGAAAAGATTTTTCTTAAAATCATCAATAAAATCAGCAATACTTACCTCTCTTACAATCAACTCACATCTAGAACCTTCACCTCCACTTTTCAAATTGTATTTCACTGTCTCATATCTCTTTTTCTCAACCATTCTCTTTCCAAAATCATGCTCATTGCCCTCATGAAAACATGATACAAACTTTGATAACCCACCACATTGTAAACACTTTTCATTTAAACAATCATTCTTGTAGAACATGCAACCATCATCTCTAATACATAGAAATAAATCCAATAAGTCCCTAGATGACTTTGGTAGTTGAATTGCACCACACTCCTGTAACATTTCGTTAGTGTGCAAAGTAGAATGAATATTGCATAATAATTCATGGTACATAGAAAATTCTACATGGTATTTGCAACAACATGTATTACGAACTTTAAGAGGAACACAATAAAATGGCTTAAGAGATTCAAATGCTCTTTGTGAGCTTGTCATACCTGGGTGAGTTTCACAATATTGTTTGTACAATGTTGTTTGGCTACATTCCAAGTAATGTTTAGGATGTGGTGTGCGGTCTTTATCACCAATTCTTAACTTTACAACATCTTTTGCATTCAGTGATACCCTAGAGTTAGTGTGCCAAAATCATTCAATTTCTTCCTTTGTGCTATCAATTAGCTTCTTGTCAACTCATGGAAGCCTACCACTGAAAGCCCAAGTATCATTGGCAATAGGACTATCTAGCCTTGATCTTAATGCTAGTGCTTTTGACAATGTTTTACGATTCAATCTTAAGTCAACACAAGTTTGCCTCATTAATCGAACATTTCTTAATTGTTTGCTTACTATTGAGGTTGTTATTACTCTACGGGCAGCTCTTTTATCTTTCTCCTTGCTAGTCTTTCCAATAGAATTGAGTGCATTAAAAAGGCTTCTTACAATAATTTTATTCCGATCGGACACTTTGTTTAACCGAATCTTTAATTTCTTTAGTAAAGGTCTCATTTTGTACATCTTTAATAATTGCACAAAAAGTTGGCATTGTTCGGTTAATGTTTTCTTCTCAAAGTATTCATTGAAGAGTTTTGTAGCCCACAACCGAACCGTTCGTGATGACCTCTTGCCTTCAAGTTTTTCTATTATGTTCTCATCAATTTCAAGTAACCATTTTGGGGTTTTTAGGTGTTTTCCAATTTCATCACGGTTATTCTCTTCTTGACAAATGTCCTCTCTTCTTATGAAATTTGGAGATACATTGATTGTTCTTGTTTCATCCATGTTTTCAACCTCATCAATTTTATCAACAAATGGATTATGGAGTGCAATTTCAATATCATGATGTTCATATCCACTTTCTTCAAGTGCACGTCTTCATTTTTCTTCTTCTTCTTTGTCCATGGTATTGCTATTATGAATAGGTGTTTCATAACATTTTTCAATATTTTCATTTGCAATATCATGGTGAATTTCATTCTTATCTAACATTTCATTATAATCAAAATTAACATCTTCAATTTGCATGTCATTAGATGGTAAAGAAGAAGATTCACCTTGATGAGCATCCGCCAAACCCACCCTTCCAATCCTCTTCCTTTCCCTATCTTTTTTCCTAATTGCTTCAATTTCCTCCAATGTAACTTTCCTCCTCCTTTTTGCTTTACGACGACTGTTGCTCCCCATTAGGGGAACAAAAATATCACCCTTATGATTGTAACAAGAAAATTGTGTCTCCAAAAGTGCATAAAAATATTCCTTTCACTGTCATAGCCAGAAATCACGAGTATTTCAATAGCAGATGGTCTCTGGTTGCGGAAGTCGGGCCCAGAAATATTCCTTTTGTCTTTTTTTTGCTTTTCCAAAACGGATATCCATTTTCAAAATGAATATCCGTTTTGGAAAACCCAATTCTTTGCAACGGACACTTGCAACGTCCATATGCCTACTATAAAATAGATATCCAGTTTATTATGTACATTTGGATTCTATACTAGGGATTCATTGTATTATTCAATAAACTTGTGAATTACTATCTAATTTCAATGTTTACACACTAATCCACCTAGGTATCAACTTAATAAAGCTCTGGATATAAGCCATTATTTGATTTTAGGCTATCATCAAATGAGGAGCTTCTAAAGGCAAAAATGTTGTCCCAAAAGAAGACTCAATGTTATTCGTAAAGACATTAGATTGTTAAAATACAAATTCGAGGTTAGATATTCCTTGGGCTATTTTAGTATAGAGAAGCAAAATTGCAATATATGACTATCCTAGGAATTAGTATGGTTGATCATAGGATATTCATGGCATTTTGATATTAATGGATGGATTGATGGATGTTTAGGGAGTTTAAGTTTAAATGTAATGTATGAGAATTCTTATCTATGAAGGATCTAATATGTCTTATGTCTTATTTGCAGGCCATTCAAGAAAGAAATGAAAAGATACCAAGGACTATCATAACACCTATTATAATTAGGTGCATCAAAGGATTGTCATCCAGGACCTTACCAATATGGGAAGTTATCAAAACCATGTCATGTTTAAAATTAAAGGCTTTATCACCTCTTTGTCCCTATAGGCCTATTAGAACAATAGGTCACATTTTATTCATATACCGGGGTTGAGAATAAACACTAAGCATTTGTAGTTATGGCAAGTGTAAATGGAAATAGATCACAACTTTAGACAATCTATCCTCTCCTAGATTGCACTGACTAAGTGGAAATTACAAATTCCCTATTAATGTCCTTTATATACTGAAGGTATGGGTGAGAAAGGTAAACTTTGTATGTTGTAGACAAGTGATGCAGAGCAACACAGCAAAAGCTTACAAACAAGGTGTAAAATACCCATTAACCCACCAATTGCTCAAATAGCTTTTAAAATATCCTTCCCAAGGTCCAAACGAGACCGAAATACACTCTTTCTTTACTATCGGCAAGACATTTCTAATGTCTCATCGAACTATGCTTCATATGTTCTTCCTTTCTCTATTGTTGGCCAGACTTATCATTATCGGTAACCTTCAAATTTGTTAGCCCGATGTGGGACCTCTCGCCGATGTGTAGAATCCATCGCTCAGGCTTATGCTGTCGGTGTGACTCCTCCATTGTTCTCCAATATGTATAAGAGGACGGATCAAAGTAATTAGCATGCTCCCTTCAAAGTAAAGACATGAGAATAGAGCACTTGTGAGATGGTTATTGTAAAGGGACAAATCAATTAGAGACATGCAGTTTCCTAGAGAATTTGGAATGCTTCCGCTCAGGCGATTGTAGGACAAACAAAGATGTTCTAACTTCCCCAGACCACCAAATTCTGCAAGTATACTCCCCTTCAAGTTGTTGTGTGAAATTCTTTTCCAGTGAAGTTGTGAGTAATTGGCAAGAGATTTGGGAATAGAACCCTCTAGTCCATTTCTTCTTAAGTCAAGTATCTTCAATGCTTTCAATTGCTCAAACCAAGGTGGAATCCTTCCCTTGAAAGAACTAAATGAGAGATTTAAAGTGCATAACAAGGAGAGACCTCCTTCGGATGGAAAAAGGGTACCTTTTAATTCCAATTGAGGGAGAATTATGGCCACCACTCTATTGGTATGTTTCTTGTACCAAACACTGGTCCAGAAGCACACATTTTCTGAATTGGTAGAAGTCTAGGTGGAGAAATGTGGTCTTCTCGACTACTATTATTGTAGGATATGCATAAACGGGTTTCTTGAAAAGGCTTTAGAAATTTTCAAGCAAATGCAATTGGCAAGTGTAAAGCTATATTCTGTGACCTTTGTCAGCATCCTCTCTACCTCTACCAAAATGGGAGCTTTGGAATAGGGTATGGACATTCATCAAAGCATAATGGAAGTGGGATTTTTGTAGATATTCTAGTTGGAAATGCTCTGGTAGACATGTACAGAAAGTGTGGAAGCATAGACAAGACACATGAACTGTTTGAAAAAATGCCTCAAAGAAATGTGGTCTCATGGAATAAGATGATTGCAGGATATATACACACTTACTCTGATGTGAGATTCACCACCCTTGTCTATCGGTAAGACCAATACCCTCAGTGAGACTTTTTACTTGCATTCCGACGTTATAACTCTCCCCGATGTGTTTACCGTCCATTAGTCATCGGTCAGACATTCTCTTCGATTTATGATATCGTATCTCACACCGAAAGAATAAACACCAAACTACACCATCGGCCAGACCACCTCTATCAGTGACACTTTTCTTCTCGCCTCTGAGAGTCCATCTCTTTCTGATGTTCCTTCTGTCAGTGTGACTCCCTCTCATCGGTGTAGTTCTCAACTATTCTTCCGATGTGCCAATAAATAACCCATCGGTGACACTTAATGATTGTCACCCTGATATGACTTGATTGTGAGATCAATGTTGTCGGCTCAATGGAACTTTGTCTCTCCGATAACTATTGTCAGTCCGATGTCTTCGATTTAGCCTATACATAACATGACTTGTTATCACCGGTCAACTAACGTATCTTTTCCCAATTTTCCCGATATGGCCGGTCAACCTTTGTATCCTTTGACATGTACATTCACCATTTACAACCACGATAAATGATAGCAGGATATACACGAAATGTCCACGCATACATAAACGATATACCCATGGATTGTATCTTCGGTGAAACAATACCAATGGTACAAAATATGTTGCTTCTCAAAACCAATGGCACAAAATTTTTCATAGATCAACAAAATGGATATCCCTTCTGAAAACGGATATCCGTTTCTAGAACGGATATCCGTTCTGAAAACGGATATCTGTTTCTAGAATGGATATCTGTTTTCAGAACGGATATCCGTTTCTAGTTGCTTTTACCAAAGCAAAATGGATATCTGTCTTGCTTTGGTACAAAGCAAGACGGATATCCATTTTGATTGTTGACTTTTTATGGATTGTAACGTGTTTTAATGTTTCAGTCTCTTCTTCGAACTTCACCCTTCGTGCTGACAACTTTTTTTTCATGCAAAATTGATAAAACGAAAAGGGTTTATAGAAAAAATTGTTAGCTTTCTAAAAATATAAGATTTATTTGGTTATCATTTTATTAAATAATTATTAATAATTTTCAATATACCGTGTCTATGTAATCTTGATGGACACACTGATTGAAAAACATCCATAACTTTCAAACCATTTCACCTTTTTGAGATCCGAAACCTGCGTCACACTCTATGCTTTTCTGGCTATAGGTTAAAAAAAAAATTGAATTTTGATTTTTTTTATTGAGTTAGGTTGGCTGGAAAATTACTTTTTAGTTTTTTTAAAAAGTCAGTAAAAAAATCATAACTAATTATTTTATTAGAAAAAAATTTCAAATAAATATGCATCACATCCGAACATGAGTCCTCTACTTATTTTGAAAGTTTCAAAAATATATATATATATTTTTACTCATAGTTAGGTTGGCTGGACAGACACCCACTTTTTATTTTTTTCTGAAAAATTTAATAGATGTTCATTGAAATATTCAATTTTCACTAAGTAAATTTAGTTTTTTTTTTTTTTTAAATAGTAGCCTATAAACTAGATTCAATTCTCTACAAATTTCATTCTTACATCTTTTTCAAATTGTATAGATAATCCATTCAAAATTTCACATGAACTTGATAAAGTCTGATTTTTTGTATTTTCATTGCCACTTAGAGGTATAGTTTGGCCCATCATGATCCTGCACATACCCGAATCAAAGGCTTTGTAGTTTGCACACACAATAATAGAAAGACTTCATCCTCACAATCATCATGAGATATTTGACCTCTCTTTTTAATCATAACCATTAGTTAATATTATACTTACAATACAATCGATCTACAATAATATGATGACAAGCATATCCTAGACAAATGTTAGTATGATGTCAACAACAATGTATGAACACAAAACCACATAGTGACCTTGACTCATATATACATCACATATATAAATAATGACCAACTCATATGCACATAGTGACCAACGCATACATACATCACATAAACAGCTAATGACCAACTCATATACACATAGTGACTAGTTAGCAATAGATAGTGAATGTGACCATACTACATGCATCTTCCTATTACTTAGTTCTCTAACACATAATCCCTTTATAATAAGGTGACAAACTAAAAAGTGGAAAGTTAGTGTATCCTATACTACACCATCTATCCTTCCCTTTTCTAGTTCACTACCAATTATAATGGAAAGAAAAGAAGATCTCATACTACTTGTTTTCATCACTAGCAAAGGCATAAGTGTAACAACACACAACACATGCATCTGTTACACATATGGTTCTTAAGGTTGTCATTGATGTCAACACTGTTACTAGGTTGTCATTAATGTCAACACTATCATGGTGATGTGATGGTGTTCATGATTGGATGTCATGCCCCATCCAGCAAGAGAAGAAGAGAAAGAGAGTGGAAGAGAAAGAGAAGAAGATACAATGAGAAGAAGAGCAAGAGAAGAAGATACAGTTCATGGTTGGATGTCATGCCTCATCCAACAAGAGAAGGGGAGAGATATATCTCATATTAAGATGGGAATTAGAAGCACAAAGATGATCAAATGTGTTGTTGATACTACTTGTTACATCAGAAAATGTCCCCTTGGGGGCTTTTCCCTCTTAAGGTTTAGCTCACGAATCCTTTAGAATGCATTTAGGTCATCTTGCATGTTAATGGTGACTCCCGATGAGAAAACCCTAAAGTTTCATGGCAAATGGGACTTAGGGGATGTGATTAGCATAAATCCTGCCTAAAATAGGGGGGAGGACTTGGGCACCCGTGCCCTAGTCCTACCCTATTTTAGGTCAGGACCTATTTTTGGGTGTCAGTTTTATGACCCTTATTAGGTCCTATGCCAACATCTCAAGTTTGAATTACGAAATTCTTAGCAGGAATGTTTGTAGTTGCATATATAAGCATGATTAGTGATTCATTTGTAAACTAGATGGCATTTTTTGATCTATGAGCTTATGTGAAAGTGATTCAAGGTATTCATCGTATTACAGAGTAGTATTTTGTGTTGTTATTGTGTTTGTGATTGCAGATTTGACTCCATCTCCCCACTGCATTAAAGAGCATCTTCCTTCCATGAGATCTACACTATAAGGTGATTTCAATTGTGTTTTCTATCATTTATCATTTGGATTTTACCTCTATCCCACAGGGATACGCACTCTTTATCTGACAACGATGTTTGGAAGACTTGAATGTCTCTCTGAGGCTTGATCAAGGCAAGCCTCTAAACACCACAACCCCCAACCCACTTTTCTATGATTACAGGTTATAGGTTTCGAAAGAAAAAGAAGTGGAGTTGTAGAAGAGCAGTGTAGACTATCATAATTACAAATCTAAGAAGAAAACTAGGGCCTGGACTTGGGTGTCTGCTCATTAGTCCTCCAGATTTTGAAGAGGTGAAATCTTTGTGATAGAAGGAACAGATTATAGACATTCTTTAGAGATCCCAACAAAAGTAGGTACACTGGACTAGGGCACCCGCTCATTAGTCCCTGACTTTTCCACACATTGAACTTCAAAATTTGGTATGTATTTGGTTGTCATTTGATATCTCTATGTGCAATCTGTAATTTATTTGTTTGTTTACGATTTCACAAAATTAGGGTTTTGAGCATAATTAGACTTAATTGAACAACAAATTCACACAATTCCAATCTTCCCCTATGTTCCAAGTGATAGGAGATCTATAATAGAGTTTTCTACTCAGTTGAATGTCCTTGAATGTTTAGTAGTGAAAGGAGGATCAACACAAACCCTTAAAACAACCATCATCATTATCACCTGCTCTTTTGTCACGTCTCAGAATTTTGTCATTGATTTAATTACGTTAATACATAGAACTTGATGCAGACAAAAACTCAACTTGACAACTTTCATAAACTGGTTCATCTCAAACAATGATTAAATGCATTCTAGATCACATTGGAAACATTGCCATGGCAGCCTAATGTGCATTCAACAAGTGAAAACCAGCATGATGCATGAGTTCCTTGGTATTTCAGTCTTCTTACAACATGTTAACCAATCATGTTCACACAAAGTATAGATCTTATCAAACTCTCATGGAACTAGGGTTTTAGGACTGTTTTCTTGCAAAAGAGAGCATATTGTCATTAATTCCTCACACATGCAAAATTTTAAAGGTTTGAGCCCAAAAGTGTTATTAGATCTCCTTAAAATAGAACTTCGTACCATTTTCATGACTATTTGATGGTTGGAATCAGAGATATGAAATATTCTAGTTCACTAGAAACTTTAGGCAGGGTTTAAACTTGTTGTTAGTAAAAATATCATAACACACAAAACTCAATGAAATTGATTTAAAAAAAACATTCATCTCTTAAACATAGGGATAACTTTTCCAATTGTTTTCAGGCCTCCATAATTTCATACATGTCCATACTAACACATTTTCAGACTGCAACTTTTCAGAAAATAAACTTTACAGACCTGTTAAGACAAAAAAATGGCATAACTTTCACAAAACCCAGTAAATTTTTCTCAAACCAAATGCATTTGAAAGATAACTCTCTCCTCTAACTTCTCCAACTAATTTTAGGACCATACCTATCTGTACCAGTTTGTACCATGTGAAATACAGTCATTGTTCATAGAAAATGCATTAAAGAATGTGCAAAATGAATTGGTTTCTCATTCAAAACTTTTCTCCAACCCTTGAGGTCAGTGTTACAATGCATATTTAACATGTTTCTATAAATACCAACTAAAAAAACTAACTTGTTAACACAAATGACCACATTTACAACTCTGACAATATTTTGTAACTTTTGTAACTTGACTCCAAAACATTACACAATGGATTTAAATGACTCCAAATGGTCTTACATGACCTTATTGACCCTAATCAAACCAAAAACTAAAGTGTATCAACATGACACAATTTACCTCAAAAAGGGTGCATCAGGATGCCCCTGCATCATACTCCCTAGGAAAAAGAAATTTGAGTTCCACCTCAAATGATGGTTTGCTTTTCTTTCACTTCTTCCAATTGTGTTGCATATGGATCGATTTTCTGACCTTCTCGTGATCCTCTCGATGCTTGGCTTGATCTGCTCCATGTTTCTTGGTCTTCACTCTTTTGTTTCATGCTTGCTTTTTGTACCTCTTCCTGAGGATCTTCTTCTCAACTGTAAGACTCCAATAGTCTATGTCACTTTCATATGCCACATTACTGTTGTACATGTCTTCATCCTTGTTAGTCTCTCTGTGGGCTGCATCTATACAAACATTATTATCAACATGCAATAGATAAAAATGACGAGGCTAGTTTACCTCTTCACTAACTCATGGTGCTTGTTGTCTTGGTTCTTCCTTGATCTCAGCTATACCTATCTTCTTGTCAATTGTATGATCATCACCAACCTACTAGTTTCTTGGATGTATCTCTTTCCAATGGACCTTTGCATGATTTTCTTGAAGACACTCTTGATCTTTCTTCATGTCCATGTCAATGAATGTCTCTTCTTCCTTTCTTTCATCTTCTCTTTTCAAAGTAACCATTTGTTGCCTTCTTTTCTGAATAATCATTTGTATGGGCCACTTTACCTTCTTTCTCATTGGCCAATGCCAAACATTTTTTTGAAATGCTTTCTCGAGGCACTGTTGCAGGTATAAGCTTAATACATTTTTCAAACTCTCCCATTGTCCTATCAAACTCTACAACTAGGCTTATCCTGTTGTCTTTCATCTTCCCCTTATGATTTTTCTACTGTATCTTGCTATCTCTTTTCCTTTCTTGGATTCTTCTTGTGATACCTCACCTAGGTTTTGTTTCATTTTTCTCACTACCTAGTCATTTGGCATCCAAGTTCTTCACTTCAACCTATCAAAAAAATAATACACAAACTTCCAAATTTTTCGTTGCCTAGATCTTGGGGCTCTGATACCAAAAATGATGCAAAGAAAAACTCAACTTGACAACTTTCATAACCTGATTCATCTCAAACAATGATTAAATGCATTCTAGATCACATTGGAAACATTGCCATGATAGCCTAATGTGCATTCAACAAGGGAAAACTAGCATGATGCATGAGTTCCTTTGTATTTCAGTCTTATGACAACATGTTCTATTAATTCCTAACTAATCATATTCACACACAGCATAGATCTTATCAAACCCTCATGGAACTAGGGTTTTAGGACTATTTTCTTGCAAAAGAGAGCATATTCTCATTAATTCCTCACACATGAAAACTTTTAAAGGCTTGATCCCAAAAGGGTTTTTATATCTCCTTAAAATAGAACTTCCTACCAATTTTCATGACTTTTTGATGGTTGGAATCAAAGATATAAAATATTTTACTTTGTTGGAAACCCCAGGTAGTGTTTAAACCTGTTGTTAGTAAAAATACCATAACTCACACAAAACTCAATGAAATTGATTCAAACAAAAAGTATTCATCTCTTAAAACATAGGGCTAACTTTCCCAATTGTTTTTAAGCCTCCATAATTCAGTTCATGTCCGTACTAACATGTTTTCATACTACAACTTTTTAAAAAATAAAGTTTACAGACCTACCAAGACAAAAAAAATGGCATAACTTTCACAAAACCCAATGAAATTTGCTCAAACCAAATGAATTTGAAAGATAACTCTCTCCTCTAACTTCTCCAACTAGTTTTAGGACCGTACATATCTATACAAGTCCGTACCACGTGACATATAGTTGTTGTTAACAAAAAAATGCAATAAAGAATGTGCAAAATGAATTGGTTTATCATTCAAAACTTCTCTCCAACCCTTGAAGTCAGTGTTACAAGGCATATTTAATAGGTTTCCATCAATCCAAACTGAAAAAATAGACCTCTAACTACTTGTTAATACAAATGACCACATTTACAACTCTTTGACAATATTTTGCAACTTTTGTAACTTGACTCCAAAACATTACACAATGGATTTAAATGACTCCATAATGACTCCAAATGGTCTTACATAACCTTATTGACCCTAATCAAACCAAAAACCAAAGTGTATCAACATGACACAATTTGCCAAGCAAAAAGGGTGCATCAGAACTATTGGGCACTAACTGATGATATTTGATAAGGTTATATTATCTGGCTTATGATTATGTTGCTTCGACTATATCTTTTGGAACTAACCTATTGATAGTGGGAAGTAAGTGGGATTGACCATAGGTATTGTCAAAGGCAAGAACATGTGTCAAGTAGAGGGGACCTAGCCGCTTGGCAACAATTGGATGGGTTCTATCTGGTGTTCTTTCACACACACACGTAGAATTGCATTCTTGCATGATTGACTACTTGTCTAATGATCTTCTTGATGCATACATATGTGGTTGTTATCTATCATCTTTCGTTTGATTTTCTCACTTTTTCCCATGCCTCTATGCTTGTTTTTTGAAGCCAGTTTTGTTATTTTGATCAATATAAATAGGTGGTATTAGTATTATTTTGAAGAAAAATTTAAAATACCTATATAAATATAAATGCCTTAATGCATTAATATTGATGTGCCTATTTTTGGTAATTATATATATATTAAATAATGCAAAAATTATATTGCTTGTAGTAAAATATAGTTGTTAAATTAAATAATATTGTGACAACTTTCTAAAATAAATAAAACTTATAACAAATAAGAAAAGGATAAAATACATATTTTTAACTATAGACTATACATAAATATATTTAGAATTATTTTATTAATATCCTTTCTTTTATTAAAAATGGAAGAAGGAAATGCATGTGCGGCATACGAAGATGGGTGTAATTTTTTTTTTAAAAAAAGGTTGTTTGCATGAGATCAAAAAGGGAAAAGGAAGCAAAAATCAGGGTTCTAAAGGGAATTAAAAAGAAAAACTCTGATAGAAAGGGGGACGCAGGCACATTGGAGAGAAGGAGAACACATACATTCAGCAAGGAGGGGAGGATTAGAGGATATCGAAGAGGTACTCACCAGAGCACAGCCCAAGATTGGTGTTATGACCTACATCAGGTATTTTCCTTATAATTCTTTATCAAATCTGTTGTTCTTGATGAAACTCGACTATGTGGTCACCAATGTCAATTAAAATCTATATAATAGTAGCAATGATAAATGGATCCACCTTAAGAATTGATTTCTATTTCTTTTTTCCTTTCGTCGACCTGCATAAACTAAACAGCCATTTCGGAGAAACATATTGATCTCTGGTCATTTAAATCAGCCTGTTGAAATAGTTTGACCTCTAAAACTTCTTTTGTTTCTTTTGAATTTCCTAACGTATACTCGATCTATACTACCTCTGTAATGATAGTATGCACCTCCTCTAATGTATTTTGGCCTCACACAATATCAAATCGGCCTCTTCTTTTTTGGTTTGGTCTGAGTACTTACCTTGAAACGACCTCCAGAGACTTAATCAGCCTTTGAACTTGATTAAATTTGCATCTAGATCCTTGTGGTTTGTGTTGATCTATGCAATCAAACAATGGGGAAGTTCACCAGAGTATTCATTGTTTTAAAATTTTCTTTTCCTATCACTTCGGATCAACCTATTGTGCAACTAGCCTGCTGAGAGAACTTGCATCTTGATATAAATTATTTCCTTTGCAAGTGCTTTCGATCTATAGATGAAATCGGCTATATGAGCCTAACGGTCCTACAAGGTTATTTTTCCCCATCGACTTGAGGATCCACGTCTTCTTCCTTGTGTTAGATTCAGCCAACCTGTTGAACTGATCTACTTACCGAACTCGTGTATGGCTCGGTACTTTGAGTCTCTCATTGACCTTTATAGATGTCTACTCCACCTCTTTGTTTATTCCTAATCAGCCTTTGAGAAATATCTGATCTACCCTTCTTCGTAAATGAAATCGACCTAAAATCAATATCTACTGTTCATTCTTAATGTCCTCATTCTAAGTAGGGTTGACTTCACTCAACAAAGCAACCTGTGTCCAAGCAAATTAGTTTACCTTTTCAATATAATTTTTTCTGAAATTAATTCATGTTTTTCCTTGTGCCTTGGTCAATGCCATACCATGTGAATGATCATTTTCATAACTCATTCGACATTGAGATTTCTTCAAAGTATTTATCAGTCAATACCGTTTGTTTCATATTTTATTGTTTTAGGTTTGTGGAACGCCTTGATTATTATTTTTATGAAGATTTCTTTAAAAGATAGGTATTAGTGATGGGCATATATTATAAATCAAGAAATTTCTATATATTATTATTTCTGAGGCATATTCTAATGCCAGAAATATTATTTAGCATTCCTTATATATATGTATACAAATCCCAAATAAGTTAATTATAATAACTAGAGTTATATTTTCTTAAATAAATAAAAACGTGGATATATTATATAGGTATGAAATACATGCCTAGGAGATAAACAACATGTTGAGATAACCTTTTTGTATTTATGGAGGAAAACCTTATGTTCATCTCATAGTAATGAAGATACAATTTAAGACAAAAAACTAACTGCATATGAGATAAACGATGAAAGAAAACACCTGAAAGGTTTCCTATTTCCTAATGATTACATGCATGGAGTGAGTTTTTCATTTTTTATTTTGTAAACTATGCTATGAATGAGAAAGGCTATATGTGATACTTGTGTTTTCCGTGTCTTTATTCTTTTGTGGAAAGTTGCCTTCTGGGACGGGTGTCGAATATGGGGAAACAAGGAAGTAGGTTTTATTTTCAAAACTTACACACCATTAATCAGTTTATACTTTGGCCAAAGTAAAATATGACATTAAAATAGATGGTTTTGATTGCCTAGTTTATACATTTATATTTTTCCCTATCATATCATATTAATGTGATGCTACATTCTAGCTAGGATGCATGTAGGTTAATAGGCACGCACCAGATTCCACCTTGTGCTTGTTTACAGGTTGCTAGGCCCTTCGAGTAGGGTCAGTCATTCCTCAATTTGAGGAATACCGGGGAAGCACAATCTTCGTGGTTGTTCTGAAAAGCGCCTGAACCATATTCTTTTCCTTCGACACAACAGATGGCTAGATGGTTGATGGCGGTCAAGGACTGATTGTTTGGATTTACATGATCTTGTGGACAGAGTATATCTTCATTGAGCTCAAAATGTTTTGTAAGGCATAAACCATTATTGATACTTGTATATATTGTACTTCAGAAAGATTATTTGTACCATGATCAAGTATATAAAACTTATGAATGAAATCTTCATAGATAATAGATGTTGAATTTATCTCTTTTACTAGATGATGTAGATGTAATTACTTTACTTTACTTGTAGTTAATTTAGTTTCTCTTCAGTTATGTATGTTTGTGGAATTTTTAATACTTTACATTTGGTATCAAAGCAATGGTTCTACACTATGCCTTTTTGGACTATTACACTAAGTTGAAAACTTCTTGTAGATAATTCATCATGAATACTAGAAACTCTAGACGTAGGGCAGCCATCCTAGGATCTAGCGGTGACCTAAATACAGGAAACAATGAAGAAGCCAACGTAGGGAACAATACTAGCACTAATGAAGGAGGAGCTAATGTAGGAAATAATGTCAGAAATAATGAAGGAAACAGAAAAGATGCAAACAATAACAATGTTGGTCAGAATAATGATGGATAGAATAACCAACTGGACCAAATCCTTGCTCTCTTGACTCAACAAGGGAATTGAATGAACAATCTGGAATAGGAAGTCAACGGAATCAGAGGAAATCGAAATGAGGAACGAAGAGAAGAAGCTAGAGGTCTAGAAGGTGAAGTGAATGGGAACAATTGAAATAAAATTGCTGAGGAGTCGGGAAAGGATCTCAAAAAGGTTACCCCTCCTAAGTTTGACAGTAAGACTATTGGTGACAGAGTAGAAGCATGGATAATTGATATGGAAAAATATTTTGGTCTCTAAGACTTGTCTAATGAAACTAAAGCTATATGGGGATCTTACCAGCTTACTAGGGAAGCAGCAACTTGGTGAAATAATGAAAAGGCTAAAATGAAACTGTTACTAGGAGAAGTCACGTGGGACCGCTTCCTCCATCTCTTCAAGAAGAGGTGGTTTCCAAAACTCTATTTTGACAAGAAAATGATAGAATTTCAAAACCTCACTCAAGAAGCTATAACAGTGATGCAGTATTGGGAGAAATTCTCTCACTTGTTGAAGTATGTTCCACAATATCAACTAGATGAAAGGTTCAGGATCCGTAAGTTTATCTTGGGATTAAGGCCACAAATTGGGTCAGAGGTGGATATTCATAACCCCTTAACCATGGATGAAGTGTTTGAAAAAGAAACTAAACATGAGCAGAAACTGCAGTAGATTTCCAATTACCTTAAGAGTCAGGATGCAAAATATGGGAATAAAAAGTTTCAGAATGATAGTCGCAATCATAGTAACAACAACCAAGGAAAAAACAAGCATCAGATAATGAATCTCAAGAAGGGAAATAATTATCAAGAAAAGAACAATGGGTACCAAGGTGGAAATAATAAGAGAGGTAACTATAGCAACAATGGAAACAATAACAGAAGGGACATGTCAACTAGACATAGAGGACCTAGTGATGGATGTTATAATTGTGGAGGAGAGCATTATGCTAGTGTGTGTCCTCAACGAACAGCGAACCGAGGAGATGGAAATCAACAAGGAGCTCCTCAACACCAAATTCATGTAGCAATAAATCATCATCAAGTGGATTTCCAAGCTACACCTATTCAATTATCCGGTAAGCTCTTTGGCCTTCCAGTTTCTATTTTAATTGATACCAGAGCTACAGAATGTTTTGTTGATCCTAAAATTGTAGCTAAGTTATCTGTAAAACTAGGACACATGGAAAATTCTTGGATGGTGCAGTATGGTAACAATGCAGAGAAAAGAGTAGATTCATTTCTAGTATGCAGTGAATTAGATCTTCCAACCTTCTAAACACAAGTCAACCTTTATGTTGCACCTCTAGGATCTTATGATGTGATTCTCAGAATCAATTGGTTATCTGAACATAACTCCTTAGTAGACTGTGAAGAAAAAGTAGTGAAATGCCTTGATGACTTTGGGAATCGGGTAGAGATTCTTGGTTCTAGAACACCCCTTAAGCTAAGACAAATTTCAGCCATGCAATTGAAGAAGGCAAAGAGAAAGAGTTGTTCAATCTGCACACTTAAAATAAGAGATTTAGATAATCAGGAACCATCTTTTGATAAGTATCCTATCCTTAGAGAGTTCATAGATGTCTTTCTTGATGAATTGACAAAACTACCACCAAAAAGGGAATTTGATTTCTCAGTAGATCTAAATTGCAAGAACAGAACCACAATCTAAGGCACCCTACTAAATGACAACAACAGAATTGTATGAGCTTAAGGCACAATTAGAAGAATTTTTGAAACAAGGGTTTATTAGACCTAGTGTGTCACCTTGGGGTGTACCAGTCATCTTTGTAAAGAAGGATGGAACCTTGCAATTGTGCATTCATTACAAAATGCTCAACAAGGCAACTATAAAGAACAAGTATCCACTTCCAAGGATACATGAGTTGTTTGATCAAATGAAGGGTACAAAGGTATTCTCCAAAATAGACCTTAGATCTAGTTACCATTAGTTACGGATTAAGGATGAGGATATCTCTAAAACATCATTCAAAACACAATATGGTCACTACGAGTTCACAGTAGTACCATTTGGGTTAACTAATGCACAAGTAGCTTTTATGAACTTGATGAACAGTATGTTCAGGGACTGTTTGGATGAATTTGTGTTGGTCTTCTTAGATGACATTCTGATTTATTCTAAGTCAGTAGAGGAGCGTGAAAGACACTTGAGGATAGTTTTGTAATGTTTGAGAGAGTGTAAATTGTTTGGCAAATTATCTAAGTGTACGTCCTACCAAAGTAAGATACACTATCTGGGCCACGTAATTTCAGCAGATGGGATAACAATAGATCCAGAAAAGATCAAAGTAATAATGAAATGGCCCACACCATAAAATGTAACTGAGGTGAGAAGCTTTACGGGGCTAGTAGGATATTATAGAAAATTTGTAGAAGGATTCTCAAAAAATGCAGCACCCATAACCTCGTTACAGAAGAAGGGTAAGAAGTTTGATTGGACAGATAAATGTGAACAAGCTTTCTAGCTCTTAAAGGAGAAACTCACAATAGCACCTATTTTGACCATGCCTAATCCAAATGATCATTTCACAGTGATAAAAGATGCTTCAGGTGAAGGTGTGGGAGGAGTGTTGATGCAGAATGAGGAAGTGGTGGCATATGAATCCAGAAAGCTAAAGCAGCATGAGCTAAACTATACACCCCATGATCTTGAGTTGCTTGTCATTGTTCACGTACTCCAAATGTGGAGACACTACCTTTTGGGTAAGCCCTTTGAGCTAAAGACATACCATTTGGGGCTCAAGTATATCTTCACCTAACCTAATCTCAATGCACTACAGAGAAGGTGGTTAGAATTCCTTAGTGAGTATGACTTTGGAATTGAGTATATAAAGGGAAAGGAGAATAGGATCGCAGATGCTCTTAGTAGGAGACATCTGGCTGCCATGGTAACTACTAGATCTGATCGAAGATAACATGTAATCCAAAACTTGTAAGGGGATGAGCATTATGATCAAGTTAAGAAAGCATTAGAAGCAGACCCCTCAAATCATCGATTTGATGGGCATGTGATAAAGTCAAATGGGATTTTGAAATACCAAGGGAGGATGTATATCCTAGATTCAAGTGAGTTGATGAAATTAGTTCTCGAGGAAGTCCATAGTGTGCCATATTCTGGACACCCAGGAGTGACGAAGATGATGGAAGGATTGAGACCATTGTACTTTTGGCCTAAGCTTAAGAAGGATATAACTGAGTTTGTCACTTGATGTTTAGAGTGTCAATGCATCAAGGCTGAGCATGTCCATCTTGTAGGACTTCTTTATCCACACAGTGTTCTAGAGTATAAGTGGCAGGTAATTAGCATGGACATTATTCATGGATTGCCCATGTCTAAGAACCGACATGATGTCATCTTAGTGATGGTGGACAAGTTGACAAAAGTAGCTCATTTCATTCCCAGAAATCTTCTAGATGGATCATTGACCTTAGCGAAGAAGTTTGTCCAAGAGATCTTTCGATTACATGGAGTGCCAAAGATGATCATCTCATATCGCGACACTCACATGACTTCTAGGTTCTGGACCACGCTTAATGCAACATTGTGGACTAATTTGAACTTTAGCACAACTTATCATCCTCAAATAGATGGTTAGATAGAAAGAGTCAACCATGTAGTGGAGGATCTTCTAAGGATGTACTGTATGGATCAGCAGTATAAATGGGAGGAATATCTGCCATTGGTAGAATTCGCTTACAATAATGCATATCATGCATCTTTGGGAATGGCACCTTTTTAGGCTCTTTATGGGCATAAGTGTCAGACACCCATCAGTTGGGACAAGGTAGAAGACAGGATAGTGATTGGACCTAACATGTTAAAAGAAATGGAAGATCATTTGAGGCTAATTAAAGAAAAATTAAAGCAAGCCTTAGATAGACAAAAAAGTTATACATATAGAAACAGGACTTTCAGGCAATTCTCAGTAGGTGACAAAGTGTTTCTAAAGGTCAAACCTCATAAGAGTTCAATTTCATTTGGCAAGGCATCTAAACTCTCACCCAGATTTGTAGGACCTTTGATGTTCTTGAAGTTATCAATCCCGTTGCATATAGACTAGCTCTGCCGCCAACTCTCACCAAGATCCATAATGTTTTTCATGTGTCTTTCCTCAAACCTTATCACCCTGATGTATTGCATATTCTTGATTGGCGTGCTCTACAGATGCAGGATCTGGGAGTGGTGCTAGTGGAGCCCATTCGAGTCTTGGAGAATCGCAATATTAAGTTGCATAATAGAGACAGTACAATATAAGGTTCAGTGGGACCAATATTCAGTGGATAGTGCCACTTGGGAGGATGTTGCAGAGATTGATAGATCATTCTTGCATTTGGGGAATTAGCATAGATGCATTTATTTCATGCATATTAGAAATGCTTTGATAATTTGATGATGATACATTTGATACATTGAGTAGTGTTAGTATGATACTTTATTGTTTTGTTGGATGTAATAAGACATCAAGACGATGTCTCTTCCAAGTGGGGAAGGATGTCATGTCTCAAACTTTTGTGATTGATTTCATTACGTTAATGCATAGAAATATTGAGCACTAACTGATGATATTTGATAGGGATATATTATTTGGCTTATGATTATGTTGCTTTGGCTATATTTTTTGGAACTAACCTATTGACAGTGGGAAGTGAGTGGGATTGACCACAAGTGTTGTCGAAGGCAAGAACATGTGTTAGGTAGAGGGGACCTAGCCGCTTGGCAACAATTGGATGGTTTCTATCTGGTGTTCTTTCACACACACACACACACACACACACACACACACACACACACACACGTAGAATTGCATTCTTGCATGATTGACTAGTTGTCTAACAATCTTCTTGACGCATACATATGTGGTTGTTATCTATCATCTTTCATTTGATTTTGTCACTTTTTCGCATACCTCTATGCTTGTTTTTTAAAGCCAGATTTGTTGTTTTGATCATATAAATAGGTGGTATTAGTATTATTTCAAAGAAAATTTTAAAATACCTATATAAATATAAATGCCTTAATGCATTATTATTGATGTGCCTATTTTTGGGATATATATATATATATTAAATAATGCAAAAATTATATTGCTTGTAGTAAAATATAGTTGTTAAATTAAATAATATTGTGAAAACTTTCTAAAATAAATAAAACTTAGAACTGTTGGGAATTAAGGTGTCTCAACCTTGGTAATTCTTTGCATTTATAATGTTTGTATTTATTATTCATTGCCTATGTTGTAAATAATTGGAAATTCCACTTTGTCATATTGTGGGATGTGGCATGGTGATGTGTCAATCCTACATGGATTATGACAACTTGTTATTTTGTCCTCACATGAGGAGATAGGCATCCCACTTAGTGGTAGGAATATTCTGCCATGTGTCAGCATCTTCTATGTTGTGTAAGGAATGTTTGACCGAAACGGTTATGACAGATTCCTATGACAAATCTATGACATGTAAGAGTCGAGAATAGAATGTTGTAAGACAGGTAATGCCATGTGTCATGAAGCATCTTTGAATGAGGCATATTTGGGCACCCCAAGGTGGAATATGACATGTTGTAAGAGAATATGCTATTTATAGCATGTTTATGACAGATTCTCTTACAGCTGTAAGTTGTAACTGCTATGATAGATTCTATGACTGTCGTAAGTCTCGTAAGAGCATCTATCATAGCCCATTTTGGAAATAGCTGACCTCTTTGGGATGGGAGATGTGGACAAGTGTAAGATACATTCTAAAATGTTGACAAGGTGTCCCTAGGTGTGGGTTTTGGTCCAAGATGCCATATTGGACACCCATTCCAAGAAAGGTCCAAAATTGCCTTGTATGTCCTATTTAAACAAGTTCTTAGAGATGGCGTTTGTATCACAGGTTTACAGGTACTGTTATGCTGCCGGATTGACTCCAGACATGAGTGTTGAAGACCATTGAAGCTTGCATTGCAAGTGTATTGTAAACATTCTTTCATATTTGTTAATACATTGTGCAAGTTTCCGAGTGTGGGGTTTTTCACCCGATAAGGGTTTTCCCCACCGTAAATATTTGTCTCTCTTCTTCTGTCTTCTTTCTGGCTCTTGTGTTTTTCTGTAATATCTCATGTTAATGGTTTAACATCACTGTAATAGTTAGGATAAATTTGAATTTGCATATCCCTCTCCTCAATAGGTTAGTGTAGGAAGCGTTTTCGCACACCTAGCTTACTTTCAATTGGTATCAGAGCTTGATCACCTTTGGTCCTAGTTGTTGGGTAGGGGTTTTTTGAGCTAATCTTAGGTTGAGTGGGAGTCTGTGTAGAGCATTCGGTATCTTATTGCAGCAAGGAGATGGCAGGCACATCAGGAAGGTTTGAAGTAGAGAAGTTCAACGGCAATAATTTCGAGCTGTGGAAGCTCAAGTTGGAAGACTTGTCAGTTGACCGAGACCTTTGGGATAGTGTGAACGGAACTAAACCAGTTGCAATGTCACAAGCTGACTGGGATCAAAAGGATCAAAAGGCTAAGGGTCTCATAAGACTTAGTCTTGCTGATTTTGTGTTGTTGAATGTCCATGAAGAGACCACTGCAAAACTCCTTTAGAAGAAGTTGGGGGATGTGTATCAAGCTAAATCCTTTGTCAATAAACTTTTCCTGAGAAAGAAGTTGTATTCTCTTCGAATGGAGGACGGAGGATCCGTGGCTGAACATATGAATGCCTTTAACATGTTGGTGGTACAATTAACATCTATTGGTGTAAAGATGGAGGAGGAGGATCGGTATATGACCCTGCGTTGTTCTCTGCCAGACTCATGGGATCATCTTGTCATGGCAATCGGAAGCACCACATCCACATTCAAAATGGAAGAGGTAGTTTCTTTGTTGTTATCTGAAGAGATGCAAAGAAAGTCTTCTGAGGCAGCTAAAGAAGCCCTTGCAGTTCATGGAAGAAGAAGGACAAGAAAGCTGAGAAGGGTAGATCCAAATCCTGTGGGAGCTCCAAATCTCCTGGAAAGTCCAAGGCTCTTCATTGGAACTATGGCAAAACTGGGCATTTCCAAAAGGAATGCAAAGAGGAGAAGAAGAAAAAGAAGAAAGCTCCTGATTCAGATTCTAACAAATCACAAGATGATGGTGATGCCTTCATCGTAGCCCTGGCAACCCATGCATCTGATGATGTGTGGTTAATCAACTCTGGTGCATCATTCCACATGACCTTGCATTGAGACTTGTTCACTAAGTATGAGGAGTTCGATGGTGGAAAGGTGTATCTGGGTGACGACTCTCATCTAAAGATCGTTGGTCATGGAAGAGTCTCTATCCGATTCCCTGATGGTCGAGTGAAGGGGATCTTTAGGGTTATGCACATCCCAGGCTTAGCATGGAACCTGATTTCTATAAGTAGTTTGAATGATGCAGGTGTGCAGGTTGTCTTTTCGAAAGAAGGATGCAAGATGACTAGAGGATCTATGGTGCTTGCTAAGGGTGCTCGGAGAGGTACTCTGTTTAAGCTGGAAGCATGCATTACACAATGCAATAGTTCTTCTAACTCAAGGAAGAGGGCAGCAGTCACTTCATCCCCAACATCTAAACGAGCAATGAAGAAATCTGTTGTTTCTAGTCCTGATGGTTGTAATCGTGCATTGGAAGTTAAACTTCCTATAGAAAAGACAATGTTATGGCATAAGAGATTTGGCCACATTGGTGAGAAGGGTCTGCGTACCCTGAAAAATAAGAACATCGTTGAGGGGTTAGATGATTGTAATCTTGAGTTTGACTTTTATGAACATTGTACTTATGGAAAACAAAATCGTGTTCAGTTTTACTCGAATTCTCATAAGTCTTCTGGTGTGTTGGACCTGATTCATTCTGATGTGTTTGGTCCTGTTAATGTTCCTCCGTTATCAAAATTTGTATACTTTGTATCTTTTATAGATGATTATAGTAGAAGTACATGGATTTATTTTCTTAGAAGCAAATTTGAAGTCTATAGCAAGCTTAAGGAGTTTAAAGCCTTTGTTGAAAATCAGACTGGTAAAAAGATTAAATGTTTGAGAATTGACAATGGTGGTGAGTTCTGTTCTACAGAATTCAATAAGTATTGCAAGGAGGTCTACACGGATAAGGAAGAAACCTGAAAGGTTTGGTTTTACATTACTTGATTCTAGTTTTGCTTATGCTTTGCTCACTACTCACTAACAATGATGAACCTAGAACTGTATTAGAGGCTTTGGATATGAAGGATGTAGGTTCCTGGAAGGAGGCCATGGAGGAAGAAATGGCTTCTTTGGAAAAGAATCAAACTTGGGACTTGGTGCCTTTGCCTCCTGGACGGAAACCTGTTGGATGCAAATGGGTGTTCAAGAAGAAGATTGGTGCAGATGGCAGTGTTGAGAAGTATAAGGCCCAATTGGTTGCGAAGGGGTATTCACAAGTGGAGGGTACAGATTATGGCGAGATCTTCTCTCCCGTTGCAAAGCTGACATCCATTCAATTCCTGTTGTCTCTTGCAGTAGCCTATGACTTGGAGGTAGAACAGATGGATGTGAAGACAGCTTTCCTTCATGGTGACTTGGAGGAGGAAATCTACATGTCACAGCCAGAGCATTACATGGTAAAAGGTAAAGAAAATTTGGTTTGCACACTTAAGAAGTCTTTGTATGGTTTGAAGCAATCCCCTAGGAGATGGTACATGAAGTTTGATGCCTTTGTGTTGTCAATTGGATTTGTGAGATCAAAATCAGATCACTGTGTTTATTATAAGTTAGATGGTGATCGTATTCTCATTGTTGCACTGTATGTTGATGATATGTTGCTCATTGGGAAGGGTAAGAACATGATTTCTAATTTTAAATCTCAGTTGTCAGCTTAGTTTGAAATGAAAGATTTAGGGGCAGCCAGGTACATTCTAGGAATGGAAATCAGAAGAGACAGAACTAACAGAAAACTTTGGTTAAGTCAAAGTAAGTATGTTAAGACCGTGTTGGACAGATTCAACATGGTAGATTGTAGACCATTGTGTGTTCCCGTTTCCTTAGGGACAAAGTTGTCTGTTGATGATTGTCCAAAATCTCCTAGTGAGGTGGAGGACATGAGCAGAGTACCTTATGCTAGTGTTGTTGGCAATTTGATGTATGCTATGGTCTGCACAAGACCAAACATTGCCCAAGCAGTGGGAGTCCTTAGTCGATTTATGGCTAATCCTGGACGAGTTCATTGGGATGCAGTTACGCGAGTGTTCAGATATTTGAGGGGTACTTCCGAGTATTCCATTTGCTATCATGGTAATGTTTCAGGACCTCTGCATTCTATTGATATTCATGGATTTGTGGATTCAGATTGGGCAAGTGACATTGACAGCAGGAGATCCACCAGTTCTTATGTTTTTACATTGTTTGGTGGTGCTATTAGTTGGATGAGTAAGCGACAACCTTTTGTTGCTTTGTCCACGATAGAAGCTAAGTATATGGTAGCAACTATGCTTGTAAGGAAGCCATTTGGCTTAAGAGATTGTGTTTCGATATTGGTGTTGATGCAGGTCAGATCACGATTAGTTGTGACAGTTAGAGTGCAATTTGCCTTGCAAAGAATCTAACTTTCCATGCTAGAACCAAGCACATTGATGTTCAGTTTCACTTCGTGAGGGATATGGTTGAGGATGGAAAGGTAAATTTGGAGAAGGTAGATACTTTGAAGAATGTTGCAGATGCATTGACGAAGCCAGTGAGCACAAAGAAGTTCAGATGGTGTTCGGAGTCTATGGGCCTCTTGGCCTATAGCGGTTAAATCCTATTTTTCTATTGGCTCTTACAAGGTGTTCGACAAGTGGGAGAATGTTGGGAATTAAGGTGTCTCAACCTTCGTAATTCTCTACATTTATAATGTTTGTATTTATTATTCATTGCCTATGTTGTAAATAATTGGAAATTCCACTTTGTCATATTGTGGGATGTGGCACGATGATGTGTCAATCCTACATGGATTATGACAACTTGTTATTTTGTCCTCACATGAGGAGATAGGCATCCCACTTAGTGGTAGGAATATTCTTCCATATGTCGGCATCTTCTATGTTGTGTAAGGAATGTTTGACCGAAATGGTTATGACAGATTCCTATGACGAATCTATGACATGTAAGAGTCGAGAATAGAAGGTTGTAAGACAGGTAATGACATGTGTCATGAAGCATCTTTGAATGAGGCATATTTGGGTGCCCCAAGGTAGAATATGACATGTTGTAAGAGAATATGCTATTTATAGCATGTTTATGACAGATTCTCGTACAGCTGTAAGTTGTAACTGCTATGACAGATTCTATGACGGTCGTAAGTGTCGTAAGAGCATCTGTCATAGCCCATTTTGGAAATAGGTGACCTCTTTGGGATGGGAATTGTGGACAAGTGTCAGATACATTCTACAATGTTGCCCAGGTGTCCCTAGGCGTGGGTTTTGGTCCAAGATGCCATATTGGAAGCTCATTCCAAGAAAGGTCCAAAATTGCCTTGTATGTCCTATTTAAATAGGTTCTTGGATATGGAGTTTGTATCACAAGTCTACAGGTACTGTTATGCTACCGGATTGACTTCAGACATGAGTGTCAAAGACCATTGAAGCTTGCATTGCAAGTGTATTGTAAACATTCTTTCATATTTGTTAATACATTGTGCAAGTTTCTGAGTGTGGGGTTTTTCACCCGATAAGGGTTTTCCCCATCGTAAATCTCTGTCTCTCTTCTTCTGTCTTCTTTCTGGCTCTTGTGTTTTGCTGTAATATCTCATGTTAATGGTTTAACATCGCTGTAATAGTTAGGATAAATTTGAATTTGCATAGCCATCTCCTCAATAGGTTAGTGTAGGAAGCATTTCCGCACACCTAGCTTCCTTCCAAGAACAAATAAGAAAAGAATAAAATACATATTTTTAACTATAGACTATACATAAATATATAAATATATTTAGAATTATTCTATTAATATCCTTGCTTTTATTAAAAATGGAAGAAGGAAATGCATGCGCGGCATGCAAAGAGGGGTGTAATTTTCCAAAAAAAAAAAGTTGTTTGCATGAGATCGAAAGGGAAAAGGAAGCAAAAATTAGGATTCTAAAGGGAATTAAAAAGAAAAACTCTGACAGAAAGGGGGATGCAGGCACATTAGAGATAAGGAGAACACATACATACAACAAGGAGGAGAGGATTAGAGGAGATCCAAGAGGTACTCACTAGAGCATAGCCCAAGATTGGTGTTACGACCTACATCAGGTATTTTCCTTATAATTCTTTATCAAATCTATTGTTCTTGATGAAACTCGACTGTGTGGTCAACAATGTCAATTAAAATATGTGTAATAGTAGCAATGATAAATGGATCTACCTTAAGAACTAATTGTTGTTTCTTTTGTCCTTCCATCAACCTACATAAACTAAACGGCCATTTCAGAGAAACATATTGATCTTTGGTCATTTAAATCAGCCTGTTGAAACAATTTGACCTCTAAAACTTCTTTTGTTTCTTTTGAATTTCCTAACATATACTCGATTTATACTGCCTTTGTAATGATAGTATGCACCTCCTTTAATGTATTTTGGCCTCACACAATATTAGATCGGCCTCTTCTTTTCCTATTTGGCCTGAGTACTTACCTTGAAATGACCTCCAGAGACTTAATCGGCCTTTGAACTTGATTAAATTTGCATCTATCCTTGTGGTCTATGTTGATCTATGCAATCAAACTCTGGGGAAGTTCACTGGAGTATACATTGTTTTAAAATTTTCTTTTTTTATCACTTTGGATTAGCCTGTTGTGCGACTGACCTGCTGAGAGAACTTGCATCTTGTTATAAATTCTTTCCTTTGTAAGTGCTTTTAATCTATAGACAAAATTAGCTATATGAGCCTAACGGTCTTGCAAGGTTATTTTTCCCCATCAACTTGAGGATCCACGTTTTCTTCCTTGTGTCATCTTCAACCAGCCTATTGAACTGATCTGCTTGCCAGACTCGTGTATGGCTCGGTACTTTGAGTCTCTCATCAACCTTTATAGACATCTGCTCCACCTCTTTGTTTATTCCTAATCGGCCTTTGAGAAATGTTTGATCTTCCCTTCTTCGTAAATGAAATTGACCCAAAATCAATATCTACCATTCATTCTTAACGTCCTCATTCTAAGTAGGGTCAACTTCACTCAACAAAGCGACCTGTGTCCAAGCAAATTAGTTTACCTTTTCAATAAAAGTTTTTCCGGAAGTAATTCATGTTCTGCCTTGTTCCTTGGTTGATGTCATACCATGTGAACGACCATTTTCATAACTCATTCGACCTTGAGATTTCTTCGAAGTCTTTATTAGTCAATACCATTTGTTTCATATTTTATTGTTTTAGGTTTGTGGAATGCCTTGATTATTATTTTTTTGAAGATTTCTTTAAAAGATAGGTATTAGTGATGGGAATATATTATAAATCAAGAAATTTCTATATATTATTATTATGAGGCATATTCTAATGCTGAAAATATTATTTAGTATTCCATATATATATACAAATCCCAAATAACTTATTTTAATAACTAGAGTTAGATTTTCTTAAATAAATAAAAACGTGGATATAATATATAGCTATGAAATACATGCCTAGGAGATAGACAACATGTTGAGATAGCCTTTTTGCATTTATGGAGGAAAACCTTATGTTCATCTCATAGTAATGAAGATACGATTTAAAAAAAAAACTAACTACATATGAGAGAAATGATGAAAGAAAACACCTGAAACATTTCCTATTTCCTAATGATTACATGCATGGAGTGATTTTTTCATCTTTTATTTCGTAAACTATGCTATGAATGAGAAAGGCTATATGTGATACTTGTGTTTTCTGTGTCTTTACTTTTTGTGGAAAGTTGCCTTCTAGGACGGGTACTGAATATGGGGAAATAGGGAAGTAGGTTTTATTTTCAAAACTTACACACCATTAATCGGTTTATAATGTGTCCAAAGTAAAATTTGACGTTGAAATAGACATGTGTACCATTGAAACAGATAGTTTTGATTACCTATTTTATACATTTATATTTTTCCTTGCCATATCATGTTAATGTGATGTTGCATTCTAGCTAGGATGCATGTAGGTTAATAGGCACGCACCAAATTCCATCCTGTGCTTGTTTATAGGTTGCTAGGCCCTTTGAGTAGGGTCGGTCATTCCTCAATTTGAGGAATATCGGGGAAGCACAAGCTTCGTGGTTGGGCTAAAAAGTGCTTGAACCATGTTCTTATCCTTTGACGCAGCAGATGGCTAGATGGTCGATCGTGGTCGAGGACTGATTGTTTAGATTTACATGATCTTGTGGATAGATGTATATCTTCATTGAGCTCAAAATGTTTTGTAAGGCGTAAGCCGTTATTGATACTTGTATATATTGTACTTCAGAAAGATGATTTGTACCATGATCAAGTATATAAAACTTATGAATGAAATCTTCATAGATAATAGATTTCAAATTTATCTCTTTTACTTGATGATGTAGATGTAATTACTTTACTTTACTTGCAGTTAATTTAGTTTCTCTTCAGTTATGTATGTTTGTGGAATTTTTAGTACTTTAGATCTTTTCGTATTAAACATTTTGTCGAACCCGTATTTTTAAGGATTTTTGCACCTTGATGAGTGTTGTACTTCAAATTTACATTCATTTCATTGTTCATCTTATTGCATTGGAAAAATTACAAAAACTATGAAAAATTTTGAAAATTTTGAAAAAATTGCTTTTTTAGCTTGCATTTTCAAATAATTTGAATTAGTTCGCATTTAATTTCAATAAATTTCTATAATTATCATCAGATCTAATTTAAAATACATAAATTCTTCATTCACCATTTATTTACATTGCATTTTCATGCTTAAATTGATAAAAATTGCTTGAAATTGTGCATTTTTCCATATAACCTACTTTTGCATTAGCTAGGGTTTGTAGTCAAAATCTTGTTTCATATTTTACTACCCTTTTAAAACACTCATTATGACTGATTTATAACTATAGTTTTTCATCATAGTGGTTTTCTTGCAAAATTTCATGTCTAGGGTTTGAAAACCTTGCATTTTCACTAGATTTGGCCTTATCGTCTCTCTAGAATTGCGTCATAGGCGAGTTGTGAAGGATTTTACTGCACTAATTGGAAGTTGTTAGGGTTATTATATTCTACCCCTCCTAAAATTCTTTACAACACCCTTTTTATTGGGTCTTTACATTAAAAATTGGTGAAAATTTACATATTTTAGTGTATTTTCACTAGGTTTTGACTTATCATCATTATAGGATTGCATCAAAGGTGTGTTGTGAAGGATATTATTTATTTATTAAGATTCTATTAGACTTATTATTTTCTTCCCCTGATCAATTTCCTTACGACACCTCTTCTTTCACTTGTTTTCATTGAAATTTTTCAAAAAATCAAGCATTTTGGGTCTTAAACATATCTTTCTAGGGTTTGTTCCATTAGTTTATGCATTAAGTGTTGCATGCTTTTGTATGAGTATTATAACCCACTTCCCTAATATAGATATCCCTTTAATAAGAAGTAGAAGACTCATGGGATCTAGTGTTCTTAAATAATACAATATTTCTACCTCTGAAAAACCATTGAACACCTTCTTTACAAAAGGAGAGACGCAAATTTTCTAAGACACTATACCTCATACAACCACTATGGAGTATCAAGTATTTCATGATTTTGAGGACACTATTGAGGTGGTAACACATGTACCTAATGATCAAATAAACAAACTTGATAAAGAGTTAGCCAATTTTCAAGCATTTGTACAAACTGAAAGGATAGCAGAAGAAGCTATACCTGTGATTCACAACATAAGAGAATTGATAAAAGAAGGACAAGATGGTATTAATTTTATTCAATTTTTAACACATATTGTACAAACTAATGTTATACCAGTGACTGAATGTGTAAAAGTTATTAACAACATGTCGTCACCATCTCATACACAAGTATCGGCACCTATATCGACTACAGGAATATCTACATTTACATCAACAATTTTATCCACTGATACTTGTAGTAATGCTACCACTGGTATTGGAGTACCTAATGGCACTAATTCACAAAATTACAAAGCTATGGGATTTAACTATCAGAACCTAGTTTCTAAGGGGACCTCTTCTATGAATAATTACTCCCAACCACCTATCCATCCCATTTATTCTTAGCCACCTATTACATACAACTATTCACAACCACCTTCCACCTATCACTATGTTCAACCACCACTAAACTATTCATAGCCTCCACTTATCACTACTCAAGCTCAATCACCTCCTCTTTTTGGTTCTAATTCTTCACAACAAACCGCATCTCCCAATGATGCCATCTTAAACCAACTATTGCAAGGCATGACTTCTTTACAACAAAAGGTGACAAACTTGATGAATTCCTCACAACCTAATATATCAACTTATCATGCCCATAATCCCCTATCTTATGCAATCTTGAGAACTCCTATGCCTAAGAGGTTTGAGACCCCTAGCTTTAAAAAATATGGTGGAAAAGGTGACCCTAATACTCATGTGGTAGCATTCACAGCTATGTGTAGTGATTTCTACTTTGAAGAGGACTTGTTAGCAAATATTTTCCCATGATCTCTCAAAGATATGGCTTTAGAATGGTTTCTCTCTTTTCCTCTGAATTCAATACACTCTTTTTGGTAGTTAGTTGATCATGTCTCACTGATTGATTTAGTTTATTGCAAACAAGGTCCGAAAGAGAAGTTAACTGAGTTTATTAGTCAGTATCAAACTCTCTATGCACAAATTCAATAGAAAATTGATGCAGAGAAAGGACTCATTCAATGCAACAAGACTCTTTTCATACACTACATACAATGATATGACTCAACAATGCTTGCATACACCCTAGATCACACTAGACACCTAATTTCAATGGCCTCAAAATGCATACAACAAAGGAATCATATGAAACAATGAAGTTTGGGTTTATCAAGACCTTCAAAAATGTTTATGGGTACCTAACAACTCAAACTTATTGCAGACAAGTGATTTCATGGATCCATCTTATCAAACCCTAAGCAAACTAGGGTTCTGCCCTATTTTAGCAGGTTTTTGAAAGGAACAATCCTCTATAACTCCCTAGAATCAAAAGATATCAACTCCAAACCTTGAAAATATTATATCACACATCAACACAGTACTTTCCTAAAGTTTTCAAAATTTTCTAATAGTTAAAACTCAAGAAATGAATTTTTTATTCATGGCTGGAAACCCTAGGCTGAATCCTGCCTATTTTTACTAAAATTGCTCTAAAATGCACAAAACTCAATGAAATCTCCTACAACAAAAATAAAAGGAAATAAGAAAAGATTCTCCATCTTCTCCAACTAGTTTCAGGTATGTATTGTACCGTATAGGGTCGTACACCTTGGGTTTACAATCTAATTACATAGAAAAATACATAAAAGTGTGTCAAAATTGATGGTTTTCTTCTTCAAACTCTTCTCCAACCATTTGGTCATGTTTACAAGGCATATTTATGCTATTATTATCATGTACCAACCTCCAACTAACCCCCTAACTATTTTTTAATCAAAATTTTAAGAGTTGTCATTACAACATTGACAATATTTGAGCAATTTTTACAACTTTTGCCTAGATTGCACCTAATGATGCAAAATGGTCCTAGATTGACTTAGAATGTTCTCAAATGACCTTATTTACATAAATCAAGCCAAAACAAAACAAAAACCAAAGTTTTCCAACATGATCCATCTCAAACGATGCTCGGTGTTTCTTTCACTTCTTCCAATTGTGCTGCATGCTTAGATGTTCTCTGACATTCTCTTGATTATTCCAATGCTTGGTTTGATATGCTCCATGATTCTTGGTCTTCACTCTTTTGTTTCGTGCTTCTTTTTGTACCTCCTCCTGAGGATCTTCTCCTCAACTACAAGACTCTGATAGTCTATGTCACTTTCATATGCCACATTATTGATGTCCATGTCTTCATCCTCGTCATTCTCTCCTTGGTCTGTACCTATAAAAACATTATTAGAAACATGCATTAGATAAAAACCATGAGTTCAATTTACCTCTTCACTATCTCGTGGTGGTTGTTGTCTTGGTTCTTCCTTGTTCTCAGCTATACCCATCTTCTTGTCAACTTTCTAATCATCACCAACCTGCTAGTTTCTTGGATGTACCTCTTGCCAATGGACCTTTGCATTTGTGTCTGCTTGAGAACATTTCTCTTCCATGATTTCTACACTTTCTTGAAGACACTCTTGATCTTTCTTCTAGCCCATGTCAATGAATGTCTCTTCTTCCTTTGTTTCATCTTCTCTTTTCAAAGTAACCATATGTTGCCTTCTTCTTTTCTAAATAATCATTTTTATGGGCTACTTCACCTTCTTTCTCATTGGCCAATGCCAAACATTTTCTTGAGATGCTTTCTCAAGACATTGTTTCAATACAAGATTAATACGTTTTCAAACTCTCCCATTGTCCTATCAAACTGTGTAACTAGGCTTATCCTATCGTCTTTCATCTTCCCCTTCTGAGTTTGTTATTGCATCTTGCTATCTCTTCTCTTTTCTTGGATTCTTCTTATGATACCTCACCTAGTTTTTCTTTCCTTTCCCTCACTACCTAGTCTTTTGCCATCTAGGTTCTTCACTTTAACTTGTCAAAAATAATACACAACCCTCCAAAACTTCCCTTGTCCAGATCTTTGGGCTCAGATACCAAAAATGACAAAAATTATGCTTATGAGGCCCTTGATGCCCCTGCATCAGAAATGAAGGATGAGGATGTTCAGAAGGTGTTTATTACAAATCTACAACCTAACATCTATGATAAAATTCTCTTGATGAAGTATAACACCTTTCAACATTTATGTACTACCCTTCATGATTATCAATTTTTGTCTAGTCAGTATGAAAACCAAAACTCATTGGCTCAAGTTGGTCAATCCATGGGTGGTCCGTCACAAAACAACTTTAAGAGGAATAATAAGAGTTTCATCAAGATTAATGGACTGAATTCAAACAACTTTTCCCAAGTGTCTTCTATCACTAATCCAAAGAAGGAACCATATCAACAAAGAAAGTTTGTGTCGATATCTGAGTCCTATCATTCTATCATGAATCAAACTGTGAGTAATAAACTTATGAAGCTTCCTCTGATAAAACCATTGGATCCTAGTAGAATGCAAGGACCTTATTTTGATGTTAATGCTTTTTGTCATTACCATCAGCAACAAGGACATGATACTAAACGATGCATGCATCTTAAACACGAAATACAAGACCTAATCGATTCTAATATTATATAGGTATCCGGTGTGAATGATAATGGAAATAAGTCAGTTGCTCCTCTGAATCAAAATTTAGAAATCTTTACTAATCCTTTCCCTAAGCATACTGATAACAACATGTTGGAACAAAATATAGTGAAAGTAGAAGATGCCTATTTGGATTATGATGACATTGTGGGTATGATAGAAGTGGATAAGGAAAAGTTGGATAAACCACCTTGCCCACGAAGGAATGGTATTTATGCTGATGTTTCTCCTCCATTATCTTTACAAGGATTAGGAGATAACCAAAACGCATCAAAAAGACAAATGGAACAATCAAAACAAGAGACTATAAAAAATGAAAAGATTGAGATAGTACAAGATAGTCCTTGTCACTATGCTAGACGAACTCAACAAAGAAAGCTAGCTAAAAATTAGAAAAGAGTAAGACTATTATTGTCAGTTGGAAATAATAGTGGTTCTCCTCCTCACAAGCAACAAAAGATCTTACATACACAAGGATTTGAGAAACAAGCACTGCATGGACTTACTAACAACAAAGAACACTTTAATAAGAACCACTCAAGCTTCGCACAAAACTTGATAGAGCATCTCTCCAAGATAATCACAAGTTCCAAATTCTAGACTAGTTTTTCCCTACAGGTAAGTATTTCTAACCCTGGTGGTCACCTATGTTGTAGCATAATCAGCTCGTTTATGTGACCTTCTCTCTCATGTTATATTTCCACCATGATGTGTTATGTGTTGTTTAGGCCTCCTGGGATGACCCTTGATTCTCTTGTAAGGTCAAGGATACTGGGAGACTGCCTCTGTTTTGACCCTTCTATTTGTATCAGCATTCTTCTATATTGCTAGAATCCTCCATTTTCATTGCTGTGTGTTGTGTCTTAAGGACATAGCGTTGTGGTTGGTGACTTGGGGGCACCCTCCTACATGATTGTCCCTAAGGTACTTGTTTCTCTCTCTTGATTTATTGTTTATCTTCCTTTAGTGGTTCTATCTAGTGGGCGGATGACAAAAAACATATTATACTGATACAGATCAAGTGTCTCTTCAGTGAGAAATCAAAAAATGGACCTAGTCCATACATGACAATGGGGTTGTTATATATTATCTGACACTTGGCTAGTAAAATCACTCCATGTGATATTTTGATGTTGTCTGATCGCACTTACAAAACATAACAATACTACTACTCCATGCACTTTGTCTATCTTGGATCTAGCCTTGCATTGTTGTTTATCATGATTATATGAATGCTAACACCTTTTCTTGCAGGAAATTGTGTTCCCTTGTGTGTTTTATTCCTACCTTAATGTGCTTGATATCAATATATGATATCAACCACCTTAAGGTGGGGGAATATATAAGGTAAGTTGTCTGATTTAGATGCTAGCAAAGTATGTTTGTAAAGCTTGAAATCTATTGCAATCATTTAAGCCCTCTATAGAGGTAGGATATCATGCATATCCTTTTTATTTTAAGCCCTCTATGCGAGGTGGGGATGGTGTATTTCTTGAGGAGATTGCACAATCTTATCATTTTCAAAAAGTCCTCCGAGCAGGCGGGGAGCAGATCTGACACTATCCTAACCCTTAAGCATGTCTTTGGCAATTGTTGTGGCGAAGCCCAATCATTGGTGTGTGCTTGTAATGTGCCTAAGATAGTTGTGAACCTAGCAATAGGTTTCTTCCATCACTTGTCTGCCATGTTTTCTCCATGTCTTCCATGTGTGTGTGTATGGCGTGTTTGTTCCCAAGCATAGTCTAAAGACTGGTGGCGATGAGTCCCTCCTATGCTTTGAGATTTGTATGGCGTGCTTGATTTGTATGGCATGTTTCTTCTCAAGTGTAGTCTAAAGACCGATGGCAATGAGTCCCTCCTGCACTCTGAGATTTGTATTGTGTGTATGTTGCCCCATATGCAGTCTAAAGACTGGTGGCAATGAGTCCCTCCTGCATTTTGGGTTGTGTGTTTACTTTCCTTGCACTTGCATTTGCATTTCATATATGAGAAAAAGAAAAAAGAAATAATCACTGCTTTCATTGTATTCAATGTGTTTTGCATGTCTTCAATGTTGTATTCTCCATGTTTTACATGACTGTAATTGTCTTCTTCATGTTGTGCATGCATGTTACTGTCTTCATTGTGATTGGTGTGTCTTCTTTGTGATTTACATGTTTATTGTGCTTGTTGACCATACTTTAATGCATGTATTGGCGTTGTGTTTATACATACATTAAAGTGGGGGTTAAATTTTACATCAGAAAATGTCCCCTTGGGGGCTTTTCCCTCTTAAGGTTTATCTCCTAGGTTTTTTAAAATACATTTAGGTCATCTTGCATGTTAATGGTGACTCTCGATGAGAAAATCCTAAAGTTTCATGGCAAATGGGACTTAAGGGGTGCAATTAGCATAAATCCTGCCTTAAATAGGGGGGAGGACTTGGGCGCCCACACCCTAGTTGTCATGCCTGCATTTCCCATGTGGTCACAACACACAACACACGTGTCATGTCCACATTTTCCATGTGGTCATGACACGAATTACAAAAAAACTTTTCTACCTATCCCTAGGAACCCCATCGCACGCGTCTGCGTGCTTGGTGGCAATATGCATAAGGCGTAAACCTATCAACATAAATCAGGGAGGTGCGTTGTCCCACACAGTCCCCTGTGTGATGGTAGTCATTCTAGGGGGTATGCAACATGAAGCATGTCGCTTTAGGGGTTAGAATGGTTTTAATCCTAATCCTAAGTTTCCTAGGTGTGAAGATGATTCTGCTAGCTTCGAAACCTATCTCTATCCCCGGTCAAAAGAAATCAAAATAAGGATTAAGTAATAGTGGCATGATGGATGCATGATTAAAGTGGAATGGTGGAATAAAAGTTAATAAAATAACGTAAAATTAAAACCCTAGAAATCTAGGAAAAATCTGACAGCATAACGCATTTTCAATAATCGTATTAAAATTTTTAAAATAAAACTCCAATAAGAAATTAAATAAAATTTAAGAATAACACCTACATTTAAGTACAAAATTTAAAACAATTTAAAATAACAAAAATAATTATCCTCCAAGGTCGAATAAATCGACCTTGCATAAAGAGGTTAAAAATTTGAAATGAAAATAATAAAAAACAAATACATGACACCAAAATAAATATCAAAATCGAGTCTATTAAAAAATATAATTACGGCATTATATTTATTATCTAACTCGCAAAAATAGAGAAGGGAGAAGATTTAATTACTCTTTCCCGTAAAATAATATTCAATAGATAAATAAATAAATTAATAAATGACATGCTAAGGAGGAATAAAATAATTTAACTAACCCAACTAAAAAGAATTCAAAACAAGTGAAATACTCTTCCCAATTAAAATAAAATTAATCCCTCCAAGATAAAATTAATTCACAAAGTAATAAAATCAAATTGCAATTCCCATTTAAAACAAAAACAAATGAAAAGAGCACAAGAGCTAAAAATTCATGGGCAAAAATAAGAAATTTAAAAATATGAAATTAAGGTAAACTCCCTCACATTATTTTTTCTCTAAAAAAAAATATTGTTTTCTAATGAAAAGCCCTAATTGTTTTATTCTATTGTTTTCTCAAGGAACCCTAATTCCAATTGAAAAAGAACAATGTTATCCCTAAAAGAAACCCTAATTTCCTTAACACATTCTTTCTTGTTTTCTTTTATTTTGCTTTTCTCCATTTGGTTTTGCCTTCATTGTTTCTCTATTTTTGTTGCAGGTTGAGGGTTTGATGAGGAGGCCACCAAGGAAATCTACCACACAAAGGTATAACTACAGTGCATATACACCGTTGGGTTTCATTGACTAGATTTATATTTATTTTGTTTTGTTAAAACTGTATATATTTAAGTATATATACAAATGCATGCATATACACCAAAATAGACACAGATCTGAGAATAATTTCTTGTTTGTTTTCACGGACCCACAGAATGCTATATATATATATACAATTTTTAACTTGCTGTAGAGAATGTCACAGCCAAACAGGAAAGAGGTTAGCAGATTTAATTTAAATGCTGACAGAATTTAGAATGGCCGAACAACCTAACTCCCACGCCGTCGCTGGTTGATCAAATGGTAAAAGGGGCTTGGGGTATGGTGTGGGGAGGGGGGGTCAAACCCCCACCCACACCTGAGGTGTGGGTGGGGGTTCGACCCCCCCTCCCCACACCCCAACAAACTAAGCGTTGTGGCTATGTGGGCGGCAGTCATTTTGGCTGTCATCCACACGGTCACTTTTTTTTTTGTATATATATATTTTAAAACTGACACTTAATCCTAATAAAATTTAGGATCGACCCTAACAATACATAGTTTACAGCCTTCAAGAAGATTAAATTTCTGACAAATGTAAATCTTGCCCTCTGGTTTTTATGTTATTTAAAACTGGTTTATTTTCACAAGCAAACTGTTTATCAATAAGTTAGAATATATTAGAATGAATATATGTATATATATATATTCACAGTAAGGTAAATGTATTGTTAATACTGTCACAGCAATGAGGTTAAACAAGAAAATGCATTTGTAAACAGAATATGTATGTATATATTACACCATGTATTTATTTACACAACCACAGAATGGGAAATAAAACCTGAGTATTATTATAATAAAACCAGTAGTATGTAATTTTCTTTGAAAACAAATAAGTGTACAGGGATGCTATTTCATCCCCCTTTTTTTACAATAAATATGACATAATCACATATTTTATTTTGATAGCAACCTAAGTAGCTAGAATTCATATATATATTGAACAAAGAAATAGAGGCATAAAGATGAGAGTAATACACATTTATTTATTTCTAGAACTCATTGCAACAACATTGATAATTAAACAGAATTTAACAATTACATAAGACAGCTAGAAACATTTTCTTTTCATAGCAGCTACTCATAACATGGAAATTTCAATATAAAATACAAAAATGAATACATCATATTTTCCTTCATATTTTCTAGTTTGCACCCAACACAATTACAACATATATAGATATATTTTTTTTGCAAAGCACAAATGACAGTAATAAATCCACTCATGCATTTCTCAACACAATACCAACTCCACCATAAAGGGGATAAACAACTTCTAAATAAAATAACCAGAATGTTTACATTTCAACTTTTAGCACAACCAACGTCAAGAGCAAAAAAAAATTTAACAAATTTTACAATAGGGCCACAATGGCCATGGCTCGAACAACCAATAAAACACTACTAAATCCACCAAAAATGGGCTTCTCAACCACTCCATTTCTTCAAAAAAGTGCACCTACAAGTAAAACACAACAAGAAAGGAAAACCTAGCCACATCGAAATGCCCTCCTCCCTACCGTAGACCCGCAAGTGGGTCACCCCCGAGCTAGGGAGGTAGGGATTCACATGGGTGCAACCACTCAATAACAAGTATCAAAACATATCAACACAAAAATAACCCCAAGGATAAACATATAACTCAACTCATGAAAATAAGTTTGATGGGGGTAGGGAATGGACCCCTCTACTTCAAAGGTCACCCAAAATACTAAAATACCAAACTCATGGCCTCAAGCCAAAAACTTCCAAATACACAACTCCTCAAATATCTCAAAATAACCTCCATGGAGCTCTTGTCATTCAAATAATCTCCACAACAAGTAAGAAGCCCTCAAGGCATAAATAAGAAGCCCTCAAGGCATAAATACACAAATATGGGAATGACCTCAACGAGGTTCCTTTCCCCTACCCCAAACAAGTTGAGCCTTACCTCCAAATGGAGGTGCTCTCACCATACTCCCATCCCATGCAAAATAAAGAAACAACAACCAACAAAAAACACAAACACATCACAATAAATAAGCAAGGGTGAAGAAACATAGTTCATGAAGCTTACCTTCAAAGCCCTATAATGGAAGCATGTTTGGTGATGAGCTCCAAGCTTCTCCAAACCTTCCAATCTCCAAGAACTCCTCTAACTTTCCCAAAATTGCTCAAAAATAGAAAGAAACTCTAAAATATACAAGAACCCCACACTCCTCAACAAGAGGAGGTAATATAGGCCACCCATTTTGGCTTTGAGGAAAGAGAAGGTGACACTTGTCACCTTCTCCTTCCTCCTCTAATGCCACTTGCAAGGGAGAGGAAATGTGAGGATGACAAGTGTCATCCTTCAATTCCCTCTCAATCCTCACCTTATCCACTTGTGCTCTCACACATGTGTGAGAGAACAAGTGGTGAGGTGGCATTTCCATTCAAACCTCCAAGAGGATAAGGGATACCATATGGCATCCTCTTATTCTCTCAAAGAGCCATCTCCCTCCAAGACGCTCTCACACATGTGTGAGAGTCTTGGAGGAAGATCCCACACACTTGGAAGTCTTGGAGACCTCCCAAGTTGTCCTAGGGAAGGGATTCCCAAACATTGGAAAGGGAGATTAGTCTTTCCCAAAGCATGACTCATCTCCCACCTTATCTAATTCAAATTTCGTCACTTTAACTAAACCATAGTTTAGAGTGACCAAAAGTGAGTTAATCCAAGGGTTAGTTAGTCTAAATTGCCCTTGGACCCATGGGTAACCACCTAGGGTAAATTTTGGGACACTAAGGTTCACCTAGGGGGTCATAAATCCACTTTAAATGGCCTAAAAAAAAAATTTACCAAGTGGTATAAGTCAATAAAAATTATACAACACTTAATATTAATTAATTTAAACAAAGGGTACTAGGCCAAAATGATAAAATTAAAACAAGAACATAAATCAACACTCAATTCAAACGTGACCCTTATCCCTCTTGGGAATGGGTCAGTTTTACAGGGAATAACATAAGTGTGAATTCTACCTCCAATTTCCTGTGGCTTGGGAATGTAAACCAGCACATCTCGATCAAGTGTCAATCATATCATGATAATCATAGCCAAAGCAACTGGAATTAAATTCATGCCATAGAATACAACAATAATCATCAATAACATAATTCTGAATTAAACAGCATTTTTCTATCGCATGTCAAATAATCCTCATCACATAAATAAATGGAAATCACATCACAAAACATCATCTAATATATCTCATAAGTTGAATCACAAAATAGCATCAAATATGATCAAATCAAATCACCATATGTCTAATCAATGTCATATCAAAATCAGGAGATATAATCAAATCTGCATAATGAAACCATAGTCTCTAAAAGTCTGAAAATGTTATCAACTGAAATGCATAATGATCAAAATAAGGAAGGAAAAATAATCGGCCTCACATCCTCCCCCCTAAGACTAAACTTCCTCTTGGAAGTCATCAAAAACGTAAGGATAGAGTGCCCTCAAGCTAGCTGCATCCTCCCAAGTCGTTGTGACCTCATCATAACAATCCCACTGGACCCTAACCTGGTCCAGCTCTCGACCTCGAAGGCCCAACGTCTGATGAGCCAATATGTGAATTGGCTCCAAAGCCAATTGCCCGTCCGCCTCTACCTGTAGAGCACTCCAGTCCAGTACTTGAGATAAATTAGATATATATCGCCTCAATACATAAATATGAAAGACATCATGGATATGTGACAGGCTAGGTGGCAACGCTAGACGACAGGCAACAGGTCCTATCCACTCCAAAATCTTAAAGGGTCCTACAAACCGTGGTGCGAGCTTAGTTCCCTTTCCATAACGAATTGGACTCTTGTGTGGCCGCACTCTAAGGAATACCCTATCACCCACTGAGAAGCTTCGATCAGTCCTCTTAGCATTGGCATACTTCTTCTGTCTATCATGTTCCTCTTGTAGTCTCTGCCTAATCAGTGTGACCTGCTGCTCCATATCCTAAACTAGCTCTGGACCAATGGCAACACTATCCTCTATACGATCCCAACTCAATGGTGTCCTGCATGGTCTGTCATATAAAGCCTAAAAGGGAGGCATACCTAACGAGCTGTGATGCCCATTATTATAGGCAAACTCAACCAGATACAGATACTCCTCCAATATAGATTGATGGTCCATAACATACATACGAAGCATGTCCTCCAACACTTGATTCATCCGCTCTGTCTGTCCATCTGTCTCGGGATGATAAGCAAAGCTAAAGTTGAGCTGTATGCCCAACACCTGCTGCAAGGCTCTCCAAAATACTGAAGTGAAAACTAGATCTCTATTAGAAATGATGCAGCGATGTACTCCATGTAATCTCACAATATCATCTAAGAATACTCTTGCCACTGCTGGCGCATTGTACGTCATGCGTACAGGTGAGAAATGCGCCACCTTGGTCAATTTGTCAACTGTCACCATGATGGCATCATGGCAATGCGAAGACATAGGAAGACCAACAATAAAATCCATGGAAATGGTGTCCCATTTCCACTCAGGTATCTCATGTGGCTATAAAAGACCCGCTGGATGCTGATGCTCAGCCTTGACCCTCTGGCACTCAAGGCATTGAGCAACAAACTCTGTAATATCCCATCTCATACCTGCCCAATGGTACAGCTGTCGTAGGTCGGCATACATCTTCTTCACCCCTGGATGTACCGCATATGGTGCTCTGTGAGCCTCTGATAACACTACAGTACGTAGGTCACCTGTACAGGGTACATAGATGCACTATCGATGACGAAGTAACCCATCTGCCTCAAGTGAATACTCTGCAAACTTGTCCACAAGGGCCCTCTGTAAATTGATCTCCTGCTACACCTAGAGAAACCACTCATCCTCTAGCAGATGCTGAATAATGCATCCTTTCAAGTCCACACTCAGAGTCAAGGTCAAGAGCTTGTGGCACCTTTGACTCAATGTGTCAGCAACCACGTTCTCCTTCCCTTTGATGTAGTGGACATCAAAGTCATACTCACAAAGAAACTCCATCCAACGCCGCTGACAGGCATTCAGATTCAGCTGTGTAAAGATATACTAAAGACTGTGGTGATCTGAATGGAGCTCAAAGCGACAACCTAATAAGAAATGCCTCTAATGAACTAGAGCATGAACCACTACCACTAACTCCAAGTCATGTGTGGGGTAGTTTAGCTCATGGGTCTTGAGCTTTCGCGACTCATACGCAATCGCTCTACCACCCTGCATAAGTACGGCCCCCAATCCCTCAAGTGATGCATCCATGCAAACCATAAAATCTACTACAGGATCAGGAACCGCTAAAATGGGGGCATTGGTGAGACGCTCCTTGAGGACCCCGAAGGCCCTCTCACACTGCTCAGTCCATAGAAAACTCTTCCCTTTCTGCTGAAGGGAAGTGATGGGGTGCACTATCCGAGAAAAACCCTCAATAAAGTGACGGTAATAAATAGCTAACCCCATAAAACTCCTGACCTCTGTCACACTGGTGGGTGCTGGTCAATCCCTGATAGCCCTAATCTTCAATGGATCTATGGAGATTCCATCACCAAATAGGATATGCCCCAAATACTGAACCTCTATCCTGAAAAATGCAATCTTCACCAAGTTCCCATAAAGATTATGCTCCCTCAAACACTATAGAACCTGACGTAGGTGCTCCTCATGCTCCTCCTCGGTCCGTGAATAGATCAAAATGTCATCAAGGAAAATGATCACGAACCGATCCGAATAGGTACAGAACACCCCGTTCATGAGACTCATGAACACTTCAGGGGTGTTTGTCAAGCCGAAGGGAACCACAGTGAACTCATAGTGGCCATAACAAGTCCAGAAGGCAGTCTTATGGATGTCTGCCATTGTGATACATAGCTGATGATAACTAGACTCCAGGTCAATCTTAGAGAACACCTTGGCTCCCTGCATCTGATCGAAAAGATCGTCAATCCTAGGCAGAAGATAACGATTCTTCACCGTCATCTTACTCAATTGCCTATAGTCCATGCAAAATCGAAGAGACCCATCCTTCTTCTTCATGAAGATGACAGAAGCGCCCCAAGGTGAAACACTCGGTCGGATGTGCCTCTTCTCAAGCAAGTCCTCCAACAGTAACTTGAGCTTTGTGAGCTCATGTGTGGTCATCCTGTAGGGTGCACGAGACACTGGCTCGGCACCTAACACTAAGTCAATGTGAAAGTCTACATCACGATAGGATGCCCGGTAACTCTGTTGGAAACACATCAACAAACTCTCTAAGGATGGGATGATCATCCAAGGATGTCTCAGGCTCGTCATCTAATTTGTCACTCACTGTGATGGTGAACATCTGGCATCCCTTCCACATGCAACACTTAAGCTGCTGAGCGGATATCATACGCATTGATGTGGGCTTCTGAATGCCCACTATCTCAACTGATGTACAGTGATCATCTAAGCAGTTGATCGTCTTTTGGCGACAATCTAGCTTGGCTCGATGAGTTGCAAGCCAGTCCATACCCAACACCACATCATAGGATCCTAATGTCATAACTTTAAGGTCACGTACTGTGGCAAAGGGTCCCAAAGAAATATTGCAGTCATAGACTAAGGCATCTACTGTCATCTTGGCCCCTGAGGCTAACTCAACCACCGACCTATCACCCTACCTAGAGGCCACCAGCCTACAACGCTCCATTAACGATGGAGATATGAAAGAGTCAGTAGCACCATAATCAAAAAGAATAGAAATGGGGTTACCCCCTATCATACCTAATGTCTCAATCACTGATGCCTAAAAATCATCCTAACGGTTATCAACCGCCATGAACATACGGTGGGACCTACCCACATCTCCAACAGTCTGCTCAGATCCTCCTGCACAAGGCTATCCCCCTATTGTAAAACCCTATGGACACTCTCTAGCTAGGTGTCCTACTCCACCACAAACATAACATGGGCCCCTAGCCTGTACCTGTCCAGTCTGAGTCCTACTCGACTGCTATTGTCCTAATCTACCAGTAGACCCTTGTGAGCCCCTATAAGATTGCTATGACCTCACGGGTCCCGCAGGTGGTCTCTGTTGCCTCTGATCTTTTCTTGGGCCCTACTGTTGCCAACCTCTATTATGTCCCCCATATGCCCTCTGTTGTGTCCTAGCTCTCTGCTGCTGCTGTGGGGGCCTAGGAGGTAAGGGTACAAAACTAAATCCTCCCCTATGAGGTGGTTGTGATGGTCTGCGAAAACTCTATTGATGTTGCTACTGTCCACAATCCTAATACTGAGGGCATGAACTCTGCCCTCATCCCTAAATCTCCTCAGCAATATATGCCTTCTCGACAGCATCACTCAAAGTCTGGGGGTCTGCCATACAAATAGGCCCTGCTATGCTGTGGTTCAGTCCTCTGATAAACTTATGAACCAAGAGTTTCTCGTCATGGAGATACTTTGCATATCGGGATAACTCGGTAAATCTATCCTCATACTATGCCACTATAAGTCCCCTCTACTGAAGGTCATGAAAGTCGTCTATGTGACGCTGCCTATAATGATCTGATAAGTATCGCACATTAAAGTGCTCGTTGAAGGTCTCCCATGTGAGAGTGTCTAATGAAAGGTGACGCTTGCACTCCTCAGTGTGCCACCAGGTAGCTGCTACATCTCGCAATAGGTGTATTGCTACACGAGCCTTCGTGTTGCCCTCGTAAGGATGCAACGCGAAGCATCTGTCTAAGCTGATAAGCCAGGCCTCTACCTCAGCTCCCTCTGTGGTCCTGACGAATGTAGGAGGGTTCAGCCTCAACAAATCCCTAATGGGATCTCCTTTGTCTATGTGCCTTCTGATAGGCTCATCTGTGTAATAGTCATAAGGTCTGTGAACAATATGCTCTACTCGTACTGCTTCATCACACCTAGCATGACATGGAGGGCTCCTACTACGGGCCCTATTGGCCAAACCAACCTCCTATGTTGTCGTCTCTGGCACCTCTACATAAGGCTCCACATGTGGTGCCCCTCGTGGCTCAACGCAAGGCTCCACACGTGGCTCAACACGAGACTCTGCCCATGGCTCGACACATGGCTCCTCTCGCGAATCTTCGTGGGGCTCAACATGTGGCTTAATGTGTGGCTCATCTATGGCTAGTGGAAGCCTATCTAAAACTACTTGTAAAGCCTGTAATATATGTGGCCCAATATTTAGTAGGGCCGGTGGTGCCTGCGGTGCTTGTAGGACCCGTTGATCCTGTCCCTTAGCTGAAGAGTCAGTGTGCACCTCAGGGGTGGAGTGTGGCGAGATTGCGCTCACCAAACTCATCGGGGAGGCATCCTACAAAATGAGGTAACCACAATTTAATCAAAGTTGTGGAAATAATAATGTGCCCTAAACAAGCCCAGTGTTTAAACTTAGGCTCTGATACCAAATGTCATGCCTACATTTCACATGTGGTCACGACACACAACACACGTGTCATGTCCACATTTGCCATGTGGTCATGACACAAATTACGAAAAAGCTTTTCTACCTATCCCTAGGAACCCCCTCGCACGCATCTGCGTGCTCGGTGGCAATACGTATAAGGCGTAAACCTGTCAACATAAATCAGGGAGGTGCATTGTCCCATGCAGTCCCTTGTGTGATGGTAGCTATTCTAGGGGGTATGCGACATGAAGCATGTTGCTTTAGGGGTTAGAACGGTTTTAATCCTAACCTTAAGTTTCCTAGGTGTGAAGATGATTCCACCAGCTTCGAAACCTATCTCTAACCCCGGTCAAAAGAAATTGAAATAAGGATTAAGTAATAGTGGCATGATAGACGCATGATTAAAGTAGAATGGTGGAATAAAAGTTAATAAAATAACGTAAAATTAAAACCCTAGAAATCTAGGAAAACTCTGACAGCATAACGCGTTTTCAATAAACGAATTAATTTTTTTAAAAATAAAACTCCAATAAGAAATTAAATAAAATTTAAGAATAACAACCTACACTTAAGTACAAAATTTAAAACAATTTACAATAAAAAAAATAATTATCCTCCAAAGTCGAATAAATCGACCTTGCATAAAGAGGTTAAAAATTAGAAATGAAAATAATAAAAAACAAATACATGACACCAAAATAAATATCAAAATCGAGTTCGTTAATAAATATAATTACGGCATTATGAGAAGATTTAATTACTCTTTCCCATAAAATAATATTCAATACATAAATAAATAAATTGATAAATAACACGCTAAGGAGGAATAAAATAATTTAACTAACCCAACTAAAAAGAATTCAAAACAAGTGAAATACTCTTCCCAATTAAAATAAAATTAATCCCTCCAAGATAAAATTAATTCACAAAGTAATAAAATTAAATTGCAATTCCCATTTAAAATAAAAACAAATGAAAAGAGCACAAGAGCTAAAAATTCATGGGCAAAAATAAGAAATTTAAAAATATGAAATTAAGGTAAACTCCCTCACATTATTTTTTCTCTAAAAAAAAAATATTGTTTTCTAATGAAAAGCCCTAATTGTTTTATTCTATTGTTTTCTCAAGGAACCCTAATTCCATTTGAAAAAGACCAATGTTATCCCTAAAAGAAACCCTAATTTCCTTAACACATTCTTTCTTGTTTTCCTTTGTTTTGTTTTTCTCCATTTGGTTTTGCCTTCATTGTTTCTCTATTTTTGTTGCAGGTTGAGAGTTTGATGAGAAGGCCGCCAAGGAAATCTACCACACACAGGTATAACCACAATGCATATACACCGTAGGGTTTCATTAACTAGATTTATATTTATTTTGTTTTGTTAAAACTATATATATTCAAGTATATATACAAATGCATGCATATATACCAAAATAGACACAGATCTGAGAATAATTTCTTGTTTGTTTTCACGGACCCATAGAATGCTATATATATACCATTTTTAACTTGCTGTAGAGAATGCCATAGCCAAATAGGAAAGAGGTTAGCAAATTTAATTTAAATACTGACAGCATTTAGAATGGCCGAACGGCCTAACTCCCATGCCGCCACTAGTTGATCAAATGGTAAAAGGGGCTTGGGGTATGATGTGGGGAGGGGGGCCGAACCCCCACCCACACCCTAACAAACTAAGCGTCGTGGCTGTGTGGGCAGTGGTCGTTTTGGCCGCCGTTCACACAGTCACATTTTTTTTTTGTATATATATATTTTTAAAAAAAAACTGACACTTAATCCTAATAAAATTTAGGATCGGCCCTAACAATACATAGTTTCTAGCCTTCAAGAAGTTTAAATTTCTGACAAACGTAAATCTTGCCCTCTGGTTTTTATGTTATTTAAAACTGGTTTATTTTCACATGCAAACTGTTTATCAATAAGTTAGAATATATTAGAATGAATATATATATATATATATATATATATATTCATAGTAAGGTAAATGTATTGTTAATACTGTCACAGCAATGAGGTTGAACAAGAAAATATATTTGTAAACAGAATATGTATGTATATATTACACCATGTATATATTTACACAACCACAGAACAGGAAATAAAACCTAAGTATTATTATAATAAAACCAGTAGTATGTAATTTTCTTTGAAAACAAATAAGTGTACAGGGATGCTATTTCATCCCCCCTTTTTTTTTGCAATAAATATGACAGAACCACATATTTTATTTTGACAACAACCTAAGTAGCCTGAATTCATATATATATATATTTGAACAAAGAAACAAAGGCATAAAGATGAGAGTAATACACATTTATTTATTTCTAGAACTCATTGCAACAAAATTGATAATTAAACAGAATTTAACAATTACATAGGACAGCTAGAAACATTTTCTTTTCATAGAAGATACTCATAACAAGGAAATTTTAATATAAAATACAGAAATGAATACATCATATTTTTCTCCATATTTTCTAGTTTGCACCCAACACAATGACAGCAACATATATAGATATATATTTTTTTTACAAAGCACAAATGGCAATAATAAATCCACTCATGCATTTCTCAACACAATACCAACTCCATCATAAAGGGGATAAACAACTTCTAAATAAAATAACCAGAATGTTTACATTTCAACTTTTACCACAGCCAACTTCAAGGCAAAAAAAAAAAATTAACAAATTTTACAATAGGGCCACAATGGCCATGGCTCAAATAGCCAATAAAACACTACTAAAGCCACTAAAAACGGGCTTCTCAACCACTCCATTTCTTCAAAAAAATGCACCTGCAAGTAAAATACAACAAGAAGGGCAAACCCAGCCACATTGAAATGCCCTCCTCCCTACCATAGACCCGCAAGTGGGTCACCCCCAAGCTAGGGAGGTAGGCATTCACACGGGTGCAACCACTCAACAATTAGTATCAAAACACATCAACACAAAAACAACCCAAAGGATAAACACATAACTCAACTCATGAAAATGAGTTTGATGGGGGTAGGGAATGGACCCCTCTACTTCAAAGGCCACCCAAAATACTAAAATACCAAACTCATGGCCTCAAGCCAAAAACCTCCAAATACACAACTCCTCAAATATCTCAAAATAATCTCCATGGAACTCTTTCCATTCAAATAATCTCCACAACAAGTAAGAATCCCTCAGGGCATAAATACACAAATATGGGAGTGACCTCAACGAGGTTCCTTTGCCCTACCCCAAACAAGTTGAGCCTTACCTCCAAATGGAGGTACTCTCACCATACTCCCATCCCATGCAAAATAAAGAAACAACAACCAACAAAAAACACAAACACATCACAATAAAGAAGCAAGGGTGAAGAAACATAGTTCATGAGGCTTACCTTCAAAGCCCTATAATGGAAGCACGTTTGGTGATGAGCTCCAAGCTTCTCCAAACATTCTAATCTCCAAGAACTCCTCTAACTTTCTCAAAATTGCTCAAAAATAGAAAGAAACTCCAAAATGCAAGAACCCCACACTCCTCAACAAGAGGAGGTAATATAGGCCATCCATTTTGGCCTTGAGGAATGAGAAGGTGACACTTGTCACCTTCTCCTTCCTCCTCTAATGTCACTTGCAAGGGAGAGGAAGTATGAGGATGACAGGTGTCATCCTCCAATTCCCTCTCAATCCTCACCTTATCCACTTGTGCTCTCACACATGTGTGAGAGAACAAGTGGTGAGGTGGCATTTCCATTCAAACCTCCAAGAGGATAAGGGATGTCATATGGCATCCTCTTATTCTCTCAAAGAGCCATCTCCCTCCAAGATGCTCTCACACGTGTGTGAGAGTCTTGGAGGAAGATCCCACACACTTGGGAGTCTTGGAGACCTCTCAAGTCATCCTAGGGAAGGGATTCCCAAACATTGGAAAGGAAGATGAGTCTTTCCCAAAGCATGACTCATCTCCCACCTTATTTAATTCAAATTTCGTCACTTTTACTAAACCATAGTTTAGAGTGACCAAAAGTGAGTTAATCCAAGGGTTAGTTAGTCCAAATTGCCCTTAGACCCATGGGTAACCACCTAGGATAAATTTTGGGACACTAAGGTTCACCTAGGGGGTCATAAATCCACTTTAAATGGCCTCAAAAAAAAAAATTACCAAGTGGTATAAGTCAATAAAAATTATACAACACTTAATACTAATTAATTTAAACAAAGGGTACTAGGCCAAAATGATAAAATTAAAACAAGAACATAAATCAACACTCAATTCAAACGTTACCCTTATCCCTCTTGAGAATGGGTCAGTTTTATAGGGAATAACATAAGTGTGAATTCTACCTCCAATTTCTCGTGGCTTGGGAATGTAAACCTGTACATCTCGATCAAGTGTCAATCATATCATAATAATCATAGCCGAAGCAACTAGAATTAAATTCATGCCATAGAATACAACAATAATCATTAATAACATAATTTTGAACTAAACTGCATTTTTCTATCGCATATCAAATAATCCTCATCACATAAATAACTAGAAAATACATCACAAAACATCATCTAATATATCTCGTAAGTCGAATCACAAAATAGCATCAAATATGATCAAATCAAATCACCATATGTCTAATCAATGTCATATCAAAATCAGGAGATATAATCAAATCTGCATAATGAAACCATAGTCTCTAAAAGTCTAAAAATGTCATCAACTGAAATGCATAACGATCAAAATAAGGAAGGAAAAATAATCAGCCTCACAATAGTCCTACCCTATTTTAGGTCAGGACCTATTTTTGGGTGTCAGTTTTATGACCGTTATTAGGTCCTATGCTGACATCTCAAGTTTGAATTATGAAATTCTTAGAGGGAATGTTTGTAGTTGCATAAATAAGCATGATTAGTGATTCATTTGTAAACTAGATGGCTTTTTTTGATCTATGAGCTATGTGAAAGTGATTCAAGGCATTCATTGTGTTGCATAGTAGTATTTTGTGTTGTTATTATGTTTGTGATTGCAGATTTGACTCCATCTCCTCATGACATGAAAGAGCATCTTCCTTCCATGAGATCTACACTATAAGGTGATATCAATTGTGTTTTCTATCATTTATCATTTGGATTTTTCCTCAATCTCGCAGGGATACACATTCTTTATCTGACAACGGTGTTCAAAAGACTTGAATGTCTCTCTGGGGCTTGATCGAGGCAAGCCTCTAAACACCACAACCCCCAACCCACTTTTCTATGATTGTAGGTTACAGGTTTCAGAAGAGAAAGAAGTGGAGTTGCAAGAGAGCAGTGTAGACTGACAGAATTGCAGATCTAAGAAGAAAACTAGGGCTTGGACTTGGGATCTCGCTCATTAGTCATCTAGATTCTGAAGCAATGAAATCTCTATGACAATAGGAATAGGTTACAGACATTCTTCAGAGATCCTGACAAAAGTAGGTACACTAGACTAGGGCACCCGCTCATTAGTCCCCAACTTTCCCACACACCGAACTTCAAAATCTGGTATGTATTTGGTTGTCATTTGTTATCTCTATGTGTGATCATTTTCTGTAATTTATTTGTTTGTTTATGATTTCATGAAATTAGGGTTTTGAGCATAATTAGACTTAATTGAACAACAAATTCACACAATTCCAATCTTTCCCTATGTTCTAAGTGACAGGAGAACTATAGTAGAGTTCTCTACTCGGTTGAATGTCCTTGAATGTTTAGTAGTGAAAGGAGGATCAACACAAACCCTAAAAACAACCATCATCATTATCACCCCCTCTTTTCATATTAAACACTACTGATGGCCTATAGTATGCATATTCCAAGTTCCATGATGATTGCATTACTGGAAGAGTGTTTGTTGTTGATTGTTTGAAGATAGTGTTACTTCTATGAAGATGTCCTGTATAGGACAATGGAATGCTCCACATTCCTCTACATTTGCAAATATGGCTATGCAGTTCTGGAATTGTGTTTAGGAGGAATTGAAGGTGATAATTCCAAGTTTTCAAATTATTTTTCCTTCCGCTATGAAAGTTATACATTATAGAGTACCGACATATATTCTGGCATAGTATGTTGGTGTTGAAGGCCTATTGGAATGCTCTGCATCCCTCCAGAAATGAATGGTTGCCTTTGTGGTTTTGAGGAAGTGTTTATGAATGTGTATTACATGCTTCCTTGTAGTTTCAAGGTCCTTGGTGGTCCGCAGCTCAATTTTTTAAATGACAACATGATGCAATGTGTTTTAGATGATAGATTACTCTGAGAGTTAATGATTGAAGTTGTACAGCATAATTCTTTGATGTGCAATGGAAAAAGAGTGTTTGGGGATGTTGTATGAGTCATATGGACTCATCTAGAAAAGTTTCATGAAGATCTTTCTTGTTTCCAGTACCACACAAGGTTTTCAAGTTGATATGGTCGTTATACTTCAAGTCTTCATGTGCCTTCCTTAAAGCTATCGTATTTTCACATGAATGGAGTGTACAGATGTAATTCCTTGGTTTTTGAAGTTATGAAGGTTGTTTTGGACCTAGTTAAGAAAGTTTTGGGGTCTGCAAGGCATAGATCTTCTGCTGTTGTAACCTGTGGCTTCACTTAGGACCTATCTTCTACACATTTCATATTGAGTGTTGTTTGGTTGACTTCTTCCTATTGTATCTGGCCAACAAGAAATATAATCAATGTAATATCATGTATAAATAGTGAATCAAAGTGAGTGAGGTGAAGTGTTATTGCAATGGGATTAAAAAGTTTTGTAAGAAGATAAAAGGCAAAATAAATGCATTGTTGATGTGCAATTGAAGGAGAAAGAGAAAAAGTTGTTGATGCTGTCCAGATTCATCTTGAAGACATATTTGTGACATTGATCAAGTATAGAGTGTGCCTAACTAATTAGATCCTCAGAAGGAAGTGTGTGGAGACAGAAGTGCAATCATCAAAAGTGTGAGTTTCAATGTCAATTTTCAGACAGTAGAAATACTGTCATACTATAATATTTTGTAAGTGTGTTCTCATTTCAAGGAGTAGTAGCTGTTGATAACTGAGAGGGGGGGGGTGAATCAGTTATCCTAATTATTTCCCTTATTGAACTTTCTTATTAATTGATGCAGCATTGAATCAAACACAAAAACATTACCATGAAATAAGAAACACATGACACAGTATTTTTGACGTGGAAACCCTGTTAAGGGAGAAAACCACGGGGTGATTAACCCAAAATTATTCTCTGTTAGAAGAATAGGAAATTACAAAATGGCACTTGCCAATTAGGGCTCACTGCCCGAGCACACTGCTCACAAGAGGCCCACTGCCTACAAGAAGACACACTGTCTACAAAGTGATAAGAATCACAGTCTGAACTGATTGGAAGCATCTGCATATGCTGGAGTTCAGTTCCGGTTAGGCTCAGTACACTGATCTGCTGCACTTCATCTTTTCTCTGTTCTTTATTCTGCTATCCTTTCACATACCAGATCTGTCTTGGTACTTCTGCTCTGTTCTGCACTTCTTCGCATATATCTTAACATAGTCACCCCCTTCACAACTAAATCCATCCTCTATATATATCCGCACAAGTAATTTCATCACCTTTCTAGTCGGCATCCGGAACAGTCTAGTTTCTTACAAACTCTGTTCTGTCGGCTGAATCCTTGCTCACCAAGCAATGCGGATCAAGCATATACTTGTAGATATCATTAATCATGTCGGCCAAACATGATTCATGCCTTCACAACCTTTATTATCAACAGTAACACATCCGGAAAGTAGTCTGATACTCTGTCAGTTAGTTCTTCCTCTGTTTTCACTGTCTCTCAGGAATCCGGTACTCAACTATTCATATCTTTTTCCTTGTCCATCACCGGAGGCTAAATCCTTGGAATATACCACTCAAGGTAGTCCTCTTGACTTCCCCAAATCCGCACTGCACCAAGACACTTCCTCTGAGAGATCCGGACCAATCTGTCGGACCTTGCCACATGCTCTGTTCTTGTTCACCGGACCACAACAATCTTTATTCTGACTTCCGGTAGAGACACACCATGACTTGCGGATATGTGGGATGTCCTTTGTTGCCATCAATGACAACAACTATGAATCCATATAGTGTCTCTTGCCAACAGTAGCTTCCTTGGGAGTGACCCTAAAACAAATTCATCAAGGAGTAGAATCTTCCTTGGGAGTGACCCTAAATCAAATTTACTTAGGGAGTAGCAACTTCCCATGGTTAAATCCCCTAAAACAAAGTTATTATTTGAGCTTCATATATTGTGAGTTAATCCTCACCATGGTCTTTCCCTTATAGGGTTTTCCACATATATCTAGTATTATGTTTTGATGTGCATTGTGTTAATCTTTCATATTCATGTTTATGTTGTGATAATTAAGTTTTGATCTGCTCTGAATAAGTTGAAGTTGTTAAAAGTGAAAATTGTTTAGATACTGATTCACCCCCCTCTCAATATCCTGGTGTGTTCAACAATTAGTATCAGAGGCAAGTTCCTCTGAGGAAAGCTCAACTGCTTGAGGAAGGTCCAAGATGGCATAAAATAGATCCAACAAGATACTTAGGTTTGATGGGACAAATTATGTTTTTTGGAAGCTAAGGATGGAAGCTTATATCAATTGTCAAGGGTGCAGTGTTTGGGACTCTGTCAAGTCTGGTTATATTGTTCCTGCTTCTATTCCTACACATGCAGATGAGGTTAAGAAGTATGATAGCAATGCCAAGGCAAACTTTGCTATCATGAGTGGGTTAGTTGATTTAAAGTTGTCAAAGGTTATGAGTTGCAGTTCTGCTCAAGATGTTTGGGATAAATTTAAAACCATCTATGAAGGAGATAAGAAAGTAAAGCAAGCTAAGATGCAGATCTTAAAGAGCAAATCTGAGAACCTAAAAATGTCAGAGGAAGAAGACATTACTGGATACATGCTCTAGGTGAATGAAGTAGTCAATGGCATTAAAGGTCTTGGTGGAGAAGTGGAAGAAGATGAAATTGTGAAAAAGGTTCTAAGATCTCTTCCCAAATCTTACAGTCATAAGGTATCTACCATTGAGGATAATGCAGACTTGGATAGTTACATTGTAGAAAAATTGTTTGGTACCCTTACTGCCTTTGAAATGAGAGAGTTTGGCAGTGATGCTCCAAGAAAGAAGTTTCTTTCAAAACTAGTATGAAGACCAAGATGAAGGCGAGAGCTCTGATGAAGTTGAAGCAAATTTTGTAAGAAGACTAAAGAAAGGCACTGGCAAATACAAAGGTAAGTTACCCTTCAAATGTTTTAATTGTGGAAAGGTTGGTCATTTTGCTTCTAAATGTCCCTTCAAATAATCAAGGAGTAATAATAGGAGAGACAGGTTCAAGATAAGTTTGTATTCCATAGAAATTAAATATTCTTCAGAAGATGAGGATCATGATGATTCAAATGATGAAACACTTTTCATGGCCCTAAATATTGGTAACAAGAAGAATGATGATAGAACTTGTGAGAAGATTGATACCTTGCAAACAAATCAAAACAATGAAAGATCAATGGTTGTATAGACTGCCTTTCATGCAAAAGAAGAATCCAAGGCTTGGGTGATTAATAGTGGATGGTCAAATCATATGATTGGTGACAAGAAGTTTATCATCCTTGAGAAGGGGGATGGTGGTAATGAGACATCACAGATCTGTGGAAAAGGTGCGCTATCTATTGATGGTAAGAATAGGACTGAGGATCTCCTCTATATCAAAGGGCTAAAACATATTCTTCTCAGTTTTAGCCACATGTGCAGCAAAGGGTATAATCTCACCTTTCAGGCCAAAGGTTGTGAGATCAGGAAGGTAGGATCCAGAAAATTAGTGGAAGAAGGTATCAAGACATATGCTGATATCTATCACTTGAAGGAGGTAAATGGAAGAACATGTTTGTTAGCTCAGTCCAGCGAATGTTGGCTATGGCATAAGAGAATGGGACACAACAATTTTGATAATATGGTAAAGATTAGTTCTACTAATGCAGTGAGAGATATGACAAAGATAATCAACCCTACAAATGTAGTATGCAGAGTGTCAAATGGGAAAGCAAACAAAGATTAATTTCAAAAGCAAGGAGTATTCTTCTTCAAATCCATTGGAGATGATTCACACTGATCTATGTGGCCCTACCAGAGTAAGGAGTCAACAAGGTAAGAGGTATTTCATATTGCTTATTGATGATTATTCTAGAATGACTTGGGTTACTTTCTTAAGAAAAAAATCAGATGCCCTTGATAAATTTAAAGTGTTCAAAGCTATGGTTGAGAATGAAGTGGATGCCAAGATTAAATGTTTGAGGTCTGATAGAGGAGGTGAGTTTACTTCAAATGAATTTTAAAAGTTTTATGAAGATAATGGTATTAGGAGACATCTATCAACTCCTAGGACCCCTCAACAAAATGGGGTTGTGGAAAGAAAGAATAGGACTGTGCAAGAGATGTCTAGGGCAATGTTGAAAGATACAAATCTGCCTTAATGTACTGGAAGGATGTAGTTCATACTATTGTCTATCTAATTAATAGATTGCAATTGAGGGTCAACAACACTAATACTCCTTATGAGCTATGATATGGAAGACCTCCCATAGCAGATACTTCAGGATCTTTGGTAGCAAAAACTATATCGGAAGAGATGAAGAAGACCTAGAAAAGTTTGATTCAATAAGTGATGAAGGAATATTTCTTGTCTACTCAACCAGAAGCAAGGTCTATAGATGCTACAAAAAAAAGTTGGGAAAGATGATTGAAAGCATAAATGTTAAGGTAGATGAAGATGTGTATCTAATCTCGCATGAATCAAAGAACTCTGAATCTAATATCTTTCCATGCATTATAGATGAAGAAGAAGAAATGAAAGAAGAAAAGGTACCAGAGAAGGTGCCTAAGACTCCAGCAAAGTATGATCAAAAGAATCACTTAGAAGATCAAATCATTGGAGACAAGAACAAGGATGTGTTGACCAAGAGAAGTTTTACAAAAGTATGTGAGCAAGTGAACTTGTGTTTGTTATCAAAAGTGGAACCCAAAAACTTTGTTGATGCCATCAAGGATGATGGATGGATAAAATCCATGGAAAAAGAATTGGATTAGATTGAGAAGAATCAGACATGGGAACTGGTTCCCAGACTAGCAAACAAGAATGTTATAGGAACAAAATGGGTGTTCTGGAACAAACTGAATGAAGAAGGTGAAGTTGTAAGGAATAAGGCAAGACTGGTATGCAAAGGATACACACAAGTAGAAGGTATTGATTTTGAGGAGACTTATGCTCTGATAGCAAGGATGGAGGCAATCAAAATGTTCCTTACTCTTGCTGCTAATAAGAACTTCAATTTATATCAGATGGATGTTAAGTCAGCATTTCTAAATGGTGACCTAGAAGAAGAAGTTTACATTAAACAACCAGATGGTTTCCAGATATCAAAAGATTCAGATATGATTTGCAAACTCAAGAATGTTGTATATGGTCTTAAGCAAGCACCTAGAGCCTGGTATACTAGATTGGACAAGTACTTACTTTAGCGGGGCTTCAAGAAAGGTACTACAAATAGCAATCTTTATATCAAGGAATAAGGAGACATGATATTGATAGTTGCAGTATTTGTTGATGACATCATCTTTGGTGGAGATGATGATATGTGTAAAAGGTTTGCAAAGGAGATGCAAAAAGAGTTTGAGATGCCTATGATTGGTGAAATGTCTTTCTTCCTTGGACTTCAAATTTCTTAGCTAGATGGTGTATTTTTATTTCTCAAGCTAAGTATGTCAAAGAGTTGTTGAAGAAGTTTGGTATGGAGGATTCAAAAGTAGTAAGTACTCGCATGGTCACTAGATGTCACTTGAGTAAAGATGATGAATCTCTAAAGATGGATCAGACTATCTATAGGTCTATGATTGGAGCACTTGTGCACTTGACTGCTTCCAGGCCTGATATTATGCATGCGTTATATGTGGTTGCTAGATATCAAGCCAATCCAAAGAAAACACATGAGAAGGTAGTGAAAAGGATATTAAGATACTTGAAAGGAACTCCAGACTATGTCCTATGGTATCCAAAAGGTAATGACTTTGATTTGAGTGCATACATTGATGTTGACTGGGCTGGTTGTGTTGATGATAGAAGAAGTACAAGTGGAGGTGCTTTCTTTTTAGGAAGGAGATTGGTTTCATTGCAAAGTAAAAAGAAAGATTCAGTATCCCTATCTACTGCAGAGGTAGAGTACATTGCAGCAACATCCTGCTATACACAAGTGTTTTGGATGAAGCAAACCCTGAAGGACATCAAGGTATTGTATGAAGAGCCTATTCCTATCTTGTGTTACAATACAAGTGCTATCAATATTTCCAAGAATCCAGTGATGCATTCTAGAACCAAGCATATAGCAATCAGGTATCCCTTTTTGAGAAAGAAGGTTGCAGACAAGGAAGTGAAGTTGGAATACGTTCCTACTAAGGATCAAATAGCTTATATTTTCACAAAGGATTTGGCAAAGGATACTTTTCAGGATCTCCGACAGAGGTTAGGGGTAATTCCACTCTTTATTCTTTCTAGATGCATAGTAGTGCATCTATCCAGGGCAAGTTCATGCTATATCTTGTTCCTAGACTGATGGTGGCTACCTCTCAAGGGGATCAGGTAGTGGTTGCTAATGTTAGGGGGAGCTTGTTTGTTGTAAGAAGAAGTCATGGCCTAAGAAAGATTGTGAAGGTATATGGTCTCTGATTAAAGCAGTGATTGCCCTTTGTCCTTAATGTCAAAGGGGGAGAGATGTAGAGATGTGTTGTCATCAATGCCAAAGGGGGAGATTGTTACACATATGGTTCTTAGGGTTGTCATTGATGTCAACTATGTTACTAGGTTGTCATTAATGTCAACACTATCACAGTGATGTGATGGTGTTCATGGTTGGATGGCATGCCCCATCCAGCAAGAGAAGAAGAGAAAGAGAGCAGAAGAGAGAGAGAGAGAGAGAGAGAGAGAGAGAGAGAGAAGATATAGTTCATGGTTGGATGTCATGCCTCATCCAACAAGAGAAGGGAGAAGATATAGCTCATATTAAGATGGGAATTAGAAGCACAAAGATGATCAAATGTGTTGCTGATACTACTAATGGACTATAGTATGCATATTCCAAGTTCCATGATGATTGAATTATCGGAAGAGTATTTTTGTTCATTGTTTGAAGATAGTGTTACTTCTATGAAGATGTCCTGTACAGGATAGTGGAATGCTTTGCATTCTTCTACATTTATAAATATGGCTATGTGGTAATTCTGGAATTGTGTTCAGGAGGAAGTGAAGGTGATAATTCCAAGTTTTCAAATCATTTTTCCTTGATGAAATTATTCTAGAATGACCTGGGTTACTTTCTTAAGAGAAAAATAAGATGCCCTTGATAATTTAAAGTGTTCAAAGATATGGTTGAGAATGAAGTGGATGGCAAGATTAAATGTTTGAGGTTTGATAGAGGAGGTGAGTTTACTTCAAATGAATTTTAAATTTTTTGTGAAGATAATGGTATTAGGAGACATCTGTCAGCTCCTAGGACCCCTCATCAAAATGGGGTAGTGGAAAGAAAGAATAGGGCTTTGCAAAGATGTCTAGGGCAATGTTGAAAGATGCAAATCTACCTTATATGTATTAGAAGGATGCAATTCATAATGTTGTCTATCTAATTAATAGAGTGCAATCGAGGGTCAACAGCACTAAGACTCCTTATGAGCTATGGTATGGAAGACCTCCCACAATCATATACTTCAAGATCTTTGGTAGCAAATGCTATATCGGAAGAGATGAAAAAGACCTAGAAAAGTTTGATTCAATAAGTGATGAAGGAATATTTCTTGGCTACTCAACTAAAAGAAAGGCCTATGCTACAACAAAAGGTTGGGAAAGATTATTGAAAGCACAAATGTCAAGGTAGATGAAGACCTGTATCAGATCTCACATGAATCAGAGGACTCTTAATCTAATATATTTCCATGCATTATTAATGAAGAAGAAGTGAAAGAAGAAAAGAAACTAAAACAAGAACCAGAGAAGATGCCTAAGACTCCAGCAAAGTATGTTCAGAAAAATCACTTAGAAGATCAAATCATTGGAGACAAGAACAAGGGTGTGTTGACCAAGAGAAGTTTTGCAAAAGTATGTGAGCAAGTGAACTTGTGTTTGTTATTAAAAGTCCAAAAAAATTGTTGATGCCAGCAAGGATGATGGATGGATAAAAGCCATGGAAAAAGAATTAGATCAGATTGAGAAGAATCAGGCATGGGAATTGGTTCCCAGACTAGCAAACAAGAATGTTATAGGAACAAAATGGGTGTTCTGGAACAAACTGAATGAAGAAGGTGAAGTTGTAAGGAATAAGGTAAGAGTTGTATGCAAAGGATACACACAAGTAGAAGGTATTGATTTTGAGAAGACTTATGCTTCAATAGCAAGGATGGAGGCAATCAGAATGTTCCTTGCTCTTGCTACTCATAAGAACTTCAAGGTATATCAGATGGATGTTAAGTTGGCATTTCTAAATGGTGAGCTAGAAGAAGAAGTTTACATTGAAAAACCAAATGGTTTCCAAATATTAGAAGATCTGGATATGGTGTGCAAACTCAAGAAGGCTCTATATGGTCTTAAGCAAGCACCTAGAGCCTGGTATGCTAGATTGGACAAGTACTTACTTTAGCAGGGCTTCAAGAAAGGTACTACAGATAGCAATATTTATATCAAGGAATAAGAAGACATGATATTGATAGTTGCAATATTTGTTGATGACATCATCTTTGGTGGAGATGATGATATGTGTAAAAGGTTTATAGAGGAGATGTAAAAAGAGTTTGATATGTCTACAATTGGTGAAATGTCTTTCTTCCTTGGACTTCAAATTTCTTAGCTAGATAGTGGCATTTTTATTTCTCAAGCTAAGTATGTCAAAGAGTTGTTGAAGAAGTTTGGTATGGAGGATTCAAAAGCAATAAGTACTCCCATGGTCACTGGATGTCACTTGAGCAAAGATGATGAATCTCCAAAGATGGATCAAATTGTCTATCGGTCTATGATTGGAGCAGTGTTGCACTTGACTGCTTCTAGACCTGATATTATGCATAGAGTATGTGTGGTTGCTAGATATCAAGCCAATCCAAATAAAACACATGAGAAGGCAGTGAAAAGGGTATTAAGATACTTGAAAGGAACTCTAGACTATGTCCTATGGTATCAAAGAGGTAATGACTTTGATTTGAGTGCATACACTGATGTTGACTGGGCTAGTTGTGTTTATGATAGAAGTAAAAGTGGAGGTGCTTTCTTTTTAGGAAGGAGATTGGTTTCATGGCAAAGCAAGAAGAAAGATTTAGTATCCCTATCTAGTGCAGAGGTAGAGTACATTGCAACAGCATACTGCTATACACAAGTGTTGTGGATGAAGCAAACCTTGAAGGACATCAAGGTATTGTATGAAGAGCTTATTCCTATCTTGTGTTACAATACAAGTACTATCAATATTTCTAAGAATCCAGTGATGCATTCTAGAACCAAGCATATAACAATCAGGTACCCTTTTTTGAGAGAGAAGGTTGTAGACAAGGAAGTGAAGTTGGAATATGTTCCTACTAAGGATCAAATAGCTTATATTTTCACAAAGGCTTTGGAAAAGGATACTTTTAGGATCTCCAACAGAGGTTAGGGGTGATTCCCCTCCTTCTTCTTGCTAGATGCATAGTAGTGCATCTATCCAGGGGAAGTTCATGCTATATCTTGTTCCTAGACTGATGGTGGCTACCTCTCAAGGGGAGCAGGTAGTGGTTGCTAATGTTAGGGGGAGCTTGTTTGTTGTAAGAAGAAGTCATGGCCTAAAAAAGATTGTGTAGGTATGTGGTCTCTAATTAAGGTAGTGATTGCCCTTTGTCCTTGATGTCAAAGGGGGAGAGATGTAGAGATGTGTTTCCATCAATGCCAAAGGGGGAGATTGTTACACATATGGTTCGTAGGGTTGTCATTGATGTCAAATCTATTACTAGGTTGTCATTAATGTCAACACTATCACGGTGATGTGATGGTGTTCATGGTTGATGTCATGCCCCATCTAGCAAGAGAAGAAGAGCAAGAGAGAGAGGAAGAAAAGAAAGAGAAGAAGATATAGTTCATGGTTGGATGTCATGCCTCATCCAACAAGAGAAGGGAGAAGATATAGCTCATATTAAGATGGGAATTAGAAGCACAAAGATGATCAAATGTGTTGTTGATACTACTAACAGACTATAGTATGCATATTCCAAGTTCCATGATGATTGAATTACCGGAAGAGTATTTTTTGTTCATTGTTTGAAGATAGTGTTACTTCTGCGAAGATGTCATGTACAGGACAGTGGAATGCTCTACATTCCTCTGCATTTGTAGATATGGCTATACAGTTCCAAAATTGTGTTCATGAGGAAGTGAAGGTGATAATTCCAAGTTTTTAGATCATTTTTCATTCTGCTATGAAAGTTATGCATGATAGAATACCAGCATGTATTCTAGTAGAGTATGCTGGTGTTGAAGGCCTGTTGGAATGCTTTGCATTCCTCTAGAAATGAATGATTGCCTTTGTGGTTTTGAGGAAGTTTTTATGAATGTGTATTACATGCTTCCTTGCAGTTTCAAGGTTCTTGGTGGTCCGTAGCTCAGTTTTTCAAATGACAGCATGATGCAGTGTGTTCCAGATGATAGATTGCTCTTAGAGTTAATGATTGAAGTTGTGTGGCATAATTCTTTGGTGTGCGGTGGCAAAAGAGTGTTTGGGGATGTTGTATGAGTCATATGGACTTATCTAGAAAAGTTTCATGAAGATCTTTGTTGTTTCTAGTACCGCACAAGGTTTTCAAGTTAATATGGTCATTATACTTCAAGTCTCCATGTGTCTTCCTTAAAGCTGTCCTATTTTCAAATGAGTGGAGTGTGTAGATGTAATTCCTTGGTTTTTGAAGCTATGAAGGATCTTTTGGACCTGGTTAAGCAAGTGTTGGGGTCTGCAAGGCATGGATCTTCTACTGGTGTAACATGTGGCTTCACTTAGGACCTATCTTCTACACATTTCATATTGCGTGTTGTTTGGTCGACTTCATCATGTTGTATCTAGACGAAAGGCAATGTAATCAATGTAATATCATGTATAAATAGTGAATCAAAATGAGTGAGGTGAAGTGTGATTGTAATGGGATTGAAAAGGTTCACAAGGAGATAAAAGAAAAAATAAATGCATTATTGATATGCGACTAAAGGAGAAAGAGAAGAAGTTGTTGATGTTGTCTGAATTCATCTTGAAGACATATTTGTGATAGTGATCAAGTATAGAGTGTGCCTAACTAATTGGATTCTCAAAAGGAAGTGTGTAGAGACAGAAGTGCAATCATCAAAAGTGTGAGTTTCAATGTCAATTTTCAGACAGTAGAAAGACTATCATACTATAATCTTTTGTAAGTGTGTTCTCATTTCTAGGAGTAGTAGCTTCCTTGGGAGTGACCCTAAAACAAAGTCATCATGGAGTAGAATCTTCCTTGGGAGTGACCCTAAATCAAAGTTACTTAGGGAGTAGCAGCTTCCTTAGGTTAAAGCCCCTGAAACAAAGTTATTATTTGAGCTTTATATATTGTGAGTTAATCCTCACTGTGGTTTTTCCTTTCTAGGGTTTTCCACCTATATCTAGTGTTATGTGTTGATGTGTATTGTGTTAATCTTTCATATTCATATTTATGTTGTGATAATTAAGTTTTGATCTGCTCCGAATAAGTTGAAGTTGTTAAAAGTGAAAATTGTTTAGATATTGATTCACCCCCCTCTCATTATCCTAATGTGTTCAACATCAATTAATAGAATTTTCACAACTCCTTGAACCTTTGAGTTTGAGGATCTTGACATCTATCGCCTACATACTATTGGTGAAAGTTTGTCCAACCCAATATTGAGTACATCCTCGCATCTATCACATGGATGTTACTAGTGAGAGTTGACTAAACTCTAATATATGATGATTAGCTTCAAAATTTTATCACCTAGCCACTATTAGTGAAATTTAGCTAGACTGCACTTGTATCAAACTTGGTTCTGACAAGTAAAGTTATCTAATAGATAAATAAACTTAATTAGCATATCTTATGGTTTTACTTCACCTAGGACTAGTGGATGCACTATCAATCACCTAAAGAAGTTTAATAATTAAAACATTGTGAGCTCTACATCAAGCAAGACACAACACTAGTAGCACACACATTTCTTATGCTACACCAATGCCTATACTAAACTCCTACAACCAATAGATAATGGTATGTATTATCTACATGATAATGGTGAAAGCCTATCTATCACTTACATGTTACTAGTGAAAGTCAAGACTAACCCTATGGTATGGCTAGTTACTTTTGTAGGTAGGGCATGCTTCTTAACTAGTATCATTCTAAGAATCTATTGTAAGCTTAGTTGATAAGTAGGTCATAGGATTTCAATCTTGGTGTACACTTAGGAAAGAGTGGGATGAGCTACATTTTAAGAAAATGATTATCCTCTGCCTATGCCCTCATATTGTCCCTCTCTCAAACCTAGTTTTGATGCCATAGAATTCAACTCATGTGTTTATCTCAATTATGGCATTGTGGTGCAGTCGTGACTAGGGAACCTTATCAGGAAACCCAATCACATAGCTCAACAACACAACAGAAAAATAAACTCATAAACAAATCTGAAACTATTTTATTAAAATTCACAACACCAGCAATTACAAACTTATTGGCCTTCTAGGCCTCAGTCTCAGGCTTTACAATGCAATACTCAATTGATTATGTGCTTACAACACCAAATCACCTCCCAATGAATACAAAGATTACCACAATCTACTATCATTCCACCTCTATTCCGCAAGGAATAACCACACCCTTCTGTGTTGAGCGGAACCCTTAATCCACAACAATCTCACCTATGTTCCTCCCCCCTGAGGAATTCCCCCTCCTAAGGAATCTCCCTCCTCCAGAATCTCTCAAACAAGAATGACAATTGCCCTTTTATTCTTCCTCTGGGGAATTTAAATAGGTATGGAAATATTCTGTTACAGAACTGAATAGACAAGTTTTCAATAACCACTTGATAGTTACTAAATGGATTAATAATAACATCGTTTTATTAAAATAAGCATATTTTAATAAAGTCACATACATCAACAATGTTGGGCCTTTTCAAACTTTAAATCTCCTTGTATCAGAGAAATACTCCTTCCACAAACCACAGAGTTCTCTATTGATGTTTTCTTAGGTTCGCGAACTTAAATATTCCCTGACACATCAATAGAAGGGGGTTATCAAAAAATGAAGCTCTTCGTGAACTTAAAGGTTCGCTGCCACTTGTTATTGGCAAATTTATTATTTCACAAACTAAAATGTTTACTGACAATAAGCTTTAGACCATCAACTCCCTTTTATCAGCAAAAGTTACCTTTCCCGAACCTTTTATCAGCTTATTGGTAATTTTCAAAAACCGCAAACTAGCCGAAGACTTAACTCTTTTTCTTCTATCGGTGATTTCTTCTCCAAAAACTTTGGAATCGGGCCTCATGAACTTAAAGTATTTTAACTTCTACTTTATCACCTGTTGGTGAATTAAATGAACTATGAACTCTACTCCTTAAATCCTTTATTAGTGAAGTGTCTTATTAGTGAACTGAAGGATTCACAAACCATCTAAAATTCCAATAACACACTTGATCAACATTCAGCCCTTCTATCAGTGAGTTTACCATTCCTCAAACTTGGGAAAGTTGTCCTTTATGCAATTCAGCAAAACTTACAACATTTAAACTTCCTTCCAAAGCTTGTTAGTGATCTTCTTGATTAGCGAACAAATAAGTTCGTGAACTTATGTTTTAGCTAACTGAAGAGAAAAATGTGTTAGAGAAAGCTAAAACTTCCAACTTTAATTCACAAGGATATCAGCAAGAAAAGATGTCGGTGAACTAAAGAGTTTGCTAACCATGCATTATGTCAATAAGAGAATGATTGAGCCTTTTATCGGCTACAAAGCCAATCGGCAAACCAAGCCATCGGCTAAACACCTAATTGGCGAAATGTATAGTTCGCGAACCAGAAAATTCTCTAATTGGTTCAAACTTAGCCAATTTTTCTCCAATCTTCACCAAAATTGAACTGGGGATACCCAATTGGGTCTTCTACAAGCTGATACTCTTAACTTGCTTGAATTGATATGAAATTGCCTCCTAAAGCAAAAAGGCCAAAACCAACACAAAAGAAATATAAAGCACCACAAAAACTAAACTAATACTAAAACTAAAAACCTAAAATGTTTTTGGGTGATGTTGATTGCTTGTGGACCCAGATTCTCCTGCATCATACATGCTGAGTAAAAATTTTGTTAGCATGGGCTCACAAAATGGAGATGAATAGTAGAACTACCCTTCCAGGTTGTAAACAACCTGCAGCAATCTCCATCATTGTAACAAGTTCATCAAAAACTTCCTTCACCTCTTCCAGCATCTAGCTGGGATACTTGTCATCCTCCTCCACCAAGTGTGTACCTTCTTCCTCCTTTCTCTCATGGACTCACATCCACTATAGACCATCGTCCTTTGCCAAAGGCTCTCTCTTCTTCTCCTCCAAATACTCTCTCCTCTTTCATGGGATCCAACTCACCATATTCCGATCTCCTCCACCAAAATCCCTTTTCCCAATAGGTCTCACACACACCGCAACCTGCAGCATCAGCATATAAATATAAATTCAATACATCCATTTTATCCCCTACATTCACTACCTCCTTTTTGAAATCCTCTTCTACTCCCACCATTGAAGGTAAATCATCATAATTGAATTCAAAATCAAAAATTACCTCATCCTTCTTCGTTGCTACAAATTTTCCTTCTTCACCATTCACTGCAATGTTTTCATTTTTACCATCCACTGCTATCACTACCTTCATGTCCTCCAAAAGACTCATAACTACATACTCTATCTTCTCATCCTTTGCAATCTTTCCTACAATGTTTTTGCTTACTGCTACACTTTCCTCTTTCTCACTTTCTCTTTTCATGCCTTCATCATTGCATACTACTACAATCCCTTCATTGCTTCTTTCTTCTTGACCTTCTTTACCTGCATATACAACATCACTTACAAAAATAGCTCTATCAAAAAAATAATGGGACTCCTTCATACCCATATTTTCTTCTTCAGTATTCACATCCTTAACTTATTTTTCCACCTCTTTCTGCTTATCCTGCAATGGACTCAAAACATATTCTTCCTGATCCTTTATTATGCTATATGTATTCTTCTTACCATCATGCACAGCTTCTCTATCCCAAAGCCAAGGTCACCCCAACAAAACATGACGTATATCCATAGGTACTATATCACATACAATTTCAAACTGATATCTGCGAATCTGAAAATCAACAATACATTGTTCACTTACCCATATCTGAGGATCTCCTTGCAACCAAGAAATATTGTAAGGGTTAGGATGCTTTCTTCTCTTCAAACTTGGCTTCTCAACCATCTCCAATGACACCAAATTATTTGTGCTACTATTGTCCACAACCACTCTGCAGTACTTTCCACCTGACTTGCAAATAGTTTGAAAGACATTGTTCCTCTGGATGGGCTCTTGCTTCTCTTTTTGTGGCTTCAAAAATGCATTCTTCATCATAAAACCTTCTCCTGGCTTCCAGGACATTCTGCCCAATGGTCTCTTCCATACAACAAAACCAATTCTCTACAACCTGCACACACTTACATGTACACATCAATTCAAAAAACCCTTTTCCAATTATAGGTCCTCCCTACAACAAAATCACACTCACAACCAACTCTCTCTCACACAACTTCAATGTCTTCTCTTAGCTCTCAATCTCTCAAGACTCATTGCACACCTGCAACAATTCTCTCAAGCTCCTCAAACAACACATTTGCTTCACTCTCCACCCATAGGTCCTGGTGCAGACTACCTCACGTTTGATGCTCTATCTACACACTCAAAACCATAGCTCTCATACCACTTGGTATAGTTGTAGTCATGGAACCTTATCAAGCAACCCAATCATGCAGCTCAATAACACAATAGAAAACTAAACTCATAAACAAATATGAAACTATTTTATTAAAATTCACAACACCGGCAATTACAAACTTATTGGCCTTCTAGGCCTTCGGCTCAGGCTTTACAATGCAATACCCAATCAATTATGTGCTTATAGCACTAAATCACCTCCCAATAAATACAGAGATTACCCCAATCTACTATCATTCCACCTCTGTTCCGCAAGAAATGACCACACCCTTCTGTGCTAAGTGGAACCCTTAATATGCAATAATCTCACCTTTGTTCCTCGCCCCTTCCCCCCCTGAGGAATTTCCCCCTCCTAAGGAATCTCCCTCCTCTAGAATCTCTCAAACAAGAATGATAATCACCCTTTTATTCTTCCTCTATGGAATTTAAACTGTTATGGAAACATTCCATTACAAAATTGAATAGACAGGTTTTCAATAACTACTTGATGGTTTCCAAACGAATTAATAATAACACTGTTTGATTAAAAAAAGCATATTTTAATAAAGTCTCATATATCAAAAATGTTGAGCCTTTTCAAACTTTAAATCTCCTTGTATAAGTGAAATGCTCCTTCCACGAACCACGGAGTTCTCTATTGGCGTTTGCTTAGGTTCGCGAACTTAAATATTCCCTGACACTTCAATAGAAGGGGGTTATCAGCAAATGAAGCTCTTCACGAACTTAAAGGTTCACTACCACTTGCTATCAGCAAATTTATTATTTTGCAAGCTAAAATATTTATTGATAATAAGCTTTAAACCATAAACTCTCTTTTATCGATAAGAGTTACCTTTCCCAAACCTTTTATCAGCTTATCAGCAATTCTCAAAAACCACAAACTAGTCGAAGACTTAACTCTTTTTCTTCTATTGGTGATTTATTTTCTCCATGAATTTTGGAATCAGGCCTCATGAACTTAGAGTATTTTAACTTCTACTTTATCGCCTATCGATGAATTAAAGAAACTACGAACTCCACTCCTTAAATCCTTTATCGGCGAAATGTCTTATCTATGAACCGAAGGATTTGCAAACCATCTAAAACACCAATAACACACTTGATCAACATTTAGCCCTTCTGTCGACAAGTTTACCATTCCTCAAACTTGGGAAAGTTTTCGTGTATGCAATTGGGTAGAACTTACAAAATTTAAACTTCCTTCCAAAGCTTGTCGGTGATCTTCTTGATCGGTGAACTAATAAGTTCGTGAACTTATGTTTTGACTGACTGAAGAGAAAACTTAGTCGGTAGAAGATAAAACTTCCAACTTTAATTCACAAGGCTATTGGAAGGAAAGGATGTCAGTGAACTAAAGAGTTCACAAACCATGCATTATGCCAATAAGAGAATGACTAACCTTTTATTGACTACAGAGCCAATTGGCAAACCAAGCCATTAGCTAAACACCTGATCGGTGAACTGTATAGTTTGTGAACCAGAAAATTCTCTAACTAGTTCAAACTTAGCCAATTCTTGTCCAATCTTCACCAAAATTGAATTGGGGATAACCAATTGGTTCTTCTATAAGGTGATACTCTTAACTTGCCTAAATTGATATGAAATTACTTCCTAAAGCAAAAAGACCAAAACCAACATAAAAGAAATATAAAGCACCACAAAAACTAAACTAAAATTGAAACTAAAAACCTAAAATATTTTTGGGTGATGCTGATTGCTTGTGGACCTCAATGCTCCTACATCACATTGTGGTGTTTAGAAGGGACATGACCACTAACCTAACACATATTATCTTAAGGGTTCACACACCTTAAAGTAGTTGATCTTGTTACAGTACCACATAGAGTGATCCAATCAACATATGCACATTGTCCTATAGTTTCTGGAAGTTAAATTACCAATACACAAATAATGTATTAAGCCCACAGGAGTTGTCCTCCAACTGATCACACATACATAAACCAATACAAACTTATAAATTAAATAATCTCAATGGCCATTCACTTCATTTATTGGCTCACAATTCCACAAGAAAAGTAACTTATATAATCATTACATGTATCATAATGACTATACATCCACATGACTTTTCAAGTTAACATTCCAATAAAAACATCATTGGTTATTATGTATTGGGAACTATAATTCTCAACATAACAAAGGTCATACAAGGAAATAATTAGATGTACTCCATTCATCCTTCTTAAACAAATAAGAGGACCATAGAAAGTTCACATATGCAATCCCAAAATTTGTACCCAGTCATTCATAATCCAATATTAATTCCCTTTTAGTCATTTGGAAAGTTCACATAGTCCAATATAATAGGATAACATAAGATAGTGACTTTAACTTCTACTTGACTTACACACCAATTGATGAGATTCATAGAATGAACTATATACATATCTATCATACCCATTATTGTATGACAAGCATATATATCTCATATCAAATAAGAGACAATTTCACACATTCTAATACTCTATTTTATTGACTTTAACCATACCATTTTAATCATTCTAGTCTTAAAATGTTAATCACATATAATTAACAATTATATTTACTCCTTTATTAATAAACAACTCGTATTAATTTATAAGCTTAATCTTATTGAACTTAAATTGTTTGTCAATATCAATTATAATTTAAAATTGAAGTGCATGTGGTTTGTAGTCATACCAAATGAATGTACAAGGCTCTGTAGATCCTAATTTTAAAAAATAAGTATCCTTGGTTAAAATAAATGAGATTTTATTGCCATTGAAGTGAACTTTTCTATGATACCAAATCTATGAACTTTGAACTACTCAAAATAAATCAACTATGTTGACCCACCTAGTTTAATTTTCAATTTATCCACGTGTCTTTGAGGCTAACCTAAATAGTTTTATGAACAATTCAACATAAGACTACTTAATAATCATCACAAGGAAAACTTCCAAGGGCATAAATAACTCATAATCATGGCCTCAAAACCCTAAACACATGAGAGATAGATCAGTGCATGACCAAAGGCTTAGATAGATTTTTATAGCATGGGTAAAGGTTTAAAGCTCATATGCATGTACATAACTTGACATGGGCTTCCAAATACAACTACAAACTTGTGCATGGGAATTATTACAAAAATGTCATTCTTCAAAGGAATGGAAACCCTTATGTGTAAATAATTTGATTGCATGCACTCAAATGCTACCAATAATTTTATTCCTGAACATACAAGATCCTTTGTATGCTTTCTCTCTTATCGTATCTTTCATCTATATGACAAATTTATGCAACAAATAGACCATTTCAAACATATGCCTATGTTAATAAGTATTAAGGTAGCTACAAACATGTTGAAAATTCTAGGTATTTGAAACATATTAAACCCATTCAAGCATATGTCCTCAAGTTCTCTATAATTTGATATCATGACCATTCATGTTATACCATAATGAAGATTCTTGATACTATTAAATATGCATTGAAAATCATCATATAATAGTGTGCCTATTCAAATTCAACAATTGATGTAATAAGGTGTAATGAATAATAGAAAACACCAAATATCATCCACCTAATTAGCAAGGATTCTAATATCAAGTATCATGATTGAAAAACATTATCTTTTGTGTACTTAATCAAATAATTTCACTCAACAACTCTCCCACCCAAAAACCTTTTGAATTCAAGTGGAAATGGCATTTGACAGCCCGAGGGGGTTGTGCCTCCCTTGTCTCCTTTAGTACATTATTCTCTTGGTGCTACCTCAGGTAGATCTTCTAAACACATGACTATAGCCTCAGACTTAGGGCCTAAAGGTTGCAAGAATGTCCTTGTGGGGAAAGACTAGGGGGACAAGCATTTGGGACTGTTGTCCCTTTATTATCAGAGTATGAGGAAGGAACAACTCTTAAGTTGTCTGATTTGACCCTAAATAGGATTTTATCAACCATGGAGAATGCTTTGGTTGGGAAATTATTTTTCTATCGTCCTAACATCGACTTGGTCAAAAGGTGAATAGAAACTCAATGGAAGTTGTAACACAGTGTGAAGTTGAAATGTTTGGAGGTATGTTTTTGTTTAAATTTACTGCTAAGGAAGACCTCTAGATCTTATCGAGGGACCTTGGTTATATGGGAAGTCTATGCAAAAATTTGACCTAAGGACAATGGAAGATAATGCAAATAAACCAAAACCCTAACCTCAAATCAAACCCTTACACTTAGATAGAATGGAGTAGAATGCACCCTACTTCTACTAGCTTTGTTCTCAATGATAACATATGCATTGTAGACTAGCTACACAAACCAGCATAATCTAGACATGAAAAGATTATAATGGAGGCAATGATAAAAGTGATAGCATATACTTGCATATGAAAGATGTTGTTCTTGATGTGATGGGAGAGGCTCCATTTATAAAGAGTTGAATGATGAATGGATGGATAAGATTAAAGGATGAATAGTGTGATGTGCAAGGCTAGGATTAAATGATGCTTGAAGTTGTAGTCATGTGACAAGTGTCTCAGGAGTGTTGAATGAGAGGAATAAAGTCAAATGGCTTCCATGTAATAAGGATATCTAGAAGCTTCTAGTCATGTGAGGATAGAGACAAATGTGGAATTAATTAAATAAATATTTAATTTATTTAATTAATTGGGATGATGGAGGAAAAATGGGAATTAATAAAAATAAATATGATTTATTTAATTAATTCATAAGGAAAATGAGTGAACAAAATAAATAAAATATCATTTATTTATTTTATTAGAAGAAAAGTAGATAAATAAAGAAAAAGATTAATTAAGGGTAAATTAATTCAATAATTAAAATTATTTAATTAATTTAGAAAACATGATGTGCAATGATGTTATGAGTCCGTCGAGAATGAACGTGAGCGCATGGTCATTTTTAGGTGTCTACATTTTACCCCTCTTTGATGCGGCGTCCCATAAGGTGGAGTTGTGTCAAAGAAATAAAAATGCCCTGATCGGTGATGGGAATGAAGAATGGATAATGGATGCCCCCTCGAGAATTTTTTTGGAAAAATTAAAAAATTAAAAAAAAATCTCAAAGGAAAAGGGATGACATGAAAATGATCAAAGGGAATGGTAGAAGATGAAAAATGGAAGACTAGGGGTAAAATAGGGTGATCTGGGATAATTTAGGAAGACTAGGGATGAAAATTAGGGCTTGGGGAGCTATAAATAGTGGCAGGGGGGGCCATTTCTATTTATTTGTCCACATAAGCTTAACAAGCCCTTCATAGAGAAGAAAAAAAGAGAGAGCAATGGGAGACAGATTTGCTATTCCTCATCATTAACTTCACGGTGAGCATGCTAGACAATTTCAACGACCAACAAGAGCTAGTAGACTAGTGAGTACCTAATCTTGGGACTTTTCGAGTAGGTTAAGGGGTGGTTAGGAGCCATTAATGCTAGGGGAAAACATGGAAAACCGTGGGTGTGCTTTTGTAAGAGTGTTCCTAGGGGATGAAATGGCACACCCATGGTAAAAGTGCACCCATGGGAATGGAAGTGTGTGCATGCACGCAGTCAAAGTATTAGCGTGCAAAAATGGTGCACCTTTGGTAAGAAGGCACCTAGGACAAAAATCAATGCACTTTTGCAAAACAAAATGCCTAAGGGGAAAATTGGCACGCCTTTGGTTGAAGGCGTGACTAGGGTAAATCGCAGTGCACTTTTGATAAAAAGAGCATCGGGGGTAAGAAACAACAGGTTTTTGTACAAAAGGCAAAAGTGGCCAAATGTAGATAGGGATTAGTGATATGAAAAATAATGTGGTGGAATGTTATGATGAGCAGGAACGACCACAGGTGATTCAATCACATGTGAAGATACCATGGATAATGAGGTTGCATCCTTAGTTCATAGAGGAGGACTGAGACTTCTTAGCAGTGATCAGGATGTTGCCTATAGAGAGGATGCCAGAGATTCAAACGCACACAGCAATGATGACAGCGTTGATCGAGAGATGGCATAGTGAGAGGAGTGCATTCATCTTCCCTACTGGGGAGATGACAGTTATGTTGGAGGATGTATGGCGGATTTTGAAGATACCTATACATGGATCCCTTGTACAATATGATTTACATACTAGGACATCTGCACTAGAGAGGGTCTTTGTAGATGATGACTTTTTGATAGAGGGGACACAGCTGGTGTTGGAAAGAGACACTGCTTTGCATTGATAGGTGCTATCATTGATGGCAACTAAGATCACCCCAATCATCCGCATAACACAATTTGTTCATACCGGAAGTCAGATTTAGAATTTGTCCAAGTCTGGGTAGGTAGGAACAGAGCCGTAATAGGGTCTGGTATTTTGGTCTGGATCTCTCCGGTCGAAAGTCATGATTAGCTGCAGATCTAGGAGAGTCATATGCATTGTCAAGATAGTCTAAATCCATATTTTTGTCCTCCAGTGATGAAGGATTTAAAATATATTAGCCTCTAAGTACCAGGTTCTAGTTTGTTAGAGCAGATAGAAGAAGAACAAGCTGACCTTGCAAAAGATCTTGATTCCGGATGTATGGAATTTGTTTGTTGGACAAATGGTGATGATCAGTGATAGTGGCCAACATGAGTGATGTTTTTCAAGAGCAAGTTTTGGTCTGCACCTTAAGTTATGCATAGATTTAGCCGACAAAGCAGAGCATTCATAAAAGTTCTAAGTGTTGTTGAAGCCGACTGATAGAATGATTGTAGATCATATTGCGGATATATATAGTCGATGAAATTGGATGATTCAGTTTGTGTGGTGTATGTGAATAAGGCGTATGTGAGAAGAGCAGAAATCCAAAATGTGAATGAAGGCAGAACAGTAAGAAGAGCAGAGAAAAGATGAAATGTGTAACATCAATTTTTTGTACTTAACCAGAATTGAAATTCTTACATGGGTAGATGCTATTAATCAATTCAAATCTTTGTCATTCTCTTGTAACATTTCCATAGGCAGTGAGCCTCCATTTGAGCAGTGAGCTCTAGGCAGTGAGCTCGAATGCATGTGCATTCCCATTTGTAAAAATACTTTTAACAGGGTATTAATATTTGTGGGTTAACCCCACTGTGGTTTTTCCCTTAACCAGGTTTCCACGTCAAAAATTTTGGTGTCAAATGTGTTGATTATGTTTTTGCTTCTGTGTTAATATTATATGCTTTAGTGATTACATCATTAATCAAATTGACAATAGAGAAAAAAGTTTAAAAGAAAAATTTGGAGACAACTGATTCACCCCCCCTCTCAGTTGTCTGGTTTAATTCCAACACTTGGTATCAGAGCAAGGTTCCTTTGAAAAGCCTAACAGCTTGAGGACAAGATCTTGGAAGAAGTTTCAAAAGGGTTCAATCAAAGATCAACTTCAGATGGCCCTGGAAGAAATTAGCAATCTGAGAGGTGAACTCAAAGATGTTGATAATACCATTGAAATGTTAAAAGATAAATTAAAGAAATCTCTACAAAAGAAAAAGGATCTACTTCTACAGCTATCCAGTTTACCTGAAGAAAATAGCATGAATGAAGCTTTGGAAGAAAAGACAAAGGAATGTGAGAAGTTGTCAAAAGAAGTTGTTCTGAAAATTGAAATGGAATCCGGAGTAATGAGGTAAACCAAAGAAAGTAAAGATAGGAAGAAGATTGAGGAAGATTTGAATCAAAAACTAAGAGAAAGAACTGAAGAATATTGCAAATTGGATAGAATAGTTGGACATCTAGAATTTGATCTACAAGAAAGTAGAGACAATGAGAGAGAACTTGAAAGGGAAATTGTCATTCTCAGACATGACCTAGAAGTTGCAAATGAATATAAGGAGAAGTTCAAGATAAGCTCAGCAAAACTAGAAGCACTGCTTGAAGGATAGAAAAACGTTGATGATAAGCATGGTCTTGGATATGAGAAAGGTGAAAGATCCAAATCTAGACAGAGGAACTTTCAACCTAGGAATGTGAGAAACAAAACTAGAAAACCTCTGATAAGACAGCCTAATGCTCAAAGATATCTATCATTCAATGGAAATTGTTTCAACTACAACAAATTTGGTCATAAAGATATTCACTACAGAAGCAAAGTAAATCAAAATGGCCCATCCTTCTCCAGTCAATGCTTCAAGTGTAAAAGGTACAGTCATAAATCAAATGAATTGAAAAGTATGATAATGAATGATGCTAACAATAGAAGAATTAACAATTCCTTCAATAGTTATTGCTTTGTTTGGAATGGGTTTGGACACATGGCTAATCAATGCAGATCAAGAGAAAATTAGGTTTATGAGAAAAGAAATGTTGTGTGCTTTAACTGCAATAAATTTAGTCATATTGCAAGATTCTGCAGAAGTAGGAACAATGGAAGAAAAGGTGTGGTAAACAGAAAATTGGATGAGCAGAGACAAGACAAAGGCAGAGAAAAATTGATGCGAATGAGACTCAGAATGAAACAAACAAGATATGGGTCAAGAAAAAAATTATGAATGATAATAATGGATTCGCACTAGAATCTGGTGCTGAAAATTCCTCTGGGAATTGATTTGGGAGCCTTGGCTCAGGGGAGCAGCATTGTAAATCAAATTCCCCTAGCCAGTAGTTGAGTGCCTAGTTCTAGGACAATGAGAAAAGGTACCCTGAATTGACTCAGAACATTTGGAAGGATTTCCAAAAGAAAGGAAGTGATTATGGCAAATTGCAGAGTGATACATGAAAGATTATTCAAAAACAAAGCAACTGGATGTGCTAGGGTAGAGCATTTATTACAAAGGCAAATTAGGTGATGCAAAGCTTAAAAAGGTCATTCATTCCTCATTTGAAACACTTTTCATCAGGAGAAAACAAGAAGAAAGAAGTGGACGAGCTTAGAGCTGAGAATTCTCAAGATTTGGAAGCAAGAAAAGGATTTCCAAGCAAAAACCCTAATCTACATAACAAGGTATTTTATGTTTTCTATGAAATCTCTTGAGTTCTCAATTTCTACAAATGGCTACACCTCTAGTTGTTGATGTAACTGAAAGGCCCTGGCCAATATTTAAGAAGCATCCACAAAAATCAGTTGAAGTTGAACCGTTGGGTGCATTCTCTGAGGTTCCACATGGTGTACTGCATGTTGAGGATATTAGGGCATACATCCATTGTAACATGGATGAATTTGGAAACCTAAAACTCCTGGATTTTCTTAACAACCACTTAACGGATGATGGCCACAAATTGAAAAAGGAATACAAAGTCCTAGAAAGCAAACATTTTCTGCAAGTTATTAGGTTTCTGATATTTGATGAAAATGAATGGGTTCGATATATCTTAAGCTGAATACATGATGAGTTCATATGGCTATTGAAACCATTCAAGATTACAAAGGATGTTATCAATATTGTAACCAGATTAAATTCAACCAGTGGGTTGCCCATGTTAAAAGCCGTGAAAAACTAGATAGTGACTGATGCTACCGGTGCCAAGTTTGATAGAAGGGCAATGACCATCAATGATATTATAGAACCGGATGTCAAATTTGCCTCCATGGTGATTGGGTACAAAATTTACCACTCCAACAGAGAAAACTCTGTCTCCATAACTACAATATATGCAGCCTATCAAATGTTTAAAAAAAGTGTTGATTATGATCTTTGTGAACTACTACAAAATTAGTTGATTGAGAATTTGAGCAAGATAAAGAAAGATAAGAAAAATTCCTTCAAATATGGTTCCTTGATTATGTGCTTGTTCTTCTATTTTATGAATGAAGTACCTGGAATTCAAGGTGTACATTGGACAACTGACATACCAGTAGCATGGCAAATAAGAGATCACCTTCTCAGTCTTGGTGACTCCCAAGTCCAAAAGACTCCCATTTGGGGCTACTTCAAAAACTTCCAGAGTTTAATGCAAGCAAGGGAAAGAATCCCTAAAACAATTGTGGAGAAGTATGAAAATGACATATGTTTCATGGTTGACACAGATCAGTGCTTGATGGAAGCTATAGAATCAAGGATAGTTTGGATAATGCCTATGGGTTATGAGGTGGATGGAAGAGTTTTGGATATGTATTCTCAGCATCTTTTGAGCACACCTAAAGATACCTCTATGGAAAGGTTTGGAACCTACAAGGAACTAAGTCTAAAATTGCATGTGGAGCTCAGACAGTCTAAGACCAAGAGGAAAGTGCAGAGACAAGTTGAAAGGTATGCTGAGAGCATTGGCCTAACCAAGGAGGCGGTAAAACAAAACATAGAAAGAATTGAAACGATGAAGAAAAGCACTGAGCAGACTACAGAAGAAAAAGCAGAAAGTGAGTCGGCAGTCGCTCCAAAAATCCCACCAAGCTCCTCAAGGTAGACAAGAAGTTCTGCAACTCTTGCTGAGCAACTCAAGTCCACTTCCACTAAGAAGCGTGAAGCCACTCCATCTGATGATGGAGGGAAAAGAAAGAAAACCAAGGCCACAAGAACCCACAAGAGCACAAAAGATGATGAAGAGATAGAGACAGATGAAGAAGTGAAAGAAATAAGATCCAAGAAAGCTAGAACTTCGAAGACTTTTGAAGACCAGCCTTTCGGAAGCAATAAGGCCAATAAAAAGCTAGTCACTAGTAAGGTCACTATGACTATTGATGAAATTGTAAAAACAATCACTGTTCATGGAAATTTAAAGCCTATCAGAGTTTACTATGATAATTTTGATCAAGCAAATAAGAAAATTTTGGAAGATGCCATTATCATATATTTGAATAAATTCAATAGAGGGGTAAGTGCAAGAAGATGGGGGGCCAAAAAGTGGCCAAAAAATTTTCAAAAAAATTTAAGTCATAATGCGAGTGCGTTATAACGCGCTCGTGTTATAACTTATTATAAATAAAAAAAAGCAATGCCATTTCATTTCATTCTGATTTTCTCCTCTGCCCGCGGCTTCAAAACCCTCAAAAATAACGCGCTCGCATTATGACTTATTATAAATTAAAAAAAAGCAATGCCATTTCATTTCATTTTGATTTTCTCCTCTGCCCGCGGCTTCAAAACCCTCAAAAACGCGCTCGCGTTCTACAAAATGCCAATCAACACAAAAAGCTTGTCAATTCATCGCCAAAATGCCACCGCGATGTCGAGCACGCCAAAGGGGTGAGTTATCTTTGTTTTTTTGTTTGAATTTCTTCCTAAATAGGTAGGTTTTTGTTGATTTTTGATGTATATTTCATTAATTGTAGGAAATGTTAATGCACCTCCTCCTCCTCCTCCTCCTCCTCAAACTCCAATCTTGAGGAGGAAATACCTGCAGAACAACAACCTCCTCCATTCATTCCTCAACATGCCCCTGGAACACAAGATAATATAATGGGGGAAATTGAAAACAACAAAAAACAAATTGAAGATATAATTGCAAGGTTGAAAGATCCTTCCACTTCAACCTTGCATAGGTCCACGCTTGCCGAATCTCTTGAGTCTATGTTATCAAATGTAAATTCAATTAGCAAGCAAATAACTAGTTGGACCGATAAAAAGAGAGAATTTAGAGATTACTATGCAGATAAATTGTCATACCAAGATGTCAAAAAATTACAAATTACAAAATTAGACTTGTGTTCAATTTTCACAAATCCACAAACAAATCAACCTCCACCCATTACATGCAAGAGGTTCCCTATCCATTGGTGCAACAACCAAGCGATAAGGGACAATTTCGGGCAGAGGTGGTGGATGGTTTTTGACCATCCTCCATGCAATAATAATGAGGTCCCGCAATACTTTTTGAGGAAACTCTACTGCGAGTTTGTCCTTAATAAAGTGCCAAACTATTTTGATATGCGGGACTTCCAGGGTAGAGGTGGGGGCTCAGCACAGGATAGACCAGGGGCATGTCTTGACCCATAGTGGGTAGTGAGATGAGTAATCAGTAGACCAGCCCACGAGCATGTTTCTATCCCTTCCATTGTGAAGGAGAGTGTTGAGGTCAATTAGTGCCTTGACCCAGAGCATCATAGAGCATGCCGATCCTGCAACACAGAGTGGGTTGGGAGATAGTGCGAGGAGTAGGGTCCCACCGCATACTTGCCAGGCTTGCGGGTCAGCCTGTGGTTATGACCCCATGGATAGTCAGGATGCAGGTGCACAAGCTACATCTGCAGCTGAGCAGATGGTGATGGCAGATACCCTCCTGAGTGAGACTTTCAGCCTTGATACTCAGGTAAATATTAGCAAGTTTATTGAATTTAATTTATTAAATTTCATTTTTGAAATACAAGATTAACTAATTTAAATTGATGATTTTAATAAAATTTCAGGGTCATAGCATCGATGCAGTTTTCAGTGGTTCTCCACCTACATTTTTCACTAGATCATCTACTGTCGAGGTATGTAACTAGTAAACAATTATAAATATTACATGTGAATAGCATCGTTATATGAATGGTATTCTAATTTCTGATTTTGGATGTTGAATAGGTTAACACTATAGATTTCATGGCAACACCTGCCAGCGGTGGTGGACTTCAAAGCTTTATGGAGGTAATAAAATAAATAGTTTAATGAATGAATTGTACTTACTAAATTTTTGTATGTGATTTGTGTGTACTTCCATGTTTAGATGAACGTGTGTGTGTGTTAGGAGCCATGATTTGCATCACTATTATAGTTTTCGTAATTGAATAATGTTGTTTTATTTCCAGATGATGCAGGCTGCGGATACACCTCCCCATGTTCATAGGGCAATGGAGCAGGGTGTGGCCTCTGCAATTCATAGCTCTATGGCATTGACAGGGGTATGAGGCAGATTAGTAAATTTCAATTTACATTCATTGTTATAGTTGTCTATTTTTGAAAAATCAAAAGATTATTGATTTGAAGTTTAATTTCTATCTGGATGGTTTCTATAGGACATGACATCACCAGGGCCTATTCCTGCTACTGAGGCAAGCGAGGAGACAGATTATATGTTAGCGGTAAGTGATTATTTTGTTAAATGTTTCATTTTTTTATAACATGTAATTTCTATATATTAATGTCTATACTTTTTTTTGTAATAGGTAAAGGTGCAGAAAGAACTAAATAGGAGGAGTAGCCCTCGGGTTCGTAGTAGACCACCCACATGCATGTCTCCATCCCCTAGAAGATCAAAGGCTGCTCATGATTTATTCTCTTCACCAGCCAGAGGGGAATGACTTTTTATTGTGTTCCTCTATTGTATGCCTATATGGCATTTGTGGACATATATTTTGTATTATACATAGTTGATATTGTATGCCTATATGGCATTCTTGTAAGCCTATATGGCTATTTTGTATATATGTTATACTTATATCGACAGATATTGATGTATGCCTATATGGATATTTGGTTAATACAAATCTTTTTTATTGATGGCGTCCATACTTGCATTATAAATCCACTTTTGAATGGATATTTGTAGATGGCTACTTCAAATATTTAAAGTCCGATTGTATTACATAGGATGTTTGCATTTTCTTTGATAGGCTTGATAGGCCATGGATTACATGATGGTGTTTGATGGAAAAGTATGGTACTAGAAGACTCTAGTTCATTCTTAATAGGCTTGTGATTGATAATATCTTTGCATGATTGCAGTTGATCTTGGATCATGGGCATGTTGTTAGGATTTTGATTGCATTGTGATGTTTGATGGATAGGCATGGTGTAAGTGTAAGATACCCAACTAGTTCTATGAAAATTTTTCCTTACTTAAACACTTTTACTTGCTAACAATTCATCAACTACTTCAATAACATAAAGATATACATCAAGATAACTATTTGAATGAAACAACATTAGAGTTGGGTACTTGTCTTGTTACTTGATTCAATCAACTTGCAATGTCTTATTACATGGAAAATGCTTTCAATAGCATGAAGTACAACTCATTCAATGGAAATACAAGGACAGGCCTTGAAGCCTTGATGTTACAATGTCTTCTTTACTTGAGCAACTCAATTGAACTCAATGATGTCAACTGAATGTCAACACCTCACAGTATCACAAGGGAGCATCACCTTGCTTGTTGAGGGAGCATCACCCCAACACTTGAAACTCGCAGGCCTCAAGATTACAAGCTCAATAGCTTTGTAGAGAAAATTTTGTCAAATAAACAGATACCAAATGAATGAGAGAGCTCCTCCTTTTATAGGCCTTCCAAAGGAAATGAAGGCACATTTTTCAATGCATAAAGAGGAACCAAGGCACGTTTCCCAAGAAGCATATCCAAGGGAATATCCCATCTTGATGACTCATTCTGAGTTGGCAAGCTTATCTAGAGACCTCGACACGGATCCTGAAGATATTCTGAGGACCAATGGGCATTCAGACAGTTGTAACAACCTTAACCACTTCTTGAAACACTTTAGGCACAGTTTTAGGGTTCTTCTAACTGTGGTGCCAGCTGTGGAGGATCTCACCAGGAAGTGCGCCTAAATTCTCATCCTTAGAAGATATTGTCTTTGGAAGTGAACTTCTCTGGATCCATACTTAAACATTTGAAGACTTGGAATGTTCAACTCATCACCTCACAAGGTAGGCGCATATTTGAAGGATTTACAGGTTTTTCTGACTTGGGCGCCAAGTTGAGGTGACCTCCTGAAGTTGCGCCTTGTCAACATTAGGTGCCAATTAGAGTTTATGGATGCTCTGGATTGTTTCCAAGAGTAGGCACCAAAACATCATCATTAAGAAAGTGTTTTAAATGCTAGGCGTCCAAATGAGCCCTCTGGAGTCTAGGCGCTCCTTTCATGCATTCTGTGTTCTAGGCGCCAATTGAAAGGAGTGGAGAACAGGGCAAGCGCCTTCCAAACTAGGTGTTTCCTTGAGGTGACAAGGACTTAGAAAGTGCGCCTAAGGTGAGCGCCTTGAGTGAAAAGGTCTAACAAACATCTTTGAACCCCCTTTCAAGGTTAGGCGCATTCTGGAGGTGGAAACAAGTAGAAGGTGCGCCTTGGCTTCCTTTGTCAATTTTTTCAAGTCTTTGTTGATTAGGAAGGTCGAATGCTTCATTATAGAATGAGCACCTATCTTCTAATGTCCAAACTACTTCTTCTGGCTCACTCTATGGCTAGGCGCCAGAGCTAAACTGTTCACACAAGGGAGTGTGCCTAGACTCACTTGATGTTTTCTTACTACTTCAACCCTTGGAAGATGTTCCAAGGTGTTCCCTTTTACAAGCACCTGACCTCCCAAGTTCCTTCATGTGCTATTCCTTGAAGGTGCCAAAACTGAGCTCCAGTGCCATGGGATTGTGCCTAACATCTTTGAAGAGTTTCTAAGCCTATTGCAAGTTGATATCCCAAACTCATGCTTCTAGGCGCAACAGGAGCTTTCCAAAGGAGTTTCCAAGTTTTAGACGCCAAGCGAGGTCATGGGTGAATGGAACTGCGCCTTAGGAGATGACTGGATCCTAAGTGTCAGTCTGGAGTTACAGTGGAATTGATATGCACCTCAACTAGCTTAGGTGCCCATTTAAAGTGATTCCTTTAACACTTCTCTGTCAATCTCAACTGCAAGGATGATCTCCTAATCCAATTTTGATCCTCTGGAGATGCAAATAGCTTTTCATTTCACTAGGCGCCATCAATGATGATCATCAACCAAAGCACATTTCAAAGGGGAGATAGGCAAGTGAGGCACCAAACTAGTCCTTAAGACTTATCTCCTTCTATCAAGTCAATTTCAACTATGTGAGAGAGTTCTATTCTAGGCGCAAAATGGAAATGTTTCATCAATTGGTGCATCTTACAAAGCTCCCAATTCTAGGCACCAAAGCCAAAGAGTTTTTCCCAACACATGCACCTGGGCTAGAAATTCACCTAAGAGACATCGCTTAGCTTTAAAACTTTCAATCTATAGCCATCTGGGCTAGGCGCTCCAATGGAGGATCCTTGAACTCATGCATTAGTGCCTTCTAGTTCTAGGCACCCATTTTGGATGATTCATCCTGATACTAGCGCCCAAAATGACTAGACTCTCTTCATCATCCAATTCACTTAGAAGACTCAAGTTGGAGACTTAGTTGTCTATCCATGTTCTCTGAAAGATTTATTGTACCTCTATGCACTTAGGCGCCCTAGTTGATGTGATTAAAGTGCTTCAAAGCTCCATGATTCTTGGTTAGGCGCACATTTGACATTGAGCAAGCAAGAAAGTGCACCTTGACTCTAGGAGTCATGCCTTAGTCAAGTTTAGCATCCAGACTTAACTAATTTCAAGTTTCTGACTTTGTTCCTACAAAAAACAAAAGTTAAGTTAGTCAAAAACCAATTCATTCCCTCATTATTTTGAATTAGCCTCTGGGAATGAGGAATAGGCTAACTCATTCTTCATTTGATGATCAGGCCGGAAACGGGGACATGACAGTAAGATACCCAACTAGTTCTACGAAAATTTTTCCTTAAATAATTTTACTTGCTATCAATTCATCAACTACTTCAACAACACAAAGATATACATCAAAGATAACTACTTGAATGAATCAACCTTAGAGTTGGGTAATTATCTAGTTATTTGACTCAATCAACTTGCAATGTCTTATTACATGGATAATGCTTTCAATAGCATGAAGTTACAACTTATTCAATGGAGATACAAAAGAAAGGCCTTGAAGCCTTGATGTTTACAATGGTGTCTGCACTTGATCAACTCAATCAAACTCAATGATGTCAACTGAATGTCAACACCTCACAATATCACAAGGGAGCATCACCTTGCTTGTTGCATGGATGAACGTCATAATTGCAAGACTCTTAGGGTTAGGTGCCAACTGAAGGTAGTAGAGACCAAACTAGGCACCATCCTAAGCTGGGCACTTCCTTGAGGTGGTAGAGACATGGATGAACGTCTGGTGGGGTTTGATGACTCTATATTGACACTCAAATTCACTTAGGTGCAATATTAGTGTTCTTCTAACTAGGCGCCAGATAGGAGGATTCTCAGGGGTTTTGGCGCCTAGGTTACAACTTGTCAATTTCTCAAAGAATCTTTGAAACACTTGACTTCCAAGGATTATCATCTTACCCTCTGATGGAGCGCCTTGTTCCAAAATTGGTCTTGGGGACTTGCATCTCTCTTAGGCGCATGTTTGGAGTAATGTCAACTGGTATCAGCGCCTATTATCTCAATTCACACTTGACATCAAACTTTTGAAGCTCTTTTACCCTAGAACCTTTATCTTCTATCAAGCGCCTAACATTCTGGAGGTGAATTCCATCTTAATCCAAGTCTTCAAGGTACTTCCAATTTTAGGCACCAAAACAGGGTTATGGAGGAGCAAAACCATGCCTTAAGAGGATGACTGAACCCTAGGCACCAATTTGAGGTTGCAAGAGCATAGGTATGCGCCAAGTAGAGTTTGATGCTCAAAACATTAACATTATTCAGTGAAATCCTTTTTTGACTCTAGGCGCCATTTGGAGGCTAGAAAGAGGGAAGTTGACACCAACTGCATTAGGCGCATTTCTGAGGTGATGGAGACCAATAAGTGTGCCTTGTCCTCTGGCTCTATTCCTTGTTAACTTTACAACTTAGATTATCTGAACAACACTGAGAATGCTTCCCTTCTTCTTGATACAAGTTGAAAGATCCACTGGGTGCCATTTCAGGTGTCTGGAGACATCATCAACCAAGGACGCTAATAGAGCCTTTGGCAAATGGAAAGAGCGCCTTACTTAGATTTGATTTCTGGATGCCAGAATTGAGGAATTTTGCGCCTTGGCTAGGAGTTTCTCATTTCAATCTTGATTATTCATCTAAGTGATTATTCATCTTGATGGGCTTCTTGATTATGCAGATGTGTAGTTGGAGCATTGACAATGATCTTGTTGGTTCTCTTGGTATTGAGTACATTGGTCATGTGCTTGGGAGCTTCATAATAATGTGGTGTTGCATTTGGAGCTTAACATGGATTGATTGGTTGTAGGTTCTCATACATACTTCGAGACTTGGGTGAGGCTAGAGTTCTCTTGGGATTAGAGACACTTGTTGAGATGGTTACCCTTTAGAGGTTTTAGCAGGAAGACCAAGGAGACTTTCACTTGGATATGGGCGTGAGTTAATTATGGACCTAAAGAAGATTCTTATTGGTTCTAGAGGGTTCATTCGAGGGGTGTCTCTAAACATGTTTTTTCTCAGGCGCTAAACTGGAGTTGTCTAGATGCACAAGTGCGCCTCCCTCAATGAAGTTCCTTTTGTTAACTTAATTCATCCTAGTGACTGAAGGGGTTGTTATATTCTTTAGGCGCAATCTTTCATAGACTAAAACATTCACTCCATGTTAAGGCGCTCAAAGGAGGCTCTGGAGATGGAAAATGGCGCCTTAACTCACTTATGTAAATTTTAGACTTTTATGCAATTGCAAGATGTCTTGGAGGGCTCAATTCTTCAAGGCGCCCATTTTGTTCACCACTTGTAGCATCACTTGTTCAAGGCACATGTGTGATTTGGTCAAAAACAGGCGCCTAGAGTGAATAGGCTTTCATCTTGACTTAATACACTGCCTCCTTCTGATGATTTTTGGGGCAGCAGAAAACCTTTCACCACCGGCAAATGCCTCAGAGCTATAAAAAATTGAGAGAGGTTATTGTAGAGGCACTCTACGTGATCGTGTTGCCTCAGACGGAATGTTTCTAAGTGACACAATTTTTGAGTAACATCTCATCAAAGATTGCTGCCTTTTTACACTTTGGACTCTTCAGGGATATCGTCGGTACAATGTAGCTCTGACTGTTTCGACATATTTGGGTGAAAAATAGGACCATGCCTAGTGTAAATGTACCCATTCGGACGCGTTGGAATAGTTAGTTTGGTCGCATCAGGAGCAGGATGAAAGTGACACCCCCTTGCAACTTTACACTGCCTCCTTCTGATGATTTTTGGGGCAGTAGAAAACCTTTCACCACGGGCAAATGCCTCAGAGTTATAAAAAATTGAGAGAGGTTATTGTAGAGGCACTCTACGTGATCGCGTTGCCTCAGACGGAATGTTTCTAAGTGACACAATTTTTGAGTAACATCTCGTCAAAGATTGCTGCCTTTTTGCACTTTGGACTCTTCAGGGATATCGTTGGTACAATGTAGCTCCGACTGTTTTGACATGTTTGGGTGAAAAATAGGACCATGCCTAACGTAAATGTACCCATTCAGATGCATTGGAGCAGTCAGTTTGGTCGCATCAGGAGCAGGACGAAAGTTACACCCCTTTGCAACTTTACACTACCTCCTTCTGACGATTTTTGGGACAGCAGAAAACCTTTCACTACAGGCAAATGCCTCAAAGCTATAAAAAATTGAGAGAGGTTATTGTAGAGGCACTCTACGTGATTGCGTTGCCTCAGACAGAATGTTTCTAAGTGACACAGTTTTTGAGCAACATCTCATCAAAGATTGCTGCCTTTTTGCACTTTGGACTCTTCAGGGATATCGTCGGTACAATGTAGCTCCGACTGTTTCGACATGTTTGGGTGAAAAATAGGACCATGCCTAGCGTAAATGTACCCATTCAGACACGTTGGAACAGTCAGTTTGGTCGCATCAGGAGTAGGACGAAAGTTACACCCCTTTGCAACTTTACACTGCCTCCTTCTAACGATTTTTAGGACAACAGAAAACCTTTCACCACGAGCAAATGCCTCAGAGTTATAAAAAACCGAGAGAGGTTATTGTAGAGGCACTCTACATGATCGCATTGCCTCAGACAGAATGTTTCTAAGTGACACAATTTTTGAGTAACATCTCGTCAAAGATTGCTGCCTTTTTGCACTTTGGACTCTTCAGGGATATAGTCGGTACAATGTAGCTCCGACTGTTTCGACATGTTTGGGTGAAAAATAGGACCATTCCTAGCGTAAATGTACCCATTTAGATGCATTGGAATAGTCAGTTTGGTCGCATCAGGAGCAGGACAAAAGTTACACCCCTTTGCAACTTTACACTGCCTCCTTTTGATGATTTTTAGGACAGCAGAAAACCTTTCACCACGGGAAAATGCCTCAGAGCTATAAAAAACCAAGAGAGGTTATTGTAGAGGCACTCTATGTGATAGCGTTGGCTTAGACGGAATGTTTCTAAGTGACACAATTTTTGAGCAACATCTCGTCAAAGATTGCAGCCTTTTTGCACTTTGGACTCTTCAGGGATATCGTCGGTACAATGTAGCTCAGACTGTTTCGACATGTTTGGGTGAAAAATAGGACCATGCCTAGCGTAAATGTACCCACTCAAACGCGTTGGAATAGTCAGTTTGGTCGCATCAGGAGCAGGAAGATTAAAGGCATGAATGTGGATTTTTCAACTTGATTTGGCGCCCTATATGTGAAGGAAGATCCAAAGGCATGAAAGTGGATGTCATATGCTACCAACCGGAAATGTGTCCTTACATAACTTGAATTGCAAGTCCAACCATCGAGCTCTATGGGCATGTCTTGCATACTCATACACTATGCTGTCACAAAATATAGGCATAAACTGATACATTAGAATCTTTTCAATAACTAATTCACACCTCTTTGCTTCTTTACCATCTTTTGTATTGTATGCCACTATTTTATACTTGCCAAACTCTACTAGTTTGTTTCCAACCGCATGTGTTATTTCCATATGCTCACATATTGGCAAATGTTGCAAGCCACTGCAACGATGACATGTTCCATCCAAGCATAATTTCTTGTAGAATATTTGACCTTCCTCTCTTTCACATAAAATTCTTGATATGAAGTCTCTTGAAGATGTTGGTGGAGCACATATGGCACAACCCTGCAAATCATTGTTAGTATGCATATCTAAACATATAGACCTATAAGCATCAAAATGGTTAGAAAATTCAATATGTAATCTACAACAACAAGTAGTGCGTGTGTGATTTATCTTAACATAGAAAGGTTTTAGCATTTCAAAATATCTTTAACAAATTTTCATTTGAGGATACTTCTCTAGAAATTTACCATAACACTGTGTTTGAGTCTCATCCAAAAAATGCTTTGGATGTGGCTCACGGTTCTGACTACCGATTCTCCTTCTTACCACATCCCTTTGATTTGGAGATACCCTTGTGTAATTCTTCCAAAAGTCTTCAATTAGTGATCTCAATGCTTCAACAATTGGTTTATCTTTTCGTGGTAGTCTCCCCGAGAACGCCCATAATTCATTGGCATTAGTGTCCTCAATTCTTTGGCGTCTTCCAACGGCTCTTGATAAAGTTTTCCTATTAATTCTCAATTCTTGACTTGTCTTTCTAATGAGACGAGCTTTCCTTGTTTGACTACTTACTATAGTCGATGTAATCACACGCCGTGTTGCATTACTATCTTTTGTGCGTGAGGTGTTACCCACACTCTCATACACACTCATTAGATTCTTGACAATAGATTTTTCACTTGAAGCCTTTGATGTTCTCAACCCAAGAATCTTCATGATAGACCTATACTTTATACTTCGCATCATTTCAACGAATAGTTGACATCTTGCAGTCTCATTTAACTTTTCAAAGAACAATCTCCAAATCTTATTAGCATATCTTCTACAAGTGCATTTTGGAATCTTACCTTCCATTGGCTGCAAAAATATTCTCATCAATATCAATCAAATACTTTGGCTTTCTATGCAAAATTCTAGGTGGTGTCAAGTTAGGTAAATTCATCTCAACATTAGGAATTTCATCAATATTTAAATGAGATGGGTTAGATGGCATACCTTCGATCGAAGATGGAATAGATGACATACCTTGAGGTTGAGGTGGGAACGATGGCGTACCTCCTTCATCACATGTGAGTGATGATGTACTCTCAACTTGAGATGTGGTAGATGGTGTCCCTACATGTTGACTTGTGGTAAAGGACGTGTCTCCAACTATGGTATTCAAATCTCTCGTACCACGAAGTTTTTGCATTCGTTCTCTTTGTGCCGCCAATACCATATCTCTTTGTGATGGTTGTGGTTCCTCTTCAATTGGTATGTCTTCATTTATCGTGTCCAATTTCCTCTTCTCACGAAGTTCCCTCATAGCCATTGCTTTCTTTGCATTCTTAGCTTCTATCTCTTCCTGTGTTGGTTTAATTCTTGATCGTTTCCTCGGCATGACAGAGAATTTGTCTGTAGCATGATAAAGAGACCAATATTAGTTCCTAAGAAATGAATACATGATAATAGTGGGATTGTATTTTTTTATGTTGTAAGGATTTATTCTTGTATAGTTTGACATCATGGTATGAACTAAGGTTTGTTTATTACACATAATTATTAAAGAGCCCAAGTGTAGAAAATATACATGGCATCATGTGAGATTGTAGGTTGTTTTCTTGATTGGGAATTTGTCTATTTTAAACATGTATGATAAAGCATGATAAAGTAATTCAATCCAAAATAAGGAAAATGTAAAGAACATGCATGTAAAGAATTGACATACCTAAAAAATGAAGATTTGAATAGAGAGAGTACCCAATTATGTAGTGTTTTTATCTTCTTGCATCAAACTCCTCAGCAATTTGAGTTTTTCACCACTTGCTTCCTTTTCAATGTTAAATTCTTAAAATTGAATCACAATTAACATTGCAGCACTACAAAAATTGAAACTTGAATAGATATATATCAAACTTGGTGTGAAAACTATGTTATTTCCTCCTCAAGTTGGCAAAGTAGAAAAGGTGGTGGAAAGATCATGCAAAGGTGGTACAATGTGTCAAATGTGCATGTGAACTTCCCAATAGCATGAAAGCACTTCTTTTTTGTCGGAGCACGCGCAGAATCAGTAAGAAAATAGAGCATGTGGGCCTGGATCACGGGGGTAACCACTTTTTTACCGTTTCAATAGAAATACAAAACGCGAGCATGTTATAACACGCTCGCGCTATAACGCGCTCGCGTTTTATCCTGCTATAGATTCATCACATTCTTTGCATTGATCACATCTTTTTCTTGCAAGGGCCTACCAGATGCTCCGCCATATGATAGGCATAAAAATGAAGGGGCAAGCCCTCATAATCAAGTTCGTGATAGAAAATGCCCTCAACCCTCAATGTCAAACCCTAATCCCTAAACCCTCAACTCTGATCCCTCGACCCTCAACCATCAATGTCAAATCCTAATCCCTCAACCCTATCCCTAAACCCTCAACCCTCAACGTCAAATCCTAATCCCTCAACCCTAATCCGTCATCCCTCAATGTCAAATCCTAATCCCTCAACCCTAATCCATCATCCCTCAACTCTAATCCCTCATCCCTAAACCCTAAATGCTATCCCTAATCCTACACCCTCAACAGACTCGATACTATACCTTAAACTCTAATCCCTTATCCCTAAACCCTCCAACCCTATCCCTAATCCTTACAACCCTCAACCCTAATCCCTCAACCCTTAACTCCGATCCATCAACCCTCAACACTATACCTTAAACCCTAATCCCTTCAACCTCAACCCTATCCCTAAACCCTTGACCCTTGAACCTCAACCCTCAACCCTCGACGTCAAACCCTAATCCCTCAACCCTTAACTCTGATCCCTCATCTCTCAACCCTAACCCTAAACCCTCAACCCTCAACATCAAATCCTAATCCCTCAACCCTTCACTCTAATCCCTCAACCCTAAACCCTATCCCTAAACCCTCAACACTATACCTTAAACCCTAATCCTTCAGCCCTCAACCCTAAACCTTATCCCTAAACCCTAATCCCTCAACCCTCAATCCTAATCCGTCATCCCTCAACTCTAATCCCTCATCCCTAAACCCTAAATGCTATCCCTATTCCTACACCCTCAATAGAATCGATACTATACCTTAAATCCTAATCCCTCAACCCTTAACTCTGATCCCTCAACCTTCAACCCTAATCCTAAACCCTAAACCCTCAACGTCAAATTCTAATCCCTCAACCCTTCACTCTAATCCCTCAACCCTAAACCCTATCCCTAAACCCTCAACACTATAACTTAAACCCTAATCCCTCAACCCTAACCCTAAACCTTGTCCCTAAACCCTAATCCCTCAACCCTCAACCCTAATCTGTCATCCGTCATCCCTCAACTCTAATCCCTCATTCCTAAACCCTAAACGCTATCCCTATTCCTAGACCCTCAACAGGCTCGATACTATACCTTAAACCCTAATCCCTCTACCCTCGACACTCTTATTTAACCCTAATCCCTTGACCATTAACCCTATCCCTCAACCTCAACCCTCAACCCTCAACTCTCAACATTAAACCCTAATTCATCAACCCTAAACCCTAATCCCTCAAACCTAAACCCTATCCCTAAACCATCAACCCTCAACACTATACCTTAAACCCTAATCCCTCAACCCTCAACCCTAAACCTTATCCCTAAACCCTAATCCCTCAACCCTCAACCCTAATCCATCATCCCTCAACTCTAATCCCTCATCCCTAAACCCTAAATGCTATCCCTATTCCTAAACCCTCAACAGACTCGATACTATACCTTAAACTCTAATCCCTTATCCCTAAACCCTCCAACCCTATCCCTAATCCTTATACCCTCTACACTCAACTTTAACCCTAATTCCTCAACCCTCAACCCTATCCCTAAACCCTTGACCCTCGAACCTCAACCCTCAACCCTCAACATCAAACCCTAATCCCTCAACCCTTAACTCTGATCCCTCGACCTTCAACCCTAACCCTAAACCCTAAACCCTCAACGTTAAATTATAATCCCTCAACCCTTCACTCTAATCCCTCAACCCTAAACCCTATCCCTAAACCCTCAACACTATACCTTAAACCCTAATCCCTCAACCTTAACCCTAAACCTTGTCCCTAAACCCTAATGCCTCAACCCTCAACCCTAATCTGTCATCCGTCATCCCTCAACTCTAATCCCTCATTCCTAAATCCTAAACGCTATCCCTATTCCTAGACCCTCAACTGGCTCGATACTATACCTTAAACCCTAATCCCTCTACCCTCGACACTCTTATTTAACCCTAATCCCTTGACCATTAACCCTATCCCTCAACCTCAACCCTCAACCCTCAACCCTCAACTCTCAACATTAAACCCTAATTCATCAACCCTAAACCCTAATCCCTCAAACCTAAACCCTATCCCTAAACCATCAACCCTCAACACTATACCTTAAACCCTAATCCCTCAACCCTCAACCCTAAACCTTATCCCTAAACCCTAATCCCTCAACCCTCAACCCTAATCCATCATCCCTCAACTCTAATCCCTTATCCCTAAACCCTAAATGCTATCCCTATTCCTAAACCCTCAACAGACTCGATACTATACCTTAAACTCTAATCCCTTATCCCTAAACCCTCCAACCCTATCCCTAATCCTTATACCCTCCACACTCAACTTTAACCCTAATTCCTCGACCCTCAACCCTATCCCTAAACCCTTGACCCTTGAACCTCAACCGTCAACCCTCAACATCAAACCCTAATCCCTCAACCCTTAACTCTGATCCCTCGACCTTCAACCCTAACCCTAAACCCTAAACCCTCAACGTCAAATTCTAATCCCTCAACCCTTCACTCTAATCCCTCAACCCTAAACCCTATCCCTAAACCCTCAACACTATACCTTAAACCCTAATCCCTCAACCTTAACCCTAAACCTTGTCCCTAAACCCTAATGCCTCAACCCTCAACCCTAATCTGTCATCCGTCATCCCTCAACTCTAATCCCTCATTCCTAAATCCTAAACGCTATCCCTATTCCTAGACCCTCAACTGGCTCGATACTATACCTTAAACCCTAATCCCTCTACCCTCGACACTCTTATTTAATCCTAATCCCTTGACCATTAACCCTATCCCTCAACCTCAACCCTCAACCCTCAACCCTCAACTCTCAACATTAAACCCTAATTCATCAACCCTAAACCCTAATCCCTCAAACCTAAACCCTATCCCTAAACCATCAACCCTCAATACTATACCTTAAACCCATAATCCCTCAACCCTCAACCCTAAACCCTAATCCCTCAACCCTCAACCCTAATCCATCATCCCTTAACTCTAATCCCTCATCCCTAAACCCTAAATGCTATCCCTATTCCTAAACCCTCAACAGACTCGATACTATACCTTAAACTCTAATCCCTTATCCCTAAACCCTCCAACCCTATCCCTAATCCTTATACCCTCCACACTCAACTTTAACCCTAATTCCTCGACCCTCAACCCTATCCCTAAACCCTTGACCCTCGAACCTCAACCCTCAACCCTCAACATCAAACCCTAATCCCTCAACCCTTAACTCTGATCCCTAGACCTTCAACCCTAACCCTAAACCCTAAACCCTCAACGTCAAATTCTAATCCCTCAACCCTTCACTCTAATCCCTCAACCCTAAACCCTATCCCTAAACCCTCAACACTATACCTTAAACCCTAATCCCTCAACCCTAACCCTAAACCTTGTCCCTAAACCCTAATGCCTCAACCCTCAACCCTAATCTGTCATCCGTCATCCCTCAACTCTAATCCCTCATTCCTAAATCCTAAATGCTATCCCTATTCCTAGACCCTCAATAGGCTCGATACTATACCTTAAACCCTAATCCCTCTACCCTCGACACTCTTATTTAACCCTAATCCCTTGACCATTAACCCTATCCCTCAACCTCAACCCTCAACCCTTAACCCTCAACTCTCAACATTAAACCCTAATTCATCAACCCTAAACCCTAATCCCTCAAACCTAAACCCTATCTCTAAACCATCAACCCTCAACACTATACCTTAAACCCTAATCCCTCAACCCTCAACCCTAAACCTTATCCCTAAACCCTAATCCCTCAACCCTCAACCCTAATCCCTCATCCCTCAACTCTAATCCCTCATCCCTAAACCCTAAATGCTATCCCTACTCCTAAACCCTCAATAAACTCGATACTATACCTTAAACTCTAATCCCTTATCCCTAAACCCTCCAACCCTATCCCTAATCCTTACACCCTCCACACTCTACTTTAACCCTAATCCCTTCAACCTCAACCCTATCCCTAAACCCTTGACCCTCGAACCTCAACCCTCAACCCTCGACGTCAAACCCTATTCCCTCAACCCTTAACTCTGATCCCTCATCTCTCAACCCTAACCCTAAGCCCTAAACCCTAAACCCTCAACCCTCAACGTCAAATCCTAATCCCTCAACCCTAAACCCTATCCCTAAACCCTCAACACTATACCTTAAACCCTAATGCCTCAGCCCTCAACCCTAAACCTTATCCCTAAACCCTAATCCCTCAACCCTCAACCCTAAGCCGTCATCCCTCTTCTCTAATCCCTCATCCCTAAACCCTAAATGCTATCCCTATTCCTACACCCTCAACAGAATTGATACTATACCTTAAACCCTAATCCCTTATCCCTAAACCCTCAAACCCTATCCCTAATCCTTATACCCTCCACACTCTACTTTAACCCTAATTCCTCGACCCTCAACCCTATCCCTAAACCCTTGACCCTCGAACCTCAACCCTCAACCCTCAACGTCAAACCCTAATCCCTTAACCCTTAACTCTGATCCCTCGACCCTCAACACTATACCTTAAACCCTAATCCCTATCCCTCAACCCTTAACCCTTAAAACTTAAACCCTATCCCTACACCCTCAACACTTGACACTATATCTTAAGCCTTAAACCCTCATCCCTAAAGCCTCAACCCTCAATCCTTAAACCTTCAACCCTAAACCCTATCCCTAATCCCTCTACCCTCAACACTCTAACCCTAACCTTGACATTAAATGCTAATCCGTCAACCCTAAACCCTCAACCCTCAACCCTCAACACTATACCTTAATCCCTAATACCTCAACCCTCAACACTAAACCTTATCCCTAAACCCTAATCCCTCAACCCTCAACCCTAATCCATCATCCCTCATCCCTAATCCCTAAATGCTATCCCTATTCCTAAACCCTCAACAGACTCAATACTATACCTTAAACCCTAATCCCTTATCCCTAAACCCTCCAACCCTATCCCTAATCCTTACACCCTCCACACTCTGCTTTAACCCTAATCCCTTGACCCTAAACCCTACAACCCTCAAACCCTCAATGTCAAACCCTAATCCCTCAACCCTTAACTTTGATCCCTCGACCCTCAACCCTATCCCTAAACCCTAAACCGTAATCTGTCATCCCTCATCCCTAAACCTTAAACGCTATCCCTATTCCTAGACCCTCAACGGGCTTGATACTATACCTTAAATGCTAATCCTTTATCCTTAAACCCTCCAACTCTATCCCTCATCCCTTAACCCTCATGATTAATAGCCTTAAACATAAAAAAATTTGAGTGGGACATAACGCAAGCGCGTTATAACGCGCTCGCGTTATGTCAAACATGACAAAAGACAGACATGCGGGAAAGAAAAATGCAAGGCAAAACATAACGTGAGCACGTTATAACGCCCTCGCGTTATTTCTTGCTTTGGGAATCCCAAGCCTTGGGCTTGGGATTTGCTTTGGATTTGCTTTGGATTTCCAACCCAAAGGCTTGGAGTGCCTTATGAACAGTCACAGACGTGTTTTTCTATATTCTTCAAAATTTCACATAATTTCATTCGTGCTAACCCTCAAATTTGCACGTGTTTCAAGGTTGAACAAATTGAACACATGGGTAATGTTAAGCTTTCTCTTAGCTATTTAACGATGTGATTTTTTTCACATTTTAACAATATTAAGCCTTTCATCTTTAATTTCTTTTGTTTGTGTGTCCGTTTTTAGGCAAAAACCACTGTTTGGTCTTTTTTTCATTGTAAAATAATTGTTCATTCAAATTTCAAAAAAATTACATATTTAGAAACTAGACTCCATTCTACAAATATTAAAAAAATAAAAAAATGATTTTCAATTAGTTTTCAAAATTTATAGGGTTAGCACGGCCAAAATTCTATTTTTTAGGATGTGTCCACTTTAAAAATTAGTAAAAAATCAAATATTCATCAAAAAATTATTAGAAAAATCAGGCATAAACTACATGCTATTAGCTAATTTCTCACTGAAGCAATTTTAAAAATACCAAAAAAAAGTTGACCTTTTGAGGGAGCCACAAAACATGATATGTTATGTTTTTTTTACTGAAACAACACCAATTTCTGTGGCTCCCTCTTTTGAACCCCTTAATCTATGTCATTTTCAAAACAAAATAGTAGTTTAGAAAGTAGACTCGGAGCACTACGAACATTGTTTTGGTTGCATCTCCAAATTTTGAGTGTAACTATGCTCAATTTCTCATCCAAGGCCAGTATTTCCTGATTTCAGAAAAAAAGTGGCCACTTAAGACCTTTTTTTGGCCCCCCATCTTCTTGCACTTACCCAGAGCCTTGTTGAAATTTTACAAGAACTTCCTAAAAGTTTAAGGAGAGTACATGAAATGAGAAAAGAAGCAACTAAGGCTAAATATCTAGAACTCAGAGAGTATGTCCTCTCCACACTATGTCCTATAATGACCAATAAAGCAGTAGATAAAATTCTCAAAGAAGTCAAAGAAAAATTTAGAAGCAAAGTTCGGATGAACAAGCTAATGCTTGGTGAGACTGAGGAAATTGCAAAGGAAATAGAGGAAATTCTAAGAAAGGCTTTAGGCAAAGATAAATACTATATTGTTTCAAAAAAACAAGTTAAAGAAGATAATCCTCCTGCTCTGGAACAAGAAGCTCCTAAAGAAGAAACTAACAAGAGAATTAATGACCAAAGTACTACTCTAGATCCTCCAAAATTAATCTATGAGGAGACCAATGATGGACTTGATTCATCAAATCTAAATATTTTAGAAGTTTAGGAAGAGGAACAAGTCAATCAGGAGGACACAGAAATGGTAGACAGAATAGTTGATGCAAAGGTAACTCCTCCACCTAATCACTCTGGAAAAGAAGAGGATATTGCTACCACATAGAGTCTTCTGGATCAGATAGCAAGTGGTGAGCAAACAGGAAAGATTCCCTCTGGAGAAAATACAGAGAAGAGTAAAATAGAGAAAGAGGAAGAAAAAGGAAAGAAGGATAAGGCAGAAGAAGATGGTGCAAATGTTGAAGCACCCAAAGCAGATATTGAGAAATCAGGAGAATAAAAGGATGGTTCTGAAATGGTTGCAAGAGACACTTCATATGCAGTAAAAAGTCTTCTTGAAAAAGAAATGATTGAACTTGATGAGCCTAAGCTACTCCAAGGCCTAGCCAATCCAGATGCTCTCTCTCCAATTTAATTGATGAAAATAGCATCATTCACCCAAGTAAAGGCTAGAGAAAAGATGTTAAAGTCCCACATGGAGGACAATCAGCTACTGGGGCTTGCAACTAAAATTTTAGAGAAATTAATGCCAATCTATCATAAGAATCAAAATGATTCCCCCTCCAGACATCTAAAAAATCTTGTAAGTTCAATAAATTCACATTTTGAGTCTTTTGAAAAGTCTGCAGAGGTAAAAGTTTAGAAAGAGTTCTTGAATAAGAAATTTAGTCAAGTTAAGAATCTGATAAGGAGTGATAGGTTGATACTAGGCATTAACATAAAGAGCATTCAGAATGCCCTAAGTGATGGAGGAGATATATATAAGTTTTGCCTATCATGGTCTAAAGTCAATGAGGATATTGATAAGAAGATATAGGAACAAGAACAGAAAATATCAATTCTATCTCAAAATTTTGATCCTCTAACTGCCTCTCCTATAAGCCAGGAATGTTAGGTTATTAGCTTCACAGATGAAATAAAGGGACTTGTAAAAGAGAAAGGCAATACTATGAAGAGGATTTGTGAACTCCGGAGATTGATTGCCCCCACCCAAGTTGGAATCCATGCATAATGCCTTATCCGAAGCCCAGAATGCACTTTAGACAAGTGATCCTCTAGATCTAGCAAAGGCAAAAGCATATGCATTTTTGTTGAGTGGTCACATCTCAATTTTGGATGGAATGAAGAGTACTTGGGCCTCAAAACTTTTGCAAATAAAAACTAGTTTTGTAGACATTCTCACGTTCATGTAAATAAGACTTAATGATGAATTGTACATATGTGGCAGTATATATAGAATTTTTGGAGAGTTTTGGCTTGCGAACCCCACCCCTTGCCATTGATGTTAAAGGGGGAGTGAAGGGCAGTGAAAAATGAGGAATTTAGCAAAAGGGGAGAACCAAAATAAGTGAAGGGCACGAGTGTACAGACAAAGGGGGAGTTACACTAGACACTTAGTCATTTTTCACTAAGTGTTGCCATCAATGCCAAAGGGGGAGATTGTTGGCAAGAGACACTGCTTTGCATTGATAGGTGTTATCATTGATGGCAACTAAGATCATCCCAATCATCCGTATAACACAATTTGTTCATACCGGAAGTCAAATTCAGAATTTGTCTAAGTCTGGGTAGGTAGGAACAGAGCAGTAACAGGGTCCATTATTTTGGTCTAGATCTCTCAGGTGGAAAGTCATGATTAGCTGCGGATCTAGGGGAGTCATATGCATTGTCAAGATAATCTAAATCCAAATTTTTGTCCTCCGGTGATGAAGGATTCAAAAGATATTGGCCTCTGAGTACTGGGTTCCAGTTTGTTAGAGTACACAAAAGAAGAACAGGCCGACCTTGTAGAAGATCATGATTTCGGATGTATAGAAGTTGTTTGTTGGACAAATGGTGATGATCAGTGATAGTGGCTAACATGAGTGATGTTTTTCAAGAGCAAGTTTTGGTCCTCACCTTAAGTTATGCATAGATCTAGCCGACAGAGCAGAGCATTCATAAAAGTTCTAAGTGTTGTTGAAGCTGACTGATAGAATGATTGTAGATCATATTACGGATATATATAGCCAATGAAATTGGAAGATTTGGTGTGTGTGGTGTATGCAAATAAGGCATATGTGAGAAGAGTAGAAATCCAAAGTGCGAATGAAGGTAGAACAGTAAGAAGAGCAGAGCAAAGATGAAATGTGTAAGATCAGTTTTTTGTACTTAACCAGAACTGAAATTCTTGCATGGGTAGATGCTATTAATCAGTTCAAATCTCTGTCATTCTCTTATAATATTTCCATAGGCAGTGAGCCTCCATTTGAGCAGTGAGCTCTGGGCAGTAAGCCCGAATGCATGTGCATTCCCATTTGTAAAAATACTTTCAATAGGGTATTAATATTTGTGGGTCAACCCCCACCATGGTTTTTCCCTTAACTAGGTTTCCATGTCAAAAATCTTGGTGTCAAATGTGTTGATTATGTTTTTGCTTCTATGTTAATATTATATGCTTTAATGATTACATCATTAATCAAATTGATAATAGAGAAAGAAGTTTAAAAGAAAAATTTGGAGACAACTGATTCAACCCCCCTCTCAGTTATCTGGGTTAATTCCAACAGCTAGACCTAACACAGGTAGACATAGATGCCCCACTGCCACTATTTATAGCAGGGTTGATATTATATGTGTTGGTACCTGGGAGGATAGCACGAAACTTCACCATAGTATGGGGGGATGTGTTGGAGTGGATGATGGATGGAGAAGTGTTTGTGTGGGGACCATGTGTATTAGCTCACTTATACAGTGACCTCCATAGTTGTGTATAGAGCAGGAGTCAATATCTGGGATGTGGAGTGACACTTTTGCATGTGTGGGCATGTGAACACATAACAGTGCTGAGACCAATCTGTGATAGAGAAATGAGTCTAGACCACCCATATTACTGGATGTATGCAAGGATCCTGCACTACATGTGGATAGGTGATATGGATTATTGGAGGAGAGTGGTGGATGAGCTTGATACAGTGATCTGAAGGTTGTGGAGAGACTGTGAGGCTTGGGATGAGGATGCTAAGAAACTCTCATATGTTCAACAGACAAGATACATTTTGGGGAGGACGATGCACATCGTGGAGATGTATATGCTAGACAAGGTATTGATGTAGTTTAGGGAGCGACGGACAATCCCTATTCATGAGGCTATCTTCTTGAGGGTGCGATGAGATATAGGAGTATGGGGAGTAGCCTTAGATCCACATGTGTCATTGGCATATTTTCAAGGATTGCATCTAGTACCATGGGTTCCACCTATGGGGGCTATAGAGGATGCAGGGACTAGCCTGGAGTATGATGCATGGTGGGTGTCACATAGACTGGTGAGACTCACCATTTCAGGTACACATGCAGGGTAGGTAGTAGAGCCTCCTATAAAAAGATAAGTGAGGCAGAGGGTGGAGGGTGGACATGTGGACATCCCAGGAGATGGAGAGGGAGAAGACAGATGTCAATCGGAGGGAGAGGTTGACATCCCTAGAGATGATGAGGACATAGAGACACTGAGAGCCTCTAGAGATAGCCTGCAGATGGAGGTGGATCGTTTACAGGGTGTGGTGACTACAGTGGTAGCAGAAAGAGACAATGTCCTCCTCTAGATCCAGACTTTACAGAGCATATACAAGAATTGTAGGTATAGGTACAGGCACCTATTAGAGATGGTTATGATGATGGGTTACTATAGCAAGTGATGGTAGAGCACGATGTGCTCAGGGACGTAGAGAGAGATGAAACCATAGCTACCGCTTCACGTCTTTAGTAGGAGCGTGATACAACACAGGGCATCATAGGAGGTGGTAGGATGGGCCAGATGTGGACTGAAATGATGAGAGTCTAGGGAGAGCTAGCAATGGCAGGGAAGAGGGTAGAGTACTATCACACTCTTTATCACAGTGTGGTTCCAACAAACTAGAGAGCATCGAGTTTCAGTACACGGAGTAGATCAAGGAATGCTAGATCTACTAGATTAGGGTCTTTAGTGATGGAACCTCTTCTACATAGGGTTACGACAACACAGATCTACCACCACCAGGGCCATCGGGGCATATTGTAGTGACACAAAGACCACGCCCTCCTCCTTTAGGGTTAGGACCACATCCTTCACCCTCGACACACTCAAAGGGTGGGAGTTCATCATGAGATGAGTTGACAATTATGATGTTATGTATTTTTTTAATGCTTGTGGGCTGATATAGATTTTGGATACACAGACATTGTATTATGGCCATTTTGTACTCTGTGTGTGTGTGTGATGTCAATATTTTGATGGTGTTTATGGTTGTGTTATAGTATTTTATTGATGATATGGTAATATATGTTGATGCTATGCGATGATGTAGTTTTATGGATTTATTATGTTATCTTTACATGAGATGTTATGACTAATGGTAATATATGGATGTATGATGTAAATGGATTAGAATAGATGATGATGATGTATTATTGATGATGATGTATGTAGGTATGATTGACATAGATGATATATGGTTGATGCATTATTGATTGATGATTATGTATGTAGTGTCTAGATATGATGTGATGATATTATGATAGATTTTGTGATGAAAATAGAGTAATGTCTATGTACTTATGGTATATATGATGGCTTAACGGTGATGATAATGATAATCATAATGGTAATAGTAATGATAATAATAATAGAAATGATAATGATAACGGTAATGATAATGATAATTATAATGATGATGAAAATGATAATGATGGTAATGGTAATGATAATGGCAATGATAATGATAATGAAAATGATAATGATAATGGTGATGGTAATGATTATGATAATGGAAATGATAATAGAAATGATAATGATAATGATAATAATCATGGTAATGATAATGGTAATGAAATGGCAATGGAAATATAAATGATAATGGGGAAAAGATGATATAAATGGCCATAAAAAAATGAATGTGTTTAAGAAAAAGATATAATTAGCATGGATAAAAAGTGACAAAGGTTAGGATGAAATGTTTAGGAAGAACTTGATATGGGGAAATGAGATATGATTATGAAAGATAGCTGAGGTATGATTATGCTAGTAAAAAATATAAAGCAATCCTAATTTGATATAGCAATGGGATAATATGCATCAAGGTATAAGAACCAAGATAAGTTAAGTATCCTTTGCATGGACTTGACACTATAAACAAAGGAGTATCCTTACACATAGCTTAATACAACCTTGTCTAAATGCACGAGGGATAAGCTTTAGAGCATGAAATCCTAATACAAAAAAGGTGTAGAACAACCTTAGATGCAAAGGATAATGATATGCAAGAAAGTGATCCCATCATACACAACGTATGAATATTAGCTATAGTGATAAGGACATCCAACAAACACACCAAATGTTATGCCCCATTCCTTGCTAATCGTAACACACCAAGATATAACTGGATCTAGGTGGATTTGATAAAAGCATAGGAAGGAGATAATAAAAACCAAAAACAAAAGATCAAATGATGACATAAGTCACACGACCAATTGTATTTCTTTCCAAAGAATTACAGTGATTTTGTGAATAAATGTCTGATAGTGGGAATGATATATCCATAGATGAGGCTTGATGATGATTTGTTTGATATTGAATGATATAGCAATAGATAAAGTGGTTGGATATTATTTCGGCCTTTGGTCCATGCTTGTGATTTTGGTTAAGGTACAGTGCGTTGTAGGAGTGCTTTTGTCTGGATTGAATGTCAAGTGTTTTATTGTGGGATGGGTGAAATGTGAATGGAATGTTTGTTATGATCATGTGAAAAAGATTATTATGGAATGTGGTATGGATGGATGAAAATTAATTGCTTGGATTTTTTTTGAGATACTTGATTTTTTTGTATTTTTGAAATGTTTTACTATTTTTGTTTTTGTTTTTTGGAATGTGTGGATGAAACTGTAAGAATCCTATCTAAATCTGCCCTACTGATCTGAATTTTCTAATTTGATTTTCTTGAGTTTTACTTTGGGTTTTCAATTTTTATTTTCACCAATGTGATTGAAATGTATTGAAGATGGAAAGGTTGCAATATGACAATGAAATAACACCAAATGATGATAGAAAATGAAGTTACCAACTCACTTATACAACCAAATATCAACACAAAACATAATAGAACATACCCAAATAGAGAATTTGGCTTCTTTATTGAATAGTAGTTGGTTGATTACAAAATAGAGGTTTGATATAAAAATTAGACTTGCGTATGAATGCAAATTGAGTCCAAAGATGACCAAAAACATGTACAAATGATGCTCTGATGATGTCACCACATATGCCAACTAGTTGAAGATGAATACCAATGATGATCAAAGCCAAATGAAATTTGATTTACAACCTGTAGCTGTTGATATAAAATTAGATGTCAAAACCCTAGCTGAAACATGCCAAAAATACCTCCAAGGTATAGCCGCTATGTCTAGGAGTGAAGCAGTTATACCCAATATGCAAAATATCATCATATGCCATCAAAACATGCCATAATATCATTAAATCTGCAACTGATATGAACTTGTAGAAGTTTGAAACACAAAACCAGCTTGCTAAATGATGATGTCAAACATAAATTTGTCCTTCAAAGCCAAGTGCTTCAATTCCAAACCCTTGTATATCAACTTATCAATGAAATGGCATCAAAAACACCTTCAAATTTGAATGTCAACCTTCAAACCCTAGCTGATTGAAGCTTGAATTCATCCAATAACCTATAAATAAACTCAATGATGAATTCTAAGTGAATCCATCTCCCATAGTGAATTGAGTTTTCATCCAAATCACTTTTATCCAAGGGTTTTCATCCTTAGATATCATTGAAACTCTGTTACAGCCAAGAGAAACTCTCCAAAGCATGCAAAAGCCAAATGATCAATGATATGAAAAACACTCCAAATGACCTCCTTTTAACCTCTTCACCTTGGGTGCCCAATTTCAATGAAATATAATCTTTTTTCAAGTCCACCTCCAAAAGAAAATATTATTTATTTATTTTCTTTTAATTTAATTTTCTTTTTCTCCAATTTGGACGTCCCACATAAATAATAATAAAACAATATTATTTTATTATTATTTTTTTCTCCTTTGAACGTCAATTTTGTGGGATTTATTATAATGTTTTAATAATAAAATATTATAATTTATTCTTCACTCCAATATTTCATTTTTCCACCTTTAAGTCATTTTTCCTCTTGGCATAATATTTAATTAATTTTTGTTTTTCTCCTTGGCTAAATATTTAATTAATTTTGATTTTTCCACAAATATTATTAAAATATAAAAAATCATCTCCAAACTTCATTTTGCCAAGGAAAAAACATTTTTGCCACTAAAAACCCACTTTCCATTCTCCACATTTTAAGTTATTTGTCGACTTTCCTTTTTCCAAGCTTCAAGTCACTTTAGCTCAAAAAAGGGGACATTATAGAAATAGTGCATGAGACTTGTACCATAGACTATCCTTCTAAAAAAATTTAAAGTAACTTGGGAGAGTAATCCACATCCTAACTAGGTATTGGTAATATACCCCCAAACGATAAGGTTTTGTTATATGACATGTATAGGTATGGTGGAGGTCATTAGACTTATTGGAATAAAGGACTTATTATGAGATGATAAGAAATGCCACTAAGTGAATACTTCAACCCATAATAGGATGATAAAATGGTAGATGGAAGATGGATAAAACCTAAATGAGGGAAAATGAAAGTCAAAAATGGATAAGTAATAGATGGTAGATACAAGGCCACTACACATGGCGCCTGTAACAGGTTTTCACCATGGTACTTATCCAAGGTGCCACTGAAGTGGTTTTCACCATAGGATGGATTATTTCTCTTTACTATTTTGATTTTTTTTTTAACTAATGTTCCTCAGCACAGGAGGTTTCTTCAATTAGGAAAGGGTGGGTGGTTAAGTTGGGAGATAGTCAGGTGGGGGGCAAACTTAACCCCCTACCCGAGTGTTGGGATACTCCATGGGTTAGGCATAGAACCTTTTGAGGTGAATTATATTGATAGGTTCTTCCAAAGGATGGCCTTCAAGCGTAGATATTTGATATGCCCCAGACCCATAATAGCCAGTAATGCTGAAGGGGCCCAACCAATTAGGCTCAAATTTTCCTTTTCTGTCACGATCTTGAAGATTCTATTGATTTTCTTTAAACACAAGATCTCCAACTTCAAATGTGTGCTCTTTGAGTCTCTTATTGTAACTACGACAAAAGAAATTTTGATAAGTTGTAAGGTGATCAAAAGCTTTGAGACGCCTTTCATCCAATGTTTCTAATTCTTGCATGCGAGAAACTCTATAGTCTTCTTCATCAATGAGATGTTGTAAAGATACCCTTAAGGAGGGGAGCTCGACCTCGATTGGTATGATAGCTTCAAACCCAAAAACAAGGGAATAAGGGGTATCCCTAGTAGGTGTGTGAATTCTAGTGTGATATGCCCATAAAGTAGGATTAAGTTGTAAATGCCAGTCCCAGCCAGCTTCATTGACTATTCTCTTCAGTATCTTAAGGATAGTTTTGTTTGAAGCTTCAACTTGACCATTACTTTGGGGATAGTATGGAGTGTAAAAATGGTGTTGGATATGAAACTAATAGCATAGGTGGTGAGCTTATTGAATATTAAAGGTTTTACCATTGTCAGTAATGATAGCTTGAGGGATACCATACCGAAAAATGATATAATGGAGGATAAACTTGGCGATTTGCTTACTAGTTATATAGGTAAGGGGGATAGCTTCAACCCATTTTGTGAAATACTAAGTGGCAATGATAATGAATGAATGACCATTGGATGGAGGGTGAATTTTACTAATGAGATCAAGCCCCCATTGTGAAAAGGGCCATGGTGTAGTGATTGTTTGCAGTTCTTGTGTTGGTGCATGGATCAAATCACTATGTTGCTGACAAGGAAGAAATTTATTAACAAAGTCATATGCATCCTACTCCATAGTCAGCTAATAGTACCCGGTCCTTAACAAATTTTAACTAAGTTTGGACCACTAGAGTGTGCACTGCATATACCCTCATGTACCTCACGAACAATGGCTTGGGCATCTTTCGAGTTAAGACATCTAAGGAGAATCCCATCAAATATCCTCCGATAGAGTGTATCACTGAGAATGGTATAACGAAATAAATGGTGGATGAAAGTTTGGCATTAGGAATGTGAAAGGTTAGGTGGTAGGATATGATCATGGAAATATGTATATATCTCATTGTACCAAGGGATGTTGGGACTAACAAGTTCACATACAAGTTCTATCTTAGTTATAGCAAATGCAGGAATATATAATTGCTCAACTAGAAATTATGAATATGGGCTATTAGAGGGAACATCAATTAATGAACCCATAGTTGCCATGGCATCTATAGCTCTACTTTTTATTCTAGAAATTTGCTGAAATCAAATCCATGAGAAGGATTGCTTAAATGTATCAACTAACTTCTTGTAATGGATTAGCTTGTCATCTTTTGTTTGATATTCATCATTGACTTGGCGGATAACAAGTTGTGAATCTCTATAGACTTCAAGTGTTTTAATATTCCATTGAATAGCCATTCTTAGCCCTTTGATGAGTGCTTCATATTCTTCAATATTGTTTGTACAAGGAAACAAGATTCTATAAGATTTTGGTATAAGGTCTCCTTGTGCTGTGATGAAAAGGATACCTGCTCCTAAACCATGATGTGTAAAAGATCCATCAAAGTATAATTTCCAATTTGTAGGGGATTCAACAGTAAGGATTGACTCATTAGGAAATTATGAAACAAGTGGACAATCAGCTTCAATGGGTGCATCTGCCAATTGGTCAGCAATGACTTGTTCTTTTATGACTTATCTATCAACATATTCAATGTCAAATTCAGTCAAAATCATGATCCATTTTTTCATACATCCTATCAATGTAGCTTTTGAAAGAAGGTACTTTAGTGGATCAACTTTGGAGATGAACTTATTTTGATGACTTAGCATAAGTGGTGAAGTTTTTACAAGGCAAAGACAATGGAAAGACATGCTTTCTCAATAGGTCTATAATTTAGCTCATAATCTACTAGAGTGCAACTGATGTAGTATATAGCTCTTTCTTTCCTATTGTCATGATTTTATGCCAACAAAGATCCTAGTGCTCCAGATGTGGCTGATATATATAAAAGGAGTGGTTTTCCATGTATGGGAGGAACCAAGACTGGTGGTGTTGCAATATATTTCTTCAATTTATCAAATGCTTCTTGACATTTGTCATCCCATTGGAAGCCTACATTTTTTCTCAAAAGATGTGCAAAGGGTTGACATTTATCTGCAAGTTGTGCTATGAATCTCCTAATAAATTGAAGCTTTCCTTGAAGACTATGTAATTGTTTCAAATTTTGTGGAGGTATCATTTCAACTATAACTTTGACCTTGGCAGGATTGACTTCAATCCCACTTCGAGAGATGTAATGTATCCTAAGAGTTTACCAGATGTGACACCAAAGACACTTTTTTGAATTAAGGCAAACCTTATATTCTACCAAGCGGTCAAAGATCTTTGCAAGTATACACAAATGATCTTCTCTTGTTTATGATTTACCTAGGATGTCATCTAAATAATCTTCAATTTTTTTATGAAGCATATCATGAAAGATCACAGTCATTGCTCTTTGATATGTGGCTCCCACATTTTTAAGACCAAAAGGCATTACTTTCCAGCAATAAACACCCCAAGCACATATAAATGCAGTCTTATGTTGGTCTTCTTTAGTAATTTTAATTTGATTGTACCCAAAAAACCATCCATTAGAGACAACATCTCATGTCTTGTTCTAAGGTCAACTATAATATCAATGTTTGGTAATGGAAAATCATCTTTAGGACATGCTTTGTTCAAATATCGAAAGTCTATACAAACCAAGATGCCCCCAGTAACCTTAGAAACTAGAACAATATTGGACACCCATTCTAGATAATCTAGAGGTTCAAGATAAACCCAACAATTAATCAATTTTTCCAATTCTGCCTTGACCAAGAGAGCAATTTTGGGGTGTATTTTTCTCAATTTTTGTTTAACTGGTTTTACCCAAGGATATATCATCAAATGATGTATTATCAAAGAAGGATCTAATCCTAGCATATTTGCATAAGACCATGCAAAGTTTTGGGATCTCTTTTTGAAGAAAGTAATAAAACTGTGTAATTCATATTCTGACAAAGATTTAGCTGCAAATGTAATCTTTGGTTCTTCCACTATTCCCAAATTCATTTCTTATGTTTCAACAATAAGAATAGGAGATCTCTCTTGATATGCCTTATCTTTAGGGAGGCCAAAATCCTCGTCCTCAGGTGCCTCAAGGAGGTTTTCACCATTGGATGCGTCCTTTATTTTTATTTTTTGTGTCCAAAAGTGCCACAAAGTGGTTTTCACTAGGGTATGTGATTTTTATATTTTCACTTTTGTGACTAAGGAATTTGACTATCTCTCCAAAGTAGGCATTAGTGTTGAGTTCTACAATATATCTACCCTTGTGATCTCCAAGTGGTATTCCTTATCTTAATCCCAAGAATTCGGCAATAGCCTCATCATTTTGAAATACATGTAGAATAGGAGGCCCTTGTTGGTCCCAATTAATGAGTTTAGAATATGTGAGGTGGATGTTACATGATGGTAATGAGGACATGGATAGGGTGAGGTTAAAAATGGATAAATCATATAACTCAGCGATACACTCAAGGGCGTCATCATAGGTATCCTCATTAGTACTCTTAACAGTGAGAAATGCTTCAGCATCCTTATCTAAGATAGATTCGAGCTCTGGAGATGCTGTCTCTTGTGTTCCAAATCCTAGTCCCAAGTGTTTAGGTCTACGAGTAGCTTTGATGGGTTCAATAGTTCCTTGTCCTTGTAAGCCAAGTCCTCCTTTGCCTTGGTAACCCATATTTTGTGCTATGTGAAAACCTTTAGGATATTTATCAAGAGGGAGATTGCCTTGTTTATCTTTTTCTTGATAGAGCATTTTAGAAATATCTTCATCAATAATCTCCTTGTCTAGTACACCCCACCACCAAAACTGAGTAGGCTCACAATTGATAATAATATTTGAATTAGGTCCTTTAGGAGGGGGATGCCCGAGTTGTGCCACACAAAAGGCCCCTTGTAGGGTATACTCTCCTAATCTTTTGTCTTTAATCATAGCCTTGATCTCAGGATGAGTGGTAGATGCCTTGGATGAAGAGGCTAAGGTGGATGGGTCAACATATAAGGCAGATGGTTGGGCAATATCATTTATTGGGCAATAGTGAGATTTATGATATGGTCCTTCCAATAAATGACAATATTCAAAAGGATGTGGGTCAGCATAAATGGTAACTTCTTGATCATTATATGGAAATTTAATGCATTGGTGACAGGTGGAAGGAACAACCCTCATGGCATGAATCCATGGGCACCCTAGGATGATATTATATGGGAGATCAAGGTCTAGGACTTGACAAGTGATTTCCATTAGGGCTGGACCTAATTTGATGGGCAACTTAATAATACCTTCAAACCTTCTTTCAGATTCATCATAGGCCTTAATAGTAATATAGTGTTGTTTTTCAATAACCGTAATGGAGTATCCCAATTGTTTAACCAAACTTAACATACACAAATTTAGCCCTGATCCACCATCTATTAGGACCCTTTTGACTTTATGCTTATGGATTACAACTTCTAGGTGAAGAGGTTCATTTTGGGATGAATCACTGTTGAGCATGTCTTTTTCAGTGAAGACCAAATGATGAATGGATGTAAGATGTCCAACCATGGCTTGAAATTATTCCACATTAATGTTATTGGGGACACGGGACTTAAGAAAGGCCTTGTCCAATATTTCCTTATGCATGGGGGAAATTTATAGAAGCTCCAAGATTGAGATTGGTGCAGATGTCTTTCTTAGATGATAAAGGATATTATACTTAGGAGTTGCTATGGACAAAGATGGCATGGATGAGGATGGGGCTCCTAGAATAGTGATATGACTACAACGGGTGGTAATGGCACAATCTGTATGACAAGGTCTTATGGTGATAATGGCTACTCACGAGAAACAAGCTTCAATACGACCACAACAGAGTCATAGGAAGGTGAGAAATTGAGTGAATTAGCATGATTATTATTTTTGGAAGAAGAATTACTTTGACCATGGGATGGGAGTGGATCTTGGTAGGCTCATAGTTTCTTATTAGACAAATTTGGAATATATTAATCTATAGTTACTTCCCCTCAATCTATAAGATCTTGGAAATGGTTCTTAAGTCTCATGCAGCCACTAGTTTTGTGTCTCGTCATTCTATGATACTCACAAAATTCATTATCATTAAACCAATAGGGTTTGACAACATTTGGATCATGTGGTCTAACTTCAAGTAACTTGTAATGATACCTTGGCTCAATATCTTTCTAAAAATAACCTCTATGGGTTCTCCCAAATCTAAAAATTTATGTCTAGGCCTTAACCCAACATAAGGCTTGTTTGGGGGAGGGTTATTTGTTACCTTTCATGATGAAGGTATTTTGAGTGTCGATGGAAGATTTTGTACATTTTACACCAATCTAGAGTTGGTTAAGCCATCGTTGACAATGTTCTTATTTTTGGACCAAAATCAGGACTTGTTGTTGGCTTGATCGTTACTAGAGTCTTTGTTGTATTTGAAAATTTTAACAAGTCCTTTTGATACGAGAGATTTCACTATTGTTACATATTTATCCAAAATTTCCCCAACGTTGTCAATGCATTTTACTTGCAAATGGAAGGCCATTTCTTGATTTAAGTTTTACATGAAGATATTAAAAAAAAATTTCTCAGGAATTGTATGAGGGACCTTACTAGCAAGATTTCTCCAACGTTATAGGAAAGTGACAATTGATTCTCCATTCCTTTGTTTAGTGTTACAAAGGTCATCCACAAACATCTCATGTTCAATATTGAATGAAAAGTGATTTATGAATTTGGCAGCAACCTCTTTGAAGCTTTTAATGCCATGAGGAAGATGAGCAAACCATTTAGTGGTTGGTCCTCCCAAACTATGCAGAAAAAGTCTCAACAAATAAGTTTCATCATGAGCTATGTCCATGCAAGCTAAATAGATTTCCCTTAGATGGTCCATAGGGTCACCCTTTCCTCTATACTTATTGAACTTTGGTACTTCAAAATGTGGAGGAAAGGGAGTCATAACTATAGATTTGTCATATGGCTATGGACAAACTTCTTCAAAAGTGTACTTCTTTTGATTGGATTTTTGCATGTCATCAAACATTTGTCTCATAAGTGTTTACATGTTAGAAATCTTATTGGGTGTTGTGGAGGATGGATTAGTTGAAGATTGTTGGTGATGTTGGGGGGTTTGTTGTTGTGGTAGTGGTTGTGTTTGTTGTTTTGTTTGTGGTTGTGGTTGTGTTTGTTGGGTGGCTAGGATTTGTTGTATAGTTAGTTGTTGTTGTTGGATGGTGGCTTGTAGTTGTATGATTTGTTGGGAGTCATCGGTATTTGAATTTTGAGAATAGGATGACAAGACTTGAGTTTGGACATGTGGACCTTGATGTATTGAAACATTAGCTTGGGTATGGACTTGTGGCATAGTTGAAGATGTATATATACGATTTGACATTTGAATGGTAAGCAGAGGAATTTAACTATGCCACTTGTAGGTTGAATAATAACATTAATGCTTGGATTGGACATAGGTATGGATGTTGTTCTTGGAGAAGTGGATGTGTGAAGGGGACGTGAGGTCTTAGGAATAGATGATGGAGTGTTTTCCCTCTTATATGTGTTTTGTCCACTTGATGAAGAGGTGACATGGGCAGTATTTTGAGGAATGGACATGGACATGCTAGAAATAGATCATGAGACACCTATAGAAGGAATGGATTGAACAGTAGATGTGTTGATGTTAAGATTTGACTTTTCATTTAAGGTTTCATCAACATGTGGTTGAGAAGATCCTCCTAATGTTTTAGCAATTAAGAGAGGATGATCTAGAGGGAGTAAAGTTAACACATCAATATCTTGAGGTACCTTAACCCCTAGAGGAAGTAACTTTTCAATGTAAGCTTGAGACCTTTTGGTAATGATGCGTTACAAAAATGCAAGATTATCAGATTCCTCCATAAATTCATGTTCTCTCTCTCCTCAAAATCATGAAAATCATGGGAAGTACTACTAGGGATTTGGGGCTCTTGGATAGGATTTTCAAATTCTTGAGTATATATGGGATTTGATGATGGTTCAAGAATGCCCTTATAAGGATTAGGTTCAAATGCATCCATAGGCATCCAATACTTAGGACAAAATCTAGGAGTAATATTGAATGGGATATTAACCCCTTTTCTATGAGAAGTGGACTCTTGATGAGATTATTGTGAAGAGTCTTGATGTAGTTGTGAAGGCAGATCTTCTTGGGATTATTTATGGACTTCATGATGGACTTGTTGGACTTGGTGAGACTCTTGTAAAGGTTCTTGATGTGATTCCATGGTTCTCTTTATTTGTGACCTTGTAGTGGGGATGAATGGGATGACCTTAGAATAATGTTTGTGAATAGGACCTTAGTTTGTCAAGACTTTGTACCACAATATGTAGCAAGGGTATGATGGTATGATAAAAAGGTGTAGGATGCAATTATGATTGAAGATATGGATAAAATGAGAACCAAGATGATGACTTAGATATTAATATGAAGTGAGATGACAACTAGGATAATGATGTGATGTTGTTGATATGATATGATGAAGATGACCATCCAAAATGGTAAAAGGATGACACCAAGCATAAAATTATGATATGCTTATGATATGATGTGATTAAGGTGATAACCAAGATGATACAGTCAACACCAAGGATAAGATGATGGTACCAAAATAGCTCAAGATACACCTAGATCTTTTGTTATGGATGTTGGATGGGATTCTCCTCACTACTTAGGGTTGACAAATGTCTAAGAAAGAAGGAAGAAAGACTATAAAATATTCTACCTGGGGTAGACAAGAGCCCAAGTAAAAGATAGGATAAGACTTACCAACTCAAGAGAAGTCTAAGATCTTAAGTCGAAATCCCTTTAAAGATAAAAGGATAAAAAGATCTAGGCTAGACCAAAGCTAACTTTGGATTTTGATTGATAACATTGATTGTTGGATTTTGATTGTGGAATTTGATTGATTTATAAAGGATAATGTTGATTGATAGGTATCTTGGTTGACAATATGACTGAAATGATGATGGGTGTATGTGGATAGATGATGTAGAAAGGGGAAATATTTGATTAAGGAACTAATAAGTGAATGGACCAAGGGACTATAACTAAGAAATGGATGAATAGCTATGTTGATGGATGGGTGACAAAGCTTGACAAACTTCATACCCTAAAAGCTAAAAGGCAAACCGAAAGACATCAAGGTGCTCACAAGTCCAAAACCAAGGCTAATGGTATGAATGGATTGCTATGAAAGCATAAAGCATTATAGAATGAGGAAATGTTTTGAATGAACTAGATAAACTGGAAAACAAGTTTGTTGTAGGCTACTTGTTCACCCTACAGTCTGATCTAAAGACTGGAATTTTAGTTTTTGAATGATGGTTTGAGTTCCAGCACAGGCGCTTAGTCATAAGCCAAAGGCATGCTGATAGTGACCATAGGCGCATCAACAATGACCAAAAGTGCATCGATAATGACCAAAAGTGCATGAACATAGTCAAAGGCGCGTAATTATTCTAATTCACTATTTTTGTGAATAGTTTGTGAAATTTTGGAAAGAAATACAATCACAAAAACACATTGGTTGACTGATGACTTATCAAGGAAAATGATGCAAATTGCTTCATGGATAACAATGGCTCATACTAGTTTTACACAATGAATACACGTCAAAGACATTAACAAACCTAGAATCATTCAAGTAGGAGTGATTTCAAGTGTGGGCCCACACGATAGAATACTTGTCCATGTTCTTACCTAACTAAGAACCCTTCACCCTATGTGGATAGCTAGGGATAAGGGCATTGTACCCAATACCCCTTTCCTTGGAGGCTTTTACACCTTTCCCAAAGAAAAATTATATCTCCACCTCAAGGAGGTACGATGGTGAGTAACTTCAGGGGGTGACCTGTGTCCCTTGCACCACACTAGTAAATGGCCGATGGTCTTATCTAGGCTTTACAAGCTTCTTGGGGGTGTCCCAATATATGCAAGGTATGGGGGATGAATTTGTGAATGGGGGTGTCCCTATCCAACCAAGTGCCAACCAACACAAGTCTCGATAGACCAAGGGTCTTGGGGTCTTTACAAATGGGGAGAGGGTCCTTCCTTTCAAGTGAGTCTTTCTATTCCCACAATGTTTATAAACCACGCTGAAACAAGCGGTTGAGGTCGTCCCTTGGAGTGGTGTGTCTCCAAGAAGGCCCCCTAAGGGAAATATTTTACTTGGTGTTTTTAATCTCCAAGATCGCACAAAGAGCAAGGAGAGAGCATACACACAACAAGCAAATCTTGGGATACAAAGAGAAGAAATGTGTGGATTTTGATCTCCAAGATCACACAAAGTGAAACGATCAAGCATAGGCTAACACACAACTTCAAAGACATGGAAAACAAAAGTTCATTTACCAACTAATCTACTTTAGTGCCTAAATTAGTGGAAAAATAAGATCTTTGACAAGAGAGGCTACAACAAAACTTTTTAGTAGTGTGAAATATGATCTTTGACAAGTGGGAAACAATTTGCATAAAAGAGTTAGTCTCAAGACCAATCAGATTGTTAGCCCAAACAGAAAATTAGCCAAAAGCATAGAAAATACAGTCAACAATGTGCAAACAGAGATAAATGAAATCAAAAAACTGAATAGTTATACCTATTTTTTACCTTTTCTGCACAAGCGCACTAACAGAGACCAGAGGTGTGTTGATAGAGACCAGAGGCACGTTGAGATAGACCAAAGATGCGTCAATAGAAACCACAGGTACATTGATAAAGACCACAGGCACGTCGTCAAAGACCGCAGGTGTACCATCACAGACCAAAAGCGTGGATTTGTAGAGAGTTTGTTGTTAATGAAACCTATCAAAATAAAATATCATATCTAGTAAAAGATAAAAAGTGACTGACACAGAATGATCCAGAGGTCCTAAATGTTAGATTTGATCCAACAGAAGCTACAAACTGTCACACAAACCAAAAGCACATTATTTTGAACCAGAGGCACAGATCTATAGAAAGTAGCTAAAACCTACAAATAAAGACTAATTTAAACCCTACAAAATAGATATCAAGTGATTGACAATGGAGATCTGAGGGTTAGTAAGCTGTAGAAACTAGATCCTATCAAAAAAACTCAAAAATTATCACTAATATGAAATATAACAAGTGTTAGGCTAAAATCAGAAATAAAGGTGCATCGACAATAACCATAGGTGCGTTGATCTGAATCAAAGACATGCTTCATTATTCTATAGGCATGCTGACCAGAACCACGATCATGGATCTACAGTCAAAAGCATGTTTTTGTACCTGCAACACAAAATGACAGATTTTTTTCCAAAAAATATGATCAAAGGGACGTGGGTCCCACCGAGCGTGCCAGAAATGTTTACAAAAATTTGACCCAAGGACAATGGAAGATAATGTAAATAAACCAAAACCCTCACCTCAAATCAAATCCTCACACTTAGATAGAATGGAGTAGAATGCACCCTACTTCTACTAGCTTTGTTCTCTATGATAACATATGCATTATGGATTGCCTACACAAACTAGCATAATCTAGACATGAAAAGACTATAATGGAGGCAATGATAAAAGTGAAAGCATATACTTGCATATGAAAGATGTTGTTCTTGATGTGATGGGAGAGGCTCCATTTATAGAGAGTAGAATGATGAATGGATAGTTAAGATTAAAAGATGAATAGCGTGATGTGGAGGTCTAGGATTAAATGATGCTTGAAGTTGTAGTCATGTGACAAGCGACTCATGAGGGTTGAATGAGAGGAATAAAGTCAAATAGATTCCATGTAATAAGGATATCTAGAAGCTTCTAGTCATGTGAGGATAGAGACAAATGTGGAAATAATTAAATAAATCTTTAATTTATTTAATTAATTGGGATGATGGAGGAAAAATAGGAATCAATTAAATAAATATAATGTATTTATCTAATTCATAAGGAAAATGAGTGAATAAAATAAATAAAATATCATTAATTTATTTTATTAGAAGAAAAGTGGATAAATAAAGAAAAAGATTAATTAAGGGTAAATTAATTAAATAATTAAAATTATTTAATTAGTTTAGAAAACATGATGTGTAATAATGTTATGAGTGTGTCGAGAATGAACGTGAGTGCATGTTCATTTTCAGGTGTCTACAGGAAGCATTCCCTTTCCATATGTAGGTAGAAGCAAGGATTTGATCCTAAGGTAGATTTAAACAAATCATCTCCAGTTTGGCTTAGGTTACCTCACTTACCTTTAGAGTTTTGGGATGAAGAATTTTTTTCTTAGATCGGTAACTCCTTTGGGAACTATGTTATTGTTGATAAAGTCACTAAGGAAAAAACTAGGCTTCTTTATGCTAGGTTTTGTGTCAATTTTGATATTCTTAAAACCCTTCCTACCTCCATTATCCTTGAGTCTAGACTCAAGAAATGGACTCAAAACATTCTTTATGAAAATTCTAGGGTCTTTTGTCAAAATTGTATGAAACCAGGGCATGTTATTACTCAGTGCAATGTCCCCAAAAAGTCTAAGGAATCTATGGAAAAGAGGAAGGATGTTTCTGATGAATATCCCTTCCAAGAAGATATTTTTAACATCATCAGCTCACCACCCACTTCCTTGAAGAAGGTTTCAGAGGAGGAAAACAAGGGTGTTTGCAAAACCCTTACTAGGGTGAGAAGGAGAATACTATGTTAGATAATAGATTGATCTTTCCTGACAAATAGCAGACTAACAACAAACCAGAAAAGACTCTCAAACATCTGACTGTACAGACTACTAAGGGGGAACAAGAGGCTTCCCTACCTAAGATTGAGAGGGAGGAGGGAGAAAGTCCATCATAAAATGAGAGTAGGCTATTGTTGTTGAAAAGGAACTTGAGGAAGGAAAGGTCTCTAAGGAGAACCAAAGCCATACTGAGTTGATCATGGAACAAGTGAAAACATATAGCCCACTCAAGAAGGAAAATGGGTCAGTGCCAGGAAAGGATTGCTTCACTTCCCCCTTTTAAAAATAAATAGTTCTCTCCATCCTTAGGGGTAGGGACTAGTAAGCAAATCCACTCTGATTTAGAGGGTTGGTCCACTACGAAAAGAAAGGGCAAAGGACAAATCAAGAAAACGTCAGATGTTGGGGTTGACTTGAAGTTAGGGAGGCCTTCACACTAGGAAACTAGACAATGGGAGGTTTCTAAAGAGATATAATGGAAGGTAGACCACTTTGCATCTGCCTTCCAGGAAACTCCACAAATGAAGATTCTCTACTAGAACATACGAGGACTTAATAGTCCTCATAAATATTTTTTGGTTAAAAACTATATTTTTGAGAATAAGATTAATATCCTTCTATTGCAAGAAGTTAAAATGTCAGAAGGGAAATTTTAAAATGTTGCTAAGAACATCTAGACCAATGCCAATTTCTGTGTCAGTGAAGCTCAAGGGGCGTATGGAGGCATTTTCACTATGTGGGGCCAAAATGTGAAAGGTTCTCATGCTAACCATACCAAACACAATCTTGAGGTTACCTTCTCTTACTAGAATAGAGAATGGATTATTGCTAACATTTATACTCCTAATACTAGAGCTTCGAGGAAGGAAGTTTGGCCTATGTGTATTCCCAGATCAAGGATAATTTGGAGATACATTGGATGGTGGTGAGGGAGTTCAATACCCCTCTTTTTCCTTCTAAAAAACTTGGAAGTATAATGGATTATTCAGACGATAGGACTGACTTTGTAGAGTTACTGAATGATGTTGGCTTAATGGATATTGAGCTATTGGGCTAACATTTCACTTGGACAAATAGGCACAAAGGAGAACACCTCATCCAAGTCAAGTTGTACATATTCCTTAGCTCTTCTAATTGGGATATTATAAACCATACCAAACTAGCTGATCTTCCAAGGATTGGGTATGATCATAACCCTTTTCTATTGAACTAGTTGGATAGAGTTCATAAAGGACCATACCCATTAGATATGAGATAATGTGGACCTCCCACCCAGACTTTAGAGATTGTATTTCCATTTGGTGGAAGGTTCCTATTAAAGGTTATGTTATGTTTAGGCTGGCTCAATAACTCCTTAATGTCAAAAGTTGTGTTAAAGGATAGAATAGATTCTCATTTGGTAATGTTTTAGAACAGAAAAAGGCTTTGGCTAGTAGGTTGTCTGATGTTCAAAAGAAAATGACTGAGGGGGACAGTTTAGAGGGAATTTTCACTTTGGAACAATCCTTGACCTAGGAATGGTTTACTATTTTAAAGGAGGAGATCTTTTGGAAGCAAAAATCCCAAATCCAGTGGTTGAAAGAATGAGATAAGAATACCTCTTTCTTTCATCAATCTATCTTGCGCCACAAAAAGCAAAACACCTTAACCAAATTGCTTGATGAGGGTGGATCTGAATTCACTACAAATGAATAGATTAGGCAGTTGGCTTCCAGGTATTTTTAGTCCCTCCTCTCTTTTCAACCCACTAATTACTCCCCTGTTGAAGAGGAAATTTTTTTGGATAATATTCCCTCTACTCTTTCTGAAGAGGATAATTGCCTTCTCACTCAGCCAGTTACTAAGGAAGAAGTCAAGGAGGTGGTGTTTTCTATGGGAGCCTTCAAAGCCCCAGGACCAGATGGGTTTCCCCTGTTACATGATAAAATGTGTACACTAGAATTTTACACTTAGTTTAGAACTTGAGTGGACCTAAAATGTTTACACTTGTTAATTAGGACCTATTATATTACCTTTTTGAGCATTAAGCATGTAATTCTTGATCCTGATGCACAAAACCTGGAAAAGTAATTATAAGGTGGGGCTAAGCACACTTAAAGTGCCTTATCCTAGGAGTTTAGGGATAAAGGACTAGGGCACACATGCACCTTTCTCCCCTCTTTAGCCCTGGCCTAATTGGCGGCTTGTCAGCTTGGGACCTCTTAAATGATTCCTAGTGTCAGCCTCGTTTGGTTTAATTCTCAAAAAATTAGTAGGAATGCATATCAAGTTAGATAATTCATTTGAACATCTCTAAGTTCTCTAAGCAATCTAGGAACTCTTGCACTCTCTCTTATTCTCTCTTGTGCTCTCTTCTCTTCTCTAAAGCTCTCTATTGTGGATTATTGCTGCAGCACTAACATATTGTAGGTCTTGTGAATATCTTCCTACTTCTTTGGGATACATCAACTTCTTGAGTCAAGTTGTGATGCCACATCAAGCATGCTAGGGTTTCCATGCTCATGGTGACTTCTTTCCTTCATGCTTTATTCTAGCATTCCATTCTACTTCATATTTGCCTCTTCCCTCCTAGGGCACATGCTCTTTGTATATCATCTTTGCTATTGTGGAGGTGGAAACACCATTCATAAAGCTTGATTGAGGCAAGATCCTAAATAGTACCCAACCATCTTCCTTCTTGTGTGTGTAGGTTAGATCATGAGGAATTTACAAAAGACAAGTTGCAAAGAGCAGGAACACATGAAGGCAAAGACATTGGAGTTATCACAGTCTACAAACCCTAATCAAGGTCTAATACACCCAAGCACCCTGGTCCTGGGCATTTCTACTCCCAGATCTAGGTTTTGAATTGTTCCCTAATCTCTACTATTCATTTAGTTTATGGGTTTCTGCTTCCAACAGTCTGTTATACTTCGATCTTGCTCAATAAGGGTCACTTGCCTTGCCCTAGTTTGATTTGATTAGGTTTGGTTGATTCTCTTTTATACAACAAAGGGACAAAGCCATTATATTTTGGCTTTCCTTCTTGGGTAGAATCCAATCTTGTCTTGTTTTCTAATGTTGGATAGAAGAGGGTTTGACCTAGTTTGATCTATTGAGCTAGTCTCTCTTTTCTACCTAACATTTTGGTGAACCTGTCGCTTTGTGCACTTTGGCATCCTGCTTGCATCAGATATGAGATATTTTTGACCTTATGTCTGATTATATTACATTCATTCAACATTTTTCATAGTTATATATCTTAATTTTTCATTATTTCATTGTTAGGGTTTGGAAAAACCTTGCATTTATAGGAAATCTAGCTAATCTTCAACCTAGGGATTGTAGATTAGTGTGTTGTTTCAGATCTTGTTACATTATTAGGTTGATTAAAAGTATTTAATTTTCTATACCTTATCATCCTTTTTTTCTAGGACGTTCTTGCATATTTGCAAATTGAAAAAAGTGAAAATTAAAATCATTTTAGGCTTACAAAAAGGCATATTTTTGCATTGTTTTCATTGCATATGTTGTAGATCATCATAGAAAGATTTAAGTTTCTAATTTTGCATCAGATATGATAGACATTATAGTATATAATCATTTCATGGTGTTGCATCTTGCATTTAAGAGTCTCATTTGCTATGGTTTTGTCAAAAAAATTACATTTTTGAAAACCTAGTCAAAATTCAAAACCTAGGGTTTGTAATCAAGATCTTGTTTCAGATTTTGTTTCTATCATTTACATTTAAAATCTTATCTTACATTGTTGTATCATGTCATAAATATCATTTTCTTTTAAAAAATAATTCTTGCATCAAAAAAATTGTGATTTAGGAAGTAAGCATTTAAAATCTAGGGTTTTGCTAGTAAATCGTAGCTAGTCTTGCATTTAGTGCATCTTCATCAATGTAAAATTATTTAAATCTTTGTTGCATTTAAGTGGATAAAACATTTAGGCATTTATTTTTCACATACTACACATCTTACATTTACAAGACTTAGTTGTTGTGGTTACCCAAAACACACATTTTTGGAAATCCCTTCTTATCTTGCACTTGTAGATCATTGATTGCAATCTTATTCTACATACTCGAATCATGTATAAATTCAATTGTATTGTTATATCGTAAAAATTTTCCCTATGAATTTTTACCTCCTAGTTTAGCTCCTAGGTCCCCTTAATTTCATTATGCATGTTTAAAACTTATCCCGGAGCAATTTCCCCCAAAACCCATGTTAAATGGGGTCTAGGGGTTCATTTTAATGCTTAATCAAGACTCAAATCATGCCTTGGGACTTGGGTGCCCGCACCCAAGTGCAAACTAATTTTTCGGGACCTAAATTTTGGATTTCAGCATAGGACCTTTAAAAAGGTTTCCCTTTGTCGTCCTTTTCAATTCAAATTATGAAAGTTTAGTGGGAACACATATTTAAGTAGGTACATATGATTTCATTTTACTCCTAGTTGATTAAGGAAAACTTATGATTATCAAGTAAAGAGCATTCAAGGCAATCATTGTGTTGTAGAGTAGAATTGTGTTGTGTTTGTATGTGTTTGTTGCAGATTTGGCTTCATCAACTCATCTCCTCATGGTTTGAAGGCTCTTCATCTCCATGAGGATTTCACCTCTAAGGTGACATCTATTTGTTCTTCAATCAATTTATCTTATCATTGAAATTGACCTCTACCCTGCAAGGGCATGCACACTATCTAAAAACAATGTTGGAAGGCTTGAATGCCATTCCAGGGCTTGACCGAGGCAAGCTCCTAAACACCACAACCCCCAAACCTATCTCTTTGTGATTACAAGTTACAGGTGCAGGATTTGGTGAAGTGGAGTTACAGAGAAGCAAAGAAGAGGATAGAGATTTAGGATCTGGAGAAAAAGTGTAGAGAATCAACCCTACTGGACTAGGGCGCCTGCTCTGTAGTCCTCCCAACTGGCATTTCTGGAAACTCTAAAGCAGGTTGTAATCTGGCACAGATCAATGTTCCAAATCTGCATAAAAGTTGCCACATCAGACTTGGGCACCCATCCCATTGTCCCCAAATTTTTTGCCTCTAAAAATCTAAATCTTGGTATATTTCTAATCTATATTTAGTGCCTTCATGTGCGATCATCTATCATATTTCATTCGTTTGTATACAATTTCATATAATTAGGGTTTAAGGCTTAATTGAACTAGGTTTTAACAATTTCATTAATCTATTCTATCTTTCCTTATCATTTCATAGTGACATCAAACATGTAGCTGAGTCCTCTTGCATCAGTAGTGACTTATCTCAGTTCATGTCCTTGAATGTTAATGTGAAAGGAGGGTTTGATTGAATCTATCTTAACTACATTTCAACATATCTTCCTTTTTACATATAACATTTTGGTGAACCCATTTTTTTACTAAAATTGCATCTAATCAGTTTTTCATTCATTCATATCATATTCTTACATTCAAAAATCTTGCATACATTTGGAAAAATATCAAAAAAAAGCATTCTAGGCTTGCATTAAGGCATAATTTGCACTACTTTCCTTGCATATCATTGAAAACATTTAATTTTCTGATATTTATATCAAATCTGAGATAAATTACAACATTTAGTCATTTCATAATCTTTTACCTTGCATTTGCATATATCTCATTTGCTAAGGTTTTACTTGAAATTTGCATTTTTTTCATATAACCTAGTAATTCCAAAAGCTAGGGTTTGTAGGTAAAATCTTATTTCAGATTTTGCTACTTATTTAAACACTCTTTCAAAAATAATTTTGGACTGTAGTGTTGCTTCATTGTAAGTTTTTGTATTTACATTTGCATCATTAGCATATTTACATTGAAAAAAATGAAAAAATTAAGCATTTTAGGTTCATAAACAACATAGACTTGTATTATTTCATTACATTTGTCATAAATATCTTTCATTTCAGATCTTGCATTCATTTTCAAGAATACATCCATTGGTCATTTGAAAATTTTGCATCATTTCATATTATTGTGTGAAAGTTGGCATATTTTTAATTACACAGTGTGTATTTCAACACTAAGTGTTTACACACCTTGTTCACATCCTTTAGATCAAACTTATAAAACCACTTATTTTGCCTTGTTGTGTAGTACTATTTCCTCCTACCCACTTTGTTGTGAACTGCATGCATCTTTGAGCCTTTTCAATAACCTGAATTCCTCAAACAAGTGCTTTGGTGTGAAACTGTCTCACATCTATGGCTTCTCATCGTAAAAACAATGATATGGTCTCTCCCTGACTCTACAAGAAAAGAAAGACCCTTGAACCGGAAATAACCTTTACACCACATGATAGAATAGTTGGAGACATTGAGGATCCCCTTTACATTGTTGTTAACATAATGGAGACTCCTACAAGAGGAGCCCTTATTGATCCAAATTGCATGACTAATGTCGCTACGGAAGAGTTCCTTTATTCACAAAAGTTGATACCAGAAACTTATGAGCCTATAGACATGGTGATAAAAACACATACTGGAGCTTTTCTCCTGGCCATAGGGAATATTACTTTAGTGATTTGAGTGCTTGACAAATCTTTAGAACAATCATTTGATATCATCCCTACATCTGACCTCTTCCATATAAAACTAGGTCATCTATGGCTCAAGGATATGAAAGCCGTCCCTTCAACCATTCACAAATGCTTAAAATTTCCTCACCATGGGTCCATACAAACTGTTTATCATAGTCGATGGCAACCTATGGTTACTTGGAAAAACTTCATTCTTGATTACTTTTGGTTGGAACCTACAGAAGAACCTAAACCACGACGAGATCAAACTTTCTTGGGATATCGACGGTACAAAGCACAATTACTATAAAAATTGATTGGATCCCCTATTCAACAAACAACAAATAAAGAACAAACTGCATTACAAGAACCCCCTAGACCGTGAGGTAAGGGGATATTTGTTGAGATTCCTCCCCCATCATCCCTACAAGGATCGGGAGATACCCGTAGAAAACAAAGCAATGCATTAGTGAGAGTTAATCACATATCCACTTCTTCTTTTGAGATGCCGAAGACTATGGAAAACCATGATATTCCTCTTGACAATATCACTAATAAAACACAAAGGAATAGACTAGCAAGAGAAAGAAGAAAGAGAAGACAAGCCTTGGCTCGAAATACACCACCTCAACAAGAGAACATTTCACCATATAACATTGAATCAAACAAAGAAGAGCTTAATGCTGAAGAGTAAAAGAATGATGATTTAAGTCGGATAATTGTACCTTATGTACCCCTTTCCTCTTGCATTCAAGATTGGGAGGAAGATGACTTTCTCGACGACAACCACTAGTTTGGTTGTGTGCATAGGTAAGTATTTCTAACCCTATTGGCCACCTTTGTCATAACATATCTTTGCTCACTTACGTGGCCTCCTCTTATGTGTTGTGTTCCCCCTAATGTGTTATGTGTTGTTTAGGTCTCCTAGGATGACCCTTGATACTCTTTAAAGGTTAAGGATACCGGGAGAACGCCCCTGTTGTGACCATTCTTCTATTTGTTTCATCATTCTTCTATCTTGTGCCTCCTCTATTTTATTGTTGTGGTTGATGTCTTGGTGGCATCCTCGTACATGGTGTTCCTAAGGCACTTTGTCTCCTCTCTCACTATTATTGTTTATCTTCTTCAGTGACTCTACCTAGCTGGAAGATGATGAAAACAAGCAAATACTGATAAGGACAGTGTGTCCCTTTAGCAAGAAAGCAAAAATGGACCTAGTCCATATATGAAGATGGGGTTGATCTATACATATATTTGACGCTTGACTAGTAGAATCACTCCATGTGATGTATCATCTTATGGTATTTCTTGTGACTAACATTTTACAATCCACTCAATTTGTTCTTGTACACTTTGATTGGTATCTCACCTTGTTGCTACACTTGGTTCCAAGGTACCTACAATATAGCCCAATGGTTATACTCATCTCTGAACCCATGAGTGTAGCCTTGGTTTCTTGGATGTGATCTAATACATGCATAGCTTTCATGTTTTGATTTGGTTATTATCTTAGAATAAGATTTCTAACCATCTTATTTTTTATCTTAGAAAATCATATCAATGTGTTTGTGGGAACATTCGGCGATCGTAAGTGCATGTCACCTTGGAGACATGGGCTTTATGAGAGTTCTTGTTCCTTTGAGTGTTTTTTCTCTACCTTAATGTGCTTGATATTGGTAAGCGACATCAATCACCTTAATGTGGGGGCATATATAATGATATCTGTCTTATTATTTTGGCACTAATGAAGCATGCTTGTAAGCCCTCACCACAAGGAGAGATGGTGTATCTCTCGAGCTAGTGGACATCCTTTTTTAAATTGCAATCAAAAAGCCCTCTCCACAAGGCAGGATTACGTATCTCTTGAGCTAGGGTGTATCCTTTTATACAAATCCCTTTTGCAAAAGGCAGGATGGTGTATCTCTTGAGCTAGTCCACATCCTTTTATACAAAGTCCTCATCGCGATGCGAGGTTGGATCTTGAGTCATCCTCCCTTAAGTGTGTCTTTGGCGGTTGTGGTAGCACATCTCAACCATCAAGTGTGTTTGGCATGTTTTAGATGGTGGGACTTAGCAATAAGCTTCTTCCATCACTCATGTTTGCCGTGTATAAGATCTATAGTATGTCTATGACATGCTATACGACGCTTGTGTATTCCATGTGTCTTCCCCCAAGTGTGGTATCAAGGCGCGTAGTGATGATCTCCCCCCACATTTTGGGTTTTGTATTACATTTTTTTGGTGGTTTTAAGGCACGTAGCGATGAGCTCACCTCGCCCCTTAGTTAAGATTTTATTTCATATATAAAATGTTATATCAATGTATTCATCATGTATTGTGTGACTTCTCTCATTCCTTCATCATGTATTGCGTGCTTCCACTATATTCACCGTGTTTTGTCTGCTTCCTACTATATTATCTATGTCTTGCATGTATTCAATGTGTCTTCTAGTGCTTACCTTAGATTGGGGGCTAGAAATAGTTACTCAATCTTTGTGTATGCCTTAGCTTCATATGCCTAGCATGTTTGATGTGTTTTTGACTATACTTTAATGCATGTATGTGTAGTAAGATTATACATACATTAAAGTGGGGGCTAAATGTTATGTCGTAAAAAGTTTCCCTATGACTTTTTACCTCCTAGTTTAGCTCCTAGGTCCCCTTAATTTCATTATGCATGTTTAAAACTTATCTCGGAGCAATTTCCCTCAAAACCCATGTTAAATGGGGCCTACGGGTTCATTTTAATGCTTAATCAAGACTCAAATCATGCCTTGGGACTTGGGTGCCTACACCCAAGTCTAGACTGATTTATCGGGACCTAAATTTTAGATGTCGGCATAGGACCTTTAAAAAGGTTTCCCTTTGTCAGCCTTTTTCAATTTGAATTACGCAAGTTTAGAAGGAATGCATATTTAAGTAGGTGTATGACTTCATTTTACTCCTAGTTGATTAAGGAAAACTTATGATTATTAAGCAAAGAGCATTCAAGGCATTCATTGTGTTGTAGAACAAAATTGTGTTGTGTTTGTATGAGTTTGTTGCAGATTTGGCTTCATCAACTCATCTCCTCATGGTTTGAAGGTTCTTCATCTTTGTGAGGGCTTCACCTCTAAGGTTACATATAATTGTGCTTCAATCAATGTATCTTATCATTGGATTTAGCCTCTTTCCTACAAAGGCATGCACTCTATCTAACAACGGTGTTGGAAGGCCTGAATGCCATTCTGGGGCTTGACCGAGGCAAGCTCCTAAACACCACAACCCCTAAACCCCTCTTTGTGATTGTAGGTTACATGTGCAGGATTTGGTGAAGTGGAGTTGTAAAGAAGTAAAGCAGAGGATAGAGATTTGGGATCTAGAGAAAAAATGCAAAGAATCAACCCTACTAGACTAGGGCACCCGTAGTCCTCCTGATTGGCATTTCTAGAAACTCTGAAGCAGGTTGCAATCCAACACAGATCACTATTGCAGATCCACAAAAAAGTTGCCCTATCAAACTTGGGCACCCGTCGCGTTGTCCCTGAAGTTTTTGCCTCTGAAAATCCAAATCCTAGTATGTTTCTAATATGTATTTAGTGTCTTCCTGTGTGATCATTTGTCGTATTTCATTTGTCTATATATAATTTCATATAAATAGGGTTCAAGGCTTAATTGAACTAGGGTTTAACAAATTCATCAATCCATTCTATCTTTCCTTATCATTTCATAGTGACATCAAACTTGTAGTTGATTCCTCTTGCATCAATAGTGACTTAGCTCAATTTATGTCCTTGAATGTTATTGTGAAAGGAGGGTTTGATTGAATCTATCTTAACTACATTTCAACCTATCTTCCTTTTTACATATAACATGTACATTGTTGTTCCATATCACACTTACATGTATTATGGGCTTCTTAGCATTACTTCTATCCATATTAGAAGACTTTACTAAATTCATCTCCATGAATAGTCATGAGAAAGATTATGGTGATAATTCTTCTTCTACTTAGAAACTACTACAAATCATGATAATGCCATGTCTATTCCCATGGATCTACTCTCTAATACAAGTGATGGTGACCTAGCTTTGTTTATTTCACCCTATAATTTGAATCCCTCTCCCAAAAATTTTCCCACTTGTGAGGATATTTTGGCACAAGAGGATGAAATCATTGACACATTCCTTAACATTACTTTAACTTCTCTTCATTTTAATCTCTCTTCTAGAGATGCGGCATTAGATGATATTGAGCATACTATTTCTACTTCTACTATGGCACATGATGATTCCATGAATCATCCTATTAATCTTCCTCCCTTGGTTGAATGTTCAAGTGCCTTGGATATCACTAAGGAAGTGAAGACCCTTAATCTTCCTCCTTTGGTTGAATGTTCAAATGCTATGGATATCACTAAGGATGTGAAGACCCTTCATATTTCTCCTTTGGTTGCATGTTCAAATCCATTGGACATCACTAAAGATGCAATCATCAACAATTTTATTAACAACACTTTACCCTCCATTCATTCCAATGCTCTCTCTTCAAAACATGAAGCATTAGTGGATGAAGAGCAGTCTCTTACATTAAATGCCTCGGGGATGGATGTTGATCTTACTCAGAAGGAAATAAATGTCAATTCAATTATCATTGATAGGCTTATTCCACCCACCAAAGAAATAGTGAATAAGTGCAATTCGCCTCTTTTCTCTAAACCGGTGATTACGGTTCAAGGTGATCCAACACCACCTTTACCCCCAGGTTACTTTCTAAATATTGTAAAACAAATTACTCAAAAGAATCAAGGTGTTCAAAATGTGTCGCAACATCACACGATTGCTCACACATATAACACTCACAATAAAAGTAAGCACACACCAAGTGTGCCCATATCTCTTCCACCTTAACCTATCCTACCTCAAGCACATCATCTTCCTCCACATATTGGTAAAGAATATGATCTTGTTGAGTAGTTTTGCACCACTTTGGCTAAGATATCTCTGTGGGATTTAATACAAACATCGCCTACATACCACAGAATGCTCCATGAGGCTCTACAAAAGGTAGTTGTTCCACCTTCTATATATTGAAATACACCGGACAACTTAAAGGGGTGGTGAATCAGTTGTCACAAAAACTTATCTTCACATGCATATCAAACCATCAACAACTTAATTATTCATAATCAAATTTAACCATGAATGAAACCATTAACTTAATCACAATCACACATTCAACATAGTAGACACTAGATTTTTATGTGGAAAACCCTAAAAGGAAAAAACCATGGTGGGTGTTAGCCCAAAAAAATATATTAAGTTATAGCAATACCAAAAAATAGAGGCTCGCTGCCTACAGGGCTCACTGCCCAAATTACTCACTGCCTATGGGTGGCTCACTACCAAAGGGAGGCTCATTGCCAAAAGGTTGAACCAAGATAATAGCATCTACTTCATGCCTATACACTTCATCAACCTTGGAATGATCATCAAGGTCGGCATTACAATCATCAACCATTGAAATAATATCCAAGGTCAGCATTACAAACATGCATAAAATAGATTTGGACCTAATACAAATTTAGCTAAGGAAAATATGTAAGAATGTATGTAGATCACACCATGCCTTAGCTGGGACTCAAACACAATCCTCCACGCCACGAAATCCTTCTACAATCTTCGATGCATCTCCGCAAATGATGAATTAAACTAGGTCAGCCAAGATTGATGATAGCACTGGATCTACAAGAACATTCTTTATTCATGATCCAATTTTCTCTTTGCGAACCAATGCAAAGGTAGGAACATGATCAAGAGACATCCACAAGCACATTGTAATCACCAGGAACTACCGCACAATCTCTAACAAATTTGTCAAGAAGATTCTTCAAACCAGAGCACAAGAACAACACTGCCAGCCATCGTCATGAGTAAAAGATAGTTTGCGGACCACCAAATAATGGACCATTACACTTGAAGGCATTTAACATCATCATAGACTTACTTCCAGAACCGCAGAATGTTGGGTGAATATTTTGTCTTCAACTAACTGAAGGCAAAATGGCTAGATCAACCACAGTGTAATGAGATAAATCCCTCCTCTCAGCAAGGGGAGGTTCCCTATTAACTATTACAAATTTATTTACACTAAAAATTAATTTCGGAGTGAAAACATGTCATCCATTTCTCTTTTTTCAAAAATGATGTTTACAATATAAAAGAGCACTTTCACAATACAAATCGAAATAACCAAGAAACCCACGAGAGCACAAAGTCTACCATTGCTCCTTTTACTGATTTACAATTTAGAATGAAGTAGGATAAGGTGCAGCTCAAAGTCTTCACCAAATACTACAACAAAACATACGATCACAAAAGATAATAGTAGTTCAAAGTCTTTCCAATATCTTTTACTTCAAAACATAAAATCACAAACTAAAGATAATTATTGTAGCACAAAGTCTCCAAAATCAGCTTTAGAACATCTCCCAAATTATCCACACACACTACAAATTGATCAAGTAGATAAGATAACATAAGGAAAAGGACATAAGAACACTTTCCAATATACTACAAGTTATTCCAATACAAAGATTGAACGATCGCTTGCTTTTCTATTCACTTGATAAAATATGATTTACAATTTGAAAACAAAGTCTCAAAATGCTCTACAATTTGGTAGAGTTTCACTTCAATAACTAAAAGATAAAAATTACAATGGGGGTCCTCTTTATTTATAAGAGAAACTGAGAGCGAAAATAGGAAAATCCTAACTACTTTGACTTATTCAAACAAAAGAGTCCTATTTGACTTATGACTTCTTTTGTTTCATATGTAATTACATTTTGTAAAATTACACATGAGTATTTCCATAACAAAATTCAAATTACATATACAAGAATAAAATAAACTAAGGTATCAAAAAGGAGCTTCAACTTCCTCCATCATTCTTCTTTAGAAAATTCTGATACATGGCCTATATAGCTGCCATTTCACATGCATCTGGCTTAGCTGTATTTTCTGAGCTAGTGCAGGCACGGACAACCGCTCTTTTACTACCTTTATTGCCTTCTCATGCTTGTCAAGATTGTCCTTCAAGTTCTCAAAAGTTGAATACTGATCATAGAGATTGTCCATAGAAAGTACTGAGGGCACTTCATCTTCAAATTTTTATTGAACCATCTTTTCAAAGGAGCTTATCATTTCATCTATTGAAAGGAACTTATGGTCCTCACCTGTGAGGGTGCATGGGAGTTCTTCCAACCTCTATAGAAAGGTGACATCATTGTCTTCACTATTTTCACAAGCTGGGCATAAGTCATCAAGTAAGCCTTTTACTATATGGATATGATGAACAAGAGACTCCTTAGTCTTAAGATATGATTCCCGATCTGTGATGACCCCAATGGTAATCAGATTCTTTATCTTAATCTTTTTCATCTCTATCCACTCCTCCAAGCTCTCTTCCTGATCCTGCAGCTCTTGTGAAAGTAAGTCAACCATGTTATCAAGCTCAGCTTTGGCTTTATCCATCTTTTCTCTTCTTTCTACAGTGGTCTTCAATAGAATTCATCCTTGGGCTAGAAAACGTTCCACAATATCTCCTACCACTCTTCCTCTGGCGTGAGCTTTTTCAAACTTCTAAATCAAAGGATCTTCTACAGTCCCTGCCATGGGTTCCACAATTTTAGATGACTTTACTATTTTTAAAAGAACAGCAGCAAGTTGTTCTGCTTTAGCTTTATACTATTCTTTCTCCTTCTTGACTTCATCATATTTTTTGAGCAAGGTGTTGGCAGTAGTTTGAAATTCTACCTTAATGCCTTCATGAGTTAGCTTACCTAACTCAACCCTTGAGACGACATAATCATTCATGTCAAAATTGTCAATAGTAGCATCCTCTTGTGGCTTGGCAATTTCTACATATCTGATCCCCTTTTCATTGATAAGCTTAGAAATAGTCTTAGGCTTTTTCTTTTTTGACTTCAAAGGCAATAGCTTCTCTATATCAATTTCATCTAGTGAAATTGCTTGCTTTTTCCTCTTCAGGGTATATGCAGACAACCAAGGAGGAAGTACAGAAGCACCTGCATTAGGAGAAGAATCAATCACTTGCTTTACCAGGTCCATGTTTATTCCTGTTATTGTAACAATAGGACTGGTAGGAGTAAAAACAATAGTAGTATCAACAACCTTTTCAGGACTATCTAGAAAATGTTCTAACACAGTTTGTTCGCCGAAAGCAAAAGATGGGAAAGATAAACATGGGATAGAACCAGAGGAATCAAACATGGTCCTAAAACGGGTTCTTAAATAAGGGGGAGTATTATCTGAAGAAACAACCAAAATAGGAGAAATAGGAATATTTGAAACTACAAGAAAAACACTAGAAATAGAAACATGAAGCTGAGATTTAGAAACTTGGGATTCTAATGGAAGATTCTTCTTAGGAGACTGACAAGGATCACCAAGTTGTTCTTGCTCTACATTCTCATCATTGCCTTATTCTATTTTGCCTTCCTCATCAGATTTATCAGACATTTCTATTTGTTGGGCATCTTTAGATTTCTCAATATTTTACTTTTCAGTTTCAACATCTTCAACCTCCATTTGCTCAACATTTGTGTCTTCGGCCCCTAACTCAATGACATTAGAGGTTCCTGCAACCTCTTTCTTCTTCCCTCCCTTAGATACAAACTTAATTTTTGGCTTACGTGTTTTGGAGAAAGAAGGGGTGTCACTCTTATTCTTGCTCCTGTTTTCTACTTTCTTACCTGTTTGCTCTTGAGTTTCAGTCTCTGACCCTGTAAGAAATTCTTTCAATTAAATCCCTTTGCTTTCCAACCAAATGTTTATATTAGCCAAGATCGGCTGAAATCGTTTCCTTATAGAAGTCTCCTCTTTAACTGACCATTTCACTTCTGGAAGAGGCAAGACCTCAACATTCTCAGTGTTATATTTGGGATCTAGAACATCCTCATCATCTTCCATTCCATCTGGAATATCTACAAGGTCCAACTCTTTTATCTGACTCAAATGAAGTCTGCAATAGTCTAACTTCCTGATCTCATTCTGTGTCCTCAGATCAGCCCAAATATCTTCCACCATTGGCATATGAAAAGTTGACTTTCTTTTGATTTTATCTTGTACCCTCCTAAAGTCAAAATGGTCCCTTTTCTTGAAAGTTTTCATGGTGACCAACTACAATTCAGAATCAACTATTTTTGCCTTGGTAGCTGACTGAACTGAGTACCTTCCAATTTCTATAGGAAACTTTATCCCTGACTTTTTCGGCTCCATTTGTTTATTATGTACCACAATCAGCTGCCTACATAATTCCATGAGAACAATATGATCACTGGGATATCGTGGAAGTATATAAGGGTAGCCAGGATAATACCCTACTCTAAGATATGTGAAAGTAGGAAATTGTAAGAACAAGCAGCCAAAAGAATTTACAACTTCCCAAGCTTCATCTGAAACCCTCTTTTGAACAAGCTCATTGTCCCCTAAGCACATAAACACTGAAAAGAAAGCATCATTAACCCTTTGCAAATGATGGATTGATCCTTTTAGAGTGATTTGAGGATAATATTCATACACAGGAACCAACCTCTTGTCACCAACCTAAGTAAGACCAAGAAAACTTCTCATGCTTGCGGCAGCATATACAAGATATGAGGTCATATAAAATTTGAATGTTGTGTTGACCTTCACCAACTGCTCATGCAAAGCATTACTAATCTATTCTCCCCAAAAGATTTCCTGTGTGCCCCGGAGAATCACCTTGATGTATGTATACATCCATTCCTGAAACTTCGAGGAAGAAGGGAGTCCTCTAATACAACTCAAAAGTGTGATCAAGTCACAAACCTCCTCTACAAAGTCACTCCTAGGGAGATCCTTTAGCCATCTGGTCAGATTGCTTTGAGGAATCTTCAACTATTTACTATTTATGTACCTTCTTGCAGCTTCCACATATGCATCATAGTCTCTTTGCCCTTGAGCAAAATCAATTTGTCCAATATTTTCAATAGGAGGACACATGAAGATTTTATCAAGAAACTCTGCATCCAACCTCATAATTACATTCCCTTGGGAATCTATCACAACCCCAGTATCCATGTTGTAATGGCTAGCCACCTGAAGAACAAACTCAGGGTTATGGGCAGAAACTGGAAAAGAGGCAACCAAGTGAATACTGTTGTCAATGATCTTCTGCATGTGTCTGGAAGGATTTGTCTGTTTAGTTCTATCCACAAACTCTGTCATATCTACATGCCCTATCTCTATAGCTCTAATTTCATCAACATTCGACTGTACTGAACTGACAGGGAAGACCCCTTGGTATTTGTACTTCATGATTTTGGCTTTGGATGGTGACGGCTCCGACATCAGCTCTAGAGAGAATTCTAGAAAAGATATCTACCACGGATGTTTGTTAAAAACTGTAAAAAGCCATGATCTCGCAGTTAGGGGAAAACTGGATAAATTGGGATTACTACAATTTGATGATCATGAACAGGGAAGCATGCGTTGAAGGGCTTGAGTGCGTGCAAATTGAGGAAAAAGGTGAAAGCAGGTTAACAGGCCTTAAAAGGTAAATTTTCCCAGTGTTAGGAAAAATTCAAGGAAACGTGCATGGGCGGTCAAAATGATCGCTCTTGCATGGAGGACCATTCACTCATGTAAAGTCAGCCAAAAAGACCGCTATTGCATGTGTTTGGGGAGATTTATATTTTTGATGTAGGGGCGGTCAAAATGACCGCCCTTACATGCAAGTTTATGTAAGCATTTAAGAATGGCAGAAATGACCGCTTGAGCATGTCAAATGAAGTTTGAAGTATCTAGATGTAAAGTCAGTCATTTTAACTGCTATTACATCCATGCCTCTTTTTTTTAGTGATGCATAGTCGGGCAAATTAGCCAACTTTACATGTGTCAAAATTCATACATTATGCTCAGACGAGGTTTTTACCCACCCATGCATTCTGGGTAAAGTTGCAATAAAATATAGGCGGTCATAATGACCACCCTTACATATTTTCTCAAGGAAAAGGTATGTGCTTGGGCGGGGGTTCCCACCGTATTAGCACAAAGAAGGGTAAGTCTCATTACCATGTAGGGATGGTGGTTTTAACTACCTCTACATGAGGGAAAGGTTTAACAACAAGACACATGCATCGACAATCATTTCCACCGACGATACATGTGTTATGACTCAAACAATAAAACAAGGCAAAACCCTCAAAATAAAACAAAAACGGTGAAAAACGCCAACCAAAAACCAGTAAAAGGAAAAGAAAAACCCTAAATTTTAAATGAATATAAATCAATCGACACAAAAACTAGGAAAAAATTAGGGTTTCGACATTATAGGGGAGACAAATGACAAAAGCATAATCAATATAACTACATTATCACTAATGTAGAAACTTGAACATAAAGAAAAGGCAAACTTACCTATTACAGATAAGCGGCGACCAAAAGATGAAATCCCAATAACGCACACTCCCACTATCTGGTTACAATGGATCAACACATTTTGACGGAGAGCAAGAAACAAGGATATAAGAAAGAAATAATGACAAAATAAAAATGATTTCAAACACATTTAAAAACCAAAACATAACTATAAGTTCAAAATAAATGCCACACAAGTTCACTCAGTGAGACATTTATTACATGTCTCGATGGTGAGATCTATCGCCAATGCGAAACAAACAAAATATACACAAGCAGTCAATATGACCAACCTTGCATGTGAAAAGTTTGCCATGGGAGATAACATGTATAAGAAACAAAAAAGGCTGACATTGTATCCAGGGAGAAAACAAACATGCAAGAGCGGTGGTTTTCACCGACTTCGCATGTTAAAACTAAAAATTCTCTAACACCTTAAAATGATCAAAATTAATATTTTGACACACTTGCAACTTGGCCAATCTTCACAAATCTCGAGAAATCAACTAAGTGGATTGTCACAAGTTATTCTTTGGTGTTAAATGACTTCACGCGAGACTAAGAGAACTTGTCTCGATTTGCGAGCTTAGAGTGTAGGCTACGAATAAGACAAGTTTCGTAGGGGTTGTCTACAAAAATGAGCGTAGCTGATTTTGAGAACAATAGCTAGCTCTAACTAGGGAACTTCCATTGATCAATCTTTGAAATGATCGAAGGGAGAAGAATCCAATCTCTAAGTGCCTTCATCCATGCCATTGGGCCATAGAGTCAAGCTACCAAAAAGAAAAAGACACAAAAGACTAAACAAAAACACAAAACTATACAAATGTACAAATGAACTTATCTGATACTTCAAGAATTGAAGTGCTTCAAATGTTGTCCACTATGAGGTAGCAAGAATGGTGTTCCATCAAGATACTCCAACAAGAAGTTATTTTCACCACAAAGTTGATGAATGATGAACGGGCCTCTCCATAGGGAATCAAACTTCCCATGCATTCCTTTTAGTTCTCTTATCTTGTCCCATAACAAGACTTGATCTCCAATTTGAAAATTGCGAGCCCTTGCTTTCTTGTCAAAGAGTTTCTTCACCTAACTTTGATGTTCAACAATACGGTCTACTACCATAGCTCGTTGTTCTTCAAGTTCAGTGAGGTACATGATTCTTTTATCAATAGAACTTTCAAAAGTTCTATCTTCTACTGCCTTTGCCAACTTCAATGTCACCAACTCCAAAGTAATAGGTATCTCTGCATTTAGACCATACAGAAGCTGAAACGGTGACATACCTATTGCCCTTTTGGGGGTAATCCTATCTGCCCATAAAGCATCAAACAACATTTTATGTCAAGTTCTCTAATTATCTTCCACCAGTTTCCTGATAATAGTAACCAAATTTTTGTTACTAGATCCTGGTTGACCATTTCCTTGTGGATAAGAGTCCAAAGAGTGAGAAAGAATGATCCCATGTTCATAGTCAAAGCCAATAATCTCATTGGAAGAGAAACAAGTAGCATTATCTACAACTTTGTTTGGAACTCCAAACTGGGAAATAATATTTTTCTTAAGAAAATTACATACCACTTCAGAAGTAACATGCTTTACTGGGATGGCTTCCACCCACTTGGTAAAATAATTAGTTGAGAACAAAGTTGTGTCCTGCACTTGATAGTGGGTTCATAGCACCAATGAAGTCAATGCCCCATTCCTGAAAAGGTTCTTCAATTACAACTGGCTTGAGAGGTAAGGCAGCCAACTTAGGCCTTCCAACAAACTATTGGCATAACTCACACCTACGTACCCAATTGTACACATCTTGAAATAGTGTGGACCAATAGTACCTAGCCCATAGAATCTTATGAGCCATCACAGGCGCAGAAAAATGTCCTCCACAAGCTAAATTGTGAAAAGACTCCAGAAGTCTGTTTTGTTGTGCTTTATCCACACAATGGAGAAAAACTCCATAAAGGCTTCTTTTATACAAACCATTGTCCCATAGGACATAGTTAGCAGCCTTCAATTTGATAGTCCTTTTCTCCTTATAGGATAGATGAGAAGGACACTCACCATAGGTAAGAAAATGAGCAATATTTGAATACCACTCATCAGTAGTAGTGACAAAAAGAACAGTCAGCATATCTTCAACTTCTTCTTCATCCCCTGTCTCTTTTGGTACATTCTCAGCAATCAACTGACACAAACCTCTACCAGGCACAAGCTTGGTAGGTTTGATATCAAGATCAAACTCTTGAATCTTGGCAATCTAATTGCCTCTTTTGGTTCCGAACTCCTATTGAGTCAGAATCGACTTCACTGTTGTGTCTGGCACCAAAACAACAGTATGTGAATTCAAAATATAGAACCAGAAATGCTTTACCGCCTTGACCATGGCATAAGCATGTTTCTCCATATTTGAATATTTCAATTCATGAACCTTCAGAGGACAACTCATAAATGAAATGGGAGATTCAACACCTTCTTCATTCTGCTGAACAAGAATGGTTGAAAGTGTATGCTCGGAAGTATAATTGTATACTATGAAATCCTTGGTATAATCAGGACAAACAAGAACTAGAGCATGAGCAATGGCCCTCTTGATATCCTCAAATTCTACTTTACCTTCCGTACTCCAACAGAAAGTAGTCTTACCCTTCGTCATGTTGACAATGTGACAGGTTTTCTTCTCAAATTCCAGAATGAATCTCCACAGAAAATTTACCTTTCCGAAGAAAGAATGAATTGCAGTCTTACTAGCAGGCAGAGTAAGACTTTGGATGGACTTGACTCTTTTTGAGTCAATTTTAGTGCCTTCTCGGGACATAATGTGACCAAGAAGCTTACCTTCTGTAACCCTGAAAACTGATTTCTAAGGGTTAAGAGAAATACCATTTTGTCGACATCTTTCCAACACCTGTCGCAAATGGTACGCATGATCTTGACATTGTTTGGAGAAAACAGTCAAATCATCAAGATATACCATAATGAATTTCCCCATCTCATCTTTGAAAGCAAGGTCCATTGCTCTCTGGAAAGTAGCGCCAGCATTGATTAGACCAAATGACATCCTGCGATATGCAAACGTGCCCCAAGGTGTTGTGAAAGAAGTCTTATACTAATCTACTTCACTGACCTCTACTTGATTATATCCCAAAAAATTGTCTAACATAGATAGCATTTCTGAACCAATTACAGTTTGCAACACTTGGTCTATGATGGGTAGGGGGTAGTTATCCTTTAGAGAAGACTGGTTGAGATTCCTGAAATCAACGCAAATACGAATTTCTCCATTCTTGTTTCTTACAAGAATAGTATTCGTGATCCAGGTAGAATGATGAATCGGAAAGATTATTCTTGCATTCAACATTTTTTGAATCTTAGAAAGAATAGTACTTGATATTTTGGGATTATATTGCCTATGTTTCTGCTTGTGAGGCAATGACCCAACCTTGAGAGGAATTTCATGTTGAATCTCCTTAGGCTTGAAGGACATCAGATCATCATAAGAATATGCCAAGACATCAATGTAATGGCGAAGAAGTGTAGTGATTTTAAACTTCTCATCGGCAATGCAACACTTCCCAATGTTGACCATTTTGGGATCTGCCTCAGAACTCAAATTTACTTGTTCAAATTCCATAGACAAACTTGAATCAAGTTGTTGCTGATGTTTAATGCATCTATCATGCTTATCAAATAGCTTTTCCAGGGAAACCAAACCTTTTGAAATCTTATTCCCTTTTAACTAAAGAAACTCTTTACCAGTTTGTGAGTCTACTTAAGAAACATATTCCCGTGGTGGAGATTCACTACCTTCAAAATAGAGCTCATCAAAGCTATCTGTCTTTTCCAAGAAAGCTATGATTTAATTATCACCATTGAATACCTTCCAATGGTTAGCATTATCTGGTACACTTGGTCAGAAAACCAACTCAATTGTGTACTTGTTACCTTTGAAGTCTTTATGGGGAACCATGAGGGTGGCAGAGACAGCTAATGAATCAGCACGATCATTAAACTCTCTCGGTACTGCAGAAATGTCGAAAGCATCAAAACCTTCGATGCAATCCCAAACACGGTTACGGTAGTGCCTCAACCTTTCATTTTTGGTCTAATATAAATTTCTCACTTGGCAAACAACTAATTCAGCATCTCCTTGAGCATGAAGATTTTTAACACCTTTAGCATGAGCAGCCTCCAATCTGAGCAACAATGACTCGTATTCAGCAGTGTTATTGGTATTATCGAATTGTAGCTTGTATGAGAAAGGGAAGATATCACATTGTGGAGATATCAAAACAACTCTGGCTCTAGATCCGGTGGAGGAACAACTACCATCAAATTCTAAAACCCAAACATCATTTGAATTTCTTACTTTGATGTTTCTATTACTAGTAGATTCTTCTTCATCAAAAAGAGAAGATTTCGGCATCACTATGCTCTCATCCAAACTTTCATCTGATTTACTAGAATTATCATCTGATTCTACATCTGAAATGTCAGAGATCTTGTCTAATGAACTAGAAGTATCTTCAGTAGACAAGAAATAATTACCCATTCCTGAGGACTCAAACAAAATTTGGGCTTTGGGATTGGTCGTTTGGGTAACAAAATATTTTGCTTCTTTCTCAGGAAGCAACTTTTGCATGATGCCTTTAACAGGTATCCTTGCTTCGGACAGGTCCATGTTCAGTTCTCCACGCACATCTTTACAAAAATTACGCCCGAGCAAAATGTCATAAGAGGTTGGAACATCAACCATTAGGACGGTCATCTTAATCCTCTTGTCTGGAAAGACTGCAAATGCAAATTGGGCATCTTTGATTTGGCCCAACAATGGCACTTGGTTATTTTCCATGGAGAAACATCTCCCAAAGGTCTTAGTTAAGGTGAGACAAAGGGTGTCCACCACTTTGGTAGGCATGACATTATCAGAGGCCCCAGAATCTATTATGCAATTGCTCAACTTATGACCATTTACCAATAGAGAAACATCAAGGGGAGTAGTGACAAGATTATTTTGGGTGGATTTGTTCTTTGAGGAATCATGGGCAACTTTGGGAGAATCTTGTCCTGTAGGAATAGTCTTGTTTTTGACGTATTTAGCTAACCTATCAAATTGTTTGAGATTAGCTTGTAAATACTCAACCTTAGACATTTGGATTTTGGTCTTCCTAGTGTGATCTATTATATCAAATAGCTTAAATGAACTAAGTACAGAGGAAGGAAATCCATCATTCTGAGTTTTATTAGGGGTAATACTGGTCTGAGTGACAGAAGTAGAAGATATAGGATTGTTAGATGTACTTACTCGCTTATCGCCAATCAGGTCCTTCAACTGAAAAGGCAACGGAGTTCCCCATTTGGCAATTGAGATCACTGGCTGAGGTTCCTCTCTTAGCTTTCCTTTCTCAGCTTGTTGATTTTACTAATTCTGAAAATAGCATATGCTCCGTCATATACTTCTCCTTCTTTTTCAGCTTCATCTTGGTAATTTAGAAAGCCAATGGTAGAGTCGCCAGCTAATTCTTCTTCTCCTTCTGTAAAAAGATTAGCATCATTCTCCTGATCCATCTCAGGTTGGAAATAATGGTCATGTTCTGCTTCATAATAGCCAACTGCTGAGTTGATTGGCGCTGCTTCAATGGCGAGCTTCTCCTGTGTGGGTGGAAGACGATTTTGTTGCCCTTGATTTCTAGCAGCATTGCCTTGATATGAATTGTTAGGAAATGTTCTCCTTGGTATATCCCTATAGGACGGAGGGGCAGACATACCTTGTGACATTTTCCTTTTCAAAGCTAGCAACTCATTTGCTAACTTTTGTACCATAGGATCTATGGTGCTTGTGGAAGGATTATCAGTAGAGGATTGACCTCTATTCATGTTAGAATCTCTTCTTATCTTACCCGCAAGGATAAGATCATCTTCAACTTCCATAGCCAAAATTTGAGCTGTGGGAAGATTTGCGAGGCCAAGCCACCTTAGCAGAAAGCTCACCTCGGGAAGCTAAGTATTGATAAAGAAACACTTAAGATTCTCCGTTGTTGGCTAAGCGGTTGTAGGAATCCTATTTGTTAGCTTATTGAACTTAGCGATGAAGTCTCGCATGGGTTCATGTGGCTCTTTCTTCATCTGTGTTAGCTGTAAAACAAGGCATGTGCATCTTTCACAGGTTTGAACATAGCTTCGAACTTAGTCTTGAGAGTATTCCAACTCGTTATAGTTTGAGCTTGAAGATGGTAAAACCAATCTCCAGCAGCACCTTGTAGTGTTTCCACAAAAAGTCTTACTACGACATCTTCACGTTCCACACCTAATACGCCACAAGCTATGCAGAAAACTGCAATATGTTCATCCGAGTGGACTTTCCCATCACCATAGAACTTAGGAAAATTCTTCCTCAAACTACGAGGTAGTTCATGCAATGGTGGAGTTAAATTCAAAGGACCAAAAGTGTTACCCCAAGGCCCTTGAGCTGCCATGGTGTGCTGATTAAAGGGTGGGATAACAAACCTTTGTGGAATACGAACAGACAAAACTCTATTAGTACTAGAACTAGAAGCTTCACCTGGTATTGGAGACCTAGTGTTAGTAGGAGGAAAACTCCTCGTTCGCTAAAGTCGAGGTCGTGGAGGCAAAAGACCAAAGTTATTTTGCTGAATCAACTCAAATACAGGATCAATAATACCTTGAGCTCTCTTGCTTCTTGTATATCGTGAGTCTGCTAAAATGCAATGTACTCAACAAAATTTTGAAAAATCTTGAAATAATGGAAAAGAATTGTAGTGCTTCAACTCAAAGCGTGAGACTTCAAGTTGCGCGTCCCTTCCCCAGTAGAGTCGCCAAAAACTGTTGGGTAAATATTTTGTCTTCAACTAACTAAAGAAAAAATGGTTATATCAACCACAGTGTAATGAGATAAATCTCTCCTCTTAGCAAGGGGAGGTTCCCTATTAACTATTACAAACTTATTTACACTAAAAACTAATTTCAGGGTGAAAACATGTCATCCATTTCTCTTTTTTTAGAAATTATGTTTACAATATAAAAGAGCACTTTCACAATACAAATCAAAATAACCAAGAAACCCATGAGAGCACAAATTCTACCATTGCTCCTTTTACTGATTTACAATTTAGAACCAAGTAGGATAAGGTGCAACTCAAAGTCTTCACCAAATACTACGACAAAACATACGATCACAAAAGATAATAATAGTTCAAAGTCTTTCCAATATCTTTTACTTCAAAACATAAAATCACAAACTAAAGATAATTATTGTAGCACAAAGTCTCCAAAATCAGCTTTAGAACATCTCCTAGATTATCCACACTCACACTACAATTTGATCAAGTAGATAAGATAGCATAAGGAAAAGGACATAAGAACACTTTCCAATAGACTACAAGTTATTCCAATACAAAGATTGAACGATCGCTTGCTTTTCTATTCACTTGATAAAATATGATTTACAATTTGAACACAAAGTCTCAAAATGCTCTTTAATTTGGTAGAGTTTCGCTTCAATAACTAAAAGATAAAAATTACAATGGGGGTCCTCTTTATTTATAAGAGAAACTGAGAGCGAAAATAGGAAAATCCTAACTACTTTGACTTATTCAAACAAAAGAGTCCTATTTTACTTATGACTTCTTTTGTTTCATATGTAATTACATTTTGGAAAATTACACATGAGTATGTCCATAACAAAATTCAAATTACATATACAAGAATAAAATAAACTAAGGTATCAAAAAGGAGCTTCAGCTTCCTCCATCATTCTTCTTTAGAAAATTCTGATACATGGCCTGTATAGCTACCATTTCACATGCATCTGGCTTAGCTGTATTTTCTGAGATAGTGCGGGCCCAGAGAACCACATCTTTTACTACCTTTATTGCCTTCTCATGCTTGTCAAGATTGTTCTTCAAGTTCTCAAAGGTTGAATGTTGATCATAGAGATTGTCCATAGAAAGTATTGAGGGCACTTCATCTTCAAATTTCTGTTGAACCATCTTTTCAAAGGAGCTTATCATTTCATCTGCTGAAAGGAACTTATGATCTTCACCTGTGAGGTTGCATGGGAGTTCTTACAACCTTTGTAGATGCGTGGCATCGCTGTCTTCACTGTTTTCACGAGCTTGGCATAATTCATCATGTAAGCCTTTTACTATATGGATACAATGAACAAGAGACTCCTTAGTCTTAAGATATGATTCTCGATCTGTGATGACCCCAATGGTAATCAAATTCTTTATCTTAATCTTTTTCATCTCTATCCACTCCTCCAAGCTCTCCTCTTGATCCTGCAGCTCTTGAGAAAGTAAGTCAACCATGTTATCAAGCTCAGCTTTGGCTTTATCCATCTTTTCTTCTTCTTTCTACAGTAGTCTTCAATAGAATTCATCCTTGGGCTAGCAAACATTCCACAATATCTCCTACCACTCTTCCTCTAGCGTGAGCTTTTTCAACCTTCTGAATCAGAGGATCTTCTATAGTCACTGCCATGGGTTCCATAATTTCAGATGACTTTACTATTTTTTTAAGAACAGCGACAAGTTGTTCTGCTTTAGCTTTATACTATTCTTTCTCCTTGAATTCATCATATTTTTCGAGCAAGGTGTTGGCAGTAGTTTGAAAATCTGCCTTAATGCCTTCATGAGTTAGCTTACCTAACTCATCCCTTGAGATGACATAATCATTCATGTCAAAATTGTCAATAGTAGCATCCTCTGATGGCTTGGCAATTTCTGCATATATGATCCCCTTTTCATTGATAAGCCTAGAAACAGTCTTAGGATTTTTCTTTAGAGTTTTTGACTTCAAAGGCAACAGCTTCTCTATATCAATTTCATCTGGTGAAATTGCTTGCTTTTTCCTCTTCGGGGTATATGCAGACAACCAAGGAGGAAGTACAGAAGCACCCACATTAGGAGAAGAATCAATGACTTGCGTTGCCAAGTCCATGTTTATTCCTGTTATTGTAGCAATAGGACTGGTAGGAGTAAAAATAGCAGTAGTATCAACAACCTTTTTAGAACTATCTAGAAAATGTTCTAACATAGTTTGTTCACTGCTAGCAATAGACGGGGAAGATAAACTTGGGATAGAATTGGAGGAATCAAACACAGTCCCAAAACTAGTTCTTAGAGAAGGGGGAGTATTATCTGAAGAAACAACCAAAATAGGAGAAATAGGAATATTTGAAACTACAGAAAAAACACTAGAAATAGAAATATGATGCTGAGATTTAGAAACTTGGGATTCTAATGGAAGATTCTTCTTAGGAGACTGACATGGATCACCAAGTTATTCCTGCTCTACATTCTCATCCTTGCCTTGTTTTGTTTTGCCTTCCTCATCAGATTTATTAGACATTTCTGTTTGTTGGGCATCTTTAGATTTCTCAATATTTTGCTTTTCAGTTTCAAAATCTTCAACCTCCATTTTCTCAACATTTGTGTCTTCGGCACCTAACTCGGTGACATTAGAGGTTCCTGTAACCTCATTCTTCTTCCCTCCCTTAGATACAAACGTAATTTTTGGCTTACATTTTTTGGAGGAAGAAGGGGTGTCACTCTTATTCTTGGTCCTATTTTCAACTTTCTTACATGTTTGCTCCTGAGTTTCAGTCTCTAACCCTGTAAGAAATTCTTTCAATCTAATCCCTTTGCTTTCCAAACATATGTTTGTATTAGCCAAGATTGGCTGAATTCTTTTCCTTATATAAGTCTCCTCTTTAACTGACCATTTCACTTCTAGAAGAGGCGATACCTCAACATTCACAGTGTTATATTTGGGATCTAGAACATCCCCATCATCTTCCATTCCATCTAGAATATCTGCAAGGCCCAACTCTTCTATCTGACTCAAATGAAGTCTGCAATAATCTAACTTCTTGATCTCATTCTATGTCCTCGGATCAGCCCAAATATCTTCCACCATTGGCATATGAAAAGATGACTTTCTTTTGATTTTCTCTTGTACCCTCCTAAAGTCAAAACGGTTTCTTTTCTTGAAAGTTTTCATGGTGACCAACTACAATTTAGAATCAACTATTTTTGCCTTGGTAGCTGACTGAACTGAGTACCTTCCAATTTCTACAGGAAACTTTATCCCTGACTTTTTCAGCTCCATTTGTTTATTATGTACCACAATCAGCTGCCTACATAATTCCATGAGAACAATATGATCACTGGGATATCATGGAAGTATATAAGGGTAGCCAGGATAATACCCTACTCTGAGATATGTGAAAGTAGGAAATTGTAAGAACAAGCAGCCAAAAGAATTTACAACTTCCCAAGCTTCATCTGAAACCCTCTTCTAAACAAGCTCATTGTCCCATAAGCACATAAACACTAAAAATAAAGAATCATTAACCCTTTGGAAATGATGGATTGATCCTTTTAGAGTGATTTGAGGATAATATTCATACAAAGGAACCAACCTCCTGTCACCAACCTGAGTAAGACCTGGAAAACTTCTCATGCTTGCAACAGCATATACAAGATATGAGATCATATAAAATTTGAATGTTGTGTTGACCTTCACCAACTGCTCATGCAAAGCATTACTAATCTATTCTCCCCAGAAGATTTTCTGTGTGCCCCGGAGAATCACCTTGATGTATGTATACATCCATTCCTAAAACTTGGAGGAAGAAGGGAGTCCTCTAATACGACTCAAAAGTGTGATCAAGTCACAAACCTCCTCTACAAAGTCACTCCTAGGGAGATCCTTCAGCCATCTGGTCAGATTGCTCTGAGGAATCTTCAACCATTTACTATTTATGTACCTTCTTATGGCTTCCACATTTGCATCATAGTCTCTTTGCCCTTGAGCAAAATCAATTTGTCCAATATTTTCAATAGGAGGACACATGAAAATTTTATCAAGAAACTCTGCATCCAACCTCATAATCACATTCCTTGGGAATCTGTCATAACCCTAGTATCCCTATTGTAATGGCTAGCCACCTGAAGAACAAACTTAGGGTTATGGGCAGAAACTGGAAAAGAGGCAACCAAGTGAATATTTTTGTCAATGATCTTCTGCATGTGTCTGGAAGGATTTGTCTGTTTAGTTCTATCAACAAACTCTATCATATCTACATGCCCTATCTCTGTATCTCTGATTTCATCAACATTCGATTGTACTAAATTGGCAGGGAAGACCCCTTGGTATTTGTACTTCATGATTTTTGCTTTGGATAGTGACGGCTCCGACATCAGCTTTGGAGAGAATTCTAGAAAAGATATCTACCACAGATGTTCCTTGAAAACTACAAAAAGCCATGATCTCGTAGTTAGGGGAAAAATGAATAAATTGGGATTACTGTGATTTGATGATCATGAATAGGGAAGCATGCATTGAAGTGCTTGAGTGCGCGTAAATTAAGGTAAAAGGTGAAAGCGAGTAAATAGGTCTTGAAAGGTAAATTTTCCTAGTGTTAGGAAAAATTCAAGGAAACGTGCATGGGTGGTCAAAATTACCGCTCCTAAATGGAGGACCATTCACTCATGTAAAATCGGTCAAAAAGATCGCTATTGCATGTGTTTGGGGATATTTATATTTTCGATGTAGGGGCAGTCAAAATGACCACCCTTACATGAGGATAAAATTTGCAAGTTTATGTAAGCATGTAAGAACGACAGAAACGACCACTTGAGCATGTCAAATGAAGTTTGAAGTATCTAGATGCAAATTTGATCATTTTAACTACTATTACATCCATGCCTTATTTGTTTTTTGAGTGATGCATAGTCAGGCAAATTAGCTGACTTTACATGTGTCAAAATTCATACATTATGCTTGGACGGGGTTTTTACCCACCCATGCATTCTAGGTAAAGTTGCATTCAAATATGCACAGGCGGTCATAATGACCACCCTTGCATATTTTCTCAAGAAAAAGATTTGTGCTTGGGCGGGTGTTCCCACCGTATTAGCACAAAGAAGGGTAAGTCTCATTACCATGTAGGGATGGTAGTTTTAACTGCCTCTACATGAGGGAAAGGTTTAACGACAAGACACATGCATCGGCGATCATTTCTGCCGACAATAAATGTGTTACGACTCAAACAATAAAACAAGGCAAAACCCTCAAAATAAAACAAAAATGGCAAAAAATGCCAATGAAAAACCAGTAAAAGGAAAAGAAAAACCCTAAATTTTAAATGAATATAAATCAATCGACACAAAAACCAAGAAAAAATTAGGGTTTCGACATTATAGGGGAGACGAACGACAAAAGCATAATCAATATAACTACATTATCACTAATGTAGAAACTTGAACTTAAAGAAAAGGCAAACTTTACAGAGAAGTTGCGACCAAAAGATGAAATCCCAATAATGCACACTCCCACTATTTGGTTGCAATGGATCAACACATTTTGATGGAGAGCAAGAAATAAGGATACAAGAAAGAAATACTGACAAAATAAAAATGATTTCAAACACATTTAAAAACCAAAACATAACTATAAGTTCAAAATAAATGCCACACGAGTTCACTCAGTGAGACATTTATTACATGTCTCAACGGTGAGATTTACTGTCGATGCAAAACAAACAAAATATACACAAGTGATCAATATAACTGACCTTGCATGTGAAAAGTTTTCCACGGGAGATAACATGTATAAGCGGCGAAAAAGGCCGACATTGCATCTAGGGAGAAAACAAACATGCAAGAGTGGTGGTTTTCACCGACTTCGCATGTTAAAACTAAAAATTCTCTAACACCTTAAAATGATCAAAATTAATATTTTGACACGCTTGCAACTTGGTCAATCTTCATGAATCTCAAGAAATCAACTTAGTGGACTATCACAAGTTATTCTTCGGTGTTAAATGACTTCGCGTGAGACTAAGAGAGCTTGTCTTGATTTGCAAGCTTAGAGTGTAGGCTATGAAACGGACAAGTTTCGTAGGGGTTGTCTACAAAAATGAGTGTATCTGATTTTGAGAACAACACAGACTAAAATACTTCAATGCGAAGGATTGTGGAGCAAAAACACTTTCTCCCTGTCACCACCAAACATACAGAAAAGGCTATTTTCACTCTGGTGAACATAACTTACTTAATTCTTCATACCAGAGGCTCAAACTCATAAAATAACATCTTCAAATAGGCTTCTAAATAAGTTCCAATCTACAGGAAAAGATATTTATTCTATAGGAAATACAGAGCATTCTTCTGGACTATTCTTCTGCATGTAATGCACTATTTCTACTGCAACACATTTGTTATCACTGGAGGGGCTAATTTTCTTAATCTCCTCAACAAAGTAAGAGCACAGTTGACACCAATGACAACACAAATATGTTGACATCAATGACAACACCGATTAGCCACATACTTGCAACAATCTCCCCCTTTGTCATTGATAGCAACATATGATGTGAAAATTTGAAAAAGCCCACCAAGACAAGATTCTTCCCCTTTCTCTTTACACATCTGCATTCTTTCTCCCCCTGAGTTTTTTACATGATTTCTCTCCCCCTTTGACATCAATGGCAAAGGGCACATACTTGTATGTTGCTACTCTGATCTACTTACTTTATCAGAAACATCTAACTACTCCCCCTGAGAGGTAGCCTTCAAAACATCAATCCAGATCAAGAAATGACACTTTGAGCTCCACTGGATTGATGCATTCATATGCATCTTAGTTCAGGATAGAAGGGGTAATGACCCCTAACTTTTCTCTGAGATACTCAAAGGTATCTTTAGGCAGAGTCTCAGTGAAGATGTCTGCAATCTGATCCTTTGTGGACACATATTCCAACTTTACTTCATTCTATGTCACCTTCTCTCTCAAAAAGTGATACCTTATTGATATGTGCTTTGTTCTTGAGTGCATCACTAGATTCTTTGAAATGTTTGTGGCACTTGTATTGTCACAAAAGATTGCAGTTGGATCTTCATACACAACTCTTATATCCTTCAAAGTCTTCTTCATCCATAATACTTGAGTGCAACAACATGTTGCAATATACTCTGTTTCTATAGTTGACAAAGAGATTGAAGTTTGTTTCTTGCTCAGCCATGAAACTAATCTATTACCCAAGAAGAAAGCACCTCCACTTGTGTTCTTTCTGTCATCAACGTCTTCGGCCCAATCTGCATCTGTATAAGCACTGAGAGTGAAGTCATTGTCCTTTGGATACCATAAGCCATGATCTGAAGTGCCTTTTAAATACCTCAAGATTCTCTTGACTGCCATCACATGTGATTCTCTTGGATCAGCTTGAAACCTTGCAACAAGACATACTGCATGCATAATATCAGAGTTAGATAAAGCAATCCTCCAATCATGGATCTGTATTTTTTCTGATTAGCCTTAGGTGATTCATCAGTTTTTCTCAACTTGTAGCTAGACACCATTACAGTACACACCAGTTTAGAGTCTTCCATCCCAAACTTCTTCAACAACTCTTTCACATACTTAGACTGAGATATGAAGATTCCTTTATCTAATTGATTTATTTGCAGACCTAAAAAGAAATTCATCTCACCAATCATGGACATCTCAAACTCTTTTTGCATTTCATCAAAAAATTTCATACACATACCTTCATTGCCTCCAAAAATGATATCGTGAACAAAAACTTCAACAATCAGTATTTGATCTCCATTAATCTTGAAATAAAGATTACTATCAATAGTACCTTAATTGAACCCTAACTGCAGTAAGTACTTATCCAACCTTGCATACCATGCTCTAGGGGCTTGTTTGAGTCCATACAAGGCTTTCTTCAATCTATACACAACATCTCCTTGGTCTAATAACTTAAATCCTTCGAGTTGCTTAATGTAGACTTCCTCATCCAACTCACCATTCAAGAATGCAGACTTTACATCCATCTGATATACTTTTAAATCTTTGTGGGCTACAAAAGCTAGGAATATTTTGATTGCTTCAATCTGGGCTACTGGAGAAAAAGTCTCTTCAAAATCTATTCCTTTAATCTGAACATATCCCTTGCATACAAGCCTTGCCTTATTCCTTACAACTTCTCCATTCACATTCAGCTTATTCCTGAAAACCCATTTATTTCCAATAACATTTTTGTCAGCAGGTCTCGGAACTGATTCCCAAGTATCATTATTTTATATCTGCTTTAACTCTTCCTCCATGGCTTGTACCCATCTTTCATCATTACATGCTTCATTCACAGTCTTCGGTTCAACCTTTGAAAGCAAACAATAATTAACTTGTTCTTCTGCAACTCTTCTCCTTGTCAGCACACCTTTGTTTTTATCACCTATAATCTGATCTTCAAATTGATTAATACTTACATACCTGGGGTTCTTGACAACACTTTCTAGAGCTTCTTCTTCATCTTGACTATCTTCTTACTTATCTTTCTCTTCATTTACTATAGTCACAGGTTCATTTGGTTCATAAAAACTCTGGTTTGATATTCTTTACTTGCCTTCATCTACCTTCACATTTACACTCTCAACAATCTTTTTGAGCCTTTTGTTCTAGCACCAGTAAGCCTTACTCTTGGTAGAGTATCCAAGGAAGATTCCTTCATCACACCTTGCATCAAACTTTCCTAGATCTTCATCTCTCCTGATATAGCACTTGCTTCCAAAGACTTTGAAATATTTAACAGTAGGAATTTTTTCATACCATAATTCATAAGGAGTTTGAGTGCCATTACCTTTCACTTGCACTCTGTTTTGGATTTAAACAATAGTATGAATAGCCTCTTTCCAAAATACTTTCGACAAATCTACTTCCTTCATCATAGTCCTAGAAGCCTCTTGAACTATCCTATTTTTCATTTCCACAACTCCATTCTGCTGAGGAGTCCTAGGAGCAGACAACTATCTCTTTATCCCATGCTCTTCACAGAAAATGTTGAATTCATTTGATGTGAACTCACCTCCTCTATTAGGCCTCAAGCATTTGATCTTCAACTCTATTTCATTCTCAACCATTACCTTGAAAGATTTGAACTTCTCTAGGGCTTCTGATTTACCTCTTAGAAAAGTAACCCAAGTCATTCTAGAATAATCATCAATAAGAAACATGAAGTACCTATCACCTTGTAGACTTCTCACCCTTGTAGGACCACAGAGATCTGTATGCACTAGATCCAACAAACCAGCAGAAAATTGTTCTTTGCTCTTTAAACTTGTCCTTGTCTACTTTCCCAACTGGCATTCCTTACAAATTGTATTGGAGGGTTTCACAAGTTTTGGTAAATCTCTCACAGTTTGACCTAAACTTATCTTTACCAGATTGTCAAAGTTTATATGACACATCCTTCTATGCCATAGCCAACTTTCATCTGCCTAGGCCAATAAATAGTAATCATTAGTTCCTCTTAATTGATAGATGTCTCCTTTTGTCTTCTTACCGGTGGCAATCACAGTTCTGGAGCTTTCCGTGATCTTGCACCCATTGTCTTTAAATCTCAAATCATATCCTTTGTCACACATCTGACCAACACTCAAAAGATTATGCTTTAAACCCTTCACATATAGAACAATGTCAGTATTATGCTTTCCATAAATGAAATAGATCCTTTTCCACAAATCTTACCAGCTGCATTATCTCCAAACCTAACCAGTCCCCCATCATAGTTTTCCAAACTTACAAACTTTTGTCACTGGTCATGTGATGTGAGTATCCACTATCAATAATCCATTCATCCTTATCTTTCTCAACCTGAACAGCCAAAGAACTTTCTTCCACTAGTTTTTCTTCCTTCACATAGCTAGCGAAATTAGTAGACACAAGATCTTCTTTAATAGCAATAAATAGGCATTCATTTGCACTAGTACTAGTATCATTAGTAACACCTTCATCATCAAAATCTCTGACATAGTAGCATTTATTTGGAACTCTAGGCCTGCTCATATTTTTTCATATTTCTCTCAATTCTTTCAGGACATCTAGAAGCATAATGGCCCACTTTACCACAAGAGAAACATTTGAAAGGTAATTTACCTTTGAACTTACCAGAGCCTCTTTGTAGCATGTCAACAAAGTTAGCTTCAGTTTCATCAAAGTCATCATCCACCTTGTATTTCTCAGCTCTGGAGATCTTTTATGAAGTACTGGCTTTAAAGGTTTATTCAACTTTAGGCAGGCATCACCAAACTCGCTCATCTCAAAGGCTGTAAGCTTTCCAAGTAACTGATCTCTGTCAATAGTTTTTACAGTCATGAATTCTTCAATAGTAGCTACCTTGTGACTATATGACTTTGGTAGTGATCTAAGAATTTTTATCACAACTTCCTTATCACTGAGAGTTCCTCCCATACCCTTTATTCCAATGACAAGTTCATCAACTCTTTGCATAAAGGCTGTTATGTTTTCATCTTCATTCATCTTCAAACCATCATATTTCACTTTCAGGCTTTGTAGCTTGGCTTCTTTTACAGAATCATCTACTTCATACAGATTTTTTAGCTTCACCCATACCTCATTTGCAAATTTAAGATCCACAACCTTTGTCAACACTAAGTCACTTAAGGAACTTAATAGAGCATCCTTTGCTTTGACATCTAACTCATATTCTTTGATTTCATCTTCAGTCATCAAACCATTTTGAGGCATAGCATATTGCATTTCTACAGCCTTCCATACTTTATAACCAAGACAAAGAAGATGTCTTTTCATTCGCACCTTCCAAAGAGCATAATTTGTCCCATCAAAATGCAGAGCTTCCTTCTTATAAGACATCTTAGATTTTCCTCAAGCTATTAGGCTTTCTTCAGAGGAACCTTGCTCTGATACCAATTGTTGAAATACATCAGACAACTGAGAGAGGGGGGTGAATTAGTTGTCACAAAAACTTATCTTCACATGCATATCAAACCATCAACAACTTAATTATTCATAATTTAATTTAACCATGAAATCATGAAACCATTAAATTAATCACAATCACACATTCAACACAGTAGACACCAGATTTTTACGTGGAAAACCCTAAAAGGGAAAAACCACGGTGGGTGTTAGCCCACAAAAATATATAAGTTATAGAAATATCAAAAAATAAAGGCTTACTGCCTACAGGGCTTACTACCCAAATTGCTCACTACAAAGAAAGGCTCACTGCCTATCGATAGCTCACTCCCAAAGGGAGGCTCACTGCCAAAAGGTTGAACTGAGATAATAACATCTACTTCATGCCAAGGTTCAATTCCATTGAAGCACAAACACCTCTGCTCTACTCTACTACCTTACTTCACTTTATCTTTGCATCTTTGTTGTCATTTTTTGCTTGACCACAAAATATTCTTTTTTTTCCCTTCTATTAGAGAAATCCAATCAAAGAAAGCCTAAATGGAAGGAGAAAAGGGTTAAATCCTTCAATTACCCATGCTTGGCCTTGCCAAAAAATCCCAAAATCTCACCTTGAGAATCCTTGCAGAAACCAAAAAAAACCCAGAAATCTTTTGTCTCCAATTGTTTTCTATCGCAGAGATTTCTCAGTTTTATACTTAGCCATTTTTCATGTATATGATGATGACGTCATCCTTGTTTTGGGATTTTCTATCATTTGGTCAATTTGCATCTCAGATACATTTTTTCCTTGTATCTTGGTCATGTACAATGTTACTGTACATCGAGTCCTTTGTATGTATTTGTTGTATGTATTTTGTATATACAAAGGTCATATACAAAGGTGAATGTACATCGAAAATATACAAGGGGCAGACATACAAAGGATTTTCGGCATGATATGCTTATCGGCGGCTCAACTCATAGTCTCTCTGATGGCCAATGAAATATACAAGGGGGAGACATACAAAGGATTTTCGGCGTGATATGTTTATCGGCAGCTTAACTCATAGTCTCTCTGATGACCGATGAAGCATACAAGGCAAACATACAAAGGCATTTGCAATGCAAAGATACAAGTGTCTTCGATGAGACTTAGCATATCGGTGACTTAGTTAAAAGTCTCCCCGACAGCCGATGCATGTGCACATACAAAGGGGGAGATACAAAAGGGTGGGGTCCGCTTTTGTGCAAAGGCGATTGTATCTCATATACAAGTCGCAGGTGCAAAGGGGATATACAAGGCAATGGTACAAAGGAAATATGCAAAGTCTATATACAAGGAAGAGATACAAAGATTGGGGCCCACCAATTGTATGAGTATACGATTGTATTTTGGCACATACAATCGCATATACAAGGGCATATACATTCCTGATATACATGTCCCAGACCCGAAAGGAATATGCATTCTTGTCGATAAAGGCACAAGCGATTGTATGCATCTTTGTATGTATGTTTGCATTGTATTTCTAGACATACAAGGGTCATATACAAAAAAATTTACAAGGGTCACATGTATATGCCGAGATGAAATGTTTGTATGCAGTTTTTGTTTGTATATTTCACATTGTATATGTGATATACAAAGGTTAGATACAACGGTGATATACAAGGCGGACCCGACTGGGAAATCAAATTTGGCAAACTCAGCTGTGGGTTCCGCAGTTTGTATGTTGAAGTGCTTGTATATGTCGATATACAAAGAAGGAAAGATACAAAGGTCAAACCTGTTCTAAAGTTTCGATATGGTTGATGATCCTTTGAGTTCCGCATTGTATGTATATGCGATTGTATCTCATATACAATCGATATACAAAGGGTCACATACAATGGATTTCGACGAGACTTAGTGCATCAGCGCCTCTGTTTGTGGTCTTTCCAATGGCCGATAAAGCATGTGAATGTTTAGCAATGGGTCCCAGGTTTAGCTCAGCGGCAAATTAGATGATGACATGTGGCAGGGGCATGTATACAAAAGGCGATTCTAAGGCCGTTTAAAGTGTCGATGCAAAAGTAAATACAATGAACATTTCGGCAAGACTTTTATATATCGGTATGTCTCAGTTGAGGTGGCCCCAATAACCTAATAAATACAAAGTAGTTTGCATATGCAAAAGCAAATTCAAAGGGTCATTCAGATGGCAATTCAAGTCGCATATGCAAAGCAATATACAGATGCAGTTTAACCACAACTTTGACCGCCCATATCTCCCTCATTCTGGAAAATTTCAACATGCTTCAAAAGGCAAATGTGCTTATTTTTGCCTCCTCTTTCATCTGGTAGGCTTTATGGAGGATATTTTCACTTTCAAAATTTGATGCAAGTCTACAGGCTCGATCGACTGGACGTTTCAATGACCAATTTGGCATATGCAAATGCAGATATTTGTTGCATTTATGCGTGCAGGTCGATGATTCAGTAGCTCACATTAGAGATTCAAAATATCTTCCATCTGCCCATGTTCTAGATATTTCACACCATAACTTCTTGTAGGTGGACGTCCCTTCAGAGGCAGATATTTCCTGACATAGCCCATGGGGTGGATTCATTGTAACCGACTTAGGTCAAAATGTAAATGATATATATGCATAAGCTTGAGATGTAAAGGGGGTTGGATGTTGGAAGTTTTTAGGAATATATGTTTCTGATTTCCAAATAGAGCATTTCTCTACTGTAACCATGCCTTCTTATTGAATATATGCAAGTTATTTTACCTCTTTTACTGATTTCCAGTTTAGTGTGAAACTACATATGATTGTCTATGAACTTTTGTTCCTCTCAACAATTTTGTCTCTCACCTCTGCTAAAATATCTGAATCTGTGTATGTCTACTTGTTGGCTGGTTGTGTTGTGCATCTTCTCAGTTCTGTGAGGGCTCTTTTATTCAACCTGATGAATCACCCTTATCTTCAAGTTTTCATGTTTTATCTTTCATTTTTAAAAGCATTCCTTCTCCCTTTTCCTCTAAAGATCCAGTAGTTTTTGGGTGATAACCAGTCAAGGAAACCAGCCTTCTCCAGAGGTTTGATCTCAGTTCGCAAGGTCCCACACTTCGAGATCATTCCCATGTTTCTCAAGATTGCTAAGTTTTACAACTAGGCAATGGTACAAATCTGGGTGATAACAGTTTCTAGCACGCCTGGTGGGACAATGGAATTAGAAAACAATCAAATACTACCTTTTATTGCTGGTTTTGATGTGCAGCTAGTGATTTTCATACCTGTAAGAGGTTAAAACCTGCATATTTGGTGACTCATACTAAGAAAGGACAAGTAGATCAGTGCTATTACATTTTATGAGAAAAATTCAAACTTAGAGTTCAAGTTCCTTTGATTATCTATAGCTGTCACCACCTAGAAGACAGAGTAGCGCTGTGGTAAGGACACCAGTTCCCAAAAGAATACAATTAACCCCCACCAAGTTTCAAGCCAGTAGCACCTATAGTTCCTATACCGGTTCAAACAAACCTACCTCTAGCTTTTCTAATGGCAAGGAATCAGCCGTTTGTGGCTTTTGATGGGGGCAGCCCATTGAATTTGATAGTGCATGATAATATACCTATGGCATCTTTGAAGAGCTTGCCCTGTTTCATTGGGGAGGACCAAACTACCCCAATCGAGCACATTAGAGACGTAGCATCTCTATGTGGTGTTCATCATGTAACTCAAGAAAATGTAGCCATCAGGCTGTTGGCTACCTCATTTAAAGGAAAAGGATTACAGTGGTTCAAGAGTTTACTAGTGCAGACCATTAGAACTTGGGATGATCTAGGTGATAAGCTGAACAAATAATTCCAACATAAGTCAGATAAATTATCACTGGTTGAACAGCTGACTATAATAAAGAGAGCTCCCCAGGAGTAAATGATGGATTTCAACTTCTAGTTCTAGAAGACATGGGACAGAATTCCTACCACGGTAAGGCCTCCATCAGAGTATGCATTTTTGTATTTCTTGAAAGCTCTAAATAGTGATATTTTAGTAATGATACAATTGTTGGGAGGTACGAGTTTACCTGATGCATATGAAATAGCTATTAGAGCAGAAAACAACCTGATTCAAGCTAGGAAAATAGCACCTAGACCACCAATGCCCATTTTTCCTGAGATTCAAGCTTCAATGCCTTTGCCAATTCTGTATTTTGTCCCTTTACCTACTGCAGCAGCCTTGCCAAGTACTGCCAATCCTCAAACTGTCATTTCTAGCTCATCACAAGAGTTAAGGGAGATTAAAAGCAGCCAACAAAAAATAGAGAATATCTTGCAAACTTTTGGGAATGATCTGGTGAATATCAAAAAGTAGCAGTCCCAGAACAGACAGCCTTATCAGCCACATAGCCAAGGGCAAAATCAGTCTTATCAAGGGCAAAGCCAACCATATCAAGACAATAGGCCTCCATATCAAAGCAATTACCAGGGTACTAGGTAGAATGTGAACCAAAGGCCTTTCCATCCTTACAATCCTGTGCCCATTAATGCAATTAGGGACCTTGTCCCTGTTCAGAATAACTTTGCCACTGAGTATGAATGGTGTTTTCCATGCAATCAGCCACACAGTCAAGTGACATGTTCAAATGGAGTGATAAATCAGGCTCTAATGGTGTAAAATGTTGCAGTTTCACAGCCAAACACACCAAATGATGGGGTTGTATAGCAGCAAGAATAGCCTCATAATGATATTGCCTTCACAAATTGGCAGGGAGATGAGTTTTGCGGTGTAAACAGAGATGATACCTCATTTGTAGCAAATACCAGAGCTAAAAAGAGGGGTTATGAGATAGATCAAGCAGCAAATAAAGGGAAAAAACCTGTTGATCCTTCTGCATCCCAGATTCCCCATATTTTGCAAAGGAATACTCAAGCAACTGCCAAGGAACAGCCTCATTTGCAGGGTGATATTGCTGCTGCAAAGTCACATCAGAAGGTAAATGTCACTCCACCTTTTAATATCATTGAAAATATGAAGAAGATGAATGTGACAATATCTATGTGGGATTCCCTAGCCATCCCAAGCCAAAAGGACATGTTGCAATCTGCTTTGTCTGATTTAAAAGTGTCAAATGATGCAACTGTTGACCCAACTAAGGCTATTCTTACCAATTCATCCTAGGACAACAGCAAACAGCCAAACAAGAGTGCTAAACCACTTCCATTTTATGTGTCTTTAATAATTGGAGACAAGTTAGTACATAACTGCATGGTAGATAGTGGTGCAAGTAGTTCTGTAAAGCCAAAACAGATTGCAGACCGATTAGGATTGAAATACCAACCCCTGGAGAAGGGTGTGCTCCAGCTAGATGGCACAACTGTTAACACTATAGGTGTGATGAAAGATCTAGGTCTCACTCTGCATACCTATCCAAATGTTTCCATTTCACTAGAGGTGTTCATCATAGATTTACCTCCTCATTTTGCCATGTGTTTGTCAAGAGAGTTCACAGCCAAGATAGGAGGATATTTATCCTCAGACTGGTCCCAAATATTTTTTAGGATCAGATATGGCAAAAAGGTGACTGTAAAATCTAAATTGTTTGCCAAATATCACATAGAGCCTTATGTCCCAAGTGTTGTTAATGCAAATTGCATTAGTTCTGATGATCTTGAGCTTGTTGCTTCTCAAGAACTACAAGCTGAGAGTATACTAGAAGTGTTGTTAAAGGAGTGGGCCTTAGAAAATATAGTTGATGATCCTGAAGGACACATTCAAGAAACTGGTATGGGGGTTTACATACTACACGAGCCTGAAATAGCAATTCCAAACTTGGTAAAGAATGCAGAACAACAGATAGAACAACAAAATGAAATATAAAAAATGTACTTTGATGGCTCTAGGAATAGGAATGGATCTGGTGGTGGTGCAATGCTTGTGTCTCCATAAGGTGACAGATATTATTTTTCTTTCCATTTTGCTTTTTTGTGTACAAATAACATTGTTGAGTATGAAGGGTTGATTCAAGGTTTGCAGTGGGCAAGAAAGAGGAAAATTGGCTGTTTGCAGGTGTATTGGGATAGCGAACTTATTGTGAATCAGGTGAGGGGACTGCATGTTACAAAGAATGATGTTTTGAAATGCTATAAACATAGGGTATGGGATATGATTGAGGATTTTGATGCTTTCAATCTAATCTCTATTCCAAGAAATCAGAACAATCATGCCGATAGGTTAGCTGCAATTGGGGCTCAATTTGATATCCCCAGTGATATTCAAAGAGAAAAGGTACATTCTCATGTGAAGATAGTTGATAGGCCCTCTATTCCTGACAATAACATTCATTGGCAGGTTTTTGAGAGTGATGAGCAAATTTTGTGTTTCCTGTTAGAAGAGGATGAGTTTTTTGCAATGAATCAGAACAAACTCAAACAACAATATGAGGATGATCAAGTTGTTCAGTTAAGGACAAATAAGCTGCCCAGAGGATTAGTAACCTTAGAATCCATTTTTGGTACTAATGATCAGCTGAAAAAGAGCAAAACTGATATACAAGTCAAAGAGGAACATTATGAGGAGCTAGAAATTTTTAAAGGTAAGCTTCTCAAAATTGGTAAAATCTATTTGCCTAAGGATAGGAAATCTTTTATTGCTCTTTGTCAAGAATTTGAAGCTATGTTTGCTTGGGATTACTCAGACCTAAAAGGGTTTGATCCTCATATTGCCCAGCATACTATAGAGTTAGAGCCAAGTGCAAAACCTGTAAGGCAGAAACAAAGACCTTTAAATCCAAAACTTGAGCCTCTGATGATTAAAGAATTAACCAAGCTGATCGAGGGAGACATCATTTTTCTGATCAAGTATACTTCTTGGGTCTCAAATCTTGTTCCTGTGAGGAAGAAGAATGGAGAGATTAGGTTCTGCATTGATTTTAGAGACCTTAATAGAGCCTCCCTTAAAGACCACTACCCGTTGCCCTCAATGGAGCAAATTCTACAAGTAGTGGCTGGTTTAGAAAGATTCTCCTTACTTGATGGATATTCCAGTTATAATCAAGTGTTAGTCAAGGAGGAAGATCAGTTTAAAATCACTTTTACTACCAAATGGAGCACCATGGCCTACAAAAGGATGCCTTTTGGTCGGTCAAATGTTGGCTCTACTTTTCAGAGAGCTATGGATATGGCTTTTAAAGGTTTGCTTTATAAATTGGTACTTGTGTACATTGATGACATTACAGTTTTCTCTAAAGATGCAGCTGAACATTTATTCCACTTGAGGCAAGTATTTGAGAGATGTAAAGAGTTTAGGATATCTCTCAATCCCAAGAAATGCATTTTTATTGTCCATGAAGGCAAGCTTTTAGGACACATTGTGTCAAAAGAGGGAGTTACCATTGATACAGAAAGAGTAAGGGCTATTTTGGAGCTACCTTTACCCAGTCACAAGAAAGGACTGCAAAGTTTTATTGGCAGAATTAATTTTCTGCAAAGATTTATACCTGACATTGCAAATTTATTGAAGCCATTAACCTCTATGTTAAAGAAAAATACAGTTTTCAGTTGGACAAAAGAGGCCAAACTCAGCTTTGAGTCCATAAAAGAAGCATTATCAGCTGCACCAACACTGGTAAATCCTGATTTCTCAAAAGATTTTATTTTGTATGCTTATGGTGGTCTGGATACAATTTTTGCAATTCTGGTATAGCAGCAAAGTGAAGGCTTTGAGCAGCCAATTGCTTTCTTTAGCCAAGGACTGGAGGAGTATGAACAACGATATAGTTTTATTGAAAAGCATGTCCTTGCAGTGGTAAAGAGTCTCAAGAAGTTTAGGCATCTTATTTCTAACAATAAGGTACAATTGATGGTTGCTCACCTTGGCATGAAGGAGTTCCTGTTAGGTAAGGATGTTAATGAGAAAAGGGCCGGTTTGATTACCAAAGTCATGGAATATGACATAGATATCAAGATAACCAAGCTCATCAGAGGTAGAGGACTCAGTGAACAGCTTGCTACTAGTTGTGAAAATGAAACAGAGAAAGAAGAGGAGGTGCTTCTGACCATAGAAGATGAACATCAGGATGATACAACAGCAGTTGGAATAGGTTGGGTTAATGACATGACTCATTTTTGCAAACTGGTGAATGTCCAGTAGGCTTAGATAGAACCAAGAGAAGGTATTTTAGACTGTAGTCTATTCCATATGTTTTAATTAATGGCATCTTTTTCAGAAAAGATTTTAATGGTGTGTTGTTAAGATGCATTGATAATAATCAAACTAACAAGGTGCTACATGAATTTCATGATAGAACAGCAGGGGGTCATTTTGCCCCAAGGACTACTGCTTGAAAAATAATGAGAGCTAGATATTACTGGCCCAGCTTATTCAAAGATGCTCATGCATGGGCCAGAAAGTGTGTAAAATGTGCCATTTTGGCAGGCAAAGAAAGCCTGTCAACTTTACCTCTGCAGCCAATTCAAGTAGAACAGCCCTTCATGAGATGGGGTATTGATTTTATAGGTCCCATTAACCCACCGTCAAGTGCAGGCCACAAGTGGATACTTACAGCAACAGACTATTTCACAAGGTGGACTGAAGCAGTGGCTTTGAAGGAAGCCAATGAGAATGTTGTTTTGAACTTTTATTGTGATTTGGTATCCAGATTTGGAGTACCTGAGTCAATTATCTCAGACAATGCTTTAGCCTTTATGGGATTGAAAATAACTGACTGGGTTGTTAAGAATGGAATCTATTTGAACACTTCATCAAATTATTACCCACGGGGTAATGGTTTGGTTGAATCCACAAATAAGAATCTCATAAGGATTATCAAAAGATCAATGGAAGACAACCAGAGAACCTGACACACCAATCTGAAATCTACTTTATGGGCAGATAGAATAACTCCCAAGAGGTCTATTGGAAACTCCCCATATATGTTAGTTTATGGAAAAGAGGCAAGATTGCCTATGTCTGTAGAGCTGCCAGCACTTGATATCATGAATCAGCTGGAGATGTTTGAAGAAGAGGATCCCATGGCTATTAGATATGCTCAACTTATGGAGCTTGAAGAAATGAGAGATAAATCTATGAAAGCTATGGAGTATCATCAGCTTTGGGCAAAAAGAAATTTTGATAAGAAAGCCACTCCCAGAATCTTTAGGGAGGGTGATATGGTACTCAAATGGCATGAGTTGAAAAGCAGCCCAGGAAAACACTCCAAGTTTGACAGCATGTGGGGTGGCCCGTTTATCATTATTGAATGCAAGAAGCACAATGCATTTCAATTATCAAACATGGATGGAGAAAATTTGCCTATCCCAGTCAATGGGATACACCTAAAGAGGTGTTTTGAGGTATGACTTGCCTTGTAAAGTAGTAGATTAGGTTTCTTGCTTTCAATAAGTGCTATTGCACAATAGTTTTAGATACCCTTTTGTTTTCCCTAAGTGTTGTCTAGCACAATTAAATGGGTTACTCCAACTTTTGTTTTGTTTTTGGTCTTTCAAATGTTCTTCATTGTTGATATGCTGAGTTACTAAGGGCAAGATTGGTTGTCAAAGGTTTATTTTTGAGTCCCTATGTGAATCCATGCCCAATGGATGCTTAAGGCCACTGGTCTAATTGTTTAGCAGGAAAACATCCGAGAGGTCACCAAAGTTGTTGTCATTTTTTGCTTGACCACAAAATATTCTTTTTTTCCCTTCTATCAGAGAAATCCGATCAGAGAAAGCCTAAATGGAAGGAAAAAAGGGTAAAATCCTTCAATTACCCATGCTCGGCCTTGCCAAAAAATCTTAAAATCTCACCTTGAGAATCCTTGTAGAAAACCTAGAAATCTTTTGTCTCCAATTATTTTCTATCGCAGAGATTTCTCAGTTTTATACTTAGCCATTTTTCATGTATATGATGATGACGTCATCTTTGTTTTGGGATTTTCTATCATTTGGTCGATTTGCATCTCAGATACATTTTTTCCTTGTATCTTGGTCATGTACAATGTTACTGTACGTCAAGTCCTTTGTATGTATTTTGTATATACAAAGGTGAATGTACATCAGAAATATACAAGGGGCAGACATACAAAGGATTTTCGGCGTGATATGCTTATCGGCGGCTCAACTCATAGTCTCTCCGATGGCCGATGAAATATACAAGGGGGAGGCATACAAAGTATTTTTGGAGTGATATGCTTATCGGCGGCTCAACTCATAATCTCTCCAATGGCCGATGAAGCATACAAGGCAGACATACAAAGGCATATACAATGCAAAGATACAAGTGTCTTCGGCGAGGCTTAGCATATCGGTGACTTAGTTAAAAGTCTCCCCGACAGCCGATGCATGCGCACATACAAAGGGGGAGATACAAAAGGGTGGGGTCCGCTTTTGTGCAAAGGTGATTGTATCTCATATACAAGTCGCAGGTGCAAAGGGGATATACAAGGCAACAATACAAAGGAAAGATGCAAAGTCTATATACAAGGAAGAGATACAAAGGTTAGGGCCCACCAATTGTATGAGTATGTGATTGTATTTTGGCACATACAATCGCATATACAAGGGCATATACATTCCTGATATACATGTCCCGGACCCAAAAGGAATATGCATTCTGGTCGATAAAGGCACAAGCGATTGTATGCATCTTTGTATGTATGTTCGCATTGTATGTTTAGACATACAAGGGTCATATACAAAACAATATACAAGGGTCACATGTATATGCTGAGATGAAATGTTTGTATATAGGTTTGTATGTAGTTTTTGTTTGTATATTTCGCATTGTATATGCGATATACAAAGGTTAGATACAATGACGATATACAAGGCAGACCCGACTGGGAAATCAAATTTGGTAAACTCAGCTGTGGATTCCGTAGTTTGTATGTTGAAGTGCTTGTATATGCCGATATACAAAGAAGGAAAGATACAAAGGCCGGACCTATTCTAAAGTTCTGATATGGTTGATGATCCTTTGAGTTCTACATTGTATGTATATGTGATTGTATCTCATATACAATCGATACACAAAGGGTCACATACAATGGATTTCGGCGAGACTTAGTGCATCGACGACTCTATTTGTGGTCTTTCCGACGGCCAATAAAGCATGTGAATGTTTAGCGATGGGTCCCAGGTTCAGCTCCGTGGCAAATTAGATGATGACACATGGCAGGGGCATGTATACAAAAGATGATTCTAAGGCCGTTTAAAGTGCCAATGCAAAAGCAAATACAATGAACATTTCGGCAAGACTTTTATATATCAGTATGTCTCAGTTGAGGTCGCCCCGACAAATTGATATATACAAAGCAGTTTGCATATGCAAAGGCAGATTCAAAGGGTCGTTCAGATGGAGATTCAAGTCACATATGCAAAGCAATATACAGATGCAGTTTGACTGCAACTTTGACCGCCCATATCTCCCTCATTCTGGCAAATTTCAACATGATTCAAAAGGTAAATATGCTTATTTTTGCCTCCTCTTTCATCTGGTGGGCTTTATGGAGGATATTTTCACTTTCAAAATTTGATGCAAGTCTACAGGCTTGATCGATTAGACGTTTCAGCGACCAATTTGGCATATGCAAATGCAAATATTTGTTGCATTTTTGGGTGCAAGTCAATGATTCAGTAGCTCACATTGAAGATTCAAAATATCTTCCATCTGCCCCTATTCCATATATCTCACACCATAACTTCTTGCAGGTGGACGTCCCTTCAGAGGTAGATATTTCCTGACAGAGCCCATGGGGTGAATTCATTGTAACCTACTTAGGTCAAAATGTAAATGATATATATGCATAAGCTTGAGATGTAAAGGGGGTTGGACGTTGGAAGTTTTTAGAAATATATGCTTTTGATTTCCAAACAGAGCATTTCTCTACTATAACCATGCCTTCTTATTGGATATATGCAAGTTATTTTACATCTTTTAATGATTTCCAGTTTAGTGTGAAACTACATATGATTGTCTGTGAACTTTTGTTCCTCTCAACCATTTTGTCTCTCACCTCTGCTAAAATCATCTGAATCTGTGTATGTCTACTTGTTGTATCTGGTTGTGTTGTGCATCTTCTTAGTTCTATGAGGGCTCTTTTATTCAACCTGGTGAATCACCCTTATTTTCAAGTTTTCCTATTTTATCTTTCATTTTTAAAAGCATTCCTTCTCCCTTTTCCTCTGAAGATCTAGTATTTTTTAGGTGATAACCAGTCAAGGAAGCCAGCCTTCTCCAGAGGTCTGATCTCAATTTGCAAGGTCCCACACTTCGAGATCATTCCCATGTTTCTCCAGATTGCTAAGTTTTACAACTGGGCAAGGGTGCAAATCTGGGTGACAACAATCTTCACACTTGGATACATTTTCATGACTCAATTAGAAGTATTTATACACTTCATCAACCTTGGAATGATCGTCAAGGTTGGCATTACAATCATCAACCGTTGGAACAATCTCCAAGGTCAGCATTACAAACATGCATAAAATAGGTCTAGACCTAATACAAATTTAGCTAAGGAAAAGCTGTAACAATGTATGCGGATCATGCCATGCTTTAGTTGGGACTCAAACACAATCCTCCACACCACGAAATGCTTCTACAATCTTCGATGCATCTCCGCAAATGATGAATTCAACCAGGTCAACCAAGACTAATGATAGAACTAGATCTAAAAGAACATTCTTTATTCACAATCCAATTTTCTCTTTGCGAACCAATCCAAAGGTAGGAACATTATCAGGAGACATCCACAAGCACGTTGTAATCACCAGGAACTACCACACAATCTCTAACAACTTTGTCAAGAAGATTCTTCAAATTAAAGCATAAGTACAACACTGCCAGTAACTGTCATGAGTAAAAGATAGCTTGCGGACCACCAGATCATGAACCATTACACTTGAAGGTATTTAACATCATCATAGACTTACTTCCAAAACTGTAGACAAAAATACTTCAATATGGAGGAATGTGGAGCAAAAACACTTTCTCCCTGTCACCACCAAACATACAGAAAAAGTTGTTTTCACTCTGGTGAAAACTCAGAATATAACATCTTCAGACAGGCTTCTAAATAACTTCCAATCCATAGGCAAAGATATTTATTCTACAAGAAATGCGAAGCATTCTTCTGGACTGTTCTTTGTGCATGTAATGCACTGTTTCTACTACAACACATTTGTTATCATCAAAGGGGCTAATTTTCTTAATATCCTCAACAAAGTAAGAGCACAGTTGACACCAATGACAACACAAATATGTTGACATCAGTGACAACACCAATGATGTAGAATCTTTGTTTAGTTATATGCATGCGACAACATCAAATATACCATTTCAACAACATGAGTTACCTCCCATAGAAGTTCAAAATATGAGCCTCTTATGATATTCATCATGATTGATAACATGAGGGTAAGATGCACTATGATTGATGGTGGATTAGGTCTTAATGTTTGTGGAATAGATTTGTTACATAAACTCAATGTTGATACATCTTGAATTCAACTAGATAAACTCAACATTCTTGGCTTTGATAATGTTGGTAGGACATCACTTGGCACAATCACCTTAGATATTAAGGTTGAACCTATGACATTACCTACCCTTATGCATGTCATGCCTAGTTCTCTTTCATACAATCTTCTTCTTGGTAGACCATGGATTCATGCCATGGGGGAAGTTCCATCTACCCTTCATCATTCAATAAAGTTCATCTTTAAAAATGAATTACATACAATTGAAGCTAATCCAATTTCAAAAAGTTGCTTACAAACAGAAGCACAACATCAAATTCCTTTAAGTGATTTGATCCCTTCTTTAACAAAAGTAAAAGTGCTATCCTCCACTGCTAACAACAGTGTTGATCAGGATAGTGCTAGTCCTTCAAATGTGTTTTTGATTGATGATTTGGGTTTGTTAGATTTTACACTCTCCTTTGTAGGTGAATATAAAATCTCACCCTCACACCCAAAGACTTCGAAGGTAAATAAAATTCCTTCAACATAATTTTCTACTCCTACAAAGTTTAAACTCAAGATTAATGATGATGGAACCTTTAAAATAGATGAACAACTACCTTCTTCTACAAAAATGGTTGCCATTTGTGATAAATTACCATCTAATTCTAGTACATGTTGTGGTAGTGACGAGGTCTCTTTAGATTTCAACCCCTAGGGGATGGTTGAAACAATGGTTGACCCTCCTCACCATGATGAAAAGAATGATCCTTCTTCTTCAACACATTTCAACAAAGACAGTCATATGACCTCTCCTCTTCCTTCGGACTTGGAGAAGAGTTATGGGTGTGGATTCAAAATTCTTTCAAAACAAGGATATAATGGAAATGGGTTTAGGATGTAAAGAACAAGGAATTAAGGAACTTGTGGAACCAAGACTGCACTTGTCTAAAGTAGGTTTAGGTTTTTGGTCTTCTTCTACATTCTCTCCACCATGTTCACAACAAAAAGGATTACTTCCTACCCCCCCATATCTTCTCTTCTATCTCAACAAGAGTGTATTTTGTTGAGTCTACTCAAAGACCGCTTAATCACTCTTCCTACTACAAAACACAAAAATTTTCAACAAAATAATCATTCATCACCTCATTATTGTGCATATCATCGAGCACTTGGCCATTCCACTAAGGAATGCTAAGTTTTGGGTGAAAAAATTCAACAAATTAGAACAAGGTTTGGCTCTAGCACTTCTCACCATGCTTGATGTAGTTCCTAGAGCACCTTTTCCTCCATCCATTTTATAATCAAGTTGGGGGAGGATAATTTGTTATAGGCTAACTTGCAAGACTAGTCCCTTCTTCTCATTTGAGTTATGTTTGTATGTATTTTATCCCCGTATTGTAATGTTTTATTGATTGTTAAGTTCTCCCTTGGTACCCTTGTTATCACAAAGGTACAAGGAGTAAGAACGCATTGTGTCATTCCTCTATGTGTATCTTAATTCTTCTATATGTCATGATGTGTGATTTTGTTATTTTTCTTGGATGATTTAGCATGATTCAATTTATGTGTACTATCATGTGATCTTTCTTCCGTCTATGTGACACCTTGTTGCAATGATTGATGTCATACCATGACTACATAAACCATTGTGTATCATGCATGTAAGCATCACCTTGGTTTGCTCGTTATGGGGGAAACCCCTTGTCGCGATGTATCTTTTGAAAACATATATCATTTGGGTATGTGCTTTTGGAAATCTCTCGTGCCTGTTTTATACTTCTTCCTTATTTTACCTTAAAGGAAATTGCTCCCTAATGGAGCTAGCAATCACTTTAAGGTGGGTCATATATCGTACTATGATCCTTACTCTCATATTTCTATCAAAGCACTTTTCTTGATGTGGATTATGTGTATGATGTGTTTGTACTTCTCTTGTGCTTCTCATTTCTAATTAATCCCTTAGCATTCTTCTTTATTTCATCTTGGGGAATGAGGCATGGTGATTGAGACAACATTTAGATTGAGGTCTTCTTTATCATGTTGACTCAAGGTCTTCCATATTATTTTCTTGTGATTGTTGTATGATGCATGTATTCTCATCATATATTCTTATATTTTATATATTCTTCATGCCTCACACATGCCTCGCATATATTCTCTCTATGTGTTCCTTATGTATTCTCATTGAATATTTTGCATGTATTCCATTTGTGTGTTTCATGTGTATTCTATGTATACTCTATGCCTTATGTGTATACTTCATGTCAAGTGTGTATGTTGTGTGTATGGCGTGTATACTTTGTCTATTGCACATATTGTGTATAACATCTATGCTTTGTGTGTTGCATGTATACATAGTGATTTCTCAAGTGTATGCCTTGTCTCATCTCATGCCTTCTAAGTGTTTCATAAATGAGTGAGTTATGTCATGTGTCTTATGTGTATGCCAATAATCATAGAATCCTAGAATCCTAAACTTGGGGGCTTGATCACCCCTCAATTTTGGTGACATTCTATGAATACTATGTTGTTGTGTTTGAAACTTGTCTTCTCCATCCTTTAGTGTGAGTTCAAATGTAAGTTTGTACCCACGCTAAAGTGGGGGCTAAATGTTATGTCATAAAATGTGTACACTAGCATTTTACACTTAGTTTAGCACCCGGGTGGACCTAAAATGTTTACACGTATTAATTAGAACCTATTATAACACATTTTTTAGCATTAAGCATGTAATTCTTGATCTTGATGCACAAAACCTAGAAAAATAATTACAAGTCAGGGCTAAGCATACTTAAAGTGCCTTATCCCAAGATTTTAGGGCTAAAGGACCAGGGTGCCCAATTGCCCTCGTCCCCTCTTTAGCCTTGACCTAATTGGTGGTGTGTCGACTTGGGACCTCTTAAATGATTCCTAATGTTGGCCTCATTTGGTTTAATTCTCCAAAAATTAGTGGGAATGCATATAAAAGCAAGTTAGTTTATTCATTTGAACATATCTAAGTTTTCTAAGCAATCTAGAAACTCTTGCACTCTCTCTTCTTCTCTCTCATGCTCTTTTCTCTTCTCTAAAGATCTCTATTGTGGATTATTGTTGTGGCACTAACATATTATAAGTCTTGTGAAGATCTTCCTATTCCTTTGGGATACACCAACTTCTTGAGTCAAGTTGTGACATTGCATCAAGCATGCTAGGGTTTCTATGCTCATGGTAACTTCTTTCCTTCATGCTTTGTTCTAGAATTCCATTCTACTTCAGATTTACCTCTACCCTCCTAGGTCACACACTCTTTATCTATCATCTTTGCTATTGTGGAGGTGGAAACACCATTCACAGAGCTTGACTAGGGCAAGCTCCTAAATAGCACCCAACCATTTTCCTTCTTGTGTGTGTAGGTCAGATCCGAAGGAATTTGTAGAAGACAAGTTGTAGAGAGCAAGAACACAAGAAGGCGAAGACATTAGAGTTATCATAATCTACAAACCTTGATTAGGGTCTAGGGCACTAAAGCGCCATGGTTTAGGGCATTTTTGCTCCTGAATCCAAGTTTTGAATTGTTCCCTAATCTCTGTTGTTCATTCAATTTTTGGGTTTCTACTTCCGACAGTATGTTATACTCTAATCTTGCTCAATAAGAGTCTCTTGCCTTGCCCTAGTTTAATTTGTTTGGATTTGGTTGATTCTCCTTTATACAACAAAGGTACAAAGCCCTTGTAGTTTGGCTCTCCTTCTTGTGTAGAAGCCAAGCTCGGCTTGTATCCTAATATTGGATAGAAGAGAGTTTGACCTAGTTTGATCTATTGAGCTAGTCTCTCTTTTCTACCTAACATCCCTCTACTTTCTTCCAAGAATTTTGGGAGATTGTGGGGAATGATGTTACGAATGCTGCTAAAGACTTTTTTAGGACAGGAAAACTCCTAAGACAACTAAATAATACTTTTATTCCTAAGTTGGTTCCTAATAAGTCAGACCCTATTTCTATGGCAGATTTCAAATCTATCATCCTTTGTAATACATTTTACAAGATCTTCACTAAGATTCTTGTCTTCAGAATCCAACCTCTTATTGATAAGCTCATTGTTGCTAATCAGAAAGGTTTGTTATGGGGAGACAAATCCTAGATGCTACCATATCTACTCATGAAGTTTTTCATTCTATGGATAGGAGAAACACCCCAGGTATGGCCTTCAAGCCAAATATCTCTAAGTCCTATGATAGAATTTGTTGGTATTTCTTAATTCATGTCCTCAAGAAGTTTGGTTTTTAGGGAAGAGTTATCAATTTGATAAGAGAATGCATTTCCACTGCTAAATTCTCTATCCTTGTCAATGGGGTCCCAAGAGGTTTCTTTCATACTAGAAGGGGCCTTAGGTAATGTGATCCCCTATCCCTGTATATTTTCATCTTGATGGATGAATTCTTAGGGAGAGATACAATGAACATGCTCAATCTAAACTCTCTTCAAGGTATAAAACCTGCTTCTTCAATTCAACCTTCAACTATCCAACAATTTATGGATGACAATTTTCTATTTGGTATTGCTTCTATGGTGGAGGATAGAAGATGGAAACATCTTTTGAATAATTATGAGGTAGTCTCTAGACAATGCATCAACTATGAGAAGAGCCGAGTCTACTTTTTTAACACTTATAGTTATTTGCAACAAAAAATTAAGGTATTCTAGGTTGCTCCTGTGCTCAGCTCTCTGCCTCCTAGCTTGGGCTCCCCTTGACTATCAAAAAAGTCTCTCTGGCTTTCTGGAACTCTATCCTGCAAAGAATTTAGAAGAAACTAGTGAGTTGGAAGGGTAGACTTCTTAGTCAAGTGGGAAAATTCCAACTTCTTAAGGCCTCTCTCCAAGGTATTCCCATGTACTTCCTTAGTCTTTTTTAAATCCCCCAATATCTAGCTCAGAAGTTCAAACATATTCAGAGGAATTTCCTCTTGACAGGTGTGGAAGATAAAAAAAAATAATTGCCTTGATTAATTGGGATCAAATGTGTTCACCTAAAACTCAGGTGGGGCTTGGAATTTAAAAAATCCACCTGGTCAATAAGGCCTTATTGGCCAAAGTTTGTTGGAACCTAATGAAAGAAAGTAAGGACTGTGGTACTATTATGAAAGTCAAGTATTTTAGGGGTATCTCAGAGGTCAAGTTTCTTTTTGAGGTTGGTCTTCCCAAAGGTTCTATTATCTAGAACAGTGTCCTTAAGACTAGGAGTCTCCTTCAAAAAGGGATCAAATGGAAGATTGGTAATGGTAGGTGCAACAGATTTGGGAGGACATATAGCACAGGGATCATCCCCTTAAAGGTCTTAATGTTGGCAGATTGGCAGACATAGCTGGTAATTTCTTTGGTACTCCAATTTCTAATTATGTCATCCAAAATGGCTCATTGAATGTTTGGAAATGCCTCACTAATTATTGTCCTGGCTAGAGTGACCTGTCACAGATTTCCATAGAGCTTCAAAGGGACCTTTATAATCATAGACTCTCCATTTTCCCCAAGAAGAATAGTCTTATTTGGGAAAAAGACAATAGAGGTATATTCACTATCAGAACTGTCTACAATATGTCGTTAGACCCTAGTGGGGATATATTTTGGAACTAGATTTGGAATCACAAGTTACTACCCAAAATAAACTTCTTTTGGTGGGCTACCAATCACAATAGAATTCTTACCCTCGATAGTCTTCAAAGGATAGGATTCCAACTCCCCAATAGGTGTGTCATGTGCCATAAGGAAGAGGAACCTATTTTTCATCTAATCTTTCTTTGTGACTTTGCCAGAGAAATTTGGTGTTGGAATTTGTTGAAGTTGGGAATTGTTTGGGTTTTGAACGACAACCTGAATGCTTTTGTTAAGGAATGGTCATCTCCATTCTCCTATCCTGTGGTTAAATAGTTATGGAAGCAAATTCCCCCTCACCTTGGCTAGAGCATATGGAAGGAAAGAAACAATAGAGTCTTTAGAGATAAGGCTAGGACCCCTCTAGAAGTCTTTCATGCTTTCTCTAAACTTCTTTATGAGAATTTATCCACTTGTAACATAGAATTTGCTGAAGTCCCTCCTAGTCCAATTGAGGTCAGTATTGTGAATAAGTGGGGTATTTCTAAGAATCTCTCTAAAGTGGATAACTCTAAATAACTTTCTAGGACTAATACTCATTGGAAACCCCCTCGTGTTGGTTGGTACAAGATAAAATTTGATGGGGCAGCCAAAGGCAACCTAGGTTAGGCTAGTGGTGAAGGAGTCATAAGATCTAATAAGCGAGAAGTTCTTGCAGTGTTCACAGGAGGGTTAGGAGTTAAGTCTTATAATGAATTAGAGGCTTTGGCCATGCTCTGGGGTATCAAGAAATTAGGAGACTTCATGTTGAAGGAGACTCTAAACTCTTGGTGGATGCTATGTTAGGCAAAGCTAACCCAAGTTGGCAACTTTTGGACATTTTCCGTGATATTAAAGGTCTTCTTAGTGGATTTGGGGAGTATGATGTTTCTCATATCTATAGGGAAGGTAATAGAGTTGTCGATGCTATGGAAAATTTTTGCATAAATAGCACCTCCTGGAGATGTTGGAGATAGATTAGGAATATCCCTATCTACATCTGGTCCATAATTACAAAAGATGCTAATGGCTTATGCTAATAACACTAGTATTGGAACCCTTATCTTTAAGGTGTTTACTTGGCTTCTTTGGCCTATGCTTAATTCTAATGGGTTGGCCTCGGTTAAGATCTTTCCCTTCAATATTAATAAAGGTAAGGGTGAGAATCAACATGTCAATGCTAGCAGGGTTGTCGAACCGAGGAGTCATCACTTTAATCACAAATAGAGGATGAGTCAGCTTATGAAAGCTGACTGGACTGTAGGGACGATGTGGCATGATTATGAGGTGGTACATCATGACAACCTGGCAAACAGGCAGTGGATGAGATTTTCTCTTTTGGTGATGAATAAATGTGGGAAGTACCTCCTGTGTACACCCCATCATTTAAGTTCACTTCAAGTTAAATATAGTAATCATCATTTCATGCCTATGAGAAGGGAAGGATCGAGATATTCACATCACAGCATTAACAGATGGGGAAATTGGTGTTATTTTATAAGGTATTGTAAGGTTGGCGAGAATGATTTTGATTTTGACTACACTCCTTTTCTGCTTTGGTTTTTTATTTCTCTCATTTCTGCCAAGGGTTGGTTCACTGATATGGGAGTAAAAGAGTAAGGACAGAGCCCATTTCCTACTAGGATATCAAGCAGGAAGAAACTTTGTGGTATATTTATGAAGAAGGGGGAGTTACGCCTTTATTTGAGGTGTTGAATGGGCATGATGAAAACCTATCTCAGTAGTTCATTGAGTTGTGGGACCGTCACCATGTCCAGCTTGGTGGGATTGGATTTGAAGTGAATAAGGAAGTTATTGTCTAGGCTACTTGCTTGACCTGCAAGGGGAAGAAGTTGTGTAGGCACAACAAAGTGTCAAATACTGAAAGCATGACCATGTTTTTCAAAGATGGAGAAGCCCTAGTCAAGGTTCAAGGTGGTTTCGAGAGGGAGGACCTTCCAAAACCATGGGATAAGGTATGTTTGGTCATTATGCAATATTGTACTTTGGAAGGGTGGTTCAAATGCTACTATCATTACCATTTTGCCCTGTTGAACCACTTTAGGCATAATATTTTAATCAGTTTCCCCTTTTACATGTTGTCTTCCCTTGAATCCTTTGTTTGTGAAGCCAAGGAATCTCGTGCTAAGAATCCTGATAAACCTATTATTCCCCTTCATCAAGGGTTGATCTTTCGCTTGTGTCGTTTCAATCTCACTCTCTATCCTTTGAAGCCTATTAAGGTCAGCCTAGTCGAGCAGACTCCCCCTGGCATTGATACTAGGAAATGTTTGGAAACCCCCTTAAGTTCCAAAAGGAAAATGAAAAAGTCTTCTAGTTTGTAGTCTAATAAAGCTTCTACTCCGAAGGGTCTCATGTCTAAAACTCCCCAGGACATGCCCAAGATTGAATAGGTTGAAATTGGGGATAGTCAAAAGGGTTCTACCTCTAAAACTAAACCCCCTCCTAAAGGAAAATTCCTCCCTAAGTCTCAAAGAAAAAAGATAGGGCCCAGGAGGTGGTGGTCATGAGTCTCTGTAACCTCAAATATGGTGAAAAATCCTTAGCTAAAAGGAGCCTTGTGGGGGATTTGGGTCAAACCAATATGAAAGCAAAAGGGGAGGGGGTCAAGTACCCTATTGAAGATATCAAATTTGAGGATATGGACTTGTTGGCTTCTCCCAATGTTAATCAGCCTAAGGTCGATGTTAAGGGTAAAGTAGAGGTTGTTGGTACCAAAGCTAAAAAAGCTATGAATGTGAGAAGGTCCAATAAGATAGCCAGTATTTAAACCCCTAGCAGAAAAGGAATTGATGTTTTGAATGATTCCTAGTTTGAGGAGGATAATCTGGATAAGGAGGATGATGATATTCCTGAGGATACTATGCAAGGTGAAGAGGGCAACAATATTTTCCCAAAGATGAATGTTCCAAATTCTAAGGATGAGGATGAGGAGACTGATGTGGTTGTTTAGGAGCAACCTGTAGGGGAGAAGAGGGAGAAGAGGTGATATTTGTGAGTAAACTGCTAAGGAGGTGTCTATCTTCAAAGATAAGATGACCAATCTCGAGAAGAACTAGAAGGTGATGGCACACTTTAGCACCAAAGTCATGCACTGTTCAACCACTACACTCTCTGTGTTGTAGGACCTGGAGTTAAAGAAACATGGTGTTGGTATTGCTTGCATGGGTAAACATGAGGAACTGTACAAAATCCTCACAAAAGACTGGGCTGATATCTTTTCTTAGTTTCTCTTGTTTTTGGTTAAATAATGTTTCAAACTCCATTTTTTGAGTTTTGTTGTTAGTCTGCTGCTAAAGCATTATTTCTAGCCATTTGAGGCCTTTTTTGCTCTACCCATGTGGCATCTTTTGTAAAGGGATCTAGATCCTCTTCTCCAACTTAAATCAAAAATAAAAGAATCTAAGTAACAAAACTTAAGGTATTAACAATTGTGTTTTGATGCACTTATTCTGATGACTTTTAATTTTTATGTATCTCTATAAGTTCAACATATTTCAAGGTCCACAAATGGGAACTCAAAACTTATGTATTATGTGTCCACTATGTTTCTGTTACGCACTCTAATTCTTTCTATATAGTTGTTATATCCTTACAATTTAGATATTGGTTTAAACCATACAACATAACTTTTTCTATATGTATCCAAATTAACTTCTTTTTTGTTGAAAGGACATCAATGTACCTAGTGCACAGATATCTTTTAGATTTTTTTCTCTATTTTTTATTTTTTTGCATGTGTGGAAGAGAGACCTTGATGTTCGGTGAAAAACCTATGTTCACTCTAGAAAATGGAAAATAAATATAATAATCAAATAAAATATATTCAAAATCATACGTTTTGGAAAACTTATACTAAGGGCTACTTACTTACAAAATAGAATTTATAAATGACTTCATTTGGACCCCCAAAAGGTAAAGCAAAATTGGTTTTTTGTCAACATTTTGTTAGGTGCAGAGGAGACTCCATCGAGGGTTTGATTTAAGACTAGGGGGGTTATTTCCAAGGGGATTTTATCTAAGGGGGTTTTATCTAACCCCTTCAATTAAACCCCTTTAGATGGAACCCCTCAAGTCTTAAATCATTAATTTTTCTAAAAAATATGTGATTTTAGAGAAAAATTAGGATGTCCCATAAGTGGGACACACTATCGTGGCAACACCCACACAATAACAAAAATATTTTATCCACACAATCACAATGAGATCTATTACCTCTAATTTGAATCACAACCATTAATTGAGCTTATACTTTTAGTACAATCCATGTGAAATAGTATGATGACATGTGTATCCTAGACAAATGTTAGTATGTTGTCAACAACAATGCATGTGTAGACACCTGAAAAATACACAAGTCCTAACATGTCCTATCTCCAATTAATTAATAAATTATCCTAATTATTTCTCCCTTTTTCCTAAGTCCTAGTCCCATTTTCCTAAGTCCTAATTGCAACATGCCATCTCATATTACACATAATTACTCACACAAATTACTAAGAAGTAAAAGATCATAATAAACATGGGTGAAATATACATATTTATTTTTAAACAATGCAATATTTCAAAGAAATAAAAACATATATTTTCTAAAAAAAAAATTTAAACCTGAAATTCAATATATTCAAAGATAAATTATAGTGATAACATTGCACTTTACATTTACAAATACATTGCACTTGGCAAAGAATAGTTTTACATCATAACATGAAATTTAACATAAAGAGTATTGTCTCTGGAATCTTTATAACAGTCATTCAAGTCTTGGTAAGTCTCCTACTACAAAGGGAGAGCATCATCCGAGTGCTTTACCTCCAACCATAGACCGGTAGTCCCCTACACACCTTCCTTCTTGGAAGTGGCCCTAACCTTCACGAAGAGTATAGACATATGGATCTAACAAGTTGTCATCTAAGTCCTAGTGTTGTGTCCTATGTAACTCAATTGACCATACAACTCTAGACAATCTTCTAGCTAAGTATGATCTTTTTGACAGGTTACGCTATCTAGACACTGTGAACTGACTAATGCATGTAGAGATAAATGCATCACTTTGGCCAAAGTTTCTATATAAATAATTATTTATAATAAACATAGTTATGTGTTCACACACCTCTAACTTGACTTGGAGACTATCTCATCCTACAATTTGACTTGTTTGCTAGTATCTCTAGGCATAATTTTATTGACTAAACTACTCTTAGTCAACTAACTTAGCATTTAATGTCAAATCTAGAATATCTACTTGTATAGACTTAGAAGAATTAACCTCTTAGAGAGTCCTTAGTGGCATTCTTCCACACATCAGAGTATAAAACTTCATGTCATTCTACTCATCAACTCAATATTAAGCACTCTTGTGCTATAAGTCATATTTCGACTTCAATCAAGATATCAATAAAAATAGCTTCTTAAAACTATCTATTTATAATATCTTAGTCTATGGTTTCTCAACTCTTCCACTATCAACCATGAACTACAATAGATTAAGACAAAGTCATAATTGACTTAAAAATTTAAGCTTTTTAAACTCCTTTTGGGTTGAATACAGGGTTTCTAATTCCTCTAACCCTTTCTAAACTCTTGTTATCTAATGATAAGAAAGTAAGATAATAAAATATGAATGTAATACCTTCTAGTCCTTCCTACACCACTTAAGCACTGAGCAGAATCCACATTTCTTATAAAAAAGCAAATTTTTGTCTTCACATAATACCTTAATGTATACTATCACTATCCTTAATTTTTTTAACTAAGTTTAATCTTATAACCTAAATAGGTTTCAAGTCTATCACTCATAATAATGCTTTTGAACTCTTGGTCTTCTCAAGTCAAATGACCTTTTAATAAAGAAGAGACTAAGAATAAAAGATTAATAATCTTGGTTTATCATGATAATGCCTACTATGTCGTTGAGTATGCTAATGATATTGCATCACTATACGAAATTGTTCATAATGATGACAATAACATTCTATCATATAGTAATAACAATTCCAAAATCTTTCATCTCACTAGGATATGCAAACCTATTTATATCTTGAACCTTCTTCACAAAATAGATTTGATCTCACAAGGAATATCTTTCAAATATCACGAAAATATGTGTCTTTATTGTAAACTACTAATGTGATGAAATATCTCTTTCCTAGAGGTTTTGAACAATATTAAACAACTATTATACAAAAAGGTGAAAGGGAAAATAAAATGCAATAGTTAATTGTATTTTTATTATTATTCTATTTTCCTAAGGAGATTGATGCCAAGGAGGAGAAACAAAATTAAAATAATCAAATATTATTTTTATTATTTTATTATGCCCAAAATCGTCGCCCAATGAAGGAGTTGGACAAAAAACAATAAAATATTATTTTATTTGTGGAAATCGGTGCCCAAGGGAAAATGCATAAAAAATAATTAAAAATTATTATTTGTCCAAGGAAAAATCAACTCTTGGAGAAATAAGGAGAAAAAAATATATATATTTTATTTTTGGCATCTAGAGGGGAGATAAAAAATAATAAAATATTATTGTTTTATTGTTTTTAAAATGATGGTGGTTATAAGGTGAAAATCATTTAAAATCATCAAATTGAAGATTTGATTTCATTGGTGGATTTGAAATAATTTAGAATTTGTCAAATTGGGACGCCCTTGGAGAGAAAAGGAGAAATAGAGGGTTTTGGCTTCATTTGCTACCTTTTTTTCATTTGGCAAATTTTACATTTGAGAGTTTACTCTTGGCTGAAAGTGAATTTCAGTTGCTCAAGGTGGTGTTCCCTTAGCATTTTTGTGGTTTGGAGATGATCCCAATCCACCATGAGAGGTGAATTCAAATGGAGTTCATCATGGAGCTTGATTTGAGTGTTTTCATGGAGTTTCTTTTGCAGATTTGGCTTGTATTTAGAGCTATTTTCATCAATAATTGATCATAGAGGGTTTATTGTTGGATTGCTTGGCAAGAAAAGGGTTTTTTTGTGATTTCTAGTCATCATACATATTCTAATTTTCTGTAATAGCAGCTACAGGAGGGTTTCAGTTTCAGATCTAAAGTTTATTGGGCAACTATAGGAGTTTTTTATCATCAACACATCTTCATAACTCTAATCGCCTTCATCCTATTCATGGTTGCTTGAGTTTGGAGCAATATTTTGGCACTTTTGTTGGCATTTGCATCAGGGTTTCATATCAACAGTGGTTACATGTTTACATCAGACATATCAGACTTTTATAAGGCTATTTCAATTGTTATCAGTCATACCCAGCTGAAGATTTCATCATACTTTCATAGAGCTTCATCTTCCATTCACTTGGCTAGGGTTTGAGCATGTGATTTGGAATTTTTGGATGTAATTGAAGGTCTTATTTGCAAATCAGACTTGGTTGATTATACTTTCTAGCCCTCTCCAATTGTAATGTGCTTTCAAAATCAATAAGGAAAAAGCTAATATTGTTGGGTATGTTATTTCATGTTTATGTGCATTGTTTGGTTGCCTAATATCTATGTTTCATGTTCTTTACTTCCTATTTGGACCTATGCTTTAAACCTTTCCATCTACATGATATTATAAACTCATTGGTGAAAGTGAAATTTGAAAATCTTAAGTGAGTTGCAAGAAAACTAAATCAGAAAATTTAAATTAGCAAAGGAAAAAATTAAGTTAGAACAAGTAGGGTTCTTACAGTGGTATCAGAGCATACTTAAAAATCAGAAATCTTTTGGTGTTTTGAGCAAAACCTTGTTAGGGAATTTTACAGTGGTATCAAAGCTTGGATCCTACCAACCTATGGGGTTATGAGCTACTACATTGATCCACTTCCATATCATTATCATAGAAGAACAAGTACAATGGGAGACAAAAGAACAAGTAATCGGCATCATGATGACATTGGTGACATGATGAGGGATATGATAGCAAGTCAAAACATGATGGTAGTAGAATAGCATACAACAAATGACAATATCACACAAATGATGGCTACATAGAATCAGATGTTAAAGGTGTTGACCCAGTCCTTGAATAATCTATAGGTTAATCAGGATAATTCAACTAATACAGGTACAAGTAGTGTTGTTGGATTACCTCGTGCAAGGAGGACACGCACGACTACTATGGATAGGCCTATGCAACCCACTTTTCTTCCTAGAGAAGAAGAGGTTGAGGAGGAGATACAGGTTGAGGAAGGGGAACCGCCTTTTGATGACAATTTGATATCCATGGTTGATGAGTACGATGCACTTCCAGAGCATGTCAAGAATTGTATAAACTCCAACAACTACCTGACTCAAAAGCAAGATAGGCGAAGAGGTAGAGTTGAAAGGCAAAGAAGGCAACAACCCAATCAACCTAAGGAATACAAATATGCATTAAATAAAATTCCTCTACCTAACTTTGATGGTAGCGACAAGATCAGTGCTAGAGCATGGGTACACAAGCTAGATACTTTTCTTACACTCAAGCCCATGAGTGAGGAAAAGGCTATACATTTTGCTACTATGCATTTGGAGGGCTTAGTGTATGATTGGTGGCACCATGGACTTGTTTCATAGGATCACAACAGGATCACATCATATGATGAGTTTACTAATAAACTCATTAGTAGGTTTGACCACAAGGATGTAGAAGCCCACTATAGGGAATTGGCACAGTTGAGACAGATTGGTAGAGTAGACTCATATGTTAATGAGTTTCAGAAGATTGTGGTGATGGTTCCTGACATGACGGATAGGAGAGTTACTATGTTGTTTGTTAAGGTTTTGAATGACAGGATTAGAGGATTGGTCAAAGTTCATAGGCCAAGGACACTTGAGGCCATTGAGCTTGCACTTGATTTAGACACTACTCCTACATTCACACCACAAAAGAAGAGTTTCAAAGATGAGAATGCAAATCAGAAATCTTCTGAGCACCCCACTCCAAAGAAAGTTGAAGGTACATCAAAGATGGATTTTGAGGAGAGGAATGAACTTCGTAGGAAGAAGTTGTGCTTTACTTGCAAAGAACCTTGGGAAATTGGTCATAAGTGTCTTGGTAAAGGCAAGGTGCATTACATAGAGGTAATTGATGAGGTGGATGATGATACTAATTCAGAAAATGATCATGGACAGCCAACACTAGAACTTGAAAATGATGGTAACAAAAGTTCTAGGATTGCTTATCTTTCAGGAGCTTCAAGGTATAATTCATTCATCTTTGAGGGCACCTTGTTTGGTTGTAAGGTTATGGCACTTCTTGATAGTGGAGCAACACACAACTACATTGATGATGGTTTGGTAAAGAAAAGAGGTTTGCGTTGTGTTGACTTTGAGGGCTTTGATGTGACTATAGTAGGTGGACTCACCATTCTTTGTAAAAAGAAAGTGAACAAAATTAGTATTATGTTTGTTGAGTATACACGTTGTGATGACTTCTATGTTCTTGACTTGAAGGATCAAGAAGTTCTACTTGGTATGCAATATCTACATTCACTACAACGAGTCATCCAAGATCTACAAGCTATGGAATTGAGTTTCCAACATGATGGGAAGCAAATTGTTATGAAAGCACTCAAGTACACATTGCCTCATCAAATAGTAGCCGAATCTATGATAGCTATGGGCCATAGATTGTCTCATGAAAACATATGTGATTCACATGGAGAGACTCATATTGGATCAACATTTGATGGAGAACATTTTGAGATTTGAAAAGGATGAAAGCACTATAGAATGGCATGATATCATTCCTAATTTGTTTGAGGACAGCAGCACCTTATCCCATCATTCTCATGAGATAGCAGCCCCTATTCATGAAGAAGTTAGTGTTGTTATATATCCTATTGTAGGCATTCAAAATTCAAGTGTTAGACATGAAGATGTTAACCATAAGAAGATTGACTTTGTGTATTTTGGCATAAAAGAAGTAAGGTAGTCTGAAAAAAATGAATGAAGAGTGGAAACAAAGAGCCAAGGAGGCTAAATTGATGGTTACTAAAGCAAAACAACACCTTCAACAAGTCAAAGAACGAGTCAACCGCATGGATTTAGCAAGACAAGAAAGTGAAGCCTACATTATAAGCCTTTTTCTTCAAAAGGAAGATGTTATGGAGGTTTCTAATAATGATATGAACACATGGATAGATGAAGTAAATTCTAAATCAGATTTGCATGATGCATTGGTTCTCATTGGAGAGCTATATTAGCCTACTCTTGGGTTGACACAACATTATTTTGATGATGCTTTCTTATTGGAGCATGTGGATGTGTTTGGGACAGTTTGGTATGGTGGAGATTCTATATTCTTGTTGAGGATTGGTCTAATGATGCTCTCTTGTCATCATGTGTTATGGATGTCATATTTTGCATCATTTTAGATGACATTTTTTAGTTTGCATGTCGTGGTTCTGATTTATGACAGCGAAATAACAGAGTTGGATACATTTTCATTTGCACTTGTGTTTGACATCCATCATTTTTTCATGCTACACTTCCATGTTAGAGAGATTTTCAACTTGGTTGGCTCATTGATTGACATCGATATCTTCATTATTGGGTTGATTGATTACATCTTGGTATGGAGATTGAGTAATAATGAGTTTGCATTAGTTTATGACAATGAAAGCAGTCCCAAGATCTTTTATATCAGCAAATTTGAGGAGGTATGTGTGAGTATGTATGGAGAGCCTAGATGGATTTGGGATCCTGGTATTGATTGATTCTAATTTGTCACTTGCAATTGCTTGGGTCAAGCAATCTTGGGGTGGGAGGAATTGTAATGTCCCCTTTTTTGAGCTAGGAATGTTTAATGTTGAGCTAGAACCTTGAAAGGCTTGGAAATGAGAAAGTTGGCTCAACATTGGATTTTATTTGTATTTTGGCTAAAGTTATTTTATAATATCTTTTATAAAGCCAAAATGTCATCATTTACAAGGCCAAGGCAAAAAGGTGAAAGGGAAAATAAAATTCAATTGTTAATTGTATTTTTATTAGTATTATTCTATTTTCCTAAGGAGATTGACACCAAGGAGGAGAAAGAAAATTAAAATAATAAAATATTATTTTTATTATTTTATTATGCCCAAAATCATCGCCCAAGGAAGGAGTTGGAAAAAAACAATAAAATATTATTTTATTTGTGGAAATCGATGCCCAAGGGAAATGTATAAAAAATAATTAAAATTTATTATTTGTCCAAGGAGAAATCGACGCTTGGAGAAATAAGGAGAAAAAAATAAAATAATATTTTATTTTTGGCGTCTAGAGGGGAGATAAAAAATAATAAAATATTATTATTTTATTGTTCTTTAAATGATGGTGGTTATAAGGTGAAAATCATTTAAAATCATCAAATTGAAGATTTGATTTCATTGGTGGATTTGAAATTATTTAGAATTTGTCAAATTCGGATGCCCTTGGAGAGAAAAGGATAAATAGAGGGTTTTGGCTTCATTTGTTACCTTTTCTTCATTCAGCAAATTTTACATTTGAGAGTTTACTTTTGGTTGAAAGTGAATTTCAGTTGCTCAAGGTGGTGTACCCTTGGCATTTTTGTGGTTTGGAGATGATCCCAATCCACCATGAGAGGTGAATTTGAATGTAATTCATCATGGAGCTTGATTTAAGTATTTTCATGGAGTTTCTTTTGTAGATTTGGCTTGTATTTGGAGCTATTTTTCATCAATAATTGATCATAGAGGGTTTATTGTTGGATCACTTGGTAAGAAGAGGGTTTTTTTGTGATTTCTAGCCATCATACATATTCTGATTTTCTATAACAACAGCTACAGGAGGGTTTCAGCTTTAGATTTGAAGGTTGTTGGTCACTACAGGAGGTTTTTATCATCAATACATCTTAATAACCCTAATCGCCTTCATCCTATGCATGGCCGCTTGAGTTTGGAGCAAGATTTTGGCACTTTTTGTTGGCATTTGCATCAGGGTTTCATATCAGTATTGGTTAAAGGTTTACATCAGACATATCAGACTTTTATAAGGCCATTTCAATTGTATATCAATCATACCCAGTTGAAGATTTCATCATACTTTCATAGAGATTCATCTTCCATTCACTTGGCTAGGGTTTGAGCATGTGATTTGGCATTTGTGGATGTAATTAAAGGTTTGATTTGCAAATCAAAATTGGTTGATTGTACTTTCTAGCCCTCTCTAATTGTAATGTGCTTTCAAAATAAATAAGGAAGAAAATATAACATTTTTGGGTATGTTCTTTCATGTTTATGTGCATTGTTTGGTTGCCTAATATCTATGTTTCATGTTCTTTACTTCCTATTTGGACCTATTCTTTGAACCTTTCCATCTACATGATATTATAAACTCATTGGTGAAAGTGGATTTTGAAAATCTTAAGTGAGTTGCAAGAAAACTAAATCAGAAAATTCAAATCAGCAAGGGAAAAAATTAAGTTAGAACTGTTGTTGAACTTTTGAATCATAGTAAAAACTACTAAATATCCAATAACTTCAATGAAAGTGAAGCAAATACAATAAACAAAGATATTACCTTTGTAGATCCTATTCACCTCTTAACTTCCATTGTTGCCTATCTCGTATCGATCTTATGTATGATTTTAGCTCTTAGAAGTTGTACTTCCTTGCTGTTTGAAGATGACAATAGGAGAATGGTTGTGATTGGATTGTGTAATGGAGATTAAACTAACAATACAACTATAATGAAGATGGATGGTGGAGATATGGAGACTAGATGATTATGATGATAATGAGGTTATGCAAATGCAATGAGGATACTTTGCCAAAGGCACGTTGGTAGGATTTCTGCAGAGTAAGATTGATAAAGCTTGAGTGGATATGAAATGTGTGTGAGAACCTTGTTTATATAGGCTGAGGAGAGGCCGAATCCATGTGTCAATAGACCCATGACTGGAGGAATTGTCTTTGATGTGTACGGTTGAGGAATCTTGAGAGAATGTGCATGAATCAGAAGAGGACAAGTGTACAGGCCTCTTTCATGAGTTATGGGAGTTAACATAATAGATTGAGGAGTTAACTGAATAGACTGACTAGTTAAGTGAATTAATTGATTAGATAATTGATTTGACTAATGAGTTAATTGATCTTGATTGGAGGATAAATAGGACATGTGGGGAGGGGATATTAGCTAATTAAATATTAAAAATAATTAATTATGTGTGCAACATGGTGAGGTGTAAAGTGAGGTGGAAGGTGATGTGGAATTATGAAATTGGGATTTTGGGATAGAGGAAATTAGAATTAATTAAATAATTTAGGATTATTTAATTTGATGAGACATTAGAGGAATTAGGATATTTAATTAAATAAAATAATTTTTATTTAATTTTTGGATAATGAACCGATCAAATAAATTAGAATATTTATTTGATTGATAGAAGAATAAGAATTAAAATAAATATTTAAAATATTTATTTAGTTCGACATAAGCCAATTTTAGGTGTATACATTTTGCCCCTCTTTGATACAATGTGTTTTATCACATTGCTTCAAAGAATAAAAGTTTTCTAACTATGATGCATGCCCTAGTTTGCCTCTGGTTTTAGGTTTGGTGATGATAGGATGCCCCCTCGGGAGATTGGTCGGGTTGGACAATGTTGGCTCAAGGTGGACGAACAATCTCATGATATGTAAGATTTTATGACACAGGCTGTAGATAAAAAGTTCAGGTGATGGAGAAAGGCAAATGGGTGAAAAACATGTCCCACACTCACAGGGTCAAACACTTCCCATTAGGGTCCACTTTGCTATATATATCTATATATATATGTAAGCATGTGGGGTCACAATCCTAGTCATTTGTACACTTCTCTTTTGTGGAGAGATCTTAGGAGCTCTTGTGTGGTAGCAGTGCAACGCAGCTAGCAAAGATGGACCGTATTCCGATAGCAAGCCACCGATTTGAGAGGATCTAACGATTCAGGCGGCCAACAAAGTACGGACCCCCGGTATGTACCCTTCGAAACTTGGTCTTTTCTGCATTTATGGCAGTTAAATCATAGGTCAAAGTTTGTGTTTATGAATGTGCACTTTAAATGTTTAGGCACTTTTGAGGATTATATCTACACATATGCTCTGATTATGCGCATATGCTACTAGAATCGGTGCATATGCGAATTTTTCGCATTTGATTGGTATGTCGGTGCATTTGAGTAGGGTTTACATGCATATAAGTCTTTATGCGCAATCAATCAACATTCCCACGCATGCATTGTAAAGTTGTGCAAGCATTTCAAAAATGCGCAAATGATTAGGGTTTTAGCGCATACGTTAAGATAACACACATTTGATATAAAATAGTGCAAATGTCTACTGATTTGGCGCATGTGGTTAAAGTCACATAAATGCTTAGGGGTTCAGTGCATCTGTTGCAAAGTCGCGCATCTGGCAAACAGAGCTATGCATATGGATAAAGTAAGTAAATTACTTAGCTAAACTGGTTAAGTCAGCATCGAGTGTGATGTTTGCCAACTGGTAGGTCATCTTGGAAATTGATAGAATCTCTAAAAAGATGATAGGATAGCTAAGTAACTTGTTTGATTGGATAGAAATGCAACCTGATTGTGGTGTGTTTAATGCACTTTGTTATCGATTGTAGGAGATTCTAGATCATGTACTAATGTCACGGGAGAGATTCCCTCTGACGTAGTTACTGAGGCCCTATTTGACTGAGACTAACCACTTGATGCTTGGATCTACTAGTTTATGGTATGTTTGCTTCATGCTTGAGATGTAGGCGAACCTTGAATTACTAACTCTGTTGGGCGAGAGGTACCACAGTGAGATGGGCATGTTTCACTTGCCCCCAAGAGAGATGATGGTGACCCTAGAGGACGTTCATCGAATTCTATGGCTACGAATTTAGGGTGAGTTGGTTGAGTACGAGTCAGTGACAAGAGCTAGTTTGGCTGAGTGCAAACAAGTGTTTGATGACCCAGACCTAGAGGGTATAGAGATCAATTGGGCAAACATTACAGAGTACTACGAGCCCCTACCAACCATATTAGCAGGTTTGATTAGTAGTGTTGTTTGCCTTGCAGGAGATCGCACGACTTCTAGGTTGGATGGGGATGGACCCTAGAGAGGATGGTTCAGGAGGGGACATAGTTTTCCTAGGGTCCTTGTATCTTGGCCCATTTGTGCCATGATTTGCATCAGTTTGTTTATGATGGAGCTGCTAGTCTTTCTGCTAGTGTTTCATTGCTTCAGATTTGGGCTTGGTTGCATATAGCGGTGACACGACCTATTGGCATGGGAGTGAGGGGACATGACAAACCCTACTCTTATATGTTTTAGGAGACTCTTTCCTAGCCCAAGCTAGGAAAGTTACTGGTGTCACACATTAGATAATGTGGACGAGGTTACATGGTGACCATACCTAAACTGTGAGGTGTGGGACGAGGATGCAGCAGAGTAGCCTTATTGTTTCTAGACTCGATGGCTGATAGGGAGGACTCCCTACATACTAGAGCGGCACATTGTTACTCGTGTGCTTTGACAGTTTGGCAGGATTCAAGGCATGCCCCAGGGTACTGCTATTTTTGCCCAAACACATAAGGAGCATCTACTGTGGGGTCCCGTGGCATCCTATGAGACAGTGAGGATAGATTTTTTGTAGATTCCCTACTAGGCATGGGATATGAGGCGACAGATAGTGGATGCAGTTATGATAGCAGATTTCAAGGCACACTTCACTGCCCATTTGATTCCTAGATACTTTGGTCTTGGAGAGCTAGCACCGAGACTCAAGGATGACGATGAGGATGAGGATGAGGATGATGCCCCTTGACGGAGGAGGGGACGACAACGAGGCGGGAGGAGGAGATGATGGGGATGACAATGAGGATGATGGTAGGCAAAGGAGGGTTAGACAAAGGAGAGGGCCCCAAATGCAGGCACAAGCATAGGTACATGAATAGGTGCAGCCACAAGTACGGGCATAGGTTCTAGCATAGGGTGGACAGGGTGATGGAGAGACAATGGCATTGCGAGCCTAGGTGGCTCAGTTACAGGGGTAGGATGGTGGTGAGATGGTAGCCTTACAAGCCCAGGTGGCTCAATTACAGGGGTAGGTGACAGAGTTGCAGGGGGATGTTCACATTGTGATTCTTGAGCGAGACAGCCATACAGAGATATACTAGGGTAGAGACCCTATTACAGTAGGTGCAACAGACGACAGGTATAGTCAAATTATGACATATATGGTTAGGGCAGGGCAAGAGATTTTTTACTGGAGAGGGTTGTAGGAGCAGGTCGTGCCAGCAGAGCAAAGGGTCAGTAGCTTCCACCCTAGCTCACGTAGCAGGTTTGTCCAGACATAGAGCACAGGGATGAGGCCACCACTTCCTCATGGACCATCAGGCATGGATCCTATAGGTCTGACAAGTCCTACAGGGCCACAACCACCCCCTCAGCAATCATAGGATTCTGCACCCACCGGAGCTAGTTCCACATAGCTATTGTTTTGGAGACATGCATCATGTGTTGAGCACTTTATTGGTTGTATACACCATTTTTGACTGGTCGAGATAGAGACTGTTATGACATCATTGTATACTTGGGCATTATTATTATTTTTGATTTATGATGATGATCTACATGAGTTTGGTGTACTACATGCATGTGTTCTTATGGATGGATGTTTATTTTATATGCGATGGATGTTATCTATTATGCTTATACTGTGATGATTCTAATGTGTTGATGTTATGATACTTATGACACTGATGATATGATGTGCTTATGATGCCACATGATGACTAATGTGTATGCATATTGTACAATGATTTTATGTGTTTATAGTTTTACGATGTCTTAATGCATATGTGGATGATTTACTACATGTATGTACTACACGATGTATGTTGGTCTAATGCAATTGTTTATGAAAATGATATCTATGTTTTTTGGATTTTTCCTGATAATAAATGTTATGTATGAAACCTATGTGGGTTTAATGATGTCACTAGTATGATCTAAATGCTTAATACAACTAATGCACCTAAATGATGATGACTTGATGATGTACATGCTTATAATATACAAAATGATGATGATGTGTTTTTGTTATGCCAAGTATACTCAATCATAAATGAAACAACACTTAGAAGAATTTAGACAAAAGATTTGGACGAATGGTTAACTGACAGTCAGGACTCAGATCTTATGACACTTGGATAAATAGTATATATGGAATGTCTATAAATGAAATGAAATGCAGACCTAATATGTATGAATAAGGCTTTGTCATCTGTTTTGCAAGTATTTGAAGTACTTTTTTATCATTGAGCTTTTTAAAATGTTGTAAGAAAATGCAAGCATCTAGGTATGATTGAACCATGATGACCTAAGTATTTCTTACATGGATTTTGATTTAGCAAGTTAATACAAGCATCTAATCAAAATTAAACCTAGATGACCTGAGTATTTCTGGCATGTATCAATAGACAAAGATTGCCCCCTTTCATGTTTAGACCCATAATGTCGTAGATGATCTTTTGTTGATCATGTCGTTAGACAAAGTCGTCACAGTACTAAAGATTAATCCACAAACAACAAACAAAGGAAAATAATCATGCCTCCATCATAGCTGCTCTAGTTTTAGACATCCTTGAGTGGCATAGTAAACATGATAACGAAAATCAAGATTCTGAGACAAACATATAACAAGCATCAAATCTTCTTTCCATAGATAATGTTTTCTTGCAACAAAAATAGATACAATCATCATGATAGTTTAGGTAGATTGTTGTCTGATATAGGTAAAGTTCTTGTGTTGAGCATATTGTTGAACATGTGTGTTTGTAATGTTGCATATTGTCTAGAGATAATATCGCAATCCAGTTTTTGCTATCCTCTAGGACTTGTGGCATTCAAGAATCCAATTCTCCAACTAGGTCGAGGATTATGCCCCCAGTCAAGTAAAGGCTCTAATTATTACGGATGAAAAACAATGATAAACTAACGATAGACTTGATGTGACGGGCCCTAAGGGATGGACCTAATGCCTCGAGGGCTCATCGATGATGGCCTTGCCTACGTGACGAGGCAAAGACAATGTAGTTTGGGGTGTGGACCATGTGGACCTAAGACCTAGGCGATGGGAAATGGTATGGGATTGGATGGATAAAAGGATGGGTGATAAGGGATGTAATGGATGGGTAGCCTCAGGGGCTCATCAATGATGGCCTTGCCTATGTGATAGCTCAGAGGCGACGTAGTTTGATAATGGTAGCAATGATGGAGTTATAACGGATGACAAGATGGACGAAGGTTTGGATGGATAGACTGATGGGACAAGATGATAAGGGCGAGCGAACAACAAGCCATGATAGGTATCTTTATGTGATTTGATTGATGCGGTTAGAAAAGACTGGATGAGGAAGTCCTAAGAGATGGAGGGATCAGTTTATCACAAATAGCACCTGCATCTAGGTTTTCACCACTTTCTTTTTATTTACACGATAGTTAAAATACACATGATGCCTGTTTACCAAGTTTTCATCATGGTACCCATCCAAGGTGCCTGTTTACCAGGTTTTCACCTGAGGATGATTTTTTTGTTATTTTTTTGATTTTTTTTTGTTATTTTTCTATTTTTTTTTTATTTTTTGTTATTTTTGATATACTATCCCTTGCATTGGGGTTTAGGTGTAGAACTTGCAAAGATGCATGTTGTTGATGGGATCATCCAATAGTTCACCTTTTGATGTTGCTAGTTGATAAGCTCCTGATCCATAGGAAACAACAATGACATAGGGACCAAGCCAATTGGCTTCAAATTTGCCTTTCTTCTCCTTGTCCTACTAATTTCGGGGATTCTATTTAAGAACTAGGTCACCAACTTGAAAGACCTGGGGTTTGACTCTGTGGTTGTAGCTTCGTGACATCCTTTGTTGATAAGCTTTTAGATGGTTAAAGGCATGTTGTCTTCTTTCCTCTAGCAGCTCTAACTCTTGTAGTCTGGAAACCTTGTATTCTTCATCTGTTATGAGGCCTTTTAATGATGCTCTCAACGATGGTAACTCGACTTCAATGGGTAAGATGGCTTCAGAACCATAAAATAGTGAATATGGTGTTGCACCTGTGGGAGTGCAGATGCTTGTATGGTAGGCCCACAGAGTGGGATTCAGTTGCATGTGCCAATCACAGCTGGCATCATTGACAGTCTTCTTGAGGATTTTCAAAATAGTTTTATTAGAAGCCTCCGCCTGGCTGTTTCCTTGGTGGTAATACGGGGTAGAAAAGTGGTTTTGGATGTGGAATTTGTCACATAGCTCTTTGACATCTTGATCCTTAAAGGGTCTACCATTATCAATGATAATGGATATAGGGATGCCATAACGACAAATGATGTAATTCAGGATGAATGACGTGATTTGTTTGCCTGTGACATTGGCGAGGGGTAACGCTTCAATCCACTTTGTAAAGTACTCAGTGGTGGTGATGATGAATTTATGGCCATTGGATGATGGAGGGTGTATCTTGCCCACTAAGTTGAGTCCCCGTTGATAGAAAGGCCAAGGAGTTGTTAAAGGTTGTAGCTCCCGTGCTGGTGCATGTATTAAGTTCCCATGAATTTGGCATTTCTTGCACCTTTTCACAAATTAATAAGAGTCATTTTCCATAGTCCAGCCAGTAGTATCCCATATGTATGAGTTTCTTATCCAGGGTAGGACCACTAGATTGGGTCTCGCATATACTGTCGTGAACTTTGCTTGGGTAGTTTGATATTCCTCACTGTCGAGACACCTAAGGAGAGTACCATCCATTCCCTGTTGATATAGGGTGTTAGCGATTATGGTATAATGAGAGGCTTGGTAGATGAAGGTTCGTTTTTAGTTATTAGATAGGTCAGGTGGTAGGGTGTTCTCTTTCAGATAGGTATATACTTTTTCGTATAAGGGAGAATCAGATCCTACGATATGGTAAATGATGTGGTTTTGGGGATGTCATATGCAGGATGGGATATTGGCTCTACCAAGAACTCATAGCATGATTGGTTTTTAGGTATATCAAGGAGAGATGCAATTGTTTCCATGGCATCAGCTGCTTTGTTCAGCAATCTGGGTATCTTCTCAAAAGAAGTCATAACAAAGTATTCTTTGAAGTTGTCGACCATACACTTGTATGGTATTAACTTCTCATCTTTAGTTTGATAGTTGTTGTTCACCTGGTTGATGACAAGTTGTGAGTCACCATACATATGAAGTTCTCTGGCTTTCCATTCTAGTGCTAGCTTGATGCCAATGACCAAGGCTTTGTATTCACCACATCATTAGTCCATGGAAAGAGTAGTTTGTATGACTTTGGAATTGTGTCTCCATTAGGTGTGACCAACAAGATACTTGCTCTGGACCCATGTTGAGTATATGATCTAACAAAGTAGAGTTTCCAGGCTATTATTGTGATGTTAAAGATAGACTCATCTAGAAATTCAAAGCTTAATGGGTTGTCATCTGTCAAAGGTGCATCTGCCAGCTAATCTGCAATCACTTGCCCCTTTATTGCTCATCTATCCACATACTTGATGTCAAATTCACTGAGTATCATGACCCATTTTGATATTCTACCTGTTAGGGTAGCTTTGTTGAGCAAGTATTTCAATGGATCGATCTTTGATACTAGCTTGATGGAGTGTGAGAGCATGTAATGTCTCCATTTTTTGAAGCAAAGACAACAACAAGACATGCTCTTTCAATTGGTGTATATTGCAGCTCGTAACCTAATAGTGTCCTACTAATGTAGTAGATTGCTTGCTCCTTTCCTTCATGGTTCTATTATGCTAGCAAAGCTCCTAGAGTAGTTGGTGTAACTGAGATGTAGAGTAGCAATGGCTTGCCCTAGATTGGCGGCATCAAGATAGGTGGATTCATTAGATACTCCTTTAGATGTTGAAAAGCTTGCTAACATGGGTCATCCCATTTGAAAGGAATGTTTTTGTGTAGGAGATGTGTGAATGGATGACACTTATCAGCCAGCTGAGAGATAAACCTTATGATGGACTGTAGTTTTCCTTATAGAGATCTTATCTGACTAAGATTCTTGGGTGGTGGCATTTCCATGATTGCTTTTACCTTGGTTGGGTCCACCTCTATTCCATTAGCTAATACAATGTATCCAAGGAGTTTACCAAATGTTACTTTGAAAACACATTTTTTTGGATTTAACCATACATTAAATTGCTCTAGTCTTGTGAAGATCTTGTCTAAGACATGTAGATGTCCTTCTCTAGTAATTGACTTGGCTAGAATGTCATCTACATAATCTTTCCTGATGGTGTGCATCATGTCATGAAAGATTGTAGTCATGGCCCTTTGATATGTTGCCCCCGCATTTTTCAATCCAAATGGCATGACGCACCAACAATAGGTACCCCATGGACATGTGAATGCGGTCTTGTGTTGATCTTCCAATGCTATTTGGATTTTATTATAGCTAGAAAATCAGCCCATTAATGACAAGATTGTTAGATTTAGGGCATATAACTAAGAGGGGGGGGGGGTTGAATCAGTTATATAAAACCTTGCTTCTACTTAAAACACTTGATTCTTCTTTATTAGTTAACAGCATATCAATTAACCATTCATGAAAGCAGAAAGCATGAACACGAGAGCAGATAAATACATTAGACACCAAGATTTTTGACATGGAAAACCCGGTTAAGGGAAAAACCACGGGGTGATTAACCCAAGGATTATTCTCTGTTAGAAGAATAAGATAAAATGAATGGCACTTGCCAATTAGGGCTCACTACCCGAGCACACTGCTCACAAGGAGGCACACTGCCTACAAAGAGACACACTGTCTACAAGATCATAAGGATCACAACCTTGAATTGGAGAATGACATCTTCACCATGTCTGGATCAGTTCCATTTAAGCCCGAAACACTACTGCTCAGTCTTTAGCTCTTTCGCTATACCACACTCATCTTCCACACAACCACACGCTGAACTGAACTCACAAACCTTTATTTATACAAGTCATCGGCTTAGGGACAATCATCTAAGTCAGCAAGCAACCATAAGAACATCCACAAGATGAGTAACACATCCGGTCGGCCACCACAAGAACATTCGTGGGATGAACAACTCATCCGGTCAGCTAGTCAGAACAAGAACTTCATCCAAAAGAATATCTTCAATTCCGAGCTCCACCGCCAATGCGGATCAACAACACAACCTCAACACAATCCAAGAACCTTCAAAAGTCTAACTAAATGACCAGGTACATCCGCACTTCCTCTGCTCACTAGAATCTTTTCTCTTCCTCATCCGGAACTTCAAGAACACAGTCTATCGCCACTGTCATAGTGCAAGAGGTGCTTCCAGACCTCCAAACCACATACCAATCAAGATGACACATCACCAGGACATCCTAGACACTCTGTCCAATCCGTAGAATAGGATAATGCACTTCTGGATCTCACCAGACCTTTTTGTAACACTTTGTCACTCCGGAGCATCTCCCAGAGCCGGTTTTACTTGATCGATCACAACTCCTTCAAATCTTCATGCGAACCTCTAAAATCTTAACTGGATCATCTCAAGACTCATATCTACAAACCCTTTAATCTGCATCCTCTGAGTCACAACCTATTGAGTACTTTTGCCTTCTCCTCATCACTGTTCTTCACTATTCCAGATTGAGACTAATTTTCTCAATATCCTCAGCACACAGCTCATTCAATCCTTCTTGTGAAGGCAATATGAGTATGTTGACATCAATGACAACACTAGTTCACCTCATACTTGCAACAAAGATAGTGTGCCCAGTTGTTAGATCTACAATGATGTCGATGTTGGGCAGTGGAAAGTCATCCTTTAGGCAAGCCTTGTTCAGGTCTCTAAAATCATTACACAGTCTAACCCTTCCATCCAGTTTGGAGAAAAGAACTATATTTGAAATCCACTCTAGATAATCAATTGGTCTGATGAAATGAACATCTAGCAGCTTCTTCAATTCTTCCTTCACTAAGAGTGCGATATGTGGATGCATCTTCCATAGTTTTTGTTTGACTAGCTTAGCTCCTAGAGCTAGTGAAAAATGATGCATTATAAGGTTTGGATCTAGTCTTGGCATATCCACATATGACCAAGCAAAGTTAATATGTTTCCACTTGAAGAATTTGGTGAATTCTAGCTTTTCTTGTGTAGATAAAGATTGTGCCATATGGATTATCCTTGGGTTGTCTTATGTGCCAATGCTGACAGGTTCTGCCGATTCAATCAAAATTGAGGACCTCTCCTGATGTGTTAGATTGGGAAGAGTGTCAAGCCTTTCATCCTTTAGTGCCTCAGAGAGGTTTTCACCGTCAGATACGTCTTTTATTTTTTTACTATTTTCATGATCTAACACTGCCGCATAGCGGTTTTCACCGTTAGATCTATCTTTTATTTTCACATTTTTATGACTGAAAGACTTGGCACTCTCTCCAAAATATGTCTTGTCATTGAGTTCTATAGCATAGCCAGTTTTGTAATCCCCTGCGAATAGATGGTCTCTAAGTTCTAGATAATCTATGATGGCGTCATCATTTTGGAAAGTATTGAGCTTAAGGGGTTCATCTTGCAAATCCCAGTCTATGAGTTCGGGATGCACCAAGGGTAATGGGTCATCGGGTCGATCGGGTTCAAGGGTAGTGATGGTGAAGATAGAGGAGTTGTCTAGATGCGTGTAAGTATGGACAAAGTCTATGATGGTACTCTCCTCAAGTTGATCTGTCAAGTGTGACATCATTCTTTCTTCAGGAAACTCATTTTCAGTATTTTACAGAATGAACTCTAGAGGTCTAGACCTAGAGCTTCATCCCTCATGAGGTGTATGGGTAGAGCTATATTGGTGAACCACGTCAACATCTTTTTTGTCACAAGATAGTTCAGAAAGACTATCCCATCCATATTCATTTGAGTCTATCTCACTCCATTCTTATAGTCGGTGAATCTGCTCTACTAAGTTAGTAGTAGCTATTTCTTTTTCTTTTCCTTTGTGCTTGTCTTTACCTTTGACCTTTTCTTTGTGTTTGTAACCTAGCCCTGTAGTGTCTCGAGCTGTTAAAGGAGGTTGGATAGGTTTGATGATACCTTCTTTCCTTAATCCTATGGGACCATGACCGTCATATCCCATTCTTTGTAAGATAGAGAACCCTTGACCATATTATTCAGTTTGCAATTGGGATTGAGGGTCTAGTGGTGTGGATTCACTATCTTCATCTTTATATAGCCATTGTAAGATATCCTTCTCATCGCTCTCATCTTCAAGGCTTCCCCATTTAACAAAAGGACCTTTAGGAGTCTCCAATGACTTGGGTTTGTTCATGGATGGTTTTCCATAGGACTTGGGGGATATAGGTAGCTATGCTAGGCAGAAGGATTGTGTGATGGTATAATCTCATACACCCTTGTCTTTGAGCTTGAATTTGAGTTCAGATGTCTTGGATGTAGAAGGTAGTGAAGCTGGGTCGACATGGGATGAGGATGAGGTAGATGCATGATTGGTGGGAATTACAACTTCGGGCTTAGATTGGATGGAATTGCAATATTAGAATGGATTAGGATCACCTTGGATAGTGATTTCTTGGCCGTTATGAGGAAACTTGATACACTGATGGTAGGTGGATGGCACCACCTTCATTGCATGTATCTAAGGTCTTCCAAGGAGAATATTATATGCTAGTTCCATATCAAGCACTTGACACACCACATCTTTCACTACTAGTCCCACTCTTATTAGCAACATAATAGTTCATTTTGATGTTCTTTCTTCTTCATCGTAAGCCTTGATGGTGATTTCTTTTTAGGATCAATGGCATTCTCTAAAAACCCCAATGCAAGGATTAGTTTTAACATGCAGATATTTAAACTGGCCCCTCCATCAATTAGGTGGATGAAGGTTTCAATATGGAGGGATGCATTGTGCAGTTGGGTGATAGACATGTCATCTTTTTTTGTGAAGGATAAGAAATGGGGTGTAGTTAGATGACCTGTCATAGCCTAAAATTGCTCTTTAGCTAGATTCGTTGGGACAATAGTTTCCAATAGAGCTTTTTCAAGAATAGCTTTGTGAGATGGGGATAGGTGCAAAAGCTCCAAAATGGATATATGTGCCAGTGTTTTATGGAGTTGGTCAAGGACCTTATATTGGTTGGACGTGGAGGATGGCTTGGATGAAGCCCCTTGGAGAGTAACTTTTCCACTACAAGTGGTCACATTACAATGAGGCTTTTTATATATAGTGATCACATTGACATGTGAGTCACTTTCAGAGATGTGGTTGACAACATAATCATATGACACATTTGTGTAGGTGGCATTGTTATCATTGTTATTGTTTTGATTTGAGGAACCTCCCTTCTCATAGTTGGGAAGCAGATTCTTGAATGCCAAGCAGTCATCATTGGATGTGTGTCCATCAATCAAATCTTAAATGATATTCTTTAGTCTTTGGCAGTCATTGGTTTTGTGACCCTTGATTCTATGATATTCACAAAAGTCTGAGTCTTTCCACCAAGAAGGTTTAAACTTAGGTTCATAATCTTGCACCGTTGGAAGCATTATGAGATTGTTTGATATGAGCTTCCACAGGGCTGATTCAAGTGGTTCCCCTAATGGTGTAAACTTTCAACAAGGAGGAAAGTTTGTAGAATGTGGTTCATTGTTTTGAGGTTTGTTTGATGGTGTGTTGTTTTGTGGGTTTGATAGATTACAGATTGGTTGTTTTGGTACCACATTTTTAGCATCAACAACACCATCATTTACAATGTTTTTGTTTTTGGTCCAGAACCTTGGCTTGTCTGTGTTGTTACTAGAACTAGGGGTGTCTTTGTAGAGTTTGATTTGCCCCTTGGTTATCAAGGCCTTCTCAATGAGCAACCCCATGTCAATGACCTTACTAAAGGAAGTAGGACATTGTATTTGTATTTGATAGCTCAAGTCAGTGTTTAGGTTGTGGACAAACATCTCAATCATTTGATTCTCCAGTATATGGTATGGACACTTGCTAGCTAGTTATCTCCATCTTTGTAGAAAAGAGGTGAAAGATTCTCCCCCTTTTTGCTTGTTGTTACAAAGGTCCAACATTGAGATTTCATGCTCAATGTTGTAGGAGAAATGGGTCACAAATTTATCCACTAGCTCATTAAAGGTTTGGATGCCGAGAGGCAATCAGGAGAACCATTCCCTTTCTTGTCCTCCTAGACTACGTGGAAATAGTTGCATAAGGTATGTTTCATTGACAGCGACTTCCAAGCAAGCAGCACTAAATTCTCTTATATGGTCATGTGAGTCCCCTTTTCCTTGATATTTATCAAATTTTGGAACCTCAAATCTTGAGGGAAAAGGTATCATGACCAAACTTTTATCAAAAGGATATGATGAGATATCCTCTAGTGAGTAGTGTTTCATTGAAGTTCTGGTTTGGATGTCCATAAGTTGTTGTTACAAGACTTGGATTTGTTGCATTAATGTTTCCAAAGGGTTTTCTCTATCCTTAGTCTTGTCATTTTTGGGAGCATTGATGTCATTGGATGGTGTTGCTTCTCTTAATTTTGAGACATCAAAATTTGAGGGTAATTTAGTGCCTTGTTGTGCTAGCATGAGGAAGTATTTTGGGGGGTCCATGGTTATGACCTTGTCCATCATTCTTTGGAATTTGGGATCTTGCAAAGCACTAATAATTTCCTCTTGTGGGATTTCTTCCTCATCATCAATAGATGAAGTAGAGTGAACATTGTGGTTTGAGGTACCCATTTCTTTGTTTTTGTTGTTTTGGGATCTATTTTAAACCATGAGATTTTTTGGATATGGGTGAAGTTGGATGAAATACTTGTGAAGGTAAAAGAAATGTTCTTGGGAAGATTTGATTGGATTTGGAAATTTTGTGATAAGATTTTCTAAGGTTTTCTTTTGATCTATTTGGTCAAACAAAGTGGTCTTGAGCTAAAATGGCATTAGCTATCAAAGTGATGACATAAAGGAAGTCAAATAGGGATGTTTGGTAGCCACTATTGATGTAGACTAGACCTTTATCAAAATGTTGTTTAATTTAGAGGATCTCAATGAAAGCTTAGTGGAAATCTTGGTTTTTGGTTTGAATTTTTGGATGGCTAGGTACGCTATAGTAAGTGGAATGTTGGGAAATGGATACGAAATGAATTTTCAAGGTTTGGTTGAGTTCACAAATTGGATCTAAGCAATAATGGGTACTTTAAAAGGATTTTGTTTTTCTTTCAAAATGTCGGGAACAAGCTGTTGTCACAGATGCGCAGGAGTATTTGTGCAGAAACAAAGTTTAAATGTGCATTTCTATGGTTTACATGCGCGGTTCTAAATGTGTGGTTCTGTAGTTTGACTACGTCATTTTATGTATGCACATGAATAATGCTCAAATACACAGCAATAAGGTTTGAATGCGCAGTAGGATGCAAATGTGTTGAAAGATTTGTCAAATGCACAGGAATATGTCTCAATTGTGCGGTTCTATTTTTTTGCCATGTTTGCTCAAATTTTCTTGATTTTCAAGGATGTTTTTCTAAGCAACTTGAACATTTTGTTGATGATTTTGTTTCAATTTGTTGCAAGAAAACACAATAGACAAGAAGATTCCATAGTGTTATACAAATTTTTGATACACATTTTTGTAAACAAGTACAATTCCTATGGTTGGCAAGGGCAATATTTGTCAAATTCCAACTTGGATTTTACTCCAGCCACTTACATAGAGGCAAACAGTTAATAACTTGGTAGCACTAGCTCCCCCTTATAGTGCACTCACTTCTCAAACATACCAAGTTACAGTTCCTCCAAAGAGTTGAACTTTTCTGTCTCCACACTAAATGAGTATGACATTGGACGGCTTCAGAGGACTTCCTCGTGCATCAACAAATAGGGGTTTTTGGCTTTCTAAAACAATTGGCTTTTAGTTTGGGCATCCATTTAGGTGGTTATACGTGCAGCGATTCACTCCGATAAGGAGGCTTCCCAACCTGTAGAGGTTACGCTCTACAAGGTTTTAGGGGAAACAATCATCAGTATAACACAACACCCATTGTTTGTGACTTTCATCACAAACACAATTTATTTATAATGACTAGGAAGTGGCTTGGCTTTAGCCCATTATCGCTCAAGGTCATCCCACTTTCAAGAAACACAATCCCAAGGGCAGACCTCTTCTAAAGGTTACACAAATAAAATGATGAGTTTGTCATTTTGGTCACCCAAGAAGGGGAGAGCATAGTCCTATCATCATTTTCAAGCACAATAGACACTGGTTCTTTATCCTCCTAGAGTTAAAAACCAATAATTAGGTGTGTTTTACTCTACCAAGCACACTCCATTGACAAGATAGCAAAAACTTGGAAAAGACGGTTAATATTATCCTCCTAAACAAGTCTATGTGAAGATTGTTGTTTGAAGAATTAAACAAATTACTTTCCCCAATTTAAGCTGAATGATAGTTTTTAGTGCAAGATAACAAAATGAAAAATTTGTTGAGTTTTATCCACCTAGGTTGGGACTATGTGTGAGTTGTAATGCAACAATACAATTTACTGCCTCCTAATTAGATCTAGGTGAAAATTTGCATGAAGATGTCAAATTACTTTCCCCTAAATAAATCTAGATGATTTTACAATGCATCTAAATGACTAAACCAACTTTCTACACCTGCAAGATCATTTTGTCAAAAGCCTCCATTTGATGATCAAAATACTTGCAAAAAAAGTTAGTACAAAAATTTTACAAATTCCATACAACTCTCTGATAGGAATCAGATACGCTGAAACAGAGAATGGATGTGCAGAACGACAGAATAAATGCGCAGGAATACAAATGCGTGGAAAGATCTAACAGATGTGCAGAAATAAGTTTTAAATGCGCAGACAGAATGAATGCATTGAAAGAATCTTTATATTATCATTTTCATCATGGATGTGTAGAACTAGAAGAATGAATGCGCCAGAACAACCTATCACGACTACAACTTGACCAAAAACTTAAAATAGAGATTAGAAACAGGGCAGTGGCCCCACGGTGGGCACCAAAATTGTTGGCAAGAGACACTATGTGGCTTCATGGGTGTTTTCATTGATGGAAACAAAGTCTATCCCACACATCCGCAGCACATAATATGCCTATACCGGAAGTCAGATTGAAGACTGTTTTGGTCCGGTGAACAAGAACAGAGCATGCAACAAGGTCTGACAATCAGGTCTGGATCTCTCGGATGGTGTAACTTAGCAAGTTGCAGACTTGGACAAGTCAAGAGGAGTATCATGACTACTATATTCTAGAGATTGAGCCTTTAGTGATAAAACATGGAAAATATATGAGCATCTGAGTGTTGGGTTGCAGACAGGCAAAGCAAACTAAGGAAGAACTGATCGATAGAGTATTAGACTTCAATCTAGATGAGTAATTGATGTTGATGAAGCTAATTGAGGAATCATACATTATTGGCCGACATGATTGATGACTTCAATACCTATGTTTTTGATACGCACCACAAATTAAGTATGGAATCAGCCGATAGATCAGTAATTTGTAAATATCTTGAGTATTTCGGTTGTCGACTATAAAGATGTTGAAATCCTTGGTGCGGATATATATACCAGATGGATTCCAGTATGAAGGTGTGTGTAAATACATATGTGATGAAATAAGGTGCGAGAAAAGGCAGAGATAAGTGTGGAAGCAGCAATACAAGTCTGGTATGTGACAGAGCAACAAGACTAGAGTAGAGGAAGAATGAAGTGTATTAGATCAGTATATTGAGCCTAATCAAAACTAAACCTTAGCATTTTTGGATGCCTCTCATCAATTCAAACACCTGGTTACCTTCTATAAACCTTGTAGACAGTGAGTCTCTTGTAGGCAGTGTGCCTCTTGTGAGCAGTGTGCTCAGGCAGTGAGCCCTAATTGGCAAGTGGCATTTTGTATCTTATTCTTTTAACAGAGAATACAATATTGGGTTAGTCACCCTGTGGTTTTTCCCTTAACAGGGTTTTCCATGTAAAAATCCTTGTGTTATGTGTGATGGTTTTATTTCCATTCTTATGATCATGTATGCTTATATGTTTTGATGATGCACTAATTATTAAAGGAGAAAAGAAAGTTAAGATATTTAAGATAACTGATTCACCCCCCCCTCTCAGTTATCTGCCTTGTTTCCAACAATTGGTATCAGAGCTAGGTTCCTCTAAATAGAGCCTAACAACTTGAGGAAGATCTGGGAATCTCAATGGATATGTATGGTATGAAGGAGCAACTTTAGTCTGCCCTAGATGATCTTGAACAATCTCACTCTAAAGTCAATAACTTGAGAGAAAGACTCAAACAAGCTGATGATTCCATAAACGAGCTAAAAGAAAAATTGAGTATCTCTGTGAAAAAGAGAAAGGAACTACTTTAAAAATTAGCAAGTCAGAGTGAAGCCAATGATAGTAATGAAGATCTGGATGAGAAAAACAAGCTATGTGAGAAGCTATCAAAAGAGGTCATTATGGTAAGACATGAGATGGAATCAGATGTTATGAGATTCACCCAAAAAATTGAAGAGAAAAGGAAAATTAAAGATAATCTAAAACAATCTCTTAAGGAGAAGACAAAGGACTACCACAAAATGGATAGAATAATCAGGCATCTTGAATCTAATCTTGAAGAAGCTAGAGATAATGATGAACAACTTGACAATCGGATAGACACTCTTAAACAAAATCTTCAAACAACAAATGAATACAAAGAGAAATTCAAGATAATCTTAGCCCAACTTGAAGTTCTTCTTGAAAGCTAAAAGAGGGTAGATGACAAGCATGGATTGGGATATGAGAAAGGTGAAAGCTCTGTATCCGGTCAGAAGAATTTTGGATTAGGAAATCAAAGAAACAGGCCTAGAAGACCTTCGGTAAGACAACCAAATGCTCAAAGATATCCATCCTTCAATGGATACTACTTTAATTGCAACAACTTCAGTCATAAAGCAACTCAGTGCAGAAGGACAATGAATCAGACTAATCCATCCTTCTCTGGACATTGTTTCAACTGCAAAAGGTATGGTCACAAATCTCATAAAATGCAAAAATATGCAAATAAACAATTCATTCAATGGTAGATGCTTTGCATGCAATAGAATGGGACATATGGCTAATCAATGCAGATCAAGAGGATATTAGTCAATTAGGCAAAGAAATGTTATTTGTTACAAATGCAATAGATCCGGTCATATTGCCAAATTCTGCAGAAGTAAAAATTAGGATAAAAGGGGTCTAGTGAATCATAATCAGAAACAAGATAAGGGAAAAGGAAAAGTGAATGGGGATGAAGTTCAAAGGGGGATGAGCAAGATTTGGGTGAAGAAGAGTACAGAAAATGTTGGGGATGGATCCACACCAGAATCTGATGCTAATACTCCTTCCAGAAACTAAACAGATGAGCTCTGGCTCAGGGGGAGTCACAAAGAAAAATAATTTCCCCTAGCCAATCAATTGGTGCCTAAATTTGGCACATGGAATGTTACAGATTAAAGGGTTCTTAGAAAAATACGTAAATAACCCTCAGTAAAAATATGAAAGATCTGCATGGAGTTTTGCAAGAGTTTAATCATCCAAGTTTGATCTAGTTTGATAGCCATCCAATAAAGCAAGATCTTCATAGACAGATCCGGTATGATTCAAAATTGAAATATCTTGATCTGCAGATCCATGGCATGGTTGGAGGAAAGAAGATACATTGTCAATTATCACTGAAAATGATTCTAAGTGCATCTCAGTGATTCAAAAAGATCTCTCTCAGAACAAGGCAATCAGATGACTTAAGTTGTGCATTTATTGCAAAAGGAAATTAGGGTTTGCAAAGAGATAAAAGGGTTCATTCACTTGTTATTTGCACATTTGCTTTTGAGAAGAAGAAAAGAAGAAGCTCTGCATCAAAGTGTCTACAACTCTCTCAAAGATCAACTGCAAAATCCAATTCAACCAGCGATTTGTTCTGGCTCTTATTTTGAACCCTAAAGCGTAAAAAAGTACTTCCATTCTGAATATCTCTCTCTAAATCTTTTGCAAAAATGGCTACTCCAATGGTTGTGAAGTTTACTGATAGGACGCGCCCAAATTTAAGAAACATCCCTACAAATCCCTAGAAGTTGATCCTTTAGGCACTTTTTCTAGCATGCCGCATGGGGTACTATACATAGAAGATGTTAGGGTTTACATCCACGCCAATATTGAGGAATTTGGAGAATCTAAGTTGATGGACATCTATCATAAATAGTTAATAGATGAAAGTTTTGAACTCAAACCTTAATACAAGGCCCTCTGGGATAAGTACTTTGGACATTGCATCCACTTTCCCTATTTTGCAGAAGATGATTAGGTCAGGTATGTTCTTAGTAGAATACATGACAATTTCATGTGGTTAATGAAGCCCTTCAAGATAACAAAAGATGTCATTTGGGCAGTAACTAGATTGCATTCATCCGGTGGGCTACTTGCATTAAAATCTGTCAAGAACCAGATAGTAACTGAAGCCACCAGATCTAAGTTTGACAAAAGAGCAATGACAATTGATGACATCACATATCCAGATGTCAAATTTGCTTCAATGATAAGTGGATATAAGATCTATCATTCTAGCAGGGAGAACTCTGTGTCTGGAACTAGAATATATATAGCATATCAGATGCTAAGGGAAAATGTAGATTATGATCTATGAGACCTTCTCCTGAATCAACTATTAGAAAACTTGCAAAAGATAAAAAAGGATAAGAAGAATTCCTTCAAATACGGTTGTCTAATACTATGTCTGTTCTTTTACTATATGACTGAGCTACTCGGATCAAATGGTTGGGTATGGCAAAATGACAGACCTGTTGCCATACAAATCAGAGACTATATGTATGGACTTGGTGATGCTAAGGCTTAAAGCACATCACTCTGGGGATACTTTAAGAACTTCCAAAGTATGATGCAAGCCAGAGAAAGGATACCTTAATCCATAGTAGAAAAATAAAAGGATACAGTGTGTTTTATGGTAGATACTGATCAATGCCTAATGGAGGCAGTTGAGCCTAGAACAATGTGGATAATGCCAATGGGTTACGAAATAGATGAGAAAATCTTGGAGCTACATGTTCAACACCTGTTGAGCCAGCCAAAGGATCCTAAGGTAGAAAGGTTTGGAACCTTTCAAGAATTAAGAGTAAAGATAAATGTTGAGCTGAGACAACTAGAGATAAAGAGGAAAGTTAGAAGGAAAGTAGAGGAAATTGCCAAAAGATATGGCATATCAAAAGAGGTAGTTGATGCAAATAAAGAGAAAATAGAAAGAGCTAAGAAAGAGAAACAAGAAGCAAAAAAATGAAGTGTTCTGGTACAAGCCTCCTCCCAGACTAGATCCTTCAAGAGCTCTACATCTGCCACTCTTAAGAGCTCAAGAGCCATCAAACCAAAAGTCAAGACATTTGAAAAGGGAGAAAAGAGAACGAAAACAAAAGCCACAAGGTCTTACACAAGTCAAAAGGATGATGAAGAAACAGCGTCTGATGAGGAAGTTAAGAAAATGAAGAAGAAGAAGAAAACATCTAGGAAATCCTCTACCGGTAAAAATAAAGAAGAAGAGGCAAAAGAATTTGTTGAAAAGCCCACTCTTTCTATTGATGATATCATCAAGGCAGTCACTGTGGATGGGAACCTGCAACCAGTCACAGAATTCTATGATGAATATAGTGATATTGACAAGAGGATCTTGGAAGAAGCCATAGTCAGGTATCTGAATATTTATAATAAAGCATTCATTGAAATCATTTCATTAATTCCCAAAAGTCTAGAGAAGGTACTTGAACTTAGAAAAGAGAATGCCAAGGCAAAAGATTTAGAGATCTGAGAACAGATTGCAATTGAGCTCTATCCTTCTATTACTCCAAAGCAAATGAACATGATTTTTAAGGACTGCAAGGATGAATTCTGGAGTAAAGCAAGAATGAACAAACTTATGCTTGGAGAAATTGATCAGGTTGCAAGAGAAATGGAAGAAATCCTCTGGAATGCCTTCAAAAGATTCAATCTTCCTGTTATAGAGGAAATAGATGAAGAACCTTCTACCATGGATGTTGAAGTATTAAATGCATCAAATGAAGAATTTTCTAACAAAAATGTAGAAGGGTCAAAAGAGGTAGATGAAGACAAGTCTAAGGACTTGGATTCCTCTGTTCCGGAAGAGGAAGTTCATGAAGTAGTTAACATCTCTCATCTGGATCCCACTGCAGACACTCCAAATCTAGGAACTGAAGGAGAAGGAAGAAAAGAGGAGAAATTGAGTCAAGAAGAGGAGGTAAAGGGAAGAGAAGAAGAACAAACAGAGAAGATCTCTGATGACAGCTCTGAGATTCCAAAAGAAAAGAAGACTCAATCTCCAGCAAGAGACACTGCAGAGGCAGTGAAGAATTTCTTGAATAAAGAGATGATGGAGATAGATGAACTGGAACTATTCCAAGGACCACTAAATTTTGATTCCCTCTCTTCGGTCCAAACAATGAAAATAGCATCTTTTGCCAAAGCTAAAGCAAAAGAAAAGCTTCTGAAGTCTCACATGGAAGACTGCGAACTGTTAGAGATTGCATCTGGTATACTGGAGAAGACCATGCCATCTTTTCAAAAGGATCCTTTGGCCTCTCCATCTGGTAATTTGAAATCTCTGGTAAACTCTGTTAGCACTCATTTTGATTCTTTAGAAAAATTGGCAGAAGAAAAGGTTTGGAAAGAGTTTTTGGGAAAAAGGTTCACTGAAGTACAGGGATTCATTACTAATGATAGGAGGACCCTAGATATTAGGATAAAGAGCCTTGAAAATGCTCTTAAAGATGGTGGGCACATGTACAAATTTTTTCTATCTTGGTCTAAAGTGACAAAGGATATTGAAAAGAAGATGAAAGAACAAGAAGGTAAATTGTCTAGTTTATATCAGAATTTTGATCCCCTCACTACATCCATAATAAGTCAAGAATGCCAAGCTATTGTCATTATAAATGAAATAAAGAGGCTAGAGAAAGAAAAGAAGAATATAATAAACAGGATGAATGAACTCAGAGGGATAATTATCCCTAAGTTAGAGGCAATGCATGAGGCCTTAACAGATGCCCAGACCATAGCCTGGACCAGTGATCCGGTAGATCTAAGAAGGTCAGAAGCATATGCATTTTTGTTGAGTGGTCACATCTCCATTTTGGATAGGATGAAGCAGAGCTAGGCCACATAGTTTGTATAGTTTAAGGCCACTTTTGCGGACATACTCAAGTATATGTAAGTATAACATGTATATACATACTTATGTGGCTATGTATAGGTTAATTTTTGCAAATTTTGGTGTGTGGATCCCACCCTTTGCCATTGATGTCAAAGGGGGAGTGAGGAGTAGTGAAAAATGTGGAATCCAGCTAAGGGGGAGCTCTGGTAAAACAGTGCATAAGACAGAGCATCTGCAAAGGGGGAGTTTGCTGTGACAGTCATTTTTCACTAAGTGTTGCCATCAATGCCAAAGGGGGAGATTGTTGGCAAGAGACACTGTGTGGCTTCATGGGTGTTGTCATTAATGGCAACAAAGTCTATCCCACACATCTGCAGCACATAATATGCCTATACTAGAAGTTAGATTGAATACTGTTTTGGTCTGGTGAACAAGAACAGAGCATGCAACAAGGTCTAACAATCAGGTCCGGATCTCTCAGATGGTGAACTCAACAAGTTGCAGACTTGGACAAGTCAAGAGGAGTATCACGACTACTATATTCTAGAGATTGAGCCTCCAGTGATAAAACATGGAAAAGATATGAGCATCTGAGTGTTGGGTTGCAGACAGGCAGAGCAGACTAAGGAATAACTGACCGACAGAGTATCAGACTTCAATCCGGATGAGTAATTAATGTTGATCAAGCTAATTGAGGAATCATACATTGTTGGCCAACATGATTGATGACTTCAATGCCTATGTTTTTGATACACACCACAAATCAAGCATGGATTCAGCTGACATATCAGTAATTTGTAAATATCTTGAGTATTCCAGTTGCTGACTATAAAGATGTTGAAATCCTTGGTACGGATATATATACCAGATGGATTCTAGTATGAAGGTGTGTGTGAATACAAATGTGATGAAATAAGGTGCGAGGAAAGGCAGAGATAAGTGTGGAAGCAGCAATACAAGTCCAGTATGTGACAAAGTAGTAGCACTAGAGCAGAGGAAGAATGAAGTGCATTAGATTAGTATATTGAGCCTAACCGGAATTGAACCTCAGCATTTGTGGATGCCTCTCATCAGTTCAAACACCTGGTTACCTTCTATAAACCTTGTAGACAGTGAGTCTCTTATAGGCAGTGTGCCTCTTGTGAGTAGTGTACTCGGGTAGTGAGCCCTAATTGGCAAGTGTCATTTTGTACTTATTCTTTTAACAGAGAATACAATCTTGGGTTAGTCACCCCGTGGTTTTTCCCTTAATAGGGTTTTCCACGTAAAAATTCTTGTGTTATGTGTGATGATTTTATTTCTGTTCTTATGATCATGTATGCTTATATGTTTTGATGCTGCACAAATTATTAAAGGAAAAAAGAAAGTTAAGATATTTAAGATAATCGATTCACCCCCCTCTCAGTTATCTACCTTATTTCCAACAAAAATGTTGTTGAACTTCTGAATCATAGTAAAAACTACTAAATATCCAATAACTTCAATGAAATTAAAGCAAATACAATAAACATAGATATTACCTTTGTAGATCCTATTCACCTCGTAACTTCCATTGTTGCCTATCTCGTATCGATCTTATGTATGATTTTAGCTCTCAGAAGTTGTACTTCCTTATTGTTTGAAGATGACAATAGGAGAATGGCTTTGATTGGATTGTGCAATGGAGATTAAACTAATAATGCAACTATAATGAAGATGGATGGTGGAGATATGGAGACATGATTGGATGATTATGATGATAATGAGGTTATGCAAATGCAATGAGAATACTTTGCCAAAGGCACGCTGGTAGGATTTCTACAGAGTAAGATTGCTAAAGCTTGAGTGGATATGAAATGTGTGTGAGAACCTTGTTTATATAGACTGAGGAGAGGCCAAATTCAAGTGTCAATAGACCCATGACTGGAGGAATTGTCTTTGATGTGTACGGTTGAGGAAGCTTGAGAGAATGTGCACAAATTAGAAGAGGACAAGTGTCCAGGACTCTTTCATGAGTTATGGGAGTTAACTGAATATACTGACCAGTTAAGTGAATTGATTGATTAGATTACTAATTTGACTGGTGAGTTAATTGATCTTGATTGGAGGATAAATAGGACATGTGGGTGAGGGGATATTAGCTAATTAAATATTAAAAATATTTAATTATGTGTGCAACATGGTGAGGTGTAAATGAGGTGGAAGGTGATGTGGAATTATGAAATTAGGACTTTGAGATAGAGGAAATTAGAATTAATTAAATAATTTAGGATTATTTAATTGGATGAGACATTAGAGGAATTAGGATATTTAATTAAATAAAATGATTTTTATTTAATTTTTGGATAATGAACTGATCAAATAAATTAGAATATTTCTTTGATTGATAGAAGAATAAGAATTAAAATAAATATTTAAAATATTTATTTAGTTCAACACGAGCCAATTTTAGGTGTATACAAGAACAATTAGGGTTCTTACAGTGATAGATCAGAGCATACTTAAAAATCAGAAATCTTTTGGTGTTTGAGAAAAATCTTGTTAGGGAATTTTCCAATACACCAATATATGAAACATGTGGCATAACTACCAATCAAATATATACAAGTATGAATGGCTCACACAAGCCAACAAGCATAAAATAATGTCATCACAATAATTCAAGCATAAAGGATTTTTACACCTTCAATGCATGTCAAACAAGGCACAAATCAATCACCATCATGCATACATATATGAGAGCACAATAATCCATTAGCATACATGTATGTGGTCTAAACACATTTCAAATACTAAATTTGAAAAAAAGATAGGACGAGAATACTAGAAATAGACCCGAGGAGTGTCATTACGATAACATGACGACCACGTAGTTTTTGAGTAGATGAGCTATCCTCAATGAGGAATACTATGACATTCACCAACTCCTAGAGTTGTGACATGTCATTTACAATCAAAACTGGGCCTTGGATAACATCCCCATTTTGCGTACATATCTTAATTAACATGTTTTATTTTCCTAGTTTGTATTGCATTATCGCTTGATTATTAAAATCTTCAGACATAATTTTAGTGATCCCTTTGTATCATATAAAATAGTGAGATTCCACTCCTTCCCTATTCTAAACCTTAGTCCTATGTCTAACACTTTGATTTTATAAATTGGGCATGGCACACAAATCAATGCACAATTTTACAACATAACATACTCAAAATGTAGAATCTTAAAATAACAAGGAGACTACTCCTCCCACATTATAAAACATCATAATAAAGTCTAAAATGTAATTTTCATTCTTTTTCTAAATGCAAGAAAACCCTAAAGCCCCCAAATTGTCCATTAATGGATCTTGGAAAAAATCCTTGAATTTTCTAAATTTTGATTGGAGGAAAAATTGAAAAAAATATAATGATACCCTTTTGTTCCAAATATGCCCAACAACACACTTTTTGCATAAAAATTGGAAAATACCATTCCAATAAAATTTTGCCATAGTAACGGTTGTTTTTGGCACTTTAAAAAAATTTAAACATAAATAAAATATATAAATGAAGCATCTAAATTAACACATTTTCAATCCTTTATTCAAGGAAGCCATAAGCAATCCACTTCGTGTGGCATGGCAATAAAAGAATTCAAATTTTAAACAAGTTTCAAGGAGGGAAAATACCTTTCAATACAATATTTTGGCAAACATGCAAAAAGTCTTGAAGCCAAAATGCCTCTACAATCTTTTTCCACATGTCCAATCTTTCCCAAGCAATCATCCATCTAAGGAAATCAAAATCCCTTCCCTTCCATCTTCTCAAAACTTGTTTCCAAAAGAGAAAAAGAGGGTTTGAGGAGAAAATACAATGCATAAAGAAAAGAGAACTATATTTTTCCTTTTATGCACTGCCAAGCCCTTTATCTATTTTCTTTTATTTCTTATTTTCATGTTTCTATTTATATTTTCCTTTCCAAAAATGACTTAAGAGAAAAGGAAAATTCCACAATTAAATTAATGTGATTATTTCCATAAGGCAAATATCACATAATTCAATCATGTTTCAAAAATTTGAAACACTTATGGAATTAAATTATATTTTTATTATAATACAATTTCTACCTTTTGAATGCAAAATATTTCATTTCAAAGAAAGAATTGAATTCTCTTTACATTTCTTCTACTAAAATAGAATAATGCAACAAACTTTTCCTCTAAGGTAAAATTAATCCTTTTTGACTCAACCATTAAGATATTCTAGAAACACAAAAAACATGCTTTTCAAGATAAATTAAAATACAATGCAAAAAACTAAAGGAAGCACATGCAAAGGAATCAAACACATTTTAAAGGTTTCCACAACATGTGGACTCCAAAATTGTGACCAATTTGGATCTAGGTTAACATAGAGATTCACAGGACTCGTCCCACACTCAAACTGAGTGAGATAGAGGTTAACACACATGTTTTACCCAAAGATGGCCATCTCCAATATATAACCATCATTTGGGAAATAACCTTGTACCTACACACCCAAGTCAAACATCAGGAATACCTTCTCCACATATAATAGTCAAAGCAACATAATCCACCCCAATGTGGCATACATCATAACATGATATAAAATAATTACTACTATAAATCATCTACAACTCACATGATCTAGGAACATGACCCATAATAAACAACATTTCACAATGTTGAAACAATATAATAATCACAACTATAATAAATATAGTGAAAATAGTGAAGCTAAAACACTGAAATGATCTATCATATACAGATCCACAATGTATGCATCCCATAATGCATAGTTAGAATCCAAGGCCAACACAAAATCCCATTGAAAACACCTCGATGGTCATGCAAAACCTATCTAGAAAAGCATCATGAATACACCATCAAAACCCCTTGATGGAACAACAAACCTCATCGATGAGTTCAGTGCGATGTCTCATAGCACAAGAATCACATAATATGCTGATAAATAGTCAATACAACATATGAAATATGAATTGAAAAGCACACTAGACAAACACTAGGGTGAGATTTACATCCTCCCCCACTTGGATTAGGACTACTCTTAGAAGCCTACAAAACATAAGGATGAGGTACCCATGGTACACAATACTTCACAAATACAACAGATCTCAAAATATCAACCCTATAGACTAGATTACCAGGTTGAGGTCTCAAACCAACAAAATAGGTCTCTAAATGTGCACCAGTTAGGTCAAAACCAACCACTGTGTCAACCAACTCCTCTGAGACTACATCACTCCATCCTCTAACTACCACTGCAAATGAGAAGAGGACCCAGCCAAAAGGCTCAACTGACAACAAGCAACACAAAGCCCTATGACCCAGGACTACTACTATGTTTGGTAACTTCTCAATCTCTCTACTAAGCCAAAGAAAAACCTCACAATGCTGTAAATTCCACTCTCAAGGAGATTTTCCAATGCATGGTTATACTCTCTATGGTCCTTCCTAAGATCAAAGACTCTACCCATAATACTAAAACTCAAAGGTTAGGGTGACACAACTCTTAAAGGCTATAGGCACCACTACCTCACCTTCAGTCTTATCAAAAGAATGTCTCATCTCTAGTCATGGTTTATCTCCATGAGCTCCTTTCTCACGTTCCACTCCTGAAAAGAGAGGATTTCTCTAAGACTCTAGCTCCACACCACAAAACAAGGTTAAAACTTATGGTTTCTTAGAGGAAAGAATCTAGACCATATTCTCTTGAAAGCATAAGCACTGCCAATAAACAAGGCTCACCAACCCACTACTTGTAAGGAACATATCAAAGGAGACAACCATAGGAGCAAGACTACTCTCAACACCACTTTGATGCTCAAGTATTCTTAATCCAAAAGGTTAATCTACACAAGATTAAGAATTCATGATCAACGAGGCAACACAAGGCTTCCTCATGGACCAAACACCAAGTATCCATAAAATGGGATACATAAGATAGCAACTTCCTCACATAATAATTATATCCCTTCCAACACCATCTTGTGGAAACCTCTAACTACCAAGGAGAGACTCATGAAGCAACTAAATTCATGAAGTTGGAAACACAACAAGAGTAGGAAAACAACTATAATACAACAAATATATAATTAATATGTGTTCATGCACTAACTAACACACCATTATACCCTACACTATGTTGAAACATGAGTGTATTTATGGAACTTGTATCTAAACGACACAACGTGTGCCTTCATGTTATTTATTAGAATGGCCTTTGTGTCCAAAATATAGCATCATGCACTCCTATAATGTTGAAACACTAGGAGGAATGGTATTACAATCAAAACAACAGGAACGAGCCAAGCAAGAATAAACATAGTTGGTGGACTAAGTCAACACCCAACCACATAAAAGCTACTAAAAGAAAGATTTAATCCAAATAAAGATCTCTACATATCCCATTCTCATATACAAAAGTCAAGAATAGCATTTAATCTCAAACAAGAATTCAATTTAACATCATTTGATACTATCTAAGCATGACATACACACCAATCATCAAGATTACTCACATTTAGTGATCCATAACAATACAAGCCAATTTCAAACTTTCTTAAACACTTCACACAAAATTCACTTATATTAAAAAATGAATAAAGATTTAAGGAACACTTTACATGCACTACATGACTAATTCCAGTCACAAGCAAGGGAGTACAATGCTAGACTACACCTAGATTTTAAAATCCAAGGTGAGTAAGAGAACGTGCTCAAGCAACACCAACACAAATAAGTCTTTTAAGACTCCAATAAATCCATAAAAGATGAGATCATTTTCACTTATCTAAATAGAACATAAATTATGCTATCAAGCAACTAAAGCTTCATCTCGTTCAAGGGAATTACAATCACCGCATGCAATGACACATGCAGTCACACACTAGCAATCATCTAGCTCACAAGCCAAGATAACTCATCACATCACTCTTGTAACAAGGAGTGATTAACATTTCACACCATACAAGGATTCACCAATCATTTGGGTAATGCAATAATGCAACCAGATTAATCACACTAACATAATTCACGAGGAAATGAAAAGTAGTTGGGGGATCAAGTTCACACCAACCCAATAAATATTTCAATGCACCATTTCCTTCACAAGCTAATATGAGTGCACTATGCACTATGGGAGAAAGACAACTTAGAGTCACAAGATGCAGAGTTTGCTAATGCACCCAATATTCTTACACAACAACATCACAATTTTCCATGCATATGAACCATTTACAACCCCTTTTCTCTTTGAATTTTTAATCACTGGAATGCAAAAACACACCTATGTTCCCACATGAATCTGAGGAAAGAATGCAATTTGGGAACATAAGTCATTATCCAAATGATCTATACTAACAATTCAACATTTCCTTTCAAATTCAGGCATATGAATAAACATCACTTCTTTCATAAACAAATGAACAACTCTTAAAAGAGTACACCAAGTTTAATCAAACATACAAGAACACTGGCATTACTTTTGACAAAGAGGTTTACATATCTACACTATCAAAAGTGGTCACAATAGAACCAACATGACCCCACAAAGGTCACTAAAACACTCACACACACTACAAGGATTCTTACCAAGAATTTTAAACATCAAGAAGGCAAATCATGCAAAAGAAACTTCTCAACAACCCCAAGGGTCTAACTAATCCTACAATATTATATTTCTCAACCACACACATGTGCAAGCAAACATATTGGGAAACAATGCATGGTACTCACATCATGCAACTACATAAGGACCCCACACATGCTTAAACATAATGAGTAGAACACACAACCCAAGGCTCCCAATGTTGCAAATGGGATCTAATACCAAGAGTAATGCCCCAAGAGTTCATCTAGGACATTATCCAAACAAACACTAGATGAAAAAAATCCTGTTTGCAAGTGTGACATTTACACGTCGCATTGCATTCACATGCATACAAGGTGTCGTAATAAGTACAACAACACCTAAGATGGCATCACTATTGCATTAGGAAAGGTGGCACACTTAGAATACTTCACCCATCGTGTGACAAGTTGCCACAATGACCATGTGAGGATATGGAGCTTCCTCCATGACAATGATTAGACACACGTCCACGACCTCACTTTCTTATGAACACATGGAGTAGGATGAGGGTGACAACTACGTTGAATCCATTCCATGATGACACATAATAACATCCCAACACAAGGGATAACTCACACAAGAGGTGGATCAATTAGGAGGTACAAACCCTTAACCAATTGGAATGATCATCATTCAATTTCATGCAAAGGCATACTTCCCAATGCAAAAGATGGAATAACTTCCAAACTAGGACACCTATCAATGAAGTGTCAGCATGGGAAGACTCGACAAACCAAGGAAATTAACTTTCATATGCAAATTTTCTTTAGGAAAAGTTAGGAAGTGCTCATTGTCTGAGACTCCATGGATATCTGAATAGTTTAGAGGACTATAGTTCCCTAGGAGGACTTCAGTGCATCCATCTAATGTCCATTTCTCCAGCGCTAGTGTGCAATTCTAGTGTTAGGGTCCAAAATTGGCACCAGTGCCCAAGTTTTGTGTTGTAGTCCTAGCACAGTGTCTGAATGGAAAATTTCCTCAAAACACCTACTCAAGACTTTGACTAAAAGTTCCACAAGGACTCTACTGACAAGGAATCCATCCAAAGACCTCCTACAAACTTATAGAAGACTAAACAAGCTCTAGGAGATGAGTTACAGGTCTCCAAATTATCAATCTCTTAACCACACAAGACATGCACACTCTCCAACGAGAGGTCACCAAGTGGGACATTTCTAAGACATGAAAAAATGCCACAAGGCACCCAACCAAACACATTCTATATCATATGGACAAACACACATGGAGGAGATGGTAGGTGGGTTAGGGGTACAATCCACTCTATGCAACTATCGACAACCAACTCAAGGCGATTCAACACGCCAATTGAACATCATTAACCAAATATACTAAGCACTTAACTAAATTACAAATTATGAAATAAGGAATTTAGCCAATGATATCCACATAAGCAAATATGATAAAAGCTTTGAAAAATGCTATGCGTATTTGACACCAATATTGACATGCACTAAAAGCAATGATAGGATCCTCGCCACCTATATGGGTGAAATGTGATCCAATACCAACACATCCTTAAACAATATTTAAATCATTAAATAACTTGAATCTAGCATAGTCAGTTATCATGACTTCAACATTCTAAATATGCTAACACCCTCACAAAATGAGGTGTGGAAAATAGAAGATGATATCAATTATTTATTACATTTAAAGGATCTCATCCTAAAAATGGATGGATCATAATCTGCATCATGGAATATAACAAGACATGATTACAACCTTATTACAATGGTCTCAAGAACCCTATTTATAAAATTACCAATATACGACTATTAAATTATTTAAGGACATAATATACCAAAAGTTCAACATGCTCTCCCAAGAGCATCCTCCAAGCTTGCATGTCCCCAATGGTTGTGTAGCACCACCCAACCATATGGTACCCTTGGGACCACCCCGCTATCCTAGGAGATAGTTGAATTGGGTACAAGCACACTCACACAATCAAGAAGTATATAGAAACACTCATGCCAATCAAAGCATACACAAATACATGTGGCATCTCATGCCAACCAAAGCATACACCAATATATGAAACATGTGGCACAATTGTCAATCAAATACATTCAAGTATGAATGGATCACACAAGTCAACAAGCATAAAATAATGTCATCACAATAATTCAAGCATAAGGGATTTTCACACCTTCAATGCACGTCAAACAAGGCACAAATCAAGCACCATCACACATACATATTGTACACACCTAAAATTGACCATCATCTTACATCACCTCCTAACCCCACTTTCAACACCTTTTGACATCATTCATCCTAGGAGTCCCCTTTATCATTCCCCCTTCCATTAGCCAAATAATTAAATAATTTATATTTAATTAATTAATCAAGATTATCCCTCCCACCAAATTAAATAAATAAATATATCTATTTATTTAATTAATTTTAATCCATTTACCAAATTAATTAAATAAATTTTATTTAATTAATTTTAATTCAAATTTCCAACACCATCACCCTTCTCCAATAATTAATTATATAATTTTATTATTTGATTAATTATTGAGAGTCACATGTCTAGCTAAGTTAGTTAGCCAAAATCATTGAACCTAGACACTTGCACAAAAGTCAAACTAAATTTACATCTCAACCATCCATTTCATACTACATCTCCAAATCTCAACCATTCACACAAGGATATGTCCTAGAAGCCCCCATCCTTGCCATAATGGTGTCTCATCAAATCCTAACCATCCATTGCACCTCTTAATCCTAGCCATCCATCATATCATCCAAGTATCTATAAATCAAACATCAACCAAGACATTTTCATCATGAGCTTTCAAGTAAAGTTATGTTGATGGTGTGAGCAATCAACATATCAAATCAATATCAAGAGCATATCTAGTGGAGCTAGGGTGCACTCCATTGTCACTCTATCATAGGAGAAAGATTAATTATAGGTCAAGGTATTGTGTTACATGATTTACCTTATATTATTTACCTCTAGTTATTTTCATGTTTTCATTTTGGCACGTCTGGTGTGACCCACATCCCTTGATCTAGCTTGTTTTTGCAAGTTTTGTTAACTTTTTGTTGCAGTTTTATGTTCTTTTTGGACAAATTTTGGGGGTGACCTATTGTAGGAGGTGTCCTATGGCAAAAAGGACCTCACCGTTGCATTTGGGAGATTAAAAAACAGATCCATATATGGCTTGATGTATTTTGGAGGTAAAATATTTTGAAAATTTTGAAAATTTGTTTAGCACAGAGATATGTACTATATGGATCCGTATGGTCCAATAGTACAAACCCATCATACAATCCATGCAACTTCTTACATAGTTCACATGCTTATCATCTTAGTTTTTAGTTTTTTAACTGTTGGTAAAAGTTTTTATCTGCAAGATCTTTCACCTTTTATCTTCAAGTTTATAAACAGTTTTACCCACTAGGTATTGAGTGTTTTGTTTGTAGGTTTCTTTCTTGTACACTAGTAACCACTTGGTTTATCCACTAGTTTAAATCTCCCAGTCCACACATTTTGGAAATTCCCTACTCCCACTATTTAGCATTAGTGACCAAGGCCTTGGCTTTCACTCACTCCCCATATCATTGAGCTCTTGGTCCTATGGGCCATAGAGCCCCCAGTCCTAGCTAGCCCCAAGGGGTTGACTCCAACCCGACTTACCAAAAACCCACAAAGGAAATCATGCGATTACTGTAGTGTTTAATGTGACCTCTAGGTGTCTTCTTTAAGCACCCATGGTTACCATAACCTCCAGGAGCTACTGAAGCTGCCAACGCCTTAACACAATTGCATTTTATCTCAAACTTTTCTAAATCGTAGCATTCTATTTTTTTATGACTATTTTAGTTACCATAACTATCTACCACTTAACCACATCCATGTGACTGGCCTGGTGCTAACCATTAGTGGTTAATGTAACTACCAGAATCAGATCCCCATCTCCCAAAGCTCCTAAACTAGGGTTTTTTTTCATTTTCTCATAACTTGGGAAAATTGTATCAATTTTTTGCAAAATTATAGTTGTTGGAAAGCTGATTCGATGAAATTTGTAGTGGTACAAGCCTCTTCATCAGATCTAACTAGAGTATAATCATTTATAATCATTTGAACTCGATATTTGCTTGCAAACTTTAATCAGTCATATATTTTGCATTTCAAATTGAAATTTAATGATTTTTTTTTGAAATTACATAGAAAATTACAAGGAATCTAGTGGTATCATCTAATTTACTATATCTCTTCATTTATTTCTAATTTTTTTTATATTTAATCATTTTGAGCTAACACACTTATTTGTATCTTTTCACTTGCCAAAGGTCTTGAAATTCTCTCAAACTACTAACAAGTTTGTTGTAGGTTCATTAGTCAAAGGCTTATCATTTCAAACCCTTATGTTTTCTTTGTTTGGTGAGTTGTATTGTGAATTGAGGTGTGTATGTGTGAACTCTTCCCTCTCATCGCAAAATGATCTTGGGAATCAAAGCACCCTTTAGACACATTCATTTTCACAACATAGATTGGTTTCTAAGGTTAATTAAACTTGCTTGTGTGGATCGAGTGTGTATGTATGCTCTCCCCTCGCACCACAAGATGATCTTGGGATCACCTATTAATTTAATTTTATCACCCAATGTGTGTTAGTGTGTGTATGCTCTCTCCTTGTGCTTTGTGTGAGATTGGAGATCAAAAACACATAACATTAACCATTCCCATTAGGAAGCATACTTGGGGATTCCATCACCCCAAGGGGTGGCCTCAACCATGTGTTTTGACATGGTATATCAAAAGGGGAGAACAAAATTTGTACCCCAATCTAGTCATCATCATCTCTGACATAGCCTTGGGGCCCTTGGTGGTTTAGGACACAAGGTGAAGAGATCATCGGAGCCTTTGCTCCAGTCTCATGCTTGTATATGGACTAGTGTTCATGGATTGGACCCCAGATACCTTGGATATATAGGGGACTCCCTTAGAGGCTTGTTGGTCCTAGTTTAGGACCTTTCGACCATCATATCTTGTGGTGCAACATTGTTGGGGAGCAGAAGTTATCACATGTACCTTTGTGGGTGAGATAGAACTAACTTTAGGAAAATGTTTTCACCCCCAAGGTAAGGGATTTCTTGTGCACACAGTCTATCCCTAGCTATCCATTTAGCACTGATGGAAGCATATCTCTACTCTCCATTTCCATTGGTTCTCATTTTATGTTGGCACAACCTACCAAGGCTCCCCAATAGTAATAAAAATGTAAGAGAATAAAAATCATAGTTTTCTTGATCATGCATACACTCACTGCTCCTCAATAATTGGTGCATTTTTGGTGCATGAATAATTAATGAGGAGTCAATGTTCAAAATATAATACTACACAAAAAACTACATATTGTGCAAATTGGTTAGCTTGATGAAAGTTTTAACTTGTGGTAAAGGTGGAATATTATAATTCAAATGCCTAAGGCTTGATGCAAATAGAATTTTATATAGAACAATTATGGTATCAAATCTTATGAGGTTTGAATAATTTATGAAGCCAAGAAAGGTGATTTATCCCCTACATAGACAAGTTAGTTAGCACTATTCCAAATAAATTTAGTCTTAAAGAATTATAAGTTGTACTCACCTCTTGATTTTCTAAAGTCGCACTAGACATTTTTAAATGCACACAAAAGTTTAGGGGGGAGAACATATTGCCTGTAAATGGTGATGGGTGAAATTAGGAATACCAATTTGGGGAATCATTAGTGATCCTTTATTCTTTCTTCCATGCTAAGAACTATTGCCATTAAAGGTGCACATGATAAAATTACATGTATAATCTTACAATTAATTCCATGTGGTGGATTCTAGGATTTTCTCCACACTATTGGAAAGAAAATTGGGATCAAAACCCTTGTGACAATAGAGAGAATGAAAGCTTTGTAGGAAATTGTGAGGGTTTTGATGGGTAGTATCTAGAGTGGCCTAAAAGGTAATTGGTACTTGTTATTTTAGTAGAGTTGTGGTGATACAATAATAATAGCAGGGATATGATTGAGGAACCTAGTCATTGGGTTGTAACATCCTTACCTCGTACACCACATGAAACTATGAACATAAAATGGGATGTTCTTGGGATATTGATATTTCTCAAATTGCGCTATCTTTCTTAGGATGTTTTCCCTAATTAGAGTACTAGGGGAATGATTCAATGTCCTGTTATGCCTTAAACATTCTATTTTAAAAAAATTAATAACACCCAAAAAAATTAAGTTTAGGGACCACCCAAAATTTGGTCAATGGTTTGGCTCTTTGAGTCTTTCATACATAAAACTAGTTTAGTTTAGTGCATAAACATAGTCACATACTATCATCTTTGATGAGTCTTTCTAGAGCTTTTGTTCATTGTAGATAGAATGGTTGAAATTAACCTTTTTTAGAGAGACACTATAATTGTTCTATGTTATTAAATGGAAGGGTTCATTGTAGAACTAGTGAATTTTGACATCTATGGAATTAGTGAATTTAATAGTTACAAATGCAAGAAAGAATCTCATAATAATTGTTTTTCCATAGTTTAGTTTGTTGATTGGTATGTGTATCTATTTTGTACAATGTAGGCATGCACTATTTTATTGTAAATAATGTACACAATTGTTGAATTGGTTTTATATAGCTTGGTAATTGTTGTGAAGCTTGATATGTGGTTGAGCATATCTAGTGAGGAAAATAATTAGTAGGGTCTTTGTAGATGAAGAGAGAGAGGGTCCTATAGATTGAATATCTATGGGTGAAGAGAGAGGGGTCCTATAGAATAGTTGTATAAACAAAACTTCGGTAGAAAATTCTATTCTATAAGTCTTCTATGAGTGATTTGACTAGAAGTAGGATAGTTTTAAGTGTTGTTATGGTAATAGGTTATAACAATCTCATGTGGTCATATTTAGAAAATGGGGAAAATTTGGTGAATGGATCCTATTTTCAGGGAGTTCATGTCTTTGTGGACTTTAGTGGAATATTCCTTTATTGGGTTACATTGGTATGCACATGGATTTTACTTTGCAATAAGGATTGCATTTGTTTCTACAAGGATTATATAAAAAAATGAATAGGGGATTTGATTAATTTAGTGCATATAGATCATAGATAAGTTTCTCATAGCTTTATTGCAAAAAATATAGAATTATGGCAATGATTTCCATCTTACAAACAATTGATTCTAAAAATTGCATAAATTATGGTGGAATATTGATCAATGGGGAGCAAAATGTGATTCCTTGGGACCTTTGTTTGCACTTTCAACCTTATTGATTTAGTTTGATTACTTGTTGAAAGAATGGGCAATCTTGATTCTTCTTAATTCTAGAAACTTTGACTCAACTCAACTAAAAATTGGCTCAATTTGATAAAATAACCAAACCTTTCACAAAACTATTTTTTTTGTGTTATGTAATATGATACCTTTTAACCTCAGCTTTACTAGCTTAAAATCCATATTATTTTTGCTTGTAATGTGGATATTCTTAGTGCATCTATCTCCCTTCCCATTAAAACTTTAACGAACATAAATTTAGAAAAGGAAATCACCCTTTTTAACATTATTTGTGGTTTAACTTGTATCCCTCTTTATATCAATAAAATAATACTAGCACTTGCACCATAGGAGGTTCAAGGAATGCGCCGATAGGAACAACCGAAGAGTTTAGAAAATTTTCCTATGTGAATTTTTTTTATGGCGTGAGACAATTCCCAACACTATAATGCTCACATATAAAAGCCTATCGGCTAATTATAATAAAAGTAATCCTCCTACTAACATAACATAAGGTTGATTAATTACTCATAATTACACCAAAGGCATTCCCTTTGTGAACAAGACGGGATAACTTGATGAATCAATACTTAAAAATTGTCCACATTAGTCAGAAAGACGATTGAAACTATCCCGAGCGTCACTTTTCCATCACCATTTTTCAAGTCGTCGTCCCTATTTTCTCCTTCTCCATCACCATTTTTCCCTTTGTTCACGTCCCCATCTAAGAGGGATGACCTTGATCAGCGGATCGATGACTAAAAACAACCATGCCAGTCTGCTCACGGTTGAAATGATCTCTCGTATTCTTTTTTTTTTGTTGTTTTTTCCCAGTTTCTTTTCTTGCTCACCGTTTCGTCGGGAAATTTTCTAAACTCGTCGGTTGTTCTCATGCTAGGGAAAAAATCATGTTCGAAGAAGTCTCATGTCATTTAAATGTCCCCCGCCAGAACGGTTTAAAACATTTTTTTAAAATTTTGCCCACTGCGATGTTTGTACCCCCATATACTAATGCAAGTAGCCATTATTAACATTTCTTTACTAATCTTTAAAGAAAGGTTTATCAAACCTAAACTTAAAAAAATGTAGATAACAAACTATTGATCAAGTAATAAGAGATTGTAGACAATAAGTGTCATCTTATAAACAAACATATATATATATATATACGATAATAATTTTTAAAAATATATAATTATAATATATAAATATTGTTAATTATTAAGCGACGAAATAAAAATCATATTAATTATATATAATATTTATAATTTATTATAATATATAATTATTATTAATTTTTAGAATGAGAAAATTATATATTATAATTAAAATGTTTATGAAGAGACATCATTTAGTCAGGGATATTTTTGTTTTGCTCTAAAATCACGAGTTTTACTAATATCTTGATTAGCGTGATCGTGAATTAAGTCCTTTTAAAAATTTTATATGGCTTTTAAATCTGGGTTTTATAAGTCTGTTGTCTCACCCATTTCATATTTCCATCGCTACCTTACATATTTTCGGTGACTGAAAACATTTCACATTTCCAAGGAAGTTACCCTCGATGTTTCCCATGTCTGTTGCACCCACATCTAGATCACCACTTGATTCACTATGTTCTTTTGAGGATAGACATGTAGAATCCTTTTAATCTTATTATTATTAGAGTAGTGAGTAGTTTCATTAGCATTCTTTCTATTATTTAGCCAATCAAATTTATTTCCATATATAAGGATATTAATTAGGTTTCCATGCTAAGTAGTGATGAGGAATACACTTAATAGTTCTAGAATATAATCAAGATTTAATGAAGGAATTTAATGACTCGTGTTCCTACATTTCATACTTAAGTCAAAAAGCAACATTTAAAAATTCAATTTTATTTGAGTAAAAACATGGCAACAAGAAATCAAAAACATATAATGTTAAAGTTTATAAGTTTTAAAAACTGTATTTTAAATTAAATGGTTTTTTTACTTACCATAGGGGTGAGGATTTCAAAATTTTCACATGATGTATACTTTTAGAATTAGAATTAAAAAATATAGTTGAATCGTATCTCTATGTATACTTTTAAAATTTATATATATTTATTAATATTATTTATTTTATATATAGAAAATATAAGTGTATTGTATTTATTATTGAATATAATATTTTATATAATATAAATTAGTATATATTTCTAATACAATATTTGATTATAAAATTATATCTATATAAAAATTATATATATTTAATATTTATGTTTATGTTTTATTTATTTATTTATATGTTTAGTTTAGATAAATTTTTTTATTAAATATTTCAAATTATATTAATTTACCAACCCAAAAAAATAAGATTGATGTTTTGATGAGATAATTTTAGGATTCTATAATTCTATAGTAATGATTATTTTTAATGTCTTCTAAATTAAATTGATTTTGAAAATTTAATTTAAAAAATAGGGGAGTTTTTGGATTCTTTTCAATTTAGGTACTTTCTAGATTTATATGTTTTTTTATTAAATTTATATATATAGTTTAGTTTGATGAATTTTTAGATTGAAAATAAAAATGTCAAGTTACAAAGAGAGGGAAACAAACCTACATGGACTTAATCATGAACATCATATTACTATAGGGTATTAAATGTATATACGGGTAATTTGGTAATGGTAAAGTGGAATATGAAGGGCTTGAAGATCCAAAAATAATATGTTTTCTATTCTTGACTATTAAAAGGAAAGAGACCCTTTCAAATCCTCTATTTTACTTTTAATCAAAAACATGTAATGCAGGAATATTGAAATTTGTGATATTAACTTGACATTGACCTATAGTGGTGGGAGTAATTTTAAAAGAAGATCCATTAGTACCCAAGCAATGAATACATTTTAAAGAGGATGGGTCGGTAGATGAAGGAAAATTGGTGGTATTATGAAGAGGTAAACAATATTTGTGAGGTTCAATGTGTAAATCATAAGTATCAAAGTCATGGAGAGGTGATTTACCTTTGCCAAAATAATAAGGGATGAAGTCTAAAGAACCCCAATCATCTCCAAGCAAGGGGTTAGAGGAAAAAGACAATTGCAATTTTGGGAGGTATAGCGGATGAAGAAGCTCCTCAAAGGTGTTCATCAATAATGCAAGTCTAATTATTGCACAGGGCATGGTGAACCAATAGTTAGATCGTAGAACATGTCAAATCAATTTCACACAATACGAATTGATTTTGCAAATGAATCAAAATAATAATAATAAATATAATTTTCAATACTTGTTTTTATTAGCCTCTTCAATTTGGTTGGGAACTTGGATATGAAATATAATGAATTTATAATCTATTGAATTCAAAATTAGTACATAATGAAGGTTTCATTATTCTTTCAAGTTACACTTGAATGCATTAAACGCCTTACATAGTTCACAATCCATGAAAACTCATATAAAATAATGGAATATTTCTCCTCTAGCACATCCCTTATGTTCTTGTTGTTTCTTGTCAAATTATTATAGGGGCCTCCGCCTATTATCATAACAAAACCTCCAATTGAATTGATCATTTCATCAAGTCTTTCTTTTGTCAAAACTTGCACATCTTTCACTTCAATCAATTTACCCTTTTTATGTGTTTTTCCATCCAACTTTTGAGGATAAGCTTGTTTCATTATTTTGTCAAGTTACACTTGAATATATTGCATGCCTTACATAATTCGCAATCCATGAAAACTCATATAAAATAGTGGAATGCTTCCCTCCTAGCCCATTCCTTATGTTCCTATTGTTGCTTGTTAGATTATTATAGGGCCTTCCACCTATTATCATATCAAAGCCTCCAATTGAATTAATCATTTCATCAAGTTTTTCTTTTGTTAAAATCTATACATCTTTCACCTTAATCAATTTACCTTTTTTATGTGTTTTTCCCCCCAACATTTGAGGAAAAGCTTGTTTTCTTAAAATTTTTTTTGCAGATATAACATAATTTACTGGTTTACATAAACAATGCAAAGCAACTTCTGCACCCCCAGTTCTAAACAAAAAAGAAAGGATATTGATCCCCTTTAGATATGCAGGATTCAAAACAAAAAGATGGTATCCTATAATGAACAAATCAAAGCGATACATTTTTCCTCTTCATCCATTTTTGCATCTATGGAAGCCAATTGACTCACTACTAGATGAAAATAATTTAAATGTTTGGTTGCAATTTCTCTTTCATGTATCTTTAAAGAATACAAATTTCTTTTCAAAATAACTTATTTACAATACACTTAATTTGATATAATGCAATAATTTTATCTCATAAACTCTTAGCAATGTTTTGAACTAAAACATTCATCAAGACTAAATTAGAAAGACACAACCTAATAGTAGATCTATCTTTTCTATCCAACTTGTCCCATTCATCTTGATCCATTGCTGATGGTAGAAAATTGAGTGCAACAATTAGTATGATCCACTAATATGTCTCCACTAAAAGATCTTCAACATTCAACTTTCAATTTCCACAATTCAAAGTTTTACCTACTGGACTTCTCAATCTCAATTGTCAAGGTGTTGGCCATGACTTTTGATTTTTAAATGTTATTTCAAATCCACATGAATTATCCCACTAGCATATCTATATTTAAAAAATATATCTAAAATACATCGAGAGATATCCTTCTCGAGGCCTATTCCACCTATGTGTGGTAAATTGATTAAAAAATAGGTGCCTTGAGAAGGATATCTCTCACCATATTTTAGATATATTTTTTAACTATAGATATGCCAATTTTTTAAAAATAAATATATTAAATTTATTATGCCGAAAAAAATAATTAAATTGATGAATCTATAGTAAAATCTATAAAATATAATGCATTTACCATTGGAATAAGATTGTTGAATATACTTTGCTCCTTTTTATTTCATGTGATAAAACCCTAATAAAATAGAGTTTAATAAAATTTAATTTATTTATAAAAATAAAGTGTCACTATATTTTATTAGGGTTTCGTTTTGTTTTTGCACAATCAATTAATATGTTATTTTATTAGGGTTTTATCATATAAATAAAAAGGAGCAAATTATATTCAACAATGGAGAAGTTATATTTTATAGATTTTACTATGGAGGCATCAATTTAATTTAATTTAATTTTCTACATAATAAAATTTAATTTATTTCTTTTTCACTAGCTCATGTTTTATAAAAATAGAGTGGCATACAGGTAATATTTTATAACATTATATTTTATTAGGGTTTCATTTTATTGCATATAAAATAACATTCCACTCACCAATAATATAAAATAACATCTATAAAATGTAGACAATAAAATTTACGGTTTTAAGATATTCACCACTATATGTATATATGTTTTGATTAATGCAAAAACTACAAACTTTGGGTTAGTTGTTTACATATATTTTTAAAATAATAAAGTCTTAATCTATATTAAAAAAAGGATTAGTTAATAAAACCCTAGCTAAATACGAAAAAAAAACTTTTGATAAATAACTCTTTTAATAATAAATAAAATTTACAGAAAATAAAACGAAATGCACATATTTATTTTTTATGCATACATGATTAACACTATTATTCCAGTAAATCATGAAATTCATACTTGTGATTTTCGTTGATTCTTGATTTTGTTGCTTCTTGTTTTTATTTTCTGCATCTAACTTTTTAATTAGTGATTTTATTTTTAGTTGTTTTTTTGAGACTTTCAAATATTTATGTTTTATATATGTTTTAATTATTAATGTTGCATTTGTCAGCTATTAATTTTTTTAATGTTTTTAAAGTTGTTCTTCTTAACACGCTCGTGCCATTTCACCTCGTGCTGCCACTGTAGTTATGCCTCTCAGCGTAATAAAGAAAAATAAAAAGCAACAAAGCGTTGATACCAAATGTTGGTTTTACAATACTTATTCATCAATTAGGAGCAATGGATGTTGAACGGCACAAGACAACTAAGAGGGGGTGGGTTGAATCAGTTGTATCAAAACTTTAACTTCTTTAAACCACAATCAATTTCACAATCACTTAACTTATTTCCTTATTCTGTTATGAGCATTAAGCACGAAGAGTAGAATTAAAATATGAACACATCAACACCATACACACATCAACACTAGATTTTGTACATGGAAAACCCTAAACAGGAAAAACCACAATGAGTGTTAGCTCACAATATAATGTTGTAACAATACCGAATATCAAAAGGTGGCTCACTGCCAAGGGTTGGCTCACTATCGAGGGTTGGCTCACTGCTTAGGGTGGCTCACTGCCTGGGGTGGCTCACATTTAGTAGCATCTACACCATGCTTGAGTTTAGTTCAATTGAAGCGCAAATTAACTCCTCTGCTTTGCTATGCTTTTGCACTTCGCACTTATATATTCATCTTTGCTCAATCACACCTCAAACATGAATTCATTAAATGTATTTATACAATTCATCAACCTTGGAATGTACATCAAGGTCGACATTACAATCATCAACCATTGGAACAATTTCCAAGGTCGACATACATTCATACATCAAATTAGGACTAGACCTAAACAAACTTGTGGACAAAATGAATAAAGGAGGAACACTTCATGCCTTAGCACATAATCAATTACATCTTCATACGCTACCACACATTTCTACAATTCAGGAAATTCATCCGCAAAGAGTGTTAATCATCTAGGTCGACCAGACTGGTGCTATCATCAAGAACACTTGAACACACGCTTCCAAGATCTTCATTACAACTTGCGGATCAAGCACACACCTTCAATGCATTTAGGGGACATCCACAAACATCATAGAATCATTTGAAAACTAGAAAATCCAACTGCAATAGATCTCAACTTATTTCACTTGAAGATGCATCACAGACTGCTCTCAATTAGACACTGTCAAACTTTGCTAATTAGAAACTTGCTTTCTAGAGCTTCAAATCACATATCCTTTGGAATGAAGATGACTAAGGACCTTATAAGCTTAAGTCTAGAACCGCAAGGCCACAATTCAATTTGCGGAGAAATGCGGAGCAAAACACTTTCTCCCTGTCACTCTGCAAGCCTTGCCAGACATAGTCTTCACACTGGTGAATAGAATTTTTTTTGCATAGCGATCTAGACCACCAGAGTATGGATTTAGCATCTTCAAACACTTCTCTAAATCATATCCAAGGCTCATACTCTGGTCTTCACTATAAAGAAAATGCGAAGCAAATTACTCAAACAGTGTTCTTCAATCAATCAACAAGCATCAATGCCAGAAGATATAGTTAACACAAATGACAAAACAAATATGTTGACATCAATGACAACACCAATTAGCACATACTTGCAACAATGGAAATTAATAAAATTTGTTGATCTAAAACAAATGTAACCTTAATTAAACATAGAAGAATAAGTGAAGGAGATAGAGAAGATAAGATGACATATATACTTGGGAAAACCCTTCTAAATAAGAGACCCACCACCAAAAGTAAACCTTAATCTATTAGTGAAACACATCATTTGATTAAGGACTTAGCAAGTCACCTTTAAGACCTCTTTAGTGTACCCATTGCACACTAAAGTGTTGCTATATCTAATAATAGCAACATCCCATCTTCAAGCTTCATTCATACATGGCACGACCAATACAATTAGAAACAATACCGCTTATTGAAGTGGTTAAAAAATGGACATTTGTAGCAGCTAACTCGAAAGTCCAACAAATGGAAAGAATGCTTAACATCAAGTCTATCACACAATGGAACATTTTTTGCCACTATGTTTATGTAGTTAAGCTCAGTGTTGTCTCCTTCATGCATCTTTAAAGAATACAAATTTCTTTTCAAAAAACTTATTTACAATACACTTATTTGATATAATGCAATAAGTTTATCTCATAAACTCTTAGCAAAGGTTCAAACTAAAATATTCATGAAGATTGAATTAGAACTTAGACACAACCTAATAGTAAATCTTAAAATAATTATTCATATGAAGGTTATACATGTAGCCATGTTTTCTACTTAAAACTAAAAAGTACTTTCAATCCATAGATTTTAGTTACCCTTAGACATACTATACACATATTTGTAAAAGTATGGTGGTCCTTGCTCAAACTCTTTAAACTTCCACTACCGACCCACAAGATGATCTGGAACTCCAAATCCAACAAATCCTTTAACATGCTATGGTAAATTAAAAATTATATCTTTATTTCTATAGACAAACATTCATATGAAGACATATTTTCTTTGAGCTTAATCTTTTGAAATGGTTTCTTGTGATGGGTTTTATCTAAAGCTTTGATACCAATCTATCCATCTTATTCATATAATTAAAGCTTATATTAACTAAATCTTTGGAAGACATACTTTCTTTGAGCTTTATCTTCTGAAATGATTTCTTGTGATGGGTTTCATAGTAATCATTTTCTAAATCTAAGTGCTTTCTTTTATGAAATTTGATTTTTTCCATCCTCTTGGCTTTCATTCAAACCTTGCAAAATAAAACCATGGTTAGCATGACTAATCAAACTAATAACCTTAGGATTGTAATTAGCAAAATCCAAGCATCCAATTAGTCCCATGTTGATTGTGCAAATAAATTTTCTCCATATAATTAGAATAATATCCATACGAGCCTACAATTGGCAACATCCATAATTGCAATTAGTCCCATGCTAATTGTGCAAAAAAAAATGCTACACAGAATCAAAATAATAATAATGTCAATAATTTTCAATACTTGTTTTTGGTAGCCTCTTTAATTTGGGTATTTTACAATCTATTGAAGTCTAGATTAGTACAAAATTCACGCCTTACATAATTCTCAATCCATGGAAATTCGTAGAAAATAGAGGAATCTACCCCATCTCTTGTGTTCCTGTTGTTGTCTATTAGACTATTATAGGGGCTTCCACCTATTATCACATCAAAACCTTCTATTGAACTAAACATTTCATCAAGTCTTTCTTTTATCAAATTCTCCACATCTTCCACCTCAATCAATTTACCCTTTTGATGTGTTTTTTATACCCAACTTTTAAGGATAAGTTTTTTTCTTTACAATTTATGCATCTATACAACATAATTTAGTGGTAGACCCAACAATGCAAATCAACTTCTACACCCCCAGATCTAGCGAACAAAGAAAGGATATTGATCCCCTTTAGATAGATATGCTTCAAAATAGAAAGATGGTATTCTTTAATGAACAAATCAAAGTGATACATTTTTTCTCTTCTTCTATTTTTACATCTATGAACTACAAAACCTAATAATTTCATAACCTAATAGTAGATCTATCTCTTCTATCATCAACAAAATCATATGCTCTCTTCTCAATAAATTATTTATTACTTTTATTTACATACTATCTTGGCGTACCCATTACACACTAAAGTGTGATCGCTAGTATACTTGCTTCTTCTTCCTCTCCTCCTCTTCTCTTTATATCTAAAACATCTTAAAATAATTCCATTCACACATAACTTCAAAACAACAAAACAACAAAAAGAACAGAAAAGAAAAAACCAAATCTTTCTCCTCAAACCAAAAATACGTAAAATTTGTACCTCTTAAATTATTTCAACGACTATAAAATATTTATTCATTATTATTTCCCACTTCTCCCCAAATATCAAGGAAACTGGAAACTTCACGACAAGAGATTTGCCACGGTCTCACGTCTCCAAAGCTTATTAGCTCAGCCTCAACACAGAACATTAATATGCACAAATGACTTTTTTCACAGAAGACCCACAATAGGTGGCAGAGAATTTCCCCACCAAATAGAGTATGATAAATGCTGGGTGCCTTTCTCGGCATGCTTGTGATCTCAACTCCTCTTGCCTTCGTCAGGTATTCTACTTTTACATTCTTTAAAAAAAAAAAGAAGACTACGTATCTGAATTACTCAATTGTTCCCCTAATTTTAAGAATTCCCTGAAGAGGCTCAAAGAACTGCTGTATGGGCTGGTGCGCATGCACTCCAAGCGCTATGGCATGAATCTACACCTTGTAGTGCCTTTATTTGAGCCCCTCTAGGGAATTCCCTAATTGTATATTCTGCCTAGTTTTTTTATGTGGAGAGTAATGTTATTGTATTGTTATGATTCTTCAACTGGGTTTGTGCAGCTGCAAACAGGCGCAATTCCCATTATTCCCCATTTTGCAGACTGTACTCACCTGACGAAAAAAAAGCTTTGTTTTCAATGGAAGAAAGCTTCAAAAATATGTGGGTATCCTCTTGCAGCAGCCCAGACCGCTCTCACCTTTGAAGAGAAAAATATAGAGGGTGATGTGCAGGATAACTCGTGGACTGACCACAGTGAGGATGAGAAAGAAATTGACCCAAAGGAGGCTCAAAGGAGAATGAAAATTAGAAAGGGCAACATGGGAAAGACGCCTTGGAACAAGGGCATGAAGACTAATCCAGGTATTTTGAAACCAGACCGGTTCCCTCCTTATCAAAAAAAATGGCTGGTAATGGTTTATTAGGGATCAGGCCAAGCTTTTTGTGTCAAATTGCTCAAGGTTTTGAGTCTACGAAGGGTTTGGAGTGAATACATACTCCATACGATTAAAGTTTCTGTTAGTCATGGATATCTGACAAATACTTAACTATATTCTTTAGTGTAGTTATGAAAGTTTCAAATGACTAACCTTTAGAAAACCTCTAGTCAAAACTGTTGAGTGAAGAAAAACAAATACAGACAAAAGCAAATGATTGAATCAAATACATAAACACAGAACCAATGCAAAAGAGAACAACAAAGTTTTTTAACGTGGTTCACCAAATGGCTACATCCACTTTGAGAAGGGGACAGCTCTCTATATTAAATCCAGAATCAATGATTCTTATACAAATATATCTGCAGCTCTATCTACATCTACAGCACCTCACAAAATATATTCTTCTCACTGCTGTTCCTACAGCAAATACACTCCACTCCACAATGTCTAACAATAGCCGACTAAAAATAACCTCCGGAGGACACTAATTTTAACCTCATCGTGGGAAATGGCAGAGAGTAAAGATAGCAAAGAAGAAGCGTTACACAAAGTGAAGGATTGGGCTGCATTAATAGAGGCGTTACACCAACAAAAACAAGGTACCCCCATAAATATGGGGATTGGTTTTTATCAGTAAACTACCGCCGACCCATTTGAATCTGGAAGCTGGACCTGATATGATACCGAATCCATATCATCAAAAGAATTGAATGTGTTTTAAGGAAGCAGTCCAATAAGCGAGGCTTCTTTTATTTTATCAGCACCTGTCGATAAGTCTTTTGCAGTGATTTTTTTCAATTGAAAATGTTTAATTTTAAATCAGGCAATAATGTCCATAAGTGGTCAAGAATTGTCGATGTGACTGGAAAAGAGTACATGGCTGAAAAAGTATGCGATGAGAATTGCGATTGCATCTCCAAATAAAGCATACACAACTTTTGAAGACAAGAATATCGAAAGGAACATGGAATGCCTTAAAACCCAAAGCTTTGTCAAGCAACTATTCTCCCTCCGTTCAAGTACAGAAGAAAGTGATGATAGGGTTCATATGGAACCTTTTTCATTGCTGCTGAGATGGGCATTATCTCACTGATCTTTATATGACGTTTGGTTATATTATCTCCGTTGACTTGGGCCACACAGAAATTAGGAGGTGCAAAATCAGCTCTGCTGCATATATTTTGGAGTCTTCTTATAAAATTACCATTATATAATTTGGAAGGAAACTATCAAAAGATTTAGACTGAATACAGACTGTCAGTGATTGAATAGGGTGCACGTAAGGGCTTGCTGCCTTCGGTTCACAAGAAGGCTTCTGGGGTGGGTGCGAGGAGATAGTGAAGTTTCTTAACTGGGTGCTGCAAACTTTCAATCCCACTTCAGTAGTAGCTGGGAATGTCCCTTTGAACAGTATCCTCTCCAACTTTGCATTTCCTGGATTAATTGCATTTCATGGTACCACCTGGGACCTAAAAATCTGAGCTATAGCCTCCCCAATTGTATCACCTTCTGAATGTCATGCAAATGGCAATGTAGGAGTGTACACAATAATAAAAACAAACAAATAACAGGATATGTTAAACCCCTGAACAATAAGCATGTAATAAACAGTAAACTATAAATGATAACTTTGGAAACTCGTCACCCCAATCAACTCCCTTGAGTTTAGATGCACTTATCAGCACAATTGAATATATCTGATCAAGCAATATCTATCAAACAGATTCAAAATATGGTTGACCAAGTTTCTTCCTGTACATCAAAGATACTTCAAGGAATACCTATTAGCAGTGGACTTGGTAAGGTTTGGTCCATTTTGTATTGTGGTTAAATCATCTTAAACTGTTGGGGGCTTAAATACGAACCCATGCTTTTTAGGATGTCTGATTGTACAGTTTGGCTACGGAGAAATATCTAGCAAGAGATATTAGCTGGTTTCTTGAGGTTTGTTAATCTTTATCAATAGGAAATTACACATATTTGCTGGAGGAATCAGCCCAGCTCCGTGAGTGCTGAAATCCCAACAGTCTCAACTTTGCATGCATGGAAAGAGAGTTTGCCTTACACAAGAGTATTTCCTTATCAATTGGGCTTCTGCTCAAACAAGAGGATTTTCCCTACCCAATTGGAAGAGCAAACTCTTATTGGTTTTACATGAACCTTGCTACTGATTCTGTTGGAAGATTCTGTTAAAGGCAATTCCAAATAACTTTGAAAAGATAGAGTATGTGTAGTTCTACCTGTGAATAGTCGTATAACTGAGGACCACTTTGCCTTAGTTGATATAGAATATGAAAGTAAAATGAGTATTTCCTAGTACTTTTTAGTACTAAATGCCTTTTCTCAAAAGGTAAATCTTAGATACTTAAAGATATTTACGAACGTCATAATTAGGGTTGCTTTGCACTGGCCGTATACTTGAAATAATTTATGCTAAATATTTCCAAAAAATGAACATATTAAATTGCAATAAACCAATGAAAAGGCCATAAAACAGTTTGCTGGATGCTCAAAGAAATGGATTAAAGTAGATTATTGGTCACTTTAGGAAAATGGTACCTGGAAAACACACAACTTTAAATGAAACTTTATCTGTGTTAAGTCAGTAGATTCATCATCAAATCTTAGCTTAAAAACTTTCAAGCATTCAGATTAAAATTAATTGAATGTAAATAGTGTAGACAATTGACTTTATTGAGCTGTAGATTTTAACTGTTGTCGATTTCTTTAACAGAACATTGTGCGAAAAGGGAAATATATCAGTCCTGAATTGTGAATTTCATTTTTTAAGCATTTCTTGTTAGGTGGCCCATACTGTTATTTTAGCTATTAGATGCTATATTTATTTCAATTCTTTATCAGAACAGTAGGTGTGATGTGGCATTGGTTTTGATTTGTGCTTGAAGAATGGTCTCAGTGTGATGTGTGAAGCAAGGAAAAAATCCATCATATACTCATTAAAATTATCTTATTCTGCTGGCTAAGGAAAGCAGCTCATGCTGTGTTTTAATTAATTTCCATTGACAGATGGTATGAAACAGCCCTTGTCACAAGGCTAAGGCAGGGGTTGGTGGTAAGGAAAACCAATCTCTGCGCACCCACCTTGTAGGCTTTGAACATAACCCAAATATTGTTGCCTGAAAAGGGCTGAAAGTTGTCACAAATGGCATTTCCTGTAATGATTGTGTTTCCGCTTCAATCCTCATTAGCTGTAGCAGTTTTCCCAGTATAGGTCAAGCCTGGATTGGAAATGTAAATGCTATTGCTTTCTGCCCAATCTGGCCATCTACAAACTTGTTTGGTTTTTTTTCTATTTTTATTATTTTATATATATCCAGCTTGGTAGTACTTAGGGTTCAAAGCTAAGTTACTGGTTTGCATTCTGGTCTGCCGGCATGACAATTTTTTTGTGTTGGGTTTGTTTTGAGTATGTGACTGTAATGTCCCCTTTAGGGATTCCCCTAAATCATGCCCTAGAATTGCAAGTTAGGGTTACAACATACCAATTAAATGCTGTAAGCAAAATGAATCCTGATTTAGGCCCTGCAATCATGTTAGATAACATTGGAAATACACTTCACATGATCAAAACATGTATAATAAATTATCTATTCAATTCATGTAAGAGATAATAAATTATCTATTAAATTCATGTAAGAGATATGTAATACATTTAATTCTAAGTCTAAGAAAGATCATATATGATAATGTGACAAGTCTCAAGGACTATATGGGTTCAACCATAAAGAGGGGAGAAGTCGTGATGAGGTGTCCCAAGTTTCCTCTACCCTAGGCCCAACAGTAGGACCTTATAACCCGTTGGCCTCATGTGGTCCTTAACCGATGGTCCTTAACCATCATCATAAGGTGGCGTACCTAGTGAGGGCTTTACGCCGTTCCCCTCTATCACACCAACCCTTCCTCTTATGATTGAGGATCCCCCTATTTATTTCAATAATTGATTCAAGTGGGGATACTCTGGGAGGCTGCAATAGGGTGTCCTAGAGTCTCAACCCTAGGCCCAACATGTAATGATCTGCCCCTGTTGTAATTTTTTTTAATTTTCTTATTTGTGTTAATTTTTATTAGATTGTGGTCTTTCAGAACTAGATGCAGATGCAGAAAGGGTTTTTTGGTTTTGCATGTGTTTGTTTTTTGCCAATAACAATGAATAAGAGACATGCAACAAATACCCAGAAAATCTATGATATATGATGACAAAATAACAAAGACCTAGGTGCTAGAATTGCATAATATGAATTATAAACACATACCCAGATGACAAACTTCAACTTCATATGTTGGCTATAGCTGCACCAACATTATATGCATCATAAAATCACTCCAAACCCCAATCATAAGACTGATCTTCAAACAAACTGCTGCATTGTTATACCTAACCCTAGGCTTTAGATTTTAATGCAAAACCTGCCATTAAAGTTAGGCGATTTAGTCATGGGGTGTAATGTCCCCCATTTAGCTCATTGCACTAGTGGACCAGGATTAGCCTATTATTCGACTTCTGTAGGCTAATGGAGGTGTTTAGGAAGTCATTCCAGGGACTTACTATTTATAGTAAGTCATGAGCCGAGCAGTTACTATTTTTGGCAGGGCAGTAGTAAGTCATGAGCCGAGCAGTTTCTATTTTTGGCAGGCTAGTTGTGGGGGTCCTTGGCACCATATTTATGATCTCGATATAACTAGAGCCTAAACGATATAAGTCAAATTAAATATTTAACTTATATTATTTTATGAGGTTTCGATATAACTTTAAGTTATAAAGTAAAGTGTATTATAAAATGCAAGTTGTAACTTAAAGTTACAAGCCTAGGGATGGGCCCCCCTCATGGAGAGATAAGAGGTCAAGTAATGAATTTAAAATTAATAAAAAACTTCCTCTCTTGGGCGTTGGGTTTGAGAGGAATAAAAGAGGAAAATGAAGGCTCATTTGCCTTATGCTATGTTTATGAAAATTGCTCTCATATTGAGTTTTGCTCGTGCATTGGGATTGAGCTTGGCTCTAGGGTTTTGAAGATTGATTTGCATAGACGAAAACCTTTGCAGATTCGCCTTTCTTCGTGCATGAAAGATTGCATCAAGAGAGGATTGGGGAGCTTCACACAAAGGCTTCATTTGTGCATTCAGGACATCCATTTTGATATTTATTTGAGCTTAGAGTGAAGATTCTTGGAGGAGATTGATATTGCAGACCAGTGCATAGATTTGAGGGACTGAAATAAATGTTTTGTGGAGGTTTTTATTGCTATTGCAGTCCATTTGTGTAGGCCGTACCAGCCAGAGGACCGTACCTCTACTTTGCAGCCATTTTGGGGTTTTTTGTGGCTATCTTTCCCTTCTATTGTGGTCACCTCTACCTAGCAGAGATATCTGATCAAAGACAGCGAAGGAAGAAGGAGTTCATGGTGAGTTGTGACTGATTTATTGCCTCAGCCTGGGCCGTAAAGTCTAGAAAGGACAGCAGCTTCATTTGGTGTCATTTCTTCCTTGTTCGTGGTTGGAGATTAAGTCATTTGTGGCACCTAGGGTTTATGATTCCATTCCACAGTCTTGACATCAAAGATTCAGACCATTTGCTGATTGTAGAAGGAATTCTTTGTTGCAAGTAGTGTGTTCTGGCTATAGCATCTGGACGAAGTTGTAAACTGTGATATGGGTATGTACTCATAATTCATATTTTAGCTAAATACAATCTGGGTCACTGTTATTTTGATAATATCTCTTTTAGTTTTTCTGGGTTTGTTCATATGCTTCATATTTCATACATGCAATGCAAAAAATGAACATGCAACAACAACCCATAAAACTCTAAACAACAAAACATCAGAAAACACAAAAAATCAGTCAGACAAAACATATACAGTGGGGTGTATGTTACAGTGGTATCAGGGCAGAAAGTCTTGCCATCCTGTGAGGTTGAATATGACATGTAGAAGTTGAAAGTGAGATATGTGGCCTACAGATAGGTATAATTTCAGACCAAGGTCAGGAGCACAAAACCCACAGAGGATACAGGGAAGAGAGGTACCGCAGATAGAAGAACCTGAGCATCCAGTACGCATAATAGATCCATTTGAGTTAGAGATAGAGGTTGCCACTACTGAGAAAGATTCCCAAGTTTCGCGAACAGACCCATTTTCAGGTGAACTACCTCCAGTCACAGAACCTATAGGAGAAATGGGTGACAGGGAAGGTGAGGAACCTAGCATGCGCGAGATCCTGAATGTGCTCACTAGGAGCTTGTTGGCCTTAGAGAGAGAGTTGAGGGAGTCTTGACAGGAGTTGAGAGAATCACAGGCGGAGATAGCACATACCCTCGAGCAGTTGCGAGATGGAAGAAATAACAGGGATAATCACCGTGTCAGAAACAGGTAGAATGGAGGAGACAGGAATAGAAACAATGATGGTGATAGAAACATAAACAATGATGGTGATAGGAATAGAAACAATGACGGGGATAGAAATAGGAATAATGTGGGTGATAGACACAATGGTGACGGGAACCAGGGGAACAATGGGGACAGGAACCAGGAGGACAAACACAGATTCAGAGATGATGAGGATGAGGCCTCAGTGACTCATAGGAGGGCTTCATAGTTTACAGCAGGTGACAGACCTGGTATACCCATTTTCGCTCCCAAGAACCAAGTTCCTGAGCAGGATCCCACACAAGTTGAGTTTTAGGAGGAGATTCTGAGGGATTGGAGAGCTTCTAGTGTAGAGTTCAGGACCGAAATGACCTTTGCAGAATACCCTGACATTAGGATTAAGAATAGACCTCACAGAGGAGGTAGACCTCAGAACTAGGAGTTGCAAAAGAAAGTGAGTAAGATGACACTTCCCTACTCTATGATATATATAAAATTCACATATAGCACATTGCTTTACCATTTAGTTCCAAACTGATTTTTATCAATATCTATTGCTATGCAAGTTACTATTATTCATCTATGATCATTTCTATGTATATCACTAGTATGATCTCATAGTTATTTTCAATGCATATCATTATTGCCAATCTCATTATTGCTTTTAATGTTCTTTGTATTTCACAAGTTAGCCTTAGGATCATCATGCATATGCCTTGCATAACATTAACCTTTCATATGTTATTTTCATGATCAATACTAATATGTCTTGCATATTATTAACATTTCTCATGATCTAGGATATTCATCAACGCAAGTTATAATCTATTGGTCTATATGTCATTTGCTAACAGCTTATGGGAGATTGGAGGATAGTTACCGTTATCCACTATGGGGCTCTATGGTCTCTATCCTTAGACTCAATGCGGTATCCTTAATACCTTAGAGTCAAGGCCTCTATGAGACTCCTTGGTACTCTTATGATGCCTTACATCAAGTAACCAAGGCCTTATATATCACTATCCTTACACGATGGGTACCTTATACCTCATGTGACAAAGGCCTTTAAATACCCATGTGGCCTCTTGGTAATTTCCTTCCATCTCTCATAGGAGGTTAGCAAATCACATGTCATAGTATATGATTGTTTACAAGATAGTGCATTACAAATGACTCCTCTATATGTTTGTCTACAAGATAATTCACTTGAAATATTGCACAATAAATACATTACAAATAATTCCTCTATGTGAATGTTTACATGTCATCATTCATGATGATTATATCATCATGGATGATGGAATGTAAACACTGCCTTACTAAGCATGGCTGTGCACAAATCATTAGTATCATGACAGAGGCATTTTGAGTATAAGCATATGACGACTGTCATAAATCAGAATCGATGCATTTATGAGAGTTACCATATGATTATCAAGAACTGCTATAATCAATATAAATACACTGACATGAATAACTGCATATGACTACCAGCATGCTATATACTATCAATGATGAAACAATAATATGAATTCTGTATACCTGTATCGTACAGCCGCCATCAGTATTAAATAATATAAAGTGCTCACCTGTAAAAGGAGATTTATGGCAGTTTTGGACGATGATCTTAAATGAGTTAATAACAATTTCTGCTTATTGGCATAGATGTCTCCAAGAACTTCAAATTCCTTATTGCTGTCAATCGCACCGCTGTGCAGGTATGTTTCTTTTGAGTGTATTATAAATTATCAAAATGCTCAATGCTGAATGCTGCCCAAGAATGAATGATGGATCCTCTCTTTATGGTGTGGAAGAGCCATCGGTGGAGACCCTTAGGCCTTCGTGCCTTTTTGTTAAACTCATTTAATTATATGTATCTTCTTAATGATGATCGATCTTCAGTGGTTTTATTCGATCTCTCCATAAATGCTTTTATTTTATTAAAAAATTATAATTTGTCTTTTAGTGCCAAGTCAGCCTTTGTCCTATTCTTAATTTGTCTTTTTTTCTTACCATGAAATTTGGCTAAGTATTAAAACATATGTAATCTTCTTTTCAATCTTTATTTGGAAAACTGTGAACTGTTATGGGTTGAAATTAAGGGATATGACAAGCCTCCCTCCTTAAGATTGCTTGTCCTCAAGCAATTTGTGTGCTTGGGAGTCTAAATCTTCTAGTCTTTCCCACGTAGCATCATCATTAGGCAGGTTCTCCCATTTGACAAGATGCTCTATGATGGTTCTATTTCTTAGCCTTCTCTCCGTTGTGTCTAGAATTGTCTCAGGTTCTAATATTAATTGCCCTTCATCATCCAAGGGGGGTAGATTCTCACAGGGTGTGACCAAGTACCTTTTTGAGTTTGGAGACGTGAAACACATTATGGATCTTGCTATTGTTTGGCAATTCTAACTCATATGCAACCTTGCCAATTCTTCTTATTACCTTGTAAGGCCCATAAAATCTCGGTTTAAGTTTCTCGGCACCATTGGACTTTAAGGAGGATTGCTTATATGGCTGTAATCTTAGGAATACCATGTCCCCAGCTTCAAATGTCCTCTCTACACGCTTCCGATCAGCATATATCTTTTGCTGATTTTGGGCATGATGTAGATTGTCTCTAAGTACCCTCATGATATCTTCATGTTGTTGAATGAAGTCCTTTGCTTTGGGACTTCTACTTTCTTGGAGTACCAAGTTTCCAAATGAAGGGGAACCATATCCGTATAGAGCCTTGAAAGGACTCATCCCAATTGACATATGGTATGTTGTATTGTAGCAATGTTCCCCAAGGTATAACTATTTAATCCATCCCTTTTGCTGCCCGGTGATATAATTTCGGAGATATCCTTCGATCCATTTGTTTACAATCTCTGTTTGACCATATGTCTGCGGATGATAACTTGTGCTTGGTGTAAGTTGTGTGCCTGCCAATTTGAACAATTCTTGCTAGAAGAGACTCATGAATCAACTATCTCGATCACTAATTATGTTTTGTGGTAAACCATGGAGTCGAAATATCTCTTTGAAGAATAATTCGGCTACTTGAGGTGCTTTATAGTCATAGGATGTGGCCATGAAATGTGCATATTTAGTAAGTCTATCGACGCCCACATAAATGCAATCTTTTCCTTGAACCTTAGGGAGTCCTGTGATAAAATCCATGGTGATACTATTCCACTTTTGCTCCGGAATGGGTAAGGATTGTAATAACCCGACATGATGTGTATGCTCTATTTTATTTCTTTGGCAAGTTATACATTCTTGGACATGTTGGAGTACATCCTTTTTTAAACCCCTCCATGCAAACTTCCTCTGAATTTGTCTTTAAGTTTTATAATAGCCTTGATGACCTGCTAGGGGGTTATCATGGAATTCTTGGATGATTTGATTCTTCATTTTAGACCCTGCGGCTAAATATATTCGATCTTTGTATAGGATGAGTTCCTCTTTGACCACATAACTTTCATCTTCAATGTGTCCCTCCATTATATTATTTGTGAAGGGATCCTTTGCATACTGTGCAGTGATCTTACTCTTCCAATCGGGAGATATGCATGACATAGCACATAAGTGTGGCCTTCTTGACAGTGCATCCGCTACCACATTATTCTTTCCTTTCAGGTAGCTAATATCAAAATTGTATGCTTGGATCTTGCTCACCCATTTTTGTTGTCTATCATTTAAATCACGCTGATTAAGGAAGTGCTGCAGGTTGTTATGATCCGTTTTTATGGCAAATTTTCCACATACTAAATATTGGTGAAATTTTGCCAAGGCATGCATGATGGCCAACATATCTTTATCATAAGTTGAATACAATCTTTTGGCAGCTGTCAACTTGCGACTTTCAAATGCTATGGAGTGTCTATTTTGCATCAAGATGGCGCCAATGCCTTCACCCGAGGCATCACATTCCAATTCAAAAGGTGAGGAGAAGTTGGGAATGGCTGACACGGGACAAGAGCTCATAACTTTTTTCAATTCTTCGAAAGCTTTTTCGGCAGCATCATTCCATTGGAATAGTCCTTTCTTTGTAAGGTCGGATAAAGGTGATGCAATTTTGGAAAAATGTCTTACAAACCTTCGGTAATAATTGTATAGTCCTAGGAATCCTCTTAAGTGAGTCAAAGTCTTAGGTCTAGGCCATTCCTTAATGGTTTTAATCTTCTCCTCATCAACCTTGACTCCTTCGGCACTAATTTTGTGCCCTAAGTAAAGAATCTCTTCCATTCCAAACTCGCACTTCAAAGCTTTAGCATACAGGGATTCTTGTTGTAGTATGGATAGGACCTCATCAATATGTTTCAAGTGTTCCTCCCAAGTTTTACTATAAATTAGTATGTCATCAAAGAAGATTAAGAGGAACTTTCTTAGTTGCTTTCGAAAAGTATGGTTCATGCATGATTGGAAAGTCGCCGGGGCATTGGTTAGTCCGAATGGTAGGACTAGGAATTCAAAATGGCCATAATGACATCGAAAGGCGGTTTTGGGAATATCTTCTTCTCGCATTCGAATTTGGTGGTACCTGGACCTAAGGTCTATTTTTGAAGAGTATTTGGCCCCATGAAGTTAATCAATTTGTTCACCTACCTTGGGTATGGGGTACCGGTTTTTTATGGTTTGTTTATTTAAAGCTCTATAGTCTACACACATTCGCAAGGTCCCATCTTTCTTTTTCACTAGTACCACGACAGATGTGAATGGGCTAGAGCTCGGTTGTATATGGCCCATTTCTAGGAGCTCATTGATGGTTTTCTCTATTTCTTCCTTAAACTTTAGAGGATGTCTATATGGGGTGGTAATAACTGGTTTTGCCCCTTTTTCCAATTCTATGACATGTTCGAATCCTCTCTTGGGAGGCAACCTTGGTGGAATGACTTCAAATACTTTCTTATGTTTTTGTAGGATGGGTTGAATATCTATGTGGACGGCTTGCCCCTCTTTAGTTGACTTGTCTAAAATCATACATTGAGCTGCCCACTCTACTTGGTTGTGTCGGCAGATTTTTGCTATTCTTTTGGATGACACTACTTGGGGTGATCCATCGGAAAGTCCATGTAGGATGATCTTGTTTCCTTGATCCTCAAAATGGATTTCTAATTTTGGAAAATCAATAGTGACTCGCCCTAGAGAGTGTAGCCATGGCATCCCTAAGACAATATTAGTGTCTCCCAAATTTACCACATAAAAATCTTCCTTAACTTGATGTTTCCCGATGGTCATTTCTAGTTGAGGCATAATTTTTGAGCATTCTCTTGTAGAGTCATTGGCTAGCGAGACTTTAAACCCTTCAAAATCTTGGGGTCCTAGTTTTAATCTTTTTGCTAGGGATTCATCTATAAAATTATGAGTAGCCCCGCTGTCTACTAAGGCTGTTAATTTGTTTCCTTTTAATTTACATCTAAGTTTAAAAGGATGATGTTTAGATACCTTAGACATGGAAGCTAGGATGACTTTTTCCTCGGGTTCACATTTCCTTTTCTTAGGGGGGTTTTCCTCTTCCTCTTCATGGGTCATGGCTTCTATGGTACGGATTTGCCCACATTTATGACCCGGTTCCCATTTGGCTTTACATCTAAAACACAAACCTTTTTCTTTCAAGTCTTGCCGCTTTGGACATTGGTGGTCACGTGACCATGGGGATCCACACGAGAAAGTTCATAAGTTGGAAGGTATTTGAAGGTAAAGTCCAAAGGTCACCTCTAATCCCGCCCTTCCTAGGCAGATTTCACTATGACATAAGGATAAGTCTATCAAACATTTCAAATTTGCCTTCTAACCTCGCCTAAGTATGTATAGAAGTTAAGCCTTGCAAGGTGATAAGGACAAGGAGGAATCATGAAGTAAAATTTGTCTAAGTATGAAATTCCTTAACTCACCTTCAAGCCCGCCCATGCTAGGTGGTCTTGGACCATTCACTCGGATAACATCATGTCATTCACATGACATCCTCCACCTATCACCTCCAAACCCGCCTTGTCAAGTGACTTCCACCATCGTGCATGTTCTCCACATCATTCACTCCATGCACTCTATTCAAGTCCGCCCTTCTTCCCAAGGTTGTCTATCTCATGCAAGAAGGTTAAATTATCAAGGAAGCAAGAGAAGGAGCTCTTAAATTGTCAAAACCAAGCCAAAATTGTCTAAGTCATGAAAAATCCTCACACCTCCCTCAAACCCGCCCATTCTAGGCGGCCTTGAGCCCTTCATCCGGACAAGGTCTTGTCCACAACACACTCTCCACACACACCCTCCAAATCCGCTCAACATAGGCACTCCAGAGACTTAGGCATGGATTTCACGCGAAAGGGTATGTTTTGAAATGTCATGTTTTAATCCCACATGCATAAGGTAAATGTAATTTGTTATTGAAAATCCTTTATATCAAGTCTTAATTTGATGTGTTTCTTTTTGTAGGTGATGGAGGATCTAAGGAGGTGAATGACAAAGAGCTCCTCCATGAGAAGTTTGGAAGGTGGAGGAAAGTTGCTCAAGTTTGTCATCATCACCACATGGAGGAGAGCTCCTGCATCAAGTTCATCTTACTTTGAAGACTTTGTAGACATCAACGCCACGCATGAGGAGTCATCATCCAGAGTTGTCTACTTCATGTACATCCATCATATACAAGTCTACTACAAGAAGTCGCGCACAAGACATCTTCCACCTCAACACTCCATGAGTCAATGCAACTGTCTAGAGGCATGATCCTGCAAGAGTACATCACAAGATGAGAGATGAGCATGATCATCAAAGCGACTCATGAGTTACATCTAGACAACAAGAAGAAAATATTCTAAGTAAAGTGAACATGAGGTGAACCAGACTAGTTCGTTTGAAGATGCTGAAGTGGCGCGTACACATCATCAAGCCAATCGCATTCTGCCATGTCATTCATTCAAGAGGGCCCACCATAAAGATGCTCCAAAGATAGTTATCACATTGGGAAACGTGCCTTCATTGCCTCTTTCATGTTCTAAAAATGGCAAATTTTGTAAGAAACTGCCTTGTCTCAATCTTGGCCGTTGATTGCTAAATCAATCTTGGCCCTTCATGTAATTCTTGAGCTCTATATAAAGCTCACTTCTCTCATTTGTAGAGATACATAGAAGGAATCATTAGAGGAGACATTAGAATTAGAGTTCTGTAGGAGTAGAGTAGAGGAGATTTTGAAATTGTTGTCAAAATACTTCCAAGATCAATACAAGCTCATTGTTGGTTGTTTCATGGTGATTTTGTGTGGTTGCGGAATGTTAACATGGTTTCTATTTTCTTGAATGTGATGGAGAGATGTTTCCAAGTATAGTTAGATTGGAAAGTCATTGATGTGATGCCAATATGTTAAGATATTTGATGAATTTCTTAATGGTTCATATTTTTTGTGGATTGTCGATGGCAACTCACTTTGCAAAGTTAGCCTAAACCTTTACATGCTTTAGTTCGGTTGTGAAGATTGTTCAAGCTGCGCCAGCTGTGGGTGTTTGGATGAATGCTTTGCAATTTGAAAATCCTTGAGTTACCTTAGAAGATTGCATCGAACTTTGTGCAGTTGTTGGTCCTCATGGCGAAGCGGAGTTGGGTTATATTAGGAATTTGTTTATCTTGACAAGATCCATCACTTCATTGCCCTTAGATTAGCTTTCTCAACCCTTGCCTCTTTTCATTTTCTTTCATAAACAGTTAGAAGAAGTTCCATTTCACAAGGAAAGAGTACATGTTTGAGTGGAGTAAGGAGCACATTCAGCATAAGTCCCTTTGTGGTTACCAGCAGATCACATCAACTACTAAGTCTATCCCATGTTGAGGATTGAAGATAAGGAACCTTGGAGTTGTCTCGATTGATCACATTGTTTAGCATTCGAGAGACTTTGTTCAAGAGAGGATAGAATACTTAGTATTTTATTCTGAGTTTGCATGTGCAAGAAAAACACATCAACAAGCAGGCCTGACCAGGAGGAGCAGAATGCATCCAGGCCTCACTCTGCCAGCACTTCTTCCGTCCGAGAGGTTGATCTTTTTGAAGATGTGCAAACAGTTAAAAGTAAGGGACCCGTGGAAGAGGAAATGGTCCCGAATGAACAAGATGATCAGGAAGAGAATGAGTCCATGGATTCCACCAGGGAATGGACTCCCAACCTGATGGTGGGAAATTAGCCTAACCCTCCACCGTGGAATCCAGGGGAGGTCCATCTTGAGGACATGCTCCATCATCGTGATTTGGAATTCCTCGACGAGGAGTTCAATTCCGGCGAAGTACCGACATCCACACCACAAGTTGGTCAAGATCCTTAGGTACCACAGAAGGAAGTCATTCCGTCCACAAAACCCAATTGGTTACAGGACAGGTTGCGGAAGAAGACAATCAGGAAGAATGATCCTTCCATCGTACTTGGTGATTTTTTGGCCAGGATTGGGAAATTCGCAGACCCAAAGAGGGCGAAGAAGTTTTCTAGGATTACAAGGGATGAATCAGGATCCCGCCGAGTAGAGGTGGCAATTCCCAGAGTAACCGAAGCGAAGGAGGACATTAGTCCGGATGACTTTGACATCTTGAAGGTCAACCTTGGACCAACCACGAAGGATCAAGAAATGGAGGAGCTGGAGGATTCTGTTGCCGCCATCCGAGAAAGGTTAAAGAAGGAAGAAGAAAAGAAGAACCAGTTGAAGCAAGAGAATGAGGAGCTGCGGCAGCACATCCAGCAGCTCATAGGACCAGTGCGGTCCGCCCAAGGAGCAACGACCTGTTGTGATGTAATCACACATCGCCCCATTGCAAATGGGGACCCCCTCTTTTTTTTTTGCTTTCTCGCTTCATTTTGCTTTATAGTTTAGTTTGGCTCTGAGCTTGTAGGGTTTTAGTAGTGTTGTTTTGCCCATGTCTCGACAGTTTCTTGCCAAGAGGTCTATATGCCTTCATCCTGATGCATGTCATTGAGACCCTGAAAATGACTAAGTCTGATATCCTGAGAATCCTGAAAAAATGACTAAGTTTGAAATTTGGTGGATCCTCAGAAATCTAGAATCTGCATGCTAAATCTTATGGATCCAGGGCCTATCTCAAACATCCTGGAAGTATATTGATAAATATTTAAAGTATATCTGACTTATACTTAAACATATTTTCAATATACTTCCATTTAGGAAATCCAAAATTTGACTAAGGCAAGATATTCCTCACTCCATGTCTAAACCTGCCCTACCTAGGCGGCCTTGGCATGAGCTCATGGATTTGGTGTCCTGCACATGCATTTATCCAGACACCACCCTCAAATCCGCCCAAGGGAAAAGTTGTCAAATTTACAAGGTTTTGAGGACAGAGATGATAAAATTCAAAGAAATTTTATAAGTCTGAGTGATTCTAAGGCTTCACATGACACTATCCAAGCACTCCTTCCTAGCCCGCTGGGCGGCCTCACAAGGTCCTCTTGGACATTGTCTTCACCTCCAGGAGAGTCAGTCCAGACGACACCCACAAATCCGCCCAAGCAAAAATGGTTAAGTTTTCAAGGTTTTCTTGCACAAGACACTAGGATATGATGAAATTCCAATGAAAGTTTGCAAGTTAGATAGAATCAAGGTGCATTCAAGGACTGTGTCTTGTTCTAGGTGACACTCTCCAGACAACACTCTTAAACCCGCCCTAGGAATAAATTGCCAAGTTTGTAGTGTTTTGAGCTCCAAGTACTTAGAAGATGATGAAACAACAAGGATGAATCAATTGGAAAGAATGATAAAAAATCACTAAGCCTGATGTCCTGAAATCCTGAAAATTGGCTAAGTCTGAAATTTGGTGGATCCTCCAAAATCTAGAATTTGCATGTTAAATCCTATGGATCCGAGACCCATCTCAAACATCCTGGAAGTATATTGATAAATATTTAAAGTATAAGATAGTTTCTTATACTTAAACATATTTTCAATATACTTCCATTCAGGACATTTCCGATATGGCGACAAGACTTGCATTCTAAGCACACCTTCTAAACCCGCCCTACCTGGGCAGCCTTGGCATGGGGTCTTGGATTCAAGGTTGTGATCACGCACTTTCTCCATACAATGCCTCCAAATCCGCCTTAGGGAGAGAATTTTCAAAGTTTAGAAGAGATTTTGAGTTAAGTCTGAAATTTGGTGGATCCTCCAAAATCTAGAATTTGCATGTTAAATCCTATGGATCCGAGACCCATCTCAAACATCCTAGAAGTATATTGATAAATATTTAAAGTATAAGATAGTTTCTTATACTTAAACATATTTTCAATATACTTCCATTCAGGACATTTCCGATATGGCAACAAGACTTGCATTCTAAGCACACCTTCTAAACCCGCCCTACCTGGGCAGCCTTGGCATGGGGTCTTGGATTCAAGGTTGTGATCACGCACTTTCTCCATACAATGCCTCCAAATCCGCCTTAGGGAGAGAATTTTCAAAGTTTAGAAGAGATTTTGAGTGAGTTCAAGACAAAATCCAAGGGTGGTATCCCAACCCGCCTAGCTTGGGCGGCCTCAAGGTGCATTCATGGACTTTGCCTTGTTTCAAGAGGCTTTGTCTAGACAGTACTTACAATCCCGCCCTAGGAGAGAATGATCAAGTTTTGAAGTGTTTCAAACATAAAGCACTAGAAGGTGGTGAAATTCTAAGAGAAACATGAAAGTTGGAAGCATCAAGTGAGTTTCAAGTTGAAATCCACATCATCCTCTTAAACCCGCCTACTTGGGCGGCCTCAAGAGGCCCTTGTGGACTGTATCACCTAACACATGAAGATCTCCAAACACTCTCTCCAAAGCCTCTCAGACCCGCCCTTCCTAGGCGGCCTAGAGAGGTGAGCTCGGAGATATGGTGTCTAAACATTGCTCATCATCATGCTTCACATCCTTGAGAAGAACATTCAAAAAGAGTGAAGTCTAAAATTGGCTAAGTCTTATGAAAATCCACACCACACCTACAATCTTGCCCATGCTAGGCGGCCTTGAGCTCTATGCTTGGATAACTTTCTAAGTGTTGAAAATCCACATCACCCTCTCAGACCCGCCCTTCCTAGGCGGCCTAGAGAGGTGAGCTCGGAGATATGGTGTCTAAACATTGCTCATCATCATGCTTCACATCCTTGAGAAGAACATTCAAAGAGAGTGAAGTCTAAAATTGGCTAAGTCTTATGAAAATCCACACCACACCTACAATCCTGCCCATGCTAGGCGGCCTTGAGCTCTATGCTTGGACAACTTCATCTCCTTCCACATCATTCACTCCAAACAATGCCTTCAAACCCGCCCAAGGAGAAACTTACAAAGTTTGCAATATTCTAAGTTAAAATGCAAGGAGATCATGAAGGTTTGATGAAAGTTCATAGGATTGAATGTCTTTTGAGGGATTTTGAGGAATTGTCCAAGGGCCACCTCTAAAGCCGCCCTACTTGGGTGGCCTCAAGAGGTCCTTGTGGACTATGTCCCCTGACACTTGAAACACTCCAAACAGTACCTTCCAAACCGCCCAGGGTGAAAAACAATGCAATTTGCAAGGTTTGTATGCTAAGTATAGTCAAGATGACATCACAAGGAAAGGTTATAGTCAAGTTCAAGGAATGAGAAGTGTCTAAGTGCTAAAATCCAAGACCTACTCTCAAACCCGCCCTACCTCGGTGGCCTAGAGATGTCAGCTTGGAGTTTTGATGTCAAAGCAATGCAACTACTCTATCTTGACTCCCTAACTCATCATGATGCCTCACATCCTAGAGAGAGTCATTCAAGAAGAGGGAAACTTGAAAAATCAATAAGTCATGAAGATGGAGGAATGAACAATCAAGTGAGGTTGAAAATCCAGACACCACTTCCTAGCCCGCCCTTCTTAGGCGGTCTTGAGCTCTACACTTGGACAACTCCACCTCCTCCACATGACATGCTCCAGACAACACTCCTAAAGCCGCTCAAGGGTGAAAACCACAAAATTTGCAAGCATAAATCAATGTAATAATGAAGATGAACATGTCAAAGGTGAAATGAGCAAGTGCAAAGTTGTTTAAGTTGAAAATTCCATGTGTCATCCTCCTGCCCGCCCTTCCTAGGCGGCTTTGACCCCTTTGCTTGGACTACATGTCCTCCACAACGCATATTCCATACACCCCTTCCAAAGCCGCTCAGCTTAGGCGGCCTAGAGCCTAGAACATGGATATCCACATCATTCACTCCATACACTTCCTTCAAATCCGCCCATCCTTCTAAGGTTTTCCATCTCATTCAAGGAGGTCAAGTCATCATTGAAACAAGTGAAGAGGTCTTAAATTATCAAAGTAAAGCGAAAAAATGCTTAAGTCATGAAAATCCACACACAACCTTCAATCCCGCCCTTCCTAGGCGATCTTGAGCACTTTGCCTGGACAATGTCATGTCATTCACAAGACACCCTTCGCCTATCACCTCTAAACCCGCCCAAGAAGGTCGGCCTAGACACTCAAGCATGGGATTTCACGTTCCACAGTCCAGACATGCCTTTCAAACCCGCTCAGGCAGGTCGGCCAAAAAGATAGGTGAATTGTCAAGTGAATTCCAAGTGTAGCTTTCCAAGTTTGATTTTGACAAGTGATGGATGCTTTGGAATGTCATTGTTTTAATCCCACATACATAAGGTGAATGTAATTTGTTGTTGAGAATCCTTTATATCGAGTCTTAATTTGATGTGTTTCTTCTTGTAGGTGATGAAGGATCCAAGGAGGTGAATAGCGGGAGCTCATGCATGAGAAGTTTGGAAGGCGGAGGAAAGTTGCTCAAATTTGTCATCGTCATCACATGGGGGGGAGCTCCTGCACCAAGTTCATCTTACTTTGAAGACTTCGTAGACATCAACGCCATGCGAAGGGGAGCTAGTCTAAGATGATCAAGGTTACAAGTGTAAGTTCATCAAGAGCATCATCCATTCAAGGCGAGGATTAGTGGAAGGTTGTCACTTCGCCATGCACATCTTGAAGGAGGTCATCATCCAGAAACTTACATATCATGTGCCAGATAAGAAGAACTCTCATCAGGCACTAGTCTACCCCATGAGTCTATGCAACTGTCCAGAGGCAGGATCCTGCACAAGCACAACAACATCACAAGATGAGAGATGAGCATGATCATCAAAGCAATCCATGAGTTACATCAAGACAACAAGAAGAAAATTTTCTAAGTAAAGTGAACATGAAGTGAATCACACTAGTTCATTCAAAGATGCTGAGGTGGCACGTACACATCATCAAGCCAATCGCATTCTGCCATGTAAGAGGGCCCACCATAAAGATACTCCAAAGATGCTTATCACATTGGAAATTGTGCCTTCATTGCCTCTTTCATGTTCTAAAAATAGTAAATTTTGCAACAAACTGCCTTGTTGTCTTAATCTCGGTCGTTGATTGCTAAACCAATCTGAGCCATTCATTGTAATTCTTGAGTTCTATATAAGGCTCACTTCTCTCATTTGTAAAGGGAGATATGAGATTAGAGATTAGAATTAGAGTTCTGTAGGAGTAGAGTAGAGGAGACTTCTTAAAGTCATTAAAGAGACTTTGAAATTGTTGTCAAAATACTTCCAAGATCAATACAACCTCATTGTGGGTTGTTGCATGGTGATTTTGTGTGGTTGCAGAATGTTAACATGGTTTCTAATTTTTTGGATGTGATGGAGAGATGTTTCCAAGTAGAGTTAGATTAGAAGTTCATTGATGTGATGCCAATATGTTAAGATATTTGATGAATTCCTTAATGGTTCATACTTTTTGTGGATTGTCGATGGCAACTCACTTTGCAAAGTTAGCCTGAACCTTTACATGCTTTAGTTCGGTTGTGAAGATTGTTCAAGTTGCGGCAACTGTGGGTGTTTGGATGAATGCTTTGCAATTTGAAAATCCTTGAGTTACCTTAGAAGATTGCACCGAACTTTGTGTAGTTGTTGGTCCTCATGGCGAAGCGGAGTTGGGTTATATGAGGAATTTGTCTATCTTGACATGATCCATCGCTTCATTGTCCTTAGATTAGCTTTCTCAACCTTTGTCTTTTGCCTTTTCTTTTTGTAGCCAGTCGGAAGAAGTTCCATTTCATGAGGAAGAAGTTCCATTTCATAAGGAAGAAGTAACACATTTGAGTGGAGTAAGGAGCATATTCAACGAAGTCCCTTTGTGATTACCAGCATGATCACATCAACTACTGAGTCTATCCATAGCAAAACACGAATAAGGAACCTTAGAGTTGTCTTGATTAATCACATTGTTTAGCATTCGAGAGACTTTGTTCAAGAGAGGATAGAATATTTAGTATTTTATTCTGAGTTTGCATGTGCAAGGAAAACACATCAACACGACCCAACCTCTAAGCATAACTAAGGATTCATTAGCTGAGGTTGAAGTTTTGAGGACAATCGGCCATATAACAAAAGATTGGATAGAGGTCTCGGATAGAGCCCATAAGTTCATAGAGGACCTCGTCTAGGTGAGCGGGAGAGTTACAACACTCATGGATAGAATTCAAGCAATTCTGGATACATGTCAGGAATTCATAGTCGTCCGGGAGGAAACTATCCCTAGACTAAAGGCATTGATGAACACTTTGAAGCCGGACTTGGTGAGGAACAAGGTAATACATGCAAATTCAGTATATGATTTCCTCAACTGGTATTCTGCCTTGGTCATGAAGAGAGATAACCTTGAGAAGATTGATGGCGACACTTCCTAGGCCCACGCCATGTTGAAGGAAATCCAGGACAAAATCCTTGTATCCTTGGAGGCTTGGTTTGATCTGGAGGTAGCACCGGATGGAGTCATTGACTTAGAGGAGTTGAAAGGCAAGATGCGGAGCATATACTTCAAAGCTGCTTATCCTACCCAGGAGTCCCATCTTGAGGATGCATCCTCATTCCTGATCCTCATTAACAGTATCCAGGGGTTGAGGGCGGATTGGGAAAATATCCTTGTCCCCTGTACCACCACCATGTCCATCATGGAGTTCCGGATTGAAAACATGCCCAGTATTCCTATGGAGGAGTTGGAAGTTGTCTTGACCAGGTTCTTGGAGGCAAAGACTAAAGAGCAGGAAGAAGTTCCAGACAGGCAGGACAATCCTGTCCGGGAGTCCTAGTTAGCTGGGACACCCGGGATAGCTGGAGGTCATCCTTTCACCTTCTGACGCCCAGGACAAGTGGCAGTCACCTCCATGAGGAATCTGACGACCCCACCTACTTTTCCTAGGGTTTCTGACCCATGGCACATACTTCAAGGAAATCTGATTTCCTTTTGCCCTAATATATTTTTGATTGCCTATATAAAGGCTGGGGGATGCCTCATTTTATCTCTCTCTCTCTCTCTCTTCCATCATTTTGATGCTCCTAGAGCACCCTAGTAGTTAGCTTTTATTTCTGCATTGTTTTTCTGAGCTGAAACTCCAAGGATCAGTTGGATTGTTGTAATACAAACTTCTGAAACAAGAATATAAGCATTGAATATTGGTGTTCATATGATTCTTTGGATGTTTGACATGGTCTTATTGATTCCTTGAAGCAAATATGAAAGTTATTCAAGTTATTTTCTTTATTTCAAGCTTTTATTAGTTAATATGATGGAAAATATAATTGTTGAATGATTGAGTGCTGATTTGTTCATACCATTTGTGATTTGTGGCTTGCAAATCACTTTGTATGGTTAGTCTGAACTGATTCCAAGCTTAACTTCGACTGTTCTTGAATGATCAAGTCCCACGTCCCATGTCAGGATAGTGTGAAAATCCTTGCCGCTATCCTAGAAGATCGCACCATCTCTGCCTAGCTGTTGTCGCATGACGAAGCAGAAGCGTGGTTCCAGCATCAATTTTTAGCAGTAGTCCTTCTCGTCATTTGGATCCCTGAACTCTCTTGCACTATCCCTATCTTTTTCATTTTCTTTGAATTTTCCTTAGGAGTAGATTATAGAAGAGCCTATTGCAAAATCATTTGTTACCCACATAGGTTAGTCTGGTCGAACTTAGATCTTTTTCGCCAGGAGTTGAAAATCCAGTCCATGAAAAGAGGAATCCACGTCCAAGACTCCAGAATCCACCGAAACCCCTGACCTTCTTCATTGAGCACTGAAACACTAAGTCTGATATGTAAGCCCCCCTTGTGATTACCAGCAAATCACATCATTCCACTGAGTCTATCCCTGTGCACGTCAAGACCTGACATAAAAGGAACCTTGGAGCAGTCTCATTCGATCACATAGTTCAGCATCTAAGAAGCTTTATTCAAGAGAGGATAGGATACTCAGTATTTTATTCTATTGTTGTGGTGTCACAAAAACATCATCAACAATTACTTTATTTCCCTTAATTTCCCCTGTGATTTTAAAGGGGTGATGTTTTGAGGCCCTTGAGATGGACGCCAAAGTCCCATACTCTTGATCTTCATCATCGTACTTTATTTTCTTGTCCGGGTTTTCTTCCTTGGTTGTTTCTTTATTGGGTATTGCATCTATGTTATGCATTCGGCTTTTTCTCCCACATATATGCCCTGGCTCCCATTTTTCATTGCATTTGTAACATAAGTTCTTCCTTTTTGTATTACATTTGTGACCCGGTCCCCATGGATCATTGCATCTAAAGCACCTCTCCTTCTTGTTCGTCCTTGTGCTTACGTAGCATAGTCCTTTCTTTCGGAGCTCCCCTCGGGTTTCTTGGGAAAGGATTGGTTTTCTTTGTTTGCCTCTTCTATGGGCATATTTATCTTTTTTTGAGTGATCTCTTTTTCTTGTCTTGGTGTAAAGACATAAGGCCTTCTGGATTGCCTCCCTAAGTGTAGAGGGGTTGAAGGCACTTACTCGGCATGGAGTGAATCAGATAATCCATCTATGAATAGGTAAATGAGCCTCTCTTTGGATATTTCCGGAACCATAACTGCTAATCTTTGGAATTCCGCGATATATTCTTCAAGGGTTCCTCTTTGTCTTATTCTTGTTAATTCCTTAAAGTACTTTTGAGGGTGTGTTTGGTCAAACCTCTCAATGAGTAACTTTGTGAAGGCATCATAAATTTTTATGTCTTGGTGATTAAACCGTGGTGCCACCATTCGTAGGCCAATCCTTCTAAATGTAGGATAACAAATTGGATAGCATCTTCTTCCGTCATTGGACTAAGGGTAAAGTAGTGGTTCATCTTTAGTAACCATGCATGGGCTGTGATTTTACCCAATTCATCAAAGTTTGGAAGAGTTACTTTGTTCACCTTATGTCTCAAGACTTTATTTTGATGCCTCTTTTCTTTCCTAGGTGCTTCATTTTTCTTTGATTCACATAAATCCCTAAATGATACTATTTTTCTGATTTCGTGGTCTAAATTTGTGTAAGCTATGGCAATATCCTTGGTGCTAATTGATGGTGGATTCAATTCATCCTCTTCCCTTGGTCCAACTTCCTTAGTTAGGAAAGGGGGGTTTGGTATCCTAGGTTTGGAGGATACATTATTATCTCCTGAAAGGTTAGACCTTACGTCTTTCCCATTTGAAGAGTTGGTCTTGAGGTTAACAATTGTATTACCCATGTTTTGTAGTGCTTTGAGAAGTACTTGGGTTGTTTTATCGGTTTGATCCATTAGTGCTTTGGTTGTCATTTCCATGAATGTTTTTAATTCATCTTCCATTGGTTCACCCATGTTATTCTTTTGAATTAGGTTGTTGTTATTTGTTTGTTTCCTCCTTTGATAAGTTTGCATTTACTTTTCACAGGATGGCAGGATAACCGCTCTGATACCACTTGTAATGCCCCTTTTAGGGATTACCCTAAATCTTGCCCTAGAATCACAAGTTAGGTTACAACTTACCAATTAAATGCTGTAAGAAAAATGAATCCTGATTTAGGCCCTGCAATCATGTTAGATAACATTGGAAATACACTTCATATGATCAAAACATGTATAATAAATTATCTATTCAATTCATGTAAGAGATATGTAATACATTTAATTATGAGTCTAAGAAAGATCATATATGCTAATGTGACAAGTCTCAAGGACTTTATGGGTTCAACCATAAAGAGGGAGAAGTCCCGATGAGGTGTCCCAAGTTACCTTTACCCTAGGCCCAACAGCAGGACCTTATCCCCTGTTGGCCTCATGTGGTCCTTAACTGATGGTACTTAACCATCATCACGAGGTGGCGTACCTAGTGAGGGCTTTATGCTGTTCCCCTCCATCACACCAACCCTTCCTCTTATGATTGAGGATCCCCCTATTTATTTCAATAATTGATTCAAGTGGGGATAGTTTGAGAGGCTGCAATAGGGTGTCTTAGAATCTCAACCCTAGGCCCAACAGCAGGACCTTATCCTCTGTTGGCCTCATGTGGTCCTTAACCATTATCATGAGGTGGCGTACTTAGTGAGGGATCATTCGTCGTTCCCCCTCCTTGCAGTCCCGCCTCATCCTTTCCTTGACCAATTATTGCCAAATTCAAATCATTTTCCATAACATTAATAATATCGGTTACTAGTATAATGGTAGATGTAGGTGAATATATTGGGTCATCTTTATATTCATCAAGTATAGATACAATTATTCCATAGGGCAGATTAACTTATAGTTCTGCTGTCACCTCTATGATTGTATATATCACAGCTGATATATATATGTACCCGGCTGTCTGTATTTCTTATTCCTGCTCTGTATTTCTTTAGATGCTTAGTGCTGCCTGTTTTATGCCTTCGAATGCTTCCAACTCTTCATAATTATACCTTATCAAAAGATGTGCCTTTGACCAAGGGATATGTCTTTTTTTTAACGTGCTGTTTCTTCAAACAAAACGCATCCCTCTATATGTGAAATCGTTACCTTAATTAATAGATTTGTCTTCTAATGAAATTGCTGTTTTGTCCTTTAGCATAATCACTGCTCTTGTCTTTTATGTCTGTCTTTTGTGACTAATTGCATGAATGTTAACCAAGTGTTGGATCGTTGTCTTTTAGAGGAAGGTTGGCCAACTACAATCTCCTTTTATTATTAAATTAAAATTTTTAATTTGAATTTTGTCTTATCGATGGAAGTCGGCTTGTCTCAGGCAGGGGACATTTCAGTGACATGTCCATACAAATAACATATAAAAATCATACATATATACATATTTGGAGCCTAAAAACAGGAATTAAATTCATGATACCACATAACATGCATATAATAAACACAACAACCATACAAATAAAAAATACTGCTTCGATGTCACTTTGTTAAACTCGAATGTCATGATAGATATTCATTATTCAATATTAAAATATTAAAAGTCAGCAATCAGTGTTGTATGAGTCTTTATAAAGATTAAAGCGCATCATCATCATCATTGACATTAGATGTAGGTAGATTAGAAGAACCACAAGGAGTGCTATTGGCACTCACATTAAAAGTATGTTGGCTATTTGACTCCTCAAAAAATGTAGATTGTTGGACAGTGAAAGCATCCAACTTAGCTTGCTCTAGCTCTACATCTCACAACTTCGTTGCCCCTTCCTTGAAGTCCTTTTGTTTGTGTGAAAGAATGTGCATATTGGAATGCATATAAATTAACTTCTTTGTATTTTTTGATGCCAATCAGTTGTGCTTTATTGAGTGGATGAAGAGTATGTACTCCAATTTTGCTTAGATGAAGACAAATTGGTAACCTATTGAGGCAAAGGCATAGATTTAAAATGAAAATTTAAATTTGAAAAAAAAAAATTTAAAAATAAAAAGAAATTCAAATTTGGAGAGTTTTAGATTAAAAAACTTATTTGCAATAAGATTTTGATCACAAGAGGTCATAGGTGTTGGAATGTTTGGCCATGGAGGTACCACCAATTATGAGAATCCTTCTTATACTACAAAGAGCAGAAATACTTGGAATATTGGTGCGTAGAAAATCAAGAAACTACATCCTCCAAATTTGGATCAAGGAAGAGTCTAGCAAATGCTAGCTTACACCCTTTGTTGACTTTTAACATTTCTCTATGATGCAATCCTCCTTGGCAAAGAAAGGATCTTGGTGCTGTAATATTTTGGAGTCGATGCAAAGGCCAGAAGATGTAGTGGGTGGTCATTTTGTTCTATCGCTCGACGAAAATTGTCTGCACCTTTTTAAAGAAAGTTTTTTCAAGATCTCGTTCTTCTCATTTATGATGGTCATCTTCATCTTCTCAATCATTGAGTTGATGCCATCATATATCTCTCCCAATCATGGCTTATCCATGTTAGTAAAACTAATCATACTTAAGATGGACTTCGTGAAACTGTCATGTCCCCATACTAATGATTTCTAATTGAACCGATTAATATTATCTATAAATATTTTATATATAACATATTAATCGATATATTATATATTTATAAATAACCAATATAAATATAAATGTAAATATTAATAATTTAAATATTAGTATAATCATTTGTTATAATAATATAATAATATAAATATATTATAAATACAAATATGATATATAATATATATCATTAGATATAAATAACAATTATAATTAATAATATAAATATAAATATTAAAATAACATATTATTATTATATAATAACAATATATGATAATAAATATAAAATATTAATTATTTTTATGATTATAATATAATACATATAATACTACACATATATTAAATGTGAGTGATTCACATAAATTAAAGTATAAAGTAAGCAATTCTCATATGGAGGATCACTATATCATAATAAGCTGTGATTTATTTTCTTAGCCGACCGTACACAGGGCATTAATTAAGAGGAACGCTGTTTGCTAAACAAAGCGAACCAAGTAAGGAAAACGTATGATGGTTGGAAGGGGTATATCCCTTACCAACCATGTCATATCCTATATTTCAAAGATATAAAAAGTCATAAGGGAATCGTGGATAAGAAAAGGCAGATTGCAGATAGAATTAAATACAGCAGCATCATTGATCACTCTTTTTTCAGCACCATTAAACATCATTCTCAGCAGCAAATGAATCTGAAGTATAATACAATCTTGCATATTAATTAATAACCCATATTACTACCAATCATCAATCGACATATTGTATTGGAGCATCCTCATCTGCAATAATTATACATAAATATAAGGAGAAGCCATTGCAACGCATCTATAAGGTATACTCTGAGCATTATAAGCCAATGTTATTATCAGCAAAATCCAATCAAGAGAAATATACATAGTTATATATTGATAAATTTGATATATGAGAGGCAAGCAAATGCCTTATTTATTCATCCATCCCATGGTGATGGTACAATATCTAGTTCCCATAGAAGGAACAATATTCATAAGGAAGTATTACCTTTGTGATCCATAGGATAACTAGATCGAGAAGATGAACTCCTTATTGGTATGATCTCTCTAACCTTACGATATACTAGGGATGGGTATGTCATTGCCACGTCCTTAATCTTATCTAGGATCCTACGAGGATGGTTAAATAGTTAAGGAAGGGCGGGTTTATTAATAATTGATTCTCGCATGGTAGGTGACTCTCAAGTGGTGATATTGCTGGGCGAGCATGAAACCCTTGGGCCTATGGCAGTGGAAATTAGTTGTTATTAATGTCTCACACGGTGGATAACTCTCAAGTGGTGGTATTGCCGAGCGAGCATGAAACCCTTGAGCCAAGTGGTGGTATTGACGGGCATTCATGAAACCCTTGGGCCCATGGTAGTGGGGATATGTTATCCAGTGCCTTAACGTAATGTTTTCCCCTCCTTCACTAGGGTTGACGATAAGGTTAGATTAACGACCGGGCACGATGATAGCTATTCCCAAAGTATATCACGAGGCAAAAGTTATCCAGCGCCTTAACAAGTATAAACCTATCCTCCACTAGGGTTAACAATTAGGTTAGATTAACGACCGGGCATAACAATCATCATTCTCGAAGTATATCATGAGGCCTATATAGGTTAAAAGAAAAGTATGAGAAAATATATATTGGTTATATGTAAGTGTTCATTGTTATCAATTATGTTCATGATGTACTAACCCCAATTATTATGTATTGATCTCATTAATTGATCTTTAAATTACTAATGTTCCTTTCTAGAACTATTCTTGTGTGCCGGGTGAAGAAATCAAGAATACCCTAAAAGGGGACATTACAGGAACTAAGAAGATATTTCCACAGAATCTCACCTAGTCTTATCTAGGATCATTTGCTTAATATTTGTAGTCCTCTTACTATTGGATTGCCTCGATACAAACCAAAGTTGGCCAATGGCTATGCTAGAAATTGCCTCTTGCGCCTTCACAAGTCGTCTCAAGATGATTGTGTTGGAGGTGAATTGAGTCTTAGCAACCTATTCGTAAACTAAAAAAAAAAAAAATTAAAAACAAAGAAGAAAACATACTTAAATTTTGAAAATAAATTACTAAAGTGAAACATAAAATTGTATTGTTTCATTTGCTTTTAACAACTCCAATTTCAAGAATGATTTGATTATGGCATGTGACATATGGTAGTTGGTGATGAGTGTTTAGATATCTTGGCCTCACCATACACATGTTTGATTCAATCAATTTTGTTGCCCATCTTTTGTAGCATAAAGTTGAGTGAGTGGACAACACAAGGTTAACAAAAGATATATCAATAACATGCCTCAACCAACAATTTAGCCGCATTTCAATTGTTTTTGTGTTGCCCATTATGGCTTGGACAATGTTATTAGTCCTTGCTTTTTCAATGGTCCGTATGAGGATGTCAATAATAAATTGTGCATTCTTAACTTGCCCCTTATAATCTGCCACTTTAAAAAACATTACCTCTTTATAATACATTGCAATCACATTGATTGAGAGCTGATTTTTGACACTTTTCTATCTATCAGAAATGATGGACACCCTTGTCTTGTCCATGAATCCCTAGTGAGCTTCAATGAATCTTCTAGAATTTTCACCTCCTTTGCCACTAAGGTGCTTTGAACCTTCTCAAAACTTGGGTCATTGTACCCTTTTGGAGCCTCATTAATTTTCCTCACCATTTCTAGTCAATATGGTGATCGAACAACATTGACAGTCAAATAGTTTGTATAGACACATCTTGCAATTTGTTCATTGGCAACTCTCAAGATTCATTTTGAAATGCCTTTTCTAATGATCCCTCCTTCCTTTTATGTCTAGTGGACTCTTATTCATGTATGGCCAAAAATCGGTGGCTCTTTACCACAACTTTAGGAATGCTAAGAAATGGGGAAATAGGGCCCCTCCTTGATCAAGATCCTCTATTTACCAAAGGATGGCCTATTCTAGGGAAACTACTTCATTTGCTTGCTCTTGCTCTCTAAAATATTCCAACACTTTAGTTGTTGGCACAAACTCATCATTCTTGCTTGGGCAAGATTTGATGCCCATGCTAGGAAACCACACAGATTTTCACTTGACTATTTGCGCTTGTATTTGACGCCACACCCACTGCAAATCCAAATATAACTCTTACCTCTTGGAACTTGTATCATGTCAACATACTTTCACAATGATAAATTTGGGTTTGTTTTGAAACGTGGTTGGCCATACAACTAGACATGGATGCCATTACAATCCCCTATGGCAACAAGTCTGGAAAACAACACATTCCAAACAAATGAAAAAAAAATCCTCTTCAGTGACAATAAAATACAGGCCTAAGGTTTGGATTATTTATGTCAGAGAAGTTAATCCTAGTGTTATGTAGTTTGAAGGATATCATAATAGTGCGGTAGATAATATAAAGATTTGCTCTATTGTACACATTCATAGACATCATAAGGTAGGTTTGCTCATATTTATGCCATATATTCTTTATACAATGTACATTCTTTACTGCAAGCATAGATATACACATCACATATGCTTAGGTAGCTTCTATCACATAAGTCTCATATCTATATTCTTTCTATATCTCTATCTCTGTCTCTTATGTCTTCTTCTTCTCCTCCTTTTCCTTCTCCTTGTTTTCCTCCTCTTCCTTCTTGTTCTTTTCTCTCGTGCAGTTAGGCTGAGTACTTATGTAGCCTTCTAATGTGGGATTTTGTCCTCGTGTCTTTCCGTCCTTCAAAAGGTACATGATAGTATTTGCTACCGCAGTGGTTTTCCGATGACTATTAGTTAATTCTGTTTGCAGTTCTTGACCTACCAACATCCTCTTTGGGCCTAAAACATTGTCTTGTCCTTAGGACATTTGTCATCGCCAAAATGGAGGTGTCATGTCAAAATTTTGTTTCTTTGTCTGTCTAAGGTAGTAGGTGTTTGTAATAAGTCTTTATCTATTCATATGTATTATCCCATATTTGCACCATATACTAAATTCTTTGTGTTTTTGTTGAAAGGTCACACACTCTCTATCTACAACCATCAGAGTAGCCAGTTTTGCAAGTGTAGGAATGACTTGCTGTGTTTCTTGGAGAAGCTTCAATGAAATTGATAGATGGGCGTTTACCTCCAACCCCATCTCTTTCATCTATGTGGTTGATTTCATTCTTTGTTCGTTGAGTTGGTTGTGTTGGGTTTGGATATTTTGAAATTGTTGTCGTTGTGATCCATCTAAGTGAGCCATGATATTGTAATTGCTTGAGATTTGTAGATTTGGGCTTCTATGATGTCTATTTGAGTATTTTGAGCCATGGTGATTTGTGGCCAATTGGTGCAGTATATAATGTGGAGATGTTATCGCAAGCATCTTCTAGTTTCTTTGTATGTCGGCCTAAGTCCTTTCAGCTGTTTCTCCGCCTTTGTTGTGATCGGCTTAGTTTTTCTTTTCATATTCTACTATGATTTGTTTCTTAATATTCTGTTTTTCTTGCTCCCAATTGCTTAGCTGATTTAGCAATCCTTGTATTGCTCCTTCTAATTGAGTTGGTATTATTGTTGATGAGTCTATTTGTATTTGTTGTTATTGTTGTTGTTGCTGTTGTATCATTTGGCTCTTCTCCATGCCTTCTTCTAGTGTGATATTTTTATGCATTAGATCATGTTTTGCACGACTGGTAAATATCTCATCTAACTCCACCTTCTGTGTTGATGATATCTATGTGAAATCAATCTGGGGTCTTGTAGAAGTATGCATGAGTATGTTCAGACTTACTATCATCGTTGAAGTTGGTTGCTTCTGTTTGGCCAAATATTCATTTATCTTGCTCATTGGGCTGCTTATTGGTTGTTTGAGTGGAATGATCGTGTTGATGCCTCCCCTATTTTTGTTGTCCTTTCTTTTTCCTCCTCTCCTCTAGTTTGTTGTTGGCAAATATCCTTAGTCTTTGTTTCTATTGTAGCAATTTTCCTTGTATGTACTGATTGCTCTGGTTGTTGTGCATGCGGTGGTGATGGCAATGGCGTATCAACTTTTACTTCTTTTTGTTGTTGCTTGTTTTCTACAAACTTATTATAGGCTTGATGGGCTGTGGCAACAATCTCTTCATATAGTTTTTGTTGAATTTTTGTATTTTCTTCGTTATGCAGTAATCTACCCTATGTTTTGTTCTCAATTTTTGATCCTATAAAATTTGTACTTTGCTTATTGTTGTTGGAGAAAGATTTAGTCTTTAGCCACTTCTATTGCTCTTGTTTTGATTGATAGATCTATCTTGAAAGCTTTGTCCCTTCGTTTAGCAACTTGCTTTTGTAGAATTGTTTTTAACTACAGAAATCCTTTAGTTATTTGCTCTATTGAGTAACGGCTACTTGTGATGAACTCAATCGTTGTCTGCACTATTATCTCTTTGTTGTTTGTGGTGGACGTAGAGTAAGTCCGGGACACTTCTAATGGCTTCCTTGTTATATAAAGGTTCTTAACAATTTCTTTCTATCCAGATCAAGTTCTTGACCTTCCTCATGTGTTGCTTTCTTGTTGTGTTCTTTGTAGTAGTTGTTTTGTCTATTGCAAATAATATAACACAATATTATTCTATTAGATATTAGAAAGTCTATTACAATGAGGTTCATCTCCTTATATAGAGTTTGGGAGATGTAACTGACAAACATAAATGTGACACTTGTCCAAGATTCTAAAAGTTAAAAATAGCAATACTAAAATCACTTAAGTTACTAAGGTGACTTTATTACAAAGGTAAGTCGTATATTCTAACACCCCCTCTTAAGGCTTATTGTACTAAAAACAAAACATACTAACACAATGACTAAAAGCTAAAAAACTCAGAATCATATATTCTTCATAAACTTTTCTTTGAAAACAGTTCTTGGACAAGGTAGAATTCCATCAAGCTGCCTTGTAACCCTCGTAAAGGTGTAGCTCTTGGGTTAAATTCCCGAGTTCTCGGATTACCACCTCCCCAAACTTCCAAATCACAAATCTCTTGTTTTTTTGGACAAAATCCACGTTGAGCTACATCCACAGTGCTCCATCAAGTTGTCTCATGTCTTTTGTTTATCTTTGTATCTCAATTTGATGTATCTTTATTGCTTACTTTTGTAAGTGTTTGTCCCAAAACTTTGTTAAAAGATTCAATCGCTCCATTTGCTTGAGGTTGATATGGTGTACTTTTGCTATGACATCATAAATGTACTCAGGAGTTCCTTAATAGTGTAATTGATGAAGTGCTTTTCTTGATCACTAGTAATATTTAGAGGACATCCAAATCTTGTAATGATGTTTTCATAAATGAACTTAGCTATTGTCTTTGCAGTGTAGTCTGTCATTTTTTCTTCTACCCCTCTAGTTAGATAGTTGATACTGGTTATGTTGAAACGTGCCTTAGTCTTTTTGGTAGTTGGATTTATAGGTCTAATGAAATCAATTACTCAATTCTTAAATAGTGCCATGGCTAGTACTGGTTGAAGTGGCATTTTGTCTATTGTGGTTGGCCTACTAGTTCTTTGACAAATGTTGCATGTGTGGTAACAATTGTTAGTAACTTTGAATAGTATTGGCCATCAAAGTCCTGCTAATAAAACTTTTCTTGTGGTTTTGTTTCCTGAATTGTGTCGTCTTGACATACCTGCATGTACTTCTTCCAAGACTTGGTTTCATTCATGGTCCATGGCTACTCTTCGTAGGATTTCATCTTTTCCCAAAATGTATAATTCTCCATTAATAATGGTGTAGGGGAGAGCTCTTGTGGTTAGTTTCCTTTTATATTCTTTGTTGTAATGCTCTAGGAAGGTAATAGTAGATAATAGTTGAACCATAGTTTAAAAACTCGGACTTGACAATTACTCGGCGGACCCAAAATTTTTAGGGACTCGGCAAAAACTCGGCAAAGTTATCGAACATTAAAAAATACATTAATTTTTAAAACTATGCTTAAAAAACATTCATATTACTGAATTTTGTGAATCATAATATCATATTACTGATTTTCTTCATATATAGATCAAAATTAAAGTTCAATACACATCATAAACTAAAAACTAAGTTCGAACTTCAAAGTTTGAATACATATAAACTTCTAGTTTCAACTTTCAAGTTTCAACATCAACAAAAAGTTCAAATCATAAATTTCTTCTGCGACTAAAACTCAGAAAAGTATGTTGTCGCTATGTGGGTGCTATGGAAGTCAATGGTATGGCTGTAGTATCCTCAACAGGAGCCTCAGCCATGGGACCAATCTCTGTATCCTCCGAATCTCCCCCTGATGACTTGTTAGACTCACCTTCTAAAGCCTCATATGCTGCCACATTTGCTTGCCATTCAGCTTCCTCTCCAAATCAGCAATCTCATCACTCGTAAGCAAACTCGTATTCACATCCTCACTAATCCAATCTGAATATGGATCAATCTCATTGAGGTCAAGTGCTCCATATGAATCCTCCCCTTGTATCTTCTTTTCATGCAGTCAAAGATTGTACCGGACAAACACAAGGTCATTCAAGCGTTTTTGAGTCAATCTATTGCATTTTTTGGTGTGAAGGACTAAAAAACACTCCAATTGCACTCACAACCAGAAGCGCTACAGGGATGAGATAGAATGCGGATGGCAAGCTTTTGAAGATTAGGCATTGAGGCACCAAAATCTTCCCACCACAAATCTACAAGGACGACATTTGCAACTTTGTAAGAAATTAAGAATTTTAGTAAGCTTAACATTTTAAATAAATTGTAAATTATAATTAAACATAATGTTTTTCTTACCTAGTTGCAAAGTGTCTCTCCTAAGAATGCATGTAGGTGTAGGAAATAATACCCCCTTTGCCCTCTTATACATTTGTAGCTCATCTTGTACGAGTTCTCGAAGTTCGTCATTAGGAATCATCCTGTCAATACAAGTGTGGAGGCCAAGCATAACCTCTGCATCCGCTCTAAATGAAGATGAAAAGAAAAATTTGGGGTTCAAATAATATGCAGCAACATGAATATGTCGATGGAGTTCTCGGTTCCACCTCCAATCAATAATGCCCCAGATGGGTTCATATTTGGTTCTATTGGACTCATACAAGTGTTGAATTGCTTCTTTGGCCCTATCCTTGGCCTCATACAAATACCCCATGGGGTTTTTATCCCCATCCACTATCTACAGAACCCTAACCAACGGTTTTGACACCTAAAACAAGAGAGTGAATGAAAATGGAATTAGTTAATTAAAATAAATTAAAAATTTTAAAAGGAAATTAAAATCAGCAAATTAAAATATCAAAACATAAAAAAACTTGTAACATTGTAAAAAAAGTTTAAAAGAAGAAAATTTAATAAAAAAACTTACCTTTATGATCTCATTGTAATGTCCCCTTCTAGTAAGCTCAAACTGTTCAAAACCTTGCACAATTTCAACTTACAAAAGAGAACATTAGTATTTAATTTTTTCTCTTTTCATATCATACTTAACATAGATCCATATTCTTTCCATATTTATCCTAGAATTTATAATTCCGTAATCACATAATTCATATTCATACTCATATTCATATTCATATTCATATTCATAGGCCTCAAGTGCTATCCTCGGAAGGATCATATGTTGCCCTATCATTAACCCATCTCTAACTCCATAGGCATGGTTCGTTAAGGAGACACAACCATCCCATACGGAGGCCCGATGGCTTCCCACCTCACCAATCGGCTCCAAAGACTTCCCACCTCATCTATTGGAGAGTCACCTATTGTAGGGTACAAATTACATTGATGAGCTCATCATACCATAGGCCCAAGGCTTCACCTCACACCCGGAGGTACTTCGACACTTGGCCCAAGAGACTTCGCCTCACACCCGGAGGTACTTCATCTTCTTGGGGTTACCTAGGTCCAATAACATTCTCCTAACTTACCCATACACCTAGGATAGAGAAATGATTAATAATGTGGCTAATCCTCCTTTCGGATATGGCAAAAATCCTATGATTTCCAAGTCATCATCAATATTTATACATAGTACTTCATAATTATATCATTCTTGGCATTTACATCATGATGGCCATACATTCTTCACATAATACAATGTAACTATATGATAGACATTTCATATCATATCTATATATTTGATTCATTATTGGATGATGATCCTTGTCTATCTCATATGCCTTGCATTGTGTGCATTCTATTGTTTATAATAATTGTCTTTTGCTATAAGCATTATTAGCGATATTCTTTTGTTATAATGATAATTTATTATCTTTATATACCTTATTCATAAGAGTATGTTATTTATACAGAACTATACTTATTTACAACAGTCTCATTCTATAATTCAATAACTATGGTGCTTATTCAATTTCGATACATAAGTCATATTTCACAAAACATCATAATCTGAGATACCTAATCAATATTATTATCAGTGCTTGTTAAAGAAGCATAGTTATGACATACCTGGTATAAGGACTTGCCAATTCTTTATCTCTGCTGTAGCAGACTTCTCTCCTTCTGATCTGTATTGATCACTTCCTTTTATTTGTTCGCTGGCTTTTAGGGAGAGCCCTTTCTATTCCATGATTGGTGATGAGGATATTATAGATTCCATGCTGCCCAATGCCTTTTCTTTACATAATATATATCTTTCTATAGGCTGCGATGGGTCAAGGGGTATATCCTTTGCCTTTTCGTTTCATGATAACTATTTGTTAACTCTTAATTATTTGTCTTATCAGCATTTATCTTTGAATTCTCTTAACATTTAATACATATGCATTGCTTGTCTTATATTATCACCGCTGCCTTAGAATATTTTATATATTTAAATATATTTATAGTTATAATAATAATTATATTTTTCATAATATATATTATATATTATATTCAATAATTTATATTATGTAACATCATCGTTAATATTATATTTATATTGATTATTATATTATTGTATAATAATAATATATTATACTTATAATGATAATTAATAATAATAATGATGCTATATATTTATTATTTACAATAAGTACATTATATTTTAAATAAATAATATTATTATATAACATTATATATTAAATATTATTATATATATGACCATCAAAAATGGCTTCTCTATCTTGTTAAATCTTTAATTTAAATGATGTTGTAATATCGGGATATGACTCTCATCCAAGATCTTGGCAAATGTATCATCAAATATGGTCTTCACGACCCTTTGTGCTTCAGCCTTCTTGCAATAGGGACTCTCCAACCATCTTTCGCTCACAAACATGTGCATGAGGTTGGGCAATGTGGTTGCTATACTTTGCAAGGTAAGGAAATTGGTGGCAAAGCGTGTCACTTCTGAACGCACGAGCTCCTTGCCATTAGTGTACTCTCTTATGAGATTCAGGACCCATGTGTGATTGTAGATGTATTTGGTTATGTTTCTTGCTTCTTCCACCGCATTCATCACCCAACTTAATTTCCCTATGTCAAGCAGAAGATCAAGGCAATGGGCCACACAAGGGCTCCAAAACAATGTAGGGTGTCTCGCCTCTAATAGTTTGCCGGCTGCCACATATGCGGATGCATTGTCTGTAATTATTTGGATAACATTATCCACTCCCACTTCCATCACCACCTCATCCAACATGCTACACAAGGTCTCGGTAGTTTTTGCTTGACTAGAGGCATCCACTGACTTCAAAAAGACCAACTGTCCCCCCGAAGCCACTAAAAAGTTAATCAATGTCCTGTTTCTGCCATCTGTCCACCCATCAGATAAGATGCTGCAACCTTTGCTTTTCCAAATCTCTTTTTGTTGCTGTACTAGCTTGTATGTATTTTTGACCTCATCCTCCAATAATGGGCCACTCAATTCATAACTGCTTGGGGCCTTGAAGCCCTTACCTAACACGATCAATGCAGTAACCAACTCCTTCCAATAAGGACTAGAAGCAATGTTGAAGGGAATACTATTGTACTACCAAAATCTAGCACATGCTAACTTTGCTTCATGCTGCAATTCCTTATTCCATGAAGTACCCTCCAACAAAGGTTGTGAACTAGGAGTGTTATGAGGAACAAAAAAACTAGATGCACCGCTGCCCACCTTGCTTACTCCTTTTATTCATGGCCCAAGACAAGAACTAGTGCCCCTTGTATCTCTTGATTCTCTCCCAATGGCTCCCATTGCCTCTACTATCCTCTTTTTTGCTTCTTTTTTCTGCTCATATGCTTCAAGGAGAGCTGTTGCCTCATTCTGAACCTCCACAGGTGCTTCAGTACATTTCATAACATCATGGCAAGCAACCCGTGCAAGGTGATATTTCAGCCTATTTATACCTCCATTTCTTTCTTACAATGGAAGCAAATGACATTCCCTTTTCCCGAACCTGGTATCACATGTTTCCAACAAGGGTTTTTAGGCTTGCCTCCTTTCCTAGCCGGTGTCGTAGACGTGGATGCCATATTCTTTTAGAAAGCAGGAAATAAAGCCTGCCAAAAAGAAACATTCAATTATTTAGCATATACATTTTTAAAGAATCAAGATAAGAAAAAATCAACTATTTGGAAAAAAAATGTTTGGAACGGCAGCTGCTATTGTATTGTTTCAGTTTCATGACTTCCTCTTTGTTGTAAATTTGTAAATTATTGCATCATTTTATGACAGTTATATATTTATTATTGACTATTAAATGGTTCCCTTAAATTAAAAATTAAAATAATGTGCATTGACAAAAGGGTATTTTTTTGTTACAAGTTTTGAATAGTTCTGTCACCAGACTTGGACTCTGTAGGCTGATTTTGGACTCAGACTCAGACCTGGCACAGACTTGCCTATTTGGAAAAATGATATAATTTTAAAATACTAAGTTACTAAGTTCTAACATACCAAATAATAAAGATATATAAAAACCTATTTTAATCTTAAAAATTTGTCCAAAGTCTCTGGTTTCATATGATAGTCAAGTCTCATACAGTGACAAGTCTTTTTAAATGGATAAAAATTTAAAATCATCAAACTTTAATATTTATAAACTATAAAATTATAAATATTTAGTTTATAATTTTATATATATCTTATAGTTATTAATAATTAATAATTATAATATTATGATTTTCTATTAACATGCTTTTATATATATCTTGATTCTTATTATATAAGATTTAACTTTTAAGTAATATCTATTAACATAGATACAACCATAGTCTTTGAAATATCTTTACTTATTAGATATATATTATATATTACTAATTAGATATTATATTAAGTATTACTTATTATTAGATAAACTGTGGTAACTAATAAATATAATATTAGATATATATTAAATTTTAATATCTATTAGACTATTATTATTAACATGCATCTGCCATTCTGCAATGTGCAACTGCATACTAAATTATTTGTGAGTTGTGACAGTCGATAGGTCAAATTTTCGATTTGTATTTGACATTGTGTGACTGCGTTTTAGGTTTTCTGGATTTGCATTTTAGCATAGTGGAAATCGTGGCACAGAGATTTGCGTTTTAGACTCTTACCTGAGGTCCACGCTGTGCCACTAGGGTTTTGTCTTTCACTAGGTCGTGACTCTCGTGAGTTGCTTTGAAACGAATGAACCAAATAAAGATCAAATATCTCCTTTCGCCTTTTATACTTTTTTTCTATTTCTTCATTCGGCGAGACTAAGCGCGATTTTTGCCCTGGCTCGCAATTTTTGCAGAGATAAACTGCCGTGAGTTTTAATGAAAACTTGTCGGCAAGTTTTATTGCCAAATACTCGCCCAGGTAATTTTGCCACGATTACTCGTGAGTAATGGCGAGTCTAGGCACTTTTTTAAACTATGAGTTGAACAATGTCTTGTAAGTCATTGGGTAGAGCACTTATCTTGAATAGGCGTGCACCAAGGAATTTGTCCTCAATGTGTTCTCTTTCTTCACCATTGTCAATTCTAAAAGCACCAAAGAATTTGTCCTCAATGTGTTCTCTTTCTTCACCATTGTCAATTCTAAAAATATAGTATGGTCTATGATTAGCTTTTCTAGGTTTTACCATAATCTTAAAATCATTTTTTTGAAAAAGTAATAGCCATCGACATATCTGGCCATTTATTATTGGTTTGTTCATAAGATATTTCAGCAGTTCATGATTTGTGTAGAAAGTGAATGGAGTCGCTAAGAGATAATGTCTAAACTTATGTAGAGTGAACACCATGACTAAGGTCTCTCTTTCTATTGTTGTGTAATTCTTTTCACCTAACGCAAATTTTATACTTGCAAAAGCAACCAGATGATCCTTCATGCCTCTAGGTTGTGCTAGTACTACACCTATTGCAATACTTGATGTGTCAACATGAACATGAAATGGTTGTGTCCAATCTGAGAATATTAAGATTGGGAATTATGCTATTTTGTTTTTATGTATATCAAATGATTTTTGACAGTAGGTTGTCCATTCAAACTCCCTGTTCTTTTTCTTCAGCAATTCCTCAATGGGTCTAGAGATTGCGACATAGTTTTTGATAAATTTCCAGTGGTAACTGGTATAACCCAAGAAGGTTTTTGTCTTTGTTACGCTCTTTGGGGGTGGAGATTTAAGATTATCGCTATTTTAAGTGGGTCTACCACCATTCCTTCTTTGCATATGATATACTCCTAGTAGAGTGTCAAATAGAGTTGTAAATATGCATTTTTTCAAATTTAGTGCAATTGTAAGGCTGTGTCATCTTTTAAACATCAGCCTTAGTGCCTGAATGTGATCATTTAACATTCCATATGTTGTTTAGTCATCAAGATATACCTCAAGAAAATAATGTATGAAACCTTTGAGTGTGTTGACCATAATTTTGCTAAATATTGTGGATGCATTCTTTAGTCTGAATGGCATAACTATATACATATATGATCCCCATTCTGTTGCAAATGTCGTTTTTTGCTGGTTTTTTTCTGATATTTTTATTTGATGGTAGTTGGAAAATCCATTTGTGAATGAATAGACCTCTCTACCGGCAACACTTTTTAACACTTCTTCTGTAAATGGTGTTGGGAAAAGATCATGCTCACAAGCTTTGTTAAGTTCGTTGAAATCTACACATATCCTTATGTCTACTATTGTCTTATTCTAGACTACCATGGGACTTATCCAATCAACATTTTCTACTAATTTGATTATATCACTGGCCAATGTTTTGTCTATTTAAGTTTTCACTTATACTTTTAAATTTCAATTGAGCCGGTATGGTCTTTGTTTATGTGGTTTGGCATTTTTTTCAATTGAATTTTCATTACACCTACTTCTTTGATCCACCTTAATTTGGTGAATGTCCTTGGGAATAGGTTTTCATATTCCTTTAGTATTTCCACAACTTTGCTATTTCTTCTTCTGTTCAATAATCAACACTTTTAGCTAGTTTTGGCTCACCATTTTGAGTGCAATGACCGCCCTAGTTTTTTTTTCAAAATAATGTCAGCTGAAATCCAAAGCACAGACAGTCTTCAAAACACTTATCACCAAGAGCTTGAGGTGGGTAAGGTGAGAGCATACAGTGTTTGAATCACACTTCTACTCAATCTGCTATGGTATTGAATGCAATGCAAATGTTTACATACACACCAGGTGTCCACGACGACCACATGCCTCGCTTATTCAACATAGTGTGTAATGTGCAACACAAGCATGCACTAGGCGGCATAGCCGACCACTTCTATGTTTCTTTAGCGGAGTGCATGATAAACAAAATGAGTATGTAAGGTACTGACATGATGCAAGTCTCGATTCAGACCAAAATGATTGATAGTTCTAGATTTGGCCAGTTATGATATGCTATAGGGATTGGCGGTAAACCATCCAATCTTACAAAATGAAGCATGCACTAACATGCACTGGTAGTACTACCTTTCGGGGTTACAAACAATAATATTGCAACAATACAGAGAATATAACAATGAATTAGATGGCTGCAATAACTGATTAAATTCTGATTTTCAATCCTGAAACACTGCTGAGTTCTGATATATTATTGATTTTAGGAGTATGCACTGCTGCAAACAGAGATTAGATCATATAATCATAGTATATCAGAGAAATCATGCTTACAATGCATAGTTATCTTCAAGATTGCACTGCTAATCTAGAAATACACTTTCTGAGCACTGCTGCAATTGCATATCAGACTGAAACTCATTAGAACATCACTGGAAATGCACCAACAAAACACTGAACTCTGCCATCCCTGCACCCAAACTGACTGTCACTGCACATACAACTGAAGACACTCCAAACCACACCCAAACTGCCTCTAACTGGAAACATAAACAGAAGATCAGAAATAATAATCAGATCTGTACCTTATGCTGGTATAGTTGGTACAACAGGTTAAATACCTCAAAATGTAGTCATATCTCTTCTATACCTCAAAAACCCACCTCCAAAAGGATTAGAAGATGTTTAGGGAGCTAGGACGACACCAAAACACCACTGGAACACCAAAGAAATGGGGCGATTTACCCCAAGGATCTCCATGCCTCCCTGCTATAATGGTACAACTTGTACTAGGTGTACGGTCAACATGAAGTAGTCTCAACAGCAGCAATGAATCCCAAAACTCCTCCAAGATAGGCGGCCAAGAATGAGGAAGTATAAGCGCCACCAAAGGTAAAGGAAAAACAAGGAGAGAAGGGGTGTTTTGGTTTCTCAAGCCCTCACGCCAAAAAGTAGAAATTATGCTTGTAGATGGTATGGCCTGTCCTAGCACACACCATACTCACCAAAATTTAGCACAGATCACACCAAAATTAAACTGAAATCTGCACTACCAATTCCTTCATCAAAAAACATCAGAAATACTTTTTACTGCTCCACAACATAAAGACTCTAATGAAGCTCGATGTGATTTCAGAGGCAAAATCACCCAATAGAGTAGCTAGGGTTGATCTTTCACAACCAAAACTAGAGAAGAAATGAGGGTTTCAAACCCACAAGACAAGCACAACTCTAATTAAATTTTTGATATCAAAATGCATAAACCTCTAAATGAAGACTCAATTGCCTTATATAGACTTCCTCTAGGTGAGTGCCCAAGGGAAAACAATTAAAATATTACTTTTAATCCTCAGGGGGGGATGCCTCATAAGAAGTGGGCTTTATGAAGCCTAGTGCACCATAAGGGGAAAAAGAACACACTTTTTAAAACAACATAAGTTGACTAGGAAACATAAAATCTATTTAACCTTTAGACAACTTAAGAAATATTTTAAAAAGCGAATTTCCCTTTAATCCACCAAGTTAGCCTTTTAGGAAACACTAGGAACAAGGCTAATTGTTACCAAGTCAATTACTGACGGGAAGGGGACATTACATTGAGCTATTTCTTATTTAAGTTTTAGTGATTGATAGTAATATTGATTTTTACCCTCAGTTTTATCTACTATTTTTCTTTCATCCTTTTCTATTTGTATGTCTAGATTTTTAGGATCTTTCCTAAAGAATCCTTATTCGCTTGTTTTGTTGAATAGCAAAGTCTTTGTAGTAGTGGTGTTGCAGTATCCATTCAATAGGTTTTTGCTAGTTTTCTTGTTTTTGAGATGTTGATGTATGTTTTCTTTTCCAAGTTTTTGTTTTACTTCTTCTGGTTAAGTTATTACTTCTTTAATTCTTTTGAGCACATTGTTTGTTTGTGGATTTGGATCCTAGAATTTGAAGGTTCTATAGAAGTCTATTTTGATTGCATTCTAATCTTTTGTTTCTCCTTTGAATTCCTAGTGAAGATACCAAGCTCTTATTATAGGAGTTAAGAGTCCAATAAAATAGTTGTGTTTTTAGCCTCTCATCGGTTTCTCCTATCTCATCCCATGAGTATTCACAAATTTCTATGTGGTCTAATGGATTTCTTATTCCATCATATTCGATTATTTCAGCAGTAGTTCCTTCTTCTAGAGACCTATTCTTAATTAAAATTGTCAATGCTTTCCAAGTAGGTATATTTTGTTTATGGGTCTTCCACCACCTTGCGACACTTAATATCAAAGTATCATCTAAAGCTTGCGTTTTTGAATTCTTCATTTGTAAATATTCTTTTCATGGTTTCAAGATTGTTCACCAAATCTCCTACTCTTGAACAGTGTGGTAATTTCGTATGTGAAGCTCCTTGTTGTATGTGGTTCAATCTCTTATTGTGCCGTATCACCGCTTGATATGCAGTATCTAGTTGTGTCGTTTTGGAAAATTTTCTAGCCATAGACTTTACCGAGTCTTAATATCTTCTTATGCTTCTTTGGCTCTTACCATGCCTATGCTTCTACCGCATTCTCTATATCAGTTGAAGAGTCATCATTGTCTATAAATATTTTGCCCTTAGAATTGGGTTCACCATCTCATTCCTTTTTAGGTATTGTACCTATTGTGTATAATGTTTTACTGTATTCATCCTCACTTTTCTTCTTTGTTAGAGTGAATTTCTTCTATATATACTCCTTTCATTCCTTCATTGAATGGCATATGTGCTGTTTTTTCATTACCTTGTAATATTAATTCTTCCTTATCTGCATTGAATATTTCATTGTTATCTACAAACCATTCAATATCCAGTATGATGTTGAAAATTTTTTGTGATCTTTCATACATATCTATAACTTTGAAGTCAACTTTTGTCTTTATACCCATGGAGTCTACTTGTATATTTCACCATGTGCCTATTGGACATATAGGGCTTCCATTTGCTAAAGAAATATCATATGGTGTTTCATGTAGTTGCGGTTTGCCAAATGCTTCCCAAATCTCTTCAGGCATGATATTTATGTTTGCTCCTAGGTCTAGTAAAACTTTTCCGACCATTTTTCCGTTTACTTTAACATACAATAGTACTGGTTATTTCTTCCATTTCTTTTGGGTTTTCACTAGGGATCTAATTTGAGATTTCTTTTGATCTATACCCGTCTTATTCCAATGGTTGGAAAATTGTTTAAATTTTTGAACCAAGTTTTCTTCTTATATTAAGTTGGTCATCTCCTTCAGATTTTGGGCCTCCTTTTCTAAAAAAGTACTCTTTTTTTTTTCTTTTGTAGTTTTTCTATTAAGTTTTTGGATTTTCTGATTACTAAATCATGGTCACTTTTGTTAGGTTATTCATTTTCCTCCTCACTTTAATCTACTTCTAGTATTTGCTTGTTTTTATTTTTGTACCTAACCCTCGGGTTATTATTGTAGCACTGTTCTCTTTTTTCTTAAATTGGTTGAGAGCTTCTTTTCTTAGTTGTTCTTTTCTTTGTTTATATTATTTTTTCTAGTAATTCTTCTTTTGTCATAGAAGGTTATCTCACTTCATGTTTAGATTCTGGATTTATTTTCTGACATCTCCCAATACTCTGTCTTTTCTTTGGTATTTTCATTTATACTTTAGCATCGTGTAATCCATTAGGACCTGATAGTTCTTCACTTCTCATTGCTTGTACTGTTCCATTCTTATAAAATTTGCGGCTTTGGGACAATTGAATGCATCATGTGACTTCTTCCTCTACCTCAGCCACCTTTATAATTGTTGTGGTATTCTCCTCTATCGTATCTGTAGACACCCAAAAATAACATAAACTCTTATTTTGCCTTGTCGATCATACTTTTGTATTTCATCTAAGCCCCCTTATTTAATTAATTATTTAGTTAAATCTAATTATTTCTCATTCTTCTAAAATTAATTAAATAATATTAATTATTTAATTAAATCTAATTATTCTCTAGATTCAATTATTTCTCCTCTTTCTAAAAGTTAATTAAATAATATTAATTATTTAATTAATCTAACTATTTCTTTCAAAAGAATAATTAAATTAAATTTTAATTATTTTATCCCTCTCCTAATAATTAAATAAATAATATTGAATTATTCTCTCAATTATTTCCTCTCATGATTAAATAATACAAAAAATTATTCTTCTCAAATTAAATAAATAAATCAAATTTATTCGATTTCATCTCACGTTGCTTTTTGAAAGAAATAAAAATATCTTATTTATTTTCCTCCAAAATCTTATTTATTTTCCACACATGTTTGAAATAATAATCAAATATTATTATTTAAAATCTTCAACACATGTCTATTTGTCTCATTCAAATCTCCACCTCAAATTTGATTTTGAGTTAACAAGTCAATTTCCTTGATTTTCGAAACTCAACTCCTTGCAAATTCCTAAAATTTTGGAAGGTAACTCATGATCGCATCTCAATCTGATGATTTTTGAATTGTAACTCCTAAGTTAACTCTTGCAAATCCCTAATTTGTGGAGTTACCTCCTTGATTCTGTCTTGGCTTGTCGTCTCATCGATTTTCAGCTGTTAATCATATTTGAGTTCTTTTCGATCTCAACCCTCTGTTATTTTTTTGGAAAACTACATAAGAAGTCTCCTCTAAACCATTTTACAACACTTCATTTTGCAACCTTACTCAGTCGTTTTAGTTCTCGAATTCTCCATCATCAAAGCACTCGATCATCCAAGCAATTATCAAGAACGTTATTCAAATTTGAGAGCAATTTTTATCACGAAGATCGCGATATTGAACAATAGAGCATTCTGGTTTGATTGTCAATAGTTTGTGTTGCATTCATAGTTGTATCTCTGCTTTATTGCGTAGCATAGACTTGTTGATTTATCTCTGTATTCCATTGTTTTCATGCATTATTGATAATCTACATTTCTAGCGTTACAATATCCTTGCAAATAAGCATTGTTGTAGCTTGTAGAAGGTTCTCCATTTTGTATTTGGGGTACTGCATGGTTCACATTGTTGATTTATCTTTGGTTTCTCCTCCTTGCTGGTTCCTAGTAACCATGAGTTGTATAGTCATTTAGTGCTGTGGAGGCCAATCCATGTGCTATGACCATGCCTCTGTCTATGGAAATATTCTTCCCTATTCATTTCTTTAATTAATGGTTCATATCATTCTTCCAATAATATGGGGTAGTCATTTGTTATATGTTTATCCCATTGTTTACATATACCGTAGTAGAAGCTTACTGTTCTTTCTAGGGATTTTTAAAATTCTACCATCAATGCACAACTCATTTTGTACTTTCTGCCATTGGGCACTCATTTCTTAGGTGTCCTCTACTGCAATATGTACACCATATATTTTGTCCTTCTATTTAAGGGAGAAGTCTCACCCCTCACCTTTTGCTAGAATTTTCTGTTATAATTTTAATTTTTTTCAATTCTAATTTTAATTTTTTTCAATTCTAATTTTAATTTTTCAATTTCTACTCTTTCACAAGAATTATTTCTCCAAGATTGGGCTTCCATTCTGGTTGTCAATTCTACCACTTTATTATAGGTAGTAAACACTCTCCCATCTACTACAACTCTAATTTGCGGTTTCAAATCAGATATAAACCATTAAATCCTCTATTTTTCTGTTTGAGGTTCTTCTAACTTGTGGACCACACTTTTGAAATGTTGATTGTATTCCTTCACAAACTTATTCTTTGCTTGTGTTGTTTCTCTCATTTTGCTCATGCTTTCAATTGGAGCATCAAGTGAATAATTTTTTTCTAAAAATAGATGATTTATCTCATCCTATTTCTTATTATGTTTTGGGCAGACTTTAATATAATTTCAAAGCTTCATCTGTTAGTGTTTCTACAAGTTCATATAATTTGGTTTGGTCATCATTTATGTTCTCCTTGCTCCAATGGGATTCCAAGTTGAAGAAATGCTCACTTGCATATTTAGTATCCTTATTGAACATAGGGAGTTTTGTCTTGTTTGCGGCCATCCTTACAGAAGTTGATGGTGGTTTTGATTTATCTTTTTGTGGTTTGGGTCTTGTCCTTCTTTTTGATGTATCTTTGGTTCTTGGTTCTCTTCCGTGCTTTCTCTTAGGGCCAGTTTTCTTGGTTTTATCTTTCTGTTGATGGACTAATTTCTTTTCTCTACCTTTGTCTCTAGCTAATTTGGTTTCAAAATAGTCATTGCCTAATATCTCTTCAAATACCTTCACACACCCTTTTCTTGCTCTCGTTGTCTCTAGCCTAGGCAAGGTTTCAATACTTATGTCTTCTTTGGAAATTTTCTTGTCTTATTTGGAAAGGGGAGTGACTCTTGGTCTGGGGGGTTCACCTCTTCATGGTGTTGTTTCATCTTTGGAGATGCAACTTTTGATAATTTGTCATTTGTTAATGAAATTTTGTTAAATAATGTAGGATTTTTTCATCTTTTTTCAATTGTTCCAATTGTATCAATGGCTAACTGATTGCACATTTCCCTTATATTCTCTTTTTCCGCATTCTTTTCTAAGTATTCTTTGCTCAAATTCAGAGGTTTTAGTTTTGAAATAGGGGTTAATAACCCCTCAAATTCTTTATTAATTGTGATAGATCTAGTTCAGAATATGGATTTCTTGTTAAAAATTCAACTTGCCAAGCACCCTTGCTTCTATGCTTTGGAGTCGGGAATTCATTTTGCAGGGCCGCATTGCTTCTACACTCTGGCTGAGCACTATTGCTTCTAAGCCCTTTCTCTAATGATTCCTTAAATTCATTATATTCTCTTATCTATTAATTCGGTCAAATTTTATGGGGTTAACTTCCCTGACATTAAATTTTATATTGGCATTAACTGATATACTATGCCAACAATCTAACAAGACAATGCAAGCACAACAAAAAGCTTTGAGAGAGAGTTGACATGCAGATTAGGCATGACAAAATCCACCACAAAAAAATTCTAGACCAAGAAGGCTATACTCATAAAAAATGGCTAAAACCACTCCCAAAAAATTTCTCATTTCATAGCAACACAAAAAATTTCAAGCAACACTCGGGGATTAAACCACTCCCCATTTCTTTTTGCTACATGGTTCCTCCGCAACCACCTCAACAACACCTCCATTATACCACCATCACCTCTTGACCCAACCCATGCATTCCAAAAATTTTCAGGACCAGCTATAGAAGGGAAATGGACAGCCTTGTAGAGCTCATGATGACCTGGAATGATGGATGGATCCACTACAAATCACCAGGATGGTGTAATCACTAACAATTTCTAGCCACCCATGGTCATGGGAAACATGAAGGCCCACCAACACCTTACCAACATTGCAGTAGCAAGTCCAAAGGAGCCCTTTTTCTCATTTCATAGCTTCATACTTCTTTCTACTTGCTGCCTTGGGGAGATGAAGAAGCTTCACCTTCTGTAGCCATAACCTCCTAATGCTTAGGACCATGCATCTCATACATGTCTTTAGCCTCTACCATATCTGTGAAATCTTTTGGCTAAAACAATTTCGGCAACCAGAGGTGAAGGTTTGCATCTGCCACCACAAATCCCAGATTTGCCATGAAATCCCCCTTGATAGCCAACTTTGGCTTATTGTCAAATTACATTCCTCCCTCCCTCGACACACTAGGTACTTACTGTAGGGCTGCCATGGAATCACAAGAAAATATTTTCCTAATCCGTTGCTTTGACAAGGTGCTTCGTCCCTTTTTATCTTTGCTTTTTCTTACCCTGTTGGAGCTTGCCATTCTCATCTACCACCTTGATATTGCCCACACAAACAAAAGAGTCACACCAACTATGTTGCCACACAACCAAACACTGATCATAACAGCAATGGGCAACAACTACATATAATACTTGTTCACATGTGTGTGAAGAATCCTATTGATTAATGCTGCCACCAAAGATCTCCATATTTTGCAAATACACCCTCCTAGCATCCAATTGTACTATCCATTAATACCATTTTGCATGCAATAATAAACTAGTAAATATTGCGTACAATCTTCTATACTTTTGTCCCTTCCATTGGAGGCCATCAAACTAATTGATGATGAAACCCCTCAAGTTGGATGATGATAGGCTTTATGCTACAACTTATACTTTGGAGAAGGGAGATTTATTAAGCATAAAGGGGAAGAATCTTGGTCCATCAAGAAGCTTGCTAGCTTTTTTAGTTGGAAATTTGCTAAAAAGGAACTGGTATCAAAACTGTGGCCCCTTCATTGTTGGCTATGAGCAAGCATTCCTAGGGTATAGGACGAATTAGGGCTCATAATTCATGGGTGGGGAGTGGAGCCCAACTCCTATGACTTGGCAAAAAGGAATGCCAAGGTGTGGAGGATTATACGGAGAGGTGGGCTCACTAGATACATGAATAGGGTAAAAAGGCACAATCCCACTCTGGTTGTAGAATTTGCAAGAAAATGAGACTCTAGGGTGGTAAAGATGAGGTTTTAGAGGACCTTATTGCGTAGGTCCTCTCGACGGACAAAACACTCTCCTTTTTCTTCAGAGATGGGGAGCAATTGAAGAGAGTTCATAATGGCTTCGTCACCTTGTTGCCCTGCCAATGGGATGAAGTGGCTCTGCATCTTATAAGGTACGCCACCTTGGAAGGGAGATTCCAATCCATTTATTCCTTTCATTTAACTTTGCTGTGTCATATTCACCATTCCTATGTTGTGAGCTTTCCCTTCTTATTGTCAACCTTGGAACATTCGGTGCTTGAATTCAAACAAGGCATTGGGGCTGCTCCCCTGCACCAATCCCTTATCTTGCTGCTGGTCAACAATGCTCTCGCTTCCAAACCTTCTAATGCTTTGCCTCCTGTCCCTGAGTTGCCTTCCCCATCCTTATCTTCTAAGCCCCCACACAAAAAGCAAAAGAAGGCTTCGGGACTGGAAGCCCCTATGACTAAAAAAGCCTATCTCAAGGAAACCCCAACCTTTGCTAACCCCACCTTGCTTGATAATTGCCCTAATGTTGAACATGGGGTGAATTTTACAAGCGAAGAGGGCTCTAGAAGCTATAATTCGAAGTCTAGGGAAAAGAAGAAAGTGGTTATGGTGGAAGATTTTGACTTCCAGGATGAAGAAGAGGTCACTCCTAATATCAAACAAAAGCAGAAGGGAAAGGCTGTGATGAAGGACAATGGTGACGAGGTGTCCAATTTTCTGGAGACTGAAGTGACCCTCTCCCCGACCTTGTTGACACTTCTTGGCCGTCCTTCTCCATTGAGGCTGTGGCTTTAGTGGTTAGAGTGCTGACCGAAAAGTTCGTCGAGATGCACAAAGAATCGGTGTCTCACCACAAAAGATTGAAGTGTTTCCACTCTGAGTTCAACAAAGTCAGTCTCAAAACATCTATGCTGACCAAGAAAGTTGACGGCGAGGTGCTTATCCCAGCAGAAATGGAGAAACTGTAATGTCCCGTTTATACTGCCAGGTCTGGACCATTAGAACATGTGCAGACTGTCACACAGTAGCTGCAGACTCCTTCACATAAGTTGCACTAAATCTTACTACACAACGTATCCCCTAACATGTGCACCAGTAATAATTCCTTATGCATCAATAATCCTGCTGGATATACAGAAAACTTGGTTCTTCAGAAATCCCCTTCTGTACAACAAACAAATAATAGATATGGGGTGGGCCCCACTTTCCAGGCTTTGTCCCCTCATTGTATGACAATTCCCGCAGCAGCTTGAGTTAAGAGTAAAATTATCCACAGAAGGGTTACAACAGCAAATCGAGGCTGCACTACAAAAGATAGCAGTAGAATATGTGTGAGGGCCCCACTTAAGGTGATGTGGCAGGATGCAACAACAATTAAAGAGAATGCAGCGATTACAAAACAGTGAACAATAATAAGAGCAGTGATCCTTATTAAGAAGACAGTGATAACAATTATTATTGCTAAGAGCAGCGATCCTTATTAAGAAGACAACGATAATCATAGATTAACAATTATTATTGTTAAGGCAGTGGCCAAGGTTGAAGGGTTTTTATTAGCAAAAGATGCATCGTTAGGAAAGGTTGCCTCTCATCATAATAGGTGTGTTGCTTCATGAAGTTGCCCTCCTTGGGAAGAGATATTAAGAAGTTTGTGAAGTGTATTTGAAGGGGGAGGATGGAATAAGAATTATCATTGGAATATAAAAAGCAGAAATAAAGGAAAGAATATATATAAGGCAGAAAGGAATATATCAGCAGTGATATATTTATTTATGCAATAATTGATAACAGCAGAGACAATATTCATAACAGCAGATTGGAATCCATCAAGAGGTGCGTATATCAATCATACCAATTCCCAAGCAATACAATTGAAATAAGGTGATGTTAGTAAGTAGGAAATGATGGCCCTTTTGGGGTTTCACGAGATGGTGAAGTACCGGTAGGCCCCTTCATCTAGTACGCCACCCTGAGTTAGTTGCTCGTGGGCCGGGAGGTTTATGAGTACTCCCGGGCTTGTTGAATAGCGGTCTTCATGCATTTTATCAAGCACGCCACCCCGAGATGAGACACTTGTGGGCTGGGAGGCGACTAAGTGCTCTTGGGCTTGATCAAGGATGGCCAGCCTCCAAGGTGAACTGGGAGATGTTAGGTGGATTGACCCCTTTCATGCTCTCAACAATATTGTTACTTACTAACACTCCTGGGAGATTCAATATGTGATTGGCTTGTGGAATTGTGTTATGATGGATTGAACTAAATATTGATTATGCTACGATGATTTGATCTCATTATTTATGTTATGAAGTATTGATCTCATTATTAATTATGCTATGATTGATGAGTTTAATATGAATATCAGATGAATTTAATAGGAATGAGGCTATGAATTGAATATTATCTTAATTTATTGATCTTTAATATTTCTAATGTCCTTTTCTAGTGTTTATTATTGTATGCAGGTAAAGAAATCAGGAATATCCTAAAAAGGGACATTACAAAAACTTGTCTCCAACCAATGGAATGCCCTGGAAGAAAATAGCAATACAAAGGCTGATATCACCATGTAGGATGACAAGATCGCGCTTTTGGAGAAGGATATTTAGGAAATCAAGGCCAATCTGCAAAAGGTGGCGGAGTTTAGTAGTATCACTATCCAAAACAATGCCAATAGTATTAAGATGCTGCAAGAGAAAATTAAACCTAACCTAACTCAAGGGAGTGCTGGTCCCAGTTCCAAAACAAAAAGCTAGAAGGCTAGAGAGGAGTGGGAGGACACAGAGTATGTGGAGAGGGACCTTGAATCCGTTTGTGGGGAATGGGAAAGAGCTGTGGTGTCTGATCAACTTTAATCTCAGGGTGTTTTCTGTGTTGGGTAGCTGTTCCTATTGTGATGTTTGCACACATTGCCCCATTGCAAATGGGGACCCACCCTTTTTCTCGCTTTCTGTCTTCGTTTTGCTTTAGTGTTTTGGTTTTCTTTGAGTTTGTAGGTTTGTTAGTATTGATTTGTCCAAGTCTCACCAATTTCTTGCTCAAATCCATGAAGTGATTGAAGAAATTTCTTAAGGGATGGATATTCAACTGAGGAATCCACATGCCTTCATCCTGATGCATGTCCCTGAAATTCTGAAATTGACTAAGTCTGATGTCCTGAAATCCTGAAAACTAAGTCTGAAATCTAGTGGATCCTCAAAAATCTAGAATCTGCGTGTTAAATCCCATGGATCTAAGACCTATCTCAAACATCCTAACAGTATATTTCAAAATATTTAAAGGACGCAAATTGCGCCTAACTTTAGATTTCAATTATAGCTTGTAGAAATCAAAGTTCAACTTGGAAAACATTGAAATTATCCTGGAAATACATTAGAAGATCATCAAGAAATCATTAGAATAAATTCCTTGAAGAATGAAAGTGGCGCATTTTTAGGCATATGGTGGAAAAGTCACAATTTCCATTCTAGGATGGAAATTGCACGAATCAAGGGTTTATACTCTTGGTTCAAAATGAAAACTTCAATTTAAATCCATTGAAAATCACTTGAAATTCATGAAAAATCCATTTAAAATCAGTTGAAAACCCTTAAAAATCCTAGCCAAGGAAATAGAAAAGTTTGAAAGTAAGAAAAACACTAGGAAAAATTCGCAATTTCCATGATATGATGGAAATTGCACCCAAAAATCGCAAATTTCAGGTGCAACTAGAAATTGCGCTACCCTCATGTACCTTGGAAATTTTGTGAAATTTCAACAATGGCTTTCAGTTTTTCCTCATGCATAAAGGTAAAATAACTAAACATGATGTTTCCATGATCAAATACTATGACTTGTGAATTTTCAACTCGCAGGTGTGTAAGAATCCGGACGATCAAGACATCATCAAGTTCACCATCAACCTGCTTTCAGAGAGAAGAGATTTCATCATCTATCTTGCAAGTTTTACCATCTGAGCATCCAGAAGATCATTTCAATGTTTGAGTTCAAGAGCCGGCCATTTCATGCACCGGAAGATCAAGAGCAAACATCATGAGGTCTACTCCAGGAATTCACGCCCAAGTCATATCCTTTACTTCAACAATCCAAAGTAAGAGTCCTACACAAACATCACAAGAAAGAAAGATGAATGAGCATAGAATCCTACACAAACATCACAAGAAATAAAGATGAATGAGCATAAGTATCAAGAAGATCCACAAATTACATCCAGAAATGTAAGGAATGCAAAGACAACAACAAGGAGTGGAGAACAAGGACAAGATTCCCAAGTCCCACGTTGAAAGTTCTAGAAGTGAAAATCTAGTTTCAAGACTTTGCCAAGAAGATACAATTTGGGAGAATCATCAAGAAGCACGAAAAATATTGAAAATCCAGAAATGTTCAAGTGGCGTTCATACATCATCAGCCAATCATTTCTCGCCACTTCATCACTTCCATGTTCAACGTATATGCAACAAAGTCCAAGAGAAAGATGGCACCCTATCTAGAAGATTCCCAGAGATTCCAACATGTAATGCTATTCACCTTGGAAAACATGCCTTCATTGCCTTTGGGTTTTTATGTACACGGATTGTGTCAACTTTTTCTTTTTACTAAAAATAGTTGGTTATTGTAACTAATTGCTAATGTGGCAAAATCTCGGCCATCAGTTGCTCAATGTCATAGATCGATAGTTTCCAATTAAAGATTGAAAACTTTTCATTATAAAAATTGTCTATATAAAGAAGAAGATTAAACAATATCAAGTCTAAAAGACAAATTGGCATAAATGATAAAGAGACAAGAAGTAATCACTATTTCCTTAAAGCATTCGTAATTACTTAAAGGCACCGATTGAGAAGAAATATCCCACGTAAACAAAGAAGTAACAATTGATAAGTATATTAAGGAGTCGCCAAGGAATACTAGCGATTATGGTTCTAAAACAAACAACGATCATAATACAATGAAGGCGGCGCTAATATGTTAAGAGGAATAAAATAATGATAACAATTATTCAAGACCCATGATTATGAAGAGGCGGAGGCTTTTAACAAAAGTGTCTTTTCAGTTCGCATCCCCTTCGAGGCCTTAAAAGGGACCCTTGAGGAATCGATTAAGGATCCATCGAAGAACATTCCTTGTCTTGTATATCCAATGAATACCATTCAATATCCTTCAGTTCATAACAGCAGATACAAAACCAATTAAGGGACATCAATAGTATCTATCAATATTGATAGTGTTAAAGAATTATATCTGACATTATATCAGATCCGCCATCAAGATTATTGAAGCAAATACAGTCCAGAAGTTATATCAGCAAGTAAGCATCTATACATTATCATTCTTAATATATTCCTGATCGGACTGTCATAGTCATACAGGTATGAATGCATATTTACATTTCTTGCTTGTTATTAATTCATACATGTATCATTATGATAGTATTGTGATTTATATGCAGCCATTGCTAACAATGTAAAGTATAGATAGTCATATGCAATTATTCATAATAATGTATTTTGTATGCAATCAGCCATAACAATATGTGATCCATTAACCTCATATGGGAGAGTGAGAGTAAAGTGCCTAGAGGCCATTCATGGGTGTTTAGAGGTCTTTGTCACATGTGGTATAAGGTACCCATAGTGCAAAGGATATTAATCACATAGAGGCCTTGTCACATATGGTATAAGGTACCCATAGTGCAAAGATTGTGAATTAATGGCCTTGGCTACCCTGATGTAAGGCATCATAAGAGTATCAAGGAGTCTCATAGAGGCCTTGACTCTAAGAGTTTTAAGGATACTACTTGAGTCTAAGGATATGAGACATTAGAGCCCCATGGTGGATAGTGGCAACTCTCATCTCATCTCTTTCATAGGCTGTTAATGAGTGACATATGAAGAGATAGCAAGTATGCAATATATATTGATAAAGATCATGAGTTAATAATAGATCATGTGAAATGTCATGATAGAGAATATGCAAGGCATATTGATAATGATCATGAGAGTAACATGTGAAATATTAATGATATGCAAGGCATATGGATAGTGATCATAAGACTAACATGTGAAATATGAATGATAAGATAATGTGCATTGAGAGCAATTATAAGATTAGTAATAGTGATATGCATTAAAAGTAATCATAGATTGATGATAGTAATGTATATTGAAAGTAACCAATGATGAACTAAAGTTATGAGTTGGCATTTGATCATAAAAATGATAAAAACAATGTGATTATGTAAATTATATATGTGGCTTTAAATGAAAAATGTACTAATGTTCTCTTTTTGCAAGTTGAAATTTGTGAACAAGGTAAAGAGGTTTTGATTTGTGACAAGGGGGCATTACACTCAAATCGATCTTGGCCCTTCATTGTGTTTTGAGGACTATAAAAAGGCTGACTCACCTCATTTGTAATGATCATACAATATATTATTATTGTTTTCAGAGAGTAGAATAGCAAGTAGAGTAGGAGTAGACTAGAGGAAGCTCTTCAAAAGTTGTTGGAGAGAACTTGAAATTGTTGTAATCACTTCCAAGATTAATACATTTCTCATTGAAGCTTGGTGGCAATTGTGTTGTTTTGGAACATGGCATGGTTTCTTATTTCTCGAAGATAATTTAGATGTGTTTCCAAGTAGAAGTAGAATAATATTAGAAAGTTCATTGAAATAGTGAATGTGTGAAGATATTTGATGAATTCCTAGGTTCATACTTTTGATGGTTTGTTGTTGGCAAGTCATCATGCAAAGTTAGCCTGAACCTCAATTTATTGCAATAGTTCGATTGTTGATGCTTGTCTGAGTTGCGCCAGCTGTGGGTACTCAAATGTGTGTTTGCAATATGAAAATTCTTTGTCATCCTTGGGAGATTGCACTTGTTCTACGTAGTTATTGAATTCATCATGGCGAAGTGGAGCTTGTTATAAGGAATTTATCTATCTTGGCGTCATTCATTGTCTCGTTGTACTTAGAAGTAGAGTAGATTCTCTCTAGACCCTTGACCTTTTGCATTTTCTTATTGTGCCATTAGGAAGTTTCCATCCATGAAAAGGAGTAATAAATCGAGTGATTGAAGGAGTAAATCCAGCGTAAGTTCCTTTGTGTTAACATCATATCACATTAAACTACTGAGTCTATCCATTGCAAATCACCAATAATGAACCTTGGAGTTGTCTCACTGGATCACATAGTTTAGCCTTTCAGAGACTTTGTTCAAGAGAGGATAGAATACTTAGTATTTTATTTTGCATGTTTGCATGTGCATAAAAAACACATCAACAATTCCTTTTACTATTGTCTTTTGTTAGCCTCTTGGTTATTGTCTTCTCTGTATCTTTGTTGTTTGGGGTTGTTTTTTTCTGCAGCTTGGCTGCTTATGGACTGATGTTATGCTGTTTTTTATGGTTTATACTTGTAAGAACCAATCCATTCCACTAGAATAAAATAATAGTATTCTCATAAAATAGTGTGGAAAAAGGGAATAATTAAATTTTTCCCATAGATAATACAACTCATGAAAAATTCTTTCATCAATATAATCAAATATGTTTCAGTACATTAGATAATCAAATATGTTAATAACAAGGACTACCTTCACAATAACTAGCCATATAAGCTCATACATAAGAACATCACACCATACAATGTCTCCGATACCATACCATATCTTCGACACTAAATTTGGCGGAGAGAGAGCATCATCAAGGCGATTTACCGCCTAGCCACGAGGTTCACGCCTCCCCAGTCTTCCTCCTAAAGGGAGAAGCCCGACCCTTTGCGAGGGGTCTAGCAAATCGAAGCCGACATACGTGAAGGAATCTTGCAACATGATTTATCTATCATCCCCATAGCATGTGTCAAATGCATATACCGATCTAAATCATGATATGACAGAGTGAGAAATAAAATGTGAAATAGTAACTAAATTTTGACTGACAAGCTTTGGCCAAAGCATCTTTTCTGGCTGTGTTCAGCTAGGCAGCTTTAAGAAGGAACCTGCCCTTCTCTGTTGCTCCATATTCGACACCCGTCCATGCTCAATCTCTAACTCATCATACAGAATTGCAAGAATACACTCATAACATATATCAATGCATTTATGCAATATCATACATCCTTTCAAGTAAGAAATCAAGCATTTGATAAACAACATCATATAGTTATAACCATTCAATGGATCACCATTTGAAATGCATACATGCGAATATGATATTCTAAAAGACAAGTCATAGATTGCTAGTTTTCCTAAATTTGTTTAAGTGGGTACACAACCCTTTCTAGAGTCTTGTTTCCCAGACAATTTCTCGTCGACTGCCACCCACTTGGGTGAAACATGGACGAATTTCTAAAGAGACAATAGTTTCAAGATGATTGAAGGATAACAATAGAAAATTCAAGGCTAATTTGTCTCATGATATATCTAGAGTCAGAAAGCTAACTACCTCATAACAGTGCTCAAGGAATCTCGCAAAATCTCACAAGACATGAACAAGAGTAAATCATGCTCACACATGCTTTTGTCTGATAGACAATTTACCACATTCAGTTCAAAGCTAATGACGCAAGCATAGTGTTGACTACTTCTACATCCTTTATTCACTAATAATGAATTCCATCAAAATAAGAGATAAAACAATTATTATCTTTACCCATTCCTCCATAACATAAATCCTTTATTAAGGACAATATGACTATAAGGTTTGGTTTCAAGTGTAATTACTATCCAAATTGGACCAAATATAGAATATTGCAATATTTCTAAGATATGAGTCTACCAATGAATCCCGATTGGATCAAACATAGGTATTACTCCTTAAAAGTAAATTTAAATCCAAAGATAAAAGAATCTAACAATTAGGTTGCCACGTTCTTATGCCACCTTTAATTCTTATACTCATGAAAGGGGTAGAGCCCTACAGATTAGAAGATAAGACTTAAGACTTGAATCCACTTGTATTACTATTATGAAAAATGTTCTATAGTCAGTTTTGCCCAAACATTTCTTTTGAACACAAAAAAAGAGAAAAGAGGACATCTTTATAACACCGCTAAGTTGGAATTAGGTCGTATTGAATCATATACAAACTAATAATTGATTAAACTATCATTTAAAATCATTCTTTCTGAACTAAACTTGAATTCGAACAATGATATTATAATATGTCACTGATAATATAAACAATTTGGAACTATGAGGTTGCTAAAGTTGTCTTTCAAGGTTAAAGGAACGTTACTCAGAGTGTCTCTGCAATCTTGAAACAGAATAAATTCAGATGATTGAAGTCGATGGTTTGGATGGTAAACCAACTGTGCAAAAGTATGATCAGGATGCTAATGGATATATATAGGCGACCTCTTCTATCGACTTCTAATGTTTGCAAGGAATCTCGGCCTACACCAGCGGATTTATTTGCATGTTGAGCTTTGTCAAATCCTATCCGTTACTTGTCCATCCTTATCTTCAGCCATTAAGACCCCAGCGAGGAATATGGTAAAGCGAGCTCTTTTCCATCAGTCTGAAGTATCTTCATACATTAGGATGGACAAGTAACAGATAAGGTTTGACAAAGCTCAACATGCAAATAAATCTGCTGGTGTAGGCCGAAATTCCTTGCAACCATTAGAAAAAAGGAGATTAAGTTATAGAATGAAGATATTATAGGAAGAAATAAATTACAGAGAGATTACTAAAGGAAGACATTTGGATACTGAAAGACAGACAAACTTTTTGGCAGGTTCTAATTTGATTTCATTCTACTATACTAGCTGCAGCAAACTTCATGCATATACTAGTTAAGATCCTAATAGGCGACCTCTCTGCATGCACCTGAGTAAAAGCTAAACGAGCATCAAAATCAGCTTAGCGTTAATACAAAGGCCACACTAGACAGTCACTATCTATATTTTCCTTACACAACGTCAAGGCTGAACGTTTTGCTAAAAACAACTCAGATCAGGAAAAGCGCAAAAGTAAAGACTATACCCTAAGGGCCTAAGACCCACATGCTGAAATCAATTTATATATAAGGTACTAAAAACAACTTAGGGACAAGTCGATGCCTAAGCTGGCTTTTCAATCAGCTCACAATTTTAGAAACATCAAGAATCAAATTAGATATAAATACATGCAGATTTAGCATGCAAGCGGTTTGACAGAGTGCCTCAAGGAGATATCTTCACACAGAATCCAATGATTTCAAGATATAAACCAAATGGGTTTGATTAAAAGGCATTTGAAACTCTCAAGCAAACACAATCAGAAAGCGTACCTTCAAGAAAATTGCTGGCGGTGTAAACCCAAATTCTACTACTTTCCCAGCCTGATATTCAACAAGGGTACTAGGAGACTGCACTAGATCGCTTACCATGACAATATGTCAGCCTACGGAATTACTCTCCTTGAGACGTACAAATCGTTGATCACCTTCACGGGCCTTCGTACAGATAACAGTGGAAAAGTGCTGCAGCTGTTTGTGAAACTGTTTCCAAGAACCCTCATCTGGTAAAGCTATGCTTATGTTCTCAGAATCAGGAAGTTCGTAAAGCTGATGTTTAAGCAATGAAATCCCACTTTCAAAGCATGGCAGGACATTATCCCCGAATTAGAATCTTTCCTGAAATGCATGAATGTCAAAATTGACCAAACTTGTTGGTCTGCCTCTAGAAATGGGAATATTTGACAAAATTTTAGCCAGAGTGAATCTTGTAGACACATCTCCCTCCTCCATGCGTTCATAAGATCTCATAGGAAGAATGGCAGAACCAGAGTAAATTGCAAATATTTTTCACACTCATACATATTAATGCTGATTTATTCTACATGTGAGTTATGTGGTGTGTGCATAGATTCACTTCATCACAAGTCGCGGTCTGCCTCGATGATACTCTCTCTCACTCGGGAGAGTGTCGATATTAGTCAACAATCAATTAAATAAAATATTTAAATTCATAATTAATTATTGAAAATAAGGGGTTGTGACACTACTATATAAGGGAAGAGGCCCTTTCAAAATCCTCTTTATTTACCTTAATCAAAATTCTTCTGGACTTTTGCCACCTTATCACTCCTAAAACAAACCTGATCATGGCAGGTGGAATCTTACATGTTTCTCCAAATCTTTCCAAATATTCAGATCATGACTGTAGATGGTTGTTCTAAATTCTTGGTCAATACCCGCATTCACTTAATTTAATTTTCTCTTGCAATGAACAAAATTGATCTCTTCAAATCTATGTTTTAGTGCTTCCACTTCGTCTGCATATCTGTTTAAATTCCAATTCGGACTCTTACTAGCATGAGCTGCATTTACTAGTAGAGAATCACCTTCTACTACCAGCTTAGACAACATTAGAAAGGCTGCCCCCACCATACCAGCTATAAGAGCTTCCCACTCAGCTTCATTGTTTGATTTTATGCCAAGGAAGAGAGAACTGCCAAAAAGGAGCTCTGCATCTGCATTCCGGAGCACCAAATCTCCTCTTGCCAATCTTGGATTGCCTCTTTTTGCACCTTCAAAATTTAATTTGGTGTTTCCCTCTCTTGCTCAGCCAAGATTCTTGGATCCTTCTTTCTAACAGTTGAAGTACCTCCTATCCCTCAAATGGGATTTGCACAAGCTATTTTAGTATTTACATAAGTTGTCTTAAAAAATAGAGCTGGTCTTAATGCAGGCAGGTGTTAAAGGTTTACATATTGTATTTTAGCACAAGAAGAACTGAAGGGGTATTTTATTCTCATTTTGGCTATATCAGAAGCAGTATAGAAGATTCTAACTGGAATTTTATGCCATCCAACACAACTGTCTTTCATTTTTCCTTTTGGCAGAGACACTTGCGCTCATTAAGGAAAGGACTAAACAAGCTCTGCAAAACCCCAAGGTGATGTCATGTAAGAAGTGGGAGTTGTGTTTGGAAATTGAACAATATTTTCTCATGGATTAGTTTTAAACACACAGAATCAAACATGAAGGTGACTGTAGATTCTTGTGTTGAATTCACGCTTGAACTTGCAGATCAAGCTGAAGGCGGCACGGGCACAGCATGCACGAGCAGTATCAGAAAGGTAAGCACCATTTCCTCTCTTTCCCTCTCTCCCTCTCTCTGCATTAGACTAGGTATCTTAGTGTAGCCTATTAGTTTGGTCTTATGTGCCCCAATTCTGTTGAGCATCTGTCACGTTCCCTGATGCTCAACAGAACTCTAGAAATGTGACTTTTGGACCATTTTCTAAGTTATCTCGTGCTTATAATATTTTATTATGCCCTGAATTATAATAACCTAAACAACTTATAAATGATGGTCACATACTATAATGTTAATATAAATTGTAATGATTATCAATTGATATGGTTATAGTTGTTTGGCTTAGTGTATAGGCACTTAAAAGGATAATTTGAAGGACGCCTTACTGAATTGCTTATCTATCGGGATTGTACTTCTTTGAATCATAAAAATGATTTGCAGTTAGACAGATCCATCATTTTGAATTTCTGGAATGTTTCCCCATCTTGGAAATTTATGGGAACTCCTAAAGAGCAGTTGGAAATTCGTGGAGACATTTCCAGTACATCTGGAAATTTCTGGAGACATTTTCAGTACATCTGGAAATATTTGCTGCAGTATATAGCTGTTCTCAGAGTTAGTGGAGGTTTCCAATTCTATTGCTGGAAATCAGCTGTGGGAAAATTTCCAATACTATTTGCAGGAGTTTCTGAAATTTCTGATACTGTTTTCAAGAGGTTCTGCACAGATGCAAGGAAATGAGGACTTTTAAAGAAATACAATATGGGGTTCAAAGGAAATCACAAAATACAATTATTTGTGTTAAATTAAAATATTACAAGATCAATAAATGAAAATTAATGAATTAGAATGCTTTATAAACATTTAACAATACAGACAAAATGCATACTGTTATTGAAGTACACTACATGAAAGGGCACAAGATGTCAGAAAATGAGATAAATTGAAGAGATCTCATACAAGATCAACCATAAATCATCAGCCTACATAATGTTCAGGGAGATGGGTCTATTCCATTACCTGGAGATGTTCAAAATAGATATTGCTCTGAGACATAATTGTATGGGAGCGCTATACTTCAGCTCTATAGTGTAATTATTGGATAAACTTGAAGGGCTTTTTTAATATTGAAATGAAGTGTACAAAAATTGGAAGTATGCCCTAACTACGGACAACCACAGTACAACAAAAGATCTGCAATATAAGAATATTAACTAACAATGACCTATTTCTAACTGTTCCAAATGTTTTTTGAAAGGATTTTTTTGCAAAAGTTAATAGATTATTTCATGTATTTTAGTGAGTTGTAAGAAATTGCAAAAAACAAATCAGGAAACACTGTAGTTTATTAGCACAAGCTACTAACATGGAGCTCCTCACTTTCCCATTTCAATTCTTGTGCACTTTCCCATTTCAATTCTTGTGCACAGACATCCTAAGTTCTAACCCTTCTTATTTTTTACCTTCTTATTAGTACCACTTATGGGCTTTGGTAAGAAGTTTGCTGCCAAAATAAATCCTATTTTGCTTTAGTTCTTTTAATTCTTTTGAATCGTTTATTGGCTCAAGAGGCAAAAATCCATATAATATATAGGACAGTTTAAAACCTCTGTAGGAACTTTCCCAATATCTGATGGACATTTCCAGGATATGTTTGTAGACACCAGCTGAAGACTGAAGTATTTGAAATCCATAGACGCTCCATGTACTTCTTAAGACAGACATGTTTTGGAGATTGGAGTTCAATACCAGGGCTCAGTATATGAGTTCCTGTGCAACTATGGTTTCTGGAAGTTTGTGCTACTTGTGATATTGTTTAATGTTAATTCCTTGTTTCCCTCTGTTTCCCAATGAAATTTACCCTAATGTTTCTGTGGTTCTCTTACCTAGTTGTCCCTGCTTATGGTGCTTCCATTTCAAATGTTCTCAAGTATCCATTTTAATATTTTATATTCTTAGCACAACATACCATTCTATGCACATTAAATTCTTAACAACTGATGAAGACCTCGTCATCCATTTCGACGTCATACCTTTCTTTCTTAGGAAATAGATCCAGCTATTTCCATTGTTGACATTGTATTCCCACTTCATTGTTTTCAGTATAGATTAGTAACCAAAAGGTTTACTTGTGCAGTAAGGAGAAAAAAGAAGAAATATGTGCAATTCTGAGGAGAGCATGGGAAGTGCGTCGGAAGAGATCACTATTGCAGCAAACATGTATGGTTGAGTGGAAAGAAAGCATTGCAGAATCAGCAAGGAGGGGAGGTGACGGTGAAGATGAGTTACACTGGGATAGTTATTATATTTTGAGTGAAGATATACACCAAGAATGGTTGCAGGCTATTGCAACCGAGAAGCTCATTCAAAAGGAGCATCGGCAAAAAATGGCAGAGTTAAACAAAGCCAAACGGGCAGATCTTGTAAGGGCATTATTGAAATCTTAAAGAAGCATGTGCATGCATCTCTTGTTTTTTCATTCTCTTGTCTGTAGTTAGCTGTTTGTTTATCACTATATTTTGAAATACCTGTTTTCTTTCCCCTGTTTCCATGAGTACCAGAAAAATATGATGACTGGAATGAAAAAGGCAAAGAGAGCATTGCAGGAGACATGTATGGTTGAGTGGAAAGAGAGCATTGCAGAATCAGCAAGGAGGGGAGGGGACGGTGAAGATGAGTTACACTGGGATAGTTATTATACTTTGAGAGAAGATATACACCAAGAGTGGTTGCGGGCTATTGCAACCGAGAAGCGCATTCAAAAGGAGCGGCGGCAAAAAGTGGCAGATCCTGTAAGGGCATTATTGAAATCTTAATGAGGCATGTGCATGCATCTCTTGTTTTTTCATTCTTTTGTCTGCAGGCACTAAACTGCATCAAACTGTTTGCTTATCACTATATTTTGAAATACCTGTTTTCTTTCCCCTGTTTCCATGAGTACCAGAAAAATGTGATGGCTAGAATGAAGAAGGCAAAGAAGTCAAACCGTTTGATGGTGCCTGAAACATGTGACATAAAGAGAGAAAAGCCTTCGAGACCAAGAAACCAACTGCCATATTCAGACCCACAAGCAGGTGCCAAATTACAGATGATAAAGAGAATTCGAGCAGATCGAGCGGCCATGGAACTGGAAAAAAAAGAAGCTATGGAGCAAGCAATGTATGTCTAGAAATTTTCAATTTTCTCTTTGGACCCCTTGGCTGTTAATAAAATATATGTGCTTTCTATTCATTTATATGGCAATGTCTATCCAGCATACTGGATGGCCATTTGACCATATTTATTAATTACAAGAAATTCAAAACTCTATATTTTTTAAGTTCTTTTAATTATTAAATATGGTCAAATGGGCATCCAGTATGCTGGATAGACAATACATCATTTATATATCTGTAAGCTAGCTTTAGACATATTTAGGAAGCTTATAGTAGAATGCAGATATGCGTCATTCTGAGATGTGATTGTATGTGTGGATGAACAGGTTGCTAATCGCAGAAGCAGTAAAAGCAGCAAAAGCCTTGGAGTCTGCTGCAACTGTTGATACTTCAGTGCAATCTTTTTATTTTGAATGTTGTAGGCTCATTGACGAGGCCATACATTCAATGCAAATTGCAGAATCCGGCAAAAGTACCGATTCACCTATATTAGAAAGAGATTTTAACAGACTAACTTATAGCGATATTCATTTCATGGACAGATCTGAGGTAGCTGATCCTGCAATGCCTGATTCTGATGATAATTATGGAGTGCGTCAACCATCTTTGTTGAAGAGCAGGCAAATATGTGAGAACATTCTGCTTGCACACAAGTCAGAAACAAACCTAAGAAGCGAAATATCAAGAAGCTTATACTGTGACTCATATGAGTCCAACCATCCCATTTCATCTCCTCAAATTGGCTCGTTAGAAGCAGCTAGGTCTATTAATTCTTCTACAGCCTCTGAACTTGAGGGAACAGGTGACGAGGTTAGTGAACAAGATGCTATGTTTTCTGTAGCAAGAAATTCTGTTGTGGAAAGCACTATTTTGATTGATAAACAGGACAATCCTGATTGGAAAGGTGATTCAAGGCCTGCAGAGAACATCACAAAGGACATTATATCATCTATAGCTTCTATATTACATAATATGAACTTGTTTTTGACTGGTACCAAATGCTCAATTCATGATACTGATGAGAAATCTGGAGTGACACCTTTCCAGACAGAAAAATATAGGAAGAAAAAATGGGTGCAAGGAAGGTTAATTGAGGTGGAAGAGGATTAAATATGTGTAACGTACTGTTTGTCTTAGTATTTGAGAGGACAGAATCCATTAATTGCTTCCATTTTCTGTCTTGTTTAGAATCCTTTCTTTTGGAGAAACTGGTGACCTATGAGAATAGTTGCAAGGTTTCTGGTTTTCTTCACATTCTGTTGGCTCTCAATTTTTTAAAGCTGGTTGTAAATCCTTGAAAACACCCTTAAGCTTACTTTTTCTGTGAATAATATATATTCTTTGGCATCGGAAACTAGTTTTTTATGCCATCATTACAATGTTCTCATTAACTGATTTTTTTTTATAGAGGCACAAATAAACAGTTCCATTATTGTCTAGCCTATGAGATTGACCACATTCTGGAACCGTTTCTTTTTTCGTTTATTCTGTGATGAGACTTGATAATAACTATCATTCAAAGTGTGCATGGTTAAGTTGATCACGGTTGGAAATGCATTGCATGCTTACACTTCAATGAGATCCTTTGTTTAAAACCTAGTATTTGAATTAAAAATTTCAAATAAAAAATATCTGGTGGTTTGGGGTTTGAACCAGTGTAATGTGAGGCAATTCTGTTCAACCTGTTTCTTAAGGCTGTATTTCATGTCTTTTATGTATTGCTTGCTGTGCCTACTGAGAATATATATGCCATTCATTTACACATCTGGCTGTGCCAGTGACACAACAATTCTGGTATTTATGTCATAAGGATGGTTTATTCTTCTTCTTAAATACATCTGCATGTAAGTTGTGTATTTTGCTGCAAACCTTCTGCAGTGGTGTTTATTACATCTTGAGAAGGGAAGTTATAGTGCCCTTAAAAGTTAATGATGCTACCCTTATATTTCTAAACCAAATAGGATTTGCTGGTTAACACTTCCCCGATGAATAGTATAATTGCTATTTTGAAATATTGATATTTAGCTCTTGAAGTGTGCGGAATGGTGCAATATTCACACAATTTCTTTAAGATTAAAATTTCAACAATTGTGAAATTTGTACAAAGATTGAGTGGGTCCAATTTGAAGTTGCCACAATTTGGTTGTGTTCTGCAGTGATAAACATTTAGAAGACGTAGAATACTGTGTGTTTTGGATTTAACTTATATCCAGTATACAAAATTTCAACCATAAACCAATAATAGAAATTTTAACCATGTTTGGCATGTGAACAAGATTACGTAACTTGGGTAAAGCTGTTCTTCATGAAATGATTAGGACAATAATCAAGATATTCATACAATCATGTAAGAAAATGTAGGAAACCGAAAACATGATCTTACCTTGATGTAGTCGTGACTAGAGGGTCTTATCAAACCGCTCAGTCATGCAGCCAACACAACACAATGGAAGCACAAACTTCTTAAAACAACGAACAACAATCTAAATTTTATTCATATATATCATATTTACATTTGTTGCAGCAGCACTCGGGAAATAAAAATTATACACTTCAACCAGGGGACTCTTCTTTTACAATGCTTTTTTTCTCCAAAGTCAACCCTTGCTCTGCTTCAAAAACTGCCAAGATCCCCTCCTTGGCCAGCAGCGAACTCTCTCCACAGAATACAATGATCCTTTTTATACTTTGAATTCGAGGAAGTTGAAAGGTTGATGGTTACAAATGAAAGGCCAATCATTGCCATCTTCACAAAGTCACACTCCTATTCCTTTGGAGATTAGAGTTCTAGTGACGTTTGTGCAATTCATATGTACATCGGCACTTTGTTAGATAATAGAACTATTGAAATTCGTCGAATTGGGCTTTGCGCGAACTGTGGAACTTCACCTTTAATATCATTTCGGCGAGTCAAGGTTTGTGCAAACCTATGAACTTCACATTTCTCTCGCTTCGCGAACTCAAAGTTTCGGCAAAATTGATCCTCCACGAACTTCGGAACTTTACACACTTTCCTTCATCGGCGATTTGACATATATATGAACCAGTGAACTAGTCGTCCACACTTTCTGGTTCGGGAACTTGAGATTTCCTCGAAAACACAAGTTTTCAGCGAATTGACAATAATTTAAACTTTTGAACTATTCTTTATACAACCTTTTGACAGATTTAGAAGTTCTCAAACTCTCCCTTTGGTGAATTGACAACTTGTAGAACCTTCATACTTTTCATCAATATCTTTGTCTTTGGCAATTTGGATGTTTTTAGAACATGTGAACTTGTTTCAGTGGAACACTTGCTCCGCGAACTTGAAAGTTCGTTGAAACTATAGCATTGTAAATTGTGGTCGCTCACAATTTGACGCTCTATTGGGTACTCACTTTAGTGCCCGCTCTCTTAGTGTGCTTTCCAAATGCTGCTTCGACCCTTTTCTGCTTATCCTCTCTAGAAACTGTAAAAGTGCCTTAGCCTTGGTAGTGCTGTGAGTAATCTGAACTTTTCAAAACTGCAGTGGCATGGACCAAAGCACTAACTACAGACGTCTACGCCATGTGTTGGCATCCCAATAGCGTCTTTCATTTTGTCAATCATTTTTAGAAGGTGCGTTTTTACTTGCATAGCACTCCAAGCTTTTCCTAATTTTTATCCGTGCCCAAATCACTTCTTTCCCAACTTTTTGATGACTTGCCTCTTCTATGAAACTTTGCCACTTTGTCATTCAAATGATCGATTCTTTTCCTTAGCCAAGCTTTGCTAAAATCATCATTGAACTATCATCTTGTTTGTATCATTGTTATTGCATGTTCCTTTTTCATTGCAGGGCATTGAAAACATTAAATTAATGTCTGAGAGGTTCTCATTTGAGATTGCTATCCTTTGGAACAAAACTCATTTTCTCCTACGCGATAGTCTTCCAACGAGATCCTTGTATTCTCTTTCTCAACTCATTTGTCAAATCAATTAGATTAGCATTTATCTTGTCATTTCTTTGTTCATTCATTTATCAACATTGCAATATTGTTTTGTCACTACTCACCACAATTCTAGACACACTTAGAATTCAAAGCACACTCTTTTATCAACATATTGATATTTGGCTATCGTTGAGGTGGAAACATAAAAAACGGGGTTTGATTGAGGCAAACCTCTATACAACCCAACCCTTATCTTCTGTTTGTGATTGCAGGTTGCGAAAGAAAAGGCTTCAAACACGAGTGATTGCACTCCCTTTTCCCTTGTTGATTTCATTATTTCATTATCCTCACAATCATTCTTATCTATTTGTCTTATCTATCGATTTCTGTGCACTAAAAATCATGTTTGCTATCAACAAGGATTTATCAAAATCCGTATAGAATCGTATAGATTAGGGTTTCTAGTTTTTGACGTCGTACAAATTATAGTGCCAAATGCAGACATCTGTGCCACATGCTATCGTCCTGGGCAGTGAGGCTGCCCACCTAGTGCCGGGTTCTTTGTGATCTGCTGTTTTCATTTCTATATTTGTTAATGTGAATTACTACTTCCATCTCTGTATCTCCTTTGTTTTCTTTAGTTTTAATTAATATTGTTTAATCATTCAATTTCGATTGCAACAAAGGGATATAGCCCAGATAGTCTTACTCTTCTTGATTGGATAGTAGTAAGTTAAACATCGTCGGTGGTCAATATCTTAATGTGTAATAGGAAGTTGTTCTCATTAAAGAGAGTTTAGTTAAAATCACTTTTCTTATTAAATATTTTGGTGAACCCAATGTGCTTGAAACACTTAAAACAACAAAGCAAAACTTTCTTTCTCTTCTAAAACTAAAACTTCCTCTCAAAACAATTTTTTTTCTTTTAAAATCTTTAAATTTTAGAGTACTTATGTGTTGTAGAGCTCTTAGTGTTTTATAAGCTTCACAATCTAGTGCTTCGACTTAGAATTTGCTGTTCACAGAATCATAAGATTGTTCATTGCTTCCCGTCCTCTTGGTAGCTCTAGCTCCACCGCGGTCAGAAACATACACCTTCAACTTCTCAATGGGAAACTCTATAGTTCAATCACCTCTCTTCTTACTCTCTAACACCCTTGTGATCCTAGGACAACAATCTTTTAGAGGGACTCTCTATACATACATACCCTTAGCTAGTGTACCACAGGCCCAAATCCTAACATTGGACAGTCATCTGGTCAACTTTTAGGAATTTTTGGGTATGGAACACCAAGTTGTCGAGGCTGTCCCACTCATTGAGAACCTTTGAAAGTTGCTAACTAGTGATTCGTATGGTGTAGATTTTCTCCATAGCTTAGCTCACATTGTGAAATGTTACACATATTGGTACTATGGTTGTCATTGATGTCAACACTATCACAAGGTTGTTATTGATGTCAACACTGTTATGGATGTGTAATTAGTGTTCATGGTTGGATGTCATTCTCCTGAAGAAAGAAGACACATTAAGATGGAAGTAGAAGTATTGACATGGTCAGATGGTCAGAATGATCCCTTCTACTAAGACTCGGCCTTCCGGAAGTTGGTGACAGTTTCTGCCTCAAGATGATTATCCTTGAAGACTGTCTGGGAGACTTGAAGACTCTTTGGGAGATTGCTCCACACTTTCATTCCATTGATATTGAGCTTCTGCGGTTTGGAACATAGCTTCATACAATATCATATTATGTATGTTCCAAATTTCATGATGTGTGAACTATCGGAAGTATGTTTTGCAAAAGATATAGTAAAGACAGTGTTGGTTCTGTGAAGATAGTCACTACATGGAAGCAGGATGCTCCGCATTCCTCCCCATTTGAAGATTTGGCTGTGGTTTTGAAGGTATGTTAAGATTGCAGTGAAGATGATAATTCTAAAGTTTCAGATCATTTACTCTTCCACTGTGAAAGTTGTGCATGACAGAGTACCGACATGTGTTCTAGCAGAGTAAGCCAGTGTTGAAGGCTTGATGGAATACTCTGCATTCCTCCGCAAATAAATGATTTCCCTTGCGGTTTTGAGGACATGTTTCTAGATGAGTATTATATGTTTCTTTTTAGTTTCAAGGTTCTTGGTGGTCTGCAGCTCAGTTTTTCAAATGACATGTTGTAGTGTGTTCTAGATGGCAGTGTTCTCAAAGTTAATAATTGAAGCTGTATGGCACAATTCTTTGATGTGCGGTGGCAAAGGAATGTTTGGGGGTGTTGTATGAGTCATGTGGAATCATTTGGAAAAGCTTCACAAAGATCTTTCTTGTTTCCAGTATCGCACAAGGTTTTCAAGTTGATGTAGCCATTATTCTTCAAGTCTTCATGAATTTCCCCTTGAAGTTGTCCTATTTTCAAATGAGTGGAGTGTGTGGATGTAATTCCTTGATGTTTGAAGCCGTGAAGGATGTTTTGGACCTGGTTAAGCAAGAGTTGAGGTCCGCAAGGCTTGAATCTTCTGTTGGTATAACGAGTGTGTTCACTTATGACCTATCTTCTACACGTTTCATATTGTGTGATGTCTGGCCGACTTGTAAATGTATTTTTCATATTGTATCTGGTTGACAAGGTATGTAATCAATGTAATATCATGTATAAATAGTGAATCAAATTGAGTGAGGAATGTATAATTGCAAGTTGATTGAAAAGGTTCGCAAGTAGATAAAAAGCAAAATAAATGCATTATTAATGTGCGACTGAAGGAGAAAGAGCAGATGTTGTTGATATTGTCCGGATTCATCTTGAAGACATATTTGTGACAGTGATCAAGTATAGAGTGCCCATCTAATCAGATCGTCAGAAAAAAAAAGTGAGGAGGCAGAAGTGCAATCATCAAAAGTGTGAGCTTCAATGTTAGTTTTCAAACAGTAGAAAGATTGCCATACTGCAATCTTTTGTAGGTGTATTCTCATTTTAGGGAGTAGATGCTTCTTTGGGAGTGACCTTAAAACAATCATCAAGTAGTAGAAGCTTCCTTGGGTTATAGCCTCTAAAACAAAGTTATTATTTGAGCTTCATCTATTGTGAGTTAATTCTCACTGTAGTTTTTCCCTTTTAGGGTTTACCACGTAAATCTGGTGTTATGTGTTGATGTGCATTGTGTTATTCTTTCATGTTGATATTGTGATGCTTAAGGTTTAATCTGCTCCAGATAAGATGGAATTGTTGAAATTGAAAATTGTTTGAATATTGATTCACCCCCCTCTCAGTATTCTTGTGTGCCTAATAGTTGGTATCAGAGCCAAGTTCCTCTGAGGGAAGCTTAATCACTTGAGGAAGGTTCGGAATGGCACATGGAAGATCCAGTAAGATACCTAGGTTTGATGGAACAAATTATGCTTTTTGGAAGATAAGGATGGAAGCCTACATCAATTCTCTAGGGTGTGGAGTTTGGGATTCTATCAAGAAATGTTACATTGTTCCTGCTACTATTCCTACAAATGTAGATGAAATCAAGAAGTATGAGAACAATGCCAAAGCAAAGTTTGCCATCATGAGTGGATTATCTGATTCCGAACTTTCAAAGGTGATGAGTTGTAGTTCTGCTCAAGAGGTTTGGGAGAAACTTGAAACCATTTATGGAGATAGATGCAAATAATCAAGAGCAGATTTGAAACCCTAAGATGACAGACGAAAATATTGCTGGATTTATGCTCCGAGTGAATGAAGTGGTCAATGGCATCAAAGGTCTTGGTGGTGAAATAAAAGAGAATGAAATTGTGAAGAAGGTTCTAAGATCTCTTCCCAAATCTTATAGTCATAGGGTATCTGCTATTGAGGAAATTGCAGACTTGGATAAATACTCTTTAGACCAAATGTTTGGGACCCTTACTACTTTTGAAATGAGAGAATTTGATAGTGATATTCCAAAGAAAGAAGCTGCCTTCAAAGCCAGTAAAAAGATAAAGGATGAATTTGCTGATGAAGATGAAAGCCCTGATGATGCTAAAGCAAATTTTGTAAGAATATTAAAGAAAGGCTCTGGCAAATATAAAGGTAAGTTACTCTTCAAATGTTTTAATTGTGGAAAGGTAGGTCACTTTGCTTCTAAATGTCCTCTTAAAGAAGCTAGGAGAAGTAATAGAAATAGTAAATTCAAAAGGAGTCTATTTTCCTTAGAAGACAATTTTTCTTTAGAAGATGAGGATTATGATGATTCAAATGATGAAACACTTTTCTTGGCCATGAGTGTTGGTGACAAAAAGAATGAGGTTGGAAAATGTGGAAAAATTGATACCTTGCAAACTATCCAAAATAATGAAAAATCAATAGTTGTATGGACTGCTTTCCATGCAAAATAAGAAACCAAATCTTGGGTTATTGACAGTGGTTGTTCAAATCATACGACTAGTGACAAAGAGAAGTTTATTAGCCTTAAGAAGTGGGATGGTGGAGCTGTTAAATTTGGAGGTGATAAGTCAGCTCAAATTTGTGGAAAAGGTGTCATAACTATTGATGAAAAGAACAACATTAAGGATGTTCTCTATGTCATAGGATTACAACACAACCTTCTCAGTGTCAGTTAGATGTGCAAGAAAGGTTACAATCTTACTTTTCATGCTAATGGTTGTGAAATCAGGAAGGCAAACTTTGGAAAGCTAGTTGCAGAAAGTATCAAGACGTGATATTTATCACTTGAAAGAGGCAAATAGAAGAACATGTTTGTTGACTCAATCTAGTGAGTGTTGGTTGTGGCACAACAGAATGGGACACAACTTTGATAATATGGTAAGAATCAGATCTACTCATAGAGTAAGGGATATGCCTAAGATAATCAAGCCTGGAAACATTGTATGCAAGGAATGTCAAATGGGAAAGCAGACAAAGACAAGTTTTAGAAGCAAGGAGTACTCTTCTTCAAAGCCATTGGCGCTGATTCACACAGGCCTATGTGGACCTACAAGAGTAAAGAGTTAACAAGGTGAAAGGTATTTTATATTGCTCATTGATGACTATTCTAGAATGACTTGGGTTACTTTCTTAAGAGAAAAATCTGATGCCTTTGATAAGTTTAAAGTTTTCAAAGCTTTGGTTGAAAATGAAATGGATACTTAGATCAAATGTTTAAGGTCAGATAGAGGAAGTGAGTTTACTTCAAATGAATTTGAAAAGTTTTTTGAAGATCATAGTATTAGGAGGCACTTTCCTACTCCTAGAACCCCTTAGCAAAATGGGGTAGTGGAAAGGAAGAATATAGAATTGTGCAAGAAATGTCTAGGGCAATATTGAAAGATGCAGATATGCCTGATATATATTGGAAGGAAGCAATTCACACTGCTGTCTATCTAACTAATAAAGTACAGTTAAGGGTCAACAACACTAAGATCCCCTATAAGTTGTATGGAAGACCTCCCACTATCAAATACTTCAGGATCTTTGGCAGCAAATGCTATATCAAAATAGATGAAGAAGACCTAGGAAAGTTTGATTCAAGATGTGATGAAGGAATCTTTCTTGGTTATTCAACCAGAAGCAAGGCCTATATATGCTATAACAAAAGGTTGGGAAAGATTATTTTAAGCACAAATGTCAAAGTAGATGAAGACTTGTATCAGTTCTCATAGGATTCAAAAGACATCAGATCTGATATCTTTCCTTGCATTGAAGATGAAGAAGTAGAACTGAAAGAAAAAAAAGGAACATGAACCTGAATAGATGCCTAAGGCCCCAACAAAGTATGTTTGGAAGAACCACTCAGCTAAACAGATCATTGGAGACAAAAATGAAAGTGTGCAGGCAAGGAGAAGGTTTGCCAAGACACATGGGCAAACAAACTTGTGTTTGTTATCAAAAGTGGAACCTAAGACCTTTGTTGAAGCCAACAAAGATGATGGATGGATAAAAGCAATGGAAGAAGAACTGGATCAGATTGAAAAGAATCAGACATGGGAATTGGTTCCTAGACCATCCAATAAGAATGTTATAGGAACAAAGTGTTGCAAGTATTGTTGGAATTAGACTGAACAACTGAGAGGGGGGGTGAATCAGTTGTCCCACAAAACAAACTTTTTCTACTTTTAACCTTCTTTATTAACTTACTATCAGATTAATGATGTAAACATTAAAGCATGGATCAAACAACATATGGGCAGAAACATAAGCAACACACTTGACACCGATATTTTGATGTGGAAACCCGGATAAGGGAAAAACCATGGTGGGGCTTAACCCACAAAGATTTGTACCCTGTTAAAAGTACTTTAGAAAAATAGAAGGCACATGCCTTCGAGTGCATTTCCCAGAACTCACTGCTCAAAAGAGAGGCTCACTACCTATAGAATTTATTTTAGAACAAAAAGAATTAACTGAGAAATAGCATCTACTTCATGCTTTGTTTATTTTCATTGAATGCTCACAAAACTTATGCTTTGCCCCAAACACTTCTTCTCTAACTCTTCATCAAAATGACTCTTGTTATTCTACTCTACTATGCCTTTGATCATTTCTTCAGATTATATTGTTTTCACACAAGGATAATTTTTCACAACTCATCAACAAGTATTTATACACCATCAACCTTGGAATGAACATCAAGGTCAACACTATAAACATCTGACTTAATGCGAATCACTAAGCTGTTGGCAAACATAACTAGGACTCAAATCTTCCTTGGTCAACACGCCATGCTTCATAGAATTGCTCTTAGATCATCCACAACACGCTTGAATCATTCGGTCGGCCAAGACTGGGAAGAACTGATAGAGATTGATTGCCATTGATGTCAAAAGGCTTTGCAGGTTCACAAGGTGTTGATATTGACAGGGGTTGTTCATCATGTTCATGGTTTGATATGATTGATATGATTGTCTCTTGTTTCAGTTCATAAATGATGCAATGCATATTTGATGCAGATATGATGCAATGCATATATCTTGTGATATAAAGTTGGTTGACAAAGTGTGTTTCATGTAGCCATGTTGTTCACAGGTTGTCCACTTGGTTTCAATGGGGTAGAAGACATCTTTATATGGTTTGTATAATGCTTATTAGTTTATAGGTTGCAGTGATGTTGTTCATCTCATCTATGCTTTGATGCTTGTTGAGTTGTTGGTGGAACAAAATGTCATTATAAGGTCAAGATTGGAGTATTGTATGCAAGTATTTTTGATTTGAGTTGAGAAGTACATCATCAGGATGGTTAAGGTATTTGTAGAATTGAGTGAAGTCAGGAGCTAACAAGATTGGTTTTTCTTTAATCATGTTCATCACGCTTTCAGGATCTTAGGATGTCATGGTGTTGAAGTTGTGATGGTGTTGGGAAAGTAAAGAGATGTCATTGATATATGTTAAGAAGTTCATGCTTCATGATGTCAAGAGTTGGGTTACCTGCTAAAGGGGTTTATAACATGTGTGACCAGTTCCTTTACCTTTCCAAGTGGTCATCTCCTAAAGTTTATGAGCAGCAATAAATAAATAAAAAAAATATCAAAAATTAATATTTAATATGGGTGAAGATTTTTTTGTTTTAAAGAAAAAAAGTTCTTTTTTAAAAGGGCTATTTTATAAGACTAATTTTAGTCTTTTAAAGGGAGATTTTTAAGAGCTTTTAAAGGAGGCTTTATGAAGTTTTTTTTTATTTAAAGAAAATGGGCCTCCCTCTCTCTCTCACGTGGATTTTAAAAGAGGAGTTTATTTTCAAAAAGGCTATTTAAAACAAGGCAAATTTTGTGGGAAGGTTCTATTTTTTTTTTTTTTAAAAAAAGACTCTCCATCGTATAAATTGGAGGAGATAGTGGGGATGCCTTTTTAGAAGGCTCTTATTATTAGAAAATTTTCTTAAGGCAGATTTTGTGAAAGGAATTTTTTATGAAGATATTTTTGCATTTAAATAATTAAAAATAAAGGCATCTTTCTATAAAAGCAAATAATATGAAGGAGATTTATTTGGAAGTTTTTTTTTTCTTTCCTCATATCAAATGAAGGATTATCTCATGGAAAGAAAAGCAAAATATTTAAAGAGTGATTATATTTTTGAGAAGATATTTGAAGAATAAAAATGTTTTTTGGAGATCTTGGAAAAAGAAATATGAGATGATTTGATTGGAGAAAAGCAACAGACTATTTTTTCTTTGCAGGTGAAAGGACATGCAAATGAGCAGATGAAGATTAATAATTATTTTTATTAATACAAATGATTTGTTTGAGAAAAATGATTGACAATTTTTGCAGAGAAGTAATCTGTTTGGTTCAGGATTTCTTGCAGGTTATAAACATGGTGGATATGAAGAGATTTGAGAAATATTTTGTAATTGTGGAGATAAAGATTTTTTATTTGCAGAGGAAGATGAAAAAGACAGATTGGAAGATATCAGAGTTTTTCTGTTTTAAGATGAAAGTGTTCAGAGATTTTATTTTCTCCTACAGGGCATTGAAATATCGGAGAAAATGAAAGGTCAAGTTTGTCATTTTTGCAGATGTCAAGGGCCAGAAAAATGTGTTGGGGTTGTGGTAAATAGATATCATTTTATGTTAATTGCAAAGGAGGAAATTGATTATTTTTATGAAGAGATTTTATTTTTCTCCTTCAAGGGCAAAAATTTGTTGAAGGTTAAATGATATTTTTGAATAAGATTCTTTTGCAGGAATATGAAGGATCTTGCAAAACTTGAAGATGAATTTGAACAGGCAAATTGAAAAAGCAGAGAAGAATTGAATGTGAAAGGACATATGATATTTAATGGCTCTACAAGTGCTTTGATTAGAGGATGTTGAGGGTGCAGATCAATGATGAATTTTTTTTTGTTAATACAGATGAATGTATAAAATATGAAAAACCAATTTGTAATGAAAGAGAGATGTTTCCCTGATCAGGTGAATTAGATGATTCAAGAATAAAATATCAGAGGATTGGAATGAATGTTGCAGATGAGTTGATTTGAATGGTGCAAATCAAATTGAGCAGCAATCACTTCTTGCACATGAGATTTTTAGTTTTGATTGATTAAGAAATGCCAGTGAGGCACAACAGTATGCCAGTGAGGCTTGTAGGTCGGTAAGACCATTTGTCAGTGAGACACTTACATCAGCCAGTGAGGCTTGTAAAGATATTTTCAAGGTTAAGCCAGTGAGGCAGTTTTGGAGTGGTTTTTATACCCCAGGAGGGTTTTCCACTCGTGCAAATTTGTGTTATGTGTCATATTGTTTTCATCTGTATGTGTGTATGTTAATACGTTGCTTATAAGGTTTTGTTCTCCTTCTTCATTCTTAGTTTTGTGTATATGTGGTTGACAAATCAATAATAGCTTTCTCTCCTTTGTGCTCTGCAAGTTAAATTTTGAAAAAGATTTAAAAATTCACATAACACTGATTCACCCCCCCTCTCAGTGTTGTCCTTGACTCCTACAAGAACAACACCAAGAAGAAAATCTTCATTGACAAGCTCAAACTTCAATACGGACCTCCAACATAGCAGTCACATGATCTAGAGACTTCCACAAGCACATTGAATTCAACAAAAACATCCGTACTCCTCCAAATCATCTGAGTCACTTGCATCTTCCTTCGGAACCTCAAGAACAGTATCTGCCATGATTGTCACATTAGAAAGATTGCTTGTGGACCTCCAAAACACAAATCACTTGAATGGATGATACACACTGACTTCCCAAACCTACCTCCAGATCCACAGATCATCATTTGACATATGCGGAACAATTCAAACCTCTTTTTTGTCACTTTGTCTCTTCTGAATATTGCAAGAACCTGTTTTACTCAGATGGCCATAACTTCTTCATATCTTAATGTGAACCTCTCAAAACTTAACTGGAGCTTCTTCAGACAAAATTTTACATAGCCAAATGATCCACATACATTGATCCTCATTAATTTTCTCAATATCCTCAACAATCCAGTCTTCTAAACAGGCATAAAAATAGGATACAATTGACACCAATGACAATAAGGATATGTTGACATCAATGACAACACATATTTGCAACAATCTCCCCCTTTGTCATTGATGGAAACATATGATGTGAAGAACTGATTTGACCATCAAGACAAGAACTTCTCCCCCTTTCTCTTCTCACTTCAATTACTCTCTTCACTGCTCCCCCTTTTATCAGCAACTAGTTTTTTACATGAACTTCTCTCCCCCTTTGACATCAATGGCAAAGGGCACATATTTGCAAACTTTTCTCCCTTTTAGTTTCAGACTAATCCCAGCATTTGCATACTGACTACTCCCCTTGAGTAGCACCTCCTTGACATCAGTCTGGATCATAAGATGTGACTGTGAATTTCACCAGACTGATGCACTCTAGTGCATCTTAATTCTGATCACGAGGAGTAATGACCCCCAACTTCTCTCTGAGATACTCAAAAGTATCCTTGGGAAGAGGCTTGGTAAAAAAATATCTGCAATTTGATTCTTTGAAGACATAAACTCCAACTTGACTTCATTCTCATTTACCTTCTCTATCAAGAAATGAAACTTAATGGATATATGCTTTGTCTTTGAATGCAACACCGTATTCTTTGAGATGCTTATTGCACTTGAATTATCACAGAAGATCGTGACAGGCTCTTCAAACACAATTCTGATATTTTTCAACATTTGCTTCATCCACAGAACTTGAGTACAATTATTTGCTGCCGCTATTTATTCTGCTTCTGCAGTAGACAGAGATATTGCCTCTTGCTTTTTGCTCATCCAAGAGACCAATCTTCTTCCCAAGAAGAATGCACCACCACTAGTACTTTTCATGTCATCGACATCTCCTGCCCAATCAACATCTGTATATGTATGAAAAGTGAAGTCATTATCCTTTGGATACCACAATCCATAATCAATTGTCCCCTTGAGATATCTGAAAATTCTTTTGACTGCCACAACATGGGATTCTTTAGGATCAACTTGAAATCTAGCAACAAGTCCAACTGCATTCATGATGTCAGGTCTAGTCTGAGTCAGATAGAGCAATCCTTCAATCATTGATCTATACCTTTTCTGGTTTGCCTTGGGGGAGTCATCATCTTTACTCAACTTGCATCCAGTTACCATAGGTGTACTTGCTAGCTTTGAATCTTCCATTCCAAACTTCTTTAACAATTCTTTCACATACTTGGACTGAGATATGAAGATACCTTTATCTAACTGAACAATTTGTAGACCTAGGAAGAAATTCATCTCACCAAACATTGACATCTCAAATTCACTTTTCATCTGATCAACAAATGCTTTGCACATACATTCATTTCCATAAAAAATGATATCATCAACAAAGGCCTCAACAATCAGGATGTCCTCATGATTAATTTTGAAGTAAAAATTACTATCAACAGTACCTTTGCTAAATTCTATCTTAAGTAAATATTTATCCAATCTTGCATACCAGGCTCTTGGGGCTTGCTTGAGTCCATACAAAGCTTTTCTCAGTCCACAGACCATATTTCTTTGATCAAACAATTGAAAACCTTCCAGTTGTTCATTGTAGACTTCTTCCTCCAACTCTCCATTCAGGAATGCTGATTTGACATCCATATGATAAACTTTAAAATCTTTGAAAGCAACAAATGCAAGAAATAATCTGACTGCTTCTTTTCTTGCCACTAGAGTAAAAGTTTCTTCAAAATCAATTCCTTCCACTTGAGAATAGCCTTTGCATACCAACCTTGCTTTGTTTCTTACAACTTCACCATCTTCATTTAGTTTATTTTGGAAGACCCATTTGGTTCCAATCACATTTTTGTCCTCAAGTCTAGGAACAAGATCCCAAGTGCGGTTCTTTTCAATTTGCATCAATTCTTCTTCCATTGCTTTTACTTAGTTTTTATTATTGCAGGCTTCACTTACTGATTTAGGTTCAATCTTTGAAATCAAACAAATCTTCTCTTGATCTTCATAAAATTTTCTCCTAGTTCAAACACCTTTACTCTTATCTCCTATGATCTGATCTTTAGGATGATTCAGTTTTACATACCTAGGAGTTTTGAGAATTGCTTGAACTTCTGTTTCTTGAGCTTGTTCCTCAACATCTGTACTATCCTCTTGAGTTCATGGAGTTTCCAGATCAATCTGGATCTAAGTCTAGGATTGAACTTGCCTTCCTTGACTTGGATTTTCATCTTGATCATCTGAATCATATCCGCAAGACATGGCATCTCCTTCTTTGCTCTCATCAACTCTGACATTAGCACTTTCAACAATCTTTTTCAACCTCTTGTTAAAACACTAGTAAGCTTTGCTTTGAGTAGAGTAACCCAGAAAAATTCTTTCATCACTTCTTGCTTCAAACTTGCCTAGATCCTCATCTCTTTTGATATAACACTTACTACCAAAAACTCTGAAATATCTTACAGTAGGAGGATGACCAAACCAGAGTTCATAAGGAGTCTTACCGGAATTGCCTTTGATCTACACCTAGTTAAGGGTGTAGACATTAGTACTTACAGCTTCTCTCCAATAAACTTGTGGAATATTTGATTCCATCATCATTGTCCTAGAAGCTTCTTGAATGGTCCAGTTCTTTCTCTCCACAACTCCATTTTGCTAAGGAGTCATAGGAGCAGATAACTGTCTTTTTATTCCATGCTTTTCATAGAAAATATCACTCATCGGAGGTAAATTCTCTACCTCTGTCAGATCTCAGACACTTTATACCAATCTCATTTTCTGCCATTATTTTAAACACTTTGAATTTGTCAAGAGCTTCTAATTTTTCTTTTAATAAAGTCACCCACATCATCCGGGAGTAATCATCAATCAAAAACATAAAATATCTGTCTCCTTGCACACTCCTAATTCTAGCAGAACCACATAGATCAGTATGCACAAGTTCCAATTGCCCATTTGAAGATTGTTCTTTACCTTTGAATGATGTTTTGTTCTGTTTACCCAATTGACATTCTCTACACATGCTATTAGGTTTCACAAGTCTTGGGAGATCTCTCACAGCCTGAGTAGAAATTATCTTGACAATGTTGTCAAAATTCACATGACACATTCTTCTATGCAACAACCAACTCTAATCTGTCTATGCAATCGAATGCTTTTACCAGAGCTACTTAATTGAAAGATGTTACCTCTAGTTTGTGTACCAGATGCAATTTCAGTTCTAGAGCTTTCCAAGATTCTGCATTTGCCATCCTTGAATCGGAGATCATAACCCTTGTCAACCAACTGTCCAACACTGAGAAGATTATGCTTCAGTCCTTCCACATACAAAACATCATTGGTGTTATTCTTACCATCAAAAGAGATGGATCCTCTGCCACAGATTCTACCAGCCGAATTGTCTCCAAATTTCACAAGCCCACCTTCATATTTTTCAAAGCTTACAAACTTACTTTTATCACCAGTCATATGATGAGAGCATCCACTATCAATCACCCATTCATCCTTCTCAACAACCTGAGTAGCCAAGGCACTTTCCACATTTGTACAGCTAGTAGATTCAATAGACACTAGATCTTCTTCTTTGATAGAAATGAACACCCAATCATTTTTAGTGGAACTTCCATGATCAGATTCATCATCTGTGACTTCTTCTCCAGCTTCTTGGACATAGTAGCATTTCTTTTGACCTTTAAATCTGTTAGGGTTTGGTTTTGAAAATCTCTCCGGACATCTTAAGGTAAAATGACCAATCTTATTACAAGCAAAACATTTGAGTGGCAACTTTCCTTCATACTTACGGGATCCTCTTCTTTGATAGCAATGAACACCCAATCATTTTTAGTGGAACCTCCATGATCAAATTCATCATCTGTGACTCCTTCTCCAGCTTCTTGGACATAGTAGCATTTCTTTTGACCTTTAAATCTATTAGGGTTTGGTTTTGAAAAATTCTCTGGACATCTTGAGGCAAAATGACCAATCTTATTACAAGCAAAACATTTGAGTGGGAACTTTCCTTCATACTTACCGGATCCTCTTGGCATTCTTTTGGCAATAAGAGCTTCAAGATCTACAGTCTCAATTTCATCATCTTCAAGATCCTTCCTTGCCTTCACAAATCTCTTTGATCTTGTTAAAGAGCTTTCACCCGGATCATATCTTTTGTTTTCCATATACACTGGCCTTAAATGTAGATTCAGACTTAGGAAGAGAATCACCAAATTCACTTAATTCAAAAGCTAAAATTTTGCCAACAGGCGATCTCTTGTAACTTATGATATAGTCTTGATCTCCTCTATAGCAACAACCTTATGTTTGTATGAATTAGGTAAAAATCTGAGCACTTTTGCCACAATCTCTGATTCTTCCAAAGTTCCACCAGCACACCTGATACCACACACAAGTTCATTTATCTTTTGCATGTAGATTGTGATTTTTTCATCTTCACTCATCCTCAAATTTTCAAATTTTCCTCTTAGACTTTGTAGTTTGGCACATTTGACATATTCATTGCCTTCATACAGATTCTCCAACTTCTTCCAGATTTCATGAGCAGTTTTTAGTCCAAAAACATTTGTCATTTCTGAATCAGTCAGGGCACTCGACAAGGCTTCTTAAGCTCAAAGATTATTGTCAGCATCCTTGAGTTCATCTGGAGTTGATGGACCTTTCTCCGGAGGATTATATCCTTCCTTAGTTATCACCCAATAAGCATCACCCATGTATTGCAAATGGCACTCCATGCGACTCTTCCAAACAGAGTAATTTGTTCCATCAAATCTTGAACCATCCTTTTTGTAGGTCGACATCTTGGATCTCCTCAAGCGGTTAAGCTCCTTTTAGAGGAACTTGGCTCTAATACCAATTGTTGGAATTAGACCGTACAACTGAGAGGGGGGGGTGAATCAGTTGTCCCACAAAACAAACCTTTTCTAGTTTTAACCTTCTTTATTAACTTACTATCAGATTAATGATGTAAACATTAAAGCATGGATCAACAACATATGAGTAGAAACATAAGCAACACACTTGACATCGAGATTTTGACGTGGAAACCTAGTTAAGGGAAAAACCATGGTGGGGGTTAACCCACAAAGATTTGTATCCTGTTAAAAGTACTTTAGAAAAATAAAAGGCACATGCCTTCGGGCACACTGCCCAGAGCTCACTGCTCAAAAGAGAGGCTCAATGCCTACATAATTTATTTTATAACAAAAAAAATTAACTGAGAAATAGCATCTACTTCATGCCTGGTTCAGTTTCATTGAATGCTCACAAAACTTATGCTTTGCCCCAAACACTTCTCTAACTCTTCATCAAAATGACTCTTGTTCTTCTGCTTCTCTTCTGCTCTGCTCTGCCTTTGATCCTTTCTTCAGATTATATTGTTTTCGCACAAGGATAAATTTCCACAACTCATCAAGTATTTATACACTTCATCAACCTTGGAATGGACATCAAGGTTAGCACTACAAACATCTGACTTAATGTGAATCACTAAGTTGTCAGCCAAACATAACTGGGACTCAAATCTTCCTTGATCAATATGCCACACTTCATAGAATTGTTCTTAGATCATCTGCAACACACTTGAATAATCCGGTTGGCCAAACTGGGAAGAACAACACCAAGAAGAAAATCTTCATTAACAAGCTCAAACTTCAATGCAGACCTCCAACATAGCAGTCACATGATCCAGAGACTTCCACAAGAATATTGAATTCAACAAAAATATCCACACTCCTCCAAATCATCTGAATCACTTGTATCTTCCTCCAGAACCTCAAGAACACTATCTGCCATGACTATCACATTAGAAAGATTGCTTGCGGATCTCCAAACCTTGAACCACTTGAATGGATGATACACACTGACTTCCCAAACCTGGCTCTAGATCTGTAGATCATCATTTGACATATCTGGAACAATCCGAACCTCTTTTCTATCACTCTATCTCTTTTGAATATTGCAGGAACCAGTTTTACTCAAATGGCCATAACTTCTTAATATCTTAATACGAACCTCTCAAAACTTAACTGGAGCTTCTTCAGACAAACTTTTACATAGCCATATGGTCTGCATACATTGATCCTCATTAATTTTCTCAATATCCTCAACAATCCAATCTTCTATACATGCATCAAAATAGGATACAGTTGACACCAATGATAACAAGGATATGTTTGACATCGATGACAACACATATTTGCAACAAGTATATGTAGTTAGTGTTGTCATTGATGTCAACAAGTTTGTGTTGTCATTGGTGTCAACTGTATGAATAAGAGTATGAGTAGTTGGTATTGAGTTGATGTTATCTCTGATGATGAGGAAGTGCTGAAGATGTTGATGATATGCTTTTGGTGTTTGGTTTGTAAGTGCTTTTGAGAAAATTTGATTAAAAGAAGAAACCATGTGTTGTAAAGATGTTCTAGCATACAAAGTGGTGTTTTGGTTTTGCTCCGCATTACTTCTATATTGAAGATCTGCTCATGTAGTTTGGATATGTTGATCAGAGGTGTTTAGAGGTGCTTCATTTAGAATTTGGTGTATTGGATCGATGTGCAGAGGAAGGTGTGTTCACCAGTGTGTGAACTGTGTATTGTAAAGGTGTCTGGGAGAAATGTTTTTGCTTCACATTTCTCTGTAAAGTGGTTTCTGGGCTTACGGTTCTGGAAGTGTGCTGGTAAGGTTAATATCTATCTTTAGTTAAAGTTGCTCATGGTTTTGTGCTCCAAAAGCTGGTTTATTGAGTTACAATGCATGATAGAGATGTTTGAGTCTATTAGGTAAACATGATAAGTTTGTTCAACAAGTGAAAGTTGTTACAAAGGAATTTGTTGGATTTTAGGATGTTTGTGGAATATTCTAGATTGAGCTCAAGCATGGTGTGTGGTCTGCAAGTCATCTTTGGATTTGAGGAAGTGTGTACTTAAATGTTTATGGTGTTAACATAGGTTCGACCAACCTTGGGTGCTTACACTAATTGCGGATTTGCTTCGAAGATTGTGGAAGCATGGCGTGGTGTGTATAAATGAATTTAGGTCCAAGCTAAGGTGTGTTGTGGTCCACCTTCATTCCTTTCCACCACGTGAATGTTTTGGTGCCGAACTAATTTGAATTTACTTGGTTAAGGTGCATTGCCGACCTTGGAGAATGCTTTTAAGGTTGAAGATAGTATAAATAAGTGCTAAGTTGTTGAGGTGTGTGCGTGCGTCATTAATGAGATGTGAACGATAGTGTGGTAGAGTGCAAAATGCAGTGCAAGCTTTCATGTGTTAGATTGTGGAAGCGTGGCATGGTGTGTATAAATGAATTTAGGTCCAAGCTAAGGTGTGTTGTGGTCCACCTTCATTCCTTTCCACCACGTGAATGTTTTGGTGCTGACCTAATTTGAATTTACTTGGTTAAGGTGCATTGCCGACCTTGGAGAATGCTTTTAAGGTTGAAGATAGTATAAATAAGTGCTGAGTTGTTGAGGTGTGTGCATGCGTGATGTATGAGATGTGAATGACAGTGTGGTAGAGTGCAAAATGTAGTGCAAGCTTTCATGTGTTAGATTACTAGATGTAGTGAGTAGAAAGTGTCTACAATTCTTCAGTATGACTATGAAAGTGTTGGTGATGTTGTGGTGGATTTATTTGTTGCATTGAGATGGTCTTCTCCTTGTAACATTCTTCTCTATCTACTTTTTTGTTCTGGTAGTGAGCCTTTGGCAGTTAGCCTTTCTTTTGGGCAATGAGCCCTCCGACAGTGAGCCCTATTGTATTTGGTATTGATATTACTTTATATTGTGAGCTAATCCTCAATGTGGTTTTTCCCTTCTTGGGTTTTCCACATAAATATGATGTTCTCTTGTGTATGTTGTTGATTTGGTTCAATTTCTGTTATTGGCTTAATCATCATAACAGTTTAAGGGTTAATTGAATTTATGTGTATCTAAATATGTACAAGAGTTTTGGAATATAAGTTAGAACTGATTCATCCCCATCTCAGTTGTCTTGTGCAATCAACACAAAGTTGGTGTTCCAGAACAAGTTGAATGAAGAACGTGAAGTTGTAAGGAACAAAGCAAGATTAGTATGCAAAGGGTATACTCAAGAAGGCATTGATTTTGAGGAGACTTTTGGTGGAGCAACTAAGATGGAGGCAATCAGAATGTTCCTTGCTCTTGCTGTTCACAAGAACTTCAAAGTGTATCAAATGGATGTCAACATTTCTCAATGGCAACCTAGAAGAAGAAGCATACATTGAACAACTAGATGGTTTTAAGATATCAAAAGATCCAGACATGGTATGTAGACTCAAGAAAGCTTTGTATGGTCTCGAGCAAGCACCTAGAGCTTGGTATGCAAGATTAGACAAATACTTACTTTAACAGGGCTTTAAGAAAGGTAGTACAGATATAAATATTTACATAAAGGACGAATGAGATATGATCTTGATAGTTGCAGTTTATGTTGATATCATTTTTGGTGGAAATGATGATATGTGTAAGAGGTTTGCAGAGGAGATGCAAAAAGAATTTGAGATGTCCATGATTGGTGAAATGTCCTTCTTCCTTGGACTTCAAATTTCCCAGCTAGATGGTGGTATCTTTATTTCTCAAGTTAAGTATGTCAAAGAATTGTTGAAGAAGTTTGGTATGGAGGATACAAAACTAGTGAGTACTCCCATGGTCACTGGATGTCACTTGAGCAAAGATGACCAGTCTTCAAAGGTGGATCAGAATGTCTATAGGTCTATGATTGGAGTACTGTTGTACTTAACTACTTCTAGACCTAACATTATGCATGCAGTATGTGTGGTTGCCAGATATCAAGGAAATCCTAAGCAAACACGTGAGAAGGCAGTGAAAAGGATATTCAAATATTTGAAAGGAGCTTCTAACTATGGTCTATGGTATCCAAAAGGTAATGACTTTAATTTGAGTGCATACACTGATGCTAACTGGGCTAGCTGTGTTGATGATAGAAGAAGTACAAGTGGTGGTGCTTTCTTTCTAGGAAGCAAATTAGTTTCATGGCAGAATAAGAAGCAAGATTCGATGTCCTTATCTACTGCAGGAGCAGAGTATATTGCAATAGCCTCTTGTTGTACACAAGTGTTATGGATGAATCAAACTATGAAGGATATCAAGGTCATGTATAATGAGCCCATTCCTATTTTGTGTGATAATACAAGTGCTATCAATATTTCTAAGAATCCAATGATGCATTCCAGAACCAAGCACATAGCAATCAGGTATCACTTTTTGAGAGAGAAGGTTATAGATAAGGAAGAGAAGTTGGAATATGTCCCAACAAAGGATCAAATTGCAGATATCTTTACAAAGATTCTTGCAAAGGACACCTTTGAGGATCTCTGATAGAAGTCAGGGGTAATTTCTCCCCCTCTTCTTGCTAAAGATGCATAGTGATGCATCTGTCCAGGGGGAGTTAATGTTATATCTTTGTTTCTTGGATTGATGACGACTACCTCTTAGGGGGAGCAGGTAGTGGTTGCTGATGATAGGGGGAGTTTGTTTATTGCAAGAAAAAGTTATAACCTAAAGAAAAAAGTGCATATATATGGTTGTTGATGAAGGTGATGGTAGTTGCCCTTTGTCCTTGATGTCAAAGGGGGGAAATGTGCAAGCATGTGTTGCCATCAATGCCAAAGGGGGAGATTGATACACATATGAGTCTTATGGTTGTCATTGATGTCAACACTATTATGAATGTGTAATAAATGTTCTTGGTTGTATGTCATACTCTTGAAGAAAAAGACACATTAATATGGAAGTAGAAGTATTGACATGGTTAGATGGTTAGAATGATCCTTTCTACTAAGATTCGACCACTAGAAGTTGGTGACAATTTCTGCCTCAAGATTATTATCCTTGAAGACTATCTGGGAGACTTGAAGACTCTCTGGGAGATTGCTTTGCACTTTCATTCCATTGATATTGAGGTTCTGCAGTTTGGAACATAGCTTCATACAGTATCATACTATGTATGTTCCAAGTTTCATGATGTGTGAACTATCGAAAGTATGTTTTGCAAAATATATAGTAAAGACAATGTTGGTTCTATGAAGACAGTCACTACATGGAAGCAGGATGCTCCACATTCCTCTGCATTTGAAGATTTGGCTATGTGGTTCTGAAGGTATGTTAAGATTGCACTGAAGATGATAATTCTAGAGATTCAGATCATTTACTCTTTCGTTGTGAAATTTGTGCATGACAGAGTACTGGCATGTGTTCTAGAAGAGTAAGCCAATGTTGAAGGTTTCATGGAATGCTCTGCATTCCTCCACAAATGAATGATTGCCCTTACGGTTTTGAGGACATGTTTCTAGATGAGAATTATATGTTTCTTTTTAGTTTCAAGGTTCTTGGTGGTCCACAGTTTAGTTTTTCAAATGACATGTTGCAGTGTGTTCTCAAAGAATGATTGAAGCTGTATGGTACAATTCTTTGATGTGCGGTGGAAAAGGAGTGTTTGGGGGTGTTGTATGAGCCATGTGGACTCATTTGGAAAAGCTTCACGAAGATCTTTCTTGTTTCCAGTACTGTTTAAGGTTTTCAAGTTGATGTGGCCGTTATTCTTCAAGTCTTCATGAATGTTCCCTTAAAGCTGTCCTATTTTCAAATGAGCGGATTGTGCAGATGTAATTCCTTGATGTTTGAAGCTGTGAAGGATGTTTTGGACCTTGTTAAGAAAGAGTTGAGGTTCACATGGCTTGGATCTTCTGCTGGTATAATGTGTGTGTTCACTTAGGACCTATCTTCTACACATTTCATATTGTGTGATGTCTAGCCGACTTGTAAATGTATTTTTCATATTGCATCTAGCCAAAAAGGTATATAATCAATGTAATATCATGTATAAATAGTGAATCAAATTGAGTGAGTAATGTATGATTGCAAGTTGATTGTAAAGGTTCGCAAGCATATAGAAAGAAGAATAAATGCATTATTAATGTGAGACTGAAGGAGAAAGAGTAGATGTTGTTGATGCTATTCAGATTCATCTTGAAGACATATTTGTGACATTGATCAAGTATAGAGTGTGCCTATTTGATCAGATCTTCAGAAGAAAGTGTGAGGAGGTAGAAGTGCAATCATCAAAAGTGTGAGCTTCAATGTCAGTTTTCAGACAGTAGAAAGACTGTCATACTATAATATTTTGTAAGTGTATTCTCATTTCAGGGAGTAGATGCTTCCTTGGGAGTGACCCTAATTAGAGAGTAGAAGCTTCCTTGGGAGTGACCCTAAATCAAAGTTACTTAGGGAGTAGCAGCTTCCTTGGGTTATAGCCCCTAAAATAAAGTTATTATTTGAGCTTCATATATTGTGAGTTAATCCTCACCGTGGTTTTTCCCTTTTAGGATTTTCCACGTAAATCTGGTGTTATGTGTTGATGTGCATTATGTTATTCTTTTATGTTGATATTGTGATGCTTAAGGTTTAATCTACTCTGGATAAGCTGGAGTTGTTTAAATTGAAAATTGTTTGAATACTGATTCACCCCCCTCTTAGTATTCTACTCTGGATAAGCTATTAATGAATTACATTCAAACATAGCACAAGTTTAATTATCAATGTCCATACTAACTTCTATCTCAACATTCACTTCTCATCTCTCTACAAATGTTGCTCAATTGGTTAATGCCAACACTAGTTCTATCAGAATGAGCGAGAATCCTATTAATCAATACGAGTTTATTCCTCTGACCTCATTATCATTTACTTTTCCTAGAGCTAATCCCAAATCTTCTCAACCACCTAACAACACCATTCCACTTGTTACCCAAACCTAATCCCCACATACCACATATCTTGTTATCACCCAGTTCCTCCAGAATGTGAACTCCTTACAACAAGTGGTCATCATATCCACAAGTTCATCTTAGCCAACCATCCCATCATATTACACAAGGAGCCCATTATCCTTAGGCATCCTTGCCTCTCCCCTTCCATAGAATTTTAAAGCTCCATGCTTTAAAAAGTACCACGATAAAGGAGATCAACAAAACCATGTGTCAACATTTACAACATTGTGTAGCGACTTCATATTCAAAGATGCTTTGTAAGAAAAACACTTCCCACAGTCTCTGAAAGATATTGTGTTTGATTAGTTTTGCTCACTTCCTAATTACTCAATTATTTCTTTTCAACAACTTGTCAACCAATTTCTCCAACACTTCGAAGCAAATATTGGACCACAAGTCACATTGATTGATCTTGTCCATTGTTGCCAAGGAGCACAAGAGAAAGTGACTAACTTTATTGGCCGCTATTAAGCTCTTTTCTCGCAAATACCATATTTGCTCCCAAATTTTGATGTGCAACAAGTTTTCATAGGAAATCTATAGACTTAGATAAGAGATAAGATTCTGCTGATACGTTATTCCTCATTTACACATCTTTGCACAACACTGTGTGATTACCAAAAATCGGTGAATCAATATGAGGGCTCTTCATCACAAAATATTACTGGGCAGTTCAATGCCTCTTCTTCATTTCAGAACTATAAAAAAATAAAAACTTCATCAAAATAAATTCTTCCAACAATTTTCAACAAGTAGTGGCCACGACACCAACCTAAAGTGCTATGGCCCTCTCATCACAAAGTAAGCAAAGGACTCGGTAGTTTACCCCTCTTTGAATTCCTTTATGCCATCATTTAGTAGCTGCTAAACAATAACCTAATCCAACTTCCACCTATTCGACTCGTAGACACAACTAAACTCTTGGCACCTTCTTCTGACCTAAAGGTCTTTTGTCAATTCTAAAGAGTACTAGGACATGATACTAAAAGATGCACGCGTCCTAACCACCAAGTGCAAGATCTCATTGATCAAAATGCCATCCAGGTCTCTAGTGTGATTGACAAAGGGAATAAATCTATTGCTCCACCCAACCAAAATCTCCAAATCTACACAAACCCGTTACCTCACCATTCTACAAACCTAATTGAGCTTCCCTCTGATCCTATGGCTACTATCGTGTCTACTGATGACCCTACCACTTTTCTAGCCAAGATGATTAATATGGACAATTGCCCTCGCTCTAGTCAAGCATGACCTATTCCTGAGCCGATCATCTCCTTCACTCCCATCGATGCACCCATGCACATATGCAATGGACCTTTGTACATCTCTGCACTTGCCAATGAAAAGCCCACCAAGGGTGTACTAATTGATCTAGTGTGTATGGTAAATGTAGTCATAGAGGAATTTATATATGTACATGAACTCTATCAAGATAAGTATGAGAAATCAAAAGTCTCGATACAAGTGCATAATGGATCCTCTTATTGTACCTTGGGTTTAATCACCCTTCCTGTTCAGGTAGGACCAAAACTCTTGGACATCCCTTTCTCTATCAGCCTCGCTTCTGACCAATTTTGTGTGAAGTTAGGCCATTTGTGGCTTTCTTCCATGAGAGTGGTCCCTTTTGTAGTCCACAAGTGCCTGAAGTTTCCCCATGATAGATAAGTGCACACTATTACCATAGTGGGTTCAAGCCTCTCATGTTTAGAGGAAACTTCTCCTTGGATTACTTCTGGCTGACACCAACTAAACTATTGTGGCCTCACAATGATTTTTATTTTTAGCATATTAGAAATTCAATACAAATCGCATTGCTCAGTTGTATGTCAGTGCCTTCCTCGTCAAACTAACCAACTGCTATCCCTGTGGTCCCTCAATCATTGTTGGTCGCTTCTATCCATCTTCCTACCCCATAGGCAGAGAAGGGAAAGCAACCTAAATCAATTGACCTCCCCTGACCTTGAGCACATGGCATCTATGTAGAGGTCCCACCTCCAGTATCTTATCCAAGACCTAGAGGCACACGACACACACAATCCAGACCTTCCTAACCTTTAGTGGTTGCTTCTGTTCCTGTTGCCTCTTTGAAGTCTAGAGGAAAGCAACCCATGGTGCGACACCCTTCCCCTTCAGTCCCTGAATCTTTATTGGTGGCCTCTGTTCCTCCAACCCATTTGGTGGCTAGAGGAAGGCATCTCATATTGAGAGATCCTCTTCTGGTAGTACTCCAACCTTTGGTGGCTCCTATTCCTCCACTTACTCCCATAGTGATGGAAGAAAAGAAGCCAGTGTTGGGAGACTCCCTAGTTCCTCCTACGAATGCTCTGAGCTGCTCTAGATGTAACCAACTTGTGAGAGATCACCAATGTTGCCATTGTGCTCCAGCCTATAAGCATGCAGCTAGGGAGGAACCCCTTCCCTCTCTTGTGCAGCTGACCCCATCTTGGCCCCACCGCGAATTGTTGCAAGGTGTGTGCCCTTGGTCTCTTTGCACTGTGCATCGCAACGCTTGGGTTTGTGACAAGGCTTAACCGCCTCCCATGGATTCATTAAGTCTAGCGATTGTATCGGGCATTGATAGGCCAATCTTTTAGTGCCAACCGCTAGAGTTAATAAATCCATGAGAGTTGGTTAAGCCTTGTCACGAACCCAAGCATTGCGCTACACAACATAAGGAGACCAAGGGCACACACACCTTTCAACAATATCCCCCAATGCAAGCAAGGGGTTCAAACTTGTGACCCAGGATTTGATACCAATTGTTGCAAAGATGGTTGCCGTTGCACTAAAAGATTGACCTGTTAATGCCCGATACAACCACCAGAGTTAATGAATCCACGGGAGGTGGTTAAGCCTTGTCACGAACTCAAGTGCTGCGTTGAATAGCACAAGGAGACCAAGGGTGCACACATTGCAACACCACCTAACTTTCAACACCCTCTTCTTAGCGTGATTCTCTCCCATCACCCACTCTTGCCTATCTGTCAATTTAGCCAAATGTCAGCATTGCACCTAGTACCAATGTCTCAGAGCCACTCCCACTGCAATGCACCAAATACTAGGTGTTCCCTGATGTCCTGCATCCCACTACCATAGACATTGATATTCCACCACCATTACCTAAACACAAGTGTGAGTATTATGACACCCACCCTTCTGCAAGCCCAAGCACATGCCACCCTTGTTGTTGTTGAGTCCTTCCACTTCATTCATTTTGGTTGTGGAGACCTCTACTCCACAAATGGCCACCAATGCTCACGATCCCGTTATTAGCATTGGGAGACCACCAATTGTCATCCATTCTGATAGTGACCCAAATCAACCTTCTCCCAAGGAAGATATATTTGAGTCCTTGGAAGAGATACATTCTCTATCCTCAATCTTCAAATGATTGATGGACCTCGCCTTCGGTGAGTTGCATTAGGATCCTCTCTTGGATGTTGATCCTCTACACAACAAACCAAGCATTGTGCCTAGTACTGCTCTTAATGTGGTCTCTCTAGTAGTCTATCCTCTATCCCTATATGATAAGCAAGATCAGGAGGCATATGACCTTCTAGAGCCTGATCCTTGAGTGCAGTCCCTTTGTGTTATTTATTTTTATTTGTAGTTTGCTTGTGGGTTTTTTAATCCCTATATTTGAGGATGATGTGACTAATTGTTTGTTATGTCTCCTGGAGGACCCTTGATGCCCTTGTAGGCACATGGATACATGGGGAACAAAATTTTTGTGGCATTCCTCTATATGTTTCCACATTCTTCTTTATATTCTACTTGAGAATTTCCACATTTTGGGACGATCCAAAGCATTGGATGATTTAGCATCCTTCCATGTTGACCCAAAATTTTTATGTCTTCTTGTGACATTCTTCCTCTATATTCATAGTTTTACGTGTTTAGGAATATGATGCCAATTACAAAAATCAATTACAATAATTGACAAAACCAATTACAAAACTTGTCCTACATAAATCATGATATATATTGTATTGACTCTAAAGCACGTAGATCCCTTACTATTTTCAATGTTGCTTGTTTTATGTGGCACCTTGTTGCATTGCTCAGTGTCATGCCATGCTTACACAAGCCATTATTTATCATGTTTGCAACATCACCTTAGTTATCCTACTTGGGGGCAACCCCTTCACGACGTAGCTCTCTAGAACATATCCTCTAGGCATATGCTTCTTGGAAGCTCTCATGTCATTTTCCCTCTTTTACCTTAAAATAAATTGCTTCTCCATGATGTAAGCAATTATTTTAAGGTGGGAGCATATATTTTCTATTTGTGACACTTAATCACACACCACACAAATGGTACTATCTCTGCAACACTTTTCATAGCATTTGTGGTCCTAAGAAGACACACTTGTTTAGACTGACCACCTTTATTAGAATTACCTAGCAAATAATCGATTTTGCTAGTCATGTAATCTCTGATACTCTTTGACATGTAGCTCACCTACCAAAGCAATGCTAGTCTATGATGCTTCATTTGCTATCAACACTCCTCATAAGCCACCTAGCAGACAATGGACTTTGCTAGCTCTAGTGACTTATGGAAGCTTTTCAATATGGTTCCTAGTAAACAATGGATTAGGTGAAGGATACCAAGATAAGATATATAGATTTAGACTTGAAGGATTTCTAGACTTGATTAGAGCGAAACCCCAAGTCACCTATAGCTGAGAAAATCCTAACAAGTAGGTTAACTCCTGCTGGGGGTTTCCCACCTATTGTGCCATGTCTAGACTTGGTTGTTGCATGTGCAAAGAACTATTGTCCTGATATTAAGGTCTGGTCATCCTTTGTTTTGGAGAAGATTGAGAGGTGGCTTAAGGGGAAATTTTGAGAGCATGCCGGTTCTTCTTCTGTGCATAAAGAATCAGGAACAAGAGAGAAAGGAACCTCCCAAGCCTCCAAAATTTAGAAAACTTCAATTGGTGTGGAGAGAAGTCATCACAGAGTTGGTTCACAATCTAGTAGTGGTGGGGATGGAGACCAACCTGAAGATAATAGGAAACTAAAAGGTGTATGTGAACAAGATGGTCAACCCGCATTCATGAAACCACAAGAAAAAAGAAGTTGGATGCTTTACAACAATTGCAGGCAGATCACATGATTTCTCCTGTGTCTCCTTCACTTGGTAATGATTCTTCCATTTTTCAATAGATTGCTGATGATAGTGCTTTTCGTTCCTTGTTTGAGATTCCAGCCTCCCCGGTATCAAATGAAATTCTTGTGCAAGATACTCCTAATTAGCCAGACAAAGTTGTCGTGGGTACAAGTGAGTGTGGTACAGTTTTGTCTTCCCCTTCTTGGCTAAAGAAAGTTGTTGAGAAAAAGAGGATCAGGAGACATGCCCCAACGACAGACACAAACATTGAAACTGTAGCTAAATTGTTGCATCCTACACCTAAGCCTAAGAAGGCTAAGAGGATGTCTGGAATGGCAACATATTCTTCCTTAGGGCATAGGATTTTAGAGATTGCAAACCCCATTGAGGATAAAAATGAAAATAAAGTCACAGAAGTAGATTTTAATATGACCAAGATTGACATGGGTCCTCCTACCGTGGAAGGTGATATATATCATGCAAAATTCTCTATAGGCATGCTAGCAAAGAGAGTTAAAGTTGAACAACAAGAGAACACAAAGATGTAAACCCAAGCGAATTCTCTAACATCTTTCATTCAACCTATTTTGAATAGTACTTCTTAATCCTCTGATGCAACTCCGAGTGTTTCTATTGATGGAATGGATCATAGCATGTTGCAATAAATCATGAGATATCAAACTCTAGGTAAGGCCATCGAGCAATGGGTAGAGTAACTTGTTGTACACTGAGGAGGTCATGAAACTATATACCCTCATTTATGATAAAAGGAAAGGGTTAGTTACAGAGTTACGGAATGTAAATAGGGAAGACAATAATCTATTCATGGTGTCTACAGAGATAAAAGATATGATGGAAATTGATACAAATATTCTTGTAGCTGAGAAAAATTTTAATAATTCAAATGAGAATGATTCTATGTCTTGGCTAGATGCACTAGAGTGGAAGAGGTCTATGTTAGGGGATTTTAGTGGACAAATAAGAAGAATTTTGACTCAATGTCACACTGATATGGTTGATCTTAAAAATAATTGTACCATCTTAGATGTAGAGATTTCAAATGAAAGCAGAGAGAACTTGCTTGATGTCAAGGAAGTAAAACAAAATTTTAAGAAGATGCTTATTGAAGAGCTTGTTGGTGTTGACGCAGTTAATGGTGAATCACTAGGGAAGCTTGGACATATAGCAATGTATCTCAGACCTTTCAAGCATGAAATTGATGATGTCTATAAGAGACTAACAGATACAGACAAAATGATAAATAGGAGGAAACTTTGGGCAAACATTACATGTAGACCAAGTGTCAAGATTTTAAATCCCATCATTATTAGGTACATGAGGTACAAGGCGAAACTGAGAGCATTAGATCAGGTGGACTCGACTACTTCTCGGGATGAAGACCAAACTGTTGCCACATGATGGCATTTCTTATTTTTATGTTATTTTTTTAATCATGATCTAGATACTCTTGTGGCAAAAGACTTATTATTTTATGTTTTAAATTGATTGTCCCTAAGAAGCTGTTATTATTTCAAAGACAGTTATATTATGGCAAGGTTATATATACTAAGCCTATCGATGCATTTAGGATCTTTTGGCAAACTTTGTGTTATTAATAGGGCAATTTTGTGTTACTCTATATTTCAGTTATTTTCAATATATGAATGGAAGCTTAAGGAGTTGATTTCTAAAGTCGTAAACTTTGTGTTATGGTGGATGAATCTATATTCTTGAATTCTTCTTATGTATCCTTTTGAATTTTCTTTTATTAAATTATTATCTATCAATTTTTGTTCATCTGAATTGTTCCTTTGTTGACACTTGTCTCTATTCCAGAGACTTTATGGAGAAAGATGGGTGTGTCTGAACTGCAACCCGGAATAGAATTGATGCCATTAATCTTTGATATTGACTATCCATCGATCTAAATGTAAATATTTTTTAAGCTATAAATTCGCCAAGTAAATTAGTCATTATAATTTGGCATTTGATATTTTCACCAGCCACATTTTAATTTTTCAAAAAAATTGCCAGCGCATTCGCCAAATAATTTATTTTACATTTTTGAATATCTATATAACTTGCCACCTAATTTATTTTATTTTTTGGAATACAACTATAATTTGCCACCTAATTTATTTTATTTTTCAGAATCCAACAATAATTCACCAAGGAAATTAATTTTTTTATTAAATCTATATACAATTCGCCAGCAAAAAAACCATTGTCGACAAATTTGGAAAAAATCACTAATGATTTTTTTTTTCAAAAATAGGCATAGATTTGCCAAATTTTTTTATGGTCTCGAGCTAGGATTCACCATAATTTTATAGGTTTTTTTTAGGGGGGTTCCTTAAAGTTATCCTTGTTGGACAGGTCTTGGATGTGGGGCGATCATTCACTATCCATTAAACAATGGGCTCACTCCTTCAATCCTCTCATTGAGCCTCATAATACCAGACATGTACGAGTTCAACTATTGAATCTCCCTCTTCAATTTTGGGAGGATTCTTGATATGAATCCATTGGAAACACTATAGGGAGTTTCTTGAAGGTTGACTCTATGACCTCTGATTTAGGACATACTATGGTTGCTCGCATATTAGTGGATATTGACATCTCCAAACCCCTCCATGGAGATGTTATTTTAATGGTTGAGGACAACCCATGGACGCAATTATTGGACTATGAGGGTCTCCCTTTTAGATGCACGAGATGTTTCAATATTGGTCACTTAGCCTCTAGTTGCCCTCGTTCTCATTGCAAGGGTACAACAACTTGGTGGAAGGATGCACTCACTGATCACTTGACTATTGGTGCTTCCATAATGGATGGTGCCTCCCAGGAGGGTGAGCCTTCCTTGGGGGGTGATTCTTCTCAAGAGAATCATCCTTCCCAGGACTCCTTGCTGCCTGCTCCTCCTGTGGAGCCTTTGGTGAATAGGGTTGCAACAACTGATCATGTTGTGTCTGCCTGACCCTTGTCTCAGGCTACCTCTGATGGGTCTCCAACTCCCTTATTGGTCCTGTCTTCCATGAGTCAGGATACTATTTTGCCAATACTTGATTCTTCTTATGTGCTTCCAGCTTCTCACTCAATGCAAGATTACTCTTTTGTTGTGGTGTCTATTGAGGGTTCCATCCTCTCACCTCACTCTAAGGATTTTGACTCATAGTTTTCTTGGACTTGTTGAGTGTTAGGACGAGAAGGGCATGCATAAAATGAATGATGACTAGAGCAATGTGTTCTTTCCCATTCGGCCCTCCTAGCACCAATCCAAATAAATGTTCCTGAACATTTCAAAGAAAAAGATTCAATCCAGACCCAAAAACTTTGGATAATTAACTCTAATTCCATCACTTAGCTAGGAAATGCACTCGAAAGAGAAAAGAACGATGAATTGGGTTAAGACACTTCATCCTTTGATTACCACCTTGTGTGCAGTGTTCAACAAACATTGATTCTCCCAAGTATTCCAATGATAAACAAGAATCAACGAATTGAAACCTTCTGTGTACACCCACATGTTAGGTTGAACAAACATGAATACATGATCAAGAAATCAGAATCAAAAGCTTAGTACAACCATTCATAATTCAAAGACCCAAGTGTGTGCAATTGCATTCATTTCTTTCCCTTAGAAGCTAAGATCATTTGAGTTCACTTGTCTTAAGCTAGGTAAGTTCATGGGCGGCAGACAAATGAAGGATATATATATATATATACACACACACACATAGGGGCTAAATGGATAGTGATGATATGAAATGGAAATGGTAATGGTAATGGAAATGACAGGATGGATAGGTGGAATGAGATAGTGTGTCTCTACGTATGACGCCTGTTTACCAAGATTTCATCATGGTACTTATTCAAGGTGCCACCAGAGGTGGTTTTCACCTGTGGACGAAAGGATTTCTCTTTACTATTTTTTTTTCTTTTTCTCTTTTTTTTTTGAATTTATAGGATAACAATTACACATGGCACTTGTTTGCCAGGTTTTCACCATGGTAATGGACATGAGGAACTCAAGAGTCTGATTCTATGGATAACACGATAGTCTACACAAAACCATGTCGAGTCAGTATGTTCACTGATGTTGGTAGGAAATGACTAATGGATGGGAACATAGATAGAAATAGTGGACTATGATATGGATTATGCAAAACAAGTAGATGGAAAATACATCCAAAACATAGACCAGGTGAATGGTGGGATATGCCGGTTAGCGGGAAATGTAGGGAAGTGGATGGTATATAATGGAATCACAATCAATGTTTGCACGTATCTGACTAAACTTCGAAGCTTGCAAGGGAAGGGAAGTGTATTTAGGAACGAGAGTGATGGCTAGTGAATGTAACTTCATAGTGACTTCATAACCCACACAGACTTAGAATTTTCTTTTGATTTCATTTTGTGGTATGAAGTGATAGATGGAATGGAATAGAAATGGAATGGGATGAGGTGAATGGAAATGGATTCTTTAGATGTGGAAGCCTCTTTGGAATCAGCTTCTTTGACTTAGGTACCCAAACTTTTACTTTTTCTTTTGGAAATATGGAATGACATAGCCTTTGAATATGCTATGCTTGGATTTCTGGCATTTGTGCTCTAAGGCATAAAGATCTATAGGATTTTTGGGAATTTCTTTATTTCATGGGTAAAAGCATCCAAATATTTATTTCTTGAAACTATGGGATGGGTGGAGGGATTGCAAGCTTCTCATTTAGACGACACTTACATTCATTGACCATGATCAGGAAATGGGGAAGTGGATAAGGGAATGTAGGTATATGAGTTAAGCAAATGGAGGTAATATGGATGGTGGAAGGTGTGTGTGGCCAAATGCTTTTTTGGAATTTTCATAGTAACAAAGGTAGAATGGATACATATGATGGGTGGATGATGGAAAACAATGGATTCGTGTAGAACGGATGGAAATACCAACATCTTGACCTTGATTCCTGTGTAGTGGCCAAGGTTATATGAATGGATATTGACATGGATAGACTCCAAATGCATCATTCATAAAGGACTTAAACCTTTACCCTGATAGCTCATTTTTTGGAGTATGTAATGAACAACAGGACTATATGGATGATTCAGACATTAGACTCGAGTTCATTATTCAATGGAGAAGGTAAAGTGGATGGAAGATTTTATTGCGTTTATGCGGGGTGATGGGCAGAATGGAAGAATGGAGGTGAGCAGAAAAATGCAACACAATGGATGGAATCCATGAACTTTCGTAGGATATTCACTTAATCCAAGCTCACCAAGACTCACTTAGAACTTTGGGACTATTAAGATGTGTAAAATTATGAGGCCTCTAAATACTTCAAGTCATGCTAAACAATGGATTCTTCTTCCAGTGAATAAGCAGTCACACTGCTCAATTCTAACCATGGAGTCCACAATAAACTTCCAATTCATGACTCGAGTTTCTCAAAAGAAGAATGACAGATATCAATAATTCAATAGAAAAATATGTGTAATCACTAGATATCAGTGTTAAGACACAATTCATAATTCCTTTTCGAGTCAAGTACGGATCCTAACCTTGTGAAAGAGTTAGAGAAAATCATCCTTAGATTCTAAAGACTTTCATGAATATTTATCAAAGAAATGAACTTAAACATCTACCAAATTATGTTTCTTGAAGTTTCATTGCCTTTTCACAACTTGGGAACCACGAAAAGCAAACAGAACCAAAGACCAACTAAACATGGCAAAATTACTCGAAAACAACATAAAGGAAAACCTACTCTAAGCAAAGCTACGTACAAAGAGCAGACATGACTCAAAAGACCCAAATATATACAAGACCTGGCATGATTTCTCAAAATGAAAAGCAACAATAAGGCACACGTGATAGTTCAGATTTTGGCAAATTTATCCTTAAACTTAGAAATATATTCCCTCACAATACAATCCTTGAACTCAAAATTTTTTTTGCACAAAATCAACAGGTAAGGCAACTCATTGGGACCATGATTAATCCATATAAAAGTTGTCTTTCCAAAAATTCCATAGTCAAATTCATATTCTTCAAATTCATCATCAGGAAATTCATAATCATCAAATTCAAAATCTTTCCAATTAATAGTAGGAAAAGATACATCCTGGTGTTCTTCGCCTTTGGATGGATATTGCTCATTTTCACACACACGTCAGGAGGTCGAAGTTGATGATGAATCATCCCACTCGCATCTGCCACATGCGAATCAACATTATAATCAATAGTGTGCATATCAAAATGAAAAGGTAAAAATAATTGAAATTCAGGAACATGGAACATTTCCCCTTTTAGCTCATTGTAGATCTTCAATAAAGGGCCTAGCATCACCTCAAATTGCTTCATGTCTTTGACCTCCATTTCCTCAATTTGTTCATCTTGAGACAACTTTGGCTGGAACTCCTTTTGTACTTTAACAATAAAAGTGTCGAGCACCCCTCCGAATTGCTCTTCATTTGATGGTTCTTTGATGATATCTTGAAGTACCTTTTGTAATGCATCCAATTGATTATCTTCCAACAACTCCTTTTGTACTTCATGCAATTTGTTCTCCAGGATCTCCTTATGTAGCATGAATGAGTGTCTCCCAAGAAATTCTTCTTCTTGCAACGAACTCGAGTCATTTTCTTCTTTGATGGAGGAATCAACATCTTGTTCATCACTTTCTTTCGTTTGAACTTCTTTTATTACCTTTTCACCTTCTTCTTCAGTAGGCTCTTTCTTACTTGGAAGAAGATATGCAAATGTGCTCTCCACTTGATCATCAATCTTCTTTGTGCTATGTTCACTTTTGAATAACATGGAAGTATCTTCTCCTTTGGATGGTGAATTGATCTCCTGAAGACATTTACTCCAAAGTCATCTAATCTCAATTGTACCTCAGATTCTTCTTCCAACCTTAATTCTTCCTTCACTTGATGAATAGCTTCCTTGCAAGATGAACATGCAAGTTTCAAATGAGAAATGTTATGAATCCTGCACCAACCACCTGGAATCAACATTTCTTCTGCAGGTAGGTCCTTCTCAATACTTAGTCTCTTCTTGATCATTTCCTTGAAGCTTATGAAGAACTCTCTTTCATCAAACAAGGCGTTGGGCACTATCTTTGTATAAACAATTGGCTCATGTACCTGTGAAAAAGAAATTTTGCCTTGCAATGCTAATTCCATCCTTGACAAAAATGTTAGGCAATATAGCTCCTCGTGTCCATTGGTGTTGTGAATTCTACATCCCTTCCTTGATGCGAAGTCACTCAAACTCTTAGGATGAAGCTGTGCATTCAAATTCCACCAAAGTTGCAAAATATCATCTTGAGGATGATCCACATTGAATTGCCTTGAAGATCTTGAGAAATCCAAGTCTATTATTTTATTATTTTTATTATTTTTATTATTATTTTATTTTTCTGATTTTTAATTTTTTTTTGTACTTTTGATTTTCAATTTTTTTTTGATTTTTGACATAAGAGAAATCTTGAAATCTCGAATTCTTCCTTGAAAGCTCACTTGGTTCCACTTTCACAATTTAGAGTTCATCCGCGTGCTTGAAGCAATGTAATTCCTTGTTCACCGCCCACCTTCTAGTGCCAATTCTATTGAGTGTTAGGACGAGAAGGGCATGCATAAAATGAATGATGACTAGAGCAATGTGTTCTTTCCCATTCAGTCCTCCTTCTAGCGCCAATTCTGTTGTCACAACATCTAGCACCATTGCAAATGGGGACCCCCTCTTTTTTCTTGCTTTCTTTGTTTTGCTTTAGGTTTAGTTTTCCTCTGAGCTTGTAGGATTTTGATAGTGTTGTGTATCCAAGTCTCAACAGTTTCTTGCCAAGAGGTCTATATGCCTTCATCCTAATGCATGTCACTGAGACCCTAAAAATGACTAAGTCTGATATCCTGAAAATCCTAAAAAAATGACTAAGTCTGAAATCTGGTGGATCCTCAGAAATCTAGAATCTGCATGCTAAATCCTATGGATCCACGACCTATCTCAAACATCTTGGAAATGATGAATTTCAATCAAGGTTTGCAAGCTTGATGGAAGTTAAGTAGATTACAAGCAACATTCCATGCATCATCTCCAAACCAAGCATTACTTAAAACTCCTCCCAAAAAGGATGAATTAATTGGAAAGAATGATGAAAGATCACTAAGCCTGATGTCCTGAAATCCTAAAAATTGGCTAAGTCTGAGTGGATCCTCCAAAATCTAGAATTTGCATGTTAAATCCTATGGATCCGAGACCCATCTCAAACATCCTGGAAGTATATTGATAAATATTTAAAGTATAAGAAATTTAATCTTATACTTAAACATATTTTCAATATACTTCCATTCAGGACATTTCTGATATGGCGACAAGACTTGCATTCCAAGCACACCTTCTAAACCTGCCCTACCTGGGCGGCCTTGGCATGGGGTCTTGGATTCAAGGTTGTGATCATGCACTTTCTCCATACACTACCTCCAAATCCATTTTAGGGAGAGAATTTTCAAAGTTTAGAAGAGATTTTGAGTGAGTTCAAAACAAAATCCAAGGGTGGTATCCCAACTCGCCCAGCTTGGGCAGCTTCACAGGGTGTTTATGGATGATGTCTCTATTGCAAGTATGGGTTTAACTGGTGTTGTCATTGATGTCAACATACTCATGCTGCATTAATGAGAAGGATTGGATGAGCTGTATTCTGAGGATATTGAGAAAATTAGTCTCAATCAGGAAGAGTGAAGAACAGTGATGACAACAAGGTAAAAGTCCAAGATAGGTTATGGATCAGAGGATACGGATTAAAGGGTTTGTAGATATGTGTCTTAAGATGTCCCAGTAGAGATTTCAGAGGTTCGCATGAAGATATGAAGAAGTTATGGCAGTTCAAGTGAAACCGGTTCCGGTAGATGTTCAGTAGTGATAGAGTGATACAGATAGGTTCGGTGAGATCCGGAAATGCATTCTCTGGTTCTGCAGATTTGAGGAAGTGTTGGGGAAGTCTGTGTAGTGTGTCAAATTGATTGGTTCATGGTTTGAAGGTCTAGAAGTATCTATTCCTTTGTGACAATAATGGCAGACTGTGTTCTTGAGGTTCCGGATGAAGGAGAGAAGGGTTTCAGTAAGTAGAGGAAGTGTGAATATTCTTGGTGTTTTAGGAAAGTTTGTGGAGGTCCTTGGATTGTGCTTAGTTCATGTTTATGGTCCGCATTAGAATTGGGATCCCGAAAATGAGGAATAATTTCTGGATGATGGTGTTCTTTCTGTGACAGGCCGATTGGATGAATTATACATCTTGCGGATGTTCTTATGGATGTTTACCGACTTAGATGGTTGTTCCTAAGTTGATGTCATGTATAAATAAGGGATTGCGAAGTCATTTTAGAGTTAGTGGTGTAGAATTGAGTATGAGATAGCGAGGAGAAGAGCAAAAGGCAGAGCAGAAGGTGTGGGCTTAAATGGAACTAACTCAAGCATGATGAAGATGATATTTACCAGTTCAAGTATGTGATACTTATTCTTTTGTAGATAGTGTGTCTCTTGTAGGCATTGAGCCTCTTGTGAGCAGTGTGTTCGGGCAGTGAGCCCTAATTGGCATGTGCCATTTTGTTCTTTCTATTCTTTTAACAGAGAATACAATCTTGGGTTAGTCACCTCGTGGTTTTTCCCTTAATCAATTTTTCCACGTCAAAATCTTGGTGTCTCATGTGTTGATGTGTTTCTGCTCTTGATTAAATGCATTAAGTTTCATGTTTGATTATTGTTATACTACTAAGTGAATATAAGTGTTGAAAGTTTTAGACAATTGATTCACCCCCCTCTTAGTTGTCTACCCTAAATCTAACAATTGGTATCAGAGCCAAGTTCCTTTGAAAGGAGCTTAACCACTTGAGGAGATCTAGGATGTCATCCTACAAGAAGGATAGTCTGAAGTTTGATGGAACTATTTTTTCTCTTTGGAAAGGTTGCATGAAATGTCACTTGCAGTGTATGGGATTTGCATACTGGTCCATGGTTACAAAAGCTTATGTACCTCCATAGGGTGGTCCGACAACCCTAAATGAAATCACAGATGCTGAAAACAATCTATGGACCAAAGAGGCTCTTCTAAGTGCATTATCTGACTCAGAACTCTCAAATGTTATTGATCTTCCAACTGCCTTTGAGATTTGGAATAAACTGGAACTTTTGCATGAAGGAGACTAGTATGTTAAATGTGCAAGGTTACAAAGTCTAAAAGGGAAATTTGAAAAACTGAAGATGAGAAATGATGAAAATATTACCTCTTTTATGCCAAGAGTGAACGAGCTGGTTTGTGGAATTAGAAATGCAGGTGGAACCCTGAGTGAAGATGAGATCATTGGCAAAGTTCTCAGATCCCTTCCTGAGTCTTATAAAATCAAGGATTTTGCAATCGAAAAATTCAGAGCTCACACAACAGTCACAAGAGATCAATTGGTTGGTAAGTTGGCTGCTTTTGAAATGACTGAGTTTGGAGATGATGCTCCAAAGACTGAATCTACATTCAAAGCCAGTGCCTCTATAAAAAGAAAACAAAGGTTTGATCTGAGAGAAAATTCTTCAAGGAACCCATCATGGTATGAAAAAGCAAGAAAAGACTTGGAAGAAGAAGCTGAAACTGCTCATCTTGAAGCTCTTATTGCAAAAAGACTGCCAAGAGGATCCGGTAAGTATGAAGGGAAATTACCTTTTAAGTGTTTTAACTACAACAAAATTGGTCATTTTGCCTCAAGATGTTCAGAAAGATTTTCAAGACCAAATCCTAACAGACTAAGGTTTCAAAAATATTGTTACTATGTTCATGAAGAAGATGACTATGAAGGAGTAACAGATGATGAATCAGAGTCAGGAAACAAATTTGGTAATGAATGGGTGTTTATTGCCATCAAGGAGGAGGAATAAATATCCTCTATATCTGTCAATCATAAAGTTGAAGAAAGAGCTCTGGCTGCCCAAGTTGAAACAAAGGATGATTGGGTCATTGACAGTGGATGCTCTCACCATATGATAGGTGACAAGAATAAGTTCTTAACTTTTGAAAAGTATGAAGGAGGAATTGTAAAGTTTGGAGATAATTATGCTGGCAGAATCAGAGGTATAGGAACTATTTCTCTTGATGGAAAGAACAAAATCGGTAATGTACTGTATGTTGAAGGATTAAAGCACAATCTTCTCAGTGTTGGACAGCTGGTGGACAAAGGCTATGATCTCAGATTTAGGAATAGAAAGTGCAAGATCTTTAAAAGTTCCAGAACAGAGATTGCATCCGGTACTCAAACTAAAGGTAATATCTTCCACTTGGTTGGTACTGTAAAAGTTGCTTATTTGCTCAAATTGATTAGAGTTGGTTATGGCATAGGAGGATGTGTCACGTGAATTTTGATAATATCATCAAGATAAGCAATACTCAGGCTTTAAGAGATCTTCCAAAATTAGTGAAACCTACTAATAGCTTGTGCAAAGAATGTCAGTTGGGAAAATTAAGTAGAGTCACATTCAAAAGTAAGGAATTATCTTCCACTGGACTGTTGGACTTAATTCATACTGATCTTTGTGGTCCGGCAAGAGTTAGAAGCATCCAAGGTGATAGGTACTTCATGTTGCTAATTGATGACTATTCCCGGATGATGTGGGTAACTTTTCTGAAAGAAAAATTAGAAGCACTTGAAAAATTCAAAATATTCAAGGCCATGGTGGAGAATGAAACCAGATTAAAATTGAAATGTCTGAGGTTTGATAGAGGTGTAGAATTCACATCCGGTGAGTTCATAGACTTCTGTGAGAAACATGGAATAAAGAGACAGTTGTCTGCTCCTAGAACTCCACAACAGAATGGAGTAGTTGAGAGAAAGAACCAGACCATCCAGGAAGCATCCATGACCATGATGGTGGAAGCAAATGTTCCTCAGATATATTGGAGAGAAGCTATCAGCACTGCAGTCTACACTCTCAATCGAGTTCAAATTAGAAACAATACCAATAAGACTCCTTATGAACTTTGGTTTGGTATTACTCCCACTGTGAGATATTTCAAAGTTTTTGGTAGCAGATGTTACATTAAAAGGGATGAAGATCTAGGAAAGTTTGATGCTAGAAGTGATGAAGGAATACTCTTGGGTTACTCTACTCAAAGCAAAGCATACCGGTGTTACAACAAGAGACTGAGAAAGATTGTAGAAAGTGTAAATGTGAAGGTTGATGAAGAAGTTGAAAGACCCTCAAGAATTCATGAGTATGATGAAGATAATCAGAATGATGTTCAGATTCAAAGTATCCAAGCCTCTTCTGAGAAATAAAGTCAAGTTGATCCGGTAAGTCATGAAGAAGAGATAAATCTCAATGAGACTGATCAAGAGTTAGTGGTTCAAGAAACTCCCAAAGTTCCAATGTATGTAACTCTAAACCATTCTGAAGATCAGATCATAGGTGACAAAAGCAAAGGAGTGCAAACAAGGATGAGAATTGCTCAAAATTCAGATGAGTATTGTCTAATTTCAAAGATTGAACCTAAGACAGTGAATGAAGCTTGCAATGATGAAAACTGGTCAAAAGCAATGGAGGAAGAACTAATGAAAATTGAAAAAAATCACATTTGGGATCTTGTCCCCAGACCTAGAAACAAGAATGTGATTGGAGCCAAATGGGTCTTCTGGAACAAACTGAATGAAGCTGGTGAAGTAATCAGAAATAAAGCTAGATTGGTCTGCAAGGGTTACTCTCAGATTGAAGGAGTTGATTTTGAAGAGACTTTTTCTCTAGTGACAAGAATTGAAGCAGTCAGATTATTTCTTGCATTTGCTGCCTTTAAGGATTTCAAGGTGTATCAGATGGATGTCAAATCTGCCTTCCTAAATGGCAATTTGGAAGAAGTGTACATTGAGCAACTGGATGGATTTCAATTGTCTGATCATGGTGACATGGCCTGCAAATTGAAAAAGGCATTGTATGGACTGAAGCAAGCCCCAAGAGCCTGGTATGAAAGATTGGATAAGCATCTCTTGAAGATTGGTTTCAACAAAGGTACTACTGACAGTAACTTGTATTTCAAAATTGATCATGAAAATATCTTAATTGTTGAAGTATTTGTTGATGATATGATTTTTGGAGGAAGAGATAGTATGTGTAAAACTTTTGCAAGTCAAATGAAAAGTGAGTTTGAGATGTCCATGCTTGGAGAAATGAATTTCTTTTTGGGTCTACAAATTACTCAAACAAAGAAAGGAATCTTTATTTCTCAGTCAAAATATGTGAAAGAATTGTTGAGGAAATTTGGGATGGAAGACTCAAAGCCAATGAACACTCCAATGGCAACCGGATGCAAGTTGAGCAAAGATGATGACTCTCCCAAGGTTGATCAGACAAAATATAGGTCAATGATTGGAGGGTTGTTGTATCTCACTCAAACTAGACCAGACATTATGTAGGCTGTTGGTCTTGTTGCTAGATTCCAAGCTGATCCTAGAGAATCTCATGTTATGGCAATCAAGAGGATTTTAAGATATCTAAAGGGGACAGTTGAGTATGGGTTGTGGTATCCTAAAGATCATGATTTCTCTCTTTATGCATATACAGATGCTGATTGGGCAGGAGATGTGGATGACCGGAAGAGTACCAGTGGTGGAGCATTCTTTTTGGGGAAGAGATTGGTTTCTTGGCTAAGCAAGAAATAAAAGGCAATATCCCTGTCTACAACTGAAGCAAAATACATTGTAGCAGCAGGTAGTTGCACTCAAGTTTTGTGGATGAAGTAGATGTTAAGAGATATTAAAGTAGAGTATGAGGAGCCTATCACAATTTTCTGTGATAATTCAAGTGCAATAAATATTTCTAAGAATCTGGTGTTGCATTCTAAGACTAAGCATATATCTATCAAGTTTCACTTTCTGAGAGAGCAAGTGAACAAGGATGAAGTTAGACTGGAATATGTGCCCTCCAAGGATCAGATTGCAGATATCTTTACTAAACCTCTTCCCAAGGACTCTTTTGAGTATCTCAGGGAGAAGTTAGGGGTTATTGCCTCTCCGGTGGTGAACTAAGATGCACTGATATGCATCAGTCCAGTGGATATCATAGTCATATCTTGTGATCTGGATTGATGATGGGGAGCTCCTACTCAGGGGGAGCAGCAGGTGTGATTCTAAAGTTGCAAGTATGTGCCCTTTGCCATTGATGTCAAAGGGGGAGAGAAGACATGTGAAAAACAAGTGGTTGATGACCAAAGGGGGAGTAGTACAGGAAGAGAAGACATGTGAATAGTTGTTGTTGATAGGGGGAGTTGTGACAGTAAGGAGAAGTTCTTGTCTTGATGGTTTTTCACATCATATGTTGCCATCAATGACAAAGAGGGAGATTGTTGCAAGTATGGGTTTAACCGGTGTTCTCATTGTTGTCAACATACTCATGTTGCATTAATGAGAAGGATTGGATGAGATGTATGCTGAGGATATTGAGAAAATTAGTCTCAATCAGGAACAGCGAAGAACAATGATGACAACAAGGTAAAAGTCCAAGATAGGTTGTGGATCAGAGGATGTGGATTAAAGGGTTTGTGGATATGTGTCTTAAGATGTTCCAGTAGAGATTTCAGAGGTCCACATGAAGATATGAAGAAGTTATGGCAGTTCAAGTGAAACCATTTCTGGCAGATGTTCAGTAGTGACAAAGTGATACAGATAGGTCTAGTGAGATCTGGAAATGCATTCTCTGGTTCTGTGGATTTGAGGAAGTGTTGGGGAAGTCCGTGTGGTGTGTCAAATTGATTGGTTCATGGTTTGAAGGTCCAGAAGTATCTATTGCTTTGTGACAGTAATGGCAGACTGTTTTCTTGAGGTTTCAGATGAAGGAGAGAAGGGTTTCAGTAAGTAGAGGAAGTGCATATATTCTTGGTGTTTTAGGAAAGTTTGTGGAGGTCCTTAGATTGTGCTCAGTTCATGTTTATGGTTTGCATTAGAATTGGGATCCCGGAAATGAGGAATAACTTCCGGATGATGGTGTTCTTTTTGTGATAGGCTGACTGGATGAATTATACATCTTGCAGATGTTCTTATGGATGTTTGCCAACTTAGATGGTTGTTCCTAAGTTGATGTCATGCATAAATAAGGGATTACGAAGTCATTTCAAAGTGAGTGGTGTAGAGTTGAGTATGAGATAGCGAGGAGAAGAGCGAAAGGCAGATCAGAAGGTTTGGGCTTAAATGGAACTGACTCAAGCATGATGAAGATGCTATTTACCAGTTTAAGTATGTGATACTTATTCTTTTGTAGATAGTGTGTCTCTTGTAGGCAGTGAGCCTCTTGTGAGCAGTGTGCTCGGGCAGTGAGCCCTAATTGGCATGTGCCATTTTGTTCTTTCTATTTTTTTAATAGAGAATACAATCTTGGGTTAGTCACCCCGTGGTTTTTCCCTTAACCAGGTTTTCCACGTCAAAATCTTGGTGTCTCATGTGTTGATGTGTTTCTGCTCTTGATTAAATGCATTAAGTTTCATGTTTGATTATTGTTATACTGCTAAGTGAATATAAGTGTTGAAAGTTTTAGACAACTAATTCACCCCCCCTCTCAGTTGTCTACCCTAAATCTAACAGTCTCCACCGGGAGACATTCTCCAAACACCACTCTCAAACCTACCTAAGGAAAGTAATCAAGTTTATAAAGTGTTTCAAGTGCAAATCTTTAGGATGTGAGGTAAAAGTTTACAAGTATGAAGAGGTTTAACAAGTTTTAAGTTAAACTCCATGGGTCACCTTCAAACCCACCCTACCTGGGTGGCCTCAAGACGTCCTCATGGATTGTATCTCTTGGTACATGAAACACTCCAGACACTATCCTCAAAACTGTCCTAAGAGAAAAGTTGTTAAGTATTGAGGTTTTTCATGCACAAAACACTGAGATATGATGACTTGTAAGTAAGGTTTATGAGTTTGAGTGAAGTCAAAGCTACATTCCAAGTGACACTCCTCAACCCGCCCTATCTGAGTGGCTTTGGCATGTAGACATGGATGATGTCTTCACCACCCCATGACACTCTCCAGATAGCACTTACAATCCCGCCCTAAGAGAAAGTGATCAAGTTTTTGAAGTGTCTCAAGAACAAAGCATTAGAAGGTGAAGAAGTTTTGATGGAAACTTGAAGGTTTTGAAAACATCAAGTGAGTTTTAAGTTGAAGTCCAAGACCTACTCTCAAACTCACCCTACTTGGGCGGCCTCAAGAGGTCCTTGTGGATTGTATCACCTGACACATGAAGCACTCCAAACACTTACTCCAAAGCCACCCAAGGTGAAGAACAACATAAATTGTAAAGTTTGATAAGTAAGATCAAAATGACATCACAAGGATGAGATAGTCAAGTTGAAGGAGTAAGAGGATTCTAAGTGTTGAAAATCCAAGACCTACTCTCAAACCCTCCCTACCTAGGTGGCCTAGAGAGGTGAGCTTGGAGTTTTGGTGTCAAAGCATTGCAACTACTCTATCTTGACTCTCTAACTCATCATGATGCTTCACATCCTTGAGAGGATCATTCAAAGAGAGGGAAGTTTGAAAAATTGACTAAGTCTTAAGGAAGTTGGAGAGAGAGATCTTCATGAGGAGAGGAATGATACTTAAGTGAAAGAATCCACACCCTACCTTCCAAGCCACCCATGCTAGGTGGCCTTGAGCTCTACACTTGGACAACTTCACCTCCTCCACATCACACTCTCTAGACATCACCCTCAAACTCGCTCAAGGAGAAGACCTATCAAGTTTGCAATATTTTGAGTTAAAGTGCAAGAAGATCATGAAGATTTGATAGGTTTGAATGTATTTGAAGGAATTTTGAGGAGCAATCCAAGGGTCACCTCTAAACCCGCCCTACTTGGGCAGTCTCAAGAGGTACCCATGGACTGTGTCTTGTCCCACATGAAACATTCCATACACTACCTCCAAAGCCACTCAGAGTAAAGACAATGCAATTTGCAAGAAGAGATCAATGAATTGATGAAAATGAAGTACTTCACAGGTGTGGCAATCAGGCCTAGAAGGGTGAAAAATGTTCTAAGTTGCAAAATCCAAGTAACACCTCCAATCTTACCCTTCTTAGGCAAATTTCACCAATGCGGATGGACAAGGTCACCTAACATCTCAACATTTGCCTTCTCACTTCACAAACACCTCAAAATGGCTAAGTCTTAAGCAAGTTCAAGAAAAAAAGTCATCATAAAGAAGAAACAAGCATCAAATGAAGTTTAGAGTTGAAAAATCAAAGCTTACCATTCAAACCCGCCCTTGCTAGGCGGCCTTCAACTCCCTGCTTGGACTACATGTCCACCACAACACATCATCCGCCTATCACCTCTTGATCTGCTCAAGAAGAATGTTATGAGACTTTGTGTAGGGTGAGCTTGGAATTGGATGTTGATCACTCCACACAAGCCTCCTCAATTCACTCATCCACTAGAGGTAAGTTGCAAGGTCAATCAATGAAAAGTGGAAGTTGTTAAGGGAAAATAAGGCAAGTTTGAAGGGGTTATATTGGACACTCCACACAACATCTTCAAGGCTGCCTAGCCTAGGTAGATTTCACTATGACATAAGGATAAGTCTATCAAACATTTCAAATTTGCCTTCTAACCTTGCCTAAGTATGTATAGAAGTTAAACCTTGCAAGGTGATAAGGACAAGGAGGAATCATGAAGTAAAATTTGTCTAAGTATGAAATTCCTTAACTCACCTTCAAGCCCGCCCATGCTGGGCGGTCTTGGACCATTCACTTGGATAACATCATGTCATTCACATGACATCCTCCACCTATCACCTCCAAACCTGCCTTGTCAAGTGGCTTCCACCATCATGCATGTTCTCCACATCATTTACTCCATGCACTCTATTCAAGTCCGCCCTTCTTCCCAAGGTTGTCTATCTCATGCAAGGAGGTTAAGTTATCAAGGAAGCAAGCGAAGGATCTCTTAAATTGTCAAAACCAAGCCAAAATTGTCTAAGTCATGAAAAATCCTCACACCTCCCTCAAACTCGCCCATGCAGGCGGCCTTGAGCCCTTCATCCGGACAAGGTCTTGTCCACAACACACACTCCGCACACATCCTCCAAATCTGCCAAACATAGGCACTCTAGAGACTTAGGCATGGATTTCACGCGAAAGAGTATGTTTTGAAATGTCATGTTTTAATCCCACATGCATAAGGTGAATGTGATTTGTTGTTGAAAATCCTTTATATCGAGTCTTAACTTGATGTGTTTCTTCTTGTAGGTGATGGATGATCTAAGGAGGTGAATGCAAAAGCTCATACATGAGAAGTTTGGAAGGCAGAATAAAGTTGCTCAAGTTTGTCATCATCACCACATGGAGGAGAGCTCCTGCATCAAGTTCATCTTACTTTGAAGAATTCATAGACATCAACACCACGCATGAGAAGGAGTCATCATCCAGTGTTGTCTACTTCATGTACATCCATCATATGCCAGTCTACTACAAGAAGTCATGCACAAGACATCTTCCACCTCAACACTCCAAGAGTCAAGAGTACTGCAAGAGTACATCACAAGATGAGAGATGAGCATGATCATCAAAGCGACTCATGAGTTACATCTAGACAACAAGAAGAAAATATTCTAAGTGAACATGAGGTGAACCATACTAGTTCGTTTGAAGATGCTGAGGTGGCACATACATATCATCAGGCCAATCGCATTCCTCCATGGCATCATTCAAGAGGGCCCACCATAAAGATTCTTATCACATTGGGAAACATGCCTTCATTGCCTCTTTCATGTTCTAAAAATAGCAAATTTTGTAACAAACTACCTTGTTGTCTCAATCTCGGCCGTTGATTGTTAAATCAATCTGGGCCATTCATTGGAATTCTTGTGCTCTATATAAAGCTCACTTCTCTCATTTGTGAATCATCATAGAGAGGAGAATCATTAGAAGAAGATAGAGTAGGAGTACATACTATGGCAATAGGAGAAGAGTAGAAAGAGCTCTTCGAAGTCATTGAAGAGATATATGAGATTGTTGTAAACAAAACACTTCCTAAATCAATACAAGTTGATTGTTGTTGTTCACATGGTGATCTTGTACGATCAAGGAATGTTTGCATGGTTTCGTATTCTCCAAGATGGTTGAGACGTGGTTCCAACTAGCTTAGATGATAAAGTAGATAGAGTTCATTGATGTAATGGATATATGCAATGATATTTGATAAGTTCCCATTGGTTCATACTTTTGATGGCTTGTCGACGGTAAGTCATCATGTAAAGTTAGCTTGAACCACATCTTGCAAATAGTTTGATTGTTGATGCTCCTTCGAGTTGTGCCAGCTGTGGGTACTTTGGAGTGTGTCAACAATATGAAAATCCTTGGTTTATCCTTTAGAGATCGCACCTATTTCATGTAGTTGTTGCTTGTCATGGCGAAGTGAAATTTGGTTTCTAAGGGAATTTGTCTACCATAGCATTGTTCATCACTTCATTGTCCTTAGAATAGCCTTCTTACCCCCTTCTCCTTTTTTCATTTTCTTTTCATAGCTGATTTAAAAAGTTCCATTTCACAAGGAAAGAGTACATAGTTGAATGGAGTGACGAATAAATTCTACGTAAGTCCCTTTGTGTAAACAACATTATCACATCATACCACTGAGGCTATCCATTGCAAATCACACACAAGGAACCTTGGAGCGTTCTTGTTTGATCACGTAGTTTAGCATTCGAGATGCTTTGTTCAAGAGAGGATAGAGCACTTGGTGTTTTATTCTAATGTTGCTGACATCATCAATGGGACTGTTGTTCAAAGAAAGAGGAAAGGACTCCCTACGTTGATCACTGATGAGTGACCGGTGGATAAGGGGGTTAGTTTTTTTCCCTCGGGATCAAGTGTTATTTAGATTCCTATTTTGGTTTGTAGCTGGATTGCTGTTTATCTACTATTTTTATTCTATTTTTTGCTATTTCTGGCCTATGTATGGCCTGTTTTGTTCTACCCTAGGGGCATTATTTGTAAAGGGTTCAACCCCTGGTTCACTACTTATCTTAATAAAAAACAACTTCCAAGTCAGTAGCCCCCCTCATTCCTCTACAAACCAAATCTAATTTGTTGGGCTCTTAGATTAATCATTACTTGATCATATTTCTCTAACAATGTTAAATATGTCAATCACACCTTTTGTTGTCTCGACTCCTAAAAATAATTTAATAGATAGTCCTATAGAGGATCAAGAACCATTCCTAGGCTTTATGGTAAACTAAAAAATAGATTTCATGTTAATTTTTTGGTGTAATGTATGGAATATATTAAAACTTTTGCAAACCATCTAGTCATCAATGCCTTCAAATATTTTCAAGAGAAGTTAACGATTTTGTAATGCGTTGTAAGTGGACACTGAAAAATATTATGTAACCAACATTACCACAATGTATGCACATGCATCTCTCTCTTTCTTTCTCTCTCACACACATAAACACATCATATGGAATATGTTAAAAATTTTGTGAACCATCTAGTCAGCAATACCTTTGGAACTTCTCAATAGAATTTGATGATTTTGTAATGTTTTCTTAGTGGATTGTGAGAGAAAATTATGTAACTAACATTGTGACACTAGATGCACATAACTATTTTATACACACACATTATTTCATAGTCTATCTAATTATCTTTTGTTTTCTTCAAGTAGTTAGCAGTGTAATTTTTTTTGTTATAGAGGATTTTGTTAAGTTTTGTAAGTGGATTGTGATATAAAAATATGTAATTTGTCAATACCATGAAATAATATGTAATATTACAATGATTTTTTAGCTTTTAAGTAAATTAAATTCTACCAAATAATGAAAACCTAGCAAAAACTTACACTCTTTCGACAAACCAAAACACAACACAACTTAATCAAGAGCAATGAAAGGAAAAAATGGGTTGTAGTCATAGTATGTCATAATTGACCTTACCTATTATTAATAAATTTTTCATGGGACCTTGAAATCCTACAGACAAATGGAAAATGTTAAATTAAATTATCAAATATGTCTAAAGACAGTCCACAAATGCCCAAATCCAAACTGATGGAAATACTGAGCAATTTCCCAGGCAGTCTTCAAAAGATGTTCATTCTAAAACAGAGACTGTCACCAACTTTAAGAGGCTTAATCTTCTTTGTATCAGCACATGCATCGGTGTATCTTCAACTTCAGATTCTCATTTTAGTATATCTTCTTCAGGAGCACTATATTTAACTATGAACACTATTACACATACATAATTAGTGTGACATCAATAACAACCTAGTGACAGTGTTGACATCAATGACAACCAATACAACCATATGAATCATATGTGTAACATAATGCACTACACTAGAAACATGATGATATATCCCACAGAATTGACAGCCATCTTGTATTAACTTCTTTGAACTTCAATACAAGAAAATAGATCCAACACAAGTACTAGAATTAAGGATTTGTTTCCAAAAAGAACCACCTTCCCTATGCTAAAATAATGTAAAAATTCTAACTGCTGAAAAAGCTTAAAAACCTAAGTATGGACTGATAGCCTAATTCTTCAACTTTCAGACCCTTGAGTAAAATGAGTCCTTCCATTTTATAGGTAGTTCAAAAGAATAATTACAACAGTCTAAAACTAAATGCAATACCTTTTGTTATTATTTTTATCACCATCCTCATGCAACTCAAAAAGCACATTCAAAAATATAATTGTTTTTGCATGTCTATTTCCAAGTTGACTTTTCAACTCAAAGATATAAAAAAGAAACAAGAAATATTTTTGTAGGGCCCACTTTATAAAACAGATTCCCTTTTCACAAAAGTGATTTTACAAGTTTTAAATATCAAAATTGACTAAGTCCACCAAGTGAATTTAGTGAGAGTTGGACGCCCCTGAGGAAGACTGAACTTTTCTGTACTCTACAAAATTTGAAAGAAGATTTAGCCTGTCCTCCTCTGGCCCATCTAACCATCCATATCTAAACTTGAAAGTCATGAGATGCTTAACTTGTTCACATCTTTTTTCCATATTGCATATATTTACCAACGCCAACTTGAAATGAGCTTTGGACTCCACAAATCTGTCTATCACATTCTCATCTACACCCAGAGCTTTGTAGAAAACTTCCATTTTCCTTTTGTAGACTTCCTTCACTTTATGCAAAGGTTCCAGTCTATATTTGTCATGTGAGTACATATTTGGACCTACAACCGATTTGACAAAAGTCTCAAAAATATTCTACTGTAGTGTGTGTAATGCAAGGCAATACTCAACCAATTGCTCAACCTTATATTATGTAACCTTTATACACAAGTCCAAAAAATCATGCTCTTCATCATGCAAAATATCTTCCTCAATCAACTCTTCTTGAGTGAGCCTACCAACCTACTTCAAAGTTCTCAACATCTATTCCAACTTGGGCTCCTCCTTTTTATGTTCTTCAACAAAATCGTATATATCCTTTTCTAGTCTACAAGATTCTTCATAAAATGGGAAATATTTATCAAAAATGCTAAAAGCTTCTTCCAAAAATTTGGATACCCACATGTCAAGTACATTAGACTTTTCTTTCATTGCCTGAAGAGTATCAACTTCTTGCTTTGCTACGACAAGTTTTCATCAAAACTAGTACATCAGTGGATGCTAGATGCTGTGAAATGGGAGTTACAAGTCCTTTGACAAATCTCTTCATCTAATGCAATTGTAGTTTCAAGTTGTCCTTAGCCTGCTTATCTTTCTGCATTCTGGATTTAATTGTTGTGTATGCAAAATCAAATGAAGCAATCTCCTCAACATAGGTCTACTTGCCCAAATTCACCATTGTAATCTAATAATCATCATCCTACATATCCCTATCATCTTTATCAGCTATCAAGGTTACAATTTCGCAATTCTTTCCCCTTGGTCATTGGTGTGAATAGCTGACAAAGTCCTATCCTTTTTCTTTGGTTTCTCCTTTTCTATCTCAACAATCATTTCTTGAAAACTCAAAGCTTTGAAACAACCCATTACCTTTTACCCAAGTTTAGATTTAACCATGTAGGTGTAGTTAGAGCTTGCAAAGTCTAATCCTATTGATTCTATGCGATCTGTTGTTGTTGTTGATTAGAATGATCACCTATACTACTTTCCTATTGTTGTTCTTGTTGTGGTGGCTCTTATGTAATCTTTGAAGTCTTGACATTTTCTAAAGAATTATCTTTTTTGGCTAATTCAATAGCATTGATAAGTTCTTGTTGCTTTTGCTCTGTGAGCACATGTTCTTCACCAATGTCTTCTTCTCTTTCCTCTTTAGAAGGAATATTTTGCTGAGTTATATTCATTTCTCCATCTTACTTTTCTTCCTCTTGTTTAAAAGAAATATTTTGTTGCCCCTCAAATTGCTGCTCATGTTCTTGCTTATGTACTTCCTCACTAGGGACTTCTGCTTGCTCCTCAAGATCCTTTTCTTCTTCAGTAACCTTCTCTTCTTTAGGTTGTTGTTATGTTTGTCCAGTTTCATGTTACTGCTTTGAAGAGGGAGGTAGGAACATGATTGTACCAAAAGTTTCCTATGAGGTTTCTGCATCAATAGTCTATTGCCCTTCTCCATGTATTTGTCCAATAACATCTCTGGGAGGTAGGACTTGGGTCATTGGTTTGACCCCGATGCCAAATATTATCCCCGTAGCCCCTTCTTTGTACATCATTGATGACTCAAAAAAAATTTCCTTGACAACTTTAAATACATCTTCGGGGCAAGCAACTTCAATAGAGATACTAAACTTTGTTGTTTTGGGAGGCTTGCCTTGTACTTTTTACCTTTTCCTAGTTGGTGACCAGATGATGAAGCCTATTGTTCTTTGCCTCGCTTCCTAGTTGGTGGGTTTTTTGGCACAAAGTTCCATAATCTTGGGTCCAACCATTCCATGCTTCTTTGAATAATGTAGGCATTCAATTCCCTAATGGAATTCTCTTCTTTCTCTAACCAATTGATGGGGTCTAAGGGTGTCTCATCAATAGTAGAAACCTAGTACATAGGGTCTAATACCACACCACCATCGAAAAACCCCTTTGGTATGTCAATCCTTATCCATACTCCCTTAATTGAAAATTAGTGAGTCTAGTGTACTACTTCTTTCTGACTTCAAAATCATCTTGGCAATTCACCTAGAAGTCTTCTAAAGAATGCTTATGCTTAAAGTCCATAGTTGGGAATAGCTGGTTCAATTTGCCAATAGGGTTAAAGTCCTCCCTAGGCTCATACACCTTCGAATTAAGAGCATTTAGCTCTTTAGATGTCATTTTTTTTGCAATAATAGATGGACACTCATAACAACCTAACACAAAGGGATACTTGACCCTAGACTTATGCTTTCCAAATAGCTTCAAGTGAACTTCATTGATCTTGTGAGAAAATTCCATTAAAATAATCTTATCACTTCAATGCCTCAGAAGCAAAAATGGAGCCCTCTTGAAGCCTGCTATTCTAATATATGTATATTTAGGGAATTGTATGAACCATTGTCCCAATGGTTTGATGAGATCCATTGCTTTTGTAGACATAAGGAAAGTAAGGTCTCCTGTTAATTACAAAATAACAGCATACAAAAATGCATCATTAAGCCTCTTAAAATGCTTCCCCGCTTCCTTAAGCTCCAGTTAGGGATAAAACTCCCAGATTGTGCTTTGTCCTCGGGCTTCTCCTCAAATCTCCATAGTTGTTAGACAAGGAAAATTTCCCACTCTAGCAGCTAACCACACAATATACGATGTCATATAAAATTTATTAACTTGCACCATCGACATCAGTTGAGAATGTATGTTATCTGACACAATCTTTACCCAATCCAACTTGATGTCTATTTTTAAAGTGTAATAGATAAATGAAAACATCCAGGTTTCATATGTTTTGGATTCCTCCTTACCAAAAGCTCCACTCAACAAGGTGATAACATCTAATACCTCTCCTTGAAAATCTACCCTTATGAATTTTTTGGGTGCCTTAGAAGAAGATTTCTTCTTCTTTGCTAGCCAATGCTGATTCACATATCCCTTCTTTCCCAAAACATCTTGATTTTATGCTCTAAGGGCTTTAGCCATTGTTAATGTGCTGGTTTGTAGTTACACTGGCAAATCAAAGACCAATCTTATCATTTCTAGGATGATATTCAGTAGGAGATTTCCACTAGAGTCAAAGCACTTCCTCTCCTCGAGGCCATAGTGATGAGAAAAAGTAAGAATTAGCTCAAGGCATTGGATTGTGGGTGGAAAGCATGCTATGTGTCCCAAGCCAGATTAAGCAATCTTTTTTGCTCGAGGAGTGACATTGTCTTTGAAGGCATTATACTTAGACACTTCTAGGTCTATATGACCTAACTCTATATCTATGATGTTCATAAATTCATTCTTGAACTTAAAATCTTTCGAAACTCCTTGAAATTGGTATTTCATCATTGTAGGAAGCTCCTTATTCTTCTTTTGCTTGATAGGCTTCTTGGATGATTGGGCTGACCCTACTTCTCCTGCTTCTTGTTCCTCTAGATCAATCTCTTCTATGGATATGGAACCAAAAAGCATTTCCTCACTTTGATGGCTAGAAGTCTCCTCTTTAGACATCTATCTAGCCTACAAGAGAAACAAGGGACATATAAAAACTCAAGAAAATTTGAAAGAATCACTAAATTCTAAGCATTTTGGTGGTTTTTGTGCCTTGGCGGGCTTTTGAGACCAAGTTGGAAATTTGGACCTAGGTCCAAAATTGGACTGCGGGCCCACCATCCCAATTGGGTCCTAGGTAGTGGGTGGAAATAATTTTTTAGGCTAAAAAGGTGTTAAGAAGACCAAAAAGCTGTCGCGGGCCCGAAGTCCCGAAATGGATGCTACGTTTAAAATGTCTAACTGGTGGGGTACGGGTTGGCGAAAGGAAATTGGTCATTGGAAACTTTTGAATTTTGAACTTTTTTACCCTTGGACCAAAAGTGCTTATTGGGCCTGAAATCCTGAAATGGACCAAGGCACAAATGACAAACTACAGGATGAAAGTTAGTTTCGACACTTTACAAAACCTTAAGGCCACTTGACCTTTCGAGGCCCAAAATCCTGATAGGTCCCTTTTAGTAATTGAATAGATTGAATTCCTCACGGGGAGCAGAAGGAATTTAGGTTTCAGAACCACTGAAGTTGTACTTTAAGGCAAAAAATCCTTTTGGGGCTTGAAGCTTCGAAAGGAACCTAGAAATGTTTTCTCCCTAAGTCTTTTTGAGACATGGGGGTGAAAGACAAATTTGCCCCCTTTGCCCCTTTTTAAAGATAAGTCCAGATGGCCTTCCAGGGCATGAAGCCTTGAAAGGACCTTAGTGTTGGTAAACTTTGGACCTATGGAAAGCAGTTAGAGGAAGGAAATGGCACCTCTAGATTTTGGGTCAAAAAACCCTTCAGGACTCGATGTCCCAAAGGAAACCCCACACTTAGCATTTTTTCTTTAAAGGTTTGCGGGGAGTGGGAGAAAATTAGGTTTTGGCATCAATTGAAAAGTTCTAAAGGGTGGTGGGCCAATCGGGGCCCAAGGTCCTGATTGGACCCACTGTGCTAGATGAAAATCTAATAGTCTCAGCAAAATGGGGCTCAAGGCCTGAAAAGGACTTTACAAATTTGAACAAGGTTTAATGTTTTCAATGAATTTGATAGTTTGAATTTCAAATTCAATCCATTTATTCACTACCTAAACTACCCTAAAACCCTAGAAAAATGGAAACATAGAGAATTAAACTAAACTAAGAGCATTATTAAAACCCTAATTAACACTAAAACCCTACGTTGAAACTCACAGTAACGAAAAATAGAAAGCATAAAGAAAAAAGAAATAAACAAGAAACAACACAAAGAAAAATAAATAAACAAAAAAACCCCACTAGGCGCACATGAAAACCTATAAGAAAGTGAGCAGAGGATGCAAAGAATGTCGGAAAATGCCTAGCCTTCATCCACACGCCAAAAAACCACCCCAAATGCCTCCAAATTATCAATCACGAGATCAAAAATGTTTTAATGCATTCACAAAGGGTGTTAGGAAGCAGGAGAGAGAAAATACAAAGCACAAATGAGGGAGAAAAGACTTTAAAAGCCTTTAAATACTCCATATAGTGCCAACCCCAGCTACCATTAATGTAGTAGTTGGGGAAAGGGTGCAAGACCAAAATGGATTTTTGGTCATGCATGCAGAGGCCAAAAGGCTAACCGGGCCCCGTGATCCCTACAAGACTCATCGAGAGCAGGAGGAGAAACAAGACATGGACCACAAAGTCCAACAAACCTTGGGAGCCTTGAGGCCAAAAAGCCAATAGGGGCCTGATGTCTTGAACAGACTCAAACACTGGGTCCCAAGGACTGAAATGGGTCTGGGAGTGAAATAATTCTTAGGCCTCAATAGAGAAAGCCTTAAAAAACACAAGTTTTTAAGGAAAAAAAGGATTCTTTTACAAAACTAAAAAAAGGGAGATGATACTAGGATCATCAAAAAGACCGACACATGAGCCAATATGACAAAAAGATAGAAAGGAGGGTCCCAATTTGTCAAAAAGATAGGGGGTTATGCAAGGTAAAACATAACCATATAAATCTACCTATGGTTTATGATGGACCATGCACGACAGTGTATGACTATGTATGACAGTCCTAAATTTCTTGAACTCCTCATGGCCACCCTACAAAACACATAAGAGAAGAGTGTTAGTTTGAAAACTAGATATATAAAGAACAAACACCAATGATCTTTATGCATGAATCAAAGATTATGAATTGAAAATAAAAACCTATGCCCTATGACTAAGAATCAACTTCCATTTGGTGCCTCTATATTATGCCATCTTAAGACATCAATAACTATCTTCAAACATAACATGTAGGGTTTGAGGAATGATGAGTTCTTCATCATCACTACCTTAGAAACTAGTAAATTCTATTACAGGGTTTGATAGATCAAGGTCATATTATGAACTTCACAATGAGTATCCTTCCTATCAGCTATAACAAGATTGTTATAATAGTTGGAACAATAGTTTAGAACTCCCCCGCCTTACTCAAAATCATCAAGAGGTATAGTCAAAATCATGTCAAACGTGTCATAGAAGTGGACTGTGACATCTATTTCATAAATAAGGCAATGTTAGTGATAACTCTAAGGTCTGCAACACTTCTTACTTTACCTCAACCTCCTCCTTTGCACCTTTACATGGATGGTCCCTTTAGACTAATAACCTCAATCTCATTAATCCCCCCTTAGTTTAGAATTTAGACATTAATACTTATGACCTTGCTGACTAGTTTTAGGACTATGAATGAAGATTGTCAGGGCAAATTATATATATTAACTAAAAAACTCATGGACACTTCATAACCCAGGAAAGAACATTCCTTCATAATACTCAAAACTCCATGTAATCATGATGAAACAATGAAGCACATGTCAATGAACACAAACCAAGTAAACATAAATGGATGCCAAATTGACTCATAAGAGGGCATCATACAAAATGAAGGCATTTTGAGCATGTAGGACATCCTTGATTGTATTTCCTTCTCAAATCTATAGCATATTAGTAACAAATATAGTAAGGGAATGATGGACAGTTAAGACCTTAGATCTTTGTTAGGTCATGATAGAGATCTTTGTATGCTCTTGAACAGACCTTGTGGTAGATGTCTTCTTATGCCATTCTATATCCCTGCATTTCAATGATCTTAGTGTAATGTTATTCCATTGGCTACAAAGGAACTAAGGTGACATGAGGTGGGACCAAGGTGAGCTTAGGATAGTGCATACATGATGCTGCATGATCATTGATGTGAGTCATAAATGCATGTGTATTTCACACAAGGTTGGAGTACTTAGATCTAATTATGTGGTTGAAAACAAAATTTTGTGTATCTACCTAGACCATGACTATGTTTTGAGTAGACTTGTGGTTAAAATGGAAATACATCCACTATTCCTGAGTTAATAGTAGGTTAAAGTTTTTTGTGCTTGACAAATTTTAATATATAAATGCAGGTGTTTTGGAGAATATAGTTGTACATTCAAGGGACTAAGATTAGTGGTTAAAGAATTTAGCTTTCATTTTGGAGACATTAGATATAATTCCTAAGGTGAAATATAAGATAGAATTCTAAACTCAGTGTTTCTTAATCTTCCATAAAACTTCTTACTACAAATTATTTTAAGTTAGTTGCACTTGATAGTGTTTGCTTAATGATTTTTTAACTTATAAATACAGGTGTTTTGGACAATAAATCTATTGTATTCAAGGGATTGAGATCAGTGGTTAAAGCATTTATCTTCCATCATGGAGATATTTTGAGGACATTTTGTATATTTTTTATATTTCAGATTTATATATATGTATATTTTGTATATCCTATGAGGAGATTATGACCATAATAACATAATGTTACTATGAGTTTTAATGACAAAGGTCCCATATTAGAAATCCTCCTAGTGCTTCTTCACATTTGGTGCTAAGAATTGATAACCATTTCATGTACTTTTAGTAGCACACTCTTTAAGGTGTGTTTTTTCATTATGTTTTATGTTAAATTTGATGGTGAGGGTTTTATGTTAATATTAATGCATTGTTAGAATACTCACTATCACTGAGAGGGGGGGTTAGTTAGTGATTTACAAAAACCTTATTCAATAATCTTTAAAACTTTTCAAAGTAAAGAACATAAGTGGACATCAAGCAAAACATCCACACATGACAATAGTATTTATGTGGAAATGTCCTAAGAGGGAAAAAAACCACGGAGAGTTGCTTGAGTCTACTGCTCAAATCCAACCTCAAAAGAAAGATGATTACAATTGTTTTAGAAGCACCCACTTCCAGGTACAACCACACCCAATACACTATTTTTAGGACACCAACCCCAAGGTACAATGTACACGTAATCAATACAAACTCTTCTAAAGACACCAACCTCAATGAGGTACCAACCCTAATTAGGACACTCCAAACTCCTTAAAAAATGTAACAAATAAATGTGCAAGATATGATTCTAAACAATCTAGTTTGCACCATTCAAATACATACAATCCCCTCTGCAAAAATAATATTCTAATAAGCAAAATGAATTCTTGATAATGTCCCGCATTTCATCTTTGAATCATTATCTTTGCATAATAAATTCCCTACTTTTCTCTGTGTTCATAGCACATCTATCTACATTATAAAGCTATAAACAAATTAAATCACATATAACATTACTTTCTCTATGTATTCTCATCACAATACTCTGTCACATGTATTTGACCTTCATTCACTTGAACTCTCTCTCATATGAAGTCTCATGTTGTCTTTGCACTAAGATCATCTGACTTAGCCTTCATTCTATCTCTATACTTCATAGCACTAAAATCATCCTTATATTGAACTGCCACACGACCTTTACAAAACTGCATATAGAGTAAGACTAATTTGACAAGAAAAACAAAGAGCATACACCTTAATCATGATCTGATAACAAATACAAAGACTTCCTGTCATGATTGACATTCTAATGCAACAATTATCTTTGACAAAAACAACTTCACAATATCTTCAAACAGATGTATTCCCTATGATCTTTCTTTGACAAAGAACCAAACTCAGTGAAAAACCTCAAGACTATTTTGTTTTTTTGACTGCACCTTTACTATGATAAACCATTTTCTCTATAGTGATAAATTCATTATAAAAAATGTAAAAACTTCTTCTAATATCATACCTTTCCTTGATCTTCTATCACTACATTAAGCCATTCACTATCTGTTCATCTCTAAGATCACCGAGCATCACACAAAATTCATCTCTATCATCCAAAAAAATGGTTTTCACCTAAGTCACCATTACTCACATGAAGGAACAAGAAAATCTATTCACAAGAATGCTTTTCTCTATCTTAAAATTACTGCACATTGGTCCTCTCACTTTTTCTTCTATTATATGTTCTCTACATACTCTTAAAACCTATCTCTCACAGAAAAACCATCACAGACATCATCATCAATAAGATCATCGAACACCTATGTCTTTTCATTTAGATCATACACTCTAATACATGGACAAAAGTTACTCAAACCATCATTGCCTCCAGGTAGTTAACAAACTTTGTATCACTGAAGAGACACTCAAGAGCCCATTAAAATGAAAGCTTCAAGAAAATAATTGTTTGAGTTTAAATAAACTTTAAATCAGAACCCTTGATTCTCTTTATTGCGCCCTTTGAACTTTAAATGGAAACCTTTAGATTTTGTTTTGGCACCTATTTATAAGACATACCCATAGTAGTCGGTTGCCTAGGTAGATGGGCCCGATCAGGGCATGTTATAGAACCCCTCCATTTGTTACTCAAATGAATTATGACTTGTTACAACCGGACAACAAGAAAACATAGCAAAAGTAACCAACTGTCACAAAAGGTGCCTTAAAGCTTATAGTCTAGGGTTTTCCTTATTAGGTCTTAGGGTTTTAAACAAAGAACTTAGGGTTTTAGTTGTAGAAAATTTAGGTTAGGATTTGAATCTTTCACAAACCCTGATTAGACTATCAAGAAGAATTTTACATTGCCCACATGACAATGAAGATGAAATAACTGAACATAACCTTTGAAAACCATAAAGCATCAATACCAAGAAGTGAATAAACAAATCATCACCATAAAAGGAATAATGAGATAAATGAACAAGTCCCTTCAATAATACCACTGCAACATTGCAAGTTTTGTTTGTGTCATCACCACTGCAAGGCAAAGGCATTGTCATATTACCATCACTGCAACCAATGACAAGCTCCATACAAATCACCAAGTAGATCACCAATTGAAAGATATTCCTCTATCATCTTATATGATCAACAACATATTGACAACTCAAACAATAAAGGACAAACACCATATTGATCAACTGACTATCAAACCATACTACTATAGAGATGAGTAAATCAACACAATATAACAATCATCACTATCATCAAGGATGATGAGTATCCATCAAGTCACTGATCAACACCTGAACTCATATGAACTCACTGATCAACACCTGTATCATGATTAGATATGAACTCATTGATCAACAAGGTCAAAGAAACAAAGAAACTTCTAAAGCATCATGAAGCAACTCCTGAAGAAAACACCATATCATGAATCAAGAACATTATTATGAAACTTCTTCAAGCATGAAGTGAAGCATGAAGATCTTGAAGTATAAACTCCTACTCCAACTTTTGACATCAATGACAAACACCATCAACATGCATATATAGGATGATCCTTTATTAGTTTATATATGTAGTGATTTGATGTCATGAATAATTTAATAACAAACTAGTATATCTCTTCAAATCAGTCCCAAAAACCTCTTAAAATTAGTCCCAAAACCTCTTAAAATCCTTGAAGCTCTTTAAACATTTACAACTCCTTTCCTATTCAAATGTTGGATTAAATCCATGGGAAGGTATCACATCTCCCCCTATGAAAACTAGGGTCTTTGCTTATGAAAAAGACATCTTCTTATTGCTTCTAGTCTTAGGAATATCACAATTTTGCATACTTTTGATGGGGATACTAAGGGTTTTGGATGCAACAAGGTTATCCTCCACTCATGACACCCTCATGGTATCCTGACAATGCTTTCCTTGATGATCTAATGACTAACCCTCCCTAGGGTTTGGTGAGTTTCCCTCGAAAACCAAACCCTAGGCTTCAATTGAGGCCTTCCTCATGGGAATTTAGTTAACAACTTGAGAAAACCACCTTGAATCATACTCAAAAACATTAAATAGTCCATTAGACCCATTGAATGGATTGGATTGAGCGATTGTATTCTAGATACACCATTGTTGTGTTATGAGTAAACCCAACATCCAATTATATGCACAAATGAGACATTCCTAGTTGCCTCCACTGTTGGCATGGTCAAACAATGTTTATTTTGTTAAAACAAAGAGTGCTATTGTGGAGGGACCTGACATCCAATGGTAGCTCCAAACAGATCATTCATAGGTGCCATGAAGTTTGAGAACTACTCCATCAAAGTCTGGTAATTTTTTGCTCTTAGGTGTCTTAAGAGACTTTTCTGGTACACTACAGCCTTATTTGATTGGGACACATGGGGAATGGAATAGGGCCTCCACTAGCATAAAGCCACCTACCCTAACCTATTAATGTTGTTACTTAGGTCCCATGGGGTGAAGAATGTAAAATATGGCTCTTGGCACCTTTACACTAAATGCCACTGAGGTATTTTTCAAGAATGCATCTGCCGTCGGCATGGTCAAACGATGTTGAGCTGGTAAAAAATGAGAGAGGTTATTATGGAGGGACCTAACATCCATCCATAGGTCCAAATGGATCATTTGTAGGTGCCATGAAGATTGAGAACTAATTTGTCAAAGTCTGGTAATTTTGCTCTTAGGTCTCTTAAGAGACTTTGCTAGTACATTGTAGCCCAATGTGACTGGGACACATGGAGAATGAAATAGGGCCTCCACTAGCATAAAACCACCCACCTTGACCTTTTGATGTTGTTAGTTAGGTCCCATAGGGTGAAGAACACAAAATATGGCTCTTCGTACCTTTACACTAAATGTCACTGAGGCATTTTTCAAGAATGCATCCACTTTGGCACAATAAAACAATGTTGATTTGGTCAAACTGAGAGAGGTTATTGTGGAGGAACCTAACATCTAGTGGTAGGTCCAAACATATCATTAGTAGGTTCCATTAAGTCTGAGAACTACTCCATCAAAGTTTAGCAATTTTTTGCTCTTAGGTTTCTTAAGAGACTTTGTCGGTACACTGTAGCCCAATTCAATTGGGATGCGTGGGGAATGAAACATGGCCTCTAATAGTATAAAACCACACAACTTGACTTGTCAGTGCTTTCAGTTATGTCCCATGGGGTGACGAACACAAAATATGGCTCTTGGCACCTTTACACTAAATGCCACTAAGGCATTTTTCAAGAATGCATCCACCGTTGGCACAGTCAAATGATATTGAGTTGGTCAAAATTAAGAGAGGTTATTATTGATGGACCTAACATCTAGCTATAGGTTGAAATAGATCATTTGTAGGTACCACAAAGTCTGAGAACTACTCTGTCAAAGTTTGCCAATTTTTTGCTCTTACGTCTCTAAGCGACTTTGCTGGTACACTATAGCCCGATTCGATTGGGAAGCATGGGGAATGAAATAGGGCATCCACTAGAATAAACCCACCCACCTGTTTGGAATTAAGGTGTCTCAACCTTATAAATTCCTTACATTATTAATGTTTGTATTTATTATTTAATTGCCTATGTTGTAAATATTTGTAAATTCCAATTGTCATATTGTGGGATGTGGCATGGTGATGTGTCAATCCTACATGGAATATGACAACTTGTAATTTTGTCCTCACATGAGGAGATAGGCATCCCACTTTGTGGTAGGAGCATTTTTCCATGTGTCGGCATCTTCCATGTTGTGTAAGGGAATGTTTGACAGAAATGGTTATGACAGATTCTTATGACGAATACATGACATGTAAGAGTTGGAAATAGAAGGTTGTAAGATAGGTGAAGACATGTGTCATGCAGTATCTTTGAAAAAGACATATTTGGGTGCCCCAAGGTGGACTATGATATGTTCTAAGAGAATATGCTATTTATAGCCTGTTATGATAGATTCTCTTCCAGCTGTAAGTTGTAACCACTATGACAGATTCTGTGACGGTCGTAAGTATCATAAGAGCATCTGTCATAGCCCATTTTGAAAATAGGCAACCCCTTTGGGATGCGAGTTGTGGACAAGTGTTAGGCACATTCTACAATGTTGACCAAGTGTCCTTAGGCATGGGTTTTGGGCCATGAGGCCAAGTTGGATGCCCATTCCAAGAAAGGTCCAATATTGCCTTGTATTTTCTATATAAATAGGTGCTTGGAGAGGGAGTTGTATCATGGGTTCTACAAGTACTGTTATGCTACTAGTTTGATTCCAGACATGAGTGTCGAAGAGGATTGAATCTTGCATTGCAAGTGTATTGTAAACATATTTTAGATTTGTTAATACATTGTGCAGGTTTCTGAGTGTAGGGTTTTTCACTCGATAAGAGTTTTCGCCACCATAAATCTTTGTCTCTCTTCTTTTGTCTACTTTCTAGTTCTTGTGTTTTGCTGCAATATCTCATGTTAATGGTTTAACATTGCTGTAATAGTTAGGATAAAATTAAATTTGCATAATCCTCTCCTCATTAGATTAGTGTAGGAAGTGATTTCTGCACACCTAGCTTCCTTTCAATTGGTATTAGAGCTTGATCACCTTTGGTCCTAGCTGTTGGGTAGGGGTTTTTTGAGTTGATCTTAAGTTGAGTGAGAGTCTGTGCAAAGTATTCTATATCTTATTGTAGCAAGGAGATGGCAAGCACATCTGGAAGATTTGAAGTGGAGAAATTCAATGACACTAATTTCGAGTTGTGGAAGCTCAAGATGGAAGACATGCTTGTAGACTAAGACCTTTGGGAAAGTGTTAATGGAACTAAACCAGATGCAATTTCACAAGATGAGTGGGATCTCAAGGATCAGAAGGCTAAGGGTCTCATAAGACTTAGTCTTGCTGATTCTATTATGTTAAATGTCCATGAGGAGACTACTGCAAAACTACTTTGGAAGAAGTTGGGGGATGTGTATCAAGCCAAATCCTTGGTCAATAAACTTTTCCTGAGAAAGAAGTTGTATTCTCTTCAAATGGAGGATGGAGGATCTGTCACTGAAAATATGAATACTTTTAACATGCTGGTTGCACAATTGACATCTATTGGTGTGAAGATGGAGGAGCAGGATCGGTGTATGACCCTGCTTTGTTCTCTATCAGACTCATGGGATCATCTTGTCATGGCTACTGGAAGCACCACATCCACATTCAAAATGGAAGAAGTGGTTTCTTCACTATTGTCTGAAGAGATGCAGAGAAAGTCTTCTGAGGTAGCCAAAGAGGCCCTTGCAGTTCGTGGAAGACCCAAGGAGAAAGGGAAGAAGAAGGACAAGAAAGCTAAGAAGAGTAGATCCAAATCCTGTGGGAGATCCAAATCTCCTGGAAAGTTCAAGGGTCTTTGTTGGAACTTTAGCAAAATTGGGCATTTCCAAAAGGAATGCCAAGAGGAGGAGAAGAAGAAGAAGAAAGCTCCTGATTTAGATTTTGACAATTCACAAGATGACAGTGATGCTTTCATCACAGCCCTGGCAACCCATGCATTTGATGATGTGTGGCTAATCGACTCTAGTGCATCATTCCACATGACCTCGTATCGAGACTGGTTCACTAAGTATGAGGAGTTCGATGGTGGAAAGGTGTATCTGGGTGATGACTCTCATCTAAAGATTGTTGGTCGTGGAAGAGTCTCTATCTGATTCCTTGATGGTCGAGTGAAGGGGATCTCTGGGGTTATGCATATCCCAAGCTTAGCACGGAACCTACTTTATGTAAGTAGTTTGAATGATGCAGGTGTGCAGGTTTTCTTTTCAAAAGAAGGATGCAAGATGACTAGAGGAGCTATGGTGCTTGCTAAGGGTACTAGGAGAGGTACTCTGTTTCAGCTAGAGGCATGCATTTCACAATGCAATAGTTCTTATGACTCAAGGAAGAGGGCAATATTCACTTCATCCCCACCATCTGAATGAGCAGTGAAGAAATCTGTTGTTTCTAGTCTTGATGGTTGTAATCGTGCATTGGAAGTTAAACTTCCTGCTAGAAAGATAATGTTATGGCATAAGAGATTTGGCCACATTGGTGAGAAGGGTTTGCATACCTTGAAAAATAAGAACCTCGTTGAGGGGTTAGATGACTGTAATCTTGAGTTTGACTTTTGTGAACATTGCATTTATGGAAAACAAAACTGTGTTTAGTTTTAATCGAGTTTTCATAAGTCTTCTGGTGTGTTGGACCTTATTCATTCTGATGTGTTTGGTCTTGTTAATGTTCCTTCATTATCAAAGTCTATATATTTTGTATCTTTTATAGATGATTACAATAGAAGGACATGGATTTATTTTCTCAGAAGCAAATCTGAAGTCTATAGCAAGTTTAAGGAGTTTAAGGCCTTTGCTGAAAATTAGACTGGTAAAAAGATTAAATGTTTGAGAACTAACAATGGTGGTGAGTTCTATTCTACAGAATTTGATAAATATTGTAAGGACCTTGGGATTGAAAGACATAATACAACTCCATACACCTCACAAAAAATGGAGTTGCAGAGAGGATGAACAGGACATTGATGGAGAAGGCTCTAGAAGTATGCTTAGTGGAGCTAGCCTAGAACAAAAGTTTTGGATTGAAACTATTACCACTGCCTGCTATCTGGTAAACAGATCTCCTACATCAGATCTTGTTGGTAAGACACCCATGGAGGTGTGGTTTGGTAGAAATCCTTCAATAAGGCATCTTTGTGTTTTTGGTTGTGAGGCATATACACATGTGCCTAGGGAGAAGCAGTCAAAGTTGGAGAACAAGGCTATTAAGTTTATCTTCATTAGCTATAGTGTCTATGTGAAAGGATACAAGCGTTGGGACCCTGTGGCTAAAAAAGTGTTGTATAGAAGAAGTGTCATCTTTAGAGAGCTTACACCTTCTTGCACTATTTTACAACCAGAAGAAAAAGTAAAGAAAGAGGATGTTGTTCAGTTTCCTGCTACCCCTAAGAAGACTGAACAGAAAGACAATGTTGGACCTGATGATGAGGAGAGCTCTGGCAGCTCTGAAAGTTTAGATGAAGAAGTTGAACCTCAACCTCAGCCATTGAGGAGGTCTACATGGATAAGAAAGCAACCTGAAAGGTTTGGTTTTACATTGCTTGATTCTAGTTGTGCTTATGCTTTAATCACTAACAGTGATGAACCTAGAACTGTGTCAGAGGCTTTGGATATGAAAGATGCAGGTTCCTGGAAGGAGGCCATGGAGGATGAAATGGCTTCTTTGGAAAAGAATCAAACTTGGGACTTGGTGCCTTTGCCTCCTAGACGGAAACCCATTGGATGCAAATGGGTGTTCAAGAAGAAAATTGGTGCAAATGGCAATGTTGAGAAGTATAAGGCTATATTGGTTGCGAAGGGGTATTCACAAGTGGATGGTATAGATTATGGTGAGATCTTCTCTCCCATTGCAAAGATGACATCCATTCGATTCCTGTTGTCTCTTGTAGCAGCTTATGACTTGAAGGTAGAACAAATGGATGTTAAGACAACTTTCCTTCATGGTGATTTGGAGGAAGAAATCTACATGTCACAGCCAAAGCATTACATAGTGAAAGGTAAAGAAAATTTGGTTTGCAAACTTAAGAAGTCTTTGTATGGTTTGAAGCAATCCCCTAGGAGATAGTACTTGAAGTTTGATGCCTTTGTGTTGTCAATTAGATTTGTGAGATCAAAATTGGATCACTGTGTGTACTTTAAGTTTGATGGTGATCGTATTCTCATTGTTGCATTGTATGTTGATGATATGTTGCTCATTGGGAAGGGTAAGAATATGATTTCTGATTTCAAATCTCAGTTATCAGCACAGTTTGAAATGAAAGATTTAGGGGTTGCCAGGTACATTCTAGGAATGGAAATTAGAAGGAACAGAGCTAACAGAAAACTTTGGTTAAGCTAGAGCAAGTATGTGAAGACCGTGTTGGACAGGTTCAACATGACAGATTGTAGACCATTGTGTGTTCCTATTTCTTTGGGGACAAAGTTATCTATTGAGGATTGTCCAAAATCTCCTAGTGAGGTGGAGGACATGAGCATAGTACCTTATGCTAGTGCTGTTGGTAGTTTGATGTATGCTATGGTTTGCACAAGACCAGACATTGCCCAAGCAGTGGGAGTCCTTAGTCGATTTATGGCTAATCTTGGATGGGTTCATTGAGATGCAGTTAAGTGAGTGTTCAGATATTTGAGGGGTACTTTTGAGTATTCCATTTTCTATCATGGTAATGTTACAGGACCTCCGCATTCCATTGATATTCATGGATTTGTGGATTTAGATTGGGTAGGTGACATTGACAACAGGAGATCCACTAGTGCTTATGTGTTTACACTATTTGCTGGTGCTATTAGTTGGATGAGTAAGCGACAACCTATTATTGCTTTGTCCACAACAGAAGCTGAGTATATGGCAGCAACTCATGCTTGTAAGGAAGCCATTTGGCCTAAGAGGTTGTGTTCTAATATTGGTGTTGATGCAGGTTAGATCACGATCAGTTGTGACAGTCAGAGTGCAATTTGCCTTACGAAGAATCTAACTTTCCATGCTAGAACCAAGCACATTGATGTTCAATTTCACTTCGTGTGAGACATGGTTGAGGATGGAAAGGTAAATTTGGAGAAGGTAGATACTTTGAAGAATGTTGCTGATGCATTGACGAAGCCAGTGAGCATAGAGAAGTTCAGATGGTGTTCAGAGTCTATGGGCCTCTCAGCCTATAGTAGTTAAATCATGTTATTCTATTGGCTCTTACAAGGTGTTCAACAAGTGGGAGAATATTGGGAATTAAGGTGTCTCAACCTTGTAAATTCCTTACATTAATAATGTTTGTATTTATTATTTAATTGCCTATGTTGTAAATATTTGTAAATTTCAATTGTCATATTGTGGGATGTGGCACAGTGATGTGTCAATCCTACATGGAATATGACAACTTGTAATTTTTTCCTCACATGAGGAGATAGGTGTCCTACTTTGTGGCAGGAGCATTTTGCCATATGTTGGCATCTTCCATGTTGTGTAAGGGAATGCTTGACTGAAACAGTTATGACGGATTCCTATGACGAATCTATGACATGTAAGAGTTGGAAATAGAAGGTTGTAAGATAGGTGAAGACATGTGTCATGAAGCATCTTTGAAAAAGGCATATTTGGGTGCCCCAAGGTAGACTATGACATGTTGTAAGAGAATATGCTATTTATAGCATGTGTATGACACATTCTCTTACAGCTGTAAGTTGTAACCACTATGATAGATTCTATGATGGTCGTAAGTGTCGTAAGAGCATCTATCATAGCCCATTTTGGAAATAGGTGACCCCTTTGGGATGGGAGCTATGGAGAAGTGTTAGGCACATTCTACAATGTTGACCAAGTGTCCTTAGGCATGGGTTTTGGGTCATGAGGCCAAGTTGGATGCCCATTCCAAGAAAGGTCTAATATTACCTTGTATTTTCTATATAAACAAGTGCTTGGAGAGGGAGTTGTATCATAGGTTCTATAGGTACTGTTATGCTACCAGTTTGACTCTAGACACAAGTGACGAAGACATTGAAGCTTGCATTGCAAGTGTATTGTAAACATATTTCAGATTTGTTAATACATTGTGCAGGTTTCTAAGTGTGGGATTTTTCACTTGATAAGGGTTTTCCCCATCGTAAATATTTGTCTCTCTTCTTCTATCTACTTTCTGGTTCTTGTGTTTTTCTGCAATATCTCATGTTAATGGTTTAACATTACTCTAATAGTTAGGATAAAATTGAATTTGCATAGCCCTTTCCTCATTAGATTAGTGTAGGAAGTGATTTCTACACACCTAGCTTCCTTTCACCACCCTGACCTATTGGCATTTTTAATTAGGTCTCATGGGGTGAAGAATTCAAAATATGGCCCTTGGCACCTTTACCCTAAATATCAATGAGGCATTTCTCAAGAATGCATCTGTCGTTGACATGGTCAAATGATGTTGAGTTGGTCAAAACTGAGAGAGGTTATTGTGGAGGGACCTGACATCTAGTGGTAGGTCTAAATGGATCATTCATAGGTTCCATGAAGTATGAGAACTACTCTATCAAAGTCTGGTAATTTTTTTCTCTTGGGTCTCTTAAGAGACTTTATCGATACATTGTAGCCTGATTTGATTGGGATGCATAGGGAATGAAACAAGGCCTGCAATAGCATAAAACCACCCACCTTGACCTGTCAGCACTACCAGTTAGGTCCCATGGGGTGAAGACCACAAAATATGGCTCTTGGCACCTTTACACTAAATGCCACTGAGGCATTTTTCAAGAATGCATCTGCCATTGGAATTGTCAAACAATGTTGAGTTGGTCAAAACTAAGAGAGGTTATTACAAAGGGACCTAACATCCATCCGTAGGTTGAAATGGATCATTTGTAGGTGCCACGAAGTCTGAGAACTACTCTATCAAAGTTTGGCAATTTTTTGCTCTTAGGTCTCTTAAGAGACTTTGTTGGTACACTATAGCCCAATTCAATTGGGATGCATGAGGAATGAAATAAGGGCCTCCACTAGTATAAACCCATCATCCCTAACCTTTTGGTGCTGTCAGTTAGGTCCCATGGGGTGAAGAACACAAAATATGGCTCTTAGCACCTTTACACTAAATGCCAAGGAGTCATTTTTCAAGAATGCATCCATCGTTGACACAGTCAAACGATGTTGAGTTGATCAAAATTGAGAGAGGTTATTTTGAAGGGACCTAACATCCAACTATAGGTCCAAATAGATAATTTGTAGGTGCCATGAAGTCCAAGAACTACTCTATCAAAGTTTGACAATTTTTTGCTCTTAGGTCTCTTAAGAGACTTTGTCAGTACACTGTAGCCCGATTCGATTGGAATGCATGGGGAACAAAACAGGGCCTCCATTAGTATAAACCCACCCACCCTGACTTGTCAGTGCTATCCGTTAGGTCCCATAGGGTGAAGAAAACAAAATATGGCTCTTGGCACCTTTACACTAAATGCCACTAAGGCATTTTTTAAGGATGCATCTACTGTTGACACAGTCAAATGATGTTGAGTTGGTCAAAACTAAGAGAAGTTATTGTGGAGGGATCTAACATTTGGCGGTAGGTCCAAACAAATCATTCATAGGTGCCATGAAGTTTGAGAACTACTCCATCAAAGTCTAGTAATTTTTTGCTTTTAGGTCTCTTAAGAGACTTTGCCGGTACATTATAGCCCGATTCAATTGGGACACATGGGGAATGAAACAGGGCCTCCACTGGCATAAACCCACCGAACCTAACCTATCAGTGTTGTTAGTTAGGTCACATGAATTGAAGAACATAAAATATGGCTCTTGGTACCTTTACATTAAATGCCACTAAGGCATTTCTCAAGAATGCATCTACCGTTGGCACGATCAAGCAATGTTGAATTGGTCAAAACTGAGAGAGGTTATTATGGAGGAACTTAACATCTAGTCACAGGTCCAAATGGATCATTCATAGGTTCCATGAAGTCTGATAACTACTCCATCAAAGTTTGGTAATTTTTTTCTCTTAGGTCTCTTATGAGACTTTGCTAGTACAATGTAGCCTGATTCGATTGGGACACCTGGGGAATGAAACATGGCCTCCACTAGCATAAACCCACCAACCCTGATATGTTGACATTGTCATTTAGGTCAAAATGTGAATCATGCCAAATGTATCTCTCTCCCTATGTAGTCATCTTTGTCATTTGCAAGGGCAAAATGTTCACTCCCCCACAAACATTAGAACACACTGAGGGCACAACTCATTCCCAATTTGAAATATGCAGCTACATGGCACTGGAGGTTATCTGACATGGACTTTACACTATCAACAAATGAGTCTCTCTCATTATGTCTTTCTCTACCTCTCTACCTCATTCGTATCTTTCCATAACCCATATAGAAGGTGAAATGAGGGTATCCTAGACCTATAGGCAATGAAATGATGATAGGAAAATCATGTTAAACATATAAAAGGTGAAATGAGGATAAGAAAATCATGTCAAACATGTAGATGCGAGGAAAATGAGGATATGCAAAGTATGTAGACCATATAGAAGGTGAAATGAGGATTTGAATCATGCCAAATGTACATCTCTCTCCCTATGTCTCTCTCTCTTCCTGTCTACCTCATTCTTCTCTTTCCATAACCCATATAGAAGGTGAAATGAGGGTATACTAGACCTATAGATGATGAAATGATGATAGTAAAATCATGTTAAACATATAGAAGGTGAAATGAGGGTAAATAAATAATGTGAAACATATAGAAGGTGAAATGAGGATATGGTATACATGTAGAAGGTAAAATGAGGATACATTATACATATAGAAGGTGAAATAAGGATAAGCGAATCATGACAAACATGTGGACCAATGAAATGAGGATACAAAAAGCATGGAGACCATATAGAAGGTGAAATGAGGATATGTGAATCATGCCAAATGTCTCTCTCTCCCTCTGTCTCTCTGTCTTCCTCTCTACCTCATTATATGCTCTTTCCATAACCCATATAGAAGGTGAAATGAGGGTATGCTAGACCTACAGACTGTGAAATGAGGATATGATAGTGAAACATGGAGTATATATGATATTGAAACATAATTCCATTTAAGATGTACACCTATTTACATTTCCAAATGCAACAGTTGTTGAATTTGGGTTGTGGATGACATTTCTTTGCATAAACTACATAACAAAATAGGTATACACACAAACATGTATTTTCTCATTAATACAAAAATAACTATCTTGGATTGAATGAAAAACATCATAATTTTTGTCATTTTTAACATGTATCTTGGATGTTTAACATGTAAGATGAATAATTATCAATGATTATCTTATTAAATCTAGTAGTTTCAATATCATGATTATTATGAGATGTATACAAAAAGAGTCCAATACAACAAATATGTTAACTAACACTAAACATCCATGTAATAATTTAGCATAAATAAATTTTGAACAAGTATGTACTAATTTAGCATAATTTAAAATGAAATGTTAAATATAGATTTCATATGATTGCATATATCCTTCTTTTTTATTAATTATTACTAATTAGGGTATTCATATATAGAAATATCTAGTAACTCATGTAACATCTACTTATGTACAAATCTTTGGTTTTATGCTAGTAATAACATAGACATCAGTATGAAAACAACAAGAAGGTTTTCTTAATGGTGTTTGGATAATGCATGTCATTTGAAGGAAAAAAGCTCACATGTCAAATGTTCTAATAAAATCCTATATCTAACTAAAACTACAATCATGTGGCAATTAAGATAAAGTTATGTATTGAGGTATGAAACTACATATATCATCTTTCTACCAAGAAAAACAATCATATATAACAAGAAATCAATCTATAACATGTTATTGATCATAACTCAACCATTGTAAACTGATTATACATTAAACCTTTAAGTTTCAAAGTAGGAATACATGCACATAAGGAATTTAAATTATATTGTATATTGGATTAGAAGATGTGTCCCCACTATTATATGTACCTCATCATGTTATGATTTTTGTTATGTTGATGACATTTGGTATTAGACACTTTGATATGTAGTTGGTCTTCATATTTATTGGTGTATGGCATGGGCATCTATATGATCTATATTTTTTTATGGTATTTTAGTTTCCTTGTATGTTTATGTGTTTTTATATGTTGATGTGTGTATGTAAGTGATTTAGCATCAATTTATCAATACACACAATTATCTTGGCGATCAATGAACATTGTTTGTCATAATGGAATCCTCATAAGATGAATCAATTAATGCACTAAAATGGATCACATAATCATTAGTTGAATCAATTGCAAAATATGTATGAATATTTAAATGAATAATTGATGTGTTAGTAAAGCTCAAATCTATATTATGAATAATGGATAATACATGTTTCTTTCTTTCTTTCTCATTTTCATTCTTTTAACCATTATTTTATATGATCAAACATGTAACAAACACCATGATTCTCTATTTTATTATTTATCTAAATGACTTATAATGAAATATTCAAGTTTTCTAAATTATTAATTAAAGTATAGTTCAAATGAATTACCTCCACCCTTTGTTGGCATTCTAAAAGCCTTTTGGTGAATGATGGTCCCTTGGGTCGATTAGGAGTTTGACTAAAGAATAGTGGCAAAGATGCCACATCATTCACATTTTGGATAGAGTATAAAAGTAAAGTAACATCAAGATATAAATTAATATATAATTACTCACAAAAAAAAATGCATACAATAAAAAAAATTAGATGTGTAGAAAAATTTATATTGGCAAGTCTAGGCCAAATTGGATGGCAGAAAGAGTTCCATGTTGAACTTCTATCAACTCCGCTATCATCAACTGTTATTCCCATTAGATACATTATTACTAATCTTTATTTATAATATATTCAAATGGAATACACCATGAAATTTAACTTTAAATTTTACCTCTAAATAAGATTGGACTTGCTTGTCTCCTTCTCTACCCCCTGATGCATGTGCTTGTGCTCTTGTCCCTGGCCCCTTAGCTTGAGTTCTGGACCCCACTGCCTCAGCTTGTGAAGGTGGTGTATGAGGGACATTGTACTCTAAAATGTTAAAGGGTAGCTCACTACTCTCCTCGAGAGGACCTAAGCACAATTGATTGCAAAAAATGCAATGATGAGGCACACAAACATGTGTGGATGAGGAGGGTCTAGTAATATTAGGTGATCCAATATGACCGCCAATATCATGTGGCTATGCAAGATAAGAGGTTTGTGTAATCAATTTCTTAGTCAAATAGTGTATAGAAATGAGGCCTTGTTGTGTTGCATTTGCAACAATGTCTAAGTGTTGAATTGGAGGTGGAGAAGGGATAGAAGGAGGGAGAATAAAAGGAACTTGCACTTATCTCATTGCTCCATGTCTATCTTGAGGCATTCCCTTACCTACTCCCTGGAACTCTCTAAAATCAAAATAATTCACATGGTGACCCATTATAAACTCTGCATATAGTTTATGAAGGAAATATAAAGGTACATCAAAATTGTTGTTGGGTGGTTTATGAAAAATCATCCACCAACGATCCCAAAAATCTTGAGTAATACCCTGATGTATACACCATTTGATTGAATACTTATTCTTACAAACATAAACATCCAATCTAGTTTTAGGATTGACAAAGTATTGGGCTAACATATATTTGGTAATGTCTAACTCTTTCACTTGGTCATATGATAAACCATTAGCATATTTTTCCTTCTTGGTTTCTCGCCATTGCCTAAATGATTCATGTTAGCTTGTGAGGGTTTGAACATAAGTAATAATCCCCTCTAAGTTTGATGTCATTAAAGACAATCAAGGGTGGTGGCGATAAATTTCTCTAATCCTACTTATTTCATCAATATTTATTATAATTTTCTCTTGGATTGTTGGAGGGTTTGGTAGGGGAGGGTTTGGGTTTGATGTTCTTCATCCATTTTACCTATTTAAAATTTAAAACATAGAAATTTAGGATGGAAAACAAAATAAATTCATTTTATTTACAAAAAAAATAAAAAAGAGAAAAATAAGACCTTACCTCTTTGAATTTTCCTCCTCCTTGAATCAGATATCTATCTTGCTTATCTGATATCCATTTCTAGAGATCCGTGTTTTGCAAGCCATGGGTTTTGCAAAACGTAGGCCCTTTTTTGTTTTTATCAAGAACTTTCCAAAATGGATATCCATTTAAAATGTAGGCCCTTTTTGTTTTTATCTTTTCCAAAATGGATATCCATTTTAGGTTTCACCAAGAAGATATCCTCTCCAACCCATAAAAAAGTCAAACTTGATCATTTCATGATTTTGGTAATTTAGAACACATTATTTCTTCCTATTGCCACTATTTTGCCCGCGATGATCCTGCACTCACCCTCTAACTTCATAGTTGAAAATATATTTGTGAGAATGTGATAAAGCATTGAGTGTCAACTCTAGGATTGTATCTATATATGTTTTTCAAAAAAGTAGACAAGTTACATGAGTTGTCATAGGGTGTCATCTCAAGTGAAGTTACTAAGTTCTTGTGCCATGGTTAACATATATTGAGGAGTGAACATACATATTTTGGTGGGAGTAAAGAGAAAGATGCATAGAGAGATAAAAAATAGAGAGATAGAGAGAGGGAGATTGACAGAGAAAGAGATTGTTGGCAACTTGGCAAACATCATTGATAGAGACATTGTTGATATGAGTTGGTTTGGTTGAGCATGATGTTTTTTGGTGTTTAGGTTTATGGCAACAAGAAAAGGAACAAGGTTGGAGTAGATATTTTAGTTAGACAAAGAAGACTTAGTCATTTTGGCTAAGTATTGGCACAATACAGACATAGCGACAGAGAGACAATATCTTGATTGGCATTGGTTCACAGTTGAAAATTAGGTTGTGTGGTTTTGGTATGATATTCCTAATCCCTAGATGATCCTATATCCAGAGTTTCATCCCTTGATCATCTCCGGATGTGTACTTTCAAGTTGCATGAGTTTGGTATTGCAGAGAACAGAGGTAATAAGAGTAGAACATATATTTGTTTTGATATGCATTCATTTGATGTTGTATTTTGAGGTGTTGTAAACACTTGTATGAAGTCTCTAAATCTATAGTTACAGAGTCTGAAGTCCACCGGAATGATAGTTTTGAGCTACTAAGTATCGCTACTTGGTTTGACAATGTTTGACTGAGACAGGGCATGTGTTCTGATGGTTCAAATTTTTTTGCAAGATAATATTATGCTCTGTGATTCTAAAGGTAATCTTTGGGATGTCTAAAGAGTCTTTGATATGAATATAAGAAAGTTTTGTGCTCCACAACAAAAGTTATGATCTGACAGTTAGACTGAACTAGTGACAGTCTGTATTTGAAGCTGACCTGTTAGTTTGATTTGTATGCGGCAAGTTCTATTGATTAGAACATTATCCTAAGTGGTTCTATAGTTGGAGCTGACATATGAGAATGTTTTTCAAATATAAATTGGGCCCGCAATGCATTTTGGTGAATAAATTTGCCTGACAAGCTACATGTTGATTAACTACACACTTCATCTTAGTAGGCCAACCTAATGTGAAGATTCTAAGTGTTGCAGATATATATGAGATCTAATTTGATGTTTGGATGATGGATGTGCAAGTGTGAAGGTGTGTGTGTGTGTTACATGTGAAAGATTGTGATTTGTGAAGGCGACAAGTGCTGAAGAAGAGAGATCTTATTTTCATGTAAGAACAAAGCAGTGTAGCAGAGTAGTTCAAGATGAAGAGTTTTGAGAAAATTGTTTTGAGCATCATTGGAACTGTAATCATGCATTTGTAGATACAATTCTAGCATTTTATTTTGGTAGTGAGCCACCCTTCTATCTCTTTCTTTCTTTAGGTAATGAGCCTATTTTTGGCAATGAGCTTGTTTTTGGCAATGAGCATCCTTGGATAGTGAGTCCTTTTTGGGTAGTGAGCCTCTTTATAATTTGGTATTGTTACTACATAATATATTGTGAGTTATCACTCACTGTGGTTTTTTCCTTTTTGGGTTTTGCACGTAAAAATCTTGGTGTTCATGTGTCATGTCTTGTGGTTGTTCATGCTATGTTTAATTTGATTTAATGTTGTTGAATGGGAAAATGGATTAATAATTTAATCAGTGTATGGTTTAAGAGACTACTGATTCACCCCCCTCTCAGTATTCTGAGTGTTCAATGATTGGTATCAGAGCCTGGTTCCTTAGAAGAAGTCTAAGAACTGGGAAGATCTTGGAGATTGAACACATGGCAGGTAAAAGGTATTCTACCCCTCCTAAAGAAATTGATCCAAATGAAACTATAGAAGAAGAATGCACGGTTGTTAATGAAGAAGAACTCAAGGCTGCTCTTGAAGATCTTGAAAAGACTGAAATAGAAAATAGGGATCTAAAAGAAAATGTCAAGGAAGTAGATGAGTGCATCATAAAATTGAGGGAGCAAGTCAAGAGGTTCAAAGAAAAATGTAAGGAGGTTAGTGAAAAATTGAGATCAGCAAATGAAACCTTGAATGATTTGAAAGTGGAAGTTGTAGAAAAAGCAAAAGTTGAAGAAAGCCTAAATGAAATAATAAAAAACAAGTCTGAAGAATGTACAAGGCTGGAACAAGAAGTTGTGGATCTGAAATAGGCATGGATTCAAGAAGATAAATTTAGAGTGAGTGCTACCAAACTTGATATAATAATTGCAAGTCAGAAGAGTTCTGATAACAAAGAAGGCTTGGGATTTGAGAAAGGTGAAAATTCTAAATCATATCAAGCATCAATTACTGAGAACAAGGAGGACAAAGGCAAACAGATCTAGAATCAAAGGAACTAACCTAGAAGACCAGCAATTAGGAAACCAAATGCTCAAAGGTACCCATCTTTCAATGATTAATGTAATTCATGCAATAAGTTTGGTCATAAGGCTACTCAATGTAGGAGCAGAGTGAATCAAAATGTTCCATCATTTTTCGGTCAGTGCTTTACTTACAATAAAATAGGTCACAAAGCTAATGATTGTAGAAGTCAGATAAGGAATGGTTACAACAACTGAAGGAATGCTCAAACTTTCAGAGGTAACTGCTTTATATGCAAGAGATTTGGTCATAGAGCTAGTGAATGCAGAAGTCAGATAAGACACAACTATAATAATGGAAGGAATGCTCAATCTTTCAATGGAAATTGCTTTGCATGCAATAGATTTGGACACAAGGCTAACCAATGTAGATCAACGATGAATGGAAGGAACAATGGTCAGAGAAATGTTGTATGCTTCAATTGCAACAGGCCTAGACATATTGCAAGGTTCTGCAAAAGTAAGAATATAAAGGATAATCAGGCAGAGATGAAGAAACTAGTACAAAAGATTGATCTGGCAAAGGCCAAGAAGGAGATGAACAATATTTGGGTTAAGAAAGAAGTATGTGAAGTCAAGAATGAGTTTGCACTAGCTTCTGGTGTAGACACTTCCTCCAGGAAGTGAATTGGGAGCTATGGCTTAGGGGGAGCTTCAATGAAAAATCTTGTTCCCCCAGCCTAAAAAATGGTGCTGCCATCCAGCACAAAGATATAAGTTAGAAAACATTTTGCCAGATCTTTTGAAGAAGATTTTGACAGAAAAGAACCTAATGTGGTGGATTGCAGAGCAATTTAGATTGACTATGAATGGTAAAGAAAGAATTTGACAGCTTTTCGAATCAAACATTTATGGTGATTAGGTTTTAATGAAAAGAACTTAAAAAGGGAATTCATTTGAAAGGAAATTACATTGCATTCAAACCCTCAAGAGACTAACGAGATTTGAGTAGCAAAATACAAAAGCAGATTCAAACGTTTGGTGAGAAGAAACCCTAACCGGAAGCAAAGATCAAGGTATTTATAGTTTTCACTCTTACAAAGTTTTATTGAGCTACGAAAATGTTTACTCCACATGTTGTTGAAATCATTGAGATACCCCGTCCTAAGTTCAAGAAGTACCCATTCAAATCATTAGGAATAGATCTGGATGGTGTGTTCTCTGAGGTTCTATTTAGCGTCATGCATATTGAAGATGTTAGGGCATACATACATGCAAACCTAGAAGAGTATGATCATGGAAAATTAGGGCAAATTTATGTGGATAAACTGACTGATGATAAGTGTGAGCTAAAAGGAGAATATAGTGCGCTACATGAGCAGAAGTTGGATGTATTGATTGATTTTCTTGATTTTTGTGAAGATGCTTGGGTCCAATATGCCCTAAGCAAAATGCACGATAAATTCATGTGGTTAGAAATGATGCATATGATTACTAAAGATTCCATTAAGGCAGTCACTGGCATGTGTTCCATCAAAGCAATTTTAGGTTTGAAGGCCATAAAGAATAACACAGTGACGGAGTTAACAGGTGCCAAATTTGACAAAAGGGCATTAACCATCAATGACATAGAAGATCCAGCAGTAAGGTTTGCTTCCATGGTGATTGGTTATAAAGTATACTTCTCAAACATGGAGAACTCTGTCTTGGCTACAACTATCTACATAGCCTTTGATATGGTGAAGAAGAATGCAGACTATGACCTGTGTGAGTTGCTCTGGCAACAATTGATGGAGAATTTGAAAAGGACAAAGGACACTAAGTACCCCTTTTAAGTATGGTACTCTAATCATCTACCTGCTGTTATACTTACTGAAAGAATTACCAGGTATATGTAACATTACTTGGTTAAATCATTCTCTGGTAGCAATTCAAATTAGAAATCATTTGCAAAGTTTAGGAGATGCTGATAAACACAATGTAGCATTATGGGGTTACTTTAAGAATTTACAAAAGAAAATGTAGGCTAGGGCTAGGATCCCTAAAAGGGTTGTGGAAAAATATGAAAAGAGATTGTTTTTATGGTAGATAAAGATAAATGCCTCATGCAGTATAATCTAGAACTGTATGGGTCCCAACAATGGGATATGAGGTTACAGAGGATGTTTTGACTAGTTTGGCTAATTTGATGTTGAGAAAACCAAAGGATCATAAGAAGGAAAGATTTGGAACATTTGAAGAAAAATCCCTCAAAGTGCATATGGAACTGAAACAACCTAAAATCAAGAGAAATGTAAGAAAATATGTGGAAGAGTTTGCAAAAAGTAAAGGCTTTACACAAGATCAGATAGATGAAGCAAGAGCCAAGTCTGAAGCCTCCAAGGCTGCAAGTGCTCCAGAAGGTCAGATATCAAAGGCTTCGAAGAAGGAAGAAGAGAAATCTGAACCAAAAAAGCCTACTTCCAGCTCAAGAAGAACAAGAGCATCCTCCTCTATTGTAGATACCTCTCAAAGCTCCAGACCACTCCCTATTGTCGAGGTTGAGAAAGAAAAGACAAAGCATGCAGAGAAAAGGTAGAAAAGAAAGAAAGAAAAGGCAACCAAAAGAGTGTATGTGAACCTAGGCGAAGGAGAAGAAGAAGAAGAGACAGAGACTGATGAAGAAATCAAGGCTAGGAAAGCAAAAAATAGATGAGGCCTTAGCAAGCAAAAAGGAGAAGCTCTCTAGAAAGGTTAAGGGCAAGAAGAAGAAGAAGGGGGAGAAGACTGAGACCAAAGAAGATGAAGAAACAATATCCTTGGAAGCCACAGTCAATGCAATAGCTCAGCATGGCAATGTGAAGCCTATTGCTGGTATATATGATGAAAGCTTAGATGCAGACAAAGTGATACTTGAAACAACAGTTGTAAGATTTTTGGTTATGTTCAATAAAGTACTAATTGAAGTTATAGATGATTTACTAGACAATTTAGCCAACATCATGACAACAAGAAAGGAAGGGGCCATGGCCAAATATGTTGAGATTAAGGAGTATGTTTTGTTGAAACTTTGCCCAAATATCACAAGTGAAGAAAAAGTTAAAGCCACTAAAAAGATCAGTGATGAATTTAGAACCAATAAGAGAGTTAATACTCTAATGTCTAGAGATATTGAGAAATTGGTTAAAGAAACTAAGGAGATAACATTACGTGTGCTACATGAATTGCAAATCTCAACTATGGTAGACACTAATTAAGAGGAACAAAATGTTGATGTTGATAAGCCTAATACAGTTTTGGATGAGAATATAGAATAGAGTATGGATCAAGGTGGAACACCTCCTCTAGTAAGCTCTAGGAAAGATGAAGAGATGAAAGAGTCTGTATAGCAAATGAACTCTAAAGAAGAAAAACTAGTATCTGAAGAAAATGCCTCTAAAGATCAAGGTGAGCAAAAAGAAGAAGCAAATGAATAAATAGTTGACAACCCTACTTTGAAAACAAAAGGAAATGAACAAGAACTCATTCAAGAAGATCCTCTAGAAAGGCATGATATTGAGATGTCTCATGAAGAAGAAGACAAAAGAGACACTGCTGAGAATGAGTCAATTGACTCATTAAGAGATTATTTGGAGAAGAAAAAGGAAGCTCAGATTTTGACCACACCTGAGCTATTGCAAGGACCAATTAACCTTGCCACAATGTCCCCATTACAGAAGTTGAGACTTGGGATAATTTTTTAGACCACAACACAAGAAGAGATATTAAAATCCCATATGGAGGATAGTGAGCTGATTGGAGATGCATCAACAAATTTTGTTTAGATTATGCTTGGAATAAAGAGAGATACATCATTAGCTCCTACTAGCCAGTTGAACAAACTTATTGAATTAGTCAACTCTCATTTTGAGTCCCTTGAACAAGCTACAGAAAAGAAGGTAAGGGCAGATGTTGATAGAAAGAGATTAGTTGAGCTAAATGATAATATTCTCAAGACAAAGTTCTGCTAGATAAGAGTGTTGAGTATTTAGAAATGGCCATCAAAGAAGCTAGAAATTTGTATAAATTTTGTCTAACATGGCCTAAGAAAAATAAGGATCTAAAGGACAAGATAGATGGTTGGGAAGCCCAGATCACTAAAATATCCAAATCTTATGATCCGGTTAAAGATGCTATTGGGAATCAAAGGGATACAATTGAAACCATCAATTATAACATAAATAAGTTGCAAACCCAGAAGGAGGTCATCAAACATAGAATGAGTCATCTTTGAGAGATAGTGAGCTTCAAGATTGCATCCATGACTAGGCTAGTAGCAACAATAGATAAGACAAGGCAAATCACTGAGGCCCCTGCTACTGTGAAGAAGGCAGAAGACTTAGTGTCCTAGGTTAATGGGCATATATTAGTTTTGAGTGATGCTAATGTTAGATGGGATGAAGATTTGGTGCAACTAAAGAAGATCTACAAAGATATTCTCCCTACAAATTAGTAAGACATTTGAATTCACTTGTATCTATGCAAATAGTACAAATAGTTTTGAAGTTTTGGTCACCTGTACATATTTCTATATCATACACCTTTACCATTGATGTCAAAGGGGGAGAATGAAGCATGTGAAAAATACAAAGAAAAATAACTAAAAAACAAGGAGAGAAGTATGAAGTTAGGGGGAACAGTGTAAAAAGAGTAAGGGGGAGAAGTATAACAGTTTTTCACATCAAGTGTTTCCATCAATGCCAAAGGGGGAGATTGTTGGCAACTTGGAAAACATCATTGATAGAGACACTATTGGTATGAGTTGGTTAGGTTGAGCATGATGTTTGATGGTGTTTTCATTGATGGAAACATGAAAAGGAACAAGGTTGGAGTAGAGATTTTAGTCAGGCAAAGAAGACAGTCATTTTGGCTAAGTATTGGCAGAGTACAGACATCGACAAAGAGATGGTATCTTGATTGGAATTGGTCCATAGTTGAAAATTAGGTTGTGTGCTTTTGGTACGATATTCCTAATCCCTAGATGATCCTGTATCCAAAGTTTCATCCCTTGATCATCTCTAGAAGTGTACTTTCAAGTTGCATGAGTTTGGCATTGCAGAGAAAAAATATTTGTTTTGATCTGCATTCCTCCAGTGTTGCATATATTTTTATACAGTTTTGAGGTGTTGTAAACACTTGAATGAAGTCTCTAAATCCAGATTTGCAGAGTTTGAAGTCCACCAGAATGATAATTTTAAGCTACTGAGTATCGCTACTTGGTTTGACAATGTTTGACTAAGATAGGGCATGTGTTTTGATGGTCCACATTTTGCTGCAAGATAATATTATGATTTATAATTCTAAAGATAAGCTTGGGGATGTCTAAATAGTCTTTAATATGAATATGAGAAAGTGTTGTGGTCCGTAACAAGTTATGATCTGATAGTTAGACTAAACCAGTGACAGTCTGTGTTTGAAGCTAACCTGTTAGTTTGATTTGTATGTGGCAAGTTCTATTGATTAGAACCTTATCCTAAGTGGTTCTATAGTTGGAGCTGACATATGAGAATGTGTTTCAAATATAAATTGGGTTTGCAAGGTGTTTTGGTGAATGAATTTGGCCAACAAGCTACATGTTGATTAACTACACTCTTCATCTTAGTAGGCCGACCTAATGTGAAGATTCTAAGTGTTGTGGATATATATATGAGATCCAACTCGATGTTTGGATGATGGATGTGTGAATATGAAGGTGTGTGTGTGTGTGTGACATGCAAAATATTGTGATTTGTGAAGGCGACAAGTGCAGAAGAAGAGAGATCTTGTTTTCATGTAAGAATAGAGCAGTGTAGAAGAGCAGTTCAAGATGAAGAGTTTTGAGATAGTTTTTTTGAACATCATTGGAGCTGTAATCATTTTGGCAGTGAGCCACCCTTCTATCTCTTTCTTTCTTTAGGCAATGAGCCTATTTTTGGCAGTGAGCATCCTTGGATAGTGAGTCCTTTTTGGGCAGTGAGCCTCTTTGTAATCCGGTATTGTTACTACATAATATATTGTGAGTTAAACACTCACCGTGGTTTTTCCCTTTTTGGGTTTTCCACATAGAAATCCTGGTGTTCATGTGTCATGTCTTGTGGTTGTTCATGCTATGTTTAATTTTCTTTAATGTTGTTGAATGGGCAAATGGATTAATGATTTAATGAGTGTATGGTTTAAAAGAATACTAATTCGCGCCTCTCTCAATATTCCAAGTGTTCAATAGAGATCTCTAGTATATATATAGAGAGAGATAGAGAAGAAGATATAAAGAGATGGGTATAGGGAGATATAGAGATATATAGAGAATAGAAGATTGATAGAAGAGGAAGATGTAAAATTTGGCTTTCAGGAATGGATATCCATTCCTAGATCTACAAAATGGATACCCATTAGCTTAATAATGGATATCCGTTATGCTTTGGGAATGCCTTGGATTTAGGCTTGGGACTTTCATATTTGACTTTCTCTCAACTTTAATGTATTTACAGGTTTCACCCTCTTCTTGTGACTTCACCCTCCGTGTTGAGGACCTTTTTAATTCAAATTTAATAAAATGAAAAGGGTTTATTGAAGAAATTGTCATCTTTCTAAAAATATAACATTTTCTTGATTATCATATTATTAAACGTTTATTAATAAGTTTCTAGGTATGTGTAGTATCATGATGGGCCAAACAATACCTCTAAGTGGCAATGAAAATTCTAAAAATCATACTTAATCAAGTTCATGTGAAAATTTGAATGGATTATCTACACAATTTGAAGAATATGTAAGAACAAAATTTGTAGAGAATTGAATCTAGTTTATGGGCTACTATTTAAAAAAAAACTAAATTTACTTGGTGAAAATGAATATTTCAATGAACAACTATTAAATTTTTCAGAGAAAAATAAAAAGTGGGTGTCATTCTAGCCAACCTAAATATGAATAATTTTTTTTTTTGAATCTTTCAAAATAAGTAAAGGACTCATTCCTGGATGTGACACATATTTTTTTTGAAATTTTTTTACAAGAAAATAATTAGTTATGATTTTTTACTGTGACTTTTTTAAAAACTAAAAAGTAATTTTCCAGCCAACCTAACTCGATAAAAAAAAGTGGAACTCAATTTTCTTTAAAACCTATAGCCAGAAAAGCATAGAGTGTGATGCATCTTTCGGATTTGAAAAAGGTGAAATGGTTTGAAAGTTATGGATGTTTTTCAATCAGTGTGTCCATAAGGATTTTAGACACACACTATATAGAAAATTATTAATAATTGTTTAATAATATGATAATAAAATCAAACAAAATCTTATATTTTTAGAAATATGATAATTTCTTCAATAAACCCTTTTCACTTTATCAAATTTAAATAAAAAAAGTTGTCATCACAGAGGGTGAAGTTTGAAGAAGAGGGTGAAACTTGTAAACACATTAGAATTTAGAGAAAGTCAACTATGACAATCTCAAGCCTAAATACAAGGAAAAACCAAAGCAAAACAAATATCCATTACTAACGGATATCCATTAATAAAGGATATCCATTATTAAAGTAACAGATATCCATTTTGTGGAGCTAGGAACAGATATCCATTCTTGGGAAACAGATATCCATTTCTATTATCTAGAAATAAAAGAAGACTTCATTATTTGCTAGGGACGTTGCAAGATAATGCCATCAAATGGTATGATTTGATGAAAAGATCTGAGAAAGATACTTGGGCTAAAGTGAAAATGGAATTCAACAAGCAATTTAGATGACCATATTCATGAACAAATCTATTAAGTACTATGATCAAAGAATATTGAACCTTATACAAATACTACAAAATCTAGTAGCAAAAGATCGAAAATTGTAGTACTAAGTATATTGACTATGGAAAGTATTCATAATACATATTAAGTTTGTGAATAGTACCTACTATCAACTTCTTAGTATCAAGACACATAGCAACCAATGCTGCATTTTCCATTTAGACCAAGTGTTAAAGCACTTTTAGGCTCCATATGAAGTTCCCAAAATCCTAGAGAATCATCTAGTATGGATTTATAATGTGTTATGATACATATAGTAGCAAATCATCTAGTATGATTGTAATGCCCTGCCATGAACACCTTAGAGAACAACACATCTATGCTAAACAAAATAGGATAATTTCTTTTTTTTTTAGATAGAAATATCAAAGTAATGTTTAACATATCTATACACATCATTAAACTATCAACTTGTTACTCTAAGGTTTCATGGTTGCATTAATTGACAAATCAATTAGCATTATCTAACATACATCATCAACTAACATCAGTAGATCATTCTAAATCTATTACTTTAAATAAATTAACATTTACATCTCCATATCATAACATCAGATAAATAATCAACATGATCAGGATTACATGTGCATATAAAAATTCCTATACATATGAGTACATCATTTCATTAACTACATTATGGTTGGACTGATACACAAGACTAGTACATGAGTATACATAACTATGTCCTCAAACTGGTATAAGATCTAATGTTTGATACACAAGATACATCCTCCTCACACACGAACAATAGCAAGAGAAAAAAAATTGATGGAGATAAAGCACCCAACCATGTGGAACCCTGAGGTCCACCCCTGTGCTAGGAGTTAACATAATGTCCCACTACAATAGACAAGTAGGTAGATAATAGACTATAAGGAACAAGGACAACACTTGTCTTCAACAACATAAGTCAATATCACAAGCAACTCAACAACACTTCTAGAGGCATACGCAAACAAATGGGGAGAGCACAACTAGGGAATGCTAGGCTGTAGTAGGGAGAGTGTCATCACATGGTCTTGACATGGGTTACCTTGGCAGTCTCTCACTAGACATTGGCTCCCATCTATGGTTACCCTAGCAGTCTCTCTCTAGACACCAACCCCATAGGGTGACACATGCGGAATCAACCTTCCTTTCGTGAGGACAAGGAAGTTGATTTTTCCAACCAGGCCTTCTCATCTCATCCTTAGTCTGAACTAGCACTATAGGCATGAGTGAGGAATCCAATTATCTTGTTTAGTGTGATATCTACCCTTTCTCCCTAATACATTTTAGGTTATCACTTGTTTACCAACTTCCAATGGGTTACCCTAGCTAGCCACTTTGGGCATTAGCCCCACATTGGAAGTCACTTCCCTACCTACAGCTAGATACCCTAACCATCAAACAAGACGTATATCATCATAGCAATAAATTTTCATGCACATTATAAGGCATTAACCTTCTTGCATACTAAAGCATCATCACAAGGACAAAACTCCTAAACCATTGCCCATAACAACACATATTCATTACCTCTTTATGATTTCCATGTTTCCCCATTCCACAACTCACCACAAGAATCAATACAAGACAAATACAACTAAATGGACAGAAATACATCCACAAGGGAATACATTCATCATTCACATTGTCTTTTATCTCATATGTACTAGAGACAACATGCTTCCTAGGGCATCATAAATCAAAAACATATAACAAGACTATGCATGAAATCAATTCATATCATCCTTTGCCTCTGGAAACCTAAACTTTACAATTTCTACTAACGATAATAAAATCAATACCTAATTATAGTAATTATATAATCATATCGATTATTGTTTAATCAAATCAAACAATTGTATTAATCTATAACAACTACATTTCTTTATTTCATAATTCAATAATCTAAACATATATACATATTTCAATAAACTAATCTAAATAAATCACGTATCTTAACTATGCTTTTGATTTATATTTAATTTTAATTAATAATTGATTACCATTTATATATAAATAAATATACACATGATATAGATATATTTATATGCACGATAATGTACTAGTGTGTAGGTTATTCCTACTCTCAATGTAAAATTTGGCCAATAACAATTATCTACCATGTTTGTTGAAGAAGAGGTGAAAAATTGCTATTGAAATAATAATAATAATAATAATAATAATAATAATAATAATAATAATAATAATAATTAGCAAATATTTCCATCCAAAGATAAGTAAATCTGTTATTGTTATTTACATTCAACCTTGACTATCAAATAAATTCTTTTTATGGCAGTTATCTATTCAATAATGTCTTTAAAATACTATGACCTACTTTAGTATAAGTAAATTTTATTAAATCAAATATACATATCATCATAATCCTATATAAATTTTGACAGTTTAATCAAAATCTCTTCTTTCATATGTTAAAGTCTTTCTTTAAACTTCAGTTATATTTTCCAATTAAAAATGATTAAATACAACTATAACTCTATCAAATATAGGCCCAGATTTGCATCGAGAGTTATTTGGAGGTTTTATTTTCTGACAAACCTAATTTTTGAACATTTTATATGAGGCCATTCAATTGAAGAGAAATTTTGCCCAGATATACTTTATACCTATTTCCTATTGTAAATATAACATTATAGATTAGATGCACCAGAAATTAAGAACCATTGGGTAGATGACTTGTGAAGCAGGATTTTAATGGGGACATGGGCAGCTGGGTGTGCCTAGCTACAAAGGTAATTTAATTTAAATTGACTAAATTTTAGATTTTAGTGTGCACTAAATATAGGAAATATAATTTCTAAAGACATTAATGTGCTTTAACTTATCTTGAAATAAAACACATAACTAAAACACAATCCTCATTACAGCCATGAGTAGTGTTGAGAATATTTTTTGTGATAGATGCTTGGCAGAGATAAAGAACAACAAGGTGGATGAATTTGTTTAAACACTGGTAATCAATGATTTCAGCTGAGCGATTTGTTGAAAAAACTTTAGAAACTTTCAAGCAAATGGCAGTGTAAGGAGAATAAAATCACACCCTTCCACACGCCATGTATATCATTAATCTTTCTAAATTGTACATGGCATTGCCATCCAACGAGCAATTTATAAGTAAGGCAGTTTGATAAGTTCTCAAATAAAATTATTTAAACAGCTTATAAAGCATTTCTACTATAGCTATAAACATTTCCACCCTAAAAATAATGGTAACTGGAATCAAATGTCATAAATAGCTACGGTGGAAATAGGTTTAGTATATGAGATTTATACATAAATCAGATCTGAAACCCTTATCATGCTATCCCCTACAACTAATTGTTATGTGTGCATGGTTGAACTTCTTGGCCACGCTAGTCTGGAGGGTGCCCTAAATTTATCTTTGAGATACCAGTTATTCCTATATTGGTGGTGGTGATCAGATCTCTTGGTGACTGTAGATCACAAATGAAAAAGGCTTAGGAGTAGTTTTAGCGACGTTACTTTCTAAATTGGATCCTAAAATGTTACCCAACCTAAAAATTTCTTTACTCAAACATCCTTCCAGAGATGACAAGTAGGTAGAGATTTCAACGAATAATGAAATAGGTGAATGATAGAGGAATATTGCCAGTTTAATTAGTTGTCTGGTAGTCATACATGCAAAATGTGGAAGCATAGACAAGATGTGATCTCATAGGCTACCATGAATGCACGACGCATAGAAAATAGATTTGTTGAAAAGAATTTAGAAATTTCCTAACAATTTGTGGCTCTCAAAGTAATTGATACAATTGCTTATTAATTCAAATCGCTGCACTAGAATGTAGATCTTGGACGCACAAGCATGATATGTGGCTGCTTGACAAGCGCCTCATAGAAACGTCTTCTCATGCGATGATTGTAGGTTATACACAAATGGATTTGACGATAACTAGATTACACAAAAATGGATTTGTTTTAGGCATGGATGATTTGCAAAAAAAGGTTTTTAGAGGATTTGAAGAAAAGGTAATTGGCAAGATTTAATGTCTTTAGGATCAATCAAGCAATATATTTAACAAATTTACAAACAAAATTGATCAAACCAGAAATAAATATAGATAACGATGGAACCTAGCTTCTTTGCATTGAAAATTCGATGCCAGGATCACTCCTACAACTGCAAACCAGACCTTCAATCTCCCTCCTCAATTCTTCTTCCTCTTTAATTCTTCCTCCTCCTCTTTTTCTAGCCAATTCTTTTAGAGTGAGAAATCTTCCCACCTTTTTAAGAGGGATGGCTCATGATCCAAAGCCCCAACGAAACAACAACCAATATTCATTTACAATACTTATTAAAATATTATTTTTATTATTTTAATGTTACCTTTGAATTTATTTTATCAAAATTTATAATTGTTTATATTTATTTATTTATACATTTTATTTTCATTTTAATTTTATCCATTTATAACCAATTGAATTGTTTATAAACAACTCATTATTTATTTATTATTTTCACATTAATTTTATTAATTATATTTCCCATATAACTTTAATTTATATTAAAATAATTATATTTCTTTATCAAAATTGTCTTCTTAGTTTATTAACTCCATTTAAATACAACAATTAACCAATCATACATCAAGAAATTCTAAACTAGCTAAACCTAATTGTCAAACAATACCTGAGCATCATGTACGAACAGAGAGCTAGATGACAACCATGGAGACAAATAGACAAAACTGACGACAAGGACTAGGGAACCTTATGCTAACTCCATTCAACAATTCCATTGGTGAAGGCACGCTTGGACCTACTAATTTAGGTGGAGTCGATACCCGGTACCTGCAGCCTACGGAAAACCACACTGTCAACCATGAAAATATATATCATCATACAGTCATACAGTGAATGGAAGTTGCAGTGTGGTAGGGTACTCAAACACGAGTAATGCGACACTGTTCCGTTCACATAAACACATCAATAAATAACTACATTACACATAATTTCTAATTACTTATCACCAGAATAGAATAATCAATTATATAATGATCTAATACAATAAACACCGTTAAAACATCGTAACCATGATCAAATAACACATTAAACTCACACTAACATTAATCCATAACATCTGATATGTCCATCAAAACTATGAAAACATAAAATATCAGTAATCAAACATCATCAATTGTCATCATAGCAATAGGTCCATAATCAACTAGCATAATAACATAGAATCCATCATCAAACAGAATGTCATAATGTCCAGTCCTACTAGGATAACCATCAGTCTAACAGAAGCAAGGTGATGGGTACTACATCCTCCCCCCTAGGATCAGGCTTACTCCTGGAAGCCTACAAACAAATGTGGATATAACTCTCGCATATGGGTTGCATCCTCCTAGGTGGTTGAAGCCTCATCATTAGGATCCCATTGAACCCTTACCTGCTCCACATCTCTGCCCCTGAGGGCGAGTCTCCTGTGCTTCAAAATACTTACAGGCTCCAAAGCCAGTTGCCTGTCCTCTACCTATAAGGCACTCCACTCAAGAACATGTGAAATATCTGGATAATATGGCCTGAGAATAGAAACATGAAATACATCATGGATATGCGAAAGACTGGGTGGCAAAGCAAGATGGTATGCAACAGGAATGATCCTTTCCAAAACCTCAAATGGCCCAACATAGTGCGGTGTGAGCTTAGAACCTTTTCCATAATGGATCAAACTCTTTCATGGATGCACCTGCAAAAACACTCAGTCTCCAACCGACAACTAACAATCAACCCTATGGGCATTGGCATATTTCTTCTGCCTTTCCTATGCTTCCACTAAATTCTCTCTAAAGCGATCAACCTGTTGCTCCATCACTCAGAGCATCTCTAGTCCTAGGAGAACTTTTTCCTCAAGATGATCCCAACTTAGTGGGGTCCAACAAGGATGACCATACAAAGACTGGAAAGGAGACATACCAATCGAACTGTGATATCCATTATTGTATGTAAACTCCACCAAATACAAGTAATCCTCCCAATGAGTTTGCTAATCCATAACATACATCCTAAGCATAGCCTTGAGGACCTAATTAACCCTCTTAGTTTGCCCATTAGTCTCCAGATGGTAAGATGAACTAAAGTTCAACTGAGTCCCTAATGCATGTTGTAAGGACATCCAGAGAGATGAAGTGAACATTGGATCTCTTTCAGAGATGATCTTGCGAGGAATTCCATGCAATCTGACTATATCCTCCATAAAAATTCTAGCCACTAAAGATGCATTATATGATGACCGAACAGTAGAGAAGTGTGCTACCTTAGTCAACCTGTCCACAGTGACCATAATGGCATCATGACGATGAGAGGACATAGGAAAACTAACTATAAAGTTTACTGAAATGATGTCCCATTTCCATTCTGGAACAAGATGCGACTGAAGAAGACCTGTAGGATGTTGATGTTCTACCTTAACTCTTTGACACTCTAGACATATCGAGACAAAATCAACAATATCCCTCTTCATTCCAACCCAAAAATACAACTGACGAAGGTCTGCATGCATCTTTTTGACACCCGGGTGAGCTGAATAGGGTGCCTAATGCTCCTCCGACATAATTAGGATATGAAGACCCTCTAAAAGACAAACATAGATGCGATCAAAGTGCCGCAAGAGACCATTCAACTCAAGAGAATAATTAGCAAATCTACCCTCCAAGGGTCTTCCTAACTCAACCTCTGACTTCACTTCCTGATAGTAGCTATTAGTAGGAAGTGCTACAAGAATTTGACCTTTCAAATCCACTCCAAGAGTGACTGATGAAAGCTCATCCTTCACTAACTAAGAACATCTACCACAACATTCTCCTTACCCTAGATATACTTCACCTCAAAATTGTACTCATAGAGGAATTCCATCCACTGCCTCTATCTAGCATTCAAGTTTGGCTGCGTGAATATGTGCTGTAAACTACGATGATCACTATGCAGCTCAAACTGATGCCCAAACAAAAAATGTCTCCATCTCACCAAGGCATGCATGATGACGGCTAACTCCAGATCATGCATGGGATAGTTCAACTCATGATCCTTGAGTTTGCAAGACTCATAGGCTATCACGTGACCATCTTGCATTAAAATTGCTCCAAGACCCTCCAAAGATGCATCGGTACACACCACAAAATCTCTGGTAGGGTCAAGAACTGCTAAAATGGGTGCACTAGTCAACTGCTCCTTAAGAGTCTAAAAGGCTGCTTGACACTACTCTGACCAAACAAACTTCTTCCCTTTCCTCTGAAGAGAAGTAATAGGGTGAGCTATCTTCAAGAATCCCTGGACAAACCATCAATAATAGCCTACTAAATCCATGAAACTGTGAACTTTTGAAACATTAGTGGGTGCAGGCCAATCTATAATGACTTAGATCTTCGAAGGATCCATGACAATGCCCTTATCAGAAATAACATGTCCCAAATATCTCACTTCTGTTTGAAAGAATTCACACTTTGCCAAGTTTGCATATAGCTAATTCTCTCTTAAACACTACAAAACCTGATGCAAATGCTCCTCATGCTCCTCCATAGTCCTCGAATAGATCAATATATCATCCAAAAACACAAGGACAAATCTATCGAGATAGGTGTGAAATACACCATTCATCTGGCTCATAAACACAGAAGGTGCATTCCTCAACCCAAATGGCACAACAATGAACTCATAGTTCCCATAGCGAGTGCGAAATGCTGTCTTATGGATGTCTGCCTCAAAGATATGCAACTGATGATACCTTGACTTTAAGTCTATCTTTGAAAACACCTTAGCCCCCTTGATTTGATCAAAGAGGTCATCAATCTATGGCAAGGGATATCTGTTCTTCACAGTTACCTTATTTAATTTCTGATAATTGATACACAACTGAAGGGATCCGTCCTTTTTCTTCACAAAAATGACAGGTGCTGCCCAAGGAGAGACACTAGGATGAATGAACCCCTTTGCTAACAACTCCTCTAGCTACAATCGAAGCTCCTTAAGCTCATGAGTGGTCATCCGATACGGAGCTCGTGAGATAGGTTATGCTCTGGGAACAAGGTCTATCTTCAAATCAATATCACACTTAAGTGGCATTCCCAGAATCTCACTAGGAAAAACATCTACATACTCCTTAAGGATAGGATGATCATCGAGAGACACCTTCTCGATTCCCCCCTAACTCCAAATCATTAACCATCATGGCAAACAATTGGCAACCTTGACGCATACATCTTTTCAACTACATGGCAAAAATCATACGCAAGGAGATGAGTCTCTGAATGCCAACTACTTCTACCTCACTGCTAGAATTATTTAAACATTGTACTAATTTGCATCAGCAATCTATCACTACTCGATGAGCATCCAACCAATCCATTTCCAACACTTTATCATAAGGTCCTAGGGGTATAATGCGAAGATCCACTATGGTAAATAGAGGACCAATCCTTAAACCACAACCATACACGAGGGATTCTACCACTATTGTAGCTCCAAAGGCCAATTTGACTTGCCACCTAACATCCTGCTTTGTTGCCACCAATCCACAATGCTCTACTAAAGAAGGGGAAATGAAACAATCTGAAGCACCAGAGTCAAATAGAATGGAAATAGTAGTACCTCACAACATACCAGTAGTCTCCATAATAGTACCTTTATGCTCTACTTGGCAGTTATCTACTACCGCAAATACCTTGTGTGACCTACCTGCATCACCCATGGTTGGCTCTGAAGCTACTGGCCTCTAACCAAATCCTGTAGTGTTGTTCTGTGGACACTGCCTAGCTATATGTCCCTGCTGGCTACAAGAGAAACATCATTAGACTACTGGAAACTTCCCCTACTAGCTGCAGATTATGTGCTCAGAGCTGGCTGATCAGAACGATAACAATTGTTTCACAACCAAATCTGATCTTTCTTAGATTGGAACCTACTACCTTGCAGAGACTAGGAATGCTTTGGTTTTGATTGAGAAAACTACTACTGTTGTCCACTCTTAGCAGGTGCATGATGGCTTATTGAGGTACCTGCTGCCTAAGACTGACCACCACAGGGTCAAGGGTGCACTACCAATCTGTACACCTGTATGATCCCCTAGGGCCATGGTCAAATTATCCTCTACTAGTCGAGCCTTCTTGATTTCCACCTCCACGGCCTTTGGCTCGAAGACACAAACTCCACTAATACGGGAATTCAAGCCCCTAATAAAGTGTTGAACCAACATAGCCTCATCATTACCAATGCCTGTGTACTACTTGAGCTCATAGAACCTGTGCTCATACTTCTCCATTGTCATGGCCATCTGTCTCAACCCATGAAATTCATCAGCATGTCATTGCCTCCAATGCTTTGATAGGAAACAAGCTCTGAACCTTTTCATAAATAGTTCCCAAGATACTGTGCCAATATCCAAATGTAACTTTTGTTCCTCTAATCGCCACCATGTTGAAGCAAAACCTCTAAGGTGCATAATGACACATCTCTCCTTGGTGTTACTACCATACAGATGCATGGTAAAACACCTTTCTAGATCTATCAGCCATGTCTTTACCTCTAAACCACCACTAGAACCATCAAAAGTGGGAGGATGTACCCTCATGAGGTCTCTCATGTGTCTTGCTAGAATAGCTTCCTGTTTTGCTATCATCTCTCTCCTCCTAGGAGATCATTCTCTTCCCCTCTCCTTTGGCTTATGAACCTCCTACCTAGGACCTAGATGAGCAAGGACCTCCTTAAGTAGATGATGCAGTTGAGCTCCCTCTGGCTGACCCTGATTCTCCAGATTCTCACCCCCACCTTCCTAAGCACTCTCACGAGGGGAACTAGGAGGAGCACTATTATCACCACCTCTCCTGCATCCCCTACCTCATCCTCATCCTTGACCTTGACCTCTAGGTATCTTCCTACATAGACACTGCCAAAGACAACCTTAGGTTGTTAGGCGAGGATTACGAAAGAACATAATCTTTAGAGTTTAAGCAACTAGTATAACCTAATGGGCTCATTTAGAAACCAGAGTACTTAGTGTTAGAATCGGGCTCTAATACCAGATGTAACACCCTGCCATGAACACCTTAGAGAACAACACATCTATGCTAAACAAAATAGGATACTTTTTTTTAGATAGAAATATCAAAGTAATGTTTAACATATCTTTACACATCATTAAACTATCAACTTGTTACTCTAAGGTTCCATGGTTGCATTACTTGACAAATCAATTAGCATTATCTAACATACATCATCAACTAACATCAGTAGATCATTCTAAATCTATTGCATTAAATAAATAAACATTTACATTTCCATATCATAACATCAGATAAATAATCCACATGATCAAGATTACATGTGCATATACAAATTCCTATACATATGAGTACATCATTTCATTAATTACATTATAATTAGACTGATACACAAGACTAGTACATGAGTATACATAACTATCTCCTCGAATTGGTACAAGATCTGATGTCTAATACACAAGATACATCCTCCTTGCACACAAACAATGGCAAGAGAAAAAACTAATGGATATAAAGCACATCCACCCAACCATGTGGAACCCTGAGGTCCACCCCCTGTACTAGGATTTAACATAAGGTCCCACTACAACAGACAGTCAGGTAGACAATAGACTATAAGGAACAAGGACAACACTTGACTCCAACAACACAAGTCAATATCACAAGAAACTCAACAACACTTCTAGAGGCATACACAAATGAATGGGGAGAGTACAACTAGGGAATGCTAGGCTATAGTAGGGAGAGTGTCATCACATGGTCCTAACATAAGTTACCTTGGCAGTCTCTCACTAGACACCGACCCCCATCTATGGTTACCCTTGCAGTCTCTCTCCAGACACCGGCCCCATAGGGTGACACATACGGAATCAACCTTCCTTTCGTGAGAACAAGGAAGTTGATTTTGCCAACCAGGCCTTCTCATCTCATCCTTAGTATGAACTAGCACTACAGGCATGAGTGAGGAATCTGAATTATCTTGTTTAGTGTGATATCTATGCTTTCCCCTTAATTCATTTTAGGCTATCACTTGTTTACCAACTTCCAATGGGTTACCCTAGCTTGCCACTTTAGGCACCGACCCCACATTGGAAGCCACTCCCATACCTGCATCTAGAAACCCTAACCATTAAACAAGGCATATATCATCATAGCAATAAATTTTTATGTACATTGCAAGGCATTAACCTTCTTGCATACTAAGGCATAATCACAAGGATAGAACTCCTAAACCATTTCCCATAACAACACATATTTATCACCTCTTTATGATTTCCATGTCTCCTCATTCCACAACTCACCACAAGACTCAATACAAGACAAATACAACTAAATGGACATAAATACATCCACAAGGGAATACATTCATCATTCACATTGTTTTTTATCTCATACATACTAGAGACAACATGCTTCTTAGGATGTCATAAATCAAAAACATATAACAACAATATGCATGAAATCAAATCATATTATCCTTTGCCTCTGGAAACCTAAATTTGACAATTTATACTAACAATAATAAAATCAATACCTAATTACAATAATTATATAATCATATCGATTATCGTTTAATTGAATCAAACAATTATATTAATCTATAACAACTACATTTCTTTATTTCATAATTCAATAACCTAAACACATATGCATATTTCAATAAACTATTGAAATATGTTGAGAACAAACACAGATGACTAGATTAAACCATTTTAACATAGCAAAACATAAAATATAATAATATATTATTGTCTTCAAATGATTTTGACATTGCATTACATTGGCTTTATAAAAGCCTCTTCCCTTTAACTATTTGATAACTACCTACATAACCCCCATATGGGAATGTAACTCCCACAAACTAACTATTTCTTTATTTACTAACATTTATTTAATATGCATAAACTAACCTATAAATGCAAATTTAACAATGTAATACCATTGTTACTATGACTATTATGCCAACATTCCCCCCCTTATTACATTGTTCCTGCAATAGTACCAAGGGACCCCCCTGAATGCTAATATACTCAACAAAGTTGATTACATAATACGAATACATATTTTATAGAAGATCTTCTCCCAAAGAACAAATCTTGAACCAAGCATGGCTCCATCATGCTGTCTCATCTATCCTCAGAAAGGTGTAGCTTCGAGCTGTGTTCTTGTGCTCTTTAGTCCCAAACTCTCAAATCACAGAGTCTTGAATTATTCAACAACAATCCCTAAGAGATACGACAGATCTCTATCATTGTCTAGTGACCGTGAAAGGGTATAATTCTTGATCATATACTCTAAAGCCCGCTAGACAACAATCCATATTGAGTTCAACACCAAATCCCAAACCTGTCTCCAAAACAAAATCTTCACAAAACATACATTCTTTAAATCCATCAATAAAGAAAAGCAAAACAACCAAAACCAAAAATGCTTCTCATGCAAAGCATCATCTCAAAGAGAGAAGCTAACTTGAGATGACGAAAAATCCTCCATCCTCCGATGCCACCTTCCTCCAATAGGACCCTGTTACACTTTAACCAACTGATGTCTTGGATGAGTCTTTGGAGGCCTCATCAGGATTAGAAAAGATGTCCTTGAAAGCATAAGCGATCTTTGACATATGTTCATTCATACCTTCAAAAGCTCTATTAAGTGTAGCATGCATAGCCCCGAAAGCACAATCATTCTTGAGCATACAAGATTTATATGAAGTAGCCATGTAATATGTGTGGCTATAATGAAAAGAAAAAGATTGGGTGTCGAATTCAATTGATAATACACCCATCATAATCATAACAACTTATTTAAGTTCAAAAAATCAATTACTTCTCCTTTCAAAAACACTACATGTCTTTAATACAAAAGAATCTCTCCTTTTTAATGTGCCCAATTTAAAAGTAATACCTCTTCTTTAAATCTTAGAAGTAATACCTCTTTACACATCTATATTCCACGCAGTCACTTTGGCAATACAATCCACTCTTGGCTGAGTTCAAACTCATACAACTTCAGTGGTTAACTTGAAAGTTTACCAATACATTGGGAAGCACCAACCAATTATCATTTCACAAAGTACACTATCTCATTCTTCCAAACAAACTACCGTACATGTGTCTCTACCAGAAACAACATCAGTAAACAAGTCTACAAAGCAGCAATATATGAGGCACAACAAATGACATTAAAATGCTTGACACCTAATCAAATCCTTTCTCTATCCATGCCTTTACACTCAATGAATAGATTGGCAAAGATTGTTGTAGATGACACAATTATCTCCTACTTGGGGATAATTTGAGTACAAAAATGGAAAATATTGTGCAGACGATGTGGAATAAAAGGAAACCAGAGATCTGTGGGAAACAATTGTAGGCGACAAAGATACGTGGTCACAATTAATCATGAACTAGAATACTTGGTAATCTTCTTTAAGGAGAAACCCTAGACACAACCAATAGTATATTTTGTAGAACCAAAATTATAAACAAAATGGAGGATGATAGAAAATAACCTAGAAATAGACATAGTTATTGACATTATAAAAATATTGGAATGCCTTCTTACTACAAACATCTTCTTCCTAGATTGTATCACGTTTCATACAGGGACATGATCATATTGCTCTGATACCATATTGAAATATGGTGAGCACAAACACAGATAACTAGATCAAACCATTTTAACATAGCAAAACATAAAACATAGAATAATATATTATTGTCTTTGGATGATTTTTACATTGCATTACATTAGCTTTATAAAAGCCTCTTCCCTTTAACTATTTGATAACTACCTACATAACCTCCATACGGGAATGTAACTCCCACAAACTAACAAACTAACTACTACTTTATTTACTAACATTAAGTTAATATGCATAAACTAACCTATAAATACAAATTTAACAATGTAATACCATTGCTACTATGACTATTATGCCAACATAAACTAATCTAAATAAATCGCGTATCTTAACTATGGTTTTGATTTATATTTAATTTTAATTAATAATTGATTATCATTATATATACATAAATATACATACATTCAACCTTGACTGTTAAATAAATTATTTTTATGGTAGTTCTCTATTCAATAATGTCTTTAAAATACTATGACCTACTTTAGTATAAGTAAATTTTATTAAACCAAATATACATATAATCATAATCCTATATAAATTTTGACAATTTAATCAAAATCTCTTCTTTCATATGTTAAAGTGTTTCTTTAAACTTCAATTATATTTTACAGTTTAAAATGTTTAAATACAACTATAACTCTGTCAAATATAGGCCCAGATTTACATCGGGAGTTATTTGGAGGTTTTATTTTCTGACAAACCTAATTTTTGAACATTTTATATGAGGCCATTCAATTGAAGAGAAATTTTGCCCACATAGATATACTTTATACTCATTTCCTACTATAAATATAACATTATAGATTAGATGCACTAGAAATTAAGAACCGTTGGGGAGATGACTTGTGAAGGAGGATTTTAATCAGGACATGGGTGACTAGGTACGCCCAACTACAAAGGCAATTTAATTTAAATTGATTAAATTTTAGATTTTAGTGTGCACTAAATACAGGAAATATAATTTCTAAAGACATTAATGTGTTTTAACTTATCCTGAAATAAAACACATAACTGAAACACAATCCTCATTATAGCCATGAGTAGTGTTGAGAATAATTTTTGTGATAGACGCTTGGCAGAGATGAACAGCAAGGTGGATGAATTTGTTTAAACACTGGCAATCAATGATTTCAGTTGATTGATTTGTTGAAAAAGCTTTAGAAACTTTCAAGCAAATGGCAGTGTAAGGAGAATAGAATCGCACCCTTCTACACGCCAAGTATATTATTAATCTTTCTAAATTGTACATGGCATTGCCATCCAACGAGCAATTTATAAGTAAGGCAATTTGATAAGTTCTCAAATAAAATTATTTAAATAGCTTATAAAGCATTTCTACTACAGCTATAAACATCGCTACCCTAAAAATAATGGTAACTGGAATCAAATGTCATAAATAGCTACGGTGGAAGTAGGTTTAGTATATGAGATTTGTACATACTTCAATCATATCTAAAACCCTTATCATGCTATCCCCTACAACTAACCATTATGTGTGCATGGTTGAACTTCTTGGCCACACTGACCATCTGGAGGGTGCCCTAAATTTATCTTTGAGATACCATTTATTCCTATACTAGAAGTGGCGATCAGATCTCTTGGTGACTGTAGATCACAAATGAAAAAGGCTTAGGAGTAGTTTTAGCGATGCTGCTTTTTGAATTGGATCCTAAAATGTTACCCAACCTAAAAATTTCTTCACTCAAACATCCTTGCAGAGATGACAAGTAGGTAGAGATTTCAACAAATAATGAAATAGGTGAATGATAGAGGAATATTATCAGTTATAATTAGTTGTCTGATAGTCATACATGCAAAATGTGGAAGCATAGACAAGACATGATCTCATAGGCTGCCATGAATGCACGACGCACAACAAATAGATTTGTTGAAAAGAGTTTAGAAACTTCCTAACAATTCGTGGCTCTCAAAGTAATCGATACAATTGCTTTTTAAAAATTCAAATCGCTACACTAGAATGCAGATGTTGGACACATAGGCATGATATGTGGCTACTTGACAAGAACCTCACAAAAACATCTTCTCATGTGATGATTGTAGGTTATGCACAAATGGATTTGATGATCATCGGATTACACAAAAATGGATTTGTTTCAAGTAGGGATGATTTATAGAAAAGGTCTTTAGAGGCTTTCAAGAAAGGTAATTGGCAAGATTTAATGTCTTTAGGATCAATCAAGTAATATATTTGACAAATTTACAAACAAAATTGATCAAACGAGAAATAATTACAGATAACTATGGAACTTGGCTTCTCCGCACTAAAAAATTGATGCTGGGATCACTCCTACAACTACAAACCAGACCTCCAATCTCCCTCCTCAATTCTTCTTCCTCATCAATTCTTCTTCCTCCTCTTTTTCCAGCCAATTCTTTTAGAGTGAGAAATCTTCCCACCTTTTTAGGAGGGATGGCTCATGATCCAAAGCCCCAACCAAACGACAACCAATATTCATTTACAATACTCATTAAAATATTATTTTTATTATTTTAATGTTACCTTTGAATTTATTTGATCAAAATTTATAATTGTTTATATTTATTTATACATTTTATTTTCATTTTAAATTTATCCATTTACAACCAATTGAATTGTTTATAAACAACTCATTATTTATTTATTTATTTATTATTTTCACATTAATTTTATTAATTATATTTCCCATATAACTTTAATTTATATTAAAATAATTATATTCATTTATCAAAATTATCTTCTCAGTCTATTAACTTCATTTAAATACAACAATTAACCAATCATAAATCAAGAAATTCTAAACTAGCTAAACCTAATTGTCAAACAATCCTAACCATCATGTACGAACATAGAGCTAGATGACAACCATAGAGACAAATAGATAAAACTAACGACAATGATTAGGGAACCTTATGCTAACTCCATTTAACAATTCCATTGGTGAAGGCACGCTTAGACCTGTCAATTCAGGTGGAGTTGATGCCTGGTACTTGCATCCTGCAACAAACCACACAGTCAACCATGAAAATATATATCATCATACAGTCATACAGTGAATGGAAGTAACAATGTGGCATGGTACTTGAACATGAGTAATGTGACACTGTTCCATTCACATAAACACATCAATAAATAACTACATTACACATAATTTCTAATTACTTATCAACAGAATAGAATAATCAATTATATATGGATTTAATATAACAAACACCATTAAAACATCGTAACCATGATCAAATAACATATTGAACTCACAATAACATTAATCCATAACATCTGATATGTCCATCAAAACTGTGAAAACATAAAATATCAGTAATCAAACATCATCAATCGTCATCTTAGCAATAGGTCCATAATCAACTAGCATAATAATAGAGAATCCATCATCAAACAGAATGTCATAATGTCTAGTCCTACGAGGATAACCATTAGTTTGCTAGAAGCAAGGTGAGGGGTACTACAATGGTAATGGTACATCTAGTATGGATTTTTTAATGTGTTATGATACATATAGTATGATTTCTATCGATGATATCACACCTCCCTCACCTGCGCATCATATTAGTAGTGTTTCATTGTGCTAGGGTAGGGGGTGCCAACCCTACTACTGACTATATATAGCTATAGCCTAAGCCTAGTCTCCCCCAGATATATAGGGCTTGACCTATGGGGATGGGCTCGAGGGAGCCTAGATAGAGAGAGGAACCCTATCTTGATGATATATATTTGGTATGTCATGTTGGTCCAATGCCCATAGATTCATGTGCTTTGAATGAATTACCTTTTTTAATACATGATAACGAGTGTAATGATGATCATTTTTCTATATCTCATGTTAAACCTATGGACACTTATAATGTAGATATGTATTCCTTACCTTTACCTACATGTGATGATGATTCACCTTTATCCATGCCTAATGATATACTTGTTGAATTTAATTACCTATCTTTGATGATTATCCTAGTGATGAGATTTATGATGATTGTACTTCATCTCTCACTAGTGATAGGCCTATACATGATACATCTTGTTCAACTTCACATGAGGTCATTACCTCCCATGTAATTCATGATGACCTATCTTCTCTATCTTGTGGCTCATGGTCTATTGATGATATGTTTAGTGATGAGCATAGTGATATTTCTTTATCTTCTTATGATGAGGTTAATGACATCCTCTTTTTTACATGATTATGTGATTTATGATAAAAATTCTCTTAATACACATATTCTAGAGTCATTTAGTGTTAATTAACATGTAAAGATACATGCTAGATAATTGATATCTTCAAATTATTCTTCTATACATGATGACTATATTTTGAGACAAACATTTAGTGATACATTAATTTTTACCACCAAGTAATGATTTAATTTATGTCATAATTCACATACATCCTTTCATACATGGTCATGTGCTTTCATAGATCACTTTACTATTGGACCTAGACAATATTTTGCTCATGGTTTTATTTCTTCTCCTTCTAGTGGCCCTTTTGTAGTAGATCCCATTAAGTTTTCTATGCATCAGTATGATATACCAAATTAGTAGAGATCCCCATTTGGATCCATTCATACTTTCACATGTCATATATTTAAGTACTTATGGAGTACCTCCTCCTATATCCCATCTTGCACATGATATAGACATACTTAAGAATTAATAACAATATGAGGATCTTTTATAATTTTTACTTGGTAAATGTGAGGATAAGATGGCATTAGTTGATAATATATCTTTGACACCCTCCACCATTGTTACATATTACACAAGGCATACACATGTGAGTTTGAGACATTTTGAGAATGATATTTCACCTTATTTGAACTACTTCATTATTGGGATTGACAATCTAGAATGATATGTTGATACTTATTCACAAAATGTTCAACCAAAAAATGACACTGCAAAAATATTTCACAATCCTTTGGCATATGAAATTTTGACTTATCCTTTAGCAAATAGATTTGTGGAGTTATTCAAAGTCAATTATCTAGCCACAACTCCATTGTTCCATGGAACAATCACTTGTTTCTTATAGGTAAACTATTCCTCCTCTTTACCTAATGTTGGTTGTGTCACCAAAAAGATCTATAAGCACAAAATATTCCATTATTCCCTTCAATCTACATCTTCTTCTTATGGCCATTTTTTGTTACCTCTCTTGCTTTCCTACCCTTACTATTCTATCCTTTGATGGGTCTATGTCCATTGTGTGTTGACCACAATCTCATAGATTTTAGTTTTTATTAGTTCATACATCTTTTATCCACCTATTTCCCATGCTAGTCTTTTATCCTTTCAAGTGTCATCATAGACTATGTCAATATCCTCTAATCTAGAATTTCTAGTCCATCTACACCTTGGTGAAATTCCTCTTCTTTCCTAAACTTGGCCTCTTCCAACCAAGAAACTCTACTAGTCTCACATACCCATACCAAGTATCATGATGCATTCCTTGATATGTATATTGTACATGATATTCTATATGGTCCCTATAAAAATTTCATAGGCTACACTAGTGCCTTTGCCACTTGAAATCTCTATTGTGCCATCAACACCCTTGGAAATGTCTCTAATAAGTCCCTTGGTTTTGTTCACCACCTTCTTTCAAGCACACATAAGTCCTTTGGTTTTTTTAACATAGGAAAAAATATAATGGATATCTATTTTCTAGAACAGATATCCATTACCTAGATATTCATTGCCCAAAGAATTGGGCTTTAGGTAATAGATATCCATTTTTAAAATAGATATCGATGTCCATACCCTATTTTGACAAAATTCTCATATCCTTTATGCTTTGATGGATGTCCATACCATGTTCTAAAGATCCCATTTTGGCACATGCAGGGAGGATGATGGCAAAAGTTCTGGAATTTGGATTTACACCTGCAAATTGCATTTTCTTAAAATTTTCTAAAGCAACAAATCTATTTTGTGCATATCTTACAATCATTGCATTCCATCAAACAAGATCTCTTTGAGTTGTTTTGTCAAATAGTTCACATGGCTTGTCTATGCTTCCACACTTTGCATACATGTCTATCAATGCAGTTGCAACTAGAACATTTGACAAAATTCCCATATCCTTTATGCTTTGGTGGATGTCCATATCTTGTTCCAAAGATCCCATTTTGGTATAGGTAGTAAGCATGTTGGAAAAGGTTGTGGAATTTGGCTTTACACCTGCCAATTTTATTTTCTTGAAATTTTCTGAAGCAAGAAATCCATTTTGTGCATATCTTGCAATCATTGCATTCCATCAAACAACATCTCTTTGAGGTTTTTTGTCAAAAAGTTCATGTGCCCTGTCTATGCTTCCACACTTTGCATACATGTCTACCAGGGCAGTTACAACTAGAAAAAACATATTTTATTCAAGGCAACTTTACTTTTCACAAACAAATTTCATGAAGTAACTCCTCTAACAACATAGGTTCCTTAAGAATGCATTTTTCAAGGTGATGACTTGGTTAGGAAGGCATGTGCAGATCTAGAAACTTCTTGAAACCCCATATGCCATGCATACTTGCCATATCTCAAGCATAAATAACAAAATAGCTAATTTTGTTATCAAGACTTCCCTTATAGAATTAGGTTCTCATGTTTCAAGCATATATATTAATATGCAGCTATACTATGTGTAGTTTTGGCATCATGACCTTTGTGTGCAACTTCTTGTTTTCCATTTCCTCATCATTTCATCCATGCATTTCAATGAAATGATCAATCTAGACAAGCAAATGGAGACTTTTGGAATATTGCAATAGTAGCAAACAAGGCTTCAAATTAGGTATGTGAGCAGCAATTTTCATCTTGTTTCAAATTTAGGATTTTGTTTTCTTCCTTCTCAACATTTTCAGCTCCAATTGTGTAGGCACAACAATAAGTTGCATCCAAATAATCTTAGGATCATGATGTTAGAATCATGAATCAGCAACACATCAACACACTAACAATATAATCATGCAAGAAAAGAACACATTAGCATGAAATTCTTCAAAAATATATTATTTTTCAATCATAAATTAGTAAAACATTGTAATCCATATTCCAATTACCCTTATCCAAATGATATGACCTTGATAGTACTTAAACAATTCCATTTTTTGTTGTTACAATCATTGTGGCTAAAAAGTCCTTTACCTTTGACTATGCCAATTTTGAAACCCAATTCATTCCATCCAAACCCCAATTCCGAAACAATATTTTCTTCTACCACCAATTTCACTTCCTAATGATGAAAGCTATTTATTTAAGAGAATAACCCTTATGGCTTCAATAACTATCTATAAACTACTCATACAAGTTGCTACTCATATTAGATGCTACAACAGTCCATGCAAAGTTGATAATGAGGTTTCTCCATTGCATGGTGATGATGATTTCTGCAAACCTATCTTAGATCATCGTAATGCTTACTTTATGAGTGTTGTTATAGTTTTATTAACCATTTTAGATTGTTACTATCCTCTTCCTTAACCCTACTATCATAATCATACTCAAATAGAGAATCCAAACATACAACATATCCATTGCTATGCATCACCATTTACCCCTATAATGTTTGACATGACTCATCTAGAATAGAGGTTAGATGATAGTTCTCTAGGATCAATGACAAATTCCCTCACGACAATTCATCAAATAGCTTCAATGTTATTTATGATAATTTTGGGCAATCATTCCAATGCCTTTTCACCTTCATTCCCTTTTGCTACTCTTAGAGTGAATTTAGATGATTAAAACTTAGCATCCTAGGTGTTACAATAGATCTTCATGACCTTGTGATCCTTCAATCACTGCATTTATTTAACATAGGATCCAATTTTGGGATATTAAGAGGATACCATGACTGTCCCGACCCTTCATGACTATGTTGTCATATAAGACACTACCATAATCCATTTAGGATCATTGTTTTCTGATATAAATTTAGGTTGTGGTCTTAGTAGGGTATCAAATTGGCATCATTCATGACTACCATCTTCTAAGGGGCCATTGTCAACATTCACATGATGATCATTTTGAATTTGAAGAAAGAGGGACCATCACAGTCCATACAGTAGTCCTACTTCTATTTCATGTCATGTCATAGGACCATTATTTATAGAAGAAGCACTCAACCGTTTGTTAGAAAACTCATGGGTACTAGTTCTATTATTAAGCTAATGATTATCATGGTCTAAAGTCAACCATGACAGTTATAAGTAAGATGAAAACTAGAGGACATCCCAACATCATAATGCTAATAGTAATAAATGTCAACCTCCATCAATCTCAATTTCATTGTTCTATTATTTCCTATTGCTTAACCAATCCCCTCAAAAGAATAAATGTGATCCTAATGTATCATTCATTTTGGATAATTTGAAGATACCATCAACTAGAGATAGAGAGGACAATCCATGTAAAGGAGAAGAAGACAATTTACACAAAGGGATTCAAGACTATTTTCCATTGTGATAGTCATATACGATTTGTATCATGTCCATTATCTAAGAAATCTATATTTGATGACAACCTTAAAATAAGATCAAACAGGGTTAGCAAAGGCCTTGCTTGGTACTTGTTTCATGTTATTTCCTTCCCTTGGACCTCTGTGGATTGTCTTAGACTATGGTAGACCTTAGTGTTTAAGGAAAAAGTCTTGAGTTCTCATACAATGTCTTCCTCTTCTTCAAAACCATACAATAACCTTGCAACACCTTATAATCATTATGCCAACCTTAATTACATCTTCAAGATTGAAGGAATACTGTTATGAGATATGAACTCCATATTGACCGTTATGATCTTTAACTATGACCCTAATCAAACTTGGAGAATTAATTCATACAAATCTTCAAGGCAAAGTAATACACTTGCTTCCACCCTCTCTTGTTGTCCTCATGACTATCATCACATTCCATATGACTATTCCTACTAGAATGTCAAGTTCTTCACGTACTTGTTGTTTACAAAAACTTGTGTCCATACCAATTTTGTGGTACTAGTTGGGCAGTCAAACCTCTATTTTTCTATTCATTGTTTAGTCCTCTTCTAGCCAAGCTCTCTTCTGGACAAAAAATATGGATTGCCATATGCTTTACAACTATTACTAATGAAGAATGTCAAGTCCACTTTTGTCAATCTCTATTCAAGACTTATATCTTCATTGTGCCAAGTCTGCTCCCTACTATCCTTACATACCTTGTTCCACCTTATTAACAGACCCATGTATTATTTTTCAATGATACATTTTTTAAGATAATGTTGTATACCTCTGAGACAATGCCCATGTCCTTCCCCAAGAGGAAATAAGAAAATGTTGACTATCCCTGAGTATTGTATGCACATAGATCTCTTGTAGATGCTGAATTAATGGCCTAAATCCCTCTAAACTTTCTCTGCCTTCCATTCTTTAAACTGTAGCAGACTTTTTGTCACTATTTTCCCAAGCATTACACTTGCATTCATGGCATCTTTTCTACTTTTCTTTAAACCCTAAGAACTCTACATCAGTCTTTGACTTCACCATACTTGGTGTTGATCTCCTGTGCTCCAAAACTGTCATGCTGCACTTCTAGCTCTACCTTGTGGACCTCCAGTTTTTGTCAAAAATCAAAACATTTGGAATATCTTGTCTCTGCCTCTTGAAGATATCTTCCTTATCCATTACAAAATAACATACTATTCATTAGAGTTTATTAGATTCTTTGACAAACCCTAGAACACTAGATAGTGAACTAAGACCCTAGAACCCTAGCAATCTTTTGTGAGGCTTGACAGAGTGGGCCTCTAGGAGGTCTATCTACCTTTCTGAAACTTTCTAAGACTTTAACAAGGAATGAGTCTCTAGTTTTGGCACAAGGGTGTCCAGGATGTATGTAGATAAAACCACTACTCAAACATGCAAAAAAATGGAGTGGACTTAATAAGGATTTAAAACTTTCTACTTACCTTTCTCAGACCTTTATGGATAGGTCTCCATAGTGTTGGGTCAAAAATGATTACATGGAACTTGAGATGATTTATTAGGTATTGTGGACTATTAAATAGATCTCATACATATTTCAAAACTTCCAACAACCTTCAAACTGCTAAACTAAACCAACACCAAACTCTTAAAACAAACTTGGGAATGATTAATAGAGTTCTTATGACTAATGACAGTCTTTGTAGTGATTGTTAACAACCTTTTCAAAGTAATGTGGAAGATTATTTGATAAGAGGACCTAACAATATTTGACAATGTTCAAAAAGCACCAAACAATATGTCTAAGGGCTCTTCTTTGTACACATTCTTCTCTATGCTCCTTGGAGTCCTCTGATGGTGAAAAGCCTTCATATCTCATTTTCCTGCATACCATACTTAATATGAGACTCTTTGTTTTCTTTTGTGTAGTCTCTTTTGTGATCTCCACCACAGACCCTAGGAAAATTCCTTTGAGTCTTCCATGTCTTTGAAATATTCATGTTCTTGACTCCTCCCTTATGGCTTGACAAGGGCCTGTAGATGTAGACAATTCTCAGTTTATAAACCTTCTATTTGGCTTGTTGTCTCACATTTTTTCTATGCATATACTTTCAAACAATGCTGACCATCAAGAATTCACTGTCTTCTTCTTTGCATCATACTTATTCAATCATTAAAACATCTACCTTGAATGACCTACATACCATGAAACCTACAAACAAGTATGGAAAACCCTAAAGGAGGAAAGACTCAAGGAGATGAATGCAAACTATACCTAACTAAAAGCTTAACCATGACCTAACTCGATGTCAAAACTAAAAGACAACCTAAACAAGATTAGTTTAAATAGAAAAATTCCCTCCATGCATTGCTACCTGAAACTTTGACAAGAAAAAAGGCTTTTTGGATGTGGGAAAATAATGATTTTTACTTTGACTACATGGATGATTGCATGCAATGTGAAGTTTGGAGATCCCAAGGTAATTTTTGGAGTGTTTAAGGTTTTGCTTTAATGATGTTGAGTTGGTCAAAACCAAGAGAGGTTATTGAGGAGGGACTTGACATCTAGTTGTAAGTCTAAGAGATCATTCGTAGGTGCCACAAAGTTTGAGAACTACTCCGTCAAAGTCTGGAAAGTTTTTGCTCTTAGGTCTCTTAAGAGACTTTGTTGGTACATAGTAGCTTGATTTGATTGAGACACCTAGGGAATGAAATAGGGCCTCTTCTAGCATAAACCCACCCACCCTAACCTGTCGACACCATCGGTTAGGTCCCATGGGGTGAAGAGTGCAAAATATGGCTCTTGGCACCTTTACACTAAATGTCACAGAGGCATTTTGCAAGAATGCATCCACCGTTGGCACAGTCAAACGATGTTGAGTTGGTCAAAACCAAGAGAGTTTATTGTGGAGAGGCCTGACATCTAGTGGTAGGTCCAAATAGATCATTCATAGGTGCCATGAAGTGCGAGAACTACTCCATCAAAGTTTGGCAATTTTTTGCTCTTAGGTCTCTTAAGAGACTTTGCTAGCACACTGTAGCCTGATTCAATTGGGACACCAAGGGAATGAAACATGGCCTCCACTAGCATAAACCCACCCACCCCGACCTATCAACACCATTGGTTAGGTCCCATAGGGTGAAGAACACAAAATATGGCTCTTGGCACCTTTACACTACATGTCACTAAGGCGTTTTTTAAGAATGCATTCGACATTGGCACTATCAAATGATGTTGAGTTGGTCAAAAAAGAGAGAGATTATTGTGGAGGGGCCTGACATCCAGTTGTAGGTCCAAACGAATCATTTGTAGGTGCCATGAAGTGCGAGAACTACTCCATCAAAGTCTAGCAATTTTTGTCTCTTAGGTCTCTTAAGAGACTTTGTTGATACACTATAGCCCGATTCAATTGGGACACCTAGGGAATGAAATAGGACCTCCACTAGCATAAACCCACCACCTCGACCTATCAGCACCGTCGGTTAGGTCCCACGGGGTGAAGAATGCAAAATATGGCTCTTGGCACCTTTACACTACATGTCACTAAGGCATTTTTCAAGAATGCATCCGACATTGGCATGGTCAAATGATGTTGAGTTGGTCAAAACTAAGAGAAGTTATTATGGAGGGGCTGACATCTAGTTGTAGGTCCAAACAAACCATTTGTAGGTGCCACTAAGTGTGAGAACTACTACGTCAAAGTCTAGAAATTTTTGGCTCTTAGGTACATGGTAGCCCGATTTGATTGGGACACTTGGGGAATGAAACAAGGCCTCCACTAGCATAAAACCACCCACATTGACCTGTCGGCACTGTTAGTTAGGTCCCATGGGGTGAACACAAAATATGGCTCATGGCACCTTTACACTACATGTCACAGAGGCATTTTGACATACCGTTGGCATGGTCAAACAATGTTGAGTTGGTCAAAATTAAGAGAGGTTATTGTGGAGAGTCCTAACATCCAGCTGTAGGTCCAAACATATCATTTGTAGGTTCCACGAAGTGAGATAACTACTCCATCAAAGTTTGGCAATTTTTGGCTCTTAGGTCTCTTAAGAGACTTTACCGGTACACTGTAGCCCAATTCGATTGGGACACCTGGGGAATGAAACAGGGCCTCCACTATCATAAACCCACCTAGCCCAACCTATTGGCACCATTGGTTAGGTCCCATGGTGTGAAGAACACAAAATATGGCTCCTAGCACCTTTACACTACATGTCACAGAGGCATTTTGCAAGAATGCATCTGTTGTTGGCACAATCAAACAATGTTGAGATGGTCAAAATTGAGAGAGTTTATTGTGGAGTGACTTGACATCCAGTTGTAGGTCCAAACCGATCATTCGTAGGTGTCATGAAGCGCAAGAACTACGCCGTCAAAGTCTAGCAATTTTTTGGCTCTTAAGTCTCTTAATAGACTTTGTCAGTACATTGTAGCCCGATTCGATTGGGACACTTGGGGAATGAAACATGGCCTACACTAGCATAAAACCATCCACTCTAACTTGTTGATGCCATCGATTAGGTCCCATGGGGTGAAGAATGCAAAATATGGCTCCTGGCACCTTTACACTACTTGTCACTGAGGCATTTTTCAAGAATGCATCCGTCATTGGCACGGTCAAACAATGTTGAGTTGGTTAAAATTGAGAGTGGTTATTCTAGAGGGGCCTGACATCCATCTGTAGGTCCAAATAGATCATTCGTAGGTGTCATGAAGTGCGAGAACTATTCCGTCAAACTCTGGCAATTTTCGACTCTTAAGTCTCTTAAGAGACTTTGCCAGTACAATGTTGCCGATTCGATTGGGACACTTGGGAAATGAAACAGGGACTCCACTAGCATAAATCCACCCACCCCGACCTATCAACACTATTAGTTAGGTCCCACAAGGTGAAGAACACAAAATATGGCTCCTGATACCTTTACACTACATGTCACTGAGGCATTTTTCAAGAATGCATCCATCATTGGCACGATCAAATGATATTGAGTTGGTCAAAACTGAGAGAGTTTATTATGGAGGGGCCTAACATCTAGATATAGGTCCAAATGGATCATTCATAGGTGCCACAAAGTGTGAGAACTACTTTGTCAAATTCTGGCAATTTTTGGCTCTTAGGTCTCTTCAGAGACTTTGTCAGTACACTATAACTTGATTCGATTGGGACACTTGGGGAATGAAATAGAGCCTCCACTAACATAAACCTACCCACTTTGACCTATCAGCACCATCGGTTAGGTCCCATAGGGTGAAGAATGCAAAATATGGCTCCTGGCACCTTTACACTACATGTCACTACAACATTTTTCAAGAATGGATCCATCGTTGGCATGGTCAAATGATGTTGAGTTGGTCAAAATTGATAGAATTTATTGTGGAGGGGCCTGACATCTAGTTTTAGGTCCAAACAGATCATTTGTAGGTGCCATGAAGTGTGATAACTACTATGTCAAAGTCTGGCAATTTTTGGCTCTTAGGTCTCTTAAGAGACTTTACCGGTACACTATAGCCTGATTCAATTGGGACACCTGGGGAATGAAACATGACCTCCACTAGCATAAAACCACCCACTCCAACTTTTCGGTGTTGTTGGTTAGGTCCCATGGGGTTAAGAACGTAAAATATGGCTCTTGGCACCTTTACACTAAATGTCACTGAGGCATTTTTCAATAATGCATCTGTTGTTGGCATGGTCAAATGATGTTGAGTTGACAAATGAGAGGTTATTGTGGAGGGGCCTAACATCCAGCTTTAGGTCCAAACGGATCACTCGTAGGTTCCATGAAGTGCGAGAACTACTCTGTCAAAGTCTGGCAATTTTTGACTCTTATGTCTCTTTAGAGACATTGCCTGTACACTGTAGCCCGATTTGATTGGGACACCTAGGGAACAAAACATGGCCTCCACTAGCATAAACCCACCTATCCTAACCTGTCAGTGCCATCAGTTAGGTCTCATGGCATGAAGAATGTAAAATATGGCTCCTAGCACCTTTACACTTCATGTCACAGAGGCATTTTTCAAGAATGCATCCGCCATTGGCATGGTCAAATGATGTTGAGTTGGTCAAAACTAAGAGAGGTTATTGTGGAGGGGCCTAACATCTAGTTTTTGGTCTAAATGGATCATTCATAGGTGCAATGAAGTACAAGAACTACTCTGTCAAAGTCTAGCAATTTTTGCCCTTAGGTCTCTTAAGAGACTTTGCCAGTACATTGTAGCCTGATTTGATTGGGACACCTGGGGAATGAAACATGGCCTCCACTAGCATAAACCCACCCACCCTAACTTGTTGATGCCATTGGTTAGGTTCCATGGGGTAAAGAATGCAAAATATGGCTCTTGGCACATTTACACTACATGTCACTGAGGCATTTTCAAGAATACATCCACTCTTGTTACTATCAAACAATGTTGAGTTGGTTAGAACTGAGAGAGGTTATTGTGGAGGGGCCTAACATCCATCTGTAGGTCCAAACAGATCATTCATAGATGCCATGAAGTTTTGAGAACTACTCCATCAAATTCTGGCAATTTTTGGCTCTTAGGTCTCTTAAGAGACTTTGTCGGTACACTGTAGCCTGATTTGATTGGGACAACTAGGGAATGAAATAGGGCCTCCAATAGCATAAACCCACCCACCCCGACCTATTGGTGCCATCAGTTAGGTCCCACGAGGTGAAGAACACAAAGTATGGCTCTTGGAACCTTTACACTACATGTCATTGAGGCATTTTTCAAGAATGCATCCACCGTTGGCATGATCAAACTATGTTGAGTTGGTCAAAACTGAGAGTGTTTATTGTGGAGGGGCATGACATCCATCTGTAGATCCAAATGGATCATTTGTAGGTGTCACGAAGTGAGAGAACTACTCCATCAAAGTCTGGCAATTTTTGGCTCTTAGGTCTCTTAAGAGACATTGTCGATACAGTGTAGCCTGATTCGATTAGGACACCTGGGGAACAAAATAGGGCCTCCACTAGCATAAACCCACCCACCCTAACCTATCAACACTATTGGTTAGGTCCAGATGTGAATCATGCTGAATGTATCTCTCTTCCTTTGTATTCATCTTTGTTGTCTGCAAGGGCAAAATGTTCACTCCCCCACAAGCATTGGAACACATCAAGGGCACAACTCATTCTGGTCTTTCCATAACTCATGTAGGTGCAAGGAAAATGAGGATATGAAAAGTATGTATACCATATATAAGGTGAAATGAGGATTGAAAATCATGCCAAATGTACATCTCTCTCCCTATGTCTCTCTCTCTTCCTCTCTACCTTATTCTGCTCTTACCATAACCCATACATAAGGTGAAATGAGGGTATACTTGACCTATAGATGATGAAATGATGATAGGAAAATCATGTTAAACATATAGAAGGTGAAATGAGATTATGAAAATAATGTCAAAAATATAGAAGGTGAAATGAGGATACATTATACATGTAGAAGGTGAAACGAGGATACGTTATACATATAGAAGGTGAAATGAGGATACATTATATATATATATAGAAGGTGAAATGAGGATAAGTGAATCATGCCAAACATGTGGACTTATGAAATGAGGATATGCAAAGCATGGAGACCATATAGAAGGTGAAATTAGGATAAGTGAATCATGTCAAACATGTGGACCTATGAAATGATGATATGCAAAGCATGGAGACCATATAGAAGGTGAAATTAGGATAAGCTAATCATGTCAAACATGTGGAGCTATGAAATGAGGATATGCAAAGCATGGAGACCATATAGAAGGTGAAATGAGGATATGTGAATCATGCCAAACATGTCTCTCTCCCTACATAGAGACCTATAGACCGTGAAATGAGGATATGATATTGAAACATACTTCCATTTAATATGTACACATATTTACATTTCCAAATGTAATGACTATTGAATTTGGGTTGTGGATGACATTTCTTTGCATAAACTAGATAATGAAATGGGTAAACACACAAACATGTCTTTCCTCATTAATACAAAAATAACTATCGTGGATTGAATGAAAAACATCACAAGTTTTGTCATTTTTAACATGTATCTTGCATGTTTAACATGTAAGATGAGAAATTATCAATGATTATCATATCAAATCTAGTAGTTTTTATATCAAATGTAGTGTTCTAAGAAAATCTAACATGTCAAAGCTAGTGTTCTTGAATGAAAAAAGCTCACATGTCAAATGTTCTAAGAAAATCCTATATCTAACTAAAACTACAATCACATGGTAATTAAGATCAAGTTATATATTGAGGTATGAAACTACATATATCATATTTCTACCAAGAAAAACAATCATATATAACAAGAAATCAATCTCTAACATGTTATTGATCATAACTCAACCATTGTAGATTGATTATACATTAAACTTTTAAGTTTCAAAGAAGGAATAGATGCACATAAGGATTTTAAATTATATTGTATCAAGGTGTATATGTATATATTAAATTCTAGTCCATAATGGTAGACATATACGAAAATTTGGCAAATATGCCAACTCAAAATATTTTTTACAAAATGTGGTATTTGCCATGTCTCAAAATCTATATACAATCTGCATGCCGAATAGCTACATCAAATACTAAAGGTCCATTTGACCCTATGTCTATGGTGTATCCTCAATTTGTGATGGATCCTCAAAAAGTGTCCTCTTCGTGCCATGATGTCTAGTAGTTGATGGATACAAAGTTGACTACATTAACAAGTCAAACCACAAATTTGATTAATCTCTTCAATGGTAAATATAAATAAGTTAGAGTTAGTAAACAAAATCTTATCTACTACAATTTAGAACTTCCATTTATTAACATACATCTCAATTACTACAATCAACTACAAGACCTCTAAAAACTATCAATTATTTAGAAAGAATCAACTCAATTACCTCGACTCTTTCTTGTTGTTCAGACAGTCATTTTGTAAATCATTTTCTCTTAAGACGATTATGTGTCCTACTGAAGCGTGATGGCAAAGGTGGCACATCACTCACTTTCTCAAGAGTCTATAAAAGAAAAGTAACATTGAAATAAATTAATATATAATTATTAAACAAAAAAGGAAATGCATACATTAAAAAGATTAGATGTATTACACCTAATCAATCTAGACTGCACTAAACAAAAACTTATCTACTAGAAAACAAGCACATACCACCATCAAGACCTCCTGCATCGATTGAGAAGGACTTGTCATCGATGAACCAACTAATATCTCCTGTACGAAAAATGACAAGAATGTAAGACTCTATGTATACAAAGAATCATAATAGTTTTTAAATAATAGACCAATTTAAACAAAACAAAGAAAAAATTCTCACTAGCATCAGGGAAGATGAGCTATTAGTCAGTAGGGATAACTTTACGACTATGTAGAAGTTAAATGGAATATTGTAGGACCTCTATTTTTTAGAAATGTGATATGGACTCTTATCTATTTGTAACTAAGGTTTAGAGGTGTGACTCATCATGCAACTCTCCACATCAGCACATGTCTAGTGAGAAGTGTCCTTAAAATAAATTTTTAAAGATTCAACAAAAATGAGCTATCATGGAATTTTTTGCAACCTTTTACATTTCACATGAGAAAATACAAGGTATTTATTGTACTCACCTTTTAAATGTCATAGGATAGACATATAATATGAAGTATTCTAATGCATGTATATTGTCACCTCAGTAGTTCTACACATAATAATAGTATTTGTCTACATATTTAGAATGTTTTCATTATAAGTGGATCCTCAAAGAGTTTTTATCTAGTAGAATGTTCCCCTAAAACTTGAAATATATAGGAGGCACCAAAACTCACCACTTAGGCCTTGTGATGCAGGAGCATAGGATAAAAACCAATCAAGTGACTTTATGAGATGGAAAGGAGGACATTTTCATGGACTATTTGAAAATTCAAGTTGTATAAGGACTTTTGGAGGCCTCAAACATGAACATTAAAGGTGTCAAGAGGTTAAAATGACCTTCATAGAACATAGAACATATTTATATTCTTTCATATTGTAAAACCACCTTGACATGTTGTAAAGCAGTGAATGAGTGTAGTGAGAAGTAAAAAAGGGTAAGTTGACTAGGTATAGGTGGATAAGGATGAGTGGATAAAGCTTATAAGATTGGAGTCCAAAGTTATAGGGATGAATTCTGCATGGTATTAAGGAGATAACCATGTTTTCTATTAAGGAAGCGGTTGAATAACTTTAGGAGAGGTTGAGTTTGTTTAGGAGCAACTTTAGAGGTTGCCAAACATATCGAGTTGAGGTCATATGATCTAGTGTAGATCTCTAGACAATATCTAGGTCATGAAATTTATGAGTTGTGTGAATAGACAAGGCATGATAGGTTACAAGCAAGTGTTCAAGGTAAAGAGCCAAGTTGATGTGAGTATGGCTAAACTAGGATGGCATCACCTTGGGAGATAGATAGACCACCATTTTCCACTCATGAATTTAATAATGACGATGATGGAGACAAGCCAATTAAAGTTGTCGTTGAGATGATGCAGGGTCACAAATGCATAGAGATTATTGGTAGAAGATGTGTCCCAACTATTATATACATTAGATGTAGGTAGAGGAGTGGGTTCAAGAGGATCAAAAAGAGAAGGAGGATTTGAAGATGTGTCCCCACTATTATATGTGTTTGATAATGTTATGATTTTTGTTATGTTGATGACATTTGGTATTGGACACTATGATATGTATGGTTGTTCTTCATATTTATTGGTTTATGGCATCTGCATCTATATGATCTATATTTTTTATGGAATTTTAGTTTCCTTGTGTTTAATAGTAAAAAGAGGGTTTTCCAATTTCAAGGGTTTGTGTAGAATCCTCCTTTCACTACAAACATTCCAAGGGCTTTTCAACTAAGTGCTTCTTCTATCAAGAGGAGAGTCGTCTATCAGGTTGGGTTGCCACTTGGTTTTCTGCTGGGAAATTTAGAAGTTATCACACAATGTTGCTAATTAATGCTTTAATGCTCTTGAAACCCTAATTTAAGAAAAATAGTAACTCTACAAATTACAACAAATGCTACTAGAATTAGGCAAAGGGCAGAGAACCTTAACTCACTATTTTTCGCAGTCCAGAAAATGGAAATGTCGGGGACAATGGTGATGGAGCCCTAGTCCAGAGGTAATTTTTTCTATGGATTCCTGATCTCCTTCTGGTACTGATCTCTGCTGTGTCTTCCATTTTTTGTGATCTGATAGTAGAGGACAATGTTGAGAGCACCCTTGTCCTGAAATGTTGCACAGTGTCCGCTTCTTTTTAGAACTAGAATCTTCAATGTCTGCCTACCTTCCCTGCAACTCCATTTTCTCCAGATCTAATACCTATAACCTAAAATCACAAGGAGTGTGGGAGGGGGTTGTGGTGTTTAGAGGCTTGCCTCAATCAAGCCCCTGAGAGACATTCAAGTCTTCTGAACACTGTTGTTAGAGAGAAGGCAAAAATCCAAATGATAATGATGATAAAGCACAATGTCACCTTAATGGTGAAGCTCTCATGGAAGAAAGAAGCTCTTCAATGCCATGAGGAGAAGATGTAAATCCAACCTGCAAAAACAAACACAATAACAATGCTATGCTTTGCAACACAATGAAGATCACAAGTATCACTTTCACATAAGCTCAAGAATCACAATTGCCATCTAGTTTCTAAATGATAACCTAATCATGCTTATATATGCTACTATTAAGATTTCCACCAAGAATTTCATAATTAAAACTTATGATGTTAGCCTGGAGACCAAATAACAGTCACAAACTTGACATTTAAATTTAGGGCAGACCTAAAATAGGGCTGGACTAGGGTGCTAGCGCCCTTGTCCACTCCACTATCTTTGCTCAATGATCATTAAATTAGCACCTCCTAGGTCCTATTTGTCACAAGACCCAAGGGTTTTCTCATCATGAGTCTAAATTCTCATGCAAAATGCTCTAAATGCAATCTTAAGGACCCGGGAGCTAAACCTTAAGGAAAAAGCCCCCAAGGTTGCATTTTTTTGACATAACATTTAGCCCCCACTTTAATGTATGTATTAAATACAAGGCCAATACATGCATTAAAGTACGGTCAACAAACACAGCAAACACACCAGGCAAGTGAAGACACACCGCAGACACGTAAAACACAGAGAAGATAGTTACAAGCACGCAAAACACATAGAAGATAATATTGAAGACACATAAAATAGAGTGAATATAGTGAATGCAGTGATTATTTCTTTTCTTTTTCATTTTTCCCATATATGAATGCAAATGTAAGTATGAGGAAAGTAACAATGCAACTTACAACCCCAAAGGGAAAACACACCATACAATACCTCAAGTGTAAGTGAAGCACGTCGCTACATATACATGAGAGAGGAAAGCACACCATACAAAACCCAAGTGGGGTTTAGCCACACAAGGGGGAAATCACACGGAAGACACAGAGAAAACACAGCAAACAAGGCGATGGAAGGAACTCATTGCTAAGCCCCACCATCTCAGGCACATTACAAGCACACACCGATGATTGGGCTTCACCACAGTAGCTATCAAAAACATGCTTAAGGGTTGAGTTAGTCACAGAACCACTCCCTGCCTCATGATGAGGACTTTTAAAAATGACATGATAATGTAATATCTCTAAGAAATGCACCATCCCCACCTCGCGATGAGGGCTTAAGATAAAAGGATATGCTCGATATGCTGCCTCCGCAGAGGGCTTAGATGATTGATTGATTTGATTTTAGATTGTTCAAACATGCTTTACTATGATCTAAAGTAGATAGCTTACCTTATATATGCCCCCACCTTAAGGTGGTTGATATCACGTACCGATATCAAGCACGTTAAGCTAGGAAGAAAACACACAAGGGAACACAAGTTCTCACAAATCTCATGCCCCCCAGAGGTGACATGTACTTTATGATCACTGAATGTTCCCACAAACACATCCCTGCAAGAAAAGTGTTAGTGTCCAAATAACCACGATAAACAACAATGCATATGATCAACTACATGAAAAAGCCAAGCAAGATGATAGTCATGATAAACAAAGTGCACAGAGTAGTAATATTGTTAAAGTGTTGTTAGCAAGATAAGATAACATTGATATCAACATCAAGATAGAGAAATCACGGAGTGATTCCACTAGCCAAGTGTCAGATAATTTGTTACAACCTCGTCGTCATATAGGAACTAAGTCCATTTTTTTGTTGCTCTTGAAAGGGACACTAGGTTCGCATCAGTATAAATGTTTTTCGTCATCCGCCCACTAGATAGAACCACTAGAAGAAGGTAAACAATAAATCAAAGAGGAGAATGAGTGCCTTAGGGATAGTCATGTAGGAGGGTGACCCCAAGTCACCAACTATATCTGTAAGACAACACACAACAATGAAAATAGACGAGAGACAATATAGAAGAATAATGATAGAAATAGAAGAAGGGTCACAACAGAGGCAGTCTCCCAGTATCCTTGACCTTACAAGAGAATCAAGGGTCATCCTAGGAGACCTAAACAACACATAACACATCACAAGGTAAACACATTACAAGAGATAAAGGGTTAGAAATACTTACCTGATAGATCCCAATGGTAAGGACATACATGTCTAGGAAGAGGCCACCCTTGAGAGCTACTATAATATTCGCTACAACAAGTGTGTCTTATCGACTCAGGATATCTTGCATGTTGCTTTGGTCTTGTTGATATCATATTAATATTTAGTTTAGGCCAATGAAAGGCTTTCTTTTCTTTAAAAGGATTATATCTAATGCCACTTGAGTAATGTGTTGTAGCGGATTTGATAGGTACTCGAATCCCTTATTGATTTATACCACATCCATTACCTACATAGTCGCAGTTGTTATAAAGGATTTTAAATCCTCGACCATAGAGAGATGTTAGTTCCTTAGAAGATGGTGAAGCCTCATAGGTCTCATAATTTGTAGTATAAGTGAGAGTATTGTCTTTATTTTCAACCAAGGAGACTTTGGTTTTCTTAGGAGCTTCAAAAGATTGCTTGGATGAGATCGATGTGACTTTTGATGTATTAAGGCTATTAAGTTTATATTCTCCCATATTGCAAGGATTAAAATCTAATGAACCCTAATCGCCACCAAAAAGTGCATTCGATGGTTGAGGGTCTTGCACAACATTATCAGCGGCAAGAGGCATTGTTGAATGAATTTGTAAGTTGTTTAGTCTTTGCTGGTTTTTAACTTGTTTTTGCATTTCAATATGTGATAAAGTATTCAGTTCAGGATTGGCTTTCCAAGTGTAGAGCTTATCTTGATAAATGAACTTAAGTGATCGATGAAGGGAAGATGAAACTACTCCCATGGTGTGAATCCACTGTCTACCTGGAATCATATTATATGAAAGTGAGTCAAGCATGACATGACAAAGGGTGGATAAAGTCACATGACCTACCTTTATAGGTAGAGTTATAGTACCTACAGATTTTCTTCCAACATTATCAAAGCCACGAATGCTAATTATGTCTAGTTTAATCAAAGAGGTATCAATCTTAATCTTATGTAACAAATCCATACCACAAACATTCAAGGCTGATCCATTATCAATCATGACATGCTTGATCAATTTTGTTTCAATTTGGATGAATATTATAAGAGGATCATATTGGTTTTGAACTTCAATTGATGGTATTTCATGAGGTTGAAAAAGAATGTCCATTTTTGTCACATTTATACTATCCAACATAGCTGCTACATCAGTCAACTTAGCAGTGGGTGGTACAATCACCTTTTGTAAAGCTTCTTGGAGCATTCCATGGTATGTAGGTGATGTTTGTATTAAATCCCAAAGAGAGATCTTAGCCTGAGTAGCGCGGAGCTGCTCAACAAGATCATATTATTGACCACTTTTATGAGTAAGATGAGGTGGTGGAGGGAGCATAGGTTGAGAACATGGAAGAGAGACCGACACATGCAGTGATTGCTTAATTTTCTTGTTTATTTTTTTTTTTTCCCCAAAAAGTGCTAAACACCACTGAAATATATTAATTAAAAAGGAAAAATACAAAATGCCAGATTTAGGGAGGCATACCAGCAGGAAAGAATCGGCAAAGAAAACCTCCGGTTATAGCCTGTTTGTGACAAAAATAAAACAAAAATCAACTCAGAAAAATGAGTCGATCTAGTAGTAACATTCTGTGACTCAATTCTTAGCAGAGTACATACTGATAACAAAAAATATTTACAAGGTACCTGACGAAGTCGACCACTGATCAGAGCAAAAAACTTAGTGCTAAAAGCCAAAACATTAGGGAATTCCCAATTAGTCTGCAATTTCTATTATCTGCAAGGCACGATCCTCTTCTTGATCCTCATCTTCTGCGAGCTAAGGAGGAGGAGGTGGTGGAGGAGGAACATAATTCAATAAGAAGAGCAGTGCATTAAAAGTTTTTGAAGCCTTAACTGCCAAATGATTCCCCAATTCACGCCTGTGACAGTGGATAGAGTTCTGAAAGGAAGTCACACAATTATTTCGGAGGCCATGCATAAACGCATTGAAGAGGCAATGAAGTTTAGGAGTGCGAAATAGTATCCTGTAATAAAATAACCCTCCCACAAGAGCAGAACCTTCATGCAAATCATAGTCTTCTAGAGCAACATTAAACGTATCAATAGAGAAATGAACATTCTGAACAAACATTATACCCAAATCCCTTACCCTATCTCCACTTTGTAAAAAGGTCCATCACATTAGAGAGAAAATGTGAAGCAGCTTGAGATGGATAAATAGAAACTGGAGAATGTAAAACTTGTAAGTCACAAACCTGAGTGATCGCTCTTTCAACAGAGTCCTCATAAATCTTAAATACTTCCTGCATTGAATTTGGGTTAAAAAAACCAAGGAGGGGTCGTTCCCAATTCTGAATAGGCCAGAAAATTTTGGTGTTCTGATGAACAGAGCCCATGCTGAACTACAAAAGCTTGGAAATTATCAAAAGCAAAAAATAAAAGAAGCAACTGTAACAGAAACAGAGCATACTACCAAGTTAAATGAATAAATAACACGCAGAGCTCATCAAGTATAAGAGATAAAGAATTGCCAGCTCCCTTGTGCGAAATCTGCCATCCTGCACTTAAGAAATACATCGAAGTACAACACACCCAACGAAGAGATATTTCAAAGCACTTAAACAACATTAGCTTATCAGCACAGATGGCCGATAGAGTAGGGATAAAAATAAGTAATGATAGCCCAATGAAGTCTCTAAAAATGACACCAAAATTACCCAAATTAAACCTTTTTGTCCTTCTCCAATATATAACTAACTCCAGGGATCAAAAGAAAAGAGTCAGAATCCCATTCAATAACAACATCATTGGATCTGAATGCAAAATTGGCTAAAAAATCTGCTAATAGATTACCTTCTCGGTAAGTATGAATTATTTGAAAAGATTGGAAATGCTTCAGTATATTCCTTCCAAACTTTAAAATGTAATCAATTTTCCAACTTGGAGAGGAGTTATTGGAAAAAGCTCTAACAATATTCAATGAATCACCTTCCACGATAAGGTTTCTAAAGCCACATTTTGATGCTAAATTCAAACCAGCTATTAAAGTCAAAGCCTCAGCCTCATTATTTGTTATTGTACCCAGCTTAATTGACAAAGCTCTAAGAACTACTCCATGATGATTTCTAATAACACAACCAGCGCTTGAACTTCCTGGATTGCCTCTACTCGCACCGTCAAAGTTGAGTTTTACAAAAGATTCAAGCAGAGGGATCCATTTGATAGAGAATCGATCAATCTTATCTTCAGACATAAAGCAGTTAGAATTAGGCAGCCTTAACTACTTCCAATTTTTTAATATCATATCATCCCAGTTTGTGAAAATTAGAGAACCCTCCTTTTTTGATAAAAGTGAGGCTAAAACCACTTCTGAAATAGTTTTTTCAACTTTACCCATAACTATATGGAGAGGATTATTTATTTTTTTAAATATTCTATTATTTCTTTCTAGCCATAGTGACCAGATGACAATACTTGGTGAAACCAGCCATAATGCAGAAAAAGTAGATTTTGAAAATAACATAGGCCAACTTTGGAAGACTTGAAGTAAAGAAAAAGGAAGAGGACCAGACCAACTCAATTTTGAAAGCAGCCAATACTAAACTTGTGAGGAGAAATTACAATTCAACAAAAGATGATCCACTGATTCCTCCACCTCATGACAGAAGGGGCATAAGAAAGAATTTGTAATCCCAAGTTTAGCTAACCTATCACTAGTAAGGATTCGGTAGTTCAGTGCTAACCAGGTAAAAGCTCCTGCTTTAGGTAGGCAAGGCTCACTCCAACAGAGCTTATGGGGCCAAATAAAATTTGGATTAGAATCCTTACTAATGATACTTAGGTAACCTTATTTAACCATGTAACGACTAGATTTTGAAGGAGCCCAAACTAGTTTATCCTTTTCACCTGAGATAAAAAGTCTTCTATCTTTCAAAATATTTTTGAGCAAAATCTTTTGCTCTTGAGGGATCAAGAAATCATCAAAAATTTTCCATTTGACTTTATTAATTTCTGAATTGTGATCAATTTCAAAATAATCTTTAACTTTTGTTCCCCAAGCCTGACACAAAAAAGATTTGATCTCTTGAAGACCTTCTGTTTTAGCTAAAGGAGGATGATTATTCCAAGAGTCATCCCAGAAAAGGGCAGAGTTTCCATCATGGATAAACCAAGATAAAAAAGGGGAAATAACTTCTCTACAATTTATCAAAAAATTCCACATGTGAGAACCCTCCTTTGGGTTAAGAATAGTAAATATTCTTTCAGGAGAAAAAGAATCTAAATATTTTGCATACATTATTTTTCCCCACTTAGAATCTAATTTTTCATATAATTTCCAGACCAATTTGGCTCCAAGAGCTTTATTTTGTGCTGCAATATTATGAATCCTAGATCCTCCTAGCTATTTAGGAATACAAATTTTATCCCATGAAATTAGGGGGATCTTTCTCCCATTTAAATTGGAGCCATTCCACAAAAATTTTCTTAAAATATTCACAATATAAGAAAGAATGGTTTTTCAGACCTTCAGAACTGAAAGCAAATAAATCAGAACCACTGATAAGACTGTTTTGATCATCAGAATTTTCCCTGCCAAAGTTAGCCATTTGCCTTTCCAAGTAGAAATTTTAGCTTTGATGCTTGTAATAAGTTTGTCCCAAAACATGTTTTTAATTGAACCCGAAAAAAGAGGAATTCCCAAATACCTTGAGGGTAGAGCATCAACTTGAAATCCAAGAAACTTAGCTATCCTTCTTTGCACCAAAGAAGATGAAAAGAAAAAGAAAATTTTAGACTTGCTTTGATTCACTTTCTGATCCGATACTAAACAATACTTGGTAATGACATCCTTCAAAACTTTAGCTTCCTTCATCACAGGTTGCCCAAACAATAAAGTATCATCTACAAGCAAAGCATGTGTAATAGAAAAAGGGATTCTAGGAATATTTATCCCTTTCCAGATACCCAGTGAGTTCTATCTCATAATTAATCTACTTAATCCTTCAGCCATTAAAATACAAAGAAAAGGGGAAAGAGGATCTCCCTGCCTTATTCCTTGGGAAGATTTAAGGAAATCAGATTGAGAGCCATTAATCAATACTGAAAAACTTGCACCAGAGATACAAGAAGAAATCCATTTGCACCATTTTGGAGAGAAACCAAATTTAAGGAGGACTTGGAACAAAAAATCCCAAGACACTCTATCATAATCTTTTAACATGTCCAGCTTAACCAGCATAGCAGGGAGTTTATGTTGATGAATTGAATGTAGTACCTCATGAGCAACCAGAGCACCTTCTGAAGTTTCCTTACCTAGAACAAAACCTCCTTATTCATCAGAAACAATTTTTGGGATAAGGGTAGCAAGTCTTAAGGTAATTGCTTTAGAAATGATTTTATAAAAAGTATTACAAAGTGAGATGGGTCTGAAATCAGCATAAGAGGAAGGAGTAGCAACTTTTGGGATTAAAGCAATAAATGTAGAATTAATTTCTCTCAAAATAGTTCTATTTCTCCGAGCTTCTTCTACAGCCAGCCAAATATCCTTTCCCACAAAATCCCAACATTTTTGAAAGAAAAGAGGAGTGAAACCATCTGGGCCAGGAGATTTGTCCGGATCTAAAGAGAAGACTACTGCCTTGATTTCTTCTAAAGTAAAATGTTTCATCAAATCCAGGTTATCTTCTTGAGAAATTAGATTAGGGATATGGTTTATAACTTCTGCTACAGTCGAAATGGGGATCTAATTTGTTTCTCTAGAGAGAAGTTTCTGAAAAAAATTTATTCCTTCTTTTTGAATGAGAGAATCCTCTTGTAAGATATTTCCCATAGAATCTTTTATTGAGAAAATAAAGTTTTTGTGTTTTCTTAGCATGGTCGAAACATGAAAAAACTTTGTATTTCGATCTCCTTCCCTTAACCATAATTCCCTTGATTTCTGTCTCCAGAAAATTTCTTCCCGGGCTAAAATTTCCTCTAAATTAGATTGAAGAGTTTTAACATATTCAAAAGAAGCACTATCCATGCCCTTGCTAATAATGGTTTCATTTAACTGGTCTAGTTGAGATTGTAGTGCTGCTTTTTGTGAAAAAATGTTACCAAAGGAAGTTTGATTCCATTCCAAAAATTTTCTTTTCATATATTTCAACCTTTCATTAACCCAAAACATGCGTGAGCCTTTTACAAAAGGGGCATTCTTCCACCAAGATTCTAGTAGGGGTAAAAAAAATTTATCTCTGAACCACATAGCTTGGAACTTAAATAAGGCCCTAAATCTCTTTCTACTCAAATTGGCATCCAGTTGAATAGAAATAGGAAAATGATCTGAAGCAGTAAAAGGAAGAGTGGATGAACTAGGAATATTTGACTCAAGACACCACTCGGAAGAGAATAGAAACCTATCCAATCTTTCTGTAATATTTAAAAAACCTTTCCTCCTATTAGACCAAGTGAAGCTCCCATTCAGTAAAGGACTATCAATTAAGGCATTATCTGAAATAAATTCTTTAAAATACTCTATTACCCTATGGGGAGGGCAAATTTCTCCTGACTTTTCTGTTAAACAAGAAATAGCATTAAAATCCCCCCCTAAAATAACTTTCTCTCCAGATAATTGCTCTAAAAGTGCTGCTAAAATGTCCCAACACTATTTTTTTCTCTAGTTGCAATAGGTCCGTAAATATTAAAGAGCCAAAAATTTAATGAGGAAGTAATTTTAACCAATAAAAAATTTGGAATAGAGCAAATTAAATCTACTTCACACATTTTACTATCCCAAAGAATAGCCAGACCTCCTGAAGCCCCCTGAGAGGGAAAGTGAATATACTTCCATTTTAACCAGTTTGGAAAAATAATATCAGCTTGAGATTGAGATAATTTTGATTCTTGAAGCAAGACAATATCCATACTAGAGGAATCTAATTGACGCTTAATCAAGCGTCTCTTGTTAGGGGCGTTAATGCCCCTAACATTCCAAGAAAGGATCTTCATTGTTCGCGGGGAGAGTTTCTCACTCTCCCTGATCTCAGACATGTATCCAGGCTGGCTTGCAAACTGGCTTTAATTTCTTCCTGAGTTTTAAAGGATTTTGGCTTACGTCCTCTCTTAGAGGGAGAAATGGAACTCTATTTAGTAGGTGAATCCTGACTCAAAGATTGAGAAATCGACAACTTTGTTTCAAAATCGAAAACCTCACTTCCTTCTCCTAGTGGAACAGCTCAGTCTAACTTCCCCTGATTTAAACAGTTTTCCAGATCTAAGCTTGGAACAAAAATGTTAAAAACAGTTGAACTATCTTCAATAGAATTTGGCTTTTCTACAATTACCTCATCCGCCAGTTCTTCTATAAGGTCAGAAGCAACTTTACTGATGGTTCTTTCAACAAAAGCATTTGCTTCGTCCTCGGAAAAAGGGAAACCATCCAAGCCTAACACATCCACCTAATTTGCAATTTCCCTATTGCTATTCTCCTCATTGTTGAAGGAATTAAAAAAAAATTCTTGATTTTGTCACTAGGAAAAATGGGAGTTTCAAAATCCTCAAATTTACCAACTGCAAACTCAAAGGGACATTCTTTCTCTAACTCCTTTATAGACTGGTGCTCTTCTTTGGAAATAGAGGAGTTTACAAAATGATTTAAAGATGCCTCCCCAATATTAACAGAGTCTAAGTTTTCCTTTGAAAAATTAACTTCTTCCAAAGCCTCACAAGTCTTATTTGAGTCCAACATTTCTATTTTTTCCATAGCCATGGGATTCTCAAAGACAACTACTTGTTTCCAATTCCCAAATTTAGAGTGAAACTCCATAAATTTGGGGAAGGGAAACGAAGTATTAAGAATTATGGAAAACCTTACTGGCATATCTGGTTTTTGAAAATTTGACATATCATGCTTAATGAAGAAGCCCAATTTCTTGGCACAAAATTCAATAATAGTGAGATCTCTATACTCCAGCGGTAAGTTTGGCAATGAGATCCAAAAAGGAACAAAAATCATGTTAGCTTTAATAGGATCAAAGTTTGGTTCCCATTTCTGTAGACAGATCCCTTTACCTTGATAGAACCACAATTTTTGACGAAGGGTTTCATCTCGAAAACAACCATTTTCAAAAACAACCGTAAAAACACATAAATCTTTATGCAAGAAGAAAACATCTGAAATCCCTTTCCATGTAACCCTAACCCAATTAAGAAAAGCATCAAGATTAAACTTAGGGTTCCAGACCTTACCAATAAGGGCCCGTGAAGTAAGATCTTGAATATATGGGTTTACCATATCCTCCAGAATTTGAATGTTAACAATTTCCATAGAAACCCTATCATCATGATTTTGACCCTCATCACATTGATTATGATTAGCCTTAATTATTTTTTCCTTCCATACCTGTTGAACTCCATTTCTAGATTCTGCCTTTCCTAAAGCGTAGCGTAGGTTTTGGCCAGTGAATCTTCCAAAAGAACCAAAATTACGGAAACCAGGAGGGTCATGACGAGCCAGGAAAGATCTCTGTCGAAAATTGCGAAAAGCATCTCGAAACCCTAGGCATTCCTTCTCCGGAAAGAATGAGCGTCTTCGTGCCCTAGTAGCTTCAAAAAACAAAATCTGTTGTGCCCTAGTAGCTTACTTTGCTTGTTATTATGGGTGTTTTATGTGTGAGCAATCATATTGTGGTGTGGTTGTTGAGCACCTTGAACCATAATCACCAGCTTTAAGAAAGAAGGTGCACTAGGTGCCCCTTGCGCAATCATCTTAGGAATATTGCTACAAAGTGATTAGTGAATATTGAATTAACATTGTTTTCCTCTTGATTATACCCAACATCCACCCTTAAAGGGTTTACCGTAGAGGCCTCATGTACCATATGATCATTAGGTGAATAGTCTTTTTCTACCCATGAAGAATCCTTCTTTAGAGGGAGCCCTTTATCTATTGATGCTTCATTTTTCAAAGAGGGCAAGGTAATGTTTAGGAATGTGTCAATGATTTCATTCTCTTGTGCTAGTATATCCTTATAGGATGAATCATTTTTTATATCATCATTACATGTTTTGGCTATGAATTCCAAAGCGGTAGGAGGAGTTTCACACTCATCATTCTCAATGTGTTTTGATAAATCTTCTACTACTAAAGGGTATGTATTCATTAGAGATATGAAGTTTTTAAAATCAGATACATAATCAAGGATTTCAAATGAAGAGCATTCAAATATATCCTTGTGATACATAGCTTGTATATAAGTGAGAATATGAGGATTCATATTAAGGAATTTGTAGAACTTCTCAAAGCTTGTGACATATGCATGTAAAGATTCCAAAGAGCATTGAGATTCCATAATGAAATGTCTTGAATGCCAAATCAGATTTCAAAGCTTTTCAAAAACTTATGCAAGAAGCAAGTGCAAAAGTTATGTAAAAATGCTCTAAAAAAATGCTTGATTTTTCAACTTTTTTTTTAATGCAAATAAATGAAAGAAGTGGCGTTGTGAAGAATTTAAAGGAGGAAAGAAAATGATATGCCCAATAATAGTCTAGTGATGTGAAAATATCTTTCACAACACGTTTTTGATGCAACCCTAAAGAGTTGATAAGTCAAAATCTAGTGAAAATATGCCAAAATATGTGATTTTTCACCAATTTTCAATGCAAATGAATAAAAGGAGTGTTGTGAGGAAAGATATGATGGAAACAAGATTATAACAGTAATATCAGCCACCTAATGCCATAAAATTCATCACAACACGCATATACTGCCAAGCTAGGCCAAACCCTAGTGAAAATATAGCTAAAATATGCAAATTTTCACAAATTTTCCATGCAAATGTGTAGAAGAAAGGGTGTTGTAAGGAATTTGAGAAGGAGAAGCAAATAATAACTCTGATATCAGTCCAATAAAGTCACAAGATCCTTTACAACAGACCTATAATGCAATCCAATATGTAAAATAAGCCAAGATTTAGTGAAAATTGCTAGTTTTTGTCAAAATTAAATGTGTAAATGCAAATTTTTGAAATGTAAATGCAAAAACACATGAAGATGCAACACTACATGCAAAATCAGATTTTAATGAGTGCCTAAGATAAGTAGAAAAATCTGAAAATAAGATTTTACCTACAAACCTGAACTTTTGGAATTACTAGGTTATATGAAAAATTCAAAATTTTAAGCAAACCCTAGCAATTTTATGTTGAAAATGCAATGCAAGAAATTAATTAATGATGAATTTATGTAATTTAAATCAGATCTAATGAAATATCAGAAATTAAATTAAATTAAATGAAAATTAATTCAAATTATTTGAAAATCAAGCCAAAAATGCCAATTTTAAAAAAAAATCCAAATTTTTTTTAAAAAAATTCCACATTTTTTAATTTTTTTGTAAATTTTGAAATGCAATAAGATGAAAATTATATAAATGAATCTAATGCAAAAATTTGAAATTAAATAAAAATTAGTTCAAATTAAATCAAAATGCAGGCTAAAAATGCCAATTTTTTTTTGTAAATTTTCAAATGCAATAAGATGAAAATTAAATAAATGAATGAATTTCAAATCTAATGCAAAAATTTAAAATTAAATGAAAATTAATTAAATTAATTCAAAATGCAAGCTAAAAATGCCAAAAATTTTCAAATTTTTCAAAAAAGCTTTTTGTAATTTTCAAATGCAATAAGATGAAAATTAAATAAATGAATGAATTTCAAATCTAATGCAAAAATTTGAAATTAAATGAAAATTAATTCAAATTAAATCAAAATGCAAGCTAAAAATGCCAAAGTTTTCCAAAATTTTCAATTTTTTTGCAAAATTTCAAATGTAATATGAAAATTATGAATTAAATGAAATTAAATTTTAGATCTAATGCAAAAGTCAGAAATTTAATTAGATGCAATTAAACTATGTCAAAATTCAAACCCTAGAATGTAATTTTTTTTTCAAAATTTTCAAATATATCAATTTTTTTGTAAATTTTCAAGTGTAATATGAAATTGATGAATGAAAGAAATGCAAATCTGAAGTACAACACTCAACAAGGTGTAAAATTCATTAAAAACATAGGTTCACCAAAATGTTTAATAGTAAAAAGAGAGTTTTCCAATTTCAAGGGTTTGTGGAGAATCCTCCTTTCACTACAAACATTCCAAGGGCTTTTCAATCGAGTGCTTCTTCTATCGAGAGGAGAGTCATCTATCAGGTTGGGTTGCCACTTGGTTTTCTACTGGGAAATTTAGAAGTTATCACACAATGTTGCTACTTAATGCTTTAATGCTCTTGAAACCCTAATTTAAGCAAAATAGTAAGTAAATCTACAAATTACGACAAATGCTACTAGAATTAGACAAAGGGCAAAGAACCTTAACTCACTGTTTTGCAGTCTAAAAAATAGAAATGTTAGGGACAATGGTGATGCGCCCTAGTCCAAGAGGCATTTTTTTGTGGATTCCCGATCTCCTTCCGGCACTAATCTCTGTTGTTTCTTCCATTTTTCGTGATCTAACACTAGAGGACAATGTTGAGAGCACCCTTGTCCCAAAATGTCGCACAGTGTCAATTTCTTTTTAGATCCAGAATCTTCAATGTCTGCCTACCTTCCCTATAACTCCACTTTCTCCAGATCCAATACCTATAACCTGCAATCATAAGGAGTGTGGGAGGGGGTTGTGGTGTTTAGAGGCTTGCCTCAGTCAAGCCTTAGAGAGACATTCAAGTCTTCCAAACACCATTGTTAGAGAGGGCAAAAATCCAAATGATAATGATGATAAAGCACAATAAATGTCACCTTGATGGTGAAGCTCTCATGGAAGGAAGAAGCTCTTCAATGCCATGAGGAAAAGATGTAAATCCAACCTGCAAAAATAAACACAATAAAAATGCTATGCTCTGCAACACAATGAAGATCACAAGTATTACTTTCACATAAGCTCAAGAATCACAATTGCCATCTAGTTTCTAAATGATAACCTAATCATGCTTATATATGCAACTATTAAGATTCTTGCCAAGAATTTCGTAATTAAAACTTATGATGTCATCCGGGAGACCAAATAACGATCACAAACCTAACATTTAAATTTAGGGTAGACCTAAAATAGGGCTGGACTAGGGCGCTAGCACCCTTGTCCACCCTCCTGTCTTTTCTCAATGATCATTAAATTAGCACCCCCTAGGTCCTATTTGTCACAAGACCCGAGGGTTTTCTCATCAGGAGTATGAATTATCATGCAAAATGCTCTAAATGCAATCTTAAGGACCCATGAGCTAAACCTTAAGGAAAAAGCCCCCAAGGGTGCATTTTTCCAACATAACACCTTGTATGTTTATGCATTTTTTATATGTTGATGTGTGTATGTAAATGATATGGCATCAATTTATCAATACACACAATTATCTTGGCAATCAATGAACATTGTATGTCTTAATGGAATCCTCATAAGATGAATCAATCAATGCACTAAAATGGATCACATAATCAAATTAGTTTCAAATCAATTGCAAAATCTATATGAATATTTAAACGAATAATTGATATGTTAGTAAAGCTCAAATCTATATTATGAATAATGAATAATACATGTTCCTTTCTTTCTTTCTCATTTTCATGAACTTTTAACTATTATTTTATATGATCAAACATGTAACAAACACCATGATTCTCTATATTTTATTATTTATCTAAATGACTATAATCAAATATTTAAGTTTTCTAAATTATCAATTAAAGTACAGTTCAATCGAATTACCTCCACCCTTTGTTGGCATTCAGAAAGTCATTCCACGAATGATGGTCTCTTGGGTTGATCAAGAGTTAGAATAAAGACTGTTGTCAAAGATGTCACATTATTCACATTTTGGATTGACTATAAAAGTAAAGTAATATCAAGATATAAATTAATATGTAATTACTCACAAAGAATTAAATGCAGACAATAAAAAAAGTTGATGTGTAGAAAAAATATACCGACAAGTTGAAGCCAAATTGGATGGAAGAAAGAATTCCATGATGAACTTCTATCACTTCCTCCTCTGTCATCAACTGTTATCCCCCTTAGATACATTAGTACTAATATTTGTTTATATTATTCAAATGGAATACACCATGAAATTTAACTTTAAATTTTACCTCTATAAAAGATTGGTCATGCTTTTCTCCTTCTCTACCCACTAATTCTTGTGCTTTTGCTATTGTCCCCGACCCCTTAGCTTGAGTTCTAGACCCTACTACCTCATCTCGTGAAGGGGTATTGTACTCTGAAGTGTTCAAAGGTGGCTCACTACTCTCCATAAGAGGACCTAAGCACAACTGATTGCAAAAAAATGCAATGATGGGGCACACAAACATGTGTGCACGAGGAGGGTCTAGTAATTTTGGGTGATCCAATATCACCACGAACATCATGTTATGCAAATTGAGAGGTATGTGTAATCAAGTACTCAGTCAAAGAGTGTATTGAAATGAGGCTATATTGTGTTGCATTTGCAACAACATATGGGTGTTGAATTGGGGGTGGAGAAGGAATAGCAAGAGGGGGAATAAAAGGACCTTGCACTTGTCTCATTACCCCAGGTCTATCTTGAGGCATTCCCTTACTTACTCCCTGGAACTCTCTAAAATCAAAATAATTCACATGGTGACCCATTTACAAACTTTGCATATAGTTTACGAAGGAAATACAAAGGTACATCTAAATTGTTTTTGGGTGATTTATAAAAAACCATCCACCAATGATCCCAAAAATTTTGACTAATACCCTCATGTGTACACCATTTGATCAAATACTTATGTTTATGAACATCAACATGCAATTTAGTTTTAGGATTGACAAAATATTGGGCTAACATAGCTTTGGTAATGTCTAACTCTTTCACCTGATCATATGATAAACCATTAGCATATTCTACCTTCTTGGTTTCTCGCCATTGCCTAAATGATTCATGTTGGCTTGTGAGGGTTTGAACATGAGTAATAAGCCCCTCTAAATTTGATGTCATTGAAGACAATCGAGGGTGGCGGCGATAAATTTCTAGAATCCTACTTATTTAATCAATAAATCTTTCAATTTTATCTTCTATTGTTGGAGGGGGAGAGTTTGGTGGGGGAGGTTTTGGGTTTTCATGTGTTCATCCATTTTACCTATTTAAAATACAAAACATACCCATTTAGGATAAAAAACAAAAAAAAATTACTTGAATTTACAAAAAAACAAGAATTACACTTAACTAGATTGGATATCTGTTCTCCCAAGCTCTGATATCCATTTTTTAGTAGGTTTGCATTTTGCAAGCCATAGGTTTGCAAAATGCAGACCCAATTTCTACTTTTTAATGTCTAAAAAATGGATATCCATTTTGGGACCCACAAAATGGATATTCTATCCATGTCTAGGAAAGTCAAACTTCCTCTTTTCATGATTTTGGCTAAGTAATGATGTGATTTTTTTCCTATTGCCACTATTTGGTATGCGATGATCCTGCACTCACCCTTCTATATAGAGTGTGTCTGAAATCCTGATGGACACAATGATTGAAAAACATCCATAACTTTCAAACTGTTTCACCTTTTTCAAATCTAAAAGATGTGTCACACTCTATGATTTTTTGGCCATAGATTTAAAAAAATTAAATTCTAAATTTTTTGATTGAGTTAGGTTGGCTGAAAAATTACTTTTTAGTTTTTTAAAAAATCACAGTAAAAAAATCATAACTAATTATTTTCTTGGAAGAAATTTTCAATAAAATTTGCATCACATCCGAGCATGAGTCCTTTACTTATTTTTAAAGATTAAAAAATATATATATATATTTCTCGTATTTAGGTTGGCTGGAATGACACCCACTTTTTATTTGTTTCTGAAAAATTTAATAGTTGTTCATTGAAATATTCATTTTTCACCAAATAAATTTACTTTTTTTTTTGAAAAAATAGTAGCCCATAAACTAAATTCAAATCTCTACAAATTTGTTCTTACATATTTTTCAAATTGTGTAGATAATCCATTCAAATTTTTACATGAACTTGATTAAGTCTATTTTTTAGTATTTTCATTGCCACTTAGAGGTATTGTTTGGCCCACCATGATCCTACACTCACTTGCTTATAGATTTATTTTATTGTCACTGCACTTAATTCCTAGATGCACATAGGATAGGAGTACACACTATTTTCCAATATCTTTATCATTGGTTATTTGTGAAGGTTGAAAGACCAACATAGAGGCTTGACCATTCTTAGCAAGCTCCCAAACAACCCCAAACATTTTTTGTCCTATCTATAGGTTTATCAAAGATCAACTCGCATGGTGTTTTGAATCCTCTCATCTCTCTCTTTTTTCATTTTAGTATTTCATTTGATTTAGTTAGTTTAGCTTCATTTTATCTTTTCTATATTTTCTGGTATCCCTTGGTTTGCTACTTTTGTTGTCCCCGTTTATTGTTGTGCAAGTGGGTTCAAAATCTAGTGAAAACTTTAAGTTTTGAAACTTTTTCTGGATGATAGGATAAGGCTGGGACAACAATGCATAATTTGAACTACAACACATTGTGTGGATGCTCGTGTGTCATGCTAGCAAGATCTAGATTCTAGTACCAGGTTCTTTATTTTCTACAATTTCAATTTATGTATCCAGTTGATCATTTCAACACTTATTTCAATTTCATTCATTCATTGTTTCATGAATGTAATGTAAAAGTTAGCAATAGCTTAAATTTTATATTACATTTTGGTGAACCTACTACTTTAACACAAACCTCTTTTCCATTCAATTTTCTTCTAGAAACAAAAACAAAAAAAAATATTTCCTCAATTTTTTTTCTAAGGCACTTCCCCGAACCTCATTCCATAGTCCTAAAGGGAAAAAATAACAACCTTTGACCGAATTTATCTATACATTTATTAATCTTCTCCTTTTGTTCTTCAAAATGGGCATGCTATCTTCTTTTCTTACATCACTTTCTAGATTTTCTCAAAAAGTTCATGATAGTGATACTTTATTTTAGGCATACAATAGTCACTTAACTCTTCATATGTCACTCTATGCTCTTGATCTCTCTCCAAAAAATTTCTACTTTTAGAGATAGTTCACATGATTATGACATCATCAATCATTTTCTTAGCATTACCTTGCCTACTCTTCATGCCAATGCTCTCCCCTTCTTTGATGAATCATTGATTGATGTTAATTCTTGTCCCACATCAGATGAAGAGAAAAGAGGTATTAAACATACTCTTTTAGCTCGCCTACTATATCTTCCATATTCCATGATGATACTATGTCTTTTCTCACTTCTCTTCCTCCTTTGGTTGCATGTTCAAACTCCTTGGATCTCCTAAAGGATGTGGAGACCTCTTTCTCTTCTCTCATTACCTATGAGTATCCTATTCTTATAGTTGATGATACTTCTTCACCACATGGTTCTCAAACTTATATTGATAATATTTCTTTCAGTACCTTTGATGACTCTTTGAGTGATGATGAGGCTCATGTTGTTATTGATCCTTTCTCTTGGCAAGATGGACTCTTTTTTTGTTCATCCCCTCCTCTTTCTTTAGAGGATGAACCCCCTCTTGTGAATAATGTCACATTGGATGAAATTCCTTCTTCAATAGATATTGAGCATCATTCACATGATCCTTTATCCACTATTTTCTCTCCTACATCAGAGCCATCTCTTCTAGACCTTGACCCTTGCCATTATATTTCTCCACCTTCTTTGCCTACTACCACTTTTATATAATTTTCTTTTTTGAAAGCATCGCCATAAATTTCTTGTGAGCTAATCTGCATATCTATGCTCTCCTTTATCTTCTAATATTTTTGCATACCCCTCTCCAGGTTGCATGGGAACTCTTTTTTTTGATAAATACAATGGATATGGTGATCTACTATGCCATGTGAAACACTTCTCCACCATATGCTTTACTCATGCATGTGATGACTATGTCTTGGCAAAATTCTTTCCTATCACATTGAGAGATATTGCCTTAGATTGGTTCTACACCTTACCTACTGGTTCCTTACATTCCTTCTCTGATGTTTCCCATGCATTTATCTCTCACATTCAATTTAACATGGAGCCTAGAGTTTCTCTTACACACTTTGTACAGTGCAAAGTTGATGAGAGTGTCCAAGTCTTCACTTCTCATTTCTTTTCCTTTCTTGTTCGATGGGGTTGCCATCCCCTGGTGGCCTTCTTCTACCTCTTTTCCATGAGAATTTGTTTCCACATATGCAATAGGCTATGTTATTTAATAAATATCATTCTCTTTCTAACTTCCTTCTTTGTGCTCTTGAAGATCAAATCCTTTTAGAGCACCCTCACCTCAAATGTGATGATACACTTCTCTCTTCTTGTGATGACAAGTTGTTTCATTCCATTGTTGGTCTTCCTCCTATAACTTTTGAATTCACTCATGTTGCATCTCTACCCATAGAGAATTATCTTCTTCATTATCCTTGTGAGGTAGACTTGGCTAAGTCATCTGGTTAATTCACCATTGTTATCAATTAATTCTAATATCACTCTATGGTGTTGGTACCTATTATGTGTCACACATAGCTTTCTTATTTGCTTGTTTCCATTCATGGTGGTACAATTTCAATTGCAACCACTTTCTCTTTTCTTACGTAACAACACAACCTTATTCATCTATGTTGTCCTCACCCATATTCTAGGGGGTAGTGACAACTTGTTTTGGAAGCAAATGCCCTACATGCATCCTTCTTGGAGACATTCTTCTTTCTTTATCCTCTTTCATCTACCTTAAAATCAATTACATACACTTCTATGCAATTATTTTAAGGGATGCATACATCTACCATTCTCACATTATTGGTATGCTCCTTGTAGAATTAGTAGCTTGTGGTCCCAAGTACAGGCACTTGCTTGAACTAACCACGCTTATCATGATTCCTAGCCATGCTAGTTCATGTAATCTCTGATATTGCATTTACATGTGAGCCACCAAGTGACACATTATGCTAGACTTTTGCGCTTGATATGAGCTACTTTGCATACTTTTTGTGAGTCACCTAGCAACATAGCTTGCTAGTGCTTGTGATTCATGAAAGTATTGTATGGTTCCTAGAAACATAACACTATATCTTGAACCATACTTGGCATCCTTTCTAGCAACATACAACACAATGGAAAATGCCTCTCTCTTCTCTCTTCTCATGACTCCTAGTGATAGAGTAAGCTAGGCCTTGAGTCATACCATTCTTTTTAACAACTTTCATTTATCTTCAGTCTATTCTCTCTCTAAAGAAATTGAACAACTCACTACATTCTTCTCATCATATAAAAATTCCTTTATTTTTTGTGTCTTTTATTTTTATTACATTTTAGGGATGATGCAAAGTATCGAGACAAATTTCACATCTATGTCTTTTTTATGTTGACTAATTTTTTTTCTTTATTTACTATGTGACTTCTTTCCATGTGTTGTTCACGTATTCTTTCTTTCTTTTTGACATGTGTGATGTAGGTTTGTGTGTTTATGATGCATCTTTGTTGCAAGTTTTATGTTGTTCACACTTCCTTATATATATTTGTGATGCTTTAACATAGTGGTTTTGTAGGTTTTACTTTCTAGCACTATTGTCTTACAATTTTTTGTTGTCTAACATACTTGTTTTGTAGGTTCTCAGCCTGTGGGCATGGTTCTTATAATTGAAGAGATCTTTGTATCCTTTGTAGTATCCTTTTATGATTTTATTTACTTTCAACATTTCATTTATATACTTTAGCATAGCTTACACCTAGTGTCATTTTCTCACTAAAGTGGGGACAAAATGTAATGTAGAAAATTACACACCCTTACAATTTCACGTTATAGTTTTGGACTTATTTTAGTGTCCATTCCCTTAGCTTGTTTTAGGGATCATTTTAGCCTATCCTTATCCTTTTCCTTCACCAAATTGCCAAATTTCTTTATCAGATTTCAATTCTTCTCATTGACCTAAGGCCATGTATTAAATTTTGAGAAATTTCTCTAGGACAATAATGTGATGCACATATGTTCACACAATGCACTAGCATCCTATGAGGTTCCAAAATTTTAAACATTGGTTTCCCACCCAACTACCTATTGACACCTGTTGTAATACCTACTTGTCAAATAAATGTCATCAACATTTTAATATGACCCTTTAGCTTCCTCATAACCTTCATGTGTAAAAGCAAATTTTATAAGTTAACTCATGCTATTTCATTTTCTTTCTCCTCTTGGATATCTCTTTGCTATACTTTATTGAAACACCACCATTGTTGAAGCTCTCTCAAGGATACATGTTGCTGCACTAGATTGACTTCTCCAAACAACTCACTTTTTTCCTTCTACATAATATGTTGTGAATATTGTTCTTGATTTATTTTTGAGTAATATTTCTACACTCTCTCTATTTTATTTCTATTCTCTATTGGAAAAACTCTTGGTGTCCATCACCACCCTTTTATCCTACCGTACACACACTAGGGTATTCTTCCTCATAGACCATATATTAATGCTTATATATTTATTTTATTGTCATTGCTCTTAATTCCTAGATGCATGTAGGATATAAGCATACACTATTTTTCAATCTCTTTACCATTGGCTATCTGTGGGGTCAAAAAGCCAACACAAGGGCTTGACCATTCTTGGCAAGTCCCAAAACAACCCCAAACATTTTTTCCTAGCTACAGGTTTCTCAAGGATCAACTTGCACAATGGTTTGCATCCTCTCATCTCTCTTGTAATGTTAGTATTTCATTTGATTTAGTAAGTTTAGCTTCATTTTATCATTTCTATATTATTTGGTATCCCTTAGTTTGCTTCTTTTGTTGTCCATATTTCTTGGTGTTCAGGTGGGTTCAAAATCTCATGAAAACTTTGATTGTTGTAACTTTTCTAGATGAAAACATGAGACTAGGATGACATCATGTGATTTGGACTACAACAATTCATGTGGACGTCCACACATCACACTAGCGTTTGAGACAATGAGCTCCAAATTTTGGTACTAGGTTCTTTATTTTATGTAATTTCCATTTAGTATCTAGTTTATCATTTCAACCCTTCTTTCAATCTCATTCATTCATTGTTTCATTAGTGTAATGTAAAAGTTAGTAGTAGCTTAAATTTTATATCATAGTTCAATGTCTATCATGGTGTTGCTTGGACTTAAAATTAGTCTACTATAGAATGGTCTGCACTTGTTGAATGTGTTTAATGAATTGAACAATTTTATCAACTTCCAAGTTTTGAGATGGAGTTGTTGATGGTAGAACATGATAAGATACATCAATGGGCACTAGATGTTGGAAATCCAAGAAAACTTGAAAAGGGTTGTGTGTTGTAGTGCTATGCATTACTATTTTGTAGTTTTGTTGAATGAAGGGTAGGTTTTCAGCCCAAGTGTGTTTCTTCTTTAAATTGTACACTTTGAGAATATGTACTATCATCTTGTTTACTAATTCCATCTCCCAATCAATCTATAGATGGAATGTAATATACTTGTTCAACTTTATGTCTAGCATAGACCAAAGTGCTTTCTATAAATTGTTCAAGATCTTATGCAGGAGCATCCAATGGTGTAAGGGCAATCTTGCATCACCCAAAAAAAGATGTGTTTCAAAATTGTTGATGTTATTTCCATTTCTTTTCAAAATTTGTGGTTCTGGTTCCATAATCGCTTGAATAATGATGTAGAACTTTCAATTTTTCTAAACTACTAAAAATAGCAACCTGCTATTTTTAGAAAGTTTGCATTTGGGCACGGATTCAAGTGAAAATTTATAGGAAGCTTCATAACTAAAAAATAAGACCTTTGGTGAAGGAATCATGCAAAGATCATTTGCGAGCTGAAAGATATTAAAGTCTTTATTTTCTAAAAAATGCCTAAAAATTATTCAAACTCAGGTTTGAGGCACTAAACGGTCCTGTATGGGCCCAAAAATGGCTAGAACTAGCAGATCTAGTTCTTAGCGCGTAGAGCACTCCGCGAGATTTTGGATGCATAAAATGATTCGTCAATCAGACACTCGAATCAAAAGTTATGGCTCCCGGAAGTTGACCTATTTTTGGAGGGAGATGCAAATTTCAAAATTAGGTTACTGGCTGCCAAAAGGGCTATTAATAACCATTTTTGGGAACCCTAGGGAGTAGTGGAGTTAAGGGGGAAAGTGTAGAGTCAAGAATAGGGGGAAAATAGAAACCCTAGCTGATTTGGGGTTATAGAAGGCAGATGATTCCAGAGTCTTGCGAGAGGAAGCTGTAATGTTTTGTAGCCAGTGGAGGGTTGATTCCTCTAATTGTATTTGAGATTCCATAATGTAATAAGTTGTCCAAATCAATAAAATAAAGTTCTATTTTCTGTGTGCAATTTTTGTTGTTGTGTGTTTTATGATTTACCCCCTTCATCAAGTGGTATCAGAGCAAGGGTTCCTGATTGTGTAGATAGACCACCGATCGTTAGGTAGTTTGCACTAGGACCTGAGGTTGTGGGTTTGTAGTGGAGATTGAGATGCCTCCATGAAGAAATCGTATTGGGAGGAATGCTTTGACGGAAGAGGGTTTTAGAGCCCTGCAAAGGCAGATCAATGCATTGCAAGAAGAGCTGCGAAGAGGGTTTGATCCGAGAACAAGAGAAGAAAGTGAGGATGAAGCTAAAGAAGAGCTATCCGAGGAAGAACAAGAAGTTGTAGGAGATCCTGCAGAAGTTAGGTTTTTGAGCGCCATTTCAAAGATCAAAAAGAGGCCCAGGATCGAAGTTTCTACATATTCTAGAGATTTGAATCTGGAACAGATTATTGATTGGGTCAATGACATGGAGGATTATTTCGAGTATGAAGATGTGGAGGATCCAGATCAGGTCAAGTTTGCAAAAACAAAGTTGAAGGGCCACATCAGTATTTGGTGGAAGGAGATCCAATTAGAGAGGAATAGAAGAGGAAAAGGAAAGATCACTAGATGGGATCAGATGGTGGAGAAACTAAAGAAGCAATTCATTCTTGTGGACTATGAGATGGAGTTGCTGAAGAAGCTGCAAGGATTGAAACAAGGTAACAAGTCTGTTAAAGAGTATACAAAAGAGTTTTATAAGATTACCATTAGGACAAGCCATGTAGAGGCCAACAAGGAGAAGGTAGCCTGTCACATTAATGGGTTGAGGCCAAGTATTCAAGAGGAGCTTAGCCTAGTTAGAATGACCACCATAAAAGATGCGTACCAATTTTCCTTAAAGGTGGAAGAGAAGCTAAATAAAAGATTCGATAGCAAGCAAAGGGGAAGAGGTCAAGGTGGAAGGACTGGTGGAAGACCCTATGGAGGTCGTAATGAAGATCAAAAGAAAAGTGAAGAAGATGGCACTAGTCGAAATCAGAGGGGGGATAATGCCTATCGCCCTTGTGACTAGAACAATGGTGAGCAAAGAGGAAGAGGAAGAGGTAGACCTGGGTAAGGACTCAGAAGAGAAGGTTTCAGAAGAACCTATTTCCAATGTGGAGAGAAGGGCATCGAGCATACGAGTGTCCACAACATCAAGGAAGGACAAATAGAAGACCTGAAGGTAATGCATGAGTTGCACATGTTGATGAAGATGCCCAATCTAAGCGCTCTGAAGATGTTGAAAGGGGAGAAACCCTAGTTCTTAGAAGAACTTTGTTGAATGAGGAGAAAGAACCCAATCAAAGGAAAAGTTTATTCCACACAAGGTGCAAATGTGAAGATAAGTGTTGTGATATTATTATTGACAGTGGAAGCACTGATAATCTTGTTTTAGAGGAGATGGTTGATAAGTTGAAGTTGAAAAGAAGAAAGTATCCGCATCCATACCGGATTGCATGGTTGTAGAAGGACCACAGAGCTTTGGTCAATGAGTAGTGTTGAGTGAAGTTCAAGATTGGGGACTACCATGATGAGGTGTTGTGTGATATCATACTAATGGATGCATGTCATATGCTATTGTGGAGGCCATGGTAGTATGATAGGAGTGCTGTCCATGATGGTCGTGCAAACACATATTTCCTAACAAAGGATGGAGTTTGTCATAAGTTGAAACCCTTGAAGGAGGGAAGAAAAGGTATGTAGTACTGCCAAAATTTGCTTAGTAGATGGTAGAAATTTTTTGGAGGGTATGAAGTATGAGCGTCATTATTTTGCATTGATTCCTAAGATTAGTCAAGAGAAATGTGGAGATGTACTAGTAGAAATCTCAGATATGTTGGAAGAATTTTAGGATATTATCTTTGATAATGTACCAAAAGGTTTACCACCGATGAGGAAGATAAGTCACCAAATGGATTTGATACCAAGAGCTAGTTTTCTGAATAAGGCAGCCAACAGAATGACTCCTACAGAGAGTGAAGAGTTGAATAGACAAGTTCAAGAGCTGTTAAGAAAGGGACTGATAAGGGAGAGCCTAAGTCCATGTGCGGTACCTTTAGTACTAGCACCAAAGAAAGATGGAGAATGAAGAATGTGTACAGATTCTTGGGCCATCAATAAGATCACGATCAAGTACATGTTTGCATTGCCTAGAATGGATGACATAATGTACTGTTTGAGTGGAGCCAAATACTTCACGAAGATTGACCTGAAGAGTGGGTATCACTATATCCATATCAGAGAAGGAGATGAGTGGAAGACAACCTTCAAGACAAAGGAAGGTTCATATGAGTGGTTAGTCATGCCATTTGGGCTAACCAATGTACTGAGCACATTCATGCGGCTCATGAACGAGGTACTGAAAGAACTTTTGGGAAGTTTTGTTATTGTTTATTTAGATGATATTTTGATTTTTAGTAAGACTTGGGATGAGCATCTGATGCATATCAGAAGAGTTTTAGAGAAGCTGAGGGAGGAAAAGTTGATTAATCTAAAGAAATGTAGTTTTGTAAAGGAGTTAGTATACCTGGGATTTGTTGTCTCAGAGGAAGGTCTTAAGATGGACCCAAAAAAAGTAAGAGCTATCATTGAATGGCCTACGCCAAGGAGTGCTACGGAGGTACGATCTTTCCATGGTTTGGCAAGTTTTTATAGAAAGTTTATTAGGAATTTTAGTAGCATTTGTGCACCCCTAACTGAGACAATGAGAGGGGATAGAAAAGAGTTTAGATGGACTAAAGGAGCAGATAAAAGCTTTGATACATTGAAGCAGAAAGTCACAGAGTAGCCTGTTTTGGCACTTCCAGATTTCAATAAGGTGTTTTAGGTAGATTGTGATGCTGGTGGTACTACTATAGGAGATGTTTTGAGTCAAGAAGGTAAGCCCATTGCCTATTTTAGTGAGAAGCTTAATGATGCCAAGAAGAAATATTATGTTTATGATTAGAAATTTTATGCAATAGTTTAGGCTTTGAAGAAATGGAGACATTATCTGTTGCGAAAAGAGTTTGTTTTATATACTAATCATCAAGCTTTACAGTATCTTAATAGTCAAGGAAAGTTGAACCAGAGGCACTTAAAATGGGTTGAGTTTTTGCAGAGCTATACTTTTGTTTTGAAGCACAAGATTGGGAAGTCCAACAAAGTTGTAGATGCCTTGAGTAGAAGGCAAAATTTGCTGACAGAAATGAAGATAGAGGTTGTTAGGTTTGATGAGCTCAAAATTTTGTATCCTGAAGATCTAAATTTTGCAGAGGCCTGGAAAGCTTGTTTGGAACCTATTACTTTGGATAGGACAAAATGGTTAGATTTCATAATCCAAGATGGCATGTTGTTTAGAGGAAGCCAGTTGTGCATTCCAAGGAGTTCCATGAGAGAGAACCTGATTAAGGAGAAGCCTAGTGGAGGATTGGTTGGACACTTTGGTTGAGATAAGACCATTGCTATTGTTGGTGAAAATTATTATTGGCCACAATTGCAACAAAATGTGAGGAAATTTATGCAGAGTTGCAAAGTATGTCAGATGGTGAAAGGAGCAAGCTAGAATACAGGTCTATATCAGCCACTACATGTACTAGAGAATCCATGGGATGATATTAGTATGGATTTTTTTCTTGGCTTACCAAGGACACAGAGAGGACATGATTCCATTTTTGTGGTGGTGGATAGATTCTCGAAGATGGCACAAATTATTCCTTGCAAGAAGACTAATGATGATGTTCATATTGCAGAGTTATTTTTCAGGGAGGTGGTGAGATTTCATGGTCTACCAAAGAACATAGTTTCAGATCGAGATACCAAGTTTGTTATTTACTTCTGGAGGACATTGTGGAAGAAGTTGAAAACAGATTTGAAGTTTAGTTCTGCACACCATCCACAGACTGTGTTGACATTTCTTCTGAATCAGCATTAGGGTTTGCCACTTCTAATGCACAGGCAGATTCAGCCAACTAAATACATGAGGTTGCATGAGCTGCCTCCCCTTCACTTCTGGTTCTGCCGCACCAAGGGGGGGATCCCTATAACTCAAGATATAACCTTGACTAGCTCAAAGATAGAAGGATCTAACTTGACAACAACAGACAGAATACTCTCATGTATGGACCAAGATCTGCATGATAGATCACAAGGCTGGCAACATTCTTGGACATGGTGTCTGGTTGGGTATGAGAGCATGCAGGGGGCTCCTAATCCTACTCCTACAACTAACAGGTGGAAGTATGAAATGTTTTAGTTTGAATTTTGGATGCAAAGCTGGACATGGTGTATAACACAAGAACACAGCATGATTGGTGCCTATCCAGGGCTTGGAGTCGGTAGACATACACCTGTGAATGATCAGCATGAATAGCTAAAACTGGATTTCAGGGGGATACACATGATATCTGCCTTACAGATATCTCCCAATGAAAAGTGTTAAGTTATCTCTACTTATGGCATCCCTACTGCAGTATACCCTTCCCAATGTTCAACCTGAAAACAGTTTAATCTACCCCTTGAGCAGAAGTTAAAAGATCAGACATTCAACATAGGAATTCTATGCTCTAGAATCTAAACATTACGCAAATATCCAGATCCAGAAGAAGAATACATGCAATACTGGAGACAGAATTAACACAACACATGCTAAGATAGCATTACTCATATAAGATCAACCATGAAATCAGTGGATTCATGCCAAATCGTACAACAGGAGATACATAAACTCACAAGTTAGACTGTACAGAGCAACCAGATCAGCTGGTTTTGGATTACAGAGCCAAAAATCTTCAACTTTCAACAACCTTGAATGAATAACACCGTCTGCATTATATAGTAGGAGGGTATATTCAGCATTAACTACCAGGTTGACCAAAAGTCCCGCCAGATACACAGTATCATAAAAATGGCGCTCAAACACATTACCAGATTGGCACCCAAACATGAATACAGCAGGTAGGGGAGGAGACAGGAAGATATCTCGAGCCCTGCGCCACTGTCCGCTGATGTACACCTTCAATCGGGTACCAGATCCGCCCACGCCATCACCCATACCTCTGCAACAATCGCCATTAATGGCGCACCAACCCGCGGCCTTGGGAAGAACATCAGACAGTTAATCGCAACCATTTCCCGCCGAGATTCATCATCATGATATTTGAAAATGCAGGATATCAATTATCCCACATGCACCCCGCAGCAACCTCATTAACACTTTATATACTAGGTCATGAGCATATATGATGTCGGTGCTTTTGCTCCTGACGACACTAGTATAAGACTTCATCATCATCATCCTCCAGCAGCACGATATCCTGTTGCCCGAAATATCACCCTGACGTCAGCATCATATCGCAATACAACCTGCATGATAATCGCCCTTATCGGCACAACCTGATCCATCGGAGGAACATCCTCCTGCTGAGCCTATACCAAAAGTCTGGCCGATAAACATCCTGATGACGTCATCATCATATCCTGCTGACGTCATCATCATATCTGCCTACTGCGCACCTCCTTATATCCGGATGACGTCATCATCATGTTTGCAAATATCGGGGGATCTCCACAAGATGATCTGTGTTAGAAATATGACCCCCCCGGACCTCGATGACGTCATCATCATATCAACATCAGGATGAAATTCAGAAGACAACCAGATATTTGGAAATATCATCCTGATGTACAAATATCAGGTTGCACTGTAGCTCCACTATAAGATCGGGGCGATTGATGAATATGATGATGCTTGAAAAGATCACCCCCACTAGATAATGCACGAAGCCAGCAGGCGGATATCTCCTTGATATCAGCATCATCATGACGCTGGAACAAACATACACCCGGGTGATATGAAAATATCACCCCCTCCTTCGGAAATATCATGATGCAGATAGGCAGAGAAATAGATATCACCCTGATATAAGGATGACGTCAGCATCATCAGGATGACAAAACAACGAACAAGAAGTGATACAACATCATCAGGATGATCATAACCAAGATCACCCGATGATAGAAATATCACCCCGGCGAGATATCATGATGCAGATAATATGATGACCCCCGCAAGCAACACGGTGATAACTGGAAATATGATGATGATGATGACGACCCTTAAGAAAAAACAAGTCAGGTCGAACAACTCAAAGAATAACCCCTTCAGAATATCAGGGCAACATCATCATCATGTTTGGGCAAGGTGATAATTGGAAGATCACCGGATACTTGAAAAATCACCCCCGCAAGCAAATCAGGGCGCACTGTAGCTCGTCAGCATCATCAGGATAATAACCAAACATCACCCGAAATTGAAATATGATGATGACGATGAGAAACCGGTCGACGGAGAACATGATGATGCTGACCACCATCAAAGGAAATATGATGATGATGACCTCCTCTTCAAAGAAAATATGATGATGAAGCTGAAAAAATGCTGAGGAGGTCCAACACTTAGAACATTTTTTGGATACTTAGGGAGAGTGCCTACATGAAAATTGCTCGAAAAACTGCCAGTCAATTCAGGCACTAACAGTGGCTCTATCTGGGGACGTGCAGGTGCAAGACTGCAGCGAGAACCCCAGATCTCTGGGATGCAGACCAGTCCCTTATCCATTGGGCATAGAGTCATGAAGTTATCATGATCTGCATCACCAAACACAATATTTTTAAACATTATTTTGGCGGCCCCGGGCAGCCAAAAAGGAAAAACCATAATTTTTTCTTGTCAAATGCCTGATTCCAAGCTGAAAGATCCCAATCCCAACTGAAAAGATTGGCATAATCTGCCCATAATGTCACCTGCTTAAAAAGATATTCCACCAGTTTTGAAAGCTTGCCACCATCATTTTCAGCTCTGTCATTTTGGATTTCAGAAGTAGACATGTAACCATACACATAATATTCTTCAACATTAGGCAACACATGTATGTTATGTCCCTCAGACAGTACATTATACTGCTCTTGGCATTCTTTATCATTTATCTGGCTGCTGCACATTATCAGGCACTCATCCAGCTGATCCAACAATTCAAAATACTCAGAAAATATGAGACCCCTAATATCTACTGATTTTGAAAACAAAACCTGATCCACACACCCAATGTTGCACATGTCTGAATCAGGTGATGATGAACATTCATTATTCACAGTTTGCAAATCAGTATCATCATCCTCAAACAAAGGGTTAATCCTGCACCACTGAAAGTCAAGACTCACAACATCATATGCATCAGCAGGCTCATCATAAAGGGGATTAACATTCACTGCAAAGGCCTCTGCTTCTTCTTCATGACACTCCAATTCTTCTTCATTATCATCAGATCCAGAGTCATAAGAAAAACAAACCTGATCCATGCACTGGTCATGGATATCATTTTTATCAACTGATTGCCCCATATACAAGATTGCTACTGTTTCAATGCACTCTGAAGTTGAACAATCTGCATCATTTTCCAGCCCTCCAATACTTCCTGATGAAATTGATATTGATTCTTGATCCATATGATCACAACTCTGCACAACTGGATCATTTAAACAGGAAGGCTCTTTGTTTAGGACTGGTATGCAAATATTACTTGAAAAATTATTATTTTCAACTTCACCTGCTGGGCAAAAAAGGACATCCTCCTCTATGATAGAAACATCATCTACTTGGAATGATGCAAAAACTGGGACAACAGGGGTGTGAGTGCTATGACATTCATTGTCAATACCTGAATTAAATCCTCCATTAACACTGGGGGCTGCAGGACAACAAAAATTTTCAGAGAAATAACCCTTTTGTATTCCATACCTCCAATTGTTTTCAATATCTAATGCAAACTGATGTGCCTGATGCAATGTGGTGGGCTCCTTGTCTCTTAATCTGTAACTCATTTTCTTATCAAAGGCTCCCAAATAGATAACTAAGCACAGTGCATCATTAGGTCTCATGCATTCTGGAATTCTATTCAATGCCCTCATAAATCTGAGGTTAAAGGCTGGGATCAACTCATCTTCTTCAATATGGACGTACATGAAGTCACTAATAGCTGCATATTCAGAAAATCTTTCACCATACTGTACTAGAAATACAGATTTAAAACCATGCCAAGAGTTGACAGAGTGAGCTGGAAGGTAGGAAAACCAGTCCCTTGCATCTTCACCTAGAGATTGAACAAATAATCTCATAACCACATCCTCATGGTCAATCTCAAAGTCATCTATCACATTCATGAACTGCTGCAAGTGTCTCTCAGCTGATTCATCCTTTATACCATTGAATTTGGGCAAAAAATTTCTAATTTTAGGTGGAAAAGCATTTGGATAGCCACAAATGCCACTGAAATTTATGGGCTTATATCTGTCTATGTTGAAACTTCTTTTATTACATTGTTGGGACTGACTATTATACATTTTTGCATTTGACACTTCACAAGGGTGCATAGGCAGATAATACATCCTTTATGTTATTGCAACCCTCCTCTCTACTCAGATTTTCTACAAACAATGACTTTAGGCACTCAAACTTTAGACTGTTTTTTCAAACTTTCCTAAAGTCCTTTAAATGAGTCTTTTGAACAACATTGCATGCCCTTTGAAATACAGTGTAAGTTCTAATAGAAGCATGCAAGCTCTGCTTTCACCAATGTTCCCCTTTTAACCAGTGCTATCTCACCAAATAGGGAGTCTGTCAAACAATATGAAATACCTGGATATGTTGCAGAAGCTGCAAATTCTTCTCTGGCTGATTTTGTTCTTTTATCAGGTTCTTTGATGCAGAGTCGCCACCTCCTTGAAGAGGAATGAGCTTCAAACAAGCTGAAGCTGCAGATTGATTTCTTTCATTCTGGGTCATCCACCAGCAGAATCACATATATAACCCTTTTCTCTGCTGCAACAAACAGTTTCCAGGTCTAATTTTTTAATCTTGTGGACTCAAACTTTCATGGATATGACATTGATTTCCCCAGTAGAGTTGCCAATTTGTTGGTGACTCGGATGGGTCACAGATATATTACTGGAGATGATTAGATAGTACTTTTACTTCCCATCCCCAGTGGGGTCGCCAATTTGTTGACATTTCTTCTGAATCAGCATTAGGGTTTGCCACTTCTAATGCACAGGCAGATTCAGCCAACTAAATACAGGAGGTTGCGTGAGCTGCCTCCCCTTCACTTCTGGTTCTGCCGCACCAAGGGGGGGATCCCTATAACTCAAGATATAACCTTGACTAGCTCAAAGATAGAAGGATCTAACTTGACAACAACAGACAGAATACTCTCATGTATGGACCAAGATCTGCATGATAGATCACAAGGCTGGCAACATTCTTGGACATGGTGTCTGGTTGGGTATGAGAGCATGCAGGGGGCTCCTAATCCTACTCCTACAACTAACAGGTGGAAGTATGAAATGTTTTAGTTTGAATTTTGGATGCAAAGCTGGACATGGTGTATAACACAAGAACACAGCATGATTGGTGCCTATCCAGGGCTTGGAGTCGGTAGACATACACCTGTGAATGATCAGCATGAATAGCTAAAACTGGATTTCAGGGGGATACACATGATATCTGCCTTACAGATATCTCCCAATGAAAAGTGTTAAGTTATCTCTACTTATGGCATCCCTACTGCAGTATACCCTTCCCAATGTTCAACCTGAAAACAGTTTAATCTACCCCTTGAGCAGAAGTTAAAAGATCAGACATTCAACATAGGAATTCTATGCTCTAGAATCTAAACATTACGCAAATATCCAGATCCAGAAGAAGAATACATGCAATACTGGAGACAGAATTAACACAACACATGCTAAGATAGCATTACTCATATAAGATCAACCATGAAATCAGTGGATTCATGCCAAATCGTACAACAGGAGATACATAAACTCACAAGTTAGACTGTACAGAGCAACCAGATCAGCTGGTTTTGGATTACAGAGCCAAAAATCTTCAACTTTCAACAACCTTGAATGAATAACACCGTCTGCATTATATAGTAGGAGGGTATATTCAGCATTAACTACCAGGTTGACCAAAAGTCCCGCCAGATACACAGTATCATAAAAATGGCGCTCAAACACATTACCAGATTGGCGCCCAAACATGAATGCAGCAGGTAGGGGAGGAGACAGGAAGATATCTCGAGCCCTGCGCCACTGTCCGCTGATGTACACCTTCAATCGGGTACCAGATCCGCCCACGCCATCGCCCATACCTCTGCAACAATCGCCATTAATGGCGCACCAACCCGCGGCCTTGGGAAGAACATCAGACAGTTAATCGCAACCATTTCCCGCCGAGATTCATCATCATGATATTTGAAAATGCAGGATATCAATTATCCCACATGCACCCCGCAGCAACCTCATTAACACTTTATATACTAGGTCATGAGCATATATGATGTCGGTGCTTTTGCTCCTGACGACACTAGTATAAGACTTCATCATCATCATCCTCCAGCAGCACGATATCCTGTTGCCTGAAATATCACCCTGACGTCAGCATCATATCGCAATACAACCTGCATGATAATCGCCCTTATCGGCACAACCTGATCCATCGGAGGAACATCCTCCTGCTGAGCCTATACCAAAAGTCTGGCCGATAAACATCCTGATGACGTCATCATCATATCCTGCTGACGTCATCATCATATCTGCCTACTGCGCACCTCCTTATATCCGGATGACGTCATCATCATGTTTGCAAATATCGGGGGATCTCCACAAGATGATCTGTGTTAGAAATATGACCCCCCGGACCTCGATGACGTCATCATCATATCAACATCAGGATGAAATTCGGAAGACAACCGGATATTTGGAAATATCATCCTGATGCACAAATATCAGGTTGCACTGTAGCTCCACTATAAGATCGGGGCGATTGATGAATATGATGATGCTTGAAAAGATCACCCCCACTAGATAATGCACGAAGCCAGCAGGCGGATATCTCCTTGATATCAGCATCATCATGACGCTGGAACAAACATACACCCGGGTGATATGAAAATATCACCCCCTCCTTCGGAAATATCATGATGCAGATAGGCAGAGAAATAGATATCACCCTGATATAAGGATGATGTCAGCATCATCAGGATGACAAAACAACGAACAAGAAGTGATACAACATCATCAGGATGATCATAACCAAGATCACCCGATGATAGAAATATCACCCCGGCGAGATATCATGATGCAGATAATATGATGACCCCCGCAAGCAACACGGTGATAACTGGAAATATGATGATGATGATGACGACCCTTAAGAAAAAACAAGTCAGGTCGAACAACTCAAAGAATAACCCCTTCAGAATATCGGGGCAACATCATCATCATGTTTGGGCAAGGTGATAATTGGAAGATCACCGGATACTTGAAAAATCACCCCCGCAAGCAAATCAGGGCGCACTGTAGCTCGTCAGCATCATCAGGATAATAACCAAACATCACCCGAAATTGAAATATGATGATGACGATGAGAAACCGGTCGACGGAGAACATGATGATGCTGACCACCATCAAAGGAAATATGATGATGATGACCTCCTCTTCAAAGAAAATATGATGATGAAGCTGAAAAAATGCTGAGGAGGTCCAACACTTAGAACATTTTTTGGATACTTAGGGAGAGTGCCTGCATGAAAATTGCTCGAAAAACTGCCAGTCAATTCAGGCACTAACAGACTGATGGACAGACAGAAGTGGTGAATAGGAGTTTGGGTAACTTGCTACGATGCTTAGTAGGAGATAAGCCCAAGGGATGGGATTTGATTTTACCACAGGCAAAATTTGCTTACAACAATTCTGTTAATAGGAGTACTGGTAAATCACCATTCTAGATTGTATATGGCAATAGCCCAAGAAATGCTTCAAAGTTAAGGAATCTAGACAAAGGAGAAAGGACAAGTGCCGAGGCTGAAGACTTTGTAGAACACATGAAGAATTTGCATGAAGAGGTGAAAAAGCACATTAATAAGATGAATATTCAATAAAAGGCTAAGGTAGATCACAAGAGGAGATATAAGGAATTCTAGGTAGGAGATGAAGTCATGGTTCACTTGAGAAAAGAATGGTTCCCAATTGGAACATACAATAAGCTGAAAATGAAAAAAATTGGGCCATGTAGAATTTTGAAGAAACATGATTTAGGAAATGCATATGAGGTAGAGCTGCTGAGTGGGATCAACATTTCCCCTATTTTCAACATTGATGATTTATTAGAATATAATGAAGGTGGAGCAGAGGATGGACCATCAAAGGAATAGTGGAGTATTTCGGCATCTACTTCAACAGAGTAGATAGAAGAGATCTTAGATAGTCGTGTGGGAAGAAGTACTTAGAATAGGCAATATGAAGAATACCTGGTGAAATGGAAAGGAATGCCTGTTGAAGATTCTTCTTGGTTGTCTAAGGTAGAGGTTGACCGTTTGGGTTTTCCTCACACAAACACCTGAGACATGACAGGGTCACTTCTCAAATTACCCTGGGTGTCTGATGCAGGAGCATCTATTGGTGTAAGGACAATCTTGCATCACCCAAAAAAGATGTGTTTCAAAATTGTTGATGTTCTTTCCATTTCTTTTCAAAATTTGTGGTTCTGTTTCCATAATCGCTTGAATAATGATGTAGAATTTTTAGTTTTTCCAAACTGCTAAAAATAGCAACATGTTATTTTTAGAAAGTTTGCATTTGGGCACATATTGAAGTGAAAATTTACAAGAAGCTTCATAACTAAAAAATAAGACCTTTGGCGAAGGAATCACGCAAAGATCATTTGCGAGCTAAAAGATATTAAAGTCTCCATTTTCTAAAAAATGCCTAAAAAATATTCAAACTCAGGTTTGAGGCACTAAACAGTCCTGTATGGACTCAAAAATGGCTAGAACTAGCAAAGCAGGTTTTTAATGTGTAGAGCACTCCGCGAGCTTTCCGATGCATAAAATGGTTCGTCAATCGGACAGCCAGATCAAAAGTTATGGCTCCTGGAAGTTGACCTATTTTTGGAGGGAGATGCAAATTTTGAAATTAGGTTGTTGGCCGCCAAAAGGTCTATTAATAACAATTTTTGGGAACCCTGGGGAGTAGTGGAGTTAAGGAGGAAAGTGTAGAGTCAAGAATAGGGGGGAAATAGAAACCTAGCTGATTTGGGGTTACAGAAGGTAGATGATCCCAGAGTCTTATGAGAGGAAGCTGTAATGTGTTGCAGCCAGTGGAGGGTTGATTCCTCTAATTGTATTTGAGCTTCTGTAATGTAATAAGTTGTCTAAATCAATAAAATAAAGTTCTATTTTCTGTGTGCAATTTCTGTTGTTGTGTGTTTTATGATTTACCCCCTTCATCAAGATTTTTGTGTGTCTATTAGATAATATAGTTCTATGGATTTGGATTCCAAAGTGGATCTAGACATGTTGAACATATAGTTGTGTTATTTCCAGAGTTGAGATGGATTTCTTACAAGGAATCATAATTTCCATCTTTGAGAATCTATAAACTACTATAAAACACAATCTTTACCATGCTTGGTGGTAAGGCAGCCTAAGAGGAAGTCCATGGAAAAACATTCCCATAGTCTTGTTGGAATTAGTAGAAGCATGTATAAACCTTGCTTCTTGTTGACCGATTTGATAATTGTGCAAGTGGTACAAGACTTGATGTATTCAACACCATTTGAATTGAGGTGTGGCCAAAAGAAATACTTTTATAACACCATAAGGGCCTTTTCAGCTCCAAAGTGTCTTGCAACCTTATTGAAATGAGCCTCCCATAGTAGTTTTGTTATTGAGTAAAAATTGGACATTTGCCTTTTTACCTCCTTGTTTAGCTCCTAGGTCCCCATGATTACATTATGCATTATAACTGATCATCTTGAAGAAAATTTCCTGACACCTATGATAATTTGGAACCTTGGGACCTCACTAAGATTATCCCAGACTAAAAAGGGGCTCTTGGACTTGGGCACCAACCGCCCAAGTCCTCCATGATTGGTCAAGGTAAATTAGTCTAGCATGTCAGCATGGGACCTTTCAAAAGATTCCTATTTGTCAGCTCTTGTGATTTAATTTGACGAATGTTATTGGGAAAGCATATATAAGTGAGTTTTTGAGTTCATTATGAACCTAGATGGATAGAGAAAACTTATGAACTTGGAGCAAAGAGCATTCAAAGCATTCATTGTGTTTCTAGAGAAGATTTATGTTGTTATTGTGTGTGTTACAGATTTAAAATCATCATCCATCTCCTTATGAGTTGAAGGATCTTAATTCTCCTAAGGGCTTCACCACAAAGGTGATATGATTTTTGTTTGAATCATTCTCTCATAATTTTGTTTAGCCTCTACCCTGCTAGGGAACACTCTCTTATCTATCAATGGTGTTGGAAGGCTTGAATACCATTAAAGGGTTTGACTGAGGCAAATCCCTAAACACCATAACCCCCCAAACCCTCTCTTGTCATCTTGTGTGTAAGCTACAGGTACGAGATTCGAGAAACGTGAATATATAGGAAGACTATGCATTAAACAAAGTTGCAAGATTTGACAAAACTTTAGGAATATTCTTCTATAAAGACTTGGGTAGTTGGTACCCTAGTCTTCTAGACATTTCTAACTCTAGATCTAGCATCTGGTCATCATCTACTGTATTTTCTCAGTTTAGACCTCTGGTAGATTCTCACTTCTAGGACTTGGGCGGTTCCTATTACATCCCCTGGCATTCCAACTTTTGAGACATAGGTTCTGATATCTCTCTAATCCTCTTTGTGCATTTAGATTATGGGTTTCAGTCATTCTCTGTCTGTTACAATTTGATTATCCTAGAATTAGGGTTTTGTGCACACTTGACCTAGGATTTGATAAAAAGACTTGATTGAATTTGATCTATCCATAGCAAACAAGAGAACAAGATTTGTAGCTAAGTTCACCTTCATTTGGTAGTGATTTGGCTCGGTCTTGTCCTTGAATGTTATTGTGGAAGAGGGTTTGATCTAGTGTGCATGCTAGTCTTATTCATTGACCTTTTCCATACTTAACATTTTGTTGAGACTGTAGCTCCAAGCATTTGCATCATTTTGAGTGTTAAATTCAGATCTTTCATTGATTTCATAGCATACTTATCATTATTCATTAAAATATCTTGCATAAATCTTGAAAAAAGTGAAAAAAATCAAGCATTCTAAGCTAGAAAAAGGCACGGTTTTGCATTGCTTTCATTGCATGTGATAAAAAGATTTAAATTTCTGATTTTTACATAAGATATGATTCACATTACAATATACAATCATTTCATGGTGTTGTACCTTGCATTTGAAGATCTCATTTGCTAGGGTTTTGTTGAAAAAGTTGCATTTTTCCTAAAACCTAGTCAATTTCACAAGCTAGGGTTTGTAGTCAAAATCTTATTTCATATTTTGCTGCTATCATAGACATCTTGAATTCAAATCTAGCATTAATTTATAGCATATTTTCATTATTCATTTGAAAAAATTTCATCATTTCATACCTTGATTTAAAAATTCACATGTTTGTAATTGCACATTGTGTATTTCATCATAAGAAATTTGACATCTCTTTAACATTTCTTTCTAAGAAATCTTAAAATTGTCTATATTACCTTTTGTGCAGCACTTTTAACATCTTGACCATTCCATTTTTAGTGGCACTGGAGTGTTTATGATCTTTGTAAAATCTACAAAAACCTGGTTTCCTCAAACTAGTGTTGTGGTGTACAAAAGTCTCATATTAGTGATATTTGATAAATGAATAGATCTTATTGTACATTGTTGTTCCAAGACATTTCATTATGGAATCTTCATGTTATTTCTCTTTGGTATCTTTGCATGCATACATCAAAGATATTTATTTTCATAGATTCATAACCCTCATGGGTGAGCATCCTTCAATATTAAAAATCTAACTAAATTCATCTCCATGAATACTAATGAGAAAGATGATTGTGAAAGTTCTTCTTCTATTACTACAATAAATCATGATAATGCCTTGGATTTAATATATAAAGTATATGATGATTATGATTCCATGAATCATCCTATTTCTCTTTTAGTTTAATGTTCAAACACCTTGGATATCACTAAGGAAGTGAAGACCCTTGATCTTTCTCCTTTGGCTGAATGTTCAAGTACTTTGGACATCACTAAGGATGTGAAAACCATGAATAGTTCTCCTTTGGTTGCATGTTCAAACCCCTTGGACATCATTAAAGATACAATCATCGATGATTATTCTAACAACATTTTACCTTCCCTTCATTCCAATTCTCTCCTTCCAAAAGATGAAGCATTGATGGATGAAGAAAGGTTTCTCACATTAAATCCTTTAGGGATGGATGTCGAGCTTAATTAATGTAAAAACAATGTTAACTCAATCATCACTAATAGACTCATCCCACCCACTAAGGGGATAGTGGATAAGTGTATTAATGTTTCTAAACTCATTGTGCATGGGGCACCTAATGTGCCTCTTCAATTCAAACTGGTGATCACAGTTTAAGGTGCTCCAACACCACCTAGACCTCCAGGTTACATTCTCAATTTTGCAAAACAAAATACTCAAGGAAATCAAGTGTGTCAAAATGTGTCGCAAGAACCCTATCACAATGTGGTTGCTCACACATACAATACACAAAATAATAAGCAAAGTAAACAACAGTTGAACATTCTGATCACTTTACCAACTTCTCAACCTATGCTTTCTCAACCACCTTGTCTTACTCATAAAGTTGGTTAGGATTATGATCTTGTTGAGTATCTTTGTGCTACTCCCACTAAGATCTCTCTTTGGGAATTCATACAAACATCACCTACATACCGCGAAATCCTCCAAGAAGCTTTACAAAAGGTGATTGTACCACCTACTATTAAGCCTAATGATGTAGCAGCTAGATGTTAGATTAGATGCATGCGACAAAAACAAATATTTTGTTTGAACAACACAAATTCACATCAATTGAAGTCCAAAATCAACATGATCCTCTTCTAATCTTTGTCACAATAAACAAAAAGTTGATAAAGTGAGTTATGATTGACAATGGATCAACTCTTAATGTTTGTGGCATTGATTTGCTACACAAAATCAAGGTTGACACATCTTTAACCAAACTAGATAAACTTAACATTTATGGCTTTGATAACATTAGTAGACAATCCCTACGTGCCATAAATTAATCCATAAAGGTTGGACTCATGACATTATCTACCCTTATCCATGTCATGCCTGGTGCACTTTCATATAGTATGATTCTCGGTAGACCATGGATTCATGCCATAGGGGGAGTTCCATCTACCATTCATTGATTAGTAAAGTTTATTTATAAAAATAAACTTCACACCATTGAAGTCAATCTGGAGATGGAAAGTTGTTTACAACTTGAAATGCAAAAACAAGTTATAAATCACAAACTTCTAAATAATTTAAAATCTGATTCATCAACACCTCTTGCCATAGATAATACTGTGCAAGATTCCAAATCACCATCAAATGCACTTTTTGGTGACAATTGGGGTTCATTAGATTTTACTCCATCCTTTATGGGGGAATATAAACTTAATAACTCTAATCCTGACACATCAAAAGTTACATCAATCTCATCTAAGAAATCTTTGGAAATGCCTAAGAAACCTAAGGTTTCTTTAGTAGAAAACAAAGACAATACTTTCACTTACACTATAGAATATGAGACTTTTGAGGCCCCGTCTTCTTCTAAAAGGTGGAGTCTCTCTATGGTCATGGATTTCAAATCCTTTTTAAAAATTGTGACTATGTAGGCAATGGTTATGGTGTAAACCAACAAGGAATCGGAGTACCCTTAGAAGTTGTTGCACATAACTCTTTGGTTGGTATTGGATCCCGTCCTTTGAAGCCCACCAAATCCTACCATTGCCCTACTCTTAAATTTTAATAAAATGTCAACAAGTTCAAGAATAAATATGATATATCCTAAGATGATGGACATAGATTGTCTGCTAGGAAATATCCCATTGAATCAGGTAAGTATTTCTCCCTTCTTTAGCCACACTCAATGTAGTACATACTCTAGTTGCTCTTAAGGGTGGTCTCCTAGATATATATGTTGATAATGTTGTGTTGTGTTCTCTCGTATTGTGTTAAATGTTGTTTAGGTCTCCTTGGATGACCCTTGATACTCTTGTGAAGTTAAGGATACAAGGAGACTGCCTCTATTGTGATACTACTTCTATTTGTTTCTCCATTCTTCTATTCTCCTCTCTTATTGTAATTGTTGTGTGTGGTGCCTTGGGGGATTAACATTATGGAATATGTCTTGGGGGAATTTTCCCACATTGTGTTCCTCAATCACTTTTGTCTCCTCTCATGTTTTACGTTTTTCATTCTTTCTTGGCTCTACTAGTCAGCAGATGATGATAACAAATAAATATTGATAAGGTATGTCAGTCCCAATAGCAAGAACACAAAAATGGACCTAGTCCATATATGAAGATGGGGTTAATATGTTACTAACGCTTGACTACTACAATCACTTTATGTTGTGATGTTTATTGTGTTGTGATGATTCTTGTAACAAGCCTTTGTAATACTCTAATATGCTTCTAGGCATTTTTGGAATGTTTTGTATCTCACCTTGTAGCTACACTCGGTTCTGAGATACCTGAAGTATAACCTCATGGCTATACTCAGTTCCAAACTTGCAAGTGTAGCCTTGGTTTGTTAAGTGATATGATAAATGATTCCTATATAAGTTTCATGACATGATTTGGTTGTTATCTTAGCTTAGATTTTCTAACTGAAGCTTATATATTGTTAAATATTGTTCCCTTGTGTGTTTTCACTTTACCTTAAATGTGTTTGATACCAACACATGGGATCAACCACTTTAAGGTGGGGGCATATATTGTGGTATTATACTTGATTATTTTAGAAATTGATGATAAAGCGTGTTTGAGTATGCTTCCTTTTCATCGGAAGGTGTCTGCAGATGTAGGTGGGGTTGTGTACTTTGTTTTATTTTGTGTATACATCATTTTCACTGTAAGGCATCTCCGTGATATATGTGGGGTTGTATACTTTGTATGCATTCTTCCTTTTTATTATAAAGCATATGTAGATGCAAGTGGGGTTGCATTTTGAAAGCCCTTTTGTAGAAGGTGGGATTGTGTCTTCCCTTGAGCAATTACACATCCTTTTGAAAGTCCTCTGTGGAGGCGGGGTTGGATCTTGAGTTATTCACCCTTAAGCATGTCTTTAGTAGTTGTGGTAGCATAGATCAACCATCAAGTGTGTTTGGTATGTCTTAGATAGTGGAGCGTAGTGATGAGCTCCTCCCTATCATCTGTGTTTGTTGTGTATAAGACATATAGTGTGTCAATGACATACTCTATGGCTCTCGTGTATTCTGTGTGTTTTTCATGTGTCTTCCTTGTGTGTTCTGCATGTTTTAGTGGTGGTGCGTAGCGATGATCCCCCCTATGCCTTGTGTCTTGTGTGTTTTGCGGTGGCATGTAGCGTGAGCTCCCCCCACATTGTGTGTTTTGTGTGTCTTTGATGGTGGTGCATAGTGATGAGCTCTCCCCATTGCCTAGTTAGGGTTGTTTAACTGTTAAATCATGTCTTCCCTTAGTGTATGCTTTGTGTATTGCATGTTTGTATTCATGTTTTCTCCATGTATTGCATGCTTTACTATTTGTTTCATGTATTGTGTGCTTCCTTACTATATTCATTGTGTCTTATGTTTTCCTAAGCTTGGGGACTAAAAATGGTCTTCCAAACTTAGGGTGTGTCTTCGCTCTAGTGATTGATGTGTTTGATATGCTTCAAACATACTTTAATGCATGTACTGACCATAAGATCATACACACATTAAAGTGGGGGATAAATTTTATGGAGTAAAAAGTGGAAACTTGCTTTTTTACCTCCTTGTTTAGCTCCTAGGTCCCTGTGATTACATTATGCATTATAATTGATCATCCCGAAGAGAATTTCTCAACACCTATGATAATTTAGAACCTTGGGACCTCACTAATCTTATCCTAGACTAAAAAGGGGCCCTTAGACTTGGGTGCCAACTACCCAAGTCCTCCCTGATTGTTCGGAGTAAATTAGTGGCATGTTGGCATGGGACCTTTCAAAAGGTTCCTCTTTGTCGACCCTTGTGATTTAATTTGATGAATGTTAGCGGGAAAACATATATAAGTGAGTTTTTGAATTCATTATGAACCTAGATGGATAGAGAAAACTTATGATCTTTGAGAAAAGAGCATTCAAAGCATTCATTGTGTTTCTAGAGCAAATTTGTGTTGTTATTGTGTGTGTTGTTGCAAGTTTAAAATCATCATCCATCTCCTTATGAGTTGAAGGATCTTCATTCTCTTAAGGGATTCACCACAAAAGTGATATCATTGTTATTTGAATCATTCTCTCATCTTTTGTTTAGCCTCTACCCTGTTAGGGCATGCTCTCTTATCTATGAACAGTGTTGGAAGGATTGAATTTCATCCTAGGGTTTGACTAAGGCAAATCCCTAAACACCATAACCCCCTAAACCCTCTCTTTTTGTCATGTGTGCAAGTTACAAGTACAAGATTTAGGAAAAGTGAAGATACATGAAGACTATGTGGGAATCAGGGTTTTAGGATTAGACATAAATTCAAGAATATTCTTTTATAAAGACTTGGGTAGTTGGCACCCTAGTCTTTTGGGCCTTTCTAACTCCAGATTTGGCATCTGAGCATCATCTACAATATTTTCTCAGTTTAGACCTCCAACAAATTCTCACTTCTGAGACTTGGGTGGTTCCTATTTCATCCTCTGACATTCCAGCTTCCAGGACACAAGTTCTGATATATCTTTGATCCTCTTTGTGCATTTAGATTTTGGGTTTCAGTCGTTCTCTATTTGTTACAAGTTGATTATCTTAGAATTAGGGTTTTGTGCACACTTGACCTAGGTTTTGATAAAAAGAGTTGATTGAATCTGATCTTTCCATAGCAAACAAGAGAACAAGATCTGTAGTTGAGTCCACCTTTATTTGGTAGTGATTTGGCTCGGTCTTGTCCTTGAATTTTATTGTGGAAGAGAATTTGATCTAGTGTGCATGCTAGTCTTATTCATTCACCTTTTCCATACTTAACAAGTTTATGTATCTTTACCTCAATTGCCCAAGGTGGTATAGGAGTCCATCCCACAAGTAGAATTTTGGAACTAAATTACCACAAAGCAACTCCAGATGGATATCTACAAAATTCATGTTAGATGGACATAATTCTAACTATGCATTAACTTCATGTCCACATGTATCAAGAACATAAAGGAGAGATTGAATAAGTAGATGACTCAGACAACCTAAAACTAGAATGACACTTTCCTTCTTATGCTTGATGTTTAGATGGAACTACTAAAGATAAGACCATTTTAAATTATGTTTCTCTTACCACAACTTGTTTCAATTCTACAAGAACTAAAGAAACTAGTGATTTGTGTGGATTGCAATCTCCTTGCCTAAGATATAATGCTTCCAATGCTTACATGCTCAAACAATAGCATAAAGCTCATAATCATATGTTGGGTAGTTCCTTACTAATTCAATGAATGTTTCACTATGATAAGCAATTGGGTGACCATATTGAGTTAGAACTACTCCAAGTGCATAATCTAATGTATCATTCATGATATTAAATGGTTTCTGAAGATTTGGTAACACAAGTACTAGCACAGAACAAAGTCTAGATTTCAATTATTTAAATGTTTTCTACTATTTGATATTAACTAGATGGACTTTGCTTTAGTGCCACCCTTACTAACTTGGTTTAGAGGCGAAGTTATATGAGAAACACCAAGTACAAATCTCATGTAGAAATTTACTAATCCCAAGAAGCTAAGGAGCTCTATAAGATCCTTTAGTTGTAGCATTCCTAGATGACTTGAATCTTGGTGAGTTCCACATGTACTCCTTGATCCTTGTGCATCTACTATGTATCCTAGATATTGTATCTCCTACATGGAAAATGAACATTTCACCATGTTTGCATACAATTATTTTTTCACAAAGTGTGAAGAACTTGCTCTATATGGCACATATGTTCATCCTATATTTTGTTGAAGATTAGGTTGTCATCAAGGTAGACCACAACAAATAAAGTGGGTGAATGGCTTGATAATTCCATTCATCATCTACATGAATGTAGCTAGAGCATTAATTTAGTTGAAGGGAATGACTAACCATTCAAACAAACCTTTCCTTGCCTTGAAGGTTGTCTTCCAAATATATATAGGTTCTATAGGAATTTGATGATACCTAAACTTAAGATCATTTTTTGGTGAAGAATTTTTCACCATAGAGCTAGTCTTGTAAGTCCTCAATCCTTGGAAGAGGGTAGTAATTCTTCACTATGATCTTGTTGAGAGCTCTATAATCAATGCACAACCTCCATGTGCTATCTTACTTCATTGTAAGAACAATTGGGTTACCATAAGGGGATGAGCTAGGATTGATATGTAATTTATCCATGATTTTATAGATCTACCACTTGATTTCCTCATTCTCTAGATTGATCTATGATATAAAGAGGCATTAGTTAGAGGTAGTCCCATAATCAAATTAATAGTATGTCTCGTTGCATAATTTGTAGACACTTCCTTTAGTGATTAAAAGATATCCTTGTATTCGCCTAGCTTGCAATCCAACTTTAAGATCTCTGCTATTGTTTCTAGATGCACTACAATATGAATTGGTGCCACAAGGATATTCTTATGTTCAAGCCTCACTATCAAAAACACAAAATGTTTACTATAAATAACTAGCTTCTTACATGTTTAGCACTAATGAGTGATAGCTTAGGAACTACTTATGATATGTAGTACCTCATCATTGACATCTATGGCAACATTTCTAGGATTCACTTCATAGACTGCATTTCAATGGTAAAGATATGATAACCCAAGTAAAATTATATACGTTAAAATTTAGAACAAATAAAAGAGGAAATTGAAACAATATCACAATCCTTATTTTAAACCAACATAACCTCAGATTGAGAATGTAAAGAAGAACAAATAAAATGAGTTTACCTTCACTTACTAAGCAAAGATCTCATTTGTTGAATTATTTTCTCACGGATTGCAGTTGCTCAAGCTTTGTGCAAGATTTCAATAGCATGTACCTATCAAGCTTGTGATGATGTGTTGTGCTTGATGAAGGATGGAGGGTAGATTTATATTATTTTAAATGGGGGTGTGAATGGTTGAGATTTACTATTGAATGAACGGTCAATATAATTTTGGATGCCTTTATTTAATGATGGGTGACTTTTAGGGTTACTTTTTATGAATGGTTGAAATTATTGTTGGATGGATGATTGAGATGCAAGTGATTTGATTTTTATTTAATAATCATGGACTTTTTATTTAATGAGTATAAATGGCCATGTGAATAATTAAATTTTGTATTTTATTTTAAATAAATGGAGAAAATAGAATAATTAACTAAATAATAAAAATATTTAGCTAATTAGAATACATGGAAAAAAAGGATTAATTTGTATTTATTTTGAATAAATGGAGAAAATGGATTAATCAACAAAATAAAAAAATATTTAGCTAATTAATAACATGGTATCATTAGTGGGGTGAAAAGGGTGTTATTAGCTTGAAATCAATTAATTAGCATTGTGGTGGTGTTGACATAGTGTTTGAAATGGTCAATGGATTAGTGTGGTAGATTTTGGGTGTCTACAAAAAAACATCACATACCTCTAATGGAGTGATGTTGTAGAGGATTGTATCTTGAAAATTGTTATGCCCTTAATCCTATAGTGTGCATAGGGCTATGAGTAGTCAACTTGTGGATACCATAATGTTAATAAAGTTATATGATCATTAATATAATCTTATTTAGGTAGTTAAGTCAATTTGGGTGGCATCCATGACATAAGTATAGTATATATAGGAGGTAGTGGTTATAGTTTATTAGCATCATATTGCCAATTGTGTTTTTCTCAAATAATTTTAGAGGTTTACCCCTTTGAAGTGGCTTATTATTCTCAATCATTTGTATCATATTTCCTACTATATTATTCTCTTGTGCAAGTTATTTCATTTTCATATTTATAATGTACTTACTTTCTTTGTAGTTTTAAGACAAATTGAGATGCTCAACTAACAAGTAAATGACAAACCAACTATACCAAACAATTTTGGTAAATAAATATTTTCTACTCCTTTGCCTCAGAAGCTACTGGTCACAAATTTAGTTATGTTATACAATTCTTTTAATCTTATATATATAGAAGATTGGGCTATATTGGTGGGGAACCTTTTAGGCACATCCCAGATTTGCCTAATATCAATCATAAAAAAAGAAAAAAGATAAGCCACAAAGATTTGAAATACAAGTGAAGTCACAATAGAAGGAGGAAAACATCTATAACTCAAACCACTTCCTATCTCATTTCTCATCCCCTCCCCTAAATTAACTTATGGTCTTTTTTTTTTGTCTTTTCATATTTCTATTTTTTTTTGTACACAGCAAGTTGTACCGATTGCACTCTAGTTGCTTTATTTGTAGTGTTCGACAGTAACATTTACATATGTAAACTGAAAATATATTTGACAAATCCTAATGTGGAACAACATATAATGGAAAAATGGGCTGGAAGTAGAGACCCTAGAGGTTAAACAATTCATTTGCATTTTTGTGCTTAAAATATGACTTTTATAGTTAGAATTGCATGCCAAGAGATATGACTCTTGTTGATGAGTGCTAGTTATTATGAAGTTAATTTGAAAGTTTAGAAAATAGGTTGCTTGGAAAATATGTTGTGTTACTAGAGCATATTTCATAAAGCTCTGAAATTACATCTAGGGACCATTGTTGTGGTCAATAGGTGCATGCTACATATGGGCATTAGATTAATAATTAGATGTTAAACATGTATCATAGGCATGATACTCAAATATATAGGAAGTTAGTCCTCAAATTTATGTATGATTTTACAAAACAAAAAAAATGTCTATTTAGGTCCATCTGGTTTGGTGAACATAATCAACTTTAAAACATTTATAGATAGATAAAGAGTGGAGAATGAGTTAATAGAATGCTATGCCTACAGTAAACTCTATTGACGTAGCTCCTTCCGAGAATATTAAGGTGTTGTATTGTTCTACATTTGGGTGTATAGCTATGTCCGAATAAAGTACCTTGAACAATTCATAGAATTCAAACTTAAGAGCACCCTCACTATTGTATGAATTCTATGATGCTGACAAAAAATTGTAAGTTAGGGTTTGTGATTTACTAAACTGGAAAATGTGTCTTTTGACACAACAAATTTACAAAGAATCCTGTTATAGTTTACAACTTTGAAGGAAAAACAAGGATGCAACATCACTCATAGGTAAGGTCAATTTTTACCTTACAAGAGCTATGACTCATTTTTTTAATTTCCTTTTGATTTCAAACAAACTTGTTAGTGTTATTATATTAATTTGCTACTGCTATTCTATTATCAAAGCTACATGATGCAGGAGCACCCCAAGCGAACAAGTTATCCTGCATCAACCAAAAACATTTCAGTTTATTTTATTCATTTTTGGTTTGCATACAACTTTAATGGCATCTCTCACAGTACAAGTGGATTGAGCATAATTGCATATTTTCAGTTTTCCACAATTTGGATCTCGACACATAACAGGTAGCCTTCATGAAAATAATTGTTCATGTTGATCGGTGAAGTTTCGGGACAGATCCTCTTATGAGAAGATTGTTGACTCTATCTTGGATTTGATACAGAAGATTTCATAGTCATACACCTTATGGTTTTGGAGAATCAATAGTTTTACGACTTCTATTGGCAATTTGGTGAAGTTTTAAAATTTCAATTTCCATGAGGTTTTATGCAAAATGACTTTGTGGAGATCTTTAGAATACTAAGATGCTTATTCCTATCTATTTTAGCAAGGTTTCAATCTCTTGACAAAAATTAATGGCTGAAGTTGGTTTTTTTAGCTTCATGACCATCCTATCGCAGCTGCATAAGTAAGCTGAATCGCAATATGGAGGTACCATGCTTAGCAAGAGTGAAACTTCTAGCAATTGGTGATCAAATATTCAATAGTGATATTGGAAGTATTCACAATGCACTTCTTGATGTGTCACAAAGAATTAATGTGGATGGTATTACAGTAGCAAAGCATCTAGCCATGGTTCTATCACAAAATGATGACAAATCACATTGAATTAGTTATATGCGGCAGATGATAATGAGAAGCATAAGTCTTTCCTTACTGATGGAGATCTCTTTGAAGGTTGACATTTCTAAGAGCTTTAACATTAGTAATCATTCTTAGTTATCACTCACCACCACTGCAAAGTCTTGGGACATGTTATTGATATTTATTCTATTGAAGAGAATTTGACAACCCTTGTTTTATTCTTTGATATTTGTGGCTGAGAAAAGACATACCAGCTAATTGTTTCATTTTATCTAACATATCTACCTATGTCTCTTTAGAGACAATGAGGTGCCACAAAGGAGAGTAGAAGCCAAAAGGACACAAAGTTGGCATGGAATACTTGGAAATGAAATGCCACGATCAACAAAAAGTTGTAGCAAATTAATAACAGAAAGATGGGGTCAATTTGGTGTGGGGAAGTGTAGCTAAGAGAATAGAGAGGAGGATTCATTGTCCAATGAACTAGCTAAGACAGAAAAATACTACGCAGAATTTGACAAGAAAAGATGAAACATCGATAAGCAAATAGAGTGTGAAATCCAATGTGGAGAGGAAGGGAGAGGGCGCAACCAAAAGAAAATATAAAAAAGGGATTTTGAAGCAATCTGAGGCCAGACAGGAGGATGACGTAGCATTAGTAAAAAGGAATCTTTACATAGGTTGAACGCTACCCAGGGAATAAAGGATTGATAAAAATGCTACCAGAAAAAGGCACAGTCCCTTGTAGAGGGAAATGATTGTGAAGGGAGTAGAAGAAAGGCGTGATAGTTTGGGAATAAAAGAGAATAGAGACGTTGCCAGAGGAAGAGAATAGGTGCAGCGAGAGAGCAAATGGGAGAAGAGAGCATAGAGAATTAAAAGATTAGAAAGTAAGTATGCTGGCCAAGAAAGAAAGAGAAAGGGATCAGTCAAAGGAAGGTGTGCAGAGGAATGGTAAGCCAATGTGAGACCTTGAGAATATATATGCAGATTTTCTTGTGAGAGAGAGAAGCCATTAATGACTGAGAATACAAACTGTTGCATTGTAGATTTATAGTTGGTTGTGAGTAAATTTGAATAAAATAAATCAAGAGTTGAGTAGGTTTGTTGCAATCTTGTTTTATAAGTTTTGGTTTTGTGTTTGAGTATTTGTTTTTGTGATAGGGGATTACCCTCTGCACCATATGGTATCAGAGCTAGAGGTCTTGAGAGTGGAGAGAATCCACCAGGACCTACGGGTAGAGTACTAGAGAGAAAAGGTGGTTGTGGAAAGCTCATGTGAGAGCTGTTGTAGGTAGGGGAAGTTTTGAGCAGCGAGAGAGCTATGAAGGTGTGAAGGAAAGTGTTTTGCAAATTATAGAGCATGGAATGTGTATGTGAAAGATTGTAGGAGTAGATGAGATGTGGATATACTTGAGGAAGACCATGATATGGGAAGGTTGGAGGCAGTATCAAGAGCGAAGGACTCACAAGATGATGGCTGATGTAAGTGCAAGATTTGATAGGTTGAATGAGAGATTGGATAGGATTGAAGCAAGGCATCTTGAACAAATTGTCAAGCATGACAAAGGTATGAGTAATGAGGTCTCCACGAAGGAGGATGAGAAAGAAGAGGTACATACAACAGTAGTCGCTAAAGATGACAAAGAGGATACAAGTGCAGATATTGTAGCTATAGATGAAATTGCAGTTGTTGCAGTGGTGGAATGTGAAGAGGTTGCAGTAGATGTCGATGATAGAGATGATTTTCTATTGAAGATGTTGGTGATAGAGGAGTGGATGTCGAAACTCATTGTTGTAGCAAAGGGAGAAGAACAAAAGGTTGCAGATGTTCCAACAAAAATTGATGTTGTAGCTGTGAATAAAGATGAGGTAAATCTATTTTATGATGGTATTTTGTTTGAGATAAGATGGTAGAAGAAGAGATGGTTAGAGAACAAAAGCATGTAGAAAAAATGGAGATTATTCTAGATGCAGATTGGTGTTTAGATGCTACAAGTTTGTGCATAGAAATTGTAAAGGATGCTGCAGGATTTTGGTGGAGGTGGTCGGTCTGCAGTGGGCTGGATCCCACGAAGTAGGAAAGGAGAGTAGGGAGTATTTAGTAGAGGAGAACGGTACATGGTGGATGTGAATCCACGAGAGGAGGGAAAAGTGGTGAGCAAAGTTGTCGGAAGAAGATGAATGTTCCAACTAGATGCCGAAAGAGGAGGAAAAAGAATTGACCTGTATGCACATTTCACAGCGATGGACTTCGCTACAGGTTGGTTGCAACCTAAAAGGGTAGTTCAACTACTCAACTCTACCTTTGTGAGCCTATGCTCACAAACTTTCTACCCAACGTGTGATGCAAGACAATCTCAGGCGAACAAGCTATCCTGCATCAACTAAAAATATTTTAGTTTGTTTTATTTATTTTTGGTTTGCGTGTGACTTTGATGGCATCTCTCAATCTTGTAGTACAAGTGGATTGAGTAGAATTGCATATTTCCAGTTTTCCACAGTTTGGGTCTCGGCACATAACAAGTAGCCTTCACAAAAATAATTGTTTAGGTCGATTGATGAAGTTTCAAGATAAACCCTCTTATGAGCAAATTTTTTACTCTATCCTGGATTTGATGCCGAAGATTTCATAGGCATACACCTTACAGTCTTGGAGAATCAAGTGTTTTGTGACTAAATTCAAGACATGATGTTTCCACAGTCATTGATATTTTATTCTGTGAGCTTCTGGCTTGACTGCGTGTTGCTTTTTTGAATTAAAAAAAAACGTTTTGGATCACACTCTGTGATCCATCATCAGGATGAAAAGAGAGCATTGTGAGAAGTGTTTGCAGAACTGGGTTCTTAAAAAGAAAAAGAGAGGACAGTGGGCACAGTAAACAACAAGAAAGAGACAAATTAATAAAAATAATGAAAACCCTAGAAGAGGATAAAAAGAAAGACAAAAACCTATAAACTAAAAAGAAAAAATGATGAAAGAAAAAAGGGAAAAAAATAAAATTAAACCCTCAAAATTTTCAAAATTTGGTGACTTCTGCTAGCAATTTGGGGAAGTTTTAAAATTTTAATTTTTGTGAGGTTTGATGCAAAACAACTTGGTGGAGGTCTTTGGAATACTAAGATGCTTATTCTTGTCCATTTTGACAAGGTTTCGAGCTCTTGGTGAAAAGTTAAGGCCGAAGTCATTTTTTTTAGCTTCATGACCATCCTGTTGCAGTTGCATAAATAAGTTGAATCGCGATATGGAGGTAGAATTATCAGAAGGAGTGAAACTTCTAGTAATTGGTGATCAAATATTCAACAGTGATATTGGAAGTATTTACAATGCACTTCTTGATGTGTCACGAAGAATTAATGTGGATGGTATTACAGTAGCAAATCATCTAGCCATGGTTCTATCACAAAATGGTGACAAATCACATTGAATGAGTTATATGCAGCAGATGATAATGATAAGCATAATCCATTCCTTACTGATGGAGATCTCTTTAAAAGTTGACATTTCTAAGAGCTTTAACATCAGTAATCATTCTTGGTTGTCACTCACCACCATTGCAAAGCCTTGGGACATGTTATTGATATTTATTCTATTGAAGGGAATTCGGCGATCCGTTGTTTTATTCTTTGATATTTGTGGTTGAGAAAAGACATGCCAGCTAATTGTATCATTTGTATCTAACATATCTACCTACGTCTCTTTAGAGACAATGAGGCGCCACGAAGGAGACTACAAGCCCAAAGGACACAAACTCAGGGTGGAATACTTGGAAATGAAACGCCATGATTAGCAAAAAGTTATAGAAGATTAATAACAGAAAGAGGGGGTCGATTTGGTGTGGGGAAGTGCGGCTAAGAGAATAGAGGGGAGGTTCGTTGTCCAATTAAGTAGCTGAGACAGAAAAATACTATGCAGAATTTGACAAGAAAAGATGAAACACCAATAAGAAAATAGAGTGTGAGCACCAGGGTGGAGAGGAGGGGAGAGGGCACAGCCAAAAGGGAAGATAAGAAAAGGGATTTTGAAGCATGCTAAGGCCAGATAGGAGAATGACGCAGCATTAGTAAAAAGGAAGCTTTACATAAGTTGAACGCTACCCAGGGAATAAAGGATTGATAAAAATGCTGCCAAAAAAAGGCAGTCCCTTGTAGAGAGAAATGATTGTGAAGGGAGTAAAAGAAAGGCATGATAGTTTGGGAATAAAAGAGAATAGAGACACTGCTAGAGGAAGAGAATAGGTGCAGCCAGAGAGCAAACGGGAGAAGAGAGCATAGAGAATTAAAACATTGGAAAGTAAGTTCGTTGCCCAAGAAAGAAAGAGAAAGGCATCAGTCAGAGGAAGGTGTGCAGAGGAATGGTAAACTAATGTGAGACCTTGAGAATGTATATGCATATTTTCCTGAGAGAGAGAGAAGCCATTAATGGCTGAGAATACAAACTGTTGTATTGCAGATTTATAGTTGGTTGTGAGTAAATTTGAATAAAATAAATCAGGAATTGAGTAGATTCGTTGCATTCTTGTTTTGTGAGTTTTGGTTTTGTGTTCGAGTGTTTGTTTTTGTGAGAAGGGAGTACCCTTTGCACCACTACAACTCATTTCTGATTTGAAATGAACTTGTTATTGTTATTATGTTACTATTAAACTCTTGATTAATGTATTACTATTATTCTATTAATTTATTACGTGTATTCTGCTAGTAGGGATATGATCTATTTCTAATTTCATATGAAGTTGTTATTGTTATTATGTTAGTGTCAAACTCTAGAATAATTTGTTAGTGTTATTTTATTGCTAGGGCTATGACCCATTTTTTATTTGAAATGAAGCTATTAGTGTTAAACTACAATATATTGTTACTATTATTTAGAAACAATGACCATTGTTAGTGTAATACTACTATGCAACAAGAAATGAAATACTATTAATGTTATTTTAATAATGAACACTATTAGTGTCATCCTACCATGTCAAAAGCTATAGGATGAAAATAGCAATGTTTGTTGTATCTCTCCTCTAACAATTACTGTCAATTTTGTATGCTTAATAAATTACAAGTCTACATTCATGAGATTTTAGAAGCTACTTTTACAATCATGTACTGAGAACTAACTACTAGTTTTTTCTTAATACATAATTATATGCTTTGCACTTTTCTCTATACTCTAAAATAGTTTCGAGGCACTCAAAATAAGTTCTTAAATACATTATATAAATGGGATCATTTGTCCATGGTGGTTACATAATATCACTACACAATGCACTGACAAAACAATATAAAATTATCATCATCTATCAAAAACTATCAAAGACATTGTTGACTAAGTAGATGTTCACAATAGTTTCAACATATAAATACATGCATACATGTACATACATTGATATTGTTGGTTATATAATGTGGTAAGATAGTACTTTCACAAAACATTAAAAAATATTATCTTATATTACAAAGTCCTTAAACTTGACATGAATCCATTTTATTGGTTAGATGGTTCACAAAATTTTAGACATATTCCCTACACTGTACCAAAAACTTGACATGAAATCCATATTCTAGTTTACCATAAAGCTTGGGAATAGCTATGGTTCTTGTATAGGACTATCAGTTGGAGTATTATTTATAGGAGTTGATAAAACAAGAGGTGTGATTGGCATATTCGTCATTGTTAAGGAAAGATGACCAAACATTACTTAATCTCAGAGCCCAAAAAGTTGGAATTTTCTTTTTACAGGAATGAGGGGGGCTACTAACTTGGAAGTTGTTAAGGGTGGCATAGGCAGGTTTGAATATGTTGTACATATCTTTGAGAATATGATAATGTTCAAGTAGAGGGTTTGAAGAAGTATTCAAATGCCTTGACCTCCTTGCATTATGAGTTAAATTCATGTCCTTCACCATTTGCCTCTATTCTTTTTCAAGGCTTTCTTGCTTTTTTTATATCTCATTCTCCCTTTGTTGGTGGATATTTTCCTCCTCCCTTTTTTGTCTCTTCAATTGACTTTCAACCTTATGTTGTTTCCTCCTCTCCTTTTCTACAATTTGTTGAATTTTTCTTACCTCTACCTACTCTTTCTTTCTCACTTGTATTTCTTCAATTGCTATTTTCATTGCTTCTGGTTATTCATGCGTGACCATGTAATCATCTACCATAATGATTTGAAATTGTCTACCTAGCCTAACTATACCATCATCAAGGGGTTTGGACCTCTTGCAAGCTATTTAAATTGGTATCTTTAAAAAGTTCTTAACCTTGAGTGCATTTTACCTGTTGGTCAACTATTTCATTACCTTTCAAATATGTATTTTCTCAAGTTCTAGTATTCACATAGTAATGTACCACCTTGGTTCTTGAAAGTGGAGGGGAAAACATGGATAACAAGACTTCTTCATTTTTAAAATTAGTTTTCTCTCCAAGGTTGTTGGCTCCTTTTTTAACCCAATCTAGTGGGTTTACATGTGTTGGCAAGCTTGTATCATCATCTAAATCATTTGGCTCTTGTGTTTGGCTCGCATAAGTAGTTGAACTTGTTCTTTCATTCACCTCTTTTGTTGGTGTTGATTGTTCATTATAAATGGTGCATCTTGATTGTTCGCCTACCATTTGTGTCAAACATTGTTGTGCTTCAACCTCTTCATATCATGTCAACCTTAAAATATTTCCAATACTTGTCACCTCATTTTCTTCTTCAATAAAGAATTCTTCACTTAGTTTCATGTCATTTGAAATTGCATTTCTATTGCTTGTAGACAAATTGCAATCCTTCAAAGACTTGTGATATTATCAAATGTAAGGGCAAGCTTGAAATCTTTGATACCAAGTTCAGCCAATTCTAACCTCTTTATTTCAATGTGGGGACGTTTTTCCATCCATTTCAACCTTTCATTTTTTAAGTATGTCTTGAATGGTGCAAATACACACATCTAAAGGTTGAAGGTTATGGTTAGTATGAGTAGGTAAAGTGAGAATAACAATGCCTAAAGATCTCACCTCTTAGATTGTGTTGAAAGACACATGGTTTCCATGTCCATCAAAAATAAGGAGATGTTTATTTGTGGGTGAAACTCTGTGAGGGATGGGTCTAGAAAAATGATGCAACCAATTTAAGAAGAACATTTTGGTCATCCAAGTATGTGGTTAGGTTTCCATGTAGGCCCCTAGTTCATAGTTATCTATGTAGTTTTTTAGTTGTTATTTTACCTTGAAAAAATAGAACCCTGGTATGTTATGCCCTATTGCATTAATACAACATAATATTGTTATTCATTCTCTAATTTTTAATAGAATATGTGACACACTTCTACTATTCATCTTTGCAATAACTCACATCTCATAATTTCTTCTTATTTGTACACCTCTTTCATCACAATTCCATATCTCGATTGCCCCATATTGATTGATAGTGTACAAATTCTTCAAGTTATCATAGAAATCTACCACAATGTTTAGTCACAACATCACTAATCTATATCTATCAAGACCCTCAATAGTCCTTATTGTCAAATCTAGATGATGTTTGCATAAACAGGCCCATCATGATATGTCTGGCATACCATTTTTAAAAGGAATTGGTCTTGTTTGACAAATGTGTGTTACATGTGACTTTAGTTGAATAACTTCAAAATCATGATCAAGTTGAGCCAAATCTTTGCACCACTGGACTACTTCCAACTTCCTTAATTTGACAAAATAGTTAGTAGTCCCTTCATTTTTATGGTTGTTACTCCTAATAGCCAATAATTCAAACTACTAGAAGGGATACCTCACTTTTTTGTAGTTGTTCTCATAAAGAACATATTTTCCTCTACATCCCTCACAACACCATCTTATGTCCATTCCCTTTTGTTAGACGTTGTCTTCATCCTGTGATGGTTAGCATAATTGATAGTAACATCCATAATACTTCCACTATCCATAATTCGATTATAGTCAACGTTATTCTCAAGTAGATTGACTAAAGTTTCATCATCCTCAAAGTCAACTACACTCAATTTTATTTCATTTAGTAAATTATTCCTTAGCCTTCAATTTGTTCTTTTGGATTTCCTCCTTCATATTGCCATAATGCCTAAACAAAATGATATCAATTAGTAATTGTCAGCATAAACATGTAATAAATGCTTAGTAACAATGTTATAGATCATGCTTCATGATCCATCATTACTATTAAGTCCCAAAGTCACAGGTCCACAATCTTAGAGTATTAACTTATCTTCAAGGCCAAGGAGTTGTCTTTAAGAGAATAGGACATGGCCTCATCAACAAAATATGGATGACTAAAGGCCAATTTTTGAGAGTGGGTATTCTCTCCATCACTTTGGACTAAGCTAAACCCAAGAGGGTGTTCCTAGAGGTATCCTTAATAGGACATATACCAAATGAATGATGGACTTGACTAAACTAGCAACAACCATACCAGATGTACGTTTGACCCCAAGATCTATCACTAGGTCAAAGACTAACTAGTTGCTTGTAAAACCTTTTATTAAGTTGATAACTACATCCTTACATATGCACCTAAAGGTGACAACAGTATTATATCCCCACATGTGAATCCACTTAACATTTCATATACAAGTTCAGGCATGTGTGACATGATTCTCTAACAATCTTAGCAGTATGTTCCCACTTAGAATGATCCCCAAGTTATACCATTAAATCATGAAATCTTGTAGACCCCTAGTCTACTCCTAAACTACTAAGGATAGAGAGATGATTAAATGAAATGTGTTTAGTCTCTCACCTCCTAGACTAGTGCCCATTACATTGGCAATAGTCACAATTTGCAAGGAAGAAGAGGATACACATGCAGAGCATAAATGGAACTAGATGTGTACACTCATATAAATCAAAGATTACACTTCATGTAAATGGACATACTTAATAATCTATCTTAGTACTATGCAAGAAACTACATGAAACAAAGGAGAGACCATCACAAAAGCTTTGCAACGAATTAGAAGTTGTCACACATTCATGTAACCAATGTTCCATTCACACCAACAAATGTGGCAAGGGAGGATCTACAACTAAGTTCAAACATCACCCTTAATAATTACAAACTGCTATGGAGACATCCATTTACATGCATTATGTTCATTGAATACCCTTCCTATAATTTACAAAATGTATCTCATTCCCTTACAAACTAGGATTTAATTAGTTGATACACTAAAAATAATTAGAGACACATATGTGGCCAGGAAATGACCAACCCTTACAATATCTTTCATTCTTGTATTTATAGCATCTTTTTACAATGTAATTTTTTGTCCAATTAGGGGCCGTAGGAAATCTCTACCAATCAAAGCATTACATGTAGCAACATGACAACCTGCATGAAATATTTTTGGGACTTGTTGGACAACTTGGAGCATTAAAATATTATTTCCCATGCTCAAAGAGTAGCCTGGTACCTGTTTGTAGACATGCAACAACTAGGGTTTCATTTATGGCATTAAGGTGCCCATACCTATTTTCCACAAATTCACCTAGTCATGTGTCTAGATATGTGCATTTGATGGGCTCAATGTTGTTTTGGTTGTTGGAATAAGGTGCCATTAACCTTGTAAATTCTAATATTGTATTTATTCTATTTATTATTTGTAATTTGTAATTACCCATAAGGGAATGAGGTAGTTTCACTGGTAGTGGTAATTCCAAATTCACCAGAGGTAATTGAGTGACATTTACGGCTGGCAATTGTAAAAGTCATGAGTAAATGAGTGTAGGTGCACCTTGAGAGAATCAACTATTTTTAGCATAAATGACACATGTCATAATGTTTTGTGGGTGCATGTAAAGAATCTATGATAGCTGCAAGTTGTCATAAGATTCTATGACACTATGACGGATATTCATTAGTTGTAAGTTGTTATGTTTAGACTCAGGCGCCCATCTTGGGAAGATATAGTTGGTAGTATTTATGATAGTTATGACGCATCATAAGATATTGTTGTAAGATGTTATTCTTGAACTTGGGCGCTCAACTTTGCATGGGCATATTTTGACAAGTGGTGTTTGCATGTATGGTGACATTTAATGTTTGCATGTGGGGGATTCTTACGAGAGACAAAGTGGACGCCTAGATTGGAGGAAAAACACTTCTATATGTATTTTCCATTGTACTTGTTGTTGTAATACATATTTTAGGTACTCAGGTGTTGCCAGAATTCTCTCAGGTTGAAGACTGAAGGGAAGATTGGTGGAGTTGTATTGTACAATCATTTTCAGATTAATACAAACTTGGGCCTATTTCTTGTGTGGAGATTTTTACCTGAAAGGGTTTTCTCCATGTTAAACACTATGTTGTGTGTTCAGTTTTTTGATTTGATATTTCTGTGATGCATAGTTTTTTTTCTATGTTATAATCTCTATTGGATAATACACTATTAAAGATCATTAAACATATATTTGAATCAGATTTGTGTTGAGTAGTCACGCTTTCATTTCTAACATTTGGTATCAGAGCCTGGCTAGCTTTGACTCTTGGGTGGTAGTGTGGAAGTTGTAGATGCAGTGGGAGATTTGGTTGCATTTGTTTTGCAAACCTTGAGTTGATATTATGGCTGCATCCACCGTTGCATCAACCTCTCGATTGGACATTGAGAAGTTCAATGGAATGGGGAATGAGTTATGGAAACTAAAAATGGAAGATTTGTTGGAAGAAAGAAACAAGTGGTTGGTTGTTTAAAATGAGAAGAAACCTACTAATGTCTCTCTGGATGAATGGGCAAGGTTGGATAAAAAGGCACAGGGAACCATTTGTTTGTGTCTTGTAGATTTGTCCTGTTGAATGTCACAAAGGAAGAGACTACACATAGTTTGTGGAGATGGTTGGGTGAGATCTACCAAGCCAAGTGTATGGTAAATAAACTTTATTTAAAACAAAAATTGTTTTCCATGAGAATGAGAGAGGGTGATTCAGTTGCAGATCATTTAAATTCATTTAATTTGTTGTTGAGTCAACTTGCATCTATAGATGTTGAGGCTAATGATGAAGATAAATGTATATTCTGTGTTCTTTACCTGAATCTTGGGAGAATGTCATACTGGCTATCACTTCTAACCTCACAGATCAGAAGTTGGATGCACTTGTTTTAGTTCTACTTTCACAGGAATTGAAGAAAAAGAGTTTAGATAGTTAAGGGGTTGCTCTCAGTATTAGGGGAAGGTCTAAGGAAAGAGGACCAAAATGAGATCAGAAATGGGCTAAGGACAAGTCTAAGGGCCGATCTAAGACTACTGGGAAGAAGAACAGAGTTAAGTGTTGGAACTGCGGTAAAAGGGGACATGTGAAGGAGTCTAGAAACCCAAAGAAACAGTGGGAGAATGCTTCTGATAAGTCCTCAAATGCAAGTGAAGATGTTTTACTTTCTGCTTGTAATGTTGTTGCTAATGATCACTGGTTGGTTGACTCAGGATGCTCGTTTCATATGACCCTGCATAAGGAATGGTTTTCCACATATGAAGAGTATGATGGGGGTAATATCTACCTTGGAGACAACTCTACATATCCGATAGTTGGGAAAGGCAACCTGTATTGTTGTGTTTTAGTGATGAGAGGATTAAAACCCTCCCTGGTGTTTTGCATGTTCCTGGATTAGCTAGAAATATGATTTCAGTTTCAAATTTGAATGATTTGGGAATACATGTAACATTTCATAAGCATGGCTATAGATTGGTGAGAGGGAACTTGGTGGTAGCGAAAGGAAAGGGATTGGGAAACTTGTTTAAGCTCGAAGCCACTATAGTTTGTAATGCCTCTTATGTATTTGAGGCTAGTATTGGAAATACATGTATGTTGTGGCACTATAGATTGGGCCACACAAGTAATAATGTTTTGAAAACTATTAAGAATAAAGATTTGTTGGACAGTTGTTCTTATTCTGATGAGCACTTTGATTTCTGCGAGCATTGTGTGTTTGGTAGACAAAATAGAAAATCATTTCCTTTAGGAAGCAATAGAGCAAAAGAGAAGTTAGAGATGATTATATGGATGTGTTTGGACCTATGGATAATGATTCTATCAGAAAATCTCATTATTTTGTTACCTTCATTGATGATGTATCCAGATTTTACTTGGATTTATTTTATGAAACACAAATCTAAACTTTTCACTAAGTTAAGGATTTTAAAGTCTTAGTTGAAAACTAATTGGGATTAAAGATAAAAATATTAAGATCTGCCAATGGAGGGGAATATTGCTCTAAGGAAATTGATGAGTTTTGCAATAATGTAGGTATTATTAGACAAAAGACAACTCCGTATACACCACAGTAGAATGGTGTTGCAGAAAGGATGAACCGAACAATGATGGAAAGAGCCAGAAGTATGCCAAGTGATGCACAGTTGGATAAATGTTTTTGGGTAGAGGCTGTGTGTATTGCTTTCTACTTGATTAATAGATCTCCTTATAAGACTCTTGATTCAACACCTTATGAAGTGTGGACAGGTAAGAAACCTTTTGTTTTACATTTAAGGGTTTTTTGTTGTGAGGCTTTTGTTCATGTGACTAAGGAAAAACAATCTAAGTTGGATCCAAAAGTTGAAAAGTGTACATTCATTGGATATGGTGATAATGTCAAAGGTTATAAGCTTTGGAATCCACTAACCCGTAAGATTATCTATTCTAGAGATGTTATTTTTAGGTAACTTAGAGCTATTTCTGAACGTGAGCAGCCAAAAGAAAAAGATGAAAAGGTAAAGAGAGTGAACTTTGATTTAAAGCAGCAAGATGCACCTCAGGAAGAACATAATGATGGATTAGAGGGTGAAGAAGGAGAATATTCAAGTAGTTTTGATGAAGATGAATCTGTTGTTACAGAAGAAGTTGGTATAGATGATCATGCAGAAGAACGAGTTGAGACTCTTATTCCACCCTTGAGGAGATCCACAAGACAACAGGATCTAGTTGATAGGTATAGCCCACCAGATTTATGTTGTATATTTGCTTTATTGAGTACTGACGATAAGCCTAGATCCTACAGGGAAGATATTCTTGCAGATGATAGTGAGTCTTGGTAGTTAGCCATGCAAGAGGAGATGATGGCTTTAGACTCTTCTAACACCTAGGATCTTGTTCATTTGCCCAAAGGAAGAAAGGCCATAGGTTGTAAGTGGGTCTTCAAGAAGAAGTTTGGAGCAGATGACTCATTGGAGAAGTATGAGGCTAGACTGGTAGCCAAGGGTTACTCCTAGAGAGAGGGAGTTAATTTTGGTGAGATTTTCTCTCTTGTTGCTAAATTGACTTCTATTAGATTTATGTTATCCATTATTGCATCCTTTGATTGGGAGATTGAGCAAATGGATGCTAAGTCTATGTTCTTTCATGGAGATCTTGAGGAAGAAATTTATATGCAACAACCTACAGGTTTTGAGGTAAAAGGAAAAGAACATTGTGTTTACAAGTTGAAGAGGTCTCTCTATGGCTTGAAACAATCCCCTAGAATGTGGTCTCAAAAGTTTGATTTATTTGTATTGAAATTGGGTTTTGTTAGCAGTGAGGAGGATCACTATATTTACATTCATTGTATTGGTGATTCTATACTGATCATTGCATTGTATGTTGATGACATGTTATTTATCAACAATACTAAGGGTATGATCAGTGAGTTTAAAGCCCAACTTTCAAGTGCACTTGATATGAAGGATCTTGGTGCTGCCAGGTATATTTTAGGAATGGAGATCAGGAGGGACATGTAGGAATACACACAACACTGAGAGGGGGGGTGAATCAGTGTTGTTAACAATTTTAACACTTTTTACTACTTTTGATTAATCTAATTTCACAATTTAGAATTCTTCAGAAGAAACAAAGTAAATATGCAGAGTATCAACACACATATTTGACACAAGAAATTTCCCGAGTGGAAAACCCTCCTGGGGTATAAAAACCACTCAACTGCCTCACTGGCTTAACACAAAATTCAGATTACAATTGTCTCACTGACATTACAATTCTGCCTCACTGGCAAATTTTATCTCTCTGCATGTCTCACTGACATTATCAACATTCAATGAAAAATTATAACTCAGGGGATTTCCCTATTTCAATAAAAACCAAAACCTTATTTCTCCCTTTTAAGATAAACAAAATAAATTTTTCAATCAACCTTTAACTGTCTTCAACTCCTACAGTCAATCAATTTTGATCTTCAATATATTTCATACCTCTGCAACATAATTTCAAACTAATTCACCATTTTGAACTTTCTCTCTCTGTAAACTGAACAATTTATCTTCTCTGAAAAATTATAGTCTTTAATCACCTTCACTTTCTCTGACACCTTCACTTTCTCTGAACAAACATTACTCCATCATGATCATTGAAGAATCTCAACATAAATCCCTGAAAAATGATTCTCCGTTCCTGCAAAAATTACATAACAATTCCATTCTCCAAAAGAACTTCTTCAAAAATTCTCATTACATATCTCTCATCTGCAACTCTTCTTTTTACTGCCATTCAAAACAAAATCTATATATACAAAAGAATTTCAATCAAAAAACAAAAAATCTTCAATAACCGGTTCAACTTCAACTTTGTTTTTCTTCTCAAACTTATCATATTCTCACATGAAAATCAAACATCAAAACAAAAAAAATGAACCCTCTTCGAACAACACTGCCTTTTCATATTCTTCATACTTGGAAACCTTCTAAAATTTTACTCTTTCCTTCACAAAAAAACAACTTTAGTGACCCTTGAAATTCGGTGAGATAGGCCCAAAAAGAATAGCTTTATTGCCTTTTTAACAAAAGAGGACGTCAACTTTAATAGCACAGACTGACCGTTTGACAAAACTTTCCATTTAAAACTTGACCCTCCGATTTGCGCGTCCTGCCATCTGTTATTTAAACCTAAGCCGTTGATCGGCTTTTTCGCGCCCTCTATTGAGTCTTCCACCGGCGCTCACCCGAGGCCTAGCACAAGGGGCCGGTAACATCGACGAGTTTGATACCCTTAAATTGTAACTTAAAGCCCCGATGACCTCTTTTACCGGTCAATTTAAGTTTATAACATAAAGTGCATAGAGTTATGACGGCCAAAGGTTAAACAATGTATAAACAATGTAAAAGACTTAGTCAATGTTGAGACAACCACACTTACCATATCAACCACTATATACCTTGTCAAAAATCACATACTCCAAATACTAAAACACTGAAATGAAACACCATGCTTCATCAGACTGCCACTGTAATGAACTCAATGTAGATGGAGTTAATATAATGCATATTAACATTTGTCAAATGATGCAAGCCCTTGCCCTAAACCAAAAATTGATAATATGCAATGAATGTCATCCACTGAAATGACTAAGTCACAGAACAACTTCACACAAGATCAACATTGATGTCATTACCATGAAGGACCACTGAAAGATCAAAACTGAGAGATCTAACAACCATTGTCACTGATGCAGACCAAATCACTGAACTGAAAACCATTGCCATTGATGAAGACCATGTCACTGATGAAGACCATTCATAAAGCCAACCTTATGAAAAATCCTTCACAACACTGATTGCAACTTCACAACACTGTTTACATACTTCACAACACTGATTGCATAACCTGTCAACTGCATCTTGTGAAAACTGTGAAATGCAACATCCTGATATCCTGATATTTTGACATCAATGAAAAGACAACATCCTGAACTGTGAAATGTGCTACAGGACAAAGGTAACAGAAAGATTTGGTTGTCACAGAGTAAGTATGTGAATACTATTTTGCAGAGATTTAGTTTGCATGACTGTAACCCAATTAGAGTTCCTTTACCCATTGGTATTAATATTTCATTAGATATGTGTCCAAAGAATGAGGATGATTTTGAGGATATGTTTAATGTGTCATATGCTAGTGTTGTAGGGAGTTTGATGTATCTAATGGTTTGCACTAGACTAAATATTGGCCAAGCCATGGGAGTTTTGAGCAGATTTATGTCTAACCCTAGTAGACAGCATTGGAATTATGCAAAGAGGGTGCTTAAATATCTTGTAGGTACTCTTGATTATTGTTTGGTTTATTCTGGTACTGGTAGTGCTGATAAATCTTTGGACATATAGGGATTTGTTGATTCAAATTGGGCAAGTGACTTGGATAGTCGAAGGTCCACAAGTGGCTATGTGTTTACTTTGTTTGGAGGTGCAGTAAGTTGGATGAGTAAGAGGCAGCCCATAGTTTCTTTGTCCACCACAGAAGCAGAGTATATGGTTGCTACTCATGTCTCTAAGGAGGCAGTTTGGTTGAGGAGACTGTGTACAGGTATTGGATTTGATTGCAAGATCATTTAGATTGGTTGTGATATCCAGAGTGCTATCTGTTTGGCCAAGAATTCTATGTATCATTCTCAGACTAAGCATGTTGATGTTCAGTATCACTTTGTTCGAGAGTTGGTTGCAAATGGACAGATTGAGATGAAGAAGACAGACACTCAGGAGAATGTTGCAAATTCATTGACCAAACTTGTGAGCACATAGAAGTTCGTGTGGTGCAAAGAGGCCATGGGCCTTGTTTCTAGTACCTGACTATTTCATTTGATTTCCTATGGGTTGATTTACAAGGTATAATGTCAAGTGGGAGAATGTTGGAATAAGGTACCTTTAACCTTGTAAATTCCAATATTGTATTTATTCCATTTATTATTTGTAATTTGTAATTACCCATAACGGAATAAGGTAGTTTCACCGGCAATGGTAATTCTAGGTTCACCAAACGTAATTAAGGAGTGACATTTATGGTTGGCAATTGTAAAAACCATGAGTAAATGAGTGTAGGTGTCACCTTGAGAGAATCGGCTATTTTTAGCATATATGACACATGTCATAATGTTTGGTGGGTGCATGTAAAGAATCCATAATAGGTGCAAGTTGTCATAAGATTCTGACACTATGACGCATATGACGGATAATCATTAGTTGTAAGTTGCTATGTTTAGCCCCAGGCGCCCATCTTGGGAATATACACTTTGGTATTTTCTATGACAATTATGATGCATCATAAGATGTTGTAAGATGTTATTCTTGACCTTGGGTGCCCAACTTTGCATGGGCATCTTTTGACAAGTGGTGGTTGCATGTATGACGACATTTAAGGTTTGCATGTGGGGAATTCTTAGGAGAGAAAAAGTGGATGCCTAGATTGGAGGGAAAACACTTCTATATGTATTTGCCATTGTACTTGTAATATAGATTTTAGGTACTCAGGTGCTGCCGGAATGCTATCAGGTTGAAGACTGAAGGAAAGATTGGAGTCGTATTATACAATCATTTTAAGATTAATACAAACTTGGGCCTCTTTCCTGTGTGGAGTTTTTTACCTAAAAGGGTTTTCTCCACATTAAACACTGTGTTGTGTGTTCAATTTTGTGATTTGATATTTCTGTGATGCATAGTTTATTTTCTATGTTATAATCTCCATTGGATAATACATTGTCAAAGATCATTAAACATATATTTGAATCAAATTTATGTTGAGTAGTTGTGCTTTCATTTCTAGCATTGGCAAGACCTAGATGTTTTTACACACCTACCACATTTATTTCTAGTCATTAATGGCATCTTGAGGTCATGCATGGAGGTAGGTGGAGTCTCCTATTTGAATGGTGGGGGTTCACAATTTTTCATGCTTGAATAGTGTCTGATTGATAAAAACCATTTTGGAGGCTCAACACCATGGGTTTAGGAAATCAAGTGTTGGGATGCTAACGAGGATTGGGAGTTAGAGGTTGGGATGAAGGCATGTCAGGTGAATAAGGAAGATGAAATCTACGAGCTTAGAGAAAGTGGAATGGAAAGGTGCAGGATCGAGGGTTGAAGATACCACATGATAGTTTGATTTAGGTCGTGTGGCATTGAGAATCCCAAAGGTTTGAAAAGAGATGTGATGGGGGACAAGGATCAGGAAAAAGGATTACTCACTATGGGTTGGAATAGGGGATGAAGAAGTCAAAAATTCAATGAATGACTTTGGTGGAAGGGAGCAGGGATCGAGACTTGGAGAGATTTGATACCATCTACACTAAGAGAAAGTAATGTTCACTTGTCATGGTTTGAGGTTTGGGGTTACACGATATGGCATCCCTTCAAGGTAAGGGGGTATACAAAAGTCCATGAGTCCATTATAGGGTGAACATTAAAGATCAAAACATGGAATACTTGATACTGAAGGAAAGGGGACATAGAAGCCCTTTGGGGATTGGGGATTAGGAAAACTATTTGCATGGTACAACATTTGTTGAAAGTTTGAAAGACTAGGTCCAATAATAGAAAATAGGAAGCAAGGGAAGATTAATGCATGAGGAATTGAGAGTTGGGAGAAAGGGATGCAAGTAAAGGAAAGTCAAAAAATCTGATAGTGAAGACAAAGTGGGTTTTTGGGGAACAAGATAAAGGAGGAAAAGGTACCAAGGTAAGGGAAAACCTAAAATACCCAAGGCTAGAAATGGACATTAAAACCTACATATATAGAAAAAAAAATGAATTTTTGGAACTTGGGCACATGACCAAGACATGAGAGAATGCAAAGCACAATACTTGAGCACAAAATGGCCAAATGGGCCCATTTAAAGAAGTCTATGATCAAATATTAATGATGGGTTGAATAAGGCCAAGGAAACAAAGGGAGCACAAGACAGACAATAATTGTACTATTAGAGTGGGTCCCAATAACCACGATAACATTTTTTTTCCTATGTCATCTTGATTATGGATCATGGATTGTGATAAATGTCTATATTTCCTAATAAACATTCATGTACGAAACATTTAGTATGTGTATATTATCTAACAAAATAAAACAATATATTTAGACTTTAACATTTAAACCTTAAACCTTACTCCCATAAACATGAATACTTAAACCTTACTCTCATTTTAGATACACATACTCTACACAAAATCGTTAAAATTGCATATTATAAAAGATAAAATAAATTTACAACATATAAACAAACTAAAGGTGGTTGTTATGGTTGTTGTGTTTGTTGTGTTGTTATCAATCCTCATTGTTGTGTTTGTGAGGTTTTGAGAACTCAAATGCTACATACAAGGCCATCTTGCATTTTATTCTAGCTATTAAACCAGCATGTACAACTATGATTCAGGTTTACAAGAGTAAGAGTCTTAGATTTTACAGCTCTGGGGTTGAGAATGTTGGTTTTAGCAATATTTTTCATGTGTTACATCCCTTTGAGAAGTGATAGAACTAGTCCATACGACCTCACGATAGAAATGAGACTACAAAGATTATGTTGTTATATGGAGCCTAATCAGACTTGGAGGTTAAATTTTCCCCACTTTTGTCAACGCGGTTTCCCCCCAAAGTATTTTACGAGGGAGTGCAGGGGGTAAAGCCCCTCCTGTGGGGCCTGGGGGGCTTATCCCCCCGGCGGGGGCCCAGGGGTGGAGCCCACGGTGGGGGTCTGGGGCAATGCCCCCAGTAGGGGTTGTTGGGGCCAGCGCTCCCGAAGCAAAAATTGTCTATTATTTTATAAAGGTGTCGACAATTATTTTTCTATTGGCCACCATAAAAAAGCCCTATTTTTGTAACCGACATAAGTCTTCATAAAAAGGCTAAGGGTTAGGGTTTCTATTGGGTATTGTGTCTATAGTACATTGCAGCGGATTTGGGTTGCATGAGATTGCTGGTTGTAATCGGTTCTATTTGTTGGATAATAATATTGGACTCTGTTGGTGGATGTAGCCCGCGTTTGGGTGAACCACCTTAAAATTGTCTCTCATTTTATTTATGTGTATTTTTCATTCCTCTGTTTAATCTTTATCTGCATTTAATTGATATCTTTTGCATGCTATTCCTAACAGATTCACCTACAAGGAAAAAGGGATTTCTAGAAGGATATATGTCCATCATAGCAAGATTAATTTCTCCTTTCATTTTGAGCTTGTTGAGCTACTGCTCAGACGGAAGTATAAGGAGGCCTTGTTTGAAAATAATGACTACTTGGAGCTATTATGGGAGAAGAGAGACAACATTATACTGTGTTGCTCTTAGGCAACAATTTCAAGGCTCGTATTGTAGATTTTGGGTAAAGATTATAATGCAAAACCATTTTCTCAATGTTTTAATTTTAAAATTCCTTTTTTATGTTTCAAAAGATTATATTATAGAGTCAACTCAAGTGGACAAGCTAAGTTTGTCCCCACATAAGGTAGCATCGTACACCCCTAAAGTGGTTAACCACATGTATTAATTCTTAATAACAATCAGAATCACAAACACCATTGAATCACATCCTGACTTGGATAAGTCATCAAGGAGAACAACACAACTATCCAACAAAATCCCATTTACACCTATAGGAGTACAATACTTCACATGTGTGTAGGGAGTAGGCCCACATACAAATTCACATACACATAATGAGATACGAGGAAATTAATAATACTTAGGTTCAAAACAAACTCTAGAAAATAGAGATAATTTCTAGACTAGGATAGTCCTTAATCATATCCCAATATTGACCTATTTATGATCATATAAAACATCCTTAAATACCCTGAAAAGAGCACATCAAAGACACAAGGAATGCTTCCATAATCACTATTTAAAAACTAATAGAATAAAGTGTAAACAAAGTAACCTTCACCCAAAACGTGATAGTGCTTCCTCATGTAAAAAATGCCATGATACAAGTCTCTACCACAATGACATTATAGATTATAAATGACTTAAACAAATTACTCAACTAAGTTTCCTACTCTTCTTTGAAATGATATAAACACATTAATTATAGCATACCATTTCAGAGAAATGTTATCACTATTTATGAAAAACGATGCATGAACCATACCCTCTCAAGTCTACAAATTACAATCACTACATATAGAAAAATAATATCACAATAAAGAATTCAAACAAATCATCCCCATAATATAGAAAGGATCACATAGCATTTTCATTTTAAACCATATTCAACCCTTCAAGAAAATCAACATTCAACACTTGCAACAAAAGGCCAAACCCTTATACTTCAATTTTAAACCTTTTGACTTAGAAGTTTTTGGGGTGGATGAGGATACTTTGAAGGATTTAGGTACACCTATGTTCTTCTCTAAGAGATGAGTGAGGTGATCAACCTTTTTCTTCATACACTTGTGCTCATCATGCCCTATCTTCTTACACTAGGCACACTGAACTTTGTCCTTTTTAGGTTGCCCTTGTTTGGATGAAGTTTCTATGTGACTTTTAGATGTATCGGGTTTATGTATTGGGTTTATGCTCCTTTGTCTCTTGATCCTTCTGAGTGTTTTGTTTCTTTCCTTTGTTACTTGAAGCCTGTTGGTGTTTACCATTTCCAGCTACTAGGGCTTGAGGTTTTGAGGACTTCACAATGCCCATGTGGATTAACTTGTCTTGTTCTCCAGTTAGATCAGCAATGAAGTCATCTAGAGATGGCATTTTCCAAGTGGCTCCAAGAGCTCTCTTGGTGTAATAGAATGTAGACACGAATACAAAGTAGTTAGGACCAAGTTTGGAGAGAATTGAGAGAACTAGTTGGTCATCTTTTTTATCAATACCACATTCTTTTAACTACAACCTGATAGATTTAAACTTGGTAAAAAGATCTTCTAGTGTGTTAAATGTGCTCAGACTCATACTGATTAACTCATTCTCTAGCTCATGAGCTCTCATCTCATCTACCTCCCCAAAGAGCTTCTCAAGAGTGAGCCATACCTCATTGCAAATTGACAAAGATTCTACATGAAAGAGTAATTTTGAAGAGATGTTGAGACATAAACAACTGAAGGCTTGGTCACACTTGTTAAACCATTTCACTTTAGTGTTATCATCAGAGGGTTCCATTTCAGTGCCCATTGTAACCCTGTATAACCCTTTTGTTTTTCAACAATAGTTGGATTTTGGATTTCCAGTCATGATAATTAAATGGGATTAACGGTGAAATAGCCTGAGTAGAATCCATATTGCAAGTTGAACAAATGCGGAAAGAAAAGACAACCACACAACACTGAGACAAATCCATGTAATTATTATGTGACCCCCCTTGATTTTGGCACTTTATAAATAGTGTGTGGGCAAAAATTGCCTATTACACAATTTGAAATGCCCTTTTAGTTTAATTTGCCAAAGAATATTTGGAAAAAGTACTTTACAAGGAGCAATTTGATTTTTGTTAAAAACAACTTTTTAAAAACAAGGCTAAATATAGCTTTTCTAAAAAAACATAGATTTTTTGTAAAAAAAAGCTTATTAAAACATGTGTAAATAAAGCTTTTTCTTAAAAAACCCCCTAATTTCTATAAAAAAGACAAAATAGGGTAATTTTCTGGAAAAAATCAATAAAAAAATACCTCTGTTTTGAAGAGAAACTCCAAAAAAACATGAAATCTGTTGATTTGAAGCTGTGTTGGGAAAATTTGTGTTGATGCTAGCAAAAAAATTGAACTGGGTGAATTCTTTTATACTGATGTGGAGTTTGTTGACCTAAACGTTGTTGTGAAGGGCATTAACGTCATTGTGGAGGCAGAAAAGGGGCCCAGTGAGACTGTGAAGGCAAGTTGTGGCCTCCAAAGGCCTACATGCCTATGTTCAACAGGTTGTGGGCTTTCAAATGAGGTCGTGCCTACTAAAAAAGGTTGTTGCGCCTCAAAAATGCCCCCCCAAATACAAAAAATATCTTCTCTGCACAAGAAAATGCATCCTCTGCATAAGAAAACACCTCCAAAGGAAAAGAATGACCTCTACTACAAGTTTGAATGCCTCTCAACAAAGAGAGCTTCCAAAAAATAGAGAAAAATGCCTCAAATTGGAAAACAAATGTCTTTGCACACCCTGCAGAGAGCCCACATAGCAAAAGAGTCCAAAAAATGCCTTCTTCAAAGAAAAATGCCTTTGATTAGCTCTGGAGCAGTAAAACTCTTCCAAAACAGTGAATAACGCCTTTGAGTTGAACCAGTTATGCACAATGAAAGCTATGCTCAATGAAATTAATAGAAGAATAGGTTCACAACCTTACCATTCCTACTCTGATACCATGTGGAAACCAATAACATTCATGGAAGATTGCAAACACTGACATGAGTCACGAGAGATGAACAATTGCACACTCAAAGCTATCAAAGACACAAGCAATATGCAAAGCAAAAATTGGATTCAATGTATTAGCTCAAAGATCAAGTACATATAGGCATGAGACATCTAAAAGTCACACAGAAACTTCATCCAAACTAGGGCAACCTAAAAAGGACAAAGTTCAGTGTGCCTGCCGTAAGAAGACAAGGCATGATGAGCACAAGTGTATGAAGAAAAAGGTTGATCACCTCACTCATGTCTTAGAGAAGAAGAACATAGGTGTACCTAAATCCTTCAAAGTATCCTCATCCACTCCAGAAACTTCTAAGTCAAAAGGTAAAGAGAAATTCAAGGGCAAGGCTCTTGTTGTAGTTGGCTCTTCTGCAACTTCATGGATCATTGACTCTGGTGCCTCGCACCATATGGGTTCTTCACAAGTTGAGTTCACTTCCTTAGAACCCCACAGCATGTCCACCATTTCCCTAGGTGATGACACTCCAGCTGTAGTTGTTGGGAGAGGGTTTGTTGAAATTGAGGGGGCGAACATTCACTAATGTTCTCAGTGTACCTTCACTTTCAGCTAATCTCCTATGTGTACTAGATCACTCACATAGGCAACGGCATGAGAGTTCAATTTACACCAGATTCAGTTGAGATTAGAGAGTTGCACAACAACTTAGTTGCATTGGGAAAGGCAGATCACCAATTGACGTTGTATACCTTCTCGCATTTTGCTCCTGATGTTTCTCCTACCGCATAGCTTACTCATTCAGATGGGGTTAGCAAATTATGGCATAAGCGGTTTGGCCATCTAAACTACCGCTATCTTGAACAGCTTAGTCAACATGATATGGTTACAGGATTGCCTAGAGTTAGATTCTCTAAGGGTCTTTGTGAGGGATGTGCCCTTGTGAAGCATCCTGAAGAGGGATTTGACAAAGGCAAATCATGGAGAGTGACACAGATCTAGGAGCTTGTTCACAGTGATGTATCTAGGGTTTTTCCTCATCCATCTTTTACTAAGGCTAGATATCATGTTCTCACCTTCATAGATGACTTATCTTGGTATACATGGGTCTACTTCCTTCGGCAGAAGTCTAAAGTCTTCAACCACTTTCAAGATTTCAAATGGTCATCAAAGTTCTTCGAATAAATAATGGAGGAGAGTATGTTGATACTAGGTTTGAGCAGTTTTGCACAGCAGAGGGAATAAACTTGCAGTGCACAATTCCTTATACCCCTCAACAGAATGGAGTTGCAGAATGTAAGAACAGAACCTTGAAAGAGATGACAAATTGCATGATACAGTCCAAGGACCTTACACCATAGTACTGGGTAGAAGCAATCAACTGTGCATGTTATATTCAGAACAAATTTCCTCACAAAGCCTTAAAGGGTATCACACCTTTTAAAGCTTGGAAAGGATGGAAACCTTTAGTTGAGCACTTCAGAGTCTTCGGATCCCTAACTATGTCACGAATACCTTCTCAGAATGGCAAGGCAATGGAACCTCGGTCTAAACCTTGCATCTTTGTAGGTTATCTAGAAAGTGTGAAGGGTTATCGTCTCCTACATCCGACCACACATGAGTTGTTCATCAAGAGGAGTGTTAAGTTCCAGGAAAGTCCCACTAACTCTTCACTTGACATTCCTCCTTTTGTGGACTCATTCGATTTTGATGATACATCTTCTGACGACTCCGACCATCCATGGTCAATTCCTGATATAGAGATTCCTTCCTCTAGTTCTGACAATGAGGACCATTATGGGGTTTCATCCTCATCTTCTTATGGGCTTGCTTTGGAGGTTGATCTCTCAACACACGATTCACCCACATCACAGCCCCTTTGGGCAAAGCAAACACTTTAGAGTGCAAGGACATGGGCAGGGAATCTAGTAGATGGGAGACATACACGATCATAATATCAAAGTGGGCCACATGCTTACTTTGCCTCAGCCTCTGATCCACAGACCTTCAGAGAGGCTTCAGGCATACCTGAGTGGGATGATGCTATGAATGAGAAATATGATTCCTTAATGAGAAATCACACTTGGGATTTGACACATCTTCCTAAGGGAAGAAAGATGGTTCGATGCAGATGGATCTATCAGACCAAGTATGTAGCAAATGGGTCATTTGATAAGTACAAGGCACGTTTGGTAGCTAAAGGGTTTTCACAAGTTGCTGGCATTGACTACATAGAGACCTTTGCACCTGTGGCCAAGATGACTTTCATACGAGTCACACTTGCTATTGCCGCAGCACATGGTTGGGAAGTGCACCAAATGGATGTGAAGAGTGCTTTTCTTCACGAAGACCTTGAGAAGATCTACATGGAACAGCAACCAGGGTATCTTCAAGATTCCTCCTTAGTATGTAGACTTAGGAAATCTCTCTATGGCCTCAAACAAGCCCCTCAAGCTTGGTATGCCAAGATAGATTTATTTCTCCTATCTTCAGGTTTTACTAGGTGCCATTCAGATCCCAACATTTATCTTATGTGACAAGATGATTCGTTGTTGATACTGGTACTTTATGTTGATGATCTTTTGATCATTGGGAGCTCTACATCTGTTATTGAAGCAGTGAAGACAGCTCTTCAGGACAGGTTTGACATGACAGACTTAGGCTTGCTACATTACTTCCTTGGCATTCAGATTTCACAGACTGACTCGGGGATTACTTTGGCACAACCTAAGTACACTCTTGATCTTCTAGCTTGGTTTCACATGACTGATTGTAAGTCATCCGCTACTCCTTTTCTATTTGGTGTTAAGCTTGAGGTTGATTGTGCTACACCATTGGTCAATGCTACCTTGTATCGACAACTAGTTGGTAGTCTCATCTATTTGACCCATACCAGGCCATATATTTCATATGCAGTTGGCATGGTTTCGAGATTCATGCAGGAGCCTCATGAGCTGCACTAGAAAGCAGCTAAGAGGATCCTTCACTACCTTCAGGGGACTCTCGGCTTTGAGATTCATTATACATATGGCACTGAGGTTAGCTTAGTTGGATGCATAGATTCAAATTGGACTGGTAATACTTAGAATTGTAAGTCCACTTCAGGTTACAATTTCTCACTTGGTTCTGGTCCTATAAATTGGTCTAGCAAAAAGTAGAATGTTATTGCTTTATCATCCATAGAGGCAGAGTACATGGGAAGTATTAACGCAACTACTGAGGCTCTTTGGCTTCAGGTCATTCTCACTAAGTTTGGCATTCCATTTCGATAGCCCACAGTCATCTATTGTGACAACCAGAGCACCATTCAAATATGCAGGAATCTAGTCCAACATCAGCGGACCAAGCACATCGAGATTCATATGCATTTCATTCGAGAGCTTATTCATGCAGAGATCATTGACTTAGTCTTTTCCTAGTCATCAGAGTAGGTTGCTGACATCTTCACCAAACCCTTCACTGACAGCAAGCTCATTCATTTGTGAGCTCTTCTTGGGGTACGGTCCACTTCATCAACAACATCATCCTCCGTGGGGGGTTTCTAGCTTCTCCACTTTCTTTTTCTCTCTTTTCGAGGGAAGTTTTTTCCCACATGGTTTTCTTCCTTTCTCCACTTTATGAGAGATTGCATTGTATATGGGTACCTGATCAAGCCTAGTTGTCGGGACCCATCTTCTTTCCTCACCTAAGCTTCGCTTAAGGGGGGTGTTAGTGTTATTAAGCTCACTTAGTCGACTATATTTAGCTGTGCTAAATTTAGGTGTACTTGTGCTTTAATTAGCATGTCTATGTTTAGAACAACTCATCCTAAGTTAAGTAGTTGCATGCCTATCTTTGGGCCACTACTATTCTTAGGCTTGCTTTCTTATTTATGGCATGTCTATTCTTAGAACTCATGCCTATACATACTTGATCTTTGAGCTAATACATCGTCCAATTTTCACTTTGCATATTGCTTGTGCCTTTGATAACTTTGAGTGTGTGATTGTTCATCTCTCGTGACTCATGTCAGTGTTTGCAATCTTCCATCACTATTCTTGGTTTCACAAAAAGTAATAAACAAGAGTTTATTGCTACAAAAATAGTATTTTCCCTATCATCTAAAACATCTGAGGACATAATTTGTATCCATATACTTCATGGAAATACATATTATCACAATAAGGAGTTCTATTTTGGGGAGAAGAGCCCACCAAATAGCCAACACATAGAACATTCTATACACTTGCATGAAATGATAATTGTTGTCCAACCAATTACAATATAAAGGAATCTTATCTAAAAAATTTCTATTATAAGTAATGCATAGAAAATATAAAATGCAAGGAAAATACTTATGGGATATAATATAGAAAAAATATAAAATACATGATTTAATTAGAATGAGATGAAATGTGTTAAGCTATGCAACAAAACAATTTGATAAGTTGTGCATGTTTAATATTCTTTGTAGTTAGAATATAAATGGTTAATTGAATCCTTGTTTCATTTTATATTTATTTCCCTCCTAATTTTTTAAATTGTGTGATCCATAGATTTGGATTCTTGGAATTATTTTGGTGGAAAGGGATTAGTGTGGATTGCTAGGGAGAAAATTTTGAAATTTGGTGTATTAAGTGTGATTTGATTTCCAGATGGTGAGCCTTACACCTACATTTAGTTTTGCATGTACTTCAAGATCTGGTGGTTGAGGTCTCCAAATTGGATATTTATTTCACATTAGTTGGAAGAGATGAAATTACTTGTTAGAAATCAGAATTTTTAAATATGACAAGTTGGGAACATGTCATGTTCATTAAAAAACCAGCATATTTGCTTAAGGACTAGAAGTTGTGCACTCTTATTTTTTATATAAATTAGCAAGCATGTATTAATCTTGACAACCATGTTTATGTGTTTTGACAAATTAGTTGGAAGATAGTACAAACTTAACATAATTTTTTTTTTGTTATATTTTCCATGTAAATTTTATTTGCATGAATTACATTCGTATGTTCCATATGGAGTTAGATTTTTACTAGTGCTTGTTTTTTAAGTACTATTTAATGGTGAGTTGGATACATTTTGGTGTATCAATGATATATGTTTTTGATTAAGATAAGTAGGAAACAAGGTTCCTATTAATGTTACATAAAGTTAAAACAACTATTTAGATGGTAGTTATAACACAATATTAAATATTTATTGATATTTTTATATTTAAACAATAATGAGAATATGTTTTATTAATGGACCAAACTATGACAAATACTTTCACAACTATTGGTACACAGTCAACTATTGAGTCTTCTCCTCTATGATTAAGGGGACAAGATTGCTAGCACTTTTAACTCTTGCAAGTCAACCAAACTCCAACCACCCTTGGTCCCTTAAAGCCATGCAACTTCTACAAAATAAATATTGTGGTATGGCTACTCAAAAGTGGCACTAAAGGTTCCTAATGCAAAAAACCTAATGGGGTAGTTATGTGCTACTTACCAGACACAAAGTAATCTGGGATAATACAATGCATTCTTGATTGGTGGATTACATCCATGTTGATGTGTCTTGAGGGTTTTTACACCATTTTGGGATCAGGGGACGTCCTGGGGATGGGGGGCAGGGACTTAATGTCCCCACTCATCCCCTTTGTTTTCTATTTTATGGAGACATCCTAGGGATGCCCCCTCAACATGGGGGGCATCTCCTAGGACATTCCCCATGGAGGGGATCTTGAGGGGATGCCAAGGCATCCTTGATATCTATATGACATCCCCTAGACAAAATTTATGCCCTCCTATTTGAATTTTAATAAAAAAATTAATTTAGAAGATGGAGCAGACGAGGAAGCAAGGGAGCATTCACTAGAAAAAAGTATAAGGCATTATATGTAGCAGCAAAGAGTGGACACATGGATGTCCTTGCAAAGCTAGTAAATTATAACGACATGGAGCTTGTGAAGGTCAAAACCTACTCATTGCAATGCCTTACACACAATTGCAAAACATGGCTTGTTTGTGATGTCATTCAATGTCAATTTACATTATGCTTAAATGGATAACCTTTGGTCATTGTAGATATTTTTAAGTCTTAATTTAAGAATACATAATAGCATATTCAATAGTATATTCAATAAAATAAGGGTTTGCTTTGGCACTTAGGTGAGGAATAGTAAGCGTGGTGTTTTTTAAATTATATATTATTATATTGGCTAGTCAATTGTCATATATTATATTATATAAATTCATATATATTATGTATTACATATATAAGGTCTATATAATATAGTGTTTCTCACATGGGAATGTCGAGACAAGGTTTGGGGAGGGGGGTGGGAGAGAGGGGGTGTGCACGCATGTTTTGGCACTTACGTGAGGAATAATAAGTGTCTGTGTTTTCTTTTTAATTATTTATTATTAAATTAGCTAGTCAATTGTCATATATATATATATATAGGCGTCTCATACCAAATTTGTTGAAATGTGATCACAAAATATGTGAATTGTCAAACCAATCATGAGCATACTAATCATCAAGTGTAAAAAAAATCAAGGAAACTAGGGGAGGGCCCGATAGTGGTGCACCCTAACTTTACCAGTTGCAATGACAATGTACGTGTAACATTGGCACTAAAATTTCATATCACCAAGTAGCTAGGTATGTGGGCAATTTAAATATTTTATTTAAACATCATTATGACTACAAACTTTTGTCATCGACATGCTACTTGTTGAAGTATCATGATAGATCCATAAAAAAAAGTTAAGACCAATAGTTGTACATTAGGAATCATCGAGTTTTGTTTTGTTAGTATGCCTATGTGGCATTATATGATTTGTTGCTTTTGAAATCTAATGGACATATTTTATTCAATTATTAGTATTGGGTGTTCAACTAGTAGTACTATACTATTTAAAATATTGGGCTTTAAATATACAAATAGTATCACAACTACTGATACCTACTCAACTATTGGGCCCTCTCCCCTAGTGTAGATGCAAGAGTGTGAATTGTTTTGTTGTGGCCCTTTCTTTTTCTATGCATCCTTCCCCTATATTTAATATTTATGTATTTTTAATTGAGGAGGATGAGGTGTTGCAGAAAGTTGGGTCTATGATTTTCAAATGAGAAAACTTTAGTATATAGATTGGTTTTCTGGAGATTCTGAAACTAATGTGTGAAATTGTATAAATCCTGTCTGCTAAGAATGTGTAGCAACTCCCCTGTTTTGATATAAAACTACATTTAAGTTGTAGCTCCCCCATTTTGAAAAAAATGCATAATGAATTTTAATATATCATGGAAGTAAATGATTAGAACTAAAATATTTCCTCCATTTTTTCTAATTCGTTCCATGCATTTAACTGTTAAGAGGAGTGATCTATTAATGGACCTTCCCTCCTAAATTCCTAATAGAAATACAAAAATAGCAAAGGTAGAGAATAAGATCGAATGGATGGCTTGAGTCAGCTCAAACGTAAATTCATTGTAATTCTTCTCTGATTTTGTGCTTTGGCATGTCGTGGATGGATAATCAAATTTATTGATTCTTCGCTGTTTTTTAAATCTTCGCAAGATTGTTGATTTTCTTGAAAATGACATGATGCCAACAAGATAAATAGAGTTAAAATTTGTTGTTTGTTGATTGAGAAAGGAGTGATTAGAGTTGGCATTCGAAAGGGGAAGATTTAAGGCTTGGCATCTCCTCATGACCAACCTAGAGATGTATTGCTTTGTTCCTGTATTTACTCTAATGAAATGTGCCCTATAATTATACATGGTATCAATGAGTGCCATGCTATCAATTACTGTTTTTTTTCACCCAAATCTTTTGCGAGTCTACCATTCTAGCCATGAGTATCTATAGCTAAAAAGACAACAAAAAAAGTACTCCCCGAGTCTCCCTCCCAACCATCAAAGATTATTTGTAAATGAAATCCAAGTCAAACAACCTAACTATCGTCATAAATAAACATGAAAACCAGAAATTTTGTTTTGCATCTCCACCAACGATAGAGGGAGCTTCTCTGTGCAAATTTCTCACATTGGAAAACTCCAGAACACAAATACCACGATCATCTTGGTCTCAACCTCATGATCATATACTCTTAATCAAGTTGACAACTTCCTTTGTTACAAGTGTTCTATTTTCCACTCAACATACTAAGAATATTTTAGTCAAGTTAGATTTTTTGCATGTCTCCGTAGTGTTTGTATTGTCTTCAAGAATTGAAGGACAAGTAATACATAGATATTAATTAATCATTATGCTAATTAAGTCCCATAGTTGATAGTTGATCTTCATAAACATAATATAGCACATCGATAACAATTATATTCTGCTTTAGAGTTGAAGTAGAATAGTTATAATTTAAAAGTGAGAAAGAAAAAAAGAACCCGAACTACAGAAAATGAATAACTTCAATCAAAGTTCTACGTTACTATAGTAGGACATTTTGGTTATCAGACATATATGTTCTTTCCACATCTAATATTAAAAATATACTCTCTTCAGCCCTCAGGGGTAGACCAAACGGTCAAGCAGTTGGAAAACACGGATGATGATCGCGAGTTCAATTCCCCCAGATTTACCCACTGCATGGGTGGAGGGCAGCTCATGCAGATGGAAGTTATAGTGGTGTGTGTTAGGACCTCGCATCGGGGTCCCACCATGTGTTGGATTCCTCCACCAAACCCCAAAAAAAATAGACTCTCCTCCATTAAGGGGTAGAGCATCTATAAAGAGTCAAGTTGATGGGGATAGATCATCTATAAAATGATTCAAGTTGATTTGTATAAACTGTTGGAGCCTGGATTGGACATACCAACGAAATATGAGAAACCAGCAGATTTGGGTCCCTTCTCCCATTATTGACTCCCCGACCATGCCAAGAGTAAGGATCAGGTCCCCAGCGCCCTATGGATAGAGAGTTTCTGGGGCTAGCAGTCATTCGATCGTTCAGCAGTGACTCTTAAGATCATTCAGGATTGACTATGATTGTTCAGTGCTGGACGAATCTATGTAATGCATTTAAGCCGTCCCAATGAACTTTATAAAACATTATTATACATAAAAGCATATCTATCTTGAATATGTTAAAGCACAAGAAAGAAACGATTCTTATATGTTTTCTCCTGGAACAAATACAATAAAGTTGCTTGAACTTATCTTGGTTGGATCATGGGAAGTTGCATGGTTTCTGCTGACACATAGGATTTATGTTATACAGAGGCTAAATAACCAACAGTCATTTCTTAGATTTTCAGACACCAATTTATTTTCTTTCCCCTTGTGCAAGAAAATATTATATGAAATTAATAGTCATACTTGAATGATAGGATAAAAGAAAAGAACTCTGTACAAACTAAGAACTGCAAATGATGAGATGAATGAGATGTTAAACAATAAGATTGCGCAGCCAATTCAGCCCCTTAAGTACATCCTTGATTGGTCTTGGCACTTTCAAACTGTCAAGGGTACTCTGTCCAGGGAGGACAATTACCACCTACAAAGAGTGCAAGACAGTGTCAATACTGAAGAATTTAGATCTGTAGTACATAATTTTACATAAATTTCACCTCATTATTAACAACATAAAGACAAATTCAAGCTACAATGGTTGTTCTTGAAAATTTGAATCAGTCTCCCCAATTACGTTTGATCCAGATTACACAACAGATCTCATAGAAGTTCATTAGTTTGTTGCAGCTGGAGAAAATTAAATGAAATAAAAAGCACTCGTGTATGCTAACAAATCAACAAATGGTTAGTGGGAAGGTAAATACTTATATAAAAAGACAAGAAAATGTTGGTGCAACTTAAACAGACAACTAGATAATTCAAGAAAACGAAATTGCTAAGAGAGCTTGCAATACCCAAATTGCTTACTAGAATCAGTACTAAAAACATGAGAACCAAGAAGAAGAGAATGGCATTCACGTGGCAGAGCACAACCCTTGCATGCAAGGAATTTCAAAATACATTTAAAAGTAGATCTTCTTAAAAGTAAAGACACTTATTGACTACTAGAAAATACTTCCTGAATCTTAATATAAACAAGAGAAATAACTTAGTGTATTTTGTTTCAATTATCCTAGATTTTACTGCCTGAGTTGGTCTGATGGCAAAGGCATGAGTACTCGATAATGGAGGTTGCATGTTTGAGTCCAGAGGGGGGTAGAATTGTACATCTCCCTTGCAGAATGTTTACAAAAACGGGATCTCATACACCAAATTGGTGTCACTCAGCGGTGACTTTAAAAACTACTACATTTTACATTTAACAATGTCAAAAACACATCCATCATTGTGAAATTCATGTCTTTGGTAAGGATAATGACAAATAAAACCTCAATAAGTAATATGCTTTTGGTTCAGCTTACTAGATTTATCTTCTGTTAGAAAAGAGCCAATTTTTTTATCACTGCAAAATAATAAAAAAGAGATAAACACACGTTTTCAAATCATTTGCATTATTTTTTTAGCCTTTTTCTTGTCAGCTTGGCTATACCAAACATGTGTGACATGGTTCCACATAACACAAATTTCCTAAATGGTTTGATAAACAGGTATAACTCATCAATTAAGGAGCTCATCCATATTTACATGCCCACAGTGTGGAAGCTATGCTCTACAACATGTTTGGTATAATCCAAAAACACACACAGTGTAATCCAAAAGCAAATTTCACAATTACTATGGACTGTGGAAGGCTCATGCCTACTATAGCTATGCTCTACACAACTCCCCATGCATGGGTATTTTCTCCTTCTCAAAGAAGCTGAAAGGGCATCTTGGGACATGTAGATGACTTTTTAGTACCATTATATGCAATAAGAGAGAACAAAAGTCACGCTCTGTTATTTTTGCAAGCTTGGTTCTGGTTAAGTTCAGTGGATACTTAAGTTTTGTCAAATATTGGGTCTGTTAGTCTATATATTATGCATAATTGGTGGGTTTGAGCCAATTTTTGATTCTCTGTTTCAGTACATGCTAGGTTGTTTTTGCAGTCTATGTCTTTGTTTAATGGCTTCTCTGCACTGATTATAACATTATGTCTTAAATTTTATGTAGACTTTCAAAAAAGGAAAATTTGTTGAAGTAGACAAATAACATCTATATACTACAATCGGACTTTCCAAATTCCAATCTGTTTCCAGCATCTACACTCCTGAAATTCCTTCTGCAAGCTTTAAAGTTTTCTAGTTTCCCAAACACGTATTGCTAATCTTGAGCAAGGAAATACAATATGCTTTGCACAAAGGACAAACAGAGTAACATCAGCAATAAGTAATCCTGCCGACTTTAGGTAAATTCAAATTACCTCATCTATTAGTAAATACTAAATACCCTCATACTTTTTTAATTAACTGTTAGAAACTGCCTTACCCCTACCTGCACCTACATACATGCATCTTAGAAAGATACATCTTGACACTCTTTGCTGATCCTATTGACCAGCTTGTCACCTCCAACTATCCTCAATTAACAAATAAACAATAAAATGCAAGCTTGTATTCCATAGGCTGACTTGTAGGCCTATGTATCAATAATTATATCCAAAGGCTGATCTGTACATCTGTGTCAATTACACCAGTAAGCTGAACCTTAAATCTAATTTGCAAACTACTGAAGAGGAAGAAAAGACTTGCACAATCTAATTTCCATATCAGAATGGAAACCAAGTAGAGTTCTTTAGCAACAAATAAAACTATAATTCCACAGCAGAAAATAAGACAAAATTTACCAGCCTAAAGTACTAATTGAACTCAAAATTTAGCGAAATATATTAAGGCAAGCTTTATTGACATCAGCGGTACTTATGGCACTTAAAGGACACAAATTAACACTTACGAATTACTGACATCACTTGCTAATGCCACGCTATCATCAGTTCAGCAACAATAGACCTCCATGAAAGCCCAAAACTAAAAGCTCATTCTTCCATATTGTCCTCTCCCGTACAGTTATGAGACAGAAAATTGCATTAATTGCACATTGACTTTGTATAATATCAATGTGTCATTACACAATACTGTCAACATAAGCATTAAGATTTTTAGAAATTTGGTTACAAATCTCCATAGACAATTCATTTTTGTCTTACAGCCAGAGTAAGCCAAAGAGAAATGAAAATTGCACTGAATGACTTGTATTGAGAGTCTACTTACTAATGTCATTAAATTCAACTGTGCCAGCATCATGCTGACACTGGAAAGGTAAAAACTTGAGTAAATACGGTTATGATGGCTTTTTTCTTGTACATCCACTGACTGGGGGACATGCTATATATTGTCAGAATCCCTTGACTAGTGCATTCAGACAGGAGCTGTCATTCCCCAGTTCTGTCCTGAATTTCAGTAATAAACATTTTGGGGTTAGGACTGCACCATAAGACTTCAATCATAAACATTCTTCTTGAAAGTTGTGAATGGCTCCATACTTCTGGACCAATGTGTTCCCAATGTGGGATCATCTACAGAACTTGCTGAGAGCTCTAATGATAGTTTAATCTCCAATAAGAGTCAATGATAACCATGCAATGAATATGTCAAAATTGTAGCAGAAGGTAAGTAGGCTGCTTCTTACATAAAAATTGATGGTTTACAATCGGCTTGTATTCATCAAGTTGCTTCGACAACAATGATTAGTTATTTTTAAGGATACCCTCCAGGTCTCCACCAAAGACTGTTCTTAAATCTTTGCAACAATTCAAATCTTGGTCCAGTGCCTTCTTAAAGGGGCTTTCATTCACATGATTGTTTCTTCAAATTGCATTTTGTATATACTGACTTGTCTAGGTTTTTTACCCATTATCGCTGTTTGTTATACTGACTCCTAATTTTAGTTTTAGATACTTTATTTTCATTTGTTGAAGTTCCTTTTGGCAACTCCTGGTTAACTATTTTAACTTGCATTTTTTAATCCCATTGATCAACTTATGTCATTGTGGACATTAATATATTTTTTCTTTATTTCTAATCATGTCCATGTAAAATATCAAATTACCCAGTAACATAATCCTAGCCTAAAAAAGCCATAGTTGTGTTTGATTTGTTTCAAGTCTTGGACTCTGAGTGTCCTTTTGTTTTGAATGAAAGACACCGAAATGCATGTCTCTCTAATTTGGACACTGTTTCTGATTCTCAATAGGTTCACTGAATTGTGCCACATTGTTTTACAGGTTCTCTACACGTGTTGTTTGATCAATCAGTCTTCCATTATTTATGGAAATGTTGGCTGGAAATATACAAAGCTAGACTAATTCATTACCAGAGATCAAGCAGAAAGATGATGTCAGTAATAAAATACTATATTACTGGGTTCTTCCTGACAGGCTGCCGTGCCCAGACCGGTACTCAGCTGGTTTTGGTACAGGGCCAGGACACCTGGGGGTTTTGCCCAGGGCGCCCGGGGCACCCGGGCAGAACCCTGGGCGAATCCACGGCTGGCATGGAGCTACAGGCATCAAATTTGATGCAAAACCAATTTTTTTTTACACTTTTTTAACTAAAAAAAACCCTAAATGCCTCTAGTTCGCCCTAAAAGTAAAAAACAAAACATCCATTCATCAAAACAAAAGAGTAGAACTTAATTTTTTTGTCTCCAAACTGCCATTGTTGATTGTTGAAGGTTGCTGCATTTTTCTTCGAAGGTGAAGGCCACAAGAATGAAAGAGCTACACCAATAGGAGAGGAAAAGCTGCTGAAGGAAGATCTATCTACAAAGGTGAGTGAATCTTGTAATTTTTTTTAAGTTTTCATGAATTTTTCAAGTTTTTTCAATTTTTTTTCAAGTGTTTTTTTTCTTTTTTTTTTAAGTTTTAAATATTTTTTATACCTTATATACATCATAGAAGTAAATATTGTTCTCGGGAATTTCTCAGCATCCCAAAAGATAAAGATATTTTCAGTTTCTCGAGATATTATCGGAAAAAAACCAGAAAAAAATTGAGAACCCAAAAAATGCAGTAAATTTTTTTAAGAAAAAGAAATAATTGATGTTTTTTAACATTTAAAGCCATACTAATTGCATAGAAAATGAGAGCATGAAAGTAAATGAGAGTGTACACAATGAATTTTGAAATATGGATTTTTCTCATTAATTTTGAGATTGTTGATTACAAATAATGTAATATAAATCTCTTTAACAATTTTAGTAAATGACTACCAGAATGATAATGAACCCTTAATGCAATAGAACACAACTAATGTAAATATAACCTATTAACCCTACTATTCTCCTTAACTATCAAGTCACAACAACAGTCTCCCTAACCTCTTCAAATACCTCTTAAATTTACAGTGAAGTTGTCGAATCCTCCCCTTGCCCAAGCGATTCCAAGTACGGGTTCGTACCGGAATCGAGTACGGCCCGGAATCCTTGTGGAATTGACCAGGGTTCTACTATTCGCATGACAAACCGTTTCTGGGCGACTCCAACAGATCCCTCCCAATTCGGCTGCTAACGTGGCGATTCTTGGAAGATTCTAGAGGTTTTTTTAAGTTTTTTAAGGGATTTTGATTTGACTTTGTCATTTTAAAAAAATGAACTGTTTTTAAAATCCTCCGTGGAGCTTTTACGTTTTTAACCTAAAAGCTAAGACTAAAAAACATAAGTAAAATAAAACCTAAACAGTAAAGTGTAAAACTAAACTATTAACATCTCCAAAGACATTGCTCGAGCTTAGAAGATGCAACGTGACACTCAGACGACGCAACGCATCCTGCAAGACATCCTGCCTTTAACACATCCTACCGTCAACACATCTTGCATATTGTAGAAGTTTTTTATACGCCGCCTTCAACACATCAATATACGCCTGGTGGAGGGGACGCGACAGGTATAGTATAAGTTTTTTATTTTTAAAAATTCTAATGGATGTTTATGTAATCATGTATATTGTAAGTATCTACTATATAGTAATATTAAAAATTCAAATATATAGATACTATATTAAATAGTATATATTAATTACTATAGTATATATTAAATATATTAATTACTAATTTATAAATTATTACTATTAGTATTACTATATTTTCAAGTTAAATTTTAATTTAAAGTTTAAATTTAGACCAATTTATATAAATAATAAAAGTAAAACAAAAACCAGACTTTAAACTTGTTTTTTTATTATAATTTATTTAATATTTATTATATTTATAACAGTATGCTTTTATAAATATGTAACAGTATATTTAATTTTTTACAGTATGTAATTTATAACATATGCTTTTATAAATATATAACAGTATATATACATTTAGTCTTAGTTTTTTGACATTTTTGTTTTATTTTTAATTTTTATTATAAATAAAATTTATATATACATTTGTTATTTAATATTTAATATTTATTGTTCAATATTTGTTTTTTGAGTTTATTGTAGATAGGGCGCAATAGCAGCCAATACTAGTTCTATTGGTCGACCCACCTTCAAAACCGACCCTAGTTCACCTTTATGGAAGCATTTAGAAATATGCAATATCTGTAAGATGAAGTATACTAGCTCGTATAACCAAGTGAAGCTCATTTATGTGCCATTTCAAACTTGGGAATCAAAGCATGTCCAAGACCAGATGGTAATGGTTTGCCACCTCGTCAAATAGCAGAATATATTAGAGAACAAGAGGAAGCAAATGCAAGAATTTTCCGTAGCGCAAACCATCCTTTGAGAGGAAGGTGATCACAAAGGCCCCTTCTTCTCCTAGTGTCTTCCCTGATGTTGTAATAGAGAGCCACCCATTTTTGGGTAGGAATGAAGAAGAGCCCGTTAATGTGAAGAGAACAAGGGGTCCATTGGAGAGGGCATTTCAGAGTGATGCTAGAGAGATTGCAGATCAAAGTGTTGCAAGATGCTTCTATGCAAACGGTTTGTCCTTCAATGTTGTTCGATCACCATATTGGCAAGATATGTTGAGAAGGGTAAATGAGGCTCCAAAAGGGTACACATGCCCAGGTTATGAGGTGTGTAGCACACTACTAGGGTAATGTGCCGTGCCTGTTTGTATTTTTTTTTAAGATCTTTTTATGTGTTATTTTATTATTTTTTTTGTGATCTTTCAAACTAGACAAAAGAATGCAGAAGGGGTTTTCAATTTTCCTGCAGATGTGTTGTCGCAAAATACAATATAGAGCATAGAATAGAAACCTAGAAAATATATAATAGTAATGAAGAAACTAACAACTACCCAGATAGTAAAATGGCCAATAATGAATTACTATCACATACTCATGTTGAGATTTGCAACTTCATACAACAGCAGTAACCAGACCAGCACTGGGTATGGTTGGAAATCACTCCAATCTCACCAGAAATACAAAGGAGAGCATACAAATGATATCAGCAATACAAATAGGCTCCAAACGCCTCTAACAATGCATAATATGAGATACCCACAAGGCGAAATGACATTCCAAGACCCCCACATCACTCCTGGGGAGGTACGGCCATGGATGTGTGAGAAATCTGCAACATATAATACTGAAATCACCTTGAATCTGCTCTGTATACAGTCTGAAATGTCCTCCAAGGCTGAACGACCAAACTAGGAGTGTTGAATGCTGGAATCCACTCAAAATGGGCTACTCCAAGATGTACGGCCTGCTTTATAGTGTACAGCCAGCAAAGGGAAGTTGCAGTAGTCCCAAAACCCCAATGTAATCTTCTCTAATCAGTCAATACACCCTCATTCCAATCCGCAAACACAATCCTTCAATAAACTACAAAGATATGCTCAACAATCTCCGAATAACTTATCCGTCGGACTCCATTTCAGCACAACTGTGAACACTAGATGCATTCACCATCAGTGGCACCTTTGGGTGGTATTGCACACCAGTAGAATGTTGTCACTAATAGAGGTTTTCGTCTCCAAAAGCCTGGTTCGAATTGCTCAAACCCTCAAACCCTAGCAGAGCTCCAAAGAGAAAATATCATAAAACAAACATAAACCCAAATGAGCCCTTCAACACCTTTTTATAAACTCTCCAAACCCAGCGCCCCTTTTTGGAGGGAATTTGCATTTGTTTTATTATTTAATTTTCATCCCCTTATGACTCCCATGGGCTCCCACCTCCTAGATGGTCACTTTTAAGTTATAGCTTATTTTTATAAAGTGCCATTTAATATTTATTTGTAAATTCCCAATAAATTATTATATAGCACTTCGGACTTTAAAATAAATATGAAGACGGTGTCGGAATGCCACGTTCTTTAGCTTGTCAGAAAGGTTTCGACGAAACACTTCTGACCCCACTTTGAAAAACCCAAACCGACACTGAACCTAGACTTACTAAAAATAGTAAGTAATGATCAAGATCAACTGGGCCAACTCTGAAGGTGCCAACTGGATCCTCTAAACTCGAACCATCTTTCCCTCCACCAACACAACCTCCAATGCCAACTAACCCCAATTCCCTAACCAAACTGCTAGTCGACGGGAACTCTATGATGGACTAACCATGAATCTAGAAGGGGACATTACAGTCCGCCCTCCCTAAGATTGCTTGCCTCAAGCAATCTCAAGTCAAGATGCTCTGATATCTGCTCATTCTCCCAAGTAGCATCCTCCACTGGCAGGTTCTTCCATATAACCAAGTACTCTCTGATGATCCTCCTCAAATTGTGTTCCGTGGTATCAATTATAGCCTCGGGTACCAGTATCAACTTCCCCTCTTTATCAAGAGGAGGCAACTCCGCTGATGGTGTCACATTATGCCCCAATGCCTTCTTGAGGCGAGATACATGAAACACATTATGTACCCTACTACCTGCTGGAAGCTCCAACTCATAAGCCACTTCTCCAATCCTCTTGGAGATCCTGAAAGGTCCATAATACCATGGCTTCAACTTCTCTGCCCCACTCTTCTTGAGAGTGGACTGTCTATAGGGCTACGGCATGAGACACACCATGTCACCAACCTCAAAAGATCGCTCAGTCCTCTATTGATCTGCATACTGCTTTTGCTGATTCTGAGCCTTCTGTATGTTCTCCTTCAAAGACCTCATGATGTCCTGACTCTCCTGGAGAAGGTCTTTGGCCTTCAACACTCTGCTATCACCAAACAACAAATCAACAAAGCTCGGTGCCTCATACCGAGAAGGTCTTTGGCCTTCGACACTCTGCTATCACCAAACAACAAATCAACAAAGCTCGGTGCCTCATACCCATACAGAGCCATAAATGGTGACATTTGAATAGACATGTGGTATGTGGAATTGTAACAGTACTCTCCCATGTGAAGCCACTTAACCCATGCCTTTTGTTGCCTTGAAACATAATTTCGGAGGTATCCTTCCACCCATTTGTTAACTATTTCCGCCTGACCATCTGTCTGGGGGTGGTAACTCGTACTAGGGATGAGCTCTATCCCTGTCAACCTGAAAAGCTCCTGCCAAAAATTACTAAGGAATCTGTTGCCCATCACTGACAATGTTCCGAGGCAACCCATGGAATCGAAATACCTCACGAAAGAACAAATCTACAACCTGTGCTGCAGTGAAAGTGGTAGGGATGGCAAAGAAGTATGCATACTTTGTCAACCTGTCCACTACCACGAAAATGCAATCCCTACCTTGGACTTTTGGTAAACCTATGATAAAGTCCATAGAAATGCCATCCCACTTCCTATCAGGAATGGATAGGGGTTGCAATAAACCTCCTGGAAATGAGTGCTCCTATTTGTTCTGTTGACATATCGAGCACACTCTCACATACTACATTACCTCTGTCTTGAGGCCCTTCTAGGTGCACCTCTCTCTAATCTGCTTATAAGTTTTGAAGTACCCCAGGTGTCCTGCCATCGGCAAGTCATGGAATGCCCTCAAAACCTTCTGTTTCATCTAAGAACCTGAGACCAAGAAGATCTTGTTCTTGTAAATGATAAAGCATTTACCACTGTATACCTGTCATCCTTGATGGTGCCATCAATTATCCCAGTAGCCCATGCATCTTTTGCATACTCAGCTAATATCATCTCCCTCCAATCATCTGCAATGGCTCCAAGTGCGCATAAGTGTGGCCTCCTGAATAGAGCATCGGCAACAACATTTTTCTTTCCTTTGACATACACAATGTCAAAGTCGTAGGCCTGTAACTTGCTGACCCACTTCTGTTGCCTCTCATTTAAGTCCTTCTGGCCAAGGAAATGCTTCAAACTGTTGTGATCTGTTTTGACTATGAACTTGCTGCCCACAAGGTACTGTCTGAACTTAGCCAATGCATGCATTATGGCTAACATCTCCTTGTCGCAAATGCTATAGCTGCGTTCCACACCCCTCAACTTCCTGCTCTCAAATCTATGGGGTGCTTATCCTGCATAATTACCGCATCAATGCCTTCTCCTGAAGCATCACACTGCAACTTGAAGGGCTTGCTGAAATCTGGTATGGCCAATACAGGACATGTAATCACAATCTGTTTGAATCTATCAAAGCACTCCTGTGTACCCCCTATCCAACTAAATGCATCCTTGCGAGTCAAATCTGTGAGTGGAGCAGCTCACTGAGAAAACCCCTTCACGAATTTGCAGTAATATCCACATAAACCCAAGAATCCCTTCAGCTGAGTGAAATTCTTTGGTGGTGGCCAGTCCACTATTGCCCGAATCTTCTTCGGGTCCACTTTGACATCTTAGTATATAAAGACTCTCTCCAGAATGCTCAACACAATGTCAATGTGTTTCAGGTGCTCTTCCCAAGTCTTACTGTAAATCAGAATATCATCAAAAAATATTAGGACAAACCTCCTCAACTGCTCCCTAAAGACTCTGTTCATGCAAGACTGGAAAGTAGCTGGTGCATTAGTCAAGCCGAACGGCATGACTAGGAACTCAAAGTGCCCATAATGACACCTAAATGCTATCTTCTCCACATCCTCATCTTAGACCCAAATCTGATGGTAGCCGGATCTCAAATCAATCTCGGAGAAGTAACAGACCCCGTGTAACTCATCAATCAACTCATTAATTCTGGGAATAGGATACCTGTTTTTGATTGTTTTCTTATTGAGCTCCCTGTAATCAATGCACGTCCTAAGAGTATGCACGTCCTAAGAGTCTCATCTTTCTTCTTTACTAACACAACTAATGATGCAAATGGACTCTTACTTGGCCTTACGTGTCCCATAGCGAGAAACCCTTTGATAGCTTTCTCGATTTCATCCTTGTACCTCTTGGGGTGCCTGTATGGAGTAGTAATCACGGGCTTTGCACCCTCCTCCAACTCAATCACATGCTCTAATCCCCTATCAGGGGGTCTACCTGGTGGAATATCACTAAACACTTTGGTGTGTTTAGTTAGAAGACCCTGTATGTCAGGTGGATACTCACACTTCTGTTGCTCTGAAACTGCAAGCATCACCATCGCTTTTGTCGCCCACTACACCTGATCATGGCGAATCAATCTCTCCATCCTCCTGAGAGAAATACATCTCAATCCACCATCTGAAATGCCTCTGAGCACATATCTAACCCCGTTCACTTCGAATTTCATCTCCATTGTTCTCAAGTTGAGAGTGAACTCTTCTCTCTCATGTAACCACTTCATACCCAACACAACATCCATGTCACCCATGCTAACAACATAAAACTCTGACTGGAAAGTGTAGTTATTTAGCTCGATGGTCAAGTTAACTATCCTCCTAGTGTAAGTGAGTATGAAGCCATCTACTACCTTCACTCTGAAACCTAAAAACTCCTATCTACTACTATCCATGTGGAAAGGTCTCCTATCTCTCTCCTTATCCTTCCTACGTTGAAAGTTCTTACTTTGATACTTACTCCTCCATGCGGACGATTCCATATCACGGGCCTTCTTCATGGCCTCCTGTAATGTCACAAGGTCTAAACACTTCACCCACCCTCGTAGTGGATCAGTCAAACCATCAACAAAGAGCATGATCAACCTCCTCTCTGATATATCTGAAACCATGACCGAGAGATCCTGGAACTGTGAAATGTATGAGTCTTTCGACCCACTCTATCTCAGCTGTGCCAGCTCCTTAAACTGCAGCTCAAGATCTTTCTTATCAAATCTGTCTATGAGTCTAGCTGTAAACTCAACATATGAGGTGATCTAGTCATGTCCTAATGTTACCTTCCCATTACTCCACCACTTGTGTGCACTGCTCTCCAGGTGTAAGGCTGCATACGTGATGGCATCAGTCTCAGGCATAGGGCTAATCTATAAATAACTGTCCAACTTTTGGACCCAAGCTCTTGCTGTAGTCTTTCCCGAACCATCAAAATAGGGTAAAGTCATGTTACTGACTTTCTTCTGTAGCTCATTGTTCTGCTGCTTGTTGCCCCCTCTGGGTCTGTGTCTCATCCGGAAATCTGAATAGTCCCTGAAAGTCATCTCGGCTTTAAACTCTAGACTAGAAGCCTGCCAATCTCTAAAGATCTCCTCCTGAAACTCCAATTGTGTAGCATCCCTTTCGAGCATCTCACCCCTCGGTATGAATGTAGGAATGTCTGGTCTACCTACAGCTGTGAGCTGTGTAGCACCCCGATTATTTACCGAAGCCTCTCCATCATGATCCCTGTGTCTGTTTCTATCACCAATGTTTCGGTCACCTTTCCTATCTCCATTACCTCGATCTCCATGACCTTAGTCCCTATGTCTATCACCATCATCCCAGTCTCCATTCCTATCATGCCGGTCTCCATTCCTGTCATTCCTACCTCCGTTTCCATAATTCCTGTACCTGTTTCGATCTATATTCTCCTCATCTTCCTCCAACTCGAGAAATAATTGGCCAAGTAGTCGAGTGAGTGCCAACTGAGACCTGTCCAAGCTGGCTACAATTTGCTGCTATCCCCTAGCCAGATCATTGAGGATATCCCTGGTGCTCTACTCTCCTACTTCCCTGTCCCCCATTTCTTCTGGACGCTCTAGAAGCACACCGGAAAAAAGATCTATTATGGGAACCTCGAGATCTTCCTCACTATAGAAAACCATTGGTTGCTCTTCAGCAGCTACAATCTCTATGTCAGTATCAAATGGATCACTCTGTGGAACTGGATTCTCTAATTGCACTATCTACGGATTTTGTGTTTTTTGTGGATTTCTGGTACCCTGTCTCTGTCTAAAGTAGTATCTATCAACACCTGGCTGCATGTCTCATTCTCACTTCTGCATGTATATTTCAACCTCACAAGATGGCAAGATCATGGCTCTGATACCACTGTAATGTGCCGTACCTGTTTGTATTTTTTTAAAGATCTTTTTATGTTTTTTTTTTTTTTTTTTGTGATCTTTCAAACTAGACAGAAGAATGCAGAAGGGGTTTTCAATTTTCTTGTAGATGTGTTGTCACAAAATACAATATAGAGCACAGTATAGAAACCCAGAAAATATACAAAAGTAATGAAGAAACTAACAACTACCCAGATAGTAAAATGGCCAATAATGAATTACTATCACATACCCATGTTGAGATTTACAACTTCATACAACAGCTGTCGCTGGACCAGCACTGGGTATGGCTGGAAATCACTCCAATCTCACCAGAAATACAAAGGAGAGCATACAAATGATATCAGCAATACAAATAAGCTCCAAACGCCTCTAACAATGCATAATATGAGATACCCACAAGGCGAAATGACATTCCAAGACCCCCACGTCACCCCTGGGGAGGTACGGCCATGGATGTGTGAGAAATCTGCAACATATAATACTGAAATCACCTTGAATCTGCTCTATATACAGTCTAAAATGTCCTCCAAGGCTGAACGACCAAACTAGGAGTGAATGAATGCCGGAATCCACTCAGAATGGGCTACTCCAAGATGTACGGCCTGCTTTAGAGTGTACGGCTTGCTTTAGAGTGTACGGCCAGCAAAGGAAAGTTGCAGCAGCCCCAAAACCCCAATGTAATCTGCTTTAATCAGTCAATACACCCTCATTCCAATCTGCAAACACAATCCTCCAATAAACTACAAAGATATGCTCAACAATCTCCTAATAACTTATCCGTCGGACTCCATTTCAGCACAACTGTGAACACTGGATGCATTCACCATCAATGGCACCTTTGGGTGGTATTGCACACCTATAGAATGCCGTCACTAATGGAGGTTTTCGTCTCCAAAAGCCTAGTTCGAATTGCTCAAACCTTCAAACCCTAGTAGAGCTCCAAAGAGAAAATATCATAAAGCAAGCATAAACCCAAATGAGCCCTTCAACACCTTTTTATAAACTCTATAAACCCAACGCCCCTTTTTGGAGGGAATTTGCATTTGTTTTATTATTTAATTTTCATCCCCTTATGACTCCCATGGGCTCCCACCTCCTAGAGTGTCATGTCTCCATATTAAGGCATTGTTTAAAATTAAAGATTTAAACATCATGATAAGAAAACGGTGAGAAAGAGTGAAATTGCCTTCGTAAACTATCAATTCATGTAATAGAAACAATTACACATATTATATATTAAAATAATATTATTATATTAATATAATTAAATATATTATTAATTAAATGATATTATATTATATTATATTAATCAAAATATAATATATATTTAATGACAAATATAATTATGAATATAAATATTATTGTTATATGAATATTATTTTAATATAATTAATACTTAATATTATATTAAATAGTGTTAAGTAATGTTATTATATTAAATATAATATATTAACAAGAATATGTGATTAGATTTATAAATATAATCATTAACAATCTAAAAATAAATATATATTATTAAATCATATAAAAATAAATATTAAATCAAATATATCTATTAATATGATAATAAGGGACCGAATGAATAGAGCTTGATTAAAGCTAAAGATAATATAAGAATTGAAAAAGGGACAAGTCAGCAAGACCTTTTTGTCTTATTGAAAATACTACCATAACAACGATTGAAGTCAAACACAAAACATAAACAAAGGTATTGCTAATATAAAAAAACAATGGGTATAATAAGGAGACACAGCCATATCTCCAACGGCTATGTCCCTTGAACAAATAGACCCCTTCGTGGGCTATTAAAAAGGCATCTTACCCTCCTCTCATGGATCGAATCATCCATAAATCTCTCAAGCTCATATCAGCATCGATCAGATCTGGGAGTGTAAATCATTATAAGGCATCGAACAAACAAACAAGTAATATCTAAAAATACCAATCGGCAGAGAGAACATCTGAATTTGCACTTATATCAGCAAAGATTTATTGACATCAATAACGTGGAAGAGTAATACAATTCCATAATATAATACTGGCTACCATTTCTAAGACTCTTCAACAAGCAGTGAGCATATAGAAGTTAAATTCCATAAATAAGGAATCTCTAAAAGCGATCAGGTATGATCTCCTAACTCTACCAATGTCACTCAGCATCTCTGGTATGTGAATATCGAATGTAATAGTAAAGAACCTTTGAAAGTCAGAAAATCAACATTTGAATTAGTTATTGCAATGAATGGTAATAAGCATTGAGTAAAATACATGGCACTAACAATATAGATGTCAGTAGCTATGCCAAGATAATAAGTGTGAATGAAAATATAAATTAATTATATGTTATGAGATCTTTCTAGAAAATATACATCAGTCATAATTATCACAAAGGATAGAGTCATGCTTTACTAGAATACTTAAAAATAATTCTTAGAACAAAGAATGTGATATATGATCATGAAAATGTATATAAATATAATGGTTTCATAATAGAAATTGCATCATTCATATTATATAGCTGACAGGTTACTTCAGCAGCATTGAAATTATAGAATGCATGTGTCATATGAATCGTAGGCTTAGATCAAACATAGAATAAGAATGTATTGCATAAATAGTGATCATAGAATGAGAAGATGATAATGATATTTCACATATGAATAACCATATGTAGTTCTTTAATATATCATGTTAGAGTCATATGAACTTTGGGAATGATTAGAAGCTTGTTGATTACGTAAATAGAACACATGATGAATAATAATGCAAATTATCATAGCCTATGAAAATAAGGTATGGATTAAAAGACTAGAATAAGTATTTAAGTTAATCATGATGAACAAAGAGGAGAAGTAGAGGTCCATGGCATATCAACCAAACCCATAGATCGAGATGAAGGGATATGGGTGAGCAATGAGGTATATCATGGTTGATGCCGTAGTTGGTCAAGAGTACCATCCGGCTAAAGACCGACATCATGGTTGATGCCCAAGTTGGTCAAGAGTACCATCTGGCTAAAGACCGATACATACCCATTATCTTGTGTTGGTCAAGAGAACCATCAAGTAATGGATAGGCCCTTGTCTTGTGTTGGTCTAGAGTACCTCTTCGGGACAAGGGATGGGCCTTTGATTTGGATTGGTCTCCGGTCAAAGGAATAAAATATGGACCCCTCGATTGCTCCTTTATAACCCTCTCTCATTGGGCAAGTGGTTTGATGACCATGTATACCTAAGTATATCTCTTCCAAATGGAATCATGAAATATGTTTAATGGATATCATGAAAGATAGAATTCCTATAGCTTATGATTATAAGTCTGATTTAATATATCTCTATGGGATAAAATGATTAGATAAGAAAGATTGAATACTAATGTTCTCTTTTGTAGGTTGAAATTGTGCAAGGTTAAGGAAAAATTTTCGCTTGCTAGAAGGGGACATTACATAGAGGATCACTTTTAAGTTATAACTTATTTTTATAAAGTGACCATTTAATATTTATTTGTAAAGTCCCAATAAATTATTATATAGCACTTCGGACTTTCAAATAAATATGAAGACGATTTCGGAATGCCACGTTCTTTAGCTTGTCAGAAAGGTTTCGACGAAACACTTCTGACCCCACTATGAAAAACCCGAACCGACACTGAACCTAGACTTACTAAAAATAGTAAGTAATGCTCAAGATCAACTGGGCCAACTCTGAAGGTGCCAACTGGATCCTCTGAACTCGAACCATCTTTCCCTCCACCGACACAACCTCCAATGCCAACTAACCCCAGTTCCCTAACCAAACTGCTAGTCCACAGGAACTCTATGATGGACTAACCATGAGTCTAAAAGGGGACATTACAACTAGCAAAAGAGGTAAAATCTATACACACTTCATTGGCTCCCATTAGGAATTCATGGAAACAAACAGGGTTATCCATTGTTTCTGATGGATGGAAGGATACAAAAAATCGACTACAAATCAATGTGATTGCAATATGCCCTAAAGGGGCAAGTTTTTGAAAGTCGTGGATTGTGAGGGGCAAGTGAAGGATGCACAATTTATTGTTGACATCCTTATACAGTGCATTCAAGAAGTTGGTCTTGAAAATGTTTTCTAAGTCATAACAGCCAATGCGAAGAATTGTAGAGCAGTTGGTATGTTGGTTGAGACAGTTTTCACAAATTTTGGACATCATGTGTTGTCCACTTGCTTAACCTCATGCTACAAAAGTTGGGTAGGAAAATAGATTGGATCAAACAAGTCTATGCTGAGGCTAAAGAGATTCATCACAAACCATCACATGTCTCAAGCCATTTTTAGATCTTTCTCGCAATTGGAGCTGTTGAAGGTAATTGAAACACTAAATTTTTAATTTTTACATTTAGATTTAGTAATTAGTAATTTGAAATTTCTATTTTTTTAAAAAAAATTTGCTTTTGCTCTTTGTTTTAATTTTTTTAATAGGTTGTTGAGACCCGATTTGCATCCAACACAATCATCTTGAGACGACTTATGAAGGTGAAGGTGCCACTTTCTAGCATGGTCACTAGCCAAAGTTGGTCCCTATGGAGGCAATCCAATAGTGACAGGGCAACAAATGTAAAGCGGTTGATCCTAGATGACAATTGGTGTCACCGCATGAAATATCTTCTTAGTTTCATCGATCCCATCATGAGTATGATCCATTTTACTGACATGGATAAGCCATGTTTGGTAGAGGTGTATGATGGCATTAACTCAATGATTGAGAAGATGAGGTCCATCATAAATGAAAAAGAGAAAGATCTTGTAGAAACTTTCTTCAGAGAGGTGCAAACAGTTTGTGTTGAGCGGTGGAACAAAATGACCACCCCACTACATCTTATTGTCTTTGCATTGACTCCCAAGTTTTATGGTGATGAGATTCTTGCCATGCCATCAAGTGTTCCACCATACAGAGATCCAAAAGTCAACGAAGGGTATAGGAAGGCACTTAACTCTTCCCCGATCTTGAAATGGAGGATATAGTTACAAATGAGTTTGGTGAATTCGTAGCCTCCAATAATCAAAGTGTTTTTGCTCTTTGTGACAAGTATAGGAAGGATGCTCATACTTGGTGGTACCTCAATGGCCATACATCACCTCAATTGCAGACTCTTGCGATCAAAATTTTATTGCAAGTTTCTTAATTTTTATTGCACTCTCTAAATTTAAAATTTGAATTGTTTTTCATTTTAAAAATAATAAACTTATTAGTTTAGAATTTTGAAACAAATTTGAAATTTAATTTACAATTTTATAATCGTAAATCTCTCACTTTGCCTCAATAGGTTGCTAGTTCCTCTTCATCTAAGCAGAATTGGAGTACATACTCCATCCATTCAGTGAAACGCAACCGATTGGCATCAAGTAAGGTAGAGGAGTTAGTTTATGTGCATTCCAACTTGCGTCTTCTTACTCACAGACAAAATGAGTACAAGGAAGGGGGCACAAAGTTGTGGATGTAGATCCAGAGCGAACTGACTTGGATTTTTCAGCTGCCACAGAATCTTCACCTTTTGTGGACTCAGATAGCCAGCATACTTTTAGTGATAGTGTCAATACTGCATGTGGTTCTTCTCATCTACCTGGACTATCTATTGACAATGTTAATGATGATGCTGATGTTGGTCTTCATGATGACCTCATGATGACCCATATGATGTTGATTAGTGATTACTACTTATATTATTTTAATATTGAAGTTTTGAACCAATGAACAATGAATATCTATCATGACATTCAAGTTTTGACAAATTATCATTGATATAGAATTTGGAATAGTATATTGTATTTCAAATGTGAAACATTTATGGTAGTTTTGTTTAGCATATGCATGATGTCTTTCTGAATGTAATTCTTGATTTTTTGGTGCAAATACATATATATTTATGATTTTTTCTTTTTTTTTTTTTTTGCATGGACATACCCAAACATACCCAACCCCCCCCCCCCCCCAAAAAAATTGTCATACCGGCGTATTGTACCCACATACCCGTACCCGCACCCATACCCAATCCCGATTCGACAACTTAGATTCACAGTAGTGACAAGCATTTAAGGACAACAATCTCTTGTCTCAACAACGTTTCATTTTAATCATTTTCATTAGTAATATTTCCTATAATGTTGACAGCAGTATTCATGCCCATATTAATTGACCACAATACTAATAAGCATGTTACTAAACACCATATTGATCAAGAATGTACATGTCACAATAATGACAGAATGCTACTGATTAGTGATCATAAGAAGATTACTAATCACAAAAGGATAGTTATGTCAAAAGACAATGATGACGACAAGAATCTCAACTGGTACAACATTATTAACAACTAGTATGTAATTATGAAAATTGCCAAACAATTACCTCAATAATACAACTATTTTACAAATGAAATAACGACAAAAATATCCATTGATAAGTACAAATGACAAGAAGTCCACAACAGCACTAACATGTGTGATGCAATAATAATGACAAGTCAAAGGATAGCATAATCATTTGATAGTTTTGTCTAGTAATGACTATGCCCATGAATCATAAATAATGATAGCAGTGTTAGCTGTTGTCAAAGGCAACAATGATAATCACTAATCACAATAACAATAGTGATAGACATTTTCCCTATTCGCAAGGTTTTCAAACACGATTATACCAAGTGTCTTCACAACTGTAGATAACTACGTTCATTTTTGAAATAATAACAACAATAATTGCCATTGCCCCTTTGCAACAAATCATTTGATAGTTTTGTCTAGTAATGACTATGCCTATGAATCATTAATTATGACAGCAGTGTTAGCTGTTGTCAAAGGCAACAATGATAATCACTAATCACAATAACAATAGTGATAGACATTTACCCTATTCACAAGGCTGTCCAACACAATTATACCAAGTGTCTTCACAACTGCAGATAACTACATTCATTTTTGAAATAATAACAACAATAATTTCCATTGCCCCTTTGCAACAAATCTAACTACTATACAGTAATGGCACCTTGAAATCTTAACAGCTACTTACATCATTCACGGTGTATAACCCATTTATAAAAGTTCAAGAGAAGAATGATCAAAAAATTGCAGGTCTGATGTTTATATAGAAAAAAAAAAAAAAAAACTAATCTATTGTGATATTGCCGGTGATATATCACCGATAATTTCGCAATATATCAATGAAAATTTTGGTCAAAGTCACAGTCAAAGATATTTTGAAAAACTCGCGATATTTTCAAGAGAATGTCAAGAACCCTACCGAGAAAAGATATATCGGAATATATTGGGATATTTTAAAGATATCTGCATCTATGATATACATAATATAGGGGTTATAATGCCGATTTTTCTTTTAAAGTTGTAGGGTTGTAAATTTGAAATATTTGTTTTGTTTTGTTGTATTCATATAGAATGTCTTGTAGTTCTAGTTCAGTTGGTCTACCTGTAGAGAGCTTGTTTAAAATCAATGCAGCGTCACCTCTTTGGCGACATACAACCATGATCGAACAAATAGCTGGTGGTGGGGGTTATTGTTGGCGTTGTAGCCAATGTTTGAAATAATATACGAGCTCATATAGTCGAGTGAAAGCTCACTTTTGCGCTATGCCCGGATTAGGTATAAAAGTTTGTCCAGGGCCAAACAAAAAAGGGTTGTCCAAGCAACAAATACTAGGATATATTGAGGAACAAGAGGATGCTAACATGGTAAGTAATAGAGCAAAGGAAAGAGTACATCTTTTTCCAAGAAAAGATTGCAGAGACCTCTTGGTGGCTTAACAAAACTGGCTAGCCCACATCCTTTCATGCCACCATCATCTTCTAGAGAAGACACTACTCATTCCCGTAAAAGAGGCTCATTGGAAAAATCCTTTAATAATGAGACGAGGGAGCTTGTAGATGAAAGCATTGCTTGTTGCTTTATGCCAATGGGCTTCCTTTCAACCTTGTTAGATCATCATATTGGTGGGATATGGTGACTACAATTGCCAAGGCACCTACTAATTATGTTAGTCTTGGGTATGAAAAGGTGCGCACCTTATTGGGCAAAGAAAAAAGCTTCCATAGAGGCTTCATTGACAACAATCAAGGATATAGGGCTTGAAACAAGAGTGTCCACCATTTTTGATGGATGGAAGGATTGCAAAAATAGGCCATTAATTAATGTCATTGCAGTGTCCCCTAAAGGGACTATGTTTTTGAAAGCAGTTGATTGTGAGGGGCAAGTGAAGGATGCAAGCTTCATTGCCAATATCATCATACAAGCCATTGAGATGGTGGGCCTTGAAAATGTTGTCCAAGTTGTAATCGATAATGCTAAAAATTGTAGGGCAGCTACTTCAATAGTGGAGGGTACCTATGGGCATATTTTTTTGACACCATGTGTCGTCCACTCTCTCAACTTGATATTGCAAAAGATTAGCACACAAATTGAGTGGGTCAATGAAATCTACAAGGAGGTCGAGGAGATTCAAATGTTTGTGATAAATCATCATATGTCACAAGCCATCTTTAGAACCTACACCTTCTCTAAATTGGAGTTGTTGAAGGTAATTTTATTTTTATTTTTTACTTTTAGCATATTTATTATTTTTAAATTTTTGCTAAGTTGCTACTTTTTAATTTTAATTTACTTTTTTCACACGATGTTAGGTTGCCAAAACTCGTTTCACATCACACACAATCATCTTGAGACGACTTGTGAAGGTGCAAGAGGCATTGAGCACCATGGTCATCAACACTTTCTAGAGTGTATGGAGGCAATCACATTCAAAGAAAACCCAAAAAATCAAAGCATTGATCCTTGATGATGATGAGCATAGGAGCAAGATGACCACACCCTTACATCTCTTAGTATTTACTTTGTCTCCAAAGTATTATAGCAAAGAGATACTTTCCCTGTCGAGGAGGATGACACCATATAGAGATAAAGAAGTTGTTGGGTACAAAACTGCATTCAAAAAAATATTTCCCGATGGAGATTTAGAGAGTATTGTCTTGAGTGAGTTTGAAGAGTTCATATCTTCAAAGAATCAAGATGTTTTCACTCTTCGAGACAAGTACAAGAAAGATGCTCATGAATGGTGGTACTCTAAGACACCGCATTCACCAAATTTCGGCCAAGAAGTTCGAAATTCGGCGTATTAATAAGCAGTCTATCAAATTCGCCGAAATTCGTTAAAAATCGTACAGTGCTTTTTTTTTAATAGAATGTATAGTGATAAAGTTTCTTTTAAGGTTTTGTTTCACTTAAAGTTACAATCGCGGTCCATTTGTCTCCTGCACCTACTCCTGCGCCCGACTCCCTGCGCCCTCGATTTTCCTCTCTGTCTCCTCCGACTCGCGTTACTATATATAAAAGCATTATAGTGCTCAGAACATAAAAAGCCAAAATATATATAATTGTCTCACACCGTAAAAAAAATTCATGCTGCAAGATTTTCTAAACTCGTTGGTTGTTCCTATCGGTGTATTCCTTGAACCTTCTATGGGTGCAGTCACCATGCAAAATGTTAGTTTATTTAATATATTTTTATTTTTACATTTTTAAAATAAAATTAGTATTTTTTATTTAAAATGTAGTGAATGCACTATGCACTATATTTTTAATTTAAAATGTAGTGTATTTAAAAGTTAGTTATATATATAAAAAATTAAAAATGTAATGCATATATTTAAAATTAGTATTTTTTATTTAAAATGTAGTGTATTTATAAGTATTTATTAGTTATAATATTAGAGGATGGCAATATATATATATATAAAATTTATGTAGGCGAATTTAATCACGAATTTTTTTTCCAATTTTTTCCTTGCCGAATTCGAATTCAAATTCGAACCTGGTGACTTAGGTGGTACCTACATGGCCAAGACTATTTTCACCTTCAACCTCTTGCAATAAAAATTCTATCTCAAGTATGCATCTTTTTATTTTTAAAATTTAACTTCCTCATTTTTCTTTCCCTACTATAAATTATAATTTTATTACTTTATAATTTAAATAATTAAGTTTGTAACTTGTATGGTATGACACTATGCAAATTTAACAAGTTGCAAGTTCTTTAGTTGAACAGAATTGGAGTACATACTCCTTTATCCACTCAATTAAACGAAACCAATTGGGTGCAAAAAAAACTGAGAATTTGATCTTTGTGCACTCCAACTTGCGTCTCTTATCACATAAGAAACCTGATTACAAGGAGGGGGTGACAAGGAATTGGGATCTAACTCCTGAGTGTGCTGATTTAGATGCTACTGTTGCACAGCTTGCCGAAGTGTTTATCGATGAGGGCCATGAGACAACTTCTACACATGACACAAACATGGCTAGTGGGAGTGGTGTTCCAGCTGATTGTGGTTCAAATCAAGTTGAGCCAAATGTTGACTATGATGCTCTTGATGAAGAGACGTATGAAGATTATTGAATATTGATTGTAACTTTCATTTTGTACTAACATATGACTTTGAGAAATCACTAAATTATGAATTTCAATTCATAAGTATTTTCCTTATTGCAAGTTATGAGATATTTAGATATTTTATTATTTTGTTTATTGGCAATTATGAGTATATATATATGTTGCCACACCCGTACCCCAAGCAAAAATAAAATTGTCGTATCCGCATACCCAGTACCCATACTCGATCCCATACTAGGATCGGCAACTTAGATAAAATAGGATAACAAGACCCTTGCAATGCCCAGCACATGGAGGTCACAACCTCCCAAAGAAACAAAACCATATCTCTAGCAGAGATGCTGCAACAATATAGAGATTTTCACCCCCTCCCTCCCCAAAAAAATTTGAATAAGCAACAGTACCCCAATCAGATCTCATAAGTCAAAAGTTGCTTCAACAAAATTGATAGTCATTAGTTCTTGCTATAGGCAGTATACTTAGGAATCCAGTTTTAGCTATATCGTGATTGTTTGCAGTACCTTTTGACCAATGTAAAATTTGTGTTTTTTAACTAGAGATGGATTTTTACTGTTTACAATGGTCAAATTGCTCATTTTTTAATACAAATTTAAAATATTACAAAGACAATTTATCTGTGTTCTGATTGGCCAAAACGATTGGGATCTTATTGGTTATTGGCACAAACTCCATGAATAGAACAATAAAAGCAGTCATTAATTTTCCACAAACCATGATGTTGTAGATAATGCTTCTGCATTTGACTGTGTATAATTGTTTTTCATCAACGTTTTGGGTCACACTCTGTGAACCATCATCAGGAGAAAAGAGAGTATGAAGCCTCTATGGATTACAAACAAATATGAAGTGCAATACTGGATATTCAAATGATTTAGGAAACAAGCTGCATCACACTAGTATTAAATGTTGATCAGACTGAAAACATTGCTGCAGGTACAAGATTAGCTCTAAATATTCGAAGCAACAAGTAGTTAACTGCCCACTTGGATCAAATCATGCATTATAATGAAACATCCACTTTTCGTTGATGAAATCTACCCGATAGAACTAAACCCCCAAAATAGAACTGGAATGACTACTGGAGATGTAGAAAATACTGATAAAACAGACTTGTACGACCTGAAGTGATGAGCACATAGTTATACTGAGAGGGGGGGTGAATCAGTATATATTAAAACTTTCACTTCTCAAACTTTAACCAATCACAAAAAATCACACATGTAAGATCTAGCAATTATGAACACAGAGAGAACACACAATTTTACATGGAAACCTTTGCGGGAGCAAACCACGGCAAAATATTGCTTATATATATATATATATATATATATATATATATATATATATATTGATCTTCTTTTGTAGGCACCAACCTACTTCTTTTACAATCCTTCTTTTGTAAGCACCAACCCACAAGAGACACCAATCCCCACAACTGAGCACCAACTCAGCAAGAGACACCAATCTCTTATTTGATAGGCTTCAACCTATTAATTCTTCAATGGCTGATATGAATTTCTCCATCCAAATCTGATCCAAATACAATCACAATCTTCCTTGTTAAATCTGATCACAATTATATACCAATTTCCTTCACAAAGCTGATTATAAACATGTAAATCTTGATCTTAAAATCTTCCCTAACAATCATACATACTTCCTTCTCAAAAAAAATCAGATTTGCTCTTCATAATTCTGCCCCTTCTCTTCCTTCAAACTCAGAAATAAATCATTGAATGTTTGCTTTCTAATCACACTTTCTTTTACTCTTTATGACTTCTCAAACAAGGCATCCTCTTATGAATGGATATGTCTATTGCCAAAGGGAGCATCTCTTCATTTAATCACAGCACTTCATAAAACAATATTTCTCTTCATAAAATAAATCGCAGCTCTTCTAATATCTTAATCGCATCTCTTTATCACATATATATCGCACCTTCTCAAATATTAATCGCTGCCCTTTCACTTCATAACAAATCGCACCATATCATGTGTATATCATAACTAAGACTTGTCTTATTATATAGTGGGTGCTCCATGTAGAAGGAGGTTGGCCTGATTTAAATATTTAAATTCACGATTTTTGGCGCTCACAAAGTATTCCTTAAGTTGGCCCATAGGGGAAGGTATGTCGGCCACTTCAAGGAGTATTATGTATTAAATTTGAAACTTCTAGTTCGGCGCCAAGGTATATGGGTTGGCCCATATTGATATTATCTTGTTTCCTTTCTTATTTTGTTTAAATCTTTAATTTAAACAAATACATATCTCTAAGTCGGCCTCCAATTTCACGATCTTTCCAACGAGAATGTATAACAGGCAACTCTTAACATCAATTACTCCATGCCTTTGACATCAATGACAACATATTCCAACAATGTCCCCCTTTGTCATTGATGGCAACCAAACTATGAATACAATAGGATAATCTCTCTTTATGCATTGCTCCCCCTTGCTCTAATTCTCCCCCTTTGACATCAATGGCAAAGGGACTTCCATCTATCTCTGAACTTTCTCTTCCATGGAGATACAAAATGATGTTGTGGGTAGCTCCCCTTGAATGTATGCTTCCTCTTAATGGCTGGATGAGAGTGATACTACTCCTAATTTCTCCTTTAAATACTCAAATGTCTCTTTTGGAAGTGGCTTTGTGAATATGTTTGCAATTTGTTGCTTTGTAGCAATGTACTCCAACTTTACTCGTTCATCTGCCACCTGCTCTCTTAGAAAATGATACTTTATAGGTATATGCTTAGTCCTTGAGTGCATCACCAGATTCTTCAAAATATTGATTGCACTTGTGTTATCGCAAAATATAGTGATAGGATGATCATACTCTACCTTGATATCTTTCAATGTCTGCCTCATCCATAGAACTTGAGTGCAACAAGATGCTGCTGCAATATACTCTGCCTTTGCAATTGATAAAGAAACTGACGCTTGCTTTTTACTCATCCATGATACAAGATTATTACCAAGAAATACTTTTCCGATCATCAATATTACCTGCCCAATCCACGTGTATGTTGCTAGTGTGAAGTTTTCACCACTTGGATACCACAACCCAAAATCCAATGTTCCCTTTAAGTATTTGAATACCCTTTTAACTTCTTGAACACGAGTTTCCTTTGGTATAGCTTGAAATCTTACTACCATTCCAACTGCTTGCATAATATCGGGCCTTGAAGTTGTCACATATAAAAGGCTTCCAATCATTGACCTATAGAGTGTCTGATTTGCTTCGGGTGACTCATCAACTTTGCTTAACTTACATCCTGTTACCATGGAATTACAATCCTCCATCCTAAATTTCTTCAACATTTCCTTAGCATACTTGGTTTGTGAAATAAATATTCCCTTCTCTGATTAAGAAATTTGTAATCCAAGGAAAAAGGATAGCTCACCAAGCATAGACATTTCAAACTCTTTTTGCATTTCCATGGCAAACCCTTGACACATATTGTCATCACTACCTCTGAATATTATATCATCCACATATACTACCACTATCAACTCGTCATCATATATAGTCTTGATACACAAGTTGATGTCAACAACTCGCTTCTTGAACCCTTGTTGATGTAGATATTTATCTAGTCTTGTGTACCATGCTCTAGGGGCTTGTTTCAGTCCATAAAGTGCTTTCTTCAACTTGCACACATAATGCTTATTCTCTGTCAACAAAAAACCCTTCTGGCTGTTCAATGTATACCTCTTCCTCTAGATTTCCATTTAGGAAAGCAAATTTGACATCCATTTGATAGACTTTGAAATTCTTGAAACTACCATAAGCCAAAAACATTCTAATGGCTTCCATCCTAGCAACAGGAGAAAAAGTTTCTTCAAAATCAATGCCTTCTACCTGTGCATACCCTTTGCAAACCAACCTCACCTTATTTCTTACCACTTGACCATCTTCGTTTAGCTTGTTTCAGAAGACCCACTTAGTGCCAATCACATTCTTGTCCTTAGGTCTTGGGACAAGCTCCTAAGAATCATTCTTTTCTATTTGGTTCAGCTCTTCTTCCATGGCCTCTATCCAATGTTTATCTTCACTTGCTTCTTTGAAATTATTTGGTTCTATTTTGGAAAGCAAGGAAAGATTTTCATCTTTCGGAACATTTACCAGTCTCCTTGTTCTAATCTCCCCATCTTTGTCTCCTATAATCAAATCTTCTAGATGGTTCCTTTGAACAAATTTGGATGGTGTCTTAGTTGATGCTTTTGATGGTGTCTTGGTGCTTTTCTGCTCAAGTACCTCATCCTCACTTTCTTCTACTTCCTTGCAACTTCCTTCCTTATGAAAGCCATCCTCTTGTGGCTCATTTTGATAACTTCTTTCCTCAACAATTTTCACATTTGCACTCTCGACCATTTTATGCAACCTTTTGTTAAAACACTTGTAGGCTTTACTTCTTGAAGAGTAACCCAAAAATATTCCTTCATCTGCCCTTACAACAAACTTTCCCAAATCTTCATCTCTTATGTAGCATGGACTTCCAAACACTTTAAGATGCTTCACCAATGCAGGCCTTCCTTTCCATAACTCATACGGTGTCTTGTCATTGTTTATTCTGATGTGACCCCAGTTGAGAATATACGGTGTCTTGTCATTGTTTATTCTGATGTGACCTCGGTTGAGAATATACACCACCTTATGAACTGCATCCTTCCAAAATGTGTCAGGTACCTTAAACTCATTCAATATGGTTCTAGCCATCGCTTGAACAGTTCTATTTTTCCTTTCTACTACTCCATTTTGTTGTGGAGTTCTTGCAATTGAGTACTATCTTCTTATCCCATGTATTAAAATAAATTTAGATAGTTTATATTAATGGTCATCTATTGTAAACATAATAGCTTGTTTCTATTCTGATGTTTAGAATATCTATAATCTATTTTAGAAACATCTATACTTTGTATATTTAAAAACATCCTCTGTAACTCTATTTAAGAGTGTTGCTCTTTTGTAAATAACATATCATTTTGTTTTATTTCATTACATGGTATCAGAGCCCAAGGCAAGTGGGAAAAGTTTCTTTTTGAAATTTTTTTGGTGCCTTCTATTTTTTCCATACATCGAACGGACAGCGTACCTTCTCTATGATCTGGGTCTCTATTTTTCTCACCTTCCAGTGATTGCCCTCTGTCCTAGATCAAAACTCAGCCTCTATCCACGACCTATCCACGTCCTGTTCATGCCCTGTCCGCAACTTGTGCAAACATCTTGGTCTTTTGATCACAGTTGAAGGTGTCTTTTGGTGGGTTTCGGTTTGGCAATTTAGGGTTATGTTCTCTGTTTGTGCCTCGAAATCCGTGTTCGGGTTTTTTGAGCTTGTGTTTTCCATACTCTCGGGATGTGTGACTCGAAATCCTTGTTCAAGTTTTTTGAGCCTGTGTTTTTCGTACTCTCGAGATTTGTGCCCCGAAATCTGTGTTCTGGTTTTTTGAGCCTATATTTTACATACTCTCGGGATTTGTGCCTTGAAATTCATGATAGGGTTTCAAACTTGTTTTTTCAATCTCGGAGTCTGTGCCGTCCATCTGCCCTATTTTTTTTGTGCCATCAGTTCGTAATCCATTTTTTCATGCCTCGAAAAAGGTGAAAGATGGCATCTTAGTCCAACATCATGTTGAAAGGCAGTCAGAAGTTCAACGGCCAGCGGTTCTTGATTCTTCAGCGGTCTTTGCGGAGTTAGCTTCGGCTTTCTGTTCGGATCTAATAGAGATCAACTTCGGCGTTTTGTCAACAACTTTGGTCGCAATTTGATTTGGCGTGGTCAACATTTGAATCTCTATTATCAGCAGCGTTTGCATTTTCAGTGGGTGTCTGAATTCGGCGTTCCTTTCAACCGCTTCTATGGTCGCAGTTTCTAGGTTGTCATGTGTCTTCCGCAGCTTTGTTAGTAGCACTCGTACATAGCACTCAAAGTTTTGGCCTTCAGTCAAATGAAGACCAAGGACCAACACTCAACATTTGTTTTCGGCAGGCGGCCATTTTATTTTTTGGATTCCTCAGGATTTGTGCCTTAAAATTCGTTCTCGGGTTTTTCTATCTCAAGATTTGTGCCAGGGTTCTTGACTCTATCTCAGGTTATGTGCCCTCAATCTGCCTGTGTATTTATGGTCAAGCGACATCCAAATCTTGTCACATTTAGGGGGCATCTTGGTGTAGTTGATAGATTGACCATTAAGGGGGGTATTAAAATAAATTTAGATAGTTTATATTAATGGTCATCTCTTGTAAACATAATAGCTTGTTTCTATTCTGATGTTTAGATTATCTATAATCTATTTTAGAAACATCTATACTTTGTATATTTAGAAACATCCTCTGTAACTCTATTTAAGAGCGTTGCTCTTTTGCAAATAACATATCATTCTGTTTTATTTCATTACACCATGCTTCTCACAAAAATCTTCAAATTCATTTGATGTGAATTCTCCTTCTCTATCTGATCTAAGACAATTGATTTTCAAACCTGTCTCATTCTCCACTAAGGCTTTGAATGCCTTAAACTTGTCTAGAGCTTCATATTTTTCCTTCCAAAAAGTAACCCAAGTATTCTAGAAAAATAATCAATTAATAATATAAAATACCTTTCTCCTTGCACGCTCCTTGTTCTAGTGGGTCCACATAGGTCTATATGAATGAGCTCTAGAGGTTTTGATGTGGAATACTCCTTTGTCATGTCCCGATATTAAGACATTATTTAAATTAAAGATTTAAACATCATGATAAAAGACGACAAAGTCGCTTTCGTAAAATACAATGTTTAGTCAATTTGAATAGAATTAATTACGTATGTATTAATATTTAATACATATAAATAATATTATTAATAGAATATTTAATAAACACTATTATATAAATATTTTAATATAATATATAATATATATTATTATATTTATAAATGATAATTATAAATATAATAGCAAGTATAAATATAAATATATATATATATATATAAATTCAAATATTATAACTATAAATACATAAAAATAAATATATTTATATGCTATAACATAAAGGCAGCGGTGATCATGTTTGCCTTATTTCATAAGAGAGTAATGCTGACCAAGAGTCAACAATCAATAAAGAGAATAAGACAAAACATAAAGTAATGGTGGTTCATAAGAAGGCACGAAGGATTAGCAATTAGCACATAAGACATTGGTGATGAGTAAACCGCTTAATAGAATTGGTGATGAGTAAACTACTTAATAAAATTGGTAAGAAGGCAGTTTAAGAGCCGGTAATGAGTGAAGAGAATGTTAGCACTTAGGAAAAAGGCCGATTCTTCATATGTGAAGCGGCTCTTGATTAAAACAATGACTATATTATTATGATAAGGCCGACTCTATTATGGGAGATGCCACAAACAATAAATTGTCATAACTAATATACAATGAAGGAATTGGTAATAACAAACAAGAGCAGCCGAACTGTTAAGGGAATAGCAGCGCTTATGAAGAGGTATCATGCAGAGTGGTGACCGATCCAGCCAGCAACCTATAAGTACCCATCGATGGAATGGAAAAGGAGGAATAGAACAGCAGTTATGATTTGATAGTGTCTGCAATAATAAACAGAAGATCAAAAATTAGACAGAAAACAAATAATAAGACAGCAGCCAGGATAGAGAAGGTCTGCCATCTATAACAAAGAATATACTCTATCAAGGATAGAAAGTAGATAAGGAAATATACAAGTATCAAGCAAAGGACTGACCAAAAGGTAATCTACAAAACCAATGAGGTATGTTATGGATTTGTAAACACATCATTATGTAGATTATGGATAATATGTTATTGCATATACATGTTTAGATGTACATATTATATTATGAGCATGCATTTAGTATAAATCCATATGAGTGTTCATAGAAATATATTCTCTATTCATAATTGGACAAATATCAATATGAATGTCTCTATCCATGCATTATGATAATAAATAACAAATTATGGGGATATTAGCATAAGAGATCATACTTCCAATCACCTCTATTGATTCATCCTGAAAGGAATGGTTAGGTACTTTGGGGAGGGGTAGTGTAATTCCATCAGTGAATAGGCCCCTAGGCTGGGACGTAGTTCCCCAAGGCTAGGTCTAAGATGGTCTCCATGCGCCCTAAAGCCTAGTTCCTTGATGAAGAACAGGAGGGGGAGATATGGATCTTGACTTTTGATAACTCCTATTACTTCATCCTTAAAGGAATGTTAGGTATTGTGAGGGAGGGGCAGAGTAATTCCACCCGTGTTAAGACCCCTAGGCTGGGACCTAGTTCCCCAAGGCTGGATCTGGGATGGTCTCCACGCTCCCTTGACATGTAAAGCCTAGTTCCTTGATGAAGAATAAGAGGGAAGAATATGAATCTTGAATTATGTTTAATATTTGCCTTAATATACTTATAGAATATAGTATAGAATAGTCATCAATAGTGAATGACAATCATGAAATGAATAAACATTTAACAAGGAAATGATATATTTATATTAACATTGATCTTATTTGATCTTATCATTGAAATTTATTGATCTCTAATGTTTTTAATGTCTCTTTGAGAATCACTTTTGAATACCGATTCAGGAGTGTTTCCACTAAAAGGGGACATTACAAGTGGTATTAGAGCAGTCATCCTGCTATCCTGTGTATACTACGTGTGCCTTACATGTATTCAAGTGTATACTTTGTGATTTATGTGTATTCAAGTGTATTCAAAGGTTTACTTTGTGACTTATGTATATGCTTTGTAACATATGTTCATGTGAATACTTTGTGTATTATGTATATCCACATGTATGTTTCATACTCGTGTATACTTGATGACCTTGGGATGGTGGACAAGTCCATGGTGTAGTATGGGATGCACCGAATCCCCTTCCCAATTGTCCGACGGCATACTTCATTCGAATGTACTTGTATTCGAGTATATACTCTATGACTTTGTAATTGTATTAAGTATGTACGCTGACTTGACTATGTATTCAAGTGTGTACTCTATGACTTTGTATTTGTATTTGAGTGTATACTCTATGACTTTGTATTTGTATTTGAGTGTATACTCTCTGACTTGTGATTGTATTTGTATTTGGGTGTATACTTTATGATTGTATTTATATTTGAGTGTATACTCTATGATTGTATTTATATTTGAGTGTATACTCTATGACTTGTGATTGTATTTGTATTTGAGTGTATACTTTATGACTTGTATTTGTATTTGAGCATATACTCTATCACTTTGTGTATTCAATTGTATACTTTATGACTTCGTGTATTCGAACGTATACTCCATGACTTTGTGTGTTCAAATGTATACTACATGATTTATGTGTACTCCATGACTTATGTATTCAAATGCACACTTCATGACTAACTTGTATTCATGTGTATACTTCATATTCATGCATATACTTGCGTGTTACATGTATGCTTCATGCCTTATGTATTGCACGTATACTTTGTACGCTTCATGTTTTGTGTATCAAATATATGCTATATGTTCATGTATTACGTGTGTATACTTGTGTATTACATACTATGTTCAAGCTTCATGCTTTGTATACTTTTGTATTAAGCGTGTAAGCTTGTGTATGCTTCATGCACTGTGTATTCGCATATATGGTTCGTGCTTCCCATGTATATTTTATATTACTTGTATTCAAGTGAATACTTGATGACTTACATGTAATTCATACTTGCGTGTATTCATACGTACATTTGCAACTTACTTGTATTCATGTGTATACTTCACAACTTGCGTGTATTCATGTGTATACTCCCTGATTCATGTATATTCATGAGCTTACGTGACCCATGTGCATACTGTTGGTCTCCTACAATGATTTAACAACTAAGCCCATAAAGTTGTAACTCAGAGATTGGACATCTAACCTGAATAGCTGTCTTAATCACTATGAAGATGCATTTAACTTGTCAACCCAGGGACGTGAACTTGAAATGAGTCAGCACGGTAAGTGCACTAGAAACTTCCAAAGTAGCCGCATTCATTCTACAGCTAAGAAAGTCATAATGTTGAAAATAAACTGCTTGGAAAGAAATGACATAAACTATGAACACCAACCAACAACTATGCTAAGCTGAAGTGCATGACAGAAAATGAAATTCTGGGCAAACAAATAGAAAACTACTCTGTCTACTTTGGCTGCAGGAACAGACACAAAATGGAATTCTAGTGGCTGCAGGAACATTCAATACCAGATTTAACTAACTACTTAACAGAAAATACAACTAAACTAAAGGATGGAATGCTCACCAAGTGGGCCCCCTTGGATGAGTATTCCTTAAGACAAATGTAAACTCAAAGATGAGAACTTCTAACCTCATTTTATTCATTGGAAAACATGAGTACAAATGAACAACGTGACTGTATTACTGAAAACTAGATAATGCAAGTACAACCTCAGATTAATCAACCCCTCAGAAGGAGCATCTGAGTCTTATTTATAGAAAGAAAACTACAAAACCAACTACCTAGCAAGGCGGTCAACTTCAACAAAATAGGATGCCACTTTAGGGAAAGCACAGAAAGTGGAGAGGAGGTTATGCATGCGTGGAATCTGGTCAAGCAAGTCGCTTCAACGCAGATCTAGCACAACAGTAACTCCTAAATTTGCTCAACAAGTAATTAAGACCAGTTACAAGGCAGTTATCTTCCCTCCATTTGACATTTGAACGACCACCTTGCTTGACTTTGATGGCGAGTAACCAACTAGCAGAATCTTCCTCGACTTTATGGCTACTAATTATATCTGCATAACAATATTAGTACGCACAATAATTGCATATCTGTAACTATCTTAGAGTAACATTCATTAATCACATGTAAAATTAACATAGATAGTTCATATAGCATGTCAATGTCATTAAAGATTATAGGAAATAACCTATGCCCAACATCTTATGATTTTGAGGAAATGTCATGAAAAGATCAAGATCTAAGTACCAAAGTCCATTATAACTATAGCAAATGGATAATAAAGTCTAACAAAATTGAGTCATAAACTAGACTCATCACATACTTCATGTATTTACATGTGTGCTTCACACTGTGTCTTACGTATATTCATGCAAATACTTCATATACTTCATACTTATGGTATTACACGTACTTATGTGTATGCTTCATGCTCCGTATTTTTTGCATCTTCATATATCACATGTATGTACATGTATGTTTCGTGCTTATTGTATTAAATGTATTTATCGGTGTATTTACGTGACTGCGTCATGCTTCACATGTACTTATGTATACTTCGTACTTTGTGTCCCACGTATATACTTTGTGTATCATGTACACTTCATGTATTGCGTATATCTATGTGTGTACTTCAAGCCTAATGCTTCTTAACAAATTACTCTGTGTTTAAAGATTACTTTATGTAAAGGCCCAATCTCTAGAGCCTTATTTGTCTAACGCTTCCTAGGTTAAGAACCCCTAACAAATTAACTTATTTAAAAAATTAAAATATTATTAGTCCCCAAATGCAATACTGAAGAGTTGTAACTAATAAAGTGAAAAGGTGTGACCTCCTCAAATGGGAGAGCAATTTTGAGGAAGACATCCAAACATCATTGAAGGACTCAAAGTAATAGTGATGTGAATCCAAATGTGGAAAGTTGTTATCTTTCAAAAGAGAAAGACTATGACCCCTCAACAATGAAATATAAAAGGAATCATTCGTAAAAATCATCAATAGGAAAGAAACCTATCAATCAAATCGGAGGGAACAATCATACCAACTCGACATTGTTAAGGATAAAATCTAAAGACCTAATTTGACTACCAATTCTCAAACAAAAATCTAATTGTCACAGAAGCTTAGATACAAAGTTGGATTAAGATAAGAATGTTAACAACATTTCTTCAAAGGGATTGATTTATGATCCTGATAGTTTCAAAGCATCCTAGTGGTAATTGCTTGAGGACAAGCAATTTTGAGTGGGGAGGACAGTCATGTCCCGATATTAAGACATTGTTTAAATTAAAGATTTAAACCAAAGTTGCATGGACACGGATACGGTATCGGATACGGATAAGGTATCGGATATGGATACGGCTATTTTTCAAGACCCCTAATATGGATACGGCTAGATATGACATACATATATGTGTGTATATAGATAGATAGATAGATAGATAGATAGATTAGCAATAAATAATATTAAATAATTTAAATTTAATATAACTAATATATATTTAACAAATATATTATAATTAATAAATTAAACTTAAAAAAAGTTAAATGTATTATTCTTAATAAATAAATAAAAGTTTACAATGTAAAGTAAAACAAAAAAGCCAAAAATTAAAAAAAGTAACACCAATTAATAAAATTTGCCTCTTCCTCCATTGCTTGTTGACACTATATCTCCAACTTTAGAATGAATGCGATTATTTGAGTAAATACAATCACGTAGAAAGACATATTTCCATCGTGTGCGTGTTGGTCCAAAGTAGTTCCCTGCAACAAGAAATCAGCATGCTAGGTCATGGAACAGTTGCTTGCGGCAATTTTTAACATTCTCGAGTTAGTATTTTTGGGATACGGCACAAATATCATGAGAATGTTGCATCTAGGTGTATCCGGAACGGGAAAAAAATAGGGTCTTTTTTGGGTACGGCTGGATACGGTATCCAAGAAGTATCGAAGCCGTATCCTATGAGTATCCGTATCCGATACAGCGATACACGTACCAAGGGAGAGGGGGTGGAGTATCCGGTAACTGTGATTTAAACATCATGATAAAAGACGACAAAGTCACTTCCGTAAAATACGATGTTTAGTCAATTTGAATAGAATTAATTACATATGTATTAATATTTAATACTAATTAAATAATATTATTATATAAATATTTTAATTTAATATATAATATATATTATTATATTTATAAATGATAATTATAAATATAGTAGCAAGTATAAATATAAATATAAATATATATATTAATATAAATATATATAATATAAATTCAAATATTATAACTATAAATATATAAAAATAAATATATTTATATGCTATAAAATAGAGGCAGCTGTGATCATGTTTGCCTTATTTCATAAGAGAGTAATGCTAACCAAGAGTCAGCAATCAACAAAGAGCATAAATTAATGGTGGTTCATATGAAGGCACGAAGGATTAACAATTAGCACATAAGACATCGGTGATGAGTAAACCGCTTAATAGAATTGGTGATGAGTAAACTACTTAATAGAATTGGTAAGAAGGCAATTTAAGAGCCGGTAATGAGCGAAGAGAATGTTAGCGCTTAGGAAAAAGGCCGATTCTTCATATGTGAAGCGGCTCTTGATTAAAACAATGACTATATTATTATGATAAGGCCAACTCTATTATGGGAGACGCCACAAACAATAAATTGTCATAACTAATATACGATGAAGGAATTGGTAATAACAAACAAGAGCAGCCGAACTATTAAGGGAATTGCAGCGCTTATGAAGAGGTATCATGCAGAGTGGTGACCGATCCAACCAGCAACCTATAAGTACCCATCGATGGAATGGAAAAGGAGGAATAGAACAGCAGTTCTAATTTAATAGGGTCTGCAATAATAAACAGAAGATCAGAAATTAGGTAGAAAACAAATAATAAGACAGCAGCAAGGATAGAAAAGAAGGCTGCTATCTATAACAAAGAATATACTCTATCAAGGATAGAAAGTAGATAAGGAAATATACAAGTATCAAGAAAAGGACTGACCAAAAGGTAATCTGCAAAACCAATGAGGTATGTTATGGATTTGTATACACATCATTATGTAGATTATGGATAATATGTTATTGCATATACATGTTTAGATGTACATATTATATTATGAGCATGCATTTAGTATAAATCCATATGAGTGTTCATAGAAATATATTCTCTATACATAATTGGACAAATATCAATATGAATGTCTCTATCCATGCATTATGATGATAAATAATAAATTATGGGGATATTAGCATAAGAGATCATACTTCCAATCACCTCTATTGATTCATCCTTAAAGGAATGGTTAGGTATTTTGGGGAGGGGCAATGTAATTCCATCCATGAATAGGCCCCTAGGTTGGGACGCAGTTCCCCAAGGCTGGGTCTGAGATGGTCTCCATGCGCCCTAAAGCCTAGTTCCTTGATGAAGAACAAGAGGGGGAGATATGGATCTTGACTTATGTTTAATATCCACCCTAATAGTACAGAGGAATATTAGAATATAAGATCGCACTTTTGATTACACCTATTACTTCATCCTTAAAGGAATGTTAGGTATTGTGAGGAAGGGGCAGAGTAATTCCATCCGTGTTAAGACCCCTAGGCTGGGACGTAGTTCCCCAAGGCTAGGTCTGGGATGGTCTCCACGCGCCCTTGACATGTAAAACCTAGTTCCTTCATGAAGAATAAGAGGGAAGAATATGAATCTTGAATTATGTTTAATATTCGAGTTAATATACTTATAAAATATAGTATGGAATAGTCATCAATAGTGAATGACAATCATGAAATGAATAATCATTTAACAAGGAAATGATATATTTATATTAACATTGATCTTATTTGATCTTATCATTGAAATTTATTGATCTCTAATGTTTTTAATGTCTCTTTGAGAATCACTTTTGAATACCGATTCAGGGTCAAGTGTTTCCACTAGAAAGGGGACATTACATCCTTTGACTTAAAACTCACTCTAGTTTGCTTCTCGAGCTGACATTGTTTGCAAATAATGTTTGAGGGCCTTGATATCTTTGGCACATATCTCACTGCTTCCTTTTGACTAATCTTGACAAGGTTGTCAAAAATTAGATATCCCATTCTCCTATGCCATAGTCAACTTTCATCTTCCTTTCCCATACAACGCTTCTCACCTCTGATTGCACTAAGAATGTAGAGGTTGTTGCCTACTCTACTAGCTTCTGCAACTCGCTTTCCTTACTAATTTCACATCGTTCAGCATGAAATGTGAGGGTGTGTCCTTGGTCACACATTTGACTCACACTTAGGAGATTGTGCTTTAAGCCTTCAACATATAATACATTTTCTGCTCTTGTTCTACCATTGTCTAGATTGATAGTGCCTTTTCCAACTATCCTTGTGTAAGCATTATCCCCAAACTTTACCATTCCACCATTCATTCTTTTCAAAGTGATGAATTTGCTTTTATCACCTGTCATGTCTCGAACAACCACTGTCTATATACCATTGATCACCTTCAATCAAGGCATGTAGGGCTATTTGAATTATCCTGGACTTTTCTTTCTTCTTCCACACTTTTGATCTTTCTTCTTTCTCCTTAATCTTTTGCTCTTCCTCCTTGTTTTGCTTAGGAGGTTCTACAAAGCTACTTCTACAAAACTTTGTTGGATGTCCAAAGTTGTTGCACTTATAGTTGTGATCCATGAGCAGAACAATTGAATTGAAGTTCCTGTTCATCATTTCATATCTTCTAATCTTGTTCCCTCCAGGGTTAGTGCTAGCATATGCTCCATAATTCATTGCTTTATGCCTAAAGTTATTCCTAGCATGCAATCTACAATCTATTGCCTTATGCCCAAATTGATTGCCCAAATTGATTGCAAAAGAAACAATAGCCAAGGAAAGAGTGATAGAACCTGTTTGTGTACGCCTACCTTGGTGTGAGGGATTTTTTGAATGTGTTGTACATGCTTTGCCACTGATTCTCCTTCCTTTTGTTGGTTTCACTTTTAATGGAGTTTTGGACAACTTTTGAGTAGGTCTTTTGATTTTCTTCCTTTGATTCCTTGGGAAGTTGATATGTTTTAGAACTTTGCCCTTTTTCGAATCCAATACCACTCTTGTGACATGTAGGTTTTTGAGAGTTTATAATTTCATCCAATATTTCGAACTCCTTAATATTTCCGAACTCCTTCATTTTTCAACTTTTTGTTTAGTTGAGCCACAGTTTTCTCTAACTCCTTTCTCAAAGAGACAATCTCGGATTCCAACTTTTCACAATTTTCTTCCTTTTCCTTCAAATGGCTTCTTACTTATTCTTCAATCCTCTTTGCTTATTCGCATTGAACTTTTAGATCCACGATCATTCTTTCTGCTTGTTCAAGAGCTTGAGATACTTTGGCTTTGGATTCACTTTCCTCTTGAACTATGGATTTTAGTCGCGAGTTTCTTCTTTGGAGCTTTTCAATCTCATCATATGTGAAGTGTTCTTCCTCAAGATCCACTTCTTCATCATCCTTGTTCTTCTTGTCTTCCGAATCTCTTTTATCTACCTTTTGGTTATCTATATCATTGTTTGTCTCCATAACCATGATAAGTATTTCTTCTCTATGACTGAAATATTCATCATTGCCTTCCTCCAAAGAACAATTATACTCCTTAGAGTAGAGACTCTTCTTGTATCTCCCGAAGTTCTCTCTCTCAAATTGATCTTGCTTGTAGCCCTTCTTATGTTGTTGATATCCTCTCCCTTTCTTCATGTTGTCTTTTTTATCTTCGCTATTCTCATTCTTACCCTGCAGACACTTAGAGGCAAAATGACCTATTCTACCACAATTAAAACATTTGAAAGGTAACTCACCTTGATACTTACCTGACCCCTTCTTTAGCTTCCTCATGAAATGGGCTTCCTCTTCATCCGTCTCACTTGAGCTATCACTTGGTTCGGGCTCCTTATTCTTTCCTTTCCTTGAAGCTTTAAACACTGCCTCACTTTTTGATGGTTGATCTACAGTTCTCATTTCATAGGCAGTGAGGATCCCATGCAACCCGTCCTTTGTTAAGTTGTTCAAGTCTTTCATTTCTTCAATTGCCGAAACCTTTGCATCAAATCTCATAGGAAGAGATCTTAGTACCTTTTGTATTATCATGGATTCTTCCATCTCTTCGCCAAGTCCTCTAATGGTATTGACAATTTCATTCACACGGACGAGGTAGGCTGCAATATTTTCATCATCTCTCATCTTTAAGCTCACAAATTGTCTTCTATAGGTTTGGAGCTTGGCCTTCATAACTTTGGCATCACCTTCATAAATGTTCTTAAGCTTATTCCACATCTCTTTGGTAGATTTGCAGTGTATTACCTTTACAAATTCTGATTCGGCCAAACCGCACAGAATAGCATTCTTCACTTTGGCATTGTACTCGCTTGCCCTCTTTCCATCTTGATCCATACGTGGAGTTGTTGGAGCCGTATAACCATTCACAACAGATTGCCAAATATCAAACCCTAGAGCATTTAAATAAGTGTCCATCCTTATGCTCCAAAAGACATAGTTTGTCCTATCAAATAGTGGTGCCCTATTTGAGGAAAACCCATATCCTTCATGACTGGCCATGTGCGCTTCCAAGATCTACCTTCTAGCTATTAGGCTCTTTGTGAAAGAACCCGCTCTGATACCAATTGATGAGCACACAATTATACTGAGAGGGGGGGTGAATCAGTATATATTAACACTTTCACTTTTCAAACTTTAACCAATCACAATAAATCACACATGTAAGATCTAACAATTATGAAATAGAGAGATCACATGATTTTATGTGGAAACCCTTGCGGGAGAAAACCACGGCAAAATGTTGCCTCTATATATATATTGATCTTCTTTTGTAGGCACCAACCTACTTCTTTTACAATCCTTCTTTTGTGAGCACCAACCCACAGGAGACACCAATCCCCATTTATAAAATTTTATAGGCACCAACCTATTGGAGACACCAATCCCCACAACTGAGCACCAACTCAGCAAGAGACACCAATCTCTTATTTGATAGGCTTCGACCTATTAATTCTTCAATGGCTGATATGAATTTCTCCTTCATCCAAATACAATCACAATCTTCCTTCTTAAATCTGATCACAATTATACACCAATTTCCTTCACAAAGTTGATTATAAAAACATGTAAATATCTTGATCTTAAATATTCTTTAACAATCATACATACTTCCTTCTCAAAATAAATTAGATTTGCTCTTCATAATTCTGCCCCTTCTCTTCCTTCAAACTCAGAAATAAATCATTGAATGCTTGCTTTCTAATCACACCTCCTTTCACTCTTTATGACTTCTCAAACAAGGCGTCCTCTTATGAATGGATATGTCTATTGCCAAAGAGAGCCTCTCTTCATTTAATCACAGCACTTCATAAAACAATATTTCTCTTCATAAAATAAATCGCAGCTCTTCTAATATCTTAATCACATATATATCGCACCTTCTCAAATATTAATCGCTGCCCTTTCACTTCATAACAAATTGCACCATATCATGTGTATATCATAACTAAGACTTTTGTCTTATTATATAGTGGGCGCTCCATGTAGAGGGAGGTTGGCCTGATTTAAATATTTAAATTCACAATTTTTGGCGCTCACAAAGTATTCCTTAAGTCAGCCCATAGGGAAAGCTAAGTCGGCCACTTCAAGGAGTATTATGTATTAAATTTCAAACTTCTAGTTTAGCGCCAAGGTATATGGGTCGGCCCATATTGATATTATCTTCTTTCCTTTCTTATTTTGTTTAAATCTTTAATTTAAACAAATATATATCTCTAAGTCAGCCTCCAATTTCATGATCTTTCCAATGGGAATGTATAACGGGCAACTCTTAACATCAATTACTCTGTGCCTTTGACATCAATGACAACATATCCCAACATGAAGGTACAAAAGTACGGCCCTTGGAAGTCCTCCAAAACAGCTGCAAGAGAATACTGGTCTGTACGACCCAATATGAGGGCAAGGTGATGTCCAAAAAGGTCACAAATACTTCACCAAAGTTGAGGGAAGTTGCTACAGCCAGGGCAAACAGTCCGGCCACATACTCACAAAGTACAGCCCTCCAAACTCATATAATCTGCTGCAACTCAGTCCCAAACAACTTAGTCTTCTCCTCCAATGGTATGGCCTCCAGTTGGCATGGAATAGAAAGTAGATAGAAGCAAGTAATCTTAAAGATTGGAGTCGACCCCACTCCACTTCACACACCCAGCTCTAGTTGTACAGCTCCTAAAGAATGTAACAGAAAAAGGAACAGCCAATAAAGAGCTCTGCTGGAATAGCCAGCAATAGGAAACTCAACAGCCAACACCAATAAATAAGGCTTGCATGCTCAAGACTCAACAACAAGAATGATATGATCACTCCAGAAATGTACAGACCAACAAGTTAAGCTTTCAAGTACAGCCTCCAAAATAACAATAACCCATCAGTCCAGAAAAACAATAACTCATTCTCAAAAAACATCAAAAACACCCATCTCAAACCAAATTGAAAATTGGAAATGAAAAACTTAGCACCAATGTGATTTCTGGGTGAAATCACTCTAACCAGCTAGGAGGGTTTTCATCCCCGAAACTGGAATTACTAAAGGGTTTTCATCCTCAAGTAATTAGAAGAACTCAAGTTCTTACTCAGATTAAAATGAAATTAGCCAAGAAGAAGTCTTTTGAGCTCAAAACCCCTTTATATAGCCTTCTGGGAGAAAATAAAGAATTTTAGATTCTTTTCTATTTTTCCCTCCATTAAGTGTCATAAAGTGTCATTACCTTTTGTACCCCACTCCTAACGACTCTTTATAAACTTATCTTTTAAAAACCCGCCTTTTTAATAATAAACAGAAGTTGTTCTTTTTAAATATAACTTAAAGTTACTTTTTCGAATTTAAGTTAAATTATTAAAATATTTCCCTGATTGCACCCCTATAGCCTACAGGAAGTTAAAAAAATAGGCTAAGGATCTATGAAAAGCTTACGTTCGAGAAGGGGACATGACAACATGGCATGCTAAGACCGACTACTTTGCAACTACCACAAACTAAAGATGAGTGGAGGCATCAATCACCCCAAGTACCACCTCGCACATATTGTTGGCCACAATGTTAAACTATGTTTCAATGCCAAGTTGTAGGTCGAATGGGAGATGAAAAGGCCCTTGAATTGATAGACCAAGATAAATTGGAGAGGATGAGGATAAATGCAGCCATAGCAGCAATCATGAATCCCAACATGGCACGGGAAACATAGGTGAATAGTTTTACCAAGGCCCACAATGGTTGAAAAATATCACAAAAGGAAGCTAGAGAGTCCAACAAAATCTAGAAAGCAATGGGCAAGAAAAGTACTTGCATCAACAAAGCAAGACATGGTACAAGGCACAATTGTCACCCAAAACTAGTCCCTCCCTAAGAGACTATTCATTCTAATAAATGTAGATCCCACATAAAATTGGTGAAAATAGGCTTCATAATTTCACCCAAAGGTCAGTCTTGATAGGATCAAAAGTCCTCATGTTGTTTGAGAGTGACTCACCACAAATTTGAGTGTAGACGAAAATACTCTACACATCATGCCCTAGTGCCACACCACATTAGCATGCCAAATGGTGCCAATGGTTAGCTACTGTTGTCACTATAATTGAATCTTGGCATACATATACAAATATGTATAATAGCTTCATTCTTTACTCTTAGCAACTCAAGCATACACAAGAAAGCTCCATATTTTCTCATGCTAGAGCACAAGGGTATTGTAAGCCTCACTCTTGTATCTTTGTATCTCCATCAACTTAGCCCATTATACTAACTCCTTGTGTCTGCAAACATGTGTGAATCTGTAATGTCCCTTTTTCGGTCCATTCCAACAATCTTGGAAAGCTCCAAGATTCCTGGAGAGATCCATCATCCTTGGAGAGCACCAACTTCCTTTAGACGAAGTAGTGTACTACAAACCGTTGGTTGTGAAGTAGTGTATTAGAGACCGTTGGTTGCAAAGTAGTGTACTGCAGACCGTTGGTTACGAAGTAGCGTACTGCAATACATACCTTAAGTAACACTAGGCACAAGGGGCAAAAAGGTAGACTACTACACACATAAAAATGTTTTATTTATATTTTTGAGGAGAGTATGGGAAAAAATGAAAATTAATATTTTATTCTCACTTGAGTTGCCCTAAAAGTGTCTTTAAAAGGAGGTGTTGAGCTCAGTGTTGAGGTTAGACTAGATATTATTTTGTTATTTTCTTTTGAGTGAGAACTTGTGTTCTCAATATTTTGTTGAGGACGAAAACCCTCTTGAAAATACCAGTTTCGGGGATGAAAACCCTCCTAACTGGGTTTGGTGATTTCATTCAAAAGTCACATCTGCGGTGAATGTCGAGGATATTGGAGCACTTTCAGGCAGAGATTGCCATTGTGCTGAACGCTTGTGCCGAATAATCAGATATTATTTCTATATATTTTATGCTGATGAAGTTCCAGTGCAGTTTTGTGAAATTACAGTGGTTAAAATATTTGTTGCAGACTGTATGGCCTCTATTGCTCCAATCGTACCATATACTTATTGTTAATCAATATAATGGTGTGTTGAATGTTAGAGGTGCTGCTAACATATTTTTATTAGTCGCTATTGAAGAAGCCGTACCATATTTTTATGAGAGCTAACGTCTAAATTCATTGAAGAGTATTAATATTTTATTGGGGTAATATTTCTTAGTGGTGGAGACTTTAAAAACAAAGTGGAAAAAATCGTAGCTTTAATACTTCAGCTCCGTATTTGGAAATGTTTTTTTTTGGGCTGACCATACTCTTGAGAAAAAGTTCCGTGGGTTTTTAAAGAGAATGTAATTGCTCCATATTTTGTCTCTTATGGAGTATGGTGGGGGCCACCACTCCTAAAGCCTTTGAGGTCTTTCATTCTTTGGAGGTGCCATACTTGACCAAAGCAGGCCATACTGTTCTGTGTATGCTCAACAGTTAGTTTTTGAAGTTGGGGGTTATTTCTTCACATTTATTGGACTGTTTTTTTATACTTGGGAGTGATGTGCAGCAGTCTCAGTGTTGCTCAGCTGTTATGTTTTTTATTTGAGTAACTATGACATCTCCAGGGGCTGTACTTCTGTATATTCAGTCTCTCACAGTTCTGATTTTATTGTGTTAACAGCAGATCAGAGTGTTTTTAGTCTTATGAATGATGCTAGATGTTTGGAGAGTTTGCAAAGGATGAAGTTGAATATTGGGCCTCAATTTTTAGCTTTTGGTTAGTTTTTGCTTCAACATACAGAGGTATTTATAGTGGTTTCAGAGCAGTTTGGGATCAGATTTCAGTCAGTTTGCAGCCTTCTACAGTCCTGCTTGCGGCCTATCTCAGAGAGCTTGGGGACAAATCAATGTAAGCAAGTTATTGTGCATTTCTAGAGTGATTTATATAGTTGCAGCAGTCTGATTATTGATTCCAGAATATATATATACATGCTGTTGCAAATTATTTACTTGTACTTTGTCATTTAAAAATGCATTTTACACTTGTTTGTAACCCCAAATGGTAGTACTGCCAAAGGCCTGTTAAAACATGCATTTCATATTGTAAAACTGGATGGTTTACTGCCAATTCATATAGCATTCCTCTCTAGCCCGTTTGGCATTGAACAAGCTGGATGCTATCGACCATTTTGGTTTGAATCCACTTAGACATTTTGCCAGTGGCTTTGCATATACACACACATCCGCTGAATAAGTGTTGATAAGGTCGGCTCAGCCGCCTCATGTGCTCATTCTATTTGCATATCACACTCCACTGAATAAGTGCAGATGTGTTCAGCTTTGCCACCTAGTGTGATCATTTTGTGTTGCATTGACCACTCCACTAAATAAGTGCAGATTGTGGACGGTGTGGCCGCCGAGTGTGTCACAATGAACATTTTAATTGCATACTCTCTAGTTGCTGCATTGGCTAATTGTGTAGATCCAACGCACTGTATGCTCTCACCTTGCCCACATCGGGATCTGGGTGATCAGAAGGTGTTGAGGAGTTTGCATGATTGCATCTATATTTCAGTTGAAATATCAAAAAAAAAAAACTAGGGTGGTTATTACAAAGTCATTCTCAATAGATTTGCATTTTGCTTGTTCCCATGTACACTTGAACTTTAAAATCTCTTGGTTTTGGAGAAATTAGATTATTCTAACTACCATTGTCAACAACAGAATAATCTATCTACTTCCAGATCCAAATAAATATCATACAAAATATAAGTACAAAACATATGAAATGAGCCTGTAGAACATTGGGCAAGTGTTATCTATTAGATTTGAATAAAAAATGAGTACAATATCACATCAACATATGAATACAACAGCCGATAACATCATATGAATTACATGATGATAAAAAATCATCATCAAAAATTACAATTTGATTTAAGTCAGAAATTTTACATTTTTCTCTTCCCCCTATACATCCTAGAGATGGTTGGGGTCCTACTGCTCCGTGTTAGTTGCAGCGCCGACTCTGCCCTCAAACTCCAAGGTAAGGACTCCTCCTCAAGACCGTCCTCATCCTCAACCATGATCTCCTCTAATCCAATGCCTCCCACTTTTGTTTCTACTGCAGTTTGTCAAATCTCCCTTGTAATAGTTTTGGATGGCCTCCTTACCCTTAACCATGGCCTCATATAGGTAGCCCATTGGGCTTTGCTCCCCATCCACCAAGTGCAAAACCCTAACTAATGACTCTAACACCTACAAACAAAATAAAGTTGCAATTATAAATAAAATTTACAAAAACTAAACAGTATCTAGTAAAAACAATTTACAAAAATGTGAACTTAAAGGATACAATTTAGAATCTAAATAGAAGTTTGAAGTTACTTTGATAATCTCATTAATGCCCTTCACAAAGATATCATCAAAATTGTCTTCGTGACCTTCTCTCCATTTGCCTTATTCGAATAAGAAGAATCTATCCATGCTTTGCTCACAAACGTTTGCTTCAGAGGTGTTATCAAACTATGAATTCTTTGCAAGGTGATGAAGTTAGTCGCAAACCTTGAGGTGCCCGCTTGCACAAGCTCCTTCACCTTGGTGTGTTGTCCCATCAAGTTGAGCAACCAAGGGTAATTGTAGATATATTTGGTGATGTTCTTGGTGTCTTCTTCCATAGACTTTACCCAATCAAGTTTGCGTATGTCCTCCAAGAGAAGATCAACACAATACACAAGGGGTCCAAAAAAGTGATGGGTGCCTATCCTCAAGGAGTTTCCTTGTGGCCACATACACTATTGCATTGTCTATCACCATTTGAACTACATCCTCTATGCCAACCTCTAGTACAACCTCCTCCAACATTTTACTTAGATTCTCTGCATTCTTAACTATATTTGAGGTGTCAATGGATTTCAATAACACCAATTGACCACTTGAAGCAACTAGAAAGTTGAGGAGAGTGCAGTTCATTCCATTTGTCCACCCATCTAATAGAATGTTGCACTAATACTTAACACATAATTTGCCATTGTTTTCTGGAGCAACGGCCCATTTAAGGCATGTTGACTAGGTGCCTTGTACCCTTTCCCTAAAATAGTCAAGGGCCAAGGCTGTCCCAATATGGGCTTCTTGCCGCATTGAACAAAATGTGGTTGTAATACCAAAAATTTGCACAAGAAATGTTTGCTTCCTCATGGTTGCCCTTGTTCCAACCTATACCTTCAAGTGAAAGCTGCAAATCTAGTGTGTTTGTGGCACAAAAAAGTTCTACATGCAACTACAACTCAATTAAGTGGACAAGTTGTGAATTCGTGGAACACAACAAGAGACCACAATATTTGTCCCTATATCCTTCTCTAATTTCACACCATATTGGGTTTCATTACTGATGGAACGGTTGCTTGGGTCCTTGCCTTCTCTAATATTTTCTGCTTGATCAAAGCTAGGGCCACATTTATCTCCCTTTCAACATCTCATTGAAAACTCGAGCACAATTGGACGTCATGGTTAGAGATCCATTCAACTTGGTATTTGAGATGATTAATGCAACCACTCATCTTCAGTCCACAATAGTTGCAAATGACCATTCCTGTGGTTGGTCCTGGTATGACATGCTTCCAAGTGGCATCTTTTCCACTATGGCTTCCACTTTCTAATGCCATTTGGATGTAATTGCAAAACTTGACATTGAAAAATCAAGATAACAATTTTAATCATTAAAAATCATAGCATTGAAAAAACATGCAAAACCATGGCTTTGTTAAATGCCAAAAACCATATATTATTTCAAATGGAATGGATGTGAAACTAAAACAAATTTGGAAAATGAATACTTACATTATCTAAGAAATGCATAAGAAATCATAAATCTAATGTTAATGCTGAAAAAGGAAAAAAAAAATCCCCAAAGAAATTTGCAGAAATTTCTCTTCTTCAATCCCTTCAATCACAAGCTCAAAAGATCAAATGCAGTTGTGAATGACAATGAAGGGGCAAAGGCAGTTAAATAGACAAAGTTTCAGTGTTTTTAGCGTGTTTGAAGGGTTTATGACACAAATTTTTTGCATGTTTGCAAGGTTCAAACATGTCTACCAAGTGCAAGAAAGTCCATGGCATTTACTCAGTCAGTACCCACCATGGGCTCATCTCTCGCAAGTTTGTGTACAAGTCAGTCACTGAAGGTTTCTTGTCATGTCCCTATATTAGTAATTTATAATTGAATCTAATATGTATTATTCATTCAAACTAAAGATATGAATAATATTATAAATGGAAAATATTTAATATATTTAAATAATATTTATTTAAAACAATTAACAAGCTATATTATTATTATATTTATAAATAACACATATAAATAATATAATATAAATAAATAATATATTATAAATTTATCTAATAATATAAATACAAATATTATCATTATTATCTTATATTGTAATATAAATATAAATCATATATCATTTATTATGATATAAATGATATAATATAAATAATATAAAATAAATAATATATCATTTATTATAATATAAATACAAATAATATAAATAAACATCTTTTAACCTATCCTCTTATGATAAGGGAGTTACATATGGTTAGAACTAGTTTTACCACAAAAAAGGAATTAATATAAAGTAATTAAAATTATAAGAGGGTGGGTTTTGGGGGGGACTTGGAAAGGATGTTGATTTTTTGCTCTGCATGTCGAGCTAGGGCTTTCGTGCCCTAGCCCGATCCTCTGGTTTTTTCTTGGTCGTGCGAAGTGTGGGGAGTGCATGCATTTTGGGGAGGTCTGGGGTTGTGTTTTTTTTCAGTGCAAAGTTTTTTCAGCGGCATCGGTGTCTCTTTCTCCCTGAGCGTGCGGGGGTTTTGTGCCTAGTTGGAGGCCGTGGGTGGGGTTTTTTGTGCCTGGTTGGTTTGGGTCTGCAATTCGAAGGCAGTGCTGGGTGGTGGATCGGTTAAACCCTAGTGGTGGTTCTTTTTTCTTGGGGGCCTGCTTGCCTGCCTTGGATCTTGTTTAGTTTCAATGCCGATCGGGGAGTCTTCAGGGGCTAGTCCCAAGATAGATTTTCGCTCAGCAGCGGTTGGTGCAAATTCTCCTTCGCACGCTTCGAAGGTTTTTAATAATAACTTGTTCTCACCAGATCCAGGTTTGGTTGGTTCGGGTTTGTCTGATGGTACTCGGATTACAAAGATCAATGGATGTCTTGAACGTTGTGAGGAGAGGCCAAAATTGGTTATCCCGCTGGAGATGATTGCGGAAGATATTGATTATTATTCGAAGCATGCATTGCTGTGCAAGTTTATGGGGATGCGGGTTTCTTTACAATTTCTTGAATCATGGGCCCAACGGACTTGGATGCCAGAGGGAGAAATGGAGGTTATGCTTTTAGCAAATAACTTTTTCATGGTTTCATTCAATTGCTTGGCAGATCGCAATAAGGCCTTTGAAGGAGGCCCCTATTTTCATAATCAGATTGGGTTATTCATTAAACCTTGGCATGCGGGATTCAATCTTGCTGAAGAGCTTCCGAACCGGGTTCCAGTGTGGGTTCGGCTTCCAAGGTTTCCTGTGGAATGTTGGCGGGATGATGTTTTACACTTGTTAGCTTCAATGCTAGGAAAACCAGTTGGTGCTTCACAGCAGACTCGAGTTAAAAAGGTGATGACTTTTGCTCGTATATGTGTTGAGATTGATTTAAGTAAACCCTTGCCAGATTCGGTGGATATGTGTGCGGGTCCTTACTCTTGGGTGCAGCAGTTGGACTATGAGACTCTTCCTTTTCGGTGCCGTCTCTGTCATGAATATGGACATTTACAGAGGAGATGCCCTAAGGCTAGGCCTGTGGACTCCCAGCCTTCTCAGCCTCCCCGCAATCCACCTAGAGTTGAAAAGGGGAAGGAACCCATTCCTGGTGATGTGGACGGGGCTGATGGTTTCGTTCCTGTCAAGGCTCGAAATAGGAATCGAGGTCAAAAGAGGACTTTGAAGGAAAGGCAGGATGAAGATTCTTTCAACAGATTTGAAGTTTTAGATGATCTCAGCCAGCAGGAAGTGAATCCAGGCTTGGTGAATATGGATCAGGGTGCTTCAGGTACAGGACAGGAGGGCCTTCTTTCTGAAGCTACTCAGGTTTTGCAGGATAATAGGGCTTTGCAAATGGACACAGATGTTCAAATGGAAGTCCAGGTGGAATCGGTTCCTATTATAGTAGGGAAGAAGGGTGGTAAGGATGGATCTCCTCTTGTTTCAAATGTAGGTACTGAGGGGGTGAAGATTAATAAGTCTTCTTCTTGTCATTTGGGTATTCATCAAAAGGATCCAAAAAAAGGGACTGGAGAGAAGTCTTCCAAGCTTGGTAGAAAAAAGATTTGGATAAGATTAAATTAACAAGGGAAACTTTGGTAGAGTCAGGGTCTGTTAAGACTCTAGATTCTCATTTTTCGAGCCCCTTGAAATGATTGTTCTATCCTGGAATGTAAGGGGCTTGAACAGTGGCCCTCGACAAAAAGCTGTTCGTGATTTGGTTAGAAGTCAATCTCCTGATGTTCTTTTCCTGCAGGAGACTAAGTTATCAGTGGAGTGTATGTTTGGTTTAGTGCCTAAGTTGTGGGGGAGTGGAGAGTGCCAGTGTATTGGTGCTCAAGGGTCTGCTGGAGGAGTGGCTTGTTTATGGAATCCTCGGAAGATCCGCCCTCTTTGGTGGTTGTCCTTTCAGTCTTCTATCTCTATGATTGCTTCTTGTTTTGAGACAGGGGAGTCTGTTCTCTTCTCCAATATCTATGCGCCTACTGAACTTCAGGGTAAACAACTGTTGTGGTCCTGTTGTGACCAAATCACACATCACCCCATTAGGAATAGGGACCCCCCCTTTTTGAGCTCTGAGCTTTTCAGTGAGTTTCCAATGAGTTTTCAATGAGTTTTTTAATGAAATTTTAATGATGTCCTGACTCGTTTTCCTTTACCGGCTCGGTAACAATTTCCTTGCCTATGATCTTTGGTTCACGATTAAGGGTAGATAAACTTGCAATAATGATCAAATCCTATCTAGACATTGAGTTTTGAGGTTAATCCTTCAGAATGTTTGAGATCCTGAGAAGACTAAGACTGGAGCCTGAAATCCTGAAAATCCTGAAAAATGGCTAAGTCTGAAATCTGGTGAATCCTCCAAATTCTATATTTTGCATCTTAAATCCAGTGGATTCGGGACCTATCTCAAACATCCTGAAAGGTATATTGAAAAATATTTAAAGTATAAGAAATTCAATCTCTAAACTTATACTTAAATATATTTTTTAATATACCTTTACTCACGCGATCCTGAAAATACTTAACGATTTCAGAGGATTCAAAATCCTGATCTAGTGCGACTGGACACTTAGATGGCGCAAATCTGGGCGCAAAATGACGAAGGATAAGACACTTGAGCCAGAGGATTTGAAAACTTGATCCAGTGCGCCCATCAAAACTTTGATCCAATGTGAAAATATCAGAGGATTTCGATCTTCTATCTGTTGCACCCAAACCAAAAGGTCATTTCGAAGGAAAAAATGGAGATTTCAATACCTTCAACTAGTGCGAAAATGAAAGAACAAGTTTTAAAGCAAATCTTGGAGAGAATTTTAATGAAAATGTCAGAGGATTTCAATCCTTGAAGTGATGCGCCTAAGGCATGATCCAGTGCGACTTCTAAAGCATGATCTAATAAGACACTTGAGAGATCAAGTTCAGAGGATTCTAACAACATGAAGTAATGCGCTCAATTGATTTCAAAGATCATTTTCCAAAGCTATCCAATGCGCTAGGGTCCAGAGAATTTAAATTGTCTAAGCAATGCGCCAACATCATGAGGTCTCCTCTAAGGTAGAGTGAGAACTCCACAGGATCCTACACCTCCATCTAGTGCGCCCACACTCCAGAGGAATTAAAAAGTTGATCTAATGCGCTAAAGGTTAGAAGATTTGAATTCATGAAGTAATGTGCCAATCCTTGATAACAATCCAAGGCCAAATCTAGAAGACATCTAATATTTGATCTAATGCGACTTCTTGAGGGATAAATCTACAGGATTTCAGAACTTGATCTAGTGCGCCAACTATAGGAATACCTCTAAGTTTTCAAGTATCTTCCAAAGGTTGAGTTTAAAGGATCTTAAAGTCCCAACAAATGCGAAAGCATTGAGGATTTTCAGAACTTCATCCACTGCGCCAACAACATGAGGTAGTGATCAAGGTTTGTTTCTAGAGGATTTACCGAGGGCAACTAATGCGCCACTCCTTTAAGGAAGTCTTGCTACCCATCTAGTGCGTTACCTACAGGGAAACAACGAAATTTCATCTAATGCGCCATGTGTGGAGGAGAATAAGGTTTGATTTTGAAGAACTCTTGCTGCCCAACCAATGCGCCATGTTGAGAGGAGAGTCAAGTGTGATGTTGAAGAACCCTCAAGCCACTATCCACTGCGCCAAAGGTAAAGGTCATTTAAATTCGTCCAAGTTTGAAGACTTCAAAAATCGCATCCAATGCGCCACCTTCCAAGACTCTTATCCAAGCGCCAAACAAGAAGAAATCGGAATTGCCTATTCAATGCGCCATATGTGAGAAGAATCCAAATTGCCTAAGTGAAGCGCCAAACTCGTGAGGATCCCAATCATTCATCTAGTGCGCCATATCCAAAGGGAAAGAACGAGGTATGATTTTGAGGATCTCTAACTATTCATCTAGTGCGCTACTCCCTAAGGAGTCTTAAGACATGATCTAATGCGCTATGTTAAGGATAGGATGAAGTTTCATTTTGAAGATTTCAAACTAGTGGTCTAATGCGCCAAGAGTCAGAGGATTCTAATCCTCCATCAAATGCGCCAAAATTACAAGGCTTCCAATAAGTCCATTCAATGCGCCATCTCATTGAGCAAATGAAAACGAGTTCAAACTAATGCGAAATCTACAGGATTTTAGAACCTCAACCAATGCGAAATATAAGATAAAGAAAATGCCAAGAGGATTCGAATTCTTCATCCCATGCGCTTGAAGGAGAGAAGAAAACGTCAACCAACAACAAGAAGATCATCACGCCTTTATCTAATGCGTCCAAAAGGAGAAGTTGCAAACATTTAATAGTTGTTGCCTTCGGAAAACGTGAAATTGCATTCATTTAATAAAGATCAAAACTAAATTAAATGTTTGTGCATGAGGTCGGCCTAGAGAAAAGGAAAAGTTTTTAAAGTAAATTATATATATATGCCTCATTTCTTTTTCATTTGATTTATTTTCAAGAGCAGATTTGTTCTCCAACAGCAGAATTTTCTTCAAGGAGCAGCAACAAGAAGTTTGTTTTTAGAAGTATAAATTTGATTTTAGCAAATTTTGCCAAGTGGTGGATCAAATTGCAAGGTATCAAATACAAAACAGCTCATCAAGTAAGTCTGATCTGAGTTTTTTCTGATCTGATTTTCTTATTTTTCTTTCATTAGATGCCTTGAAATTGTTCAAATATTGATAAAATTCTAGAAGGATAAGTGGATTTTTATGATTTTTCATAGATTCTTTGAATTTAATAGTGATATTTCATAATTATAAAGGAAAATTTCATAATTTAATCCACTAAAGTTGCTGAAGTAAAATTTAGATTTTGTTTGCAATCACTTATTCGTGTCAAGTCTGCAGAATAATGGCAATGACTTCCAAGGAGCGATAAGCCAAGATCCGGATGGATGCCAAGGGGAAGATTCCTGAATCAAAGCTCGTCTCAAGGTGGACGAATGTAAGCGACACGAATATGGGAAGCAGCAACTTGGAAGATATCAAGTCAGTCCTTGAAGAACCCAACGGAGGAAGCCTCGCTCGAGCCATCATGAGGAGTGGACGAATGTAAGCGACACGAATATGGGAAGCAGCAACTTGGAAGATATCAAGTCAGTCCTTGAAGAACCCAACGGAGGAAGCCTCGCTCGAGCCATCATGAGGAGTGGAGCCATTGAAGCTGCTTGTTTTCCGCCAGCTTTGCCATGTCCGGAGATGATCATCGAATGTGTCAAAAAGTATGATGTAAATACAAGGCAAATTATAGCCAAGGATGGAACGATATTGGCCTACTTGCGAAGGGAAGCAGTTGAGGAGACTTTCAACATTCCAACCAAAGAGAGGATGATCAGCATCTCAATACAACAAGGTCAGCAAGAATATGATATTGACACCAAGATAAAGTTACAAGAGATAAGGAGAGAGTGGATGGCCAATCCAGCCATGAAGTTCAATATGAATAATCCTCCACAGTTCCATAAGTCAGATTTTCATCCCGAAATTGGATATTTGATCATGTTTCTGAACAGAATGACAGGAATGCCTCAATCTGCTACCTTTCAGCCTTGGATGTATTCTTTCATCAAGTCAGTTCTCAAAGGGAAAATGATTGATTGGGCTGGACTTATCAGTCAGAGTATACATGAGCAGTTCCTCAATTTTGCTAAGACTAAGACTTGTTATATGAGTTCCTATATAGTGTACCTTCTTGCCAGAAATGAAGTCTACTCAGGTTTGTCCAAAAAAGGAGAAGTCGGCATTGGACCTAACAAATACTTGTCACATCAATGTTATCCTCAGTTGCACCTCAAGAGTATTAATCATTATACAAGGTTTAATGATGCATTTGCTATGTTCATAATGAAGAAACTGAGGGGAGAATTTCATAAAAGGTTGTCTAATGCAGCGAGAGAATTCATTTCAGCATATGGACACTGGTATACTCAGCATGAAAGGTACACTTACCTAAGGATCCAAGGATTTACATCATATCCATACAGATTGCCAAGGTATCCAACTAACAGGATGGTGATGTTAGAGGTTACAAGACAACTCCTAGAACTCATCAGGTTGCAGAAGTTGAAAAAGAAAGGAGGAATCCAATTTCCACTTCGTCTTGGACAAAATCTGGAGTGTCCGTCCTTATCAGCAGCAGAGTATTCTGAAATAGAGCTACAGGCCTATCATTTGCAAATTCATGGCACCAAGAGGCCTAACTTTGACCCTTTCCAAGTTTGCTGGAAATACAACAGAGAATTCAAACATATCAAGCAGTTGGAAGACCACTGGGCCAGTGCTCAAGATGAAGATGATCTCCGAACACTTCAAAGTTCGAGACTCGACTGGGATTTAGTCAGAGCTACCAAAGTATTCAGGATTCCAGACCAGTTCACCGAGGATGATACTTTGCTAATAGATGAATTTGACAAGATAAAGGATTTGCCTTACGCAATTGATTGGTCAAAGAGGGATGCATCCGAAGAAGATTTGATAAAGCCGGTCTTAGCCATGACACAAGTGTGTATCAATCAACTATTGCAGGAAATGAGTGCTGAAAGTCAAGTTCTCACTTACAATAAGATGGATGAAGGAGAACCAAAGCAGCATAGTACACATAGCCAACCACAACATAGTGGGAATGATCAAAGCAATAATTCAGCTAGAAAGAGGAAAAGACCTAGTCAAGACCAAGGGGAATCAAGCCGAAGACCTCAGAAAAAGAATAATCCCTCTACTTCATCTAATCCACAAGAAGGTGCTTCAATTGTTCAAAATCCAATACAAGAGATAGAAGTTATAGAAGAAGTTGCCTTGATTCCATCAGAAGAAATCCAATCAAGCCCCACTGTCATAATAGAAGAGAATGATGATCTTGGTCAGGATGAAGTAGGACAAGCTGAATCTGATGAGGAAGTAGCTCGTGTTCAACATAATCAAGATCATGGACAACGAGATCTTTCTACTTTCCCACCTTGGTTGAGACAAAGGATTGAAGAAAGCACAATTGTAGAGACTTATCAGCCTACTGCAGTTGAGGAATTGCTTGTAAATGTACAAAAGAGTCATCAGAAGAAGAAAGCAACAATCCTTTCTAAAATCACTCAAGATTCTGCTGGAAACAGAGAGGTCCACATAGCTGTTCCTAGAAATGACAAGGAGTTAGAAAACATGGCACCTGAGGATTACAATATGACTACCTTGGGCATGGGTCCAATCACAAGGGAACAAGTCGAGGAGGAACTACAAGATGCAGTGAATAATGTGAGAAGCATGTTGAAACAAGAAAGAGAAGCAAGGATGAAAGTTGAACAAGATTTTAGTACATTGAAGCATTACATCCAACAGGTCATGCAGCCTATTCAACAGAAGGAAGCTACTGCAATTCCTCCTTCCATTCTTCCACAGGAAACAGTATCCCAAGTTGAGGACATGAGAACTTCATCTCAGATGATGAAGGGATGGATAGAAAAGACAGAAGACAAGGCCTATATTTACCTTGAAGAAATTGTGCAAGTGTATGACAGAGTCATTAAGCTCCAAGGTCGAGTCCAAGCTTCATTGGGAAGTTGTGCTGAGTTCAAACCAATCAAAGAGCAATATATGCCACAACTCAAAAGCTTAATGGAAGCTCCAGTAGAAGATTTAATTCATAATAAGGTGATTGATAGAGATACTCCACATGACTTCGTCACTTGGTATTTCTCCTTTCACAACAAGGGGCAACTAGTTGATAAGATTGAAGTAGATATGTCCAGGATAAGAAGTGTTCTTCTAAGAACAGAAAATCATATATACACTGCTTTGACAAAGATTTGTAATCCTTATGGAAATGTTACTATTGAGAACATGAAGCAACAAGTTAAGGCATTCTACTTTCAATATGATGGACTTGATGAAGGTCAACTAGATAGTATATTCACACTTGCATATCGTCTTGGGGAAAATAAGTCTTGGATAAATGACTGGGAGAAGACACTTGGCGTCTATGAGGCAGATGTAGCAGTGGCAGAAGGATCTATTAAGGCAGCGACAAGTGTACCAATGGAAGATATTATTCAAATTGTGTCCAGATTCGTTGTATCTCATAGTACTACTACATAGTACTCACCTTGATGATGTGGCTTCCTTATCCTCTTGGAAAGCGTGCCTTTGTTCTGTCTTTCATGACTTCTTTCATTTAATATGAGTAACCTCCTATATTTAATAAAGTTAACCTCATTCATTTAATAAAGTATAGTTTGTTGCAACTACTTGTGATGTGGCTTGATCTGATCCGCTGATTTCGCCGATCAATCTTGACCCTTCTCTCCTTTGAGGACTATAAAAGAGCTCTCATTGCTCTCATTTGTAACGGGTTGGAAATTCTGAAATTGTTGTAAGAGCTCTCTGAGATAATAAAGGACTCATTGATTTGGTGATTCTATTTATATTTCTGAGTGTTTGCATGGTTTCAATTTTCACACGAACATTAAGTTAAGTTACAAGTTTTCTTTTTAAGTATAAGTTAGTTAGTGAAAGGTTGTTTATTGCCTTGTAGTGAAGTCTTTACAATTGAGCGTCAATTTGATCTTTATGCCTGTTGAATTTTCATGAGCATAATTGATTTAAACATCTTGCATACCTTTGAAGATAGCACCTCTCTTGTGTAGTTGTTTTATCTTGGCAAAACAAGATTTGGTTCGACTTCACTCTAAGTAGTAAACGTCCTTCCATTTAGGATTGGATTAGTATTTCTCAACCCTATATCTTTTGCCTTTTTTTTTTTTTTTTACCAATCAGTTAGATTTAGGATCAGAACGTCCATTGCTAAATCATACGCGTCAGTTGCAGTACCTAGATTTTCTAGTGTTCACTTCCAGAGTCTTTGAAACAACAAGTTACATGAACAATTGTGTAAGTCCCTTTGTTGATTAACAGCAGAATCATACTTAAATCATTGAGCTGTCTCTTACTGAAATTAAATTTATAAGAAGGAACCTTGGAGTTATCTCGTTTGATCACTTAGTTCAGCATCCGAGAGGCTTTGCTCAAGAGAGAGTCAGATACTCAGTATTTCACTCTATTGTTGACTTGTTGAAAAACAACCATCAACATATTTGGCGCTAGAAGGAGGGCTTTTACAAGTTGTTTCAGATTAAGGAAGAACATCCTGGAGCGAATTGGTTCTTTCTCGCCAGAGAGGCACCAAAGAATTCTAAGGTCTGCACCAGGAGCATCCAAGGAGTTTTCGGAGTTGGGGTTCCCTTCAAAGTCGAAGAAAGGAAAGAAAGGGACTTCATCCAGCCAAGGATCTCCAAGTGGGGGTGATACTTCAAATTTATTTCAAACTCCACCTCCGAAGAATCAAAATCAGGGAGTGGTTCAACCAAGCAACGTCCAAGTAACCACCATAAGCACTCCACTTCAGCAAGGAGCTACTCAAGCAGGTCCAGGACAATCCAGCATTCCAATGGCAGCACCAGCACAAGCTTGGCCTCTGGGAAATGTCTCACCCCTTGGGACTTTTACTGATTACCATGATATGCCCAAGAATCCCGAACACTTCTGTTCGAAATTTCATGTCAACGATCCAAGCAGGACAGCTGAAGAGCATATTAAGATCTTTGAAGGTACTCTGGTAAACCGGAGGATTGAGGATGAAGATGTGGCATGCCGGCTATTTCCCTACTCTCTCGAAGGAGACGCTACCTTTTGGTATGTCAATCTACCAGCTGGATCTATTACTACCTGGGAACAGATGAGAACCGCTTTCCTGGAGAAGTTCAAGATTCCCATCACTCCAGCAGAACTCTATAAGCAATTCATTGAAGTTCGAAGACAGGAACACGAGCCTATTGCTGCTTTTAATCACAGGTTCCATAAAGCATATTCTAGATTGCAGCCTCCCTATGATATCACTCCAGTAATGGCGATGGAGATTTATTACGCTGCATTGGATCGCCTTACTTCTATGTTCGTGAAAAGAGCAACAACCCCGCCGACCACTCTGACAGGAGCATATGCTGAAGCCGTTAAGGTGAACACAGATTTAGGTATGAACACGCATGGGCCACTTAATCACATAGGGCATGTGGCAATGCCAAATCAAATCCAGGGGATCAATCACGCATTGGCTCAACATACACCTGTAATGAATCCAGTTCCGGTTCCCACTCCTGCTAATCAATTAGTCCTACATCCAGGAGTGCCAATTTCACAAGTTGTACCGGAAAAGCCAGTGTATTTGCAAGGATCTTCATCTTCTGCGAAGGCTCAGGAGGAGAAAGATGAAATGAAAGAGCTGATTGATCAGGTAAAGAAATTGTCTACTGAAGTTACACATTTACGAAATCAGAACAACTATCTGCAGAAGAATTTCCAAGGCAATCAGGGTGGATACCAAGGAAACCAAGGCGGTAATCAAGGATATAATCAAGGATATAATCAGGGATACAATCAAGGTTTTAGAGGAAATAATCAAGGCTTTCAACGACAGAATAGAACCTGGAACACTGCACCAAACACCGGCACAGTTCCTTCACCACTTGACAATCCACCAGCTTCGGACCCAAAACCTGCAGAGAAAGTATTTTTAGCAGAAGCTGCACTATCTACATGGTGCCGGTTGCATAACACCAATCAGCATTCAGAACTTCAATGTCCCGAATTTAAAATAGCTGCTGACATCTTTCAACAGGAAATGCATGGTACACAGGTACCAGAGAATCCTCCAGTTACCGGATATGAAATTGTGCCCACGCAGAGGTATGATCAAGCTTTGATGATTGAAGATTTTACTTTTCCACCTATGATGGAGTATGATATGACAGAATATAACGGAAGATTCCCGCCAGCCTCTGCAAATGAACCAGTTGAGGATACATACTACACTCCGCCATTTGAGGGTGATTTCCAAACCCAAGAAGCAGATGAAGTTCAGGCCTTTCAGCAATCTGCCGGCAATGCACCACAAAGAGTTTATCAGCGGAATTACCGGCCACAAGATCCTATTACCACATCAACTCCTCCTAATAACTTGCACACTCCGCCAAATCCAAATGCAAGTAACAATCCAAGCTATCCAAGGGATGCACCCGAATACAGACAGCGAAATCCAGTTCAGAACGTTGTCCCAGCACAAGAAGTTCAGCAGCAGAATGTCTCTGCAAGGATCGATCCAGTCAGGAAGGAAGTTCCTAAAGAGGATTTAAAGAGATTAAGTCAATGTGTTGTTGAAGAACTCAAGAAGATTAAAATCAACTTACCATTGACAGAATTGATTCGAGTACCTGAAATTAAGGAAGCTTTTCTAAGAGGTGTTGATGATACCATCTCAAAGGGTGGAAATCAAAATGTGCAAGTCACCACAGGATCATCCGGTCCATCTACTTCAAATGTACCAAGAGCATATGTGGGTCAAAATACAAATCCAACTCAAATGAGGCCACCTCACCCGCAAGGCCAGACAAATGCTATTTTCATTGCACAGGAGTCATCCAGTATAACGGACGGCAAGTCAGTTACAATAAAGGAAGAGCCTGCAAAGGATAACAATACGCCGAAAGTTCAAAGTTCACAAGTCAATTCAGATCCAGCAAATGACCGATACAGTGCCCCCAAGAAGAAATCAGTCGTCTTCTACCAAGGAAAAGATGAACAGCCTCCTTTCTTGATATCAGTTAGAATGTTTGGCAAATTGCTACACAATTGTCTAATGGATTCAGGAGCCTCAAGCAACGTGATGCCTTTGGGTATTTGCAAGAAACTTGGCCTCATCCCAAAGCAGACAAATAAGAAAGTTACTCAATTAGACAAGACTGAAGTTCCAGTTATTGGAGAGCTACATAATATTCACATGCAGTTAGCAGCTGATCCCAGGATTCAGCATTACATTGATATTTCAGTAGTAGACATACCTGAAGGGTACGGGATGCTGTTAAGCAGAGATTGGTTGAAGAAGCTCAACGGATACGTCTCTACCGACTTTTCGCACATGTGGCTATCATGGAAAGGATTGCCTAATCAGATCAGGATAGACAGCACTCCGCGTTTGAAATTTATGATTACGGAATATGGTGAAGACAATGAGATCCTTTTTGTACAAACAGACTTAGGTGTTTACAAGCCTAAGGTTGAAGAGATTCTAATGTTTCATAATTCGACAGAGGTCCTCATAGAAAGTGATCACAGCGCATCATCAGATGAAGAAGGGGAAGGTATGTTTGAAAACTTCCGGAATTTTGTGATGAGACATGTGAAGCAAGGAGTAGAATTGGGAAGTCACGCATCCGTTCAAGATCTATTGCTACCTAATTGGTGTAGGATACACAATGCTTTCCATTCCGAGTTCTCCTGCTCTATGTGCGTAGTGGCCTTAGAACAAGTTAGAAAGAGGATTCCAGAGGCCATGGGCTTGGAAATTCCAAGTATGATGAAACTAAAAGAACCTGTTCAGGATACGGCCGTTACAGATGAAGCAAGCACTTCGGCGTCAGCAACAGAACATACCCAAATTGAACCTACAAAAGCAAATCAAGGTGTTGATATGTCAAATTCAGGAGATAATCAGGTATGGACTTTAAGATTTGACGGATCGAAATCCAAGCAAGGATCCGGAGCTGGCTTTGAATTGATCAGTCCGCTGGGGGAAGCTTATTTATCAGCTTTAAGATTACAGTTTCCGTGCACAAATAATGTTACCGAGTATGAAGCTCTCGTACACGGATTGCTCTTGGCCATAAAGAAGAAAGTTAAAATTTTGCATGTGTTCGGCGATTCAGAAATAGTTGTCAGACAAGTCAGGAAGCAATATGTGTGCCATGACAAGAGACTAAAGAAATACAGAAACAGAGTATGGGATTTGATTGAAGACTTCGATGCTTTCAACATCAAGTCAATTTACAGGTCAACAAACCAAGTAGCTAATGCCCTAGCACAGGCCGCAAGTTCCCTTGAGCCATTGGCTATGGAAGGATTAAAAAAGTTCACAGTGGAACTAACATCAGTACCATCAGTACCAGATAATATCACAAATTTTCAAGTGTTTGATGACGACAAACATATACTGGATTTCTTGACCAATTCAGGCATCTTCACCACCCAGGTCATTGACGAAAGTGAAGTTGAAGCTGAGTTCGATCCAGATGGGATCATGAATCTGAAGGACAATAACATCCCAAAGGGTATGATTGAATTAGAAAGACTCTTCGATTCAGATAAGTTGAGTACTCCTCCTCACCACAACGAAGATGGAAATAAATGTGAAGCAGTCAATCTGGGAACCGACGAAGATGTAAAAAATGTATTCATAGGGAAAGTTTGCACACAGGAAGAAAGAGAAAACATCCTCAATAGCATGAGAGAATTCCACGATGTTATTGCTTGGGGGTATGATGACTTGAAAACATACGACACATCCATCATCACGCATACTATCCCTCTCAAGCCAGGAAGCAGACCTTTCCGACAGAGGCAGAGGCCGGTTAATCCTTTATTGGAGCCACTTATTTATCAAGAAGTCAAGAAGCTGCTACAGGCAAAGATCATATTTCCGATCAGACACTCGACGTGGGTCGCCAATTTAGTTCCAGTTAGAAAAAAGAATGGAGAAATAAGATTATGTGTTGATTTCAGGAACTTAAACAAAGCATCAGAAAAAGATAATTATCCTTTGCCTTCATTGGACGAAGTGCTTCAAATTGTAAATGGTTCACAGATGATGTCTTTTCTGGATGGATATTCAGGGTATAACCAGGTTATGGTTGAAGAAGAGGATCGATTGAAGACCGCTTTCACTACCAAATGGGGGACTTACGCATACAGAAGGATGCCTTTTGGCCTAATCAATGCAGGAGCCACTTTCCAGCGAGCTATGGATATTGCTTTTAGAGATATTATTGGAAAATGCATTATCATCTATATGGATGATCTTACGGTGTTCTCAAAGGTCAGAGCAGATCATGTAGAGCATTTAAGGAAGGTTTTCGAATCTTGTAGAACATATGGAATTTCCTTAAATCCAAAGAAGTGCATCTTCGGGGTGACAGAAGGAAAGCTCTTGGGTCATGTCATATCAGAACACGGTATCTCTATTGATCCAGATCGGATAGAAGCCATTAAGAGAATTAGCATGCCTGCCAGTAAAAAGGAATTAAAGTCATTCTTCGGCAAGATCAACTTCGTCAGGAAGTTTATTACCGGATTTGCAGAAATTATTAAGCCATTGAATGATATGTTAAAGAAGGATGCGAAAGTTGAATGGACTCCTCAAGCAAAGAAAGCATTCGAAGAAATCAAGCAAGCAATTGCTAGGGCTCCCGTCCTCATCAGTCCAGACTACTTGAAGCCGTTTTATTTATATTCTTTTGCATCTGATCACACCTGTGCAGGGATTTTGACCCAGAGGATAGATGATAAAGATGAACATCCCGTTGCATTTATGAGTGCCCCTTTTAAGGATGCTGAGCTGAGATATCCCGCAGTGGAGAAACAGGCGTATGCTCTAGTAAAGGCTATCAAGAAATTTCGGCACTATATCTTGCGGAGTAAAGTGTATGCTATAGTTCCAGATGCCGCAGTTAAAACACTACTAATGCAAAATGAACTAGGCGAACGAAGAGGCAAGTGGGTCGCCACTATTCAAGAATACGACATCGAAATTCAACCAATGAAGTTGGTTAGAGGACAAGCACTGACTCAGACTATAGCAGTCGAAGAACCTGGATTAGTTCAGCAAGCTTACGTACTTGAAGCAGTATCACCAGATGAGTGGTACGATGATATTGTTTATTACCTACTATCTCAGAGATGTCCAGAACATATGAGCCCAACACAGAGGAGAGCATTGAGATACAGAAGTAAACGCTTCATGTTGCAAGGATCAGTTTTATTCAGACAGAATCATGAAGGCATCTACCTAAGGTGTGTTGGTAGGAGCGAAGCTAAAAGTATTATGGAACAATTTCATGATAAGTTCGGAACTTGCCACGGCGGTGAGCTGGCAACGGCAAATCAGATATTAAGGGCAGGCTACTATTGGCCAAAATTGTTTCAAGATGCTCATCAGCACATCAAAACTTGCCATATTTGTCAAGTAGCAGCTTCAAGAGAACGAAACCCAGCTATGCCTTTGCAGCCAGTTGTTGAATTCAGACCTTTTGCTAAGTGGGGGTTAGATTTTATTGGCATGATAAACCCACCGTCTTCTGCACAACATAAATATATTTTGACTGCTACAGACTACTGCACCAGATGGACAGAAGCCCATGCTTTGAAGTTCTGTACTTCCGAAGTAGTGATCAAGTTTTTAGAAGAGAACATAATTACCAGATTTGGTTGTCCAAGTGCCCTTGTATGCGACAATGGCCCTGCATTTTCATCACTCAGATTTTCAAATTGGGCCTTTGAATATGGCATAACCCTGAAATTTTCATCGAATTATTATCCACAGGGAAATGGCCTAGCTGAGTCCACAAACAAGAACCTTTTGAATGCAATAAAGAAATTACTGGATAAGAATCCAAGAGACTGGCATACACAGTTGAAGTTCGCTCTTTGGGCAGACAGAACTCGAGTCAAGTCTTCTTTGGGTACTTCTCCATATCACCTGGTTTATGGGCAGGATCCTATCTTCCCAATACAATTGAGGATTCCAACCTTGCAATTCATGCAAGAGTATTTAAATGAAGATGAGCAAGTACAAGTAAGATTATCACAGCTCCTGCATCTGGAAGAAAAACGAGACATCGCCTTAAATAAATTTATGAAACATCAAGGAGTGGTCAAGCGTTGGTTTGATCGACAGGCGAGAGTGAAAGCCTTCAGAATTTCTGATCTGGTTTTATATTGGGACAAAGCACACGAACGGCGAGGTGATCACGACAAATTCGATTATCTCTGGAAGGGCCCATATCAGATTGCTGAGATCCTAGGAGAGAACGCTTTCAAATTGAAAACTCTGACCGGAGAAGATATTCCATTGCCTGTCAATGGGCAGTTCTTGAAGCACTATTTCCAGCCATGAATTCTTCGGAACACTGGTTTGTACATAGTTAGATAGGATTTCCTTTCAGTTATTTTGTTGTTTTTCTTAGATTAGATTTGTTTGTCTTGATGTCATTTGACTCAAGAATTTTTCTTGCTTTTCATAGTTTAGTTGTTTTATTTTGCTTTCGTTTTTAGAGTAGTTGTTTTTGAAGGGTTTTAATTCTTGACAAGGTGGTGTGTATCCAAAACACATTTGGTATACTTTCACTAGGATATGTTAGCTCATTTCTTAAACATTTATTCACAAAACTCTTAGGATTGATAGATTATTGTTTTCAATTGTTGATAAAGCGAGCATTGAGCTTGACTGGGACATTAATCATATATTGTGTCTTGACACCATTATCTTCTGAACGTAATATTTTAAAATGTCAAATCTAATTTTACGAATTCTTATTTGTTCTTTTGAGAAACTTAAGTCATGATTGATGGATTTCCCGTGGATTCCACCGCGAGTATTAGATAGCGTGACTGCTTGTTCTTAGGAAACGAATCAGTTGTTCGGTATTGACTGAAGTATTTTGAGGTTTCTTACACATCTTAATGATCCCGAAGTTCCTAGGAAAGCCTTTGTAAGCCTGGATCAAGTGAAAACCTTAAGGTAATTCATGATTCCATTTCCATTCCATAATAAGTATTTTGCATACTTTCATATCCGTCATCCCATTTACCACATCTCATATTACAATAAAATTGTCCATCCATTTCATTTCAATACAATAAAACCTCCATTCACATTGCATTTTCAACCAATAATGAATTCGAGTCTAATGTCTGCATCATTTATATGATTCTGTTGTTCGTTGTATACTCCAGACGGATAAAGGTCGAAGTTGAGATCAAGTACTTGGAGTATTTTCATGTCAATATCTTTTCAGCAAATCATTATCCACTGTACAGGATAAAATCAAATGTTGGTATTCCTACTCCATTCCATTTGAAATCTACTACATATATCCCTTTCGCTTTCAAAATCACATTACTATCCACACCTTTATCCTTTCCACCAATCTCCTAATCATGATTGATGAATGTGAGTGTCATCTAGGCAAGAAGCTTGCAATTCCTTCTACCCATTCCCCCATATTTCCATAAAATAAATATTTGGATGCTTTTACCTTTTAAGCAAAGAGATTCCTGAAAATCCAAAAATCTCTATGTATCATGATATAAATGCCATAATTCCTAAATCAGGCATGTTCAAAAGATATTTCGTGCTGTACTTTCAAGTCAAGAAATGCTTGAGAAATAAAGTTCTAAGTACCTGTAGCCGAATCCAAAGAGGCTACCGCATCCAATCCACCCATCCATTCCATTTCCATTCAATTCCATTCTACATTACTTCATCTCACGAACTAAAACCACAAAGGACATTATGAGTTCGTGAAGGTCATGAGGTTATCATTCTTAATTTCTAAATCATCCATTCCCCGTTCCCTATTTACATTCCCCTTTCCACTTGCAAGCTTCGAAGTTTAGGTTGATACAAACAAACGTTGATCGTGATTTCATTCCATTTCATTTTCCTTATTCACCGTCCATATTTGTTTCTTGCTATTCAACATATCCCGTCATTCCTTTGGTTTATGGTTGAATACGCTTTCATACAGTCATAATTCGTCATCACCCAATTCCGTTCCTTTCACCCCATCATGTTATTCTTTCCTGCCAACATTTGTCAGTATCACAACTTGACATGATTTTATGTATAGATCATCGCATTATCTGCAGAGTCAGACTCTTGAATTCCGTCTATTCGTTACCTCGGTGAAAACCTGGCAAACAGGCACCGTGTGTAATGGTCATCATTCAAAAAAAAAAAACAAAAAAAAAAAAAAAGAAAAGAAAAGAACAAAAAAAAAAAGAAAGAAGAAAAATAGTAAAAAAAAAAAAAAAAATTTTCGTTCACTGGTGAAAACCCGGCAAACGGGCGCCATGGATAAGTATCTTGGCGAAAACCTGGCAAACAGGCGCCATGATAGAGCTACATTGTTTCATTGCATTTTCACTATCATTCTATCACCACTCCATTTGACACCATTTACTTGTCATTGCATATTGTCATTCGCCCATTTCATCCGTGTATATATCCATCCATCCGCTTCCATGAATATACCTCGCTTGATACAGGTCAGCTTAGTTGATCCTAGTTTCTAAGGGATGGGAATGAACCTAAGTGCTTGAACTTCAAACCTCAGATATGGATAGTCGCGCTGGCAATTGGTTTTGATTCTTTGATTGAGTAATCGTGTTTATTTGATCTCGTGTGTGGGTGTACATGGAAATTTTGAAACTTGACGTTTGTTTATCTTTAGCACATTCAAGAAGTTGTTTTAATTGAAATCAATCTTTAATCACACATCAGGAAATGTAGTGTCTTGATCCAATTTATGATTCCTTTCCCTTTCAAGCTCGTTTTTGCATAGTTTACGATTGAGGATGATCATTTAATATTCTTTGAGTGAGCTTTGCAATTTTGTTTTAGAAATGTTCAGGAACATTCCTCCAGTGGAGTCGCCAGATGTTGTGACCAAATCACACATCACCCCATTAGGAATAGGGACCCCCCCTTTTTGAGCTCTGAGCTTTTCAGTGAGTTTCCAATGAGTTTTCAATGAGTTTTTTAATGAAATTTTAATGATGTCCTGACTCGTTTTCCTTTACCGGCTCGGTAACAATTTCCTTGCCTATGATCTTTGGTTCACGATTAAGGGTAGATAAACTTGCAATAATGATCAAATCCTATCTAGACATTGAGTTTTGAGGTTAATCCTTCAGAATGTTTGAGATCCTGAGAAGACTAAGACTGGAGCCTGAAATCCTGAAAATCCTGAAAAATGGCTAAGTCTGAAATCTGGTGAATCCTCCAAATTCTATATTTTGCATCTTAAATCCAGTGGATTCGGGACCTATCTCAAACATCCTGAAAGGTATATTGAAAAATATTTAAAGTATAAGAAATTCAATCTCTAAACTTATACTTAAATATATTTTTTAATATACCTTTACTCACGCGATCCTGAAAATACTTAACGATTTCAGAGGATTCAAAATCCTGATCTAGTGCGACTGGACACTTAGATGGCGCAAATCTGGGCGCAAAATGACGAAGGATAAGACACTTGAGCCAGAGGATTTGAAAACTTGATCCAGTGCGCCCATCAAAACTTTGATCCAATGTGAAAATATCAGAGGATTTCGATCTTCTATCTGTTGCACCCAAACCAAAAGGTCATTTCGAAGGAAAAAATGGAGATTTCAATACCTTCAACTAGTGCGAAAATGAAAGAACAAGTTTTAAAGCAAATCTTGGAGAGAATTTTAATGAAAATGTCAGAGGATTTCAATCCTTGAAGTGATGCGCCTAAGGCATGATCCAGTGCGACTTCTAAAGCATGATCTAATAAGACACTTGAGAGATCAAGTTCAGAGGATTCTAACAACATGAAGTAATGCGCTCAATTGATTTCAAAGATCATTTTCCAAAGCTATCCAATGCGCTAGGGTCCAGAGAATTTAAATTGTCTAAGCAATGCGCCAACATCATGAGGTCTCCTCTAAGGTAGAGTGAGAACTCCACAGGATCCTACACCTCCATCTAGTGCGCCCACACTCCAGAGGAATTAAAAAGTTGATCTAATGCGCTAAAGGTTAGAAGATTTGAATTCATGAAGTAATGTGCCAATCCTTGATAACAATCCAAGGCCAAATCTAGAAGACATCTAATATTTGATCTAATGCGACTTCTTGAGGGATAAATCTACAGGATTTCAGAACTTGATCTAGTGCGCCAACTATAGGAATACCTCTAAGTTTTCAAGTATCTTCCAAAGGTTGAGTTTAAAGGATCTTAAAGTCCCAACAAATGCGAAAGCATTGAGGATTTTCAGAACTTCATCCACTGCGCCAACAACATGAGGTAGTGATCAAGGTTTGTTTCTAGAGGATTTACCGAGGGCAACTAATGCGCCACTCCTTTAAGGAAGTCTTGCTACCCATCTAGTGCGCTACCTACAGGGAAACAACGAAATTTCATCTAATGCGCCATGTGTGGAGGAGAATAAGGTTTGATTTTGAAGAACTCTTGCTGCCCAACCAATGCGCCATGTTGAGAGGAGAGTCAAGTGTGATGTTGAAGAACCCTCAAGCCACTATCCACTGCGCCAAAGGTAAAGGTCATTTAAATTCGTCCAAGTTTGAAGACTTCAAAAATCGCATCCAATGCGCCACCTTCCAAGACTCTTATCCAAGCGCCAAACAAGAAGAAATCGGAATTGCCTATTCAATGCGCCATATGTGAGAAGAATCCAAATTGCCTAAGTGAAGCGCCAAACTCGTGAGGATCCCAATCATTCATCTAGTGCGCCATATCCAAAGGGAAAGAACGAGGTATGATTTTGAGGATCTCTAACTATTCATCTAGTGCGCTACTCCCTAAGGAGTCTTAAGACATGATCTAATGCGCTATGTTAAGGATAGGATGAAGTTTCATTTTGAAGATTTCAAACTAGTGGTCTAATGCGCCAAGAGTCAGAGGATTCTAATCCTCCATCAAATGCGCCAAAATTACAAGGCTTCCAATAAGTCCATTCAATGCGCCATCTCATTGAGCAAATGAAAACGAGTTCAAACTAATGCGAAATCTACAGGATTTTAGAACCTCAACCAATGCGAAATATAAGATAAAGAAAATGCCAAGAGGATTCGAATTCTTCATCCCATGCGCTTGAAGGAGAGAAGAAAACGTCAACCAACAACAAGAAGATCATCACGCCTTTATCTAATGCGTCCAAAAGGAGAAGTTGCAAACATTTAATAGTTGTTGCCTTCGGAAAACGTGAAATTGCATTCATTTAATAAAGATCAAAACTAAATTAAATGTTTGTGCATGAGGTCGGCCTAGAGAAAAGGAAAAGTTTTTAAAGTAAATTATATATATATGCCTCATTTCTTTTTCATTTGATTTATTTTCAAGAGCAGATTTGTTCTCCAACAGCAGAATTTTCTTCAAGGAGCAGCAACAAGAAGTTTGTTTTTAGAAGTATAAATTTGATTTTAGCAAATTTTGCCAAGTGGTGGATCAAATTGCAAGGTATCAAATACAAAACAGCTCATCAAGTAAGTCTGATCTGAGTTTTTTCTGATCTGATTTTCTTATTTTTCTTTCATTAGATGCCTTGAAATTGTTCAAATATTGATAAAATTCTAGAAGGATAAGTGGATTTTTATGATTTTTCATAGATTCTTTGAATTTAATAGTGATATTTCATAATTATAAAGGAAAATTTCATAATTTAATCCACTAAAGTTGCTGAAGTAAAATTTAGATTTTGTTTGCAATCACTTATTCGTGTCAAGTCTGCAGAATAATGGCAATGACTTCCAAGGAGCGATAAGCCAAGATCCGGATGGATGCCAAGGGGAAGATTCCTGAATCAAAGCTCGTCTCAAGGTGGACGAATGTAAGCGACACGAATATGGGAAGCAGCAACTTGGAAGATATCAAGTCAGTCCTTGAAGAACCCAACGGAGGAAGCCTCGCTCGAGCCATCATGAGGAGTGGACGAATGTAAGCGACACGAATATGGGAAGCAGCAACTTGGAAGATATCAAGTCAGTCCTTGAAGAACCCAACGGAGGAAGCCTCGCTCGAGCCATCATGAGGAGTGGAGCCATTGAAGCTGCTTGTTTTCCGCCAGCTTTGCCATGTCCGGAGATGATCATCGAATGTGTCAAAAAGTATGATGTAAATACAAGGCAAATTATAGCCAAGGATGGAACGATATTGGCCTACTTGCGAAGGGAAGCAGTTGAGGAGACTTTCAACATTCCAACCAAAGAGAGGATGATCAGCATCTCAATACAACAAGGTCAGCAAGAATATGATATTGACACCAAGATAAAGTTACAAGAGATAAGGAGAGAGTGGATGGCCAATCCAGCCATGAAGTTCAATATGAATAATCCTCCACAGTTCCATAAGTCAGATTTTCATCCCGAAATTGGATATTTGATCATGTTTCTGAACAGAATGACAGGAATGCCTCAATCTGCTACCTTTCAGCCTTGGATGTATTCTTTCATCAAGTCAGTTCTCAAAGGGAAAATGATTGATTGGGCTGGACTTATCAGTCAGAGTATACATGAGCAGTTCCTCAATTTTGCTAAGACTAAGACTTGTTATATGAGTTCCTATATAGTGTACCTTCTTGCCAGAAATGAAGTCTACTCAGGTTTGTCCAAAAAAGGAGAAGTCGGCATTGGACCTAACAAATACTTGTCACATCAATGTTATCCTCAGTTGCACCTCAAGAGTATTAATCATTATACAAGGTTTAATGATGCATTTGCTATGTTCATAATGAAGAAACTGAGGGGAGAATTTCATAAAAGGTTGTCTAATGCAGCGAGAGAATTCATTTCAGCATATGGACACTGGTATACTCAGCATGAAAGGTACACTTACCTAAGGATCCAAGGATTTACATCATATCCATACAGATTGCCAAGGTATCCAACTAACAGGATGGTGATGTTAGAGGTTACAAGACAACTCCTAGAACTCATCAGGTTGCAGAAGTTGAAAAAGAAAGGAGGAATCCAATTTCCACTTCGTCTTGGACAAAATCTGGAGTGTCCGTCCTTATCAGCAGCAGAGTATTCTGAAATAGAGCTACAGGCCTATCATTTGCAAATTCATGGCACCAAGAGGCCTAACTTTGACCCTTTCCAAGTTTGCTGGAAATACAACAGAGAATTCAAACATATCAAGCAGTTGGAAGACCACTGGGCCAGTGCTCAAGATGAAGATGATCTCCGAACACTTCAAAGTTCGAGACTCGACTGGGATTTAGTCAGAGCTACCAAAGTATTCAGGATTCCAGACCAGTTCACCGAGGATGATACTTTGCTAATAGATGAATTTGACAAGATAAAGGATTTGCCTTACGCAATTGATTGGTCAAAGAGGGATGCATCCGAAGAAGATTTGATAAAGCCGGTCTTAGCCATGACACAAGTGTGTATCAATCAACTATTGCAGGAAATGAGTGCTGAAAGTCAAGTTCTCACTTACAATAAGATGGATGAAGGAGAACCAAAGCAGCATAGTACACATAGCCAACCACAACATAGTGGGAATGATCAAAGCAATAATTCAGCTAGAAAGAGGAAAAGACCTAGTCAAGACCAAGGGGAATCAAGCCGAAGACCTCAGAAAAAGAATAATCCCTCTACTTCATCTAATCCACAAGAAGGTGCTTCAATTGTTCAAAATCCAATACAAGAGATAGAAGTTATAGAAGAAGTTGCCTTGATTCCATCAGAAGAAATCCAATCAAGCCCCACTGTCATAATAGAAGAGAATGATGATCTTGGTCAGGATGAAGTAGGACAAGCTGAATCTGATGAGGAAGTAGCTCGTGTTCAACATAATCAAGATCATGGACAACGAGATCTTTCTACTTTCCCACCTTGGTTGAGACAAAGGATTGAAGAAAGCACAATTGTAGAGACTTATCAGCCTACTGCAGTTGAGGAATTGCTTGTAAATGTACAAAAGAGTCATCAGAAGAAGAAAGCAACAATCCTTTCTAAAATCACTCAAGATTCTGCTGGAAACAGAGAGGTCCACATAGCTGTTCCTAGAAATGACAAGGAGTTAGAAAACATGGCACCTGAGGATTACAATATGACTACCTTGGGCATGGGTCCAATCACAAGGGAACAAGTCGAGGAGGAACTACAAGATGCAGTGAATAATGTGAGAAGCATGTTGAAACAAGAAAGAGAAGCAAGGATGAAAGTTGAACAAGATTTTAGTACATTGAAGCATTACATCCAACAGGTCATGCAGCCTATTCAACAGAAGGAAGCTACTGCAATTCCTCCTTCCATTCTTCCACAGGAAACAGTATCCCAAGTTGAGGACATGAGAACTTCATCTCAGATGATGAAGGGATGGATAGAAAAGACAGAAGACAAGGCCTATATTTACCTTGAAGAAATTGTGCAAGTGTATGACAGAGTCATTAAGCTCCAAGGTCGAGTCCAAGCTTCATTGGGAAGTTGTGCTGAGTTCAAACCAATCAAAGAGCAATATATGCCACAACTCAAAAGCTTAATGGAAGCTCCAGTAGAAGATTTAATTCATAATAAGGTGATTGATAGAGATACTCCACATGACTTCGTCACTTGGTATTTCTCCTTTCACAACAAGGGGCAACTAGTTGATAAGATTGAAGTAGATATGTCCAGGATAAGAAGTGTTCTTCTAAGAACAGAAAATCATATATACACTGCTTTGACAAAGATTTGTAATCCTTATGGAAATGTTACTATTGAGAACATGAAGCAACAAGTTAAGGCATTCTACTTTCAATATGATGGACTTGATGAAGGTCAACTAGATAGTATATTCACACTTGCATATCGTCTTGGGGAAAATAAGTCTTGGATAAATGACTGGGAGAAGACACTTGGCGTCTATGAGGCAGATGTAGCAGTGGCAGAAGGATCTATTAAGGCAGCGACAAGTGTACCAATGGAAGATATTATTCAAATTGTGTCCAGATTCGTTGTATCTCATAGTACTACTACATAGTACTCACCTTGATGATGTGGCTTCCTTATCCTCTTGGAAAGCGTGCCTTTGTTCTGTCTTTCATGACTTCTTTCATTTAATATGAGTAACCTCCTATATTTAATAAAGTTAACCTCATTCATTTAATAAAGTATAGTTTGTTGCAACTACTTGTGATGTGGCTTGATCTGATCCGCTGATTTCGCCGATCAATCTTGACCCTTCTCTCCTTTGAGGACTATAAAAGAGCTCTCATTGCTCTCATTTGTAACGGGTTGGAAATTCTGAAATTGTTGTAAGAGCTCTCTGAGATAATAAAGGACTCATTGATTTGGTGATTCTATTTATATTTCTGAGTGTTTGCATGGTTTCAATTTTCACACGAACATTAAGTTAAGTTACAAGTTTTCTTTTTAAGTATAAGTTAGTTAGTGAAAGGTTGTTTATTGCCTTGTAGTGAAGTCTTTACAATTGAGCGTCAATTTGATCTTTATGCCTGTTGAATTTTCATGAGCATAATTGATTTAAACATCTTGCATACCTTTGAAGATAGCACCTCTCTTGTGTAGTTGTTTTATCTTGGCAAAACAAGATTTGGTTCGACTTCACTCTAAGTAGTAAACGTCCTTCCATTTAGGATTGGATTAGTATTTCTCAACCCTATATCTTTTGCCTTTTTTTTTTTTTTTTACCAATCAGTTAGATTTAGGATCAGAACGTCCATTGCTAAATCATACGCGTCAGTTGCAGTACCTAGATTTTCTAGTGTTCACTTCCAGAGTCTTTGAAACAACAAGTTACATGAACAATTGTGTAAGTCCCTTTGTTGATTAACAGCAGAATCATACTTAAATCATTGAGCTGTCTCTTACTGAAATTAAATTTATAAGAAGGAACCTTGGAGTTATCTCGTTTGATCACTTAGTTCAGCATCCGAGAGGCTTTGCTCAAGAGAGAGTCAGATACTCAGTATTTCACTCTATTGTTGACTTGTTGAAAAACAACCATCAACATATTTGGCGCTAGAAGGAGGGCTTTTACAAGTTGTTTCAGATTAAGGAAGAACATCCTGGAGCGAATTGGTTCTTTCTCGCCAGAGAGGCACCAAAGAATTCTAAGGTCTGCACCAGGAGCATCCAAGGAGTTTTCGGAGTTGGGGTTCCCTTCAAAGTCGAAGAAAGGAAAGAAAGGGACTTCATCCAGCCAAGGATCTCCAAGTGGGGGTGATACTTCAAATTTATTTCAAACTCCACCTCCGAAGAATCAAAATCAGGGAGTGGTTCAACCAAGCAACGTCCAAGTAACCACCATAAGCACTCCACTTCAGCAAGGAGCTATTCAAGCAGGTCCAGGACAATCCAGCATTCCAATGGCAGCACCAGCACAAGCTTGGCCTCTGGGAAATGTCTCACCCCTTGGGACTTTTACTGATTACCATGATATGCCCAAGAATCCCGAACACTTCTGTTCGAAATTTCATGTCAACGATCCAAGCAGGACAGCTGAAGAGCATATTAAGATCTTTGAAGGTACTCTGGTAAACCGGAGGATTGAGGATGAAGATGTGGCATGCCGGCTATTTCCCTACTCTCTCGAAGGAGACGCTACCTTTTGGTATGTCAATCTACCAGCTGGATCTATTACTACCTGGGAACAGATGAGAACCGCTTTCCTGGAGAAGTTCAAGATTCCCATCACTCCAGCAGAACTCTATAAGCAATTCATTGAAGTTCGAAGACAGGAACACGAGCCTATTGCTGCTTTTAATCACAGGTTCCATAAAGCATATTCTAGATTGCAGCCTCCCTATGATATCACTCCAGTAATGGCGATGGAGATTTATTACGCTGCATTGGATCGCCTTACTTCTATGTTCGTGAAAAGAGCAACAACCCCGCCGACCACTCTGACAGGAGCATATGCTGAAGCCGTTAAGGTGAACACAGATTTAGGTATGAACACGCATGGGCCACTTAATCACATAGGGCATGTGGCAATGCCAAATCAAATCCAGGGGATCAATCACGCATTGGCTCAACATACACCTGTAATGAATCCAGTTCCGGTTCCCACTCCTGCTAATCAATTAGTCCTACATCCAGGAGTGCCAATTTCACAAGTTGTACCGGAAAAGCCAGTGTATTTGCAAGGATCTTCATCTTCTGCGAAGGCTCAGGAGGAGAAAGATGAAATGAAAGAGCTGATTGATCAGGTAAAGAAATTGTCTACTGAAGTTACACATTTACGAAATCAGAACAACTATCTGCAGAAGAATTTCCAAGGCAATCAGGGTGGATACCAAGGAAACCAAGGCGGTAATCAAGGATATAATCAAGGATATAATCAGGGATACAATCAAGGTTTTAGAGGAAATAATCAAGGCTTTCAACGACAGAATAGAACCTGGAACACTGCACCAAACACCGGCACAGTTCCTTCACCACTTGACAATCCACCAGCTTCGGACCCAAAACCTGCAGAGAAAGTATTTTTAGCAGAAGCTGCACTATCTACATGGTGCCGGTTGCATAACACCAATCAGCATTCAGAACTTCAATGTCCCGAATTTAAAATAGCTGCTGACATCTTTCAACAGGAAATGCATGGTACACAGGTACCAGAGAATCCTCCAGTTACCGGATATGAAATTGTGCCCACGCAGAGGTATGATCAAGCTTTGATGATTGAAGATTTTACTTTTCCACCTATGATGGAGTATGATATGACAGAATATAACGGAAGATTCCCGCCAGCCTCTGCAAATGAACCAGTTGAGGATACATACTACACTCCGCCATTTGAGGGTGATTTCCAAACCCAAGAAGCAGATGAAGTTCAGGCCTTTCAGCAATCTGCCGGCAATGCACCACAAAGAGTTTATCAGCGGAATTACCGGCCACAAGATCCTATTACCACATCAACTCCTCCTAATAACTTGCACACTCCGCCAAATCCAAATGCAAGTAACAATCCAAGCTATCCAAGGGATGCACCCGAATACAGACAGCGAAATCCAGTTCAGAACGTTGTCCCAGCACAAGAAGTTCAGCAGCAGAATGTCTCTGCAAGGATCGATCCAGTCAGGAAGGAAGTTCCTAAAGAGGATTTAAAGAGATTAAGTCAATGTGTTGTTGAAGAACTCAAGAAGATTAAAATCAACTTACCATTGACAGAATTGATTCGAGTACCTGAAATTAAGGAAGCTTTTCTAAGAGGTGTTGATGATACCATCTCAAAGGGTGGAAATCAAAATGTGCAAGTCACCACAGGATCATCCGGTCCATCTACTTCAAATGTACCAAGAGCATATGTGGGTCAAAATACAAATCCAACTCAAATGAGGCCACCTCACCCGCAAGGCCAGACAAATGCTATTTTCATTGCACAGGAGTCATCCAGTATAACGGACGGCAAGTCAGTTACAATAAAGGAAGAGCCTGCAAAGGATAACAATACGCCGAAAGTTCAAAGTTCACAAGTCAATTCAGATCCAGCAAATGACCGATACAGTGCCCCCAAGAAGAAATCAGTCGTCTTCTACCAAGGAAAAGATGAACAGCCTCCTTTCTTGATATCAGTTAGAATGTTTGGCAAATTGCTACACAATTGTCTAATGGATTCAGGAGCCTCAAGCAACGTGATGCCTTTGGGTATTTGCAAGAAACTTGGCCTCATCCCAAAGCAGACAAATAAGAAAGTTACTCAATTAGACAAGACTGAAGTTCCAGTTATTGGAGAGCTACATAATATTCACATGCAGTTAGCAGCTGATCCCAGGATTCAGCATTACATTGATATTTCAGTAGTAGACATACCTGAAGGGTACGGGATGCTGTTAAGCAGAGATTGGTTGAAGAAGCTCAACGGATACGTCTCTACCGACTTTTCGCACATGTGGCTATCATGGAAAGGATTGCCTAATCAGATCAGGATAGACAGCACTCCGCGTTTGAAATTTATGATTACGGAATATGGTGAAGACAATGAGATCCTTTTTGTACAAACAGACTTAGGTGTTTACAAGCCTAAGGTTGAAGAGATTCTAATGTTTCATAATTCGACAGAGGTCCTCATAGAAAGTGATCACAGCGCATCATCAGATGAAGAAGGGGAAGGTATGTTTGAAAACTTCCGGAATTTTGTGATGAGACATGTGAAGCAAGGAGTAGAATTGGGAAGTCACGCATCCGTTCAAGATCTATTGCTACCTAATTGGTGTAGGATACACAATGCTTTCCATTCCGAGTTCTCCTGCTCTATGTGCGTAGTGGCCTTAGAACAAGTTAGAAAGAGGATTCCAGAGGCCATGGGCTTGGAAATTCCAAGTATGATGAAACTAAAAGAACCTGTTCAGGATACGGCCGTTACAGATGAAGCAAGCACTTCGGCGTCAGCAACAGAACATACCCAAATTGAACCTACAAAAGCAAATCAAGGTGTTGATATGTCAAATTCAGGAGATAATCAGGTATGGACTTTAAGATTTGACGGATCGAAATCCAAGCAAGGATCCGGAGCTGGCTTTGAATTGATCAGTCCGCTGGGGGAAGCTTATTTATCAGCTTTAAGATTACAGTTTCCGTGCACAAATAATGTTACCGAGTATGAAGCTCTCGTACACGGATTGCTCTTGGCCATAAAGAAGAAAGTTAAAATTTTGCATGTGTTCGGCGATTCAGAAATAGTTGTCAGACAAGTCAGGAAGCAATATGTGTGCCATGACAAGAGACTAAAGAAATACAGAAACAGAGTATGGGATTTGATTGAAGACTTCGATGCTTTCAACATCAAGTCAATTTACAGGTCAACAAACCAAGTAGCTAATGCCCTAGCACAGGCCGCAAGTTCCCTTGAGCCATTGGCTATGGAAGGATTAAAAAAGTTCACAGTGGAACTAACATCAGTACCATCAGTACCAGATAATATCACAAATTTTCAAGTGTTTGATGACGACAAACATATACTGGATTTCTTGACCAATTCAGGCATCTTCACCACCCAGGTCATTGACGAAAGTGAAGTTGAAGCTGAGTTCGATCCAGATGGGATCATGAATCTGAAGGACAATAACATCCCAAAGGGTATGATTGAATTAGAAAGACTCTTCGATTCAGATAAGTTGAGTACTCCTCCTCACCACAACGAAGATGGAAATAAATGTGAAGCAGTCAATCTGGGAACCGACGAAGATGTAAAAAATGTATTCATAGGGAAAGTTTGCACACAGGAAGAAAGAGAAAACATCCTCAATAGCATGAGAGAATTCCACGATGTTATTGCTTGGGGGTATGATGACTTGAAAACATACGACACATCCATCATCACGCATACTATCCCTCTCAAGCCAGGAAGCAGACCTTTCCGACAGAGGCAGAGGCCGGTTAATCCTTTATTGGAGCCACTTATTTATCAAGAAGTCAAGAAGCTGCTACAGGCAAAGATCATATTTCCGATCAGACACTCGACGTGGGTCGCCAATTTAGTTCCAGTTAGAAAAAAGAATGGAGAAATAAGATTATGTGTTGATTTCAGGAACTTAAACAAAGCATCAGAAAAAGATAATTATCCTTTGCCTTCATTGGACGAAGTGCTTCAAATTGTAAATGGTTCACAGATGATGTCTTTTCTGGATGGATATTCAGGGTATAACCAGGTTATGGTTGAAGAAGAGGATCGATTGAAGACCGCTTTCACTACCAAATGGGGGACTTACGCATACAGAAGGATGCCTTTTGGCCTAATCAATGCAGGAGCCACTTTCCAGCGAGCTATGGATATTGCTTTTAGAGATATTATTGGAAAATGCATTATCATCTATATGGATGATCTTACGGTGTTCTCAAAGGTCAGAGCAGATCATGTAGAGCATTTAAGGAAGGTTTTCGAATCTTGTAGAACATATGGAATTTCCTTAAATCCAAAGAAGTGCATCTTCGGGGTGACAGAAGGAAAGCTCTTGGGTCATGTCATATCAGAACACGGTATCTCTATTGATCCAGATCGGATAGAAGCCATTAAGAGAATTAGCATGCCTGCCAGTAAAAAGGAATTAAAGTCATTCTTCGGCAAGATCAACTTCGTCAGGAAGTTTATTACCGGATTTGCAGAAATTATTAAGCCATTGAATGATATGTTAAAGAAGGATGCGAAAGTTGAATGGACTCCTCAAGCAAAGAAAGCATTCGAAGAAATCAAGCAAGCAATTGCTAGGGCTCCCGTCCTCATCAGTCCAGACTACTTGAAGCCGTTTTATTTATATTCTTTTGCATCTGATCACACCTGTGCAGGGATTTTGACCCAGAGGATAGATGATAAAGATGAACATCCCGTTGCATTTATGAGTGCCCCTTTTAAGGATGCTGAGCTGAGATATCCCGCAGTGGAGAAACAGGCGTATGCTCTAGTAAAGGCTATCAAGAAATTTCGGCACTATATCTTGCGGAGTAAAGTGTATGCTATAGTTCCAGATGCCGCAGTTAAAACACTACTAATGCAAAATGAACTAGGCGAACGAAGAGGCAAGTGGGTCGCCACTATTCAAGAATACGACATCGAAATTCAACCAATGAAGTTGGTTAGAGGACAAGCACTGACTCAGACTATAGCAGTCGAAGAACCTGGATTAGTTCAGCAAGCTTACGTACTTGAAGCAGTATCACCAGATGAGTGGTACGATGATATTGTTTATTACCTACTATCTCAGAGATGTCCAGAACATATGAGCCCAACACAGAGGAGAGCATTGAGATACAGAAGTAAACGCTTCATGTTGCAAGGATCAGTTTTATTCAGACAGAATCATGAAGGCATCTACCTAAGGTGTGTTGGTAGGAGCGAAGCTAAAAGTATTATGGAACAATTTCATGATAAGTTCGGAACTTGCCACGGCGGTGAGCTGGCAACGGCAAATCAGATATTAAGGGCAGGCTACTATTGGCCAAAATTGTTTCAAGATGCTCATCAGCACATCAAAACTTGCCATATTTGTCAAGTAGCAGCTTCAAGAGAACGAAACCCAGCTATGCCTTTGCAGCCAGTTGTTGAATTCAGACCTTTTGCTAAGTGGGGGTTAGATTTTATTGGCATGATAAACCCACCGTCTTCTGCACAACATAAATATATTTTGACTGCTACAGACTACTGCACCAGATGGACAGAAGCCCATGCTTTGAAGTTCTGTACTTCCGAAGTAGTGATCAAGTTTTTAGAAGAGAACATAATTACCAGATTTGGTTGTCCAAGTGCCCTTGTATGCGACAATGGCCCTGCATTTTCATCACTCAGATTTTCAAATTGGGCCTTTGAATATGGCATAACCCTGAAATTTTCATCGAATTATTATCCACAGGGAAATGGCCTAGCTGAGTCCACAAACAAGAACCTTTTGAATGCAATAAAGAAATTACTGGATAAGAATCCAAGAGACTGGCATACACAGTTGAAGTTCGCTCTTTGGGCAGACAGAACTCGAGTCAAGTCTTCTTTGGGTACTTCTCCATATCACCTGGTTTATGGGCAGGATCCTATCTTCCCAATACAATTGAGGATTCCAACCTTGCAATTCATGCAAGAGTATTTAAATGAAGATGAGCAAGTACAAGTAAGATTATCACAGCTCCTGCATCTGGAAGAAAAACGAGACATCGCCTTAAATAAATTTATGAAACATCAAGGAGTGGTCAAGCGTTGGTTTGATCGACAGGCGAGAGTGAAAGCCTTCAGAATTTCTGATCTGGTTTTATATTGGGACAAAGCACACGAACGGCGAGGTGATCACGACAAATTCGATTATCTCTGGAAGGGCCCATATCAGATTGCTGAGATCCTAGGAGAGAACGCTTTCAAATTGAAAACTCTGACCGGAGAAGATATTCCATTGCCTGTCAATGGGCAGTTCTTGAAGCACTATTTCCAGCCATGAATTCTTCGGAACACTGGTTTGTACATAGTTAGATAGGATTTCCTTTCAGTTATTTTGTTGTTTTTCTTAGATTAGATTTGTTTGTCTTGATGTCATTTGACTCAAGAATTTTTCTTGCTTTTCATAGTTTAGTTGTTTTATTTTGCTTTCGTTTTTAGAGTAGTTGTTTTTGAAGGGTTTTAATTCTTGACAAGGTGGTGTGTATCCAAAACACATTTGGTATACTTTCACTAGGATATGTTAGCTCATTTCTTAAACATTTATTCACAAAACTCTTAGGATTGATAGATTATTGTTTTCAATTGTTGATAAAGCGAGCATTGAGCTTGACTGGGACATTAATCATATATTGTGTCTTGACACCATTATCTTCTGAACGTAATATTTTAAAATGTCAAATCTAATTTTACGAATTCTTATTTGTTCTTTTGAGAAACTTAAGTCATGATTGATGGATTTCCCGTGGATTCCACCGCGAGTATTAGATAGCGTGACTGCTTGTTCTTAGGAAACGAATCAGTTGTTCGGTATTGACTGAAGTATTTTGAGGTTTCTTACACATCTTAATGATCCCGAAGTTCCTAGGAAAGCCTTTGTAAGCCTGGATCAAGTGAAAACCTTAAGGTAATTCATGATTCCATTTCCATTCCATAATAAGTATTTTGCATACTTTCATATCCGTCATCCCATTTACCACATCTCATATTACAATAAAATTGTCCATCCATTTCATTTCAATACAATAAAACCTCCATTCACATTGCATTTTCAACCAATAATGAATTCGAGTCTAATGTCTGCATCATTTATATGATTCTGTTGTTCGTTGTATACTCCAGACGGATAAAGGTCGAAGTTGAGATCAAGTACTTGGAGTATTTTCATGTCAATATCTTTTCAGCAAATCATTATCCACTGTACAGGATAAAATCAAATGTTGGTATTCCTACTCCATTCCATTTGAAATCTACTACATATATCCCTTTCGCTTTCAAAATCACATTACTATCCACACCTTTATCCTTTCCACCAATCTCCTAATCATGATTGATGAATGTGAGTGTCATCTAGGCAAGAAGCTTGCAATTCCTTCTACCCATTCCCCCATATTTCCATAAAATAAATATTTGGATGCTTTTACCTTTTAAGCAAAGAGATTCCTGAAAATCCAAAAATCTCTATGTATCATGATATAAATGCCATAATTCCTAAATCAGGCATGTTCAAAAGATATTTCGTGCTGTACTTTCAAGTCAAGAAATGCTTGAGAAATAAAGTTCTAAGTACCTGTAGCCGAATCCAAAGAGGCTACCGCATCCAATCCACCCATCCATTCCATTTCCATTCAATTCCATTCTACATTACTTCATCTCACGAACTAAAACCACAAAGGACATTATGAGTTCGTGAAGGTCATGAGGTTATCATTCTTAATTTCTAAATCATCCATTCCCCGTTCCCTATTTACATTCCCCTTTCCACTTGCAAGCTTCGAAGTTTAGGTTGATACAAACAAACGTTGATCGTGATTTCATTCCATTTCATTTTCCTTATTCACCGTCCATATTTGTTTCTTGCTATTCAACATATCCCGTCATTCCTTTGGTTTATGGTTGAATACGCTTTCATACAGTCATAATTCGTCATCACCCAATTCCGTTCCTTTCACCCCATCATGTTATTCTTTCCTGCCAACATTTGTCAGTATCACAACTTGACATGATTTTATGTATAGATCATCGCATTATCTGCAGAGTCAGACTCTTGAATTCCGTCTATTCGTTACCTCGGTGAAAACCTGGCAAACAGGCACCGTGTGTAATGGTCATCATTCAAAAAAAAAAAACAAAAAAAAAAAAAAAGAAAAGAAAAGAACAAAAAAAAAAAGAAAGAAGAAAAATAGTAAAAAAAAAAAAAAAAATTTTCGTTCACTGGTGAAAACCCGGCAAACGGGCGCCATGGATAAGTATCTTGGCGAAAACCTGGCAAACAGGCGCCATGATAGAGCTACATTGTTTCATTGCATTTTCACTATCATTCTATCACCACTCCATTTGACACCATTTACTTGTCATTGCATATTGTCATTCGCCCATTTCATCCGTGTATATATCCATCCATCCGCTTCCATGAATATACCTCGCTTGATACAGGTCAGCTTAGTTGATCCTAGTTTCTAAGGGATGGGAATGAACCTAAGTGCTTGAACTTCAAACCTCAGATATGGATAGTCGCGCTGGCAATTGGTTTTGATTCTTTGATTGAGTAATCGTGTTTATTTGATCTCGTGTGTGGGTGTACATGGAAATTTTGAAACTTGACGTTTGTTTATCTTTAGCACATTCAAGAAGTTGTTTTAATTGAAATCAATCTTTAATCACACATCAGGAAATGTAGTGTCTTGATCCAATTTATGATTCCTTTCCCTTTCAAGCTCGTTTTTGCATAGTTTACGATTGAGGATGATCATTTAATATTCTTTGAGTGAGCTTTGCAATTTTGTTTTAGAAATGTTCAGGAACATTCCTCCAGTGGAGTCGCCAGATGTTGTGACCAAATCACACATCACCCCATTAGGAATAGGGACCCCCCCTTTTTGAGCTCTGAGCTTTTCAGTGAGTTTCCAATGAGTTTTCAATGAGTTTTTTAATGAAATTTTAATGATGTCCTGACTCGTTTTCCTTTACCGGCTCGGTAACAATTTCCTTGCCTATGATCTTTGGTTCACGATTAAGGGTAGATAAACTTGCAATAATGATCAAATCCTATCTAGACATTGAGTTTTGAGGTTAATCCTTCAGAATGTTTGAGATCCTGAGAAGACTAAGACTGGAGCCTGAAATCCTGAAAATCCTGAAAAATGGCTAAGTCTGAAATCTGGTGAATCCTCCAAATTCTATATTTTGCATCTTAAATCCAGTGGATTCGGGACCTATCTCAAACATCCTGAAAGGTATATTGAAAAATATTTAAAGTATAAGAAATTCAATCTCTAAACTTATACTTAAATATATTTTTTAATATACCTTTACTCACGCGATCCTGAAAATACTTAACGATTTCAGAGGATTCAAAATCCTGATCTAGTGCGACTGGACACTTAGATGGCGCAAATCTGGGCGCAAAATGACGAAGGATAAGACACTTGAGCCAGAGGATTTGAAAACTTGATCCAGTGCGCCCATCAAAACTTTGATCCAATGTGAAAATATCAGAGGATTTCGATCTTCTATCTGTTGCACCCAAACCAAAAGGTCATTTCGAAGGAAAAAATGGAGATTTCAATACCTTCAACTAGTGCGAAAATGAAAGAACAAGTTTTAAAGCAAATCTTGGAGAGAATTTTAATGAAAATGTCAGAGGATTTCAATCCTTGAAGTGATGCGCCTAAGGCATGATCCAGTGCGACTTCTAAAGCATGATCTAATAAGACACTTGAGAGATCAAGTTCAGAGGATTCTAACAACATGAAGTAATGCGCTCAATTGATTTCAAAGATCATTTTCCAAAGCTATCCAATGCGCTAGGGTCCAGAGAATTTAAATTGTCTAAGCAATGCGCCAACATCATGAGGTCTCCTCTAAGGTAGAGTGAGAACTCCACAGGATCCTACACCTCCATCTAGTGCGCCCACACTCCAGAGGAATTAAAAAGTTGATCTAATGCGCTAAAGGTTAGAAGATTTGAATTCATGAAGTAATGTGCCAATCCTTGATAACAATCCAAGGCCAAATCTAGAAGACATCTAATATTTGATCTAATGCGACTTCTTGAGGGATAAATCTACAGGATTTCAGAACTTGATCTAGTGCGCCAACTATAGGAATACCTCTAAGTTTTCAAGTATCTTCCAAAGGTTGAGTTTAAAGGATCTTAAAGTCCCAACAAATGCGAAAGCATTGAGGATTTTCAGAACTTCATCCACTGCGCCAACAACATGAGGTAGTGATCAAGGTTTGTTTCTAGAGGATTTACCGAGGGCAACTAATGCGCCACTCCTTTAAGGAAGTCTTGCTACCCATCTAGTGCGCTACCTACAGGGAAACAACGAAATTTCATCTAATGCGCCATGTGTGGAGGAGAATAAGGTTTGATTTTGAAGAACTCTTGCTGCCCAACCAATGCGCCATGTTGAGAGGAGAGTCAAGTGTGATGTTGAAGAACCCTCAAGCCACTATCCACTGCGCCAAAGGTAAAGGTCATTTAAATTCGTCCAAGTTTGAAGACTTCAAAAATCGCATCCAATGCGCCACCTTCCAAGACTCTTATCCAAGCGCCAAACAAGAAGAAATCGGAATTGCCTATTCAATGCGCCATATGTGAGAAGAATCCAAATTGCCTAAGTGAAGCGCCAAACTCGTGAGGATCCCAATCATTCATCTAGTGCGCCATATCCAAAGGGAAAGAACGAGGTATGATTTTGAGGATCTCTAACTATTCATCTAGTGCGCTACTCCCTAAGGAGTCTTAAGACATGATCTAATGCGCTATGTTAAGGATAGGATGAAGTTTCATTTTGAAGATTTCAAACTAGTGGTCTAATGCGCCAAGAGTCAGAGGATTCTAATCCTCCATCAAATGCGCCAAAATTACAAGGCTTCCAATAAGTCCATTCAATGCGCCATCTCATTGAGCAAATGAAAACGAGTTCAAACTAATGCGAAATCTACAGGATTTTAGAACCTCAACCAATGCGAAATATAAGATAAAGAAAATGCCAAGAGGATTCGAATTCTTCATCCCATGCGCTTGAAGGAGAGAAGAAAACGTCAACCAACAACAAGAAGATCATCACGCCTTTATCTAATGCGTCCAAAAGGAGAAGTTGCAAACATTTAATAGTTGTTGCCTTCGGAAAACGTGAAATTGCATTCATTTAATAAAGATCAAAACTAAATTAAATGTTTGTGCATGAGGTCGGCCTAGAGAAAAGGAAAAGTTTTTAAAGTAAATTATATATATATGCCTCATTTCTTTTTCATTTGATTTATTTTCAAGAGCAGATTTGTTCTCCAACAGCAGAATTTTCTTCAAGGAGCAGCAACAAGAAGTTTGTTTTTAGAAGTATAAATTTGATTTTAGCAAATTTTGCCAAGTGGTGGATCAAATTGCAAGGTATCAAATACAAAACAGCTCATCAAGTAAGTCTGATCTGAGTTTTTTCTGATCTGATTTTCTTATTTTTCTTTCATTAGATGCCTTGAAATTGTTCAAATATTGATAAAATTCTAGAAGGATAAGTGGATTTTTATGATTTTTCATAGATTCTTTGAATTTAATAGTGATATTTCATAATTATAAAGGAAAATTTCATAATTTAATCCACTAAAGTTGCTGAAGTAAAATTTAGATTTTGTTTGCAATCACTTATTCGTGTCAAGTCTGCAGAATAATGGCAATGACTTCCAAGGAGCGATAAGCCAAGATCCGGATGGATGCCAAGGGGAAGATTCCTGAATCAAAGCTCGTCTCAAGGTGGACGAATGTAAGCGACACGAATATGGGAAGCAGCAACTTGGAAGATATCAAGTCAGTCCTTGAAGAACCCAACGGAGGAAGCCTCGCTCGAGCCATCATGAGGAGTGGAGCCATTGAAGCTGCTTGTTTTCCGCCAGCTTTGCCATGTCCGGAGATGATCATCGAATGTGTCAAAAAGTATGATGTAAATACAAGGCAAATTATAGCCAAGGATGGAACGATATTGGCCTACTTGCGAAGGGAAGCAGTTGAGGAGACTTTCAACATTCCAACCAAAGAGAGGATGATCAGCATCTCAATACAACAAGGTCAGCAAGAATATGATATTGACACCAAGATAAAGTTACAAGAGATAAGGAGAGAGTGGATGGCCAATCCAGCCATGAAGTTCAATATGAATAATCCTCCACAGTTCCATAAGTCAGATTTTCATCCCGAAATTGGATATTTGATCATGTTTCTGAACAGAATGACAGGAATGCCTCAATCTGCTACCTTTCAGCCTTGGATGTATTCTTTCATCAAGTCAGTTCTCAAAGGGAAAATGATTGATTGGGCTGGACTTATCAGTCAGAGTATACATGAGCAGTTCCTCAATTTTGCTAAGACTAAGACTTGTTATATGAGTTCCTATATAGTGTACCTTCTTGCCAGAAATGAAGTCTACTCAGGTTTGTCCAAAAAAGGAGAAGTCGGCATTGGACCTAACAAATACTTGTCACATCAATGTTATCCTCAGTTGCACCTCAAGAGTATTAATCATTATACAAGGTTTAATGATGCATTTGCTATGTTCATAATGAAGAAACTGAGGGGAGAATTTCATAAAAGGTTGTCTAATGCAGCGAGAGAATTCATTTCAGCATATGGACACTGGTATACTCAGCATGAAAGGTACACTTACCTAAGGATCCAAGGATTTACATCATATCCATACAGATTGCCAAGGTATCCAACTAACAGGATGGTGATGTTAGAGGTTACAAGACAACTCCTAGAACTCATCAGGTTGCAGAAGTTGAAAAAGAAAGGAGGAATCCAATTTCCACTTCGTCTTGGACAAAATCTGGAGTGTCCGTCCTTATCAGCAGCAGAGTATTCTGAAATAGAGCTACAGGCCTATCATTTGCAAATTCATGGCACCAAGAGGCCTAACTTTGACCCTTTCCAAGTTTGCTGGAAATACAACAGAGAATTCAAACATATCAAGCAGTTGGAAGACCACTGGGCCAGTGCTCAAGATGAAGATGATCTCCGAACACTTCAAAGTTCGAGACTCGACTGGGATTTAGTCAGAGCTACCAAAGTATTCAGGATTCCAGACCAGTTCACCGAGGATGATACTTTGCTAATAGATGAATTTGACAAGATAAAGGATTTGCCTTACGCAATTGATTGGTCAAAGAGGGATGCATCCGAAGAAGATTTGATAAAGCCGGTCTTAGCCATGACACAAGTGTGTATCAATCAACTATTGCAGGAAATGAGTGCTGAAAGTCAAGTTCTCACTTACAATAAGATGGATGAAGGAGAACCAAAGCAGCATAGTACACATAGCCAACCACAACATAGTGGGAATGATCAAAGCAATAATTCAGCTAGAAAGAGGAAAAGACCTAGTCAAGACCAAGGGGAATCAAGCCGAAGACCTCAGAAAAAGAATAATCCCTCTACTTCATCTAATCCACAAGAAGGTGCTTCAATTGTTCAAAATCCAATACAAGAGATAGAAGTTATAGAAGAAGTTGCCTTGATTCCATCAGAAGAAATCCAATCAAGCCCCACTGTCATAATAGAAGAGAATGATGATCTTGGTCAGGATGAAGTAGGACAAGCTGAATCTGATGAGGAAGTAGCTCGTGTTCAACATAATCAAGATCATGGACAACGAGATCTTTCTACTTTCCCACCTTGGTTGAGACAAAGGATTGAAGAAAGTACAATTGTAGAGACTTATCAGCCTACTGCAGTTGAGGAATTGCTTGTAAATGTACAAAAGAGTCATCAGAAGAAGAAAGCAACAATCCTTTCTAAAATCACTCAAGATTCTGCTGGAAACAGAGAGGTCCACATAGCTGTTCCTAGAAATGACAAGGAGTTAGAAAACATGGCACCTGAGGATTACAATATGACTACCTTGGGCATGGGTCCAATCACAAGGGAACAAGTCGAGGAGGAACTACAAGATGCAGTGAATAATGTGAGAAGCATGTTGAAACAAGAAAGAGAAGCAAGGATGAAAGTTGAACAAGATTTTAGTACATTGAAGCATTACATCCAACAGGTCATGCAGCCTATTCAACAGAAGGAAGCTACTGCAATTCCTCCTTCCATTCTTCCACAGGAAACAGTATCCCAAGTTGAGGACATGAGAACTTCATCTCAGATGATGAAGGGATGGATAGAAAAGACAGAAGACAAGGCCTATATTTACCTTGAAGAAATTGTGCAAGTGTATGACAGAGTCATTAAGCTCCAAGGTCGAGTCCAAGCTTCATTGGGAAGTTGTGCTGAGTTCAAACCAATCAAAGAGCAATATATGCCACAACTCAAAAGCTTAATGGAAGCTCCAGTAGAAGATTTAATTCATAATAAGGTGATTGATAGAGATACTCCACATGACTTCGTCACTTGGTATTTCTCCTTTCACAACAAGGGGCAACTAGTTGATAAGATTGAAGTAGATATGTCCAGGATAAGAAGTGTTCTTCTAAGAACAGAAAATCATATATACACTGCTTTGACAAAGATTTGTAATCCTTATGGAAATGTTACTATTGAGAACATGAAGCAACAAGTTAAGGCATTCTACTTTCAATATGATGGACTTGATGAAGGTCAACTAGATAGTATATTCACACTTGCATATCGTCTTGGGGAAAATAAGTCTTGGATAAATGACTGGGAGAAGACACTTGGCGTCTATGAGGCAGATGTAGCAGTGGCAGAAGGATCTATTAAGGCAGCGACAAGTGTACCAATGGAAGATATTATTCAAATTGTGTCCAGATTCGTTGTATCTCATAGTACTACTACATAGTACTCACCTTGATGATGTGGCTTCCTTATCCTCTTGGAAAGCGTGCCTTTGTTCTGTCTTTCATGACTTCTTTCATTTAATATGAGTAACCTCCTATATTTAATAAAGTTAACCTCATTCATTTAATAAAGTATAGTTTGTTGCAACTACTTGTGATGTGGCTTGATCTGATCCGCTGATTTCGCCGATCAATCTTGACCCTTCTCTCCTTTGAGGACTATAAAAGAGCTCTCATTGCTCTCATTTGTAACGGGTTGGAAATTCTGAAATTGTTGTAAGAGCTCTCTGAGATAATAAAGGACTCATTGATTTGGTGATTCTATTTATATTTCTGAGTGTTTGCATGGTTTCAATTTTCACACGAACATTAAGTTAAGTTACAAGTTTTCTTTTTAAGTATAAGTTAGTTAGTGAAAGGTTGTTTATTGCCTTGTAGTGAAGTCTTTACAATTGAGCGTCAATTTGATCTTTATGCCTGTTGAATTTTCATGAGCATAATTGATTTAAACATCTTGCATACCTTTGAAGATAGCACCTCTCTTGTGTAGTTGTTTTATCTTGGCAAAACAAGATTTGGTTCGACTTCACTCTAAGTAGTAAACGTCCTTCCATTTAGGATTGGATTAGTATTTCTCAACCCTATATCTTTTGCCTTTTTTTTTTTTTTTTACCAATCAGTTAGATTTAGGATCAGAACGTCCATTGCTAAATCATACGCGTCAGTTGCAGTACCTAGATTTTCTAGTGTTCACTTCCAGAGTCTTTGAAACAACAAGTTACATGAACAATTGTGTAAGTCCCTTTGTTGATTAACAGCAGAATCATACTTAAATCATTGAGCTGTCTCTTACTGAAATTAAATTTATAAGAAGGAACCTTGGAGTTATCTCGTTTGATCACTTAGTTCAGCATCCGAGAGGCTTTGCTCAAGAGAGAGTCAGATACTCAGTATTTCACTCTATTGTTGACTTGTTGAAAAACAACCATCAACAGGTCCCATATCCGGTTTGTCCGAACCATGGTTCCTTTCCATCCATGGATTATGGCTGGAGACTTCAATGCTATTTCTGAGTTGGCTGAGAGGAGGGGTGGTATTGCGAGGCTTGAGCCTTCTGCACTGCTACTTCAGGATAACATTTCAGCTTTAAATCTGGTGGATATCAAGCCCATTAATGGCCAGTTTACTTGGAATAATCGGAGGATTGGGAATAACTGCATTGCGGAACGACTTGACCGCTTTCTGGTTTCTTGCTACTGGGTTGGTGGGTTGTGGTCTTCTAGCTCTGAAATTTTGGATTGGAGGGGATCAGATCATTGGCCTATCAAGCTGGCTATTTCTTCAGCTCGTGTGCCTCGATCTCCTTCTTTCAAGTTCCAGCTTATGTGGTTGCGTGACTCCTCTCTCCATGACTATATTGTTGAGTGGTGGAGGTATGGTAGACTTGCTTATGGTACAGCAATGTATACTTTTGCTAAGTTGCTTCAATTTGTCAAGTATCAGCTTAAACGTTGGAATCGGCAGTGCTTTGGAAACATTTTCCATGCTAAGACTGCTGCCCAGGCTGAGTTGGATGGTATTACGAGGTTGATCAGGGAGGATGGAGTGACTGAGGACCTGCTTCGGGAAGAGACTAGGGCTTTGAAAGCATTGGAAGAGTGTGAGCTACGAGAGGAAGTTTTTTGGAAACAAAAGGCTCGGATTGAGTGGCTTCAGGAAGGGGATAAAAATACCGCTTTTTTCTTCAACTCGGTGAAAGCCAGAAGACATGGCAATTCTATTTCTACTCTGGTGAATGATAGGGGTGAAACTCTTTCTTCTTTGCAGGAAATCACATGTGAAGCTATGCAATATTTTGCTTCTTTATTTAGGGAGGACTCGCAGGGGGGTTCTGATGAGGAAGCTCAGGTCCTTTCTTGTATCCCTTCTTTGGTTTCTAGGGAGATGAATGAGCATCTTATGAGTGATATTTCGATTGAGGAGCTAGAGGGGATCGTGTTTCAAATGAATAGGGGGAAAGCTCCTGGCCCTGATGGTTTCCCGATTGAGTTCTTTCAAGAATTCTGGGAGATTATCAAGTTGGACTTGCTGGCAGTTGTTCAGGAGTCTCATAAGAATAAACAGATGTTACGGGCTTTGAATTCTACCTTCCTTGCTCTCATCCCAAAGTGTGATGGGGCGGATAGGTTAAGTCAATTTCGTCCTATCTCTCTTTGCAATGTGATCTATAAAATTATCTCTAAATTGATTGCTGATAGGTTGAAAAAGTGGCTTAAAGTGCTAATTTCTGAGGAACAGAGTGGTTTTGTGGCGGGACGTCAGATTCTGGATGGGGTTGTTATTGCAACTGAAACCATTCACTCTATGGCTAATTCCAAAGATAAGGCAATGTTCATCAAGCTTGATATGGCTAAGGCTTATGACCGTGTTCGATGGTCCTTCCTTCGGAAGGTTCTTGGTGCTTTTGGTTTTGGGGATGCATGGATTTATTGGGTTATGAGTTGTGTTACTTCAGTCTCCTTCTCTGTGTTAGTAAATGGTGAGCACTCTGAGCTTTTTGGCGCTTCTTGGGGTTTGCGGCAGGGTGACCCCCTCTCTCCTTACTTGTTTCTTCTTCTTGTTGAGGGTCTGGGACACTTGATAAGAAGGAATGTGGAGCTAGGTTTCATTCAGGGCTGGGGGTGGGGAGGTGGTTTACCTCCACAATCTCACTTGCAGTTTGTTGATGACACTGCTTTGATGGGTATGGCTACAATTAGGGAAGCTTTGAATTTGCGCAAGGTGTTGGATGTTTATCTTCTAGCTTCGGGCCAATTGATCAATGAAGATAAGCCTTCCATCTTTTTCTTCAATACTCCAGGTTCCATTCAGAGGCGAATTGCTCATATCTTGAGATTTCAGACTGGGGTTCTCCCTTTGACCTATCTTGGTATTCCCATCTCTATTGGAAGACTTCCCAAGGAGTCTTGGCAGAATATTCTGGATAAATTTCGTGTGAAAGTTAATCATTGGACCCATCGCTGGTTGTCCTTTGCGGGTCGTGTTCAGTTGCTCAAGTCTGTGGTGCAGGCCCTCCCCATTTATAGATGTATGATTCAGGTGGCCCCTTTGGGTTTTGTTAGGGAATTGGATTCCTTAGCAAGACAGTTTTTATGGGCTGGTAGCTTATTGTCCTCTAAATGGAGCCTTGTTAGATGGGGCATTGTTTGTAGCCCGAAGCAGTTTGGCGGCCTCGGGTTAAGGCAGTCGTCATTGTCAGGGATGGCGTTGGCTGCTAAATTGTATTGGCGGTGGTGTGTGGAGCAGGATGGGATCTGGGCCAGGATATTAACTCAGAAATACTTCCCAGGGATCCCTCAAATTGATATTCCTCGGTATCCACTGGTGGGGAAAGGCTCGGTGATTTGGAGTACGCTCAAGAAAGGGGCTACTCTGGTCAAGGATGGTTTATTTTGGATTTGTAAAAGAGGGACAAAAGCTCATTTTTGGTCTGATTCTTGGGATGGTTTTCCTCCCATTGTTTCTCAGTTTCCTAATTTGGTGACTCTGTGCCAGAGGTTTTGTGAAGTTGGTTGGTCAAGGGTGAGTGACTTCAAGTCCTTTTCTTCTCATGGGCAGTTGGTGGTGGCAAGATGGAAGAATCCTGATGAGTGGCCTATTGTTGGTATGGAGGAGGAGTGTGCTGAGCTTCATAGTATCCTTTCTCGTAGACGTTGTAGCTCCCTCCAGGAAGGGGATGTTCTTTCTTGGTCTCCTAATTCTAAGGGTGTCTATACTGTTGCTTCTGGATATTAGGTGTTGTTATCTAACCAGCTGGAGGGGGTGGAGGTTCACTGGTGGAAGAAAGTGTGGAATAAGCTTTCTTGGCCGAAGTGTAACTGCTTTATTTGGACTTTGGCTTGGAATAGGTACTTGACTTGGGATAATATTCAGAAGCGGGGTTTTCAAGGTCCTTCTATGTGTGTTATGTGTGGATGTGGAGAGGACTCCTCTCACTTGTTTTTCCATTGTCCCTTGACTTTGCAGCTTTGGCATTTTTGGTGGGAAGTTTGGAAAAGCCCCTGTGTTCATGCTTCATCCCTGGTTGAGTTTTGGAGTAGTCTGGGTAGACCTCCTTCTATGGCCTCTTTCTTGCAAGATGTGTGGTATGCTGGGCCTTCCTTCATACTATGGCAGATTTGGTTGGAACGGAATCGCAGAATATTTCGAGGTGAGAAGTTGTTGATTCAACAAGTTTGGCACAAAATTATGAGTATAATTCGGGAGACGGTGGAATCTAAGTGTGATGTGGTGTTCCCTTTGGAGAAAGGAGATGTTGAGTTGGTGGATAGATTGGGTATTCAGGGGTTGTCTCCAGCTTCTGCTTGTGTCAGGAAAGGAAGGCGAGTGATAAAGAAAGTGCAAAGGGTGGGAAGATGGCTTCCCCCTCCGTCTGGCATTCTGAAGCTCAATACTGATGGTTCTTCAAGGGGCAATCCTGGGCCTGCTAGGATTGGTGGGACTGGCAGGGATTCTTCAGGATCGGTGGTTTTTTTCTACTCTGTTCATGAAGGATGGCAAACTATCAACCTTATGGAAGGTTTGGCGATCCTCTATGCTTTGGAGAGGGCTTATGCTTTGGGATGGCGCAAGGTTATCTGTGAGTCTGATTCACAGGTTTTGATTAATTTGCTGAATACACAGAAGGTTTCTGATGTTAGTTGGTAGTTGGCTATGATGGTGCAACAAATTCTGCAAATAAGTTCTTTGATGGAGATGGTGTCTTTTGTCCATATTCCAAGGGAGTGGAATAGGGCAGCAGATTGTTTGGCTAAGTGGGCTTCTGAGCATTTAGATGGTTGGAAGGTTGACGAATGGGAGCAGGTTCCTCATGAGCTCCGATATGACTTGGAGAAGATTCTTGCTGAGGATGGGAATGGTATTGGTGAAGGATGATGTTGTTTCATGCTTTGTATGGCTGTTTCTTATGGATTACTAGGGCCTTGGCCCTTTGATGCTTTGTAATGTTCTTTTCTGAATTTCAATAAAGTTTTTACCCCTTTTTAAAAAAAAAAAAAAATTATAAGAGGGTAAGTATGTCTTTTACCACCAAGCATAATAAGAGACGTGCCTCTTCGAACATATCTCGAAGGGGAAATAAATAAAGGTTGTGAGATAGAAGGAAAACATCATGGGAAGAAAATATAAAAGGAAAGACAACATACATTAATATATAGAGATATGTACATCAACAGCAAATGGGAGGAATGATTCCAGTAAAAATAAATAAATAAATATAATATATACATAGTAGATAAAGGATGTGATGTCCTGATAGAGATGGTACGATTAAACATTATTAAAAATTATATTCATGATAAAACTATAATAATAATGATAGCATAATAACAATAATAAATAATATTATAATAATATATATATATTTATAATAGTGATATTATAATGATAATGAATAAGTAATATATTATATAGTTATGTTAATAATAAAATAACAATAGAATTCAAGTGCTCAAGCAATCAAATATATATATAATACTATTAATAACATATGTAATAATATAATATAGATATTTTATTAATATTATAACAAATACTATAATATATAAATATTAAAGAATAGGCATGAAGCCGACTCAAGAAGAGTCACAACAAACAAAAAGGGACATTATAATAATAAAGGCAAATTGTATGTTTTGAAATGTGTGTGGAAACTGCATGTATTGCATTTTATGAATTCAACCAAGAGAGGGAATGCATAGACCTTAGTAGATTGCCTATAAACCCCATCTAGGTTCCGTACCTGTAGGCCCGAGACCAGGAATGGGCATTATGCCCCGTAGGCCTGAGTCAAGGGTTTGGATCATGGAGGGATGGGGGTCCCACATTGGATTATGCCCCATAGGCCCGAGACGAGGGAATGGGCAATATGATATGCCCCGTAGGCCTGAGTCAAGGGATTGGGCAATAGGACTGTGGTAGGCCTTAGGCTACTAAGGGCTTATGTGTTTACCTCCCCCGACATAATGAACATTTTTCTTTTACCTATGTGTTTCAAATTGCAAGTGTGTTTATGTTGGACTGATAAATACTAGACGTTAAAACTAACATGTAGCAATATGGACTTGAATATACATGATGCCGCAGGCACTAATTCAAAAGTCCGTGTGATCTATTCAACCCAAGGTTACCCCATTAAAAGAGAAGAAACCCTAAACCTAATTCACAAGCGAATTCTAGGGCAAGTGGGGTAAGGGACATTACATTTCTACTCATGAGTGAAGTGAGTATTTAGCGAGTACTGATACTATGGTTGCTACCATGATGCTTAGCTCACAGTCTATGATCTATTTTCCTTTATCCTGGGTCACTGGTAGAACTCAGTATTTCTATCCTTGCAAGCAGCACTTTCTATGTATGGCATTCCTCAATAGAGTGCCTTCTGGAATTGTGTATAGTGCACCACTTGCCAGTATTGGATTGCCTATTTTTTCCTCTAGCAGTGCATTCTAGGAATGATGCAAGGATCATTTTCCTTTTTGCTCTGAACTCAACTTGGCTTCAGACTTGGATTTCTTATTCTGTAACTTACAATGGGACTTGTAGTCATTATTCTTCGACTTATGCTTGGCTTTTGCTTCAAACTTGCAAGCATTCCTGTATGCTTTTCTTCAAGAAGAGATATGGAGGAACCCATGTTAGTTAGGATGTATGATCTCAAGACTGACCTATACTTCAAAATGAGATTTTGCTTTGTTTGTTCAATATTTAATTTGGAAGTCAAAGTTGGAAAAGTTGGAATATATCAGTGTATTATTGAATAGGCTGGTTACAACCTTGACAAAGTTTCCAAAAAGGCAATAGGTGTATCCTTGAATACACTGGTCATCATAGTTTCCAAAAAGGCAATAGGTGTTTTGCAAGACTTATAACAATTGTTGAATGGCCTCTTAAAGACCTTTATTACTTCTAAAACATCAGCTGTCTTATAAAATTTAGAGGCAATAGAGAAAATGAGTAGATGACTACCACTGTTTTGTCAAAAACCTTAGGCACTTAAAAACTCCCGTGAACTTTGATATTTTAATACGATATAAAGAAAACGTATATATTTAGAAAATAAGGATAAGAGAAAAAAAAAAAGGACAAGTTTCATATTAAAAGAAATAAGAGTAGATCTTCTTTAGAAGTTGGAAATGGAGGCACTGATGAATAAGGATCGCCATGGTGTTTGAAATTCCCATAATGCCCATATCTACTCACAGTTTCATGCAAAAAATGAATAAGAAACATTATAGTTATACTTATGACATTACACACCTGAAGCTTTTGCCGTCCCCATTTTAGAGCTTCTTTATGAGAACAATGATAAAGGTCAAGTTTTCCAGGGCCTTTGATTGCAGATCCTCGGTCTTCAACCTGCAATTGCAGAAAACTCTGTTTTATTCTTTTGCTCTAGTGTTTTGATAGTTATTCTATACTTCTCTGCAAATTTTTCAATTGATTGTAAACCAATACTTTTTTAGCTATTTATTTTTTAGTTGCCTCACCACTTCAAAGAAGACAAACAGAACTTCAAACTATAATGTATTTGGTTCCAATTTTATGATGAAATATGAAAACAGATGCAAAAGCTTAAATTCCTGTAAAGAACGATGGATCAATAGACATAAAGAATGATCTGACTAGTCATCTCCAGGTAATTTACTTGTTTAGCAGAAACTTTAACCGTGCTTCTTCCACTCCAGTTCAAAGCTAAAAACCATGTTCAAAAAAAGTTCTTGTTTTCTAGACATAAACTTAGTGATGTTAAAGAATAGAATAAAACTTAAATATTAATCTTCAGTAAATTTTAAAAAACACTAAGTTTGTGAGCTAATTAAGGTATGAACCACACAAAAATGATTTGTACACATTAATTGCCACAATAGCATGCATTAATAATAATATGTGCAAAAATTGAACTATCTACATTATGCAAAGGCACAAAATAAACATCTGAGTGGGAACATTATTATTTTACTATTTCTATACTTGTTGATTTTGTTTTTCTCTTCAATTTTGCTAGTCCTGATGCAGAATGTAAACAATTTCAATGACATGTCTTTATATTTGATAGAATGACTACGATACACCGAAATTAATCTTTCAAGTATATCGTGTATGTCAACTCTCATGTGAATTCTCAATTCAGCTCAAATGTTATATAATGAATATGGTGAATGGTTTATCATATGAATAATTGAATTTTCCTATATTTTTTAATTTTCTTTATATTTTTAATTGTCATCCCCTACCATCCCTGAAAAAGAGGCGTCTCATCACCTGCCATTCCCAAAACACATCCCCACATTTCCTGCCATCACATTTCGTCAACTTATGTTTCCAGACAGGTGACAGCAGGAAACAGGGGGACATGTTTTGGGGATGGCAAAGGATGGGAGGTCTTTTTTGGGGGGATGGGAGGGGACAGCAATTAAAAAATAAAGAGATTTTTAAAAGATAGGAAATTTCAATTATTTATATGATAAGGCAGTTACCATATTCATTATAATATTATATAAACATATTATATAGCATTTGAGCTGAATTGAGAACTCACATGAGAGTCAACATACACAATATACTTGAAAGTCTAATTTCACTGTATCTTAAACATTCTATAATTCTGCATTAAGACCAGCAACCATAAAAGGTTTCAGTGGAAGAGCTGCAAAAGATGAAGAGCTGTAATGAGCCTTACTCAATCAGACTCAAAACCCTTCAATTTTTGCCTTCGGAATTTTGCCAAAACACTTGGTGTGCCAGCTGATATATGCTGATATTGTTTCCAGTTTGACTTATCCTTGGTTTTTTGTGATGCCAATGATGTTTAGAAGCTTGTGAATGAATGCAAGATGACTAACAAAGTAACCAAGATGATATACAAGTCTTTTTGCATTTTTCAAATGCATATATATGACTGAAAATGATAACTACAGTTACTTGACATTTAGTCAAACACTCAGCATGCAAACTATATAAGCTGATATGAAAGTAACTACTTGACAATTCATCAAACAATTTGCAACCAACCTCCAATATTTCAATTTGATATTTTGTAGTGATTACAAGGCTCAACTCATATGCAATATGCAAACTTCCCCTTACATCAACTTGACTGAAATTACATTGTCAAATGTCTGTCATAGGACAGCGACTACAACTCCCAACCAAATGCAATGCAAAATAGATATATAACTGAATTTGTGCAATGCCAATGAATGCTTATGACAGTAACTGCCAGCTAATACAAATAAAGAACCTGATATAATGATGGCAGCCACACAACTTGTTCGATCCTCCAAGATGATGAAGTCTATGCCCTTCAAGATGCTGCGTCTAGCCTCATGTGAGCCCAACGAACTCTTCAAAAAACTTGACTAATTTTATTTGGCTTTCTTTAACAAAATTGCACTATTTACAAGTGCGTCCCAGCTACCAATGATGTTTGATTTTTATCTCCCTCCAAAACAGGAATCGACTTCCTCAAAGTTGCCTCTAGCAATACCAAAATCGTCCTTCTAAGAGCCCAGATCGCAATGTTATGACAGCAGCAACTAATCAGGAAATGAGCAGCAATTAAACCCTTGAAGAACCCTTTAGTAGACTCAACTAAGATGCAAGATACTGTAGCGTTTAGTGTTCACGCTGCTGTAGCACAACACTATTCACGGGTACTGTAGCGTGACACTATTCACAGGTACTGTAGCGCGTCACTATTTACGGGTACTGTAGCAGCCAGCAATAAATGTATTCCACAATGAATCCTTAATACCCTTACAATCTACAAATAGATATGCATCAACCCCTTGTATTCTTTGTATTTCTTCTCCAATTTAAGCACAGATTGGACTCTTGGATGAAGTCCACAATGAAGCAATAATTCAGCTGATATTTCACAACCTCAAAATTGCATAACCAATGAGAGTTTTCTTTCCCAATGGCTCAATGGCAGAAACCCTAGCTGGCTTCCTCACCAAACAACAACATCAAAGCAAATATCAATTCCTGGATGATATGAAGCTTGGCTTGATCTTCTTTTATACTTTTTCAATCCATCTCCAAGAAGCTTCTAGAAAAATAATATTATTATTTTATTTTAGTGACTTTGTGTTATAATATTTTATTTAAGTCACTTTATTAAATTAATTAAATATAAGGTCACTTTATAATATTTATTTATTTAATAACCTTACAAATAATTAATTTAATTATTATCTCCCTTAATTTCCCAATCCAACTGAATACCGGAATCGACACTGCCCGCATGTCATAATCAGGTGCCCTGCTATAAATAGTAAACCCATCTAAGTGACTTACTATAAATAATAAGTATGAGAAACTGAGTTCTGAAACCTCTGCAAAAGCCAAGCCTGAACCTCATTTAACCCTGGAGAAGAAACCACACTGATAACCGCCCAACAGGTCCCTCTAACCACCTGCGTTAGCCTATGAGGGCCAGGAATAGGCTAAACCACCCAAAAACCACAACTACCTAATATGGGGACATTACAAGAGCTATAATGACTGATCTTTTATCCCAATCTATCATTTACACTTGGCACTAAAGGATGCTTCTTATAGTCTAATATATGTGTCATGTCCAATATATGGATATTTTAAATACGATGTTAACTACAATCAGGACACCGTAATAAACAGTGACATACATCCAGCAATCTACCAGGGAATACAGTTTGTCATTTTCCTTTGACATGTGAGATAGAGAGAGAGGGGCTACGTCAACAAACTCCCTGATGATGTAGAGATGAGAGAAACCTGTTATAAGTCTATAAGATATCTCACGGCAATAAAAAGCTAAAACTAAATCAGCTATCCTATCTTAGATGAATTTCTTTTGCTATTTCAAGTTCTAGAATGTCCCTAATGTTACAAGTTACAACAGCTTGAAATTGACTAATAATCCAAATGACAAAACAAAATGCTTTTATAATTTCTGTATCTAAATGACTGTTTTTTATATTTTTAAATGTTACTGTGTTTTCTTTAGGGTTTAGGGTTTTCGAAGGTCGGGGGGTCTTGTGGGACCCCCCCCCAATCCCTTTTAGTTTTTCTTTTTGTTTTTTTTTTCCATATTTTTTTTAAATGTTGCCCACCATCTAGGGACAGGATGTTTCCACTTTCCAGGCATTTGACTATCATTTCCAGGACATACCTGGTTCAACAGGGAGATCAGGAACAGTCTGAGGACGTTTCCAAGGCATCCCTGCATCCCCAAAATGTGACAGGGACCAGGACACCTGGAAAATACCCAGGGACATGTCCCCATGTATCCATGTATTTTGTTCTTTAACATTATGGTTCTCATTTTGCATGAAGTAGACATGTATTCACGTGTAATATTTAAAGTACCAAAATTTTTAGCTGGCTTATTTTCTATGTATAAATTATACTTAGTGATGTAGACAATGCTTCAGGATTAAACTGTGTGAGATTGTTTTCCCTCAACGTTTCAGGTCACACTCTGTGAACCATCGTCTGGAGAAAAAGAGAGCAAGAGAACAACAGATGATAAATTGCAGACTTGAGGCCATCTTAAAAAGAGGAGGGGAATGGTGTGGTGTGGGAACCAAGAAAAGAAGAGTGGGTTAGGGGTAGCCAATAACAACACAAGGCACCAATGAAGAGAAGAGACAAAAAGACAATAAAAATAAAAGGTTGACAAAAGTGAACCAAATTATTTAACGAGAGAAGACATCTCCTAAAATATAAAAATGTAAAGAAGAAATTAGGAAAAGAGGGGTACAAGCAGAAATCCTAGTAAATAACAAGGAATATATATAAATGTGTGTGTGAGTGTGTGTGGCAAGCACATAATTTAATAAATAAAGACAGCTTAAACACTTAAAAATGAAAGGAAATAAAAGAAAATAAAACGATGTATATATTACAATATAAATCAATATATACATTTGGTATATATTTAATAAGTTATATATATACTATTTAGAAAAGAGAAAACAAGACAAGGATAAAAGACCTCAAAAACAAAAGAAATAAAAACAAAGAGAACAAGAAAAAAGACCAAGCATCAAGAACCAAGAACCAAAGAAGCAAACAAATTACCAACTCTATCATTAGACAGTGAAAGGTAAATGAGCGGAAAGAGACATGAGGCCACAAAGAAACACGGAGGGGAGAGGACAAAATCAAGAAAGCTCAGAGGAACGAGCATGACCTAGGAGGAAATGAGCAAAAAATTTTGAGTGGGAACGAGACACCAAGAGTGCGCTAGGGGAGAGGAGAGAGAAAGCAAGCAAGGAGAAGAAAGGAGGGGAAACCCAAGGGGGACGACGGAGGAAGAACCAGAGGGAAGGACAATAGGAGGAACGGGAGGGATGCCTACTCGAGAACTAATAGGGGGAGAGGACAGATGGGCAGGGGGGGTTGCCCGGGCAGATGGAGGCAAAGGGTGGAAAATAAGGGAAGAAAGGGAAGAGGGAGGGACAAAAGGATGAACGGGGAAAAAAGGTGGGGAGGAGAGGAGGAAGGGTAAGGGGACGAGGAAAGGGAATAAGATGGGGATCGATCACGGAGGGGGGGTATAACGGTTTCGGAGGCGGGTGAGTAAGGGGTGCCATGATAAACTTATATTCCATCCCACATCTCGGTTAAGGTTAGAGGGGTGATTGCTAATTTCTATAGCTTCTTTAAGTTTCCTTTTGAAGAAGTTATCTTCTTTGACTAAAATTTGAGTGTCTTCCAGGGAAATGTGGTGTTTGGTTTTTGAGGAGTGCTCGGCAAGGGCTGATTTTTGGATTTGTTCATGTTTAATGTCGGCGCTATGCTCTTTAATCCTGGTACAAAAGGAATGACCTGTTTCCCCGATGTAGGGCGTACCACAAGAACACACCACCTTATAAACTCCAGAGTTCAGGAAGAGGTCTCTAGGGTCTTTAGGCGAAGGGATGCGGTTCTTAAGGGTGGAGATGGGTTTGAAGGCACAGTGAATGCCTTGTTTAAGAAGAATCTTGGAGATTTTGTTGGAGATGCCTTCTATATAGGGGATAGAGGCTCTAGGCGGGGAGGAGTGTTGAGACTTATTAGGCAAGGAATAGAACCGAGATTTGGCTTGTTTGAAAGCCCTAGAGATGAGTTTGCTTTTAAAACCATTCAATTTGAAGACTTTGGAGAGATGGGTGAGTTCAAGGTCTAAGTAATCATCATCACAGATGCGGAAGGCCCTGGTGGCTAGAGTTTTAAGGACTCCAGCTTTTTGGGCAGGGTGGTGGTGAGAGGTAGCATGAAGGTATAAATCAGTGTGGGTCGCTTCCCTGTAGACTGTACGGCGCAAGGTACCATCTGGTTTTTTTATGAGCAAAATATCCAGGAAAGGGAGTTGGTTATTGGTTTCCAACTCTTTGGTAAAGGAAATGCTTTGGGCTATGTTGTTTAGGTGCAAGCGGAAATCTTCAAGGCTCTCTCGACCATGGGGCCAACAAATGTTGGTGTCGTCAACATAACGTTTCCACCATTTTGGTTTTAGGGGAAACGAGTTGAGGGCAATATCTTCGAAATATTCCATGAAAAGGTTCGCCACAATGGGAGAGAGAGGGGATCCCATGGCAACTCCATCCAATTGCTCATAGACTACTCCTTGGAAAGTGAAGAAAGTGGATCTAAGGCATAACTCTACCAAGGAGGCGATTTCGTCATTGGTCTTGCATCGAATTAGCTCAATGGATTCAAGGATCGGAACCTTGGTAAAAAGGGATACTACGTCAAAGCTAACCAAGAGGTCTTTTTCTTCCAACTTTTGGTCTTTGATAAATTCGACGAAATGGGAAGAGTTTTTGATGGAGTTGGATTTACCAACTAGAGGGGCAAGGAGCTTGGCGAGGTAGGATGCAAGCTTATAAGTGGGGGAGTCAATGGTGTCAACAATGGGTCGAAGAGGGATGCCAACCTTGTGAATTTTAGGAACGCCATAAATGCGAGGAGAGACTTCTTTGGTGGGAAGGAGCTTCTTTTTGGTATCGTTGTCAAGAGAGGAATGAGAAATGATTCTTTTAACTTTGTTAAAAATTTGGGAGATAGGGTTGCGGGGTAGGATTCTGTAGCTGTCATTGTCAGATAACATATCTCTCATCTTGGATATGTAGTCATGTCTGTTCATGATGACAGTGGCATTACCCTTGTCTGCCTTGACAATGACAAGATCATGGTTGCTCAATAAGTTGTTGAAAGCACGGAGTTCAGCTTTGTGATAGTTGCATTTGGGAGGCTTGGCGTGTCTTAGAGCGACAGCACAATCCTGCCTAACTTCCTCGGCAAGGTCAACAGGCAGAGTACGAATGGCATTCTCAATGTCGATAAGAAAGTCTGAAAAAGGAATGGCACGAGGAGAGATGGCAAAACCAAGACCTCTCTTTAGAAGGTTGACGGCAAGAGGGTCTAAAGGTACATTAGAGAGGTTGATCAAAAGTTTATTTTCCCAATCCTGGATAAAGTTACAGTTGAGGGAAGGTCTCGGGAGTGGGGGAAGAGAAGTCGATGGGTTAGATCGTAATGGGGGAAGAGGAGGAAGGGCACCCGTGGCTGAAGCGGAGATGAGGGTCGAAAAGCCTGAGATATCACCATCTTGTGATGATTCGATGGTTGGGAAGAAAACTAGTTGGTTGCTAGACACGGTTTCCACTAGATGAGGACAGGGTCTAGAAGATTGGATCGACTTGTCAGTAGAACAGTCCAAGAGGGACAGAGAAGAGTGACTCATTGTCAGAGGGAGAGAAGGTGAGCAGCAGCTTACAAGGGGACGATGGGAAGCAAGGGGAAGAGACCGCGTGGCAGAGGGAGAATGGGAGGTCGAAACACAAAGAAACCCCTCATAAAGAGAAGCTTGCATAGAAGGAACGGTAGCAGGTAGGTTGATGGTGATGGAGTCTGATAGAGGAGGCACTGGAATAAATGAGTTGGTAGATATGCCTGGGGAACGGTCAGAAAGGGCCAATGACGAGCTGCCCATGGCTCGAGAGAGCGAAGGATGGCAATCTGACATCAAATCAACATGAATGCTAGACTTGACTGGAGAGGAGAAACGTTGGAATCCAGAGAGAGAAATGGGCATACCTGGAGACTCGCGAAGAAGACCGTTGGAGGGAGTCTGCTATTGGTGCTGGTCAACGTTGAGGATACTGGAATGAAGAGCAAGCTTGCTTGGTGTGACGGAAGTCTGGTGAAAGATCTGAACATCAACGCGGCCGCTGGTTAGAGGCAACACTTCGTTGGAAGTCTGGTGCAAGATCTGAACACCTGCGTGGCCACTGGTTAGAGGCAACACTACGTTGGTCACTGGAATGGGTTTGAGATGCACATCACTAGTCGCCAAAGGAGTGCCGAGATGTAGTTGGAGTGCCGAGTTACGAGGGGAAGGCTCAAACAAAAATGTAGTGCGGTGAGGAGGATGGAGGACCGTAGCAAGGCTCAGGTTTTGGTTAGTAGAGGGCGAGCTCACAAAGTCAGACAAATTGGAGAGATAGCTTGGTTTATCCAAGGACAGAGCGGAAGAGGAAGGTGACAGAGGTGGGCTAAGTTTGGGATGAGAGGAAACAATCGATGGTGGGTTCGACACGGGGGCAACAAGGTTCAGAGATGTAGTCCAATTTGTTACAATGGACTTCACCTGAGGATAATGCCGAGCTGGAGCCAAGGCATACTGTCGGATCTCTTGCCAGAATGGTGGAGGGGCAGTGTTGACTAGTCGATGCTCTATCACAGGACGGCAATCTTTATGAACTAGCCTTAAAAACTTCTTCTTTTGCCTTTTGACACATTCCTCCTTATGGTAAGAAGCTTTGGCCTGAGAGGAATAATCAAGGAGTATCCAGAGGTCAGGTCGAAGAGAGTTAGCTAGTTCAAGGTGTAGATAGAACAACCTGGACGATAGTAGATTGATGGCTGCCCTTGTAGATTTGATAACCGATCTGATGAGAGAGAGACCTGCACGATGGAAGATGAGTTTGGTATTCTGATTCTGGAGATGGTGGCAAATCTTGATGAAAGAAGGAATCACATCACAGTCCCGGCATCTTTTTAGGAACATTTCGAAGATATTGCCCTCAACTCATTTCCCCTAAAACCAAAATGGTGGAAACGTTATGTTGACGACACCAACATTTGTTGGCCCCATGGTCGAGAGAACCTTGAAGATTTCCACTTGCACCTAAACAACATAGCCCAAAGCATTTCCTTTACCAAAGAGTTGGAAACCAATAACCAACTCCCTTTCCTGGATATTTTGCTCATAAAAAAACCGGATGGTACCTTGGGCCGTACAGTCTACAGGAAAGCGACCCACACTGATTTATACCTTCATGCTACCTCTCACCACCACCCTGCCCAAAAAGCTGGAGTCCTTAAAACTCTAGCCACCAGGGCCTTCCGCATCTGTGATGATGATTACTTAGACCTTGAACTCACCCATCCCTCCAAAGTCTTCAAATTGAATGGTTTTAAAAGCAAACTCATCTCTAGGGCTTTCAAACAAGCCAAATCTCGGTTCTATTCCTTGCCTAATAAGTCTCAACACTCCTCCCCGCCTAGAGCCTCTATCCCCTATATAGAAGGCATCTCCAACAAAATCTCCAAGATTCTTCTTAAACAAGGCATTCACTGTGCCTTCAAACCCATCTCCACCCTTAAGAACCGCATCCCTTCGCCTAAAGACCCTAGAGACCTCTTCCTGAACTCTGGAATTTATAAGGTGGTGTGTTCTTGTGGTACGCCCTACATCGGGGAAACAAGTCGTTCCTTCTGTACCAGGATTAAAGAGCATAGCGCCGACATTAAACATGAACGAATCCAAAAATCAGCCCTTGCCGAGCACTCCTCAAAAACCAAACACCACATTTCCCTCGAAGACACTCAAATTTTAGTCAAAGAAGATAACTTCTTCAAAAGGAAACTTAAAGAAGCTATAGAAATTAGCAATCACCCCTCTAACCTTAACCGAGATGTGGGATGGAATATAAGTTTCTCATGGCACCCCTTACTCACCCGCCTCTGAAACCATTATACCCCCCCTCCGTGATCGATCCCCATCTTATTCCCTTTCCTCGTCCCCTTACCCTTCCTCCTCTCCTCCCCACCTTTTTTCCCCGTTCATCCTCTTGTCCCTCCCTCTTCCCTTTCTTCCCTTATTTTCCACCTTTTGCCTCCATCTGCCGAGGCAACCCCCCTGCCCATCTATCCTCTCCACCTGTTAGTTCTCGAGTAGGCATCCCTCCCGTTCCTCCTATTGTCCTTCCCTCTGGTTCTTCCTCCGTCGTCCCCCTTGGGTTTCCTCTCCCTTCTTCTCCTTGCTTGCTTTCTCTCTCCTCTCCCCTAGCGCACTCTTGGTGTCTCGTTCCCACTCAAAATTTTTTGCTCATTTCCTCCTAGGTCATGCTCGTTCCTCTGAGCTTTCTTGATTTTGTCCTCTCCCCTCCGTGTTTCTTTGTGGCCTCATGTCTCTTTCCGCTCATTTACCTTTCACTATCTAATGATAGAGTTGGTAATTTGTTTGCTTCTTTGGTTCTTGGTTCTCGATGCTTGGTCTTTTTTCTTGTTCTCTTTGTTTTTATTTCTTTGTTTTTGAGGTCTTTTATCCTTGTCTTGTTTTCTCTTTTCTAAATAGTATATATATAACTTATTAAATATATACCAAATGTATATATTGATTTATATTGTAATATATACATCGTTTTATTTTCTTTTATTTCCTTTCATTTTTAAGTGTTTAAGCTCTGTCTTTATTTATTAAATTATGTGCTTGCCACACACACTCACACACACATTTATATATATTCCTTGTTATTTACTAGGATTTCTGCTTGTACCCCTCTTTTCCTAATTTCTTCTTTACATTTTTTATATTTTAGGAGATGTCTTTTCTCGTTAAATAATTTGGTTCACTTTTGTCAACCTTTTATTTTTATTGTTTTGTCTTTTTGTCTCTTCTCTTCATTGGTGCCTTGTGTTGTTATTGGCTACCCCTAACCCACTCTTCTTTTCTTGGTTCCCACACCACACCATTCCCCTCCTCTTTTTAAGACAGCCTCAAGTCTGCAATTTATCATTTGTTGTTCTCTTGCTCTCTTTTTCTCCAGATGATGGTTCACAGAGTGTGACCCAAAACGTTGAGGGAAAACAATCTCACACAGTTTAATCCAGAAGCATTGTCTACAACATCATGGACTGTGGAAAATTAATGACTTCTATACTTAGTGAACTAATGAACTCTTATCACCAATAAAAATAGGCAGTTGTGCATATTTTACTGTGTATTACATAAAAGTATGAGCATAGGGCAACATTTGCTAACATCATAACATGTCAAACATGAACACATCATTAAAGCTTCATTGGGTACAAACATTCTTCATGAACTAAAATGGTTAGCAGGCTTCCCTCAAGCCATGCATCTTTTTGATAAAATCAACTAAAAGCTAGATTTTCCAACAATGATGGTCCACCATTTTTTCTATCCACTGTTTCAACTTGCCATCTTCCCAAAATGCCTTCCACTTGCTTAGACAGTAATTCCTATTCACTGCTATATGCTTCTCTAGCAGGTACATCAAATTTTACCGCTTCTGGCTGAAGTAGCTCCTCGGAGCCCAAATCCACTTATGCACATTGCAGACCAAAAAAACAGTTATTGCTCCAGCCTACCTGGGGTTTTCAACCTCCAACCTCTTCCTTTGCACATACTGCTTGAATTGATCAATTTTTAAGAGTGATTGATAGAAATAAGTTTCTTGAACACCAGTACAAATGGCTAACTCAATGCTGCAACCAGTTTTTGCTTGGGTTTTGGCCTTGGTGACTGACTTAAAACCTAATAGATACTTGTTTTAACCCCAAAACTTTGAAAGATATTAAAACATTATAAAGAAGAGATTTTATGGGACATGTATTAAATTATTAATAATGTGCAGGTAAGCTAATATGTAGATTGTAATAGAATTAGCTTAGGAAAGACAATAAGTTACCTCTCCCCAGCCATATCCAGGGATGAACATCCTTGTTCCAAAAGGATAGAAATCTGTATCTGCAGCTATTGTTCCATGTCTCGGGAAAAACCGCCATGGTAGCAATATTCGACTTGGCAACTTCTTATACTGCATTAAGCTCAGCTTTGAGAGTATTGGGGGTCTAGCCTGGTAAACCACAACAATAATAATATTTCTTGGTCATTTTCTTAAACGTAAGTTAGAATTCACATCAATGTAATCTCACAGAACATCACCAAAATTGTGTGAAAATATAAAGTTTGAACACAAGTACATTTGCATTATGAAAACTTCTAAAGCCAGAAGTTGAATGGATTATTCATTCAAAAAAGACTACAAAATCAAAAACTTGAGTTCACTGTTAAAATAACCTAGAATTGAAGTATAGCCAAAATATTCAGACAATAAATTCAAGCAAATTGGCTATCATTTAACATCAAACTTATTAATGCACCTACTATATATTACAGACAACTAAGCAAACGTCTTGTATATTTACAAACACGATGCAGATGATGGAATATATCATGGTTTTTCTATAAAAAAAAGCTCATCTCCATGCCATCCATGTGTTCCAAGTTTACCACAATTTAGTTTTAGAATGAATGGAATAACAGATAACAAACTGGATTAATGGAAATACTCATATGAGTTAAAAATCCTCCCATCTCATGTTGACAAGAAGTGGTCATGAAGCTACGAAAGTTCAGTTGGTTTCAAGGTTTGAAAAGTTGCTCAATTCTCATTATATAAATATTACCATTCATATTCAAGATGTGATACATGCAAACTTTTGCCTCCTTAGACAGACCATTATTGCAATAGACCGAAGCCATAATGATGTAGGTTAAGACAGAATCTGCCTCTGCACTTGTGAGAGACTCAATTCAGAACAAGATCCATGCCAAACATAGAATTATTTTACTATCAAGCTCCTGGCAAAGCAGATGACTCTTCAAATGAGTTACCAACACTCAGATTTATAATTCATAATCCAAAGGCTCGGACTACTGTGCTCTAACATTAACCTAGCCCCAGCAGCAACACAAGCAGCTGACTTCATGCTGACTTGTAAAATGAAGGATTTTTTGCTTTCACGTCCCTGAGCAGATCTTGTCCACCCAATGACTTAGTGTATAATGCATTCTGAGATGTTCTCTTATAGAACCTTGCAGCATTCAAACCAACAACCTATCAACGTCTCATTCAACAAATCATATTCCATCTACTTTCATTTATAGCTTTCACACTTGATTGACATGTTTGCCAAGTCGAGGGATACTCTGCCTGTAATGTCCCCTTCTAGATATATGGTTAGTCCATTATTGGATTCCCGTGGACTAATGGTTTGGTTAGGGAATTGTGGTTGGTTTGGCCGTGGAGGTGTTTGTTTGTGGTGGAGTTATGGTTCGAGGTCAATGGATCCAGGTGACACCCTCTGAGTTGGCTTTGTTTGCTCTTGGCCGTTACTTACTATTTTTAGTAAGTTCGGGTTTGGTGTCGGATCGGGATTTTCAGAGTGGTCTTGTGTTCGTCTCGTCGAGACCTTTCCGGCGAGCTATAGATCATGGTATTCCAACATCATTTGGGCATTTATTTTAAAGTCTGAAAGTTAAAATATTTATTTAAAAGGACTTTATAAATATTAAGCAGAAAGGCAAATATTAAGAAAGTCACTTAAGGAGGACATGGGTGCCCATCCCAAGGGGGATTAAAAAGTAACTTTAAAATATAATTTCCCTCCAAAAAGGCCAACGCCCAACTTGAGGAGATAAAAGTGAAAAGTGGAGTTCATTTCCATTAGGCTATGTTTATGATATTTCTCATACTTGGGCTCTACTAGGGTTTGTGCTTGTGAGGGTTTGAAGGATTGGAACCAAAGACTCTTGGAGACGGAAACCTCCCTGAGTAACGGCATTCTACAGGTGTGGAAGATCACCCAAAGGTGCCATTTGAGGTGAATGCAACCAGTGTTCACATATGTGCTTCAATGGAGTTGATGGGTTGAGGAGTTGATGCATTTCTTGATACATCCTTTGCAGTTTATTGTGGGTTTTAGTATGCAGTTTGGACAGAGTGTTTAGTGACTGATTTGAGCAGATTTTCACTGAGGTTTGGAGCTGTTATAATCTGCACTTGCTGGCCATACCTATCTGCATGAGGCCATACCATTGTTGAGGCATTCTTGGAGTGTTTGTGAGCAACAATCTTCCTCATACCAGGTCGCCTAGACTTATAGATTGCAATCAGTTCCTTACAGTGATATTACAGAGGCTATTTGTCATTCTGGTTGCTGATAACTACTTCTAGCCATGGCCATACACATCCAGGGATGACGTTGGGGGTTTTGAGCTTCATTTCTCTTTGTGGGCAGCTTTCATTCTGCATTGTATGAGGTGTCTAGGGCCTATTGTACTGCTGCTATCAATGTATGCATGATACTTTGTATTTCTTGGTGCTTTGGAGCAAATCTGTAATACCCAGCTGCTAGTCCGGCTACAACATAAAATCGAAGTTGCAAATCTTGATATGGGTATTCATCTATAATTGATTTAGAGGTATTCCTTGATCTGGGTTGTTATTTTACTCTAAATCTTTGTACTTTTTCCTGGGTTTCCATTCTATGCTCTATATTGTATGCTACAGCAACACATCTGCAGGAAAACTGAATCCCCCTTCTGCATCTTCTATCTAGTCTTTAAAAACACACAAAAATTAAAAAATAACACATAAAAATATCTTTAAAAATACAAACAGATACGGCACATTACAGTGGTATCAGAGCTGGTTTTCCTACTAGCCTGTGAAATACATATCTACAATTGCATGTTGGTGTTCTTCATTTGCATGTCAATTTTGATGGTTGGACAGTGATTTGGTGTAAAAATCTATGAGAGGTAGTGCCAGAGAACAGAAATATTTGGAAAGAGTTCGTAGAAGGGACGCTGAATAGGAATAGTGGGAAGAGTGGCCTTCAGAACCAGAAGAACAACCTTTAGTCCTTTACAGTGAGCCTTAAGAACACAAGGAGCAGCCAGTACCAATTTCGGTGAGGAGGAAAATATTGCAAAAAACATGGGAGATAGAGAGGGTAGGTAATACAGAGACCCATTCAATGATGACAGGACAAATAAGAATAGCATGCTACATGCTATTAATGATTTGGCGAGAGGACAGCAAGAGATGCTTGAAAGGATGGACAAATCTCAGACGGAGTTGACACAAATTTTAGCCCGATTGATACCTGGTAACAATGCAAATAATGGTAATAATAATGGAGGAGCTGAAAATAATGCAGGGGGTAACAATGATAATAATCAGAATAATGACAATAATGGGGAACATTCGGTGAATGATAGAGCTACCCCGCAACGTACATTTGCAGGTTCAGCCAGCATGAGACCATTAATGCCTCAGTTCTTACGAGAGGATAACCCACTTGAGGGAGCTCCTGAACCTAATGATACAACTCGACATGCATAGTATTGGCGGGATTGGAGAGCGATGGATATTGGGTTCCATACTGATATGCCTTTCCAGGCTTATTTGACATTCAAGGAACGCAGTAGGCCACAGGATGATACATGAGCAAGACCACATAACCAGGACCTCCAGAAGAAGAAAGGAAAGATGAGCATTCCTAATTTTGATGGATCGAGAAAGACATCGGCTAGGGCATGGGTCTAGAAAGTGGATACATATTTATGCCTTAATCGTTCTACCGAACAGAATGCCATAGAATATGCAACTTTGCATTTAGACGGTGAGGCGCATGAGTGGTGGTATCACGGATTAGTTACACTAGGGCATGATCAAATTGTCTCTTATGTAGAGTTTACAGAGAGGTTGATTGACAAATTCAACAAGGGAGATCCTGAGTTGCACTTCAAGGAGCTAGCGCAGCTTAGACAGTATGGTGGAGTAGATGCATATATATCTGACTTCTAGAGATTATCAGTTAAGGTCACAGATATTTCTGAGTGTACACTCATTGTTCTCTTTGTTGATGGTCTAGCTGAGCCTTTGAGGGGTTGGATCAAGGGGTTTAATCCACCTACTTTACAGTAAGCCATCAAAAAGTCTAAGGACATGGAATATTCCTCCTATCAGAGTAAGTTTCAATCTAAGGGGTTCTAGCATAGGAGAGATAAGGAGGAGGGCAAAAGACCCTTCCAGAAGGATTCTGGACAGCAACACAAGAATTCTTCCAGGTTGGATAAGGACCAGTTGCATGGCCTCAAGAGGAAGAAGCTATGTTTTCATTGTCGAGAGCCTTGGGATCCTAAGCACCAGTGTGCTGCCCAGACAAAAGCAAAGCAGCTAGAATACTTTTCAGCAGATGAGTCAGTGGAGTCCGATCATCATTCGGAGCAGCAATCAAAAGACAATGATTCAGGGACAGATGGTGCATCTGAGGCTTCAGATAAGGAAGAGGAGACCACCCTACCAACAGCACGTCTCTCGAGTATTCAGAGAGAGGGATCTTTCAGGATAAGAGAAGTACTAGGTGGACAGCGATGCATTACACTACTTGACACAGGTGCCACTCATAACTTCATAGATGAGGGCTTGGTTGCGAAGAGAGGGCTGAAAACCTAAGAGTTTGAGGGATTTAAGGTGAGGGTAGCTGATGGATTTGTACTCACCTATACTAGGAGAATACCCAATTTAGCCATCCAGTTGAATAACTATACTTGCCAATCAGAGTTTTATGTTGTTAGCATGGGTGATATGGATGTTGTGTTGGGTATGAAGTGGTTGCATGATATCGGCGAGTTCACACTCAATTTGAGGACTATGGAGATGAAGTTTGAGGTGAACGAAGTTCGGCATGTGCTCAGGGGTATTTTAGATGGTGAGTTGAGAGTAGTTTCTCTCAAGCAGATGGAGAGATTGATTCGTCATGATCAGGTACAGTGTGCAGCAGAGATAATGGTTATGCCTCCAGTTTCAAAACAGCAAAAGCAGGAGCATCCACTTGACATTCAGGCTCTCTTGACTAAACACACCAAAGTGTTTAGTGACATATCACCAGGCAAACCCCCTGACAGGGGTATTGAGCACGTGATTCAGTTGGAGGAGGGTGCTAAGCCAATGATTACTACACCATACAGGCACCCGAAGAGATACAAAGATGAAATCGAGAAGGCTATCAAGGAGCTTCTCAAGATGGGTCACATCAGGCCGAGCAAAAGCCCATTCGCATCATCAGTGGTCTTGGTGAAAAAGAAAGATGGAACTCTCAGAATGTGCATTGATTACAGAGAGTTAAATAAGAAGACCATTAAGAACAGGTACCCTATACCCTGCATTGATGAGTTGATAAATGAGTTGCATGGTGCCTGTTACTTCTCCAAGATAGATTTGAGGTCCAGATATCACCAAATTCGGGTCAGGGATGAGGACGTGGAGAAGACAACTTTCAGGTGCCATTATGGGCACTTTGAGTTCCTGGTCATGCCATTCAGTTTGACCAATGCACCAGGCAACTTCCAATCTTATATGAACAGGGTGTTTAGAGAGCAGCTGAGGAGATTTGTGCTGATATTTTTTGATGATATATTGATCTATAGCAGGACTTGGGAGGAACACCTAAAACACATTGACATTGTTCTGAGCATCTTAGAGAGGAAGTCATTGTATGCAAAGATGTCAAAGTGTGAGTTCAGGATGACCGAGTTGTTGTACTTGGGTCATATCATCAATGCCGGTAGTGTGAAGGTAGACCCAAAGAAGATTCGGGCAATTATGGACTGGCCACCACCAAAGAATCTCTCACATCTTAAGGGATTCCTTGGTCTTTGTGGGTATTACCATCAATTCGTGAAGGGGTTTTCACAATCAGCTGCCCCCCTCACAGTCTTGACTCGGAAGGATGCTTTCAGTTGGTCAGGTAGAGCACAGGAGTGTTTTCACAGGTTCAAGGTGATTATGAGTACGTGTCCTGTGTTAGCTATTCCAAATTTCAGCAAACCTTTTGAGTTGCAGTGCGATGCCTCAGGGGAAGGAATTGGTGCGGTGATCATGCAAGACAAACACCCCATAGCATTTGAGAGCAGGAAGTTGAGGGGTGTAGAACGCAACTACAACATATACGTCAAGGAGATGTTAGCCATCGTGCATGCGTTGGCTAAATTCAAACAGTATTTAGTGGGTAGGAAATTTGTAGTCAAGACCAATCACAACAATCTGAAACATTTCCTTGGTCAGAAGGATTTAAATGAGAGGCAGCAGAAGTGGGTCAGCAAGTTACAGGCCTACGACTTTGACATTGTTTATGTCAAGGGCAAGAAAAATGTTGTTGTTGACGCCTTATCCAGGAGGCCCCATTTGTGTGCACGAGGTGCTATCTCAGATGACTGGAGAGATATGATATCAGCAGAATATGCTAAGGATAAATGGGCTACTGGGATAATAGATGGCACTATTAAGGATGACAGGTACACTGTGGTAAATGATTTAATCATTTACAAGGACAGAATTTTCTTAGTGCCAGGGTCGGAGATGAAGCAAAAGGTTTTGAGGGCATTCCATGACTTGCCCATGGCAGGGCATTCCATGACTTGCCATGGCAAGGCATTCAGGGTACTTCAAAACTGACAGGCAGAGGTCGAAGAGAGGTTCACTTGGAAGGGCCTCAAAACAAAACTTATGCAATATGTGAGAGAGTGTCCGATATGCCAGCAGAACAAACAGGAGCACTCTTTCCCAGGAGGATTATTGCAACCCCTACCCATTCCTGAGAGGAAGTGGGATAGCATTTCTATGGACTTTATCACAGGCCTACCTAAATCCAAGGCAGGGATTGTATTTATGTGGTAGTGGATAGATTGACGAAGTATGCACACTTCTTTGCCATTCCTACCACCTATACTACAACTCAGGTAGCAGAACTATTTTTCAAAGAGGTATTCCGCCTTCACGGGTTGCCACAGAACATTGTCAGTGATAGGGATAGCAAGTTCCTTAGTAATTTTTGGCAGGAGCTCAAGTTGACAGGGACAGAGCTCACCCCCAGCATGAGCTACCACCCACAGACAGATGGTCAGACAGAGATTGTCAATAAATGGGTGGAAGGATACCTCCGGAATTATGTGTCAAGGCAGCAAAAGGCATGGATTAAGTGGCTACACATGGGAAAGTATTGTTATAATTCCACTTATCACATGTCCATTCAAATGTCACCCTTCATGGCATTGTATGGGTATGAGGCACCTAGCTTTGTTGATTTGTTGTTTGGTGATAGCAGAGTGCCTAAGGCCAAAGACCTTCTTCAAGAGAGTCAGGATATCATGAGGTCTTTGAAGGAGAACATACAGAAGGCTCAGAATCAGCAGAAGCAGTATGCAAATCAGCAGAGGACTAAGCGATCATTTGAGGTCGGTGACATGGTATACTTAATGTTGCAGCCCTATAGGCAATCCACTCTCAAGAAGAGTGGTGCAGAGAAGCTTAAGCTATAGTATTATGGACCTTTTAGGATCTCAAAGAAAATTGGAGAGGTGGCTTATGAGTTAGAATTGCCAGCAAGTAGCAGAGTACACATTGTATTTCACGTGTCATGCCTTAAGAAGGCTTTGGGATATAATGTGACACCATCAGTAGAGTTACCTCCTCTTGATTTTGGTGCCCGAGGCAATAATTGACACCAGGGACCGTACTTTGAGGACTATCAAAGAGTACCTCATAAAATGGAAGAACCTGCCAGTGGAGGATGCTATTTGGGAAAATGAGCAGATATTGGAGCATCCTAATCTGAGATTGCTTGAGGCAAGCAATCTTAGGGAGGGCGGACTGTAATGTCCCCTTCTAGATATATGGTTAGTCCATTATTGGGTTCCCGTGGACTAAAGGTTTGGTTAGGGAATTGTGGTTGGTTTGGCCGTGGAGGTGTTTGTTTGTGGTGGAGTTATGGTTCGAGGTCAATGGATCCAGGTGACACCCTCTGAGTTGGCTTTGTTTGCTCTTGGCCGTTACTATTTTTAGTAAGTTCGGGTTTGGTGTCAGATCGGGATTTTCAGAGTGGTGTTGTGTTTGTCTCGTCGAGACCTTTCCGGCGAGCTATAGATCATGGTATTCCGACATCATGTGGGCATTTATTTTAAAGTCCGAAAGTTACAATATTTATTTAAAGGGACTTTATAAATATTAAGCAGAAAGGCAAATATTAAGAAAGTCACTTAAGGAGGACATGGGTGCCCATCCCAAGGGGGATTAAAAAGTAACTTTAAAATATAATTTCTCTCCAAAAAGGCCAACGCGCAACTTGAGGAGATAAAAGTGAAAAGTGGAGTTCATTTCCATTGGGCTATGTTTATGATATTTCTCATACTTGGGCTCTACTAGGGTTTGTGCTTGTGAGGGTTTGAAGGATTGGAACTAGAGACTCTTGGAGACGGAAACCTCCCTGAGTAACGGCATTCTACAGGTGTGGAAGATCACCCAAAGGTGCCATTTGAGGTGAATGCAACCAGTGTTCACATATGTGCTTCAATGGAGTTGACGGGTTGAGGAGTTGATGCATTTCTTGATACATCCTTTGCAGTTTATTGTGGGTTTTAGTATGCAGTTTGGACAGAGTGTTTAGTGACTGATTTGAGCAGATTTTCACTGAGGTTTGGAGCTGTTATAATCTGCACTTGCTGGCCGTACATATCTGCATGAGGTTGTTCCATTGTTGAGGAGTTCTTGGAGTGTTTGTGAGCATCAATCTTCCTCATACCTAGTCGCCTAGACTTATAGATTGCAATCAGTTCATTACAGTGATATTACAGAGGCTATTTGTCATTCTGGTTGCTGATAACTACTTCCAACCCTGGCCGTACACATCCAGGCATGACGTTGGGGGTTTTGAGCTTCATTCTCTTTGTGGGCAGCTTTCATTCTGCATTGTATGAGGCGTCTAGGGCCTATTGTACTGCTGCTATCAATGTATGCATGATACTTTGTGTTTCTTGGTGATTTGGAGCAAATCTGTAATACCCAGCTGCTGGTTCGGCTACAACATAAAATCGAAGTTGCAAATCTTGATATGGGTATTCATCTATAATTGATTTAGAGGTATTCCTTGATTTGGGTTGTTATTTTAATCTAAATCTTTGTACTTTTTTCTGGGTTTCCATTCTATGCTCTATATTGTATGCTACGGCAACACATCTGCAGGAAAACTGAAACCCCCTTCTGCATCTTCTATCTAGTCTATAAGAACACACAAAAATTAAAAATAACACAAAAAAATCTTTAAAAATACAAACAGGTACGGCACATTACACTGCCCCAAGTGCCATTCTGGTATTTCAATTCAATTATCTCTTGTCATCCTTACTCTAGTATCTGCATCTTCCATTTGATCTCTACATATATCCTCTTGCCCTAGTGACGATGATATCTCTCACATAGTCATTCTTCTTGATTCATAATAGTGATTAATATATGTATCTATATTCCAGCAGTGGCAGATTAAATAGATGCATCCTACATGCTCTAGATCACATGCAATCCTCTGCTTTGGACCACATTGTTCTCTAGTTTACTTCTGGAAAAAATTAGAATATTCTAGAGATGGTTGGCAGCTCACACGTCTCCAATAACTTAATCAACTTCCTTATCTGATGTGTCACACCATGTCATCAACCATCTTCCGCCCGCATGGTATGTCATGTCATCTTTGCAAACTTGCTATTCCTTCAATGCAATAGTAGTAGTTGTCTCATGCTTTTTGGGGGCATCAATTAAAAAATGTATATTTGATAGTTATGTTTCTGATACATAATTCTGTCCAGAGACTGACTCCAAAAAGCAAGCTAAAACAGTACACCAAAAAAGCAAACTAAGAACTCAAACCTGTAACTAAAAGATCAGAGTAAAAAGACCAAATTAGAGCACTTACTATTACTGTCGTGAAAAGAAAGCCATCAGTTACATTACAAGTACAAAACTACATTAAAATTAGGTACAACAACTTGCTTACAGTAGATGCAATGATTCACCTATTTTAAACAAAATTATATAATTATTAGTTTGTCTATAATCTATCTAATACCCCCGTTAATGACTAAACCGGAGACAAACCCAAGTTTATCTCTAAATTTAACAAATTTATTTCCACCAAGGGGTTTCCATTTAGGCATTAATGCCATCAATCAGCTCCTTGGTAGGACAATAATAAAGACAAAACATTGCCATTATCAACCAATGTCGAATGTAATGATGATGAACTTCAATATGCTTGATTATGGCATGATAAATTAAGTTCTTCACCATCTTGAGCACACTAATTATCACAGAAAAGTGAGGTTAGTGTTGTTTGGTCAAGTTGAAGATCAACCAAGATCCTCCACAACACTACTGCCTCACAACTTGTACTAACAACTGCCTTATATTTTGCTTCTAGAAAATAAAACAACTACATGTTGCAGCTTCTCTACCATGAAATTATTCTAGATCCAAGAGTAAAAAATAACCCACTGTGGACTTTCTAGTGTCAATAGATTCAAACCAATCACAATTTGTATATTTTGATAGCATGAAGTCTACAGACCCTTAATGCCAAAGTCAATAGTTCCTTTCACATATTGAAGAACTCATTTTGCAGCTTGCGAATGTTTTTCTTGTGGTTCAGACAAAATCAAGATACGCATCTCACTGCAAAACATAGGTTCAGTCGAGCAGTAGTAAGATAAATCAAACTACCACCAATTGACAATACAGTAATTCATTCACCGGTGGAGAATTAGTGTAAATTTGGGGCTTTATCCAAAGTTCCATTGATGTAGATGTTAGATTACACTGAGTCATCCAAAACTTTTATAGAAGTGCTTTGGCATAATTAGTTTGTGATACAAAAATAGCATGATCAAGATGCCAAAATTTTACATCTAAACAATAATGTAGGAGACCAAGATCTATTGTGTCAATGACAAAACAACTATGAGATTTCACCTATTGATTACTATTGGCCCCGCTTCCAGTGATGGTAGGACTAGGATCATCGACATACACAATCATAATCACTATGTGATCACCACAGGTTTTAATATAGAGATTGGGATCAAAATTACTTCTTCTAAATTCTGAATCTCTACGAAGTTGATCAATTTTCAAATCCCAGGCTTCGAGAAACTGCTTTAAGTCCACACAAAGACTTCAGCAACCTGCAAAACAAATGTTCTTTCCAAGAACCTAGAATCCTTGTGGCTAAACCATGTAGGCCTTCTCTACCAAATCTTCATCAAGGAGGCACTTTTAAAATTCATTTGATATACCCTTCATCCAAATCGAGCTGCAATTGAGATAACCAGCCAAAAGGTTACCATCTTTGCAATGGGGGCAAATTTTTCTTCATAATCTACCCCTTCCTAATATGCATATCCTTTAGCAACAAGTCAAGCTTTGTAGTTGTCCATAGAACCATCTAATTTACATTTGACCTTATAAACCCAGTTACAACCAATGGGCTTCTTCCCTGCAAAACAGAAGAAGTAAAATTTACTTACTCGCCAGCCTACACAGTAAAATTTACTTACTCGCCAGCCTACACAAGTTGTATCCCTAATCATGTAAACTGGCCTTCCATTGTCTATGGCAATTCATCCTCCCAAACATCATTTACTGTGGTATAATACCACGTCAGCCTCCATTATTGGCTCCTCTATGAAATCTAGGTATCACTCAGTTCTTCATCAAATTCCCCCCAGAATTTGATCCCTCTAATGTTCCCAACTCTAAGCCTTGTTCCAAGCCTTGTTCAATTTCCACACTAGAAGTTGTTCCAAAATTATCAAGAGTAGTTTCCCATACAATACTATCTGTAGAAATCTCATCATCCAAGAAGAAAGATATGTTATCATCTACAACATCTTTACTAACAATAATTTTGTTCATAGAAACATCAAGTAGCCTGTATGTCACTGACTACTCCCCCAACAAACATATATGTTTTGCTCTTTCCATCTAACTTACTTCTCTTTTCTACAATAATCAATGCAAAGGCAACACAACCAAAAACACAAAAGTCACTTACCAATGGTGTCATGCCTAACTATGCTTCCATGGGAGTGATATTCTGCAATGCTTTACAAGTACTCTGGTTAAGGATATAAATCATTATGTTCACAATTTTGCTCAGTACCAATATGGCATATTCCAAATGTGCACCATACACCTTATTGTCATCTCCATACCATCCTAGTCCTCTATTCCACAACTCTGTTTTGTTATGGAGTGTGCAAGGTAGTTTATTAGAGTATTATGGTCATCTCATTGCATAAAAATGCATACGATGCATCGTTGGGTCATGAATGATTGATAGCAGCCAAAGCTGCTCATAATTGGAAAAACAAATATACTCTCCATTGAAAATAAGAGCGGGAAATATAAAATTGATCTAAGGAATTAGGCAGTAAGTGAGGAAGCAACTTCCTTAGATTCATCGGATTTGAAGTCAATAGAAGGATGGCCAAAGAAAAGTGAGAAAGGCCCAATGGATCCAAATGCCAAAGGAATCTGACCTGCATCCATGCTCAAAAGATTAAACAAACTCCCTCAACGGTTTGATCCATTGGCAAATGTAAGAGTATGAAGTATTCCAGCCTAAGTGCAATTTTATTAACTGATGGGGATTAATGAAGAAGAGCAAGTAGGAAGTGACAAGGAAAAAAAAAATACAAAAATTCATCATCAAAGAACCAAGGTAATTAATATGTTCGACTACAATCTTGAAATTCCAGCCGACGTAAAGGAAACTAAACTAGCCGAGGGAGGAGAAATAGAAAGAGGTACATTTAAATTTAATAAAACAAAAAAGCATTTATTTTAAATTCGATAAGAAGTTGTTGCCCTAAGGAATGCTATAGAGGACCTCATCTTTGCAGGTTGTCAAATCGTCCCTCAAAGAACTTTTGAAACCTCCTTTTCCAACACCATACAACCAAACAATGCATCTATCGTACAACAGTCTACATTGGTGCCTATCAAATGACCCCCGACATATTTCTTCACAACAACAGATCCCGCCATATGGTTTGTCACCGTACAGCATGTAGCAAACTCAGCAAATTTATCTGATGTACATCACATTTAAGTTCGTGCCACCTTGAGTGCACAATTTTTGGCAGGTCCCAATGCATGGTCATCCTACATCATACGACACTATAGTCATACTTCGTTGTATGCTGATGCAGTCATTCCCCGTTGTATGGTCATCCAAAGTTCAAATGGGCATCCAAAGTTCAAACAAATTGTACAATCATAATCCGTTGTATGATGGCTTGCAAATCCCACTGTATAATCAACTGCAGCAACTGAATGCCCTAACTTCCCAGTGAAATTAAAAGAATTTAAGATAGAAAAAGTTAATGAACAACTGAAATCAGACAGTGCACCCAATATAAGACACTCCCATGCAATAAGCTTTGTCACCATACAACATGTGAAAGCACAATATTTTGCAACCATATGATCAATTCCTTTCCCACCATATGACCATTTGCAGTATAGTCTGCAATACAACTACATGCAGTATGGTCTGCAAAGTGTATGGCACCAAGTGAGTCCCACTCTCATTCCCACCATGCAATCAATTGTAAAAAACATACAGCCTGCAACAAATCCTGCCAACAAGCCGATAAGGCCGTGGTTCGGTGGTTAAGTCGCTCGGTTGTAGTGGCAGCCACCAGAGTTCAAAACCCCGCTGGGCCAACGAGCTCACAGGCGTTACGCCTTCGCTGGGCCAACGAGCTCGCGAGTTTGAAGTGTTCTTTCTTGGGGATGAGGTCCCCTGTGTTGTGGCCTCACCAGTTCATAGCTCCGGGCAAAAGCGTTGAGTGGAGCTGGAGGGCATGTCGCACCAGCGTCACCGGTCACATTAAAAAGTTTACCAGGTGCATCATCTTTAAAAAACAAAAACAAAAACAAAAAAACAAATCCTGCCAGCAAACTCTTTTATTTTCTGTCATACAGCCTATGAAAACAGCATTTGGCGTACATCTTGTGCCCTACATACACCTGTGACAGCTGCAGACAATTGTACAATCTGCATATTGCACTGTACAACCTTCAGTAGTGCACCAACCTACAGTAATTGTATGGTGCTTCCAGTCGACAACGGATTCCTGTCATACAGTCCTTGGGAAGCGTGCATAACATTGAAAACTTTTTGGGTAGTTAACTGATTCCATTGTACACTCAAATAGCTTAAATATTAAAAGTCAACTCAATTGTTCGTACGGTCCAACACAATTCATTAAGTTTACAGCCATTGGCACCTACATTCAGCGTACCTTGCACAAACTCCTTGATGCAATGAACACTGAGTAATCAACAAGGTTCATTTTTTATTTTCATTTTTTATTTCCAAATGAACAAGACTTGGAGATTTAAAGCTAGCTACACAGGCAAAAAAACCTAATGAGGGTTATAGTAAGCTATTTGTTGTGGAACATTCAGGTTTTTCTAATGCTGTTATGGATGCAAAACTTACAACTTCACAAGTTGCAGGGAAATCCTCTTCAACGGGAAGCTCAAAACTCTGGACAACCACTCTGGATAAATCAAGTTGACTTGTCTAGTTTGTTGTCTGCTTGTCAGCTAGGAATCTGAGTTTTCTTTTTGAGGGGGATAATGTAGTTAGCACTTAGCACAATTAGAATTTGTTATATTTTTTAGTATTTGTGCAGCCGATTTCTGTTGATTAGTTTGTGTCAGCTTCAGGTAGTTGTTAATAAATAGTTGTAAATGTTAACAATGGTCATGGCCTAACCAACAACTGTTCGACCCTCTAAATAGAGTTATCGTGGTCAGGCATGTCTAATTTTGTCCCTCCCTGTTATACATTCGTTGTAATCAAACACTACCTTCAATAAAGTAATAATTGTGTTATTTGTCTACAATCAATATGGTCTATACTGCTCTTATTTATATATTTGTGCAATTGGCTGTGTAACATTATTGCAGTAAACAAATGGTAAATCCATTTGGAAGTATGGTGGTCATGTTTGCATAACTTGATCATACCTGCAGTAGATTTAAATGATAATTCAAACTTGAGGTGGCAATGATGGTGACAGATGGATGAGAAGAACTAACATTATTGGTCAGCAGATCTTGTTTAAAGGTATGGTTGGTAATAATAGTTAAGATACAACTAGATTCCTAGATGAATATTGTGCTCAACAAGAAGGAACAGAATATCCAATATACTTTCCGGGATTGCAAGTTCATCCAAAAGCTATTGACCCTTATCAGGGACTTCAGAGCACTATCTGCGCATCCGTTTACTGGAGAACTACTATTTTTGGTGACCCATGGTTCTATAGGAAAATGGTTTGGGTACATTCTTAGACTTGCTGATATGGAAGGTAAAGAGTAAAGTTAATTCTTAAGGTGCTAAAAAAGACTAAATTACTTTGTATAATAGCTTAAATAACAAACCAATTTGTGCTAAAATATATCTGCTTAGGTAATATAAGGGCTAAATTAGAAATGTTTCCCTATCTTTGCTTGGGTAGGAAGCAGAAGGAATGCTCTGTAAAGCACACAATTAATACACCAGTAACATACCCATGTAAACTTGGATATAGAGAATTATAAAGCGATTAAATAACCAGTTATTCTTGCAAATCTCTCACTCCCATTCTCTCTTTCATGCAAACATACACAAGATGAAACATTTCTAAAAAGACAGCCAATTTCTGTCAGCTAGATTTTGATATAATTCTATTAAAAGCATCAAGTGCAATTCAAAACTAAATAAGAAAGCCAATTATCCCTCATGTGAACACAAAATAATCTTTGGATTTTCAATTTCCCTTTTTCAGACAACTTATTCCTTAGTTGCTTTAAAATGTGTAAAAGAGTAAGATGAGTATACTAACACTGCAATTTGATCTAGTTAAGAGAAGTATCTTTGAGACCACAATTATGAGCTTTCAGTCACGTAAGAATGAGGAGTTGAATTGTAGTATACTTTTTTTGTGTTATCCTTACTCTATATCTCAATGTTTCTTGTAATGGCTTGGAGAGATTAATATTAGTAAAGCTTAGATAAGTCATTAATGAGCCCAATATGACAGGTTGACCGTGTTTGGAGCTTTATTTCAAGAGACTTTCATATAACATTTGAATGGCGATAAAATAAATACAATTTCTATGTAAATCATGGACACAAAGAATCAAAAAAATTAAAACTAAAATTAAATACCTGAGCAGGAACACTGCCATCAGCAGTTAAACCATAATAAGGTGATCCAGTCAAAGTTGATGCTGTCCAATATCTGCAAGGGAATTCATGTCAGACTCTAATGCTATACAAGTGCACCAAAGGTCCAAAAAAGGTAACCCCGGTATTTAATTAATCACGTCACCAAGTATTTAATGGTCTTTCATTCAGTCAAATTTACAAAATTGGAAGAGCGACCTGCCAATATGATTTTATGATGTCATGCCAAATGGTTTATTTGGATAATATGGAGAGAGAAATTAGTCAACAGTTCTGAAAGGCAGAAGATGACGCCCAAAAGTGAACTTCTAAAATGGAAAATATAGAATTATGAACATACCAAATAGACCTATTAATTGCAGAACAAAGGTAAAAATAGCTTGTGCTATTCAACCAACTACAAGAAAGCACAGCAATGCTATCCAAAAGTCAATGGACCAAATATGTATGGAAAGTATGGACCACTAACATCAAAAAGTACAGTTAAGCGCACTCAAGTGTACTTAATAACAAAATTCTGTATGCATGTAATATTCAGTACAATACTTTTTAAAATGCTCCATCTAATGAATCAAATAGAAAAATACAACAGCATGAAATCTAGCAGCTACTGAGGGCTGTAGAGTGCAAAGGGGAGAAGGCTAAGGAAAATGGGACAGCAAACAACAAGCAATATGGCACTAACAAAAACAAAGAAGGCACCATGATGGCATCATTGTGATGGACAGGCCCCAAGTAAACAACCTAGGGTCCTCAATATAAGAAGGGATGAAATGTCCCTAGGGTAAATTCAAACTAACTTCTGTCTGCTGATACTGTTAATTAAATTCGAATCTCAGAACATGTAAAACCATCCAGATCCTGTTTATTCAATGACTACTGATTTCCATTCATGCAAAATCCACAGGTGCAGCGACTTACATTAGTCATTGTTTAATCTAAACTGGAGTAGCAGTTAGGAAAGAACAGATTTCAGATTGCTTATTGAATTTAAGACGGATCAGTGATCACATAGAAATATCCATGTTATCACAATAAGAATCCCATCCCCATCTGTCACTGGTAATTTACAGCATTCAAATTACTAAATGTACCTCATGTGCCGTACCCAGAAAAACAGATCAGAGTGATTTCAATGGAGGAATGGGCAGTTCCAGAATATACTAGTGTGTTCTCTAGCCTCAATCAATGGACATAAGTGATTTTCCTTCATAAATAATGATCTGGACTGTGATCCCATCACAATTCTAACCCAGACACCTTCTTAATCTGCTGCCACCTAAAAGAAAGTAATTTCAGAGAGGTTGCGCCTAGGAGTATCCCTAAATCGGGTGATCTGATGTTAGTTTTCTTCAACAAATGAGTTGAATCCGAAGCTGGCGACTGCTAAATGGAGACTGTCGACCTAAAATGCCCTAGCGTGATTTCCCTATCTTCGACCTTGCTGGGGACTGCACCAGAAATGTGTCGATCTGCCTGATCCAAGCTTGTTCCCTGTCCAAGGTTTGATCTGCTAAGAGGGCGAGGCAATTTGGATTTAATTCACTAGCCTTGAAAATCCTAAGAGAGGTGATTTTGCTGTATCCACAAAGCATAAACCTGAGATACCAACAATTTCACCAATTCAATGCTACTGCAACTTCTGGATGAAATTGTCAAATTGAGTTTAGGGGTTTCGTCCTACCTCAATGATGCAAACTAGGGTTTTTGTCCCGGAATGCAGATAATCTCAATTGGAAAAATCAACAAAATGTAATGCCAATTCCCTCCTCCAAAATGAATCCAAAATCTTCATTTGTACCTGCTGTTTAGGATGCATGGGTCCTAAAAGTTGGGCGCCCAAGTTTAAAATTTGAATTTTATTTTTTATTATTATTTTTTTTTAAATATTATATTAGATTAGTATTAAAAAACACTTTTATTATATTAATAATATTAAATGGAGTCAAGAAAGAGGGGCATGGCAGTCCTCCCTTCTCAAGCAATTTCATATTTAGGTGATCAAAAATCTCCACTCCTTCCCATGTAGCATCTTTGAGTGGAAAATTCTTCCCTTTCACCAAATACTCCGGAATGACCTTGCGTCTCAGCCTCGCCTCTCTCATGTCGATGATGGCTTCGGGCTCCAAAATCAATTTACCTTCGTCATCAAGTGGTGGCAGCTCTATAGAGGGATGATGGTGAGTGTATTCATCTGGATCTGCAACATTCTTGTCAATAATTTGTTCATTCTCTCTTGGTTTGCTAACATTCTCTCTTGGCCTCCTAATAGCACTTTTGTCATTCTATCTTGCCTCATCTGGAGGCCTATTACATTGTCTTGAAGAAACTCGGATCTTTCCTCCTCTATCGTGGGTCGTTCATTTCTCGCCATACTCCATGAGTTGGCAGGATGTTATGCTCTAATACCACTGTAATATACTCAACAAATTTTTATATAAAATATTTATCACTTTCTGATCACCAAGATCACGAGTCTTTCATTTCTCGCCATACTCCACGAGTTGGCAGGATGTTATGCTCTAGTACCACTATAATATACTCAACAAATTTTAGTATACAATATTTATCACTTTCTAATCACCAAGATCTCGTGAGGCCAAGTTGAAAGCATATGGTGAGTAAATATTATTATTCACCACTTTCTGATCACCTGGATCCTATGAGGGCAAGGTGAGAGCATACCATGGATAAATAATGATTTTTATATATTAATTCCAATAACAATGCCCAGAAAGATGTAAAAATGGATTTCAGTGATTACAAAATATATGCTTCCACGATATGCTAAAGCTTTAGAAATACAAAACTAGCTACAAATACCAAAATATATGCTGAAATCCAAACAAAGTTTTGAAGTACAAATATAACCTTGTGTGAGATTGCCCTAAAGAAATCAAAGGGTTTTTGTCCTCCAATATCTAGGAAACCAAAGGGACTTCATCCTCTAATCTCCAGAATCGAAAGGTTTTTGTACTCAAATCCTATAGCTGAACACAAAAACTATGTCAGAAAAGCGTGAATAAAATGGCAAATGTCTCAAGAAAGGGCAAGCATTCTGTTTTATAGAAGTGGGGGGGGGGCAACTTGGGCACCCAAATTCCAACGCCCCAATTTCCCTCCAAAAATAACAATCAAAAAACATTGATGAGATTCCCTCTAAAATTAGCCCCACTCGATCTTGTAACTCATTGAAAGTTGTCATAAGAATATGTCATAAAGACTCATAGAATCTGACATGAGTAAGTTGTCAAGTGTCCCAAGGGTTACAACAACACACTTCTAGAATCCCATGCCCCACTAAGTCATTATTTTATTATTATTTATTTCTACTACAAATTTTCAATGTTTAAAGGCCCCATCATTAAAATATTTTCCTATCCCTATTAGGGAAATAAGGATTGGACCAACATAAGCTGAATTAATTGAAAGGAGACATTACAAGAGCCCAAAAGTTCAAAGCATTGATCCTAGATGATGAGTGGAAGGCTCATGTGGAATATGTTTTGAGTTTCATTGAGCCCATCATGAGTATGATTAGGTATGTTGATACAAATTGACCATGTTCGGATGAAATTTATGATGGCATGGATTACATGGTTGAAAAAATAAGAACCACAATAGAAGCCAAGGAGAATGACCCCACATAAGCATTTTTTCGAAAAAATACAAAGGATCATTGATGACCGTTGGAACAAGATGACCACACCCTTGCATCTCCTAGCATTTTCTTTGTCACCAAAATATTACAATACAAAGATACTTTTCATGCCGAGGAGAGTGGAACCATATTAAGATGAAGAGGTTATTGTTGGGTACAATTTAGAGGAATATTTCCAAATGAAGAAATACGAAGTGTTGTCTTGAGTGAGTTTGGCCACTTTATATCATCATGGAATCATGATGTTTGCACTCTTCTAGACAAGTACAAGAAAGAAGCTCATGAATAGTGCTGCATCCATGGCCAGGGCTCTATTTACTTGCAGCCTCGTGCAATAAAAATTCTATCTCGGGTATGCATTTTTTATTTAACTTCCTTTACTTTTACTACTATATATTATAATTTATGTTTTATAATTGCAAATGTTGTATTGAGTTTGTATGCAAAGTCAATAGATTGCAAGTTCTTCTTCAGCTGAGCGAAATTGGACTACACACTCCTTTATCCACTTAGTTACACACAACTAGTTGGATGCAAAAAACACTTAGGATTTGATTTATGTGCATTCCAACTTGTGTCTCTCATCACATAAAACACCCACTTACAACGAATGGGCAACAAGGACTTGGGATCGAACCCCTAAGTGTGCCAACTTAGATGCTTCTATTGCACAACTTGTCATAATCTCTTTGAATGAGGCAGATTCTACATATGACACAGCTAATGGGAGTGGCACTACTGCTGATTGTGGTTCAAATGAACCAAATGTTGACTTTCATCATGATGCTCTTGATGAAAAGTGATATGAAAATTAATATTATTGATTGTAATTTTCATTTTGTATTAACATTTGACATTGAATCAATGACTTTAGAATTTATCAGTATTTTCTTTTTTGCAAATTTTGAGGTATTTTGTTTTTTGGCAACTATGAGTATCACTATATATATTGTATTGTGTACCTGGACTAGCAACTTAGGTATTATCGCATTGATGGACGAGTTTCTCCTCCTACAGGAGAAGGTAAAAGCACACTAAGGTTTAGAGTCGCGAGCACTAAGGTTGCGAAAGTTCCTCTGACTGCCTTTCTGTGTTAAAGCAACCTAGTTAAGCTTCTGGAGAACAAAACAAGTGCAATCCTTCATTGCTCATTTCAGATGAAGGAAAAGCATAAGGATAAGGAAAATATCCTCTTCAAATTGCTTCAAAAGGTTGAGGCTCTTGAGAAAGCCAAGGAGGAGACTGATATTGATTTTCTCAAGGAAAACCTTCTCTTGTTTGTCCCAGAGCTTTTCTGCTACATTCATGATATCTTGTGTTTCGATACAACCTCGCAAGAAATGACAGACAAATTCAACTCCAGGATCAATTCTAACTTGATGATGGAACCTTTGAATGTAAAGGTTCCTGAATCTCTTGTTTTGAGAATGATACTAGTCAAGCAAAAGGTGTCAACAAATCCTAAAAGAAAATATAGATGCAATGCTTGTTTAAGGCTCTTGCTTATAGTTGACCTCTTTCGCCCATGCTTCTCCAAACCTATTTACCATTTTGAGTTTGGAATTAAGGAGTTTAGTGACTTGCTGTTATGTTCATGATGAAAACTTGTTCTGATCTCGTTTTCCTTCAATTAGCTAGTTTGGATCTTACCTCTAATATGGTTGGGAATGTCTCGTTGATGGTGTTGGTAAATGAGTTGGTACTTGCCAATTCCCAACAGTTATTGGGGTGAAAACCCCTCCTCAAGACAGGTGAGACTGCCCGTTTTTGAAAGCCAAAATTGAAAATTATATACAAAATATACACTGCGCAGGTTTGCATTTGGGGGTTTTGAAAAGTTTTGCAAAATTCATAAAGAAAATGATTCTAAAACAAGGAAATGAAAAAATGCAAGTGTGAATTCGATCAAATAGAACACAGAGTTTGATTAATTCAACACAAATGGTTTTCAAAATTTATAAAGATACACTCTTGAACACATTCACAGGCTGCAAGGAAAATTTCAGGAAAGTAAACGATTGCATTCAAAATAAGAAAAAAACAATCAGAAGCCCAAATCTGGTACAAAGTCCAAATCTGTAAATCGTATTTATTCTCCCAAAATACAAAGCACAAAGTCTTTTTTCTTCCGTACAAAACTTCTATAGATTGTCAAAAGTCCTTTCTCAATGTTGATTTTACAATATATATGTGCAAAGACCTATCCTCTTCCTAACAATCATTCAACTTCTTTTTTTAATTGCCTCCTTTCTCCCCCTTTTAAACTTTTACAAACATTTAAAATCCACTATAGTAATCCTAAATAAGTGTATGAATAACTCATTAAAAATTAATTACATTGCAAATTTAATAGGATAACTTCATAATAAACTATTAAATGTCTGCATGATTTTAATGGGCATTCATCTGTCATGAGCATCTCTAAAGGTATTTTGTCAAACACTTCACATGTAAAAGCTGAAGGTGCACATCCCCTTGAAGCATTTTGTCAAACAGTTGATGTGTCTTCTCTGTAGATGAACATTTCATTCAAGCCATTTGTCAAATAATCCATAGGCCTATTCTGTAGGTGAAAATTTCATGAGACATTTTGTCGAACAGTTTGTGGGCACAGACTGTGCTTCAATGTTTGGCTGCTTTGCATACATATCTACCATGATGGTTGCAACATTAATAATTAACAGAAATCCATTCTTCGTTATGTTTTAACGGACATCTATATCCTATTTCTAGGCTTGTGTTAACACTGAGAGGGAGGGTGATGGCAAAGATAACTTGACCGAGCTGGAGACCTGTTTAAGCATTCCACATGCTTTGTCTATATTTCCACATTTTGTAATATGTTTTCCAGGGTATTTGTGGCTATAACATCTGAATGTATTTGTGGCTATAACATCTGAATGAACTCCATAAACACGCATATATGCAGCTTTCTCTTCTTCATAAACATGCATATATGTTGCTGCTACAGACAGTAATAAAAATGAAAATGACAATATTGGCAACAGCAATGATATCAAATGCTGTTGGGAATAATTGTTTATATGAAGTGGCACGTAGTTAGTAATGGTATTATGGTTATATTAAAACTATTTTATTTTTTGATATATGATGTAAAAAGTTAGTGATTGTGATCGGTAGAGTTTGTCTCTCAAGCTTTTCTCTTTTTGGCCTGGGTGATATTGATGTCCTTGTAGTTGGTTTCTTTTTGTTTCATTAGATGTGTAATATGTGCTGGCCCAATAGGCCCAACGATATTGTAACCTTTTAGTACACTATTTCCAATATTAAAAAAAAACTGAAATCCCATAAGCATGAGGGATGAACAAAAAATATTCATTCAGACATAACAATTATTTTTCACCCTTGTCATCCCTTACTTAAATAATCCATTTTATTGAGGCTTTTTCCAACAATAGAGGAGTGACAAATAAGCAAGGGCAAGAGAGAAAAGGACTGCACATAAGCATAGTGAAAAAGAGAGCTAAAAGGAGCAATAGCAAGAAAAATGGAAAAGAACCCTAACTGACTCAAATAGCTTTGATAAAATCAGTATTCCGTGTATTTAAGACAAAAGATCCAATGATATAATAGATAAACTTCTTTACTGAGGCATACTAGCTTTAATACAGATGAAAGAAAGAGTGAGTGAAGAAAGATGCTTCCCACAAATTAGATGTTGACCATATATTTCAGCAGAATAATTACACAGCTCAAGCAAACTTCTTCGATAGAGGGCATACCTTGCAAACAAAGGTAATTGCTTTTCAATGTAACCTTTGTTGCGCTTCCTTAGGCGCACTGGACACCAAGATGGTGAGAACCCGAAATAAAAAGGTCCTGGTAATGCCAATCCCCATTCCCAATTGCAACAGTAGCCACAGCTGCATCAGTAAAACAAAACACAAACTAGTCAAGAATCTTTACCAAATGGTACAACACCAAATTTTAGTTTTAAATCAAAATGTATTTGCAAATCAATTGCTTAAGAGTTTCCAATCTAACTCCATTATCCGTCAACATTCATGGGACCACATATGTCTGTCCTAAGTAGTCCATAAAAGTGTAATCTGACCATTAAGATCATTGATGCAGATTCACTTCAGTGAGAAACAGGTATGTGTTAGCAGACATCAACAACTGTCAACTGCTAGATTCCCAAAATGAAGCACATGGTGAAGCTCCCTAAAGAATATCAAAATAAGCACAAAAGAGACTAGGGATGATATTTCAATTTAAGATCAACTATCAAAATAATATATAGGCATCAAAAAAATTGTGCAGTACAATTAAGTGGAGGTCATGACTTGTTCCATGGGGATAAACAATTATGCTGCTTGTAATTAACAGGTGCATTTCAGAGGTACAAAGGTTGGCTAAAGTTTTGGTGTGAGAATCACATTATGTAGAAATGATTTGCCATTAAGGATCCAGCAACTTCAACATTACATTGTGCACGTGTAAATGAATCAAGAAGATCTTGACACCATTGGCTTCAAGTACCATGTCCTAAGATAGCTCTATCTATGAGATATTTTTTTATTAAACTGTGCTTGAAATCTTTCCTATGGAATGAAACCATCTCACAATTCAATAAATAAGGTACAGTTTTCTAATGATGGGACCTAACAAAACTTGTCAAAACTCAAATGATATATTTTATTCCTCCAAGTTAATACTGTTAGGAATATTCCTGAAAGTTTCCCGATTTCATCCTTAAGGGTTTTTGTGTTAAGCACTATTCTAGGGTTTATCCCTAATTATGTCCAAAACCTTCAATATTTTGATGTCTTTTACCTTTGTTGGGTATGCGTGTCTATTTTTATGTTGACTTGCCCACCTAGTTGGATTCACTTAAGTTGTTCCCCAAAGTCCTTATGGTCATTGGTTTACCGGCCCCTTCAATTAGGCTACCGAGTGTCACCCATCACCTCATGATTTTAAATGCCCCAACTTCTATTATTTTAATCTTTTGGTGGGTTTGAGTCAACTACACGTGTTCGTACATTATTTCATCGCAAGGCTTTAATGCAGCACATACTCGTTTGTTTGGTCTTTTTTAAGTTTGCAAGCTTGCGCAATGGTGGCACATGTAAAGGTGGTTACCGATCTGTCCAAGTGATTCATTCAGTAGCAGTCTCTGCCATGTGGCAACTTTTCATTGCAGCGCATAGAACTATACGCATTGCAAACTCAAAAGGTGTAATGTGCCGTACCTGTTTGTATATTTTAATGATCTTTTTATGTGTTATTTTAATTTTATTTTTGTGTTCTTTCAGACTAGAGAGAAGATGCAGAAAGGGTTTTAGTTTTCCTGCAGATGTGTGTTGCCGGAGCATACAATAGATAGCATGTATTGAAAACCCAGAAAAAGTACAATAGATATGGAGAAACTAACAACTACCCAGATAGCAAAATGGCCAAATAACAATTACTAACACATACCCATGTTGAGATTTGAAACTTCATACAATAGTTGTAGCCGGACCAGCAATGGGTATGGTTGAATATCACTCCAAACTCCAAAGAGATACAAGAAATGATCATACAAATGTGATCAGCAAGGTGAGAGGCCCTAAATGCCTCAAATAGAGAGGATATGTTGGCTACAACTCCCAAGATTGAGCCTCTATGAAGTCCACATTCCCTTAGGCAAGATATGTACGGCCCATGTATGCTGCTACAGCAATGAACAGCAAACACAACCTGAAATCTCCAATATAAACTGCTCTAATCAGCCAATAATCTCTGATTTCCAATCTGCAAATATACTTCACCAAAAAGCTGCAAAGATAAGTCTAGAAATGCATCAAATCAACAATCCGTCAACTCCACTGAAGCACAAGAATGAACATTGGATGTATCCATCATCAATAGCACCTTTGGGTGATCTTCCACACCTGTAGAATGCCGTCACTAATGGAGGTTTTCGTCTCCAATAGCCTAGTTCGAAATGCTCAAACTCTAGCAGAGCTCTCACAAGAAAATATCATAAAGCAAGCATACTACAAAATGAGCCCTTCAGCACCTTTTATAACTTACTCCAAGCCCAACGCCCTTTTTGGAGGGAATTTGTATTTGTTTTATTATTTAATTTTCATTACCTTATGACTCCCATGGGCACCCACCTCCTAGAGGATCACTTTTAAGTTATAACTTATTTTTATAAAGTGACTATATAATATTTATTTGTAAAGTCCAATAAATAATTATATTAAACTTCGGACTTTAAAATAAATATGAAGACGGTGTCGGAATACTATGTTCTTTAGCTCGTCGGAAAGGTCTCGGCGAGACGCTTCTAACCCCACTCTCAAAATCCCGAACCGACATTGAACCCGGACTTACTAAAAATAGTAACACTCAAGATCAAACTGGGCCAACTCTGAAGGTGCCAACTGGAACCACTGAATCCAAACCACATTACCTCCACCGACACAAACCTCCAAAGCCAAAACAACTCCAGTTCCCTAACCAAACTGCTAGTCCATGGGAACTCTATGATGGACTAACCATGGGACTAGAAGGGGACATTACAAAAGGTTTTTCATTTCTGAGGTTGCGACGAGCGATATCCTGCCATGATGCCTTTTCGTGTGACTGGGAATCATAGTTCCAGGGCTCGCCCAGACTCAGCGATTGGCGAGCGGGGCGACCCTGGGCAAGTCTCTCAAACTCGGCAGTCTGGTACTCACCCGACTCACCGAGTCTGGGAGACTCGTCCAGTCTGGTGAGTCCCGATGGGGAAACCCAGGCATAAAGAAAAAACATTAAATAAAAATAAATTTAAAAAAAACCTATAAAAAGCATAAAGTATACTATTGGAGCTTAGAAAATATGGTGACTGAAAAATAGTACAAACCTATAAAAATTGATGAATTACAGATATGTGGCTATAAACATAATACAAGTTGACAACAGACTAACTAGGTTCATGCAATTGGACCCGATTACTCTTGTAGAAACAACTCTAGATCATTTCTTTGTCTAAATGTTACAGCAAGCATTCTTATCCTATATCAGATATTTTACTTAAAGAAAACTTGATAGCTATTAAAATTAGGAACTAACTTCTAGACTACATAGCACTATCAAAATCTTACTCATGCTCATGGAAATGCTTGCTAGCAATGCATGTGGACTCAAAAGTTGTTACATCCCATGTGTTTCTACCATTTACTATTTACCTAGATTGTTTGATTAATGAATGATTGTGAAATCTTTGCATTTATGTGTTTATGAATCTTGATTTGAAATATGAAGAAAAATGGAATAATGCGATGTCTTGTATTATATATGATTAATGTTGGAAAATGTATGAAGCAAATGGTTATATTTTGATCAGCTAACTAATGTGATCTAAGTGGATGTAGGAACAAGTTGCTCCTCCGGAAGGGAGGGGAAGTATCACTCAGGAGGACTTGCTTCGGTAAGCCTAAAGTAACCTAGATTGAGCAAGCACACACACACAATCCTGCTTTGACCTAAGTTATGTCAAGTCAATTTGGGTAGCAGTAGGTGATCTTTGTTGTGAATCTTGATTGCATGTTTGGATGTTCGAGTGTGAATTGTGATTTAACCTGCATGTTGATTTAAGTCTTCTTTGATAAGTTCATGGTTGCATAGGCAAGGTTTTATTGATGTTTGGTTATAACTCTGCAAGTCCACGATATGTTCATACATATGAGTCAATACGAGCATGAGTGTACATAGGTAGACATACCTACGCACACTGATGAGAGTATTACTCACAAATATGGAGATACAAATTTGGACCATGTAGAGTTATCGTTACTATTGTGAATATGAATTTTATGACATTATGTCTGTAGATTTTATGACGATAAATGATTTTATGAATGATTATTTGTTTGTGATTTTTATACTAATAATATGTATACATATATATGTGTGTGTGTGTGTAGTAATTTATTCATTATTAAATTCATGTGTTATAATTGTTACCTTTGTATATATATATATGTTTTACTAAGCATCTTGGGCATTCCCATATGAGGCACGCAGCCTAAGGACAAGGTAGGGCAGCACATTATGCGCTTAGCATTATGGTCCATGTGAATGGCCGTTGGGAGGTTGGGATATGTAAGAAATTAAAGCCTTTTCAAAAGCCTATCTAAGCACTTAAGTGAGCGCATTGGCTTAGGCCTTATTAATATTTCATGGTGAGTTTTAAAACAAACTCTTATGTGGTAAATTTTAACTCGGCATTTGAATGCATGTGGAAGCCAAAAATCAGTTATAGGATTTAAAAGAGTTTTCATTACTTATCAACGTACATTTGACTATTTCCTAGAAAACAATTATTGCTATGTATTAGGGAATGTGATCTTTTATGTGGCAATTTTGTGGAGAGGTTTGTGTGTTTTAGAAGTCTGGTTTTATAATGGTTGAATAAGTGTCCTCTTATGTGTCTTTTATTTTTATTATTCTTTTGACACCTCTAAATTCGGCTTCTAATTAAGTGGAGTTGTGGCATTTTCTCTAACTAGTTTGTAGCTTGATCTCTCTATGAGTTTTTGTATAAAAAGAGGTGCTCTCTCTCATTCTAATACACACAAGTTTTCAGGCAAGAGCTTCCTTATTTTTGCTATTGTGATTTTGAGCTAGTGTTGTGAGATTATCGTCATTTTGTTTTGGAGAGTTGTTTTACTTGGAAGGGAGATCTAGTGTGTTGGAAGAAGCTTAAGCAAGGGATTTTGTTGATTCGTTTGGAGCTATAATCGCAAGCATAAGGATTTCTCTTTCATTATGCTTTTTTGTTTTTAAAGCATTTTGTGTTGTTTGTTATGGTGGGAGACATTGTTTGTTTATCAATATGATTGTCTATTTGATTATATACTAGTATATATATTTATTATTTATATATATCTAGTAAGTGAATTGTATTGTGAATGTGAAATTAATCTCAGTAATAGAAATTTGTGCCTATATGGGACTTTATGTATAGTTATTAGTTTGAGTATGATTAGATACTTGTATAATGGGAAAGGATAGTAAACTGTATCTTGCACTAGTGTTACTTCGAGATAGGTGTCATAGTAAAACTTGGAATAGGTTAACCTTGGGATATGTGATCCATGGAAGAGAGAGATAACCTGGAATAGAGATAGATGTAATTGTTAGTAGGGATATTCTTAGGATTTGTTGATCCAAGGGAAAGGGAATTTCCTATGTATAGAGAATGATGCATTTGTTAAGTGGGGTTATTCCTGGGATTTGTTGATCCATGGGTAAGGGAATAACTTTTGAATAGAGATTGTTGTCTTTCCCAATCGAGATAGAAGGGTGGTGAACAAGGGACGTCCATTCCGAGTTAGGGATGGTAAAACTTTGGCCAAAGTAGTGTAAGTAGCCACTGATTACACTGTCAGGTTCACTGTGATCCAGGTTTGCATTACTAGGTAGGGATGTCATATTTTGATGGTTGTAGCCATAGTATGATAGTACTAGTTAATGTAGGACACAACACCTTGCTCAATTTAAGCTTTTTTTTTTGGGGGTTACCAAACCAATCCCTTCATCGAAGGGTAGGGCCATTTACCAGTATGGTAAATGTGCGGGGAACACCAGTTAGTCCCTGGTTGGAGGAAAAGCGCTTGAGTGATGCTTCCCCTCATGCAGTTGGCATGCAGTTTGTCACGACTGTCACAACCAACTTTTATAATGTTTGAGTTCTAAATTTGATGCATAATTAATTTTTACTTTAAATGACTAACTGTATGTATTTTAATTTTCAAATGTTCAAAATACACAAAAATTATTAAAAATATATTGTCTCATTCAAAAACAAAATAATAAACAATTCCAAATAAATAAATGAGGGGACACTTCTAGAAAGAGCAATAAATGAGGAACTTTCCCCCCCTCATTCTCAAGTCAAGGCTCGAATTTATGAAATGGGATATTTTCTCCTAAAAATTTATGACTATTGGAAAAATTGGAAAGTCCTTTTCCACAAAATTAAATGACAAGTTGGAAAATGGAGCAATCTCATTTATGGAAGAGACTTGACTCAAGACTTGGAGTTCCTCCAAATGGGTCAAGTTTTCTATAAATTGGAGGGATTTTTGAGGAAGAGGCACTCATCTCTGGTTTGGGAGTGCTAGAGAAAACTGTAAGAGTTCTCCTCCCTTCGTTTTGTTTCTTTCTTTTGAATGTTTGGTTTTTGAATATTTGTTAATAAATTTTAGTTGAAACTCATTTTGATGATATGTTTAGGATGTTTGCAAATTTAAAAACTGTGTAAGTTTTTGTGAAATTTCTGGGTGAATGACCCCCTTTCCATTATGCTATGACGATGTCCATACCCTGTTTCTAAGCTTCATGCCTACCAATTATATTTGCTTGAACGTTTCTAAAGCCTTTTCATCAAATCCATTTTGTGCATATCCTGCAGTCCATGTGCTCTGTCTATACTCGCACGATTTTCATACTAGTCCACTAGAGCAATTCCAATTCTAATATTTGAAAAGAATTCCCATACCCTGTTCGTAATCGCCATTGGAGCATAGGCAGGGAGGTCTTTGGTAAAGGTTTTAAATTTTGGCGATTCTGACAAAATACCCCTTCTGTTCTGTGTTGATGGATGTCCATACCCTGTCAGTAAGCTCCCCATTTTGGCATACGCAGGGAGGATGCAGACAAAGGCTCTTGAATTTGTCTTTACACCTGCCAGTCACATTTGCTTGAAAAGTTTCTAGAGCCTTTTGAACAAATCCATTTTTGTGAATAACCTACGATCATTACAGTCCATGAAACCACATTTCTTTGGGTATTCTATCGAACAGTTCATGTGCTTTGTGCGTTCTTCTACATTTTGCATACACGTGCACCGGGGCACTACAACTACAACATGAGATGAAACTTATCTTTCCTTTATGCTTGATGTATGTCCATACCCTATTCGAGAGCTCCCATTTTGGCACAGACAGGACGCTGGCAAAGGTTGTGGAATTTGACTTTACACCTGCCAATAGGAAGTTGCTTGAAATTTTCTAAATCCTTTTCAACAGATCCATTGGGTGCATATCCTACAATCATTGCAGTCTATGAGACCACTCTTCTTTCAAGAATTTTGTCAAACAGTTCACGTGCCTATTCTATGCTTCCACATTAGGCGTATATGTCTACCAGGGTACTTACAACTACAATATCTTACAAAAATCCCCTTTCCGTTCTGTTTTGAAGGATATCACTTCATTCTGGCTGGAAATCTGACATGATGCACATCATTATAGTGCAAGCCTATTTTATAGATTGATTCATTTAGCTTCACTGATAATCTCCACAAGAAGATTGTCCCTGTTTTAAAACGATGGAAACGGAACTCACTCTCACAACAATATCTCTTGCAACAATCTTGGATATAAATCTTGTTGCAGTGGGGAAATCACCACATACTCGAAGGTCCTTAACAACTCTAATAGTTGTTCCATGGGGCATGTTTAACAAACCCAATGCAATTGCCACCATGGTGGCAGCAAATTAATTATTTTTCCTATTCTTCCACAGCATTAAGTAAATATCTTGAATCTAGAAAATACCTTGCTACCTTCATCTTCCAAGCCAATTTCTCCAACTTTGCATAAATCTCTTTGTTTAGATCTAACTGCAGCTAGGATCTTTTAATTCCTTCATCTTTCTCTAATCTCCTTACATTGAATCTCACAACACCTGCCCACTTCTGCATAGATGTTTGGGAGAAGGACCTAAGTTGGGTAGCTTTTGTAGGATCCAAATAAAGAGCGGCTTCACTATAAATACTCATAAGCCTATATTCATATGTTATCTAAAGGCACCAAGAAAACACATCCTTACAACTACTACAGTGACTGATATCCCACAAGAATGACTTAGCAGCCAAACTCATAAGTCACACTTTTAGTTTTACCGCTGTGTGTTGCGGTTAGTGGCTGCATTATACTGAGTTACTAACCACCAGTGTACAAAAAAAAATGGCCCGGCAGCTAAACTAATATGTCATGCAATTAAAATGAGCATTGTAAGCTGTGAATAGGTTTAGGCCCAGTGGTCAGTATATATATTGGAGTGGAGCAGGCAAACCTTAGTAGTAGGTGTTTGAGGCACAATTAGATATGGGTATCAAACTAGGGTGTTACCATGACTTAACTGTAATTGTGAACAACATTGCATTAAATTAAGGAATGATGATACAAGATGAAAAATACTTGGAACACTTGCTTATTTGTATGTGTAATGGTTATGGTTGCACTATAGATGGACTTTGTGATCAACAAATGTACCTACTAGCATTCTGAGTTCCCTCCACAGTTCTCTTTTCCACATATAGATAGTTATCTAATCAGGACTGAGTATTGTGGAGAATGTGTACATTTCAAATATGATTTGTCAAAATATCGATGTTTAACTGATATTGTTCTATTTTCTTTCGTGTTTATAACTGTTTGTATCTTTTATAGAATAGCTTATTTGTTCTTGTGTGAATGTGATGTTTACTGTTCTTTTAAATTAGAGTTAAGTGGCTACAAACCTTTCAATGCCAACATCCATAGGGAGTCTTATCTCTTGAGCTCTCCTGCATATTAGAGTACAATAGTACCTCCCTAAATTTGTTTTGTACCTTGTGTGCCTATTTGATCCCTTTACACATGTTTATATTCTTACTAAGTATAACACTAATATTTCCAATGGTATTAGAGCACATGGCTCTGTATTATGGTATTATATGATATCACTGATGTGCCAATATCAACATCAGTGCCTATGTTTTATACTTGACAACTTTGAGCTTCATGCATTTTTTATGCACTCATGGAGTTTTTATGCAAGGCTACACAACAATTTCTTACATAGTGGGATTTCTAATCTCTTTAATCTAATTGATCAATGTTGGAAGCATTGTGAAAATAATTATTAGTCATAGTGATTGTCATACCTCATGATTTCCTTTCCAAGTGGTTCAACCCTGACCAATTTTATGGGATTAAACTTAGCATATTAATCATGGTCATTTTCTTTAAAAAGATTAGCGAATTGTTTGGTAGGGAGAAAGTTATTGATCTCTATGTCTATTTAATATAGGTAAATCCAAATGATCTTATCTAATTAGTCCATTTTGCATAAATATTTCAGTTAGTGTGCTACTTCAACGACCCTTTAAATTAAGTTGTAAATCATACTTACGACCATGGAATCTATGTGTGTCCTCCATAGTATCTTAGATAATATCAGCTATGGGTTATGCTCTTAAGATAGTGTATTGTAGAACTCGATGTGATTTCTTGTGCATTATGATAGTTCTAGTTATGTACATAAATGCATATGACTAATCCAATGAGTGTCGGTTGTGGAGCATTAGAGACCTAGACAGAAACAACTACATACTCAACTACGGTAAGAGTACCATGCTAGTAACTCATTAAGCGAATAACTTTATATGCACTAGCTAAATAGTTTTACGAATAACCTATGTGAGCTCAGTGTCATCTTAAGAAAATAGCGGAAACTACCGTGTATATGTGAGTAGCTAAATAGGTGAATGAAGTATGCTTCTTTGATCACTATGAGGGCTTGTAACAATATAATGGAATTGGGTTACTTATTAGGTAATAATGCATGTTATAAGTAGAATTAAGATTATACATCTTTTAGTGTATTAAGTTGGTAAATATAGATGATGATTTAAATAATGATTACCATAATGCTCATTTGGAAAATACTTCAAGCATACTAACAGAAAACGAGGCTTACTGACATGTGTGTATAGATCGGGGAGGACATGTGAAATGTCAGATAGGGCAACTAGGCCGATCTAGAAATGCTATCTATCATATGCTCTCACCTCGCCCTCGCAGATCGTGGTGAAAGTACTAGGGGATCGGGAACGGACTTAGTCATGAAAATTACCTAATTTGGCTTGGGGAAGTAAATTAGATTTCATGGGTAGACACCTTATAGGGATTCCTCCACACTAGGACTAACTGACAAATACCCCTTAAGTGTTTGTGGTAGTGGACTAACTTTCGTCCCTATTTCACCGAGTGGGTGGCAACCGACGAAGAACTGTCTGGGGCAGGGAATAACCCTAGAAAGGGCTGGGTACCTACTCACAATTACACCAAACATAGTGCAAAATAGAACTACATGTTCACATTCCCCGCGTTAGTCACATCTGAAGGAGGGGGCCTTGATCCCTTGGATACAGGGTATGTAGGCAGTCTGGATGGTGAAAGATGCCCCCAATACTCAGGTCCCCTGGATGTAGGGTGTCCTACAATTAGCATCGTAATCTTAATTCTCTGAGTAGTGATTACGGAGTTGTGTTAACATGAGATTGTTCAGTTAATTTTGTGCAGATGATAAGAATATAATTGCTGGAGGAGAAGCAAGCTATCAAAAAAGAATGCAGGATGTAATGCATGACTTGAGGTACGCACTGATCCGTTGTTCTTGTATGTTATCTTGAGAAATGAACTTTCTCTCTTCACTGAATTAACAGTGGTGAACTTTTCAGGACTTTATGACTTTAGAAAACTAAACTCTTGATGTCTAACCAAATATAACATTTATTGTACAATACTTAGAATTAATAGTGAAACTTCACGAAATTTGCATTTCCTGCATCAGTTGTCCAAAATTTTTATTCCTCGGTATTTTTGAATTTAGAGTTTTAGTATTATTTGGTTTAGGATGAGTCAGGTCCTTACACAGTTGGCGGCCGGGAATTGAAGACAAACAAAGTACAATAATGTATCTCTATTTTCAGTTAAGCTCTTGAAAGTTTGTATGTATCTATTTTATGAAAAAGTTGTAATGAGAAATATTCAATTCTTTTATTGAGAAAATATAATTTGATTATGCAATGGGAGTTTGAAATATGTTTTCAAATGTGCATCTTATCGAATGAATTTAAGGAAAAAATTTATTGTGTTCGCTATCAGTATCTTGATCATTTTACTTCTGAAGTTAAACATAGTAAAACTTGGTTGGTAGAACAAGTGCTTGTTACAAAAGAACTACCCTTGACATGTTCTTGATGTTTGTGGAAGAATGAAAAGGACAACATTGGATATACCATTTAAGATGCAACAATCATGAAAACACTCAATTTGCATGAAAACACAAAGAAGTATAATATCAAATAAACTGGCATATGGACCTTCCCTTATGGCTATTATCATCCATCCTGAAAGCCACAGAAGAATTGAGATCTTTCGACTGGGCTAATTAATTGGATATATTTTCATTGTCAATAATGATGTGGATAACATGATATCTATATTTATGTTCTAGGTTTGTTTTTCAAGGAGATACACTCAACTGGTGTTTTGTATACATTTGACAATATTTGTAATAATCTAAATGTGTTATTTCCTTCTGCTAAAATTTGCATTTATACTTACGTGATTGATGTATACTTGTGTATGTGATCAAAATAGCTTCTATTTGATGATTTTATTGTGTCTTTAAGGTTTACCTATAAAAGGGTGCATTAAACAAGTTTTAAATCCTTAAAAATCTCTAAATTTCATGTTTTTTTTTCAATTTGCTGAGTCTGGGGCGAGTCTAGGTGGAGAGTCCGAGTACTCGCCAAAAATCTCCTAGGCAAGTTTGTGGCAAGTTCAAGTCTTGTAACACTACTGGGAATGCATGTGGCCTATTTTCATTGCATTGCAACGGCCGTAGTGCATTGCGCTCTACAAATTTCGCTCCTTTGTACGGATGCAATATGCGATGGGGACTTTAATAAGAGAAATGACCTATGGTTCAAATCCCTGCTATCAAGATTTGATTGGGCCGCATATGAACTATCAGACCAAGTGAACTGACATGTCGATGCCCGAGATAAAAGTTGACGCCTATCAAACATCTTTTCAAGTGACTTGAGATACCATTCGCACCGTTGATCTTAAGTAAAGATTAACGGCCGAAATTTAAAATTTTATAAAAGAACGGTTGTGCCACCCAAAATCTGAGGTATGCATAAGCAATTAATTCAAAAGGCGGCAGAATGCTTTGGCGAGTAAAACTTGATTTTCCAAAAGCATTTTCACGCGATTGCCCCAGCTATTAGCAGAGAATTGTGCAAATATCCAGTGCTGACAATGAATTGCTCAGTGGAGAGCTACTCAAAGGACAGAAGGAATTGGTGTTTCCCAAGTGTGCTAGCAGGGCAAAAAGAGGCTTAAACCAAGATGTCCTCGACTTATTGCCTGGCTCTTCATGAAGAGGTCTTTGATCTAGACCCCAGAGCAAATGTCAAAATTGATCTTAATGAGTTGTCGTGAGTATAGGGCAGGTAAAAGCAACTACATGGTGAAGTGGCTACCACAGCACATAATTGAAGATTAACAAGGAAGCAAAAACCATTGCGAGGGCCAAAGGGGTGCAAGACATCTTTGGATTAGTAAAAAGCCTTTTTGACCATAGGATATCTCGGATCTTGGGGAAGGCTAACGATGCATGATTATAAAAGAGAGAAATGTCCTAATCAAGCAGGAGCCCGCCTTAGAGCAAGTTTTGAATACATGGACTCCAAGACTGACCTCTATAAATGATGTCCAAAGCGTGGCAAGGTTCAGTCCAAATGCCCCTTAAGAAATATCAAGTACTTATGAGGTGGCAAGTCTCTTAGATGATGTTTCTTCATCCCATGGAAAATATGATGTGATGATTAAGGAGGAATTTGAGAATTTCAAGGCTATGGAGGAATGTCAGTTGCTGTCAATTTTGAAAACCAAAGGGGATATGAAATGATTGGATTTATGAAAATTGGAGTTCCAAGTCATCACCCCTACTTTGGTCACATCAGTCACTCAAGGCGATAAAATAAATCCAATTTTATGTAATGCCAAATTAGACAACTTGTTAAAATTGGAATCTAGACTTGACATTTTTTAAGAGCCAAGGTATTGTTAAATGCACGGTACCATGCCCATATGAATAAGTTGGCGAAGATCCTAGAACATCCGTGGCCATCTAAGGGAGATTTCACATATTGGGTGCTCAAGTATTCTTTGGACATGGTGTGAGACAACATTTTGGCGTCTGAGGGGCACATTAAGATGTGTCATATCTATCTCCTTGATTTTTTGCAGGATTGATAAGATAGCCTAGCAAATGGATATTGAGTTTTGATTTTTGATAAGTCAGATTAAAACATAATCAAGGAATTAATCATCGGCAATCTCAGCTATAAAGGGATGGAGAAAGTTGCATTTGATGTTTAGTTTTGTTGTTAAACATTTTTGCTAAGTTGTCAATTCTGGTTTGAATCCTGGTACGGGTTCAGAGGTTCGGTTCGTGGATTCGGCAAAAAAAATATAGGGTTTGGGTTCAGGTTCGATAATTATATATATATATATATATATTATTATATATATTAGATGTATTAATATATATTAATATTATAATAATAATAAATATGAAATATACATATAAGAAATTAATAATATAAATATTAATATATTTAATATTAATAATATTAATATATATTATTATTATATATCAAATATATTAATATTAATAATATTAAAATATTATAATATTAATATATATTATTATTATATATCAAATATATTAATATTAACAAGTGCCACATAGTGGCTAGTACCTGCCATTTGTTTGGGTTTGTGTTTGTATTGTAGTAAAAGTTTGAGCTATGATTGTATCCGATGGAAGAATTATAATAGAGTATAGTTTACAAACTTTAGGCATTGATTTTTATTTAAACATGATTGTGTGAAATGTCATATATTTTTGTTTGTGAGTAGTTCACCACGAGTGTACATTTAAGCATCTAGTGGATACAATGTTAAGAACAATAGTTGGCAAACGCAATTCAACTCTTGCTTAACATAAATATAGATAGTCATATAAATATAGATAGTCATTATTGACATCTATCGTCATGTTTTGAATATATTTTGCAAGTAAATCAGTAAAGAAATAAAATAAAAGATAATGAGCCGATAGGCTTGTATATGTGAGCATTATAGTGCTCGGGAAAAATGTCTAATGCCGTAAAAAAAATACACGCCAGAAACTCGTCAGTTGCTACTACTGGGGTATTGCTTGAACCTCGTATGAAAATGCAGAGCAACAACCAAGAGGAAAAATGCAACAAGCCACAACAATAGCTCAGAGGCCATGGGAGTGCATTAAAAAACCCTAGATCGCCAAAGCCCACTAAATCTAAGCGAAAAACTGCTACCTACTAAAAAAAGTCTCTGAAATAGCAGAAAGATAAGGGTTTCGGTAAACATGGACTACATCTTTCCCTGAAATCGGGAGTTCAATTATTGGGCTATTAAAAACTAAAATTTCGTTGTATTGTAGTGCGACCAAATGGTTTATTTGTTAAAATTGAATCTCTGGTAAAAATTGTTCGAATTTCTGAATCAATATTCAAAATTCCATTGTGATGAAGAAAAATGTAGATTACGAGAACTAGGCTCGGTATTGTTGATAACTGAGAGCGGGGGGGTGAATCAGTTATCTTAATTACTTCAACTTTCTGATCTTCCTTATCAATTAATGCAGCATCAAACCATATAAGCAAACATAACCATGAAATAGAAATAACATTAATACACATGACACAATGATTTTGACGTGGAAAACCCAGTTAAGGGAAAAACCATGGGGTGATTAACCCAAGATTGTATTCTCTGTTAAAAGAATAAGATAGTACAAAATGGCACTTGCCAATTACGGCTCACTGCCCGAGCACACTGCTCACAAGAGGCTCACTGCCTACAAGAGACTCACTGTCTACAAGATATAAGGTAACAAGATACTTGAACTGATGAGATGCATCCACACATACTGAGGATCAGTTTCGGTTAGGCTCAATATACTAATCTACTGCACTTCTTTCTTTCTCTTCTTTGGTGCTGTTGTCCTGTCACATACCAGACCTGTATTACTGCTTCCAAACAGTTCTCTGCATTTCTTCGCACTTAACAATTCACCACACACACCTTCATACCGAAATCAATCTGGTATATATATCCGCACCAAGGATTTCATCCACTTTCTAGTCGACATCCGAAAAACTCAGAATATTTCCAAACTCTAGTCTGTCGGCTGAATCCTTGCTTATCAAGTGATGCGTATCAAGAAGATGCTTATAGGAGTCATCAATCATGTCGGCCAATCATGAATGATACCTCATGAAACTTGATCACTATCAATATCTCATCTGGATTAAGGTCTGATGCTCTGCCGATCAGTTCTTCCTCAATCTACTCTGCCAAACAGGAACCCAACACTTAGGTGTTCATATCTTTTCACTCTTACATCACTGGAGGCGCAATCTCTGGAATATATTAGTCAAGATACTCCACTTGACTTCCCCAAGTCCGCGCTTTACAGAGATACTTCCTCTGAGAGATCCGGACCTAACTGTCAGACCTTGCCACATGCTCTATTCTTGCTTACCGGACCACAACACTCTTCAATCTGACTTCCAGTATAGGCACACCATGTCCTGCAGATGGGTAGGATGAACTTTGTTGCCATCAATGACAACACTCATGAAGCCACACAGTGTCTCTTGCCAACAATCTCCCCCTTTGGCATTGATGGCAACACTTAGTGAAAAATGACTAAGTGTCACACTGTACTCCCCTTTGGCTGATGCTCTATTCTACTGTACACTTTTCCGGAGCTCCCCCTTAGCTATATTCCACATTTTTCACTACTCCTCACTCCCCCTTTGACATCAATGGCAAAGGGTAGGATCCACACACCAAAATTTCCAAAAATCCAACTATACTTAGCCACATAAGTGTATATACATGCTATACTTACATATATTGAAGAATGTCTTCAAAAGTTGTCTTCAACTGGACAAATTCTGTTGCCCAACTCTGCTTCATTCTATCCAAGATTGAGATGTGAGCACTCAATAGAAATGCAAAAGCCTCTGCCTTCTCCAGATCTGTCGGATCATTGGTCCGGGCTATGGTCTGAGCATTAGTTAGAGCCTCATGCATGGCCTCTAACTTAGGGATAATTATCCCTCTAAGTTCACTTAACCTGTTTATTATGTTTTTCTTCTCCTTCTCAAGCTTCTTTATTTCATTTAAGACTGCAATAGTCTAGCATTCTTGTTTTATTATGGAGGAGGTGAGAGAATCAAAATTCTAAGATATACTTGACATTTTATCCTCTTGCTCTTTCATTTTCTTCTCAATATCCTTTGTTACCTTGGACCAGGATAGACAAAATTTATACATTTCTCCGCCATCTTTGAGAGCATTTTCTAAGCTCTTTATCCCAATATCCATAACTCTCCTATCATTTGTTATTAATCCTTGTACTTCAGAGAATCTCTTTTCCAAAAACTCCTTCCGGACCTTTTCTTCTACTGACTTCTCTAAGGAATCAAAATGCGTATGAACAGAATTTACAAGAGACTTTAGATTACTGGATGTGGAGGCCGAAGGATCCTTTTGGAACGATGGCATGATCTTCTTCAATACACCGGATGTAGCTTCTATGAGCTCACAGTCTTCCATGTGAGACTTCAGGAGTTTTTCTTTTGCCTTTGCTTGAGTAAAGGATGCTAGCTTCATGGTTTGAACCGGGGAGAGGGAATCAAAATTGAATGGACCTTGAAGCAGTTCCGGTTCATCAAATTCCATCATCTCTTTGGTCAAGAAATCTTTAACTGCTTCTGCTGTGTCTCTTGCCGGAGACAGAGTTTTCTCCCCTTCTGTAGCCTTAGCACTGTCATCTGTGGTCTTCTTTGTTTGACCTTCTTCGCTCCCCTTTACTTGTTCTTCTTGACTGATGCTCTCTTCTTTTCTTTCTTCTCCTTCAATTTCGGAGTATGCAGGAGCATCCGAAAGAGAAGTGTCTTCTTCTCCATGAACTTCCTCTTCCGGAGCATAGGAATCTAAGTCTTTAGCTTTCTCTTCACTTGTCTCCTTTGCCTCTTCTGCCACTCTCAGTAGATTCTTCTTTGTCATCCATGGCCGAGGGATCATCACCTAAGTCCTCTATAATAGGAATATTGAATCTTTTGTATGCATTTCGGAGGATGTCTTCTGTTTCTTTTGCCACCTTGTCAGTCTCTCCAAGCATAAGCTGATTCATTCTAGCTTTGCTCCGGAACTCATCCTTGCAATCTCTGAAGATCATATTCTTTTGCTTAGGAGTGATGGAAGGATAGAGCTGAATGGCTATCTGTTCCCGGATCTCCATATCCTTTGCTTTGGCATTATTCTTTCTCATTTCAAGTTCCTTCTCAAGGCTTTTAGGAATTAGAGATATGATCTCAATGAAAGCTTTGTTGTAGATATTCAGATACCTGACTGTGGCATCTTGCAGGATCTTCTGGTCAGCTTCACTACATTCATCATAGAATTCTGTTATTGTTTTCAGGTTTCCATCCACAGTGATTGCCTTGATGATATCGTCAAGTGTAGGCTTCTCAACACATTTATCTGTCTTTTCTTCTTCCTTGTCTAGACCGGTAGAGGATTCTCCGGATACTTTCTTCTTCTTCTCCATCTTCTTGATCTCTTCATCAGATTTTGTCTCTTCATCATCCTTCTGACTGATATAAGACCTTGTGGCCTTTGTCTTAGTTCTCTTCTCTCCCTTTCCAGACATCCAGACTTCCGGTTTTGATGCTTTCTAGCTCTTAGAGGTGGCAGGTGCAGAGCTTTTGGAGGATCTGGTCCGGGAGGGGGCTTGCACCGGAGCACCATCTTTTTTTGCTTCTTCCTTTTCTTTCTCTGCCCTTTCCATCTTCTCTTTGTTTGCATCAAGTGCCTCTTTTGATATGCCATACCTTTTGGCAACATTCTCTACTTCTTTTCTCACTTTTCTCTTCATCTCCGGTTGTCTAAGTTCCATATGAATCTTTACACTCAACTTTTCAAAGGTTCCAAACCTTTCTGCCTTAGGATCCTTGGGTTGACTAAGCATGTGTTGAACATGTAGCTCTACAATTTTCTCATCTACTTCATACCCCATTGGCATGATCCAGACTATACTTGGCTCCAATGCCTCCATTAGGCACTGATCAATTTCTACCATAAAGCATACTGTATCCTTATACTTTTTAACTAGAGATTGGGGGATTCTCTCTCTTGCTTGCATCATACTCTGAAAGTTCTTGAAGTAGCCCCATAGTGTTGTATTCTGCGCCTTGGCGTCACCTATTCCATGCAAATGATCCCTAATTTGTATGGCTACTGGTCTGTCATTTTGCCACATCCAACCACTAGATCCGGGTAGCTCATTCATGTAATAGAAAAATAGGCAGAGTATCAAGCCACCGTATTTGAAGGAGTTCTTCTTGTCCTTCTTTATCTTCTGTAGATTCTCCAAAAGTTGGTTTAGGAGAAGCTCACAAAGATCATAGTCAACATTTTCTTTTAGCATCTGATAAGCTGTATAAATTGCAGTTCTGAGTACTGAATTTTCCCTGCTGAAGTGATATATCTTGTAACCAATTATCATGGATGCAAATTTGATATCCGGATCAGTGATATCTTCAATTGTCATTGCTCTCTTGTCAAATTTTGATCCGGTTGCCTCACTATCTGATTCTTGACAGATTTGAGAGCAGGTATCCCACCAGATAAGTGCAATCCGGTAATTGCCCTAATGGCATCCTTGGTTATCTTGAATGGCCTCATCAACCATATAAAGTTATCATGCATTCTACTTAGAACATACCGGACCCATTCATCTTCTGCAAAACAGGGGAAATGAATGCACTGTGCAAAATGTTTGTCCCAGATAGCCTTATACTGAGGTTTGAGTTCAAATGAATCATCTATTAATTGCTTGTGGTAGATATCTATCAGCTTGGATTCCCCAAATTCTTCAATGTTCACATGAATGTATGCCCTAACGTCTTCAACATGCAAAACCCCATGCAGAATGTTGGAAAATGCGCCTAAGGGATATCCACTTCCAGAGATTTGTAGGGATGTTTCTTAAATTTGGGGCGTGGCCTATCAGAAATCTTTACTACATTCGGAGTAGCCATCTTAAAGATTCAGAGAGAGTTTGATCAAGAGCGAAAATACCTTTTTACACTTCTAGGTTTCACGGAATGAGCTAGATCAGATTGCTGGAAGAATTGTCTTCTGTGGTTGATCTTTGAGAGGCTCGAGACAATTTGTTTGCAAAGCTCTTTTTCTTTTCTTCTCGAGTGCAAATGTACAAATGATGATCAAAGGAACCCTTTTATTTCTGCACAAACCCTAATTTCGTTTGCAATAAATGCATACCTTAAGTTATTCCGGTTGCTCTGTTCTCCTTGTCCTGAGAGATTTTTCCGGATCATTAAGATGCCCTTAAAGTTATTCTTGGTGGATATTAGCAATCTATCTACCTTTCACAATCATTTCATTTATCCACAGATCAAGATACCTCAAATTCGAATCATACCGGATCTAACTGTGAAAATCCTATTCTTACTGGATGACTATTGAACCGGATCAATCTTGGAAGATTAACCTTGTCAAAAGTTCTTGCGGACCTTTCATATCTTTACCATGGCTTATTTAGATATTTCTCCGAGAACCTCTTTGATCCGCAACCTTTCATGTGCCAATTTCAGGCACCTATTGACTGGCTGGGGGAAAATGGTTTTCTTTTGTGACTCCCCCTGAGCCAGAGCTCATCTATTTAGTTTCTGGAAGGAACATCAGCACCAGATTCTGGTGCGGATCCATCCTCAACATTTTTTGCACTCCTCTTCACCCAAATCTTGTTCATTTCCCTTTGTATTTCATCCATATTCACTTTTCTTTTTCCTTTGTCTTGGTCTTGATTATTAAGTACCGGACCCTTTTTGTCTTGATTCTTGCTTCTGCAGAATTTGGCAATATGACCGTGTTGATGGTTGTTTTTCAACAAGTCAACAATAGAGTGAAATACTGAGTATCTGACTCTCTCTTGAGCAAAGCCTCTCGGATGCTGAACTAAGTGATCAAACGAGATAACTCCAAGGTTCCTTCTTATAATGTTTTCGGTAAGAGACAGCTCAGCGATTTAAGTATGATTTTGCTGTTAATCAACAAAGGGACTTACACAATTGTTCAAGTAACTTGTTTCAAGGACTATGGAAGTGAATACTAGAGAATCTAAGTACTGCAATCGACACGTATGATTTAGCAATGGGTGTTCTGATCCTAACTCTAACTGAATGATAAAAAAAGGGCAAAAGATATAGGGTTTAGAAACACTAATCTAATCCTAAATGGAAGGACGTTTACTACTCAAAGTGAAATCGAACCAAATCCTGTTTCGCCAAGATAAAACAACTACACAAGAGAGGTGCAATCTTCAAAGGTATACAAGATATTTAAATCAATTATGCTCATGAAAAATTCAACAAGCATAAAGATCAAATTGACGTTCAATTGTTCAGACTAACCATGCACTGTAATCCACAAGCCGTAGACTACAAATGGTATGAACTTATAGACTTCACTACAAAGCAATAAAGCAACCTTTCATTAACTAACTTAAACTTTAAAAGAAAACTGATAACTTAACTTAATTTTCGTTTGAAAATTGAAACCATGCAAACACTCAGAAACATAAATAGAATCACCAAGACAATGAATCCTTTATTATCTCAGAGAGCTCTTACAACAATTTCAGAATTTCCAACCTCTTCAAATGAGAGCAATGAGAGCTCTTTTATAGACCTCAAAGGAGAGAAGGGTCAAGATCGATCGGCCAAATCAGCGGACCAGATCAAGCCACATCACAAGTAGTTATAACAAACTATCCTTTATTAAATGAAGGAGGCTCACTTTATTAAATGAAAGAAGCTATGAAGGAGAGAACAAAGGCACGCTTTCCAAGAAGATAAGGAAGCCACATCATGTGCCCTCTATGTAGTACTACTATGAGATACAATGAATCTAGACACAATTTGAACAATCTCCTCCATTGGTACACTTGTCGCCGCCTTAATAGATCCTTCTGCCACTGCTACATCTGACTCAGACGCCAAGTGTCTTCTCCCTAGTTGGAATGTTGAAAGTCTCTTCAACTGCCTCCTTTTGCAAATAAGCTAATATTGTTCCATCTTTGGCTGTAATTTGCCTTGTATCTACATCATACTTCTTGACACATTCGATGATCATCTCTGGACACGGCAAAGCTGGCGGAAAACAAGCCGCTTCAATGGCTCCACTCCTCATGATGGCTCGAGCAAGACTACCTCCGTTGGGTTCTTCAAGGACTGACTTGATATCTTCCAAGTTGCTGCTCCCCATATTCGTGTCTCCTACATTTGTCCACCTTGAGACGAGCTTTGATTCGGGAATCTTTCCCTTGGCATCCATCCGGATCTTTGCTTGTCGCTCCTTAGAAGTCATTGCCATTATCCTGCAGACTTGACGCGAATAAGTGATTGTAAACATAATCTAGACTTTACTTCAGCAACTTTAGTGGATTAAATTATGAAATTTTCCTTTATAATTATGAAATATTGCTACTAAACTCAAGGAATCTATGAAAATCCTTTTATCCTTCTTAAATTTTACCAATACTTAAACAATTTTAATACATCTAATGAAGGAAAAAGAAGAAAATCAGATCAGAAAATATTCAGATCAGACTTACTTGATAGGTTGTTTTGAATTTGATACCTTGCAATTTGATCCACCACTTGCTTAAATTTGATAAAATCAAATTTGTACTTGTCTAAAAAAAACTTCTTGTTGCTGCTCCTTGAAGATAAATCTGCTCTTGAAAAACAAATCTGCTCTTGAAAATGATAAAAATGAAAAGGAAATGAGGTATATATACATAATTTGCTTTAAAAAACTTTACCTTTTCTCTAGGCCGACCTCCTTTATTGTAGTGTAAAACATTTAATTTCAATTGATCTTTATTTAATGAATGCAATTTTCACGTTTTCCAAGGCAAAAATCATTAAATGTTTCTAACTCCCTTTGACTGGCGCACTAGTTGAGGTCTTGGCGATCTCCTTGTAGATTGTGATTTCCCTCTCCTTCAAGCGCATGAGATCAAGGATTAAAATTCTCTTGTCTTGCATTTCGCATTAGATCATGTTTTCGAAGTCTTCCTCTTATCCTCTTTGGATTTGTGTTTGAGTTCCTCATTGAATTTCGCATTGGATCAGCATAGGATGATCTTCCTTCATAATCCTTCTAGGCGCATTAGATCAAAGTTTGAATTCCTCTTGGCATTTTGCATTGGTTGAAGTTTTCGATTCCTCTTAAATATTTCGCATTAGATGATGTTTTAAGACTCTTTAAGGGAATGGCGCATTACTTAGGCACTTTGGATTCTTCTTGTGCATGGCGCATTAGATAGGTAACATGAGATCTTCGAAATCAAACTTCACTCTCCCCTTTGGTGTGGCGCACTAGATCATTAGTTAGAGATCTTCAAAATGAAACTTCATTCCCCCTTCATACATGGCGCATTAGATGGGCAACTAGAGATCTTCAAGAAATGAAATTTTATTTTCTCCATGCATGGCGCACTAGATGCCAATTTCGATTTCCTCTTGTTGAGTGCTTTGATAAGGGGCTTGGGAGGTGGCGCATCACTTCACTAGGTTGAAGTCCTCAAACTTTGATGAATGTAGATAGCCTTTGTCTTGAAATAGATCATGCATGGTGTTTGGCGCATTGGCTGCCCTCGGAGCATCCTCTAAATTCAAACCTTGATCACTACCTCATGTTGCGCATTTAGATGACCTTGGAAAATCCTCTAGAGTGTTGGCGCATTGGTTGAGCTTGTTGAATCTTCTAAAAACAAATCTTCATCACTACCTTGAAACGTGGAGGTATTCGGGAAGTTGGCGCACTAGATGACCTTGTTGGAAGCCTCATGATGTTGGCGCATCAGTTCACCTTGGAGGAAACTTGAAATCTTAGAGGTATCCATGTAGTTGGCGCATCAGATGAGACTTGCAAATCCTTTAAAACTCAAACCTTGAAGGCTTAACCTTGGATCTTACCTTCCTTCTAGTAGGGCGCATTGGATCAAGTTTTCAAATCTTGTAGATTGTGCTTTGGATGTGGAACCTTGAAACTTCATCTTGAAACCTCTTGGGCGCACTAGATCAACTTTTGGGATCCTCTGGAGTTCTCCCTTATGAGGTCGCATTAGATCAACCACTGAAGATCTTCTAAACTTGGCCTTGGATAGTTGACATAGGATAAGCGCATCACTTCATGGATTCAAATCCTCTAACTTCTAGCGCATTGGATGACCTTTTAGAATCCTCTGACTTCTAGCGCATTGGGTAGGCAATTAGAATCTTCTGGTACTTATGTTTGGTGAAGTGGTTTGCATGTTTGAGTTTGTCATTTTTGCATTAGTTCAAGGGTGAAAATCTTCAAGTATTGGCGCAGTGGATGGACTTTTAGAATCCTCTTTGAACTAAACCTTTCTTAAGTCAAAACCCTCAAATTTCCCTCTTCCTTCTTGGTGGCGCATCGGTTGAAGGATTGAAATCCTCTGACATTTATCATTTAAATTTACTCCAAGATTCGCTCTAAGACTTATCCTTTCATTTTCGCATGAGATCAAGGCATTGAATCTTCATTTCCTCCTTCAAAATGATACTTTTGGTTTGGGCGCAATAGATGAGTGATCAAAATCCTCTAGCATTTTCGCACTAGATCAAGGTGTAGATGGGCGCATCAGATCGTTGATTGAAATCCTCTGGCTCAAGCACCTTTTCCTTCGTGATTTTGCGCCAAGATTTTGCGCCACTTAAGTGTCCAGTCGCACTAGATCAGTGTTTTGAATCCTCTGAACTTGTCAAGCATTTTTCAGGATCGCGCGAGTAAAGGTATATTGAAAAATATATTTAAGTAATTTCTTATACTTTAAATATTTTTCAATATACCTTTCAGGATGTTTGAGATAGGTCCCGAATCCACCGGATTTAAGATGCAAAATATAGAATTTGGAGGATTCACCAGATTTCAGACTTAGCCATTTTTTCAGGATTTTCAGGATTTCAGGCTTAGTCTTTTCAAGGTCTCAAACATTCTTCAGGATTGACTTCAAAACTCAATATCTAGATGGGATTTTATCACAAGTCTTCATTATTGCAAGTTCATCTATCCCTAATCGTGAACCAAAAATCATAGGCAAGGAAATTATTACCGTATCGGCAGAGGAAGATGAGTCAGGTCATCATTAAAATCTCGTTGAAAACTCATTGAAAGCACAGAGCTCAAAAAAAGGGGGGGTCCCTATTCCTAATGGGGTGATGTGTGATTTGGTCACAACAGACCGGATCTATTGTAGTTGTAACAAACAACATTTCTTTGCATATTTGACTGATATCCTCTTGATCTACACTGATTAGCCATATGTCTCATTCTATTGCATGCAAAGCATCTACCATTGAAAGAATTGTTCATTTGCATGTTTCTACACTCATGAGATTTATGACCATACCTTTTGCAATTGAAACACTGTCCGGAGAAGGATGAATTATTCTAATTCATTCTTCTTCTGCACTGATTTGTTTTATGACCAAAGTTGTTGCAGTTGTGGCAGTATCCATTGAAAGATGGATATCTTTGAGCATTTGGTTGCCTTACCGAAGGTCTTCTAGGCATGTTTCTTGGATTTTCTGAACTGGAGTTCTTCTGACCGGATCCAGAGCTTTCACCTTTTTCATACCCCAAGCCTTGTTTGTCATCTACCCTCTTTTGGCTTTGAAGAAGAACTTCAAGTTGAGCAGAGCTTATCTTGAATTTTTCTTTGTATTCATTTGTTGTTTGAAGATCCCTTTTAAGAGTGTCAATCTGATTCTCAAGTTGTTCTTCATTGTCTCTAGCTTCTTCAAGATCAGATTCTAGATGCATGATTATTCTATCCATTTTGTGGCAGTCTTCTGACTTCTCCTTGAGAGATTGTCTTAGATCATCTTCAGTTTTTCTTTTCTCTTCAATTTCTTGGGTGAATTTCATTACTCCTAATTCCATTTCATGTCTTACCATAATGACCTCTTTTGATAACTTTTCACATAACTTGGTTTTCTCCTTCAGATCTTCATTTGTATCATTGGCTTCACCTTGACTTGCCAATTGCTGAAGTCGTTCCTTTCTCTTTTTCATAGAGATACTCAGTTTCTCTTTTAGCTCATTTATGAAATCATCAGCCTGTTTGAGTCTTTCCTTCAAGTTGTTGGCTTCGGAGTGAGATTGCTCAAGATCATCTAGAGCAGACTGAAGTTGTTCCCTCATACCATATATATCCATTGAGATTCCCAGATCTTCCTCAAGCTGTTAGGCTCTGTTTGGAGGAACTTGGCTCTGATACCAATTGTTGATAACTGAGAGGGGGGGGGGTGAATCAGTTATCTTAATTACTTCAACTTTCTAATCTTCCTTATCAATTAATGCAGCATCAAATCATATAAGCAAACATAACCATGAAATAGAAATAACATTAATACACATGACAATGATTTTGACGTGGAAAATCCAGTTAAGGGAAAAACCACGGGGTGATTAACCCAAGATTGTATTCTCTGTTAAAAGAATAAGATAGTACAAAATGGCACTTGCCAATTAGGGCTCACTGCTCACAAGAGGCTCATTACCTACAAGAGACTCACTGTCTACAAGGTATAAGGTAACAAGATACTTGAACTGATGAGATGCATCCACACAGGCTGAGGATCAATTCCGGTTAGGCTCAATACACTGATCTACTACACTTCATTCTTTCTCTTCTTTGGTGCTGCTGTCCTGTCACATACCGGACCTGTGTTACTGCTTCCAAACAGTTCTTTGCATTTCTTCGCACTTAACAATTCACCACACACACCTTCATACCGAAATCAATCTGGTATATATATCCGCACCAAGGATTTCATCCACTTTCTAGTCGGCATCCAAAAAACTCATAATATTTCCAAACTCTAGTATATCGGCTGAATCCTTGCTTATCAAGTGATGCGTATAAAGAAGATGCTTATAGGAGTCATCAATCATGTCGGCCAATCATGAATGATACCTCATGAAACTTGATCACTATCAATATCTCATCCAGATTAAGGTCTGATGCTCTGTCGGTCAGTTCTTCCTCGGTCTACTCTGCCAAACAGGAACCCAACACTTAGGTGTTCATATCTTTTCACTCTTACATCACCGGAGGCTCAATCTCTAGAATATATTAGTCAAGATACTCCACTTGACTTCCCCAAGTCCGCGCTTTACTGAGATACTTCCTCTGAGAGATCCGGACCTGACTGTCGGACCTTGCCACATGGTCTGTTCTTGCTTACCGGACCACAACACTCTTCAATTTGACTTCCGGTATAGGCACACCATGTCCTGCGGATGGGTAGGATGAACTTTGTTGCCATCAATGACAACACTCATGAAGCCACACAGTGTCTCTTGCCAATAGGTATCTCTTCCAATTGGAAGGGAGCAGAAAACAAGACCCAAGAAAACAATAAATAAATAAATTACTAATAATTTTGTTACATTAAATCAATTTTTTGTGGTTTGGAATACCCAAAATCTGAAAATTTTGGAAACATGCTCACTAGGAAACATGTGTGCAGAATTAGTATCTAGTTCCATACCCAAACCCATCTCTGTGGATGGCAATATTGTCTGTAACCCAAACCCATCTCTGTAGTTATTGTGTAGAGTACCTAGTGAAAAACAAAAAGCTCAAGCAAGCCGTTGCAAATGTCAGGCAATGTTACTGCCCATTCTGCAAATTTTACTGAAAATTCTTCAGAAAAAAGTAGGCACTCTGTGCAAAACAATTGACAAGAGCACAAAATTTACTAAAAAATCTTCAAACAAAGAAAGATAATATTAGTAACTGTAAACAACCACCAACTCAGTAGATTAAAAATATAAAATCTCATCGCTGAAGCAACATGCGAATTGCTTAATTGCAAAACTTCCCTGGGATTTTACAGTAGACGACAAAGCAAAAAAGGAAAAAGGTTAACCTCCGAAAACTGATTGTTTGATCCCCTCTAAATTCCAAAACCTTGGCATATTGGATCTCCATTGCCAAGCAAACTCAACCATTAACCATTTTCAGAGAGACATAGTTAAGAAATTAAAGATTTTTTTGCTGTTGCAAATGGTATTTAACCTCTTAAATATTCCATAAAATAAGAAAAATTTGTGGAATCCATTTACCCCCATCTAGAGAAGAAAAGATCGAACTGAAAAAGAAGAGGAAATGAAGGGTTCAAAACCTGCCTCCTTCCATAAAAGACATGAATAATGCGCAGATAGTGAAAGTAATACATAACGCCTCAAACGGATTTGCACTTTTTCATTGCAATGATTCTGGCATTTGCAGAACATGAATTTGTTTTTAAGGCTTTACAATATTTCAAGCAAATGCAATTTCTAATACTGTGAAGCAAAATTCCATTGTAGACGTACATACAAACAGAAATTCATGATGGATGACCGTCTTCTGTAGGAAGTATAATTGAAAACAAGATTAAAATCATGCAAATGTTCTTTTTTGAAGTTCCCCTGTTCGTGATAAGGCTTGTGACTGTTTCTCATAAATATTTGTTGACTTTTATTTCATTTTATTTCGTTAGAGGTCGTACTATTTTTTTTTTCATTTTACTATTCACTATGAATATTCGATCTTTTAGAGATCGTTTGGATAGCCTTTTCCATTAATATTATTCGACATTTGAAGATTTTTTTTATTTCAATTGATTTTTCATATCTTCAATTTCTTATCACCATGTCGATGAACCTAATTATTTTGGACTGCCTTCATCAATGTCTTCTCTCATTTACTTTCATATTGACTTTTGCATCACAAAGTTTATTTGATTTGATTTTCAGTATGGGGTATATTAACTTTGTCATTTTCTTATGGTTGATATTGACTCACCCATTTATTGTTTGCATAGATTAACGTGAAGGCAGCAATAAGAGGTGAAATCTCATAGCCAATCAATTTTTTTTGCGAACACTACAAACTATAGTCATACCAAAAATAAAAGAATTTGATTCGTCAACAGTGGAGAGAACTAATGTTAAAATTGTTGCATATTGAATGCATTAGTACCCATGCCAAGGCAGGTACTAATAATATTAATAATATTAATATTATAATATATATTATTATTATATATCAAATATATTAATATTAATAATATTAAAATATATTAATATTAATATTTATTATTATTATGTGGGCAGTAGGGAGGGAGTCCTTCCACATCATGGATGTGGAAGGACCGGGGCTAATCGGGGCATTGCAGGGGGCGAGGTGGCCAATGGGTGGCGGGTGGCAGGGCACGTGGTGCACCGTTCTTTGTATGGCAGGCCCCTTGGTTGCGTGGCAAGCGCTGGCGATGACTCACTCATACACCGGTTCCAAGAGAAGGCTTTCCTTGCAATGATGGCAATAAATCTTTTTAGTCATTTCCTGAGCAGTTTTCGCAGCGAAGGACGAGGCTCTCATGAGTGGGCAGGCAGTAAGATGGCTATGACAGGTTGTCTAACCGGAGGAATTGATAGTGGCTATGATTTCATAGCACGCCCAAAGCATATGAAGACTACTCTTATCTCCGTCCTCACAATACACAAGGCGACAATTGAAATGTCTGCAAAACCGAAGGTGGTCTTCTTCTCAGCAGAGTGGCTAAGGTGTGAAGCAATGGATACTCCGGTTCGGCTGGTGAGCACCAAGAGACAGATGGCTTTCTTGGGCTGCATAACAGACCTATGCATCAAGCGGATTTTAAAGTGCCAGGATGTTTTGGTCCTTGGGGCAGTTAAGATGATACTGGGGAAGGATTTCATGGACAGCAGTGAGAGATACCGGGTGGACTCGGATATTAGCTCACAGTTTGTAGCAACCCTACTGGATTTGAACGTGGCCAAGATGTGGGTCGACCTGGTGGCGCGGAGACTCTCCATTCCCAGTGTGCTTGGAGGCCTTTCAAAGGTCTTGGAGGTGGCTTCCTTCGGCGCAGGCATGCCGCAACCCAGGGACACTCCCCTTCTGCAACAGCCAGGTAGTGTGGTGAAGTTTTTCCCTTTTATTCTTCATCTAAGGGGGGAGGACCTGGTCTGGTTTAGGAAGAACACAAGGGTTGGGGTGAATTTCCTGCTGAAGTTTTTTACGATTATGGAGTCTCAGGGCAACGAATGGGAGGAGGAATTCAACATGAAACTTCACAACTACAAACTGGAGGCTTGAAGAAGTTAGGGTTTCTAGGGGGTGTCTATCTGTTTATATGTTAGGGATCTTCATATGAATAGTGTATGTGTTAAGGTATCAGTATATGTTTAGTTGGTCTGCTCAGCCCTGTGCGGCATTTTGAAGCAATTTATGGTCATAATTTTAGTATTTGGGTTAGTCCGTAGCTGGTATGCTTTTGTTCAATTCTGATAAACTGGAAATCTATATCTGGTAAACTGTTTTTTTGATATCAATATATTCAGAAACCTTATTATGCAGCAAAAAAAAATATTTATTATTATTATTATATATCAAATATATTAATATTAATATATATATATATATTTTTGATCTGTGAGAAGTTGTGGACAAGGGGTCCACTCCCATATATGAAATAGTAAAAAAGAGAGAATCGCATCAGCCCTATAATAGGGGTGCAAACAAGGTCCCCAACTGGGTATCTACATAACAAATAGATATTGTTGCCACTTATAGTTATGAAGCACAAATCTCCTACCACTAAGCAAGAGGCAAAACATTACCACTCAACCCAAAAGATTGTGAAAGAAATCATGTTGCTAAATTTTTCTCCTTCATGGAGGACTTCAAAGTCATCTGATATGGAGGAGTATTCCTCCTCCGCTTTACTTTTGTCCAGCCATGATCTTTCGAATAACTATTCAGATCTAGACTTCCTTCACAGACCGACCCATTTGAGGATTTCAATGCCGCTTCCAAGTTCCGAGACCACACAACCAAAGTAGAAGAGTTCAAAGGTTGATTTTTTGTTGTTTCAAAAATATCAGTAGGCGAGGGCCTCAAGGAATTTGCCCTTTCCACGCAGCTTGAGTTGCTTGGTTGGAGTATTTTTTGAATTTCCTTTGGCTCTGGCAAAATCTCCCTGACCACCTCCTCATTTTCCTTCTTGGAAGCTGACTTTGACAGAGAGAGATTCTCTTTGGTAAAGTTCATAATAAAGTAATGCTTGGGGGAAGAGTCCTTCCACCAAGAAGCCACCCGCTTTAGCTGGGACTGGACAGTAAGGCACTCAACAGCGATATGCCCGGTTTGAAAACATCTTCTGCATCTAAAAATTAAACCTCATAATTCAAAGACTGTTTCCAACATTGTCCATTGGCCCTCAAGATGATTTCAGTCGGAAGATCCTTGGAGATGTCCAATTCCACCAAGATCCTGGAATACATTGTGTGAATGAAATTTCTTGAGTTTCCATCTGTATGCACAAATTTGCCCATAGAGTTTCCAATTGCTGCAAAACATGATTCAAACCAGAAGTGAAGGGGGAGATTTGGGAGACGAACCCAGATCGGCAAAACTGAAAATGATTCCATAGATGGATCAAAATTTGGATGCCAAGATTTTAATTGCAGCAAATTTCTTTCCCACTGCCAAACATAATTGAGAATGGTGTTTTTGTCTTTCTTATCATTGAAAACCACAGTGAAGAAACCCTTTGGGCTAGGGTAAATTTCTAAGCCTCCATCCATAAGAGGAATCCAAGATTTAGAGATCCAGTCATGAAGATCTGGAAGGCTCAGCCAAAGATGACTGAATCTATCGATTAAACCGTTCTCTGAAAAAAATACTTCATTTTCCTGCACTTCCTTTGACAAGGTGTCATCAAAGTCCAAACGCAAGGGTTTACCAGGGCACTCGATGATTCTCCTATTTCCTGTGCAATGCTTTGGATATTGTGATGAACCCGGAGGGGAATGGGAACCAGATTTCACCGCCTCCAAAAACTAAGTATTATTCATCGTCGACCCCGCCCTGTTGGCAAAACACAACATCCTTGAGATAAATGATTCTTCTTAGACAAATCTTTGTGACCACAGACAGTGTTTTCCCCATCACGGTCAAGCAAAGGAGGAACCAACTCCTTTTACTTCGGACTGCATAGATAAGTTGCAGGCACAGCCACACGGGCCCTGTAGGCCGATGCACCCTTTAGTCCACCTTGAGAACCTTGCGAAATTAATGCAATAGCAACCATCGTCGAAAATTCCCTGTCCACAGATGCATTTGAAGAGGCCTCAATATTCGGAGCAGCTGCACTCAAGGAAACCCTAGGAGAAGCGATCTATAGATTTGGCAGTTTCGGCATGATTGGGATCTCTATTTTTAATAATATATATTATTATTATACATTAAATATATTAATAATATATATTATTATTATATATTAAATATATTAATAATATTAAAATATATAATAATAAAATAAAAGCATACTTTATTATTATTAGGAGAAAATACAAGCATACCTATAATAGTAACCCACTAATAAGTAGTTTCATCTCCCGCAACGTCTAGGGGGACAAAAACTTCAAAAATTGCATTTTTTTCACTTCGAAATTTGTTTAAAGCAAGAAAAAAATAATAAAAAATCCATGGGATTCATGTCGGGTTCATAGGGATTCGCCCTAGACGAACCCGCAAAGGTTTTTTCGAACCTTGGACAAACCGATAAGCAACTCAGTTCCGAATCTGGACCGGGTTCGAATCAAACCTAAATCCAGATAGGGTTTCCACGAATCCGATAACATAGATTTTTTGGCAATCTTTTAGAATGCAATCCTTTTTATTGAAATAGGTCATTACAATGGCAGATCAGTTAGGTTGTCACAAGTACCTGGAGAAAGCAAGTAACTGCAAAATGAAAAACAAGAATCCCATTGCCACAAGGCATGGGAAGATTTGGTAAGATAACAACTGGTTTCCTGATACAGATGCCTAGGTAGAGGTTATCTCTTTCGCGTTGAAAAGAGATGGAAGTGCATCTGTAGGAGGACCATCCAAATAGGGAGCGGAAATTCCTCTATTTGGGACATAAATAGGATGAAGAATGGTGTCTTGGGACATCAATTTTCTTTCACTACAGCTTAGATCTCATCCTTCATGGCTCACACAGCAAGTCCTCTAGATCTGACCTTGGGTCTCTCTAGCAGCAAGATAGATGCCCATGCATCTTTCTAATGGATCACGAGTGGTTACCTCTCCCCATCCCTTCACTTCTCCTTCCTCTGGACCCACTGTACATTTCCACCCCGCAATGGAGTCTTCATTTGCAGTGTTGGAGGCAGCGGGAGGTCAAAGCATCCACATCTGCTAAACAAGATGGCTTGCATGCACCTTGTCATCTAAAAAAATAGACGCAGACATCAACACTTGCTATGCAAATGGACTACCTGATCAACGAAGGCAAAAGCGATTAGGAGATCGGCGTTCTCTTGCCACTCATTCAAACAATCTATGGAAGGGCGAACGCCCCACACGTGAATCTAGCTAGCAGTTTAAAAGGAGTGTAAAAGGTTGTATATAAAAGTTGTTGTGAAGTGATAGATGTCACACATCTAAGAAAACTTTGCTCGTAACCTTTTCTATAAAGGATGAGGTTGTTGTGTTGTAAAAGAGGGGGAATGAATACGAGGGAAAAACTCTATACTAAGTGTCTTTTAATGGAAATAACAGTGTATATCCTGTGACTGGTGTACTCTGTAACATCTATTTTCAAAATGAAATATATGAAAAAATATTTTCCTATTCACATTGTCTCTAGTTGATTATCTCTTAGTTTTTTGAGTAAAATAGCTAAGGGTTATTTTATTCGTTGCACACATTTGTTGTGTTAAACAATTGTCAATTCTAGTTATTTGTTCAAGGAACAATGTAAATCTTCATTTGACAAGTGTGGGAAATTTGAGATGTAAGAAGGATCACTAAGTAGAGTGTTGAATTAAAAGGTCACATACGTGGGTCAAATTGTTGTAAGGCAACAATAAGTAGGACCTCTAATATATGTTATTGTTAACAAATACATATGTGCATGGATGACTCTGTAAACCCCTTTAAGGCACCGGTCCTAGGATTTGAACCTCCTCATTCCACTCATTTTAAAACTAGAAAACCCAAATGACTGAATGACTTAATTCTGTAAGTTATTATCCCCTCGTTCATACCGAATTATTAAGGATCTGAGGAATATAATGGTGAAAGTCGGTAATTCTATAAATCCTCACAATACTGTATGAATTTGTCATCTGCTTTACATGTCTGCAAACACTTTGTATATCTTGAGCCAGCATGCTTTATAGGAACACCCACCTAGTCCTTTATCTCTCATTCGTTGGCCAACCCTTCTGCAATCTTAAGCATAGAAATTCACAACTTCTTAGAGGTTGTAGTCTGCTGGTTGGAGGACCAACAAATTAATAACATTTCTTCCAGTCTACAGTTTTAACATCACAGTCCTTGTCTGTTGGGCTATGGTCTATTGGTAAGATGGAGCACTTACCCAACAATGATCCAGGTTCAAAACTTTGTCGGCATGAACCAACATTAAAATGATCACGCTCATAATGCAACTCACAAAGGAGTTGACTTTCATTGAATCCAAAATCCAGTGGCGATATGATGAGGTAGCTGGCTTCTCAGCTATAAGTGAAATATTGTAATGTATAGTAGGATGGCTGCCCTCTTTCTGATAGTAACACCTTGTATACCTGTAAAACAATAAATACATCACAGTCCTTACGGCTAGGGAAAAGGATGGCTGGTCCTTCTCTTCTTCTAAGACTTTGACAGTTGGGAATCATTACACCTCTTCATCTATGTTTTCCTACTTTTGCACTCATTGTATCGGTTTAAAACTTCAAACTTTATTTCTTTGGCTTCACGAGTTACCCCTTTGAATTGGGTGCTCCTAATCACTTTTACCCTAATTACATACTTCACTTCCATTGACCGACTTTGGTCGTTTGCCAAGACTAATAAAATTTCAATTTCAGTCCTGCATAAAACCCGCCCTGAAACAAATCCAAAACTTTAAAGACAGTCCCAGCCAGCATGAATGAAACTAAATTAAGCAACTCCGAACCAGTCACACTATATTTGATCTTGATTGGGTGACCATGAACATAGGTTGAAGATTAAAATTAAATGCTAACAGAGGTAGATCCAATGTAGCGTTCCAAGGTACATTTGTCAATCAGGGTATTTTTATGGGCTACTCTTGGCCAATTGGCTATTTTTCATTAAATTTTTAAAAATTAGTTCCACCAATTGACTATTTCTCATCAAATTTTCAAAAATTAGATTATCCAATTATGGCAACTGCAAAAATATACATTTTTAAACCCGATGCTTTACCTCAATGTTAGCATATAAAATATTTAGTTGGAACTGGAACTATTGAACTACTATTCTATAAAAAATCACCAATAACTCTAAATTTGTTTAGCATCCTCCATCCCTTAAAATATTCCCTGTCAACTGTTGCTTCCTGGCTTTTGATTCACATCATATGACTTTAATATTTCATATAAAAACTCTTCCAAAAAGAATTTTGTAGATGTGTAGTAAATAGCCATTGAGGAACCCCAAATAGGTTAAAATTTTGGTGTGTAGAAACTTAATTTTACTGAAGCAGGGAACGCACCGGCCCTAATACAAAAGAGATAAAAAGCAAACAATTGACATGGGTATTTTTTATTTACCTGCAGTAAGCAGTACACTCGATCTCCCTCGTGAAAGGAGGCATCTCTGCCCTGACTGGTCAATTGACTCAATATAGCACTCGCCTCCTACTATTTCTTTGATGCCATGAAAGTTGCAGAGATAATTTATTTTTTAAAACAGAAGAGCCTTTTGGAGTAAGCTGGACAAGTGACAGTTAACCGAGACAATACAAGATTGTGTCGCCTTTTGTAAGCTTGTCCCATATTCTGAGGGACCCAAAAGCGTTTCTCTTAGATCTCGCCGCGTGCAACCTGGTGCCTTTTTCCTCGGAAAGTATCTCTATTAATTATTATTTATATATACATTGTATATATGCATTCATTCTTTTGTTCTTGCTTTGGTCCGCACATTAATATGAGGGAGTTGTTGAGAATCAAAGATGAAGTAGTAGAAAAAGACACCAAACCAAACTTGTAGTAGAAAAAGACAATGAATGAATGAAAGATTTTACAACGTCCATGAGGCCAGCAGCCTATGGGACCAGAGAACACCTCCTCACGCCAGTTTTAACTTTTTTTCCTAGTCAGACCTTCTACTATGGATCTTTATCAATCGATTTGTTGTATTGTGTAGCTTCGACTCCTTAAATAACTCACCAAGGTTGCCCCCTCCCCAATTGTCACCATATTGATCCCGAATATCAGCATAAGCCTTGCATTCAGTGACGAAATGTCTTTCAGTTTCAACCACCCCTTGGCTACAGAAAATGCATGTTCTTTCCGCCCACTCTTCTCTGGGGGTCGTCCACCTACCGGTCTTGCACCTAAGATGGTGGGACCTGGTCCTAATCTAAGCAACAAGAATCCTAGCTTTCCCTTTGAAAGCAGCCTACATATACACTTTTTCATTGTGCTCCCACGTGGCATTGAACTATCTGACATAGTGCTCTTTTTTACGACCAATTGGCTTTGTCCACATGGCAGTCCTGACTTTGTCTAAAACAAACTTTTTTATTTCCTCTTTATTATTAGGACAATCTTGCAAACTAATGCCCCACTTGCACATCCATTTGTTGCTCTATTTCATCCACGTCTTCTTCCTGCGATTTAATTTCTCCTCCACCACCAATTTGGGCCAACGATGTCTATCCATATTTGCCACCTTTTTAAAGTAACTTATCAGTCTAATTAAAGCTGATTCCTCCAACGGAAAAGTACCTGCTTCAGCCAGAAGGATCTTGTAGGGAACCGTTGATTTGACTTTGAAACTGCTGGTTATAAGGTGTTTTTGACTTCTTTGTAATTGTTTCCATTTGTAATTTGACATGCTGCACCCCCACACTTCGCACCCATAAAGAACCACCGACGTGACCAGCAAACCAAAGAGGGTTTTCTTGGTTTTCCAGTCCCAAAGTTCCGCTGTCCTACATCTGTTCTGCAGTAGGAAAGAAGCTCTCCACCCACCAAAAATCCTCGTAGCTCTACAAGTCTCCCAGTTGAGCCTATTGTGAAAATCAATTCCCAGGTACTTGTATTCTTCCACCACCTCTAGCATGTTACCTTCAAAAAAGAAGCCCACCCGCTGGATCTTCCTTTTTAATAAGAAAATCATGACCTTGGTTTTGCTAGTATTTACTTGCATCCCGACCTCTTTGCAGAAAAGCTCTAAAGCTTTTAAATGTGTATTCAAACCCTTGGCAGTTTTTGCCATTAAAATGATATCATCCGCATACAAAAGCAACTTCACCACATAACAGGATAATTGCAAGCCTTCTCCACTAGTTCTGTTTAACCACTCTTCAAGTTTGTCAATATACAAACCAAACAGGGTGGAGGAAAGGGGGCACCCCTGTTTGACCCCAATGTCACTCCCAAAGCACTCAGACAAACCTTCTCTAGTCCTGATTTTAGCCTTGACTTGCTCATAAAGCTTATGCATCGCAGCCCGATAATCATTTGGAACCCCTATCTCCTCCATTCTGCTCCACAGTTTGTCTCTAGGGACCGTATCAAAGGCTTTCTTAAAAAAAAAAAGAGTGATCATAGAAAAAGACACCAAACCAAACTTGTAGTAGAAAAAGACAATGAAACACTTAAAAAAGAGAGAGTGATCAATTTATTGAAAATGATAGAAGTTGAGAAGCAAGAACTTTTTTCATGCTGAAGTAACAACATAATACAAACAAATATACATAAAGACAACAAAAATCATAAAGAATCGAATCTAGCACAAATAAAAGAGTTACAAATGGTGATGTTAAACATAGAAGCTAAGAAGAATGACATAGGAAGTCAACTGGAAGAGCCTAAGTCATGGGCAAGAGTAATCACGTAGCTATCATAAATAAAAAGAACGTAATACAAAAATAAACTACAATTGATAGAAGAGAGAGGAGCAATAGGTTAGCCAAAATAATTATTAAGAGAGTGAAGGCTCATAGAGAGAAGAAGACACAAATAACTTAGTAGGAGGCTTCCTTGAGGAAAAATTGTTGTCGAAAGGATAACTATGCCAAGCACACAAGATAAGAAAGGTAAGGGAAGATGAAAGAGATGAAAATATATGAGTAGTAATGAAAGACAGATGATAAAACGCAAGGTTAGCCAACATAATTATTAAAGGAGTGAAGGATTATGGAGAGAAGAAGACACCAATAACTTAGTAGGAGGTTTCCTTGAGGAAAAATTGTTGGATGAAAGGATAAATATGCCAAGCGCACAAGCTAGGAAAGATAAGGCAAGATGAAAGACAAAAATATACAAGTAGAAATAAAAAGATAGAGATGATAAAGCACAAGTTCTAAGAAATAGGAGGTTATTGAAAGGATATCAATTTTATTTATATGAGGACTTGACGCCAATGCAACAAGAAGAACAAAGGAAGGAATGGGAAAAAGTGAAAATGGTTGGATCATAAGGCAAATGGACATGGCTGAAAAATAGAAAAGCATGTATTGAAAGTAGGATGATATGAGACAAATAGGAGGATAGGATCCATCGAGAGCAACTAATGATGCTACATTATAATTACAAAGGTTATCCTTGGAATAAAGGTTCTAATTTAGGAACCATAGCTAAAAGTAAAGACATATTAGTTCTTACGAAGACTCACAAGCATAATGGGTGCAAAACCTTAGATTTTGTAGGATTACAAAAACATTAGTTTGGAACAAAGTGGCTAAAAAATGGAGAGGGCATGGTGGGGTGATGATACTTGTAAAGGGAAAATAAGACCAATTTATACAAGTGGTGAAAAAGCACTCATACAAGCAATATGTATGGTTTTAGATCACAAAAAATGAAAGGATAATCAACATAGCAACATGTTACTTCACCCCACAATAGTCAAAAATATATAAGAAAATGAATATAAATTGTGAAGAACCATATATGACTTTAGGGAAAGACACCACAACTCGCAACAAGCTTGGGCAACTAATGCTAATAAGGGATTTTAAGACCCAAACAACAAATAAACAAGCTAGTACCCTAAGAGTCAATGAGGACATATGTGGAGAAGTTTCTCCTCACTCCTCCAACACTTATGCCACCCAAACAAGATTGACCTTTCATTGTCTACTTTAGAGCAACAGAAATATTAATTGCATGCATGTTGGCCCAAGAAGATGATGACAGTAGAGAAGGAGCAATTAACTTTATCAATTGCACTATTAGATTATGAAAAGAATTATACCCATGCAAAAAAAGAGTGTTTGGCCATAGTCTTCACTACATGATAATTATGACATTACTTGCTAAATCAAGAAACATGAGTCATCATATGACTTGAACTACTACTAACCTTCCTAACACAACCAATATTGTCTTGAAGGGTTGGGTGATTCTCGACCTTACTAAGTGAGTTTGAGTTAACATATGTCAACCAGAAATCCACCAAGGGATGGGTGATCGTTGATTAGTTAGTTGAAAACCCTACTTCCCACACTGAACCAATAAATAAGGATTTTTTTGATGAAGGAATCTATGTAGTGAGCCATGAAAAGCATGTATCATCTTATTGGTATAGGGACATTGTCAACTATCTAGCAAATAAAACTTACCCTAAAAGTATGACCCCTATGGGAAAAAGATGATTGCACGTTCTAGCTACAAGGTATGTTTTGATCAACAATACCTTGTACCAAAGAGCTCTAGATTGAATTTTTCTTTGATGTGTAGACAAGGAAGAGGCACATAAGATATTAAAAGAATATCAAAGTGGAATCTACGGGGGACATTTTAATGGTCATGCCATCACTAGAAAAATCCATCGCTTAAGTTATTTTTGGCCTAGTCTAGAAGAAATAAAAGAAAGGGAGAAAAAGAAAAATACAAAGCACACATATGAACCAGTTAGGCAAAGATAGGAGTCTAGCATCTTCTATGGCCATCTTTTACTAGGATCCTTTCCTCTATCCCAAGTCTAACTTATTACCCATCTTCAGATCTAAGTCTAGGGGCTACCTATAAATTTTGTTTCAGATTTGTCTATGTTGAAAACTAGTCTTTAAAGCGGTCAGTTTAGATAAGGATCAATATTTAACCTTTTCTGAAATTTAATTTTAAAATTGTTCCATTACCATCCTCATTCCCACTTGATTCCCTAATAAATCTTATCTCAAAAGTTTAGTAGGTCATCTTATGTTAAGTCAACCCACAATCCCCTATGTTAAAATCTTACTAAGGAGCAATCACAGTGTTTTTGATAAAATAAGCGGCAAAGAAGGGTGTTGATCCCATTAAACATCAGCCAAAAAGGCGCACCAAAGTTTTATCCAAGAGAAATAGACTGAAACAAAAAGAGACAGCCAAAAAATGTCAGACCAGAACACAAAGGACCGACAGCAGACCAACAACAAAAAGCACAGAAAAAACCCCAAAGGCTAATTGAACATTTGGTCCCAATCTTTGGCCAGTAATTGGTAGAGATCTTGGTACTCCTTGAGCTCTTTATCTTGAATCATCCCCTAACTTGTAAGTTCAACATCCTGGAGGACTGCAAGAGTGGTGGCCGACTGGTGCATGACTTTCATAGAGAACTTAGCCAGAATCTTGAACTTTCTCTCCAGCTCAGATAGTCTACCAAAGAGGGCTTCCATTTTCTTGTCCTTGATGGTTTTCTTACCACCCCTGTTCTTCTTGCTAGCATCCTTCACCACTTTCTCTGAGCCCATAGAGTTAGACCCTTGGACATTGAGCTCAGGAAAATTACTGGGACCGTCATCAGCTTCAACCTCCACCGTCTCATTTTTGTTATCCTTGTTGTCAAAAATGTCCCCACCCATCGGTTAAACCTCTCCCACCATCGTATCACCTTTGTTGTTTTTGTCATCAGAAATGCCAATGCCCTCTAGATTTGTCGCTTCCTCTGCCGACTCAGCAACCACCTTCTTTTGGGGAATGGGACTAGGCTTAGCAGCAAGCCTCATCGACCTTTTGGTCGATGACACCCGGGGTTTACTATTAGTCATAGTAAACTCCACATCTTCTATACTGTCACTCCCACCATCACCATGTTAGTTCCATATGCATATCATTCAAAAACAAACAATAATTCATGTCATAACTTGTGGCATCCATAATAGAAAAAATAGACAAAGTTTTCTACATTGTCATCCACATGTGTTTCAAATGCATCCATATGTGTCTCAAATGCATCCATATGTATTCACATTACATACATATCATTCATAGCAAAAGATGACAAAAAAACAACATGATCATAGTACCATCACCCATGAGTAATCACAAATCATTCATAGTTCATAAGCATAAATTATACAACCAATCATATGCACAAGAGACAAAGCAAAGTATAAGACATTGACTATAGCTAAGTATAGATCTCAACCAATTGAAGTCACAATAATAAGTGCATAATAATGTATGAGTACAAGCCACTCCACCAACGGAGTCTAAGAGCAAAAGTTGTGCACTCAAGCATGGAAATCTCCCCATACAAGGGGGCAACTACAAAATCTCTATAATTAAAAGTAGGTCTCTCAAAGATGACTCTAAACCACAGAACCCCCAAGGCTCTTAATCCATGGTCTCCTCGTGCTATTTGTTATATCTAAAGGTCTAGGAGTCCTCTGAGTATGCCTTAATGAAGGGACATGGTTGCAAATATATGAATGTGAAGGTCTTGATGTCAGGACTCGTGAAGTAGAGGTCCATCTATATGGACCCCAAGGCTAGCCATCTCTCAAAGGAAATATAACATCCACGTTCTAAAAACATAGTAAAATCAAAAAATTTACCATAAGTAATTTAACAAGGTAAAATTGAGATAGAGAAAAAATTTCTTTTATTCAACTTATAATCAAGTAACTACAATTACAAGATTTCTCGTTACAAAATACAATAACCCATATTGTCTTTCTCAAGGATAATGTTTACAAAAGTAAATAAATTACAAATATTTGCATGAGATAATGTTTTACATAGTCTCAATAAACACAAGTCTCAGAGATATACTACATCCGAAAATCTGACATCTTTATCACAAGCCTCGGCATGTCTTCTGCTACAGAGAGAGTATTTTTCCGGTGATTTACCTCCAACCACAAACCGACGGTCTCCCACACATCTTCCACATAGGAAGTGGCCCTACCCTTCACGAGGAATATAGACCAAAGGCGACCAGTGGTAATTTGCCTTCCCGAGTACATAGTGTTGTATCCTACACAACTCTATCAATCATACAACCCTAGATACCCTCTAGCTAAGTATGATTTCTGATAGGTTGTGCAATCCAGATACAGTGAACCGACAATGCATGCAGAGACATATGCATTACTATGGCCATAGTTTCAATATAAATTGGCGTTTGCAATGAACGTTATCGTAATGTTCACCCACCCCAACTCGACTTGGATACTATCATATTCCTACAGTTTATCCTTGCCTAATGTGTTGACATAAAATAGTCTTAATATCTTCCATGACCATAATCTATTTGATTTAGACAAGTTCATATGACATAACTCATAATTTGATTTCATATTCGACTTCTAGGGTTTTCATAATAACCTTAAATAGTCCGATATATCAAAATAACCATTTCTCATAACTTACAAGACTAAGGTTTATAAATGACCCTTGGGTTAACCCAACCAAGGTTAAGAATAATATGGCTTTGTAATAGATAATACCTCCTACAAAAAGGAGTATGAGTACCTTCCTTATCATGTTATTATTGACAATCACAATATAAACTTATATATGTTTCCATGCTAGGTCAATTTCTAGTTAGACTTAGTCTATTCCATCATAACGGTTTTCAAAGTCTTGATATCTTTAACAAGATTAATAAAATAGATAATAAGGTTTGTCCAAAAGACCTTATTTCTTCTGTTAACATATTCCTAGTTTTCTATCATAATTAGGGTATAAGTCCCTTCTTTTTCGATCTATAAAGAAATAGGTAAGACAAGATGTATTCTAAAAGATACATTACTAGATTTTACCCTACTTAGTCAAGCTAGGGTTTGCCTTTCCTTTTCCATAATATTGAATTAACATTCATTTATAAGTTTGAATGAGGTTTTTAGATAAACAATTGACCCATAGACTTTTTTCCGACTAAAAAGGTCATTTCAAACACTCAAGACAAGACTATTTCTCATTTACAAAGAATATTAATTAAACCAATACAAGGTTCTAATCAAGTTTTGCATTGACTATAATCGACTTGATATCACCAGGTGGATAAGTCCAATCCAAGTCTAGTATCCACTAATAATCATTATCGAAAGATTATTCCTTTCAACTATGTTCTTTGTAGTTCTTGAACTTTGCTAACTAAGAATATCGTAGGTAAGAGATTATTCTCTGGTTTGGAAACCATTAGAATATAATATTTAAACGTTGCTCTTCCATTATATCAATGAGTTGTCTTAGATTACAACCATTTCTATCATTCCCTAAGTAAGTAATAAAGATTACCAAATATAAATATATGAATATATATCCTTATTTGTCAATATTCTCTGTGTCAAGTTGACGTTAAACAGGTGGTTCCAAGAGATCAAAGTATACAATATTCACAGTGTTCTATGTATTATATAATCTACATTTACTAACATGTAAAGAATCCTACCATTATGCAAAAACTTGTATACACTTAAAAGAATAGTTTACTCAAAGTCATACTAATACCATTTAGTGTGAACAATGTATAAAATTGTCATAGAGACTTGTCAAGTAAATCCTTCTCAAAAACTCATTCATATATCATTCATTCGACCATGCAAAAGTATAACTACAATATCAACTTAATGATATATTAAAGTGTCGGAACCTTTCGATAAAATCATCATGCAATCATGGATTTATGAATACATAAAAGTTATAGAAATAACTAACTGGCAAGCTATCTATCATAAGAGTATCGGCCTCAGTATCATTCTAAAACATAGACCTCAGAATAAATAGACTAACAACTCGACATTTATTCAACAGTATGAATTAATACGTAAATAATTTTATATTGACAAAAGACTTCCTGTAAAGAGAGAACTTGGTAAGATTTTCTTGATAGAGTAGGGTTGCCCACGTGGAAATTTCGTCCCTCCTCTGCTACAGACTATCTTCTTTCCTCCTGTGGAAGCAATTTCACTATCCTTTTTAACTGTGGAAGAACTACTCTCTTATCTGTTTAATCTAGTTCCTCCTTGTCAGACTACCAACGTCTATCTATTTAATTTTTCCATAGATAACCCAGACCCCCGGCGCATGGGCATGAGCCTTCTTTTAGAGCTCATTTGACTCTATGAAAAATTGTTTCTCATCTCCTTTCCACGACTATCGCTCAAATAAAGATCCACTGTAACAGTTAAACTAACCTCTAGTGGCATTTCCTATAGTTGTCATTTTTATGTTACAAGATCCTAGCCTCCACTATTAATGATTCCACTCTAGGGTTGTTATCCTCCTTTCCACTAGCTATGAAAAGATCCACTTTCATGTTGCTAAAACATTTTCCTTTAGAATAGCAGATTCTTCCATAATGATGACAAAAGTTATGACTCCACTACAGATTTGTTAAAAATGACCTCCACAAGGCCGCATGTATCTCCACCAAATTAGCCTGCGAAGGCTCTTAGTTGGACTACAAAGAGAAGGGAGTATATGGTCAATAATTAATACTCACACAACAATGACTAATGATCAAAAGGAATCCACAATGATATAGTTATAACAAAAGTATCTATCAAACTGTAGAAGCTCCACTTACCTAGTCGATGGAAGGTTCTCTACGACTAAGAGTTTCTCCTTTTAATAAGCCTTTAAACACTTAAGCATCAATGAGAGGTCTACGTGATTAATAAAGTGTCTCTACTCATGATACGACTCTCTATAGGCATCTTAATGCCCATGAGTTGGTTAAATGGTTTAAACAATTATGTCCACATCGTGGATTTCTCCTATGGATAGACATGAACGTTTAAGAGGACATTGAGGTAGTAATTGCCTCATAAGAATTTAAAGATTCCCTCTACAACACATCTCAATAATAGAATGAATAGACATGATAATAACAATAATAGTCCTTGTCCATATTTAATCTTTGATCAAAATATGATAATTATAATAATAAGTCAAAAATCTTACGAGTAATGTGATAGGGTCGAGCTTGTCTCCCCTTCACAGATTCTTGTTAAATCACATCAACTTGACTTGATAAGATCGTCATCTAACATTAAATGTCAACAATAAAACACTAAATGACTCAATAATATTATCACAGCCATTTTACGTCAATCACGTCGTAATATTTACATTAAACGTAAACAATCACAATTTTATTCAGATGACGTTGTTTACTTCTCAAACGACGATGTCAACTCACAATTGACTTGACTAGATAAGAATCAAGATATCGACTACCTATCGATTAGATTCAAAAGTAAACTAGCAAGACAAGACTTACCTCTTACGACACATTGGTTCACATTTTCGTTAAACACTTATACTTGTTTGGCAAATAGACCACTCGTAACCTGAGGTCTATCTCTCTCTCTCTCTCTCTGAGAGTCATTTGAAAACTTGTAATCATGTTTCAACTTGTAACCAAACAAATTAAGATCAGTGCATCATTATTCAAATAATTAACCAAATTTCATAATGTAATATTAAATTGACAATAACATAATCATTTCCATAATTTCATAAATGACATTCAAGATAATCCATATCATTCCTTGTCATTAAACTATAACATCACAATAGATTTACTTATGTCCCAGTAAAAGTGAAAAGTTTAGCAAGTCAAAAATTTGGGATGTAATAGAAAAACATTTTTAGCATCCAATATAGTAACTCTAGTCCTAGGAGATGCCATATATTGGCCAACATGGTAAGTAGGAGTTAGAATATCTATATGGTAGCCTACTTGAGTAGGCATCCCAACATCAACCAAAAACACCTCTCTAGTACATCCACTAGTAGGGACCTATTATGTCGTAAATTGTTGATACCAACTATTTACACTAGATTTAGCACCCTTGGTTCCTCTTGTTCCCTATCCTGCTATGATGTTTTCAGACTCTATAACCCAATCGTCAAGACATTGATCCTTGCCAGAAATTATAGGTCCCTGCTTCGTCCTTTGCAGTCCTTATCCCTAGTCAGAGCCAGTTGTTGGCCTCATTTTTGAATTCAACCAAATTTAAACTTTTCAATAGTTGTCAATGCTTGCAAGTATTGCCACAATGAGCCTCTCTATCCTAATGTCCTATTGGAATCAGTTATCTTTATTCATGAACAACTAATCGATCTTAGGTTGCTTGTCAAACTCAACCTGTTGGTTTTTAATCATGGTCGCAAATAGATATATTGCAAGTCCCCCACATCAGATGGTCGCAGATTGTTGCACCTGGAACTCAGTTTTACAGCTTAAGGGATATTCACAGAAACAATTAAATGCGGAGTTCTGTTTGAGTTGAGATGAAACTATCTTACAATGAGTTTCCTAACTCCTTTCCACCTAATGTGGCTGAGATTTTAAGGCCAAATCTTTCACAGATTGGGATTTTTTAAAATTTTCTTGTTCTTGTGCGGTAATTTATGGAAATTTTAAATTCAAAATTTTATGAAAAATAGAGCGAAACATGTTTGTAGGGGGGTTCATAGGGTTATTTCACATCACACCACCAATTTCTGGGTAAAACTTCTTCTTCAGTCAAAGGTTAGTGAATTATTCATCCTCCCAGTGGTTTGATTTTCCAATACTATGGAACATAAATATATTTTTAATTTTCCTAAGCTTGCAAAATTAAAGAAATACATTATTAAGATTCAAGTGTGGAAAAGGAAAAGTTTATTTTAGCGTGAAAAAGTTAGTTGTGGAAAGAAGGTGCAAGGGTTAAAAATTCATATTGGCCAAAATAAGCATCTATCACAGATGGTAAAAGTTAAACTTCATTTACCAGCAAAATTTATATAAAGAGAAAATATATATATACTAGCACTCGCACCCATAGGAGGTTCAAGGGATACGCCGATAGAAAATTGAAAGTAACATTTAAATATATTTTTTTAAGTCAGTTTATAAATATTAAGAATTAATGTTTTAATATTACATAATTAATTATATAACAATAAATCTATACATGTTTTGAATACAAATTTGTATTTTGATAAGTAATGGAATCTATTTATTCAACTCTCCCAAGACTCGTGTGTTAAGTAAGGTGATCCATTTTCCCATATCTTTGACAGTCCCAAAATATTTTCACAAAGTAATTCCATTATAGAGGCTATTCATCCATGTTAACATTTGCTCGAGAGATTTACCGAAGATTTAATTTATAGAGTTGCAGAGTTCCAATCATTGCAAATAACTAGGCTTGAACAATAACTATGATCTTATGTTACAAATATGGCAACCAAAGAAGTCCAAATGTACCATTTCACTTTACTTCCCATTGAGACTACAATTTGGATAGCTTAAGGGTCAACATCTAATTTAAATCAAAAGTGGCTTAGAATCGTATCTAAGCATGCTTAATAATAAGCATAGGTTTAAGAGATATTAATTAAAATGTCTATGATTTCAATTAGAGTGAACTACAATAGACAAACTAACCATCCAACATTCTTCTGCCCAATCATATAACAATGCTAACAACAGTGACCATGTCTAGATTCTTTATATGTTGAATGAAAGACATGTATTAGCTTAAACACTTACATTTCATTATCATATGAGGTGTCCCAAATGTGCATCTAAACTTTTATAAATGCATGGCATACTCTCTTTCATCTATAGGCATCAAAATCTTCGTTTATATACTTTTTAGGTCATGGTAGTTTGATTGAGTGGCAAATTTCCAATTCTCTCTTCTCTTCTACACTGGAAACATACAAGATTTTGTTTCAAGAAAGGCCAATATTCTTAGCTGTAATAAACTGTTATGGTAGTTAGTAATAAACTGTTATGGTAGTTAGTGGAAGCTACCTGAAAAGCATTTGAAAACCATTATTCTCTTTTTGACACTAACATTTAGAAGAAGAAGTAAAATGCTCAATTTTACTATCATGCTCTTTCTTTTAAGCAATTAAATTCCACCACAAGGTTTTTAAGCTCAAGAATTTGCAATAGAAACTAGTAAGTTTTACCTGTTAAAAACTTGTTAGAAGACCATGTGTGAGCATTCACTATTTGCAAGTCTTTTATAATAGCTAATTCATTATCAATTAAACACTTGTTATAGGACCATGTGTGAACATACACTATTTTTAAGTCTTTAAAAGGGAAAATTAGCTACAATTTGAAATTGGATTGTTATCTTGTGATGCGAATTAATGGAACCATGTTGTTCTTGTCGCTACTGATGTTTGTGAAGAAAATTACATTACTTGTAATTTTGACTTTAAATATGTATGGCATCTAGGTCTTACGGAAATTTCTGTAAAAATTCTTTAAGTGTCTATAGATATATATCATCCCATGTTTGTAATAAAACCAATATTACCATATTGATAATAATTGTTAGTGAAGGTTCATAACCCACCTCGTCCCCCATCCTCTGTGACCTTCAACTGAGATAAATTGATTTTGCAGGTTGATCCCTCCCCCATCTGATAATTGAATTAATTGAATTATTGCAATATTTTTTAGGTTATTATTAAATGCCCATTGTTTAGTGTTAGTAGATGGATTCTCTAGTAAACACGCATTGTTGAATAGTATTATGTAATTTGTAAATGCCCAATCTATTTCTGTACTCTTCCTTCATGCAAATTTTCCTAATAGTATTATGTAATTTGCAAATGCCCAATCTATTGTCTATTTCTGTTCTCTTTCTTAATGCAAATTTTCCTTGCCACTTTGAGGCCAACCGTATAGGCAAGTCTTCTAAAGTTAATGAATTGTCAACTTGAAAAAGTTCTATTATTTTCCAAAAATAAAAGAATGCAAATAAAAAGACTTCCTTGCGTTCCCCTTCATTTATTAGTACCTACCTTCTGCCAGTACTATTGCAATGAGTTCGCACTTATCTAGTTATTAATCTATTGATTGCAAACCAATCAAAAGACATGATTATTTTTCTTGTGGGGCAAATTTGATTTAAATTTGTACTTTTCCTATGTCAACATGATCAATTTTTAACAAAAAATTATTGAAAAATGATTTATCTGTATTGTCATTGGCTGAAAAATGACCTCTTCTCTGCAAATTGTTGGAGAGTGTAACAAAAAACTATAAAGTCAGAGAGAATTTTAGTTTGAGGGGAGGATGTGGCGAGTAAACAAATTATAAACACAAATTTTGTCTCCCACTAGTTATGTCATGCATAAATGGATGGGGATAATTATGAGAGGAAGAATCATCAATTTTTATGAATTTAATTTTTTGATTCATTAGCTAAACGTAAAAATTACTTTTTGTCAAATGGACAAAGTTATAATATTAATAATACTATTATAAATTATTTTTGGGATTTCAATTTTATTTACTCAAGAGTTAAAAATCTAGTATTTCAATTTTATTTACTAAAAAGTTAAAAATCTAAATTATCATGAAAAATATTTCGCCATGTTATTACATTTTTTATTTTATTCTTCAAACATACAATATTTTAATGCGTTTTAAATTATCATAGTATTAATATTATTACATTATAATATCTTAAGTAGACATTTCAAATCTCCACAGACTTTGTAAAATTTAGTTTTATAGTTAAATAAATATTTGTGTTTTTTAACCAAATTAAATTATTTTTGAGATGTCAATTTTATTTACCTTAGACATTTCAAAATTAGTTTACATAAATTTTCCTTACTCAAGAGTTAAAAAACTAGTATTTCAATTTTATTTACTAAAAAGTTAAAAATCTACATGAAAAATATTTCGCCATGTTATTACATTTTTAATTTTATTCTTCAAACATACAATATTTTAATGCATTTTAAATTATCATAGTATTAATATTATTACATTATAATATCTTAAATAGACATTTCAATTCTCCACATAATACAAATATAAAGTTTAGTTTTATAGTTAAGAAAATATTTGTGTTATTTAATAGGCTTTGTAAAATTTAGTTTTATAGTTAAGTAAATATTTTAGTGCTATTTTATTTTTACCAAATTAAATTGTTTTTGAGATGTCAATTTTATTTACCCAAGACATTTCAAAATGAGTTCACATAAATTTTTCTTTTTGAAAATATAATAGTTACAAATTTCAAATGATAAACAATTCATTATCTTTAGAAAAAATGATTACTAAACCACAATATTAGATTAATTAAAATAATTAAAATCATGTTATGAAAGTACTTACTATTATTACTTAAACCAAAAAATTATCTAAATATGAATATGTTATTGTTATTATATTGTGTAATTATGCATTTTAAAATGTAATAGTATTCAATATTATTTTATTTTATGAAATTAGATTATTTTAAGGATTTCAATTTTATTTACTCGAGTTAAAAATTTAGGATTTCAATTTTATTTAGTCAAAAGTAAAAATTCTACAGTATCACCAAAAATATTTCGCCATGTTATTACATTTTTAATTTTATTCTTCAAATTTACAATATTTTAATGCATTTTAAATTATGAAAGTATTATTATTATTACATTTTAAGAAAATATTTGTGTTATTTAATAGACTTTGTAGAGTTTAGTTTTATAATTAAGGAAATATTTTAGTCATATTTTATTTTTACCAAATTAGATTATTTTTGAGATTTCAATTTTATTTACCAAGACATTTCAACACTCTTCAAAAATTAATTTTTCAATTATTGGAATGCAATTTGTCTATACAACCAATACTTAATCAACAAAAAAATTACAACTAAACAAATACTATAATAACAACACTACGAGGCAGAGACTGATCACTACTTGACACTTGTTTTATTTTATTTTTCAATTTGATATGCTGGCCTAAGTTATTTGCTTTCAACCGTTTTCCCTTTCCTTTTCCTTTAAAAAAAAAAAAGAAATCATAGAGTATCCCATGGGGGACATTTAAACGACATGAGACTGTTTCTAAGACGATTTTTTCCAGCGTAAATTTTATACGACGTGAGACAATTCAGTACTATAATGCTCACAGATAAAAGCCTAACGGCTAATTAATTGGAAAAAATTAAAGTTTCCTAAACGTTTATTTTGCCGAGCCACTTTTTGTGACGAAATATCATAGTTCACTAACTAATAAACTTGCAAATATTCTAGCGGTAAGCAATTTTTATTTTTTTTTGCTACGTAAATATAAAGGTTTGTATTAATCTGAAGAAAGTATGAACATGCAGGTGCCTATAAGCCATTTACCTGCCACAGCCAGATAACAAAAGACTCCTAAACCCTTCCTTGAGACTATTGATTTTACAGTGCTTGACAAAATCAGCTACTAGGCTTTGATCTGATATGGGAGACCATGCTATCCAAAATTAGCCTCTAGGCTTACTGGTCTAATATTAACTATATCATTTACAAACCTACTGAAACTGAGGATTTAACTAAACAAGATGTCAAAAGAGGTCGAGCTCGACAGCCATGGCATGAAGCCTGTCAACCCATACCTCTTCCCCAAGCTCCACATTCTCTTGCAACATATTCTGGAGGAAGCTGTAGACCTGGGTGACACGATCCTGATGTTCCTCCAACGCCAGGCCTTTCAGATCAAGGATGAAGGGCATAACCTTCATCACCTCCAGAGGGTCCTTGTTTGAGGCAATATCTTTTGGTCGGGGAATGCCCACCCCTGGAATGGCTGCCTCCAAAATGGAATCGAGGCCCCGAAGGAATTCTGCTTTGAACACTTTGACCATGACAGATTTCACCGCCGCTGTAGACACCCCGATATCCAGAATTGAGGCAAGGAAACGGGAAGAAATGTGGGAGTCGACCCTGTAGAACTCATCTGCTGCCAAGAAACCTGACCCCAAGATTATTTTGATCGTCGGGAGGAGTAAGCCCTCATGCCTTCACAGGATGCGTTTTAACCTTAAGTCTGTGACCGCTCCCTTGAATGCCATCTGCCTAACTGAACTCTCCAGCTGTAGAGGAGTCGAAGCCCCCAGATTTATCAACCCATGCACTGAGATCTTCGCAATGTAGCCCGAGCCCTTCTCCATGCTGACTGCTACTGCCACCGTCCACACTAGCAGAGAATCGCTCGAAACTGCAAAAATGGAATGAACTCCGTATATATCTTTCTATCTGCGCATAAGAAAGGTCACTTTCATTTAACCTAAGCTTATAATCAATGCAAAGAACGGTTTGCCAGGGTGAGGCGTGCGAAGGCTCAAGTTGAAGGCCTGTGAAATCCGAAAGGGAGGATCTCCATCTCCAAATCATAAAAGCCACAATAATTATTTGAATACACAGAGAAAGCCATAATGACTTTATATGGCATCGACCCATCCAAGTATTCTTGGATTGGGTGCCCACCTAGCCACCCTATCGAACTTCTTTAACTGGAGATAAATTTGACTCTTAACCTGTCTGCCCCCTGATTAGAAAGAGAGTCTGCTTCCAAGTTGGCCTCTCTATAAATGTGATTTACAGTGGTTAACTCGCACCGGTCCATCAAATCCAGAGCTATTTCCAATTTCGTGGACAATTTCCAATTTTGTAATTTTCTTGTGCGTAGCCCATTGATCACCAAGAGAGAATCTCCTTCAATAGCAATTTTACGTAGATTTAGCTCATGACAGAGTTTTAAGCCTAATATTAAGGCCTCTAACTCTGCTTCGTTATTGGTTCCATCTGCTAGTGGCTCCGCCAAGCTGCCAACTGTTTTTCCATCCCAATCTCTAATGATGCAACCCGCTCCTGATTTGCCAGGGTTTCCTCTTGACGCTCCATCAAAGTTTAATTTAACCACTTAGGATCCGGTGGAGACCATTTGACAAGTTGTCTTTTAAGCACTGTTTGTTGTCCACCTTTCAGACTAAGGGGCGGCAGTTTAAGACCCTGCCAGCCTTGTCTTATCTTGGCATCCCAAACTGAGAAGTTCTTTTGGGACAGATTGCCCAACGTTGAGTTAAAAACCTCTACTATGCTGCACTCAAGTTTATTTAGAAATGTGGGGAGAGGCATTTCTTTGTCCTGGAAGAGTCTTCTGTTTCGTTCTTTCCAGAGTTCCCAAATCAACAATGAGGGACTGATTGCCCATAGCTTGTGATACACCACGTTTTTGTTCAAACTGGGCCAACTAGACAGCCAATCGAGCAGTCCCATCGGCATGACAGATTTCCAAAAAAGTTTGTTCATAAGCCAGTTCCAGCAAGAGTTCGCCAAAGAGCAGCTAAGGAAGAGATGATCTCCATCCTCAGAATTATCTTTACACAAACAACATCTTGAAGGGTGCTGGAAACTGAGTTTGGCTGACCTATCCGCTGTTAATGCTCTCCCTTGTGAGGCTATCCATAAGAAAACTCCTGCCTTTGGCAGGCAGTTGGGATTCCAACACAACTCCCTTGGAATGACAGAAACATCCTCTTGGCTGTCCGTTAGCTTATTGTAACCTGCTCTGACACTGTAGACTCCGTTTGGAGCTCCTATCCATCTGAGAATGTCCGAGCCCTCCCTAAAGTTGATTTGTCTGTTGGCCAAAGTTTTGTCAAATAAATCCACTTCTGCCTGGCTTAGCTGAAGGTTTAGGGGACTCTTCCAGGTAGCTGTTAGAAAGCCATTATGGAAAGACTGAGTCATGTAATCTCTTACCTTATCCCCCCATGCCTGGGTAGTTATTGATTTGACGTTAGCTAATCCCACCTCATTGATCAATTTAGGCAGTCCTTGCCAAGAATCCTCCCAAAAGTTGGTTGAATCCCCGCTCCTGATTTCCCAGGATAGATGATCAGAAATAAGACTTCTGCAATGGCGAATAAAATTCCAAATTCTGGAGCCTGAAGGTAACTCCCTTGAGGTGAAGATGCTATCAGCCCCTTCCTCCAAATATTTTGCTCACACTATCTGGACCCATTTAAGGTCGGGGTTGGAAAAAATTGTCCAAACTAATTTAGCACCCAGAGCTTTGTTTTGGAGAAGAAGATTTTTGATTCCCAATCCATTTCTTTGTCTAGATTCACAGATTTGCTTCCATTTTACAAGAGGATATTTGAGCTGTTCAGACGACCCTTGCCAAAAGAAATTTTTCATCTTCTTATTTAGTTCTTTACTGGCCTTGCTCGACAGAGGTAGACACGACATAAGGTAGGTAGGCAAAGCAGAAATAACTGCCTTGAGTTTTGTTAGCCTGCCTGCCCAAGACAACCACCTGTTTTTCCAAGAGGCTACCTGTTTTCTGACTTTCTCCAATAAACTGTTCCAGACATTGCCTGGATGAAGCCCTCTGTCCAACAGGATCCCCAAATAAGTACTAGGAAGAGATCCTTTCGAAAATCCAAGTATCCTTAAGATCTGAGCTTCCACTCTCGCTGATGTGTTAAAGAAAAACACTTTTGATTTTTCATGACTGACCTCTTGTCCAGAGGCGGTTGTATACTTTTAAAGGATTGTCTTTATGCTCCGGGCCTCCCTGTAATGGGCTTTCCCAAATAGCATAGTGTCATCAGCAAATTGCTGATGAGTAATGTGTGGAACGCCACTTGTAACTTGAACTCCCTCAATCTCCCTAAGGTTCCAGGCACTGGTAATTGATCTACCAAGTGCTTCAGCCATTAAAATGAACAGAAAAGGTGAAAGTGGGTCTCCCTGTCTTAGCCCACGGGAAACATTGAAGAAGCCTTCCGGGGATCCGTTCACTAGGACTGAAAATCTCGGGCATGCAATCCATGAAAAGATCTAGTCAAGCCAATTCTTGGTGAAGCCAAACCCTTGCAGAACTTTAAACAAAAAGCGCCAATTGACATGATCGTAAGCCTTTTTTATGTCAAGTTTTAAGATCATTGCCTGCTTTCGCGTGGATTGAATTGAGTGGATAGCTTCTTGGGCAATAATGACCCCATCCAAGATGGATCTATTTGAGATAAATCCCGTCTGCTCTTCTGAAATCAAATCTGGAAGAAGAAGTTTTAACCTGTTTGCCATTGTTTTAGCCAAAATCTTGTAGAAAGTGTTGCACAAAGAAATGGGCCTGAAGTCATCCAGAAGTTCAGGCTTCTCCTTCTTTGGAATTAGAGCTAAAAAAGTATTATTGATCTCCTTTAAGAGTTGTCCGGATGTTCAAGACTCCTCTAGGGCCTCCATAATATCAATGCTGATGATGTCCCAACATTTTTGGAAAAAACCTGCTGGGAAGCCATCGGGTCCAGGCGCTTTGTCTGGATGGAGCTGGAAGAGTGCATGCTTTACTTCCTCTTCCGTGAATTTACTATTAAGCATGTCATTTTGTTCATCAGTAACCAACTTAGGTATCAATCCAACCAGCTCTTCTTGAGCTGTGAGGAGAGAGCCTTCCGGCTCATTCAGAAGATTCTGAAAATGGGCCACCACGACTTGTTTGACTTCGTCCATATCCTCCACAAGTCTTCCATTATTATCTCTTACCCTGGATATTCTGTTTACCTCCCTTCTCACCTTTGTTGCATTATGAAAGTATTTGGTATTTCTATCCCCAGCCGATAACCAAACTTCTCAAGATTTTTGTCTCCAGAACACTTCTTCTTTGGAGAGAATATCATTCATTTTTTCCATCAACGTTGTTTCCTACAGATAACTGGAATTATCCATCCCATCTCTGATGATCTTCTCTGAGAGGACTTTTAATTCTGCTTCATATTGCTTCTTTTCCTCAAAAATATTTTTGAAATTGTTTTTATTCCAAGATTTCAGATTCTGTTTAATTACTCTTAGCTTGACTACAAAGCGAAACATTTTGGAGCCTATGGGCTGTGTTTCATTCCACCATTGTTTGATTAGTTCCAAGAAATCCTTATGCTAGAACCACATATTTTCAAACTTAAAGGGACTCCTGACTGCTCCCTTTTCTCCCAGTATTTCCAGGCGAATTGGATAATGGTCTGAGCCTGGTAATGGTAGCAGTTGACAGTCAAGAGAAAAGGGAAAACTACTAAGATTTCCTTTGAGAAGGAATCTATCCAATTTCTCAGCTATGTTGCAAAAGCCGAACCTTTTGTTTGTCCAAGTGTACTGCCCACCCCCCATCTGTATATCAAGAAGCTCATTTCTATCCACAAAATGTTCGAAATCAATCTGAGACTGAAGTTTCCTGCCTACTCCCCCTTTCTTGTCACTTTCTTTTAGGATTGCATTGAAATCCCCTCCTAAAATAATAAACTCGAACCCTTGGAAATTACATACTTTGTCCAAATCACTCCAAACAGTTCTCTTATGAATGTAATTGTTAGGCCCATAAACATTTATCAGAAGAAAACTAAGATTGGAGGCTAGGCTCCTTACCTTACAGGCTTGCCAAAACTTGCTTGAAGCCATGACTTCAATCAGAACTGTTTGCGGCCTCCAAAGAGTTAACAGCCCTCCCGAGGCTCCTTCTGCATTGACACCACAAATTCTCCAATTCTTCAATTTCAAACCAAGGTTAGTTCTTTCTTGTTCTCCTAGCTTAGATTCCTGAATCAGGCAAATATCCAGTTGTTGCAAATTCAGATGCTGCCGCAACAGGCATCTTTTGTTAGGGGCATTTAAGCCCCTAACATTCCATGATAAGATTTTCATTGCTGTTCAGCAAGGGCGTTCCCCTTCCCTACTTTCAATAGAGTTTGAATTTTTAGTTGTCATGAAGCCTCCCCATCCCATTTGAGTTTTTCCTTATTCAGAATCCTGCCTTTCCCTCTGTGTTCTCCACAGTCTGGTAATATTTTGGTTGGTTCCTTGGTTCTCAAACCAAACTCTCCTTGTTCTGTGGGGTTGTTCAAAACTTTGCTTGTAGCTTCCTCTTTAGCTAGGAGAACTTCATTTCTTGTTAGCACAAGATCTTGTTCGACAAACCAATCTTCGCCTTCAAAGTTGTCTATATCAATCTCTCCTTTTTTGGCTGTATTGGCAATGTCTACCAATTCATTGCCCACATTGATGAGGGAGTCTAGATCTTCCTTGCTCACTTTGTTGCCAATCATCTCGATTGCCTGTGACAATTTTTGATCAATGGAGCAGACGCTTTGAACATCATCATGTCTCTGAGCTGATTTTGATTCATTTGGGAGTGCCACTTTAGAGTGAAAAGGAAGTCCTTCTTCGGCTTGAACTCCCTCCTGTAGAGGTATGGACTGCCTGTTTGACAATTACTCCGAGTTCTCCTTTGGATGAGGGTCGCTCCTCCACCCTAAAACTTTGACCAAAGTCTCTGTGGGAGTGGGATTATGGATCAATTTCTGCGTCCATATACCTAATCTAGATGAAATCTTAATTTCACTCAAGATTCTACGATTTGGATTACTTTCGATGCCTATCCTTACCACTGTACCTGACCCTTTTGGGTTGAGCCTCTCCTCTGCGCACAAAAAAGATCCCAACCCGTTCCCAATTTCTTCCATTACCCTGGAGTCCCAGTATTCAAGGGGGAGGTTGGGCAGAATATACCAGTCGTGGATCTTGTCCATATGATGCGAAGTTGGGTCAAACCCGGTCTTCCACCGGCTAATATAAAAACCACAACCGTCAAGAATCCAAATTCCTTCTTCAATTTGAGCCCTGATGGCTTCCGTAGGGCAGATGACCACGAAATAATCATTTGCCAATCTCTTGAATTCCAAATCTTCTCCCCATTTCTCAAACCACCAAGTCTCCAGACTCTGCGAGTTTAAATCCTTACCGTGCCATTTCATTATTAGTGTTGTATTCTCCAGTTTCATCACTTGATGTTGAATTAGGTTTGCACTGAGATTAATCGATATTTCCTCCTCTCTGTCGAATTCCCTCCGTCCATGATTTGGATTTCTGGGTTGTAGATTGTGTCTTTGCAGATCCCTGCGTCGTCCACCGCCTCTAGGGTTTCTTCTTCCCCTGAAATATCGAGATTGCTGCTGTCTTTGATTCCAATGAGTTGGTTTGTGCATGATTCCATTTCATTGTCGCTCTTCATCCTGAAAAAGCCGAGCACCTTGCCAATTTCACAAAATTTCCCCTTATTGTGGAAAGTTTCGGCCGGCATTGAAGGATCTGCTAAATCTATTATCCCGAAAGTTGGCCTGGTCATACTCTCGACGGGGGAGCCATCTCCCATCTCTTGGTTCCGCAAAGCTTCCCTTCATCCCTCTCTGTCGCCATTCTGGATTTCGAGGTTCTGCGAATTGTCCCTTTGCGAGTTGCCGATCTACAAATTGTCGCGCCATAATTTCATGGTTAGGGTTAATTCAAATTAAGACCAGGGATGTACCCCCTAGGCGACATGCAAATGCCCCACTCCACATGTCGCAGGTAAGTCAGGATACAAGATCCTGGGGGCTTCGGGAAATTTTACACCAGCCCAAGCTGGTGGGGGGCATCTTATAGAGGACATGGGGGTGGGCTTGGTTCCTTAATATGGTTACACTCGACCTTACCTCAAGGTGCCCCCATGGCAAAACATGGGGGTGGGCATTGGTCCATGCATTGCCATAAGTGCGACCCCTACCTCCAGGTGTCCCCATGGCCACTACAAGGGAGCCCCCGCCCGGTGGGATTTGCTCTTGGGTCTATGGTGTGAAACTCCTCGCTCCCCACCACTAGACCCAAACCCGTTGGGCCTAGCGGTAAGCAATTTATAAATACTAAGAATAAGAAATATATTTAATGGAAAATGAAACCCTTAATTTATAAAAAATATTAAAAAAAAAAACCAAAAACTTGCAAGATATCGCGTAGTGTACATATATTTTTTTAAACATAAATATACTAGCTTATTTTTTTTATTTAAGTAGTTATTTCAATTTGTAGTTTTTACTATATAAAAAAATAAAAATAATTAGCTTAATTATCTTAATTTAGAAGAAAATTTAAAAAAAAAAAAGAGTGAAGGAAATATATGCAGCCACATTGCATATTTTTCATTATGCAATAGCGCCCCTTACCTCGTCCCATATGATTGCTTAAATTGTTTTTCTAATTTAAGCAGTTATAGTGGTCCCATGGAAATTCATGATGGGAAATGTTTTAGGCAAAATGTTTCAAAGAGATTTATCTTATGGACTGCGCTGACTACACGATGTGCACAAAATAGATGCGTTGGAAGGGACTTTATTGTTCCTAGCATGCGCCAAAGAACGGCACCCATAAGACAGGAATTTGCATTCATTGATACACAATGGAATGGGGGTTTTTTATCCGGCTATAATATAGTCGGAAGTGCTCTGATAAATCTTTATCTAAAATGTGCAAGCATAAACAAGGTTAAGGCCAAGTTCCATAATCTTAGTCGCCCTACTTGCCTGCGCTGAGTCATCACTAAGCGTAGAGTTCCTTCAAATGTAACGGAAGGGGGGGTTTTGCTAGGGTGCGCAGCCAGGTGTGCAACCAAATTCCTCAACCTTTATCCGTCCAAAATGGGAGTTTTTAAATGGGTTCTTCAAAATGATCTTATGGCGTGCGAAGATTACAAGATGTGGATAAAATGACTTTGGTTAAAAAAATGAGGTTTTCTAAACTTTGAGTAAATGTGGATATTATATAAGTTTCCAAATGCTCCCATATAAATTACAATTGCAGATGTGAAAAGAATAAAAGATATAAATTATTTGGAAAGATGCCTCAAAGGGCAGTGGTCTACCTAAAGACTGAGAAGCATTTGAACTATACTCTATTTAAATATCATCCACTTCAATGGTTAAACATTCAATAGTAATTTTACACCTCATTCATAATAAAAAGTGGTAAATATTTGTCCAATTTTTATTGGCCAAAATTGACCTTTTAACTGTTGAAATGGATGATATTTAAGAACAGCCCTTGAACTATTTTTCGAAATCCCTAAAAAATGTGGCGTCAGGGAATGGAATGCTCGCGGGATATGAAATGGATCTGTTGAAAAAGCTTTGAAAAACTTTCAGGCATTCAAGGCAGATATCATTTGTTCCAATAAACATCAATCTAAACTAGAAAATTTTTACAATGGGTGCCTACTTTAGAGTGAAACATATATTGAAGGCCAGGTTGAACGTCTAGAAAGTGGTGTCTTCCTTCTGATCTTCCTACAAAATTTCATCTTGAACCTTCGGTTTATCTATCGAGAGCTTCAATATGACATAAAAATGGAGGGGAAGATGGATTTGGATTCTGTCATTGATTGTGATGAAGTTAGAAATGACATAATGTTGCAGTTGGAAGCACTGGAATCTAGAACTATGTTTCAACATCACAATGTTTTAAAACTCGTACCTGTTAAACTGGTCCTTGTGCATAGTTTTCAAACTGAATACAGTGACGGTGACTTGAGAAGTGTAGTGAAAGGTGTGCTTGGTACCAAATTGGAAGCATTAATGTTGTAGGATATGATATGTATGCATAGATCTGCAAGTCTCCATTGTCCAAACTATTATTAACATATGTAGACAAGACTTGTTGTTGAATACCAACAACATCAATTTGATAGTCAAAAAACTTGTACAAACCACTCTCCTGTTCACAAGCAACCACAGAATGTTCATTGTTGGCAGGCAGAAGTAAGACCAATGGAAAGTCTTGGCAAAGTATAGCAACCATCGAATGCTGATTTAGATTCATTGACCCCACAGAATACAGTGCAGCTTCTGAACTTACTTATTCTGATGACAATGGCTCTTTGGAAGCAAATTAACTTCATCAACTTCAAAATGTCATTTCCTGGTTGAAATTTGTTCATGGGCATGTTTTCATTGAAATTGATAAGGCAAACACTTACCACATATGCAGAATACCACGACAGTTTCTTACCTGTCAATTTCAAGCTGATACATATCATTTTATTATAAAGTTCGGCCTTATAACGAGTTAAAGTATTATACACACGGAAAGTTCAAGGTTTGTTTTATTATTTACAAATGCTTTCCAAGAATGAGTTGCGAAAGAGGGAAAAAGATTTAAATTCATTATTTTTCTATTGTACAGGATCTTTTTTCCAACTTCTTATTGTGAGGGCTTGGCGAAAGGGATTTTATTTTTCTGTAAACTTCTAGCAGCGTTGTTCACGTATCTAGCACGACCATTATAATGGGATTTATAGGGAATATTGTGTTCTCTTTTATTTGAAGAATTGAAGGAATATTTCTGGATATTGTGTATGTTTTATTCTCTTCTGGATTGCTAGTTTTTTGTAATCGTTCTTCAACACTTTCTTGTTATGTGTGGTTGCATCTAAATTTCATACAAAGCATTGTGTTCTAAGATGGTTATATATTATTCTTGTGTCTAATGTTGGACCTATTTTGCATGTTGGAAGGGAGTGTTGTTCATTTTATTCAACTATTGTTTGTGGGTAGGAACATATGAGCTTGGCATCATTTATTTCTGCTCATTCTTGTATTCTAAATCTGTTCTTAGGAACCCTGGGTGTTCTTCTTGTGTCTTTCATCTAGAGTTTCCTCTCTTTTCATTTTTTAGTATTTTCCTTTCCTACTTTCTGGTTAAAAGCATACCCTAAAAACCTAAATTAGATCATATGAGGGAGCTGCCCCTCTCAATGCAGAGGAAGATCATCATTCAGTTAGTGATTTCTCGAACTGTTGTGGATAGTTTTTGTCACCATTCATTGGGCAAGTCACAATTTTATTATCTATTCTTGAAGTGACAAATCTGTTTACCAACACTTAGCATTGATCCCACATCTGTGTTAAATACCACAGTCTAGCTCCGTGAAGAAAATGCCAAATTCACCCCTTTATTTAATTAATTCCATGGAGCTAGATTGTATTAAATAAATCAATTATTTAATTAATTCCACATTTCAATTCCTCATATCCACAACAAATTAAAATTGACTAATTATTCTTCTAAAATTAAATAAATTGTTCAAATTTATTTAATGTTGACTTTTCCATATCTTCTAAATAAATAAAATCAATATTTTATTTATTTTCTTATTCTTCCATCATGCACAACAAATTAAATAAATTTATTTATTTAATTTATAATTATCTTCTCAAATCTTCTAAAAATATCTTTCTCATCCATGCACACAAATTAAATAATTTATTATTTAATTTTATTCATAGCATGTCAAAAAGCAAATCAAAAGTTGAGTTAATTGGCTTTAAAATCTTTATTTTATCAATCAACTCATAAAATAGAAAAAAATTCTATTTTTTTGAAAATTAATATCTTTAGCCAAGAAAGCAATTAACTCAATAAAACATTTTTTTGCATGGACACATATCGTGTGCACATTCTTTCATGTCTTCTCAATTTATCTCATCCGTCTATTTCATTGAATTTCCTCCACCATTGATCAATCTTCCCTGAAAGCTATAAATATGTACATTCACCTCTTCACAATCTCTCCACGATCATTAAAGCTTTAGGCATTTATAGAGTGCTTTGAGCTTTTATTGTTGAGCCCATTACATCTTTTTGAGCACACATCATTCATTCACGTCTGTTGCAACCATGGTTATGCAAAGTATAAGAGCAATCCACATATAAACTAAGGAATAAATACAATCTTAGGTGGTAATGTTCTTTGTTTGATTTGCATAGAATTGTGGTTATTGTCTTTGATCTATTTCTTTAAGGTTGTAGGATTGGATTTGATTTATTTATGCTTAATCTTGTTAATCCAATTTTCCCTATACACACTAACATTGCTGCTATGCAAGATCATGAAGGTTACCTTCCACCTGCAGTCGTCAAGGCTTGTCTTGGAAGATGGGAGGATCTGCCACACTATTTATGGCAACAGGAGCCTATCTCCCCAATAAATCTATGGTGGATGCTCACTAGAGCTCGTAGCCTCATCATGCTCATTCAGAGTCCCAGCAAGATTGGATAGGAATGAAGTTTCAACCTCCTCTGCTTCTCATGTCTGCCCCAATTTTGACTACAAAAGGACTTATGCCACAAAGAAAAATAAATAAATGGTATGCCAAAGTTACTGAAAATGATGGGTTTGCAACAAAAGGAAGGCATTGCATCTTATACAATTGGGAAGAAGATAATGACTATAGCAAGATTCTAGAGGAGAAGAAGCTGGGAGAGGAAGATGTGGTGTAACTTTCACCATGAGGACATGGTGCAGTCTCAGTAGGGGGGATGATGAGCTGTGATATACATATGTTTAATTTTCATATTAGACATTGCAATACCTAGTATTTCTATGGATTGACATCTTTAAATACCTTTCTAATAGCTATAATTGTTTTATAAAATGGATGAATATTGTGTTTTGGTATTTATTTTCTAAAGTTAGAATCTTTTGGTTATTGCTATGATTTCTATTTTATATGCATGTATTCTAATAGTTTTTTGACAAAGATAGTCATTGGACTTGTGAACTAAGTGGCCTGGATCCCTCCGAAGTTGTTGGAGCTCTCCGAAGCCACCTTTCGAAAGAAGACCATTAGCTTCAGACAGCTCCAAAGTACCACCCAATGCCATAATAGGATCATCCTCTCATTGAGTCGATGGCTATTTAGCATGCTCCGTGTTAAACTTAGTCCCGGCATATGCAACACAAGAAATCATGCAACTCTAAATTGCCCGATTGTCACCTCAGTTCTCTCCATGCCTTGTAACTTCAGTTCAATAGATATTCGGTTGAATAACTGAAGCTATGCTTAAGCTTATATTCCTTTAATTTAGGCTTCGCCCTTTCATGTCTCCTACCACCAATCTTAGTGAATGTGATGACATTTCTAGTTTTTAATAAAAGACTCTTAATTTAGGAATAAAACATAGGAAGAGTCCAATTTTGTGGCAATCCACAGTTTAGTCTGAAAATAAGGCTCAAATGTATAAAGATGAGCTAGAAGGATAGATAAAGTTAGTTCCTTTTTCTGTTATGAAATCATTATCTTTCTAGGCAAAATTTCTTTCTGTTTTGCATCATGTAAGCATGCCCATTCAGGTTTTCATTACATGGGAATAAAAGGGGAAATTCTTATGATTCTATGTTAGCTTAGGAGGATCCTTCCAGGCGGGGAGTTGGTCCCACTCCACCTGATGGAGGAGATCTATAGGTATTTATCTTTTATGATTGTATTTCTTTCTTTGCATTAGAATAGATTTTGTATTGTTCTTCTATCATCGTTCACCCGCAGGTTATCCTTTAAATGAGAAAATTACAAAAAATATTTCCTTTTCAGCATTTATCTTGTTAAACAGTAATCTTGTTTAATTTTTTTAAGCATGGTTGTTGAAGCATAGATTGAATCCAGTCCAACTTTGATTTTAGTCCAGCAGTTCCTTAATTTTGTTCCTTTATTTACTTCTATACGTGTGATTTAATTCAACAGTAGTATGAATTACAAGTGCTTTAATTAGTTAATTGTGAGTGTGTATTTCCATTTTGCAGTACATAGTTGTTTTCATTCATTTCAATTCTGCATGAGTGTTTTAGTCAGCAATAAAGTAGTTTGGAATTCAACATTGTCTTTACATTTACTTAGAATAGGATCACAATCACAACCTTGAAAACCTCAAAAAGGAAGACCTTATTGCAGATAGCTCTAGTCACCACCTCAGATTGATAAGAATTAAATGATAGGAAGCTTGAACGACTACAATGACCCTATCTTGGGAATTATTATTATAGTTTGATGTTGTTGGCGTAGCAAGTCAGATTTGCCAAACACTATACCCCCTGCTAAGGAATGATCTCAAAAAAACCTCTACCAAAGATGGTTAACAATCTTATTAATTGGATGGGGACCCTTCTAAACCCATCTAATGCTCCTTTGGTAAAAAAAATTTATGAAACAAATTATCATATGAAGGATATAAGAAAAAAAACCCATTTTAAATTTGGAAAATGTTTTAATTTCAAGTATCGATAAATCATTTGTTTTCTTAAAGGGAAATGACATCAAGGTACAAAGCCCCTAATGCCACCTTTATCAATAATCATACTCACATGATCATTTTGAAGCATTATGTTAGAAGTCGCATGCACAATTGGGCTTATAATGTTATGATGGTAGCCTACAGGGAGGGAGATCACAAACTAAAATGTGTGATTTTAATTCCATTTTGTATAACGATGGTAGGCTACATTCTCAAAAGGTTGTCTTTTTATTTACAAAGGTCAAATTTTTAATTCATCTATTGTATGTTGAGACCAAGAGTCTAGATAATTCTATTTCTGGCATCCTCAGCTTGGTCAGGTTAATCATAGGGGAGATAGGTGTCGAACTAAGCCTACATCCTATGATGAGGTGATGAAAGATAAGACTATGTCACACATTTGCAAGGAAGGAGGTATTACCCCTTATCTCAAAGCCTTGATGGTTTTGATATTTAGAACCTTTTAGTGCAGTTTGTGGAGGCCTGGAAGAAAAGGAAAGTGCAAGTGCGAGGGATTAGTTTAAATAAGGTGTCTGAAGAAGCCATTAGCACCATGACTAGTTTTAAATGTAATGGGAGGGAGGTTTGATGGCAAGGGAAAACCAAAGATACTAAAAACATTAGTATCTTCCTAAAGGAGGGGGAAGAAGTGACTAAATTTTAGAACAATTTCATGCAGGAGGGGTTGTCATACCCATGGGACCTAGTAATTTGGATGCTCATAACATATTTTACTCTTGAGGGCAGGTTCAAATACATTTTCAATTACCATTTCCCACTTCGTAATCACCTACATCATCAAATCTTTGTTAACTTCCCCTTTTTCCTTCTCAATTCATTGGAAACTTTTGTTGAGGAAGCTAAGGCAAACCATAAGTAAAATGCTAGTCGACTCATTATACCTTTGCACCGGGGGCTCATCTTTAAGCTTTACCATTTCAATATTGCCATATGCCTTGCTAAACCTATCAAGGCTTGTTAAACATATCAAGGCTTGTCTTATCGATCTCGATAATCAACCCTCCCTAGTGAGCCATTCCTAGGGAAAGGGCAATAATGTTAAAGCTTCTCTGATTAGGAAATCTGGATTGGGATCTATTGCCAACCCTTTTCCTCTCCCCAACCCCAAGACTCAGAATGAAGGGAATGTCGGTGTTGTTTGCAACACTAAGAAGGTTGGTACCTCTTCTTAGAAGAAAAACCCCTATAAACTCAAAGGTGGTGGATTCATGACCTACCACCCGGGCCTTCTTTGGAAAAAAGGTCAGCTACCAAAGCCTCTATCATTAAGGAGGGGGCTGCAACTAGCCTATGCTCTCTGAAGAGAAACCCTACCCTCCTTGCCAATCAGAAGAGTACTCCCAATGACAAGAAACTAAAGGGTGAAAAAAGGAAAGTTGTGGTTTTTTATGACAACCCCATGAGCAAAATGGCTAACAAGAATAAAGGGGATAAGGGGGAACCTATTCTAATTGGGGATATCAAGTTTGTGGGGAAATTTGTGTTTAAAACTAAAAATGATAACACCAAATGGGTGGTGACTAAAGATGACAAGGTTTTGGGGTCAGAAGTGAACAAAAAATGTGAGAAGATCCAATAGACTTACTAGCTCGAAGCCCTCAAGTTTGGAGGAGATAGACTTGTCTAGTGATGATTCTCCAGAGGACTTCGAGAAGGATAATGATTATTATGGTGGGGGACTTGAGGATAATATGGTTGAGCACACAACTACTATGAAGATGAATTGGGTGGGTAATAATCACTTTAATAAGATGATTGCTCCTTACACTGATTCAGAATACATTGAGAGTTTGCAAGTGCCTTCCAACAAGGAGGAGAAGTAGAAGGATTGTTCACTGTGTGAATCCAATGCCATTAAGCTTGTTTCCCTCTAGAATAGAATGGTTCTCTTGGAAAACATTATGAACAAGATGCTCAAGTTCAGTACTAGATCATGCACATATTAGCTATAACTATTTCGTTGCTCCAATCTATTGAAAAGAAGTATTTGGACACCAGCCTCAATCTAGAAAAGTCTAAGAAGAACAAGTCCACTGAAGAATTGTATAAGTTCTGACTTAAGGACTGGGGGAATGTCTCTTACCCCTAAGGTAGCCTTTGGTTTGTTATGTTGTTGTGTTATCTTTTGTTATGTTATCTTGTTGCTTTTGTGTTATTAGCTAGTTATTAGTGACCAATGTGGGCCTTGTTTTGGTTTGCCTTCGAGCTTCTTTTGTAAAGGGTCAGGACCTGTGTTTTTTCTGCTTGTCTAATAAAAATAATAATTTTTATTGGAGAACTTAATGATTTACTAATTTTAATATATTGTTTTAATAAATAATTTAACTAATTTAAATTAAGTAAATGATTTAACTTATTTAAATAACTTTAATAAATTATCTTAGAAAATTATTTAACTAATGACATATATGACTAATGTGAATTGTATTTAAAGATCAATTACAAACATATTCCCACATTTTGGATCATAACAAAAAAAGATGCGTATATATGCAATTTATAAATATACAAGTGTCCAATGTATATACATGCAAATGTACAAAAAGAAATATGGGTGTCCAAGATATATTAAATGGCCTCAAGAGGCCGCATGGTGCCCTATATTATCAAAATCAATATTTCTCTCCAATGTATATACATGCAAATGTACAAAAAGAAATATGGGTGTCCAAGATATATTAAATGGCCTCAAGAGGCCGCATGGTGCCCTATATTATCAAAATCAATATTTCTCTTAGTTCTGCATGAACTAGAGGTTGATCTTCCTCCATTAGTACCTTGATAAGTCCTAAAAATTGGGGTTGTGTCCTAAAATTGGGAGACTACAAGAATATAGCTTAGAATCAACTCAAATTTAAAACCAATTCATGAAATAATATAAGTATACATATCACCAAAGACCCCTATATGGAGACAAGTATATCACCCTATCTTGGTGAAGTGGTGAAGGCAAAAATCATAATATCATGCATAAAAAATGGAATTGGACATAAGCACAAAAAGTATAAATAAACAAGGTATATTGCATATAGTTTGGTCAAATAACACACTATGAATGTGGGAGGGATATAGACGGATAGTTCTACCGCTATTAGTATAGATATCTTAAATACATCTATCTAAAAATGTAGAGAAATATCAATTTCAAGCTATTTTATTTACTTTAAGGGTTATTATTTTACTTTAGAACTATTTCATCCATGGACACATAAATTTTAATTTTTAGTTAAGAATTATTTTATTTTATTTTTTATTGGTAAATTGTGGGATGAGGGCCCACTCCCGTAATAAATAACAAATAAAAATAAAGGTGACGACCCATGTATGGGGAGCACAAAGGACAATGAGTTGATTGAGGAACAAAAAGAATTACTTTATTTTATTTATATTGTTTACTTTATTTTATTTGAAGAGCTATTTTACTTTTGTAACTTTTAATTTTACTTTTGGAAAAACCACCATTCATTATTTATATAATCTTTTATTTTGTTTTTACTTTGAAAAATGTAGTAAATATTATATATTTATATGTTATTTTTAATAGTTTCATTTGTAGGCATTAATATATATTTTAAAATTTTGATTACTCCATATTTAAAAAATAAATAATAACTTTTCTACTAAATAAAAATTAATTATTTTATAATTTTTTTTAATTGTTGACAAAGTAAAATTAAAATTTATATTTGTTTTATTTTATATTTATATGTTTTATTTCTATAGTTAATTATGTTAGCTATATTTTAACTTTATAGTTTATTTTTAAATATATGTCGACTATGTTTTGATTTTTATGTACATGGTCATGACATGGGACTCTAAGCCCTATTGCCATTGTAGAATGCCTCTCGGCATAATAACCTATCTTAATGATGTAGAAAGACTAGAAACTTTGAGATCATGTAGACATTAGCTCATGACATTATTATAGGAGTGGCCAACATACAAACTACAAACTTGAAGCATGAGCATATAAATTTGAAAGTAGACAATGTATATTACATATAGTTTGGTCAAATAATACACTAGTGATATGGGCGGAATGAAGAATCACCACTTTACCACATCCTATCTTGATGATGTAGAAATTCTAGAAAATTTGAGATCTTATAGACATTATCTCATGACATTGCTATAGGAGTGATCAACATACAAATTACAAACTTGAAACATAAGAATAGAAACTTAAAAGTAAAGAAGGTATATTGTATATAGTTTAATAAACAAAATACACACTTCTAATGCGTGGGAGGAATGGGGCATTTGATTATGCCATATCCTATCTTGAGAACCTCATAAAGTCAAAAACTTGGGTGAAAGTCACCTTGACCTGATCACAAAAGATAACATGTAAGTTTTAATTTTAGTTATGATTTAGGGAGAGAGAGAGAGAGAGTAAATCGGGTTTAGGTGTTTAGGGAGGGAGGGAGTTAGGGAAAAAGATTGAATAGGGTTTGTGGTTTAGAGGTTTCTAAGGGAGGGTGGACGAGAGAGGGGAGGGAAAGAGAGTGAATGGGGTTTAAGGTTTAAAATTTAGAGGGAAGTAGGGAGAGAGGGTGCGAGGGGAAGAGAGTGAACAAGGTTTAGGGTTTACAATTTCAGGGAGGGAGGGAGGAAGAGTGAGTGGGGAAGAGGGAAAGAGAGTGGATGATGTTTAATGGTTTTAGGAGGGTGGGTGGTGGTGAGATAAGGGGAGATGTAAATAGAGTGAATGGAGTTTTGGGTTTAGGCTTTAGAGGTTTAGAGGTTTAGGAAGGGAGAGAGGGAGGGAGGAGGAGAGGGAAAGAGATTGAACATAGTTAGCATTTAGGGTTTAGGGAGGGACAGAGCAA